>CM069073.1:17913847-20778014 GCA_035220775.1 Malus fusca | reverse complement strand
GAGAGCATTCAGCCGTCTGACACTGACTTGGGAGCCAAGACTCCAAAGGATGTCAAAATCCAGGGAGTTTGGTATGCTCAGCTTGATTAATTTCATTTTTCTTCTTATGTATTAAATTAATGTGATTCCCGGTTTCAGATTTTGCTATAAATTGAAAAGGTGTTGCTGAACTTTCTTTGTAACCTAATCTTGGACAACAAGCACTGAGATCACTGAGATCATTATCTTTCTTGTATATTATCATGCCTATTAATGTGATAAATTTCGAATTATTCTGATTCCAGACCTCCCTTGCTTCAAAACGTGTCTTATAAATAAGTTATATGTTATTCTTTGAAGAGTCACTCTTCCTAAACTGCTAATGGTTATTTATAAAAGGAGAAATTAGGTTCTCATCCTTTTTTTAGCTACTCCATTGATTAAAATCTTGTTCCTTTTCAATTTTTGATCAAGGTCCTTGGGTATTAATAATATCATTAATTATTTTAATAATAATTTTTTTTTTATTTCTAAATATATTCATTTAATGTTAAAAATGTTACAATTAGTATATTTATATTTATGACTAAATTTTTTATCATATATTTTTAGTTTTAGTTTGTACCCATTCTTAATTTGTACCCATATATTAATTTCTTTTTGTGCCCATATTTTTTTAAAGTTTATTTGTATTTGTACCCATATATTTTTTTTATTTGTACTTTTTATTTTGCTAAATGTACCCATGCTAATTATATGTACCCATTCATGTAAAACTTTTTAATGTTAAAATGTACTCATTCTTAAATATATCAATTTGTTATATGTAAAATGTACCGTTTTTTATATATAAAATCTATTCAATTTTTTTCTAATCCATTTTTAAACTTATATGGGTACATTCTTTTTTCTTTGATTTTAAAATGTATCCATGTCAAGTTTAATCGAAGAAATGTACTAATGTTATTAAGCCTAATATCTTTTTTTTTTCTTTTTTTTTTTTGTGATTTTGAAGCATGTACCCATGTTTTGATACAATAATTTTTTTGGTTAATTTTGATGAATGTACCCATGTTTATATATATACACACACAATAGTATATTTATATTTTAATATTTTTAATCCCACAAATTATGGTTTTTTATTTAAAATCTCATTTATATAAACAACTAAAATTTCTAATTTTTAATTTAAAAACATATAGAAATAAATTATCACATTAATTTATTTCAGGGACCTCGATCAAAAATTAAAAATCAATAAGGTTTCAATCAAAGAATATTCATAATTAAAGACCGCATCCAAAGTCTCCCTTTATAAAATATGACATACGTAAATGTATCTTGTTTTTTTTTTTTTTTTGGTAAATGTATCTTGTTTTTTTTGGTAAATGTATCAGATGATAGTTAACGCTACAATATTTGAGAGTGACGTCAAAAGGTAACTTGGTGTAAAGGTTGGATGGCAGGTCCTAAATTTAAAGACGACAAAAATCTCATTATTCATCGGAATAAAAATTGGATTACTCACTGTTCATTCATAGGAAAGTCAATATTCATTTTGAAGACTGTAAAATAAATAGTTTGCTACAGTTTTCTGTCAAACTTCTTATAAAGAAGCGTTTGTACCATTCTTATACACCACAATTGATTTTGAAATTCAACTCTCTTCTACTTCTCAATTCTCTCTTCCAGGATGAAGCCAGAGATTTGTATGAGCGAGGCATCCTCAAACAATAAAGTCACAATTAAAAATCTTAAGAATTTATTGAACAAAACATTAATATATTAATCCATAAAGTTTTTCATACAACATATTACATTATTCCTCGAATCGCTTTCATGTTTTGAAAGCGTTGCATAACAATATCATTATCAATACCATTAAATATCTATTTATATAAAAATAATCATGTTATCATTCATCCATTGACCTCTAAATTAGAAAGCTAAATTCTAAATTGAAATGCCAAAAACAAATTAATGAAGTAATGTCGTATAAAATACCTTGTGGAGTAAAATTTTTGTGTTAAATTTTGATAATTGATTACTTGAACTCCAACTGTCTATAACACTCCAAATTCAATTGAGTTTTAGTTGAATGAAAGGGGAGGAAAAATCTGGAGAAGTTAAGGATTGAAATTGCTTTGCCGTGAGTGGTGGGTTCAAAAAACCAAAAACCAAAAAAAACCAAAAACTAAACCGAATTGAAAAAACCGAACCGAACCCAATTCTTTTGGTTCGATTTCGGTTTTAGTGGTCTAGAAACCGAACCGAACCGAATTAATTAAATTAATTTTATTTATTTATTTAATTATTTGTTTTGGGTATTATTTTCTAAACCCAATTTGTAAGCTCAAATATGCTAAGCCCAATGTGTTGTCAAACTTTAAGCCCAAAATATTAAAAAAAAAAGCCTTTAAAAACTCTAAACCCTAACTTATTATTTCTCCCCCACATAAGGTTCCGGAACCATACCTCATCCTGAAGTACCTACATCCATCTCCATAGCACTGTCTACTTCTGCCCCAACTTCCTTTTCCAAATCTACTATCATATAACATGTAACATAATTCATAAACATTTATTTCGGGCAGATTACTTGCGTAATTTGTGATGATAAATCCACCCGCGCATTACTTTTACGAATCAAGTTGTCAACATGCAGTTACAAACAAACATCCCTGATCTTTGAACAACATCATACAATTTAACTTTTCTAAGTCATTTGTTCGATTTTTATGTCGTGGGGTTGTTAGTTTGGACTTTGGAAGACTTGGTTGATGATTTTAGTTCATGCCATCTCCAACCGATGGCTGGCCAGAGGGCTCGTTTTAGCCCTCTGGCCCTCCAAGATTCTCCAAGATATTAATATTTTAATGAACAGTACAGGGCCATATTTGTCTCTGTCTCCAACCGAGGGCCAGAGGGCCAGATGGCTCGTTTTAGCCCTATCACAAAAAATCGTCTCCAACCGAGGGCCAAAGGGCCATAGGGCCAAACATAATTTATTATTTAAAAACTACAATTTAAATTCAAATCCAACGGCTAGGTGACGTCAACATGATGTCAGCTAGCCGTTGGTAGCTGACATCATGCTGACGTCAGCTAGCCGTTGGATTTGAATTTTTTTTTGCTATAAATAGGGTGGATATTGGGCTATAATTCACACAACTTTAAATTCAATCTATTTCAATTCAATCTCTTGCAATTCAATCTCTTTCAATTCAAGTTTGCAATGAATTCCAACTTTGGATCTTCATCCAATTCCAATTGGGGGTCCTCATCCAATTCCAAATTGGAAGCAAAATGGGCGCAAATGAGACGAGAAGATGAGGAGTCTGATGAAGAAGCTCAAGTAAGGCGCAACACACAAAACATGGCAGCAGCCATGGCTGTGGCCATGGTGTGTCATCCAACTGAGGAACAACCTCAATGGGGTGGCTCTGTTGCTGGTCGCTCTTACAAACCACGAAACAGAGCGATAGCGCATGCCAATCTGATGAACAACTACTTCAACCCCGACTCGGTGTACACAGAAGAGGATTTCAGACGTCGCTTCCGGATGAGGCGTCATGTCTTCGAGCGTTTACTTCGTGATGTTCAGCAGGTCAATCCATACTTTCGACAGAAGCGGGACAGAGCAGGCCGTCCTGGTTTCTCACCTCATCAGAAGGTTATTGTTGCACTCCGAATGATGGCATATGGCTCCTCAGCTGATTCGATGGATGAAACCCATGGTATGTCTGAGTCTACATGCCTTGATACTCTTGAAGAATTTTGTAACACAATTGTTCAGGTTTACAAAGACGAGTACCTCCGAGAGCCAAATCAAGAAGATCTGAATCGGCTCTTTCACAAAACTGAAGACCGTGGGTTTCCGGGCATGATAGGGTCATTAGACTGCATGCATTGGGATTGGAAGAACTGTCCCACTGGATGGCAAGGAAGCTTTAGCGGAAGGTCGAGAAAGCCAACTGTTGTGTTAGAGGCAGTTGCCTCATATGACACATGGATCTGGCATGCTTTCTTTGGAGTCCCTGGATCCCAAAATGACATTACAGTTCTTGGGCGTTCACCCATCTTCAATAACTTGACGGAAGGTAAAGCACCTCAACTTGACTACTACATCAACGACCGTGAATACAATATGGGGTATTACTTGGCAGATGGCATCTACCCAAAGTGGGCGACACTTGTCCAAGCAATTCCAAACCCTAGGAATGATGCAGAAAAGTTGTTTACCTTACACCAAGAACTGGTAGTATCTCTATAAATGAGTATATGAGGCGCTATAGAATGATACGTTCTCGTGCCACAAATACGTACCTACAACAGGATCTTGTTGCACATCTTTGGGCCAAAAGAAGCATGGAGTAGACTTTTAAGTTTTATGTTGTTAAATGTTTTTAAAAATGTTGTTTAAGTTTCATGTTGTTAAATGTTTTTTTATGTTGTATAATTTGTATGTTGGTTAATGTTATTTAATGTTATTTCATATTGTTTAATGTTGTTTCATGTTACTTAATTTAATTTAATGTTGTATAAATGGCCTAGGAAAAAAATAGAATTGAAAAAAATTATGAAACAAATTTTGTGAAATAGAAGTTATAGGAAAAAAAATATGAATCAAATTTTGTAAAATAGAAGTTATAGGAAAAAAATAGAATTTAAAAAAAATTGAAACAAATTTTGTAAAATAGAATTGAAAAAAAATATGAAACAAAATTTGATTAATATGAAAAGGGAAAAAAAAGGGAAAAAAAAGGCCTAATAATACAACGGCTACTAGCCGTTATATTAAAAAACATTCAAACTATTAAAAAAAAAATAAAACCTCTTTAATGCTGTCGGTTTTAACCGACAGCAATAGTAAACATTAAAAAAAAAATAAGCCAGCCCGGGGCTGGCTGGCTGGCCGAAAGCAGCCAGCCCTCCAGCCCTCCAGCCCTCTCTGATCCCGTGGGGCCCTCCTAGATTCCAGAGCCCTATGGCCTAGCCCTCGGTTGGAGACGGTTTTAGGGCTATTTTCGGCCCTCTGGCCCTCTGGACCCTTCAGTTGGAGATGGCCTCAACATTAAATGTTTATTTTCATTGTCTTTGATTCTAGTTGGAATGCTTATATTATGATTGTGTTGGAGATGTTAAAATTTCAAATTTTTTCATCTTTTGAAAAAAAAAAAAAAACACAGAAACCGAACAAGAAAAAACCGAACCGAAAAAAAATGAACCGAACTGAAATTTCGGTTCGGTTTCAGTTTTGGCAAAAAAACGAACCGATTTGAACCGAACCCACCCCTAGTGGGATGAGTTTTGTGTGGATTAATGACCTAGGGTTAGAAAAACGGGGAGGCACAATTAAATTAATTGTTAATTAAATTGTCATCAGGTAGGGCATTTGGGATCCAAAACGGTAGACTAGGTTAGTTGCCTACCAATTATTTTAATTGTAGTTTAATTAGGGCTGATTATTGAGAATTGGAATGCAACCATACAATTTTTAAAATGAGTGGGGGCATCCGCCCCCTAGGCCTACATTAGCGCTCTCTTCTATTTCTATACAATTTTAGTACGTTTCACAACACTTACAATTTTTAATATGTTTCATGCTTGAAGCATGATAAATGTATAGGTTCCAGTAACTCAAACCTCGGAAGTGAAGATTAAAAATTCAAGCTCTATAACATTCAAAAAGGGATTATGATCTGCATTCTCTAAACTATAGAAGAAACAATGTAATGCCCCTGAAGAGGCAATAGATATCCAAAGAAATGAAAAGCTTTGAAACTATGCATGTGCATGCACATGAGAATTATTAGATCACAAATTGATGATAATCAATGAAAAATTTGGTTTTACAGTAGCTACTATATATTGAGTCGCATTCTTTTGTTTGTCAACGAAAAGAAACATTATTGGCCAAAATGGAGAGCCAATTCCATTACAATTAAGTAAGAATGTGAAAACATGGACCCAGATATAGTACAAATAGCCAAAGGATGTTGAACCCAAAAGGTTACACATAAGCATTTGTAATACAGTGAAATACATTTACATGATATAACACAAGGTTCCTAGTTGAAACATGAAATTGTGATATACTTCTGCAAACATGATTTTCCAGTGTGAAACATGTTCATTTCGTATGAATGGAGAATTATATATTATACAAAACTTATGAAATACTTGAAGCATATCTCCATAAGCAATAACACGGATAATATAAAGTGCCTTAAATGAGTACTATCATTATGATATTGTCTCGAAGAGTCTAGAAATATAAAGTGCCTTACAAGAGTTAATGTTATTAGATTGGAAGTCCTGAAGAGTCTAGAAAGATTATAAAGTGTTGAGGACATATTGTCTCGAGTTGTAGATCGAACAATATGCCAACACGATATTTATCCACCAATAGTACTATGGTATTAAAGAACCATGTGGATTGAAGATTATGAGTTGAACACCCAAATGGTTAACCAATATTTAGACGCTAAGAAAGATCATTCATCATCGTGAGGGAAATGATGAATTGATACTTGGTTCAAAAGTACCATATTTTAGTGAAATATGTGTTTTATTGTACTTTACACAATGTATAGCTTTTAGTCAATTTGTTAGCAGCATATATAGCTCTGCTCCAACGATTCGACACTGATAGAGAATCAAAGATGCTATGTGGGACTATAGACATGAGCCTACTCTATTTTGAGAAACCCACAGATAGCTGAAATCTTGTTGGATATGTAGATGCTGATTTTCTCTTTGATTTGCATAAAGCCCTCTCACAAACTAGATATGTGTTCACTTATGAAAATACAGCAATCTCATGGTTCTCAAACCGAAGCATACACAAGTTGCTACATCTTCTAATCATTCAGAATACTTGCTCTCCGTGAAGCCAGTTGCGAATGTTCTTGGTTAAGATTAGTGATCCATCACATCCCAAACTCATGTAGTCTATCTTAAACAAACACATACTCCAGCTATCATTAATGAAGATAATACATGTATTTCTCAAGTGAAGCAAGGATTCATCAAATGATGATAAGACTGAACTCATATCTCCAAAGTTTTTCTTTACACACGAGCTCAAAAGACCAAAGTTATTGAAGTAAGACTAATCCGTTCCAACGATAACGTGACGTACCGATCAAATCTCTGCCGAAGTATACATTTCAGAAGTTGATGATGGTATCGGATTACGTCGACTTAGTAATTAGCCAAATTGAAGAATGCATGAATCAGGAGGAAATACTCATTAGGGGGAGCATCCAAGACACGTGCTTGTTGTACTCTTCTTCCTTTGTCTAGGATTTTTCCTAGCAAGACTTTAATGATGCAACAAAAATGCATTCAACACTATATCAATGATCCAAGAAAAGTAGTACTCTTTTTCTTTCGCTATGATTGTTTCCCGTTGATTTTTTTCAAACAAGGTTTTAAAGAGGCAATCGACATTGGTACATGATCATCTAAAGATGAGTGTTGTTGGATGGCCCATATAGGTCCCAAATTCAAAAATAAAAAGACAAAAACCTAATAGGAAGAATAATTGGATGATTTACTGTTCATTCACAGGAAAGTCACTATTCATTCGAAGACTGGAAAATAAATAGTTTGCTACAATTTTCTATTGGATGAAAAACCTCTTATAAAAAATCGTTTGTATCATTCTTATACACTAGAATTGAGTATGAAATTCAACTCTTTTCTTCTTCTCAATTCTCTCTTCTATTTGTATATGAATTTCTCAACAATTTTTAATAATTTTCAAAACAAACCTAAATATGTAAGTGGGTTGTCATTTGGTAGTGGAACAAAGCACATGGCCATTCAAATTTTGTTCATCCTGTCCATGATCTCTCAACTATAGCTAATTCCTTTCTCATATCCTTTTCTTTTGTGTGGGTGCTGAGCCACCCAAATTGGATTGGGTCTGAGTGGGGTATGATTGATCCAAACTATACTAGAGTTACTGTATGCTATTATTCTCTTCAAAATTGTCAAACTTTTTTTTAATGCGTGATGATATTCTGTGTGGCAAAACTTGAAAGTAATTATATTATTCATATATCAAATACTATTTAAATCCTTGATTGCATGAAAGATTTTTTAATGTGTTCGGAACAAGAGACAGTATGCCATATGTTATCATATAATTGGAGATATTTTTTGTAAGTGTCCATAAACTTATATAATGTCATCTAACTTATGTGTCTTTGTTATGCGCACAAAAATTTATGATGCTGCGTTGCATGAATCCGGAGTCCCACTGTGAAAGACACCATTGAACATGACATTTGGGAAATTATTGTATGTTAGATAGTTTAAACGAAAAGCAACACGCATTTAATTAAATATTAATTTGTCAATAGACAGTTTTCATCTATACATGTTGACAAAGCTAAATCCATATAAACTTTAAGGGTAACGTTAGATTTGTAAATCAAATGATATGATTACAGATAATTGGATTATTAATTAAGTATCGATTAACATGCTTATTTCTTATTGGTGACATAACATTTAGTTTGCAAATTTAATTTCTCTAACGTTATCCAAACTTTAAAAACAACAAAGAACAAAAACTAGTAGTACGGTTTCGTAATATACTACTTTGTTATTCACTATTTTTTTTTTGTTTTAGTCAATGTTTTATTGGTAGTTGGGTACTTTGAATATGATAACAATTAGTTCGTTAATTTGTTTTCAAAAGTAATCTGCCACTTTAAACTGATCTAAATTATAAGTGTAAAAATTCGAATTAAAGTGTATAAGGAGAATCTCATCTCGCGTTTATATTAGTTTATTCGTTTTAACTCAAGTAACATGATGATATACGATATCAAGCAAAACGTCCATTTACAGATGAGGACCTGCCCCGATCAGTTTCCTTTTTATAGACAGATTTTTGTCCGACATGTATTAAAATACACTCGGCAATTAATCATGAAAAAGAAAAACAATGACATATAATATAATAGCAAATTTAAGGCCAATTCCCTTATTTTATACACTTTGATTCAAAGAACCTTATTGAGGAAAAAGAAAAGGAGGAAAAGAAACTTATTATTTTTACCCACTTAATAATTTTTTGGAATCACCCTCATGGTTGGGAGTACGGTTATTGGTTTTTTGTGCTAACAAAATAAGAATATAGAGACAAAAATTTACATATGTTCTTATTCTATTGGCTCGTAGCGCTAGTGTACATATGCCATTCGATGGTTAAGATCTTCTTCTTAACTTACAGTGTTCGGAGTCGTAACCTCCTTTAATATAGATATGGTACTAATATTGCTTATAGTAAACTTAATAATGTAAAAAAGTTTAAGAACTTAAAGTTCCCAACCTTTTACTATCATTTTAAATTGATCTTAATTTTTTTAAACATCCAAAACATGTAGACAACTTGTTAAAAATGTCACATCCGTTAAGTGTGGCATAAAATGTTTGGCATTTTGTTACCACCACACATCGCTACCTGCCGGAGAAGAACATTAAACCATTTATGCCCTCATGAAGGAGGAGATGCCAAAGCCAAAGCCAAAAACCCACCAAAATCTGCGTACCCTTTACGTCCCTTTCACGTTTCTTTTCTTTTCTCCCCAAACACTCCTTTTCCTTCACAATTCACCACAACGATTCACATTCCCATTACCATTCTTCCCACCACAGCAAGTCCTCCCCGTATTTCCCCACAATTATTTAGAACTCCATTTTTCTCACAATTACTTGGTCATGTGGCTGAGAAGAATTGTTCTTGAATTTCGTTTGCCATGAGGAGTTCTTGCTGCTGCTGCTGCTGCATGCAATTGCAAGCATGGATGAACTGCCGGGGTCGTTGGGAACCAGTGCCAGCTTGGCTCTGCGATTCGGGCAGACCATCTTCTCCACTGCCTCTCTTCTCTTCATGTGCTTGGACGTCGAGTTCTACAGCTACACCGCTTTCTGGTACTTTCGAATTCTTCGACTTAGGAGTTTTGGAGGTTTTAGTTGAATTTCATCCGACCCTTTTGTGATTTCGATTTGTTCTTCAATACCCATGTCTCTGTTTTTGAATTTGATGGCAATTCTGTTTTGATTTCTTGAGCTGGATATTGCCTTATGGTTTTCTCAAGAACTGGAAACTGTATTTGTGTAAAGATCGTATAGAGATTGTGCTGGTTTAAATTTAACTCTATTTTATAATGCAAAATATTATATACTTGGACTTGATGGAAGATTTTTAGTACATGCTTTTTGTTTCTAAGTTTCTCCTAATTGAGCAAGAAAATATATTGAACTTTTTGTTGAGAAGGAACTGTTCAAGACTCTGTAATTCACCATAGAAACTATGTCGATGGGAAGTTTTACTTTGTGTGTTTGAATCAAAGCCAGGGATTGTGATAGTTTTAGTTTTTAGCAGCTTTGAAGTCTAATTCGAACATCATAGAGCGTCAAAAAACCGCTCGATAGAATTTACCGATTTTATGGCCTGTTTGACATGAATCTGAATTGCAAAAAAAAAAGCTCTGGAATCGGGAATTGGAAGCCAAATCTTTCAGCCTCCAAACATTACAGTGTAAACATTAAAGCTCCGAAAAAGGAGTACCAGTTGCCATATTGGAAATCATGTTGTTTCATCTGCTCTTAGTTGAATTTTTTATTTTTTGTCTCACAAGGCCAATTTTGCACGTCTGTTCGTGTCAATGTTTCTGTAGTCATTGACTTAGTCTTTGAGAACTTATGTTCTAATGATATGTCCAAAGAAGTCTAGCCCTGTTCACCTGTATGTGCTGCTTGCCTTTCTCCAATGTACTTCTAATGTATAGCCTCACCCTGCACTTGTCCTTAATGGCGTGTGTTCTCAACCCTATAAAATATTGCCTTCTCTGAAAGAGTCTTCTGGGGTAGGGGTATATATTTTAGTAATTAAGAACTTTTCAACTTATAAAACCTAACAAATTCAAGTCACTTTGCCAACAATGTTTGTTTTTTTCATGTGCTGACCTGTAAACTGAAGGGATTATATGGTGCTATCTGAATTGTTTGTTAGCCGTTGTCAGATTTGTTTTGTCTCGGTTTTTTCTAGTGTGCAACAATGAAGGAGACGAATGTAATCCACCAGAAACTCTTCTAGTAACACTAGTAACTCTTACCATTGCTTGTGTTGGTGTTGCAGCTATTTGGTGACGGTAATGGGTTTGGTAGTTCCGTGGAGCATGACTCTGGTGATCGTTGATGTCTACTCTGTCTTCTTTAGATGTTTGCATCATCAACCAAGAATAATTATAATAATTATTTTGGGAGACTTGGTGTGTGTTTTTGTCTATAAACTTATTTATCTCATTAACAAGTTCTTCCTTTTCCCAACTTAAGTTAAGACTATATTATGTTCGTTTCATCACAGGCGTTGT
Source organism: Malus fusca (assembly GCA_035220775.1). Classification (NCBI taxonomy): domain Eukaryota; kingdom Viridiplantae; phylum Streptophyta; class Magnoliopsida; order Rosales; family Rosaceae; genus Malus; species Malus fusca. Next base: position 20,766,636 of record CM069073.1, on the reverse strand, counting down.
CGTATCTCTCACTCGCTGCAGCTTGCACGACCACTAGTACCACAAATCTCCTACTGTATCTCGACGGATCCTACTGCCCCGCCAAGTTATGTACTAGATATCAGTTATCTGCTGCAATGGCTTTCCTGTCTTGGTTTCTTTCACTAGGTTCCTCTCTGTTCAATCTCTGGCTTCTTCCTTCTTTGTAAAGGTCCTGCTGGTTGTTGTCATATACAAAAAATTGAGCTCCACTGAGATTAGAACAATCGCGTCCATATACAGAAATTTTTGGGAGATATATATAGGGTCGATCTGAGACGAAGCTTAAATAAAAGTATACCTACAAAGTTATTCTGTTGAATTGTATTTTATGAAGAAAAAGAATTAGTTCTCATTTTATTTACTTGTAATTAGTAAAATTTAGGTTTGAAACTGTTTGTGTTGATGTTGTCGATTTCTGATGTGAATTCGGCTGGTCGTCCCCCTCACCATACGAGAAGCAAGGTCCAGTCCACAGAAGGTTGGGAAGTAGTACGTCTAGTTCACTAGGTTCTACCACTGCGAGGCCCAATCATACTCAAAAGACGAGTTTGATCCTAGCTTAGAAGGAACGCTAGCTATATGCTTAACAGATGCAAGTCGAATGTTGTTTTCGGGGCTTGGTCCTTAACTCTTAAGAAATGCAAGTGACACCTTCTGTAACCATATTTGCATGAACCTGTACATAACAGTCATCTTGTTTAGCTGAACTTACACTGGCATTATGAATGGCATGATTGTGGACTACGTTTTCTTTATATCCGACACGTGTTATTATTAGACTGTCATTCTGAACCATATATTCAAATAAGAATTCACATCGTCTAGGATTCATATTCACTAGGGATGTGAGTTTCGAGACCTTCCGTACAAGTGAAGGGCCAGTTGTTGCAACATGATATTTTCAACTGAACAAAAAATACTTGGTATTTATAATTCATAAAACCGTTACATTTACCCCCAAACCAAAAGCCCAACGACCATGTTATTCACCGCCAAAAATCCGACCGTTGCTTCCCGCCTCTTTCACTCTCTGCAAACCACTCTCCCTCCAAATCCCACCAATTTCACCCACAACTTCAAGACCTCTACACACCAATGTTAGCTACATTGGAGAAGAAGCAAAGATGAACAATTGTAAAACCAAGAAATGAAGTTTTACAGAGAAAAGAGAAATGTGAGAAAGAATGAATGAAGGTTTTGTATTGAACTCAATGAACTCACTTTACTATCTGTTTACAATAGCTATATATAGCTCACTAGAGAACTAACTCTTTCAACTAACTATTACATCATCCAATCCTTTACAACTGTTTTGATGAGCTGGCAGTGATATATTCAACATCCCCCCTCAATCTCAACTGGGATTTCCAGTTTGAGATTGTATGAATGCTTGAGAAATGGGCAATCTCTTCATCAAGACTATTTAGATGTCCAAATTAACCAAGGGGCACCGCCTGATTCTGTCTTGTCATCATCCACCGGGGAAGCACAGGTTCTCGAGTCAATTGATAGTAGAGGTTATTAAGCCTAGAAGAGAGACTTATGTCCACTTGAGCGCGTAGCTGTGAGACCTTTTATTAATGGAGATGATAAGAGTGTCCACCGCCCTGTTCACTCAGAACCACAGTCAGGGACTGCACCTAAAAAAAAAAATCATGGCAGCAGTTGTTTAGTCGTTCATCGTCAGTGCCTTCATCATCAAGTGTAAATGTAATAAGTAGACCAAATGCAAAGTCTCAGACAAAAGTTCAAAGTCCTTAGTTATCTGGCCAGTCGTCGTCAATCCAATCATTTGATAATCCAATCAACTTTGGGCTGCCATCACCATTCGCTTTATCTACTACCTATCCAAAAGGATCTACTAGCAGCAGTTTAGGTTTTTCACCTGCAATTGATCCTATATTTCCTCGCATTGGAGAAGGATATCATGAACTTATACCCGAGGAGCCAGAGCTTTTTTTTTTTGAAGACCCAAGTTACGTCCCTGATCAAAGCTTGCAACAAATTTCCTCCCAATTCCACAACGCTTTAAGATTGGATTCTCTTGAGAAATGCAGAACAATGAAATCCTTCTTGTCGATGTACTCCTAGCCCTGCTCCTATCATCAATGAATCCTCTGTTCTTGGTGTTTAAAGGTGTCATTTCATACTTATCAATCAACTTCCCAAAGAATTTCAGCCCCTCAAACTGATTTCTACACCGTTGTAACTACTGTTTTCTTTGCGATAAAGTTTCCAATATTTCACAGTCAACAAACTTTACAATCACAAAAATCAAGAAACACAACCTTCTTCGGCAATCGGCCTTCAATGAAGAAAGAGATCAAGAACTGCACTCCGGCAATCGACCTTAATGGAGTTGCACACAATAACAACAAACAAAACTTTTCAAGAACATTACTCCGACTATCGGCCTTTAAGGAGTAACACACAATATCTGAGACATAACTTTTCACTCTGGCTATCGGCCTTATGGAGGAAACAAATTGCAATCAACACACTCTTTGGCAATCGGCCTTGTTCGAGTGCACAAACCACAATCAAGAACTAGTCAAACAGTAGAAAGGAATGGCTATCGGCCTTTGTATTCCTTCAACAATCTCACAAAGAATGGCTATCGGCTTTAACAGATAAACTGACATACAAGAAACCCTATTGAAGAAACAAATTTTTCACTGCGGCAGTTAAGCAAACAGATAGAGTGCATAATTGAGTAACAAAACCTGAGAGGACTGCAGCCATGTCTGATCTCACCTTCCTCTCATTTCTCACGTTGGAATTGTGGAATCTCACTGTAATTGCAATCTGTCGTTGAAAAGAAACCTTCAAACTTCTCAGTCTTAGCTTAGATCACCATGCCTCAGAAGACGATTCCGGATCCGGGTCGGAGATCGAGTCTGATAACCACTCGCTGTTAGCTTCCGACTTCACCGTCAAGCCGATCGTCTCTAAGCCATTTCTTCAAACAGTTGGAGTGCACATACTCAGAACCTGAAGAGCTCTCAAGATTTGCAATCTTGAACAAACAACCACCAAATCTCACGTCTTCTTCCTCCTCCGTCATCTACTACAGTATCTGGTTCAAAAAAGGAAGTCGTTGGTTCTGGAACCTCTGCCTGTCTACCCTAATCGCAAAGGCTTCACCGCCCTGAGACCGACGATCCTAACAAAACCTGTTTCTCAATTTTCACCAAAAACTGAGTTTTTCCCGATTTCAACCAATGACAGTCTGCAAATGGCATCGCTGTCTACGAATGACAATCCGTACATCGACCCAAGACCAAAGCTCACAGGTGATGTGACTAAACAACTCGATTCCAAATCCTCCGAATCGCAGTCAACCCAGATGTAATAGAACAATCGCGGGAGCACCGAAAAACTTATCTGAACATCTAATGAAAATTTGGAAAGAAAACTAAGCTAAAAACAGCGAAAAATAATGAGAAGTGGAACCACCAGAATCATGGCGTGAGCCTGGTGGCTCTGATACCATGTTAACTACATTGAAGAAGAAGCAAAGATGAACAATTGTAAAACCAAGAAATGAAGTTTTACAGAGAGAAAAGAAATGTGAGAAAGAATGAATGAAGGTTTTGTATTGAACTCAATGAACTCACTTTACTATCTGTTTACAATAGCTATATATAGCTCACTAGAGAACTAACTCTTTCAACTAACTATTACATCATCCAATCCTTTACAACTGTTTTGATGAGCTGACAGTGATATATTCAACAACCAAACCCTGCATCATCTCCTAGAGCAGTACTCCTCCATGAGAGAACTCAAACAGCTCCACGCCCAAATCATCCTCAGCCTCACAAACGAAAACGTCACCGTCAGGGAAACTCATATCCTTCTGCTCCGTCTCTGATTCCGGAAATCTCCTTTACGCCCAGCTCGTGTTCCACAAAATTCCTAAACTAAATAAGTTTATGTACAATAGTCTGATAAGGGGTTACTCGAATAGTGATGACCCATTTAAGGCTTTTTCACTCCATTGCCAAATGGTTGGTTCAGGACTCTCGCCGAACGAGTTCACGCTGCCCCTTGTGCTCAACGTTTGCGTGGGGCAGTCTGCATATTGGGAAGCCGTGGTTGTCCACAGTTAGGGTATTAAGCTAGGAACTGGGTCTCAAGTTTGCGTGCAAAATGCCCTTATTAATGTCTACAGATTTTGTGGGTTGTTCAGTTGCGCTCGGAATGTGTTTAATGATACGTCTGAGAGGAGTCTGGTTTTGTGGAATTCGATGATCAGTGGATATGCTAGAACGAGTTCATGGGAGGAAGCTTTTTTATTGTTTAGGGAGATGAGAGATTTGGGGGTTGAGCCTGATAAGTTCACCTTGGTTACTTTACTCTCTGTTTGTTCACAAGCTTGTGATTTAGAACTGGGAAGATATGTCCATCTTTTTATTGAGGTTAGTGGGATTGAAGTTAATCAAATTATGAGAAATGCTCTTTTGGATATGTATGCCAAGTGTGGGCAGTTGCACTTGGCATGAACGATTTTTGATCAAATGACTCACAAAAATGTGGTTTCCTGGATGTCAATGGTTAGAGCATATGCTAAACAAGGGCTCATTGAATTTTCTGAGGAGTTTTTAAACCAGATGCCACAGAAAAATGTAGTTTCTTGGAATTCAATGATTTCAAATTATGTCCGAGAAGGCCAGTGCAGGGTGCCTTTGGATCGTTTCCAGAAAATGCTTAATTCCAGTGTGGTGCCCGATGAGGCTACCTTGGTACGTCCTTTCAGCCTGCAGTCAAATTGGCAATTTGGTTATTGGAAGGAAAACCCATAATTACATTTGCATATGCAATATTGCAGCCAGTGTAACTCTTTATAATTCCCTGATAGACATGTATGCAAAATGCGGTGCTGTTGGAATTGCCTTGTATATTCTTTTTCAGATACCAGAAAAGAATGTCGTATCATGGAACTGTTAGACCAAGTCATAGTCCGTGTGCGGTTTCAAGAGTTCGTGATCAAGTCCAACTGTTATCCAACAAGAGTTAGTTTAGGTTAAGACTCTTTCAAATATTCCTTTCCGTGTAAATCCAAGTTTGATCTTTCTGTTGTATCTTTGATTTTCAAATATCCTTGTAAATCGGGATTTCAGTTCCCTGATGTAATCTGGAATGCATTATAAATACATGCAGTCCATCACTGATTGGGTAATGCAATTGAAGTGAAACTGTGAGTATTTGTCCACGAGACGAATATATTTGTCTCGCCATGTCCTATTCGATGAGGACACTTTTCCATTTCAGGAACTCACATCTTCCCTGGGGAGCGTTGGATACACAGGTAGTATGACTTCCCCTGACTTATTATTTACGTTTCCGCTTTTATCGCCATCACCACAGGCCAATTTGTTACTTCCTAGTCAGCCTTCACAGGTCCTACCCCAACCAAATCCCATCTCTTCTGATATTCCTCATTCAAATAACCTCATCCCAACCCCTAGTTTACCTGCTCCTCTTGACACACCAGCCCCAATGCCGTTAGAACCATCTAGGTCTACCAACTCATCTTCAAATGAGCAAGAGGCGGTACCATTTCCTGAAATGAACCAATCCGTGTCAGTTGATGATCACGGTCCTACTTCCTCCACCCAACAATCTGTGCAACCTGCAAGAATGACTACTCGTTCACAATCTGGCATTCAAAAGCGTAATCCCAAATATGCCTTGCATGTTAATATTAATCCTTCTCTTGTTGAACCAACCTGTTTTAGTCAGGCCATCAAGTATCAGGACTGGAGGAATGCCATGGTTCAAGAGTTCAATGCCTTACAGCGGTGTGGTACCTGGAAGCTTGTTCCGTATCATTCACGCATGAACTTGTTGCCTAACAAATGGGTGTTCAAGCTTAAACAACGTGCATATGGCTCGGTTGAACGGCATAAGGCGAGGCTTGTTGCAAATGGCTTTCATCAGAAGCCTGGCATTGATTATACAGAAACATTTAGTCCCGTGGTGAAGCACAGTACTATAAGGCTTGTTCTTAGTCTTGCGGTTTCACAACGATGGCCCATCAGACAGTTGGATGTACAGAATGCGTTCTTGCATGGATTTTTGAATGAGGATGTGTATATGCGGCAACCGGCCGGTTTTGTTGATCCGCAGTATCCTAATCATGTTTGCAAATTGCAAAGGAGTATCTATGGCTTGAAACAAGCTCCTCGAGCTTGGTTTCATAGGTTCTCGGAATTTTTGCTTCAATTAGGGTTTCAAGCATCCACTTGTGATTATAGTTTGTTTGTTTATAATCAAAGAGGTGTTTACTTGATTCTTTTGATATATGTGGACGATATTTTGTTGACAGGAAATAGCTCACGGCAAATGACTTGCTTAATCAAAAAGCTAGGAACTTTGTTTTCCATGAAGGACTTGGGTCCATTACATTATTTTCTCGGAGTTGAAGTCAGATATGTGGATGATCAGATGCATTTGAGTCAAGCTAAGTATGCGTTGGATTTGTTGCAGCGTACCAAATTTTTGGATGCCAAACCGATTTCCACTCCAGTTTCTTGTGGCCAGAAATTGAGTGCTTATGATGGTGAGGCACATGACAGTCCAGACTTATATCGCAGTGTTGTTGGCGCACTCCAATACCTTACCATCACCAGACCCGATCTTTCGTATGCTGTGAACCAGGTATGTCAGTTCATGCACTCTCCAAAGACTACACATTGGACGGCAGTCAAGAGGATCCTTCGTTATGTTAAGGCCACGTACAATCATGGTCTTCTGTACAAACCTGGTAATACACATCTCACGGCATTTTCAGATGCTGATTATGCTGGGAATCCTGACACTCGGCATTCCACTGGAGGTTTCTGCATTTACTTAGGCTCCAATCTTGTGTCCTGGAGTTCTAAGAAACAAAAAACGGTGTCTCGCTCGAGTTCCGAAGCTGAGTACAGGCAGCTGGCTTACACCGCTGCGGAACTGTCATGGCTATGGTCACTTTTTCGTGATTTACAGTTACATCTTGTATGTCCAACGATTTGGTGTGACAATATATCGTCCATTGCCTTAGCTTCGAATCCAGTGTTTCATTCGAGAACGAAGCATTTGGAAGTTGATTATCATTATGTTCGTGAGAAGGTGGTTCGTGGTCAGCTAATGGTGAATTATATTTGTTCCCAAGATCAGATAGCTGATTTGTTCACTAAAGGCTTGTTTGCTATGCGTTTCAAACTTCTAGTATCCAAGCTTCCCGTTGTATCTCCCCCTGTCAGCTTGCGGGGGGATGTTAGACCAAGTCATAGTCCGCGTGCGGTTTCAAGAGTTCGTGATCAAGTCCAACTGTTATCCAACAAGAGTTAGTTTAGGTTAAGACTCTTTCAAATATTCCTTTCCGTGTAAATCCAAGTTTGATCTTTCTGTTGTATCTTTGATTTTCAAATATCCTTGTAAATCGGGATTTCAGTTCCCTAATGTAATCTGGAATGCATTATAAATACATGCAGCCCATCACTGATTGGGTAATGCAATTGAAGTGAAACTGTGAGTGTTTGTAAGTTTTACAGGAACATCATTATCCAGGCCCTTGCATTGCACGGTCATGGATTAGAACCAATCGTGATATTCAAACATATGCAAGCAGGTGGAATCTGGCCCGATGAGACCTTCATCGCACTGCTTTCTGCTTGTAGTCAAAGTGGTCTTCTTGACTTCGGGAGATGTTATTTTGAGAAAATGAAGTCTATTTACAGAATATCACCTGAAATTGAGCACTATGCTTGCATGGTTGATCTGCTGGGGTGAGTGGGACTTTTAGAAGAAGCAATGAGGCTGGTAAGAGGAATGCCTATGAAGCCTGATGTTGTCACTTGGGATGCTTTGCTTGGTGCTTGTAGGATCCATGGAAATGTGGATTTGGGAAAGCTAATTCGGAAGCAGCTGTTGGAGTTGGAACCGCATGGTTCTGGGCTTTATGTACTTCTAGCAAACATATTTGGTGAAGTGCACGGATGGGAAGATGTTAAGATCATTGGGAAACTAATAAAAGACGGTGGATCCATAAAGTAGGAGCAATGAGCTCGATCGAAATTGATGGCCGTGTTTATGAATTTATGGTTGACAACAAGAGACGTAAAACTTCAAGTAGTATATACTCCGTTCTTGATCAATTACTGATCATCTGAGGCCTATTCAGTATGCTCCAAATGCATTTTTGGGTATAGAAGAATTGTCGTGCTACTGTACCAGTAAGTTAGAATGCCCTAAAACCCTGATAATTGTTCACACTTTTTATTGTCTTTACATGTAATGACTTGCAAGCAGGCACTGATTGCGTGTTCTTTTCATACCAAACCCGTTCGAGGGAAAATCAAATTAATTTCTGAAAAAATAACCACTTTATTTTGGAGTTCAAGAAGATTATTTTGTTTAAATGTGAAGTCATTAACTACTCTAGAGTCCCGACCGACATGAAAAATGTAGTTCTTATTTTTTTGGTTACTGACTATCGAAATTCGCAGCATTTTAAAACTTTGGCTTTCTCAGCTTCTCCAAACTTGAGTAGATTAATCCTAACAGAGAATACAGTACTGCCTTTACGCAATCCATTATGAAATTCCAACAAGAAGCGGGCCAGTGCCATGGATATAGCAATCGGAAGAACAGGCTTATAAGATGCCGAGAGTATCTGCCAACAGGAAAAGGCAAATCTAATTCATCCCATGCCGCATGATGAACAGCTCTTGTGGGCTACATTGGACCTCAGGGAGAAGTGAAGCTATACAGACAAGCCTTGAACCTTGTGCTTGTGGCCATTCTCAGCTCCTTGGGGTTCTTAAGTTTAGTAGGATATACAACATATGATTATGTAACAAGTAGAAATGTGTTCTACAAACAGGTTTCTTCATTTCAGGGGTGTTGATTAAGTGTACAAATTGGAGCTTGAGCACCTGAATTGCTACTGCTTTCTTGTTCGAGCGCATGTCAACCATGCAGAAAGAACCTAATACCAACTGATACATCATGGTCGTTGCCAATGAAGTTAGATGGCGAGTTCAAAATATGTGAAAAGCGCATTGTGACGCACACAACATACAGGTCACGAAGTTCTCTAGTTAAGTTTTTAACCAGCTATAGCCACTTCCTTTTCTGTACTTTTTTTTCTTGAGAATAATAATCTGTTCTGTTCTCATGTGTTCAGATCAGAGATTCACGTCAAACTGCAGCTGATAGTAATATAATATACATACGGATGGGAACAACTAAAACTTCCATACAAGTTTGATTGAATTGATGCAAAGTAAGTATACTATGAAGTATTAACAAGAACATTATGCTCCTTTTTCTTCGACCAGATTGTATATTCAGATTTACTAAGAGAGATTTTTGGATTGTAGGGCATTATCCAATCCTTTTGCTGCAGTTCAACACAAAAAACAAAACCCAAGATCACAATCTTGCAAGGAAAGAACAAGGAAAGCCACATCCAATCCAAGGTATCTCATTTCTGCTATATTTTTAGTGATCTCAATCATCTTGTCGAATTCATAGGACGAGTAGGGGACAAAAATTCTTTGTATTTGTTGAAAATCTGTTTAATTATTTACTATTTAGTACCGCATTCTTTGTATTCTTTGATAATGCAGATTTGAGAACCAATTTGACCAAAGCTCAAGTCTTTCCAAATCTTAAGGGGCTAACGAGAGGTGGGGCCCAAACAGCCATGCATGGATAAAGTGCTGTGGATCAAGAACTTTCATGGTAATGACGTTGCCCTACCTTTAAAAATAATGTTAAAGCGATATGTTGTCCAACCTTTAAAAGTTTATTTCAAATCTTCCAACTAGGGTTTAAGTATTAGTTAGATCGGATTCTTTTCCAGGGTTTTGTCTGAATTCATAATACACACATAATTGAGTAGGATTTGTTTTTATCCGGTTGGTGGGGTTCATTGTTTGTGTTGCCAACATGTCTGCTTCAAAGTTCAATTGATTTACCAGACAAAAGAAAGAAAAATGTCCAACCAAAATTAAAAGAATGCAAGTCCCATAATTCATACAGAAATAGTTCTTATTAGAAAATTGATACTGAATCTGAATATATTCTTTTTATATATAAATAGTCCAGACATGGCACGAACGGAGAGTCTGAATATAATCTTCTTTTTTTTTTTTTTTTTCATATACACCGACTATGAAACACATATTAAAGAACGGGTGAGCAGTAATGTGTCGATGCCATTGTAGCACGTCCTCTCTTCAACAAAAAAACGTATGTCTTACACAATGAATACTTGCTTTTAATGTAATATGGGTCTAGATCTAGTGAAATTAGAGCCCAACATATACAGCCTCTTGCTTGTTATCCATGGGCTCATGAAGACCAAAAGTCCAGCCAGATTTGTGAGGGAGAGGGACAGGGTGGTGAGAAAGGAGCAGAAAAAGTCATTTTTCAAATAATAAGAGCTTTTTGTTGCAAAAATGATTAAAAGCACAAGTTTGTATGATTAAAAGCACAAAAGGCATCGGGTGTTAGACATTTTTTTAGGTAAAAAAGCGCATGATTGAAGCCCTTATTTTTTTTAGAGGGATACATGCATGACTGTTTTGGAGATTTTGGTGGGGGAATTGGAGAGTTTGAAGAACACAAAGAAGCTTCAAGGAAAGAAGGGTTAGGGAATTGATGTGGGGACATTAATAATTGAACCCATAAAGTAAAGTTCATAATTATAATTATTATAATCAAAACCAGAACTTAGTTAGTAATCATTCTGACAAAGTATGGGGTTTAGCGGTTTAGGGTGTATCAACTATTAAATTTAATTAAGCATACAAGAGAAACCCGTTGCTGGTGTGTAAGCTAGACTTGTGGTCATGAGAAGGCTGAAATGCCTCTGTGAGTCTTACCGGCCCTTGGAAAGGATAGATAACCGTGGTTTGCCACCCATTGTCCCACTTTAAAAAAAATAAAAAATTAAGCATACAGGGGGAGCCAGCTCTTTGTTCTATTAACATATGTAAAAAACAATTAAGAAAGAACAATCACATTCCACGAACTCCATTGTCTGTGTGGTATTGTCGGGAGTTACAACCCTTTGCAGACAGGTTCATACTAAATATATTATTTCAATTATTTGCTACTCTTTGCTCTCTCTCTCTCTCTCTCTGCCCCCCCCCCCCCCCCCCAAGAGAACATGAGCATGCATGGCAAAATTAGTTTTCTGTTGTTTAAGAATGTGTTGAAATTAAGTGTGATTTGGATATGTTTTATGTAGGATTACTGTGACATGAATAATTTGTAATATTAGTAATTAAGAAACTCAACCTTCTCCTCCAAGTTCCAACCACACTTTCACTTCAAGTTTTACCCTCTAAAAATCCAGATTGTGAAATTTTTTATAATTACATCTTTATTCAAAGTATTGATGTAACAATGTCTTTGAAATTCAATGCCAATGGATTTATATAACATGCTTAATTGATGCAGGATTTGACATGTTATGTTGTTAAATTATGTATGTAAATCTGAATTTTTTGCTTCCATGCACAGCATTTAAATAAACTTCTAACTTACGAACAATTTAGTTTCACATGTGATGAATGATAATGTTATATTGTCGTAGTATTTGACATGTTATGGTACATTACACTAATGAATCTAGATTATTTATATGGACATAGGCATTAAATTAAAAGTCCGCTCGATCAATATTTTAGGTTCAATGCAAGGGATGAGAAGAGATTATAGTTGAATTTAATATGTTATGTCGTTAAATTGTCTAACTTTAATATGATGAATAGTATAGATTCATAATCCCGCAACATAAACGATAAGATAGGACAACGACAATAATAGTATATGACAACATCGTAGTTATCAACATTAATAAATATAGAACAACGCTTGACTACTCAAGGATGAGTAAAAGCTCATACTCAAAACTCTTCGTATTCGAATTACAAAGCTTTGTGCTTATGATCAGAATGTTCATATTATGAATCACTTTGTAAAGATCATCTTTTGCAAAAAATAAATTAAAACTAAGGTCGTTTAGTCAATCTAGTGTAGCAAATACATAGATGGTCTATAATTCTGTTACCAATTATGTTCATCTATTTTGTACAATTTGATGACTAAACAAACCTAGTTTTAATTGATTTTTTGCAGAGACGATTTTTATAGAATGATTTATAACATGAACGGTTCCGATCATAAACACAAAGTTCTGTAAATCGACATTGGACAATTTTAAATAAAAACTCCTACTCATCATTTGAGTAGCCAAAGTATAGTTCATGAATATATACAAGATTTGTTGTTAAAAGAGAGGAGGTTTGTGGATTGCAGGATGATAAGAGTGGCCGGGAAGTAGAAGCGCAGAAGCAGTAAAGGGAGGCGGACTTTGGAAGCTTATTGAATAAGTTAAAAGAGTGGAGGGTTGCATTGCACCGGTATACATGCATGGGAGCATGCAGATTGCAGGCACAGTCGGGGAGCAAACCAGCACACCCAGATCACCTTACGCCACCCCTTGTCGCACACTTGATTCAATAACTTGCAATATTATCTATATTATTTAGACTAAAGAAGGCGATGTTGGGTTAAGCCATACAATAAGACTTGCTATAATACGTTATAAAGAAGTCAAATTTAAGAAATTTATAGGTGGAGAGAAATAGGCGCAATTGGAAGTACTTTTAAAATAAATTAAATGACTTTAGATCACCAAAAGTGATTCATACTTTTTTTAACCGAAAAAGTTAGAAGTGCCCTTGTCTTCAAAGCACTTTTCTAGTGAACACTTTTATTTTTACTAAAAACTTCAATGTGCTTCTAGTAGAAGAGTTTCATTGAAAGTTAAGCGTCTTTTAAAATGAAAATTTCAAACGAATTCCGCTAAACTGTGATACTAAATGACAATTTAAAATACTATTGGAACCAAATGAATAGAGTGTTTAAATTTATTATTTTTAGCTAACTTGTTGGAGTTTTCAAGGTTATTCTTTTCCACGTGCCTTCCCTCATGCTTTGCAGCGATGCACCACCTCCTCCCTCACCACGCCACGTTTCCATTTTTCTTATTCATTCGTTTCTTCCAACTTTATATATATTTTTTGTCTTTTATTTTTTTATTTTTTGATCTATTGGAATTTATTCTGTGCCCTTGGAGTTGGGGCCAAAATATCAATAATGTGCCTGCAAAGTGCAAAAGCAAGCGTTGCAAATTCATGAGCCACTCAATCTCCAATTATTCACTCCCTCCGTTGTTGTCTCTGTTAAAATACCCCATTCCCATCGAAGAATACAATTTACCTGCAATCTGCATGCAGTCTTTGTCTGGGGAGTGGAGAGGAGACGATGAGTGACATGAGTCCTCTCAGACATGTGAATTATTGGAGTTTTAGCAATGTGAATTGTATGTCACAATTTCGATTTGTTATTGGGGTTCGCAATTAGAATCAAAATTTTGGACCTTTCTTACTTTTGGTCAGGATTAATCGAGAATTTTCTGTTTGACAATCATTTATTTTTCAATTTCGAACCGATAATTCATTTGGTGACTTAAGTTTTCAGAAAGATTATCTTACACTGGTTGAAAAAATTCTAACTGTTTTCGATTTTCAATTTTGTGTAAATTTTAGATTACTATACAAAGCGTAATCGTGATTATATCTAAAACTGGTAACGAAGTGTAACTTTATCATACGACGGTGTAGATAAGTCTCTCCCCTTCTTGAGGCCCTTGGTTGTTCTTTAACCCCACTTAAAAATGCTCGATCACTCTAAAGTTAAATTATAAAAATCTTTAAAATAGAGGTAAGATTACCTAGACTGTCTTTGAAAATTTTCACATTGTGGTAGAGGGACGTGAGACCTACTTACGTTTTTTTCTTTTTCTTATATGTTAGTAAACGTAAATTACGTAAAAAATAAGCATAGATGTCTAGTTGGTAAGGTACAAGCCACTCTCGTATACTTATATCTCCACAAAATATCTGCATGGTTTTTCATCTTTCCTCTGTTATTTGCAGGACTAACTTTGTGAGGAGAAGCCTTTTGTGACTTTATCTTCCATTTGAAAAAAATACTCAAAAGTTCTTTTTACCTAGTGGAATCCAAAGGTTACAAAAAGTAGAATTGGATGAGTAAAAGAGGAAACTAGCACAGTAGCATATGGCCATATACCTCTCATCTAACATCTAAGGATCCCCAAAAGAACCTTCAAGGCTAAGGAACGTTAAAATTCCTCTTCTAAGTTTCTAACATCTTTTGTGAGTCCAAACTATTCGAGGATTTGCTTTTAAAAATTCTTTTTTGGTATGCCTTCCAATGGTCTTTACATTTCTGTTTTCTGGTTTTAATTTTAGAATAATACTTGCATTCCCTTCTTGAAGGATGAACTCATTCCTCACTTATAAATAACGTGTCTTTATCGTAGAAACTTTATAATCATAATTGTTCAATGTCTTAATCCTCATTTGAAGATCATCCTCACAAAAATCTTTCAAAACAGAGATCGTTTAGTCCATCAAATGTATCAAGTAAATAGATGGTTCACCATTAATTTATCACTTGGTACCTACACTGTTGGTTTGTTTGATACAATTTGAATGACTAAACGATATCCGATTCAAGCGAATTTTTGTAGGAATGATTTTCAAATGAAAGGTAAGACACTGCATAGCTTGGATATTAAACTTCTACATTGAAGATACATTATTTGCAAATGAAGAAATGAGCTCATTATCAAAGGAAGAATGCAAGTATTATCCTTACTTTTGTAGCAAATAGAACCGACGATTACAATACTTTTAAATTTTATGCTTTAAAAAGAAAAATAAGATATCTTCCATGGTTAAATTCTATCCCTCATCCTTAGTGCATATAATATTATTTGTTAAAAAAAAGAATTATTGGAAATTTGAGAGTAAATACTATAATGAGTTGCAAAACAAAGAATTTATTTACAAAACAAAAAAAAAAATTCCCACAAAATACAAGAGGAAAAGTGGGAAATATAATTGGAACCATACAATAATATATATTAGTACCCAAAAGAAAAAAGTTGGTATATAATGGTAGTACCATCATGGTCATTGTTAGGTGGGTCTCCCATTATCCATGAAATGCCTTGCCAAGTTTAGCAAACGATTCTTCCCCTTTTTACAAGCATCCTTTGACATCACTCCCTACTTATAGAAACTGCACTATTATGCATTCAACCCTGTGAAACAGTGTGTAGTGGGCACTAAATTGATATATGTGCATGCAATCATTCACTCCCAATACCAACCAACCTAAGTGGTCCAATCAGACGTTATTGAATTCAAATCTTTACATGCGTATAAGTATCTAAACTTACTTAAAGATTGTTTGCCATATGGACACAATCTGAACTATTAGATTAGCAAAACATATCTTTGGTTGGTATGAGCATGAAAACTCCGATTAGATGTTTATAGATCGCAAGTGTTTACGGAAACAGAGCCAAAGCCACTTGCACCCTCATGCCTCCCTGCCCCCAACACATTTTCCAACCCGCTCTAACACGTGGGTATAAAACACAGAAAACGTTCACAATTAAGCTAATCTCGACCCTTCCTGTTAAGACGACTTCCACTTGAAATGGAATTTTAGTCACCCGTCATCACGTGTTGAATTCACTTGATACGTTTGGTTTACGGAAGTTGTACGTATCAGACTTTTCGTGGATTTTGAGACCTCCATCCCAACCCAAAAGCAATCCCATTAATCTCATGACTCCCTCCCATCCTTTTCCACAGTAAAGATGCACATACCAATTAGCATAGCCACTGCTCTACCGTGCTAGTCCCTATCCTCGTAATTATATACAACCAAGAGGGCAACTTATGTAGAGGATCCTGATTCAGAACTCTTACAACCTGTGACCACCAACTTACAGCCTGGCTTTGGCCAAAGCCCTGCCCATTGATCGATAAAACATTGCTTAACTAAACGACAAGTCCTACGTGGCATCATGCTTCAAATTACGAGCCCCCACCCCCCATTTCTCCCTGTGTATATATATATTCACACTCTCTTCTCAACACCATTCGTGCTTCTCCCTCCTTCCTACAAATCTCTCTCTCTCTCTCTCTCTCTCTCTCTCTACTTTCTCTCTCTAAGACACAACTCAAATCCTCCGCCATTTACAACGATCCGATTTCGATCCAAATGGGTATTTGCAGCTCGTCCGGGTCGACCCAAGTGGCCACCGCCAAGCTGATTCTACCGGACGGAAAATTGCAAGAATACCCGTATCCCGTAAAGGTCTCCTACGTGCTCCAAAAGAACCCCACCTGCTTCATTTGCAACTCCGACGATATGGACTTCGACGACGTCCTTCAGGCCGTCAGCGGTAACGAGGTGCTGCAGCCGGGCCAGCTGTACTTTGCCTTGCCGCTCAGCTGGCTCAAGCACCCGCTAAAGGCGGAGGAGATGGCCGCATTGGCCGTTAAAGCCAGCTCCGCGCTTATGAAGAGTGGCGGCGAGAAATGTGGGTGCCGCCGGAATTCGGTGTCGCCGCTGATATTTTCCGGCGAGGACGTGAAGGATCGTCGGAGAGTGGTAGCAGCTGGTGCTAGTGGGGGGTCGAGGAGGGGGAGGGGAAATGGGGGTAAAAGGCGGTATGCGGCGGACTTGAGTGCGATTCCGGAGTAGGTAGTTTGGGAAATAAGATGGGGTAATTGTGTAAATACATTGTAATGATCTGGATGTGATTAGTGGGTTGGTAGATTTACTTGATTTTGTTTTGGAGTTTAATTTGTTTGTCCCCTAACCATTTTGGGGTCGTGTTACAATTTTACCCTGGATGGTTTTGAGAAAATGAAAAACAAAAAGTGAACTTTAACGAAAAGCTCCCGTTATTGTTTACTTTAACGAAAAAATAATATTTTTATACTAAAAAGTCAATCATGTTACTATTCATTTTACCATTTATTTTGCCCTTATTGTTAAAACTCAAAGTTTTCAATCTCTTTTTATTAGTTTTCCTAAACAAAAACAAAAATAAGTCACTACATAGATGAGTATCTTGGTGTCCAAGATTTAAATTTGACAAAGTGATGCATTTAATCAATTTTGGAAGTCTTATCTTTAGCTTGCGTGTCTTATAACTCAATTTTAATTTCACTTTAACTCTTAAAACTCAAAAGTCGATACTTTAATTTTTCACAATTTTCTCCGCTTTAACTTGTTTTCATTAAATTCATCGAACACCCATTAAATTTGTTGATGTGGCTCACCTAGTAATATATGTAAGGACTAGGATCATCTCTGGACAATGCACTCCGTATCTTAGAGATCCACTAATTTCAGCCTTTAAGAATAGATCTTGCGGTCAAGAATAAATGCTATGTCTATCAATTCACTCTTTTACAAATAAAATTTTTATTGCCTGCATTGCTTTTAAGCAAGAAGGGAAAAGAAAAACAAGATGGAAATGGATTTGAGAAAAAATTCAAGGACAAATATTAACGCTCAAAACTGGTGAGGTCAATAAAGACTAAGATAGTTGCGTGTCGGCCCTTGGTGGGCTTCGGGTTTTGCAAACAAAAGGAAACGAACACCATAATTTAAGTGGTTCACTCCTCAAAATTGGACTACACTCACTGAGTCTCTTAAATAGATAGATTACAAGGTTATAAATATGGCTTATCTTAATACTGTATAATATCTCTCTCAATTCGTTTGACCCTTTCTAAGGAGTACTCGTCCTCTTTTTATAGGTTATTCTCTGAACCTTCAGCCTCTGGGCTCAAATCTATCACTTCCTTTGCATTTAGTGCACCGAGTGCACATATTTGACTTACTAGTTGTCCCTCTGCTTTTTGGCCGACACGTGGCAAAGAGGTGACATTTGTGTAGGTTAAATTGTGTGTTTTCTTAGGATGACGGGGCAGAGTGCCTTGTTCGACCCTGGGGTTGGTAAAACTCGTACCCGAGCGTCTTATCTGTTAGTCATTACGTCCCTTCGTTAGCCTTCGTTCCCTCGAGTAGCCACTACGTGGCTTGGAGTTGATGCCTGAGTAGGCATGCCCTATGATGTCCTTGAACCTCATGCCACAAAGCTGTCAGTGCACCAACTTGCCCCTAAGTGGTCGGAAAGTACTTTATGGGGAAATGCTCGATTTACTTATTGATAAGACATTTAAAGGCTATGGGCTCTTAAAGCGCTCGACTTCATCCTTTTGAGTTCATTAAGCCTTAACCTTTCTTTGGGCTGGTATTCCTTTCGGCCTGCGTTCCTTTGGGCTTGTGTTCCTTTGGGTCTGTCGGGGTCAGAAAGGACTTTATGTTAACAATTTCCCCAACTCATTGTCCAATGGTTCTTTCTCGGGAAGAGAGTTACAATGGTTGGTTAGGATCTAGGGGTGACACTTCAATGTTATGTAATATATGTAGAATGTGGTGCCCTGGCAGTCATCTTATTCCCCTGCGAGAGCTTGGCTCAGAATTCCATCAGTCATCATACTCTTGAGTTAGGGGTTAGTGTTGTCAGGAGAATATGTGTTTGTCGAGGCGCCTCATTATTGAAGATGTAGGTTGGTGGCGCAATCGAGCCATCTCAGTATTGAAGACGTAGCTAACAGACATGACCTCATGAAGTTGTTTCACGTCTCTTCCGTTTCAAAGATCGAGCAAATGGGCAGCCATGTATCACGATTTAGTCGTTTTGGTTCTCATTCATCAACAGTTAAGATCGAGTACCTCGGGCTATATAATTCTGCCCTCATGGTGGAACCCTCACTTCATTATGCTTCTTCAATCGAAACTCTAACGAATTCACTATGCGAATATCTTCGACAACCTGAGCTTTACCATTCACAAGTCTCAGACCTTTCATTCTGAATTCTCTCATATTGGTTTCTCATGTTAGCATTTATATATTTTCGTCTTCCTTTGGTACATTTTAAGTAGGTTATATTTTACTTTGAATCTCCTGCTGTGGGTTGTCATCAATGTGAAAAGACGCTGACGGGGACCAAATTCAGCTAGTCTAGTTTGCAGAATAGAGTAAGGCATCCTTTTTTACTTGAATCCATAGCGTTAAATTTCCTTAGTAATTAGGGCCTAAATGTGAAAGTAGTTTACTTCACATTTCTGGGACCCCCAAAATATGTGTAGATACCGAGCATGCTCAATGTTGAGCGCTTTTGATTTGGAAAATGACTATTGAGAGGCTCAAGACTACAAGTAGTTGATCGAGAAAGAGATGCCAAACACGATGACTTCAAGGATTTCCCTGGTAGACCGAGCATTGTTCCAATTCGTCGACCACCAGTTATAGACTTAGGGGACTTTTATTCAACAGGGCATGGACATAAGTCCATTTTCTTCTGCATATGGATAACTTGGAACAGACAATGGACCGAGCCGCTGCCGTCGAGATAACCGATGAGGAATTGCTCGGTCTCACAGAATGTCTGATGTCATACAGATATAACAGACTTGGATGATATGGAAAATCTTATCCCTGTGAGTTCCAATAAAAGGTATGCGACCCTTCGTGCCCTTACAATGTTGGGATGCCAATTGACCCTTATTATTATGTAGACTCGAAATCATACTGCTGATCACATTGTTAGCGTTATGACCACCTCAAGGTTGAAGGTGTTGAGAAATAGGTACCAAATCCCGACCGATGTTATCCTTCGAGCACCAATTGAAGGAGAAAGGCCGAGTTGACCGTCACACGGTTGGGTGGCTTTTTCTGCTGAACTCTTCAAGTCAGACGTTCCGCTACCCTTTCATCTCTTCCTTCAGAGGGTTGTGGCCCATATAGGTCTAGCTTTTAACGAGCTCAACTCGAACGCCATTCACTTCTTTCTTAGCATGTACGTGCTCTGGATGGAGCACCACCAGATAGAACCCAATCTCAGCGTAATTAAACATTGTTACAAACTAAGAACAGTCCTGGCCAGGTGGGGTTCCATCACGTGCTAGCTTGTTCTTGCTATTTGTCGATAACCCTTCTAACTAGAGGCCCTACAAGGATAATTGGTTCCTTGTTGACAACAACGGGAGAGCTTAGCGAGGTTGAGGTGACAGACGCTTGTGTTGCCAAGTGCTCACATCGCCAAAAGCTTGAGGGCAAGGGGTAAGAAACGACATAAGTGATAGTTTTATGATTCTTGTTTTGCACAAGCATTCTAATTATGGTTTTGTTTTGTTTGTATTGACTGGCTGAGAAAGATCCCTTTTCTGCGAGAAGAAGAGCTTCAACTGGTGGGTATGTCCTCTTTGCGCTAAGAAGAACTCTCAATCGCCATCATACTTACCGATCACTATTTATAAATCGCTGGTTTTCTAAGAGGTAAGCTACGCTGGACTTCAATTTTGTTGTTATTCTTTTTTTCCTTTATTCATTCTCATAACTTATACTGATGACGAACTTTACTATCTTCGTCATTTCATCCTTGGTAGACTTCTGTACAATGTACACATAGTTGATCTTTGTCCCACAGAGGGAGAAATTGCTGAAATGGACGTTGGATGGAGATGATCGATGGCCGAGTGATGGGGAAGAAGAATGCCCATATTAACGCTCGGAAGTAGTATGCTGGACGGGGGACCAGTCAATGAGGTGGTCGCGACCCTTATACGTTGGTAGGGCAGCAAAGTTCCCTTGGTGTCAGCTGGGGGAAATCTACTGGAAAACGCCCGTTGGTCGGCTGCTCAAGCCGCCAAGAACACAAGTGCTTTGGTCTTTTGCTTCAGCTGCCAAAAGACCAAGGCTGAGTTTGAGGACGAGTGGGCCAGGCAATATTGCAATCCTTTTACCTCGGTAGGGTGATTAAACTTCAGTCTACTTATCTAGTTTGTAATAAGAATATTCAAACTTTTGATTGTATGCACAATACACACTATTTGTGATAGTTGTTGTATGTACTAGTGCTATACTTTGAACATTATGTGATAATAATATGGTTGAACCTTAATGTGTCCCCAAGTCAGGAAGTTGTTTGTAGGATTTGCAGGATAATTTTTTAGAATTCAATAAAATTGAGCTTTTAAGTTCAAATTCTTTCGCATTTTTAATTTATTGACTATGGCTTCATTTTGGTGATAGCTAGCACATCTCTACCCCTGGTTTGATGCTATCGAGCTCGAGCTGTGTGATGTTAGCCACAATGTTCGCATGTTTGGTGAGGCCGGAAGAGGATCCTCTTCGGATTCACTTTGTGGATCCTTAGCCGTTCATTGTACATTGTGCGGTCAGTTTTCGTCAGGTACTATTTGTGTTTAATTTTAAATAAAAAAAAAGTCAAATGATTTCTTACCGCAAGATGCACGATGAATAATTAAGATGTGAGAATCCCTAAGATCTCCACAATTTGGATCCGGATGGGACCCAAACCCGGGGAGGAGGATTTTCTCGCCTCCTAATCTCTCTCACTTTCCCTCCCCTCCTACTTGAATGGTTACAGTTAAGTCACGTTAACATCTTATATTGATATTTTTATAGAAGCAATAAGAAAAAAAAAACAACATGTAAGAGGAGGGGAAGGAAATGGATGGGAGAAGGAAGAGAGAAAATCCCGAGAATCCTACTCCCAAATCCGATGAGGTCAACTTCAATCTGCCAATGCAGCAGCATTGGGTTTCGTGAATTCAATGATATTTGTCTTACTAGAAGGAAATATATATAGTTGCACAAACCCTAATCATAAATAATCTAGAAAACCAATTAAGGAAAGGAATCTTCAATACAATCAAATTACAATTTACCTTCCTACTCTAATTGTCACAATATGTTTATGAAGAATGGGTTTGGACTAATGTATAACAATTCTCTTTATCCTTGTGTGTTCAAAAAGATTAAATTTTAAATTAATTTAGTTTTAACAATGTCAAAACTACAATATAATATTCACAATCGTATTTATAACATTGGCTTGCGTACAACGTCCAAAAACCATGCATGCATCATGATGAATAGTGCAATCAGACAATGATATGTCATGGGTCTCATCTCTTGGCCTGGTTCGTGGGAAGTGTTTTTGTTTGCCATATATTTGGATGTATAATAACACCACGATATATATAAAATTGTTTGGGTTTTTGGTGAGTAGCGTATCAGAAGAGTAAACCACGACAGTGAGCGTTGTGTCGGCGTGTGAGTAATAAGGGCA
Organism: Malus fusca; assembly: GCA_035220775.1. NCBI lineage: Eukaryota > Viridiplantae > Streptophyta > Magnoliopsida > Rosales > Rosaceae > Malus > Malus fusca. The sequence goes on along the minus strand of CM069073.1, from coordinate 20,744,485 downwards.
GATAAGCTAGCAGAAGTAGATCGAGAGAGGGAGCTGCCATTTTTTGCATGGGATATTTTGTACGTTAGTACAGGGATAGAGCTGTTGCGATATGCTTAGTTCATTTGGATCCAGTAGGGATTCATCGAACGCGTAAGTCTAGTAAAGAAAGGAATGGGTTGAAATTTTCAATCAAAATTAATTTATCTCACTTAAAAGTATAATTTATCTCTCTCAGGGCCGGCCCAGACCCAGTGCAAGCAGGGCAACCGTCTGGGGCCCAAAAAAATTAGGGGCACCAAAATTATTAAGGTGGTATATTTATATATGTTTTTATAAGAGTATAAATTTATAAAAATTGGTTCAAAGACATAGAAATTTAACTAGAAGTGGTGGTTTGTCATTTGAAAATAATGAGGAGGTCTTGGATTCAAAACACCATGTGTGCTTATTTACTTTCCATTTTTTACAAATTTCTTTTCATAAGAGTATAAATTTATAAAATTTGGTTAAAGGATCAAGAAGTTTAATTATAAACAATGATTTTTTATGTTTAAAATTAACAAGAGGTCCTAAGTTCGAAATGTTATGTGCATGTTTATTCTTTTCAATTTTTACAAATTTTTGTTTGGTTGCTAATTTATTTTTAGTTACTATCTAGTAGCTATGTGGGTTGTTATTTTTAAATATTCGTTTTAATTCAAGTCTAATCTTCAACACAGAATAATACGTAGACCAAATTTGCAAATTATATGACGTGTTATCAAAATGTTTAATTTAGTGCCCATTCATTAATAATACATATCAATTAAAGACTCGAAAACATCATTATTTTTTAGTCCCATATTGACAAGGTTAGTAAATAAGAAAAAAAACACCTCACAATTTATTCAAAAACACATTCAAAGTTCAGATGGAAAACAAAACTCATCATCTATCTACTTGTAGGCCCGAAGTTTTTTTTGTTTCCCTCTCTCAGTACAAAATAAAGTAGTCTTTTTGTGTTTCTAAATTATTGAGTTTGAAGTGTTTTTCTAAGTATAATTTTATCAATGTCTTATGTGTGAAAATAAATAATTTTCTTACATGAAGTTAGGGCACTTTTTTTGACGTCGCCTCGGGCCTAAAAAATCTCTGGACCGGCCCTGATCTCTCTTAAAAGCTACTCAGGTTGTGATTCCATCAAAATTAATTATTGATGAAATTAAACTGCTGTCCTAAAATAACTAAAAATTTAGATTATATGCCTAATTAAGGCCGAGTAAGAGTTTCTAATAATTAATTTAACCTAATTAAAACCTATATCTCCGCTAATTAATAAAACACTAATTGTCAACCAAAATCCTATGAAATTACCAGTTTAACCCTCTAATTAAAACAGAACATGAATAAGAATATATGAGACATAAATGTAATTTCACACAACCAAATTTTGCTGTTTTTTTTTTCAAAGCCTCATCTACATGCATGTAATCCTAACATATCTCTAATTAATAAAAAAAAAAAAAAAACTTTCCACTCCCACATTCTCTATCACTCTTTTCCTCTGTCCTTCTATTTCAAAAACAAAATTTTCTCACACTGTGTGTGCCCATATGCTAGTATATAATTATGTGAACGTGTGTGACAACCTCGTCAACATTGTACTTAAATTAAAAATAGAGTGCGAATTTATGATTTATGTTAAATATGCAATGCAAATTGTAAGGGAAACAAGTTCACCTACAATTGACAGTAGAAAATTAATCCTGATATGTTAATTAAAATACATGTACAAACTATACAAGTGGGAAAGCAAAACCCCAATACGGCCGGGGAACATCTTGAAATTTCATCATTCTAACAAGCTTATTAGCTAATTGGCAGGGGATTATTGACCAATCCCAACAAATTATAATAATTATCCAAAACCTAACTTAGTGGTCCTCAAGCAAATCATAGAAATAAAACTAATAATAATCAAAGATTTAATTAGTGGTCCTGATCAGGTTCTCGTGAGTTGGTCGATCCAAGGTGACATATATATGTATACTGTAACTATGGAAATAAATCTTAGAACGATTAACATATTGTCTATAGATTATATATATGCGTATGGGTGCCATGTTGTTCCTCGATTTTCCCACTGAGAATCTTTCTATTTCTACCAAAAGAACAAGTTGGTAATCGATGATGAGCGGAACTCGTTTTACTTAGGTGCAGTTGATGATTTATTGAATTTGTATTTGACATCAAAATATAGATTTTCACATCAAGCACCAAAAGACCGATTCAAGGCAATTATTTGAATTTTAATAGTTGACAATGTTAATATTAATTTGTTATCTATGTATATGAGTTTTTTTTTTTGTTCATAAAAGATAATTAATTTCTGAAGATTAAAAATTCACATATCATGTTTAGAGATATACTTTCTTGATCACTTGAATTACAAGTGTTGACATATATGTTCGACTTTAACCACCATAGTTTAAAGACCAGGACATAACTATCGGCCAAAACCTAAATAAATGTTCTCTTGCCACGAAAATTAGGGCCCCGTTTGATTTGGAGGATAAAGACATGGAAGAAATGAGTAAAATAAAGGAGTGAAGGAAGAATATGGTAAGAGACATGATAAGAAAGACAAAGAAAATGAAAAGTAATTAAAAACAAAAATCATTTTAAATTGTTTTCACTTTTAAAAATATATTTTCTTTCTTTCTTCTGCATTTGTTCTCCTACCCCTCACCACCCTTCACTCCCTTCTTGTCTATAAGTCTCCCATATCAAAAAAAAAAAAAAAAAAAAAAAAAAACACACACACACTAAAGATTAGATGATTATCGTCATAAAATTCTCATCATGTCACCTTTCATTCTATTGAGTTTGTTGAGATAATGGCAGGAGAACAACATTACTTATATCTTTCATTTGTAGGTATGCATTTATCATTTACAATCATCATATATAGCAGCTATTTGCAAGTGCGGGACATAATGTACTCCATATCTAACAAGTTGGTGGTTGCAATTGGACGAATTGATAAGTACACTTAGCCATATTCGTGAACATAATGTGCCCCATTCCCACAAGTTATAGACCTCCTAAACTACACGGTGACAAGTACATGGGACTACAAGTCTGCAAAAACTCGTACTGAAAACTAGTTGGTTTGGTTGAAATTAATCGTAGTGTATTTACAAGTTCCAATAACAAGAAACAGGACGATTTGGATTATATAGTAGGGTTTCAAATCGCTGTCCTCCACTAAAAGCTTGTATTTTATGTGCTTGTTTGAGAGTGAGAAGATTCCGAGCCACTTTGGTTGCAAATTGAGGAGTCCTAAAGTACTCCCATAAAGCATGCATGCATGATTTGAAAATTTATAGCTTTGCGAAACTACTTATTTTGGCTCAACTCCATTCCCGACTTCAAAACTTCAACATTTGGCCCCCACTTTCTTTTTCCCTTTGATTCAAATGGTTTACATTACTTTGATAGTTAAGTTTTTGGATCCAGCTGTTGATCACAATATTCATATGCCTATATGACTAGGGAACCCTACATGTGATTTTACCTGTACACAAAATTGATATACTTGTTAGTTGTTAGGTGAAGTGTCGATTTAGTTCTTGAACTATTACCTCAGTGAAAATTAGGTATCTAAATTATTTTTTCGGTAAAATAAGTCCCTAAATCATTAAAAATTATTAATTTCATCCCTACTATTATATTCATAGCTATTTGATCTAATTTTCCGTCAACTTAAGTCACTTGACATGCTTTAGAATGTAATATCATTATGTTCTCATCTATAAGCTCTTAACATTTGATATAGGTTACGGATCTAGCATATAATTTACCTTCCAAAGTTAACTTACACTATTTCTTATGAAAAACTATCAATTTACCCTCCAAAGTTAACTCCATACATTATTTCTTTATGAAAAACTACTAATATACCCTCAAATGTGTATCATATGCAATTAACGTGACTTAAATTGACAGAAAATTGAATATAGTAGCTTTGAATATAATATTAGGAATGTAATTTGCATATTTTTATAATTCAATGACTAATTTTTCTGAAAAAAAAATAGTTTAGGGATCTAATTTTTATTGAGGTGATAATTCATTGACTAAATTGGCAGTTCATAACAATAATATAACTTACTTCTTGTGAGAAAGTATGTCAGCAAATTTTGAATTTTCCTTTCGTGAAATTTGTATTATGTAGGTTTATTGTCTCTTTTTTTTTTTGGTCGAGTAGGTTTCTTGTCTCTACGTGCATTATTTTGTCTCCCATTACAATTTCACCAACGAATGTGAGGTGAAAGACAATGATATAAGTGATGTTATTTGTACTTGATGCAGGAGCAAGCATACAACTTGAAAATTGCTTACATGCATTGGAATTGAAATAATAATGGCAGTGCACTTTTAATTACTTAGAAATTTGTCTTTTAGGAAGTTGTAATTCATTTAGGGGTGTGATATCCACACACCCCTTTTTACTTCTCCCACACCTTTTTGGTTTTCGGCCATCAGATCTGATGAATTGAAGAAGATCAATGGACATAAATTAACAAGGGGTGTGTGAGAAGTAAAAAGGGGTGTGTGGATAGCATACCCCATTCATTTATGCTTCCTTTATCTTTTCCTTGGTCTTACTTTCCTCCTTGCTACTATCCTCATCAACTTCATTCACAAAACGATCATTGATTTCGTCGTCATCAATGTACTCATCATAAATTGGTGGGGAGTTCAAATCAACCAAGCTTAATCTCTTCAACCAGATTCAAACGGATAAAAAATCTCACCCATGATCACTGCAGAAACCTGCTCTGATGCCACTTGACAAGGGGTCTTGGGAGATAGATACCTGGGATGCACTCAACCAGGGGTAACAAAGCTCGCTTGATGTTGCTAATCGTGGATTCACTCACACGACCAAGCCAAACACTGGATTTTAGAAGGAGAAACAACTCACTTCAATTGCCCAAATGATGGTATCATAATTTAAAGGAAGCAAAGAGAAAGGAAGCATAAATGAATTACAACTTCCTAAAAGACTCTCACCATATTCTAAATGGACTTAACAAATTTCTAAGTAATTAAAAGTGCACTGCCATTATTATTCCAATTCCAACACATGTGAGCAATTTCCAAGTTGTATGCTTCCTCTCGCATCAGTACTATATTTGTGTCATATATGTTTTAATTGACCAACGAGAAAAACTTGCACACCTCACTTCCTTATTATGTATATGATAAATTTTTCGAATGCATAATCACTTATTAGTCACACAATCAAATAGTTTAATTTAAGGATTTGAATCTAAAACGTCCAAAGTTTATACTAGCTTCATGCCTACTCAAACTTTTCTTTGTTACAATTAGATTGAATCGAATATTTGCCAATCTGAAAAGATACACATCTGTTCCCAATCTAAACTAAGAAAAGTATTGGAGAGCTAACTGGATCAGTGAATCTCTAAGATAGACTAAAATCAAAATTTAAACAAAGGGTTGTAACAAAACTAATAAAAGTAAAGGAAAAGTTCATATTTACAAATTTAAAAAGGGGAAAAAGTTTAAAGAAGTACATAGTGTTGCTTTTTCAATTCATACATTTTTTTTTCTCTGTCGCTTTTCCTTTCCTTCTTCCACTTGGTTTGAGAAAGTTCTCAAGTGGAATTTATTATTCTTTGCAATCATCGTTAGGCCTTATTCCAATCAATATTAATAATTAGGACCGTACCATAATGCAGATTGCATTATATATGAATGCAGTTTATGCGACCCATTAGTTCGGGAACTGCTAATAGTTTATACATAATTTAACATCAAATTAATAATTAATCATTCATAATATAATCTTTAAAAGTTTGATTGAAATCACAGGTAATAATCGTAGAAGTCGTTTTTAAGATTGCATTATATTAATGGCTTATTTACCTTTATGAGGATCGTATTGAAATAAATAACTCATTACTTTTATGGTATATTGCTGACGAAAGTGAATGCTTTATTACTTTGAGAGGAGGTAGTCTTCTCATTCTTTGATGGATTGTTATTTAATAAAAATATTCATCTTCTACTTTCAGATTGGACATAGTTTTTTAATTTTTTTCTTTGAATATGATGAGCTACTCTTTTCAATATAGTTCTAGAGGCCAAACTAGACTTTAGTGCTGAACAAAGTGGGCTCATTAAATAACACCTTAAGCTTAAAAAATGCGGTTCCCATTCACATAGAAAAGATGAGTCCAATGTTAATAGATGAAGGATGACCTAATTATTAAATTTCATTAGTTAAAAAACATTATTGATTAATTAGTTAAAAAGGAAATTTTCATGATACTCCTTCGAATCTTAATTGTATTTATAATGTAATTTGGTTCTTTTATCCTCCATATATTCCGATTAAGATTTATGTGATGCATCCCAAACTGAAGTTGTTCTTACAAACATAGCTTGATAATCAAGTACTCTGTGCAATGATTTTCGATATGGAACTTGAAGTGGTTATAATGGATATCTCCTTTTATTGAACAATTATCAGAATGTGGTAGATTCCTTATTACCAAGGAAGAAAATATCGGTAATATCGGAAATATCGGTAGTCCGAAAACACGGAAATATCGATGGAAATATCGGGATAATATCGATATCGATAAAAATTACATGGAAACCACGGAAATTGTAAGAAAAACTTGGAAATTTTTATTGAAACTTTGCAGGATGTTTATTTAGTCAATTATCTATTAGTTTATCACAAAAAATTGGAAGGAAATGCATTGCATGATGGATTTAACATTATCAAGTTGATTATATAGCGAGCTGACAAACATTGTGAGTGTAGAAAATATGTAGTAATTAATGAAAGAAGTTTAAACACACCAATTGGGGCTTATTGCGGCAAGTTTTTTAGATATGACCTCGCATCAAGTCTTCTTTTGTGTTAATTTGTAATCTTAACTGGTTTTGTTGTGTTGTGTCAATTAGTTAAATTAAGCGGTACATCCAATTGGGGCTTATAAACATTTTAATTCTCCTTAAAAATCTAAGGGCATTTAATCAGGATTTTAAGTGATTCTTTAAAGTTTAAGGGGTATTCGATCATGATTTTTAAGAAATTCATACATTCCAAATGTATTCATTTAGAAATTGATTCGAAGAGATTTTTTAAAAGTTGGGAAACTCGAAAAAATTAGAAATATTTCACATAATATTTTAAACATTCTCAAATCGCTCCCTGAAAATTTGAGGGAATTCACTTAAAATTTTACATAAAAGTTTTAAAAATTATTAAACTTCATCAAAATTCATAAATTTTTAAATCTATTATAATCCTTTAAAATCTGAATGGAGTAAAAAATTCAAATCTAAACCTAATATGAAACAATCACTAAATTACATAGAATTTCTAAACCAAATCTAACAAGGATCAATTACAATTCTAATACGATGTTGTAATTACTTGGAGTTTTTTAGGGCAATATGTAACACCCACCCCCATTTATAAAGATATATTTGTGTAATTATCCCCTAAACATTTTAATATATCAAATTGGTCCTCTTTGACTACCTAATCAGGATCCAAAACATTGAATCCCTTTCTTTCTGAAGTGGCCACGTGGCAGCCCCCCCTCCACTTTTCTCTTTTCTCTCTCTGTTCCCCCGTGACTCCCTTCTTCTTTTCTTCTTCTTTCTGTTTTCTTTTCTTTTTCTTCTGTCTCCTTCTCGGCTTTCTCTCACTCATATCTCCCTCATCTCTCTTCTCTGCACCGCAGCACGCACGCACCCATCTCCATGCGCGAGGAACATCACCATCACCATCTCGTCCTCATGGCCGCGCTCCACCCTCAGTCTCTCGATCGATCCTTCTCCATCCTTCTCCCTCAGTCTCTCCTTGTTTCTTCTTCGGTTCTCCCCCTATCTCTTCTCTGCAACTCACCTTCTCCCTCAGTCTCTCCTTGTTTCTTCTTCGGTTCTCCCCCCCCATTTCTTATTCGGCTGCCGTTGCGATGACGACGGAGGATCCTCGGCGATATTATGGCTAATATCGCGATATTATCGATATTAGCGATATTATCGCGATATTATTACGATAATTAAGTGTAAACGTTGAAAATATCGCTATGTAAAAATAACGATATTATCGGCGATATTTCGCCGATAATATCGATATTTTCTTCCCTGCTTATTACACATTCATGTATCTTTAGACTAAAAAATATGAACCCGGTTATCACACTATCGAGCCCTGCAAAGAAGTGAGGGCTTTGACGTGAAACCAAACTTCATATCTATAAGCATAAGATACCTATTATGCCTCAGGTCCTCGAATTATATGTATACTACAACCATAAACATTGTAACGTTTGACATATGGTAAGCGTTAATACATTTAAGCTTCTTGGACAATTAGTGTTCGGTGAACTTATCCAACATACAAGCACATATATATTCACCACATGTCCAACATGCGTAGCAAGAGACCATGCTGACCTTAATGCAATATACACCGGCCTTTCCAATATCCAGTTGACTTTCCAAAAGGCTAGAAACCTTTTTTAAGAACTAACTGATTATAAAAACAAGTGCCCTAACCGCGTTTGGGACATTGCTTTTGTACCTTAAATCCTACAGACTCGTTCTTAGTGTATTATCTCTATAATATAGCTCAAACTCATGAATGGATAATACTCGCTCTTTTATTAATTAATTAATACAGAATTGTTACATAAGACAATTCACTGATTACATAGTTGATTTTGAATTAAGTTACAATAATTAGGCAGTAAGTAATCTAAAAAAAGAAAAGAAAAGAAAAAAAAGAAAGGAATGGTATTTTATCCAGAAAGTACATATGGGAGGTGAAAGTGAGGGTATTGGAGTATAAAACAGGAAAAAGAATAATTATATTGGAATAGGAGAGAGGATATTGGATGAAGATAAAAGAATTACATTCCTGCAATTGGGATGAATGATGCATAATAACAACTGACTCGAACTTTAAATAAAAAATTCGTGATTGGATAAGCATCGAGGGATCATTTACTTTACATTTGCATGGCACAAAAGCTAATTTATATGCATTTTAAACCTTCCAAGGATGTTGTGGATGCAAATTTTTGTCTTGTTCTTCTTGGACGAAAATGCACCTGCAAAACAATTAGCATCTAAGGTCAAGGCCAAGAGCCTCGCGCTCCCATGATGAATGGGGAGGGGCTTTGGCCAAAGAACCTCCGATGCCAAAATTAGAATTTAAGAGAGAGTATTTAGAGAATTTTAGGAGAAGAATGGACTTAGGTTTTGGAGAAAATGAGTGGCTATATATAAGGGTGTAGCCGATCCTATTTGGAGAAATAGGGACCAGTCACTTATGGTGGTGATTTGAGAGTAATTGTAATCAATTAGGCAATTAATCAATTAATTGGGTAATTAATTCTAATTTGAAAAGATAATTGAGGGGTTACCTTGTGGAGAGGATTTGATGAAATATGTTTTGAATAAATACCATTTTGATCACCTTTGACCTTGATTGAGCCGTTATTGTCTGCTGCTTGCACGTGGGAGCCTTTGTGTGCCTCAAGGGTAATTTTGTCTTTTTAACCCAAAAATCCACGTGTCGCCTCCATATTTTTCTTGATTATTTTTTGCTTAATACCCCCACACCTATTGGGCTGCTCATAGGAAAGGGCATTAGGTGTAGAGATTTTCTCTTCTTTAGAAAACATAAGATTCTTTCCTATTTTGATGTAGATTCCATCTTCAATTGAAAATTAGATTTCTAGGAAAGGGAGGTAAATTACTTCTAAAGTCTATTTAAGTCTACCTTAAGTAGATTATTAAATCAACTTCAGAGAGCAATTTATTCTACCCTACAAGAGAAAGAAAGCTAGAGGATATTTGTTCCCCCTCCCTTAGCAATATTCTACACTTGCCCGTGCAAAGGACCGTCTTTCGCTGCTTTCTTTATCTTCTACGAACCGCACCGAGGTAAGAAAAATTTAATTTTCCTTGTCTTTTTCTTGGATAGTGCTGTCGCGGGGCAGCCGTCGGGGTGGTGTGGCACGTCGGCTGGCAGGGGCTATGAGTCGGCTTGGCATGGGCCGATGAGTGTTGTGGTATGGACCACTGCTTGGGCTGCTCGACTTGGCTAGAGCCAAGGGCAGCTGTGCGGCTGGGGCCGTGGATTGAGGCACTAGGGCGCAGTGTTAGGTGAGCCGCATGGCTCATGTCATTTGAACTCTTGGACTTGACGCGAGTCAAGTTGGCGATTGAGAGAAATGACGAAATTACGGGCCTCATGGGCTCTGGAATGTTGGGCATGCATGCCTCCTGCCTGTTGGTCTTAGAGAAAAAATGAGGGAAAAACCAGCGTGGGTTAAGCTATCCCACTGAGTACCGTAAATGGCGTTGGTTGTTCTCGAGAGAGGAGACATAATGGATCAAGGCAAATGCATTGGCTCTTCTGATCGCTGTTGTGGAACCTACTATGGATGAAGGTGGAAAGAAGAGATCTTCCCATCCTGCTCAAGAGATACCAGTTGAGAAAAAACCGAAGACTTCATCCGCTGCTTGTGAGGGTCCGCCTGTTGCTGAGAGGCTTGTGATTGACTTGATTTCTTCTAATGGGAAGAAAATTGAGGCTGCTAGATCTGAGCATGTGGCGTCTGGCATGCCGAAATGGCTAATACGATTGCTGATAGGATTGCTCAGCATAGAGGTTTTGTTATGCCCCAGTGCCGAAGTCTATACCAAGACGTTCGTTAGGAGCTAAGTTCAATTCACTTTTGGAGAGGCTTGCTACTATGAAGAGCGATAAGGTGGACTTTACTGCTAAAGTGGCGCCAAGGCCTATTTCTCTTGCTGCTGAGACTGGTTCGCCTACTGAGAAATAGGAGACTGTTCGTGTGGGCAATTGTGAGAAATCCACTAAGCCTGTTTCTAGAGAGGCTACTGAGATCTGTGCACTTTTAAAGCCAGATTTGCTTGAAGACATAGACGCGCGTGCCAAGCTTATTGATGGCGTCATATGGGTTATTTGCCCAAGTTCCTTTGCGAAACATACGATCCAATATAGAAGGACTGCTCTGCTTGCTATGATGTAGAAAAAGGCGATTCTAGCAGCTAAGTTTATGCTCCTTGACCAAGAGGATACCAATTATGGCAGCTGAAGCTTATTCCTCTGCCGAAAAGATCAGAAAGTTGGAGTCTGAGCTCGTCGCTTTGAAGGGGTCCAATATATTTGCCCCTACTTCTCTGCAGCTTGAGACCGCTTGCCAAGAGATCGTTGACTTGAAAACTAGGCTTGACGCGATCCAAGTTAAGTATGAAAGTGCATAAATGATATTGGATGTTACATACCTCAGATTTAAGATCTTGAGCGTTCCATTTTCGAGCTTTGTTCTGTTGCTTATGCAAAGGATGAAGAGTTGATTACTGCTTATAATCAAGTGATCCACTTTAAGAAGATCTTCGATAGGCTTGAACCTCAAATGTTGGAACTCCAAGGTGCACTGAAGATTAACGAAAGTTTGAAGAAGGAAGTGGATGAGCTGCAACGCGTCCGTGTTGGTCTGCTCGAGGTGAACGAGCAGTTGAAGGGTAAGAAGAATGGGCTCGAGGCTTTGCTTGTTCAGAGTCAGGCCGATTTCTACAAGCTGGGTTATGTAGATTATCTCTTTGGTAGCCGTCTGACTTTGAGTTTGCTGGGAAAAACTTTAAGACTTTCTCTATTTCTCTGGAAGACTTGTTTGCCTTTACTTTTGAGGCTTCCATTGGTGAAATGGTCGGAGAAGTTGGTACCCATGTTGAGGTAGCCGAAGATGAAGTGCTAGATGATGCCGCTGCTGAATGTGTGGTAACCGATTAGTCGTGGGATGTCCAAGCTGCTAAAGAATAGTCTTCTATGTAGCCTTTAGGATTTTCTTTGTTTTCCTTTTTTCTTTTTTGCTTTGCTTGAACTCATTCAGCCTTTGCTATTTGTTTATCAATTTTTCTAGAAATTTTAATAAACTTGCTTCTTTCGCTTTTCTTCATCTTTGCTTCTTTTGTTTACGTCCAACCTTTAACTTTTAGGCCAGCGGCAGGCATGCTGCTTTTCTATAAGCAGATAGGCCTACGTAGCCTATGCAGTTGTAGGTGTTGGTGTAGAACTTTTGCAAAGTTGTTAGTTATAGGGTCGGTAGCCGGATGCCTTACTTACAGAAGCAGACTAGTCCGCGTGACCACTTGGCTGTTAACCTTAGCTTTCTTCAACCCTTTGAGCTGTGTGGCCTGCATCACAACATACTAAAGATTTTTTAGTTATGAAATTTGCTAACCTTTCGCATCAAAAGTACGTGGTTGTATGGAATTTCATAAGCAAAGGTTCGAGAGAACTCATTGCTCTTTATGTAACCAATTTCATGGGTTGCGTAACAAGTATCACAACACTTTAGGAATTAGTGTAGATCTAAATGATCATTCTGCGCTTGGTAGAGGTAAAGCTTATTGACTGCGTAACATGTCGGCAGTGGATAAAGCTTCGTATATGCACGCTAACTTGTTTAACCTTTCATAAAAATGTGCGGTTGTATAAGTTTAGCATGGCTTACTGCTTGAAGGGCAATCCGTAGGTAGTATTCTGGAAACGTAGGCTACCATAGTGCACTCATTAGCAGCTTTAGGGTTCTAGGGCAGCAATCTATAGGGCGTTCTGCGTAATGTGCCTCATCCGTCTCTGAGGCCCGGTTCCCCACGGATTAGGCCAAGAGACCCAAAATCCTTCAGTTAGCTAAGCCTTGAAAAAGATCATTATGGCTACTTCTAGGAATCTCGGCGCAAGCCATCGTGCACCTAGTTACACCAGGGCAGCCATACTCATCCACGTCTACATATTCAGAGTGTAAAATTTATCCTCCCGCATTAGAAAGCAAACCTATGTAGGTGTCAGGGAATTGGTGTACCCTCTCACACTAGAGAGCAATTAGTTTATCCTCTCACACTGGAGAGCATACCAAAATGGGTGTCGGGGAATTGGTTTACCCTTTCACACTAGAGAGCATGGTTAGTCCCAAGGGAGTGCAATTCCTGCGATAAGTCCCTAAGAAGGGTGCAATCTTCTTTTGAAGTGCAAGAGTGATCGGTTGTTGTAAGCATGCAGCCAAGCCAAGTTGTAGATTACTTCTGAATTCCTCACTGAAAAACGAGTGAAACGAATGAAAACTTAGCTGTAAGGTAGGAACTGCATAACAACTGGATAATCCTCGGCTTGCAAGGTGATGCCCGTCAGCTTGAGTCTTCGGGCTTTGATATAGCAGGAGGTCACGCATGGTACTTTCTCAGATTGTAAGTGTTCCACTGCTTTTCGATCTCTTTGTCGTTCAGGGTGGCGAAAATGTAACTACATTTACTGCCTACTATGCTGATCTTGTACGGATCTTCCTAGATGGGATCCATCTTTTTGGAGCCTTCTCTGCTGGCAGTGATGAAGACTTTTCTTAAGACTAGATCTCCAAGCTGGAATTGTCAAATCTTAGCCCTTTTGTTGTAGCTAGAGAGAAATTGCTGCTGGTAGGCTGTGATGCTGTGATAACCTTCTCGCGTTTCTCCTCTGCCAAATCTAAGTTTATGGCCATCTCTTTTCTGTTCTACTCGATGTTTGGTACGAAAGTGCTGATACTTGGCACGATGACATTGGGAGGAATGATTGCTTCTGAACCAAATGCTAAAGAGAAATGAGTCTCACCAGTTGCTCGTCGTTTGGTTATACGATACACTTATAGACATCTGGGAAGTTTTTCTGGCCATTTTCTCTTTTTGTCGAAGAGGGATTTCTTGAAACAGTCAAGAATCGTCTTGTTGGATGCCAAATAAGCAAATGATGTTCCTCCATATGAAGCGTTATATGTCTGTTTGAGTTGTGGTTGTCATGATCATCATGCCTCTGCCTCTAGTAACCAGCGACATTGACCCCTACCAAGTCGATTGCCCACTGCATTAATGGCCAATGACTCGTTTACGAGTGTAGTTCGCTGGTAGGCAGTGCTGGTATCGGTTTGTAGCGTTGGCAGCGATCACACTTTTGTACTAATTCCTTAGCATCTTAGTGCATAGTAGGCTAGTAGTAGCATACGTTTAGAGCCTTTTGTGATAAGGATCGGCATTCAGAGTGATTTCCACAAACGCCTTTATGGATTGAGCTTAGAACCTTTAGGTCATCGGGAGGCGCTAGGCATTGAAAATGTGGTCCAATGTAGGATCTTCAGACGAGAATACCGTTCCATATGTAGTAGTGTGCTGCCTTTGTTTGGAGCTTTCTAGACTCCAATCTTTCCATGAGGAGTGTGCTATTGACCAGGTAATCTATAACGGAATCTTGCCAATTTGGATTTGTACTAACATGTGACACCTCGTCTGTTGGCTCAGTCTCTATGCTTGGCTTGTCTAGATACTCCATTGGAAAAAAGCATTTGAGTTGGTGGTCGAGAGTGGAGCCTAGGCCGGCTAGCTTATCAACGTGGGCGTTGTCTGCCCGTGGAACTTGAGTGAGGGTGTAAGTCTGAAATGCCTCAAGTTGTTTTTATACCTTCTCTAAGTACTGCTCCATCTTCAGATGTTTTACCGTGTACTCCCCAGTAGTCTGGCTGGTGATTAGCTGGGAATCATAATGAATTGCAAGCTTTTTCATCGCCAAGTCTTATGCCATTTGGATGCATGCTAGTAGGGCTTTGTACTATACTTCGTTGTTGGATGCTTTGAAGCCTAGAGTGGTTACCTATCTGAGCATCGAATCGTTTGGGGTGACAAGGACCACACCTGCTACCAAGACCTTGTAGTTGGATTCGTCGTCGTCATGCAAATGCCAGAAGTCCCCATCAGGTGAAGTAGGCGTGGCTAGAGCGTGCTCGGTTGCCTTCGAGGTGTCGTTGGGTCGTTCTGTTGCGTCGCCTAGGATAGGCATGAAGGTGCGGTAGGGAGCCGTGGAGCTGCCATGTTACACGCAGCAGAAGATGCTCAACTGCCGGTATTGGGCCATTCTAGAGTTGAATTATAGAGCAAAGGTCGACTGGGGCCTTGCGACGCGCAGCATGAGGTAGTGCTTAACTATCTGTATATGTTGCTCATATATATAATCTTTTGGGGTATGTTGCTCATATATAGAATCTTTTGGGGTGACGAAGACAAAACTTGCTTCCAAGTGTGTCCTTCTAGTGTTCGTCTGCCCTTGGCGCGCCTTTTGGGCTGAGTTGTTGTGTTCGTCAGAAAACTTTGCATCTGCCAGTGTCTACGCCTTTATCATCGCGCATCTGGATTGGGCGGAATAGTGCATCATGAGGATGACTGCTTACGTCTGAAGGTATAACTTGAGCTTCTGGTTTGCAACAACTGTCGCCAAAGTTAGCTTTTGAATTTCTGGTAGCTGGTTTCCTCATCGAAAAGAGCTTTTGAATTGTGGAATACAGGTAGTCGGGCCCCCAACTCTTCTCGTATAAAGGTAGAGCTTATTGATGCTTCAGATACCGTCAAGCATGCAAATAAGTCATCCACTCTTTCTGGTTTGGATAATAGGGAGGTGATGTCAGGTACTTCTTAAAGTGCATGCTTCTCTACTAGGGCGAAAGAGTTTGCCAGAGTTAGATATTCTTTCATGATCAATTTTCCGAATAACAGGTGGTCTGTTGGAAGTCATTTTTGGAAGGCTGCTTAAGCTATCGAGTTCTTGCATCCGACTATCTTTGCCTTCTCTGCTTTGAACCTCTTCACATAGTCGTGAAGCGACTCCTTTAGGCTCTTCTTGACGTTGAACAAGTGGTCGGACTTCTTTTTGATCGAGCAATATGATGAATATTCTTTGGTGAAAACCAAAGAAAGTTCGTCGAAACTCCGGATGGATTGTGGCGGCAGGGTGTAGAGCCAATCTTGCACCTCGCCTTGTAGAGTGATGGAAAATATCTTACATATGAGATCATCGATATTTCGATAAAGGATCATTGCGCTTCAGTAGTGCTTTAGGTATCTCTTCGGGTCTCTATCTCATTTGAAGGATGTGAAATGTTAGCATGCTAAACTCGCGTGAAGGCTCTACCTGCTCGATCTTGTCCGTGAAGGGTGACATTCCTATGTTGGTCATGTACAATCATAGTGACTCGTTGGTGACCTCGTTGCTTTGGAAATCGCACAATCGCTCGATCAAGAGCATCTCTACTTCTTCCTGAATTTGCCCTTGTTGGGGTATTAGAGCTCTCGGTTGCCCCTAGTCATGGCCTACTGGTTTAAGCTGCTCTTCCATGTGTTCGGCTCGTCTATGCCGCGGCTGCAGTGCATGTGGTGTGTTCTTAGCAGGCGAGCGAGTTCTTCGCAGGTTGCCAGTTGAACTTTGAGCCGGATTGAGTGATTGATTCTCTTCCTCTGTCGTGTTGCCTACTTCGATATGAGGTGGATGATGCTTCTTACAGGCCTAGCCAGGAATGAACACTTCACTTGGAAGGTTGCTTATGTTGATTGTCGGAGTGTGACCCCAACCGTGAGTGTATGTTTGTCTGTGGGCCTAACCAAGAGTGCACGTTCCTCCGCGCGCTAAGACGAGAGTATACTCTATCTTGGGGGCCCGGTCTGGAGTGTACATAGCCAAAACGCTTGGTTCGTGACTGGTTGAGTGGTTGCTTGCCAGGACGTTGTTGGAAAGGTTCGTCGTCTGCCCTTGTCCTACTTCGGGACACCCTGTCTAGGGCACATTGCATCTCGGTACACTACAATAGCTGATTCACAAAGGCTATCTGATGTGCAAGGGTGCTTGTCAATTCTATGACTTGTCGGGACAAGTGTTGTTCGCCATTTGGGTTGAAAGAGCTTGGACGATATGCGTCTCATAGAGTAGCGGAAGTGTAATGGACTTCGGGTGCGAGATTTAAGTTGGGAAATGTCAAATATGCGGAGAAATTGGGTGAAAATGCCCCTAGTTCAATCGTTGGCCAATAAATTTGAAACCGGGACGGTTGAACTGGTCTTGGATCGGTTTTGGCTGCTCGGCACACCACGGGAATGGGCTGGATCTCGAATTGGGCTGCGGGAATGGGTCGGATTGCTGGAACGGGTCAGGCCACTAGTGTGGACATTGGGTCTGCTTCCTCTTTGGAGTAGCTTGGGCTGGCTACTGTGTGACGCGGGCCTAGGCCAGGCTTTGCAAAATGGCGCGGGCTTAGGCTTAATGTTGCTTCGTGGCGTGGGCCTGGTCATGTCAGGCTTCAGCTGCTGGCGTTTAGGCCTGGGCTGCCTTCAAGGCTTGCGCCTTTTGGGTCGTGGCCTACTCAATCTGGGCTGGCTGCCTTGTGGCACGGGCTTGGGCCTGCTGCTGCGAGGTGGCTTGCTTACCATGGGCAGTGGGCGATCACTGAAGGTTGCTACTGTGGCTGCTACCACGGTGGTTGTCATGGTGGTGCCTCGTAGGGGCGGTGCCGCTCCACTCATCTTCGCGTTGAGCCTTATGGATCGTCGGGGTCCAAATTCTTGAATGTTGGAATTTTTGTTCGTCGAAGTTTCCGAATCTCTTGTCATTGTACCTTTCTTTTACATTTATTCAAAGAATTTTTGTATAAAAAAATTCTAGAAATAAGAATGTACGAAAAATCTACGAATGAACAAAAAATTAGAAACCTTGAATGCGAGAGTCATCTACGAGTGTGTAAATCAAGGCTCTCAATGAAAGCACCAATTTGTAGATGCAAATTTCCGCCTTCTTCTTCTTGGACGAAAATGCACCTGCAAAACAATTAACACCTAAGGTCAAGACCAAGAGCCTCACGTGCCCACGATGAATGAAGGGGCTTTGACTGAATAACCTCCGATGCCAAAATTAGAATTTGAGAGAGAAAATGTTTAGAGAATTTTAGGAGAAGA
Organism: Malus fusca; assembly: GCA_035220775.1. NCBI lineage: Eukaryota > Viridiplantae > Streptophyta > Magnoliopsida > Rosales > Rosaceae > Malus > Malus fusca. Next base: position 20,726,629 of record CM069073.1, on the reverse strand, counting down.
ATGGACTTAGGTTTTGGAGAAAATGAGTGGTTATATATAGGGGTGCGGCCGGCCCTATTTGGAGAAATAGGGACCGGCCACTTATGGTGGTGATTTGAGAGTAATTGTAATCAATTAGGCAATTAATCAATTAATTGGGTAATTAATCCTAATTTGAAAAGGTAATTGGAGGGTTACCTTGTGGAGAGGATTTGATAATGATTGATGAAATAGGTTTTGAATAAATATCATTTTGATCACCTTTGACCTTGATTGAGCCCTTATCGTCTGTTGCTTACGCGTGGGAGACCCGGTGTGTCTCAAGGGTAATTTTGTCTTTTTCACCCAAAAATCCACGTGTCGCCTCCATATTTTTCTTGATTATTTTTGGCTCCACAGACGTTACAGTTAGAGGTGACAAATTAACCTATTGAGTTATTAATGAGTACTTATTACGACCCGTTTAATTTAATAACACCATAATATAGAGGTGAGATTGAAAGTGGTGATGGTGGTGTAATGTGAAATCAAACTAAAATAGATTTTAATTGGTACCTATTAACAACCTAATGAGTTAATTTGCTACCTCTAGTTACAGCCAGCTATCTATAGTAAGTGGGTTTTATAGCGTTTATATTACAAGTCACTTCTGATGAGGAAGAGGGAGCAAGATTGAAATATATGGCCAAGTCGCTAAACAATTTTATACGCATGCTTAACTATTAACAAATCGTTTTTTCTTTTGACACAAAACCAATATCTCACGTCATATAAGCACAAATTAGTGTGATACAACTACCTTAGAGAGATTATGTTCACACATCCCAAATTACTTCTCTCATACCTTTTTAAATTTTTATTATTTTCTACAAACTACTAACACTTGATAGAAAAGCATTAAAAAAATTAAAAGGGTGTGAGGGAAGTAATTTGGGGTGTGTGAATATAATCTCCCATATTTTATCCTTCAGTTATGTATAGTTCTTTAGCATCTACTTATCATGATCACTGGTGAATTTATGATCCGAATTTGGGAGAGTTTCAGTGTTAAAGTATAAGTTTTTTAGATAGAAATAGAGTGGCGCACCGAAAATTTTCAGTTTATCACAGAGAAATTTCGTCAAACCCTTGGTGAGTTTATTGTCGTCAGCTAAACCATCTTGCGCACATATTAACAGATATCAACATATGTCGAAGTAATATGATGAGTGATATCAAGAGAATTTTATCGAGTGTTGTTGACACAACTTATCAAGATATGTCTAACAAACATTACATGAACAACTTGATAGGCACAAAATGGACCCATACCAAATATTAGGAGGGTCTTCTGAAGACTTTCAATGTATTTTTTTTCAAAATTCGGATAATCCTGAGACTACCTTAGTCCCAATGTACATCTATCATTGACCACGATATGACTAATGATTTATTTGAGACTGTTCTTAGAGAACTAAAGCGTTTTATGATAGGCAAAAACTCTTAAATGAGCTTGAATATAAATTTTAAAACGTTTAGAGCAAGTCCACCCATGGACATTGCTCGGGGGACAGGGGAGAGGAAAGCGCCCGAGGCCCTGTGAACTAGCTCCAGCCATGAAGAGCCCGAGCTGTTGAGAAGGCTCGAGCTCCAAGCCTGTCAACTCTTCACAACCCGAGAGCCCGAATGGGTGTGACGCCAGTACTGGCGTCACACCCTTTTTTTACTTTTTTTTGTCAGGCGCGTGCACCCCACTCGGGCGTGGGGGCGCGTCGCCCGACAACTTTTCAGAATTTTCAGCGCCTTTTGTAGAAGTCAATGTTACCGTTGGGAAGCCACGTGGCTTCCCACGGTGCGTTCGATCTCAACGGCTCTTTAATACGAGCCGTCTGATTTCCACCGGTAATAAAAAAAAAACTGATTTAATATCAACCATTCGATCTGAGATCAATGGTTGATGTTAATCTGCTTTATAAATTTAAAAAAAAAAAGAAAAAATAGTTTAAAAATTTAGAAAAGTTACCGTTGTGACACGTGGCACAATCTGGAGTGTTGGAATTCAATTTTTTTTAAATCCAACGGCAGAGATTAATTATTTGAATAAAATTTTTAAAAAATTGTAAAAAATCTGAAAAAATATTTGAAATTTTTTTAAAAAAAATGTTTATACTTTTCTATAAATACCTTCTCATTATCATCTACTTTACACCACAATTTCATATTTTCTCAACTACTTTCAATCACATTCCTATCTTTCTCTCAAAGTTTCAATCCAATTTTTTTCAACAAAATGACTACTAATGCAGGTACGAATTGGACGCTTCTTAAAGATGTTGCATTGTGTACTAGCTGGGTTGAAGTTACTCATAGTTCGCGTACGGGTAATGAGATGCAGTTGCAAGAAATGTGGAGTCTTATTCATACCAATTATCTTGAAAAAATGGGTGGGAGTAGAACCAAAGAATCGATGTCTAGTCGTTGGAAATTACTTAGCCAATCGTTTAGTATTTGGAGAGACGCCTTGGCACAAGCTAGTAGTAATCTTCGAAGTGGGGAAAATTACACGGATCAGGTGACAATGTATTATTTATTTGTTTGTACTATACCCAAATTTTCATTGTAATTATTTGTTTGTATTATTTATTTGTTACATACTTTGATTATATTTTTTTGTTTGTATTATTTATTTGTTACATACTTTGATTATAATTTTTTGTTTGTATTATTTATTTGTTACCTACTTTAATTATATTTATTTGTTTGTATTATTTATTTGTTACCTACTTTGATTATAATTATTTCTTCTCCCCCATTGTGTAGCTAATTCAAGCACAAGCTTGGTATGGTGCCAAAACCAAAAGCAAAAATAAATCATTCAACCGGTGGGAATGTTGGAATATTGTCAAAGATTGTCCTAAATTCAGAGTTGTGCCTGTCGGTCCAGAAGTTGTTATGAGCAGCACCTCGCTATACTGTACACCTGATAATGGCTCGCATGAAGATGATGCAGAAGAAGTGCCCGAAACGCCTATCCCTGAACAAGCGCCGGGTTCGACCCGTTATCCAATTAGGCCTCAAGGTAGGAAGGCTTCAAAGAGAGAAGGAAGTGCTTCCAAGCATGATTATGCAAAGTACATGGAAGAACTTACTCGCCATAGTGAATTGACTTTGGCGCGGGAAATTGCGAAATTTGAGGCTGATAAGGCTGGAGAGGAGGCAAAAGCTGCAGCTGTTGAGAGAGAATTTGAAGCTAATCAGAGAGAAAGAGAGCTACTTAGGCAAGAAAGGGAACTGGTTAGAGAATAAAGAATGGCTCAACGAGATCGTGAGATTATGAACACGCCTTTAGAAGGGAAGTCTCCAAATTCTAAATATTTTTGGAAGTCGGAGAAAGAGGATGTGGTGCGAAGGAGGCGTGCAAGAGAAGCGAGAGCAAAAGGAGATGGTCCTAGCACGACAAGAGCAGATAATCCTAGCACCACAAATTGGTTAAGTGAGGATGAATAGAGTACTCTTTCTAATTGGAGCCCATAATTTTCCAATCACTTTGGGTTGTAATATATTATTTATTGAATAGTGTACTTTATGAACACGCATGATTATGCAAAGAGAGAAGGAAGTGCTTCCAAGGTAGGAAGGCTTCAAAGAGAGAAGGAAGTGCTTCCAAGCATGATTATGCAAAGTACATGGAAGAACTTACTCGCCATAGTGAATTGACTTTGGCGCGGGAAATTGCGAAATTTGAGGCTGATAAGGCTGGAGAGGAGGCAAAAGCTGCAGCTGTTGAGAGAGAATTTGAAGCTAATCAGAGAGAAAGAGAGCTACTTAGGCAAGAAAGGGAACAAGTTAGAGAAGAAAGAATGGCTCAACGAGATTGTGACATTATGAACACGCCTTTAGAAGGGAAGTCTTCAAATTCTAAATATTTTTGGAAGTCGGAGAAAGAGGATGTGGTGCGTAGGAGGCGTGCAAGACAAGCGAGAGCAAGAGGAGATGGTCCTAGCACGACAAGAGAAGATCATCCTAGCACCACAAATTGGTTAAGTGATGATGATTAGAGTACTTTTTGTAATCGGAGCCCATGGTTTTCCAATCACCTTGGGTTGTAATTTATTATTTATTGAATTGAGTATTTTATATTGTTTCGAATTTATTGAATTTAGTACTTTATTTAAAGTGAGATTAAATATATTTATACTATAAGAGAATCTTTATTCAAATGACATAAACACACCAAATAAAATTACATAAACACACCAAATAATAAAAACCTCACTAAATGAACTAAAATAAAACACACCAAATAAAATTACATAAACACACCAAATAATAAAAACCTCACTAAATGAACTAAAATAAAACACACCAAATAAAATTACATAAACATACCAAATAATAAAAAACACACTAAATGAACTTAATTATCTTCAGCTTGTTTCAATGCCCACTGGTGCTCTGTCAAGTCATTTTGCCGTGCATTATGCATGTCTGGCCTTTGAAATGCAGTATATCGTTGAATGATCCTTTCATTGTAACGTCCATCCCTTTCTAATGGCTCATGTTGCACGGGCTCATCGGTGGCGTCATGAGCACAATATATACGTATTCTTGAATTGTTCATCGTGTCTGGCTCATATTCATCAATGGCATCATAATCGTACTCATCTTCCACAATCATGTTGTGAAGAATGATGCACGTCATCATGATGGATCGAAGCGACTCTACATCAAACAATCTGGCAGCACCCCTGATGATCGCCCAGCGAGCTTGGAGGATACCAAAACAACGCTCCACATCCTTCCTGCACCCCTCTTGACATCTTGCAAAATGTTTTTCCTTTGCACTTCGCGGACGTGGCACTGTTTTGACAAATGTTGACCACCTTGGGTAAATGCCGTCTGACACACCCCGTCCCGAAGGAGTGCATGCTGGCCGTCACGTGAGAGTGACGTAACCATTTACACAGTTCGGAAGCTTTAAAGATACAAATACTAAGATGTAACACCCGAGGGTGAGTCCTACTTTTGTGAATTCTGTCAAAACACTGTTGGATTCCTCGTGGCCACCAAGCTCTGCTATCTTGAACCTGGAGGGGCGCAAAACAAAGTTGAGTGGGTCAGTAAAACAAAGTTTTTTGAAAACATTTCTAACCCCTCGCTATAAAACCTGTATACTTTCCCAGAAAATAACATAATAGCATATAACTTTTCATAAATCTCAAATCATAAATCTTTCTTAAAACCAGAAAGTATGCCATGCTATAAATGTCAAAACAGAAGGAATGATGCATCAATGTAACAGGTGACATAATGAATTAACCGGAGACCCTGCAGTTAGTCCTGTACGGTTAATTCTATAGCTCAACATCCAATCCAACCGGAGTCACCTCGGTGACCTGTATGGCACTACACTGCATATGAATCGGAACTACCTGAAGTAGTCTGTACGATAGGAATGGTGTAATAATACGCTCTAGTGCTTCTCTCATCAATCATCTGTGCACATAATCTAAAGTCACCTACTAGTCGGAACCACCTCTAGTGATCTGTACGACTAGCATGTCGGAACCCTCTCATGGTCTGTACGACATGTCGGAACCCTCTCATGGTCTATACGACATGCACCTACTTGGATCCAAGGTGAGCGTGCGGTGCGGGTGAATAACATAATATACATCATGATTGCAGGTATGAGCTATCCACATAATATACATCATCAATGATTCACATGAATAACATAAAACTCACCTGATACTCACCTGTGCGTCCACAACACCAATTCACATATATATATATGCATCAATTATCAATTCATATAACTCATATATGCATGCATGGCATTTTAGAAAAACACTTTCATTTGAACTCAATTTCTGGGAATTTCAATAACATATAGGTATAAACAGAAATACTGCCCACTCACCTGGAGTTCGGTCAACCACTCCCTAGCACAACACATCAAGGCGTCATGACGATCGGCGCCTAGAAAAATAATCAAATCCAACCTCAGAAATCATATGGATAGAATATATAACTTATATAAAACACGTCCCTACGTAGTTCAATCTGGAAGATCTGCGACTCAAATTTCCAATCCGTAACTTCCAGAGGTCCACAATATGTCTCTAGAATAATATCCTAAAATTTCATTACCATCCAACGGTCGGATCTCCGTCAATTGTCAAAACCAAGTGACGGTTAACATTCTATTTTATGAACTTACAACTCCAATTCCAGAAGATCCGTAAATTGGATTCCCAATCCATAAGTTCCTATAATCCTCAAATATTACGTATTACAACGTATTAAAGTTTGGTGACGATCCAACGGTCAGATCGTCAATTCACATTTTCACCTAACCACGAATCGAAACGAACTTAGGTTCAATTACTAAATTAACGTCAATCAATTATCAAAACTGAACCTAGAACCTTAAACACATGCTAAGAATGATATTGGCGGGCCACTGGCCATGCGCCGCCGCGGGTGGCGGTTGGCCGCCCCGGCTCGTCGGAAAATCCAACTATTTCCAAAAATTCTCAAAAACTACGGAATTGAAGATCTCAACGAGTAGAGTAAACTTTATACCTGAGGCCAAGGCCAATTTGGCCTGGAAGAGCTCCAATTTTGCCAAAACCATGAAGAACCCTAGAATTGGGTGAGTTCCAATTCGTCCTCAAATCAACTCCGATGCTTCAACTAATGATTGGGCATTGTTCTAGGCCTCAAGGGAAGTGTATGGGTGGTGGCAATTGAAAGAAATTGCTTTGGGATTGGGTGAAATTCGAACAAGAAAGTCGCGACACCCCTCCTTGCATTTTCTCAATTTTCAAAGCCAAATCTCTTCAAATTTAAGATGGAATGGATAGAGGGAAGGTCGTGGAGGGTTTTACAAGGGTTGGTTTGATGCAATTCGTCGGAAAAATGGGCCAAAACTCGTCGGAAATGGCAAGAACACCGACCGGGTCGGGTTGCCAATATGCGGGTCGTGATTCCCCGTTCCTCCGTTCCCTCCTTTCTCCTTCTTTCTTCTCTTCCTGATTGGTCAGATTCTCCTTCTCTCTTCTCCTGATTCGTCCCCTCATTCTTCTTTCAGATTGGGCAATTTTGCCCAATCCCAATTTTCCTTTCTTCTTCCTTCCCGACTGCCCTCTTCTTCTTTCCCAAATTCTAATAATAACTAACAAAAATAATAACACATATATATATTAACCAAAGTAAAAGTACTTCTCAGGTTAGAGTTCCGTAAAACTTTAACCGTAACTCTAAATCACGAACCGTCTGCGCCCACGCTTCCGTAGCGACGAGTACTACGAGGATATGACAAGAAAACAAATCTTAGATGGCACGACACAACGATTAATCTAGAATAATTCGCGTGCCTCAAAGGGCATTTTGTAAAATCCTTTATTAAACTTTAAAAACTCTTAAAATTAGGGACGGGCTATGACACCCTCAGCTAGGTAGTATGGCCCGTCGTACATACGTCCGTTGACCTCATACGTGACTTTTGGTGCCTTTCCTTGCAGGACATCGTTGAACACTGGGCATTGGGCAAGGACGTTGAGTTCATTTTGAGCTCCCGGAACCCCGAAAAAGGCGTGCCAAATCCATGTATCAAAAGATGCCACCGCTTCCAAAATGATACTTTTTGCTCATTTTCTGTCTCCATAAGCGCCTTGCCATGCACTTGGACAATTTTTCCACGTCCAATGCATACAATCAATGCTCCCAATCATCCCAGGAAAACCTCGCATCTCGGCCTTCTTCAGAAGCTTTTCCAAATCCATGTGAGTAGGTTTCCGGAGGTACTATGCGGTGTAGATAGATTCGATTGCTCCGCAAAACCTCATCAGGGACTCAAGAATGGTTGATTTCCCCATCCTCGCTATCTCATCCACTTGGTCTGTAGATGCTCCATACGCAAGCATCCGCAGCGCAGCAGTAATTTTTTGCTCGGGAAGGATACCCATAGCACCACAAGCATCCTTCTTTTGCACAAAGTAAGAATCATGGTTGCAAACAGCAATCATGATTTTGTTGAACAAATGTCGTTCCATTCTAAAACGACATCTGAAGTACGTATCAAGAAATGCACTATTATAGACAAAATAATCGTCCAACAACTCCTCACCTCGTTGTTGCCTGCTTCTATCAAGGTTTCTGGAACGCGTGGGCCTGCATATCTGAGCCACAACTTGGATGACTCGACGGGAATGTGAGTCTCTGCCCATTCTTGCTTCGTCATCTCTCCTTCTCCGCTCCTCATTCTCTTCTTTCTCATTTTGGGCTATATGGAGAGTGAACATTCCTTCATATTGGTTAAACAATTTTTCCTCTTCTTGATCGATTTGCCACATCATGCTTGAAGAAGAAGACATTGTAAGTAGAAACTATGAATAATGATACAGATTTTGATTTGGTGAAGAATGAAGCAGAAACTATGAATAATGATAGAGATATTGAGAAAATTGGTGTGAGATTTAAAAGGATGGATGATGGATTATATGGAGGATTCTGAAATGATTAGGTTGTAGATAGTGCCACGTGGCATGCCGTCATTCGTTAAAAATCTAATCGAAATCTATCCTAAAAAATTCTGAAAAGATAACGACACGTGGCATGACGACATTGGATAAAAATCTTATCGAAATCCATCACCAATAATTATCTTTTCGGATAATGACACGTGGCGGAACGAGAATGATTTAAAATCTGATCGAAATCTATCCTCAAAGATTCTGAAAAGATAACGACACGTGGCACGATGACATTCGATAAAAATCTTATCGAAATCTATGACCAATAATAGTCGTTTTAGGTAAATGACACGTGGCGCAATGAAAACGATTTAAAATATCTTATCCGAAATTACAAATAAATTTATTTAGTATTATTTTGTAAAAAAAATAATTAATAAATATTTTATTGCCTATTGCCAGGGCTATTCAAGTGCAAGAGTGGAGATGCAAAATGCAGTTACTGTTCATTATGGCAGTTACTGTTCACATGGTGAATTGAATAGTGGATTGCCTGGGGGGGAGGGCTCCAAGGATGGAGTTGCTCTTATAAGTCATAAAAACGTTGTCTTGAAAAGCGGAGGGCATGTGCTTCTTTAGAAGGTCATGAACTACTTCCAAGTGATTCTATACGAGTCTCTAACTCTCTAGCAACTTCCAGGTACTTCTGTATGAGTCTCTAACTCTATGTCAAAAATGGATTAAGTTCATTTTAAGTCTTCCGAACACGTATTGTATTGACAGCTACAGAAATTATTAATTTGACCAATCAACATTTACTAAACTGGCTTTCACATCCATAAAATGCTCATTTTCATATATGCTTTGATAACGCTCATGTAAAATGTTTATTTAAGAAAATCCCGTATCAATGTCGTACGACCAATACTTTGTTTATTTCCCTACTTATTCCACAGTAAAAGCGGACTAGCTCCCTCCTTTTTTTTTTTTTTTCTTTCGAAAGATAAGTATTATTAAACTCAAATCGCAACGTTTAAGTCAGAGTATTGAACTGAAGGAAATTTTGTGAAAAACATGTTTATTTGAGCAACATCAATAGCATGCAATTAACAAATTAAAGGCGGAATCATACTTACATGCACTCAAAAACAAAACATCAACCATGAAATTCAAAGCCTAGTAGATTGGTGAACCTTGACTCAACTTTAAAACAACATTTGTTAGTTGAGAAATATTTACCTTTGTAGATTCCTCTTTGCATATGCAAAGGATAATCACCCAAGAGATAGGGCCTTCATTCCTTGCTTCTTAGCTCCATGGATTTGGTTGAAAGAATTAGATTCTCCAAGTTCCCAAAATAGAGAACCTCTAAAGATTCTACACCAAGGTTAGATTGAAGAAGAAATGAGTGACCTTGAGGAAGTAAAATTGCTAGATAATTTCCTCTAGGGTGGCTGAATTTTAGAGAGCAAAGAGAGCTTTTGTTCTCATCTTTTCTCCACAAAAACCCTAAGGATGAAATGGCTATAAAGTTGCCTTTATACCACTTCACAATGGAGTGGCAAACTTGCAATTAAGCCAAGTTCACTACCCTCCTTAATTATGGCCTATTTATTGGGCTATTTGGGCCTTTGTGAATCATTATTCATTAAGTTGTCATACAACTTAAGTCAATGGGCTTTTACGTTCGAAGCCCATTGGGCCTTAAGGTCCAAAACTATCCCGAGGTCTTTAACGAACTTATTCGTTTGATTAATTAACATATTAATTAATCCTTGCCATAAATAATTAAACCATTTAATTAGTCTTACTCATCTCCTTTGTTTCTTCAATCTCCACCTTACACGGTGTACGATACATTAGGTTCCTTTTAGCGAGGCAGTGGGCGATTAAAACCATTTTACATCGATTGTGAATTGAAACTTATTTTCAATTCTCCCTTTAGTGATGATACACGTTTAGGGCTTCCACAAACCATGAGTGACACCTAGCAGCATATCATGGCTACCCAAGCTAATCAGAAGAGGTAGAGAACCTATTCAGTTTAGGATTACAAATGCAATACGGTCTTTCTCTAATCTAATACTCTTGACCACATTGTTTGGTTTGATAGTTTATTTATTCATGTCTACTATCCAATGTGATTCGTTTGCTTATATGATTACCTTGAATGTGATTTGGAACGCATTCCCAAATCTCATTCATACTCTGGCCAGAGATTTAATCATATCATAGAGTATTCTCCCTCAAACCATTTGAAGGTTAGAGATCCCTTGTTGCACATTCACTTGTCTCCATAACTAAGTGGCTTAACCCCAATGATGTCGTGGACACCTCGATGGGGTGACTTTGACATAATCAAAGATCAAGGACTTAACCACAAGACAACTGTGATGCCTTAGGTCAAAAGACTAATTTGCATTATCCCAACCATGAGTTCTCATGTGACATGAGTATGAGAACTCCTCGTTGATCGTGTTCAGTGAACTCATTCTCTATTGAGCACCTACGTACTTGTCTTGATGTCACACACACCAATGACTCGAGACTAGTCATTCTCCCTGAGAGAAGGCACAGTACGTACTGATCTTATCGGACTGTCAATGCCCAATTGGCAATCCTATGATCAGGAACGTTTAGGATGTGTCTACGAAAGAATGGTCTCATTAATCTAACTTCATTAGATTGCATTCTCCCAATCACATATTCCTTGGACTTTATCGTTTAAGCATATAACATTTATATGAGACGGCTCAAACAATAATCTTTGCCCTTTATATGTAAACTAGATTAGTTTAACATGTGAAATGTCCGTAAAGTATCATCATATGATTGGCTTTAGGGCACATTTCCAACATGAACAACCATTTTGGTTCAAAAGAATCTCATGTATGAACACCACCTATACAAGAGACAAATGAAGTCAAGATGTGCTGCTATATTAACACTTCGGGGAGCACATATAAACTCTACTGACCTCAATTGCATTTGCACATACTTAATGTCAAAGAAAAGATTTTCGATAACAACGTTTGGTTCTATTGTTCCGTTGATAATATTCACAAGCCCCTTAGAGTCCGTTTCCACTTAAATCACATCAATCCCATTCATTCGAATTTGAATTTCTCTCCTTCTAATTCAAACTAGCTTATCGCTTGCCTTTTAATTTTTTTTTTTCTCGAAACTGTCAGAAAATTATCATAGCAGTTGCTAAAGAAAATATTATTGTGTAATGAAATAAACTTAAAGCCTTTTCGTCTACAATGGTGATTGGAGATGTGCACTTTAGAGCATTAAACAATTAATATGAATATTAATAGAATCATATAAAGATCTTTGTGATATATATGTTGTGATATATATATATATATATATATTTATTTTTTTTTGAAAAATGATACCATTAGTAAGCTAACTTGTTAAATGTTAAGAGGCAGATGATCATTAAAGGTCGAACCCGCACCATAGTGCAAATGGAATATGTTCATCACAACGCTAATTCTTCTCCTAACTTCGTATTACAGAAATACAAACAAAACAAATGTTCGATCCATATATAAGTTATTTGATGGAACACAATACGTATGCAAGATAGTAGTCTATTACTTAAGATTGTATTTCATTAAACTCTTTAGGCCTTGTTTGATCTCTAGATACTCACAGGAATGGATAATTTATAAAATTCAAGGTCTGTTGAAAATAGATGTGGATGAATTTTCATTTCAAGGGTATTAAACGTAAAGGAAATTTTGCTCTTTTAATCCTCTCATTATGTCAGAAATTGGAACAGATAAGTTTTCTTAATATCTAATTCATCTTCTATTTTTAAGTTGAAATGTATAAACCTACCTTAAAATATAGTTTAGTATTCATTCCAATCTAATCTTGTACATTGGCAGTATATAATAAAGTCACGTAGTCCTATACCTTAGCGTTGTACAAAGTCACTTAGTAAAAGATTTTAAGTTCAACTCTTATGCGTTGTTAGTTTGTAAATAAATTATTATGACAGAAATATTATATGATGATAGCTCAATCTTTTACCTCTTAATATAAATATATTGTTGTAAAAATTACAGAAATTCCTTAATTCTTAATTCATCTTGGCCTAGTGGTCATACAGACACATTAATCAGTCCATGTTAAAAAGTAAAGTAAAACCAACGAACCGAGTTAAAAAGAAGCAGCCTTTCTTTCTCTGCCACTCCGTCTCTCCCCCCCCCCCCATCTCCGAAAATCCCAAAATTATGGGCGTCTGTGCTTCCACTCCGACCAGCACAAAAAGCAGAGGAGGAGGAGCACCGCGACCAGATGCGATCGAACGGCCGACAAGCAGCATAGTGATCGACGCGGACGGTCGGATGCAAGAGTTGAAGCGACCAACCCAATCAAAGCACATCACTTCCCAGAATCCCAATCATTTCCTCTGCAACTCTGAAACCATGTCCATCGGCACGTGCTTGACCCACGTGCCCGACGAGGAGCAGCTCCAGCCGGGCCAAATTTACTTCCTGCTGCCATTGCGTCAGACCCAGAAGCCCCTCTCTCTGCCGGACCTCTGCGATCTGGCCATCAAGGCCAGCTCTGCGATGGCCAGAGACGGTGGTCGCCTAACTTCAAAGCTCAATTTTCCCTGAATTTTTATTTTTTGGATATTAAGTTTTTTATTTATTTTTGTGATCGAATTCAGTGATGTAGTGAAACACATTTTGATATTTTGCGATGAGAAAATTGGGGACCATTTTTCTATTTTTCCGGTATCAAAAGCCGCCTGTGTAGGCAAGAATGGCCTGAAAACTTTGAGTTTTAATGATAAAGTGAATAGTATCAGGATTGACTTTTTAGTGTTAAAATGTGATTTTTCGTTAAAGTGAACAGTACCGGTGCTTTTCGTTAAAGTTTTCAAAAAAAACAAATGGGAAAAGGGGAGGACTAGTGTTTTACTGAGGCAGGCATTATTTGGCAAGGGGGAGGCTTGTATGTGGGCACAGGCCCAATACAGTTGAGTTATTTGGGCCTAAGCCATACTAAATTAGGCCCGAACTTTACATTGATAGATAAGGTGTCTGCAAAAATAATGTTCTCTAGTTCTGAAATATTTTTGTACATAGCAATTAAGTGGTAGTGATGCTTCTAATTCTATTGATAATAATAAGATGAATTTAAATTTGAAATTTGTGCAATAGTAGATTAAATCAAACTCGTTTAAAATCATATTATTAATATAATATTAAGCGAAGGGGTGGTGAGCAAAAATGTATTATACAAGACTTTTATTTTTTGAGTACATTCGATATTCTACACTAAGAATAGGAGGAAGGGTTTGACCTCGAGACGCAGTTAGTTGAAAATGAAAGCCCTAACCACTAGAACAATAAAAAACATATTGAGCAAGACTTTCATTTTTTCTTAAAGACATGACGCGTTTTAAAGAACGTGTCATAATTCAATAAGAGCGCAACGTCTCTTCTACGTCATTTATTCATCTCTTATGCGTCAATACAAATTCATGCATCTGCAGAGGTTTTAAAAGCGACGACCATCACAAGGTGGTTGTCGTGTAGGTTGTAACGCCGAAGCTATAAATTCAGGTCACGGTTCCAAGAGGCTGACGACTTCTATAGCCAGTAGCCACAGATAGAAGTCAACGTGCACACGTGCATTGACGTGGGAAATTTATGTAAATTTTGTGAATTAGGGAACGTACATGCTACACCTACTCTTGAATCAATTTACTATTCAACCATTAACCAACTCCATCGCTGGGATTTTCTTGGATGAACAATCAATACTCCTTTTGAATTTTGATTAGAAGGAATATACCATGACTTGCTCGGCGGCGAGACTGGATAAGATTTTTTTTTTTTTTTTTTTTTTGAACAAACAATATTATTTGTACATTAACCGAGATGAGGTGGGTTAAGCATCATAAGGGCTAGCAATAATGTGGTCAAATTCATATCTGACGAGAATCGAACTTAAGACCTCTCACTTACAAGTGAAGAGGAATACTACTAGACCGTAGTACTAAATGGTGAAACTGGATAAGATTGAAGTTGAGCACAAGTTAGTCCTATGGAGTCTCACCGCTCTAGATGAGACTTGTAAATCACATAAGTTGGACTGTTGTCCAATTCAACTGGTTTAAAATCAACAATTATAAGTTAACAAAACAACAAACATGACATTAATTTTAACCCAATTGAATTGAAATAATTTAGTGCTGCCCGAGCACCAAACCCTAATCTTAAAGGGATTAATATACAAATGAGAAGAACATCACATTTCCGGAAATTAATTTGACAGAAATGCGTAAGGCCGTTTGAAGGTGATTGGGGAGTGTCAAAATCATCACCCTTATCATATTCGTGTTTGCCATGTGGTCGCATTTTATGAAAAGGGCAAACCAAATCACTTGATTCACTTATTCCTTCCACCAATTCAAAAAAATGTTACTATATAAGTAACAAAGATTGATATCGAATAATCATATGTAGCACATCAAATCATCATTAAGAGAGAGAGAAAAAAAAAAGGCCCAATATACATTGGTTGTAGTAGTAGCACTAGTGACTCTAGCCAAAGGGGGGCGTTGAGGGGGAACGAAAGGTGCAATCGCACAGGGTTCAAGATTTGAAGGGACCCCTAATCACATTTTGCACTCCTTATTAGAAATTTTTTCTCTCTTTCTAAATATAAAAACTTGAGTGGCTCCGACTCCAAGTACAACACCAACCAGCTATGGTCGGTTGCGCGATCGTGGCCGATGATGACACCTCGCTTGGCTGTGGAATCCTGGGTGGCGGAGAAGCAGTAGTATAACCACGACAACAACTCCTGTGAGCCGAATCATGAGTCATTCATATACGCAGGTTTTGGAGAAAATTTTAGTTGTGACTGGAACACGGATGGTACACCACATGTTTTTATGTAAGTGGTGGAAAATTTTAATTTTTAATTTATTAACATTTTAACACACATAACCCACCATTTATATAGGAACACGTGGTGAACCACTTTGTGTGACAGTCACACTGAAAAATCTCTCCAGGTGTGGAGAAATTCTTCGGAGTTGGGGTGTGCTGAGGCCACGTGTGTCAAGGAGTAAACTAGTTTAACTCTTTTTGTTTTTATAATCCTCCAGCGAACTTAACAAGGGCAAATCCCCTGTTAGCAGGAGCCAGGAGGGGTTAGGTTATGTGTCACTAGGGGTGGTTCGGGTCGGGATCCCGAACCGAAACCCCTAACCCGAATCCCAAACCAAAACATTTCGGGATGGGATTTTATATCCCGAAACCGAACCGAAACTATTGGGATCCCGAAATTCGGGATTCCCGAAAGTGTTTCGGGATTTTCGGGTCACTTCAGGATTGGGCCTTGAAGCCCAAAATGTTGGGCTTTTAAATCTTTTTACAATTTTAAGCTCTTGAACAAGTAAACCCACCCATTTTTCAGAAAAAAAAAAAAAAAAAGGTTAACAATTGCAGGCAGCTTGCCTGTTTCAGTTTCACAATATCACAATTTCAGTTTCACATTACCATCTGTTTCAATTTTCATACCAAGGAAGCAACAACTAACAAGTTAAGCTTAAGTTCACAATTGTCTACCAAACTAGTTAATTAAAAGTGCATGCAACCAAAATGAAATAAGTTAAGTTTTACAAACCAAACTTCTGAATGAATTTAGATTAAGTTACAAACCAAAAGCAAAACATAGTTTATAAGCAAGAAAGTGCATGCAACCAAAATGAAGCTTAAGTAAGTTCATTCATTTTTGCCCCTTCGGCCCCTTCCCCTTGTTGATGAATCAACCACACTCTTGATTTTTCCCTTCTCTGTAAAATACAATTCTAAAACCGCCGCCGCCACCTTGTGCCTATTTGGAAGCTTGTACTTTGGATTCAAGTCATGGATCCAATCTTTAAAGTCCTCTTGATCAACCACCCTAAAAGGCATCTCCGCTTTTATTATCCACTTCACACATTTCATATCAAGTCTTTTTTTATTGAAAGTGTGAGCAACAACTTGATCCCCCATCACCCCTTGTGACAACAATGGTTGTTTCGAATCCAGGGTCCTAGGTGTACTAGTAGATTGTGATTGGCTACCACTACCACTACCACTACCAGACCCGTCCATCCTGATAATGCACAATAATATATCAAAAAACACTTCAGCATATATATAATATTCATATAAGATTAAAGCAAGTTAATTGATCCATAAACTGATCCATTCCATAATATATCACACACATTCCATAAACTGATCCATAAACACATATATTATATCAAAGTCAAACACATATTTATCTCAGAATATAATCAAGTTAATTGAATATAATCAGGTTAATTGAATATAATCAAGTTAATATAATCAAGTTAATTTTTGGTTCATCAGTTGAACCAATTTGCAATAACTCAACAAAATACGCAAATAGTTCAGAATTCGATATCCGAAATTGCTCCATTAAAGAGGCATTCCCTAATTCCGAATATGTTCACACTCCATTAAAGAGGCATTCGATATCCGAAAATGCTAAAGAACAAAACCCAGTGAAAATAAAAAACCTTAACTTGGATTTTAGGACTCAATTGGTTCCTTCTTGTCCTGCGTCTGCGTGAGTTGTGGAGGATGAGGAGCGGCGTGGATTCGACGGAGGAGTGGAGCGGCGGGAGCATTGGCGGCGGGACTCTGAGTGAGAGTGTGAGTCGGCGTGGAGCGACGGGAGCACGGGCGGCGAGACTGTGAGTGAGACTGTGAGACTGTGAGAGAGAGAGAGAGAAGAAAACTAGTGGGATTCAAACGAAGAAGAAGACGAAGACGAACCTGGACTTCAGCCGGGAGAGCAAGTGCGAGAGGATAGCGTCTGGAGAGGACCACGACCGAGCATGAGAGGACACTACGTCTGGAGAGGAAGGAGACAGCGAGAGGGTTCGCTCCGACTAACTGTGAGTCTGTGAGAGAGGGACTGTGAGCGAGAGCGGAGAGACCGAGAGACTGTGAGCGAGAGCAAGAGTGAGTCTGAGAGAGAGAGAACACCCACCTAACAAATGACCTAACCTAACTCAATGGACGGTTGGATTTGATTTTAACAAATCCAACGGTTCAAGTAATTTCTAATTAAAAATTAAAAATAAATAAATATATATATATATATAATAATCGGTTCGGTTCGGGATTACCGAAAGCTTTCAAAGCTGTGGCCGAATCCCAACCCGAAACTTTCGGGACGGGTTCGGTTTCGGGTACCGAAGGTTTCGGGAAATTCAGTTCGGGATTTTTTCGGTCAAATTTCGGGACGGGATCGAGACGGTTCGGGATTTTCGGGAAAAAATCCCACCCCTATGTGTCACAGATAGTCCGATATTAGGGCCTCATGTGCCACTAATTAAATAAAGTTAAAGTTGGATGCCAAATCTTCTGATTCTAGCCTCTAGTGCGATAATTAATATGTACTCATTCCTATAAGCTTGATTTATATTATTTGGCCTGTCGCCTCACACTCTAGGATTTTAGGGTTAATGATTTTTTAACATGAGATCAGAATCTTTTTTGCAAGTCGTCTTAAGTCCAATCCTGAGTTCTTTGTTGGTTGCCTATGTTTGTCTCATTAATTTGAGAAGTTCAATTCTCCTTCTCCATGTTGGTTTATTTGTAAAATTCAGTGTGAAAGTTGAGTAGCATCCTCTCTACGCAGTGGCGTAGCCAACATTTTCAAATTTCAAGTAATAAGGTCATAATATGAATCAAAAAGTTTCATTGGGTCATTACGTTAACCACCTAGTAGGCACCTGCCAATCTCTGTCAACATGTGCCGAAAGTTTATGTCAACATATGTCGTCAACTACTATTATTTGTAGAGGCTTGTCATGGGTGGATGCAAGATATACAGTGGAGTAATGTTGAAGACTGACAAGGCTTTTCAACTAAAGTATTTCATACAAGAGAGAGAAAATGAAACCAAATATGATAAGGAAAATAGAAGAAGTAAGAGGAAGAGGTTGTGATTTAGTTTGCCTTAACTATTTGTAGGGTCAAATACAATATACATACAAATATACATGGAAAATTTTGAAGTTATTAAGATCAAGAACAACAAATGATCCCATGCTGGCTCCGCCACTGTCTCCACATACAAAATACTCCAACTTGGTTAATGATTGTCCAACAATTACTACCAATTATTATGATGACCTACCAATGAGCACATCAATAAGAAGTTATGTGATCAATTAATACAGTTATATACTTTCAATAGTATTCTCACAAAGAAGGGCAAACTAGTAAGTTAGTACCTCCACTCCGTATCCTTTCACCAACAGTCTCTCTCTATAAATAACTAGACACAAGAACTAAATATTTGATCACATCAAACACCAGATCAAAGATCAAATGGCTCATCATCATCCCTTGCTAGTCCTAGCAGCCCTGGCTCTAGCCATCAGCTCAGTCCATGTTGCAGCTGCTCAGGCGCCAAGCTCCAACCCTTCAGCCAGAGAGTACCTCCAAGCTCACAACCAAGCCAGAGCCGCAGTGGGTGTTGAGCCGCTCAAGTGGAGTGAGTCATTGGCCAATGCAACAAGCAGGCTAGTGAGGTACCAAAGAAACAACCAAGCCTGCAACTTTGCTAACATCACCAGTAGCAGCAAGTATGGAGCCAATCAGCTGTGGGCAAGTGGGCAGTCAGTGAGTCCAACCATGGTTGTGGACACTTGGGTCAAAGAGAAGGACTTCTACAACCACAGTGGGAACTCTTGTGTGCCAAATCACAGGTGTGGTGTGTACACCCAGGTGGTGTGGAGGAAGTCTTTGGAGCTTGGGTGTGCTCAGGCTACATGTGTCAAAGAACAGAGCAGCTTGAGTATTTGTTTTTATAATCCTCCTGGGAATGTTGTAGGGGAGAGCCCGTACTAAAGGAAAAAAAGAACTTCCTTGCACTAGGATGTTACAGTGGTGAAATCTTAAGCCAATCACGCTACCTGTCACGGTGGCATTCCAGGTGTAGGTAAGTTTTCTCGAACTTATTGAAGTTGAAGTTGAAGCTAATTTGGGTGTAGTTTTTGCAAGTGTTGGGATCTATGATGTTGAGGGGTTAATTAGCAATAATGTGTTGCACTTAGGGTGTTTGAAGTAAATTAGGCAAATGTATAAGGGTCTTTTGCTGCTAAATATATAATGTAATCACTATGGTTCTTCAGATCTCCTTTCTCTCTGTGTTTGTGATTTGTTTTGTGTTTTTTGGGTTGCAGAATACAGCTGCATTTCTGTGATTATACTATAAGAAAATGGATTTGGGAGATCCAAGAAATATATGATGCAAAAACCAAAATTTGGAATTTGGATGATTCTTGTGATCCAAAAAATGGGTACACTGTACATTACATAAGAAAGAATTCAATTTCCACCGACACAGAAAACTGCTAATAAACACGTGACTCTCACGTGCAGAGTTCATTGACACATGAAATTGCAATCGATTTTACTATTAATAACGATGGTTTCGGGGAAACAAAAGATATATTTGCAGTGCTAAAATGCCCAATCTGAATTCCTTCACGACATTGCAGATACAAAATGCTGCAGGGTTACGCCCTTCTATTCTCTAGCCATCACTTCTTTCTACTTTGATTTTTCCGGGTTCAAATTCTACTTTGTACAGAAGAGAGATGAATTCTTTACCATAAAAACCTTGACAACAATGCAGATTACATGAATGTATGGGACCCTATGCAACCGTTCACTTCACCAGCTCTTTAGAAATTAAATACCGAAATGTGAAGTTGTGAGGAATATACTCGATGCTCTTGCGGGGTTTCCCAAGCTGGCATTTCTTGACACTCTTCCTCAATGATTCAGGCAAAGTCTGTTGGATCATCTCTAAAACACCAACTGGACACAAACCCGAACTTTTTGCAAATGCCTCAACAATCTTCGGTAGAAGAATTTTGTGGTCCTTGCGCACTCCAAAGGTAGCTCGAATGTACTCGTCCTTTGCAGCTTCCAGATCCTGATATACCCTCTTGGGTGTGTATACACGAACCTGAAAAAGATCATGGACGGTTCATACAATTCCTCACAAGTAAAAACATAAAAAGCTATGAGCAGATCAAGGTATTCAAATATACTTGTTGGCTTTATTATCATTTTCCTTTTTGGTGTAATGTGGAAAAGTAAGCCTCAAAGAAATTTTTGTTTTTGTTTGGTTACCGTGCAAGGGAATCGAACCTTAACAGAAAAAACTAGTGTTAGTTTGAAAGAGTAAGAAAACTGTAATTCTGAGGCAGCAAAGCTTTAGCATTCATGAATTAATGCTAGACATAAACTTAATAAAAGAAAAATGAAGTTAATGAAGTACCGCAGGATCAGAATGGCTTCCTGAACACAGTGCAAAGTGTAGAAGGGGTTCCGGATGGTCAATTGCATATGCTTGCCGTTCATCTCCAGTCTTGAACTTCGTCCTTGGAGTAAGTAACAAACGAAGCCACTGCAAGCAGAGATATACTGTTGTATGTTTGAATTCCATACAAATATTAAGTAAAAACAAGCGTTTCATAATGCTTCAGAGTGCACGTGCATGTGTGTCTTATGATCTACCTGTCCCGGGCGAGACATCCGGCATCCAAGGATAGAGCTTTGCATTGTGTCTGCGCTGATTGTGTGACCCCCAATGTTATAAGCAGCCTGGATAGTAAAAGAAACCAAGTAAATCAAAGCCGGTACTCAATGTTTTCCCCTAAGTAAAGCCCGTGGAACTATTCTTACCTTCAAAAGCAAAAATACTCTCTTTACATTGTTTTGAGGAACCCCATAAGCCAAATACGCCTGTCAGACACAGAATATTGATTACAATCCGGTAACAAACATCCAAAGAAGATCGCAATGTAAACCAGTATATTAAAGGTGGTGAACCTTACATGCATAACCAATGTATTGTGTACATTAATCCAGAACGCTAACTTCTCATCATTTTTCAACTTTCTTGGATCTACTTCCTCTAACCGACAGATAAGTGACCTGTAACAGGATAACTCCATAAGCATAATGATTATGTCAAGAGCATATGGAATTTACTTCAGATGGGTACATAAAGGCTCACCTGAAATGTTGTAGCAAGTGCTCGATATCACCTAGTTTTTTACTATCTCTATAAATCCATGGCACTTCAACCATTGTGCTGTATGGCCCACTAAACTCTTTAAGTCCTTCAATATGAAAAGGATTATCCAATCGTACATCAAAAGATGAATTATTCCTACATCGTGGACTCCACATGTCACTCTGATCTCGTGGTGAAAATGCACTTGTTGATGACAAAGATGAATTGGGAGATGCAAGGCCATTATGTGACAAGGGTGATTCGGAAAGCTTGCAATATATGGTGGACATGCACTTGATCATGTCCTCTGAAAGCCTGTTAGGTGTCTCTGGAATATGATCAGCAATGCGTGTACCAAGATGCTCTGCCAGACTAATTAAATTTGACGAAGTATTCTGACCATACTGGAAAAACAATTGAAAGTCATAATCCAGAAAAAAGCCTCCAAATATCCGTACATATCACGACAAGAAGTTAAACCCTCTAAAGTTAGGTTTCCCATAATTGTCACTATTACAAGAATATCACCACGCATAAGGATCTTTTTCATTAAAAATGGTGAAGTAAAGCAGCTTATGCCATGATGTGTGGTGATAGAAAATAACAAGCATTTTTAGGGAACAGACTTTAACAAGAAAATTATTAAAACAATGCATGGAAGTTACCTCCATCATAGACAACGGTTGAGAATGACAGGAACGCAAAGTGTTAGCCAAAGACTCTTCTGGAGAAGTTCTACTTAAGAATGCAGAGCGTTGCGAAAGTGAGGAGTGGCAATGGTGAACACTGGAATCTAATAGTTTCTCTTCTCCTCCAATTGCATTGAATTCCTTCTGTGAATTTTCAAGTGACTGACCACTGGATTGAACTGCCAAGTTTTCCCTCTCCAATGGCATATCAGGTTCAGAAACTTCCAGGAACCTGCTTCTTGGGCTTGTTAGAGTTGGTTTTAGTCGTTCATCCTTCTTAGATGGGGAAACAGAGGAAAATTTCCCATCAAATGCTCTCCTATACAATGAGAGAAGATATTGTTCCAAATGCGCAACTTCTAATTCTAACACAGCAATCTCCTTAATCAATTCTGTGGCTGGCTGGAGTTACATAAAAGCAGTGTCAAGATGTCAGATAAAATTTACATTGCAATTTGCAACAGAATATGACAGAAATAGAGCATGTATGTACTATGTAGGTATGTAATTATCCCGGTTAAATATTCATATATATTAAAAATAAAAAGAAACTTTAATATGAAGGCAGAAAAGCTACCTTAGGCATCACACTTGCATTTGTATTATGATGGATGGAAGACCTATAACCCAATGAGTTTTCTAAAGCATGACGGACCTTGAATTGATCTTGTAATCTTTTCTCAAGCTGTAGAATCTGTGTACAAAATATTTAAAACATCTAACATCAGTAAGCAAAGTTAAAGCTGGAGCACGCTTGAGCATAATGGGTTGGATATAATAATCCAGAATCTCCTGAACCTGAATATAAAGATCTACAATTTTGGTATACCTCTTGCTTTAAAGAGTTGTGTACTTCCACGGTAGGAGATTGTTTCTTCTTGGTCGTAACATGGCCCTTGAATTGTCCCATATCCTGGTATTAGATCCAATCCATAAGTCAGATTTAAAGTTATTTTTCGATGCCAGAGTTCAGAATTTTAATGCGTGAATAATCAAAATAATTACAGTTTATTCAACTTGCCTCAATAAAGAATATATCCCATCTATGGCAATAGGTATAATTTTTAAAGACATAACAACTCTATAACTTATTTAACATTATATGAACTTGTAGTTTAAGATTAAATATCTGGAAAAGAAGGAAAATTAGAGGGGCCAATATGTACTGTTCGAGCTGGCAGCCCGGCACTAAGCTTAAGATCTTTAATTTAGCACTTATTGTAATAGGTAGTCAAACAAACAATAAGCCACTAAGATCACTAGCTCTAAGATATATAACCTTCTTTATAAGATAATGATTATGAAGTAATATAGGCAAACATGTAAAATGTAGTAGTGATCTTACCAGCTTTACAAGGTCTGATGCTTCACCGGAACTATCCAAATCATCTTCCTCCACTCTTTTCTTCACAGGAAAGCTAGCAATGCATAAGTGTAAACAAAATGAATTAACTGATATTGATTGAAGAAGAGGGCATTTGCCGTCTTTCATTCCACAAGTAGGCCACTGCATATATGATTTGTCCATTTACAAGCAAAACCTCAACGTATTCTTCTCAAACAAGACAACAACAACAAAAAATTTCGGGTTCAATATCCTGTACTACTCATGATTACAAACTTTAAGAGGAAAACAAAGTTGGGAAAGATTTAGAGAAAGCGAAATTAATATTTAGAAAATATAATTTTCGCACAGAAGATAAAAAAAATTCAGTACCCTCAACTGCTCATGAAAATACAAAGACTTTGGGAGGAAAAGCTATAAATTTTCAGAAGAGAAATGAAAAAAAAAAAAAAACTTCATGGATAAAACCCGAAATTCCAAACAAAAAACACCTGAAATCGAAAGGTCTCAATGAATCAAAGAACTCTCAAGTTTTTCTCTCTCTTGGGCTCTGAATCGTATCAATTAAAAATAACTGAGGCTTCCATCCATGAAGAATAATTGAGCAGCAAATTTGTAACAGGCCAAAGTGGAGGTTTTGTTTTTTGTCTGAATCCAATAAATGCCGGTTAGTAGAAATTCAGTGTTGTCACTGGAAGAAAAATTCCTTGCAGCTGTGAAAGCTCAGATTCCCATTTGTCCCAAATAATCCACCCCACAAATTCTTCCAGTTCAAGAATTTCAACAAGTAAGCATACTGAAATAACGCAAAAGTGTAAGAACAGTGACAGCTAGCTAACAAAAAAAATAAATTTCATGAGTTATCACCGAAAAATATACTTAGTAATTACGCTTTACCGCAGTGACGGAAATCACGGTACCCCAAGCGGTTCGATCCCCACCCATCCTCCTTCCCTCTAACATTTAACAATTTATTTTAACAAACATATTAACATATAACAATTTAACTCAGCTATCGTTTGTATAAAATAAAAAGAATAAATTTAAAAAGCTACCTTTTTGAACGCTTGTGTTGTTTCACACTTAATCCCAGCATTTTACCTTCACCGCCGCTCATCCCTCCAAACTGCCTTAATCTCTGCAAAAATCATCCCAAAACAGAACGGTAAATATTTTACTGAGGCAAAAACAAAAAGATTCCAACACAGAAAAACACGGGAAATAAAATTTACCACTTACCCACGAACCCAGAAGTGAGGGCAAATTTCTCAAACGCCTCTAATCAGACTCCAAAGTCCAAAACTTTAACTTTCTCACTTGCATTTTTCACCTTCCCGGAAAAAAAAAAAAAAAACCCACAAAGTGACACTTGCTGGTATCAGAGTCTGAAAATTGCAGAGCTGAATTGGTGCCTAAAACCCACAAAAAACGACTCAGAAAAGAGGACACTTTTGACCGGGGAGCTTCTCTGTGAAGATATGACTGTTTTTTGAGCTTTTTTGCCCCCGGGGGGGGAGCTGGCTTTAGCTTTGGCTTTACGTTCAAAAGAAGGAAAAACCAGGTCGTGGGGGGTTTAGCGGGAGAAGAAAAGCTGGCATGGACTTGTTGTGGTATTAATGGAAGACCCCTGAATGTCAAAGGGTTGCAAAAGTGGACAATTTTCTGTCTTTCTCTTTCACTCAGCCAGAGGACAAATGGGAGGGTGATAAATAGTGGCTGTGACTGACTGTGGATGTATAGCGTGCGTTAGTCATGATTTAAATTTTATTAAGGGAGTTTTAACGAAAAACCCGCGGTACTGTTCACTTTAACGAAAAACCACATTTTTACACTAAAAAGTCAAACATAATACTATTCACTTTACCCTTTATTTTGTCCTTATCATTAAAACTCAAAGTTTTCAAGCCCTTTTCATTAGTTATCTTTTTTATATTAATTGTTTGTCACTTATTTAACGATCTAAAGGTATTTATTTTCATTTTTAAGTGAGATTGTTAGTGGTTAAGTAATGAGTTATGGATCAATTTACTCGGATATTCTTTAGTGTAAACATATCTTTACAGAAAGTTTTAATTAATTTTTTTGTGTCATAAACGTAAGTTAAATAACATCATCCAAATTTCAACATTCTCTTCTCTTGTTGTGAAGCAAGTGGGAGTTGGTGACCGTCCCTCCACCTTGTCCCATGCTGATTGATCTACGGTCACTGGCCCAAGACTCTACTATGTGATAACAGCGATGGAGAAAAGTACAGAGAGAGCAGCAATGGAGAAAAGTACAGAGAGCATTTAGAGAGAGAAAGTAGAGAGAGAGTAAAGATATTTCTTTGTATATTTTCCACACTTACTTACGTTTACACCAACTACTATATATATAAATACAATCTCCTTATAACTAACTAAATCTTCTCTACTCTGATAACGACACCTGTCACTATCCTAGCCCTTCCTTTTATGCTATCATTCCCCCTCAATCTTATGAAGAGAGGAACCCAACATAAGATTGCTACAATGAAAATTAAACTGAGATGAACATAATCCTTTTGTGAGGACATCAGCACACGGTTCTGTGGTAGAGACAAATTGAAGCATGATTGTCCCTTGTTGAACTTGTTCTCGAACAAAATGACAATCGATCTCGATATGTTTAGCTTTAGAATGAAGAATGGGATTAGTAGCCAATGCCATGGCTGAAAGGTTATCACAGTGAAGAAGAGGAACAGAGGAACAGAGGAACAAGAAATCTGCAAATCCCGTAACAATTGTTGAATCCACACAATTTCAGCAGTAGTGGTGGCCATAGCATGATACTCTGCTTCAGTAGACGACCTACTCACTGTATGTTGTTTCTTGGAACACCAAGAAATAGGATTAGCACCCAAAAACACTACAAAACCAGTGGTTGAGCGCCTGTCATTGGGATCCCCAGCCCAATCCGCATATGTGTAAGCTTTAATATCAAGAGATCCAGGTCCAAATCGAATCCCACAAGTCATAGTGCCACGAAGATAACGCAAAATCCGTTTAACAGCAAGAAAATGATCTACAAGAGGAGCATGCATAAACTGGCAGACCTGATTCACAGAATAGGCGATGTCTGGTCGAGTAAATGTGAGATATTGAAGCGCCCTAACGATACTTCGATATTTGAAAGGATCGGAGAATGAGGGACTGCCATGATTCAACAGTTTGTGATTAGGATGACAAGGAGTAATGCACGGTTTGCAATGACACATGTCAGCCTTGTGTAACAGATCAGTGATATACTTGGATTGATGAACAAATATGCCACTAGAGTGATACTCAATCTGTAAACCAAGAAAATAATGCAGAAGACCCAGATCCTTCATGTCAAACTCAGTAGTCAACTGATTAATCACAGTTTGAACCTCAACAACACTACTGCCTGTAAGTATAATGTCATCCACGTACAACAGAAGAACAATAATGGAGTGATGCGTATGTTTGACAAACAGGGACGGATCAGCATAAGATGATTTAAAACCCAAAGTGAGAAGAAATTTTGTAAAACGTTCATTCCAGGCCCGAGGAGCCTGCTTCAGCCCATAGAGAGACCGCTGTAGTTTACACACATGTGCAGGGTGTATAGAATCAACAAAACCCTGAGGTTGAGCCATATAAACCTCTTCTTCAAGAAAGCCATGTAAGAAGGCATTTTTAACATCCAACTGCTTGAGTTTCCAACCATTAGAAGCAGCTAAAGAGAGAAGAAGTCTCACTGTGGTAGGCTTAACCACTGGACTAAATGTCTCATAGTAATCCAACCCGGCTTCTTGGGAAAACCCCTTGGCCACCAATCGGGCTTTGTACCGAGCAACAGTACCATCAGGATGTTTTTTTATTTTATAGATCCATTTACACCCAACCAAGTTCTTATCTGGAGGAAGAGGAACTAAGGTCCAACTGTTCTGCTGAATAAGAGCAGTCATTTCTTCTTGCATTGCATCTCGCCAGTGGGACAATTTACAAGCGGCAGAGTAAGACTGAGGTTCTTGATCACCAGATTGAACTGCAACAGAGAATGCCGTCTTTTTCTTAGAAATACCTGACTTTGAACGAGTCTGCATAGGATGAGTATTAACAGCTCCAATAGAGACTTGCTGCAACTCAGAAACTTGCGACATATGAGTGTCAGGATATAATTCAGATCTGACTGGAGAAGGAGGATGCACATCTACCACAGAGTCCAGTGGTAGTGAGACAGTAGTACTAGAAGAAACAAACTCACAGGTTACCGGAGAACACTCTGTAGAATGAGGCAGAGAACTCGAATCCCGAGAGAACACTTGAGGAAATGGTACAGGTATCAATGGAGGATGATGAAAAGTAGTGGGATGGACTGTGGATGGTATGAACATAGACTGAGTACCATGAGATTGATGTTGAGACAGAAATGTTGCAGGAAACTGACATTCATCAAAGAGAACATGCCGTGAAACAATGAGTTTATTGTATTTAGGATTAAATCAGATAAACCCTTTGTATTGTGCAGCATATCCCAAAAATATACATTCACTTGTCTTTGGTTCAAGCTTATGAGATCTATAAGGCCGTAGTGAGGGATAACAAGTACAACCAAAAATCTTCAAGTGATCAAGCTTAGGTGGAGAATTATATAACTTTTCAAAAGGTGACTGCATGGCTAAAACTGGAGTAGGCATCCGATTAATGAGATAGACAGCAGTGGCACATGCGTGGTACCAAAACTTAGGAGGAAGACTAGCTTGTTGAAGTAGAGTAACCGCTGTTTCTGTAATATGCCTATTTTTTCTCTCTGCAAGCCCATTCTGTTGCGGTGTGTAAGGGCACGACTTATGATGTAAAATACCCTTGTTCTTAAGAAAGTTCTGAAATTGTAGTCCAACATACTCGCCACCACCATCACTTTGTAAGATTCTGATAGAAACATTAAAGTAATTTTGCACAAAAGCTTGAAACTGAACAAACAGACCAAAAACAACAGCTTTATTCATGATAGGAAAGATCCATGTGTACCGTGTACATTCATCAATAAAGGACACATAATACCTATAGTTCTCAATAGACACACTAGGTGACGGACCCCAAACATCTGTGTGAATGACTTCAAACGGAATAACAGACTTTGAAGCCAAAGAAGGAAAAGGTAAGCCGGTAAATTTGCCTTGTAGACACGCTTTACAAGTAGGAGAAGAATCTGTACAAGAAAAAGAAATGTCGGCTTTATTGAGAGCTGCCTTGAGTACCGGATTGGCAGGATGACCCAACCTGCAATGCCAGAGGGCAGAACTTATTCTTTGGCCAATATAGCTGCTGGATAAACCGGAGAAGACTTCAACACTGGTAAGGGATAGACAGCATTGTTACTCAAGCCTTGATACAGAACTTTCTGTGTGACTTTGTCCTGTATGCACACAGAAAATTCATCAACAATGCACCTGCAATTATTATCCTTGCATAGTTGATGCATAGATAATAGATGTTGTGATAATTGAGGAACATGTAAGACAGATGTTAAACAAAGATTATTATTTGGGAGAGAAAGAGTAGACTGTCCAATATGAGCAATTTGTAGACCTGCGCCATTAGCCCCAGTAACAGTATCAGATGCTGAATATGGAGCAGCCACTTGGAGATTAGACAAGTCAGACGTCACGTGATGTGTCGCCCCCGAGTCAAGTAACCAATACTCCGACTGTGGTGCGGAGGGAGAAGGAGTGGACCTTGCAGTCATGGCAACAGGAGCCTGATGTTGAGAGTTCATCATTGCAGGATTAAACGGAGGTGGATGAACCACAGGTGCAGATGGAAATTGCACTGTTCTAAAAATCCCCGCCTAGCGCCGCCTAAGCCCCGCCTAGGCGCTAGGCGGTTGGTCACCGCCCCGATTAATGCCTAGGCGTTTGAAAATTAATAAAGGGCGCCTAGACCAATTGAGGCGCCCGCCTAGAACGCCTAGCCTGCCCAGACCCGCCTAGGCACTTGCCTAGGTTGCGACTCACTTTGATAAAAAATAGTTAACTTTCAATTTGCATTTAATTTTTTTCAATAAATTGTAAGAGACTTGTTGAATACTTAAATGGGCACACACTATATGTTTGTTCCCCATGTTTTCATTATGTTCCAATACTTTATAATACATATGTCATTCTATTTTGTAGTTTATGATGAAATTATATATATTTTAAGTATAAACAGACATTTATTTACACGAAATATAATGGATTTACTTATATCCGCCTAGTCCGCCTAGGCGCCCGCCTAGAACCCGCCTAGCCCGCCGCCCGACTAGCGCCTAGCGTCTTTTAGAACCTTGGGAAATTGGGAAGAGAAGGGAGTCTGTGAAGATCTGAAATAAGGAGAACCAGAAGGCGGGAACTGCTGAGGAGTTGATGGGGATGAATAAAATGGAGGAGCCATCAGTGGAAAATGACCACTGTTTCTGTAAAAACAAGTTGCAGCTGTATGCCCTTTCCGATTGCAGATTTGACACCCTGTTTGAAAACAATTAAGAGCACTGTGACCTTTCCTATTGCATATTTGACAGGGATGAACAGACTGATACACTGGCTCAGTAGCCATAGGGGAGTTAGAAGACTGAAAAGAAGAACCCTGAAACTGAGGTGAAGAAGACTGCTGAGGAAATGGAGCACCAGGTTGTTGAGGTTGCTGAAAATGAGTGTAAAACCTCTTTCCTTTCCCCTTTGATTTGAAGTTATTTCCCCTGAAGTTATTATAAGTTCCTGAACCACTCTGAGACACAAAAGCAAGATGAGTATGCATTGGAACCATATGATGTTCAAAAGGCATTGATTGGAACATTGACTGAGATGATCCACTAAATGCATTCTGAGAAGAATTGTGTGCTGCACCACCAGAGGATCCTCCAACATCATAGACGGAATTGGAAGAATACATGGCAGACGTGATAGGAGCCTGTTTAATAACTTCTTCCAAAGTGGCCTCTTCAGCTTTCAATTGTGATCTCAGCTCTTTTAAAGACACAAGATTCTCTCTGCCCCTTATAACTGTCTTAATGGTATTAAACTCAGGAGGAAGACCTTTGAGAGCAACAATGACAATATCCTCATCTGATATATGGACACCAACAGCAGCAAGTTGATCCCGACAATCCTTGATGCGCTGCAAATATAGATCAATAGACTCTGACCCTTTCTTAATGTTCTGCAAATCAATCTTCATTTGAACAATACTGGTTCTAGTCATATTAGAGAACCGTTCCCTTATATTACTCCACATTTCCTGTGAACTACAACAACCAATAATACAGGATATGGCAGTAGTAGACAATGTAGCAGTGATAAGTGTCATAAGAGCTTTATCATGAATCTTCCACACTTTGTAATCATCAGTAACAGTGTGGGAAGTGATAAAAGTTTTTTCCTCAGAATCGGAACTATGATATTTGTCCGGGCAAGGAAAAGAGCCATCCACACAACCAAAAATCCCATTACCCTCTAAAAGAAGTCCCATTTGAAAGTTCCAGGTAACATAATTGGAATCATCCAATTTCACAGTGACAGTATTACCAACACTAGGAATCAACGAAGAAATTGGGGATTGAGTAAGTGCTAATTGAGCAACAGTCACCATGATGAGAGCTGCAACAGATCAATTTGATCGTCAAGACAAAGAAAGACCAATTCAAGCCAACTGACCACAATTCACCAACACAATTCTTCAAACAAGAACAATTCGACAATACAAATCTTCAATACAATACGTATGCAAAGAGCAATTCCATCAAGAACCACAAACACCAACAATTCGACTTTAGCAACAATGCAACTTCAGCAATAACTGTATGGAGAAATAGGCACCAACAATCAACACAAAAGATCAACAATTAACGAAGAAATTACAAGCATAACAACCACCGACTTACAGAAAACAAGAAATCCCCAAATTTGGATCTAGGGTTGCAGCGACCGACTGAGATCTGCAAAACACAAACGCAAAGCACCGAAAGCGAATACGACCAAGAAAACCGAGCGGAAGCACAGGAATCAGAAACCGACGACGGTGTTACCCTTTGCCGGCGATGATACCATGATAACAGCGATGGAGAAAAGTACAGAGAGAGCAGCAATGGAGAAAAGTACAGAGAGCATTTAGAGAGAGAAAGTAGAGAGAGAGTAAAGATATTTCTTTGTATATTTTCCACACTTACTTACGTTTACACCAACTACTATATATATAAATACAATCTCCTTATAACTAACTAAATCTTCTCTACTCTGATAACGACACCTGTCACTATCCTAGCCCTTCCTTTTATGCTATCACTATGACCTACATATGTAGCAATGCATATTCTCTTCGAATCTCTGTGCTTGGAGTATAAGACTAGAAGATTCAGGCCATTGAAAAAAGAGATCCGGATCCTTAGTTTATGTGAGATGGGTCAGTAAGACGGACTAATAGAGATCTCAAGATTTAAAATGAGTGGTCTAAACTCTTGATCCATCGACTCCAGACACATAAATCCAAAGAGGATCTCAATTCATTGCATATATACCATTGCTATGTATTTGAAAGGGAAAATACACATGACAATAATCATAATTATTTATTATACCAGCATCTAGTTTTTACTTTTTCTTAGTTGATATGAGTGATAATTAGAGGGAGAAATCGACCTAAGAATTTGAGTGTAATACTCTAATCACTTTGAGTTATAAGAATTTTCCGTCTCCATAATTTACTCTCAAATACATGTGATATTGGGAAGAAGGGGAACAAAACAAAGAATTTCGGGCACATAATTAAATTTATAGTTTTATATGCAATGGTTTTCCCACTCTATTTTCTTCCCCTAGACATGCCTTTCTCTAGGTCGTTAAATTGAATAAAGCAAAAGATAATTAAATAACAAAATTAATGGAGAAGAAAAAGATGAATGGGTGAAAATCATTTATCCTTGAGTTATATTCAAAATTACTTTCCTATTGCTAAAGTCACATCAAATGGTTATATTTTGTCACTTACATTCAATAAAACATTAATTTGTTTACATTGTGTATCAAAGATGGAACGTTATTCTTAGGAATGATAATGTATATCAGTTCGTTAAATGGCACTCAAGTTGATTCGTGAATATAAACCAAGTTTTCAAGAAAAGTTAGTTGCATGTTATTTTAGGGTTGCAGTGGTTCTAAGTCCACGTAACTTGGAATTTTAGATATACAACTAAGGAATTGCTTGAGAAATGAATTTTTACCATGGCTCAGAAGGCCAATGAGTAAGTCCAAGTGAACCAAGCCAATTGAGAGCAAAAGCCAAAAATGGGTTGTGTCCAATAATGACTGGGTGGCAAGTTTTTTTGGTTTTAGAAGCAAATTAAAGAGGAGCCTCCATCAAAAGGGATGAAAGGTGAAGGATAAAGGAGACATAGGATGCTGGAAAAGGAAGAAGGATTTGAGAGTTTTCTCTTTGTCTAAATCTCTTTTGAGAAATTTCCCCAAAAAAAACTCTCTTTTGAGAAAAAAACAGGTGGATGCCCTAACTGTCCTTCAGCTTCAAGGAAACTAACGTTTGTCACAGAATCCACACATAAAATAATGCTTAATATTATTAGGGCTTGACCTTTTCCAATTTTTCCAATACCAATACAAAAGAAAAAGATGAAATGGCCAGTATGTGGGGTGGCCAGTCTCTCTCCTTTTGTCGTGATATTCACCTAATTGGGAAAAAGAATAAGAAAAAGTTTCGTTTTTCACTGCAATGAGAGATGCTCTTTAATTTGGTCTGAAAAGTGAGAGGAAAGTGAGAGGAAGGGTTGTTTTAGTAAAAAACATTCTGTGAATTGTTTACTGGGTGCCTTTTATAGTGAGATTGCAGAAACCAAAACCCTAGGGCACCTGCATGAGTGTAGAAAGTATATTATAGACCCTAGCTAGGATCAGGACTTGTTTATTTCAGACTGAAAATATGGATTTGATTAGTCCAAAAAGCCAAAAATCAAGACATAAGAAAGGAAAAAAGGAAAATAAAAATTTGAAAATGAAGGAAAAATCCAAAGTTATCAGCATTCTGAAGTGCAATTATGAATGTGTACTTAAAGCTGGTCCTGATATTTGGGATCCCTTTAGAAAATTGAAATGGAGGCTCTCAAGAGATTTTGAGATTTTGGATGTTGATTTCTTTTTCACTATCCATGTGGTCTAACATTTCACCATGTACTTATATCAATATATGGATGGTAGTTGCTTTGATTTGTGGTTTTTAGCGTGTGCTAGACCAACATTTGTTTGAATCCACAAAACACTTCCTATGATTGACCTTTGTTGGTAAAATAATAGGCGCATCAGTTGAAATGAAAAGGACTCTCATGTTATGGAGAGTAACTTTTGCATATTCATTTTCTTTCGCTCCGGTTATATGTTTATTTCTGGCATTTAAATTGAATAAATCAAGGAACACAAATATATACAAATCATGATTCACATCTCTTTATTCTTAGCTGCCTTATGGTTGGTTTGTTTAGCATCAGAGTCTTTTCAATAATATGATCTTTGCGTGGGGATTCTTCATTGGGGATTGAGGGTAGAGACAGAAAATATGGTTAATTTCCTTTTGGATCCATCTGCCATTTTAATCTCCTTTTTTAGTACAAGTTAAAGATTTTGTTTCCAATAAATAAACAGATGAAACTTCTATTTTATCTTATTATCAACTGTTTATGCAAGTCAGTTGGATGGTTTCTCAATGCCAAAAATATTAGATTAATACCAAGAAAAAATACATGTATTCAATTCAAGAATTAGGTTAAACAAACAATTTGCCATTGATTTTTAATGAATCTAATGTCTGTCCTATAGCTAATTAAGTTTATTTTAACAACTTAATTAGGGGACATAAACAACAGTTACCTGCAATATACGCTAACCAAGATGTTAAACATGCAATGAAATGCAACTTGAATGGTAAAACAAGACAAATTAGAAGTGTGTGAATTGTGAAATTTGAAATTCAAAAGAATTAGGAGGAGAGAAACTGCAGCTTCCGAGTCAGGGTGGCCTTGTTCTTGTTTTCTTTCACTTTATTTTCCTATTTTTTTTATATGAAAATGTTAAATAAAATCCAGAACATATAGAAAAATACAAGAACTTCATCAGGTGTTTTTTATCAAACAAATATATATGTCGGAGTTTGCCCTCCTCTTTGGGTGCCCTTCTCATCCCCTCTTATTTGTGCGGTCACGGTTAAGTCACGTTAACATTTTATATTCTTATTG
This sequence comes from Malus fusca, assembly GCA_035220775.1. Taxonomy (NCBI): domain Eukaryota; kingdom Viridiplantae; phylum Streptophyta; class Magnoliopsida; order Rosales; family Rosaceae; genus Malus; species Malus fusca. Next base: position 20,691,803 of record CM069073.1, on the reverse strand, counting down.
CTTTTTGTCTTATCTCTATAAAAAAAATCAATATAAAATGTTGACGTAGTTTAACCGTGAACGCACATAATAGAAGGAGAATGAGAAGGGCATCCAAACAGGAGGGCAGAAAATCTGCCTCCATATATGTCGGGCAAATTCTTGACTGATGGGAAATGTCTGTTTTCGTTAAGTTAATCATTCAACAATGATTCAATTCCACTTTTTTTGATATTATTGATACCAAAATGGGGTCTGCATTTAAAGAACGAATAATGCAATGATACATATGGGAAATTCTTAGTATATATATCTTTGATTTTATGCTTGGTCTTATAAATTAACAGAAAAATGAGTAATCTGAAACAAGAAAAGGACTTTTCAGATGTGGTATGTACTGTTAAAAAGATGCAGTACCCAAATCACATAGCCAAACGTGAAGAAAGAATCCATGCTTTCTTGATCTGAAGCTGATGCTGAAGCATCATCTCTATCACGAATGGGAACTGGTCACTGAGTTGCCTTGAGTTGGCAAAAACTAAACGTCCTTTAGCTACAAATACCTAGCTATGAGGGGGTATGAGAGGACAAATTATTGGGCACAGCACTCCTATCACGTCACTACTAATCCACCCATTTTGATGTATCCACATGAAGAAAATGTGTCTTTAGCAGACAAAATAACGTGACATGAACATTCATATTTAAGAATTTCTGGCGGGAGGGAAAAACCAATTGTGCGTAGTAGTGGGAAAAGGGGAAGATGTTTCAATTTTTTATCTTTTTGGGTTGAAATAAATTTGTTTTGGGTTGGGGAACGTGAAGAAGAATTCCATTAATGGGACAGAGAAAGTAGAACTTTCCAAAGACATTTGGACAAGGGAGTCAATGCCAATCATAACCAGCAAAAGGCATCTCTCTTTCTACCTCTTAGTTTTTGTCCCTCACCCTCTTTATCTCTCTCATAAGGTGGATGGTCCAACACCAGAAGGTTAATGGAGGTGGAGTTTGACTGCTTGATCCTGATGCAATAACATGTAACCAAACTAAACTGATCTTCAAAATGTTTTTGGTTGTAAGAGTTTTCAGGTGCATTAATACTGGCCCACTAACATGTCAATACAAACAGTAACTCCAAAAGGATCCTTATGTTTTGTTATAGTGGTTTATTGCTTAACAGAGAATGGCTTATAGCATGACAGAGGGAACAGAAAATTCCTAACATTTTTAGCTAAATTTTCTACCACCATTCAAATATTTGGTAGTTGGTAATGGCAAAGGCACTGGGCTTTTGTACATTAATTTTTGAAAAAGGCAGTTAATTGCTCCCAAATGGTGGAAATTTTTTTAATTGTGACGGGAACACAAGTGGTACACCATTTGTTTTAATAAGAGTGATGGGAAATTTTATTTTTTAAGTTATTAACTTTTTAGCACACATATTCTACCATTTGTATAGTGACACGTGGTGTACCACCCCGTGTACCGGTTACACTGAAAAATCTCTCCAAATGGTGTACCAAGCATACATTTAACAAACAACACAATCTCCGCCCTAGTACTACTCCGGGGAGTTATTGAAATTTAAACAGCATTTGGTCCATTAGGCCTACTTCATTATTCTTTTGGCCCAAATATTTGCAACAAGATCCTGTTGTAGGTACTTGTTTGTAGTACGTCAACGTATCATCCTATAATGCCTCATGTATTCATTCCAAGAGATGGTACCATTTCTTGGATCCAAAGGCAAATTAGGCCATATATTCTCGCACGAGCCCCCTTGACCGATTTGGATCATCTTGGTCATCATCATATTATCCATCAATATAGTCATCATATTATCTATCAATATAGTCATCATATTATCACTCAAACATCTTTTTGGTACGCCTCTTGGTATAAGGTAAACCATGTTTCGAAGTCATCGACATGGTTTGCAATTGCTTCGACAAGTGTCGTTCACCACGGGTAGATGTCATCCGCTAAGCAATACCTTATATTGTATTGGCGCCCATTGATGTAATAGTCCAGTTGAGGTGATTTACCCTCTGTCAGGTTAGTAAAGAGGGGTGAACGCCCAAGTACTGTAATGTCAATTTGGGATTCTGGGGCTCCAAAGAAAGCATGCTAGATCCATGTGTCAAATGAGGCAATTGCCTCTAACACAATAGTTGGCTTTCTCAATCTTCCGCTAAATCTTCTTTTTATCCAATGGTACAGTTTTTCCACTACCAATGCATGCAATATAATGACCCTATCTTGCCCAGAAAGCCACGTTCTTCAGCTTTGCAAAGGAGCCGAACAAGATCTGCATGATTTGGTTCACGAAGGTATGTCTTTTTGTAAATTTGAACAATTGTGTGACAAAAGTGAGCAAGATTCTCAAGGCATGTAGACTCAAACATACCATATGTCATCTATCACATTAGCTGGGGAGGCATATAACATCATTTGGAGTGCAACAGTAAGCTTTTGGTGATGTGAGAAACCAGGACGGCCTGCTCTATCAATCTTTTGCCGAAAGTATGGATTGACATGTTGGACATTATGAAGCAAATGCTCGAAGGCACGACGCCTCATTCGGAAGTGACGTCTGAAATCCTCTTCTGGGTACACCGTGTTGGTGTTAAGGTAGTTGTTCATCAAAGTTTCATACGCAATCTCTCTTTGTCGTGGTTTGTAAGAGCGACCAACAACAGAGTCATCCCATTGAGGTTGTTGTTGAGTTTCCTCACACGCCATTGTCGCCATAAATCTTGTGTTACGCCATGCCTCATCTTCTTCATCGGACTCCTCATTTTCTCGTCTCCGCTCCGCCCATTTATCTTCCAATTTGGAACTGGTTAAGGACTCCCAGTTGGAATGCGAAGAGGATCCAAAGTTGGAATTCATTGAAACTTGAATTGAAATGACAAATTTTAGATAATGACAAGAGATACTGGAGAGGGCAAAGATGAAGGTGTGAGAATTCTATCCTAATATCCAACCAATTTATTAACATTGAAAACTAAGGATAGGAAGTGTCATGTAGATAAGAATCATATTTGAAATTTGCATAACCATTTACATCTCGACACGTGTCACTCGAAAGTCCTATCCGAAAATTATTAAGATTACATGAAGATAAGAAATATGGAGAGTTACTTATTTAGTGACACATGTCACTCGAAATCCTATCCGAAAAATTATTGAGATTATATAAAAATAAGAATCTAGATGCATATTTATTTAGCGACAAATGACATTCAAAATATGTCTAGATAACCTTATTTTAATATGGTAATTTAATTCAATTAACCAATAAGTTAAAGAACAAACTTAAAAATAATAAATTATTGAGGGGTTAAAACATAGCCCATTGCGGATGGTAATGGTACATAAATATAGCATGTCACTGTTCATTTAAAAATAATTTTTTGCAGGGCTATAATTCTACGAGGCTATGCTTAGCCCTTTTGGTTGGAGATGGCATTAGACTCTTAATTTCTACACACCTTTTTACCTTTTATGCACACTATTGTTTATTTTTTGTTTTTGAATTACAAATTAGAGACGAATCAAGGGACAATAATTTCTATGAGTGTGCATACACATATAAATAATGTGCTAAAATCATTTATTTACCATCATAATATAATGTGATGCTTGCCAAAAAAAAAAAAAAGTGCAACCATCGTCCCCATTGTGCATTCCGTATACGATTGAAGTTTTTTTAAAGAGTTTAATGATCCAATTTTAGTGGCATTTTTTCTCTATATATAGATATTAGAAGAAGATCCACGTTTGACCTCCCTCTCCCCTGTTGATTTTTAAAACAGATAATACGTGCAGTCTCCATAAAGAGAACGCACATACCTCACTTTGCGATAATGTACCTTTACCGAAAAATCAAAACTATTCAATTTCTTAATCTACAGAACGACAACCAAGTATATGATCTAACTAGGGATGGTAATTTAATCCATGAAACCTGATGCCCACAGTTAATTGACCCGAACAATTAGGTTTCGGGTAGCAAATTTCAGGTAACCATTGGGTAAATTGTTCGATTTCGGGTTTGGTTATGGTTATAAGGGTATACGATCCGAATCCGTACCCGAATCTGCCCCGTTTTCATTCTTTAATAAAAAAATATAAATATTTATTATATATATGTTTTTATAAAAGAACACACCTCACTCTCTCTCCACGTTCCTCCAATTTTTGTGCTTTGTGCCTCTCTTTTCCCCGAGCACCACACACACACGTACACACATGCAAAACAAGGACCACACCACCATCTTCTCTCCCTCATCCCTCACCTTTCTCTTCTTCCCGTGTTCTCTCCCTCACCTCACTTCTTCTCTGCAACTCTCTCTCTCCCTCTCCTCATTACACTCTCCTCGGTTCTCACCTCTCCCGAGCTACGCACACACGGCACCACCACCCACACCACCCCACCGTCTCTAGCGAGCCCTCAAACCACACCCTCCAGACCCCACACCATCTCTGCAAGGTTTTCCGTTCTGTTGAGATTGAGATTGAGATTTGGAGAAGGGGGAGCAAAAGCAGGTTGGCTCTTTGATTGAGAAAGCTTGAAAAAGAAAAGAATTTAGTAAAGAGAGATTGAGCAAAAGCAGCTTTGCTCTGATTGCCAAAGCTTGAAAAAAAGAAGTAGCAGCAGTAGAAACAGAGCACCCGGGGGGGGGGGATGAAGCCGCTGAACCAGTCCTGTTTTCTGGCGAGGGGAGGGATGTGAAGATGGTCGTGACTCGTGAGGGAGGAATTGGAACATCATGGGAAAACAAACGGGGAAAACCGTTACCCAATGGGGAATCCATTACCCGACAGGTTCGGTTACAGGGAATACCTGTTCGGGTTTTTTTTTTGGTTTTGGGTACGGGGAAAACAAACGGATTCGTTTATGGCAATGGCACATCCGAACCCAATCCGCCCCGTTGCCATCCCTAGATCTAACATTATAAATTAATTACGTAATTATACATTTTTTACATTAAATTTGAAAGTTTTATCACATTATTGATGCATGCATGTATCCTGAGAAGAAATACATAAAAAGTACTTTGTTACTTTATTCATCCTCTAGGGTTTACTTTACAATATGTAGGTGCATATGTCTTACTCCACAAGGAATATATTTACAAGGACACGGAAATTAAATACAAGAGATTACAAATCAATAATCCTACCTAAAATAGGACTCCAAGAATATTCACAATTAAAAATCAAATCAACTTCATGCACGTCTTCATCTAAGTTATTTGTAAAAATATTAGTTAACAAAAAAGATACTAATAATTCATAAATGGTCACTTAGTACTACGGTCTAGTAGTATTCCTCTTCATTTGTAAGTGAGAGGTCTTAGGTTCGATGCTCTCCAAAGGCGAATTTGAACCACACTATTGCTAGTTCATTGTGAGGCTAGGCACATCTCCTTCCTTTTAGTATAGATAATATCGTTTGTTAAAAAAAAAATCATAAATGAAGATTTAAAAAAAATTTATTAAAAAATATAGAAAAAACAAAAATTAGGGTAGAAACCGTTGATTATATACTTCTATACATGATATCACAAAATAAGTAAACTCTCTCGGTTCATACACGAGGAAAGAAAGAACAAAAAATTAAGGCACAAACCCACCTATTATAAACAAGTACTGGCCCCCCAAATTGGTAATTTGACCAGTGTTTAAAATTCCCGCACAGGTGGCTAGATTGCAGATGAGATACCAGGCATGCACGTAGAGATCTCAATGATAATCACTAACAAATTTCCTTAACGCACATGCATTTACCATCAATACATTCAGCATAGGAGAAGCCAGAAGACATGCAAAATTCACGACAATCGCCGGCGCTATTAGTATCGTAAATGCAATGACTCTGTTCCTCACACGGAACATACTTCTTACATTTATGCTTGTTAGTCTTACTCTCATGCTTTGCCTCATGATTCTTAGCAGTCTCGCTCCGCTTCATCTCATGAAGCTTCTTCTTTGCCTCATGACTATCACGGTCTTGCTTCTTAGGATCGCAAATTTCCTTAACGCACTTGCATTTACCATCAATACATTCAGCATCGGAGAAGCCGGAAGACATGCACAACTCACGACAATTGCCGGCGCTATTAGTATCGTAAATGCAATGACTCTGGACCTCATTTGGAACATACTTCTTAATTCTTATAGTTATTCTTGTTAGTCTTACTCTCAAGCTTTGCCTTCTAACTATCACGGTCTTGCCTACCCTCAACAGCCATTAGTGCCATCTCTGTCAATATTATACATCATATACAAATTAGGTTAGTTAACCCAATATATATAGAGGAAGGCCTTAAGGGAAGGGATCCACACTTTTTTATAAAAATGGGAATTAGTTGTTGGGTCCACACCGCATTGAACTTTAACGATATGAACTGTCTATTTTTCAAGTTGCAACTCATAGACCATTCTTACAAAATATTAGCCAAATCAGAAATATTTGAGGTATCTAATTGAGTTCAAAGAAATTGACAAACACTTTGTTCTCTATGAAATATTGAATTTTCAACGTGATAATTAAATAGGCAAATAATTTTGGATTGAATTAAAGTTTTGCAAGGATGATCTATGAATCAATACTTACAAAATAGACGGTTCGGATCATTCAAATTTGATGCGGAGTGGATCCCACAATTAATCCTCATTTTAATAAAAAAGAATGGGAATCCCCTTCCCTTAAAGGGTCTATATATATGTGGGATAGGATCAAATGACTAGCATTTTGACAAACATTTTTATGCTCGTTGGTAGCTTTTAGATCTTATAACATCTAACAGTGTTGATAAAGATTTATGTGATGACTTTTAAACATGAAATGACTTGAATGATGATGTGAATAATAGCTAATAAGAAAAATACTAATTACAAAGAAAAATATAATAAAATCTTATTGAATTTTTATTTTGAAAAAAAAAGAATACCCTGAAAATAATTTAACCTCCATCTTCTTCTTTGTTTGCTGATGAGATCTGCAAAACTCGATCTTCTTAATTTAAAAACAAAACTCTTCTTCCTTTTTTTTTTTTTTTTTTAAAGGATCGATGGAAACTCTTCTTGCCTTCATCAATTATGAAACCTAATGAATAATAAACCATGATACTAGGCAAAGAAAGAGTTTTGTCTTGAGAAAAAGGAAGTAGGGTTTTGTTTTGAGAAGGGTTAAGTGTCCTAGTCCTGGACTAGCGACTCAATCACTTTGTCACCTCCATAGCATAACCCTGTGGACCTAAGATCCAAGAATGAAAATTTATGATTTAGGTGTTCTTCATGGTGGGTCTCAACTTTTTTGTATCAGAATTTAGCTTTTTTTTCTTATTCTTGTGAGTAAATTACACTAAACTACCTCAATTTTACGTCGTACTACAATCTCATATCTTATTTTTTAAACATTGCAATGTCATACAATCAACTTACGAATTCGTTGCAATGTCAAACCTCCAGTAAAAAAATCTATTAAGTTAGTCGTTAAGTGATGACGTGACAACAATAAATTCCAGATTTGTGTTGATGTGTCACCCAACTTTTGCCACATGGGCAAACAACTAATTAAAAATATTTAATTACTAAAGATTATTCAATTCATTTAATATTTTATTTATAAAAAAAAAAAAAAAAAAAAAAAAACCAACCCGCATCCCTATCCTTCCCCCTCACATCTCTGCAACTCCCGTCCACAACTTCTTCCACATCTTTTTCTTCGTTCTTACATCCCGCCATTCCTCCACGCCATCAACCCAACCATCAAAACCTCATCCACATCTCCCCCTCCGTTCCCACCGCCATCTTATGCTTTGTCGGCTCGCAACCGCAGAAAGTCACCATGGTCCTCGACCGGCAGCAAGCTCTCCTGGATCCGCTGCAAAAAAGCCCCAACTTCAATTCTTTTTTCAACCCACTCACATCCAAGTCATACTCCCCAATCCCCCGCTCCTCCCCCGTCTGCTGGACCCGGACCCGCGACTTCCCCACACCCGTTTTCTGCGACTCAAAAAAACTCTGCCAAGCCATTCTCTCATACTCCGACGAAATTGCAGTTGAATTTCAGAGTGCGCAACGAACAAGATTACAAAATAATAAGAATATTATTAAACAAACGAGAATGCCGAAACGGCTACAAAACCCTAAGAGACTACATTGTGATTAACTTTTTTCTCTAATGAATAACAAAGCACCCTATTTATAATAACCTAACCCTAATCTCTAACAAAACCTAATTCTAACGAGCTAAGCCCAGAAAACCAAACATTCAAATAAACCAAAATACTAATATTTTCCAACACCCCATGTCAAACTCATGACGATATACGACATGGGTTTGCAAACAAGCAGATGCGGACTGGCTCCGTTAGGCGGACATACAGGCAAGCTCCGCAGCGCGGACAGACAGGCAGGCAGGCTCCGCAGCACGGACAGACAGGCAGGCAGGCTCCGCAGCGCGGACAGACAGACAGGCAGGCTCCGTAATGCGGACAGACATGTGAACTAGCTAACTGGCAAATTGATTCTTGCTGGCAAGCTGATTATGGCTGGCAAACCGGCTAGTATTGAGAGTATGGAAAGAACCTGTCACTAAACGGACGAGATTTCCATATCTCAATTGTACCAACAAACGAACAACACCAACAACTTGTGTGGCCCATCAAACCAAAAAATGGGTGGCAAACAGCCAACAACCCACTTTTCCTCTCTGCCCGTGTGGGCCAAAACAAACTTAACCAATTTTTTTTTTCCATTTTCTTGTTTTTTTTTCTTTTGCAGTGATACAGACTTGCGGGTTGCTCCCGCAGGTTGCAACAACAAGCTTTAAGGGTGCAGAAGCAGCGTCAGTGCAACTGGTTTCATCAAATCCAGTGCGGATTGGGATGTACAGACTAGAGCGGCGGCGGATGCAGATTAGCGGAGGAGGAGGAGGACCAAGGCAGCTACAAGCGGCTGAGGAGGATGAGGGACCAAGGTTAGATGAATTGATGGTGGTGCGGCAGACGAGCAGATGGTATCCGGGTCTGGTACGATGCGGGGACGGCGACAAGATAGGCAGATGGCGAGGGAGGATCTGGAGGAGGAGAAGGTTCAGGGCTAGGTTGCGGGTAGGATCTAGTGCGTGGACTTGACCGGTCTGGCTGCACGCGGTGACTACAACTTCAATTCTGATTTTTTTTGTTTTCTTCTGCAAACTAAACCAAAGATAAAAACAAGAATACATACTGACAAATAGAATACCAACCCGACCAAGTAGATTAAATCCCGAAGGATTGAACCTGCTCTGATACCAAGTTGAATTTCAGAGTGCGCAACGAACAAGATTACAAAATAATAAGAATATTATTAAACAAACGAGAATGCCGAAACGGCTACAAAACCCTAAGAGACTACATTGTGACTAACTTTTTTCTCTAATGAATAACAAAGCACCCTATTTATAATAACCTAACCCTAATCTCTAACAAAACTTAATTCTAACGGGCTAAGCCCAGAAAACCAAACATTCAAATAAACCAAAATACTAATATTTTCCAACAATTGCAGAGAACGATGCGGCTATGGAAGCGATATGGAGGTACCCTAACCCTAGAAATTGCAGAGAACGTGGGAAAGATAGGAAAGATGCTTCTTTCTTCCGTTTTTGAAATTGGGAAACCTGCAAGCCACTCGACGGCAACATTACTGTATGATTTGCCCAGCATGTGCGTCTTTATGTCTGTAGCTTATTCACGAGGTCGTCGGAGAAGATGGGTGGGGAGAGATGCACGGGAATATGGGTGGGGAGAGATGGATTGGACGGTGAAGGGAGAGATTTTTTCTTAATTTAATTTTGTTAAAAAAAAATCTTTCATTAGTTATTATTTAATTAATATCCTAATTTAGTCGTAAGAAGTAGTGGGGCTAGCACCTGCCATGTCATCAATTAACAGACAAATTGACTGAATATGTAACAGAGATCTAATATTGTAACGAATTCGTAAGTTGATGTATGATATTGTAATAATAAAAAGATGAGGTATAAAATTGTTACGTGACCCAAGGTTAAGGTGGTAAAATTCAATTTACCTTTTTTTCTATTTGATTTTTCAATTCTATTCTATTATATATTTCTTTTTGTAATGTTTTTTTTAAACAAACTATATTATCTACACTAAGGGGGTGGCCTAAACCTCACAAAGGGCTAGCAATTATGTGGTTCAAATTCGCATTTGGCAAGAATCGAACCTAAAATCTCTCCCTTTGAAGAGGAATATCACTAGACCGTAGTACAAAGTGGCGTGTTTTCCTTATCAGTTATAATATAAATCATCATTCAAGTCATTTAATATTTAAAATTCTCCACATAACTCTCAATCAAGACTGCTAGATGTTATAAGATCCAAATGCGACAAAGGCGTGTAAAAATATTTGTCAAAATCTGTATCCCTTGACCTAGCCATATATATATTAAAAATATGACTTTACCTTGTAGACATACATATACACACATATATGTACAATTATACATTCAAATTAGAGATTATAGAAAGATACCAGTAACTATGAGAAGAGTAACAAGGACGAGGGCAACAGAAAATAATCGCATGGAGCAAGCCATCTTGATGATATTTATTAGGAGAGGATGATACTTAGTTTTTTTTTTTTTTTTTTTTTTTTTTTGTGGAAACTTTTTTATACTTAGTTTGTACAATGGATTAGGTCTCAAATTAAGAGCTTGTCCGTAAAGAGGGCTCCTTAATTAGCCGAAATAGGAAGATTATTAATTTAGCTATAAAACTTGTGGCTTCTTATTTGATCTCCTTGCACAAATAACAAATTACCAATTGACTTTTGGGAGTTTTAACGAAAAGCCCACGGTACTGTTCACTTTATCGAAAAACCACATTTTTACACTAAAAAGTCAAACATGGTACTATTCACTTTACCCTTTATTTTGTCCTAATCATTAAAACTCAAAGTTTTCAAGCTATTTTCATTAGTTTTCCTTTGACTTTTTCCTTTCTTTACAAGTCGGTATTTCTAGCTCTTTTTCTTTTTGGTCGAATTGGACTTCATGTTTGACAAGCATAATAGGTATATGCAACCGTGGCATAATATGTAGGTTTAGACTACCATTTTGGTAGCCGAAAAAACACTCATAGAGGCATTTTAGCTTTTCATGGCCACCATCATGTAATTTACCAGTACCAGGAATCGAACTTACGAAGACCCGAGTAGTTAGACTAGGTTTAGCCGGAGCTTTTGCATGATGAACACCAAACCCTGATTCAAAAAAAAGGTCATTTTGGTTCCCCTCCCTGGTTATTTGTTAACTTATACTGAAACCACGTTTGCTTAAATATTTTGATCGAAGTCCTAGTTGTTGCAGTCCTATTAGATTAAAATTGTAATTGTGTAAATCCTATCATATCTGAGATATCCGTATGGGATTCTACCATATCTCTTAGACTAGATATTGAGCTCGTTTGGATGTGCTTTTGAAATGACTGAAAGCGCTTTTGGTGAAAATATTTTTAGAACCAATCATTAGTAAAGATGCAAGTAAATCCTGGAAAAGCACTTAAAGTGCTTCCTAGAAGAAGCACATAACTGGTGCTTCTTTCAGAAAGCACTTAAAGTGCTTTTGAAACCCAAAAATATTTTTTCTAAAAGCGCTTTCATTCATTTTAAAAGCACATCCAAACGAGCCCATTTTCATATTAGAGTTGTAATCATATTAGGGCAGAGAATTAACCTTCCCTACTAATATAAATAAAGGCACAATGGGGTGGAATATAACACATCTCACAATTACACATCTCTCTCTTCTCTCTCTATGTGCCGCACCCTCTCTCTGGCCTCCATAATTGTTCAGTAAATTATGTCTACAAAATGTTATCAGCACGCTTTTGAAGCTGCGCTAAAAAGAGTTTGATCTTCAATCAAGGGAGTATTATGTTTTAATCATTCTTTTTATGATTTATTTTATTGAATTGATATAAATACTATTGATTCAATTTAATTTTTCTTCGTTGAACGCGATACAATGCATTGGAGATGAAATTCCGTCTTTCCGAGAATGATCTTCTACAAATTCATAGGCTCAATTGTTTTTTGCCAATCAGGTTCTTTTAAAATAAATTAAGATATTTGAAACTACCATGAAGCATGAAAACATTCCCCATGATACATGAACCCCTACATTTATATTTTCCTTTCGATAAATATATTGTATATGTTCATATATTTGTCAATATATACATACGTTTATGCATTACGCAATTATAAATCGCTATGTGGAATTTGTGAGTCAAAGAATCGAAAGAAAATAGAAGCATATTTTTTCTCTGGGTTATGAAAACCTTTTAAAAAATTGAAAAAAAAAACAAAAAAAAACATAGAAAAAAAGGGTTTTTAAACCCTAGCCACGTGTTGATCCACGGCCAGAAGTTGACGAGTCGCCAAAGGAGCCAAACTGCTTCTGCACCCAAAACCCAGAAACGACGACGTTTTCTGTTGTCTTTGTCACCAACCCTCGGGTTTGCCTGAAACTGAACCCCTGCCGTCATTTTTTGCCGTTTTCTGGTGACATACGATAGTTGGATGTCATATTCAACTTTAAACCTCGAGATTCTAGTTTAATCTCGATGAAATCTTGAAATTCTATTTTGAATTTCACTAGTTTTGGAACAATCCTATCACCACTGACGTCGAGAAGCTCCTCCGTCGTGAATCCTTGGGTCTCTGTTAAACACTGGCTTATCTGACTGTTTATGACCACCACCGTCTTCTCAGACAAACCATACACCTAGCATGTTGGGGTGCCCGACCTAAACCGAGGCCTTTGTTCTTGGGCCTTGTTCGCGTTCAGCCCACGCCACAACCCATCTGGGCTTATTGCTTTCTTGACCCGTAGCCAGCCTGAAGCTGGGTTGCTTCCCTTATAGCCCATTTGGGCTTTATTTTTGCTTTGTTTTGTTTTGGGCTTATTGTCCCCCCAACCTATTATTTGGTTGTAGCCTATAGCTTGCACAGCACACATGGGCTGCCCGTATGACCTACCTGAGCCCAAGCTCAATTTGGGCTTTGTTTTGTCAAGGCCTTCAACGTAGTTTCTTGGGGCTGCCATTCATTCAACCCAAGCCCAATTTAGGCTTGATTTTTCTTGTGTGGTCTACAGCCAACATTAAATCATAAATGGGTCTAGACAATTTTTTATTTTATTTTGCTTCTACAATCGACCATGTACGGTCCGATCTATTGAATTAATTAAAGTGTCTAGCAGTCCACTAATCTGACATGACATCCAAAATTATTGGCCTGAAGCCCACTTTTGGACATTAACGATTCAATATTTTATTTCTTTTCTTTGAACCGCTGACTCCCTTTCTTAATCTCGAAGCACTCATATTTAAGTTCTTGAAGTAACCCAAACCCGCTACACTTAGTTGTATATTGTATTCTGTGTTCTTACAGGTACCTTCTTTTATGAACCGGAAGTTCATAACTAAAAATCAAATATGTAGTTTCAAATTTAGTGCCTTCGAAACCTGAAGTTTTCATAAAACAATACACCCATGAAAACCCGACAGTTTTCATGTAATCCATGTCTTAGAACCCGAATGTTCTAAATTTAATGCTTATGGATATCTTATTTTCATAGCACCAATCACAATCTTGTTCCCTATAGTCAGTGGATTGTTGAACCGTAACAAGTTTAATTTCACTGATTTGGACGTTTCTTGACCGAAACCATTTTATGTGGGTACAAAACGTGAATCTCCACTTGACTATGAAGAAGCTGAGAAACAATTGAAGCCAATAATGGCATGGAAGAGCTGAATAAGCCTCTGCCATGATCTTATACCTCCCGAACGAGGATTCCATGGCTCTTTGGCTCGCTTCTACAGCTCGTTTAACCATGAACGATATTGCTTGAAGCACACCATGATTACGTCCATGAATGAGTACGATTCTGAAGTTTATAAATCCGATCGAATTTTGACTGGAGAATATTTTTCTCGTCCTTCCTTGTTTCTAACTATTTCTCAAAGCAGTAGTGTAGAGAACAGAAGTTTACCAAATTCTTGAATCTGATTACTACCACACTTACCGAATGGTATAAACCCAGTTTCCGTAGGGATGCACCGAAAGGCATGCTCTGCTTCGGCAAAGATGCACCTAACGGTATTGCTCTGCTTCAGCAGAGGCCTCCTGAACAGACCCTTCCAGCTTTGACTGGAGCCTACCAAACCCAAGTCTAGGTCTGTCTCTCACAATTCAATTTCAAGTTTGTTTTTACAATATATGGTAGAATCAGGGCCTGCCAAGGTGTGGCATCATGCCCGAAGCGTGATCCTTGGCACCTAAGACCTAAAACTTCAAGAATTAAGGATATTGTTCCCAAACCTCAACCCTGCAGAATCTACTTCCGTCTCGATGGAATAGATCATTGATTATGCACCTGTTTGTGCCCCTACCAATGTCGTTGAGGAGTACCATTCTCGTAGTCAATATGTGAGACTAATTTACACCACCAAACATCGTTGGAAAAGTAAAATTTTGACATAGATGGCCTTGTTGGCCGAATCCCCTTAGTAAACCATTTACTTTGTCAACATTTTTTTTACGTTCTCGGATTCACATTTGGTGTTTGTTTTAGTTATGGATAATCTTATCGATATTGTCCTCAAATATTAGTTAATTGAATCATTGTTCTTGTATACATGTGATCGAATTCAATTAAACACGTGATTAAGTACGAATGTGGGAAAGTTAGTTGTCTGGATGAATGCGATATTACACACACTAACTTTATACCTAAATCACATATCTAGCAACGACTTCATGTCTATCCAACCTGATTAAAAGCATTGGCACACTTCTCGTTGTATGAATGGTACTAAATTACTATTCCAGAGACCTTATATTCAACCTGTTTCAGAAGAATGTCGTTATGTCTTAAGGATATTCAAGATGACAATAATCATGAATGAAACTAGATGGAAAATATAGTGGAATATCTTTGCACCACCTCTAAAAATGAGCCTAAAGCTTTGCTTTGGGGCCAATAGGTTGCCTCCCAACTGAGAACACGCCACATGTGGCCGGTTTAGCGCCTACTGATTGAGCAGTTTACTTGCTTTAGCACGATTGTTTGGGACACTTAGGTCGAAAAATGATGCCACGACGCATCTTCTTACCCAAAGTAAAGATATTGTGCCTACAAGCACACTTTGCCAAGCCTGCTCGTTAGGAAATTTGATTTCTATATCATCCCTAGCAAAGATACGAACCAACCCTCTTTTCATAGTGGATTCAAGGGAATATTGTCGGAAGTATGCCCACAAAGCCACTTATTTGATGCCATAGCTTTTGGAATACTTATTATGTTAAACTATTATATGTTTAATGAAAGGCAAAGCTTATTGTTAATCACTATTTATTGTATTATTTGTTTAAGCAATAAGGGAATCCAAGGAATGTATTTAATCTAAGAGAGAAGTGATCTAAGTAAGTTAGATTAACGAGACATTTCTCTTATGTTCATTCCTAAAACATTCCTAGCCATAGGATTGCCAATTGGGCATTGACAATCCGCTAAGGTTAGTATGTGTTATGTTAACTCAAGCGTGAGTATGACTAGTCTCAAGTCATTTAGTGTTGGACACTAAGACAAACACATAGGTGCTCAAAAGGTAATCGAGTACACTGAACAACGATCAAAAGAGAGTTTGAACATACATGTCATGTAAGAACTCGTATGTTGCAATATGCAAAGTAGTCCTTTGGCCTGAGGCATCATAGATGTTTAATGGTTAGGTCCTTGATCTTTGATCATGTCAAAGGCATTCCATCGAGAGTGTCCACAACATTGTTGGGGTCAAGCTATCTAGTCATGTAGGCATATGAATGCACAACAAGAGATTTCTAACCTTCCATGGTGGAGGGAGAATACTCTGAGATATGATTCGGGAGTCTTTGGCCAAAGCATACGAATATGAATTAGGAAGTTTGTTCCAAATCATATTCAATTGAATCATATAGAGAAGTATCGCATTGAATAATAGACATGAAACAAACTATCACTCAAACAATGTGATTAAGAGTATTGTATTAGAGAAAGACCGTATTGCATTGTAATTGTAACTGGATAGGTTCTCCAACCACTTCTACTTAGCTTGGGTAACCATGATATTCTGCTAGGTGTCACTCATGGTTTGTGGAAGCCCTGAGGATTAGCAAACATTAATCTTCATCAAAGGGAGAATTGAAATATAGTTTCAATTCACAATCGATCGTTAAGAGTAACAATTGTCCACTGCCTTGCTAATTGGAACCTAATGGATCGTACACCGAGTAAGGATGAAAGTGAAGAAATATAAATGAGATGGATAAACAATTAAATAGTTTAATTGAGAATGGTCAAGATTAATCGTATTGGGCTTTTAAGTTGGTTTTGGGTTTCGGGGGCCAAAAGGGTTTTTGGTCCACAATGCCCATTGAGTTTAGGTTATGTGACAACTAAAACTAAATGGAAATTAACCCAAAAAAAAAGTCAAAACCGGCCAAGGGTGAGTGGTAGCAAACTTGGGTTAATTACAAGTTTGCCACTCACATGTGAGGTGGTATAAATGCAACTTTATAGTCATTCTCTCACTAGGGTTTTCTAGAGGCAAAGAAGAGAAACTTTTTCTCCCTTTTTCTCTATAAAGGCCGGCCACTTAGGGAGAATTTTACTAGCATCTAAAATCTCTCTAAGTCATCCATCTTCTCTTCACACTACATCTTTGGTGTGGAGACTTAGAGGTACCAAACCTTTGGTACTTTTTGGAGTTCCTTTCCTCACATCCTCAAGGAGCAAAGGAGATTCAAAAGGAAGAAAAATCACAAGGAAGATTCAAGGAGCTAGGAGGTGACTTGAAGGCCCTCCACTTGGGTGAATCCCTTGTGTAAACAAGGATAAACTTCAAGGGTAATGAATCTTAAAAACTCTCTTCTCTTTAATGTTGTTAAAGAGTCTTGTGGTTTACCATTCACTAGGCTTTGAAAGTCATGGGTTTTAGAATTGTTTTTTAATGCTTGCCTACTTTAATGTGTTAATAGTTTGCCTATGTGTTCAAATGTTCTCACATGTTCTTAGCTAGGACAAAATTTTTCCTTCAAGCGGCATCAGAGCCTAGGTCTAGTGTATGGTGAATCCTTTTGGGTTTTGTGTTTTTCATGGTTTGTGATTTAAATGTTGTAAATGTTACAAGCTTTGTTCTTGCCTTTTGAATATAAATTTTGCTTGAAAATTTATCATCTCAAATGTTGTAGATGTAGTTCATTTAAGCATGAATATTGGAACTAAAATTTGGTGCCATTTATGTGGGGAAATTCGGCCAAATCCAAAGGGTGTTTTCTGGGTTCATGTTTGTCTTGTTAAAAGTGTTTTAAAGTGACTTTTGGAACCCCCTAAGTACCCTAAGATGTTAACCCTCTTTTGAGTAGTGAAAATTTGAGTTTTATTAAGTGAAAATATTCATGGAGCTCTTATGAGTTTTCTTGTGTGTTCTTCAATGTTCTTGATGTTCTTACCAAGAACAAAAAAGGATTGGTGTTTTGATTCAAAATTTTGGTTGTTTACATAAAGTCTTGTTTTGTGATGGTAAGTATGACTTTTTCAATTATGACTAGGTGTGAACACCCATACCTATTTTTTCAACAAAAACCAACCCATCACCTTTTTCAACAAACATTAAGACTTTGTTGTCTTTTTTCAACAAAACCAACCCATCACTCAGCTACCATGACCGGCTACCCCTAAGTAGGGGGTACTTTTGGGGTTTTTATGTAATTACATAAAATTTTGATACTTTTGTGTATTTGCATTTTGACCCAAAAGTTTACGTTTTTACTTAAAGACCCAAAATCACTGAAGGACAAATTGTTTTGCTCCTTTCATGAAGTTTTTGTTATTGTTGAAATTTTTGGGTTCTAGTTGTAATTACATGAAGTTGTAGACTCTTGTGTTTTTACAAAGTGACCCCAAAAGTTTATGTTCTTGCATTGTGGCCCATTACTTGTGGTCATTGTTTTTTCGGCCCAAATTATGATGAGAACAAAATGGTTTTGTCTCCTTAATGAGAATTGGATTTTCATTTCATTTAGTTCCATTTAAATCAATTCTATGAATCCGAAAACCAATTGTTTAAGTTGTTTTCTTAGTTAATGTGATTGATTAAGAAAATGGTGATTATGAACCAAATGCCTTGATAATTGAGCTATGTGATTGGCCGCTTTACATTATGAATGTTTGGGTTAAGTAGTTTAGAATTGAATGTAATTTGATTAGTTCAAATGTGTTGTAAAAGGGCATAAGTCCTTCAAATGTGTTGTAAAAGGGCATAAGTCCTTCAAATGTGTTGTAAAAAGGCATAAGCCCTCCTATTTATTCCATGTATTCCTTTTTGTTTATTTGTATGCAAATTGGAATAGTTGGGTCCAACGCCCAATAGGAAATGACAGTTTGATTAGATTAAACGCGTAACTAAAATCAACAACTACCTACCTTAGACCCAAGGTTCAACACAAGGCTCGTGTTGGATCAAATCAAACGGTTCATAATCATCCTAAGACCTAAAATGAAATTGATGTAGCCCAACACTACTTCCTTAACAAAATGAATATTAAGTTAATAAGCGAGAGATGCTTTGAACATCTCTTCATAGGCCTTTCACCGTGGTGGGCTCCAATCGTTTGTGACTCATACACCGGCTTCACCCTATCATAGAGAAGTTCAAAGTATGTGCTTACATCAGGAGGAATCCATATGTACATACATGATGTGGTAAGGTAGGCAACGAGGATAGCCAACATCATATCATTGTGAGGCTATTCTTGAACCCCTACACGAACTAGCATGGTGGGAATGACTTAACTAAGTGCAATGGTGCAAACATCATATCATTGTGAAACATCATTCTCTAGAGGCCAAACTAGATGGGTAATTACAAGAATTGTAAATGACTAAAGTGTTATTCTCTCATCCTTATTGTTGCTAACCAACATCATATCATTGTGAGGTGGGCTTGGTAATGGTGAGTCTCCCATACCCCGCTAAGAGTTCAACATAACTCTCGGATTCCATTGAGGGATGTGGAATTTGCCAAAAATAGTGGGTGGTACTATTTGATTTAAGACCCAATCAAGTAGTTTTAAAATCGACAATCTAATACGATTTTGGTTATGTTATGTAGTTAACGACATGCCTAAAATTACACCTACCATTATACTTAACAAAATGGGCCTTAGGGGCCAACGTTTCCTTGCTTGGTATCATCACATTGAGAATGTCTCAAAGATGAATGACATATCGTATGTGCTCAAGCAATCCCCTCATCATGTTGTTGGAAATGTGCCCTAAAGCCATTCATATGATGATACTTTACGGATATTTCACATGTTAAACTAATCTAGTTTACATATAAAGGGCAAACATTATTGTTTGAGACGTCTCATATAAATGTTATATGCTTAAACGATAAAGTCCAAGGAATATGTGATTGGAAAAATGCAATCTAATGAAGTTAGATTAATGAGACCATTCTTTCGTAGACACATCCTAAACGTTCCTGATCATAGGATTGCCAATTGGGCATTGACAGTCCGATAAGATCAGTACGTGCTATGTCTTCTCTCAGGGAGAGTGACTAGTCTCGAGTCATTGGTGTGTGTGACATCAAGACAAGTACGTAGGTGCTCAATAGAGAATGAGTTCACTGAACACGATCAACGAGGAGTTCTCATACTCATGTCACATGAGAACTCATGTTTGGGATAATGCAAATTAGTCCTTTGACCTGAGGCATCACAGTTGTTGTCTTGTGGTTAAGTCCTTGATCTTTGATTATGTCAAAGTCACCCCATCGGGGTGTCCACGACATCATTGGGGTTAAGCCACTTAGTCATGGAGACAAGTGAATGCGCAACAAGGGATCTCTAACCTTCAATTGGCTTGAGGGAGAATACTCTATGATATGATTAAAATCTCTGGCCAGAGTATGAATGAGATTTGGGAATGCGTTCCAATTCACATTCAAAGTAATCATATAAGCACAAGAATCACATTGGATATTAGACATGAATAAATAAACTATCAAACCAAACAATGTGGTCAAGAGTATTAGATTAGAGAAAGACCGTATTGCATTTGTAATCCTAAACTGAATAGGTTCTCTACCTCTTCTGATTAGCTTGGGTAGCCATGATATGCTGCTAGGGGTCACTCATGGTTTGTGGAAGCCCTAAACGTGTGTAATCACTAAAGGGAGAATTGAAAGTAAGTTTCAATTCACAATCGATGTAAAATGGTTTTAATCGCCCACTGCCTCGCTAAAAGGAACCTAATGTATCGTACACCAAATAAGGTGGAGATTGAAGAAATAAAGGAGATGAATTAAATGGTTTAATTATTTATGGCAAGGATTAATTAATATGTTAATTAATCAAACGAATAAGTTCGTTAAAGACCTCGGGATAGTTTTGGACCTTAAGGCCCAATGGGCTTCGAACGTCAAAGCCCATTGACTTAAGTTGTATGACAACTTAATGAATAAAGATTCACAAAGGCCCAAAAGCCCATATCCATTTAGTGTTGAATTAGGGTTTTTGGTTCTTTAGGTCATTTAAAGAAGTGACTATATAAAGAACTTTATAACCTAAAATTCATAAGTTGTTGATTTTAGAGAAAATTGGTGAGAACACAAAGCTTCCATTTCTCTCTAAGAGGCCAACCACCTTGGGGGATATTGTCTAGCAATTCTATTTCCTCAAGGTCACTCATTTCCTCTCCAATCCAACCTTGGTGTAGAATCTTTAGAGGTTCTCAATTTTGGGAACTTGGAGAACCTATTCTTCTAACCAAATCCATGGAGCTAAGAAGCAAGGAATGAAGGCCCTATCTCTTGGGTGATTATCCTTTGCATATGCAAAGAGGAATCTACAAAGGTAAATATTTCTCAACTAACAAATTGTTGTTTTTAAGTTGAGTCAAGGTTCACCAATCTACTAGGCTTTGAATTTCATGGTAGATGTTTTGTTTTTGAATGCATGAAAGCATGATTCCGCCTTTAATTGTTAATTGCATGCTATATGATGTTATTCAAATGAACATGTTTTTCACAAAATTTCCTTCACATGTACCTCCTACGAAACTAGCTTCAAAGGAAGAGTGTCAAAATTATACTAGACACTTTGAGGATGACTTACAAGCCAAATGCTTAATCTTCACTTCACTTAGTGAAGAGCTTAAGAAGCTACATGACCACATGGACACTTCATGTGCTATGGTTGATAGTTTGCATAAGATGCATGACATTGAGACAAGTAGCGCACGATTCTCAAATGTTTGTAGTCTACTGAATGCCAAAATGACAAAGGGGACATTGGTCCAAAAACATGGACAAAAAATGGAAATGATCTTTCAAGATCTTGAGAGTTTAGGAACTTTTATCGATGTGAAAATGGCCCAATACTTTTTCCTTGCATCTCTCTCGAATGATTTCACTAAGTTTATAGTAAACTATAAAGTGAATACATTTGATCATACTTTTACCGAGATGATTGACATATGCTGTAAGTTTGAACAAAGTTTCAAAAAGGACAGTGGGAGTGAGAATGTAATAACAAGGAAAAAGTTGCATAAGAAGAAGGCAAAAAAATCCAAAGGAACATGCTTTCATTGTGGAAAGGATGAACGTTGGAAGAAGAAATACAGGGTGCACATTGCGAGCCTTATGACACAAACTTTTGAAGGGACTATTTCTGTCATAGTGAGTGCTTTTACAGTAAGCTCCAATTCTTGGATATTTGATTCAGGCGCTAGTCAACATATCTGCATTTCGTTGCAGGGACTAACAGGGAGTAGGACACTGTGCAATGGGGAGATGATTATGCGAGTTGGGAACGACACTAAAATCTCTGCAAAAGCAGTAGGCACCTTTATGCTTAAACTACCCTTTGGGGAAGTCTTGGAACTTAAAAAATTGTTTATATTTTCCTTCATGTATAAAGAATTTGATTTCCATATTCTTTTATGAGATGGCCACTCAGTATTATTTGACAAAATGAGTTGCTATTTATACTTGAACAGTCGTATTATCTCTCATGGTAATATGATAAAGGGACTTTTTCACCTAGAGACAAGTAATGTAATGCACTGTATTGAAATCGGGAATACCTCAAAACCCAAAAGGGTTAGAGAAGAAGTTAACCAAGAAAAGATGTGGCATCTTAAACTTGGACATGTGAACCTTGATAAGATTTGCAAGATGTCGAAAGACGGATATTTCCGCCCATTAAGTAATGACCAAATGGGTACTTGTGAATGTTGCTTGAAAGGGAAAATGACCAAATCTCCATTCACTGGGAAGGGAGAGCGTGCCACTTAAATTCTAGGGTTAATCCACAATGACATATGTGGACCTATGTCTACTACATTAAGATGAGGCTTCTTCTACTATATCATATTTGCTGACGATCACTCTCGGTTTGGCTAAATGTATCTTATGAAGTACAAGTCAGAATCCTTTGAAAAGTTCAAAGAATTCAAGAATGAAGTTGAGAAGCAGACTGGGAAGCAGATAAAGATCCTAAGATCAGATTGAGGGGCAGAGTATCTAAGTAACGAGTTCCTAGATTATCTCAAAGAGTGTGGAATAAAATCACAGTGGACTTCACCGGGAACTCCACAACTTAATGGAGTTTCTGAAAAGGAGAAATCAAACCTTGATGAACATGGTTCATTCTATGATGAGTTTGGTCAATCTACCAGTAACATTCTGGGGATACACTCTATATACAGTAGCTTACTTGCGTAATAGAGTACCTTCCAAGTCAATTTCACAGACGCCCTATGGGATATGGCATGGAAGAAAGCCAAGTCTTAATCATATTAAGATTTGGGGTTGTGAAGCATATGTCAAGAAGCTTGAAGCTACTAAGCTTGAAGCGAGATCAGTTAGGTGATATTTTGTGGGATATCCTAAAGAAACTATGGGATATGAATTCCATAAAGTCTTTGTCGCCAGAATTGCTAAGTTTCTAGAGGACGAATTTGTTCTCAAAGGGACTACAAGTAAAACGATGGAAATTAATGAGATTAATGATGAACCACAAACAAGCACTCGACAAGTTGATAACCCTGTTCCTGAAACCCTAGCTCCACGTAGATCTGAAATGGTCAATAAGCCACCTAAGAGGTATGGCTTGGATAATGACTTTGAGGAATTGCACCTTCTAGGTGACAATGACATAAATGAGGACCCTAGAGACTACACTGAAGCAATGTCTGATATTGATTCAAAGAGATGGCAAGAGGCCATGAAATCCAAGATGGATTCCATATATCAAAATCAGGTTTGGACTCTAGTAGACCCTCTAGAAGGTATAATACCTGTTGGAAACAAATAGGTCTTCAAGAGGAAGATAGGCGCTGATGGGAACGTAGAGACTTCTAAGGCTAGACTAGTAGCCAATGGTTACAGGTAACGAGAAAAGATTGACTATGAAGAAACCTTCTCTCATGTAGCCATAATTAAGTTCATTCGGATTTTGCTTACTATAGCTGCATACCATGATTATGAGATATGGAAAATGGACGTGAAGACAACATTTCTGAACGGCTACCTAGAGGAAGAGCTCTATATGACTGAACCTGAAGGTTTCGTGTCCAAGTTTGAAAAGACTAAGGTATGCAAGCTTTAGAGGTCCATTTATGGACTTAAGCAAGCTTCCAGGAGTTGGAACATTCGTTTTGATACTGAAATTAAATCGTTTGGTTTTACTCAAAACGAAGACGACAATTGTGTTTATCAAAAGGTCATTGGGGATGCAGTTGTATTCCTAGTGTTATATGTAGATGACATATTACTATTCTGGAGTGACACTGCAGTACTTTCTTCTGTAAAAGTATGGTTGTCCAAAACCTTCCATATGAAAGATTTGGGATATGCATCTTATGTATTGGGGATAAAGCTCTATCTTGATAGATCTAGAAAGTTAATTGGATTATCCTTATCTATGTACATATATAAGGTGCTAAGTAAGTTCCAGAAGGAACAATCTAAGAAAAGTCTTCTTCCTGTGAGACATGGAATTCACCTTTCTAAAACCATGGGACCGAAAACTCCTGAAGAGATACGGCTGATGAGTAGAATTCCTTATGCTTCCGCCATAAGATGTCTCATATATGCCATGATATGCACAAGGCTTGATATCACATATACTATGAGCATTACTAGTCGATATCAATCTAACCCAGGATCAGAACACTGTGCAGCTGTTAAGACGATCCTTAAGTACTTAAGAAGAACTAAGGACATATTCCTCATTTATGAATGAGCGACAGAGTTATGAGTGGAAGCTTATACAGATGCAGATTTCCAATCTGACGTCGATGATAGAAGTTCCAACTCCGAATATGTATTCACTTTGAATGGTGAGGCTGTCAGCTAAAAAACAAGAAACAAGATGTAATTGCTGATTCCACAACGGAGGCAGAATATGTCGCTGTAGCTGAAGCCGACAAAGAAGCGTTCTAGATGAACAAGTTCATCACTAAACTTGAAGTGCTTCCAACCATTACATCACCAGTAACTTTGTACTATGATAATAGTGAGGCGATAGCTCAAGCCAAGGAACCTATGGCTCATCAAAAGAACAAGCATTTTGATAGACGCTTCAATATCATTAGACGATATGTCGTCGAATGGAAAATCAACATCCTCAAGGTTGCCTCAGCAGATAACGTAGCAGATCCATTGACGAAGCCAATGTCTCAAATCCAACTTGACCCCCACATGGAAAAGATGGGTATTAGATACATGTGAATGTGGCTTTGAGTGCAAGTGGAAGATTGTTGGAAGTATGCCCACAAAGCCACTCATTTGATGTAATAGCTTTTGGAATACTTATTGTGTTAAACTATTATATGTTTAATGAAGGGCAAAGCTTATTGTTAATCGTTATTTATTGTATTATGTGTTTAAGCAATAAGGAATCCAAGGAATGTATTTAATCTAAGAGATAAGTGATCTAAGTAAGTTAGATTAACAAGACCTTTCTCTTATGTTCATTCCTAAAACGTTCCTAGCCATAGGATTACCAATTGGTCATTGACAATCCGCTAAGGTTAGTATGTGTTATGTTAACTCAAGCGTGAGTATGACTAGTCTTAATTCATTTAGTGTTGGACACTGAGACAAACACATAGATGCTCAAAAGGTAATCGAGTACATTGAACAACGATTGGATAGTAGACATGAAACAAACTATCACTCAAACAAGTATTGCATTGTAATTGTAACTGGATAGGTTCTCCAACCACTTCTACTTAGTTTGGGTAACCATGACATACTGCTAGGTGTCACTCATGGTTTGTGGAAGCCCTGAGGATTAGCAAACATTAATTTTCATCAAAGGGATAATTGAAACGTAGTTTCAATTTACAATCGATCGTTAAGAGTAACAATTGCCCACTGCCTCGCTAATTGGAACTTAATGGATCGTACACCGAGTAAGGATGAAAGTGAAGAAATATAAATGAGATGGATAAGCAATTAAATAGTTTAATTGAGAATGGTCAAGATTAATTAATTAGTTATTTAATCTTACGAAAGGTTCGTATTAGGCTTTTAAGTTGGTTTTGGGTTTCGGGGCCCAAATGGGTTTTTGGTCCACAATGCCCATTGAGTTTAGGTTGTGTGACAACTAAACTAAATGGAAATTAACCCAAAAACAAAGCCAAAACCGGCCAAGGGTGAGTGGTAGCAAACTTGGGTTAATTGCAAGTTTGCCACTCACATGTGAGGTGGTATAAAGGCAACTTTATAGTCATTCTCTCACTAGGGTTTTCTAGAGGCAAAGAAGAGAAACTTTTTCTCCCTTTTTCTCTATAGAGTCCGGCCACTTAGGGAGACTTTTACTAGCATCTAAAACCTCTCTAAGCCATCCATCTTCTTTTCACACTACATCTTTGGTGTGGAGACTTAGAGGTACCAAACCTTTGATACTTTTTGGAGTTCCTTTCCTCACATCCTCAAGGAGCAAAGGAGATTCAAAAGGAAGAAAAATCACAAGGAAGATTCAAGGACCTATGAGGTGACTTGAAGGCCCTCCACTTGGGTAAATCCCTTGTGTAAACAAGGATAAGCTTCAAGGGTAATGAATCTCAAAAACTCTCTTCTTTTTAATGTTGTTAAAGAGTCTTGTGGTTTACCATTCACTAGGCTTTGAAAGTATGGGTTTTAGAATTGTTTTTTAATGCATGCCTACTTTAATGTGTTAATAGTTTGCCTATGTGTTCAAATGTTCTCACATGTTCTTAGCTAGGACAAAAATTTTCCTTCAAATATATGTGGACTAATCCAATCAAAATGAGGACCATATAAATACTTATGGTTTTGGTTAATGAATCGACAAACTGGTCACATGTTTGTCCATACACATTGCTGCTAAATCTCCTGGCCGATTTTAAGGGTTCACCACCCTAATTATCCCATAAAGTCTGGAAGACTGGATAATGCCAGAGAGTTTATATCGATGATTTTCAATAAAGTATTGCATGTCCTTTTGGGTTTATAATTGGACATTGAATTTGTATGTTCACCATATAACATCCTCGTATAATTGGACATTGAACTTGTACGCAGCTATGTTGGTCTACCTTGAGGCCCATTACCACCCAACCATTTCAACGTTATAGTTGGTTACTAGGTACGAACCTGACGTTTTGTACTTACGTATTTTGGTGTGCATTCCATATGCCAAGTTACGCCACCGCAACGTATCAATATGGGTCCTCAAAGAAGGATGTGAATCTTTGTCGATTATGATTCTTCTTCACACCAACTCTCTTAGAGCCCTTGCAAGCAATCTCTTTACCGCTTATTTACAGATTGTCAATTCAATGAGACAGTTTTCGCACCGTTAAGGGGAGATAAGAACATCAACGTTCCTATAGAACAACGTAAATTTGCGTGGACGTTATCCACTATGTCCCATCTCAATCCCCGTACAGCACAAGTATGATAAGCAAGTGCAATGAATTCTAGCTTTTAAAATGTTGCCCCAGACGCATTCCTCTAATCTAGTTAAAGTGACGAGATCATATACCAGTTGCAAACATGCTTGCAAGGATAGACATGCTTAATGTATGTCGAGTCAACATCCCCGAAGGGTGTGCCGCCCCTGTTGGACGGTTTGGCTGCCCCTGTTGGACGGTTTGGCTGCCCCTGTTGGACAATCCAGTACATCGACGGATAGCCAATCAATCTGTCTTGGCCTGGAGCATGACATATCACTCAGTTTATAAGATTCACTACCCTAGAAGAGGAAGGTCACGGCACAACAATGAATCCATACTCGATCGATGTCTCAAATCATTTCCATTTCATGAGATTAATCTGGGTTACTCCCGAGACTTGAAGTTCTTAGTCCAATATACTAGTTTGGATTAGATAATGGAATTGGAATGAGATTATCATCGATGATGTTTTCACTTATATGGTAGCTACCGACATAAACGATGATATCAAACCGTGTTCCATTGATTAGTGACAACGTAGAACTGATTGGATAACCGAAATTACAATCCAGGTTAAATTCCTTACCAAAATGTGTTTGGGCCATTCCTACACTGCCCAAGGTAGCCTTGTTATGTTACATGTGAGAAAGGAAACATATTGAGATGAATGAAATAATGTGATATGATGCACGTTTTACGATGCAAGGTTTTTCTCAAACGTCATGTGATTGACTGCAGCATTATGAAATGTGGTTAGTGTTTCTCCATAAGGGATATTGTTATGGAGATTTACATGTAACTTCCAGAAGAATTACATGAGCTGATTCAAATAGTTCCAAACCACGAAACACCATTTCAACTCGTTTAAGGAGTTCACTTATGGATTAAAGCAATCCGGCGGATATGGTATACTCATCTAAGTGATTATTTGATTAGTTAGAGATATGAATTATGCCCTTGCGTGTTAAACTATGAAGTCTTATTCTGAATTGCTAGAGTTACAATTTATGTCAATGACATGAATCTTACTAAGACTTTGAAAATTGCCTCGCACCTAAAGATGGAATTTGAGATGAAGGATCTTGGGAAAACTCGTTTATACCTTGACCTGAAGTTCAAAGTGTTGTTCTGATAGTAATTTGGTATACCAGTCAAACTACACCCCGAAGGTGTTACCATTGAGTATACCTATGATCTTCTATACGCTATATGCAAATGAGACCCTTGAAGAAGTTATGAAACCCGAAGTTCCATATCTGAGTTCAACTTTGCGCTTGTTGTGCTTAGCTCATTGTAATTAGACATGACATCTCATTCGATGTTGATCTATTGGTAAAGATGTAGCCTTGTGCCTACACACAACCACTGAATTGGTATTAAAGACATTTCTGGCTACCTTGAAGGTACTACGGATTTGGGCTAATCCCAACGCATCCTGAGCAGATCTGATCCCTTTGATCCTCGGAATGATGCTTTCCTTGTTTGTTATGCTGATAATGGTTACTTATCAAACCCGCACAAGGCACCCCAAATGATTATGTCTTTACCGTTAGGGATATCGCAATATCTTGGAGGTTCATGATATGACCTTAGTTGCAAAATCTTTCAATCCTTCCAAGACTCACCTCACTTCACTACGCCACGCGTGAGACATGGTTAGGAGTTCTTGTTGAGCATATTCAAAGTACTTGCTGTTTTCATCCATCGATGAGTCCCCACGACGATCCATGAAGACTATACCACATGTATCAACCAGACCAAGACATAATATATCAATGAAGTCAACACCAAGACATATTGCGTCTACATTAGCAAATCATCAAGAGATTAAAGTCATGTAAGCCGATCCCAGACAACCATGCCGACCTCTACGCGATGTCACTACCAAAGTCAACCTTCCAGAAGCTTGTCCGAGGAATTGGTATGCCTAACTATTCATATACAATGCTTGTAGTTCTCATTTGGAAGTTCTATCAAACTCAGGGGGAGTATCCAGAAGTATACTCACTTGATCTTAATGTACTCTTTTTCCCTACGATTAGTAGCATTTTTCCCACAAGGTTTTTGCTACTTAACTAGGTTTTGATGAGGCACCCATCTTGGGCTGATCATACCCTTGTGAGCTTTTCTACTTGTGTCTAGAAGATGCATACTTATGACTTAATGCAACTTCTCACTTTTCTCCTTAGTCTATGGGGTTTTCTCCCACCTTGGGTTTTACCATAGCGAGGTTTTGTGAGTTTTACCTTTTATGCATTCTTCCGATGATCTGACTCGCATTCGCTCATTGTGCCAACGACTTCATCAACTGTACTTACTTCATCGCTGAAGACCTGATGCGCCATTTAGTTGAGTATTTACACACTCAAGGAGGAGTGTTGCGGTCCTATTAGATTAGAAATGTGATTGTGTAAATCCTATCATATATGGGATATCCTTATGGGATTTTACAATATCTCTTAGACTAGATATTATCCTATTAGAGTTGTAATCCTATTAGGACAAGGAATTAACCTTCCCTACTACTATAAATAAAGGCACAATAGGGTGGAATATAACACACCTCACAATTACACATCTCTCTCTTCTCTCTCTATGTGCCGCACCCTCTCTCTCTGTCTTCCACAATTGTTCAGTAAATTATGCCTACAATACTAGCTTCATTGTAACTCCTACATTTATGGATTCAATATCTCATAAATTATGACATTAAAAAAAATTCAAATAAGACTAAATAATTTTTTTTTAAATATAATAATTCCTTAATAGAGTATTATTGTTTTTCTCATAGTTCCTGCAAAAGAATAATGTACCCCATGTTGTGATATACATTCTAATACATATATGATTGTGTAAATCATAAGTAGAGATAGATTAGGAATCCTTCGGGATCTAAAAGATCTTTCCTATTAAAATTTATATTAGTTGGAGAGCAAGTTTCTTTCATTCTTATTACTATAAATAAGAATAACACACAGAATTCCTTAGCGTATTTTCCATCTCTCTATCTTCTTTACCGCATCATTCAGTTGACTATAAGGTCTACAACATGTTATTAGCACGTTGCGTTATAGAGAATTTGTTCATCTCAATCAGGGGAGTATTACGTTTCAATTATTCTTATTTGATTAAATTTTGATTTTATTGAATTCATATATTTTTATTGATTCAATTTATTTTCCTTGTGTTGAATGTCATACAAGTTTTGAAGATGAAACTCGAAGTAGGAACTCCTACAAACCCGTCCACAATATTCCTCACGCAATCCATGTTCTCTCAAAACAACGGTGTTTTTCTTGATATTTTTTTAGCTATGATTGCATTAACGTTCATAATAATGCATGACCCAACTTTACGTTTTACAAATTTTAAATTCTAAATGCATACATTATATTCAAAATATTGTTATATTATGTGAATTGAATATGTGTGAATAAAGAAAAAGAAAATAGAAGCAATATGACGACCCGTCTCGAATTATAATGTATTTTATCCCCCATAGCGTGGAAATGTCGATTTTACCCTCGAGCGTTGGGCTGTGAATGTATATATGGGCTAAGAAAAATGGACCAATTACATCATTTCCTACTTCTTTGGACCCAATTGAAATTCGGGGTTGTGTTGGATGATTCTTAGCATATATTTGGTGGCCCAATTGGAGTTTAAGGATTGTATATGGGTGCCCAATCCGGATCAAAACACAAACACACACCTTCACACGTGTTTACCTTCCCATGCACTCTCTCTCATTCTCGAACTCTCTCTTTCCGTACACCTAAGACCAGCCACAAATCCCTTCAAAATTGTCTCAGATCGAACTAATAGACGTTATTTCTGAGTTCCTTGCAAGCTCAGGAGTCGAATTATACCCTTAGTTTGGAGGAATGACCTTGGAAACTAGAGATACCCAAGCTTCGACAAGGGGTGCAAATTGCTCCGTGGTGATCGCAAGTGTTTCGTGGAGTTTTAAAGTTCTAGGAGGCTTTAAATCTACTTCACGAAGCTTATAGAGGAATTTTGGAAGGTTTTGGACGTCAGGACACTCGAGTTCATCGAGTTACAGACTTAGTCGGTTTTCACGAAAATTTTCCAGCCAATTTTCGTTGGTTTTAGGACTCCAAAGTGGTAAGATCATGTTCTCCTAGTTGAGAGCTTCATTTTGGTACAAATTTCATGAATTTTGGTGTTGAAATGGAAGAGATATTGAAGTTTTTCAGTTTTCCAGTTTCAGGCGCGTGCAACGGTGGCCAGCGCCGGACTCCGGCGAACCAATGAGGGAGAAGGAGAATATTCCGTCAATCTTGACGGAATATGCTAACGGCGTTAGGTAACACCGTTAGTTTTTAGATGGAATATACTGTTATTTAACGGAATATTCCCCAACGCTGTTAGGGAATTCGTCATTGTGCTAGGCAAGTGCCTGCGTGTGTGGCCGTGCCTTTGCCAGTGCGTGAGGGCACGTGGGAACTTAGAAATTTTTTGTAAAAATATGAGGACGTTCGTGGGGTTGAGTAGGCCACGATGGTATATTCAAATACCCCAATTGAGCAACGTATGAGAAGTTATTACATAGTTTTGGTTATGTGCTTAAAATAACGTTAAAATAGTTGTTTCACATATAGGTTAGACGTTTCCTGAGGACGAGCCCAGTTAGGCGAGGCTCGAGGGTTACGACCCTGCCACTACCAGTGAGTGGGCTTTTGATTTTCAATATATATATATGCTTGGTATTTTTTTCCCAGAAAACTTATTTAAATGGTTTTATGTTTCGAATGCCATGCCAAATGTTTTATAGTTAGAATATGCATTTAGTAGTCGCATATATTATTGTTGGTAATGTGGACACTCAGGTAAGTTCCAGGTGAGTTTATAGATTGTGGATGTGAGTTACATGATTATGATTACATTGATGCATTTAGAGCTCATAAACCTGCACCCCGGTGTTAGTGCTCCCGCCCGTGGCCAGGGCACAATCTTTCACGTGATGATCACCTCCCGCACCGCACGCTCACCTTGGATCCAAGTTTGGTGCACAGTCCTGTCGTATCGACCACTTTAGGTGGTTCTGACTCATAGGTGACCCACGATTATTCGCACAGTCTTCACGTGATCGTAGCACTTGAGCGTATTTATTTACACCCAGTCCTGTCATACATACCACTTTAGGTGGTTCCGACTCGTGTGCAGGCATATTTGATGAGCTATAGATTCAACCGTACAGGCCATCATAGATGGATCCGGCTGACATATTACTTTTCATTGATTTACTTCACCTGATTTACTTATTTCATTATGTTGAGATATTTGGCATGGTATACATGTGGATTTGGCTATTTCAAGTGTGGTTTCGATATAGATAAGTATTTTATTTTCTGAGAAATTATACAGGTTTTACGACGAGGGGTTATTACTTTGTTAAGTGAAATGGTTTTGAAAAGCTTTGTTTTTGCCCACTCACACTTTCTATTTTGCGCCCCTCCAGGTTCTAGGTAGAAGCGTTCTTGTTGGTGGCTTACGAGGAGACTACGGTGGTTCTGACAGAAATGTAGGACCATCTCTCTGGTATTGTATAATTAGTATTTGTCCTGCTGAACTGCACTTAGGCTACCTAAGCTCTGATTATGTGTAATCACACTTAAATCTCGTCTCTAGCACCTATATTTTTGTGTCTAGTGTAAATTAGTTAGCTTGATTTTTATTTTCTTGCATTTTTATATCATTATCACTTCCGCACTGCGCACATGGCTACGTCACCTTCACGTGACGGCCAGCACGCTTTGATTTAGGTCGGGGTGTGTCAAGCAAGAATTAGGATTTTGTAAACCCTAAAACTAAAAATCAAAAGAAAAAGAAAAGAAAAAAAAGGGAACTCGGATGAGCCACGACTTGCAACTAAGTCACCAAGTTAAGCTAATGGTTAAGTCACGCTGGCATTAAGCTACGTTGCACCCTTCACCAGGATTGAATATCTAATACCCACATGTTCGGCTTAAAGCCCTTGGCCGCCTCCAACAAACAAGCAATGTTGCTGGGTTTGTTTTTTTTTTTTTTTTTTTCCCTCGAACCTGCTTTTTCTAGCCAAGCCTAAAGTTTGTTGCTAGGCTGTTGATACTCTAGGCCCGCGTTCCAGCTGCAACCTGCAACTTTTCCCTAGCCCACTAGCAGCTTTCCTTGCTACTAAGCCTATTTTTCTTCTCAGCTTGCTTGCTGCAGGGCTCTGTTTTGGACAACAGCCGCACCCAAATATTTTGGTATGCCATTGGCTAAAGCCCTATTAGGCTATTTTCTAACCATTTGGCCCAAAGCCATCTAAAGCTAATATGACTCGAGCTACATTATTTTGCTTCTAACGATCGACCTCGAAGAATGGTCTTCCACTTTTTCCCCACAAGCCCTCAATTGAGTCGATTAAAATAATTTATTTTTGGACTTGAGGTTCCATACTTTTTAAGGCTGTTTCTTTATACTTTCACACAACGAGTCATGAAGTTATCCACATTTACTATATACTTTTTGCTTTATATATCCTGTTTTGTATATATTATGTTTGTTTGCAGGTATTATGAACTTAAAGTTCATAATTTCGAACCCCAAGTTTTAGAAAAGTACCATAAAAGCCTGACGTTTCTTAACACGCATCAATCATGTTGAGACTCGAAGTTCTCAATGATAAATCCATCTAAACCAAACTGTGTTTTATAACCCCAAATGTTCTAAGTTGGATGCTTATGGATATTTTATTCCCATAACACAAATCAAAAACTTTTTCCCTCCATTTAGCGAACCGTCGAACCATAACAAGTTCGATTTCACTAATATGGAAATTTCGAACATAAGCTATTTTATGTGGATATAAGATGTGACGCTCCGCTTGACTACAAAAAGCTGCAAAACCATTGAAGCTAACTATGGCATGGTAGAGCTAAATAAACCTCCATTGTAATCTTCATTTGAAGACTTATGCCTGAAGCTTTACAAATGGAAGTACCTCACTAATAAGGATTCCATGACTCTTTGACTCACTTCTACAGACCGTTCCAATCATGCAAAGATAATTCTTGCTCGAAAAAAGACATGATTGTAACCTTTATGTCTATGAATAAGTACGATTTTGAAGTTTATGGAATTCGATTGAATTTCGACTGGAAAAGATTTTTCTCGTAGAAGTTTGCAGTCTAGAAAGTAGAAGTTTGCCAAATTCTTGGATCTAATTACTGTCACAATTGTGAGAGAATGGTACCCCCAGTGATTTGGCTAGAAGATACAGAACGGTATAGGCCCAGTTTCAGCTGGAGTCCATCAAATGGTGGTACCCTGCTTCGGCAGGGATGCACCGACATACATGATTTACTTCGGCAGAAGTGCATTGAAGGGTATGCTCTGCTTCGGCAGAGGTGCATTGAAGGGTATGCTCTGCACCGACATGCCTGATTTGCTTTAGCTGGATCTTTTGAACTCCAAGCCTGGGTTCTGTCACTCTCTCACACTCATTTTCGAGTTTGTTTTACATATGCTAGAATCTGAAAGGGGTGGCATCATAGCCAGAAGCGTGATTCCTTGGCATTTAATACCTAAAACTTTAAGAATAAGGGATAGTATTCCCAAACCTCAACCTTGTAGTACATACTTCCATTTTAACGGAAGAGATCATTGGTTATGCATATGCATGTGCCTCTACCAATGTTGTTGATAAGTTCAATTCCCTTAGTTAATTTGTCATGCCCCAATCTCGACATACATCCAAGATAGACACGTGACGTCACCAACTACTCGTATATCTCACATACTCTGCCTCCGAGATAAGGCAAATCACAACTTGAGACTCAAATTTCAAAGTAATTTTTGGTTAACTTTATGGCTGCATCTAACCTTCTCGTTAGACTGCCTATGTACCCTCAATAGGGATCAAGCCATTCGTAGTTCACTTATCACAAAATCAGACGTTTATTCCACTAAGTTCAAGCAAAAAAGCATAGCATTCCTCAATCATTTATTATAACCTGACATCATGAAATTCCTGGACTCAAGCTACAAAACAAACCCCCATGAAAACATGATTTCTCCCCCATTCAACATATAAATCATTATGTCTCGTCATGATATTGCAATTCACAACATACATCATATTTAAGAACCGACAAAACACAAAACCATTCTCTAGCCACATTAATTAATTAATTTGATCAAAGTAATAACAATCATTCCTATATCTTCTAAATTCATAACTTATGAAATCATAATCGAATCGTAGAAAATCCCGAAGGAGTCACCCAGACGTCCAACATCTTTTCTAACTCAATTCACAAGATTCTTGAAACCATTTTCACAAATATATATAAAACTAAGGCTAGAGTGACACAGTTAGGCCAAGCCTACTTCTCCAAATAATGGGATTTTAGACCACTCCACGAAATCCAACAACCTCGGGTTCCGGACCACTCAACGAAACCAAACTAAATACGATCGCCTATCAAATGTACCAAGTACAACTAATCATCATCACTTCTAGAATGCATATGGTCCCCCATCGCGGATATACCAAGCATGATCACCCCTGAATACATATGGTCCCCTATCGCGGATATACCAAGCAAGACCATATCCTAGCTCTAGGTAGTGACCACCCATCACGGATATACCAAGCATGATCACTCCTAGCATGCGTATGGTTCCCCATCGCGGATATACCAAGCAGAACCATATGCATAGTCTAATATCGTAGGCAGTGATCACCCATCGCGAATATACCAAGTATGATCACCCCTAACAGTCCCCTATCGTGGATATACCAAGCAGGACTGTATCATATAGCTCTAGGTAGCGATCACCCATCGCGGATATACCAAACATGATCACTCCTAGCATGCGTATGGTCTCCCATCGCGGATATACCAAGCAGGACCATCCATGTACCACTACTACATGGTGCAGTCTCATCATCATATTATACATAATTATACGCATACACGCTATCGATTCCACATATCAACCAGCATCTAGTCATATGGAGCACAACCATAAGGAATTCCCTTAATTACTATTTGGAGAAACTTGAAATAGGTCCAATTTTACTAAAAATCTAATAAAGTAACTAACTCATCTCCTGACTTTCATTTCCATCTCATGCTAGGTAGTAATGACAAGTTCAAATAGGTATTCAGTTGGCAATCATATCCAAATAATTATCAAACAATATTTCGATCCCATAATTGTCATAACATTCATCATAACTATCATTCACATTATTAAAAAGATAATTAAACACATATATCTCACAAACATCATCAGTACACAAGCCAAATCATATTTAATAAGCATAGGTCTATGGCTAAATATATAAAAATCACATTTCAATAGAAATCATATTTATAAGACCAATTCATATTCACAAATGATACTAATATAAGAAATTATGATAATAATCATATCTCATATATTCAAGTCACTATCTAACCAATATAGGCCCACTAGACTTCCATTAGTCTCGTAGTACTAATTTTATTATTTATAACGTTTCGAGACATGTTGACCACAAATCAACTCTCGATTAACGATAAGGTCCACAACTCTATGTAATTTGATCCTGATGATCCGCACATCAATTTTGGATCCATAACTTCCCAAAGTCCAAAATATGCTTCTAGAACAACATACTAAAATTTTATTATGATCCAACGGTTGGATCTCCACCAATCACAAATTCAAGTGTCGGTCAACATTTTATTTTACGAACTTACAAATCCAATTCAGGAAGATTCGGATGACGGATTCCTAATCTGTCAGTTCCTATGGTCTTTAAATATTACATGCTATAATGTATCGAAGTTTGGTGACGATCCAACAGTCGGATTGGCAATTCATATTTTGATCAAGTAATGTACCATAGTGAAATTAGGTTCAAATGATCAATCCACGTCATACGAATATCAAATACAAAGTCAGGACATCTAATTGAACTTAGAAAGGCATTGTCAGCCCACTGGCCACACACCACCGCAGGTGGCGGTCGGCAGCCCCGACTCGCCGGAAAATTCAATTATTTCCAAAAATTACCAAATTTTACAAGAAAATAGATCTCAGTGAGTGGAACAAGTTTCATACCTATGGCCCACTCCAATTTGGCTTGGAAAGGCCCCAATTTCACTCGAACCATCGAAAACCCTAAAAGGGGTGTGCTTCGATCCGTCACCTCTGGTGCTCCGCCGTCCCTATAGTTGTTTGGGCTTTCTTCTAGGCCTCAAGGGAAGTCTAATGGTGGTGGTAATTGGAGGAAAACGTTTCACAATTAGTGGATTTCGAGCAAGGTTCCCTGCGGCAACCACGAGTGTTTCTTCACACAAACTACAATCAAATTCCTTTTGTTTTTGGGTGGAATTGGAATAGGGGAGGTTGTGGAAGTAATTTGCAGGTGATGGATGGGTGAAAATTGCCTGAAAAATGGTGGAAGTTGGCCGGAATTTCACCTGTTCGAAACCAAGTCGGGTGTGTGGTGCACGGGTCCGGTTTGGGTGCTCTTCACCCATCTCCTTTCTCTCATTGTTCTCCCCCCCTGATTGGCCGTTCTTCTTCCTCTCTCCTCTCCCGATTCGCCACCATCTCCCCTCCTTTTTCCTCCTGAAACTCTCCCTCCTTTTTGTTGCTGCCATTCGGCAATCTCTATTTTTTTTTTCTCTCTCCCACATTTCCTCCTTAATTAATTAGAGGCAACTTTTAATTGTAGCTTTTTCACCTTGATATCTTTTGAATACACAATCTCAACACTCTACAATTAATATAAATTCCAAAAATAATATAATAACTCTTTAATACACATACGTAGTTTGCAATAATGAAATCCAGGAACTGGATTTCACATAATTAGTGAGACTTATTTTGCTCCACCTAACACGTTTGGAAGAGCAAAATTTTGACATAAAATGCCACATTGGCCGAACCCCCTAGTAGATTTGGTTTAATTTGTGAACTATTTCTATGTTCCCGAATTTAAGTTTGGTGTTTGGATAACATTATTCTCGAATATGATTTCATTGACAAAGTTAATACTTGTGACGAATCCAATTAACTCATGCTTAGGTATATTTTATGGGGAAGTTAGCTGTCTGGTTATACGTGCTAACGTCATACCTAATCACCCCTGACAACCTTTTCACGCTTATCCAAACTGATTGCGGGGCATGGCATTACCCATACCATATTGTCCAATGATACTAATATTTTTTTCACCATAAGGAAAGCCTTATACTCACTATATTCCAGAAGAATGCTTTTGCACTTTAAAGATATTTGAGAGAACTATTACCATATTAAAACCAATGTAGAAAATGGAGTAAAATTCCTTGATACCTCCTAGGAATATAACCAAAAGCGTATTCTAGAGAAGATGGAACGTCTACCGAATGAATTACAACTATTCTCACCCACTATGTGGCCAGCCATACATCTGGGATTCCAAAGGAATTTTTGTTATGGCATGAACGTCTGGGACATCCAAGATAATCCGTGATGCATCGTATAGGGCATCCCCTTACCAAAAGTAAGGACATCGTACCTAAAAGTGTACCTTGCCAAGCATGCTCACCAAACTTCATTGGGCAAACCATGACCCAGTTACTAAGATCATTAATAGGCAAGCCAATTACTCGGCTATATACTATAACGTCCTCACGGATCCTCTATTCTTTCTATAATGGATTCAAGAGATTAATCGTGGACTAATCCAACCAAAATGCGGACTAGTAAAATATTTATGGTTTTGGTTGACTTATCGACACATTGGTCATATGTTTGCATACCCAATACTGCTTCGCTAGACTCTTGGCACCAATTATTAGGTCGCGGACTCACCACCCTAATTATCTACAGAGTCTAGAAGTCTAGATAATGTCGAAAACTTCACATCGATCAATTCGATGATTATTACATTTTCCCTTGGGTGCATAAGTTAAATAGATCGATTCCCTATGATCACACTCAAACAATCTCTTAGAAAGCGATCATTAAGTGCCTTTGAATGATCGTACAGACACTTAGTAGTGAGCTCACCAAGCTTTTGGTTTTCTGCACAGGGCTATGTAATAATGCATGTAGTTATGTTCGTCCGCCTGAGGCCTATGCCACCCAATCCTATTTTTAGCTTTACATTTGGCAACTGGGTACAATTTTGAAGTTTCATACTTAAGCATTTTGGGAGTACACTTTATGTGCCAATTGCGCCACTGCAATGTACCATTATCGGTGCTCACAAAAAGCATGTGAATCAATGTCGATTATGGTTCTCCTAAGCCCTTGCACACGATCTTTTTATTGCATAGTTAAGCGGATTATCACTTCAATGAGACAATCTTCCCACCGTTAGTGGGAGATAAGAACGTCAACATTCCAGAAGAATTATCAAGGACGTCCCCACTATGTCTCATCTCGATCCCTATTTTAGAACATCATAGTGTTACCAGACGTTTTCTTTGATCTAGCAAACGTGACTAGATCGCATATACGCGCTGCAAACATGGTTGCAAGGATAAACTAATCTAATGGATGTCGTTGTCCAAAGAAGTATGGGACGTTGCTAGGTAGGTGGCTGCACCTAGTAGTCGATCCAAGTACATAAGTGACTAGCCAATCAATATGTCTTTCGCCGGAAGCATGACAGATCACTTGGTTCGAAGGATTCGCCTCCACATAAGTGAATGAATATAGCACAAACGAATCCATTCCTTGATCACTGTCTCAATCATTTCCATCTTATAAGATTAATCCAGATTCCCGAAACCTGAAGTTCTTGGTTGAGTATACTGGTTTGGATGAGATATGGAATTAAATTGAGATTATTATCAATGATGTTTTCACTTATATGGTACCTACCGACATAAATGAAATACAATGATATAGAACCGCGTTATATTGATTAGTGACAACTTAGAATTGATTGATCAATTAGAAAGAAACATAATCTATGTCAAATGAGATGAATGAAATAATGCGATATAATGCTGTCATATGGCGCAACGCTTCTCTTATACGTCATATGATTGATTGCATCATTACAGACGTGGTTGTAATGTATCTCTGAGATCATGATACTAAATCTACATGGAAGTTTCCAAATGACTTACATGTACTGATTTAAATAGTTTAAACCACATAACACTCTCTTAATTCATATGAGGTTTTCACTTTAAAGATGCGGAACAATCCGGATGGATGTGGTATACCTGTCTAAGTGAATATTTGATCAATTAGGGATATATGCCCCTGCGTATACAAAATCCGAAATTGCTAGAGTTGTAGTTTATGTCAATAACATGAATATCACTAAGATTTCAAAAGAGCTTGAGAAAACCGACTCGCATCTGAAGTAGAACTTTGAGATTAATGATCTTGGGCAAACTCGTCATTACCTCGACCTGAAGTTTTGAGCATAGTTCTTACAGTATTTGATCGTACGCTAGGTGCAAATGAGACCTTTGCGAAGGTTATAGAATCTAACGTTTCATATCTAAGTGCAATTGGCATTTATTGTACTTAGTTCAAAGAACTAGACCAGATATATAAGTGTTGATAATCTTTTGGCATAAAGCAGCACTACGCCTACATGCCACCACTATATTGGTGTTAATGGCGTTTTCCTTTACTACATAATTGGGCTTACTCTATCCTTATGCATCTTAGAATGAATCACACCCCATTGGTTCTTGAAAAGATGCCTACATTATGAGATTCGCTGACTGGGACTATCTGTCTAATATGTACAAGTTACATTCCAAAATGGTTTTGTCTTTACCTTTAAAGAACACCAAAATATCTTGGAGGTCCACGATATGACCTTAGCTACGAAATTTTCTAGTCATTTCAAAACTCACCACGCCTCACCACACTATAGGATACAGTTTTGTTGGAGATATGCCCTGAAAGTCAATCTTTGGAAGAAACCTTTCAGGATAATGTCTATATGTGTAGATAACTCTAATACAGCAAAATGGCAAAGTCACTCATTAGGACTATCTTAATAAACGATATACGTCCAAAATAGTGAATCCATGAACAATGGATTGATGGAAGAAGTAATCTAATGATGTTAGACTGCAGAGACCTTCTTCACATAACCATAATGTCCAAAAGGTTCATGGTTATAGGATTATCAGAAGGACACTAACAATACATAGACCAATACATACTATGTCCCCTTCAAATGAGAATGATGGAAGTCTCAAGCCATTCATGTAGTGACACTAAGACAAGTATGTAGGTGCTCATTAAGGGAATGAGTTCACTGAACACAATCAAACGAGAGTACTTGCATGGAGGTCTACTCACATGTCAAGCAAGTAACTCTACTAGTTGGAATAATGCAAGTAATCCTTTGACTTAAGACATCATAGTTATCTTGGGGATACGTTGCTGATCATTTGATAATGAGACATGACCGCATCTCATCTTGGATGTGTTCTATGCATTGTTGGGGTCAGTGATTTATTCTCAGAGGCATGTGAATGATCAATAAGGGATCTCTAATCCTTGTTATGAGAGGAAGAACACTCTTAGATATGATTTGGGAATCTTCGGCCGAAATATCGAGCGTAATGATGGAAGAAGTTCCTATACGACTAAATTGAATCATATAACTTGGTATAATCACATTAGGGATTTAACATTAAGAGAAACAACAAGTGAACGCTCAAAGATAAACAACTCGCCACTCTAAGGAATCCACCAAAGAGATAAGAGTTTATGGATAGGAAGAAAAACACTCTTCACTAAACCTAGTTTAAAAGTAATTCTTAATTTCTGGATGATTTCCATACATGAGTAGCGGTTTTAAATAGCTAGGCATGGAACAACCTTCTACCTTCCATGAAGAGGTTACTAAGCATAAACTTAATGTAAAGACTAATCATGAACTTAAATGAAAATATGAACCATCTTTAAATTAAATATGATGAATGCACCATGATAATTAGAAGGGTCCAAATTCGGTGTCATACGCTTCGCCCTCGAGTTTTGTTTAGTCTTCCTCGATCTTTCGGATGCCCAACTAATAGTTTCCACTTCATCCAATTTAACACCAATAAATTTGAAGACCTTGAAAAATTCCAAGAAACAAAACAATACAAAGAACTTTTGATTTTCCACATTCTTCCAAACCATGCACGCACCAATTTATTTCCCTTAAAAACAATCACCTTGGGAAAGTGTTTCTAAATCACTTCATATTGATAACTTGGGATTGAGTGGAAATAATTCAAATCATACTGAAAACTTCTATTCCATGGTTTCCTTCTTATATCTTGAACAATGAAATCTTCCCAAAAATTATCACGCATTCTACGGATACCAACAACTTTTGCCTTATTATATAGTTGTTTCTGGAATTCTTCAACCATTATAATCACATCTTCATCACCATTATAATAAATAAAAACTAACAGAGATTGAAAAACGTCTTGGTCAACCACATCAATTGCATGCTCATCATCACCATCATCATAGACAAAATTACATCGACCTATACCACAACAAATTTCACATGAACCACTTAGACAAAGATCAAACTTTGGAGGAAGATTAAGATTTAGAAATTTGTCACCTACAAAAAGATTCTTATTGAATTTATCATTCTCTGTTTCATGACGGGGATCATCATGTTCCAGAGGTTCGTAGCGCTCAAGACATCGCTGGAGCTGCTGCACTTGTCTCCTTCGGTCATCCATCTTAATGTCACGCAGATCTTTCTCACGATGTGGTGAGTCCTGCCGAGCTTGTCAGCCTCCAAAACGCCCACGCCTCCCAACCATGATCGAGTAGAGCTCTGATTACTAATTTGACACCGGATAATGGAGATTAAAGAGAAACAACAAGTGAACGCTCAAAGATAAACAACTCGCCACTCTAAGGAATCCACCAAAGAGATAAGAGTTTATGGATAGGAAGAAAAACACTCTTCACTAAACCAAGTTTAAAAGTAATTCTTAATTTCTGGATGATTTCCATACATGAGTAGTGGTTTTAAATAGCTAGCATGGAACAACCTTCTACCTTCCATGAAGAGGTTACTAAGCATAAACTTAATGTAAGACTAATCATGAACTTAAATGAAAATATGAACCATCTTTAAATTACATTGTAATTCCAACTTAATAGGTTCTCCGACCAAATTCTACATTGGCTTGGGTAGCCATGATATATGGTTAGATGTCACTCATGGCTTGTGGGTTCTTCTAGATGATTAAATAAGTAGTCATCAAAGAAGAAGGAGAATTAAAAGTAAGTTTTAATTCATGAGTTATTGGATAAATACTAATAAATTGGATTGGTACCAATCACCTCATTGCCTCGCTAATTAGAACCTAAAACGATTGTATACCGATACACTTTTGTGGTGAGACAACTAAAGGATGATGGAATTAATTAATTGGATTAATAAGTGCTATGACTAATTAGAAAGTGTAAAGAAATCATAGAAGCGATGAAAGATCGTTTCGGGCTTAAAGAAAAGTTTGGGTTCATTTGGGCCCATCAACCCAAACCTATTGGGCTTTTTATTCAAGCATAGGATGACTTGAAATGATAAAAACCCAAAGTCCAAACCTACACTAAGGGGCCGGCAAAAGATGCGGAAAGAAGAGAGAGAAAGACTCAATTAGTTGACTTACTTCTTTTACCTTTATAAAGAGAGTTGAATGAAAAAAGTTTCAATAGGACTTTTGTGTGTTCTTTTTCAACTAGAGAAAAACAAGTCTCTCTCTCCACACATACATAGCCGGCCACCAAGAGGGGATATAGCTAATCATCTCTTCTCCCTTTGGTTATTCCAACATCCATCTCACTACACTAGTGAGTGTGGATCTTTAGAAGTCTTCTACTTTGGAGACTACAGGAGAATCAAAGGAGTTCCAAATCTATCAGGGTGGAGGAAACAAGGAGGGAGGCTAGACTCAAGGAATTCCAAGAACAAAGAGCTTGGAGGTGGTCCGTCCTTGGTATAAAGTCTAGATCAAGGGGTATAAAACTTAACCTTCACTTTGTTCTTTAATATTTTGTTTGATGCATCATATATGAACCTATACTTCTTGAAGGGGATTTGCATGACTATAGCTTTGATAATATGTGATAATATGATTATGTTGCTTATGTACATAAATTTAGAATTGTATATGCATGCTAGTCGCTAGAAATCCCATAGAAATCTCATTATTACCCTTAAAGTTTGAGTACATTTGTAACATTAGAGTTATACCTAACAAAAATGTTGGGAAGTAGTGGTTTAGATGACGAATGCTTAGGACTACATTGTGGTTTAGTCGGGATATGA
Organism: Malus fusca; assembly: GCA_035220775.1. Classification (NCBI taxonomy): domain Eukaryota; kingdom Viridiplantae; phylum Streptophyta; class Magnoliopsida; order Rosales; family Rosaceae; genus Malus; species Malus fusca. The sequence continues at coordinate 20,647,446 of CM069073.1, read as the reverse complement.
GTTTTGCAAAGGTTGTTTAAGGCAAAATGTTTGTCACTGGCAACTTTATTTAACTCGTTGTGCTATTAGGGCATCTTTTAAGAAGATGTCAAATTTTAAATTTGACAGCCTATGTGGCACTTTGACATCTTTTAAAGTTTTGCTCTCCACCCGATAGATCCAATTAAACTATTATTTTATTGCATTAACCTATTATAATAAATGTGAAAAAAAAACAATAATAAAATTAATAAGATGCATTTAGTAATTAATTTTTTTTAAGCTACTGTCAAATTTTGCAACCATGTCTATATATTATAAATTTATAATCCAATTTGTATATTTGCAAGCACTAAAAAACATCAGATTTAGCTTTTTGGTTGGAAAGTATTGTTGCTGCCTTTTTTTACTGTTAGTGATGATTTTGACACTTTGGTATCTCCTTTGGAAATGTTCTCAGTTGTTCAAAATTTTGACTCTCTATCTTGGTTGTTTTCTCTATTTCTATTGATGAAATATCTTCTCAAGTTAATGAAAGCTATGATTATGATAAAAAGAAATTGTACATTCACATGATCATAACACGAAATGTCAACATTACCCGAAAGAATTAATTGATATTCGTTTTACATCTAACACTTCATTTAATATATTTTTAAGTTCAAACGCGTAGACGAAACATAAAAAATCACAATCAATGAGAACACGTCATGTGTACAATTTATCAAATATGACTATTGCCATCGACGGAATACGTAGAACAATAATCAAACCCTAACAGCTAACGAACTACATTCTCCACAAAGGCCCTAGGATCCCACAATCGATAGACCCCAGGCCCAATTCATCGCAAATGGTTTAAGTCGATCGCCATGTGACGTGCGTAGATTACCTTAATATGTAATGGGCTTGCCTATCAGTCTTTTTTTTTAATAAACAATATTATCCACACTAAGGGGGAGCGGTGGGCTTGAGCCTCATAATGGGCTAGCAATAATGTGGTTCAAATTCGCCTTTGGTGGGAATCAAACCTAAGACCTCTCACTTACAAGTGAAGAGGAATACTATTAAACCTTAATACTAAGTGACTGCCTATCAGTTTCTTAACATGGCAAGATTCTCCGAAACATATTTAGGAATCTCAGAGGAACATTCCTCCATCAGTGTGCAAGCTAGGTAACACTCTACTAATAGGTTCAACGAACTTGTTCCTTAGGGTTACTTCTCTGTTCTCTATAAATAACCAATGCCAACCACTTTATTCCAGTAATCAAGAACTCTAACCACTAGACCTGGCAAACATTCAGGACCGCATCCTCTACACTTTGATGACGTGTACATCGTCGTTTAGATTTTTAACAACATCCAAACTCTCAAGGACAACGTTTTTAGAGGAGTTCAAAATAAATAAAAATTCATGATAATTAATATACAAGTGTGAAAAATGAAAAAAAAATATATACAAACGCTCGTGATTGCATCCTCTACGCTTGAACGATGATTACATCATCATTTGGATTTTCAAAATCCTCCAAACCTCATGAATAGTGTTTTTTGTTTGAGTGCAAAATTAAGGCTTTTTAGTCAAAATGGTCCCTGAGATTTGCATAACTCCTCACTTTGGTTCTTTAGGTTTCAAATCAATAGAAGTGGTCCCTGAGATTGTCCACCATCCATCATTTTGGTCATTCCGTTAAAAACTCCGTTAAGTGTCCTAGAGCTCTTGGCCTGAAGTTTGGGCAATTTTCAAAGTTTCGTAACTCAATCGTTTCTTAACCAAATTCGACCCATAATATATCAAAATGAAGATAGGAAAGTGTAGAATAAGATTATACCTATTGGAAGTCCAATGGTTACCGAAGATGGTTGGAAAATAGCCTCAAAGTTGACTGGTCTGAGGGAAAACTGGAAAACTCGCCGGAAACTGGGTAAACTTTAAACATTCATAACTTCTTCAATACTCAATGAAATCAAGTGATTCAAAAACAAAAATTATACTTCTCAAACACACGAAAAAATGGTACTCTTTTTAGCAGCTAACTCGCAGTGGTTTGACTGGAAAACTGCTCGAAAGTGGCTGTTTTGGTCTTCAGTTAACCATTTTCGAGTAGTTTTTCGGCCAAACCATAGCGATTTAGCTGTAAAAAAGGTACCATTCTCTTTGTCTCGTTGAGAAGTATGATTTTTGTTTTTGAATCACTTGATTTCATTGAGTATTGAAGAAGTTATGAACGTTTAAAGTTTACCCAGTTTCCAGCGAGTTTTCCAGAAGTGGAATATAAATATATAAGTATATATATGGATATATTTCAATTCATGCTTCACATATCCATTTTCATAAGTATGCCATGCCAAAATATAAAACAGAATGAGTAACTCAAGTGAAAATAAATTCATGGAAAATAACATATTAGCCATAACTCCTGCAGAGGTATGTATGGCTAAATTCATAGCTCATTAGTCAATCTAGCCAGAGTCACTAAAAGTGACCTATACAGCACTACATTGCACACGAGTCGGAACCACTGAAATGGTCTGTACGATAGGACTGGGTGTAATATAAATATGCTCTTTACTACATTCTCATTATAACTGTACGATAAATCGCTAGTCACCTACGAGTCGGAACCACATTTAATGGTCTGTACGACAAGACTGTGCACCTAAATTGGATCCAATGTGAGCATATGGTGCGTGAGGTGACATTATATACAGGCATGTGCCATATCTTTGGCTAACTCACTAACACCGGGGTGCGAGTTTATGAGCTCTATATTCCTCAATTAATAACAATTGTTATTCACATTCACAATTCATAACTCACCTGGGCTTACCTGAGCGTCCACAACACCACAATTATATATTATATATATATGCAAACATCATATGCATATTCTAAATGTAAAACATTTGGCATGGCAATTTAAGTCATAACTCATTTAAATGCATTTTCTGGGAAATATACCTAGCATATACATATATATTCAAAACCAAAAGCCCACTCACTGGTATGTCGAAGGGTCGTAGCCCTCGAGTCGCCCTTTACTGCGCTCGTCCTTGGGAGAAGTCTCCCCTATATGCGAAACAACTATAAAAACGTTAATTTAAAGCACATAACCAATACTGGCTAATAACTTCTCATGCATTGCTCAAATGAGGTATATAAATATACCATCGTGACCTATACAACGCCATGAACACACCCAAATTTTTAAAATAATTTTTGGAGCCGTCACGCGCCGACAAGGGCACGACCCTAAGCGCAGCCATTCGCAGGGAACCCTAACGGAATCCCCTAACCCCGTTAGGAATATTCCGTTAAAAAGCAACATAAACCATTAATTCTACCTGACGGCGTCAGAATATTCAGTCAAACTTTGACGGAATATTCGCTCGTCTTCTTCCTTAGACTCCGGTGACCGTTGCCGTCGCCGGAAAACTACGAATTCGAAAAACCTTAATATTTCAGTCATTTCTTAACCAAATTACCTCAAATTTGTCCCAAAATGAAGCATGTAACTAGAAGAACAAGGTCTTACCAATTTCAAGGCTTGAAATCTACGAAATCTCGACAGAGACAACTCGATAATCCGGCCAAAACTTACAACTCGTCAAACTCGCCTTCCCGACGTCCAAATTACTTGGTTTTTCTTCTCTGAGCTTCGTGAAGATGTTCTAAAGCTTCCTATAGGCTTAAAACCCACTAAAACCTTCACATTTACATGTGCATGAACAGTGCACCAAAACTGGGTATCTTGGGTTCACAGGTTTCGAAGGTTTCACGACCAGAAAAAGGTATGGCTGAGCTTGTGACGATGAGATGAAGATGATGATGGTAACTACAAGCTCGATCCGTCACGGGAAGTAAAGTTTCAAGGTTGTCCGTACGACTTGTACGGAAAAACTGAAAATCCGAGAGGGTGAGAGTCAACGGGAAAGAGAGAAAAAAAGGGTATGGTTGTTTGTGTGTGTGTGTGTGGTTCTAGTTGGTCACAAACCAAACAAAACTAAGTCCTTTTAGTTCTAATTGGTTCCAAAATATTAGGGACTTAACGAATCGGTCCAAATCCAAAAATGTAAACCACACAACACCACAAACGCTCAAAGGTATATATGACATTTCACACCTAAAAATATAATATTTCGGGACGGGCTATGACAATATGTATATATATAAACCCTAGTAATGACAAGCTCTAAAACTTTCGTAAAAGGGACAACTCCGAAATTCAACACCATAATCCATAAACCCTAGATTTATATTTAACTGTCGACTGTCGATTACGTTTACGCTCCATTCTTCTGACCAGATTTTTTTTTGTTTTGTTGAGATTTTCTTTTTTGAAAACATTATTTTCTAGTGGATGCAGAAAGATGAATGGTTCATGCAGAACTAGCAGCAAGTTGCTGCTCTTCATTTCTCCCATTTACTCTTCTTCACTTCAAAAAGATAGATGCACGATTCCTGATCGTTGATCTCACGTTTTGATATTTACGATTAACTGAAATATGAGTTGATGTTATATAGCTTCTAGAGACTGTATAAACTTCGAGCAATATTTTCACTAATTGTAAAAATCTAAGCATGATATCAATGATCCGGACCGTTCATTTTTTGCATTCTCTAAATGATCATGTTTTGAAAAAAGAAAATCTCAAAAAACGAAATCCGGTGAGAAGAATGGAGCGTAAAAGTAAACGACAATCGACAGTTAAATATAAATCTAGGTTTTATGGGTTATGGTAACGAATTTCGGAGTTGACCCCTTTATGAAAGTTGTAGAGCTTGTCAATACAAGTGTTTGTGTGTGTGTGTATATATATATATTTATTTTTTTTACGTTTTAAACCCCTCCAAACCCTTGTGAACAATATTTTTAGGTGGAGTTGAACATGTGTAATAATTTATAATGGTTAATTTACAAGTGCGAAAGTTGTAAATAAATTATGCCAACACTCATGATCACATCCTCTATGCTTTGACAATTGTTACATTGTCGTTTGAATTTTTAGGGTTTATGGTATGTAGATACTAATTTAGTAGCAGCGTGGTACGTATATACTAATTTAGCGTGACGTTTTTCATTAATTATTTATTGAAGTAAAATATATTTTCTTTAACGAGTAACGAGTGAGGTCATATTACCGGTTAATTTTAACAAATCGAGTTCGGATTGGGTCATATTAACCGTTCATTTTAACGGGTTTGACACAACAGGATCAGTTAATGTATCAGGTATGTCACGAAATGACACAAACACGGTAAACATGACACGATCTCCACCACACTCGTATTACTTCCTACAGTCTTTTTGACTTAGTATCAGAGGTTCTTACAAGATCGTAAATTATCCTTCATTAAATCATTCTCAAAATGCAAAATAAAATAATCAACTAACTCTAGTCAAGTAGTATTTCACATGTATTGATTGAAAAAAGTCTTAAGTTCGAATATATTACTCCTTATTGTTAACACACACAAAAAAGTCAATATGAAAGAAAGAAGTTATAAACTGTCCAGGCCAGTTAGTTACTTCATGCGTTAGCATCCCTTCATTATCACATGCGTTTTCTGTGAAAGGAAAATAGGGTAGAAATGTTCATTAACTTCTCATATGGCAGATGTGCATGTTCCAAGAGTCAATCGTGGTTAAATGCCCCCAACTAATTTTCCATTTTTTCCAAAGTAAAAGAAGAAATGGAAGATCAGAGAAAATGATTGAAAACGCTTTTAAAGAAAGTGTTTTTGGGTTCGAAAAGCATTTAAAGTGTTTTCTACAAGAAACACCAGTTATATGTTTTTTTTAGGAAACACTTTAAGTATTTTTTTTAAGGATTAACTAGCATTTTTACTAAGGATTGTTTCTAAAAATATATTTACCAAAAACGTTTTCAATCACCTTAAAAGTACATCCAAACAAATTCTACATCTTTTAAATAAATAAATAAACCTTCAATATTTTAGTACAAAAAAGGTCAAATGGGAAGGAAGACCACAAATAAATAAATAGTAAAGAAAAGTACGTGGTTTATCAGAAGAAAAAAGAAAAAGAAAAAGAAAAGAAAAATTTGCGGTGAATTGCATTGTAGATATAAATTTTGTTTTCAACTCCTTATGTTTTTAGATTCAGAATCTTCGTTCCACGTTTAGAGCTTTCTTTTTTTCGTAGTGTAAATTTGACCCACTTGTAATTTTTCATTTTAATCAAAGATTTGAGGGTCGACCAAACAAATCACAGACATCCAAATTTTGGAAACAAAATTACCCCTTTACCAAAACGGAATAAAAGGAAAAAAAAAAGGTGAACTAAAATAGAAAAAGTTAGAGAAATAGAAAAAAAATCTGCAAAATTTCGAATCCAGATAAGATTCATAGCAATTACTCTGGCACTGCAGTGACCCAAAAACCCAAAAAATAAAAATAAAATGGTAAAAATTCTATTTGTTTTGGTTCTGTTGAGAAAGAAGGGAGAGCAAAACGAAGAAAAATCAGGCGAGCGTTACGAAAACACCGATAGAAGCGCGCTTCCTCGCCACAGAGTCAGACCCCAAAAAAAACCCCCTCCCCTGCCGAGTCTCCCCAATCTCTCTCCCCAAATACGAAAAAAACCCACAATTTTTTTTCTCTCTCCAAAAATATACACGCAAACAAAAAATTGGGATTTTAGAAGCAAAGCCCCAAAAACCCACAACCCAGTAACAGTCTCAGTCGGTCTCGGTTTTCGTTTTTGATAAAAGGGTAGGGCTTCTTTTTTTCTTTGTAATTGTACCCCACACGTCTCTGTTTCTCTAATCTCTTGATATCTATATCTTGGTATTTTTATGGTATTTTCTATTTCTTTTTTTCTCTCCATATTTTAGGCCACGGGGACCTGCAACATCTATAGCCCCCTTTCACTCACTAGCCAAAGATTTGCCAGACTCAGAGAGAAATAGAAAAAATTGTGGTTTTTACCCAAAAACCCATCAACCCAAATCAATTTTAACCAAAAGACTCAAAATTTCCCCAAATTTTCACCCAAAATCTCACCCAACCCAAATGGGAAAATGGTGATCTTCCTCCATAACTTCCCCCTTCTTTAAAGGTGAGCTACATTACTCTCTCTCTCTCCTCTCTCTCCCTCCTCTGTAATTTTGGCCATGCCCATCTCTATGTATGTCACATTTATTTTTCTTTTGTTTTGCAGTCAATTATTTTGCTGACTAATTATATGATTATATCTCACCCTACCACAAACCCAATACCCCAAACCCTCTGCCCTAAGGTTTTGATACCACCATTTTAACATGGTAGGTAAATGTATGGGCACGAACCTGAACCATTTCTTGGGGTTTTTATATGTTATTTTCAAAGGGTATGTTTGTGTTATGTTTTTGCAACATAATTTATGTTTCCTTTTTTTGATCTGTAGCCACTTGTGCATGTTCACGATCCGTACATCGGGTTATCCGTTTCGGATTTTTCTTGGGTTTTTCCATCACAATGTTACCAATTGGTGGGGAAGTCTCTGGCTTTTACCAATTTTAATTACTGGGTTTAGTGAATTAGGGTTTGTTCCCCAATTTCACATGGTGAGCTCTTTGGTTGTAAATTAAAGTGTGATGCAGCTTTTTTTCTAGGCGAGTCTTGCAGATGGATTTTGGGGTATTTTTGTTGTTGAGAAATTAAGGTATTTTAGATGTGTAGGGCTTCATTAGCTGTTGGTTTTATGTCACATAGCTTCTCACTTGGGAGCACCATTACAATGCCTTTTGGTTATAATATATGGGTTGCCATTGTTTAGTACATTTTGCTGTGTGTATTTCTACAAGTAGAAGGGTTTATGTGTATTTAATGATTTGATTTTTATTTTGACAACATCATTCCAGTAATAATAATTGGATATTTGAAAGTTGTTTCTGTATCTGTATAATATACTTCTGCTGCAGATATATATTTTAAGACAACTGGAGCTTTTTCGATGTCCAATTCCGTTGCTTTTGCAGAATCATATATTTATTTGAACTAGCACATGAAGTTGCAAAATTGTTTTACTAATTTCCTTCTTTGTGGGGTGAGGTGATCTCATGATTTTTTTCTTTTCTTAAAAGAAGAATAGTAGTAAATATGTTAGTGTGCACAATATGACAGGTAATTGGTATTAGTTTCATTTTTCTATATATAACAAGTAATTTACTTTTCTTGCTTTTGTTTTTTAAATTAAGAACAGGGTTTAGTTTCTGGAAATGGCTTTGCTAGTTGAATTAAACAACTTCTAAATAAAAAATGAATGCATATGGAAGTGATGTTGTTTTCCAAACCGTATTCTATTTCTATATTTTAGAACTTTGCAATGATAGGAGGTATAACCATAGTTTTGTTTGTTTATAAACAACAAGGGGGGGAGGGAGGACTCAAAAACAGGACCTCGGGTGTTGGGTTAAATGCTCTTAACCACTTGAGCTACAAGCTCCTTGCGGGGTATTATCATAGTTTTGGTATTTTTGTTTTCTAGTGGTTATGATCATTTGCATAATGCCAATCCTCAAATATATTCAATCTTTAATGTGCATTGTTTAAACATTTTTTCTTAGTAATATGAGTTTGTTTGTCAAGTAATTTGCCTTATAACAGAGCATGCGACTAGGTCTTCTATAGGTAATCCTTAATATCAAAATAAAATTATCTTCAGTTTATTGATTCAACGTCCTAGGTGTTCTATACATGGAATCTTTTGCATGCATTGATATATCAGGAAGTTTATGTAGTTCTTTTTTAAATTATACCTTTGAGCCGATATGGATTAAATTAGTCAGTTGCCTAATAATATGGTTCAAACCGAGGGTGCAGTTTGCTGTTCTAGCAGTCCTTTGTTATGAATAAGTTGAAATGTATTGCTTAGGTAAACTCCTCAAAGAAGGTGAATTTCATATCATTGCATTTGCCATTTAAATGGAATACAAAATATTCTTTCTTCTGCCTTCCTACCTCATGTCTCTCCTTAATTTCTTGATCGTGACATGATTGACATGGTCATTCAATGGAATGCTGATATAAAACTATTCCTTATACTATTATTGTCAGACCAAGTAAGGCCGTTGTGGTTTCTCAAGATTGCCTTTAGGTTTTTCCTCCAATCATGTATATGTAGAGACAAGCCTAAACGCATGTATGCACACATATGCTCATTGTGGCCGATGCAGCTTTTTTTACTTTCACCAGTTCATTAGAAGTATATTTTGGATTTGTGTTTTCTCAATTTGGTACGTCATCGAATATATTCCTCTGACCCTTTTTGTCAACTGGACTTTGTTTGAACAGAGAGGTGGGTAGGCAAATAATCAGTGATAACATACGCATCATATGGCACCAGTATATTTAGTGTAGGATCATGGAAGTGCTCCCTTGTTCTACCATTCGTGTTGGACAATCTGATTGCCCTCAACAGAGTTCAGCAACCACTTCTGTCTGTGACGGGGAATCCAATTGCCTTGAACATGGAAAGGAAGTGAAAGCTGCAGATGACTTATTGCCAAATGTGGAAGGGCCTCGTTTAGGAAGACAAGGTGAAGTTCCAGAGGCAGTTGATGAATTGCAAACTTCTGAAGGATGTCAAAATGGAGCTTCAGTTCTTGATTGTCATCAATTGGAGGGTCAAAAGACATCCAGTGGTTCGCAAGATTTTGATGATGATGATATAAATGCACAGAATTACAGTGAACCCTGTGTGACCTCTGACAACAATCATCTGATTGTAGATAGCAGCGAAAATGCATTGCCAAACAACAGTAGGGAAGGAGAGTCATCTCTTTCAGAGTCCACATGGCTAGAAAGTGATGAATCTGTGGCACTGTGGGTCAAGGTGACTTTTGTTTCTTCAGTTTCGACATTACTTTGTTTTCATAACTTAGACCTTTTCTTATGTAATTTCTCGTGCCTAATGCATATCAAGTTGGTTAGTCTCATTAGTTTTACCCATAGGCTTACAGGTTCTAGGATGTCCCCAACTGGCTACTCATTTTTTCACTCTTAGTATTCAAATACGTTCAAATATAACATTTTCCAGGATCACATCATGTCAATGTAAGCTTTTGGTTAGATACTTCATCATGGCACAGTGGGAGGTCCTGAGTTTAAATCTTTATTATTGCAATCTTCCAGTATTGGGCTTTCTGGAAATGTAGAGAGTCCTAATTTGAGCTTTTGTGTTGGATACTTTGATAAATTAAACTTCTTGTTATGTTATGTAATACTTTTTGTTGTTGTTGGAATATGTTAGATAATACTTGCGTATATAAATTGGAGGATGTATAGATCCTGATACCCTTCCCCATTTTCCTTTGCTGACCTTAGCCAAAACTATAAAGAATGAAACCGGTCGAATAAATAACATTGCTGATTGCATTTTATTTTCGTACCTCTCTTTTTTTCCAAGTATAGTGGAGAGGGAAGTGGCAGACAGGAATACGATGTGCACGAGCTGACTGCCCATTATCGACTTTGAGAGCAAAACCAACTCATGATAGGAAAAAATATTTTGTGATATTTTTTCCACACACAAGGAATTATTCTTGGGCAGACACGCTACTTGTTCGCTCGATCAATGAATTTCCACACCCTATTGCATATAAAACGCACAAAGTTGGATTAAAAGTGGTTAAAGATTTAACCATAGCACGTCGGTTTATTATGCAAAAGTTAGCTGTTGGAATGCTGAATATTGTTGACCAATTTCATACTGAGGTACGTGATTTTATGTGAGATTCTCATGCTCTCTCAAAACTTTCTTTTTCCCTAGACGGAGCAACCAATTTAATGTGTCTTTAATATCCTCTTCTGCCTTCATGTCATTCTAAAGATATGTCAATTTGTGTAGGCTTTGATAGAGAATGCTCGTGATGTGGCCGTCTGGAAGGAGTTTGCTATGGAGGCTTCTCGTTGCAGTGGCTATTCTGATCTTGGAAAGATGCTTCTGAAGCTGCAAAGTGTAAACATCTTTATCTGTTGATACTGTGACTTTTAATAATAGGGGCAGAAACTGTTTCTTTTGTCTTTTCCAGTATGAGCTATGGCATTGTCTTCATGTACTGTAATGGAATTTAACTGTTTGTTTAAGTTTTTTTTTCCTTAAATGTCAAATATTGATGGTGAAAGAAGACCAATTAATCCTCTAATAAGTATATATGAGGTTCTTTGGACTTCTTTTTTGTGTCAAATTGTATTTCTTCTTTTAGTTGTCCTTTATCCATAACTTTTGTGAAGAAAATCAATTAGCTTTAAAGTCGGTGTAGAAGCACCCCTTTGGAAATTGTTTTATCATGTTTCTGCAGATCTCATCGTCATTCATGTTTTACTTGTCACTACTTTAAGCTCGGAACATATTTATCTATTGATTCTATGTGCACAATTGTGTTTATTTGTCATGCTTGTGTTTTGTATATACTGTAGAGTTTTCGTGTTCTTACCATGTGAGGTGTATATGATTGAACTATGTTTTTCAGATTAACAAAAAATTTAACTCTTTTTAAAAAAATTTAACACTTTCACCAAAAGCGCTTTCAGTTAGTTTAAAGCACTTCCAAACAAGCCCTAATTTATCTCATATTTTGTTTTTCTTCTGATTAGTTATTAAGAAATTCCATTTTATTTTCGTTTACAGATGATATCACAGACCTACCTAAATTCGGAATGGTTAGAACGTTCATATAACTTTTGGGTTCAGCAGTGTCAGAATGCGAGTAATGCTGCAACCATTGAAGTACTGAAGGAGGTAGATTATAATTTTGCTGCTCATTTATGTTCCATGTTCACTGGTTGTGCTGTGGTATTAAAAGTTGTCATGCATCAGGTAGCTATAGTTTCAGAGAATAGGTTGTCTATGAATTCAACCTTATATTGTTTCCTTCCATGTTGTGCTAGTATATACTGCATAATTTTTGTTAGGAGTGCTTTTACCTTTTAGTAATTTGTTTCCATACAACCTGTAAGGTTCCCAGTAAATGGAGCTAAAGTGAGTTGCTTCTTTGCTCGCGATTTAGTTTTTAACCAACAACAACAACAACAAAGCCTTTTCCCACTAAGTGGGGTCGGCTATATGAATCCTGGAACGCCATTGCGCTCGGTTCTATGTCATGTCCTCTGTTAGATCCAAGTACTCTTAAGTCTTTTCTTAGAGTCTCTTCCAAAGTTTTCCTAGGTCTTCCTCTACCCCTTCGGCCTTGGCCTCTGTCCCGAGTCGCATCTTCTAACTGGAGCGTCAGTAGGCCTTCTTTGCACATATTCAAACCACCGTAACCGATTTTCTCTCAACTTTCCTTCAATTTCGGCTACTCCTACTTTGCCTCGGATATCCTCATTCCTAATCTTATCCTTTCTCGTGTGCCTATACATCCAACGAAGCATCCTCATCTCCGCTACACCCATTTTATGTACGTGTTGATGCTTCACTGCCCAACATTCCGTGCCATACAGCATCGCCGACCTTATTGTTGTCCTATAAAATTTTCTCTTGAGCTTCAGTGGCATACGGCGGTCACACAACACGCCGAATGCACTCTTCCATTTCATCCATCCAGCTTGTATTCTATGGTTGAGGTCTCCATCTAATTCTCCGTTCTTTTGCAAGATAGATCCTAGGTATCGAAAGCGGTCGATCTTTGGTACTTCCTGATCTCCGATCCTCACCCCTAACTCATTTGGGCCTCCATTTGCGCTGAACTTGCACCTTGTATATTTTGTCTTTGATCGGCTTAGGCGAAGACCTTTAGATTCCAACACTTCTCTCCAAAGGTTAAGCTTCGCATTTACCCCTTCCTGAGTTTCATCTATCAACACTATATCGTCTGCGAAAAGCATACACCAAGGAATATCATCTTGAATATGTCCAGTTAACTCATCCATTACCAATGCAAAAAGGTAAGGACTTAAGGATGAGCCTTGATGTAACCCTACAGTTATGGGGAAGCTTTCGGTTTGTCCTTCATGAGTTCTTTCGGTAGTCTTTGCTCCATCATACATATCCTTTATTGCTTGGATATATGCGACTCGTACTCCTTTCTTCTCTAAAATTCTCCAAAGAATGTCTCTTGGGACCCTATCATACGCTTTTTCCAAATCTATAAAGACCATGTGTAAATTCTTTTTCTTATCTCTATATCTTACCATCAATCTTCGTAAGAGATAGATTGCCTCCATGGTTGAGCGCCCTGGCATGAATCCAAATTGGTTGTCCGAAACCCATGTCTCTTGCCTCAATCTATGCTCAATGACTCTCTCCCAGAGCTTCATTGTACTCATTAGCTTTATACCCCTATAGTTTATGCAATTTTGTACGTTGCCCTTATTCTTGTAAATAGGCACCAAAGTGCTCTTTCGCCACTCATTTGGCATCTTCTTCGTTTTCAAAATCCTATTGAAAAGGTTTGTGAGCCATGCTATACCCGTCTCTCCCAAGACTTTCCACACTTCGATCGGTATATCATTTGGGCCCACTGCTTTTTTATGCTTCATCTTTTTCAAAGCTACAACCACTTCTTCCTTCCTGATTCGGTGGTAAAAGGAGTAGTTTCTACACTCTTCTAAGTTACTCAACTCCCCCAAATAAGTACTCCTTTCATGCCCTTCATTGAAAAGATTATGAAAATAACCTCTCCATCTGTCTTTGACCGCGTTCTCTGTAGCAAGAACCCTTCCATCGTCATCCTTGATGCACCTCACTTGGTTTAGGTCCCTTGTCTTCTTTTCCCTTGCTCTAGCTAGTTTATAGATAACCAACTCTCCTTCTTTGGTTTTTAGTTTTTAACCATTCAGTTAAAAAAAAAATTATGTGCAGTGCTTGGTATATATATGCTTGGCAGTTGATCAATTTTAATTGAGAGGTGGACTGTTTGTGCAAGAAAAATTGCATAGGTATTGGAACATTGTTCCCATTCCATGGAGTTTGGGTGTGCTCACTGTAAATGGAGTTGTTATAGCTAATTATTTCATCATGATACACCTGAGCGAATATCATTCTGCTCACTGTAAATGGAGTTGTTATAGTTATTTATTTCATCATGATAGGCATGAGTGAAGACCATTCCAACTCACTTCCGGTGTCTGTTACATTGGATTTTGTTTCGAAATAATTTTTGCTGTTAAAGTCATTTGGTCAAGCTTTTGGTTTTATGCTTTCCTTTCTGGTTCAGGAACTAGTTGACTCTATTCTCTGGAATGAAGTCCAGTCTCTCCAGAATGCACCATTGCAGCCTACACTTGGTTCTGAGTGGAAAACCTGGAAGCATGAAGTTATGAAATGGTTTTCAACGTCTCATCCCATATTGAATAGTGTAGACATGCAGAAGCAGAGTAGTGATGGTCCCTTGACTCCAAATCCCCAAGTTGGCAGGAAAAGGCCAAAGCTTGAAGTTCGTCGTGCGGAGGCAAATGCTTCCCAGGTGGAAACTAGGGGATCAGATGAAGCTATAGCCATTGAAATTGACTCTGAATTCTTTAATAATCGAGACACTGCAAATGCTGCTACGTTAGCATCAGAGCCCTATAAAGAAGAAGATATGAAAGATTTACCTGCACCAACAGACACACCCGGGCGAGTTGCTGATAAATGGGACGGAGTATTACTTGAAGCTGGTAATTCTAAGCTCATCCAAACCAAAGGTGTGGAAATGACACCAGTCAATGAAGTAGCTGCCATAAGAACTTCTGAGCCTGGAAGTAAAAATCGACAGTGCATTGCTTATATAGAAGCCAAGGGAAGGCAATGTGTGAGGTGGGCAAATGATGGTGATGTTTACTGTTGTGTGCATCTGTCCTCTCGCTTCATGGGAAGCTCTACAAAAGCTGAAGGGTCTCACTCTAGTGATCAACCACTGTGTGAAGGCACAACTGTCCTTGGAACTAAATGTAAGCATCGGTCTTTACAAGGCTCTTCATTTTGTAAGAAGCACAGACCAAAGAATGATATGAAAACTATCTCAAATTTTCCAGAGAATACACTTAAGAGAAAGTTTGAGGAGAACATTTCTAATTTAGAGACCACAAAATGCAGAGAGATGGTATTGGTCAGAGATGTTGAAAGTCCTCTACAGGTGGATCCTGTCTCATATGTGCCTGGTAATGCCATCCGTGAAAGAGGGAGCTTATTTGAGAAGTCCGAGTCCCCTGCCAAAGCTTGTAATATCACAGGAGAGCAGCGCTGCATTGGCTTTTGTTTGCGAGATGACAGCAACCCTTGTTTGGAAAGTCCAAAGAGGCATTCATTATATTGCGAAAAGCACCTCCCAAGCTGGCTCAAACGTGCAAGAAATGGTAAGAGTAGGATAATATCAAAAGAAGTCTTTGTAGATCTTTTGAGGGATTGTCACTCAGAGGAGCAAAAGTTTAATTTGCATCAAGCATGTGAGCTCTTTTACAAGCTCTTTAAAAGTATCTTATCTTTAAGAAATCCTGTTCCTAAGGATGTACAGTTTCAGTGGGCCCTATCTGAAGCTTCTAAAAATCTTGGTGTTGGGGAAATATTCTCAAAGTTGGTTTGCACTGAAAAGGAGAGACTCAGAAGGATTTGGGGCTTTAATGGTGATGAAGGTGAACATGTTTCGTCGTCTGCAATGGAAGAACAGGCTCTGTTGTCATGGACTGTGGATGATAACCATGACAATGAACAAGTCATTAGGTGCAAAGTTTGCTCGCAGGAGTTTTCAGACAACCAAGAACTTGGAACTCACTGGATGGAAAATCATAAAAAGGAAGCACAATGGCTGTTTAGAGGTTATGCATGTGCCATCTGCCTGGATTCTTTTACTAATAAGAAAGTCTTGGAAAGTCATGTTCAGGAGAGACACTGTGTACAATTTGTCGAACAATGCATGCTTTTCCAGTGTATTCCTTGTGGAAGCCACTTTGGTAATACAGATGAGTTATGGTTGCATGTGCTTGCAGTTCATCCTGATAATTTCAGGCTCTCCAAAGCTCCTCAGCCTGTCCAGTCTATTGGTGACGATTCTCCAAGGAAGTTTGAGTTATACAATTCAGCTTCTGTGGAGAATAACACTGAGAATGTAAGTGGTCAACGAAAGTTTGTTTGCAGGTTTTGTGGGTTGAAGTTTGATTTGCTTCCCGATCTTGGTCGTCACCATCAAGCTGCTCACATGGGGCCAAGTTTAGCCAGTTCTCGGCCTTCAAAGAAGGGAATACGTTATTATGCTTATAAATTAAAATCTGGGAGACTTAGTCGTCCTAGATTG
This sequence comes from Malus fusca, assembly GCA_035220775.1. Classification (NCBI taxonomy): domain Eukaryota; kingdom Viridiplantae; phylum Streptophyta; class Magnoliopsida; order Rosales; family Rosaceae; genus Malus; species Malus fusca. Next base: position 20,631,246 of record CM069073.1, on the reverse strand, counting down.
AGAAAAAGTTTGGCGGCAGCATCATATAGGATCAGGAATAGGGCAAATGTTACAATGAAGAAACGTATTCAAGCATCGAAGTCACTTGGCACTGGAGGAATAAATGTACAGCATCTTGCAACTGAGGCAGCAAGTCTTTCTAGATTAGGGGACTCACATTGTTCAGCAGTAGCAAGGATTCTTTTTTCTGAGATGCAGAAAACAAAATGTAGGCCAAGTAACCTAGACATTTTATCTGTTGCTCGCTCTGCTTGCTGCAGGGTCAGTCTCAAAGCCATGCTGGAGGGACAATATGGGGTCTTGCCAGAAAGTTTGTATCTGAGGGCAGCCAAGCTCTGCAGCGAGCATAATATTCAGATAGATTGGCATCAAGATGGATTTATTTGCCCTAAAGGATGCAAGGAATTCAGGGAATGCTTTGTGTCTCCGGTGATGCCTCTTCCAATTGGTGCTATGGAGCATAGATCTCCACCTTCATCAGATCCTTGTGATGATAAATGGAATGTGGATGAGAGCCACTATCTTATTGATGCACATCACTTGAGCCAAAGATCCTTCCAGAAGGCTCTTGTCTTGTGTGATGATATAAGTTTTGGACAGGAATTGGTTCCAGTGGTTTGTGTTGCAGATGAAGACCAATTGGATTCTTATCCTGCCCTTGCAGGTGGTTCTAATGCTGGTATTTCCTTGCCATGGGAGAGCTTTACCTATATTATGAAGCCCTTGCTTCATCAATCCCCTGGACTCGATATAGAGGTATATATACTATGTGTGTATGTATGTATGTATATGTATATATATATATATATATATATATATATATAATAATATAATTAATATATATATATATATATATAGATTACTTTTCAATCTTTGTTCTTAATTTCTTTCAGTTACTGATTTTATATCAGTAATGCATGTATGCCACATGTTTAATATGAATCACTCTCAACTGGACCACCATAAATTGTAGTAAATGTGCAAGTACATTTTGAAGATTTTTGACCAAAACTTTGGATACAACGAGCAGGTAAAACGAAAAAAAAAAAAGAAAAAGAAAAAAACGTTTGGCGAACAATATGACAACATTTTCTTTGAAGCTATCTGACAGAGAACGATTTTCTTTAAGAAGACTAGATCTTGCATTGTTACCATGTCAAGAAAATAGGGAGAATGAGATAAAAAAATCATTACCCTCATTACAGAAATCTAAAAGATAACCAAATAACTTAATTTAGAATACTAGATTACATCCCTAAACAAACCTGGGACCAAATGTTCGAGCCCACTTGGATCCTAATCACAATATACTTTTGTTCTCTAATAGTATGCATTTACTATGACTTCAAGATGAAAAGATAGATTCAACACGTTAATGTTTTTGTAATTTTGTTTTCCAATTTTTGTCGAGATTTCACATGTTTTTTTCATCATTTTCATTGCAGAGTTTGCAATTGGGGTGTTCATGCACGCATTCTACATGCCGTCCTGAAACATGTGATCATGTTTACCTTTTTGATAATGACTATGATGATGCAAAAGACATCTACGGGAAATCCATGCGTTGCAGATTCCCATATGATGAGAGAGGTCGAATTATATTGGAGGTATGCCAATCAAAATCTACCACCAACCACCAGTCTCATCTCTCTAATTGCAGTACATGTTTTTTAAGTGTTGCCCTTGATCATATATTATGGTGGTATGTTCTCCATTGTTGGAAGTCTTTAACTTCTTTTTCGTTTTGTTTGATAACCATTTATACCCTGGAAAGCAGTAAATTTGCTGTGTTGTTGGTCGTGTTGCAGACAAGCACATAAAAAACAGGGTTCTTCTAATATCGAAGATTGTTTTTTTCTGTCTTAACCATTTGCTAGAGAGAAAAATTGCCTGAGATAGTTCCCACTTAGATCATTGTATTCTCTCTCAATCTATATACATGTATACGTTAGATATATTCTGGATTTGAACGTGGCACAGGTTCTTGGGAGGGTAGTGCCATTGACCTGTCCCCACAGAATCTTTATTTACAAAAGCACGAAGAGATTCATACCATGCTTGATTTTCACATAATTTTCGTTCTCCAGTTTTTTATTGGTGGGAACATGGGGTTGATTTATTGTTCTTTTGAAATCGTGCAGGAAGGGTACCTCGTTTACGAATGCAATCAGATGTGCAGCTGCACTAGATCTTGTCCTAATAGGGTTTTGCAGAATGGAGTAAGAGTGAAATTGGAAGTCTTCAAAACAGAGAAAAAGGTAGCCTTTCTTTCCTTCTTTTTTGTCCCTCTAGAGTTATAAAGAAGAGTTGAAGGGTTAAATTTCAGTTTTTGGTATTTTTCAAGAGTTGGATTGACTTCGGTACCCAATTGCAGGGATGGGGAGTCAGGGCAGGTGAAGTGATCCTCCGTGGCACATTTGTTTGTGAGTACATAGGCGAGGTTTTAGATGAGCATGAAGCAAATGAGAGGCGCAACAGGTTTCAGTTTTGTTCTGATAGATACAGCTATTGTTTTTACTCTACTCTAGTTTTTGTGCCATATTTGAATGGTACCTTATGAATGATCAGGTATGGAAAAGACAGTTACTTGTATGAAATTGATGCTCATGTTAACGATATGAGTAGATTGGTCGAAGGACAGGCCCATCATGTAATTGACTCAACTAACTATGGAAATGTTTCAAGATTCATCAATCATAGGTAATGAAAGACGTTGCTGAATTATATATAATATATATATATATATATATAATTATTTTTTTTTTTTTTTAATTTCTTAGGCAATTCAAGTGCCTTGTGATATACTTGACATATGCTATTCTTTTGTAGCTGCTTGCCTAATCTTGTGAATCACCAAGTTCTTGTGGAAAGCATGGATAGTCTGTGTGCACATGTTGGTCTCTATGCAAATCGCGATGTAAGCAGTTTCATTTCTTCTCATAGAATGATTTTATTTGTGCATGATGCATTAGTAATTATCTTGGAAAATTAAGATTCCCAACTTACCCTGTTGTGATGGTTACATCGTTGGTTGCTAAGTTATTCCTTGCCATCGGCCAATTGACGATGGCATTTGATGTACAATTGATGACGGCTCGTTACAACTGATATGCATTACAATGATTAAAGTGACTAACGTTATTCTTGATAATTCTACTGTATGTGAGCAGATAGCTATGGGGGAAGAAATAACGTATGACTATCGGTATAAACGTCTTCCTGGAGAAGGACATCCATGCCATTGTGGAGCTTCCACGTGCCGGGGGCGACTCTATTAAACCTTGAATGACTGCTCCTGCAATCTCAGCATACACTTGCCCGCGCTTCAATAATGAAAAGGCAGATTGTGAAAAGCAAATTATCTCCGCATCACCCAGTGGTGAGTTCTCAAGTCGTTGCCATTTATGATCCATCCGTTGATAATAAAACGGATCTCGTATCCAGCTGAAAATAAAATTGACGGAGTCGTAGCAGTGACACAAGGGTTTATTCAGCTTTCAATCTGCTACATAACCGTGTATGATCTTGTCCGCAGGTAGATTGTACCAATGTTTTTTCTTTAGGAGTAGGTTAAAGAATTGAGGATGACAAACTTCACCGTTTTCCTTTGTTTCAGTTTTTTTGTTTACTTTCGTTGATCCCGTAGCCGCTTTGGATTAGCCAACTGTAGATGGTTTTTTTTTTTGTCTGGTAGAAGTTCTTAGGTTTTGTAGTGATGGAATGCTTAAATGGCCAATTCATATATATTTCCTATTTGTTGAAATTATGGTTTTTCTACTTTTGCTCAACGATCCCAGCTTCTTCGATTATACTCTCTGTGTGTTATTAGTTCCTTTACTGCAGTTGCATAATGTATTGTCCTCATGCGACAATATATAAGAAAGTGATTTGGTGTAAGAGCGAGAGATGCAAATTTGAGATGTTAAAACTAAATTTCCTTCTCACTTTTGTTAGCTATAGCTGCAGTTCTGATTGAAAGTTTTTGGCTTGTTTGGGACTGCTTTTCAAAGAAGATCTTTTTTCTTCAGCGCTTTTACTAGAAGTGCTAGTCTACACTTGAAATTTTTGTTAAAAATTCAAGGGCTTCTTGAAAAAGCATCTGAGCATGCTTACAAGGCCGCCTATATGTCATAAGGTCATCTCCAACCAAAGTAGGGCCAAATGGTTCGTTTTAGCCATCGGGTCCTTCAAGAAATTAATATTTTAATGAACAGTGCATGATCATATTTTTTACCATCTCCAACCGAGGGCCAAAGGGCCATAAGGCCAAACATAGCTCTGTGACAAAAAACCATCTTCAACCGAGGGTCAAAGGGTCAAACATAATTTATTATTTAAATTTAAAAACTACAACAACTTAAATTTAAAAACTACAACTTAAATTTATAAGAAAAAATGAGAATGTTGTTAAATGTTTTTAAAAATGTTGTTTAAGTTTCATGTTGTTAAATTTTTTTTTTTTATGTTGTATAATTTTTATGTTGTTTAATGTTATTTAATGTTGTTTCACATTGTTTAATGTTACGTAATGTTGTTTAATGGCTTATGAAGTTATAGGAAAAAAAATAGAATTTTTAATTTTTTTTTTAAATTTGTAAAAAAAAAACAAAAAAAAATTCAAATATAACGGCCAGCTAATGTCACGCTGACGTCAGCTAACTATTATATTTGAATTTGTGGCCCGGCCCGGGGCTGGCTGGCTGGGTTGGGCTAGCCGGTTGGCCCTTTGGCCTAGCCCTCAGTTGGAAACGGTTTTCGGGTTATTTTCAGCCCTCTAGCCCTCTAGACCCTTCAGTTGAAGATGGCCTAAGCGCTTAGTTTTTGGCCAAATGTACGGTTAGAAAGCCTTTAAGAAGCAATCTCAAACAAATCCTTAAAACATTAATGCCAACGACGTAAAAAATTATTTGAACTACATCTTACATTCGGTTACATGTTAGACTTTGCCACGGTTATGGCTTCTGCTACGAAAAACAGGCAAAAATATGGCATTAACTACTTTCTTGAACAAACAAAAACCAGACAAAATCATCAGCAGAGATTCCATGTAGTTTCACGCTTTGATGCATTGTTTCTGTCTGTTTTATCACAACTTCATTTCACCTTGTTGGACCACAAAGAAGACAAAGGGAAGTCCAAAACTGAATCCCACCAAAACTGCCATTCCTGTTTAAATTACAAATTGATAAACCAAATCATTTCATTAATATGCATTTAAAAAATCATTTCATTATTATTAACCTGAGTAATACAATAACATAAATTCGTTAATTGACGTGACATTTACACATTTTTTATCATATATAGATAGTGTACTACGGAACAAGAATGTGATCTCCCTAGCATTTTACTATTAAGTGTCCAAATAAAAAAAGACGGAAAATATGATGGAAATTCCTAATAATAAATACGATAAATGAGGCAGATAAATGGGTTTTACCATATTTAACATATGTTGGATAATAACTTTGTTGTAAGAGAGCTTTTGCTAATGAAGGTTTTGATGCTGCCAATTGCAAAAGCATGGAGATTATTACCAACCCACTTCCTACTTTTTCCCTAATAACTCTCTCACTTAAATCCAGAGACAAGAACCCAGAAGCACCTGTCAGAGAAGCACTTTCAGCTGTGACTTTGATGAACAAAAATATTCCAAGCCATAGTGCAGCCTCAGCAACTTGTTTGATTGCTTTGGATGAGACGGCCCAAATCACCAGATTAACAACACAAGCACCAAGGTAGAGGGGAAACCAAAAGTACCAATCTAAAGAAGTAAAAATTGAGAAAAATTAGGTTGGATTTTTTACGAAAATTTCCATAAGAATGGAGAGAAAAAATTAGAGCGTTACCAGGGTCATTTAGCTGCACAGATGCAGAATAAGCAAATAGTGATGCCATTAGAAGAGAGCACAAGGTGTATAACTTGGTGATTGCAGCCATTTACTTTTGCTTTATTTCAGATCTTCCAAGGAGGATAAGATGCAAATAGAAATGTATTTAACTATATTAGTCAACGCCTTCGAGGAATTCATATTTCCATATTTTATTATTTATAATAATTAAGTTCATACTCCTTCATTTGAATGTGTTACCAGTGATCAAAGCAAAAAAAAAAAAAAAACTATTCACTATGCGGTTTTAACTTTGATGATACCAATTAAGTTTTCTTTATAACGCTCTTATTTTAGCCTATTGCTTCATAGTACACATGAAGAAAATAAGAGTTCTTAAATGGTTAGCTACTTCTTAAAGAAAAAAATCATGTAGTTACGATTCATCCATGTGATCTTGATTATTGGTTGCTAAACTAGTTTTGGCAGATATTATTGACGCGTCAAAATAACTATCTTGCACTCCTCAACATTATGATATTGCCAAGATCAAGCAATTCATCTTCTAAACAAGTCATGTTGGAGCCCTATAGCTAATAACGATCTACCATACACATGCACCGGTGTATTGTGTACAGTTGAATTAACATATTTAAATTTTGATAACTTCAAATTTTGTCGTTCAAACACCAGTGCTTCCAATTCGTAGGCATAAAAAAACCCTATTCCTTGATCACCAACCCAAAAAACTTAAGATAATTTTTGCTTTGTATGTTAACTTATCATCGTCAGCTCAGCTGCATGCATGCAGCTGGACTTTTTCCCTGAGTAGGTATTAGGTATAAGACTCTCATCTCACAGAAATATCTTACTTCTTAGCTTGGTGATCAATTTAGTCAATTTACAGCTCGAGAATGATGAAAAACCCACCACATGATTAGCCATTCCATGGTGGGCCCAATTTACAGCAAGGCCATCTTCCATGGAATTCTTTTTGGTACCCACCATTGGTCATGAAAACGTGCTCACTTTCTTCCATTTTTGCATCATTTGTAAACTCTATTATTGCATGCAAGATATATTATAGGATCAAGGGACAAATATTTTTACAAATATTTTTACATTTTTTTAAGCCTTTTGATTACATGACATCCAATGGTTCTTATTTATTCATTAAATGACATGGATACTTATGCGGATTTTAACTAATATTAAAGATTAAAAAAAACTGAAAAAAAAAACATAAAATCTGAAAAATTAAAAGTAAAATTAAAAAAAGGAAGAAACCCTAGTTGTACGTAGTCCTCCGTCTCCCCCTCTCCAGAAATCGCAATTACCATCGCTGCTCAACCTACAAGCAGAGACTCAGTTCAGTTAGCAGAGACCCTCGTGCTCCATAGTTATCAAATGTTCCATTCACAATCAAGAACTTGAGAATGTTCTGTAAACAAATATGCAATGATTTAATGATTTGGTACAAATGAAGAACTAATGGGATTGAAATTTTTCTACAAGCACCACGAAAAAATTAGTTGTTACAGGTTCGTTCTATATGCATTCACCATGAAAGATTTTTTTTTTCCTTTTGAAAATTTGAAGTTTAGTGTAGATGTTCTTAATTGAACGTAAACTATGCAGGTGCAGTCCTTGGTTCATTTTCACTTGTGCTGATACTTGTTGGTCTCCATCGTGTACATGCTTATTGACCAAGGTTCTAAAACACGCTAGGCGCTAGTCGGACAATGGGATAGGGCCTAGCGCCTAGGCAGACTAGGCGGATTTAAGTAAATCCATTATATTTCGTGTAAATAAGTGTCTGTTTATACTTAAAATATATAGATAATTTCATCATAAACGACAAACTAGAATGACATATGTATTATGAAGTATTGAAACATGATGAAAACATGGGGAACAAGCATATAGTGTGTGCTCATTTAAGTATTCAACAAGTCTCTTACAATTTATTGAAAAAAAATTAAATGCAAATTGAAAGTTATATATTTTCTGTCTAAGTGAGTTGCAACCTAGGTAGGTGCCTAGGCGGTTTAGGCGGGCGTCTCAGCTGGTTTAGGCGCCCTTTCTTAATTTTCAAACGCCTAGGCATTAATAGGGGCGGTGGCCAGACGCCTAGCGCCTAGGTGACGCTAGGCGGGGATTTTTAGAACAATGTTATTGACTGAATAGAAAAGGAGCAGCAAACCATGATCGAAGAATTTTTGGAAAACTACAGAGCTATCAGGCCTACGAGGTACTCATATGCTAATATCAAGCGGATTACAAATAAATCTAGAGACAAGTTGGGACAAGGAACATTTGGAACAATGTTCAAAGGAAAGCTCTCGAGTGAGATCTTTGTTGCTGTAAAGATGCTCAACAATTCCAAAGGAAATGGAGAAGAGTTTATTAATGAAGTGTCAACATTAGGTCGAATCCACCATATTAACGTGGTTCGCTTGGTTGGCTATTGCGCTGATGGATTTAGACGAGCCTTAGTTTATGAATTTGCACCAAATAGTTCACTGCAAAACTCATATCGTCAGCAGGCAGCAAAAACCATTTTCTTGGTTGGGAGAAACTGCAACATATTACTCTCAGAATAGCCAAAGGAATTGAGTAGGTTCACCACAGATGTGACCAACGAATCCTTCATTTCGATATCAAACCTCACAATGTACTATTAGATGACAACTTCAACCCAAAAATCTCAGATTTCGGTCTTGCCAAGTTGTGCTCCAAGGAACAAAGTGTCGTTTCCATGACAACTACCGTTTCCAAGACATAAGTTGCAAAACCGCATCTGCAAAGAGGGAGATGGAGGACTGCGTACAACTAGGGTTTCTTCCTTTTTTAATTTTAGATTTAATTTTCCAGATTTTATGTTTTTTTTTCTTCAGTTTTATTTTATCTTTAATATTAGTTAAAATCCACATAAGCATCCATGTCATTTAATGAATAAATAAGAACCATTGGATGTCATGTAATCAAAAGGCTTAAAAAGCGTGTAAAAGTATTTGTAAAAATATTTGTCCCTTGATCCTATCCCTATATATATATATACATACATAGGCCCTTTATGCAAAAGGAAAAAAATGGGATTAGGTGTGGGGCTCACTACACATCAAACTTCAACGATCCGAACCGTCTATTTTGTAAGTCTTGATTCATAAATCATTCTTGCAAAAATTCAATTCATTTCGAAACCATTTGCCTATTTAATTATCAAGATAAAATTGCATCGTTTCTTATATAACAAAGTATTCGTTAATTTCTTTGAACCCAATTAGATATCTTAAACATTTCTGATTTGGCTAATATTTTGCAAGGATGATCTATGAGGTGCAACTTGAAAAATAGATAATTCAGATCGTTAAAGTTTGATGTAGTGTGGACCCCACAACTAATCCCAATTTTTATATAATATATACATACTCACAGAGCATATATACAACAATGCACAGTTGACACAAACACTTTATTATATTTTTTGTTTTATAATTCAAAGAAACTAAACGAAATAGAGAAATTCTAAAGAGATTCTCTCAAAAGTGAGACTCTTTATGAACTCTCCGTAATCTCATCTTTTTGGCACAATTTCCATGCCAATATTATAAAATATTGTGTCAAAAGATAAGATGAAGGAGAGTATATAAAGAGTATCCTTAGCATTTCTCAAATAATATAAAAAGGTCAAAATTAAGTACAAAGATTTTCAATTTTGTTTGGATATTTGGGATGCTTCTTGCCAATTCTTTCTTATGTGAAATTGTCACTTGATTGTGATTCTAATGATGATCTATATCCCAGTCTTTTTTAAAGTAAATACCAACATCATAAAAGCAAAGAAGAAAAGTAATCTAGCTACTTATTTATGGAACATAAGGAAGAAAAGTAAATTCCCATGGGACACATTGGAATTATGGTCCTTCATTTCCATAAATATAACTAAAAATGGGCCATCAGAAGTTTTGGTCGAGAATAAAGTTGGATTTTTTAGTACATCAATATGTTTACACTAGGAAGATGTGGAGTTTAGCTAAGTCACATAATGTGCAACCTAGTTTGGTATCGAATTCGCTATTCATGAGATTCGAACCTACGACCTCTCACTTCTAAACGAAGAGGAATAGTACCACACAGTAGTACTGAGAGGCGAGAATAAAGTTGGATTTGATTGTAGAGAGGCAAATCAATCCACTAAAGAGACATTTTAATGAGTTTGTAGCTTAGTTTATTAAGATCATTTATTTCATAAACTAGAGAACAACTTACATCAACAAATTCACTTGATTTATCGTAACGTTTCAGTTTAATAGTACGGAGTCATGTGGAGATAAACTTAACATAATATTGTATTAGTTGATCAAGACGCCAAAATAATAATGATCTTATTCCAAAAAGGTCCTTCATTTATGCATTGACGCCTCGAGTTAGATTCCCCCCACCATAATATTTGCTTGTAACAAAGAAAAAAGGGTAAAGTACAAAAAACTACCTCAACTATTGGTGTCACGACACTTTCATACCTCATCTTTTAAAATTGACAATGGCATACCTCATCTTTAGAATTTTGTCCAATTTTATACCTTCCGTTACTTGGCCGTTTATTTTTCAGTTAAATGTTGACGTGGCTTGATCCAAATCCCACTTTCTATTAAAAAATTAAAAAATATTATTAAAAACTAAAAAAATCATTTAATAAATTCTAAATATTAAAATAATTAAAAAAAACTTATTTTCGTTCCCTTCCCCCCCCCCCCCCCCGTTTCTCTCTCTTCTCTCCCATCTTCTTCTTCTTCTTCCTTCTTTTGCAGATTTGGCCTTTTTTTTTTTTTCCTTCTTCTCTCCTCCTCTTCCCCCCTCCTCCTCCTCCTTCTTCTTCTTTCGTTGCAGATTCGGTTTTTTTTTTTTTTTTTTTCTTCTTCTTCCTCCTTTTTTTTCTGGGTTGCAGGAAGGGGACTGGAAGGAAGAAGAACTTCTTCTTCTTCTTTCTTCGTTGCAGATCGGTTTCAATTTTTTTTTTCTTCTTCTTTCTTCGTTGCAGATTCGGTTTCGTTTTTTTTTTTTCTTCTTCTTCTTTTTCCTCCTTTTTTTCTGGGTTGCAGGAAGGAAGAAGAAGTTCTTCTTCTTTCTTCGTTGCAAATTCGGTTTCGGTTTTTTTTTCCTTCGTCTTCTTCCTCCTTTTTTTTCTGGGTTGCAAGAAGGGGGCTGGAAGGGAGAAGAAGATCTTCTTCTTCTTCTTCTTCTTCTTCTTCTTCTTCTTTCTTCGTTGCAGATTCAGTTTCAGTTTTTTTTTTTTTTTTTTTTTTCTTCTTCTTCCTCATTTTTTTCTGGGTTGCAGGAAGGGAACTGGAAGGGAGAAGAAGATGAAGATGGGTAGAAGAGAGAGAAGGGGGGGAGGGAACGAACATAAGTTTTTTTTTTTTAACTTTTTTTTTATTATTTTAATATTTAGAAATTATTAAATGATTTTTTCTAGTTTTTAATAATATTTTTTAATTTTTTAATAGAAAGTGGGATATGGATCAAGCCACGTCAGCATTTAACTGAAAAATAAACGGCCAAGTAACGGAAGGTATAACATTGGACCAAATTCTAAAGATGAGATATGACATTGTCAATTTTAAAAGATGAGGTATGAAAGTGTCGTGACACCAATAGTTGAGGTAGTTTTTTGTACTTTACCCAAGAAAAAACCATTAATGAGAGACAAAGATGGTTCTGGAATCTTTATGATGGGTTATGTGTCGTCAACTTGGCATATGGAATTGATTTTTTTTTTTTTAACAAACGATATTATTTAGATAAGGATGTGAAAAAGTAGGTTAAACCTCGTAATAGGCTAATCATAGTAAAATGATTCAAATTTGCTTTTGACAATAATTGAACGAACTGGACTTGGCTGTTGCTTACACCCAATCCTGGCTGGACACGTGTCCAAGTTTTGATTTTTTTAATCAAAACTTGGACACGTGTCCAACCAGGATTGGGTGTAAGCAGCAGCTACTGTTGAATTCTTCAACAGCGAAGTTAAATCCGACCTAAGATTTTTCTAAGAAAAAATTTAGCTAACAATATCATGTTTTAGTTTAAGTATCAATGAAAAGAGTCAACCAAAACAATTCTATGAATATTACAAGTCAAAATAATTACATGATTGTCGCTTAGTCCTACCACGTTTTTCGACCACCCAACCTTTTCCTACAACCAGTTGATCAATTTTTTCGGCGACTGGCCAACCAAAATTTTCATTCTCAATATTACTTTCCAACAGTGCCCTTTAGAAAAACATGTTCAGTAATGAATTTTTTTCATAAGTTCTCTAATTTTGTACAATATACATGAAAAAAAAAGCAATAAACTCACACAAATTATAGTTGAAGATGAAAAGGTTGTCCATATTAATTTTTTTGTCACTGGTGAATAGTGACTTGATTTTGTGACGACGGATTTTTTTTTTGCTTCAATGATCGCGGCAAAAAAAATCGAGCTCAGTGGCGTTCTAGGATTCATACAGTGTCATAGGCTTGACACAAAACCGAGCGTAGTGACATTTTAAGATTCATATAGCCAACACCACTTAGTGGGATAAGGCTTTATTGTTTTTGTTGTACAATAACGGTGGGCGACCACAATTTCTGGTACTGGAATCGGTGGCATGTGGGTCATGTGCAATGTGGACAAAAATATAAACAATGCTAGGTTGATAAGTGTATTTGCCCACAATTTGTGGCTTAATCTAAATAGAAAGAGAATGGATTGATAGTTTTTCTTAAAGTTGGTACTTTTCCTTATAATATTTATTAAAATTGGTATTTAATATGAATTTCCCTATGACACTAAAAAAATAGGTAATGTTAGAGCACCTCCACCAGTTGGTAAAGGTAAGAACAATGCAGGGAAATGGCATGTAAGTTGCCCTTACTATTTACTATGAATAGTTCTTGCCTTGTACAACTCCATCAGTTTGAAAAAGGCAGGGCAAGGGCAAGGGCAAGGGCTAGGGTAAGGGTAAGGGAAAGTTAATATTTTTTAATTTTTTTTTATGCTTCGAAAATAAATCAATTGTTTAATTTAACAAATTATTTCAAATATAAGGCAAAAGGATAGCATTACAACAAACATAATTAAGAAGATGGTTAGGTATTTATAGAACAACAATATAAAAAAATTATAATTTTTACTAATTTTTTTTAGTTTTTTATTGTTGAATTAACGGTAGTTGCTCATTCTCAAACTGATCTGAAAATCGGACGAACCATATTTTGCCACGTGTCGCAATGATGATATTTTCACTTTTTTTTTTACCATTGGATTTTTAGTGGTCCAGATTATCTGGTTGTTGGAAATCCATCAGCTTTAAATGGAACCATGTATCCCTACAGATGGAAAAGATATGAGTGCACTGTTGCAGCGAGGACCACAACTGTAGCCTTGTCACCACTCTCCCTGAGTCGTGTGTGTGTACATGCGCCTGACAGAAAAAATAAAAAAAGTGCATTGACGTTAGCTTGCACAAAGTCAATAGGCCGAGCTTGAGAAGGTAGGGCACTTAGGCTGACAGTGGTTGGCCCCCCACTTGCCCTTGCTTATTTGGACTACTGGAGGTGTTTTTTGGGCTTGAGGCCTACATTGTTGTGTTTGCCTTGCCTTCCATTAATTGGTGGGAATACTCTTAATGACACTTCAAAAATCTCATTATTGTGCAATTACGAGGAGTGCACAATAAGAACTTTAGAGTACTAATAATAATATCCTAAAAGTTCTTCTAAAGAGGCTTGTAAATCGATTGGTTAAGAGTATATACTCTTGTACTTAAGACCCCGTGTTCAATACAAACTAGAGTAAATGGACAACAATTGTTAATAGGAACAACATAAACTCTGTTATGGATAGAGGAATTTATAGAGTTGAACATAGTAAAATAATAAATTAAAAGATTTCATTGAAAATGTTTGTTTGAAAATTTTCCAAAAAAACTAATTGTAAACAGAATACACTATTCTAAGAATAGACTCAAGTTTGCAATCATTAAACTTTTCATTATTTTATGTAACATTTGGTAAAAACGTGCTCCTTCAGTCAATAAGCTCAATTTGGCAAACACAAACTACAAAGATCCACTTCCGTCCTATTGGATCAATGTAACATACACATCAACTCAACAGGAAAGCGGTGCTCCTGACAAGAATACTTTGTGTGTGTAAACAATTTCTCTTAATAAGTGCAAATTTTTTTTAATATTACATAATTACTGTTTTATCCTCTTATGTAAATATTGTGTATCAAAAGTGAGGGTAAAATTAGAAAAATAAGTATAAAATAGGAAAAATAAGGATATGGTTGTCATTTAGGTACAAAATTACTATTTTGCCCTCCTTTTTGTCAATAATGTGTGTTTCAAAAATGAGGGCAAAATAAGAAATAAAAAGTTGACAATAAGGGTTCTCGTAATAATAGTATACATAATCAATTGTAATAAGAATTATTTTATTTCACATAAAAATTAGAAATTTGGAATATGATCCAATACAATATGAAAAATACTCGGAAGCTTTAATTTTAGGGAACTTTAACGAAAAGCTCCCGGTACTGTTCACTTTAACGAAAAACCACATTTTTACACTAAAAAGTCAATCCTGGTACTATTCACTTTACCCTTTATTTTGTCCTTATCATTAAAACTCAAAGTTTTCAAACCCTTTTCATTAGTTTTCCTTTAATTTTAGCGATAGTAAAACAAAGATTAAGAAAATAATAGATTCTGGATTCAAGGGTACACAAAACAAAAAAAAAAGGACATAACAGAGTAGAGTTTTAGTTTATTTTGGACATCTATTTTGAAAAGCCTAGAAAATCTAGCAAAGTTCCAACAACGCCAGCACAAAGAACATAATATAGAACACAGGAAAGGTTCCAGCCAACAAAATAAAGAACACAGAAAAAAGTAATATAAAAATGATGAGAGACAAGTGTAAAACGTGCCTGTTTGGTTACTGAGAAAGTGTTTTCTAGAGAGAGAGAGATAGAACATCTGCATTTTGCAGAGAGATAATCATCATTAAAAGAATACCTAGGCAGACATAAACTGTTGATGTAGAAAAACACAGCCCATGAGCCATCAATCTCTGTGATTTTTCCACTTTTTCTTCTTTTTCTTTTTGTTTTTCTTTCTAATTTTTTTTCTCTTTTTTTGCTTCTTTTTTGGGCTGTGGGCTTTCTTATCTGTTCACTGGTTCCCTTGATGCTTGACACCTAGAGCTCCCTTTCAATCATTTTTAAGGCACTTATGGGATAAAAATTCAGAGGGCTCTCAGATTACCGGGTTCTCGGTGAGTTTTCCTCTCTTTTGGGTTTTAAATTCTAATGAAGTTGGGCAAAAAACATCTTCTTTTTATTTATTTATTTATTTTTTTTCTGTTGTGTGTTATTTGTTTGTGATTTTTTGTAGTTTTTTGTGTTGGAGTAGATGGTATATTAGTGCCTTCAAACTTGTTCTTACTTTTCTGCTGTTTAATTCTTACAAAGATTGCATCTTTTCGTTTTTTCAGAGAAATTGCTAGCTGGTCGGTTCAATTTCAGTAAAATGCAATTCTTCCTGCGGAGTGAGTGATTTCTCACCTTTGTACCTTTCATGCTTGTGAGTTTACATTGTAATTAGACCCTTTTGAGGAGGAAGAGAGTTTTGGTTCCAAAACTTGGTACTGGGGATTTACAGAATTGTTTCAACTGTGATTGCTTGAAATTCTTGTGAAATATGGCTGAAATTAGGCTTACTAGGGTAGAACAAGGCAAAACAAAGATTAGAAATGTCCCGATTGCCGTGACGCCGGAAGGTTTCTGGTGTTGCCCTTCTCCTGTTGTGTTTCAGAAAACCCTTAAAGCTCAAAATTCCATGCACAAACCCAAGCCCTCATCACCACCACCACCCAAGGAAGCAGCTCAGAGAAAACAGACCCCACTGAGTGAAAAAAAGCTAGCCTTTACCCCTTCGAGGTCAGCAAGTATTTCTGATGGTCTACGGGGTGTTGGTCCTGAGGCACCTGATGCACCGGTGGTTAGTGCATCTATAGTTCCGGAGAGAGTGCCTAAGCCCAAAGTTGAAAATTTGCCAAGGAAGGTAGCAATTGAGTTTGGTGAGCCTGGAACTAGTGATATGAAGGTGGTTTTACTTGGAAAGAAGGGATTTTGTGTAAAGTTGAGCGTTCACAAGAATGTTCTAGTGGAGCATAGCAACTTTTTTGCTGATAAACTTTCTGAACAACAATCTGGTTCAACTTGTCTTAACATCGAAGATTGCGATGATGTTGAAATATATGTTGAAACCGTTGGATTGATGTATTGCAAGGACATGAGGCAACGGCTGATGAAACAAAGTGTCTCATGTGTACTCCGCATTCTAAAGGTAATATGCATAACTGTGTAATGCATTAGTTATCTCATATTGCAGTAATGCTGTTTTTGTTGTTGGTTAAGCTTTAATGTCGAGACCACAAAACACTTAACTTTTCTATGACTGATTATTATGAAGTATATTTAGCATTGGTTATACTTTTCATGCTCTTATGAGTATTAGAGTAGTTCAGACATAACTTTTTAGAAGCTATAGCCATTGAATGGAATCACAAAATCCCTCCTGTTTTGGCATATACTTGTTACAAGTTCTCGTTTTGCTTAGAATTTGAGTAATTACGGAGTATGTATGCAATGAACATGTAATTTGTGTAAGCTATATTGCACTATAGTGTAGCTTATCATTTAACTGTTATAGAAAACTTTCTCACCGTTTATTAATGCTTCTAATTATTGATTCATTTCATGATGCCCTTTTCCTGTTGTTTTTTTCCGTCACTTTTGGATATTGGCAGGTCAATTTTCTATTCTCTTAACACGAATATCCTTCTGATTAACAAATATTTTGAACAAAAAAACTAAGCAGAAGGCAAACTGAAATTAATTCATTAGGGTTACAAAACATATTTATTGCATTCCTTTTTTCAGCTATGTGTACATATGCACATAATATACCATCTTGGCTCCTAATATACCATCTACGTCTTAAATTAATCTGACAGACATCACAACCTAACCTGAATCTTAATGGCACCTTCATTCAGATTGCAGAACTGCTTGGCTTCAACTCGTGCATGCAGTCGTGTTTAGAGTACTTGGAAGCAGTCCCGTGGGTTGGGGATGAAGAAGAAGAAAAAGTTGTCTCGTCAGTCTTACGACTCCAAAGTGAGGGTATTGGGGTCACTCCTGTACTGAAACGAGTCTCATCCGGCATTTCTAAACCCCAAAAGGACACACTTTCCCATATAATTGGACTTGTTCTCGCAAGCAATGAGGAGAGAGGCAGGCGTGAAATGAAATCCATAGTGCTGAAGCTTCTTAAGGAGAACAACGGTGCCTCAAGCTCTCAAGGTTCAGCTAACATCTGCAATGAAACACTATATAACTCCTGCAGAAGCTGTTTGAACTTGCTGCTGTCCCTGTTCAAGCAGGCTGCAGAGCCCGAGTCTTCTGATAAAACTTTCGACAACAAAGGACCTGTGGTGAAGCAAATAGATTTGGCAGCTGATAACCTCTCATGGTTGCTTGAGATTTTGGCTGACAAGCAGGCAGCAGACGAATTTGCAGTAATGTGGGCTAGCCAGCAAGAATTGGCAGCCTTGCATACGAAGCTGCCTATTGTGTCGCGTTACCATGTTAGCCGTATCACAGCAAGGCTGTTTGTTGGCATTGGTAGAGGGGAGCTACTGCCATCTAAGGATACCCGTCAGCTGTTGCTACAAACCTGGCTACAGCCGTTGATCAACGACTACAACTGGCTGCAACATGGGTGCCGGTCGTTTGACCGTAAAGTTGTGGAAGAAGGAATTGGTAGGACAATCCTCACTCTGCCGCTAGAGGACCAGCAAAGTATTATGCTTTCGTGGTTGGGAAGTTTTCTCAAGGCTGGTGATAGCTGCCCGAATCTCCAGAGGGCGTTTGAAGTGTGGTGGCGGAGAACTTTTGTTAGACCATACGTGGAAGGACAAGGTAGTTCCGTCCAGTCAGATAGCTCATTGACCTCATAGTAGACGTAAAGATTACAGAAATACCGTAACCAGTGAGAGTAAGGTTTGTATGTAAAATTAGTGGTGTGCTCCATAGCATGTGGAAGAACAGAAAAAGTCCTGGAATATTTCTCATTTTCTGAAGGCTAACATGACAGATTTGTGTGTGAAGTCAAAAGAGTGAAGTACTGAGAACTTCGGAGAAATTTCTGGAAGTGAAATGCTTTATGTGATGTAAGAAACTGCTTTTGTATCGATTATGTGATGTGGGTTGAGTGATTGTTTCATGTGGAAATTGTTGAAAGGTAAGACTTAGTTGAACTTCTTGTCTCATGTGGTCATTTAATGTACTTTTTTTTTTTTTTTAAAGACGACGATATTTACCCTAAATAGGTGTGGGGTCGGTTTAATCTCACAATAGGCTAGCAATAATGTAGTTTAAATTTGCCTTTGGCGAGAATTGAAACTAAAACCTCACTTACAAGTAAAGAGAAATATCACTAAATCGTAGCACAAAGTGGCATTTAATATACCTAATTTAATATCAAAGATTTTAGATTGCTTATAATTGTTAATGCTAAATTGGAAGGTCAACACAAGACCAGTGTTGTCAACCCTTGGTGTGTTTGGGATATAAAGCTAGATAATTGAAAACAAGATTTAAGTGGTTCACCTTAAAAAAAGGGGCTATGTCCATTGTAGTGGTTTAATATATATTTGACATGGATTATAGTAGCTCTCTAAATAGTGTAGTGTAGTTTTAATCTCTTGGATCCGATTGCTTATAGGGGTATTCGGCACCTTTATATAGGCCCTAAGTGAGCCTCAAAAGTCCTTGGCTCTTAATTTTCTCACCGCCCTATCATTTAATGGGTCGAACACGTAGATACGACCTATAAGCTACTCCTTCATTATCCACTCGACACGTGGAGAGGAAGTGACACTTACACAGAGTTACTTGCATGACTTCCCCGGTCAACGTGTCTCGAGCACATCGCACGATAGAGTGGTTGAAAAGCACTTTACCTTAGCACGAGGCGTGACGACATTTATGTATCTTCATAGACTTCTTTCTTGTCGATGGCCAACGTGTGCCTAAGAGTTGGCGTCACTGACTTGAACCATCATAAACCTTAAGTTACGCGCTTGTCTCCTCTTGTCGATAGACAATCCAGGGCTATGAGTGGTCATTGATGGTGGTTGTCTTTCGTTCTCTTGGTGGTGTTCTGTTATCTTGATTCCTTGGGTTGGCTTGCAAGCCTAATGTTATGATCTTCTCATCCTTCAGTGGGTTCTTTTCATGCCCATGTATTGGGCCCAAAACAACTTATATTATTTTAATGGGTCTTAAACGACTTTGCGTTAATAATAATTTTCAAAATTGATGATATTAAATCAATTGATACATTGTACGATCAAACCACTTCTTCTGCATTTCATTTTTAGAGGAAATTGCGCATTGGTCCATGAGCTAAAGAATTCATGAGCATTGGCCCTTGAATTTATCACGATATGGAGCAAGTCATCTATTTTCTCTAAAATCTTTTAGTTTGGATGTAAGTTCTAATGATATTACTAAAAAGGGGCCATTGTTTTACATTGTGACAAGTCTAACAACATATTCACGGACTTTTAGTACCAAAAACTAAGTTTGATTTAAGTCAAAGTTTCAGTGACCAATGTTCCAATTTTCTCTCAATTTTAACGTTACGTCACGTAGCCTCTTAACGCACTAAACATATATAATTGGGCTTGGGAGTGCTATAACATCTTCTGGAGTGGCCCATTTTGTTTATACACCTGATTTTGTGCTATTCTCTTGGAGTAGCCCAAAGGTCAGACTATGTCAATGACTCCCCCACTTTCTAGCCACAAGCAAATAGCCCACTATTCTAATTCCATAAAGCGATAATTCTAAAAATATGTCTAATTTGCGATTATAGGGAATTCAAATGTAAATGCAAAAAATAAAAAATAAAAAAAGGTCTACTGATCTGACTAACTTAACTCACATCTACAGTATTTTATGAGATTGAGCAAGCAATGCTTACACACAATGCGGAAAGTAGGGGTGATTCGGTATGAGATTTCAAATCCCAAACTAAAAATTTTCTGGACAAGAATTTGAAGACCAATCCCGAACCGAAATTTCGGTATTCCCAATTTTTAGGATTCCCAAAATATTTTCGGTGTTTAGGGATGGTTTAGTATTCCCGAATTTCATATAAATTGAAATATCAATTCATTCATACCAAGTTAGATTGATGTTTTTATTTTTATTTTTTAATTTTTTATAGCAAGTCAAATTGGTGTTCCAAAGTTCCAAACTACTTAATTTCATACTATTTCTAATATAGTCTACTATCAAACTACTTAAATTCAACATCAACATGCATGCAACCAAAATAAAATAAGTAACAAATTTCACAGCCTAGAAATTTCTTGAAATGCTTCTCCAGTCGCCCTCGCCCTTACTAAACTTTTTTAGTCCAATTAGAAATAACATGTTAGAGTACATAAAGAAAATCAGCAACGTTATTTGGTATTAGTAATTTACAATACTAAAGTATTACTTTTTTTTTTATAATGGGTACACAAGGGTTAGTAGTCGGCTTGAAAAAATATTCAAGTCTGAATGATAAGGAAATTAATAAAATTCAAACAAAAAAACAAATCAATTAAACAGTATTATATGCTTCAAATTCAACAGTGCGTGGCAGGCAATTAAAAACAAATATCAGTACAGTCACAGTTTTTTGTTCAGGCACCATCAGAGACATGGCAAAGCTTCATCATATAGAGTAGGATTCCCTCCCCTTCTATTCTCATCATCTTTCCTTCATTCCTCTCACATATTGTTTTTCGTCTTATTGTCTCTATAAAAAAATCAATAAGATGTTGATGTAGTTAAACCGTAAATGTTCAAATAAGAGGGGAGGGAAGGAGAGAGAGGTTAGGAGGGGAGAGAATATCATACCACATTCGCAGTAACAAAACACACTTTCATTGCCACATTAACAGTGCGTGGCAGGCAATTAAAAATGATTTCCTCTTCCGCTTCCATCGCCATAAATAATGAGAAAATATAACCCAAAACACACACATTCACAGTAACAAAACACACTGTCATTGCCACAGATGTTATCTTCAACTCACATTCACTATGCATTACTTACATCACAAAATCTAAACCCTAAACCCGCGTACCCTTACAAGCGGTGCAAACACCCGGAATCTCCCCCACTCTATCCGACATGCTTCTTTAAACACCCAACCAATTATCTCACACATTTCTGCTCAGCACTATGGTACTGGGCAAAAAAAGGAGAGGGCTCGATGGCTGTCTGGCTGAGGGAGGCTGGGATTCGAAGATGGAAATGAAATGAGGAGAGAAGGAAGGGTGGGCTGGAGAACCCTAAAAACGAATGGACGACACAAGTCGATTTCAAACAATCGAACGGTTGAAATAATTCTAACTATAATTAAAAAATAATATATAAGTATATATAATATTTATTTTCGGTTCAGTATGGAATTACCGAACTATTGAGGAGACAATATCGATTCCTGTACCGAAATTTCAAAATCAGTTTGGTATGTTATCTCGAAAATTTCGGAAATTTTGGTTTAGGATCAGGATTTTCGGAAAATTTTTCCAGCCCTAGCAGAAAGTGGTCCATTTATTGATCATGTCCCCCGCAAACATGCTACTATGCTAGTCATTTGTCACCAAACTTGGTCACAGATTCACAATTCTCAACTAGTGCTCAATTTTTTTGATAGGTTTTCTTTGCTTTCGTGTTTTGCTTCGAAAAAAAAAGATTCAAAAAAAGGAAATGTGAGAGCCAAACTTTTATCATGGATTCGGTCATGCGAAATTAAGTCCACTTTTTATCATTGAACATTTAAGTCCCCAAAGCTTTTGTATTTTTTGCTGGCAGTAGCTGTGCGTTTGTCCGCAGGTTTACATGCATGCAGAATTGACTATTCCAGGTAATGCAATAAAT
Source organism: Malus fusca (assembly GCA_035220775.1). Classification (NCBI taxonomy): domain Eukaryota; kingdom Viridiplantae; phylum Streptophyta; class Magnoliopsida; order Rosales; family Rosaceae; genus Malus; species Malus fusca. The sequence goes on along the minus strand of CM069073.1, from coordinate 20,609,349 downwards.
TTCCAACTAAGAGACTTCCAATCTCTAGGACTACTTGGGGCTAGCGCTCCAGTACTTCTTGTATTTCGCAAGTAGTGATATGAAACTGCATGAACGATGAATCATGAACCATCGAACTTTAGTTTTCCCTTTGTATCGATCAACTTATTAAGTTCAACATCTGTGTATTCGACGTATGACTTGCAAACAAACTAGCTGGTCAATACTAAAGAGTAAAACCCGAGCATGATTTCCACATACCGTTTTTCTCTTCTACATACTCATGTTTATTTGTAGTTTTGCCAAAAAAAAAAAAAGAACAACTCATTTCAATTTCCTCAATAATTACAGGGATCTTAGGATATTATCTGGCTTTAAATAAGAAAATTGTCTCATCTGGATTCACCGAGGTGGTACAAGAAAAATCCCATTCGTTTCCTTATCTTCTAGTTGTGACCAAATAACAAAAACGGTATTATTGCACCATAGCAATGGCAGTGGTCCTATAGTACTGCTGCATCAGGATTGAATGTTCTCCAGTGATTTCCGTTCCAGGCCACCATATCATTCAAGTTTAAAACAAACCCATTCACAACCATAATGTCTCTAACAATCAAATTAATCTGCACTCTTGTGGGCTGGGGGAGTAACACAAAATTCCAAGTTCACTCATATATGTTTCAAGAGTATTTTTTTTTCAACAATGTTCTCTTGTTAAACTAATATTAGAATTGTCAATCACCTTTTTAACAATTAAAACCTAGAAAGAGGATGAGCCACTAAGACAAAAGCTAGGTAAACAAGAAAGAAGGAGAGGTTATAAAGAGGAAAACTGTGTCTAAGATCTGGTAATCTAAGTCTTGCTTCTTTTGGTTGGCTCGATTGTATTAGCATGCGCTTTACTAGTCATTTCTCTCGTTCCTTTAATCCTATCACTGGTACTTGAATCCTAAGTCACAATCATGTCTCGCTCCAAGTATAGGGACCGGTTTTGTGGATGCAAATTTCTTCCTCCTTGATCTTGGACAAAATTGCACGTACAAAACAATTAACACCTTAGGTCAAGGCCAAGAACCTCATGTGCCCACGATGAATGGGGAGCGGGGGCTTTGGCCGAAGAACCTCCGATGCCAAAGTTTGAATTTAGAGAGAAAAGTGTTTGAGAATTCTAGAGAATTTTAGCAAGAGTTGGAAGTCCCTTTTTGGGAGAGAATGGAGAGCTTTTTATAGGTGAATGGTGATTAATTTGGTGATTAATGGATTAATTATGAATTAATCCATTACTTAGCCTAATTAATTTAATTTATATGGAAGGTTTTGAAGGTTATGGAATGACTTCCTTGTAGAGGATATGGAGTAAAGATGGATGAGACAAATTTGAACTTGTTACCTATTTTGGGCACTCTTGACTCGGTTGATGGATGATTCTCCACTGCTCGCGTGTAGGAAACTCGATGTGTCTCGAGGGTAAATTTGTCCTCTTCACCTAAAAATCCACGTGTCGCCTCTTGATTATTTTTAGCTCCCCAAATGCCCCCACACCTGCTGGGCTGCTCGTAGGAAAAGGCAGCAGGTGTAGAGATCTTCTTCCTCTAGGAAACTTAGGACTGCTTCCTATTTTGATGTTGATTCCCTCTTTAATATGAAATTAGATCCTTCTAGAAAAGGGAAATAAATTTCTCTCAAAGCCTATTTAAGTCCACCTTAAGTGGGTTGTTAAATCAACTTTGGAGAGCGATTTATTCTACCCTACAAGAGAGAGAAAGCTTAGAGGATATTTGTTCCCCCTCCTCTAGCCATCTTCTACATCTTGCCCGTGCAAAGGATCGTCTTTCGTTGCCTGCTTTGTCTTCTCTGTGCCTCACCGATGTAAGAAAAATTTAATTTTCCTTGTCTTCTTCTTGGGAGCTGCTGCCACGGGGCAACCGTCGGGGTGGCGCGACACATCGGCTGGCAGGGGCTAGGAGTCGGCTTGGCATGGGCCAAAGAGGTGGTGTGGTAGGGGCCATTTCTTGCTTTGCTCGGCTTGATTGAAGCCAAGGATTGGCTCGGCATGGGTCGAGGAAGTGGTGTGGCATGGGTAACGGTTTGGGCTGCCACGTCTGAGCTACTTGCTAAAAATGAGGAAACTGATTGAGTTTGATTTCTCAGCTGCCGTAGATAGAGCAGTCAAGGATAAAGTTGCCAAGATCGGAGCTGCTGAAGATGAAGTGTCGGATGAGCGAACTATTAAGTACAAAAATGGCTGTTGCCCCTGACCGTTTGTTGCCTAGTTGATCTTCAAGCATTTGATCTTTTAAGCTATGTGGCATTCTCGTACTGGAGAGCAATTAGTTTATCCTTTCGCACTGGAGAGTAAACCTATATGGGTGTCGGGGAATTGGTTTACCCTCTCGCACTAGAGAGCAATTAGTTTATCCTCTCGCACTGGAGAGCAAACTCATGTGGGTGTCGATGAATTGGTTTACCCTCTCGCACTAGGGAGCAATTAGTTTATCCTCTCGCACTGGAGAGCAGACCTATATGGGTGTCGGGGAATTGGTTTACCCTATCGCACTGAACAACAATTAGTTTATCCTCTCGCACTGGAAAGCAAACCCATGTGGGTGTCGAGGAATTTGTTTACCCTCTCGCATTGGAGAGCAATTAGTTTATCCTTTCGCACTGGAGAGCAGACCCATATGGGTGTCGGGGAATTGGTTTACCTTCTCGCATTAGAGAGAAATTAGTTTATCCTCTCGCACTGGAGAGCATGGAAATCATTGTCGTGAGTACAGCTGAGGAAAACTGGACTGCTGGGACAACCGAAATAATCCTTAGCATGCCCCCGGTTCTTGGTAGTTGGGCTGATGTGTCTTTCTGGTACTCGTCTACCCTCGACGCACCATTAGGCTGAGCTGCTGCGTTTGTCGAAGCAGATGTTGTCTTTATATCCGACAATCTATGTGGGGTAGTCCTGTCTGCTCGATCTTGTCGTTGAAAGATAACTCGCTTATGTTGGTCATGTCTCATCGGAGTGCCTTATCAATAGCTTCGTTGCGCGAAAAATTGCGCAATCGCTTTGTCACGAGCCTTTATACTTATTCCTGAATTTACCTTTGTTGGGGGTGGCAGAGCTCTCGGCTGCCCCGGTTTTGACCTGCTGGTCTAGGCTGCTCTTTCATGTGCTCAGCTCATCTACATCGTGGCATGGTGCATGTGGTGAGCCGGATTGAGTGATTGCTTCTCTTTGTCCATCGTGCTGCCTACTCCGATGTGATGTGGAGGATACTCCTTGCGGGCCTAGCCGCGAATGAATGCTTTGCCTAGAAGGATGCACATGTTGATTATCAGAGTGTGGCCCCAATCGTTAGTGTATACTTATCCTCGGGCCTAGTCGAGAGTGCACGCTCATCCGCGCGCTAAGACGGGAGTATACGCTATCTTGGGGGCCTAATCAGGAATGTACACTGCTTGAACACTCGGCTTGTGGTTGCTTATCGGGACGTTGCTGGAAAGGTTCGTCTGCCCTTATCTTACTTCGGGACACCTCGTCCGGGGCATGTTGGATCTCGATGAGTTGCAAAAGTTGATTCATCAAGGTCGTCTGTTGTGCAAGGGCGCTCGTCAACTCTATGACTTATCGAGACAAGTGTTGTTTGCCATTTAGACTGGAAGAGCTTGGAAGGAATGTGCCTCATTGAGCAGTGGAAGTGTGGTAGGCTCCGGGCGCGATATTTGAATTGGGAAATGTCAAATCTGCGGAGAAACATGGTGGAAATGCCCCGGGCTCGATGGTTGAGATAGTCTTGGGTCGATTTGGGCTGCTTGGAATGCCACGGGAGCAGGCTAGGCCGCTGGAGCAGGCTGAGCCGCGGGAGCAGACTGGGCCACGAGAGTGGGCTGTTCGGCGGGTGCAGGCTGGGCCGCGAGAGTAAGCTGGGCCACGAGAGAAGGCTGTTTGGCGAGAGTAGGCTGGGCTGCAGAAGCAAGCTGGGCTGCAGAAGCAAGCTGGGCCATGAGAGTGGGCTACTATGTGGGAGCAGGCTCGGCCACTAGAGTGGGCTGCTCGGCGCGTGATGCTCCCGAATGCGAGGCTTGGGCTCGGCTTGGCAACGCATTGAGCTCGTGTTGGGCATGGAGTGAGATGGCTTGGGTCATGGCTTTGGTGGCGTGGGCCTTGGATAGCACGGCTTGTGCCGTGGTGGTGGAGCCATAGACCTCGCCGCGGGTGATAGTCGTGGTGGCCACCGCGGTGGTTGCCATGGTGGAGCCTTGTGGTGGTGGTGCCACTCCCCTTAAGATCGCATTTAGTCTCGTGGATCGCCGCGGTCCCATTTCTTGAATATTGGAGTTTTCAGTTGTGGAATTTTCTAAATTTCTAGCCATTGTATTTCTCTTTTATCTTTGCAAATAAAAAATTATAATAATAAGAACGTACGAAAAATACAAGTGGACTAGAAAATAGAGAAAATAGAGAAAAAACCTTTTTGCGCGAGAGTCTTCTACGAATATGAATCTCAACTCTCAATGAAAGCACCAATTTGTGGATGCAAATTTCTTCATCCTTGATCTTGGACAAAATTGCATCTACAAAACAATTAACACCTTAGGTCAAGGCCAAGAACCTCATGCGCCCACGATGAATGGGGGGGAGGGTTTGGCCGAAGAACATCCGATGCCAAAGTTAGAATTTAGAGAGAAAAGTGTTTGAGAATTCCAGAGAATTTTAGTAAGAGTTGGAAGTCCCTTTTTGGGAGAGAATGGAGAGCTTTTTATAGGTGAATGGTGATTAATTTGGTGATTAATGGATTAATTATGAATTAATCCATAATTAGCCTAATTAATTTAATTTATATGGAAGGTTTTGAAGGTTATGGAATGACTTCCTTGTAGAGGATGTGGAGTAAAGATGGATGAGACAAATTTGAACTTGTTACCTATTTTGGGCACTCTTGACCCGGTTGATGGATGATTCTCCATTGCTCGCGTGTAGGAAACTCGATGTGTCTCGAGGGTAATTTTGTCATTTTCACCAAAAAACCCACGTGTCGCCTCTTGATTATTTTTGGCTCCACAGGTTTCATGTTTTTTTCCCCGAATTTCATTAATTCTAGGCTCAATGAAACTAAACCAAGCATTTAGTCAATAATCAATAAGATTATTGGTCTGGATTCACAGTATGACAAAAAAATAGGCTAACAAAACACTTGTCTATTTTTGTTAGTGGAATGGTAGTCACACGATCTTTTTACACACCTTTAATTAATCATGTACAATGTTTTCATTTGATTTATTCAATTTGTGACAAAAAATAAAGAGAAGTGTATAGGATATAAAGAGAGTATGATTACCACTTTCCTATTGGTTATTAAATACATGCACACAAAGGTACTAATGGATCCAATCCCAAATTAAACTTAATTCTGTGTCCCATCTCTCTATTTCCCAACGAGGAGGTGCTCACATCCTAGTTTTTGGTTGGTGGGCAGTCCTTAGATTCAAATACATCCAAAGGGTTACCTTTCTATAAGATAGATATATGGTTAGGATTAGGTCCACCCATTGACTTCCTGCAAAATGCAGTATTGCAGCTGTACTCATATGGAACGCAAATGGAGCCTTTTAATTTTTTGAGAAACGAAGAAAAAGAAAAATTAAGAGCCCTGCATACAACTTTCGTCTGTTTGTTGCTTCACATTAAATTTGTAATTTAATTATGTGACCAAACAAGACAAAGAAACGATATTCTGAAATTGCAAATCCTATTAATTAAAGAGTGCTAGTATAGTTGAAGTGTGGTAGGCCTTTAAAAGCTTCTGTCTTTCTCTCTCGCTTTCTGCTGTCGGTCCAGGTGCTAATGAACAGTCACAGGTGCGAAGGACCCCTACCAGAAAGCAACCTTTACAGTTTATACTGCATGCGTCATGCATGCATTCAAGAAATCGAGGTTAAAAAAAAAGCTTTAATTTGAATGAACGTTTGATCCAGAACATTCATCATACTTTTTCAGTCCGATATCAATTGCGAAGTTTAGATTTCAGTAACCCTCAGAGGATTCGTTCTGGTGTATTCTCATTCAGGTGCTAGCAGAACCACTGTTTGATTTGGACAACTATCTTGCTAGTAAGTTAAGGTGAATGATGGGTTATCTAGTTGTTGCAATTGTCGGTGTTTTAGTGACTGTCAACATTAATATTGTTCTCAACTTAGCAGTTCAACATGTGCATGTGGGGTTTTATACAAAAGACCTCCATGCAATTCGTAGTTGAACCATTCAATATAAACTGTGTTTGATTTAAAGAAAAAACTAGGATCCAGTCCCTTAGTCACCAATATTCATAGACTGAAACTTTATTGGTTTTCAGTTTTTTATGAAAGTCCCCTAACTTTGTACACCTCAGCATTTTACTATTAAAATACTTCCATGCCATCTTTTTATTTATTTTTACAACAAAATTTAATTTATAATTTCTCCCACATTATCACGTTTGTAACTGAAAATCCCAAAATTCTCTCACTAAAATTTATGTTTATATTCAAATTCAACATTATTATATTGAATATGTATCTTCAAATTTAAATTTCGTCAAAAAAGTTTCGAACTTTTTTTTTCTCCATGACCATCATATTGCAAAATCATAACAAATGACCATTGTAATGTTATGAATGCAATTTCAATTTCATTGGGTACATTCTCTTCTCTTGTTCCTTAATCCATGTACCCAAATTTTATTCTATACTACCATTGTAACTTTTTCTTCCAAATTTTTTTGTACCCATATATGTATAACTTTTTCTTATAAGATTTATGTAGTATGTACCCTTAAGTAATTTGGTCTTATGGTTTGCTTCCATTTTTCTATCCTTTAATCATTTTTTACAATAGGAATTTATATGGGTACATTGTTTGTTTTTGTTGTTGTCACACATGGGTTTTAATGTTGAAATTTTATATGGGTACATTCTTGTGAATTACTATAATTGTACATGGGTACTTTTTCCTATAATATTTATATAGTATGTACCCTTAAGTAATTTGGTCTTATGGTTTGCTTCCTTTTTCTATCCTTTAATCATTTTTTACATTAAGAATTTATATGGGTACATTGTTTTTTTTTTTTTTTTGTTGTTGTCACATGTGGGTTTTAATGTTGAAATTGTATATGGGTACATTCTTGTGTACTATTATTGTACATGGGTACTTTCTTATGGGAAGATTTATCTTTTATCATGACATTCAATAGAGAAACATTTTTTTTCATAACTTATTTTCCACATTTAAATCACCAATTTTTAATTGGTTTAAGGTTTTCTAAGGGTGGAGTTTGTTGTTTAATCCCATAAACGTTAAATTTCAAATCTTATAGGACTTTATATCCCATAAATGTGGTAACTTATTTTATTTAATTGCTTTAAATGTTCGGACAAAAAAAAATTGCTTTATAGGATGTCTATATTACAATATTCAATATAATGTTTAATTTAAAATATAAAATAGTTGATATGGAAATTGATTAATGCTAATATGATGATGTGTACAAAGTCAAAGGACTTTGATCAAAATCTAAAAATTAATAGGGTTTCAATCAATGTACACTAATGATTAGGATCGCATCCAAAGCCTTGATTTACTATTGAACTTTATTACATTCTTCAACATAAACTTCTCGAGGATAAATATGTTATTATATAGTTAGTTCAACCATGTGCGCCTACATGACTATACTTAAACTACACCAAAGGGGTGTGTAATTTATATATGGTAACACTACACCCATCAATGTCTAACTACACTAGTACAAAAAATACTTTGCGTGACGTAGGTCCTTCGTCGCGCAAAGTCAAAAAAACGTCGCGCAAAAATTTGCCTGACGAACCTTCGTCACGCGCCAAGCGTCGCGCCAAGCCTGTGAAAGCAGGGTTTGCGTGACGCACAATCCTATGTCGCGCAAAGACACTTTGCGTGACGTATGCATTTTCTTCGTCACGCAAACTTTTTTTTTGGGACAAAAAAATTGCGGGACATAGGATTGTGCGTCATGCAAAAACACTTTGCGTGACCTATGCAACTTCTTCGTCACGCAAACTATTTTTTTTGGGACAAAAAAATTGCGGGACGTAGGATTGTGCGCCACGCAAAGACACTTTGCGTGACCTATGCAACTTCTTCGTCACGCAAACTTTTTTTTTTTTTGGGACAAAAAAATTTTGATTTAATTTTTAATAAATATTGTAATTCTATTCTAAAAAATAAATAATAAACCAATAAAAAGTATTTAATTATTAACTATATGAAAATGTACATACAAGATGTTCGAACAAAAAAAGAAAAAACTACAATAAGTAGTCTTCTAGGTTTGATACATCAAACTACTTAGGTATCAGCTGGACGAAGTGGCTGGGAGGTCGAAGGTGGAGCAAGATCAGGTGATGGCATCTACATTTGAAGACCGGACATCGCTAAGGCCTGTAGAATCATACTCATCTGGTCGCCCTGGGTCCTAACTTGGGCCTTCATCTGCTCATTCTCGGCCCTCAGCTGCTCGTTCTGAACCCTCATCTGCTCATTAGAACAAAAGCTGGTGACAATCACTATTGGCAAGTGAAACGCTTGCTTCATCCCTGCTGAATGTAGCTGCCTATTAGAACAAAAGCTACACAGATACACATTATATGCATAGTTTTTCATTGTTCTAGATTTTTTAAGTTCCTATGTATCTTCTCCTATATCTATGAATTCTAAATAAATGCAAATCATACAATGGTTGAATTGAATTCATTATGACTTAATGTTATTTATCAAATTGGAATCATCATAACATGCTCTACCTAACGGATTATATCAACAATCAAAACACAAACTGATAAACAATCTAAAGAATTAAAGCCTTAAATGGATGCATCATCTTGCAACAAAGCAAAAGTAAGAAATTGCAATCTCCAAAAGCATTTCAAGGTTAAACACAAGAAATCCAAATAACACAGATACAACCTAAGCAATTCAAGTCTTCAATAGATGAAGAGAAACTATTCAAAGAAGTTAGAGGTGATAATATGGAAAAAGCTCAAGAAATAACAATTAGAAGAAATATAAGTTGAAAAATGTATTTCACCATTAGCTCTCCTCGAACTCCAGCTTCTTCAACAGCTTTCCTTGCGGCTGCCTCCTCAACAGTTTCATCATTCTCCCAGCCTCCCTGCATGTAAATAACATATTCTTAAATTAAATAGTAACTTATTATAAGTTCTCTACTTCCCACACACCCGAAGAAGCACATAATCACTTTGAGAGATAATTTAGCCTTCCAAATCAGAAGAGAGATGAAACAATGAAATAGATTGATTATGACATAGGATCGGCAAGAGAATGTCCCAGTTGACTCCAACTTCCACCTCCTACTGTCTGGTCTAGATGAGTGTAATATACCATTTTCTAAAAGTCCCTTCAACCAATTATCCACTACAACAAGAGAAATAAGTGATGCCTTGAGAATGTATTTCCTTGGGAGATGACTCTAGCCACTCACTATTTTGGACTTCCAACCATTAACATAAATTGAATATTTTGTTTCTGATCATAGGCTCATAGCATTCCATGTGAAATCCCTTTCCAAAGGGAAACTCCAAAGTAGTTCCTTGTTTAGTTTACTCATATTTAAATTACCCACCACTAGTGTAAAACTCACTAGTTTTGTATGCACACTTTCTTTGGATATCATAAATAAAAAGAGCAAAAAACAGAGGAAGCCAAAGCACATGAGATTGTAATGTATAACCCTATAAGTATGTACAACATAAATATTTTACAAGTCAACAAAGAAGTCACCACATTTAACTCATCAAACATAAAGTTACATCACTAAAACAACATCTTTTATGAACTCAACTATTAATTGGCGATTATAAGGAACCAGTTTACTCTATTTTTCATCATGAAAGAAAATCATGCTGAGAAACAAACTAAAGCAGAAGGAAAAAAAAAAGTCTGACAATGTTAATATTAGTTCAAATGCTAAGATGGCACTATAATCAGATTCATAACAAAAGCATACGTATCTACATTTGCATATCTAGGGCAAGTGAAAACAACAATTCTGTTCCCAGCCTTGCAAATGTCAAAACGTATTTGAGACTACACGTCTATGGGCATCATAATTGACTGAATCATGGACTAAAAAAATATCTATAGGTATCAAAAGCCCAGAGTCATGATATGGTACTTAAATGTATCTATAGGTATCAAAAGAAAAGAAATTAGTTTGAAGGTTTAATACCTAAATGTTTCCCAGATAAAGCAATCTTATCAACTTAATTTGATCTTGACCCCTATCCCACAATCATAAGTTACTTTGAAACTAACATTTTGCACAACTTGAACTAATTTTGACTGTTGACCTGTTAGTGAGGCGTCAAAAAGAAAATACAATAGTAATCTACGAAAAAAGGGTATTCAGAAAAGCAAAAAAAAAAAAGCTCAGGAAGAAAGACAACATAACTGTCAACATTTTTTAACTCCAGCAGAAAATATACATACCTTTGGAAACAAAAGACCTGGGAAACATTTTTTAACTGTCAAATTTCCCTTTGATTATAACCAAAAGGAGAAAAAAGCTCAGTTCCCCTTTTGTTTCAAACGAACCCTAACCCTAACCTTAAAATTAATCACAAATTATTAACTAAATTAACCAATACAAGTTCTAAGTTCTTACCATTTTACCTAGAACGAAGTGGAGGGGAAGGAATCACATTATGCAGGCACTGAAGATTGAGGAAGGTGCTTTTCTCCGATTTTAGAACGAGAGGGAAGACAGTTCTGGGTTCAAGATTTGGGGATCAAGGCGAAGAGGAGAGATAGAGGAGATAAGGACTACGGGAAGAGTAGATGAGGATTATGGAAAGGGGAGATAGAGCGACGGGGAAGATAGAGCGAGAGGGCGAGAGGGAGATAAGAGGATTATGCGAAAGGGAAAGATAGAGGATTATGCGAAAGGGAAGGGGAGATACGGGAAAGAAAGAGCGAAAGGGAATAAATAGTTCAACGGGTTCACCGCCAAAAATTTTCATTATTCACCTATTTTTCATTATTCACCGCCAAAATTTTCAACTGGCGTGACGTAGGTATACAATTTGACATCGCGCAAAATGGTTTTGCGCGACGATTACATTAAAGCGTCGCGCAAGTTATTTTTATTTTTAGAAAACTATTAAAAAATTTATTGAAAATGTGACTTTACTCCTTTCAAGTTCAATTTTTTTTTTTTTAACTTAAACCCCACAATAATATTTTTTTCTAACAAAAACTCATAATAATTTTTTTAACATATATATCATTCAATCTCTTAAGTGTTATAACTACAAAATAAATAAATTAAAATCTACTTAGTAAATATATATACCATTGAACTTGATAGGAAACGCATTGTACGAAAATAGTTTCAACGATCCAACCGTCAAACTTGTTTGTATATGATTCGAGATTGCATACGCCAAAAATGGAAAAAAAACAAACATGCATAGATCAAGAAACAGGAAAAAAAATTTCGACGGTTATAAACGAAAAATCCCGATTTAACGGTAGTTTTAACTCCGATTTTGATGATTTTTTACAGATACACTCCTTGACCCTATATGAATGCAATGAACATATTCGATCGTCAATTTAAAGTATTTACACAAGTGGATACCACTAAATCTTAAGTTATGCTTAATGAAAATATAATTAAACTCTTAAGTGTTAGTAAATCACTCGTTTTGATGGGAAACGCATTGTACGAAATTAATTTCAACGATCCAACCGTCAAACTTGTTTTTATATGCTTCAAGATCTCATACACCAAAGATGGCAAAAAATGAACATGCAGAGATCAAGTAACAAGACAAAAAAATTTGACGGTTATAAACGAAAAATCACGATTTAACGGTAGTTTTAACTCCGATTTTGATGATTTTTTACAGATACACTCCTTGACCCCATATGAATACAATGAACATATTCGATCGTCAATTTAAAGTATTTACACAAGTGGATACCACTAAATCTTAAGTTATGCTTAATGAAAATATAATTAAACTCTTAAGTGTTAGTAAATCACTCGTTTTGATGGGAAACGCATTGTACGAAATTAATTTCAACGATCCAACCGTCAAACTTGTTTTTATATGCTCCAAGATCTCATACGCCAAAGATGGCAAAAAACGAACATGCAGAGATCAAGTAACAAGACAAAAACTTTTGACGGTTATAAACGAAAAATCACGATTTAACGGTAGTTTTAACTCCGATTTTGATGATTTTTTACAGATACACTCCTTGACCCTATATGAATACAATGAACATATTCGATCGTCAATTTAAAGTATTTACACAAGTGGATACCACAAAATCTTAAGTTATACTTAATGAAAATATAATTAAACTATAAGTGTTAGTACATCTATTGTTTTGATGGGAAACTCATTGTACGAAATTAATTTCAACGATCCAACCGTCAAACTTGTTTTTATATGCTGCAAGATCTCATACGCCAAAGATGGAAAAAAACGAACATGCAGAGATCAAGTAACAGGACAAAAAATTTCGACGGTTATAAACGAAAAATCCCGATTTAACGGTAGTTTTAACTCCGATTTTGATGATTTTTTGCAGATACACTTCTTGACCCTATATGAATACAATGAACATATTCGATCGTCAATTTAAAGTATTTACACAAGTGGATACCACAAAATCTTAAGTTATACTTAATGAAAATATAATTAAACTACCACAAAATCTTAAGTTATACTTAATGAAAATATAATTAAACTATAAGTGTTAGTACATCTATTGTTTTGATGGGAAACGCATTGTATGAAATTAATTTCAACGATCCAACCGTCAAACTTGTTTTTATATGCTTCAAGATCTCATACGCCAAAGATCGAAAAAAACGAACATGCAGAGATCAAGTAACAGGACAAAAAATTTCGACGGTTATAAACGAAAAATCACGATTTAACGGTAGTTTTAACTCCGATTTTGATGATTTTTTACAGATACACTCCTTGACCCTATATGAATACAATGAACTGATAAGCTCATATTTATACATATTTTACATCAAATTCTCTCATCTTTTCTTAGTTAGTTTCTTATATTTTTGAGTTATTTACTTTGTTTTTGTGTTTTATCGAATTTATCTAGCAAAGAAATTAATAATAGAATAAGTGTGATATTAAGTAATAAATTCGTTATTTCTACCTTGCCCACTTATTTTATTATTGTAACTTAAGAAAACATTTTGGCAGAGCAAATAAAAGGTGACTGAATGAGTTATATATATATATATATATATATATATATATATATATATATATATACATATATAGATATAAAAGGTATGGCAGGAACTTAGGCGTGGGGAGTGAAGGAATATAATAAAAACACAAAGTGCATGCAGAAAATGTGAAAGTCTCGGCTGGCAGAAGAACAAAAGGATGGAAATATATTAAAGGCTGCCTTGGCAGCTGTTGGGCATTAGAGCTTAAGTGGAGGAAAAAGAATTGGGTGGAGGGCTGCTCGTGGGCAGCTGTTTAAAGAGGAGACAGTGAGCAGGTCCTCGGCATTTTATGAGAAAAATAATACAAGGGGCACTAATAAAAGCTTATGGCAGACATCAAGATAATAAAGAAGAGATATAGTGGAGGTTTTTCCTGGCAGCTAGGAAGGGAGTGCTGCCAACCTTGCAGCTTATGGAAGAGAAAATATAAGAAATGTAAAAGGAGGCCTCGGAGAGGGAGATGGGAGAAAGAAAAAGAGTGTTAAGGGCCGGGGGGGAGGAAGTCCTCATTCTCGGGGGGGCATTAAGGAGCATGGCAGTCAGCGCATAGAGAAGGCGCAAAGGTCAGGACATTGAAGGTCAGCGCGTGGAAGGGTAGCGTCAAGGAGAAATAAGGGGACTGTGAGGACGAGGCAGCTACTGGAACTTGGAAGTTGCGCAGGAAGTGCAGAGAGATTGGAGGCGCTGCCAATTGGCAGCGAAGAGGTCAGTGCATGCTTGTGTACGTGCATGCCTAGGGAGGTCTTCGAGGGAAGTGCAGTTAGGAGGTAGGAAGGCAACGCAGAAATTTGAGGGCAGTGTATGGAGCGCAGAAACAGAAGCTACAACCCGCATCTTTCTCTCGGTTAATTCGTTCCTCAAACTCACATTTTATTTTATGTTTTTGTTTAAGAATAATGTGTAATTAATTTGTTTTGGCTAGAGGTTAATTCAAAGCCATGGATATATTTGTAATATGAATTGATTACCTTCAGTTGTGATTTCTGAGTTGTGATTTAATTTGCTTAACTGCTTGATTGATAACTTATTTTTGTATGTCGATTAAGGATGCATACTTAATTTACATGCATGAAGTTGATGCTAGAATATAAGTGAATTTCACCTAATCGTTATGAACTTATATTCACAAGTAGTAAAGGTTGTTGACCACAATCGTGTTAAGTAAATTCTTGGCATAAGTTTCATGCAATTCATAGTAACGAGTGCCTCGTCAATGCTTATGATTTTCATAGAACTTAATGATTCTTGCTTGTATCTCTATTATGCAATTCATGTAGGGAACTTGTGGGGAATGTTTTGGGTTGTCGTATGCAATCATCCAATCCATTAACTTAAGGAAAATCTGAGAATTAATTTAAGCGGACCTAATTAATTTGGGGCGTTGAGAATTTACAATTTATTGAAAGAACAACTGAAAATCAATTTAGGTTGCATATGTGTCATGTGTGGAGAAGAATCCTCTAGCCAGTCCGTCGTCCATCCATTCATCTTAATTTCATGTTTTTGTCAATTCTGTAATTTATTTAAGTTTAATTTACTTTTCATAAAAATCAATCCCCCATTTATTTTAAAGTGTTAGATTTGTTAGAAATTAATTTAGTTTGTGTTTTCTTGAGTTTTGAAGTATTTTGAGTCTTTTGATTTGTTTTAGTTTATTTGTTAGTTTTATTTTGAGTGATTCTATTTAAGTGTTTTGAGTCTAGTTTAGTGTTTTAAATTTTGTTTTTACGTTTTTAATTTAATTTTACTTTGGTTAGCATCCCTAGTTAATCCCCGGCCTAGAACGATCCCTACTTATCCATATACTACAACTGTCACAAATAGGGTTTAAATTTGTGCGTTAGTTAATTTTCGCACCATGAACGTATTCGATCGTCAATTTAAAGTATTTACACAAGTGGATACCACAAAATCTTAAGTTATACTTAATGAAAATATAATTAAACTATAAGTGTTAGTACATCTATTGTTTTGATGGGAAACACATTGTACGAAATTAATTTCAACGATCCAACCGTCAAACTTGTTTTTATATGCTTCAAGATCTCATGCGCCAAAGATGGAAAAAAACGAACATGCAGAGATAAAGTAACAAGACAAAACATTTCGACGGTTATAAACGAAAAATCACGATTTAACGGTAGTTTTAACTCCGATTTTGATGATTTTTTGCAGATACACTCCTTGACCCCATATGAATACAATGAACATATTCGATCGTCAATTTAAAGTATTTACACAAGTGGATATCACAAAATCTTAAGTTATACTTAATGAAAATATAATTAAACTCTAAGTGTTAGTACATCTATCGTTTTTATGGGAAACACATTATACGAAATTAATTTCAACGATCCAACCGTCAACTTTGTTTTTATATGCTTCGAGATCGCATACGCCAAAAATCTCAAAAAAAAAACATGCAGAGATCAAGTAACGGGACAAAATATTTTGACGGTTACAAAAAAAAAATCACGATTTAACGGTAGTTTGAACTCCGATTTTGATGATTTTTTTTTGAAAAAAATATTTTTGATTTAATTTTTAATAAATATTGTAATGAAATTCTAAACAATAAAATAATAAACCCCAAAAGTATTCATCAATATATACTATATTGATTGATACCCACCAAAAGTATTCATCAATCTTGAAGGACCAACCAAAAGTATTCATCAATCTTTGCGCGACGCAAGGCCACCTACGTCACACAAAACAGCTTTGCGTGACGCATGTTCACCTACGTCACGCAAAACTGTTTTGCGTGACGTAGGTGGCCTTGCGTCGCGCAAAGTCAACGAAAAAAGCGGCAAATCTATCTAGATTTGGTGCCAAAATCTTGCGGGACCCACAAAACGTCGCGCAAACGGCCTTTGTGCGACGGCAGGTTGTGCGACGTTGGTCTCCGTCGCGCAAAACAATTTTGCGTGACGTAAGTGAACCTACGTCGCGCAAAACACTTTTGCGCGACGTCGGTCTCCGTCGCGCAAACTGCCGTCGCGCAAAGGCCGTTTGCGCGACGTTTTATGTTTAACGTCACGCAAACATACTATGCGCGACGAATTTGGTTGCGTCGCGCAAGTTTCCGTAGCGCAAAGTGTTTTTTCTACTAGTGCTATTAACTATCAATTATTTACATAACCGACTACGTTAGCATTTCTATTCATGAGCACCTTTTTTGACATCGGAAATTCTAGTACCAAGAAATTTTAAAGCGAAACACTGATAAGTTGCTTAATAGGGTTTTTCCCCTTTCATACCACACAATGATCACCAAAGGTTAATTCTAATTTAATTCTTGTTGACTAGAATAACTACATCACGTGATCGTTGCAGCAAAACAACATAGAAAATAAAACTGAAGGTCGTATTGTTTGCAGTTTGTTATGTATTGTTTCTCAAAGAAAAAGCAACACATTAGGTGAAGTGTACTTGTTGCTTTTGAAAATTCTTGTCCGGGATTCAAGGAACCTTGTTATTAGGTAAATAACAAAACCTACCAATCTATCACATCTACGAGCATTATTCGAGACAGAGTATATTGGCAAGCTATTGCGATGTATAACAATGTTGCACTATATAGGTTGTGGGGTTTCAAACTACTTTCTAGCTACTCTGCACGTACGGTTCTGAAACAACAAAGCATCAATTACCATATGAGTAATGCTAGGGAGATCAAATTTTTTAAACCAAAATTTGCAAACCAAACAATGTGGTTGTAGATGATTAGATTATTCATTAAGTGTCGATTAACGTGCTTGTTTCTTATTGGTGACACATCACAATTGGTTTGCAAATTTGGTTTAAAATTTTGGTTTCCCTAGGTAGCCGCTTAATGATTAATTTGGACACCACATCTATACAACTTTGATTTTCAATTTGTAGTTGAAAGATTTTCTTTGTTCAACACCATTTCTGCACCAATGCCACTAGGTAACCGCTTAAGGATTAGTTACCGATGGAGAAAGAGAAAAAGAATGCATTTTGTTTTGAGGATGTTCTGATAATATCAATCAAATATCGACAATGTAACATATCAAAGTACCGGAAGTTCATAATGGATATGGAATCTAGCTACGAATACCTCACCGAAAACATAGTAACGTCGATGACATGTATTTAGAATGATAGCCAATTCAGGTCGAAGACATAGTAACGTCGATGTTGTATGGAACAAGATTAAGCGACCCTAGCTTGAAATGAACAATGATGGAAAATAACTCAATATCCATAGCCATTTACTCTGAAATTAATTTGAAACGCAAAACCTTCCATAATTGCATCTCAATATATAATGTGTTCAGAAAACTCAATTCACTTCCTTTTACCAATCATAGACCAATCCAAGTATTCAACCGTCAATGGTATCTCTATCTATGCATGAGAAGGGAAATTTAGACAAACGTATTCACCTCCTCTGAAAGGGGAAATTAATCAAGGAAAGCCTCCTGAAACTTGGAGCCACACTAAGATACTCCACATACAGTACCCTACACATCTACTCAAGTTGACAATATATTGACATGATTTAAACTCAACTTCACATCTACGTGCAATTCTCACACCATGTGGTTCTATACAACACTACAAAAAAATAAAATAAAACCTTGCCAGACACAAAATTTTTGTTAGGTCAAATGTGTTTTCGTTGTCTAAAACTTTAGGCCGTTGGGAAATGTTGGTTGCGCAAAAGCCATCATTTGAACTCTTACCCGGCGAAAAGAAGTTATTTGCCGAGAAAATTGAGTTTGCCCAATGAAAGAAGTCATTGGGTAAAGGTGTATTGACCGCCTTGATCTGATGAAAATATCTTACTCGACAACGTCGTTTCGTCGCCTTACACAAAATTAAATACTCTTAAAATTTTGACCCTATGACATTTTCGTCGGATAAATGTTTTAAACCAAAAAATAAAATAAAATAAAAATTTGCTCAACAAATATTCGTCAGGTTAACCTTTTTAAAATTTTTTGTGAATATATTCGGTATTAAAACAATATTTAATGTAAATAATTTATTTAATTCTAATTATATCAATGTAAAATACTAAATTAATGGAAACTTAAAAAAAAGAATATTTAATTACATTCAAAATAAAATTGTTCTTGCCACTTAGTACTAAGGTCTAGTGGTATTTTTCTTCACTTATAAGTGAGAGGTCTTAGGTTCGATTCTTGCTAAAGACGAAATTTGAACCAGATTATTGTTAGCCCATTGTGATGCTAAGTCCATCCCCTCCCCTTAGTGAAGATAATGTTATTTGTTCAAAATAAAAATTGTTCTTACAATTATGTAAAGAAAAAAACTAAACGAGAACCTAAACTACTCGTGTGGTTGCTAAGGTGGCAGAGGGAATGGCGCCTGAAGGTCACTCGAGGGCTCAGGAATGCGAATGCCAAAAGTTGAGATTGCTTGGGTTATTCCAGCAATGTACTGTCAGATATATTCGTTCCGCTGGAGCACAATTTCTCGCTGACGAGCACCTTTTTCTCTTAGGTGCGCCTCTTTTTCTTTTTGGCGCTCAGCTTATTCTCATCAGCGCGCTAGCTCTATCTCCACCTGGTACAATCTAGAAGACGTTTCGGTTGGAGGATGAGAGCTAGATGAATGAGAAGACCTTCGAGGTCCCGAAACCGACCCATTTATAGGTTGCGAATTTCTTTGCCTTTCTGTCACCCAACCCCGTCCAACATCAATTGTAAAGACACATTTGGATCAGGTGTCAGCTCTTCCATTAGGTTATCTGGTTGCTGCTAGGAGAGGTTGGCCAGGTACTCGTCCTTCTTCTACTTCATAGAAGTCTACAAGAAAAACCGAGAGAAACCAATTTAGATTATCGATCATAATTTAAACATTGTTTATTGTAATGAAATTTAAATCTAAAACGTAGAACGAAACACTTTAAATGTCGTCCGCGACCTAGTTGCCATAATTGGCATGCGTAACTCCACAAACCTCCATTTCCGGCAAATGCGAACCACTCATTCGCCATTCCTCGGCCCGGTAAGATAAGAGTTGAGAATCATAGTGATGAAGGTACAACTTCTTCTCCCATTACCTAATATGAATGTTTGTTTTTAGTGATTTTTAGCGTATCCGATCTCGAAATATATACAAACAAGTTTGACGGTTGGATCGTGAAACTAGTTTTAGAATGCGAAATTCATCGAAGGAATTTAATATGCCAAACATGTCTCTCACTTTATATATCCACTTACCTGGCAAAATAAAACCCTAAAACTAATTAAGCCTTTGCATGATAGAACTTTTATGGTTCGTTAGGCAAGATTTCACACACTACACGCCATTTTTTCCCTTTGCACCAAATGTTTGCCTGACGAAATTAAGGACTCTTGCCCGACCAAATGTCTCTGTCACGCAAAACCCCTGACAAAACCCTAAATGTTAACCATGTTTGCTCGACCAACTTAAATTTTTGTCGGGTAAAACACTTGACCCAACGAATTTGGGTTCGTCCGGCAAAATTTTGTAGGCAATAGTAATTTCTGGTAGTGCTAGGATTTAGATTTTTGGCTAGCTATAACATTTACAAATCAATCATAAATTTATTGTTTGTTGTTGAATACTCAATCATGGAGGATGGATTAAGGGAAATAATTTCGCACTTATTTTCCCGTTCTACATGCTCCTATCTATTTTTGTTCATTGATTCTCCTTTAATTTATTCGATTAAAAAATCAAAAATAAATAAAATTGTGTAGAGGGAGAATAGGAGTATGCGAAAATATATATGATCATAATAGTTATCCCTTCATTAGCCAATTTATATGATGAATATATAGTGGAAAGTAACTCTCCTTCCCCTTCTCAAAATATGATTTAATTTCATGATATTATTCTAGTACATACCTCCTATCAAGGTACCTGACCTAATTAAAGTACATAGAGTTTAAAAAGAAGAAACAAAAATTGCAAAACCATCTACAATACAATTACAATTGACTCCAACTAATTACTTAATGCTACTTTTCTCACCGTGTATCTTTCTTCATAGAATGGAAGGTGTATATATATATATATATATATATATATATATATATATATATAGAGAGAGAGAGAGAGAGAGAGAGTGTGTGATGAAATTAAAAGAATATTGAAAAAAAGATAAAGAAACTAATTAAAGATGTTTTTTCTTTTCTTTTTACTATTGTCTATAGAAGTTTGATATATTACTCAATGAAGAGAAGTGGCTGATTAATTGCTTAACAGCCCCCGAAGTCCCTAAAGGAGAAAGAAGAAGAATTCTTGTCGGGCATATTGCTTCCACCACCACCACCAGCATGGCGGAGCCCTAGAGTGAGTGACACGTCACCAGCTGCCGTGGTGGTCCCGAAGCTTATAAGCGTAGAAGAACCGATATTACTACTATTTGGATGATCATGATGAGCTGCAATATTTGCATTACCCGAGGTGGTCCCATAGCTGCGACACGTGTCGTCGGCAGCCGCGGCCTTGAAGCACTGGGAAGCAGGCGGCGCCACCGCAGAGGAGGTGGTGGTGGCCATCATGGGGTGGTGCTGCTGCTGTTGCTGATGCCTATTGATTGCTATGAGTGAAGAGTCGTTTTCAGAGGCATTGATATCGGATCTTTTGCCTGTTGGCGAATTTGTTGTTGGTGGTGGTGTCGTGGCAGTTGTCATTGTAGGCGTTGGAGTCTGTGCAGAGAGGCCAGCATTGTTGTTACGTTCTCTCTCTTGATCTGCGGTTGCACTAGCAGCTCCTCCTCCTCCTCCTCCTACTTCTTCTTCTTCTTCATTGGCTTCTTGCTGGTACATCTCTTCCACCATGGGTTTCCACAATCTAACCCTAGCATTTATGAACCAATTTGAGACCTGCATTCAAAACCAAATCACTTTATTATTAAGGTCATGCATCAACGTTATTAATGCAATTAATCAGTCTCTCGATTTTATAACAGTCAAACGATGGGTTTATCACTATACAAGAATTACTTATATTGAACGGATTCACCATCAGCGTCTAGTTCCGTTTCAATAAATTAACACGTGTAAGTTTTTCAACACATATTATTGTATTATTAAATCATGATGTCACATGGCAATGAACTCATTTTATGTAAGTTGTTCTACTACCAATACTGATTGATCACTATATATGATGCCAAAAATGCATATTTTATTATAACAAGTATTGTTGTACGTTGTAGTAAGATTTGATTAAGGCTGAATGTGGTCCAATGTCTTAGGAGATAGAGTGTTGGGTTTTCACCCATGCGTCATAAATTCGAAACTCCACCTCCTCTAACTTATTGTCATAGTTTCGAACCTCCCTCACTTAGTAATAATAATTTTATTTTAAAGAAAAAGATTTGAATAAAGGCCAAGCATCTAGGTTAGTTACTTAGCAAGCATGTAAAATTACAACACCAAGTTTGATGGACAATCTGGCAATAAAAAATAATTATTTTGATAGACTATCTGGGCAAAAATAATTATTTTGATAGACTATCTGGGCAAAAAAAAATTATTCATCACGTGCTAAATTTTCACATGTTATCATCTTTTTTTCTCTATAAAGGTGAGATAAAAACTACCTCCAAATTATGACATGTTTTAAGATTTTTGTAACTAATATGTTTTGGCTTTTCAAGCAAACAATGAAAACCACATTTTTTTTTTGTCAAATAAACCACATTGAAGTGAAGAAAAAACATAATCAATGCAAAAGACACAACTTAGTAACATTGCTAAAGCTTACTATGTTTAAAGACCTAATGATGAAACACTAGATGAACTTGCCATAGTTAATTAAAGATATTATGAATAGCTTTGATTTGCTATGACCCATTGAAGTGGGTGCATTTATTTTGTCTTTTAACTTAAGGTTCTTGAATGATAAGATGTGGTAGGGAAGGTGTCATTTGATGTGAGTGTGTGTGAGTGAGAGAGAGAGAGAGAGAGAGAGAGAGAGAGAATCAAAGCTGCAAACTCTCATGTCTCATCTGTTATGTACCTGCATGGCACAACTCTTTTTTATTGTCTGTAGGTGTGGGGTTGGTTTTCACTCTTATCAGATTTTATGTCAAGGAGTTAAAAGAATCCAAAGTTAAAGAAGAAAGAAATTTAACAAATAAAAAAGTTAAAAGAATAAAGAAAGGGGCAGAGAAAACACATTGGCTTTCTTCAACAGAAAAGCTTAATTAGAAACCCAGAGAAATAAAATCCAAACCCATGTAAGTTCTTCTGAACCTACTGCTGGTCCCTTCCCTCCCATGATCCCATCTCGTCTTTCTATCTAGCTTTCCTTCTTTTTCGTTAACTCGACAGTCTATATATTATAGACTTTAACTTAATGCATACACAGGAGCCCTTTCTTAGCAAGATTTCCTTTATACAGTAGCAAAAACGAAATGGTAAATATCCCGGAGGGACAATGCATTTAACGTATAGGACCCTCATATACTGAAGAAAAAATGAATGAAACAATGAACCATATAAGAGTTATGGATAGTGAATACATAGTCCCTAAATGTTCATTTACCGTACGTATGTATTAACTTATATATATAGGGAATTGTTATTAGCACTTAGCACTTTAAAAATATCATTATACACTCCTCACAAGTGTATTACTCTTTCTAATTATAGAATTCTTGAGGTGCTAATTAAGATTTTTAAAATGTCAATAGTAATTCACTATATATATATATATGCGCGCGCGCGCGCAAGATGAAGCCAAAACTAAAATAATTACCTGATTTCTGGATAGTCCAGTCTGTCGAGCCAACAGATGCTTATCAGCATCGCTTGGATACCTGAGAAAGAGACCAGAAAAGAAAATGACATCAGTGTCCTTGCCTGAACCGTATAAAGAGATAGTCTGCTTTCTCATTCTGTACCCCTAAGCCTACATGAGGTTAAAAATTATTTCTCTTTTTTCCCTCTGCATGGGCGTGAGAATCTAAGACAAGAAGATATCAGTCCCGATCGATCGCTACCTAGCTCAGCTCATCAGCGCTTGACCTGTGCCACCACAACAACTAGACCTAACAGAGTAGCTATCTTCGACTGTACAATCTCCTCTCTTTCTCTCTCGTATTTTCTAAGAGAGAGAGAGAAAGACATGATGAAGCTTTAGTGAATTAATGCATTTTCTTTTCCACAGCTTTTGGCTGACTACACAACATCCCAAGTAATTACGACGCCCTTTTAAAAGTAATCAGAATAGACTTGTACGTAGCTTGACTTAATTAGTTAACTAGTTGATGATATCAGTACCTATCATAAATAAAAGACTTACGTTTCTTGGACTAATTTCGACCAAAACAAAACACTACTTAGACTAATATAAGTAATGTTTCATTACTATATTTATGTTTTCACCTAGACATTTATGTTACGTAATTATAAGTAAAAATCAACATGATCAATAGTTCAAATGATAGATAAAAACTTACTATGCAAAGCATTGTCTTATCATATATAGAGAGTGCCGATAACTAGACACATATACTAATTACATTGTTGGCACAAAATCTAATACAGACGTGTCCCACACACATGATGATAGCGCACACCTCTATGTTAAAACATATATATCAACAATTGTAGTCATTTTGCGTGTGCTTAAATATCATTTTTAACTTTGATAGACTGTTAACTTGATAGTGTGCTTTGAAATAAGAGTTTCCTACGTAATAGTTGACGGTCATTTTCATAAACTATATATCATAATAAGCAAGTAAAGCTAAAAGAGTATGGTGAAAGGCAACGTACGGGTGAAGAAAATGCTCAAAAAGCCAGGCTCTCAAGATGTTGACTGAGCGTTCCGGCAGACCCCGTTGGGGCCTCCAAGCTTCTTGTTCCATCATGCCCATTTGATGAAATGCTCTTTGCTGTCTTAGGCTTTGCTCTAGAAGCTTCAGCCTTGGGGTCTCTCCTTTGGTTATTCCTGAGGTTCCCGCACCATCTTTCTCTCCAAGTAGCTCACAGCTGTGCTTCAACTGTGCCGTGATCGCGTCCTTTAGGCACCGAAAATGTCTTGACATGGCCTTTTGAGCTAAGGCTGTGTACGGCACCGCCGCTCCGAAACCCATCACCAGATCGAATGCGTTTACCACCATCTGCATTTGTTCGCAGTAGTGATTGTACCTTCGATCCACCTGCAACCATGCACATGTAATCGACATTAACTATACATGTACGTATTAAATGCAAATGTCGGAGTTACTAGCAAGTCACAATCTCTTGAGGCCTTAAATGTTCACATTTTTAAGAAGTTGGAGTGACTTGATGGCTTGAAATAAACATAAACAAAAACAAAAACAAAAAGAAATAAATTAAATCATGTATAATATGCGACTTAATTTAAAGATCAATTTTCATGGTTAATTAATCTTCCTCCTCAACCAACAAAAGGTTTTGACCAAAGAAGGCAACATGCATGTTGATAGTAACTAAGCAACTTTAGAAGCAGATAAGAAGTCTAGATCATGTTAGATTAGAGAAGGTAGTTACAAAGTGTAACAAAAGAAAACAAGAAGGTGACTAAAACAAGAAAAGTTGAGTACGAGAAAATTAAAACATAAGAAATGAGAGTGTAACAGTCATATCAAATGAGAGAGAGAGAGTTGGTCTTCTTATTTTCAGAGTATTATAATTAAGCTACAAATTTCTTTTTTTGAGAAGGATGTTTTTTATCTTGATTAAAGAAGAGAACAAATGCATATATCAAATTAGTGGTACGGCAAAAAAATGATTGTTAATTCCAACTATAAAAATATTATTTACATACAAAACTTACACACTTGTTGATATAAAAAAATAAAAACAGGGTCAATTAATTAATTAAGTTATAATACCAATGGCTTCCTCGAAAAATTACTATGTACGGTATGATCATAACCCAGAGAGGCACTCACATACATAAATATCTTCCTATACGTAATATGATGATATGAAGCTAAGTATAAACCATATGATTGATTGATTGATTAATGGTCTGCCCGATCAAAATAATGTTGGTTATTGCTAAGCACATACTTACCTATAAGTAGCAGTGTTTCACTTTTTCCTCGATCCTAATTAAACATAAATCCAAAATGTATACTAGCTTAAAGCCAGCACCAATCCCATTTTGACCAGTGAAATATATTATCATTTTAATAAATAATTGTAAGTGGCCGGAATTTTCTGTGTTTGTCCCGCTGACTTGGAAGGAAAAAAAAAACACAATGAGGTCTTCAATAAAAAAGGAGAAGTCTTTGAAGAGAGAGAGAGAGATTACATGCCTCATCAAGCATGGACAGTAGTTTGACTTTCCTTCGTTGATGTTCAATCCTATCAGCGGCTGGCAACGGAGGCACATCCTTTGATAAAGATGAAGAGGTACCACCGCCGCTGCCACTAGTGCCAGCTGGATTGGAACTAGGGTTTGTGGTGGTGTTATGCCTACCACTAGTACTACCACCAAACTTGCTCTTCTTGAGCTGACCCCTCCCTACACTGCAAAACTCTTCCAACAATTCTTGGGCAGCCTTCACATACTTGGAGTTCCTCAACACGTTCACAACTCCGAACGATGATGACGACGACCCGAAACCGACATGATGACCGCCTACAACGCCACCTTGCTGCAAACTATGCAATGCCTGATGATGATGGGAAACCAAATTCTTGTATTGAGTATTAGACCCTTGATGTTGATGATCTCCTTGATTATTGTAATACAATAAGCTACTAGCACTCTCTGATCCCATCCCGAATTCGTTAGCTTTTGCTGCCTCCAAGTGCTGCAAAGAAGTTGATAGAGACAATGAAAGTCCTTGGCCTTCCACAACCCCACCAATTTCACCACCGCCGCCAGCGGTATTGCCTCCTTCTTCATGGCCTTGATGACTCTCAGGAACCCAAGTGAATTGACCAAAAGCCGCTCCTCCGGACGCGGCGGCAAACCCTTGGAGTGAATTGGTGGTGGTGGTGGATGGGTTTGGAAGCAACATGTGAAGGGTGGAAGAAGTGGTGTGAGAAGGAGGAGGAGAAGGCGATCTTGGTTGTGATGGGTTCATTAGGAAAAGCTGCATGGCTGCCGCTGAGTCTGCATTAATTGTTGAAATCTGGGGATGATGCTGATTTTTTGAATCTCCCAATGGTCCCAGCCCACCACCACCCACTCTTCCGTACCAGTCGGCCGCAGCAGACACGGCAGCAGTCTGCTGCGGCTGAGGCATCATCCGATAGTTGGTTGACATTGGATGCCCTAGCAGTTCGGCAGCCCCAGCAGGGCCGCTGCCTGGAGGGTAATTGAACATCTCAGACAACATGCCGGCGGTTTCATATGCTGGGAGGCCACTGGATTCTTCCTCGTCTAGGCCAACAAGTGCCGACGGGGCAGGGGTTTCGAAGCCTTGCACCCTCAGCTTTTCCCTCCGGATCTGCTGTGCCAAGTGGTGTTGTTGCTGCCGCTGTTGTTCTTGGTGGCTTGTCATAGCCGATCTCTCGAAGCCATTGGAGAAGGTAAAGATGCCTTGGTGGTAGTCTTGGGACATAGAATTAGGAGGATTGTAGTAGTTTTCTGAATCAATTGAGTGGTGGTGGTGATGAAGATTTCCCTTTGGTGGCGGTGGTGGGAGTGGCGGTAAAGTTGCTATGCCCATATTATAAAACTAGTACTGATCTTCTTCCTCATCATATTTCTCTCTCTCTCTCTTCTTCCCCTTGTTGCCTTCGTACTCACTTCCCTCTCTTTTCACACTTGATTTACTGTTCAATTCAGAATGGATCGGTGAGACACACGCAAAAAACAAACAATACCCATCATGGAAGAGTACTTTGAGTACTCATTAATTCATGAAGCTGATTAAATATAGCAATAAGAGAAGAATTATTATAAACAATATATATAGTAATAGAGAGAGAGAGAGAGAGGAGAAGGGAATGATGAAATGGTTAGTACTACTACTACTCTTTGTTGGTGGTGTTCTTCTTTAATTTTTGTTTTCTCTTTTCATCTGTACTTTTATCATTTTCGGATTTGTTCATCACCATCATCATCTTCTAGTATATTTATATGCACATATATAATATATATACCTCTAGGAGTTGCAGAGTATGAAAGGATGTAAAGCTCTCAGATATCGTTTTCCCTTCTGTGGTATTGAAAGCTTCTTGAATTCCTCTCTCCCTCTCACACTTGTTTGTGTTGTCGCTCTGTCTGTCGTCTGTCTTTCTCTTTCTCCTTTTTTTCTCTTTGCAGCGAGTGTTTTTGCAATCACCTTCAACCCTTCTGAAAAAAAGAGGCGGTAGCAAGCGAGGGAGTGTTTTGTCTGCAAATATAAAAATAAAAATGGTGGCTTTCTTTGGGAGAGCAACAAACAAAAAGAGAAAGAGAAGCGGTCGCTATTCTTCTACTTCATCAGCTCCTATTCTTTTCCACACCAGTATTATATATTTATTTATGCTTCTATTCGCCTAAAACTTTTTAAAATCATTAAAAGAATATCATTACATATCAAACAAATTTGGAAAAAGGATGAAACTTAATTTATAGACTTTTGTTTCCAATGACCCTAATGTCCTCCATTTGAAATGTAATGGTTGAGGGTACTTTCGTCCAATAAAAAATGGAAGTTATGGCCTTATGAGTGCTAAAATTCGAGAAATTGGTCAAAATAATTATTTTTCAAATTCAATTTTGACAAAAGGGCTCAAATATCAATAATATTTTGAAAAGTTAATTATCTCAGTTTTTGTTTTCCAAAAAAAAATTGAGATAATTAATTTTTCAAAATATTATTGATATTTGAGTCCTTTTGTCAAAATATGATTATTTTGTAGTCAATGAGATAATTAATTTTTCAAAATATTATTGATATTTGAGTCCTTTTGTCAAAATATGATTATTTTGTAGTCAATATCTGATCTTTATATCCTTAATATCTTATTAATATATATGCAATATTTGATTGTTATGTCATTGGTATATGAAATTTGATTATTTCTTTAAAACTTAGTTATATTTTTAATATTTTTAATGTATATTAAGAAATGATTATAAAATTTTCATGTATTTAATATTATTTATGTGAATATATGTATTTAATACAATCGATACGGCTATTGCACAAAATAAATATAAGTATTGTAGACAAATCTGTAGAGTAAGGCAATTTGTTAAGATAATATGTTCTATTGAACTCACGTTTGAATCATTTTTTTCTTTTCGTTTTAGTAATTAAAATTTCTCCACTTAAAAAGGGAAATATTATGTTATTTTTGCATTGTGAAATGACAATATACCCTTTTCAGATGTCGGCTACTATTGTCATTTTATGGGGGTCCTTTAGGAAACCAACGCAAACTACGGAATAAAATAAGATAAGGTGAGTAGAAAGTCATCTCAATGATCGAAACTACCACCATCCTTTGATTGTCCAAATGACCGTGATACCCATGCCAATCATTATGTTGCGTAGGCAAAGCTCATTCGTTTGGCAGGAGCATTTTGGTCACTTTGAGTGATAGACCAATGCATTAATAACCCAGCCATAGTAAGAGAGAGAGAGAGAGAGAGAGAGAGAGAGAGAGAGGGATGCGCACAAGGCAGAGGGAAGAAGGAGAGAGAGAGAGATGGATGCGCACAAGGCAGAGGGAAGAAGGAGAGAGAGAGAGATGGATGCGCACAAGGCAGAGGGAAGAAGAAGATGAAGAAGAAAGTCGGAGAAGAACTTGTATGGCATGGATGCGCACAAGGCAAAGGATATGTATTATTTTTTTTAGTGTTCTTGTGTTATTAGTACGAGATGTCACCGTAACGGCGAATTCGTATTATACACGTTGTTATTCCAAGGAAGAGAGAAAGATATTGTGTTTATTAATATGAAAACCAATGATGTTTATGCATCCTAATGCAGGTTCAATCCTCATCGATATTCTCCTTTCTAATAATTAACAATTTAACTTATTAATGTTATTGTTGTAAAAAAATAAAATAATAAAAAATAAGGAAAGCGTGCACGCAAAGGATGGCTGGCACGTGCGAGAGGTTGGGATCAAGAGACGTTGGGTAATTTTGGGTCTGAAAATCACACTTAACCGCTTTATGGGATTGACAATGTCAAGATGGCAAATTCCACTACTCTTTTGGCGTGACCTTTGATCTTCACGGATGTTATCTGTGCTTTATCCTTTTTGGTGTAAAAACTAAAGAGTAGTATTATCTGATGTACTATATTTTATGTTGTCAAATTATTAATCTGAATTACATGTTGCGTTATACTTGAAAGCAAAATTTGAGTAAAACATTAGTTTGTGCACTAGATTAATGCACTCTGCAAGTTACGGATTTCGTGAACTAGGTAGGGAATGCCATTACTTATTCGTAGGAGGAGGTAGGAAATAGAAAAGGGTGAATCGAAATCAACTTTAATTTTTACAACCAACCAAAACGGGCCTCTCATTTTTAACGATGAAAAGTCAAATTTGTTTTGTGCAAGGGTATTCAATAATCTAATTAGTTCTAATTTCATTTAAACACTTTGTTGGAGTTTAGCCTTGTTTATTATTCTGATTTCTGAAAAAAAATGGTACACACTTTAAAGGAAATATGCATTCCCCTACTTCCTCACTCTAATTCTTTACAACGAGGTTGTCACTTATTTTGATTCCATATATGTTAATATACTCTTACTTCATTATTTCGACTTCATAACCAATATCAAATGTCAAGAGGCAAATTCCATTACATTTTTAAGATTTAGCCTTATTATTATTTTGATTTGGGAAGCTTTCCATTGAACACAAATTGAATAGTATAAGCAGCTAGCACCATTACTGTAAACCATCGTGAGATTTCAGCTCCACCGTTATCTTAAATGTCATCATTGATCATGGATGACAAATCACGAGTTTGAGGATGAGTTCATGAGCAAAGGAAAACCAGTAAAATCCCCTCCACGATCAATGATGATAGTTAAGATATCGTTAGAGTTGAAATCGCGATGACTTACAGTGATGGTGGTGCTTATACAAGTGTTGGGGGACTTTTAGGTCAAAGTGGACTTGGGCTTTGAGAACGTCCTCTTGTCTTCCTTGGTTCGGTTTCGTACCAAGTCCCAAAATATCTCGAAAGAATTAGCTTGTCTTAAGAAATATACTGGTTGGATCAATGACTCGAAGATAGCATGATTAAGCAAATAATGGTTTGCTCAAATGAGACATGTTGTGGAAGCTAGAAGTTTATCAGTTTAGCATGAGAGAGAGAGAGTTTGCTTGGTTGTGTAGTGTAGTGTAGTGTTCTAGATTGGATAATTTGGGTTTCCTGGGGTGGTAACAAGGCTTTTGATGTTGGGATATACAGAGGAAAACCATGAAAAAACTCCATGGTTACAGGTGTGATGCTCTCTAGGCTTTGAGGCTTTGTGTTCTCATGAATCCCTTTCTCTAAGTCTTATGACCTATATTTGTAGTTGAATGATTCCGTTCTAGGATTCCTAAGGATTCTCTAATTGTGGCTTGGTCTTCTCTCCCTTTTCTCCCTAGTTCTTCTACCACTTCCATTTTGGTGCAAGATAGCTAGGTGCTACTACCTCTTGAAACCCGTATCATGCTTTCTTCACAAGGCACTGCTTTCCGGGGTTAGCCTTCCACATGCGTTACTTTTGGTAATGCGCCTCTTACCGAGCCATACATCAACGTCGCCACTTCGGCGAGTTCTCGGGCCACCACAGCGCCACGTCTCTCTCTCCATCGTTTTTTTTATATTTTATCACCGTTTGTGCACGCTGTGCAGAAACAAAACATGAGCGTCGTCGTCGATGCCATGTTTCCTAGCGAGTTCTCGAGTTCAACCATGGTATGTTGCAAGAGTGTGAGTATTCTCTTCCTTTTGTTTTGGAGATGTTAATGACCTTGCATTTATGTTTTGGCAGCGTTGGGTGCAGATTCGAAGTTATGGAGATCTGCAATTTTCCGGTGAAGAACCGAAGAGTTTTCAGACCATTTTCAAGCCGTTATTCGACCTTGTTTTGATGTGATTTTGGTATAATCTCGTTCCTTATTCTTCTAGCTTCATTTTGACTAGTAGAACATTGATTTTGGTTGAGTATTGAGGCTGATTGCAGCCTCTGTGATTCTGGCTTTCTTCTTCTTCAATCCGTTGACTGCAATTCAAACTGGGTCAATTCGCCCCGAGAAAAAAAACAACAACCCGTTTACCCTAACCCGGATTCGACTAGGATCCATTTCAGATTTTGGAGGGAATTCCCTTGGAATATTCCATTAACTTCCCAGTTAACTTTAACAGAATATTCCGTTAAAGTTAACTGTTGATCGTTCGTTGACTTTTGTTGATTTTTTTGAAATTTTCTAGGAAACTCTCATAGGTTAATTTGATGCCTCGAGTCCATTTTTGACACCCATTTAGTGAAATTCCAAAGTCTTAACGTAGTTAACCGCTTTGGCGGCTCAGTTGACTTTTTGGTTGACTGTTGACTTTTTATAAATTTTGCCGGAGACCATCTTAGCATATTTCGACGCTCTGATTCTAAAGTCGCTCTTCGTTTTCCAAATTTAGTTGTTTCGGTTGAGTTTTACTAATGAGTACCAATATTATGCTTAGGTGTGATTACTATTGGAGACTCCAGTTTCCCTAGCTTGAAAGGATGTGACATCGCAAGTAACTGTGAGTGGGTCTTTGCTTTTAAATATTATATATTTATTTAGTTTCCATTTATATAGTTAATAAAGAATTTTCTATGTATACCTAGATTAGACTAACGTTTACAAGAATTAGCGAAATGACGGAATTTACGAAATTATCCTAAATCGTACGGGATGCACAAGAATGCTTTATTTAATTATGGTCATGATTAATATTTTATTAAATAGTATTATGTCGACATGAATTATCGATTTACTATTGCATGATTGTATTTACATTATCTACTCATCATGTGTTACACTGGTGTCAGTACTCGCACGGGTCAGGGCCAGGCTTCACGTGTATGTTCACATCGCACCGTACGCTCACTTTAGATCCATTGTAGGTGCCAGTCCTGTCCTAGATTGCTATAGGCAATTAGGACTCGTATGTGATGCACATAACGCAAGTCTTCACGTGAATGTAGTAGTAGAGCATCATTATTACACCTAGTCCTGTTCATGTCAGAATAACTCTGCATGAACTCGTGTGTCAGCATATGTCAATGAGCACCCGATATTATATGTTCGTTTATGCGAGATATTATGATTACCGGCTGTTACATGTTTTATAGGTTAAATATTGTGATTTATTGTACTTCTGAAATATTGCTATTTTGTGGTAAGTGTTTTCATACTATATGTAGTATGTTATATTTGGAAACTCTACTTGTTTTACGGCGAGGGGTTATTACGTTTTCGAAAAGGTTTTACAAAGCTTTATTTTTAGGCCCACTCACCCTTGTTTTTCGCCCCTCCAGGTTTTAGTAGCTAAGCTTTCGTATCAATGAGGATTCTTGGCAAATCTTGGTATAGGAGATTACCTTTGATGGTATAATTCTTATCCTACTTTTACAGTACTTCACTTATGCTCTGACATCACGTGTGAATTGGGTTCAATCCCACTCATACTGTACTTTACTTATGCTCTGACATTACGCTTATAATAGCAAGCGAATAATATTATGATCGTCTTGTAGATACATCTAGGTCATTGGTCAAGTAGTCCACCATTAGATTTTGATTAAGCTCATAAATACACTTTTAAATTCTCAAGAAGAAAATGGGGACCCAAGGTCAATTTTGGCTTAGATGGTCTGATGACCAATTTTTCGTCTGAGCAATCCTTGCAAGAATGTGCACAATGCACTATGTTGAGGCCTCAAAATATGTCCTTACATATTTGTAATTATCCGACACATCATTGTGGATCATGAATTGCCATGTTAATCATGCCATTATTTGGTATTGAACTTCTGGTTCATAATTAGTGCACATTACTTCCATGATTGTGCAATACATTTCATAAGAAAAAGTTGGAGCTTCTTTGGAAAAATAAATTGAACGATATACAAATTCGATATAATAATAAATTCAATTAGCAAATTTACAGTCGCATAAGAAAATCGAAATAAACAAAACTGAAAACACCATAATAAAAATGCTGAAAAATAAATAAAATAAAAATGAAGAGTCAAGCTATTGGGAGATAACTCAACCACTAATTGCGTGTAAACTCAAGGTAGGAGATAAACTCAACCACTAATAATGGAATAAAATGGTTTTCCATTTGTATCAAATAACAAGTCTGAATCTCAAAGTGGGTGATATCCACCAAATTCAAAGTTCATGGGAGAAATGTCAATTTGTCTTAACCATTTTTCATTTGTCTTAAATCAAGACTTTGGTAAATACATCAAATTTTTCGTTTTTATGCTGCAGAATCATACTCAATGTCTAATTGGAATAGCGTATGTACATTCACAAAAAATTTCGTTGCGTTTGGTTATACAATTCAAACTCGAGGAACTTTAGGCCCTCAATTTTTTTGCATCAACAAACTCTAGGTTCCGATTCATTCCAATAATACGTCATCTGGGATGTACACAAGTTCATTCCCTTGAAAAGGGACAAAAATAATTTTTCATGAATGTCGAAGAAAAATACTAAAGGTTTGAATCTACCGAATATGACATATTCATATATCCATTATGATTATAGATGCAATGAGAGATGCTTCCAATTGCTTGAATATGAATTTTGTATTCATCATGAATTTTGCCTCTTATATAAATGGGACTACAAGCCCTCGTATCATCATGAGATAAAAAAAATTATAGATCAGCGGACCGAAGGCCGAATCGAGTATCAATAAGCTTCTCTGGTCCTGGTCTCGTCCTGGTCTCTTGTATTATATAAGCACATTATAATGGAAGAGAAATGGCAACAAAAAAAAATCCCTTTAGTTGCACATGAATTGTATATATTGATGGAGGCAATATAAAGAAGCAAAATAATACAATTTCGATGAAGCAATTTGTATAGAAGAATGCGTAAATGACACGTACAATCCGCAAATTGAAAAATAAAATTCATATTAATTAGGTGTATTAAGATGCATGATGTCAAACACTAAACTGATCGCAATGAAAACTGAATTCTGACGATTATGACTAGAAATTTAAAAGAATACAATATTGGCATCGGTATATGGTTCATATGATTGAGCAATTGGATAGCAATAAAAACAATTGATTTCTTTATGCTAACCGATTATGCCATGCCCATGCAGTAATACGGTAGAAAGAAAACGAAAAAAAATAAAAATAGATACAAACTCATGTATTGTGAAAGAATAGGTTCCATTTGTACATGGAACAAGAAAAGATTGCTAACTGCAACAAACGGAAATCAATAAGTAGAGGTGCACAAATTGGCTGACTCACTGCATTAGAGTTATCCAAGAGTTTGCAGCCTACAATCCTCAAATCGAATCAAACTATAACATGCATACATCCAAAAACAAGCAAATTGGCATAAAAGTTTACTTTTATGCAAGATACATGTTTTTCTTTTCCAATATGAAAGTGCTGTAAAATCTCAAATGTTATATAAACACTTAAAAAAATAATTTGTATGAAAGAAGAACGAACAACTTAGAACTTAGAGCATGGTAAAGTCCAATGGTTGAGTATAAGAAAACTCTAAATCACGTGATGGCTCTTTCACGATGTGCTCGCAATTTTATATGGTCTGGTGACGTAACCTCCAAGAAGTGTGTTACCGTTTCTTGGCATCAGATATGTGATCCGAAGAATGAAGGTGGTTTGGGTTTGCGTGATCTTGGCTCTCTCAACACTACAGCTCTCTTAAAGCTTGGATGGCTTATTATTACTACTGATTCCCCTTGGAGTATTTATCTTCGGAAACGTTTCAAGCTACATGGTCGCCTATACTCTTGTAGTTATAAGCGATCTTCTATATGGCCTGGTATTAAATCCATTCTTCATATCTTGTTTCAGAATTGTCGTTGGGTGATTGGAAATGGTTCTACTACTTCCCTTTGGGTTGATAAATGGCTGGATAAGCCTATTGTGGACGTCGTTGGTGCAACAGAGATTGCCCCTTCTTTATCTCGTACTAAGGTCTCAAATATTATTCGTATGGGAAAATGGGTTATTCCTTATATTTTTTCTTCTACTTTCCCAGACCTAACTAAAGAGATTTTAGAAATGCCTCTTCCAATTGATGAGGATAAGGACGTTTTAATTTGGGAAGTTTCTACATCTGGTGTTTTTTCGTTTTCCGGTGGCTATGAAATTGTTCGTCATCGGTTTCCTGTCAAGAGTTGGGCTTCCATTATCTGGCGTCCTTTCATCCCACCTCGTTACTCTATTTTAGTTTGGAAGATTCTATTCAACAAGCTCCCAACGGAGGATCAACTTCAGCGCCGAGGCATCCCGCTGGCTCCAATATGCCAACTATGTCACAAGAATTCTGAATCTATTGACCACTTATTTTCTAGCTGCGAATTTGCACAATGTGCTTGGCGTTGGCTAGCTACCCAATTTGGCACTATTATTCCACCTACGGGCTCCCTCTCTGATCTATGGCTTGACTTTCTGTCAAAGCGGTTTTCTCCACATCTTCGCAATGTCTGGCTAGCTTCAGGGTTTTTCTTACTAATGACTATTTGGAAGATGCGTAATAAAGTGAAGTTTGAAGGCAAACCTCCCTCCTTCTCACGTCTCTGCCGCTCCACCTCGGCCTGGATTAGGCAGGTTGGAGCTCTCACCCCTGGCCATGTACGAGGCATTTTGGACAGGCAACTTTTAGTCTCTCTTGGAATATCGCCTAACTCCTGTAAAGCTCCCTCTATTGTCCCTGTTCTTTGGCACCCCCTCCTTTTTCTTGGGTCAAAGTGAATACTGATGGCCTTGCTAAAGGTAATCCGGGTCCTGCGGCATGTGGCGGGGTTTTTCGAGATTCTGCGGGTTATTTTCTTGGTGGTTTCTCCCTAAGCTTGGGCCATCGTACTTCTTTCTATGCGGAGCTCCATGCTGTCATCCTTGCTGTCGAATTAGCCCACGCGCGGGGCTGGCAAAATTTATGGCTTGAAAGCGACTCTTCTAGTGTAATATCATGTCTTGCTTCTGGATCTTTCCCTTGGTCGCTCCAGACACGCTGGAACAATTGTACTCTCCATTTGCAGAACATGGTTTTTCGTTGCTCTCATATTTTTCGAGAAGGGAATGTTGTTGCTGACAAATTAGCCAATTTAGGGCTTCTATCATCTTCTCTTGTCTGGCATTCCACTCCCCCAATTGAGATCCTCCCTCCTCTGCACTCAGATTTCTTGGGCATGCCAACCTACAGGTTTGTCTCCTCTTCTTGATGTGTCTTCTCCTTTCTTTTCCTAACCTTTTGGATTCCCTTTTGTTTTGCAGTTTGTCTTGCAGGTTATTTCCTCTTAAGGTTCATAGAGGGGTTTGGGCTTATGTCCGCCTAGTCTTTTCCTTGTATTTTCTTTTCCAAGAGGGGTACGGTCTATGTCCCCCCCTCTTTTTTCCGGCATTTCCTTTCTCAAAAGGGGTAAGGTGCATGTCCCCCCCTTTTTCTTTTTGTATTTCTTTTCTCTGTTTCTATGAGGGGTTAGGTTTATGTCCCCCCCTGTCTAGGTGTAACCTTCTTTTTTCTTATCAATAAATTTCCCTCGTACCGCCGAGGTTCTCCAAAAAAAAAAAAAAAAAAAAAAAAAAAGTGATGGCTCTAGCTCAAAAAAAAAAAAAAAAAATAGAAAAAAAGAAAAGAAAAAAAAGAGTGTGTTGGTAATGTGTATTAGAAAAAAAATATAGACAAAGAGAATAAGAGAGAATAGAGATAAAAGAAAGAGTGATTCTGAGGAGAAAATCTAGGTGACTTCCTCCTCATTAAAGTGCTTATTTATAGGCTTAGAATTTATATATAAAAAAGGTATTTACTAATTACATATTACATATTGACATAAAAGTGAACAACCATATAATAAATATTATTATAACAGTAATGAGTCTTAAGCAAGGGGATGCCTTCAGTAAATTAGAGACAAAAATAAATAGCTACAATAATTTTCTTTACAACTTCCAGATTCAATAAACAACTCCATAGAATAATTTTTTTTTTGGGTCCTATATGTGGTGACCTTCTTTTGGCATGTATTTAGTGACATAAAACTAAAACTGTTTGATAGAGAGATGTTTTACAGGATCATTTTGAAGACGTTTGCATGTTGGTGCCAAAAGCAATAAGTTATGGATTTGTTTCAGTAGCAACTCAGCAAAGCATGCGGTTTTAATTTATCATGTGATGTGAGGATGCTTTTCGTCTGATGTTGCCATCCAAAACATGTGTATTTCCGGTAACATATCCATTTACTGACCAAATCCTTATTACAATCCCAAATCCAAAATCTTTGTTTCCTTTATCCTGGGAGTTCTGTTCCCAATGATTTTTCATGCATATGATTAGTCATTTCATGCTCAAAGTGATAAGTAAACTTTAACCTAGACAGATACGCACCTGCACTCAGGCCCAAGAGCGCCAAAGCTAGTACCATAGCTAGCTAAATTTTATTTTTGAAACACAGCACTTATCACGGTTTTATTTTATTTTATTTTTATTTTTTATTTATTTATTTATATATTTTTATAAATAAGATGTACAGCCTGCACTCATTGGACTTCACTTTGGCAATAAAGTGAAGCAGCTAGAAGTACATAGATTTTGAAATCAAAGTTGTTGTATTTCATCCGGATTCTCTTTGTGAGGATCCTAGGGATCCTTACATTCTATTCGTTCATCGTATATCGTGCGGTCATAAATCATTTTGAAATTTTTATTTAAAATTAAACATAAACAGTACCTAACAAAAAATGACCGCACGATGTACGATGAATGGATAAGATGTGAGGATTCTTAGGATTCTTACAAAGAAGACCAGAGAGGATCTTCATCCGTTGTTTTTTAGTTGTACAAGTACAAAATCTAAAGAGATACTTTCGGAAGGCTTATTTGAGAGTGTTTTTACTCATTAGATTTTGATAATTTAAAATTTTCATTAAAAAAAAGTCATATCAACTCTCAAACAAAGTTCATAAATTAAACTCAGGGAACACAGAAGTTTTAGTTTGATTGGATTAATTAGTCCAAAATATTTGAGAACTTCAAAGTTGGGATATTTTAAGCTACTTGATCAATTATTTAGATTGTCATTTTAATCGGCTTAAACAATTTCTCTCTAGTTTTTGGACGTTTTTAATTGTATTAATTTAGTTTCATCCACTAAAACTTGTTTCTTGTTCCTTCAAATGCAAGTAGCTTGTATTAAATCAAAACAATGGAAAACGTCGGAACTGTTCTCTGAATTTCTTACTACCAAAATTTAGACTACTTTTACTTAACACCCATTAAGTAGAAAATTAAAAGGTTTCTTTTCCAACTGCGAACCGGATTGATAATTGACATCCCAACTAGATTCTTCTCCCACCTGTCGTCTCTTGGGGTGATGTCACGTGAATCCACCTTCCCTCACCCTCCTAGTCCCTTACACGCTTGATATATTGTATACATTAGTTGGGACCCTAGCCCTACTTCCTCATCAATAGAAAAAATGAAACTTTAACGAAAAGCTCCCGGTACTGTTCACTTTAACGAAAAACATATTTTTACACTAAAAAGTCAATTCTGGTATTATTCACTTTACCCTTTATTTTGTCCTTATCATTAAAACTCAAAGTTTTCAAGCCATTTTCATTAGTTTTCCTTAGAAAAAGACCCCAATTATTCATCAAGTCACGTGCCAAAGTCGGCTATGCACGTGTACATGTACTTTAATATATACTTACCACCACCATATCATACTTAAATCCTACATGTTTATGTTTTAGTTGCATGCAACTTGCCGGTTGCCATACCTAAAAACACCACTTTTGTCCTCTCTTTGCTTTGTTCTCTTAAGTTCACGTTCATGTGGTAAAGGGTAAAGAGGAAGACGAAAGAGAATAGAAGCCACCCCTTTGCGTAGGTGGTTGTGGAAGATTAAGGCTTGGATGGTTATGGTTCTGGCTTTATTTTTGGCTTTGATTTTGTTTTACATGAAAAACAATCTCAACCGCAAACCCTCTAAGCCACCCAACAACCACACTGAATCGTAAAAGAGTTAGTTGACAATTGAAAAGAAAAAGGAAGAATTCCAAGTACGAATAGCAAGAATCTTGTGATCACCATTAGCTACATAACATAAGCAAGAGCATCTCATGCGTTACGGATATTCCTAAGCGAGTGCATGCAGAGAATTTAGAATTCGCCACAACTTATGAGATACGTTTGTCTAATTTTGTGACTTAACTTCGATTATATTATGACATGGCTTTGATTATATTTGAACCTACAATAATATCAATTATCCGACTGTAAAACATTACAATATCAATTATAAACTTTAGGTCGACAACAACCATTGAATTAAAAAATTATTGGAAATTGATAAAATTGTGAAGCTAATTCCATATATATTTGTGGAACTTACAAAATAGGAATAGCCAAGATGATTTTGATGGAAGTTAAGGTTCTATCATAAAATCAATTAGCAA
Source organism: Malus fusca (assembly GCA_035220775.1). Classification (NCBI taxonomy): domain Eukaryota; kingdom Viridiplantae; phylum Streptophyta; class Magnoliopsida; order Rosales; family Rosaceae; genus Malus; species Malus fusca. The sequence continues at coordinate 20,569,482 of CM069073.1, read as the reverse complement.
CATAAGGAGTGGTCCTTATAAACCCTTGCAAGGTCAAGGATGTGGGACTTTTTCTATTCACATTCTCACATGCCATCTCACTTGGGGTGAAATTTCAAGTCAAACACCTGGACAACCCAAATTGGGTTACGTGGAGAACATGTGGCCATTGAGCTTCATACATGGGTCAACATGTGCTCTGATATTATGAAGGAAGTTGAGGTTTCTCCATAAAAACCAATTAGCAATATGGAGAGTGGCTCAACTCCTTATGTTATCTGGTTAGAGTTTGCCTGATGTGGGACTTGTACCTTTCACATTTTTTACTTGCGCGTACGTGCTTAATCCTTGCACTCCTCAAAATAGTTTAGTGTTATATATAAAAAATATATGGGAAAATTAGGTTCACATCCTTATTTTTGTTACTCCATTAATTAAAATCCTATTCATTTTTAATTTTTGATTAAGGTCCTTGGGTATTAAGAACATCATTAATTATTTGAATAATAAAATATTTTTATTTTTAAATATATTCCTTTAGTGTTAAAAATGTTACAATTAGTATATTTATATTTATGGCTAAATTTTTTATCATATATTTTTATTTTTAGTTTGTACCTATTTTTAATTTGCAAATATTTTTTAATTTGAACCAATTTTGTTTTCATTTTTAATTTGTACCCATATATTAGTTTCTTTTTGTGCCCATATTTTTTAAAGTTTTATTTGTGTTTGTACCTATGTGTATACCGTCACGTGACATTGTATATTTAATTAATGATAGAAAAATTACATATGGAATATTTATATTTTATGCCTAAACTTTATATATCATATATTTATATTTTTAGTTTGTACCCACTTTTAATTTGCAACATTTTTTTTAAAATTTGTAGTATTTTCTTTTTAGTTTTATTTTGTACCCATGTATTAATTTCTTTTAGCGCCTATATTTTTTAAAAATTCATCTGTACTCATAATTTTTTAATCTTTTATCTGTACCCTAATTTATTTATAATATACCCATTCTTCTTTATTAATGTACCACTTTGTTATATGTGAAATGTACCAATTTTTTTTAACACTATGGATACCTTCTTTTGCCATTTATTATTTCTTATTTTTACATAGTTTTTATCCATTTATTCAATCAAAATGTTTGAATATTTTAATTGTAACCGTTTCTAATAGTATTATAATGAGAGATTTTAAATTTATAGGATTATAAATCTCATAAAATATCGAACAATTAATGTCAAAACTATAAAAATATAAATATTAATAGTAATATAATGAGGTGTACAAAATCAAGGGACTTTGATCAAACTTTGAATAGTATTAAGGTTTTAATCAAATAATTTTAAGGATTAGGGACCGCATCCAAAGTATCCCAAAATATTTTAAGTTACAAGCTAGCCAGCCTGTTTGTAAAATAAGAAATATTACTATATTATCTTCATAATAAGCGAATGATTAGTAACTAATGCCTTGTGCAAGAGAAATATACATTTTTGGTTTGGCTTTAGCTGGTTAGCTTTGTTTCGATTTCATTTCAAGCAACAACCTAAAAATTTCCCACAACAAGCACACTCTAACCAGATAACATCAAGCACCTAATATTGGTTTACATGATGGAGAAAAGCCAGCATCGTTTGACAGAGCTCCTCCAACTACACTCTACCAGCTTCTCCAATTAAACCTTGGAGCTACTTAATTATAAAGAGACCATTTATATGATGTGTGTGCATTTTCTCTTAAAGCACATTCTCTCTAAAACATATATACCCCACAAGTTCATCATCATGTGTGTGTGTATATATATATATATATATAAGCATCTCTTGCTAGCTTATTCATGAAATGTGTAATATTAATGTTAGTATTAATATGATGAAACGATTGATTCATCACTTACATAGGTGATCATTACCACAAAGAAAGTTGAGGTTCCACTTTAAAATTATTGGCAATATGGGGAGTAGTCCGACTTCTTATAAACCCATGCAAGGGCCCTCATCCCATCAATGTGAGATTCATTCTTAACATGCCCCCTCACGTGTAGCAAATTTTCAAGCTTAACACGTGAACAACACAACAGGTGATGTGGAGCGCGTGTGGCCATTTGGCTTCACAAGTGGGATAACCTACTCTGATACCACGAAGAAAGTTGAGGTTCCACCATAAAACCTATTGGCCATATGGGGAGTAGCCCAACCTCTTATAAGCCCATGCAAAGTCCCTCCTCCCATTAGTGTGAGATTCATTCTCAAGAACGTGCTAAGTAAGGCGGTCGAAGAAGGCCACAAGTAGAAGCAACCGATGCTTTGTTCGTTTAGTTGACTCATTGCTTCCAATCAGTGGTTGCTGTCATGCTGGCAAAAACAGGGGTTTCAGCCGGTTTTACCTACTATTAGATTCGAACCAATGGCTCTTGCCGTATGAAAGCGATACTCTAATCGCTGAGTCAAGTAGGTCAAGCTGAGTCAAGTAAGAGAAAATAGACTGATAAGAAAAAGTCGTGCAACCTAAATTCCCCTTACTATACAGGAGGGCGGAGCGCGAAGAAAGGGAAAGTGTTATCATTATACGAAATGAAGCAGTGGCTAGCACACTAAGATCAACCGCTTGGATAATGCGAAGCCTTTTTTTCTCGGTTGCCCTTCTCTAGGTACAAAAAGGGTTGTCCTTCTCTAGGTACAAAAATGAATAGACCAATTGATTATAACAACTGATTGCAGAGTTGATCATTCGGACCTTAAACATCAATATGTATAATGTAACAAACAAATGTGAAAGTTTAGAATGTGCGTTGCTCATATTTTCTTATTTTTTATTGCAAGATTTAATTTGTCGATCACATTAACTAGCTTGTCTAGCCATAATGCATGTGTTAAATTATTGCAATATCTTGATATATACTTAACGCAAGGTGAGCAGTGTGATTCAAATTGATTGTTTCTGACTGGCTCTAAAACGAAACTTTATATGAGAGGATGGGCAACAACTCTCTACATTCACATATTTATTGTTCGGCACCATGATAAACTAAGAAAGTTTGATCAGTGTGTCTGGTCATTTTAAATGGGATTTTTCATCACATTAAGAAATCTGACGATTGTAATTCTACTTGGATAATACTTGCATCTCCCATTGTCAGGATGCACATATCCCTTTATTTGCCAATATTGTATCTTAACCGAATAAAATCAATAATTGGAACCGTTTAATTTATTAATCTTCATTTGAAGATTACTCCTACAAAACTTCATTTAAATTCGAGATTCTTTAATCATTCAAACACATCAAATAAATGGACGGTCCATCATGAATGTACTACTTAGTCCATATACCATCGATGTGTTCTATATATTTGAATGACTAAATGATCTCCGATAGAAATGATTTTTTGTACGGGTGCTCGTCAAATGATTTTTTGTACGATATTCAAAAATAGAGGAATATGTGCATCCCGAAGAGAGGAAATGCAAGTATTATCCTTATACTTAAATCATATGATCATTTGGGAACACTGATTTAATATTGTGTTGTAATCATCTCGCCAGTGGTGCATGTATAGCGAGGGTGCGCATATATATGCAATGAATCATTTTCTATAGGCTAATGCTAGTGAGACCACATATTTATATCATTTAGCGTATTATATGGTGTAGAAAGTTATGCATGTATACAACTAATATCTAATGAAATAAACTCATTAATTGGCGTGGTATATCCACATCACTTACCATATCAAATAATATATCATTGTAATACAAAAAGTGTGATTTTCCTAACATAATCTTTTTTTTATATAATTAGTTATTGTATATTATACGTCAACTCTAAACATGTAGAAGTCCAAACAAGTCATAAGTCAAAACTTGATTAAGAAAAAAATCACCGTTTCATCTGAAACTATTGAACTAAAAATGTGCATAATTTGATACAAGACTTCCTGCCGACAGTGTATGCTGATACATACATGCTTTAGTTTCTAATTCCTAACTTATCTATCATAGATTGCAACCTTCTATACATTACTTGAATATAATTATATTCATTCACACCGCAACTACAGAGTATCGCTATTCTTTTTCCTAGAAAAGGATATCATCCGCCACCTTTTATATATTTCATTTCAAATTGCAACTTTTGATAGTGACATTGCGTTACAGTACTAGCTAGTGGATGTGTTTGATTTGACGTAGTAGAGAAATACAGCTACAACTAATTTTAAGGCTAATCTCAAGTACAATAAAGGCTACTTTATGGGATGAAAATTATGTACCTGACATTTTGGCGTTAGTCTTGTACTTAATTGTACGTCGATTTTTTGGAATTTCATATTATAAAGAAATTCAGTTCAAATTCTAAACCCAAATCGACATACTTATGGACATAACAGTAGGCCTTATATCCATATGTTGTACTTGCCTCTATTAATAGTTTAAATATGTTGGCATCAGAATTCAGAACCAAAAATGGTTTGTTGCTTGTAGTACATACGTACGCATGCCATGTGTTATTAGGTTTCATATGTCAGTGATATTGTTATCAATTTAACCTGTGAGTGTTCAAGTTTATGGACTACACATGGAACTCTAGTCACTTAAAACACCACCGCCATTATGGTCAAAAGAGCGTTTGAGCCATGAGTTGTGTTTTTTGGGTCAAAGAGACTAGGTCCTTTTGGTGGAAATTTTGAGGTTCTCTCTCTTTTCAGTCGGTAATTAAGTTGTTATACTGAGCCCTTGACTAAAGTACAAATTTGAAAATAACATTAGCTCTTTACTCAACAACCTAAACTTAGTGAAGATCTAGACCTAAGTTTTATTTTAAAATACCAGTGCAACATTTGGGTCATATCAAATTTATTACAGCCTAATGTCGGAAAAGTTTTTGAATATATGTTCCTAATTATGTGTTATAATATAAATAAACAACGATTTAAACGGTGTTGGGGTCAAAAAATGTCACTTACAAATCCAATCGTGTCTCAACACCCAGATCTGCAAAAATGGCTATGTAGGTAAGGGGATCAGTGCTATGATTGCTTTGAGTTCTGCTTGTAATGTGTATGCTTACGTACGAGTTGCTATTCGGCCGTAGATCGGGTTTTGGGTTCATCCATGCATAAATTATGAAATAAAGAATATGCCGATTTATGATCATGCCATGTCAATCAAATAAGTTTATTAGACGCCAAGTCCAGGCAGATCATGCATATCTACCATGTCAAGCTGCATTATGATATTAATACATTAATATTATAGTACGAGTCACGCCAAGCATGCGGTATGCTTAAATGGGCTCAAGGCAAGTTAATAACAATAATAACAGAAATGCCATGTGGCAATTGTTAGTTGAGTGAGTTAGTTACATTGGATGAAATTAGTTAGAGGGGTATTAGTGTAATTGAGAGTGTATTGGAGGATGTATAGTGGATGTAATTGGTGTCATAAGGTGTATCATTGTGTAATAACTTCTCTCTTAAGAAATACAATTCTCTCTCTTCTTCCATTGATGTTTTTCGATTTTCTGCAAAGCTTTCTTTGTTTTGCTACTGTTAATATGGTATCATCGCCTTCCTTGGCTTGCTACCATCGATTCTGGTGATCTTCCACTACTCTGGTGAACTTCTAGAAGTACTTGGTGTGCTCGATTTCCGCTTCTACATTTGGTGATTTCTGATTTTTGCGTCTGTGGAGCTGTGAATATTGAAGATTGGATTTGTACTTGGGGTTGTTTTCCTGAAGAATTGGTGATCAAAATGGTGATGAACAATTAGGTGATTCGTAACTTTTACCTATGTTATGGGTTTGTTGAAATCTGCAATTTGTGAGTGTGTTCAAATAGTTTTCTTTGTTCTGCAATTTGGGATCTTTGTTGAAGCATATGTTACATTATGTTAAATCAATGTATACATCTTTCAAGAAAGTATCAATCTTTCTGGACTAAGAAAGTGTCATTCTTTCTTAAGAAATAGTTCAATTTTGGTTGTTCAAGATCAAGAGTATCAATCTCTTTCAAGATTTCAAAAGTGTCAATCTCTGAAAAGATTTCGAAAGTGTCATTCTTTCTAGGAAGATATTTCTGTTGTGGAGTGTTATTCTCCTTAGGTGGTTTGTGATTCTTGCTGAGTTTTCCATACTTTCTTGATATACATTGACTTGATAGAAATGGCTTCTCCATTTAAAGTTGAAAATTTGTTGGGAATGTTAACCATAAAACTAAGAGATGACAATTTTGCCAAATGGACATTTCAGTTTCAATTTGTTCTTAAAGAACATAAGCTGTTTGGGTATTTTGATGGCACAACTGTGTGTCCACCGAGATTTGTTATTAATCCAGAAACATGAGCAACAAAAGAAGTAATTGTTGCTTACACTGAGTGAGAAACCAAAAATATGGCTCTTTTGAGTTTATTACTTGCCACTTTGACTGATGAGGCAATGTAGTATGTTCTTGGATGTAGAACTACAAATGAGACATGGTCTAATCTTGTTGATCGATATGCATCTGTTTCCAAGTCTAGAGTTAAGCACTTAAAGACTGAATTACACACCATTAAGAAATGTACTAATACTATTGATAAGTACTTGTTGAACTGATGCTGAAGAGTCTGTGTCTGATAATGACTTAATGATTGTTGGTTTAGCTGGTTTGCCTAAGGAGTATTATGTGATTAGAACTGTGATTTTAGCTAGAGAGTCCACTATCACTTTGAAGGAATTCAGGGCACATATATTAGGTGTAGAGAAAGAAATTAAAGAGGAAGTTAATCTGTTATCACAGAATTTGTCAGCTCTCTACATGCAAGGTTCTAGTTATTCGAGTGGGAATTCAATGAATGCAACATCTTCATCTAATCCTCAGGGTCATAATCATATACCTGCAACAACTGGTGGTGTAATAACTTATGTACCCTATGGTTCATCTTCAATGTCATCTAATGGTACTTTTGTTCAACCATAGCATCTTGTATTTTATCCTACATCCTGTATTTTATCCTATGTCTTCACCATCTCCTGAATTCTATATATATGGTTTTGTTGGCCAAACCAGTTCCAATAATCAGCAGAATTTCAGGCCTCAGCAGAACAATGCAGGTTATAGACCATATAATGGAAACAATTTTAAGAACAACAACAATTACAGGAATAACAGTGGTGGTTATAAAAGGAAGTCATATTATTCTGGTGTTTCAAGACAATCTCAGAATGGCAATGGTTCATGGTCTGGAAGCACTGACACAAGGTCTAATGTAGTCATTGAATGTCAGATATGCAATAAACGAAGGCACACTGCTGCAAACTATTTTCACAGAAACTCAACTTCTTCCGCTTCTGGTTTTGCTGTTGAATGCCAAATCTGTGGAAAGAGAGGACATGTAGCTCTTGATTGCTTTCATAGAGAAAATTATGCATTCCAAGGACAACCACCACCACCATCTCTTTCTGCCATGAATGCACAACACACAACACAATTTATACCTCAGAATGCTTGGATTGTGGATTCTGGTGCATCTCATCACATTATTGCTGATGTTAATCCATTAACACAAGTTACTATATTTGAAGGTGCTGAGAAACTAACTATTGGTAATGGTACAAGTCTACCAATCCAACATATTGGTGCTACTACATTGAAAACCAATAATCACTATCTTGCTCTTAGTAAAGTCTTACATGTTCCCAACATTGCCAGAAGTTTGCTTTCTGTCAAATAATTATGTGTTGACAATAAAAGTTGGTTTATATGTGATGAATATGAGTTTTTTGTGCATGAAAGAAGACAAGGGAGATAGTGTATCAAGGAAAGAGTAGGCCTACCAAACTATTTCAGATTCCAGTGGTTCATCATGCAAAGGGTTTACAGTACACTTCAAAGGTTCTAGAGGCTTATTTAGGCAAAGTAGTGCAGTCTAGCATTTAGCATCAAACGTTGGGACATCCTGCTAATGAAATCATGTCTTCCATGTTAAAATAGTCTAGAATTTTACCTAGTACAGATAATAAACAAAGTATTTGTAATTCTTGTATTCAAGGCAAGATAACTAGGATTCCATTCCCAGGTAAAAGTGACAGACGTATGTCTTTATTTGAGAAAGTTCACATTGATATTTGGGGTCCATCTCCTGTAAAGTCATTAGAAGGATACATATACTATGTAACTTTTGTGGATGAATATACAAAGTTTGTTTGGATATTTCCAATGAGTAACAAATCAGATTTGTATGCCATTTTTGTGAAGTTATACAATTTTGTGCTTAATCAATTTGGTATATCAATCAAAAGTTTACAAACAGATGGAGGGGGAGAATATACAAGCAATGGTTTCACTTCATTTCTGGCTAGTAAAGGCAATATGAAACTAATTTCATGTCCTACACTTCAAAGCAAAATGGAGTGGCAGAAAGGAAACATATACATATTGTAGAAACTGTGTTATCCATTCTTAGTGTTGTTGGTTTATCTATTGAGTTTTGGTACTATGCTTGTGTCCATTATGTGTTTTTAATCAACAAGATGCCTTGTAAAACACTGTCTTACAATTCTCCATATCAGATGCTCTATAAAAAGGTTCTAGAAGTTCAATACTTGAGAATCTTTGGATCTGCAGTATTTCCTTGGTTGAGACCATATAATGCTAATAAGTTACAACCAAGATATGCAATGTGTGTCTTCTTAGGATATACAATGGGATATAAAGAGTCATATGTTACAATTTGCAAACAAAAAAATGCATTATTTCAAGACATGTTCTTTTTTATGAGTCTGTTTTTCCTACAAAGCTTGTACATTAAAAAATAACTGTCAATTATCCAATTCAAGAAGCTACTACTTCATCTTCAGTGATAATTCCAATTCCAGTACCAATAAGAGAGTCATCTGTCAGGATCTGATTTAAATGCTGAACAGTCTACCTCATCAGTTGCATCAAGAATAAATTACCATCTGGGGTCTGAAAGCTTTCACAGTCCTATATCTCAGGGTGTTAGTGCAACATCAGAATCAATAATAGGCCATACTATTTCTCCTCCACTTGATACACCTCATTTGCTTCTTATCCTCAATCCTGCACAATTACAGGTAATTTTACCCTTCTCAAACTCTTCAACTGATACTCATTCTTCTAGTGTATCTCATTCACATCTTGTCTATTCAAACAAGATTACAAACATGTGTTATAACTAGAAAGAATTATGCAGCATTTCTTACTGCATTACCTGAGCTCACTTCTTTACAGCCAATGGATTCCTTTTCTGGTGGGTTTTCATTCATTGCTGATATTACAGAAGTTGAAGAACCAAAGAATTTTAGAATAGCTGCAAGTAAAATGGAATGGCAGATGGCTATGCAAGAAGAGTACAATGCTTTAAAAGCACAAGGAACATGGAAATTAGTTCTTGCACCATCAAACAGAACTGTTATAGGAAGTAAATGGGTTTATAAAGTCAAGAAAAATCCTGATGGCTCAATTTCAAGATATAAGGCTAAATTAGTTGCTCATGGCTACAGTCAAGAACAAGGACTGGATTATGCTGAAACATTCAGTCCAATAGTGAGACACACTACTGTAAGGGTTATTCTTGATTTAACTGCACAATTTGGTTGAAGTTTAAGACAGTTGGATATAAAGAATGCATTTTTGCATGGAGATTTGAAGGAAGAGGTTTATATGAAACAACCTCAGGGATTTGTTGATAAATCATGTCCTGATCATGCATGCAAATTGATTAAGTCTTTGTATGGCTTAAAGCAAGTTCCAAAAGCTTGGAATTCAAAATTCACAAGTTACCTTCCAGCTTTTGGGTTCAAGACATCATTATCAGATACTAGCTTGTTTGTGAAAGTGGATGGTGATGATATTATTCTTCTGTTATTATATGTGGATGATATAATACTTATTGGTTCAAGCCCAAAGAAGATTCAAGATGTTATTAAAGATCTTGTAGAAGTGTTTGACCTTAAAGACATAGGCAAGCTTACATTGTTCTTGGGTTTACATATTCAATATAAAGATGATGGTTCCCTAATTAAATACACCAAAGAGTTGCTGAAAAAGGCAGGAATGGAGACTTGTAAACCTACATCAACACCATTAAAACCACATACTCAGTTGCTGGAAAGTGAAGGTACTAAACTAACTGACCCTAGTCATTACAAAAGTCTAGTGGGTGCTCTTCAATACTTAACATTCATTATACCAAATATAGCACATGCTGTGAATATGGTTTGTCAATTTATGACCCAACCAACTGATTTACACTTTCATTTGGTTAAAAGAATCTTAAGATACTTAAAGGGTACAACTGATTGTGGACTACATTACAAGAAAAGTTCAGAATTTGTTATCACAGCTTATTCCGATTCTGATTGGGCTGCTGATATTAACATAAGGATGTCTATAACTGGTTTTGTAGTATATTTGGGGTTAAATCCAATATCTTGGCAGTCAAAGAAACAAACCACTGTTTCAAGAAGTAGTACAGAAGCTGAATATAAAGCATTGGCACATTTTGTAACTAATTTGTTCTGGACCGTGTCATTATTTAAAGATCTGCATCAAGTGATTCCAGTACCTCCACTCCTACATTGTGACAATTTGTCTGCTCTAACTCTTAGTTCGAATCTAGTGTTTCATTCCAAAATAAAGCATCTAGATACATACTATCTCTTTGTTAAGGAAAAGGTGCAGAAAGGTGACCTTGTTGTACAATATATTCCTACTGAAGATCAAATTGCAGATGTGTTTACCAAAGGGCTGCATAGTCCTATGTTTCTCAAACATTGCAGACATCTTGGCTTGGGAGTACCAGATCAATTAATCTAGCCTTCAGTTACTTGATACAAACGAAGCTTTGAGAGCTCCAAGCTCAGTTTGAGAAGGGAGTAATAACAGTAATAATAGAAATGTCATGTGGCAATTGTTAGTTGAGTGAGTTAGTTACATTGGATGAAATTAGTTAGATGGGTATTAGTGAAATTGAGACATGTGTATTGGAGGATATATAGTGGATGTAATTGGTGTCATAAGGTGTATCATTGTTTAATAACTTATCTCTTAAGAAATACAATTCTCTCTCCTCTTCCCATAATGTTCTTCGATTTTCTGCAAAGCTTTCTTTGTTTTGCTTTTGTTAATACACGTAACGGGGCTTGCCGAGTAGTTCGTAGTGTGGATTGTTACAGAAGTTCGCTAGGCCTGCATGGAATTAGATTTGTAGAAGACTTTTGGGGGCTGTTTGGAGAACCAAAAGTTCAAGCCCATGATTTTGGCTTCAAGTGGGAAGGCTTGAGAGAGAACAACTTTATCCTTACCCTTTCCCTTGCAAACCAACTATAATACTTAGGAAATGACCAAAACCCAAAGCCGAGTTAACCAAATTAGAACCAAATCACATGTTTACCTAGAACCACGCGCCTCTTTATTGTACAGAAAAGAGTCTTTCCTTTCCAATCTCACACAGGATAAATAGGAGAGAAAGCATGGATAAGCATTACTAAAGATAGTGTTGTTGTGGGACTTCGTCCAGGAAAGGAGAAACTTTGGGCAATGTGCTCAAATAGGTTTCACGGGGTTCTTAGCCTCTGTAGCACTATACCAAAAAGGAAACTTGTAGCTGCAGCCATGGAAAGATGAAATGAAGACTTAGTTGATTGGAAGATGAGAAGAGACCAAGAGATTCCCCAACTGAAACCCTAAAAGATCCTTGCTTCTGTAAATATAAGGGCAAGAATGCACCATGCAAAGCAAGCTTTCTCTAAGTGCAGGAAACCCTAGTTCTTTAGGGAGAAGCTTTCCTTTCATCCTGAGCCTTCCAATAAGCCTCCTTCACTCCTGCAAACCACCAAAACTATTTGAAACCCAAGATTAGGTACTCCGAAACTATACAGCCAAGAACAACTTCTCTCTTATGCCAAACTATGTAACAAACACTCCTTAAAGCTGCCGGAGTTAGTGAGGAAAACATTCGACTACCATGGGAAAACACTTCATCAATGCCCAGGGAAACACTCCATCAGTGCCCGGAGAAACACTCCATCAGCGCCTAGGAAAACACTTCATTAGTGTTGGGAAAAACAATCCATTAGTGCCGAGGGAAACACACTATCAGCGGCGACAAAAACACTTCATCAGCGTCGAGGAAAACACTTCATCAACTATGAGGAAAACACTCCGTCAGCGCTGAGGGAAGGCTTTCATCACTACTAGAAGAACTTCAGCATCAGGAGCACTCAACGTAACAACAAACCAAGCGCCCAAGAGCTACTGGAAGAAGAAAAAAACATTCTCTAAGACTTGCTTTTCTTTTAGGATGCTTTGGGCCTAATCCTTACCAACTCAGAAACATAGGACATGAAGGTTATGGTTTGTCTCTTTACAACACAAGCCCATCACAACATTTGACACAAAACTCCCGAACAAATGGTACTATATATTAATACAACAAAACTCCCGAACATTTGACACGGTTGAGCTGGGACAAGAAGAATTCTACTAATCTTAGGCAATACTTATTTGACACATGTTATCATAATTGTATTTGTTGCTTGTTTAAAAGAGTTAGCAGTTATCTTTGCTTATGTACAACAATTACTAAAAGTTTGTCTACATGTAGATTGAGTTTTCGTGCACCAAAGACTATTTGTCTGCAACAAATGTAGGTTATGCCGGCTGAACATAATTATGTACTTGCGGTTTTGCAGTTAAGTTTTTTTATTTTTATTTTTTATAAAGGATCTCGAGTTTTTGTATTTAGTATTCATGCATTGACACGCATTCAATTAAATCTTAATTATTGTATTAAACTCTTTGCACCATATCTCATCTCTCCTTCATGTTGATTTATTCTCTTTCGTGACTTTCCTGCTTTTGTTCTTCACATTATCATATCGCAAAACCTAGAATCTCATAAACCCATGAACAATATGACCTCCGTTAGATTCAAATCATGTCCACGTTTTGAAATCCAAACAGTACTGAATAATCACATAATTTCATCACCTTGGATTATTTGGAACTTTACTTCCCTCCATTAAGTCCACTTCTTCAGATCGTCTTCCTCCTTTTCCTATCTTTCCAGCTCACCATATTCCTAAACCCAGTAAACCCCAAACCAATATACCCAAAAAAGCTTTTCAATTCCATTTTTCTTCTTAATTTCTGTTATGGGCTACATTTATTTCCTTCAAATTTTCTGCTGATTTGAGGAAAAATAAAGAGAGATAGGCATTTTTGGCCAATGAAGTTGATATTTGAAAAAATGGGAAGAGAGAACTGATACACGGATTGAGATTTTTGACCGAAATTGAGATTGAAAAAGTTTTTGGATTTGTCATATGGAAATGAATGTCACCGAGGAATGGGATACCATGCACATGATGTAATACCACAAAACAGACATGGTTAGATTGAAATCCATTAGATTAATCTAATAATTATATTTAATTAAATACGTGTAAATGCATAAATAGTAAATGTAGAGGTTCAAAATCCTTTCATAAACTACTTCTGCAATTATTAAAAGATATATTGTCGGATTTGTCTACATTCAGTATATATCATTACAATTTAACTTTTAGTTTTGATTTGACCAAAAAAAAAAAAAACTTTTAGTTTTGAGGTTATGTGCGCGCAGTGCCCCAGTGACTTCTGGAGGATTCCACATAGTTAATAAAGGTTTGGGAGAGACGTCCATAGGAGCACAATTCTTAGAACCATCCCCATCATAATACGGACAGCGTATGCTAAAATGTCCTCTTTGAATAGGGCAGTGCAAAGCTTATTAATTAATTAATCAAAGATAGCAACTATACGGCGCGAAAACTGTGTTCTCTCTCACTAGTCATTTGAAGCAACTAAACATGTCACTTTTTTATGGAAAAAGATATATCAATTATCATGTGCCACTTTTTAATATTATTGCAAATTGGATAGTGACCTTGTGGTGATCCACTAGACGATATAATAATTAACCCTTGCATATTTGATAATAGTACTATAGAATTGAGCCTATGTATGTATTCATGTGTTAAGACTTCTATTAGAGAGAAACCAAGAAAAAACTCTGAAAAAAAAATGAAACTATAGATACTGGAAATTCTCATTGATTAATTAGGCATGCTTATTAGAATATTCAGCTTGATATATTGATCTAATGCATTTGAAGAACTCTCCTTGAACTCTTTTTATATAATAAGTGACATTTAATTAGTGACAATTATACATCTATGTCAAACAAATTGACGGTGTGGTAACAAGTAGTATTTTTTATAATTACTCTTCAATTTATTTAATTTATATAGATGATTGAACAGTTTCCAAATTGAATGATTTTTTTTGTTTTTTTTAGAAATGATCTTTAGATGATGATAAAGAAACTGAACAATTTCGATTATGACATTTGTACAGTAAAATAATGTCATGTCCGTCATTGAAGGATGAATTAGTGAACTCTTTAACTTTAAGGAGTCAAGTACTATCCAAAATATTGTTGGAAAGTTAATTAGTTAGCCATTTAGTTTATTATTACGGAAGTATTATTTTCAAGGTTCTAAAAGACGCTAGGCGCTAGTCGGGCGGCAGGCTAGGGCCTAGCACCTAGGCGGCTAGGCGGGGTCTAGGCGGGCGCCTAGGCGGACTAGGCGGATATAAGTAAATCTATTATATTTCGTGTAAATAAGTGTCTGTTTATACTTAAATTATATATAATTTCATCATAAACTACAAAATAGAATGACATGTATTATAAAGTATTGGAACATGATGAAAACATGAGGAACAAACATATAGTGTGTGCCTATTTAAGTATTCAACAAGTCTCTTACAATTTATTGAAAAAAATTAAATGTAAATTGAAAGTTATCTATTTTCTATTAAAGTGAGTCGCAACCTAGGCAGGTGCCTAGGCGGGTCTGGGCGGGCTAGGCGGTCTAGGCGGGCGCCTCAACTGGTCTAGGCGCCATTTATTAATTTTCAAACGCCTAGGCATTAATCGGGGCGGTGACCAGCCGCCTAGCGCCTAGGCGGGCCCTAGGCGGAGCTAGGCGGGGATTTTTAGAACAGTGATTATTTTTGGTATTTTGCGACTTAGGGTTTTCTTATAAGTTAAGGATTTAGATTTCTTGCCTATTAGGATTAGGTTTAGTTTTCTATAAATAAGATGGCAATTTAATTAAAATAAGTCAGTCACAATGTAGTCTTACGGGTTATAAAGTCGTCTCGGCAAATTTGTAGTATTCTTTTATTCAGTTGAGTTAATTGAGCAATATTCTTACTTTTGTCATTCAGTTGCTAGTTTGTTTTGCGTACTTTGTTTTTCAATGATATTGACCTAAATTGATGTAATTGTGACTTGTGTACGATAGATTGTACATGTATAATAGGGCGGTTCCTAACCTAAACCTGATAATAGGGAGCATGCTGCTCCATTACTTATGCCACACCCTACTCTAACATGCTCTTCTTTTTTTTCCTTTTATCGCTACAAAGCCAATATCAAGGATAAGATTTATTCACCCTTTCTTTGTGTGTATACAAAAAATTGAAAAGAAAGAGGGGGAGGAGAAAGGAAAAATAACAGATAGAGGAATTACATGCAGGAAGAGAAAGAAAGATGGTAAGAAAGTAGTGCTTGACGTGATTGATCATTGATGTACGAGGAAGCGTCAACGCCAATTTGTAACTCTCTTTGGCTAATAGTCTGAGTATAGACTTACAGAGAGATGGAAAAAGGAAATATATTGATGCAAATTGCAAAGCAAAAGGGTTAGGGATAAAACAGGGCTCACCCTCAACCCTCTTTCTCTCTTTTTTTATCTATTATTTTGGTACAGCTACAATGTTATGTCTTATTAGCGAGATGAATTTTATGAAAGATCTAACAGTTGTGCATACACTAAAAGAAATGCACCCTAATAACAGTTGTGCATACACTAAAAGAAATGCACCCTAATAATACTGCTCGTTGTGGTAGTATAGCATATGACATTGACTATTCAAAGATTCACTTATTCATTATTGATGGTCCCTCGATTCTCTTTCTCCTTTCGATGGCAATCAAATTATTCCTTTCTTTTTAGGGATGCTTCCCCCTTTTTCTTCTCGCTTTTGAACGCACAAGCACTTACAAAGAGCAAGTTTAGGGCTGACCACTACAAGCTCTAGCGGTTTTGAGTCTTTTTCACTCTTTGAACCATCACTTTGCAGCATTTTGGTATATAAGAATATATTAGTGGACTGCTAATGAGGTAGCATTTGAACATATAACCTCTTCTGTTAGCATAGGTGTGGATGCAAATTTTCACCTTTCCTTAATTGACGAATATGCACCTGTAAAATACTAACACCTAAGATTAAGGCCAAAAGCCTCACGCGCCCATGATAAATAGAGGGGCGGCTTTGACCGAAGAATCTCTGATGCCAAAGTTAGAATTTTGAAAAGAATATGTTTGAGTGTTTGTGGGAAGCACAAAGCCTCTTTAGGGGTAGTCAAAAGCTTCTTGAACTTTGGAGATAAATGGAGTATTTATAGGAGAGGAGAGGAGCATGGGTCGGCCCTCTAGGGTTCAGGGGTGGCTGGCCCTAGGTGGTATTTTGGGTGAGAATTGTAACGCCCCAATCCGAAAATTTTATTTCGGAACTAATTTCAGTGATAGGCCAAAATTAAACTCTTGTTTAACTAACTACCATTAATCACAATTATTTATTTAAATTTCTTAATCACTCACAAAATCTATAACCAGAATTTACTTACCAAAAACATAAGATTAAATTTTCAAATAATTCACCAAAATTTCTCTTCTTCAATCAAATTCCGAACAAAAGATTAATCTCAATTATTTAAGGCTGCATCTAACCCCTGTTAGACTGCCTACGTACCCTTGATGCAGGATCAAGCCTTTCGTAGTCCACCATTCATTCTTTTATCCATTTCCGAAAATATTCTAGTAATGGAAATATTCAACATCAGCTTTCACAATCAAATCACCCCAAATGGGTACCAATGACGGATTTAAAATATCAAAATATGCATGAAAAGGTAGTGTTGGCCCACTGGCCACGCTCCGCCGTAGGTGGCGGTTTCGACGAACGGAAACTCAATTTTCCGACTAACTCTAAAAATTACCAAATTTTACAGGCAAGTAGATTTCAATGAGAGGAACAACTTTCATACCTGGGCCGAAGTCCAATTTGGCCAGAAAATACCTGAAAACTACCTCGAACAGTCGGAAACCCTTGAAATGAATGTTGTTGATTCGACTCCAAAACAGCTCTGATGCTCCCAAACTTGTTTGGTCTTTGTTCCTGGGCTCAAGAGGATGCTATAGGTGGTGGTGATTGAAGGAAATCTTTTCAGAATTGGTCGATCGACGGTAAGGGACTCCCTCACCCACTGGTGCGGGTTTCACAATTTCAAGGCCAATTTTCATCAATTTTTTGGGTGGAATAGGTAGAGGGAAGGTCGTGGAGTGTTTCCTAGGTGATTGTTTGACATGGTTCGCCGGAAAAACTAACGGAAAATCGTCGGAAGAGATGAAAGAAACCTGGTCGGGTCGCAGGAGAAACCGGGTCAAGGGGATCTGATGCTTCTCCTTTGTTCTCCCTTCCCTCATTTCTTTTCTTTTCCAAGGGTTCCTCCTTTTTTTCTTCCTCCTCCGATTGGTCCCCCTCTTCCTTCTTTTCTCCCGCATCTCTCCTTTTCCTCATCTCTCATGCTGCCATCTAGCAGCTTCCAGACTCCTCTTTCTTTTTTCCTTTTATTTTTTTTATTTTTTATTTTTTAAAACCTCTAATTTCTTCGTTTCAACTCCGATTTACAAACGGTTGTCGCCCACGCTTTCGTAGGGGCGAGCTCTATCCAATTATATCAAGAAAAACGATAAAATATATGAGGGTAAAATACGTCCTCGTAAAATTACATTTAGTCAACTAGGGGCATTTTCATCTTTTCCACTTATCAATAAATTTTTCGATGTAAATTATAATAAATCCCGGAAACAAAATTGTAAAATTTCTGTAATCAAATTTTCATAACCATAAATCTATTGATTATCGATTTACTCCACATATTCATATATTTTTAATTTTTAGGGTATTACAAGAATATTCTAAGATATTTATGTATTACATAAATATCTTAGAATAAATAGGTAAATATCATAAATAAATGGAATTAGGATAACTTACTTGAAAGAGGTCTTCTCTAATTAGGAATGTATTTATGATAAGAATAAGGGATTATTCTATTATAAATGCTTTTGACTTTTCCTACGGGCAAGGGTGTCTTGAGCAGTCGTTGATCTCTGCATGCTCAACCTCAGCTGAGCGTGGTGAATGAGGCCGCTTCTTGCTCATTTAATAGGGGCAATCTTGTTTTTCTTGAAAAATAATCTACGTGTCAGCTCTATGATTTTTAGGATTATTTTTTTAGTTCCACATCACATGGATACTCTTAAAACGTGGTGTACAAAGATATATGTCATTTTCTTATATATTATATGTTTTTTAAAGAGAATTTTGTATCTATCATTTTCTTATATATTATACGTTTTTTAAGGAGAATTTTGTATGTATCATTTTCTTATATATTATACATTTTTTAAGGAGAATTTTGTAAGTTCAATATGAACATGTGTACTGCAAGAATAAGTGATAATTTTTAAAATTTTTAAATAACTTTTGATAAAAATCCACACCTTAACATATCTAAATGTCCACTGATGGTCAATCCCCTAGTAATTTAAGTTTTATGGTGTAGAAATCTAAGGCTAAAGTTCTACCAAGAATTTAGTAAGTTCAAAATATTAACACATCAGACTAACAAATAACGTGTAGCTCTCCCACCTTTCATTCCTTATCCTCTTGTCGCTATTAGTACATACAGGAAGATAAATAATAATGGTACTTTTGATTACGTGATCTCAACTACAACCAAGTTGTAGGTAGATAAAATGAAATCTGTGATCATTGAGACTCAAACAAACTATACGATTAATAATTTCTATAATAATATAAATAGATGTCATTAGCTATTACATTAAACTAATCAAACAGAATTAAAATTTATATTTTGATTCAATTACTAGATTTTGAAAGATCGTGAACCAACAACTAGTTAGGACAGTACTGTTGTCATCTGAAAGTTGTCTATATAGGGTAGGGATCATGACATACTCAAAATTACCCTCCAACTGCAACCTTCTGCGTCAATGAAATTGTGGGGCGGGGGGGGGGGTGTTCCCTCTACCCTAACGGGGGGGCGGGGGGTGTTCCCTCTACCCTAACAATAATATCACCAACAAGTTGTAAATCGAATGTAATATATTTTTTATAGCAATTTTTTTGAAGAATCATTGCATAAGTAATTTGTTGAAGAATCATTGTTATAAGTCATTGGTTACATATATATAGCAACCTTTTCTTTCTAGATTTATTTTATCAGAACATACTTATCTTGTACGACTATGAATTCAAAGAACATATATGACAAAAATCAACTCAATTGATCAAATGATCTTGCTTTTACAATATCATAAGATATATATAAGATTCTTGTTAGAATACCATAATACAAAAGAACATTTTCAGGTTAAAACCAAAATATAAATGTTAAAAACAGAGTCCATGCATATGCAGAAGTATGTGAAACTATCTAGCTCCAAGCGATGGTGATTTATAGGACTGCGAATGGACCCTACGACCAAATCGTGTCAAAACTTTGTTCATATTCTGGTTCTCACACATCGCTGATTGAGATTGAAAACATATGCTTAGCACATTATTATAGCTTGCTGTGATTTGTGTTTGACACATCCATATCTAGTAATATTTGATCCGCAAGGGACAAGGTATATATTTAATTTGAATTTCTGTTATAAACTGTATGTATATATTTATATTAATCTCTACTTTACCGTCGAATTATGAATCACAATTATGGAGCAATTCTACTAGAAAAAAATCATGTGTACTTATGACACGTTTACTAATCAGTAATCAGATTGAAATGAATTGAATTGAGGAGGAATTAGAATGAGGTGGAATCAGAATCAGATTACTGTTGAAGTTGTTTACTAAAACTATCTGGAATCGGAGTAGGAATGACATTAATCTATATAACCTGTTTGCTAATTCACATGAATCAGAATGAAAACTGATGTGTTTACAAATACCCGTAGTTTAACTAATCTATTTTATATGCTAATTATTTTTAAACTTTTATTCTTTCATTTTTTTTAGTAGAGAGAACAATTTTATTTTATTTTTTAGTAAAAATTTTATTCTTTCATTTTTCCAATTTTTTTTTTGTGACCCTCGGTCTCTCCCTCTATTCCCCATCTTTCTCCCAACCTAAAAAAGTTTCTAAAATTTTCCC
Organism: Malus fusca; assembly: GCA_035220775.1. Taxonomy (NCBI): domain Eukaryota; kingdom Viridiplantae; phylum Streptophyta; class Magnoliopsida; order Rosales; family Rosaceae; genus Malus; species Malus fusca. The sequence continues at coordinate 20,549,120 of CM069073.1, read as the reverse complement.
ATCTTTCTCTGCTGACGACGTTTTGCCGACCTAACCCTTTCTAACATATCTTTCTATGCTGCCAACCCACCCCATGTTTGCCAATAACCTTTCATGCTCCCTCCTTGAAGGAAAAATTTTGTCCTAGCTAAGAACATGTATGAACATTTGAATACATATGCTAACAATTAACTCTTTAAAGTAGGCATGCATCCAAAAACAATTCATGAAACCCATGACTTTCAAAGCCTAGTATATGGTGAACCAAAAGACTCTTTAACAACATTAAAGATAATTAAGAATTTAGAGATTCTTTACCCTTGAAGCTCATCCTTGATTACACAAGGGATTCACCCAAGTGGAGGGCCTTCAAGTCACCTCCTTGCTCCTTGGATCTTCCTTGTGATTTTCCTCCTTTTAGTGCTCCTTTGCTTCTTTGAGGATTTGAGGATTAGTTCTCCAAAACACCAAAAGTTTGATGTCTCTATGTCTCTTCACCAAGGATGTAATTTGTGAGGATGAAAATGGATCACTTAGGGAAGTAAATTTGCTAGATAACTTTCCCCAAGTAGCTTAGAAAACCCTAATTGAAAACAAAGCTATAAAGATGAATTTATACTTCATTTCTTAGGTGAGTGGCAAACTTGCAATTAAGCAAACTTGCATACCCTCACCCTAAATGGTTGGCCTATATGGTTATTGGGCTTATTGCCCATTTTGTTTTAGTTGTCATACAACTTAAACATAATGGGCCTTGTGGACCAAAACACTTTTGGGCCCCGAAGCCCTAAAACCAACTTAAAAGCCCAATACGAACATTTCGTATAATTAATTAACTAATTAATTAATCTTGACCATTCTTCAATTAAACCATTTAATTGCTTATCCATTTCATTTAATTGCTTCACATATATCCTTATTTGGTGTGCGATCCATTAGGTTCCAATTAGCGAGGCAGTGGGCGATGTTACTCTTAACTATCGATTGTGAATTGAAACCACATTTCAATTCTCCCTTTTGATGATTAGTGTTTGCTAATCAATAGGGCTTCCACAAACCATGAGTGACACCTAGCAGTATGTCATGGTTACCCAAGCTAAGTAGAATTGGTTGGAGAACCTATCCAGTTACAATTACAATGCAATACGGTCCTTCTCTAATACAATACTCTTAACCACATTGTTTTAAGTGATAGTTTGTTTCATGTCTACTATCCAATGTGATACTTTCTTATATGATTCCCTTGAATATGATTTGGAACATCTTCCTTAGTCATATTCATTTGCTTTGGCCAAAGACTTTAGAATCATATTTTAGAGTATACTCCTTCCACCATGGAAGGTTAGAGATCCCTTGTTGTGCATTCATATGCCTACATGACTAGATCACATGACCCCAACAATGCCGTGGACAATCCGAGGGAATGCCTTTGTCATGATCAAAGATCAAGGACCTAACCATTAGACATCTATGATGCCTCAGGTATAAGGACTACTTTGCATATTGTAACCTTAGAGTTCGTACATGACATGTATGTTTGAACTCTCATTAATCGCAGTTCAGTGTACTCGATTACTCTTTCGAGCACCTATGTGTTTGTCTTAGTGTCCAACACCAAATGACTTGAGACTAGTTCATACTCACGTTTGAGTCAACATAACACATACTAACCTTAGCGGATTGTCAATGCCCAATTGGCAATCCTATGGCTAGGAACGTTTTAGGAATGAACATAAGAGAAAGGTCTCCTTAATCTAACTCATTAGATCACTTATCTCTTATGTCAAATACATCCATTGGATTCTCTTATTGATTAAACACATGATTCAATAAATAGTGATTAACAATAAGTATTGCCCTTCCGTTAAACATATAAAAGTTTAACATATTAAGTATTCCAAAAAGCTATTACATCAAATGAGTGGCTTTGTGGGCATACTTCCAACAATCTCCCACTTGCACTCAAAGCCACCCTCCCATGTATCTAATACTCATCTTATCCATATGACGATCAAGCTGGATTTGAGTCATTGGCTTTGTCAGTGGATCTGCTACATTATCGGCTGAAGCAACTTTGAGGATGTTGACTTTCCCCTCGGCAGCATATCATCTTATGATATTAAAGCGCCTATCAAAATGCTTGTTCTTTTGATGAGCCCTGGGTTCCTTGGCTTGAGCTATCGCCCCACTATTATCACAGTACAAAGTTACTGGTGATGTGATGGTTGGAACCACTCCAAGTTCAGTAATGAACTTTTTCATCCAGAACGCTTCTTTGCCGGCTTCAGCTGTAGCGACATATTCAGCCTCTGTCGTGGAATCAGCAATTACACTTTGTTTCTTGCTTTTCCAACTGACAGCCCCACCATTCAGAGTGAATACATATCCGGAGTTGGAACTTCTATCATCGACGTCAGATTGGAAATCTGCGTCTGTATAGGCTTCCACTCGCAACTCTGCCGCTCCTCCATAAACGAGGAACATGTCCTTAGTTCTTCTTAAGTACTTAAGGACCGTCTTGACAGCTGCCCAGTGTTCTGATCCTGGGTTAGATTGATATCGACTAGTAATGCTCACAGCATATGCGATATCAGGCCTTGTGCATATCATGGCATACATGAGACTCCCTATGGCGGAAGCATAAGGAATTTCATTCATTAGCCGTATCTCTTCAGGAGTCTTAGGTCCCATGGACTTAGAAAGGTGAATTCCATGTCTCACAGGAAGAAAACCTTTCTTAGATTGTTCCATTTGGAACCTACTTAGCACCTTATCAATGTACATCGATTGGGATAATCCAATTAATTTTCTGGATCTATCACGATAGAGTTTTATCCCAAGTACATAAGATGCATCTCCTAAATCTTTCATGTTGAAGGTTTTAGACAACCACACTTTTACAGAAGAAAGTACTGCAGTGTCATTCCCGAATAGTAATATGTCATCTACATATAACACTAGGAATACTACTGCATCCCCAACGACTTTTTGATAAACACAATTGTCGTCTTCGTTTTGAGTAAAACCAAACGTTTTGATTTCAGTATCGAAACGAATGTTCCAGCTCCTGGAGGCTTGCTTAAGTCCATAAATGGACCTTTGAAGCTTGCATGCCTTAGTCTCTTCAGACTCGGACACGAAACCTTCGGGTTGAGTCATATAGAGCTCTTCCTGTAGGTAGCCGTTCAGAAAGGCCGTCTTCACGTCCATTTGCCATCTCTTTGAATCAATGTCGGACATTGCTTCAGTGTAGTCCCTAGGGTCCTCCTTTGTTTCATTGTCACCTAAAAGGTACAATTCATCAAAGTCATTTTTTTAAGCCAAACCTCATAGGTGGCTTACTAACCCGTTCAGATCTACGTGGAGCTAGGGGTTCAGGAACAGGGTTGTCAATATGTCGAGTGCTTGTTTGTGGTTCATTATTAATCTCGTTAATTTCCATCTCTTTGCTTCTAGTTCCTTTGAGAACAAATTGTTCCTCTAGAAACATAGCAGTTCTGGCGACAAAGACTTTCTGGTCGTCAGGATGGTAGAACTCATATCCCATAGTTTCTCTAGGATATCCCACAAAATAGCATCTTACTGATCTTGCTTCAAGCTTAGTGGCCTCAAGCTTCTTGACATATGCTTCACAACCCCAAATCTTAATATGATTAAGACTTGGCTTTCTTCCATGCCATATCTCATAGGGTGTTTGTGAAACTGATTTGGAAGGTACTCTATTAAGCAAGTAAGCTGCTGTATATAGAGCGTATCCCCAGAATGTTACTGGTAGATCAGCGGAACTCATCATAGAACGAACCATGTTCATCAAGGTTCGATTTCTCCTTTCAGAAACTCCATTAAGTTGTGGAGTTCCCGGTGGAGTCCACTGTGATATTATTCCACACTCTTTGAGATAATCTAGGAACTCATTACTCAGATATTCACCCCCTCGATCTGATCTTAGGATTTTTATCTGTTTCCCAGTTTGCTTCTCAACTTCATTCTTGAATTCTTTGAACCTTTCAAAGGATTCTGACTTGTACTTCATAAGATATACATAGTCAAACCGAGAGTGATCGTCGGTGAATGTGATATAGTATGAGAAGCCTTCTCTCGACGTAGTAGACATAGGTCCACATACGTTAGTGTGGATTAACCCTAGAATTTCAGTGGCACGCTCTCATTTTCCAGTAAATGGAGATTTGGTCATCTTCCCTTTCAAGCAACTTTCACAAGTACCCATCCGGTCATTACCTAATGGGCGGAAATATCCGTCTTTCGACATCTTGCGAGTCTTATCAAGGTTCACATGTCCAAGTTTAAGATGCCACATCTTTTCTTGGTTAACTTCTTCTCTAGCCCTTTTGGGTTTTGAGGTATTCCCGCTTTCAATACAGTGCATCCCACTATTCGTCTCTAGGTGAAAAAGTCCCTCTATCATATTACCATGAGAGATAATACAACCGTTCAAGTATAAAGTGCAACTCATTTTGTCAAACAACACTGAGTGCCCATCTCGTAAAAGCTTAGAGATGGAAATCAAATTCTTTATACATGAAGGAAAATATAAATAATTTTTAAGTTCCAGGACTTCCCCAGAGGGTAGGTTAAGCATATAGGTGCCTATTGCTTTTGCAGAGATTTTAGTGCCGTTCCCAACTCGCACAACCATCTCCTCATTGCGCAGTGACCTGCTCCCTGTTAGTCCCTGCAACGTATTACAGATATGTTGACTAGCACCTGAATCAAATATCCAGGAATTGGAGCTCACTGTAAAAGCACTCTCTATGACAGAAATAGTCTCTTCAAAAGTTCGTGTCATAAGGCTCGCAATGCGCACCCTGTATTTCTTCTTCCAACGTTCATCCTTTCCACAATGAAAGCATGTTCCCTTGGATTTCTTTGCCTTCTTCTTATGTAACCTTTTCCTTATTAGTGCATTCTCACTCCCACTGTCCCTTTTGAAACCTTTTTCAAATTTACAGCACATGTCAATCATCTCTTTCAAAGAATGATCGAATCTATTCACTTTATAGTTTACGATAAACTTAGTGAAATCATCCGAGAGAGATGCAAGGAAAAAGTCTTGGGCCATTTTCCCATCGATGGAAGTTCCTAAACTTTGAAGATCTTGAAAGATCCTTTCCATCTTTTGTCCATGTTTATGGACCGATGTCCCCTTTGCCATTTTGGCATTCATTAGACTACAAATATTTGAGAATCGTACATTACTAGTCTCAATGTCATGCATCTTATGCAAACTTTCAACCATGGCACAAGAAGTGTCCATGTGCTTATGTAGCTTCATAAGCTCCTCACTAAGTGAAGTGAGGATTAAGCATTTGGCTTGTAAGTCATCCTCATAGTGTCTAACATAATTTTGACACTCCTCCTTTGAAGCTAGTTTCGTAGGAGGTACATGAGGAGGGGATTGCTTAAGTACATACAATATGTCTTTCACCTTTGAGACATTCTCAATGTGGCGATACCAAGCAAGGAAACGTTGGCCCTTTAGGCCCTTTTTGTCAAGTATAATGGTGGGTATAATTTTAGGCATGTCGTTCACTACATAACATAACAGAAATCGAATTAGCATTGTTGTTTAAAACTATTTTGATTGGGTCTTTTAATCAAATAGTATCACCCACCATTTTTGGCAAATTCCACATCCCTCAATAGAATTCGAGAGTTATATTGAACTCTTAGTGGGTTATGGGAGACTCACCATTACCAAGCCCACCTCAGAAGAATATCTTATTGGTTAGCAAAAATAATGATGAGAGAATAACGCATTATTCATTTACAACCTTTTGTAATTACCCATCTAGTTCGGCCTCTAGAGAATGATGCCTCAGAAGAATATCTTATTGGCATCATTGCACTTAGTTTAAGTCATTCCCACCATGCTAGTTCAAATAGGGGTTCAAGAATGGCCTCAGAAGAATATCATATTGGCCATACTCGTTGCCTACTTTCACTTCATCATATGTTTATGGGCTTCTCCTGAATGTAAGCACATACTTTGTATACCCCAGAACTGGACGAATACGGTGTACGAGTCACAAACGATTGAAGCCCACCACGGTGGAAGGCCTACGAAGAGATATTCTAAACATCTCTCGCTTATCAACTTAATATTCATTTGTTAAGGGAATAGCGTTGGGCTACATCAAAACATTTTAATCACATTAAAAGAACTTGGGCCTATCACAACCATTGGTCCAAGTTTATATGAATTAGTAGTATATAATACTCCCACTGTTTCGTTGAAACAAGCGAGACTATATGGAACTACTAACGAATGCTTTGCATCCTCATATGGACTATATAGTCATATTAGGTTTTAGGATGATTATGAACCGTTTGATTTGATCCAACACGAGCCTTGTGTTGGACCTTGGGTCTAAGGTATGTAGTTGTTGATTTTAGTTACGCGTTTAATCCAATTAAACCGTTATTTCCTATTGGGCGTTGGACCCAACTATTCCATTTTGCATACATTTAAACAAAAGGAATACATGAAATAATAATAAGGGCTTATGCCCTTTTACAACACAAATGATGGACTTATGTCCATTTACAACAATTGAATTAATCAAATTACATTCAAATCTACACTACCAAGCCCAAACATTCATAATGTAAAGCGGCCAATCACATAGCTCAATTATCGAGGCATTTGGTTCATAATCACCCTTCTCTTAATCAAACACATTTAATTAAGAAAACAACTTTAAAACAATTGGTTTTCGGATCCATAGAATTGATTTAAATGGAACTAAATAAAATGAAAATCCAATTCTCATTTAAAGAGACAAACAATTTTGTTCTCATCTAATTTGGGCCAAAAACAATGACCACAACTTTTTGGGCCATTTTCTAAAAACAAAAAACTTTTGGGGTCACTTTGTAAAAACATAAGAGTCCACAACTTCATGTAATTACAACTTAGAACCCAAACATTTTTAATAATGTCAAAACATCATTAAAGGAGCAAAACAATTTGTCCTTTAAAGTTTTTGGACCTTAACGTAAAAACGTAAACTTTTGGGCCAAAATGCAAATACACAAAAGTATCAAAACTTTATGTAAGTGCACAAAACACCCAAAAATACCCTATTTTAAAGGGGTGGCCGGCCATATAGTGTTTTAGTGATGAAAATTCAAATTTTATACAAAGTTTTGTAAGTGGGTTATGTTAGGTGAGGTAAAGATGAAATAAAATTTTGTAAGAAATGATTTATGTCATTCTTTAAAACAAAGTTTGTCTCCCATTAAAATTACTTAATCATTAACCATCACCCACTAAAATTAAATCAAAACTTTATGTAAAAACATAAAACTTTTTGAATCAAAACTTCAAAACTTTTTGTTCTTGGCAAGAACTCCAAGAACATTGAAGAACACTTATGAAAACTCAAAATACATGGCACCAAATTTTAGTTCCAATATTCATGCTTAAATGAAATACATCTACAACATTTGAGATGCAAAATTTTCTAGCAAAATTTATATTCAAAGCAAGAACAAAGCTTGTAACATTTACAACATTTAAATCATAAAACATGAAAATCACAAAACCCAAAAGGATCCACCATACACTAGACCTAGGCTCTTGATACCACTTGAAGGAAAAATTTTGTCCTAGCTAAGAACATGTATGAACATTTGAATACATATGCTAACAATTAACTCTTTAAAGTAGGCATGCATCCAAAAACAATTCATGAAACCCATGACTTTCAAAGCCTAGTATATGGTGAACCAAAAGACTCTTTAACAACATTAAAGATAATTAAGAATTTAGAGATTCTTTACCCTTGAAGCTCATCCTTGATTACACAAGGGATTCACCCAAGTGGAGGGCCTTCAAGTCACCTCCTTGCTCTTTGGATCTTCCTTGTGATTTTCCTCCTTTTAGTGCTCCTTTGCTTCTTTGAGGATTTGAGGATTAGTTCTCCAAAACACCAAAAGTTTGATGTCTCTATGTCTCTTCACCAAGGATGTAATTTGTGAGGATGAAAATGGATCACTTAGGGAAGTAAATTTGCTAGATAACTTTCCCCAAGTAGCTTAGAAAACCCTAATTGAAAACAAAGCTATAAAGATGAATTTATACTTCATTTCTTAGGTGAGTGGCAAACTTGCAATTAAGCAAACTTGCATACCCTCACCCTAAATGGTTGGCCTATATGGTTATTGGGCTTATTGCCCATTTTGTTTTAGTTGTCATACAACTTAAACATAATGGGCCTTGTGGACCAAAACACTTTTGGGCCCCGAAGCCCTAAAACCAACTTAAAAGCCCAATACGAACATTTCGTATAATTAATTAACTAATTAATTAATCTTGACCATTCTTCAATTAAACCATTTAATTGCTTATCCATTTCATTTAATTGCTTCACATATATCCTTATTTGGTGTGCGATCCATTAGGTTCCAATTAGCGAGGCAGTGGGCGATGTTACTCTTAACTATCGATTGTGAATTGAAACCACATTTCAATTCTCCCTTTTGATGATTAGTGTTTGCTAATCAATAGGGCTTCCACAAACCATGAGTGACACCTAGCAGTATGTCATGGTTACCCAAGCTAAGTAGAATTGGTTGGAGAACCTATCCAGTTACAATTACAATGCAATACGGTCATTCTCTAATACAATACTCTTAACCACATTGTTTTAAGTGATAGTTTGTTTCATGTCTACTATCCAATGTGATACTTTCTTATATGATTCCCTTGAATATGATTTGGAACATCTTCCTTAGTCATATTCATTTGCTTTGGCCAAAGACTTTAGAATCATATTTTAGAGTATACTCCTTCCACCATGGAAGGTTAGAGATCCCTTGTTGTGCATTCATATGCCTACATGACTAGATCACATGACCCCAACAATGCCGTGGACAATCCGAGGGAATGCCTTTGTCATGATCAAAGATCAAGGACCTAACCATTAGACATCTATGATGCCTCAGGTCTAAGGACTACTTTGCATATTGTAACCTTAGAGTTCGTACATGACATGTATGTTTGAACTCTCATTAATCGCAGTTCAGTGTACTCGATTACTCTTTCGAGCACCTATGTGTTTGTCTTAGTGTCCAACACCAAATGACTTGAGACTAGTTCATACTCACGTTTGAGTCAACATAACACATACTAACCTTAGCGGATTGTCAATGCCCAATTGGCAATCCTATGGCTAGGAACGTTTTAGGAATGAACATAAGAGAAAGGTCTCCTTAATCTAACTCATTAGATCACTTATCTCTTATGTCAAATACATCCCTTGGATTCTCTTATTGATTAAACACATGATTCAATAAATAGTGATTAACAATAAGTATTGCCCTTCCGTTAAACATATAAAAGTTTAACATATTAAGTATTCCAAAAAGCTATTACATCAAATGAGTGGCTTTGTGGGCATACTTCCAACACTCCTTCCATGTCCCAGCCTTGATTTTTTTACCCCAATTTTGAGTTTCCTAGTTGAGGCAGTGAGTGAGCTTTTAACCATGGAGTCGGCGGATCGAATAGTCGAAATGAGAATATATAAGCATAGGGACATGAATCAGGTTTGGGATAAGCAACACTGAAGGAAAGGAGGAAGATGGACCTTGAAAGCTCCAGTCCCAAGTTGCAGAATGAAGAGGAATCAGAGAAGAAGTTGCAGGGAGTCGACTGAAAGAGAAGCTAGAGTGTTGAAGCTGCAGGGGTGTTTTGGGATATCAAAAGAAGTATAAGGGCACTTTAGGAAGAAAAGTTTGATTACTGATGGACCCTTTCTTTCGGAATTTAATTACCAGCTATATCTTGGTAATCGAATTTCGGGTAAATCCGGAATTGAATTCCCCATTTTGGGTGGACCCCACCTTTATTTTCATTCTCCAAATACAAGTAAACATATGAATGCATTGGAAGGAATGCAATTCCGATTCCACTTACCTCATTTCTATTTCGTAAACACGTCATTAGTTATAAGTGTTAACAAAACTAAGAAATCGTTCTGTGAAGAACAACAAACAGAAGAATGAATGCGAAAGAGAGATATAGAAAGAATGAAAGTATTCAGTGTATTGATTTTTAGATAGAGAATGGATGATTACAATTTGTGTTGTATATCAGACTTTATACATGGGATCTTAGCTAGCAAGCTATCTCGCTAACTAACTAACTAACTTTGTATTGAGCTGGCAGCTATCTAACCATTGAAAACTAACTTGATCTATCATGCCATTTTAGTCGTTGGATCTCTTATCATCCCTCCTCAATCGTGGCTTGGGCACCAAGCCTAAGATTGTAACAAAGCCTGAGAAATGATGGACTATGCAAACCTTTTGTAAGTACATCAGCTGTTTGATCTTCTGTTGGGATGTAAACAACCTTCAAATCTCCTTGTTGAACTCTCTCCCTTATAAAGTGAAAATCCGTGTCAAGGTGTTTAATTCGAGAATGAAACACTGGATTTGCACTGAGTGCAATTGTGGACAAGTTATCACAATGAATCGTAGGTGGACATGGCACAAATACTTTCAAATCCTTCAATATTCCCCTCACCCAAGCAATATCAGATGCAGTGTGAGCAAGAGCCTTATATTCTGCTTATGTGGAGCTTCTTGACACTGAACTTTGCTTCTTTGATTGCCAAGACACAAGATTATTGCCTAAATATACCACATAACCTATGATTGTTCGGCGAGTGTTAAGATCTGCTGCCCAATCTGCATCTGAAAATGCAGTTAATGGTGTCAGCAGAATATAGTATTTCATGAGTCAAAGTCCCTTGTAGGTATCTTAGTATTCTTTTCACTACTCCATAGTGCATCTCTGTAGGGGAGTTCATAAATTGACATACTGTGTTTAGCCTAGTGAAGGTCAGGTATTGTAATGAACCTACAATACTTTTATAAAGAGATGGATATGTCATGAGAGGACCATCTAAAATAAGCATTTGATCATGTGGTTTACAGGGAGTTTTAGCAGGCTTACATGAGTCCATACCTGCCTTATGGATCAAATCCTTTATATATTTGGCTTCATTCACAAAAATGTCCCCATTTGACTTGTAAGCAATCTGCAATCCCAGAAAATATGTCAATTGTCCCATGTCCTTGAGCTCAAATACTTCAGACAATTCATCAATGACTTTCTGTACCTTAAGAGAATTTGAGCCTGTAAGGATTATATCATCCACATATAGGAGAAGAATCACAATATCATTGCCATCTTTCTTAATGAATAGGCTTGTATCAGAAGCAGAAGGCTGAAAATTCATTGCTACTAGATATGAAGTGAACTTCGAATTCCATGCTCTTAGGGCCTGCTTTAATCTGTACAGGGACTTGATTAGTTTACACACATATGTAGGATGAGATGCATCAACAAATCCTTGTGGTTGCTTCAAATAAATGTCTTCTTGTAAGTCACCATGCAGAAAAGCATTTTTGATATCAAGTTGCCTAAGCTTCCAATGATTGGTTGCAGCTAAGGCTAATACTATCCTCACAATAGTGTGTCTCACTACTGGACTGAAAGTATCTAAGTAATCCACACTTGTTCTTGAGAATGTCCTTGAGCCACTAGTCTGGCCTTATATCTTGAGACACTACCATTTGAATTTTTCTGCACTTTGTACACCCATTTGCTGCCAACAATGGATTTGTCAGTTGGATAAGGTACCAAAGTCCATGTGCCTTGACTTCTGAGGGAGTCATACTCATCTTGCATTGCTTGTTGCCATTGAGGCATTGAAGCAACTTTCCTGAATGTGGTTGGTCTTGATACATCAGCTATTGCAGACAAAAAGTTATAGCCTCTAACAAATTGATCTTCTTCAATTATTTGCAGAGTTTATAACTCAGGAAATGATGCTATAAAAACATTATAATTCTGTCTTTGAATGGTGCCACTCTTCAATCTTGTAACCATTTGATGCATAGAACAAGAATTATTCATACCAGCAAAATTGTCAGTATGAACATTTGTTTCAATTTCTGATGATATTGGTAAAATTACCTGAAGTCGAGAAGCTGAGTGGACAGGCAACATTGGTGATGTATCAGAGTGATGATGAGGAGAATTTGGAACTGTTAAACTTGGTACTGTGTATTGCTGTGAACTGCCATGTGATTCCCTTGACTATTCTGCACTATTACTATATCTATGTGATATAGACAAACTTGGAGTTGCAGACTGATCTTCAATACTTTGAGAATTTGATGACACCGTGTTTTCTTCTTGTATTCTATATTCACCATCATGTACATCAAGATGTCTAGAACTGGGAATAGGGACCTGAATAACTACATGACTTTGAGTGGACTTTTGAGATCAATCATTATGAATATCCTTATTGACAGACTGCTGTTTGAAAGGATATGTATCTTCATCATGTATAACATGCCTTGAGATTATAAATTTCCCAGTATGTGTATCATAGCAAATCACTCCTTTATAACCTACTGTAAACCAAGAAAAACAAACTGACTTGATTTGTCTTAGAATATACTGCAATTCCAAATACTTTAAGACTGTGAATTACAGGATTTTCACCAAGAAGCTGTTGATATGGTGACCTATTGTCAAGAATTTTACATGGCATTTTGTTGATTAAGAATGCAACATATGAACAAACATGATACCAGAAACTAGCTGGAATTGAAGCATCTGTCATTAAGATTAAGGTTGTTTCAACCAAGTGCCTATGTTTCCTCTCAGCAATGCCATTCTGTTAAGATGTATAATGACATGACACCTGATGTATAACACCTTTTTGATCTAAGAAACTCTTCATCATTCTATTCACATATTCTCCACCACCATCTGTTTGCAAACATTTGATTGAACTATGAAACTGAGTATGAACAAAGGCATGAAATTTGACAAAAATTTGGAACACATCTGATTTATTTATCATTGAAAAAATCCATACAAATCTTGAGTAATCATCTACAAAACTCACATAATACCTATACCCTTCTATGGACTTATAAGGAGATGGAGCCCAAACATCAGAGTGTATCTTTTCAAACATAGATGTAGTTCTAACTTGTTTTACAGAAAATGGTAATTGACACTTTTTTCAGAAATACAAGCTGAACACAAAGATTGAGAAGAGTCATTATTCATTGATATTTCTGCATGCTTCAACATTGTAGACAACACTTCCTCATATGGATGTCCCAACCTTTTGAGCCACACTGAAATCCTTACTTTCTTCCCAAGAAATGCAGCACAATTATCTAATTTTGTAGCAAATGAACTTCTGAAAAACTGAAACTGGTATCTTGAATAATTCTCCATCATCACTCTTTCCTTGGTACAAAATCACTTGAGTTGCCTTGTCCTGTATAAAAAACACCAAATTATCACAAATAAACCAGCATCCATTATCTCTACATAGCTTCTTAACTGATAACAGATTCATAGTAATTAGTGGGACATGCAACACATTATTCAACAGAACTGTATGTGTATCTGTAATGAGTTTAGATGCACCAATATTCTTGACACTCAAACCTATTCCATTGCCTATGGTGATTTTAGTTTCACCATTGTATGGTGTGACATGATTGATGTGGTCAAGATTGGCTGTCATGTGATGAGTTGCACCTGTGTCAACCACCCATGTATCTGCATTTGAAAACCCGTGGACACTTTGAGCCTTTTGAGTTGTAGTTGAAGTCTGAGCAAATATTCCCATAGGTGATTGAGTCAGGGTCTGAGGTGGAGGAGGTCCTTGATACGAATAATTGTTCATGTGATAGAATTGGAGTACAAAGTGACATTTTTTGCCACAGATTTGACAAAAGATTGGCCCCCTAGGATTAGCTTGACCATTATTAGTCCTATAGTAACAATTTGGTGCAGTATGACCTCCTCTAGAACATATTTGACACTCTAGAGACACAACAGACTTGTAGTTTGTGTTACTAGCCCAACTACTTCCTTGCTTGAAACCATTTCCACCAGAAAAGTTGTTTGAACCACTATTGTGATTCTAAGATCCCTTGTTGTTGTCAGTAAAACCATTGGAACTATTAAAACCATACTGATCATTAGGGTTATAAGATCTGTTACCAAAGTTGGACTAAGGTCTTGAATTGTTGTTGTTGTTATTGCCATTAAACTTTCTTTTATTATTGAATTTGGATCTCTGTTGAAAGGATCTACCTCCATTCCCAGCAAAACCAGACCACCATTAAAACCTCCTTGATATCTCTGTGAATCAGAGCTTTCTCCTTGCTTGAAATTCTGAAATCCACCTTGAGTTCCTCGTGCATTTGATGATTCACCGTTCACATACATTGCTGACATTATTCCAACAAAAGTATTCATCATGGTTTCAAGTGACGCTTCAACACCAATCAACTGAGCTCGAAAATCTTTTAGAGAAATGAAAGTATCTCTTGCAAGAATTATAGTCTTGGTAACTTCAAACTCTAGTGGTAGACCTGACAATACAGCAATCATTAAATCATTCTCAGTAATTTTCTCCCCTGCAGAAATTAGCTGATCTTTAATCACCTTCAACCTTAACAGAAACTTGTCAACATAATCATTCCCTTTCTGTGCAGTATGAAATTCAGTTTTTAACTGATTTACTCGCACAACAAAAATTGAAGCAAATATTTCCTGTAAGCTTTCCCATGTTTCTTGAGCAGTCTTGCATCCGATTACATGATCCATAACCTCATCACTCAATGTAGCAATGAGTAAACTGAGTAAAGCCAAATCTTTCTGAACCCACTGTTTGTAGGCCAGTGAGATTTCATTTGTAACACCACCTTCAGATGTGATGCAATATTTTGGCGGACTCTGTGACTCTCCATTGAAGAAATCAAACAAATCATAACCCCTTAAAACATATGAGAATTGATAGCTCCATTTTGACAAACTTATATTCTTGCAACTTTACAGTAATCATAAGTAACCCTTCAATCTTGACAAAATTTGCAGCCATTGTAACTCACAAATTAAGAAAAAAACACCAATTCTACTTCTGAATCTTGATTATCAAAGAACAAAATAGTGTACTTCTGGCTTCGGCCTTTATATGAAGTAACACAATCAAAATATTTCAACTTTTCAATTTATCAACCTTCCAATCTTGATCAAACAATCAAACTTCAAACATCAATCTTTCTTAATCAAACAACTATCAGATTCAAACAATTGGCATCAGCTTTCACAACACTTATACATTTCACTGAGGCAATACATCAAACACATCATATGCAACAAATTTCAAGCACCAAAATGAATCAAAGATCGAGAATACCAGCAACCCAGAAATGGAATGAATGTACCAACAAGAACCCATAAATCTTTCTTGTAACAACGCCCTCAGAGTATGCAGCTTCAACGGAAAACACCAAACAGATCGTCCTGAGCGATTGATACCATGTTAACAGAACTAAGAAATCGTTCTGTGAAGAACAACAAACAGAAGAATGAATGCGAAAGAGAGATAAAGAAAGAATGAAAGTATTCTGTGTATTGATTCTTAGATAGAGAATGGATGATTACAATTTGTGTTGTATATCAGACTTTATACACGGGATCTTAGCTAGCAAGCTATCTCGCTAACTAACTAACTAACTTTGTATTGAGTTGGCATCTATCTAACCATTGAAAACTGACTTGATATATCATGCCATTTTAGCCGTTGGATCTCTTATCAATAAGAGGCATTTAAGGATAGGGATCTTTTTTTTTAATGAGGATTAGTTGTGGGGCCCACAATACAACGAACTTCAACAATTCAAACCGTTTATTTTTTAAGTTGCACATTTTAGGTCATCCTTGCAAAAATTAGCCAAATAGAAAGTATTTGAGACATCTAATTGAGTTCAAAGAAATTGACGAACACTTTGTTCTACAATAAGCAATGAAATTTCATTGTGATAATTAAATAGGCAAATGGTTTCAGATTTGATTGAATTTTTGCACAGATGATCTATGAATTGAGACTTACAAAATAAATTGTTCGGATCATTGAAGTTCAATGTAGAGTGGGTCTCACAACTAATTCCTATTTAAAAACAAAAAATGGAAATC
Organism: Malus fusca; assembly: GCA_035220775.1. Lineage (NCBI taxonomy): Eukaryota > Viridiplantae > Streptophyta > Magnoliopsida > Rosales > Rosaceae > Malus > Malus fusca. The sequence continues at coordinate 20,533,087 of CM069073.1, read as the reverse complement.
TCTTACCTTAAAGTGCCTGTTTAGTTGTAATACTATGTCCTAAAATTTTTGCAATATCATTATGTCCCTCGTTCATATTATAAGACGAATGTTAATAATACACAAAAATTTCCCTGCTAGATGCATGATTGGTATCACCACTAATGTCACCACCACTATTACAGCAGACAACCACCACTCTCGTTACGTCTGCTTGTTGGCCTATTATTGCCATAACCCTTTTCATATTTTTGTACACAAAATAAAAACAACGTATAAATAAACCTTTTTTTTTTCTTTTCCAAACCTGATCTCATCCTATCCAAAACTTATTTCCAACACCAAACCAAATGCAAGAGAAATAATATCCAACCCAATCTTATCAATTATATCTGGAAGCGAACATGTAATACTATGGTTTCTAATGAATTTCAACAATTGACCAAAAGAACTTGAAGTGCTATAACAGCAAATAATTTGAAGAATTCTAGAGCTTCCCTCCCTAAAGCCTAATGCTGATCAATGGTGACGTTCATATACCTTCTCTGAAATGCGATTTTTTTTTAATTTTTTAATTTTTATTTATGACATCAAACAATTATTATTTTCTGCCACAATTTGACAGTGAGTGCAAGAAATCTCCATGCAACCTCCGTCAAATATATAGGACAAAAGTTGTGTTGGAAATTTGAGTAGTTTGAGTAGAAATTTCTTTGTCCCACATTGGCCATTCCCAAAAGATTTTATCACTTTATAAGGCTTTGTCATTTATAGAAAGTGATTGGAGTAATAGGCCTGGAGACTAAAATTGGGCTCACCCTTGGGGTTGGCCTTTGGGGTGTACTAATTAATTGGTAATTAATATATAATTAATTATATATTTAATTGTCAAAAGATGGGCCTTGGAGCTCTAATAATTAAATTAATTAATTATTTTCGGAATTAATTAATTATTTTTAATTTCGAATTTAAATTAATTAATTATTTTTACCAACATACTCATCTTTTCAGATGAAGTCTGAAGTGTGAAAACGCAGAAACAAAAACACCCCTTTCAGCAGATGTCTCCCAACAGATGCATCCCTTCCTTAGACTTGTTGCGAACAGGTATAATCACATTATATATACATCCATCTGCATGGCATTTAGAACACAGAAAAAAATCATAAATCTTCTCCTGCAATCATAAACATCATTTCTGAGAGAACCACATTAATATTCGCCAGAAGTCAATTTTCCGGTGCTGGAATTTAGGACTTAGATCTTTGAATCCTGGTGAAGCAGACGTCCGTAGAACTACAAGCACTAAGTAGGGGCGAAATTTCTGTTTTAAGGACATTGCGGTACGCAAGCCTCGATCTTTTATTACTCTGCTTAATTAATATTTCATATTGTTGAGTCTCTTGAATATATTTATTCGTATTTATTATTAACATATTTATTTTATTACTGATTGTTGACATATAACCAACAAGTTGTATAAGAGCCACTGACTTGAGCAAGTTGACGTACACCACTCGAAGATACCAATCGTATCCAAATGAAGATGAATAGCGTAGGAACTCCATGCTCCTATTGTGCCATATTATCTAATATATGTTGCCAAGCAAAATATATATATGTGTGTATATTAACATTTGTATAGTAGTTTTTTTTTTTTTGGTCCAATTAAATTGCAGTTGTACCCTAACTGCTTGTTTCTTCGGTCATTCAAAAACAAAAACAAAGAATTGAAATTAAAAAAGGCCAATCCTTACCTAATGATGTTATGCCCCAACCAACATTTTCCTTACTTCCTTAAACCCTTGGACATTTTCGCTTTAAAATTAAGCCTCGTGACTCACTCACTTCACCAAACCCTAGTATTTTTAATGTCTAAGTTGTCCTCCTATTGGTCGAATAAGTTTAATCAATTAAGGTTAATTAAAACGTATGCTAAGATTAGATTTTTGTCTAAGGCTGTCTAGCTATTTAAAGGTGTCATTCATGTCAACGTAAGTTTTGAAGATTTGTGGTTATTTTAGAGAAAGAAACAAGCAAATTAGTATTTAGAGAAATAAACAAGCAACATAAGAAATGTTTAGTCATCTGTACGTATTAAAGATTTGTTGATGATCACCTTTTATGGTCCAAAAAGTTTTCCAAGCTATTAATTATTGGTAATATGATATCATAGTAAATACTATAGCTAGAACTAATTAATGGATATGATTGTGGACTAAGTAAAACAATTGGATTAAAACTTAATTGTGTTAAGAAAAAAAATTAAAAGTTGGTTGAAATATGGACAGATGGGGACACCTTGAGCTCTCTTTTTCTACTTTCCTAGTCATTAGATATAGGAAACCCTAATAGTTCATGTTTAAATATTTGTTTCACTTTTTGGCAAAGGTAAGAGAGTCCAATTGAACGAAACAAAGGTGAGGAGGTTATGTAAACTTAGGATGTCACTATATTCAATATCTAGGTCCTCTATACGATCATAACTTTAAAATTCATCAAAGCAACACATCAAGAACATTTTAAAAAATGTTTGCTTTCTGTCCATTTAAATAGGCCTTAGTGGAAAAAGCCAAAAGCTCATTTCTTGAGTGTTTAACTAACATATGGTATCTCCAGCATAGATGACGAAACTAATTAAACCAAGATTAGAAAAGAAAAAAAAACTAATCAAACGATTAGCTGATGCAAAATATGGGTAATGTAGAATATAATCTTTAGGGTTTGGTGGTTGTTTTTTGTTTCTTGGGACTTGAGGAAAAATAAAGAGCAATGTCCTTCTCAAGTGGGTCCCTTCACAAAGAGACCAACATTCTCATGGTATAGCATGAGCTGAGCCTCCACACTTTTCGAGATATTAGTTTTACTCCCTTTTTTTTTTTCATTTTCTTACTTTTCCTTTTCATATAATTCATTTATCCACATTTTCTCATCGAAAAGAACTACAATTAAAAACTGAAGCATGCATGAAATAATAAGGAGATAAAAAGGGAAAACAAAACGACAGAAAAAGCATTAAAAATTATGGATGGCAACAGCTTTGGGCTTGGAGACCTTTTGGGCATGGGGGTTGGTCCCGTTCAGAAAACGACCTGAAATTATTAATGAAAGCAAAGAGCGCAGTGGCAGTGCACATTTAGCAATAGTGATGATCGATCTGAAATGAAATGCTTCTGCCCTTTGCATGATTTTTGAAGGCAATCTGTAAGAGTGTGTATATATCTGTAAGGTGGTCCTATTGGCACCAATGGTAGAACAAGGGGTACACATGGCAGGGCAGGCAGGGGGTGGCCAAGGCCATGTGGGAGCAGTGGTCCAACGAAATGCAGATGTGTCTGAAATGTGACACGTGGTGGGAAAAGGAGGTGACATGCTCTAGGGTTTTAGCGATAAATTTTTACTTGTGACGGGAACACGGGTAGTACACCACGTGTTTTCATGTAAGTGGTAGGAAATTTTAATTTTTAAGTTATTAACTTTTTAACACACATATCCTACCATTTGTATAGTGACACGTGATGTACCACCTCGTGTACCAGTCACATTGAAAAATCTCTCGTTTTAGCATGGGTGAGAGTGATGCTTTTAAGTTTCTTATTTTCATTTGATTTTACTTTCATTTTATTTGTTTTTTTTATGTGTTAAAAGTGGGTAGAGACTGGAGAAAGTGAGCTTGCAGCCTTGCAGGGTCGGTCTTGTTTTGGTTCAAGACTAAAGAGAACAACAAAAATCTTTCCAACAGCTCCAGTCCTTTGGATGGATATCAGGACAGGCATGGACCAATTTTGGGGTTTGGAGAAAGTAGGGTTTTGGGGGGGTTGGGTTGGTTTTACGCGACTTTTATGTCCAACTTCAAGTTTTCAACTACTAATTTGTACACATTTCTTTCTCAATCATTCATTTTGTGAAAGAAATGTAATTATCCATGAAAATTTTGGTGGTAGTTTTGATGTGAATCTTTTGGAGGATGGAAATTGAGCTAATGTTTCTTAGAATGCCTTAAAGACTAAGAGTACTAATAGCAACTCCATTTAATTCTATTTATTATCTTTGAAAAAATAATGACGCTCATGTTTCTTATACCTTATGGAGTTTGTCTTGACTCATGGATCCACCAACACCATTCTTGGGCCGCTTTGTTAATGCTTAGGCTAAAGGAACGTATAAATGGGCTTGCTCAGGTAAATGGGCCCCACAGAAATTGTTGTCACAAACTAGCCCATTTATGTAAATCGTGAGATGAGATTCAAATTTAAAATATCTTCCAACAACATTACGACCATCTCCAAAAGAAATATTAAATTATAAGAGTCAAATTATAATTGATGGCTGATGTGACAATCTGAAATCTTATGTTAAATTTTGTACTTCTCCAACCGAATTGTCAAATGCTATTTTATTAGTTAAATAGAGCTTTTTTGTTCAAAAAAATAAAGTTTTAAATGGTTGTAATTGTCAAAAAAAAAATGTTGAAATTTTTTTTTACCAGTTGAAATATTAGTGGAATAAGGGACCTACCATTAAAATGAATTAAAAAAAAAATAATTTGACATTTCTAATTTCAATCAGCAAATAACACTTCGATTGGAGAGACTTTTGATGTTAAATATGACTTGACAATTTCTTACACGACCTGTTAACATAACACATAAACGACACGAAAATAACGGATTTTTGGTCAACATGATAACTAATCATGTCACGCCTCGACCCGCGAATAAAGACTATTCACGAGTTAGGGTGTGAGCCATATCTTAGCTATAGAAATAAATTCTACAATCAAGATATGGTGGAAAATAAAATAAAATTATAATGATTACACCGTACAACATATAACAAAACTTACATACAAATTTATTGAATACGCAACGGAATAAAATAGTGTACAAATTAATTCACAACAAAAACTAGCTACAATTAGATGATAATTAAATTGTAAAAATTCTTTCAAATGCATGAAATATATGCAAATGAGATGGATGAATGTACTCACACCCTTCTAATCCCGCTAACACATACCTAAGGCGCCCAAGCCTACATGTCCCATACCATTCTTAGACCACTTGGCTCCAAGTATGTTAGAATATGAGTTAACTCCCGTTCATCCCTTAAACCCAATTTTTTTGTAATTAAACTCTCAGTTTCCACTTTGTTAAACAGGCACTTCCCCTGTAGCCCAAATTATATATTCAAGCAGCCCTTCCCCCGACGCCTGACATATACAAGATTTCACTATTTTTATAATCAACCAATTAGTATACTCAAGCCCTGCACCCTACGCCTGACATATACAAGGTTCATTCTTTTATATTCAAGGCAAACTTCAGCCCTTGAATATCCTCACAACTCAAACACTTTACAAGACTCAACACAATTCTTTTTCTTGCTTTGCAACACATATGTATATGTCATTTCACATAGATATCAATACTCACATTTTCTTTAACAAGCCTGTAAGTTTCAACATAAATCAAATTGATTAGTGACAAGAGTAGTATAATCATAATATTAATAACAAAATAATAATCTTTAATGTAAATGATAAGCAATATATTACCATTTCCTCATTTTATTCACTAGTAAAAAAAAAGGCTGCGCGACGAACAAAAATTCGTCGCACAAGACACATTTGCGCGACAAAAAAAAACTCTGTCGCTCAAAATAGAAAAAATAGAGAAAATGAATAAATAAAACTTGCGTGACGAAAATTTCGTCGCGCTAAGTATTCTTGTGTGACGAATATTTTTTGTCGTCGCTTAAAGTCAGCAAGAAAATGTGGGTAATTTAATTTGGCGGGAAAAACTTGCGCGATGAAATGTTACTTTTGCGTGACAACTATTCGTCGCGCAAGTTCCACCAACTTTTCACCTTCCAATACATCTGAATCAGGTAAATCTAAGGCTATTTAATGCAGATGTTTGCGCGACAAAGAGTTCGTCGCACAAAGATCCTAACTTTGCTATAAATAGGCGCTTCTACTATCATTTTCTTCACAATTATGTTCATGCTGAGATGGCGGATAAAAACAACAATAAGAGTGTGCGCAAGGCCGACACGCATGATATGAGAGAACATTTTGCGTTTGCTCGTGCAATTGCTGCAGCTATGAGGAATAATTGCCCCAAAGTTGAGTGGCGTTCTTGGAAATATGTGCCAGGAAATGTGAAAAAGCTTGTGATGGATGAACTATTAGTAAGTATATTGTTGATGGATCAATAATTTAGTTTGCGAAATTTTTAGTTATATGTTGGAATTAATTATATGTATATATGTGTAACAGCGTAAGTATGTTTTTGATGATGAACCGAAAGAACAATTGATAAAGTTGTTGGATGATGCGTTGGAGGAAGGTTACAATATGTGGCTTTATGAAGTCTTGCGGAATGGAGCATGATCATCCAAATAGTAGTTTAAAGTTTATGTTTTGTACGACAATTTTAAATTTAAGGTTTTTTTTTTCTAATTTATGTATTTGGACTTAATTAGTTTTGAATTCTTATTCGGTTTTTTTTTTAGAGCTAATGTAAGCACCCTGGCTATGGTTTATATGTGTTTTTAATCTTTAATGAATATCGTACTTATGCTGAAAATAATTGTATGGATGAAGACATAAATTATTTGTAGAATAAATATTTAAGGTATTAACTATTTTTAGAATAATATATTAGATACTAATTATTTATAGAATAAATATTTAAAGTATTAATTAATTTAAAAATAAATATTTAAGGTATTAAATCGTTTGTGAATATTTGTTTGTAATTACAAAGTTTACGTAAACATAGATATCTATGTTTACGTAAACTTTGTAATTACAATTATTTTATTCTATTCGTCGCTCAATATATTGCGCGACAATAATTCGTTGCGTAAATACACCTTGCGCGACGAATACATGTGTTTGTTGCGCAGTGCGCTGTCTGAATGCGTTTAAACCTTCCAATTTATTGCTCATTAATGACGCATTTTGCGCGACGGGTTATAGTTTTGCACGACGACTATTTCGTCGCGCAAAGTTGTCCTAGTGCTATATAAACACAGTTTCAGAGTCGAAGTTTTCAAAAAATTTTTGTTTAAAAAAGAATGGCTGATTCTGGGGAAGGTTCTGGGAAAAAGAAAGTTGTAGTGCGAGTAGAGAGGTACCGACGGAAGCAAGTGCCGTACTTTGAAGGCAAAAATTTGGCTGAGGTGTATGCCGAATTCATTTATGACATTGGGAATTTGGTGCGGAGGGATTGTTCTGACGAGTTTGAGTCTTGGAAAAAGGTCCCTGAGGAGTTGAAGAAGTCCATGCTGGGAGAGTTATCGGTAAGTTTATGGTAAATAATGAAAAATTATTTTTGATAAAACGTAATATTTTTTAAATTACTAATTTATTGTTATTGGCATTAATGTAGGTTCATTGGGATATTGATGAAACCGATGAGAAGCAACAGATTTATGTGGATCGGCTTTTCAAGCAGAGATTCCGGAAGTGGAAGTTTGATGTGTTGCAGGCGAGGAAGGATTGAAGTTGATGAGGGTTGTTATTATTATCATTTTTTAAATAAGATTTTGTGGACTTTATGTTGAATTTAATGAATAAATATATGTTATGTGGATGAGTATTAATATTTGCAGTAATTATAATTTTTATTTGGGATCGTAAATTAGTTTTGTTAATTAATTTAATGTTTAATTAGGTTTGAGTTTTTTATTTATAATAAAATAAAAATTTACAGTACATACAAATAAAGAAGGAAAACATAAAAAATAAAAAATATATATTTCTAGCGCGACGAACGTCTTCTTTCGTCGCGCAAATAACATTTGCGCGACTAACATATTATTCGTTGCGCAAAATCGTTCGTCCTTTTTTATCTGAAATCAGCCTTGTGCAGAGGCAAACTGCAAAAAATTTGCAGATTGTGCCTCTACACTCATCCCTGCGATTTTGCTGAATCTGGTATCCGTCATTTTTATTTTCTCTCAATTTCATCATCTAAACTACTCCCTCCATCTTCTCTAGGTTGATCGAGCTATCTCGGTGTGTCTGGTAAGCGTTTTTTGTCGTTACGGTAAACGTATTAATGTAAATTCATACTAAAGCCATTAATTTCGTTCTCTATAGGGATATTGTGTGTGATTAGCGATTGGTGGATAACGATTGAGAAGGTAATTTCTTCGTTTTATTTTTAAACATACACCATTAATTAAATTATGTTGAACTTAGTTTGTTATGTTTATATTGTGCTATGAAATTATATTTATATTATGTTGTTAAATTTGTACTTGACGTACAAATATGTGTTGTGATGTACAGAGTTAATTGAAATTAACTTCGTACTTGTTTTTTATTTTTAGTAAAACTTAGTTTCCCGTTTAAGGATTAGTTGGATTTCGCGCATGGATGCGAAAGCATGACTGCGGTCCAATTAATTCTTGAATTGTCCCATTATTTGGACAGTTTGGGAATGCACAGTTATGACGTGTAGTTTATGGTTGAAGGATTAGGTTTGGGTTGTGGAGATTTCGGTATCATCTCTGTACGTTCTTCGGGTCGTACACCTGAAGAATTGTATCAAGATGCTGCCGAAATTCATCCACGTTGAAATCTAATCTGATGTAGCCGTAAATTACGTGACATAACTATGCATTCCTGAATGGGATAGGGCCCCTAACGGAAGCATAAGGTGACATTATCAGTTTGTATGAAGTTGTTGTGATTGTTGTATTGTTATTGTGGTTCCATGAATTATGGACAGGACATGGATACAGAACCCGAATAGATTCGCGGACGAATACTTGGATGGAATCGATGATTTTATTGACTTTGCAAGTACACACAACCGGGGTGCAACTAGAATGCGGTGTCCTTGTAGGAGGTGTAACAACACGTTAAGGGAGACAATAGAAAATGTTCGATTTCATTTAGTAAGGAATGGAATGATTGAGACGTATAATACTTGGAACCATCATGGGGAACAATTAGACAATGCTTCGTCTTCAAATGCCACAAGAGTGGATAATGTTGAACCTATTGTCGATCATAATGAACAAGTGATATTATAAATGATGCTTTTCCATTTGCATAGACAAACACCAATCACGAAGGGGAAGATGACGTGCCTATACCAATGGATAGTGCAGAGTTCGAACAATATGAAAAACTATTAAAAAATGCCAACCAAGAGTTATACTCGGGGTGCGAAAGCTTTTCCGTTCTCACGGCCATTGTGGAACTAATGCATGGAAAAATAAAGCATCGTATGTCGAACCAGTGTTTCAATTACTTTTTGGGGGTTTTCAAGAGAATGCTTCCGAAGGACAATTGTTTGCCGAAAGACCATAGAGACGCGCAAAAGGTGTTGAAAGGTCTTGGATTGGGTTATGAAAAATTTCATGCTTGCAAAAACAATTGTATTTTATTCTACAAAGAGTATAAAACATTGGATAAATGCCCTGTATGCAATGAGTCGAGGTTCAAAATGACATCTTATAATAGAACCACTAAGATCCCACAAAAAGTTATGCGTTATCTGCCTCTGAAACCTAGGTTACAGCGATTGTATATGTCGTCGCATACTACCACAGACATGAGATGGCATAAGGAAAAACGGGTATATGACGATGTGATGCGACATCCTGTAGATGGGGAGGCATGGAAAGAGTTCGATTGAACGTTCCCCGAGTTTGTTGTTGATTCTCGTAATGTTAGATTGGGACTTGCCACTGACGGATTTAATCTGTTTGGGGTTTTAAACCAACACCACAGTACTTGGCCAATTTTCGTATTTCCGTATAATTTGCCACTGTGGAAATGTATGAAAAAAGAATACATGATGATGACTCTATTGATAACTGAGGATCCTGGTAGGTCAATCGATGTATACTTACGGCCGTTGGTGGATGAGCTAAAAGATTTATGGACACACGGTGTGCGCACATACGATAAATGTACTGGCAAGATGTTCACTTTACGGGCTGCAGTGATGTGGACTGTGAACGATTTCCCCGCATATGCAATGGTTTCCGAGTGGAGCACTAGGGGTTATATGACATGCCCTGTATGCAAGGAAGACGTAACATCTAGTTGGCACACTGGAAAAGTTTGTTACCTTGGTCATCGAAGATGGTTTCCTTGGGACCACGAGTGGCGAGAGAAGGATAGAGTTTGACGGGGAGAAAGAGCATCACCTTAGACCCAGAGAATGGTTCGGTGCTCAAAGAATGGACCAATGTCACTAGGACAACACCTGCTACACATATGAACTGGACACACCACATCCCGGGCCTGTTCCACCACTGTAGCACGATATTGTCCGCTTTGGGCTTACCATTCCCTCACGGTTTTGTTTTTGGGAACTCACGAGCAACTTCCCAATGGGTCACCCATCCTAGGAGTGCTCTAGCCCTCTTCTCGCTTAACTTCGGAGTTCCTACGGAACCCGAAGCCAGTGAGCTCCCAAAATGCCTCGTGCTAGGTAGGGATGAGAATATACATTTAAGGATCACTCCCCTAGGCGATTTGGGATGTTACAATCCACCCCTCTTAAGGGCCCGACGTCCTCGTTGGCACACTTCCGGCCAGGGATTGGCTCTGATACCATTTGTCACATCCCAACCCGGGCCCGTTCCACCACCGTAGCACGATATTGTCCGCTTTGGGCTTACCATTCCCTCACGGTTTTGTTTTTGGGAACTCACGAGCAACTTCCCAGTGGGTCACCCATCCTGGGAGTGCTCTAGCCCTCTTCTCGCTTAACTTCGGAGTTCCTACGGAACCCGAAACCAGTGAGCTCCCAAAAGGCCTCATGCTAGGTAGGGATGAGAATATACATTTAAGGATCACTCCTCTAGGCGATGTGGGATGTTACATCTCGTATTGGTCTAAACTAAAATTGAGACACAACCTCGATGTTATGCATGTTGAGAAAAATGTATTTGACACATTGGTCGGCACAATTCTAGATATTGAAGGCAGAACAAAGGACACAATCAAAGCTCGTCTTGATTTGGAATGAATGGGAATACGACGGGGTTTATGGATGAATATGGACAATGAGAAAGCCAGAAGGGATCTTGCATTTTTTTCAATGAAACAGAATGACAAGAAAGAATTTTTAAAGTTTTTATCGTCTGTAAAGTTTCCCGATGGGTATGCTTCAAATATCGCGCGTTGCGTGAACGTTGACGGTGGTAAATTAGCTGGCTTAAAGAGTCATGACTGCCATGTGGTTCTGCAACGCCTACTTCCTGTGGGTGTTCGACATCTCTTGCCACCCGATGTAGTGAAACCAATCATGTTGTTGTCCAGTTTTTTTTCGCAATTGACGTCAAGAACGTTACGAAGAACAAACGTTAATCAGTTGCGCCATGACATTGTGCAAGTTCTATGCAAGTTTGAGATGATATTTCATCCAGCCTTCTTCATAAGTATGATACACGTTATGGTTCACTTACCAGATGAGGCATTGCTTGCTGGAACAGTCAACTTTCGATGGATGTATCCAATAGAAAGGTATATATTCCTCGTCTTTTTTATTAATCGATATTAAATATATTACGATTAGTAATATGTGTATCGTATCATTTTCTTTTGGCAGGCTTCTTGGAGACTTGAAGAAAAGTGTACGAAACAAAGCAAAGCCCGAATGATCCATTATCCAAGCTTGGGTGTCATATGAGGCACTTGCATTTTGTGGAATGTATTTAAAAGATGTTGAGACAACTTTCAATCGTCCTCCTCGCAATAATGACAGGGGTGTGAGAAAGGAGAAACTTTCAGTTTTTGCCCAGGTCACTCGACCATTCGGAGATCCGATTTGTGGCGAGTCGTTTTCCAAGAAGGACATGGATGTAACACATTGGTTCGTACTCAACAATTGTGATGAGACACTGTCACACCTAGACGAGCATGAAAATATGATGAAGCAGGCACATCCTTCACATTTGTATGCCAAGAAACACCGTGAATTGTTTCCGCAGTGGTTTCTCGAATATGTAAGTTTGAAGTGTTTTGTATTGGACATATATATTGTACCAATTAAGTTTCTCGAACTAACAAATTTAAATGTTTGTCTAATATTAGGTGAATCAATTGAAAGCATCGAATTCCCCCGCGTATAGTGAAGAGTTATATAACTTAGCGTTCGAACCAATTTCGTTGAATTGTACTCGGGCTGCCATGTCAACGGCATCAAGTTCTTAGCAGGTGCACGAGATGACAAGTTGTGTACACAAAACAACGGTATTCATGTCCCCGGAGGAGGCGAAAGTACATACATTGAATTCTATGACAAACTAACAAGTGTCGTGCAATTGCTTTATAAAGACCGGTGCCAAGTGATCCTATTTAAGTGTCGATGGTTTGATACACACCCAAATAGGCATGAAAGTGTGAAAACAGAGCATGGATTACTATCAGTGAACACTACCAAAACTTGGTACGATGACGACCCTTACATATTAGCAACCATGGCAAAACAAATTGTGTATCTAGATGACCCTAAATCCGGGAGGGGCTGGAAAGTTGTTCAGAAGATGGATCATAGGAACGTGTATGCTATACCAGAACAAGACCGTACTGACGATGACATCAACAATGTTGCTGACCAACGTCTTGAATCTTTCATGGAAAATGGTGCGGAAACACTCTGAGATACTAATCTTATCCAAGAACCATTTCAAATAGATGAAGTATCTTCAATCGAAATATCGATTCAGTCCATCACGATTGACCTCGGTAATATTCCACGATACGATGGTCCAGTGTGCACGAACGATGATGGTGACGTACCTATCGATGATAAGGAATGGGACACTGAAAAGGATGATAGCGACGAAAGTGAAAGTTATTATAGTTCGGATTAAGATTAAGGCAATTTTTTTGTAAAACACATGAAATGTTTAATGCATTATATAGAGTGATGGAAAAAATGGTATGAATGATTCCCATTTTATATGTGAATTACTTTGTAAATAAAGTTGTTTTGTTTGTATTTTATAATAAATTGTAAACAAAAAAAAAAAAAAAAAAAAAACCAATTTAAAACAAAATTGCGCGACGCATAAAAATTTTTTGGTCGCGCAAAGTATATTTGCGCGACAAAATATATGTATTCGTTGCCCACGTGTCTGAAAATTCAATTAAAGCGTTTTTTTTCGCAGAAATTTTAAAAAACTTGCACGACGAATCAATATATTTGGTCGCGCAAAGAATATTGGCGCGACGAAATATATTGATTCGTCGCGCAAGTGTCTGAAAATTCAAATAAAGCGTTTTTTTTTTCGCAGAAATTTTAAAAAACTTGCGCGACGATTGTTTAGCCTTGCGAGACAAACACTCCGTCGCGTAATATTCTATATTATTAACCCTCGTGCGTCTCGTTCCTCCCTTACTTCCCTCTTCTTCCCTTTTTCCCCGCGCGATACCCTCTCTTTCCTTCCTCTCTATCTTCGTCCGTCTTTCCTTCACTCACCTCACCTCATCTCTCCATCCCTCTCTCAGTCCATCGCCTCTTTTTCTCCAACAAGTAATTTCCTTTTCAGTTTTTAGTTTCAATTTTGTTTATTGACTGGGGGTTAGAATTAGAGTTTTTATTTTTTCAAATTGGGGGTGGTGGGGTTAGATTAAGGGTTCGTAAATTGGAGGTTACATTTAGGTTCTTAAATTAGAGTTTTTAGGGTTCTTAATTGGGGTTAGATTTAGGTCTTAACTTAGGGGAATGATTTTGGGCAGTGAGGTTAGATCAGGTTTTCTTAAATTGGGGGTTAGATTTAGGGTGCTTCACTGGGGGTTAGATTAGGGTTCTTAAATTAGGGGTTTTTTAATTTCAAGTACAGGGTTTGAATTAGGGGTTTTCTAATTTAAGTACAGGGTTCTTAAATTAAGGATTTGCATTTTTTACTGCCACGATTTGTTGATATATAATGGGGTATTACCCTTTGTTGTTGCCTTATTAATATGATAGACTCGATTGTGTTGCATGTTGAATTCGGCCTCCCAATTTTGAAGTTACATTTACGTTTTGATATTAATCTTTCTTTTTTGCACAGTAATTTGAATTCCTCCATTATAGTTTAGATTATATATATTAGATTTTCATGAGAGAGGTATTATCAAACTTCTTTTGCTGCAAATCGCAGAGCACATGAACTTTGTTATGATGGGAATGTTTCAATTATTTTCATATTTCTACATCTCCAAAATCATTGAATCTGCCCATATGCATTCAGAAAATGCTTTTGACCAGCCAATGGACTGAAATTCCCATATGTTTATTTCAGTTAACAAGTTAATTTGAAATCAAATCAACAATTAGCAATCCTTTTGTAGCCATTGAAGTTGTAAGCATGTGAAAGCAGAATCAAAATCTTTGTGTACTAAACAAATTGATTGCCAATTTTGTAGACGTCTCACCTCATTAGAACCCGGAGGCCGATGACTTTTACACCTAGTCCGACGACTATACGTACTACTGCCGCCACTGCTCCAGCAGAGATGGACCATAGGCCGGTCAATCCGGTTCACTCAGATGGTCCTCCAGTCCCACAGGTGCAGGCATCGTTGACTTCTTCGGTGGTGTTACCTAGCGCCAGACGAACTCACCGACGCCTCCGCATTGTGGACCAGATGTCGCCATCGGGATCCATAACCGATGCCTCCGGTCCACGGCCAGGTATACAATCCTAATTCACTCCCTCATTCCTTTGTTTACTAAGTTTTTTTATTTTAGGTTCAATTTGTTATGTCATTTAAGGATTAAAAAGTTTTCATCGTTCCGAACCTTATATTAAACTGTTGTGATCATTGTGTTGGATATGTATTTTGTTTATGTTATTTTCAGGGTTTTGGGAAATGTTTTAATTATAAGGGAGGTTATGCCGAAATTTTAGTAGGATTTGTTATTAGTTATGGGTTAATGATTTTTTTTTTCATCTCTTTGCAGCGAAGAAAAACACCCGGGGACCTTGTCGGCAATTGAAGACGGGGAAGGTCACCCGGGTGACCAACGCTCGTATCCCAATCGGATACGATGAGCGACATCGAGTAGCACCAACGGCGGAGCAGCATAGTGCATTGGCCCACGACATTGGCATGTCGTGCAGACCTTTTGCCCTATGCTGTGGAAGTCTTGGAAGGCGATGCCGGATGAAACGAAGATTACGGTGCGCAATCAATTGTCCGTAAGTAGCATCGCCTTTTTAATGCTTTTCATGTAAAATTTATATATTTATATGTATTACTGTCTTTTATTACTAATGCTTTCAAAATATTTATTATATTGCAGACAAACTACAATTTGGAGCACATGGAAGAGGACAAGTTCGCGTTTGTCAATTGGCTCTTCTCCGAACGCTACAAGCAGTGGAAGAGTGACCTGCACCAATGGTTCCAGGAGTTTGATGATCCGCAGGTCGCTCTTGAGGCGGGATGTCCGAAGGAGTTGGAGGACCGACAAGATAGTTGGGTTTGGCTTTGCGGTCATTTTAAGGACCCGACATATGTGGTGCGTTTTTAATGACGACTTCTTTCATTTTACTTTTTTTAATAATGTTTATTATTATTTTTTTTAATTTTCTTTAACTATTACAACTAATACGTTTATTTTTTGTATAACAGAAGAAGGCAAAGGCGAACAAGATCAATCGAGAGAAGAAGACTCTTCTCCACCATTCGAGTTAGAGGCCTTTCTCTTATAGGATGGAGGAGCGACGGAAGGTATATATTATAACTTTCATTTCCAATTTTAAAATGTCGCTAATAATTTTTTTTTTCGTACTAACATTTTCCTTATCTTTTTCGATTTTAGGAGGGTTCAAAATTTTCGGAGATCGACGTCTTTGCTGACGGTTATGTTCGGCCTGGGAATGAGTTGACCCAGTCGCTTCATGTAAGTAATTTCTTATGCATTAAACATTTATACTAATTCTTTCAAATTGTTTTCTATTAATAATCCATGTTTATTTTCACAGGCAACTATGGTGGAAAAGCGACATGTGGTGCTTCAGGAGTCCGCCTCCCACCTTCCCTCGGACACGTCGATCGAGTATGTGGATCCCCCTGAGGATGCAGGGTTTCACATCGTCACAGAGACGTTGGACCAGACTTTCGGTCGAAGGCCAAGGACATATTGTCGGGGGATGGGAAATGCCAGACGTCGGGAGACTGGAGCCTCGTCATCCTCGCAATCAAAGACCAAGGTTACGGCTTTGACTTAGGAAGTCGCTGGGCTGAGAAGTGAGCTGGCATCGTACAAGTCTCAAATGCCAATGCTTGTACAAGCCCTCAGTTCCTCTGGAATACATCTCCCTGGTTTTTCTACACCATCGCCCTCACAACCCTTCCACACCGAGCAAGCACAGCAATCAGGCCCATCGACCTCCGACCCCGTCCCCAACCAGCAGCAAGATTACCAAGCACCTCCGAATGACATGCCTATAGATTTTTCGTAGTTTTGTTCCCTTTTTAAAAAAAAACTTTATATTTGTACGTACATTTTTATTTATATTATAAATAATAAAAAAAATTATTCATTAATTTGCTTTTTTTTTCTTTCTCATTAGTATGAAATCTGTTTTTTTTTTCCTTTTATTCTATTTTTTTATTACAAATTACACGTGCGAGACAACGAAATGTCGTTGCGCAAGATTAAGCGCGTCTTACTCTTCGCCGCGCATTACCACGCCCCTACTATAGATTTCGTCGCGCAAAACGTTTTGAGACAAATTACCCACAAACGCACTTGTACTCGTTTATATCGTACGACGAAAACCTTTGTCCGTATAACTTTCGCGCGACGACTAGTAAAGCATCGCGCAATTGTTAAGACACGCGACAAATTTGAAGATGTTTGTCGCGCAATGTCTTTTTTCACGAGCTTTGCGTGACAAAATATGTGCGACGATTTTCTGGTCGCCATAGTTTATGTGCGACCAAATAATTTTTTGCGCGACAAAATGTCCCTAGTCGCACAAACTGTTTAATTTAGTAATGATTGTTTCAATTTCATTTCCTCCCTCTTGTTCTCTGATAAGCTCATATTTATTTATATTTTACATCAAATTCTCTTGCCTTTTCTTAGTTAGTTTCTTATATTTTTGAGTTATTTACTTTGTTTTTGTGTTTTATCGTATTTATCTAGCTAAGAAAATAAAAATAGCATAAGTGTGATTTTATGTAATAAATTCGTGTTAAAACTGTTTAGCTTTTAAATTAAATAAAATATATAATATATATATATATATAATAATAATAATGATTCATGATGATGTTTGAAACATCATCATGGTTTGTTTTATATATAATAGGAAAGTAGGGAAGATATTAAAAGAAAGGCAAAAGGAATTTGGGGGAAATAATTAGGCAAGTGGGGATGTTTGGCAGAAAGCATGCAGAAATAATGAGGAAAAGGATGGTGATGCGCTGAAGGAAAAGAAAATTATAAAAAAAAAAAGCTCCTCGGGGAGCTGTAAAGGGGGAAAGGTTTTAAAAGGTGGGGAGTGTGCATGATAGAAGGGAAGAAGGCCAGGAGGTCAGTACGTGAGGACAGTAGGAAGGTCTCGGAGTGGACAAGGCAGCCAGCTGCCTTGTGGCAGCTGAGAAAGAAAACCAGCGGGGAGGGATGCGAGAAAAGCTGGCAGAGAGCAGTGAGGACGCAAGGGAACTTGGCAGCTGGGAGACGGAAGCTTTGTGCAGCAAGCTGAACGGCAGGGCAGCGTGGGAGGACTGACAGCACGGAAAAGAAGGGAAGCTGTCGCACGCGGGAGAGGGCCACGGCACAGAAGCAGAAACAAGCAGGGCACTCTCCTCTCTCGGTGTTATTCCTCCTCATTTGGTTTTATTCCTTTTATTTTTATTTACATGTTTAATTTAATTTACTTTTAAATTATGTTAAACATGTGTAATTAATTTCTATTTAGTTAGAGGTGAATTTGAAACCATGGATAAATGTTTATTATGATTTGATTTACTCCAGTTATGAACTCTTGGACGTTGGATGTGGTTTATTTTTCTGTGTTGATTAATAACTTGTTTATGTATGTGGGTTAAGGGTCGACACTTAATTTGCATGCTTAAACTTGATGCTAGGATATAAGGGAATTTCACCTAATTGTTATGAACTTATATTCATGAGTAGTAAAAATCGCTAGTCACGATTGTGTTTAGTAAACCCTAGGTTGGATTAACATGCGTATTCCATAGTTATGAATGCCTAGTCGATGCTTATGATTTCCATTGAACTTAATGATTTTTGATATGTCTCTCTATCATGCGTATTCCATAGTTAGGGAACTTGATAAAAATAATTTGGTTGTGATGCGTATCCCGTCCAATTCAATGAATCTAGGGAAATCTGAAAGTTAATTTAAGCGGACCTAATTAACTTGGAGCGTTGTCATTTATTCGTTTGATGAATTCATAACTGGGAATCAAATTATATGCATTTATTCATGTGTGGATAAGGAACCCTCTAACTAGTGTCTCATCATTTTATTTCTATAAAATATATTTTCTTTGAAGTTTGTTTTTAAGTTTCAGTTTTAAATTCAATTTCGTAAAAAAATCAATCCCCCATTTATTTAAAGTGTTAAATTTGTTAGAAATAAATTTAGTTTGTGTTTTCTAGAGTCTTGAATTATTTTGAGTCTTTTGATTTGTTTTAAATTATTTGTTAGTTTTATTTTGAGTTATTCTAGTTAAGTGTTTTGAGTCTAGTTTAGTGTTTTAAATTTTGTTTTTACGTTTTTAATTTAATTTTACTTTGGTTAGCATCCCTAGTTAATCCCCGGTTAGAACGATCCCTACTTACATCATTACTACAATTGTCACAAATAGGGTTTAAATTTATGCGTTAACTTATTTTCGCATCATTCTCTTTCTTCCTTCACCACTTTCCCTTCCTCTTATTTAATATAGCTGAAGTTCTACATATGTAATAAGAGTCGGATTGCTGAAAAACTTCCATGAAAGTGAGCGAAAGAAACTAGAGATGTTGGCCACGCAAAGAGGTTGGTAGAGAAGGCTAGCTCAACAAAACATCAGCTGTTCGAACTGGGGTACAAGTCAGCACATAGATTGTATTGTCGTATTTTTTTGGATATGTTATAGAGGAGATGATAAGGAACAAATTTTGTGAAGGAAATATTTTGATCGGAGCTACCAAAAATGGTGTTTTGGTACTCATAACATGGCTGTCCAGTTTTCTGCGGATTTAGAGATATGAGTTGGTATTTCAAACATATTGGAAGATCACACCGTTGGATGTTTCTGAAATTTTGATATATCATGATAGAGAGACAGACAAACAACTCTCATGAAGAAAGTACTATGATATAATCTATGGATTATGGTGTTTTGATCTGTTAAATAGGCTGGACGAATTTCTAGTTTTTGGATATCTTTCTTTTGATAGATGGAGTTTGGTGGAGATTTGTTGGATAAGGTCTCATCTATTTTTCTGGGATTTGTCTCACACTTTTGTACATCATTCTTAAGGGAAATAAATGGATATTTTTGATGGTTTGGTGGAAGTGCTTCTCATGGCAATGATCTCCAAATGTAAAAGCATAAACACACAAGATTTAAGTGGTTCGCCAAATCGACTACATCCACTGGGTTTTGCTTTCATTGTATTTCGCTATATATATGAGGGATTTATAAATATAATGAAAGATGGATTAAAGCCTTAACAATATGTAAAAGAAATGTAATTGGGTAATATAAAAGGGAGGATGGTTTTTTATTGGAGTTGTTCTTTTTCTTCCTTTTTTCTTCTTCTTCCTGTCTCTTCTCTCTACGTCTTCCGTTTGGTGAGTGCTCCTTCCTTTATAGAGATTGTATTGCATATTCCTCTCCAAAGAATCTCCACAAGTGTGCCAATAGAAAGAAAGCAAGTGTTGTGTCAATCATTAGACATAAAATGTGTTCCAATAGAAACACACCAATTGTTAATCTAATCATCACCATGAAATGTGTTCCAATCACAAGACAACAAATGTTGTCCTAATCCTTAGCAATGAAATGTGGTCCAAAAGAAAAATTAAAAGTGTGAAGCTAATTATTAACTAATGAATAATATGCAAGATGTTCCTTGCACCCAAAGGCCACGTCCAAACAATTTGGGAAATGAATCCTCACCAATTATCAACCATGATATGTGGTTCAATAGCAAAACAACAAATGGGAAGTTAATCAATATCATGCAAGGTGAATAAACACTCAAAAGTCACGTTCAAAGTCTAAGCGATATGCATCCCACCCGTTCTCACCTCATTGGAAAATTTGGAATGATAGATTGAAGCATTGAAGAGAGAATATAGACAATTAATTGAAATTCCCCTAGGCTAGTGAGTAAGCACTCTAAAACAACAACAACAACAACAACATATTGTCACATGCATGCCAATACATACACATACCTAGTCTATGGCTCTATATAGACTCACACCTCTAAAATGTTTAGGGGTGAGTAATCTCTCTACATTAACTCAACTTGCCAACTCACTCCTACTTGGTAAAAATATCAAACCAAACTCAACGGTTAGCCACACGTATAAGCCAAAGGCTTCCCACGTCCACGTCCACATCCTAATTATTAGCTTCTATTAATTATCAACTTCCACCTTTACCTATCTAGAGTGGTGACTAACCCCTCCTCTTTATTCTTTAATGATTGGCAAAACTCTACTTAGCCTTTGTGAAAAAATAAAACCAAACTCATGCACTTAGACACATGCACGTATGCTATA
This sequence comes from Malus fusca, assembly GCA_035220775.1. NCBI lineage: Eukaryota > Viridiplantae > Streptophyta > Magnoliopsida > Rosales > Rosaceae > Malus > Malus fusca. The sequence continues at coordinate 20,512,375 of CM069073.1, read as the reverse complement.
TAGACTTCCACTCCACATTTAGAGTGGTGAGTAATCACCAAATCATTAACTCCTAATGTTACAAACTCTCCATCTCATCTTTGAGAGAAAATATCAAGACAAAATTACTCACTTAGTCCAATCTCAAACTCTCGGCCCCTTGTGAGGAAAATCAAACCAAAGTCATTTAATATCCCTTCTCCAATTCAAACTAAAAATATCTCTAATTACATATGAACATGAAATAGGTAGTTTTTGAAATAATTTGTAGGAAAAAGGATTTTACATTGAAACTATTTTACATATCGAAAGTAGGTTCTTGCATAAAATAAATCTAATAAAATCATTACGTAAAAATAATTACCCAACATACACCCATATATATATATATAACCATTTTTTTTATAATACGGGGTATTACAAATCAGGTCGTTATCGGGTCAAACGATAAGAACCCGTTAATAACGGGTCATTAATAGGTTTACACGAGGGTGACACGTGGGTAATCCGTTTCAACACGTTAAAAAAAAGTTATTTTGGTGATTTTAATTTTTTAAATTGCAAAAAAACTTACTATAAAATACAATAGCCATAGTGTATATGTATATATTGTATATTAAATATGTATTATTGTATTACTATTCTATATAAATTTAAAATTTTAAGTTTTATTTATTTATATATTTTAAAAGTATACTATAGGCAATGTGTTAAAAAAAAGTATACTATAAGCAAAGAGTGAGATTAAAAAAATTATAAAACACATTAAAATAAAAAATTTCAAGTAATTTCAAAATACCAAAAACATTATAAAATTATAATAATTTATTTACAAATGCGAAAAATGTGAAGAAATATGCAAACACTCGTGATCGACATCCTCTACGCTTTGAGGACAGGTACATCGTCGTTTGAATTTTTAAAACCATACAAACCCTCATGAAACGCAACTCCCTTCATTTTGCATATCCTTGAACATTTGGTATTTTGTAGTAATATACTAATGTGTTTTCATTAGACTCTTATTTTGGGATATGTAATACTTGAAAAACAAATGTATTTTTTTTTTATGTTTTGAAGTAATATTTATGTGAAAATTCGGTATGCATATACTAATTTAGTATTATGTTTTCAATTTTTTATAGTCAAATTATGTTTTTCATCTTCATTATATAAATATATTTTCTTTAACATGTAATGGGTAGTGTGACGACCCGTCCCAAATTAATATATATTTTTATCCTCGAGCGTGAAAATGACGATTATGACCTTGAGGTTTAGTGACGTGGATGTACGTAGATAATTTTAAATTATTTTCTCGCTGACGTAATTAAATTGTACTCGACGTCATGAGATCGTTGACGCGAGTTAGGGCCAAGTTGGGTTGGTAACGAAAATGTTACGAATAAACGAATGGGTAATCGGGCTAAGGAAATGGACTAATCGCCAAACCTCTTATTTGCTTGGGTCCAATTAAAATTTAAGGTTCTTCTTGGATCATTTAATAGCCCTAAATCTCATGGCCCAATCAAAGCCCTGCTTCCCTTATTTCTGCCCAATCTCCTAAGCCACACACACACATACACACACGTGCAACCTTCTTCTCTCCCCTCTCTTCTCGAAAACTTACCCTCAAACTAAACCAACACTCTACAGTCGAGCTTGATGTTTCCAGATTCTTACTTCTCTCGAGCTCTAGAATATGGTGATACCTTTTGTTTGGTGATTTGACTTCGAAAACCTGAGACTCCATAAACTCTGGCGAGGAGCTAAACTACTTAGACGTGATCATGGGATTTACCTAAGGATTTAAGACTCATGGTAGTCTCCATACAACTCCATTGGCATCTTGGAACAATTTTGGAGTGGTTTGGACGTCGGGACACTCGGGTTTATCGAGTTGCAGACTTAGCTGGAATATTGAAGGATTTTCTGACCATTTTCCATCGATTTTAGAACCTCAAAGAGGTATGGTTATGTTCTCCTAGTTGAGGGCTACAATTCCATATAAAATTTGTGAATTTTGGAGTTGAAACGAAGTAGAAACTAAGGTTTTAAGAATTTCCAGTTTTCGGTGACATAACGGCGGCTGGCGACGGATCCCGGCGAAGCACCGAAGAAGAAAAGGGCATATTCCATCAACTTTGACGGAATATACTGACAGCGTCAGGTAAAGTTAACGGTTTATGCTAGTATTTAACGGAATATTCCCTAACGCCGTTAGGGTTTCTGTCCAACATGCCAGGCATGTGCCCACACGTGGCCTGCGCATATGGTCGTGCTTTGGCCGGTGCGTGAGGGCGCGTGGGACGTCGAAAAATTATTCTAAAAATATGGGGATGCTCGTGGTGTTGAGTAGGTCACGATGGTATATTTAAACATCCCAATTGAACAGCGTATGAGAAGTTATTACACGATTTTGGTTATGTGCTTAAAATTAACGTTAAAATAGTTGTTTCACATATAGGTGAGACGTTTCCGGAGGACGAGCGCAGCCAGGCGAGACTCGAGGGTTACAACCTTGCTACATACAAGTGAGTGGGCTTTTGGTTTTCTCTATATATATGTATATATGTTTTCCATTTTCCCAGAAATGGTTTAAATGGATTTAGGTTTTTAAATGCCATGTCAATTGCATTACATTTTAGTATATGCATTAATATAGATATGCATATTATTGCATGACGTTACGGACGCCCAGGTAAGCTTCAGGTGAGTGCATATTGATGATAGTGACTGCAGTGTGTATGGTTATGTTGAGACACATTTAGTGCTCATTATCTTGCACCTCGGTGTTAGTGCTCCGCCCGAGGCCAAGGCCACCCTTCACGTGATCGTTCACCTCCCGCACCACACGCTCACCTTGAATCTAAGGCAGGTGCCTGCCTGTCGTACATACCACATTAGGTGGTTCCGACTCGTAGGTGACTTGCGATACTTAGCACCTTCACGTGATCGTAGCACTTGAGCGTACCTATTTACACCTAGCCTGTCGTACATACCACATTAGGTGGTTCCGACTCGTGTGCCGGATTTGGTAGATGAGCTATAGGTTCAGCCGTACAAGTCACATTAGGTGACTCTGGTTGGCATATCCTTTTACATTGATTTATACCACCTGACTTACTTATTTCATTGCTGAGATACTTGACATGGCATATACGCGGTTTTCATTACTCTCGAGCATGATTTCTACAAACATATGTATTACTATTTTTTGGGAAATTATACGGGTTTTACGGTGATGGGTTATTACTTTTGGAAAGTGAAATGGTTTTGAAAAGTTTTGTTTTTGCCCACTCACATTTTCTGTTTTGCGCCCCTCCAAGTTCTAGTTAGACGTTTGTGTTGGTGGCTCACGAGGACTCTACGACGGTTCTGAGTCTGACAAACTTCAAATAATGTAGGAACTTTCTTTCTTTCATGTCCTGCATAATTAATACTTAGCCTGCTGGACTGCACTTAGGTTACCTGTGCTCTAAGTATGTGAATTTATACTTTAAACACCTGCACTCGTACTCATATACTTGCCTAGTGTAAAGTAGCTAGTTTGGTTTTTATTTACCCACATTTTCATGTCACTATCACTTTCGCACTGCACACATGGCTACGTCACCCTCACGTGACGGCCAGCACGCCTTGATTTAGGTCGGGGTGTGTCAGGTAGGGTCATATTACTGATAATATTAACGGATCGATTTCGGGTCGGGTCATATTACCCGTTTACATTAATGGATGTTATTCGACACGACCCGTTAAGATATCGGGTATGTCACGAATACGGAAAACACAACACGAATGCCAGAATTTGTACAACAACATTGCACCTAGGATTTTGACATCTCCTTTAAAAATGTTCTAAGAGGACAACTATTATTAAATTTGGAGAAACACAAGTAAAGGTAAATGAGAAAACTAAACAATAAGATAATATTTGTGGAAGTCCGGCAGGTGAATGAAAGAAAGCAAGCAGAACTTCCATAAATATTATCTTCTTGTTTAGTTTCTCACAAGTGACTGAGCCCCCCGTGCGATGCCGCGGGGTCTTAAAACTGTGTTCAACGTACCAGATAGAATAAAGTATATTTACATCTTTATATTCAATAAGGAACAAAAGATACTTGTTTGTACAATGTATTACACAACCAAAATTGTGAATTGCTAGGATGGTAATGTTCACGGAAGAACTTGTGTAGTTTTATTACCTAATGCCAGAAAGAAGTGTTCTGTAGTGATTAATAAAAAAATATTTAAGAAACAATTCATATGCATAGAAAAAGGGGAGAGAGAGAGAGAGAGAGTAAAATGCTAATCAGAATACAAGAGATCAAAAAGAAGTTGCAAAGCTGTACTACAACCAAATGGCACTGGTTGGAATGAGCCCTTTAAATGGTTGAGAAGTTCGGATGATGGTTATACGATGCCTACATTGAGGGTAACATGAGGAGAAGTTTTGGGGTAGTATTGTTCGAAAAATTATCATCAACAATGTACATTCTCCAAGGAAATTGTATTTCAGGCCTAAAATAAACAGTTAGCCTTCATGAAGTGAAACCACCTAAATTTAGTATGAACCAAAATCCAGGGAGATGATGATGATGATGTGAAATTCAACATGCAAAGGGTGAAGGAGAGGAATTTCAACTGGAAAGATCTGGAGCAAAGTGGCTGCTGAAATATGGTAACCAGTTAGAACCTTGATTCTAAGTTCCAAATGCAGAATATCAAAGTCCTTCATAAGAATTAGAAACAAAGAGAAGAATTCAGAGAGTTTGACCTTCACTGGTTTTCTCCAACTCCCATTAATTCCACATCAAATTGGGAAAAATCTTGTCTTCCAAACGAAGATGTTGAACATCAACGTCATTCCACTGTTTTCTCTCTGCATCAATGAAGCGGAAAATACGTTAGTCCCATCATGTTGTCCTGGCTGATAGCATATTTGAAATAACACTGTTAAAAATCAAACAAAAATTAGAATGAAATACATAATAACTGTACTGGATTTCTGTAAATACATGCGGGTCTTTTAACTGATATTTAATAGATAAAACTCAAAAATTTTGAGAACGAAAACATTTAATAGATAGAACTGAAAAACTTTGAGAACGAAAACGAAAGGTTCGAAATTTAATCAAACCCAACAATAACAGACGAAATCAAAATTAATTAGAGCAAAGGGCACAAATTCAAAATTCCAAAAACCCAAATTGAACGCAAAACATCAGAATTCATAACGCAAAGACTCAAATTAACACAAAATCAATGTGCTTTCAATAGAATCTGAAAAACTGTAACCTATCGGAAATGCAGAAAGAGAGAGATCGAAATACAATTGGGGTTAAGTTAACCCTCGTTGAAACAGTAACGATTTGAGGCATGCAACAACTGTTTCTTGTTCCTGAGATGAACGGGAGATGACTGGCGGTAACGATTAGGTCCGATTCGCAGGCGCTCGGACGGCAACAGCTCGCTGTCGTCGCTAGCAGAGTCACAGAGAGAAGAGCGAGGATGAAGAGAGAGAACGGAGAAGAAAGAAAAGAAATAAATAAGAAAGATCAGTATATATAATTTGTAAAACAATAGCACACCTGTAGTAACAAAAACCTAACAGGGTGGTGGTGGTGATCTGAGGAGGAAAAGGATTTCATCTGCCCAACTTCAGTGTCCACTGCAAAACAAAAAGATAAAAAATTTAGTCATAAAAAATCCAACGAAAAATATAAAGATTACAAAAATAATTGGAAACATTACCCAGAAAAAAATTGAACTTCAAACGGAATTTCAAAATCAACATTGACAAAAAAAAAATCATAAAAAACAAACAAAAAAGTTCAATTGAGAAAGGGGTATGCAAAAATGAAGGAACGAATTGCGAAAAGGGGTATTTACTGGAAAACAGAGACTCACAACCTTAGCTAATTCGAGGGTGTAGAGTAATTACCTTCACCGGACCCATAAAAGGTCGAAAAGGCCTGAAATTGGCCAAAATAAAATCGGATTCTCGTCGGAAAAAACGCCTCAAGCTGTGCTTATGGAACTCTTCAATCAATGGGTAGGTTTGAGCATGCAAAGCTTGAATGATGTTGTTGGGACTGTCTTGAACTGAATAGTTGTGGTTGCGGGCCGGCCGCCACCGAAAAACATGTGAAAGTTGGGTTTTTCGTTCGAAGGCTAGTCGAAGATGGGGAGAACGAGGAGAGCAGCGAGAGGGAAGAGAGAAGAAGGAAGAAAAAAAATATAAAGCGTATATATATTTTCTAAGGCAGTGGCAAGATAAGTAATAACATAAAATTGACAGGGGCAAAATGGGAAGCACACTGTGCTTATGAACAGTAACACATTTGATTTTGAGTTTTAGTATAGATTGAATTTACCTTCTTTACTTGTATTTCTCCAAATCAAATAATAATCGTCCTTATGTTGTTGAAAGATATTTTAATTTGAATCTCCTCTCACGTTTTACATAAATGGGATAGCTTTTGTCATAAAATCATCGTAGAAGAGTCCCTGGATAACTAAAATGCATTCAAAATAGACGTACAACAAATACATTTGTATTTAATTGAATAGATGAGAAACCTGTGTTTCACTATAACTAGGACTCTTATTTAAATTAACGGCTAATTGGCTCGGCAGCTGAAACCTAATTGGAAACCTTAATTAGCAAATTGTCCACACATTTTTTTTGTATCCTGCAAATAGTAAAAGGAAGAAACCAGAAAAGAAGACAATACAGATATGCCTTAATACAGAGATCCCTAAACTTTATTGCATCACTGTTATTTTATTTGACTTGGTAAAATAATATAATCCACCCATTATGTTATATATTTGGAATTTTGGATTAAATCTTTAATTATTAATAAAAGATTATAGAATATGCTTGACATAGTGGACTTGGCTTAGCTTCCAAAGCCTTCACTTTAACCCTCGCTGGACCACTATAAGTAGAGGTATCAGGGAGACGGTTAGATGCATTCCATACAACCGCCGTTCCAAGCCCCTAGCCGAAATACCTTAGTGGAATTTCTCTCACATCCCCCACACTAATCTCTCCTTACAAGTTACATTCTAGGTGTAGGCGAGAGAACTACGTTGGTTTGATTCATGTGCTAGAGCAGATAGGCAATTTAATTGGGCTAGATGCAACCAAACTAGAATAAATGGTGGCGATTCTGCTCGCGAACAAAGACGTCTCATAAGAACAAGACAGTGGTCCGAAACTCGTCAGTTTCGTTAGGTATAATCTAAACGAATTCTGTATATTATTTGCATATATTTCTAACAAATACAAATAATTTGAGGTACATCGTCTAACTATAGCCCAAAACATTAAAAAAATCAATAAACATTTCTAAGATCTAGTTTGTAAGCTGTGAAAAAAAAATTCAGATAAACGAATTCTATATATATACCTATGAATATCAATGTACGGATATTATAATAAGTTCATACATACCATAAAAACATAGGATCACAATCTAATTTCAGATCGAAACAATAAAACGCTTTCCAAAATCCAGAGCAAAGCAAGCAATATTCAGTAGCCGACCAGTCTTAGAGATGCTTGCGGGCACGCCCTATAGTAATAGTGATCTTAGCCTTGTCCATGTCGCTCTTGAACCATTCTTGATTCTCTTGGCCAACGACCGTGTCGGATCTCTCTTCGCTGCTGTCGGATCTTCCTTGCAAAATGTGTAGCTTCTGAGGAATCTCTGTCTGGAAGCCAGGTTTTTATGGTAACTGCTCTGGAAGTTATTATTAGAAAGAGGAGCTGCACAAGCCACGCTTAGACTTCTCACCAACTTCTTTTCTGCTTCAGGCCACGGGTAGAGCTTCTGAAAGCTAATATTTGTTGGGTTTACTTGGGCGTCTATGGACCTACTACTACTGTCACTAAAGCTCCTCTTCAGACTCATTTGATTAGTTGCTACGTCCATCTTTTCTAGCAGAGAATTATTGAAGGCCCTCTGCAAGCAAAATTAACTATGAGATATTGGTTGAGTGCCTTAATCCTTCATTGTTTGTGTATATATAGAATATTGTGATCATGCGCTTGCCTATTTAAGTAAGGATTCCTAATAACTTAAGGTTTTTGTTTTCGATAAGGATTCCAATTAACTTGGGTTATATAACCCTAACCCTAAGTTTCCTTTTCGTACAAGGAATGTACTTGTCTGCGTTTCTCCTGCATGTTACATGAAAAATAAAATAAAATAAATAAAAAATAAAAAATAAAAATAAAAAGAGAAAAGAAATCCGAATAGACCAAAGGGAGCTCTACCCAACAAGATCCTCTCCGGATCCTTTTGGTGAGAATCTTGGAAATTCATAAATCATGTCCGTTCATCGTACATCGTACAATCATTTTTTATCAAATACTATTTGTATTTAATTTTAAATAAAATTATTTAAAATTATTTCTAACCGCATACTGTATGATGAACGGATATGATTCATAGATCCTCGGAATCCTCACAAAGAGAATCGGCAAGGATCCAGATTCAATCTCTACGAAGAAACAAAAAAACGCCTGGATAAAACAGAAGAAAAGAAAACGTACAGCATTATGCGTGATTTTTATTTTATTAATATAATTTGATATTTTAATTCGGTGAAATTTAATAAGGCAACGTATCTAACCCAATTGATTCTTGTTTCGGATTGTAAAGTCCTTCTCTGGTTTGGTCTTCCCTCCATGGTTTTGTGGATTGTTAATGATACGATCCAAACCTCACTCTTTATTCAAAATTAACCAATACACAAAATAGGGAGTGGAATGAAGAAGAAGACAGATCATAGCTCCAATATATTTTTTTGTATTTAATTTCTTTTTGTAAAATATGTTTGTTACAAACTCCACTCACTTCTTGCTTCATATACTAGCTCCCACACACTTTATTCAGTTGACATTTTTTTAACAAACTGCCTAAAAACAAGTAATAACAACTAACGCAATTCTAATTCTGATTAAGGCAATCATAGATCATAACATTGCCCCCTCATTGAAGAACAACCTTGTATTAGAACTTGAAATATGGAACTTTTGCAGTGAAATCATCATAATCCTCCCAGCTGTTTTTGTTGTCTAACCACGTCACTGCACCAAAACCTGAACTCCAGCAGCATTCTCTTGCTTATAAATTCTTATGTAACACCGCCAGTAGGGTAACTTCTGCAGTAGACCTTCCTCTGTGCTTAGCACCACCCTTGTGAAAGACATGCCTTCAATCCAAGTGCTATGTTTCCAAAATGTGAGAGATGGAGCAAGGTGGTAGAAGATGGGACCATCTGCATGTTGAACTGTATGGATAAGGAATGCCCAAAACTTTTGGGTTCCCTACCAAAGCAGATAAGCAACTCTACTAATTTTATGCAAATATGCGTTTGTCCGCTGCAGACCTGCAGGATCTCAAAACAAGCGTCACTTGTAATAATGGCCGACCTCTCTTCTGATTCCACATGATGAGAGAGTACACTTGAATTAATGCAAATTCTGTTCATATTTTCATGGTTCATGACTTTAACCTAGATTCCTTGTAGACCTCTTCCCTTCTTCACATAATTAGCAACAAACAATAGTCTGGACAAATTGGTCTAAATATGTAGAACAATAATACAGGCTTTCTCACATAAAGAATGAAGAATATGAGGAGGCACAAAAAGGATAGCCTTATTGATTAGTTGATATTATACTATATATTTTACCCTATTTTTAGTTATAATTTATTGGTTATTTTGTGAGAATTTTGTTACTTTGATTTATATTTCCAATGTAAAACATTCGACTTCCTCATGAGCAAAAAATGGTCAAACAGATGAATTTTAGAGTGATTATAATTGAAGGATGTTCGTGAGTCTTTCAAAATGATTATATCAAAGTTCTAGATTTTTCTACCAACCAGTTTATTTATGATGATGAAATAAAGGAGCAAAGGGCAGTGCTGTCAAAGTGACGTTTTGGGTTTATTTGGGCTTTTTGGCGTCCAAGATGATGTCTTTTGGGTTCGAGGCCTTCTGAAATTATGTTTGGAACATCTCAAGCTTTAATTCTAGCTGTTTTGGGCCTGCTTTGGAGCCCTAGAGATCTAGAAACGTGGCTGATTTGTGGCTGCACAGATTTCCCATCTTTGATTAGGATTATGTTTCCTAATTTCTCTTAACTTATTATGTTTCCTAGTTTTTAGAAGACTTTTTCTAGTAAGGATTTTAATTGTGTAGCAATATAAATAAGGCTATTTAGCCATTAGGGTTTTTGAGGAAGAGAATAACACAAAGCTTTTGATGATTCGAGTTTATTTTCAAAGTGTTTACCATCCAAGTTTTTAATAATATTTAGTTTTATGATTATTCATAACTAATTCTCTTTTGCTAGGGCGATGCCACAAGCCTTAGCAAGAATATGTAATTTCTTTTTTATTTACTTATGATATTATGGACGCAGGTTTTGAAATGTTAATCACCGTGTTTAAATTATCTATTTGTCTTGATGCTTGATCATCATTAGGATATTTAGAAAAGTAATTTGATGCAATTTTGGTCGGAGGTCGATCCTTGAAATTGACGAATGCTTCTTGTGGTTAATATGTGTAAGTTCACTTAGGATGAATACCACGTCTTAAGGATTGCATGGATTTCAAAAGGTTTCACAAAGTTGAATGAGTCTTGCATGTTTAGATTTGATCTGAATATATACGCTCTATATTGGGATCCAAGTAGGCATACTTTAGGAAAATCTAACATTCAAAATATGTATGTGTAAGTCATAAGTAATTGGAAGAAATACGTAGAATTGTTAAGGTGACGGCGAAATCCTAGTGCTTAAATTAATTTTTAAAAACTGTTTTGTTTTAGTTTCTTTACTTTTGTTGATTTCTTTAATTTTTTTTTTATCAAATTCGTTTTTATTATTTTAGGTCATAAAATCAACATTTTTTTCCAAACTTTGTTTTAAATAATTAATTAAGATTTGATTTGACATAAATTATTCATCAAATCCCTGTGGAAAACGACTTTGCTAGAGCCGACTATGCTACGATTACCTTGTACTCTTGCAAGTATTTAATTGTTTCATCCCTACTTTTGCAGGTGGTAAAAATCCTATCAATTATGTCCACTGTATATGTATCATTTAAGTAGTATTACACAATAGACTCATTGCCATTACAATGTTCCATTACTTGCAAAGACCTTTGTGAACCAAATAACCTCAAGATTTAAATTCACGAAACTTGTTTGATTTGTTCTATAAGAAACAATAAAAATTCATCTTGATAATTAAATAGACAAATGGTTCCAGATTGAATCAAATTTTTGCAAGGATGATCTACGAATCGAGATTTACAAAATAGATGGTTCAGATCGTTGAAATTCGACGTGAAGTGAGCCCTACAACTAGTCCCCATTTTTACCCAAAATGGGATCCTCTGGATAATACCAAAATTGCTCTTCTCCCATTAGAATTAAAAAAAAAACAAAAAAAAAAAAAAACTAAAAACTAAAAAAAAACAGCACACAATTGTTCTATTGGTTTTCCTTATTAACACTAAGATTTGTCAATTGTAGCATATGAAAATACCCGCAGAAGATTGTTTTATCTAATGACTTAAAGTATCAAAAAAACTGGGTTGTTGTCCCTACTGATCAACCACCGGAAAATAATTATTAGACCGACTTAAAATTATCTAAATTTAACGACATTTTATATGTAGACACTAGATACACAGAGGTACACTCACACAAATTTTTAGGATTTTTGGAGTTGACTTTCTATTTAAATTAAATCGAACAAAAATAGGACAGAAACATATTTTAAATTATAAAAACAGATTGTATTTCACAAATTAAGAAAACGAGTTAGGGGCAGTGCTATCCACCACCAAATAATCATGCAAACATGTTATGTTTCATTCAAATTCCTTTTATTTCCGAATGAAGATGTTCAGGTCGGTTCAATATTAGAACATAACCTATTACTCTTTCTTACGTAGTATGTTAAGAGAATGACGTTATCAACTTAACTTAGTCCCTAGCATGTAATCTAGAATGACGTGTTCATTAATTTAACAAGTAGAAATCATTAAGAACGAAAAGTGTTTGAGTCATCACAAGGCATCGTAAGTACTGGCGTTGACTTACTTATCTTAGATATTGGTTCACATGTTAATCGCAATTAATAAATACTACTCTAGAACATATGTAGGTCCTCATTCGACAAGGGTAGGCACACACATATTCATAGCATTAGAATCCTAGATATGTGATAGAAATTTTTACCACCTGCAAAAGTAGGGATAAAAACACTTAAAAATACTTGCAAGAGAATAAGGTAGTTGTAGTATAAACAGCTCAAGTAAGGTCATTTCCATATGGATTGAATGAATAATTTATATAAATACCAAATCTTAATTAATTATTTGCAAACAAAGTTTAGAAAAGGTTGATTTTATGACCTAAAATATTAAAAACGAATTTAATTAAATTAAAACAATTAAAAAAACAATTAAAGAAACCAATTTGAAAGGGAACAATCTTAGAAAATAATGATAAAAGGACACTAGGGTTATGCCGTCCCCTTAACAATCTTATGTAGTTTTACCAATTACTTATAAATTACAACTTTGAAGGTTAGGTTTTCCTTATGTATATTCTACTTGTGGCATTCAAGTTAGAACGTATATCAAACATGCAATCTGTTTGTGGCATTTAAGTTAGAACGTATATCAAATATGCAATCCGTTTGTGGCATTCAGATCAAATATAAACATGTATAACTCATTACGCTTTGTAAAAGCCCATTGAAAAACCATGCAACCCCTAAGATAGACGTGGCATTCGTCCTAGGTGAACTTACAACTATCAATCACAAGAAGCAATACTAAATCCTCTGGTGGCATTCCGACTTAATTGCATCTGATTACTTATCTAAACATCTTAATGGTAGCTAAGCATTAAGACATAGAGACAGTTTAAACACAATGATTAATAATTCAAAGTATTCATGCATAATATCATAAGCAATTAAATAAAGACTACATATTCATGCTAAGGCTCAAGGCATCGCCCTAGCATGCAAACAGAAATTAGTTACAAACAACCATAAAACAAAAGGAATTTTATTGAAATAGAAAAATGATAGAAAACACCTTGAAATACAAATTGTCAAAGCCTAGCTAAGTTCTCCAAATTGATGCTTCTCCTCTGCTAAAGGCTAATAAGCCTTATTTATACTACTAGAAAATAAAATCGTACCGAGAAAAGGTCTTCTAAAAACTAGGAAACATAATAGAATAAGATAACTAGGAAATAAAAGGTTTCCTATTTGAACTGAAATTCAGACTTCTCAGAAAATCAGACTTTTGACTGATCAAATCAACTCTGATTTGGTCCCAAAATGTCTCTTTTTAAAGCTTGAGATGTCCCTAACAAATCCTCAGAAGGAATATTCCTCAAAATATGCAATCTTGACCTCCAATAATCCCAAAACGTCAAAAAATGTCAATCTATGAAAGCTGTGCGCTGGGCCTTAATTTCATCGGCACGGTTAAACGGCTTGGTAGAAAAATATTAAATTTTGACACAATCATCTTGAAAGACTCACGAACATCCTCCAATTAGAATCACTCCAAAATTCATCAGTTTGATTACTTTTTGCTCCAGAGGAATTCGAATGTCCTACATTGAAAATATATAACAAATTATCAAAATTCTACCAAAATAATCAATAAACTATAACTAAGAATATGGTAAAATATATGGTATAATATGGACTCATCAAATACCCCCAAACTTAGCTTTTTGCTTGTCCTCAAGCAAAACAAAACTCAAAAACAAATATATGAACTAACAAACTAGAAACTTAAACAAGACTAACTAAGACACAAAAATTTCACCTTCAAATTGCAATACATAGAAAACGTTAAAGTTTAGAACATCTTTCCAAAAGAATTCATGAACTTCCTTTGGTGTAAAGTGAGCCAACAGGGTTAAAGAGACTAGATTAAAACTCTTACCACTTGTCCTTTTATTTCAAACATAACTTCTTTTTTTCTTTCTCTTTCTTCACTTTTTCATTTCTTTTTTCGATTTTTTTCCTTATTTTTCTAGTAACAGTAGTGGTCGTGCAATGTTAGTTCACTTAACCTTTCAATCCAACCCATGTGGCAAGCTTTAGGTCAATGACACCCAAACCACTAAGGCTTTAGGGCACTAGGTGTAGAACACCCCTAAGGACTTACTAAATCGAGCTGAAAAGGCTATGAAACCAACTAACCACCATGCCCCATGCCAAGACTCTACCATTTAACGCGAGAATCACTGCTGATCAGGTAGGATTGGCCCGGTTACTAAGCAAAGTCTCGGGTGGAACAATTATTACTTTATTTGTAACACATGCTAAACTTTACTTTACTTAGAACAAAATTAAAATACACTTAGACCAAAAGTAAGTGTTTCAATCTCACTCCCCACAAACCATGTTGATGTGAATGTGCAAATTTTCAAAGTATAACTAATGAATTAGTGTCTACGCAACGATAAATAGAAAAGACTCTACTATAATATTAATCTTCACCATCCATTTGTTCTAATGTTTAAAATAATCTATGGATATTAACTTAAAATTTAAAAAACAAATTTATTGACACAAAAAGTAGAAACCTAAAATTTTTTATTTCCCACCCCCAAACTTAAATCACACATTGTCCTCAAGGTGTGGAAATAAATTAAAATAAAATAAAAAAATGATACTTACGACTAGAAATTCCTAAGACACAAAAATAAGTGAATCTAGACAAACAAAAGAAACACTAAAATGAACTAAAACATAAAATAGGCAAAGAAACAGCAGAAAATAAAATAAAACAAATAAAATAGAAAAGCCAGAAAAAGAACAAGCTGACCTGGAGTCGAACTCGAGACCTGGAAGCAAAGAAGAGGGCTCTCCTTGCACGCACACACGAAGCCACACGTGCAGACAAGTACCCTAGCATTCGCCTATTTGAGCTGAGTGATCAACTCACATTTCTTATTTCGATCCACAGCTGCAAGAGTGATATTATTCATACCATGTTTTTATACCACCTTATGTGGCATCTGATATGGACAACCACATTATTTGAAAATTTTGAAAAACCCAAGAAAATGAAGGAGAAAGACTCATCATATACTACAATCATCATTTAATTAACTAGTTTTTCTTAATTATTAGTTTATTAAATAATGAACTAAATTTAAAAATCCAAGAGTAATGCTATTCATATCATGTTTTTATACCACATTTCTATAGCATCTTAGGTGGCATCTGATGTGGACAGCCACATCATTTGAAAAATTTGTAAAACCCAAGGAAAAGAAAGAGAAAGACTCATCGTATACCACAATTATCATTTAATTAACTAATTTTTCTTAATTATTAGTTTATTAAATAATGAACTAAATTTAAACGTCGTGGCTCTCAAACCTCTAGCCTCTAGCCTCCAGATTTCAGAACCCAACCAAACCAAAAGCATACAAGTTCAGCCACCACTCCACTGCGATGTCCTCCTCCATCTTCTTGCTGCCTCCATGTCTCAAAAATCCAGCACCCTCGAGCAGCAAGACCAATAGCCTGGTCAGATGAACCCGCATATCGCATCCTACTCAGTCTGACACACTTACAGGTAGTTATTATCCCCATCTCCTTTCGATTTTGTCTCAAATGCTTGGATTAGGGAAAATGAATTAAAATTGCCCATTGCATGTGTGTTTCCTATGTTGTAGAGTTTGATTGGAAACTAGGTTGACAATAGAGAGAAGGAGATGCAACACCTAGCACTGATTCTAAATGCGGAAGAAATACAGACAATGGAAAAACCGAGACTCACAGATCCGCATTGAAAATGTATGCTTCTATATCCTTGCAAGTATGTTGTTAAGAATCTGTGAATAAAAATTTGTATATGGTCTCAGCGCCTCAGTATGTTAAATTGGCTTGTTCATCATGCATGTAGAGCTCTATAAATTCATAATGTCTTATTCTCCGTGTTATTACATGCATGCATCCGTATATCACTTGATTTCCCCACCATGCTTATGTACTTGGTTTCTGTCTGTGCTTTGCATGTTTGCCATGAGGAATCCGTGAGCAAAAATGTGCATGAAACTTGATCTGCGATGTGTGGACCCTTCTGCACACTTGGATCCATGATTGTAGAACCATTTACTTATAATTTGTTGAATGGTATGTAAATTAAGTTCAATGGAAGAGAGTGAGTGAGTGGATCCAAGTAGTGTAGAAGCCTCCAAGCAAACCTCACTATAAGCATTCCTGAATCTCAATTTGGTTTCTGTTTCCGGACTGCCTAAGCTCATGAATATAGAGGAATGGATGATGAATGTGTAAAACCTTGATTGAATGACAATGAGATTACAACTGGACTACTTGGGTGGCGCTTAACTAGGTATACTGGTTATGTGAAACACAAGGAGTCTGAGGGCCTTTAGTACGGTAAGAGTCGTGGAGTTTTTATATATTGTAACTGTTCTATTTTGATCCTTATCAAATATATATACTAGTATATAGAGTCATGATGGGACTAAAACTTATTAAGAGATAGAGATCATCACTCTTTCTGATAATAGGCTGGACCGAGTGAATCTCTAGCCATATGAATGGTTGTATAAATAGTTGGAGTCCCTGCTTCCACATACACGCTTCTTAATATCTAAAACCCTATTCATTTAGAGAGGAGTATTTTCTGGTGCTGGAAGTAGAAGACTTCTTCTGTTGTTTCTAGATGGCGATACCTCCAGGTAAGTTGATCTCACAGATTACATGTTGTTTTTCCAGTTATTAAGAATCTGATATTCTTTGGTAATCCTAGTGTTGTGTTGGTTTGCTACGTTGCAGTAGTTCACTTATTCATATACTGCTTACATGTGGTATCAGAGCCAACCCAACATGGCTAGGGTTCCTTATTCAATATATGGTTAACTATCGATATGAATAATCTATATGTTTTTTATCCTGTGTCATTAAATGCTTCCGCTGCATACTGACAATTAAATTCGCATGATCATTATATAATCAACTATTACCATATATTCTTCGAGTTGTGTTTTGCTATTCTGTGCAGAGAACGTCATTCAAAGAATAGTTACAATACTGGGAACTCAATCAAGAAGACCTTTTGGATTCATATTTTATTTGTCAAAAGTCGAACTGATATATAAGATTTGAATCATAAACAAGAATTTCAACAACTAATCTGCTCAAAAGTGTTTAGTTTGTTGGTTTTGGCTTGCTGTCTAAGTAATTGGACATGTGATTTGTTTGTATCAAGTGAATAATAATCTGCTCAAAAGTGTTTATTTATTCAAGTTAAACAAATGAATCAATGTATAGTGAAGTATTGAATTGACAAGATTGCTTTCTTCATCTGCTCAAAAGTGTTCGAGTTATGTAAATTGCCCTTGTGTTCAATATTTTGGCTATGCAAATCTAGTATAAATGGTTTCTGTCCAAAGATGATACTATGCTTATACGATTATGTGTTGGGAAAAGATTATATGTAATCTTTTCTTCTGTTTGTTGACACTTAATGACTAACAACTATCAAAATTAATATTTGGTTTTGCAGTTCCTCACATGACATCCCTCAATTTCAATAATATTGAGACTTTGACCGGTTCTAACTACAAAAAGTGGGAGGATATTGATATGGTTCTTGGCCTTATGGATCTCGATTTGGCATTAAGGGAGGAAAAACCTGCAGCCATTACTGCAGAGAGCACTGCAGATCATAAGGCAAAGTTTGAAAAGTGGGAGAGAACAAACCAAATGTCACTGATGATTATGAGGAAGGCTATGGCTCCATCAGTTAAAGGGGGTGTTCTGAAACAAGACAATGCAAAAGACTTCTTGGCTGCAGTTGGGGAAAAGTTTAAAGAATCTGACAAGGCTGAAACTGGGACTTTTCTCACTCAAATTACTTCTATGAAATTTGATGGTGAAGGAAGTGTCAGAGAACGCATTCTCAAAATGGTTGATCTTGCTCAGAAGTTGAAGGATCTTGAAGTACCCATGACTGACCAGTTCTTAGTTCATATGGCCTTGAACTCCTTGCCTCCAAAATATGGGCAGCTCAAGGTTTCTTATAACACTCAGAAAGATAAATGGGGTATCGATGAATTGATTACTATGTGTGCACAAGAAGAAGATCGGCTCAAGAGTGACAAATCAGTAGACGTGAATTTTGTTCAAGGAGAAAAACGCAAAAGGGACTACACTCAAGGTTCAACCGTGGCTGCTGGTAAGAAGAAGAAGAAAGAAATTTCTTCTTCATTTAAAAATGCTAACATCATCTCTAAAGGATCTCATAAAATAAAGCCTGTTAACATTGAAACTGAGAAAGAAAAGGAGTGTTATTTTTGCAAAGAAACAGGTCACTTAAGAAAGAATTGCAATGGCTTCAAGAATTGGCTTGTTAAGAAAGGTAACAAAATAAATGTTTTCGTGTGTGTTGAGTCTAATTTAGTTTACATTCCTCCTAAAAGTTGGTGGTTTGACACAGGCTGCTCTATTCACATAACCAATTCTTTGCAGGGCTTCTAAAAAACAAGGGTGATAAACAATGAAGTCTACAATGTCTATGTGGGGAATGGGAGCAAAGTTGTTGTCGAATCCATAGGAAGTGTCAAATTAGTTCTTTCCTCTAGCTTTATTTTAGACTTGAGTCCAGTACTTTATGTACCTTCCATGCGAAGGAATTTAATTTCTGCATCTAAGCTAGTTAAGTCCGGCTTTACATTTGTGGGTGACAGTCAAAGTGTAAAGTTTTTCCATTCAAATAACATGAATAAATTACTTGGTGAAGCTTATCTCAAAGTTGATATGTGGCAAATGAATTGTACTTATGAGATTGAATGTTTTAACGTTCAAAGTGTTGGTTCTAAACAAGTGCTCACTCATTCAAAAACCTCAATGCTTTGGCACAAAAGGTTGGGGCACATCTCTAAAGAAAGAATCATCACACTTACGAAACAAGACTTATTGCCACAACTTGATTTCAGCAACTTTAAAGAGTGTATTGATTGTTTTAAAGGAAAACTCACTAATACTAGGAAAATAGGGTCAAACCGTAGCCAATCCCTACTGGAAATTATACATACTGACATTTGTGGACCTTTTCCAATTAAGATCATATGTGGAAAATCATATTTCATAACCTTCATTGATGATTTTTCACGGTTTGCATATGTTTTTCTTATTTCTGAAAAATCTGAAGCCTTGCATTGTTTTAAAACATTTCACTTGGAAGTTGAAAAACAACTAGAAAAACACATTAAGATTGTGAGATCCGATAGAGGTGGTGAGTATTTTGGCAGGTTCACTGAGGCTGGACAACACAAAGGACCTTTTGCAACTTATCTTGAACAAAATGGCATTGTGGCTCAATATACTACCCCTGGAACTCCGCATCAAAATGGAGTTGCTAAATGAAGGAATCGAACCATGAAGGACATGATCAGATCCATGTTTGCACATTCAAAGCTTCCAATGTTTCTTTGGGGAGAAGCATTGAAAACTGCAAATTATATATTGAACCGTGTACCGAGCAAGTCCGTTGACATGGTACCATTCGAAGCTTGGACTGGAAGGCAACCAAGTTTTAATCACTTTCGCGTATGGGGCTGTAATGCCGAGGCCAGATTTTATAATCCAACAGAGAAAAAACTTGATCCAAGAACCACCAGTTGCAAGTTCATTGGGTATTCTGAGAAGTCTAAAGGATATAAGTTCTACTGCCCTAACAGTCCCTCGAGGGTCATGGAAACACATAATGCAAGATTTCTTGAAGATGAGGATGAGACTGACATCACTACATCAGCAGCTACATCCCAAGAGTTCGAAGAAATCCCACTTGATAGTGAGTTACCTGATCAGCATGCATCCACTCTCATTATTCCCATGGATTTGCAGCCACGTCCTTTTCATGATAATTTATATATGTCCCATGAAGATGAGATAACAAATGAGGAGCACGTGCCCCATGCAGATGCCCAAGAAAATGCAATACGTGCCCCGGTACAACAAACTGAAGAAGATCTCTTAAGTATTCCACCCACTGCAGTTTTGGAATCGAATGTTCGAAAATCACAGCGGGTACGCAAGGCAGTATTGTTGCCTGATTTCGTGTACCTTAATGAGGCCGAACATACTATAGGAGATGAAGACGATCCCTTGTCCTACAATCAAGCCATAACAAGTGCACGATCAACGTTATGGAAACATGCCATGCACGAAGAACTGGAGTCTATGGAGAAAAATAATGTGTGGAGTATGGTTCCAAAACCTCCTGGGATATCAAAGATCATTGGTTGTAAGTGGGTATTCAAAACAAAACGAGACTCACAAGGAAAGATTGAAAAACACAAAGCAAGGCTAGTGGCGAAGGGTTTTACGCAAAGGGAAGGCATCGACTATAATGAGACATTCTCTCCAGTCTCAACAAAAGATTCCATGAGAATAATCCTCGCTCTCACGGCACACTTTGATTTAGAACTTCATCAAATGGACGTCAAAACGGCATTCCTAAATGGCGATCTTGAAGAAGATATTTATATGCAACAAGCACCTGGATTTGTTGAAAGGGGGAAGGAAACGATGGTTTGTAAACTAAATAAGTCTATATATGGCTTAAAACAAGCCTCGAGGCAATGGAACAAGAAATTTGATCAAGTAATGACAGCTTCTGGCTTCCAAGAGAACAAAATGGATGAGTGTATTTATTTGAAAGTCCTTGGCGCGAAGGTCATATTCTTAGTATTGTATGTGGATGATATATTATTAGCCAGTTCCGATATGTCTCTACTACAATCAACTAAGAGTATGCTCACTCAAAACTTTGACATGAAGGATTTGGGGGAAGCTCGATTTGTTTTGGGGATAGAAATCGTAAGAGATCGTGCTAAGAACTCTCTTGGTCTCTCCCAAAGGCAGTACATTGATAGAGTCACTAAAAGATTTAACATGGACAAGTGTTCGAATGGAGAATTGCCTATTGGCAAAGGAGACAAACTGAGCAGTGATCAATGTCCCAAAAATGATCTGGAAAAGGAGGAAATGAAAGACAAGCCTTATGCATCTCTTGTAGGGAGTCTAATGTATGCCCATGTATGCACAAGACCGGACCTGGCTTTTGCAGTGAGTGTACTAGGTAGGTTTCAATCAAATCCTGGTGCATCTCATTGGGTTGCAGCGAAAAAGGTATTGAGATATCTCAAAAGAACAAGAGATTTCATGTTAACTTACAGTCATGTGGACAAGCTGGAATTGGTGGGGTTCACGGATTCAGACTTAGCAGGGTGTGTGGACGACAGAAAATCAATTAATGGTTATATTTTTCTATTGGCTAATGGTGCAGTATCATGGAAGAGTGCAAAACATAAAGGTATTGCGTCTTCAACCATGGAAGCTGAGTTTATAGGGTGCTATGCAGCAACTCAACAGGCCATTTGGCTTAAAAACATGATGAAAGGATTGGAAATTGTTGATAGTGTTGAAAGGCCCCTCAAGTTGTATTGTGACAACAAAGCTGCAGTTTTCTTTTCAAAGAATAACAAGAGGTCTTATGCTAGTAGATTGATGGATATTAAGTACTTAAAAGTAAGAGATGAAGTGAAGAAAGAGACTGTCGAAATTGAATATATCAACACAAGTTTCAAGGTTGCTGACCCAATGACAAAGGCCTTACCAGTGGGAGTCTTCAAGAAACATGTTTTCAACATGGGAGTAAGAGAGCTCTTTGATTCAGTTAATGAGTGGGAGTAAGCACTCCGTAAACTATGTTGGTTTTGTTTTAATTATGTTGTTTATTGTTGATAGTTGTTAGTTGTCCTGCAATTCATTATTATTCTTGATTTGTTTAAATGGCTGATTATGTTTCTACAAACAACTTTGGTACTGGAATTATTTCAGTTTGTTATATGGAACTAACATTATGAACTGTCAGTTCTTGACATCATGACTCTTAAAGGTAACATAGTGTTTTCAAGTTAAATATGTATGTGATCACAGAGTGCAAAGTGCAAGCAATGCGTGCTTTGTTTTCTGTGGTCCTATATTTTTCTTGAGGATGACAAGTTACTGAGAAGGATCAGTTACAAGCTTCTGTGAACTCAATGATCATCATGATTCTTATAATATTGAGGCATATCATTGACATTCAAGTGGGAGAATGTAAAACCTTGATTGAATGACAATGAGATTACAACTGGACTACTTGGGTGACGCTTAACTAGGTATACTGGTTATGTGAAACACAAGGAGTCTGAGGGCCTTTAGTACGGTAAGAGTCGTGGAGTTTTTATATATTGTAACTGTTCTATTTTGATCCTTATCAAATATATATACTAGTATATAGAGTCATGATGGGACTAAAACTTATTAAGAGATAGAGATCATCACTCTTTCTGATAATAGGCTGGACCGAGTGAATCTCTAGCCATATGAATGGTTGTATAAATAGTTGGAGTCCCTGCTTCCACATACACGCTTCTTAATATCTAAAACCCTATTCATTTAGAGAGGAGTATTTTCTGGTGTTGGAAGTAGAAGACTTCTTCTGTTGTTTCTAGATGGCGATACCTCCAGGTAAGTTGATCTCACAGATTACATGTTGTTTTTCCAGTTATTAAGAATCTGATATTCTTTGGTAATCCTAGTGTTGTGTTGGTTTGCTACGTTGTAGTAGTTCACTTATTCATATACTGCTTACAGAATGTGCTGGGGTGAATGAATGTTGATTGCACGCCCTTGGTTGAGATTAGGCCGAATCAGTTCCAAATGCAACCTACAATCACAAATAAAAAAAAACTAATTAGATAAGTAAAGAAAAATAACAAGAATTAAACATTGCATTTTTTTTTATGAATTTTCTGATTTATTTTATGATTTTTGTAATTGAAATAAAGGTAAGAAAATTAAATAAACGAAAATAAAATGAAAAGAGTTAAGATGGGTTGCCTCCTAATTACCGCTTTAGTTAACGTTTATAGCTAGACGTAGACGAAGGAATTGATGGTCACGTCACTTGTTCTCTTAGAATTAACCACTCCATAGCAGCATCATAGGGCAAAGGTTGGTACGAAATGAGATGTTTATCAATTATGTTTTTTAGGTGAGTGGGTGAATCCTTCATATTAGCCCTTCTTTGAGAATCTTTGTAATAAAATAGGATCCTCTCCAGCAAGGTTTACGTATTCGCCGAACTGACTTAAATCTTGTATTTAACACCTACAATTTCTGCACTAGTCGGATTTTTTGACGAAAAATAGGGCTGCCATTAAACCTTTTCTTCATTCCCACGTAGAATTTAGCCCGCTTGTAGGAGTCTTTCTGGATGTCCTCAAGTTTGATTGGATGTGCATGTGCATTGTCATGTGATTTTCCAGATTCTGAATTGGTGTGAACGTTCACATCAAATCTGTCAATTTCAAAGCACACTTGCAGCTTAGTTGATTGCTTTGCACCATCTTGATATGGTATGTGTGGTGTATGGACTTGAGTAGGAAATGATTCTTGAGAAATTTCAGAATCATCAGGGGTTGTTTCCTCCATTGGGCATGGGTCACTGGAAGGTGGTTCTTTAATTTCATCGTCCAACTTGTTATCATAACTCTTCACACATTCTAATGTATTAGTATTCGAACCGTACTCTGAACTTTGTGGCACATTAGGTTGCTCCAAAAGGCTGTTGAGTACCTGCCCATCTAAAACTAGGATGCTTATTCAAATCGGGAGCGTAGTAATCAAAAGTGGGATCGTTCCAACGCTATGTGAGTCGTTCCTCATATTAATACGCTCCTTCACATAGTGTGGAAAATATTTTCTTTTAGGGCATTGCAAAATTTCATGGGTATTTGAATAACAAAGGGCATAAAGTGTAGGTTTAAATCCATAGAAACCCTATTTTGCGAAGAAATCCCATAAAGGTGGTCCTCCTAGTGGTGGTGGTTCCCAGCCCATCGTTGAATTGCTCCCAAAATCAACAGATTGTAACAAGGTGTTTTCTTGTGGGAATCTAAACCAATCCGTTGGAGGTTCTTGTGAGAATCCAAACCAATCCATTGCTGCTGAAGAATCCCATAAAGGTGGTGGTTAGCAACCCATCATAGCAGTGCTCTCAAAAATTAACAAACCAACCTAAAAAATAAAATCAGCAATTAAATAAAAAAAAAATATGTATGTACAATAATAATTAACTAAGGATATGATAAACACAAATTATTTAAAACAATCCCCGGCGACAGCGCCAATTTCTTGATAAAAATTTTTACCACCTGCAAAAGTAGGGATAAAAACACTTAAAATACTTGCAAGAGAACAATGTAGTTGTAGTATAAACGGCTCAAGTAAGGTCATTTCCATAAGGATTGAATGAATAATTTAAGTAAATACCAAATCTTAATTAATTATTTGAAAACAAAGTTTAGAAAATGTTGGTTTTATGACCTAAAATGTTAAAAACGAATTTAACTAAATTAAAACAATTAAAGAAACCAATTTGAAAGGGAACAATCTTAGAAAATAATGATAAAAGGACATTAGGGTTCCTCCATCCCCTTAACAATCTTACGTAGTTTTACCAATTACTTATGAATTACACATGCAACTTTGAAGGTTGGGTTTTCCTTACGCATATTCTACTTGTGGCATTTAATCTAGAACGTATATCAACCATGCAAACCGTCTGTGGCATTCAGATCAAATATAAACATGCATAACTCATTACGCTTTGTGAAAGCCCCTTGAAAAACCATGCAACCCCTAAGACAAACATGGCATTCGCCCTAGGTGAACTTACAACTATCAATCACAAGAAGCAATACTATCCTCCGGTGGCATTCCAACCGAATTGCATCCAATTACTTATCTAAACATCCTAATGGTAGCTAAGCATTAAGACATAGAGGCAATTTAAACACAGTGATTAATAATTCAAAGTATGCATGCATAATATAATAAGCAATTAAATAAAGACTACATATTCATGCTAAGGCTCAAGGCATCGCCCTAACAAACGGAAATTAGTTACGAACAACCATAAAACAAAAGGAATTTTATTGAAATAGAAAAAGGATAGAAACCACCTTGAAATACAAATCGTCAAAGCCTAACTAAGTTTCTCAAATTGATGCGTCTCCTCCGCCAATGGCTAATAAGCTTTATTTATACTACTAGAAAATAAAATCCTACCTAGAAAATGTCTTCTAAAAACTAGGAATCATAATAGAGTAAGATAACTAGGAAATAAAAGGTTTCCTATTTGAACTAAAATTCGGACTTCTCAGAAAATCAGACTTTTGACCGACCAAATAACTATAATTTGGTCCCAAAATGTCTCTTTTTAAAGCTTGAGACGTCCCTAACAAATCCTCATAAAGAATCTTCCTTAAAATATGATGTTGTATAAACTAACACATAAATTAAACCCTATAATTTAGATGATTGTAGTATGTGCAAGTAGGGATCGTTCTAGGCCGGGGATTAGGAAGGATGCTAATCAACACAAATTAAACTTAAAAACTGAAAACTAAGCTAGAATAACACAAAATAAGAACTGAGGGGGTTTTTGGACGAATTTTAACAAAAATAAAGTAAACTGCAGCAAATGAAATAGGTCTTGTACGGGATATAGGTGAAAGGCTAGCTAGAGGATTCTTCTCTACACATGAAACATATGCATACAAATCGATTTCCAGTTATTATTTTTATAAACCATGAATGACAATGCCCCAAGTTAAATGTGAACAACACTAATTAACTCTCGGATTTTCCTAAGCTCATTGAATTGGACTCGGCAACGCAACCAAATTATTATTCTCAAGTTCCCTAACTATGAAAAGCATGATAGAGATACATCTCAAAGATCATTAAGTTCTGTGAAAATCATAAGCATTGACAAAACATTCGTAACTATGAAAAGCATGATACTCCTGTTAGGAATTTACTTAACTCAATCATGACTAGTGACTTTTACTACTTACAAATATAAGTTCATAACGATTATGTGAAATTCCCTTATATTTTAGCATCAAATCCTTGCATGCAAACTTAGTGTGCACCCTTAATAAACATACAAGAATAAGTTTTCTATAAAGCAGATAAGTAAATTGCATTCATGTTTTATGAAACAATAACTAGATGTAATCAATTTATATAAAACATATGATCATGGCTTCGAATTCACGTCTAGCTAAAAAGAAACTTAGTTACACATGTTCATCATAACTAAAAAACAATCTAAAATAAACATTGAAACTTAAAATAAAGATAGAAAGAACCCAGAAAACTCCAGCGACTTCAATGGATGATTGCAGGTACACTTCTCCCTGGATGCAGGTTGCAGCACTCTTTTCTCCCCCCTCAATATTTGAGGCACAATTTGTTTTTATAGGGCAAAGGCACGGCTAACCCTAGGAGTAAAAGGATTAGATCATTTGAATTATTTTAGGACTCCTAGAATCAGACAGGAAGTGTTAGAATGTGATAAGGATTCCTCTTTGCAGCTGGAGATAAGATAAGGTAAGATTGGATAAGATAGGATAAGATAAGGTTGGATAAGATAAGATTGGATAAGGTTGCTCTTTCTTGTCTAATTCCTTATCTTCCAAGCCTCAACTTTAATTCCTCCATATTTTAGCACATATCTAGCACCATTTAAACACCAAAAACGTCAGCCCATATGCTATCCAAGCATGTTGTCCAATCCAAGTCCAAAACTGCTCCAAATTGCTCCATTTTGCCATTTATTGCCATCTTTCCCAATCAGACCTATAATAATACGAAAATAACATAAATTACCAAAATAAATGGAAATTAACTAAGTAAATGCAAAGAAATAAGATAATAAAGTCGCATAAATATGCTCCTATCAAAATATGTCATCTTCACCTCCAAAATGCCCAAAATGTCCAAAAACGTCAATCTAGGAAAGCTGCGTGCTGGGCCTTAATTTCATCACCACGGTTAAACGGCTTGGTAGAAAAATCTGAAATTTTGATACAATCATTTTGAAAGACTCACAAACATCCTCCAATTGAAATCACTCTAAAATTCATCTGTTTGATCACTTTTTGCTCCAAAGGAAGTCGAATATCATACATTGAAAATATATAACAAAGTATCAAAATTCTACCAAAATAACCAATAAACTAGAACTAAGAATAGGGTAAAATATATGGTATAATATGGACTCATCAATTCTTACTACATATGCATCCATAGAGAACACATAAAGAATTCATCATTAACATAAGTAGGGAACCAATTTTCATCCTTTCATTAAAGAAATTGAAACTAAATGTCATAACGAACTTGCAGTCATATTTGGGGCTTCAAAACAACCCCTAACTACTAAAAATTTAGTTACACATTATTCTCAAATTAAACCAAAAGTAAGACATGTGTTTGAGAAGATAGAACCAAAAGAAGAGAATGCCAAGATTTCCTCTTTCCTCTATTGCTTCTCATCAGCTCCTAATGCAACTGCCCTTTTGTTTTCTCTTTTTCTTCCTTGCCGCTGCAACCAGCAGCCTTCTCTTTTTTTTTCTCAAAAAAATATTTCTGTAAAACTCTCCTTTATTTCCTCCCTCAACGTTCCTTTAAAACAAATCCTTGCTGGATCATTTTCTTCTCCATAACTTCCCCCACTAAGAGCAATTTAGTGATGACAATAAGTGAGAGGAAATGGAAAAACAATTGTAACTCTTTGGGTAGCATTTATGCCAATTACTCCCACTTAATCCTCGTCTTTAATTCCATTTCCCTTGATATTTGAATAGGTGTCAGCTGGCTTGCTCTTGGCTGCATCAGTTTTGGCTGCTAAGTTTATTGAGTTGATTGCTTTCATTGCTTTCTTGTCAGTTACAAACTGATCAACCTCTTGAGAACCTTTAAGTGTTAAAACAGGCATAACTTCTTCTAAAAAAATGATATTGACAAGCTGCAAAATGCTCCAGAAAACAGACATTCGTAGCTTTCCAAGCATATCCAAAGTCAGCTGATCTGCACAGGCAATTTTGACGAATTTGTTATTTAAACTCTCACTTGTGCTATTTTTCTCTTTTTTGCTTGACAATATGAGCTTATCAAATACCCCCACACTTAGCTTTAATTTGCTAGTCCTCGAGCAAAACAATAAAACATGAAAAAGTAGCAACATGAACAAACATTAGCTTCCCCCTATGTGACCCTCATAGAATTTCATTCAAGAGAACAAATCATCAAGAACTCTTAGTTAGCACAAAACAAGCTAATCCAAGCTAATCTGCCTTATTCAAATGTTAGCAGTATGTTTTTAATCATCCTTGAAGTGTAGCGGTGTAGCATGTATAATAGCCATACTAATGCAGTTCCAAGTTTCTTTAAAACACCACATGCAAACAAGATACCTTCTCACAAGATATACACTCAATCACACATATGTTTAGTTTAACGTGTTTCACTCAAAGAATCAAATGTGAAAGATCCACCATAAGCTTGCATAAAGATCTCATCTCCACAATCATAATTGCAAAACTTAAATCAAGAGGACTTTTATTGGATGTAATGAGGCTTAGGGAGAGGGTTATAGAAATGAAAGGATAGGTAAACATAAGTTCGAAGCTACATTGCAAGCAATTCTCTTGTTGAGAATTATAAGAACTTAAGTTCTCCAGCCACTCTACTAATACCTCCAACCACACCCCTAAATTGAAACTTTAAAAACTTTTTATTTTCTTTGGATACAATTCTTTTCTTTCTCTTTTTCTTCCCTTTTTTTTGAAATTTTTTTTTTTTTTGAATAATAACTAAATACAAACATCAAATACCCTCACACTTATTCTTTTGCCAAACTCCTTCGTATGTACTTAACACACATGTCTCATAAGACAATCTCATATTGCTCACTAGTTAGCTTGAAAAAGGGTAAGGAAAAGTGTTTAAGGTATAAAGGTAAGACATATCTGGTGATAAGAAGTGAAAGGCTCAACAAATACGGCTCAAATTGGCAAACTAACGATATCATTTTCCTTTAGGAAACATGCTTATTCGGGTCATGGTGATAAACCTAATGCCTCTATCCTTTTCAAGGTCATGCAATCAAATGACAAACATTTCGAAAGATCGTTAGGCAAGTTCTAGAGATGTAAGTCACATAAGTTCTTCCCACATGAAAGAATAAGAGTATG
This sequence comes from Malus fusca, assembly GCA_035220775.1. Taxonomy (NCBI): domain Eukaryota; kingdom Viridiplantae; phylum Streptophyta; class Magnoliopsida; order Rosales; family Rosaceae; genus Malus; species Malus fusca. Next base: position 20,483,179 of record CM069073.1, on the reverse strand, counting down.
AAAAATGCACACACTTTCAATAGGCTTAAAAACTCACATAAGTTGTATATGACCACTAAATTCACATATGAATCTTTATGTCATGTTTTAGTTTCACATCAACAAGGTTGTGTGCATTTGGTTTTTCAAATATGATCAAACATGTACAAAGCTAACAAGAGAATAAGGAATTTCACAAAACACATGCTTACTAAGTTCTTGATCACTGTGGTTCAAATTCAATCCAATTATATCATTGGGTCGGGAAACTAACAAAAATCTACTTCAAAACAATAAAGAAAATAAGACTATATTTTTGGATTTTCACATTTTCTGAGTGTTTTTGTGTTTTTTTAGAGTAAACAAAACTAACTAAGAAAACAAAAAGAAACAACATGGAAACAAATCAACCTAGTTTTTAGTTGAAGGTACGAAGATTTTCAAGTTGAACATTTTGTTTCATCCTGACCCCCAAACTTAAACTGGACAATGTCCCCAATGTCAGAAAACACAATAATGCATAAAATAAAAATAAAATAAATAATAAGAAACAAAAGAAAGAATTTGGATTGAAAACTTCCCTAATTTATGCATTGAAATCAAGTGATGACCCCGAAACTTCAATTCTACAACCAACACCAAGGGTGGACATAACCAAATTTTCCTACAAAGAAAAGAAATAATGCAGTTTAGCACACAAGAAAATTAAGAAAAAGGAAAATGAAAAATTGAAACGACAAAAAAAGAAAATGAATAGAAATATTGGGTTGCCTCCCAACAAGCACTTGGTTTTACGTCCACAACCGGACGATACCAAGAATAATCATTCAAGAGGAGCTAGTTCTTGGAGGGGACAACCTCCACATCATCCTCCGCAAAAGACTCGTAATATGGCTTGAGTCTATGCCCATTCACTTTGAACTTTGGATTTCCACTACACCATGAGGAAAAATATTAGTTATAACAAATGGACCAACCCATCGAAAACGAAGCTTACCTGAAAATAACCGAAGGTGAGAATTAAATAGAAGAACTTTTTGTCCAATGACAAAGCTCTTCCTTATGATCATCTTGTCATGAAATGCATTTTATTTCTCCTTGTATATTCGACTAGACTCGTACGCATCATTTCAGATTTCGTCTAACTCATTCAATTGAAGCTTCCTCTGATTTCTAGCGACACTTATGTCCATATTGTAGACTTTGATCACCCAATAAGCTTTGTGCTCTAACTCTACTGAAAGACGGCATGGTTTCCCATAAACTAACCGAAGGGGAGACATTCCAATGGGAGTCTTATAAGCAGTCCCATAATGCATCGTTCAAGTACATGCTCCATTCCTTCCTACTAGGACTCAGTTTTCTCCAAAATTTGCTTCACCTCACAGTTCGATACTTCTGCTTGACCATTCGTTTGCGGATGATAAGGTGTAAACACCTTATGTGTGACATTGTACTTCCTAAGCAACGCTTCAAATGTTCTACTACAAAAGTGACTCCCTACATCGCTGATAATTGCTCTAGGTGTTCCAAATCTTGCAAAGATGTTAGTCTTAATAAAATCTGAAACAACTTTTGAATCACTAGTTTTCGTGGCCTTCGCTTCCACCCATTTAGAAACATAATCAACAGCCAATAAAATGCAAAGAAAACCATTTGAAGATGTAAAACGTCCCATGAAATCAATGCCCTACACATCAAAGATCTCAACAATCAAAATAGGAGTTTGTGGCATTTGATTTCTTAGGCCTAAGTTACTTGTTCGTTGACAACGATCACATGTTGCACAAATCTTATACGCATCCCTAAACAAACTAGGCCAATAAAAACAACTCTCTAACACCGTAAGGGTTATCCTCTTTACTCCAAAATGGTCGCCACATGCATAAGAATGACAAAAGGTTAGAATATATTTAAACTCAGATTCGAGGACACACCTTTTAATCAATTGATCAGGATAGTATTTCCATAAATAAGGATCATCCCACTCATAGTATTTGGCAGTTTTGACAAACATATCTTTCTAAGCATGTGTAAAATCATCCAGAATCTTCTTGTACAAGTGACATTGTAATTGATAATATCTGCATACCAAGGGTAAGTGGTGTTTAATGAAAACAATTGCTCATCTAGAAAACTCACGTAAAGGGATGAGATCTTCATCTGTGTTCAAATGCACAAGTCTGCTACAACATTCTCGCTCCCTTTCTTATCTTTGATCTCCAAGTCAAACTCTTGAAGCAAAAGTATCCATCGAATGAGTAGTGATTTTGCATCCTTTTTTGTGAGTAGATACTTCAAAGATGCATGGTCAAAAAACACATTAACTTTAGTCCCAATCAAATAAGATCTAAATTTTTCTAAAGTAAATACAACAACTAAAAGCTCCTTCTTTGTTGTCGAACTATTCAATTTTGCATCATTAAGCGCTCGAGATGCGTAATAGATGATATGTGGCACTTTGTTGACATGCCACCCTAGAACTACACACACCTCATAGTCTGAAGCATCGCCCATCAACTCAAAAGGTAAACTCCAATCTGGTGGCATGATCACATGAGCCGTTGATAACAACCATGGAACAAAATGTCGATAATATCGGCGATATATCGCCGATATTATCGGTTTTTAAGGGGACCGATATTTTATAACTATCCAAATGGTTTTCGTGATAATATCGCGATATTTTCGATATTATCGACAAAATCGCCGAGGCTCCGTCGTCGGAAAACTGCAGCCGAGGCTCCGTCGTCGCAGCTGCCAAGATCTGCGCCTCTCTCTTCAATCCGCGCTCAGACCCATCAAAATCTGCAATCCCTTCTCTCCGGATCCCAAAACCCGCTCGGGGTTTGATAGATCCTCCGCCTCATGTGGGTGTGGTGTGGCTGTGCTCCGGGAAGGAGAGTTGCAGAAATGGGGGGAGAAGAAACAAGGAGAGGAATGAGGGAGAAGGTTCGAGGGATTGGGGAAGGGGGAAACACGGGGAAGTAGGGTGTGTGTGTGTCTGTCTTCTCTGGGAAGGAGAGATGCAGAAAAGAGATGGGGGGAGAACTCGAGAAGAAACAAGGAGAGGGAGGGTGTGTGTGCGTGTGTGTGTGGAATGAGGGAGAAGGATCGAGAGATTGTGTGTGCGTGTGCGTGTGTGTGTGTGTGTGTTATCCGAGAGAAAAAAAAACATTGAGGGTGTGTGTGGCACACGGTTTTGTATGAAACCATGGTTTTGTGTGTGTGTGTGTGTGTGTGTGTGTGTGTGTGTGTGTGTGTGTGTGTTATCCGAGAGAAAAGGAAAAAAACTTTGAGGGTGTGTGTGTGTGGCACACGGTTTTGTATGAAAGATTTGGAAGTGACTTTGCTCAGAAGAACCAAATATTCTATCAGAGAAGAACCAAAAAATCTGCTTACTTTATCTTCTTCTCCACATGAAGACCAAATTCTGTCAGAGAAGAACCAAAAATGCAATGTATAAAGTGTAAAATATTGTACTAATTCATTATATATAAATGATTATGGTGTGTTTAGACTTCTTTCATTAATTACTACATATTTTCTACACTCACAATGTTTGTCAGCTCGCTATATAATCAACTTGATAATGTTAAATCCATCATGCAATGCATTTCCTTCCAATTTTTTGTGATAAACTAATAGATAATTGACTAAATAAACATCCTGCAAAGTTTCAATAAAAATTTCCAAGTTTTTCTTACAATTTCCGTGGTTTCCATGTAATTTGTATCGATATCGATATTATCCCGATATTTCCATCGATATTTCCGTGTTTTCGGACTACCGATATTTCCGATATTACCGATATTTTCTTCCTTGATAACAACTCCTTAAGCTTGTTAAATGCTACCACACTCTTATTCATATCAAATGTTGCATCCTTTTTTAAGCAAATGGCATAAAGGTCTGGAAATCTTTAAGAAATCCTTCATAAACTTTCGGTAGAAACCTGCTTGTCCTAGACAAGAATGAACCTCCCTGACAGTAGTAGGGAGAGGTAAAGAACTAACAAGTTCTGCTTTAGATTTATCGACTTCAATTCTCTTTTCAGATATGATATGTCCTAGAACTAACCCATGCAAAACCATGAAATGACATTTTTCCCAATTTAAGACCAGATTAGCTTCATGACAACGTTTTAAAACTAAGGACATATTATGTAGACATGTATCAAAAGAATCACCATAAATAGAACAATCATCCATGAACATTTCAATTATTTTCTCAATTGTTGCGAAAATTAGATAACTGAAATTAGGCTCATTAAGTCTCGAATTTTTGTGCTCGCAAGTATACGAATCAAATGACAGTATAGCATATAAGCACGGATATCGTCCCACAAAGATCGAATTGATTCTAAAAATCTTACTAACTAAATTGAAACAAATTGTAATTGAGAAGCTTTAATGGAAAAGAGAGAAAATTTGAAATTAAACTAAAAATGAAATATGGCTTGAAAATAAAATGCATGAAATATAAAATTAAAAACATAAGAAAATAAAACCTAGGGCATCCGATTTCACCGTAACCAATTCTACTCAATTCCCTTAATATGTTATGCTCAAGTAGTTCCCCAATATTGACGATCGATTTTCCCTAAATTATTCAACGGTCATGGCATCTGGTTGCATCAAAAGTATCCTTACTTGTTAACCCTTTATGACATCTAGATTAATTTAAACAAGTAAGAACCCATTAAGCTCTATGGAAATCGTTGGAAAATCACACAAACCCTAATTGTATGGCATCTACAAATAGGTGTTTATGGTATCAATTGCAAGAAGCTAAACCCAAGTTAAGTATGACATCTACTCTAACTGGCATCAAATCAACCTAATTTAAACCTTGATGGTGATCAATCATCTAAATAAAAATCAAACGCATTACGAATAGCAAAAGATACTCAATAAAGAAGAAAAACATGATAATAACAATGCCACAAGGCAATTAAGTATTCATGATTAGGCTACATCGTAGCCCTAGTAAAGAAAAACTCCAAAGTAGCTCTTCCTCTTGGTCTTCCTTGTCACAGCCCCTTATGTAGAATAGATGATATTTTTGTTTTATTTTTTGTGGCTTCTCCTTTATAATGGAGAACCAATATCCATATATACAACCAACGGCAAGCATTGAAAAGACCAAGTAGAAATCGTCAAATAAATTACCACTAATCTTAGCTCTAATGGACCTTTAAGTCCTTATTAAAAAAAAGAAAAAAAAACATAAATAATAAAACTAATGATTAAGTTCTCTCCGAAATTCCATTGAATAGCATTCCCATCTCTATTTGATTCCAAAACCGTTGCAGTTTCATGCATTTGTTGTAACGCATATGCCTTGGTGCAATTAATTAGCCTCTTGCTCCACTGGAATTACTCTAGACACCCAAAAAGCTCATTTTTCACTTCATTTTTTCATAACTCCAGTATTTAATGCCTATAAATTAAAACAATATAAATTAGTGCATTTAACCCATTCATATATACAAAATCCAAGGGAAGTCTATGATAAAAATATATGAAAATATGCACCCTTCAAATACCCCCAAACTTAGATTTTGCTTGTCCTCGAGCAAAACAAAAGAAAACACAAAGACAACAAATTTTTAGCTAAATTCCCAAATTTTAATCTTAGAGAAAATACCAACCATAAGATAACTTTCAAGAAATAAGCAAATGTAGTTCAAGACATTATCCAAGAGTTAACCAAGTTTGAATCGAACAAACTTGGAGTGTAGTGTGTGTAATAGCCATGTCAATGCAATTTCAAGCTTCCGGTATCAATATCAAGTAATTTCTTGGATCAAAATGACTTTATTACGGTTGTAATGGGGTTAAGAATGATAGGCTAATGAAAGAAAAGTTATGAAAAAACATAGTGTAAATAGCTTGTAGAGCTTTACGATCGAATTTGAGAGATTAATGCTTAAACTGATGAAGCTCATCAAAACCTAAGCACATAACTTGAACCTTATTTCCATTGATTGATCTTTGAAACATTCCCCCTTTTTTTAATAATAAGCAGCCGATTTTTTTTTTTCACTCTTTTTTTTTTCTTTTCATATTTTTTTTTTCACCATTTTTTTAGAACAATATTTAGCCTCCAACATTTTGAACTCTCGCCTCTTAAAAAATTACTCTACAAGCTCTTTAAATGGATATGAATTTTTTTTTTACAAGGCTAGGTAGAGAAAATTTAGGTTTAAGAACAAAAAGGCTCACATAAAGGCTCAAAATGGCTAACTAGGGAAAATAATCATAAGGGTTGGCTAGAAAGGCTCAAACGAAAGGGGAAACAAATTGCCTATATCACTTCCAAGATTTTACATGAATTGATGAATGTAACGAGAGGTATAAAGCAAGTTCTAGAGATACATGTAAAAATGAGATCATGCACACAAGAATAAATGAGATTGATGCATAGTGGTTCAATCATAAAATGGGCTCAAAAGCTCACAAGGATTACATAAGCTCACTAGATTCACATATGAAACGTTAAATCATGCTCTAATTTCACATTTACATGGCTATGTGCATATATATTTTCCAAGTCATGCTCATAAAAAAAATATGGTTAAAACAAAGATAATGTAAAAGCTAATGTCAAGCTTAAATCTCTTGAAAGTTATGAAAAAATTAAGACCGAATATCATCACTGTATGAATTGGGAAGTAGCCAACAAGAACAAGACTCAAAGAAAAATAAATTTTTTTTGGATTTTTCAGAAATTTATATTTTTTTATGTATTTATTTATTTTTATTTTTCTAGAACTAAAACGAAGAAGACTGAAAAAAAAATGAAGAGAAGAGTAAAGAAAATAGACAACAAAGGTACATAAAGAAAAATTAATCAATAAAGCTATTGGACAAAGAAACTTCCCGGGTTTAAAGGAGACGGGCAAACGAAGATGTAGAAGGCAATCCACCCCCAAACTTGAATTTTGTATTAGCAACAAGGTAAAGTGGCTCCATTTTTCCTGCAAAAATAGAAAACAATGGGTAAACTAAACAAGAGACTTAGGAAATAATTTATTATTGAAAAAAAAAAACTAACAATTAACATTAAAGCAAAACCAACTAAAAGATGTAACAATCCAATTAAGTAAGTAATAGAATCAAATTCGATCCCCGGCAACGGCGCCAGAAACTTGTTGCAAAAATTAGATAACCGAAATTAGGCTCATTAAGTCTCGAATTTTTGTGCTCACAAGTATACGAATCAAATGACAGTATAGCATATAAGCACGGATATCGTCCCACAAAGATCAAATTGATTCTAAAAATCTTACTAACTAAATTGAAACAAAATGTAATTGAGAAGCTTTAATGGAAAAGAGAGAAATTTTGAAATTAAACTAAAAATGAAATATGACTTGAAAATAAAATGCATGAAATATAAAATTAAAAACATAAGAAAATAAAACCTAGGGCATCCAATTTCACCGTAACCAATTCTACTCAATTCCCTTAATATGTTATGCTCAAGTAGTTCCCCAATATTGACGATCGATTTTCCCTAAATTATTCAACGGTCATGGCATCTGGTTGCATCAAAAGTATCCTTACTTGTTAACCCTCTATGACATCTAGATGAATTTAAACAAGTAAGAACCCATTAAGCTCTATGGAAATTGTTGGAAAATCACACAAACCCTAATTGTATGGCATCTACAAATAGATGTTTATGGTATCAATTGTAAGAAGCTAAACCCAAATTAAGTATGGCATCTACTCTAACGTGCTTCAAATCAACCTAATTTAAACCTAGATGGTGATCAAGCATCTAAATAAAAATCAAGCGCATTAAGAATAACAAAAGATACTCAATAAAGAAGAAAAACATGATAATAACATTGCCACAAGGCAATTAAGTATTCATGATTAGGCTACATCGTAGCCCTAGTAAAGAAAAACTCCAAAGTAGCTCTTCCTCTTGGCCTTCCTTGCCACAGCCCCTTATGTAGAATAGATGATTTTTTTGTTTTATTTTTTGTGGCTTCTCCTCTACAATGGAGAACCAATCTCCATATATACAACCAACGGCAAGCATTGAAAAGACCAAGTAGAAATGGTCAAATAAATGACCACTAATCTTAGCTCTAATGGACCTTTAAGTCCTTATTAAAGACAAGAAAGAAAAAAACATAAATAATAAAACTAATAATTAAGTTCTCTCCGAAATTCCATTGAATAGCATTCCCATCTCTATTTGATTCCAAAACCGTTGCAGTTTCATGCATTTGTTGTAACGCATATGCCTTGGTGCAGTTAATTAGCCTCTTGCTCCACTGGAATTACTCTAGACACCCAAAAAGCTCATTTTTCACTTCATTTTTGCATAACTCCAGTATTTAATGCCTATAAATTAAAACAATATAAATTAGTGCATTTCACCCATTCATATATACAAAATCCAAAGGAAGTATATGATAAAAATATATGAAAATATGCACCCATCATCAATCATATTAGAAAAGATACTTACCATACACCTTTGAAATGTGGCGGGGGCGTTGCAAAGTCCAAACAGCATCCTCCGATATGCAAATGTGTCAAATGGACATGTGAAAGTCGTATTTTCTTGATCTTCCAAAGCAACTGCAATCTGATTATATCTAGAGTAGCCATCAAGAAAGCAATAATGAGAATGACCAGCTAACCTTACTAACATTTGATCAATGAATTTTTCTCTTCTTTGCTAGACAATTCCTACAAAACACAAAAACAAAGTAAATAGCTCAAAAATATAAGGAACTAACTAACAAAAGACAAGCGAATTTGATGTAATATATATATATATATATATATATATATATATATATATATGAGCTTATCATAAAGTGATTAGTAGATTCATTGTTTTTCAAAATATAATTTAATAAAAAAACCATAAGATAGTTCTATTCACACATCCATTTTTACCTCCCACACACTCTTATTAATTTTTTGCCATTTATTTTCTAAATTCATTGGATCTAACAACCAAAAATTGAGATGGATGTCTGAGATGTAAAAATGGGTGTGTGGATAGCACTACCCAAAACAATAATATCTAAAATAGTTATAGCACCAAATTTTGGGCTAGTAGCATAGATCAACCTCCATAAATTAAGCCCGTTAACCACGATCCTTGAATTTGAATTACGGAGATGAATTCACACACCCAAAATTACTTTCCCTACTCCCTTTTATTTTTTTTAATATTTTTCTTATATTCCACACACCACTATCACTTGATCTTCTGTAAATGCCCTGCCTTCCACTATCACTCGCCTCCCTCACTTCTTTCTTCCTCTTCCTCAAACATAGAGATTTCTAATCTCTAAAGTTCTCACATTTTTCATTCAGCTTGCAATTTCATAATGGAATTGTTATTAGCACTTCAAAATTTTCCTTCTATACTCCTCACAAGTGTATTTTTCTTTTTAATTATAGAAAGTTTGGAGTGCGAAATGAGTTTTTTGGAGTGCCAATAACAATTCCCTTTCATAAAAGCCCTCATTTCTCGCCATCTTCTTCCTCTATTCCAATCTTTGCAAACCCTAAGTTCAATTCTCCAAATTCCCCTATTTTCACTAAATTCCTAATTTGCTTCCCAAAATGCAGCGCCTCTCGTTCTCTAATGCCTTAACGTCCCCAACCCCTCTCTTCTTCCACACGGAGCTCTCCCACCTCTCCCTCGAATCCCTATCTTTAACCCCCCCCCCCCCCCCCAAAACCATGATAATCCGGATGGGCGGCAGGCGCTAAAGCTGATGAAGGTGAGTGATTGTGGAAGGAGGGCATTTACGAAAAATCAAGTGATAATGGTGTGTAGAATATTAGAAAAATATTTAAAAAAAAATTAAAAAAGCATGGAAGAAGTAATTTGGGATGTGTTAATGCCGCGGGCCTTTGAATAAATATTTGAAAAACTAATTTTTCTTTCTTTCTTGTTTTTTAAATCGTGAGTAGTTCCTGTGTTATTCTGAATTTACCATTTGCACTATTTCAATTCGATCAATTTCATCCACATTCTCTTATGTCGCACATCAATGTCATCTTTGACATCAATTTTGTTCAATTTTCTGTTAAATTGATCCACACATGGACGGATCCATTCATGGACTCGAAAGTCCGAAAAACATCATGTGAGGACCTTTGAGGACCATCCAACGGTCTGGGCATGTGGTGGAAGAGAGAAGACCACCATAGCTGTGCAACAGAAGCTTTGAACCAAGAAGAAAGATATAATTTCAGACAAAAACGAACACAGAGAATACTATCGTGCTTCTGCTATTGTTGGACCTTGATTCCAACGAAGAAGACAAAGAAAATTACTTTCTCTCTCCATTTCCCATGTGACCAACTCCCTATTTTTTAATTGTTGTCCAATCAGGTTTTCCCACCTAGCATTTTGATTAATAAAGGAATAATGTATTGCTCAACCAATACTTTTTATACTATATGTTTAACACTTTTATTTATTTAAAATTCACTATAAACTCATACAACATTTAAAAAATATTTCGTAAAATACTACGAATCGTAATCACTTGAACTTTCATCTCATACCATCAAATTCACTAAAATACTGAAGCAAAAATTCTGATATTTTTGTATGTTATATGTTAAAATAATAATAAACCTAATTAAATAATAAACTCAAATTCTCCATACTAGTATATAATTTTTTTAAGTGTAAACAAGGATTTATTTAAATGACATATAATAAATCTACTTAAATCCGCCAAAAACCCTGCATACACCCTATCTAGGTGCATAGGTGCTAGGCCCATGTCTGCCATCCGACTACTACTTAACCTTGATTAGGATAACTAGATGTTAGAATCCTTAATCCATCACTAAGTCCACATGAACATATTTTTGAGGGTATACTCGTCTCAACACCCTATCCACAAGCACTGATTGAACCAGCCACTCCTTTATCACAATTCTCTCCTACCTAGAAGAAATTTGGTGCAAATCGATGAAAGGGTGGTGAAGATGGTGAGATGCTGACAATGACATTAGTGGAGTAGACCGTAGCAACATGGGAATGACAATATTAAGGTGATGACAAATATTGTGATAATAAAAGTCTTCATGTGTTCATATTAACATCAATACTTCATTGGCACCAATTTACCTAACTACAGTAGAATAAATTGAAAAAAAAAAGATCAGAAAATGCCTGCAGTTGAGACACAATTCCTTTGTTAGTATTTGTAACAGTAAAGGGTTTTAGTTTATATTAGTGGTGTTATTTCCATTGATGCTACACGTGGAATTGTTGTTCAATTAGGTTTCTTCAATGTTCATCTAGTTGGACAAGATATTCGACAAAATATTGGAAAAAAAAAACTTGAATCAGAACAAAAAAGAAAAACTAGGCAAAGAGACATGTTCTTCCGTCAATCGTCTCCATGTTATAATGGTATGGCATATCATCGCAAAAGTAATAAACGTTCATAAAATTCGTGGTGAAATGTGGCATACAATGTTGTCAGCTCATGACAAAACAATACGAAATTAATTAGAGTAATGCTAAGTAGATTAGATTGTAAAATATCGGTATACTATTTCATGTGGTAAGTGATGCATATAACCAACAATTAATCAGATAGATTCATTAATTGACATGTCATGTATACGTCACTTACCATGTCAAATGGTACACTTTCTCATGTGGCAAATGATACATACAACCAACATCCAATTAGGTTGATTAATTCATTGACGTGACATGTAAACATTACTTACCACGTTAGATGGTACACTAATGTGGTACAAAAAAATATGATATATGATCAATTGGCATATCCCTATGTTGATAAGGTAATTGGAAGATGGTCCTCGTGGTAAAAAAAAAAATAGAATTTAATCCTTCGTGGTGCAGTCTGTTAGCAAATTTAGTCTAAAAGAGATTTTTTTTCAGTTAAATGTCTGTTAAATGCAGGGAAAATGTACGTGTGCACCTTCCTCCTCTTCTCTTTGCTCTCTTTGCAATTTTCCAGCCGCTCCGTTAATCCCATCCTTGTCCCCTCCAACCTCTCTCCTCCCTGATCGCCCTTCCTCTACAAATCCGACCAATCTATAGCCCTTCCTCTGCAAATTTGACCATACCAGTGCACTAGCCAAAACATTTATTACATATGCCATGAATTCGATTAATCATTGATCAAACCATAGTTTCACATGATACAAGTAATCATCGGCTTGGAAAGGGATGAATGACTGTGACAGGTGGTGGTGGGTGAGGACGGTTGCCAAAGGTGCAAAGGACAACGAAGTGTGTGATTTACAGCTCAAAATTAGGATGAATGCAAAAATTAGGTTTGTATTACCTATTTCGTTTTGGTATGCTATTTGGGTTTGGATTTGACTTGTTAGTTGGATTCCTTACTTGGTGAAGAGATTTTGTCAATTACTTATTTGATTAGGATTTGGATTTACTTCCAATTAGAGAGGATTCTCATTGTAGCCTAAGTATAGCACTATAAATAGGACCTTAGGGTTAGTTTATTTAGTATGCCTCCACCATTGGTTTAGAGAGTTTTCTCTAATGGGGTTTTGGGATGGAGGTCACCGTTTGGAGTCATGAGTGTGTGGCAAACTCTGTTGGATATATGTCAACAATCCGTAATAAAATAAATATGCAGAGTAATAAATACGAATAAATATATTCCAGAGACTCAACAATATGAAATATTAATTAAGCAGAGTAATAAAAGATCGAGGCTTGCGTACCGCAATGTCCTTGAAACAGAAATTTTGCCCCTACTCAGTGCTTGTAGTTCTACGGACGTCTGCTTCACCAGGATTCAACGATCTAAGTCAGAAATTCCAGCACCGGAAAATTGACTTCTGGCGAATATTAATGTGGTTCTCTCAGAAAGGATGTTTATGATTGCAGGAGAAGATTTATGATTTTTTTTCTGTGTTCTAAATGCCATGCAGATGGATGTATATATAATGTGATTATACTTGTTCGCAACAGGTATATAAGGAAGGGATGCATCTGTTGGGAGACATCTGCTGAAAGGGGTGTTTTTGTTTCTGCATTTTCACACTTCAGACTTCATCTGAAAAGATGAGTCTGTTGGTAAAAATAATTAATTAATTTAAATTCGAAATTAAAAATAATTAATTAATTCTGAAAATAATTAATTAATTTAATTATTAGAGTCCCAAGGCCCAAGGCCCATCTTTTGACAATTAAATATATATTAATTATAATTAATTATATATTAATTACCAATTAATTAGTACACCCCAAAGCCCAACCCCAAGGGTGAGCCCAATTTTAGTCTCCAGGCCTATTACTCCAATCACTTTCTATAAAGGACAAAGCCTTATAAAGTGATAAAATATTTTGGGAATTGCCAATGTGGGACAAAGAAATTTCTACTCAAACTACTCAAATTTCCAACAATACCCCACATTTGAGTTGAAATTTCATTCAAACTCCAACAAACTCATGGCTCAATCGTTTGGAAATTTGGTGAGAATCAATTTGTGAGTTAGAGAACAAGTTGGAATAAGCTTCTCTGTTTGTTCGAGTTCTCCACTCGTTTGGTTTAAGATTTGTAATTTGTGGGATTTGGGTTGTAAGAGTTACAACACTCTTTTACAATCTCCACTTGTTTAGTGAAATTTCTCGCTGTGCTTCACCCATCGAACTTACCAAAATCAGAATGCGAAGTCAAGCATCTTGCTGAGGTTTGATTTCTGAATCCATACCCTGGAGAAAAAGCCTTGTTTCATAGGACGAAATGAATCCCGAATGAGATGAAACAATCGAACAATCAAAGCCCCATACTTAGTCCCAAAACCAAATAATATCATAGAAGGAAGATAGATTAGGGTGATGAAAAAAGTTTCCTTACTAAGTCTCAAACAGACTTGTAGTCACTCTGAGTAGAGTAACTGAATTAAACGATGATGCCTTATTACATCATTACCTCAATTCTATGTTCAGTTAATGTAGTCATTCTCACGCCTGTCTGTCATTCTTTCACTCATCTTTTTCTTGAACCACGTTAATATCTTGTGTTTTTATTTTGAGATTGATTGTTTTAACTTTCACCTACAACGTTAATATTTGGTACTTTAATAAAAAGGAAAACTAATTAAAATAACTTGAAAACTTTGAGTTTTAACGATAAGGACAAAATAAAGAGTAAAATAAATAGTACCAGGATTGACTTTTTAGTATAAAAATGTGGTTTTTCGTTAAATTGAACAGCACCAGAAGCTTTTCGTTACAGTTCCCTTAATAAAATTCACTTCCACTTGCATATAAAAGTACAGCACGAAGATGGCGACTCCCAGCTCCATAAAGGTTTTATTCATTTGTTCGTCTTGAAATGTATTCAATTTTTTTTATTTACAAATATGATGGATGGCACATCAGCCATGGTGGTTGGTGTAGGCGGAAGGAAGAGGGAGTTAAAAAGGTGAAAAAGTTGCATGGATACTCACGCAATTTGGAAGGGGGGTGGTTTGATTGTGCTTTTCAAAAGGTGTTGGGAGATAGACAGATATGAATAGAAGAGGGTGTTTGGTTGTGCGTTTAAAGGGTGAAAAAGTTGCAGGGATTCTCACCCACGAAAATGGTTGGAGATAGACAGAGAGAAGAAGGTGAAAATACAAATTAAGATAGAACGATGAAAAGAGAATGTGAATAGAAGGAAAGAGTGATGTAAAATACATTTTTACTCATGTATTTAATTAAAATTAAGGAAAATTAATGCAACAGATTTGAAAATTTTGAATTTTAACGATAAGGATAAAATAAAGAGTAAAATGAATAGTATCAGGATTAACTTTTTAGTGTAAAAATGTGATTTTTCGTTAAAGTAAATAGTACCGGGAGCTTTTCGTTAAAGCTCCCTTAAAATTATTTATGTACTAAATTTGTTAAAAGATTATACTACGAGCCTACGAGAGTTTAATTTAAATTTTTTTTTTACTATGATGACTATCTTTCGATTACCTTATCAACAACTATTTATCCGATTAGGATTATCAATTCATCGCCATCTAACTGATTATTATTATTATAATGAATCCTTAAGCTAGTTGATTATTGACATTGCAAATCACGGAACAATCCAGGATTAGTTGGGTGGCATCACAAGAATGACATGCGATATGAGAAGAAAGTGAGTGCCTGGGAATTATTTATTTAAGTTAGTTAAAGTCAAGATATAAGAAAAATAAGATTTTTTTGAGGATTTTTGTGTGTGTGCACTGTGCACAGCTGGTGGTAGGTAGTGAAAATTTCATCAAAATTTCATTACCATGCACTTTTTTAGCGTGCATGCCATATATATAAAGAGGAGTACTTTATGAGAAAAGAAAATATTCACTTTATAGAATTATTTTTATTTTCATTTTACATTGTTCAGTCAAATAACTAGAAAGAAAAAGAATGTATAAAGGTGAACGAGAGTATGCAATCTTTATTTATTTATTTATAACGTTAGTGGGTTAAATGATCAATTGTTAGGAGGGAGAGAGATTGGTAAGGATCAAACCCGCAACAAGGTGCTTGAATATAATTGTTTTTTTATCAATGCGGTAAAGCACCATATGTGGGTATGCAATCTTACAAAGAGAGTGACTGAAATTAATTTTGCTTCAAATTCCAACAATATCACCAAATACACCAAAACTGATTTTTTTTTTTTTTGGTATAACCAAAAATTAATTCATCATTGAACATGGTGAAGCCATGTTTCTTATATTTAAAGTATTTCTTTCTATCTTTACCATAGTGATGAAAATGTGATGAGCCTTTGCATGACGGCGTGGGTTAGAACCTCGTCGGTGACTAATCTAACATTTAATCTATCATTTGACAAAAAAAAATGTATTTCTTTCTATGTTTCTTCTTTTTCTCTAGGTAATCACTAAAATCTGGTGTATAAATTTCTCCACAATAACTATATTCTCCTTTACTTTTCTTCATTTTCTTCTTTGTCAATTCTTCTAGGCAATAATTTTTTAACTTATGAAAAACCCATCCTATCCTAAAAGCTAAATTATTTAATTGGAAATGGATATGCAATCTTAGAAATAGAGCATATTAAATGTTTATTGAAAAAAAACCCAATTGCAAGTAGAACTACAAATAAATTTCAATCATATTGGTGAAGGGTAATGATAAAAAGACTAAATGTTTAAGCTAAATTTGTTAAACTAAATAACATGAAAGTTGGTAATTAGGTTATTACTTAATTATTGACTAACGTACTTAGTTCTTATTAATGACACATCATTTAATTTAGTTATTTATTATTAATGATACATCATTTGTGGTGACATTTCAAGTGCATTTTAAAAATCTCTGTAAATATCCAATTCTTACAAACAAAAAAAAGACTAATAAGAGAAATTTTTAATATCATCGTCAAACTTAAAAAGGTGTGTCTAGTAAGTTTTTTTTTTATTTTTTTTATTTGAAACATGGAATATCACGGAACGTAAATTGTTACCGTCATTAAAAAAAATGTAATACATCGACATTCTATTTAAGAGGATATTCTACTTTAATAAATGAGATTTAAGCCACACAATAAATTAGTTATAACTTATACCTTGATATTGTACCAAACACAAATATTATACATCATTCATTGTGAAGAAAAAAAAAATATTAATTGTAAAGTTAGACGAGTTTTAAACATATATAACGTAAAATCATGTTTATATATTCTGATGCATAACTCAAGCTCTCTTCTCTCAAACAACTAATAATTTAATGCGTAATGGTTTTTGGTAAACGGACTTGAAATATGGGAAGATCGAGGGGACCCATGTGGCAGGCAGAATGCCCCGGTGGGGATTTTAAGAGCTTAGAAAACCAATAGCAAATAGCAATGGCTGGGTAAGCTTTGCCTCTGGAGCCACCTCGCTTTCAGTTGTAAGTTGTAACCAAATGGGAAGATCAAACATCACCCTCTTGACTCTTTGTCAACCAGAAAAAGATTTAATGGGGTTTTTGACATTTAGTGGAGTGTGGTGGAGAATTGGTAGAGGACCCACATGGGATTAGAAACAATTGCAAGAAAAGCACAAACCTTTGAGATTCATTGCAATTCATCTATCTTCAAGTTTCTGTCTTTTTTTGGTGGGCTTTAAGAAGAAAAGGTGGATTCTAGTACCCTGATGATGATCAGAGCCCTCCAAAAAGCTTCACCTGTTTGCAATTTTCTATTAATATTTTATAACCCTTTTGGAATTTGGTCCTGAATTTTGCGTAGTATTGAAGCAGTACCCACCCTTTATCTTTACTAAATTGGTTGTGACTATGTTCAAAGAAAGGTTGAGGGATTTGCAGGACTGAAAAGCTGTGGTTGGTATGATGGGGATTTGGGAACTTTATCTCATCTGGGATTCATCAGATTCTACTGTTTTTGCAGAATCTTAATTTGTTTCAGGTAGATTTTCTGGGACTTCTGTTTTGTTAGCTTATCTTTCTTCGTTGAATTTGAATGCCCCACCTGCTTCAATTTTGTTTCTTTATTTTGACTGAATGTGTTATCATACAAATATGTGGTTTGATGGATTGTGGATTGTTGCATGCTATCGGAATTTTGGGAAAAGGAAGCTTTTTTGGGATACTTCCAATCGATATTGCTATTTCTTTTTCATTCTATATAGGTTAATTTCTTTCAATTGGATTGTGCTTATTGGAACAGGGTGTGAATGCCACAAAGCGAAATTCCGTTGGTTCGTAGTCATTTTAGTATCATATGAATCTGTTAAATGTTTTCTTTCGATGTTTAATAGCTAGCACAATTTAACATTCGTGCCACTAAATATCTCTTATTTTTGCCTTTTGTTTTTGTTTCTGCTGTCTATTTAATGTTGTGCTTTCTCTTCCCTAAATAATAGACTCCTGGTGCAGGTACGGTTTGCCAGCCTAGTGGCGGATAATATTTCTAGTTATGGGTTGGCTAACTAAGATTCTTAAAGGTTCTAGCCATAAGGGGCATTCTCATAAGAAATTTAGAGAGGATAGAACATGGGACGAGCCTCGTAATTCAGTGGTAATTGCTCTTTTGACTTCTATAAACACAATTATTCATTGTTCCTGCACATTTAATGTTGTGGTGGGTTAGTTTTACGCCCATAGTAGGTAGACTGATATCTACCCGTCACAAAGTTAATTGACAGAAATGACCATGATAACCTAAGTCTGAAGTTTCCTGCATGCTGATCATGCTTGTATTTTTGTGTTATTGTACGATGCTAACTGTATGTTGTTGGCAACTTGTAATCCAGGAAGAAGACATAGATGTTGCTATTGCACTGTCCCTTTCAGAACTAGATCAAAAAGGAAAAAATGTAATCGGTAAGTTTCACAAACTTGCAAAAACCAATTGATAACTTGCATATGCTGCATAAGTACGAGAGTTTCCTCACTGGGATACAATAGACTAACTGAATAACTTGGAATTCCCCCACTTTTCATACAAGGATTAGTAACTACTAGTGCTATACATGAGCAATCGAGCAATATGCTTTAGGTGTGCAAATGCTTCTTGAAATCCGTAATGAATTGAATTGTGACATTTTCTATCAAGCATAGAGCGTGACTTCTGCATTACTCCACTAAAGGGGTATAATCATAAAATTTGGTTGTTATCTTCTGTTTGAGTGATAAGTTACTTATAATCCATTACCCTACTTATTTTTCAGAAGATGAATCTCAATCAGAGGATGACGAACAACCGGCTAAAGTTGAATCAGACGATGATGAACAATCATCTGAAGTTGAATCAGACGATGATGAACGATCTGCCGAAGTTGAATCAGATGATGATGCTCGATCTGCCAAAGTTCAGTCGGACGATGATGAAAATCCCCCAAAATTTCACTACGAGGAAGATGAACAAGGTGCTAAAGTTCAATTGGAGGAAGATGAACAACTTGCAAAGGCTATTCAAGAAAGTTTGAACATGGGTTCTCCTCCTCGACATGATAATGGCAACATATCTCAACCTTTTTCATTCTTCACGCCAGCTGGGTACAGGTGAATACGGACACTTTGCTATTTCTTGAATCTAGTCTAGTCAACCAAGTACTGTCATATGCCAATTTCTGTTATCTACAGGTTCGCAATAACTTTGAAAATGATTAGACTTTGTTCGATAGTAAACATTCAAAAAAAATTGTGAAACAATACAGATGTAACTTTGTTCGATAGTCAACATTTAAAAGATTGTGAAACAATATGGATGTAAAGGGAAAGGAATGAAGTTTGAGTTGCCCATATGGAAGCTTAGACTAGCTTTATAGCTCACATGCCTAGTTATATTAAGCCACCTGATGAGTTTTCAACCTATGTAGTAAGAATTGATACAGAAGGTACAAAATCAAATTATAAAAGTGTAACTTGTTTGAGCATGACAAAAATAGGTTGATATAAATTTATCCTTTGCTATACAAGTGTCTCTTCTGTAACCAGAGAGGAGTGTAGTAATTTTTTTGGAGTTGTTTTACTGTAATTATTACAAATCAGAGGTGCAAGATCATTACAATCTTTATGAATTCACATTGGGTAGTTACATAAAACTAAGCCACTTGAGAATTGAGTCTTGCATTTCATGTAATTTTATAGCTGTATTCCAAAGGTGCATATGTAATCTGAGAAGGTTGTTAAAATTGTTGTTTGTAGGACATGTGCTGGCTGCAAGTCGGGAATTGGCCATGGACGATATTTGAGTTGCATGGGTGCTGTTTGGCATCCAGAATGCTTCCGTTGCCGTGCTTGCAATCTTCCAATTACTGATTATGAGGTCAGAATCCGGTGCTTGTTCAGTAAGAATTTTCTTTGGAATTGGCTGACAAAATACTTGAATTCCCAGCCGAGTTATTTTTAAAATTGGAAACATGATTGTATATAGCTATATATAATTTAATTTTGGATCTCCCATCCGTGACAGTATTCTATGTCTGGGAATCACCCTTACCACAAATCCTGCTATAAGGAGCAGCATCACCCAAAATGCGATGTTTGCAAGAGTTTCGTAAGTTTATCTTCTATTTAGTTCTTTAATGATATTGCATTTCCATTTTCTTATAAAGAGTGAAGCATGCCCTTTTAAATTTATTTCTCTTCATAATTTTCTGTTTTTTCTTTTCCGGTTCTTTCTTTATAGATCCCAACAAATTCAGCTGGTCTTATTGAGTATAGAGCACATCCTTTCTGGCTACAAAAATACTGTCCTGCTCATGAGCGTGATAGGACCCCTCGGTGTTGTAGCTGTGAAAGAATGGAGGTGAGTTCATGAAAACACAACCCGTCCTCTTTGCAACAAAACAATAAATCCTGAAGGAACTGAAATGGATATAAGACATTATTTTTAGTAATGATATGCCTTCTAACCTTGCAGCCCCGAGACACAAGATATTTGTTACTTGACGATGGTCGGAAGCTGTGTCTGGAGTGTCTAGACTCAGCAATTATGGACACTCACGAATGTCAACCCCTTTACCTTGAAATACAAGATTTTTATGAAGGTTTAAACATGAAAGTGAAGCAGCAAGTTCCAATGCTCTTGGTCGAGAGACAAGCTCTAAACGAGGCCATGGAGGGAGAAAAGAATGTAATATTGACGCCTTAAAAGCTTGGAAAAATAACGTGCCATTGCATTTCTTCAATCTGATGTTTATTTGAACTTTAATGTGGGCAGGGTCATCATCACATGCCGGAGACTAGAGGACTCTGCTTGTCAGAAGAACAGACCGTTACTACTGTAGGAATTTGTTCCTTCAAATTTTAGCTGTAAAAGTGGCATTTATATTTTCTAAGCTATCTGTTCACTGGACAAGAGTTCTATGTTTATATTTTACTATGTTGCAGATTCTGAGGAGGCCAAAGATTGGAGATGGCTACCGGATGATAGACATGGTAACTGAGCCTCATAGGTTGATTCGTCGCTGTGAAGTAACAGCAATTCTCGTGTTGTATGGCCTTCCTAGGTAATATTTCTCTTGTTCCCTCTTTATCCATATCATTAGTCATGTGCTAATTGTCTATGACCTAAAACTTCTATAAACACAGGTTGTTGACAGGGTCAATTCTGGCTCATGAGATGATGCACGCATGGCTAAGGCTTAACGGTGCGTGCCTGTCCTGCAGGACCTGCACTCAATATTCCGTTTATGACATTTGTAACATTTCCTTTTGGTTGCTTGCATTTACTAATAGGTTGTTGTGCAGGCTATCCAAACCTGAGCCCAGAGGTCGAAGAAGGTATCTGCCAAGTGCTAGCACATATGTGGCTGGACGCCGAGACGTATTCTACACCAGGTAGTGATGTTGCCTCATCATCATCCTCTTCTTTCTCCTCCCCGTCCTCCTCTTCTAGTTCGGCTTCATCTAAGAAGGGTAAACGCTCTGACTTTGAGAAAAAACTCGGTGAATTTTTCAAACACCAAATTGAGTCGGATTCATCAACGGCTTACGGAGAAGGTTTCAGGATAGGTAACCAAGCTGTGCTCAAGTTTGGTCTGAGGAGGACCCTCGACCATATTCGATTGATCGGAAATTTTCCCGAGTGACTTGTAGGGTTGATATAAAGAGTTGTTGCTACATAAATCCATACGTCGGCCTTGCCCATATTGATTTTATAGGATATACATCATAAGATATACTGATATAGAGATCAGCAAAGAAAATGCTCATTTCTGTGTGAATTGCTGTCATCTCCAAACAGTTTGGGAAACATATGAAACATATTGATAAAATTATAGGGTAAATTACATTTTACCCCCTCAGGTTTGGGGTCGATTTCAATTTCTTACAACATCTTTAAAACATTTCACTTTCATACCTCAGGTACTATTTTATTTCAATATAATACATCCGTTACATTTTTGATCCATTAGTCTATTAATATCTGACGTGGCTGCCACATTTGTGCTGATGTGGCTGCCACTTGGCAAAAAAAAATTTATACATTAAAAATATTATAATATTAACCCTATTTAAAAAAAAAAAAAATATATATATATAAAGCCCAGAATTCCATCCCTGCAACCCCACATACCACCCTACCCCCTACCCATCTTCTTCGTTCTCACTTCTCTCATCTCTTTCCAAACCTCCATAACTCTAATATCTTTTTCCTCAAAGCAAAAAACCAAAATCCATTTGAATTAAACCCTAATGGATTGCTAATAAAATCAGTACCTTCAAACAAATTGGGACACAAACGCCCCTCCCTCCATTCCCTCCACCCGAGCACCCCTCAGCACGGGTCCCACCACTGTTGGGCTCACTCCGACACATCCTTCCGCACCCCCAACTTCGACGACCTCCTCCTCTTCGACCCTTCCGACCTTGACCTCTCCTACCTCGCCTCTCCCAACCTCCTGCCATGTTTCTCGAGTCCGACGACTCCTCAGGGGGCCAACCACCCAACCACTTCTCCTCAACCCCCAAGCCCACCGTTTCCTCCGGCTCCATCGCCACTGCTGCCCACCTCCAAAGCCTCTTCGTCTCCGTCGACTTTGACTTTTTTTACAACCTGGGCAGGACTCTTTACGGGTTTGGGGGTTTGGTTAATAGGGTTTCGGAATGGGGATAAATGGGAGTTGCATAGAGGTGAGGGGAAGAAAGGGAATCTGGGTTTGGGGATTTTTTTTTTATTTTTTTATATTTTTAATAGGGTTAATATAATAATATTTTTAATGTATAAAAATTTAATTTCTTTGCCACGTGGTTGCCACATCGGCACAAATATGGCAGCCAAGTTAGCTCTTAACGGACTAATGGATGAAAAATGTAATGGATGTATTATATTGAAATAAAATAGTACGTGATGTATGAAAGTGAAATGTTTTAAAGATGTTGTAAGGAATTGAAATTGGCCCCAAACCTGAGGGGGTAAAGTGTAATTTACCCAAAATTATACCACCACATTTTTTCACTCAATTTGTTTGGCACAAATTGTAATAAAAAGAGAGATGACAATTTCGAATGGATTGCTTTCACAGGCCAAAAATGTTTACATTTTGATATTTTGTGCCTGTGACATTTTTTTATCCACGGATACCAAGCGTGACCATCCTTCATTGAGAGCAACTCCACCCCACCCTTTAGGCTGGCACCCAACCCAAGCCAGGCCACATGTTGGCCCAAAATTGACAAAGGGAAGAGACAGCCTATCTGACGTCAGCGTGACGTCAGATAGCCTTTTATATTTTTTTTGCACCAGGCACGTGGGAAGGACGCGCGACTGGACGCGAGTCGCAGACAACAAAACAGAGGAGGGCCCACTTGCGCAGGTGCACTAAACCTTTCTTATTGGAGGCCACGTGGCCAGTCCTCGGTCGTTGGATTTCCAACGGCTAGATTTCTGGACTATTGGATTTCCAACGGTAAAAAATTTTGAATTTGAAATTGATTTGTATCGTCCGATCCAAAGATCAACGGTCCACTTTTTTCCGCCAGAAATTAAAGAAAAAAAAAGGCACAACGGTCAGAATTATGACCATTGGCCACGTGTCAAGGTATAGGCTGTTGGATTTGAATCTTTTTCAAATCAACGGTCCAGATTAATTACCTAAATTAAAATTGATAAAAAATTAATTAAAATTGTTAAAAAATACAGAAAAAGTAAAAAAAATATATTTATTTTTCCTATAAATACCTAACCCTCATATTCCACCTTACACTACGTTTCAATATTTTCAACAATTTTTACCAAAGCTTTCATATAATTTTTGAGAGAAAAAAATGATTACGTGGAAGCTCATCGAAGATCTTACTTTGTGTGAATGTTGGGTTCACACTACTCATGACCCGATAACGAGTAATGAGATGGATAAGCAAGAAATGTGGAGTAAAATTACGAAAGCGTTTTGCGATGTACATGGAAAAGACGCTAGAAGTAGTCAAGGTCTTCAAGGTCGTTGGAAAAAACTCAACTCATCCTTTACTTGTTGGAAAAACGCCATCTCTCATGCTTCTGGTAATCTGCGTAGTGTGACAAGTTTAGCGGATCAGGTGACAATATTTTTATTTATTTATATGCATTCCACCAGCATCAATATTTTAATTTATTTATTTGTGTTACACCCGCATTTTATAATACTATCTTATCCCACATTTATAAACACTACAAGCACAATCATTCTACAATGCGAAGAACCAAAACAAATCATTCACCAGATGGGAATGTTGGCAAATTGTCAAAGATTGCCCCAGATACAAAATTATGGCAACCGGTCTAGAAGTTGTCATGCACGACATGGGTCTACATAGTTTGCCAGAGGCAAACACGGTCGAACAAGAAGGCAACACATTTGAAGAGACGAAAGGGACGCCTGAAGAAGTGTCGGAGACCCAACCGACTCGTCAATCCCTCAGGCCTTAAGGTAAAAAGGCATCAAAGAAAAAAGGTAGTTCTTCCAAAAATGACTACACTAAATATATGGACGAACTTGCTCGCCAAGGTGAACTAAACATGGCGCGGGAAGCAGCTAGAGATGAGGAAAAAGTTGCTGCTATGGCAGCAATATTAGCAGCTACTGAGAGACGTGATGTGGCATCTGAGAGATAAAGAGAAATAGTTAATCGAGAGAACGTGATGATTAAAGAAGCACTTAATCTAGAAAATGAGATGCTTAGAGAAGAAAGGATGGTCTAGTAGATCGTGACACTATGAACAAGCCTCTAGTAGGACTGTCTCCAAATTCAAAATATTTTTGGACTTCGGAAAAAAGAGACGTGGTGCGAAGGAGGCGTGCAAGAGATGCGGAAACAAGTTGAGGGGGTTCTAGCTACACATATCCTAGTAACGACGATCCTAGCACCACATATCCTAGCTCCACACACTTTGTATAATTTTGTATTTATTTTTAGTACTTCATGTAATTTCGTCTTTATTTTTAATGCTTTATGTAATTTATTATTTATTTTTATTAATAGATGTAATTTCTTATTTATTATTAGTACTTTGTGTAATTTCTTATTTATTTTTAAAACTTTATGTAATTTCAAATTTATTTTTGGAACTTTTAAACACATCAAATAAGATAGTGACATGAGGTGCGTCGGGATTGGTTGAAAATCTTAGCGGAAATCTATTCATAAAATAATATGTTCGGATAATGACACGTGGCGTGACGAGATTGGTTAAAAATCCTAGCCGAAATTAAAACTATTTTATTTATTTATTTTTTATTTTTTTAAATTAATAATATTTAAATGGGTTGGGTGCTAGCGCATTTTGTAGGGGTGGAGATCATTTGTGCCAGCGCATTTTTTAGGGGTGGATATGCATTTGGTCTATTACTGTTCGTTGAGGTCTATCTAACACACCCCGACCGGAGTCGAGACGTGCTGGCCGTCACGTGAGAGTGACGTAGCCATGAGCGCAAAGCGGAAGCGATAAAGAGTAAGAGAAAATACGAACAAATTTAAACCAAGCGACTAACAATCCCAAATAAGAAAGGATGCTAGTGAGAGTCCAAGTGTATAAATACACTTTCAGAGCAATAAGAAAGTCTAGTTGCAGTCAAGTAGGACAATTACTAAGATACAACACCAGAGGGTGAATCCTACTTTCTCGGATTCTGTCAGAACACTGTTGAATTCCTCGTGGCCACCAAACTCTACTAACTAAAACCTGGAGGGGCGAAAAACAAAGTTGAGTGGCTCAGTAAAACACATTTACATGAAAACCTTATTTTCCTTTGAATATACTAACCCCTCGCCGTAAAACAAGTATAATTTTTCCCATAATTAATATATAAGAATATACATAAATATATATGTGTAATTATATCATTTCAATCATGCTTCACATAATCATAAACATATGTATGCCATGCCACGATATAATAGAGTAAGCAAATCAAGTAAGAATAATTTCATAGAAGTATAACATGTTAGCCGGAACCTCTGTGGTAGTCTGTACGGCTGAATTCATAGCTCAAAATTACTCTAGCCGGAGTCACTACAATGACCTATACGGCAACATACTGCACATAAGTCGGAACCACTAAAAAGGGGTATGTACGACAAGATTGGGTGTAATATAATTATGCTCAATTATGTTCTCTCATAATAGCCGGGCGATAATTCGCTAGTCACCTACGAATCGGAACCATAAATAAGGTCTGTACGACAAGACTGTGCACCTAAATTGGATCCAATGTGAGCATATGGTGCGGGAGGTGACATAATAAACAGGCTTGTATCATATCTCTGGCTAAATCACAATCACCCTAGGTGCAGTTTTATGAGCTCAACATTATTCAATCACATATCACATCATTGACAATTCACATAATCAAAACATAACTCATCTGAGCTTACCTGGGCCTCCACAGCACCATGCGACAATATGCATAATTATGATAATGCATATACTAAAATAAAATATAGGCATTGGCATAGCATGGCATTTAAATCACATTTCCTTTAAATATGTTTTCTGGGAAAAACGTCAAGTATATATATATATACTGAAAATAACTGCCCGCTCACAGATATGTCGATGGGTCGTAGCCCCCGGGCCTTGATTGATTACGCTGGTCCTGAGAATAGGCCTCACCTATAGGCGTAATAACCGAATAAATGTTATTTAACGCACATAACCAACAATAGGTAATAACTTCTCATATATAGCTCAATTTGGGTATATTAATATACCACAATGACCTACACAATCTCAGGATCATCCCCAAATTTTTAGAATATTTTTCCGAGCTCCCACGCGCCGCCACGCACCGGCCAAGGCACGGCCAGACGCGCCCCCACGCGCGGCCATGTGCCAGGCACACTGACGGTGTCAACTGACGCCGTTAGGTATATTCCGGAATATTCTGTTTATTCCTTAACAAAACTTAACGGCGTGACCTAACGCCGTTAGAATATTCCGTTAAACTTAACGGAATATCCTCTCGTCTTCTACCTTCAGCTCCGGCGACCGTCGCCGTTGCCGGAAAACTGGGTAATTTTCAAAACTCTATAACTCATTCGTTTTTCATCCATTTTCTACGAAATTACCACCAAAATGAAGCTTAGGACATAAGGAAGAGAAATATACCACTTTAAAGCCCCAAAGTTGACTGAATCACGTCGGAGAAAATCCACAAAAATCGGCCAACCCTTGAACTCGTGATCCCGACGTCCAAAACACTCAAATGATACACCCCGAGCTTTGTGACAACCTACTAAAGCTCCATGTGAGCTTGAAATCCCCTAAAAACCTCACAATAATTA
This sequence comes from Malus fusca, assembly GCA_035220775.1. Taxonomy (NCBI): domain Eukaryota; kingdom Viridiplantae; phylum Streptophyta; class Magnoliopsida; order Rosales; family Rosaceae; genus Malus; species Malus fusca. Next base: position 20,455,963 of record CM069073.1, on the reverse strand, counting down.
GTGCATGAACAGTACCTCATTCGGGGTTAAGGTTTTCACGTGATTTTGAAGTATTTCTTACCTGAAAATGGTATAGATGAACTCAGGAGGTTACAAGGATTCCAAATCTCACCTTTTTACCTTCGATCCGTGCTTGAAAGTTTGGTTTCTAGATCATTCGTACGTTTTGTACGGAAAAGAAATAGAAAATCGAGAGGGATGAGAGAGAGAGAAGACACAGGGAAGAGAGAGAGAGAGAGCTGATGTGTGTGTGTGTGGTCCTAAAGTCACTAACCACAACTAAGAAAATCTTAGTTCTAATTGGGTCACCAATCCCAAATAATTAAACCAATACATATCACACACACATTATTCAACGTTCGAGGGTATTTCCGTCTTTTCACAATTTCAAAAATAACTTCCCGGGACGGGCTGTGACACTATCACTGTTCACTGAATGGATTAAGTGGGCAGGGTGCTGGCGCTTTTTTTTAGGGGTGGAGTTGCTCTGATGCATTCAAGGTTTCGAGTTTGAATTTCTTATCGTCTCTATCTATTGTTAAAAAATAAAAAAATAAAAAATGAATTAAAATTAAAATAGGGCTCTATACAGTGTTCGATAGACTAATTTTTGAAAAGGAGAAATTAGGTTCTCATCATTCCTTTTGCTACTCCATTGATTAAAATCCTATTCTTTTTTAATTTTTGATCAAGGTCCTTGGGTATTAATAACATCATTAATTATTTCAACAATAAAATAGTTTTTATTTCTAAATATATTCATTTAATGTTAAAAATGTTATAATTAGTATATTTATATTTATGACTAAATTTTGTATCATATATTTTTAGTTTTAGTTTGTACCAATTTTTAATTTGCAACCCTTTTTTAATTTGTACTAATTTTCTTTTCAGTTTTAATTTGTACCCCCATATTGCCACTAGTACTACGGTCTAGTGGTATTCCTCCCCACTGATTAGTGAGAGGTCTTAGGTTCAACTCTCGCCAAAGGCGACACCCCCTCCCCTTAGTGTAGATAATATCAATTTGTTCAAAAAAATTTGTACCCACATATTAATTTCTTTTTGTGCCCATATTTTTTAAAGTTTTATTTTTATTTGTACACATATTTTTTTTAAATTTATTTGTACCCATGCTAATTATATGTACCCATTCATGTACTTTTTTCAAATTTTAATCTTAAAATGTACTCATTCTTAAATATACTAATTTGTTATATGTAAAATGTACCATTTTTTTTAATATAAAATCTATTCAATTTTTTTTCTAATCCATTTTTAAACTTATATGGGTACATTCTTTTTTCTTTGATTTTAAAATGTATCCATGTCAAGTTTAATCGAAGAAATTTACTGATGTTATTAAGCCTACTATTATTATTTTATTTTTTTTTGTGATTTTGAAGAATGTACCCATGTTTTAATACAATAATTTTTAATTTTGATGAATGTACCCATGTTTATACACACACACACACACACACACACACACACACACACACACACACACAATAGTATATTTATATTTTAATATTTTTAATCCCACAAATTATGGTTTTTTATTTAAAATCTCATTTATATAAACAACTATAATTTTTAATTTTTAATTTAAAAAATATAATAACGTACATAGAAATAAATTATCACATTAATTTCAGGGACTTTGATCAAAAATTGAAAACCAACAAGGTTTCAATCAAAGAACATTCATTGTTAGAGACTGCATCCAAAGTCTCCATTTTGAAAAACTTCTTGGCTTGAATATAATAATGAATGATTTGGCTTCTTTGATGCTTATTACCTTTATAACAGTATAATATGCACACAAAAGTATCTCATTATCAAACTGTGATTTATGGGCATATAATGACTTCTTACGTGAAGGCCAAGCCAAAGTATTTTTCATGTTAAACTATTACTTTTAATGTCTATGTAATTTTGAAAAAATCTCTCCCATAAAACAATTTTCTTTAATAGTACGTAACACTGAATGATACAGAAAATGAACGAAAGAGATCAAAAAATATAAGATCTAACGGTTGTAAATATCAAATCTAATGGTTAAAATACTCTTAACATTGAAATCTCGTTCTAAAATAAAAGTCATATAATTTAGGGCCCACTAGAAATGTGAGATCAACGGCCTAGAGAGTGAAAACGCTTCCAATAAATCGTTCTCCCGCCACGCACTTAAACCAAAAAGACCAAAATCTCCAACTCTTACACCCGCCAAACCCTTCGCCGATGGCTTATAACCTCGTGCACACCAACTGTTCGACGCTTTGACATGCAGTTCAAGCAGCTATTTCGCAGGAAAAACCTGATCAACATCCTCACCCAGCAACAAACCCGCCACTATGCTCACGATCTATTTCCCAACAAGGTCTCCCACTACCTCCACCGCGCCAAACTCATCGATTCCATTCGTCTCCGGCTCCGGTCCAACGCCCCAAACTCTCTCGCTCCGCTCGCAAACGACCGGCTTCTTGACTCCTTTGTTGTCACCCAAGCCCTCCGTTCCGCCCCCTCCGCCGATTCCGCCCTCTCCCTCGTTGAGTTTCTCGAATCAAACCCGCGTTTTGATCATACCCAGAACACGGTTCATGCCTTGGCCACCGTGCTTGCCAAGTCTCACCGAGCTGCGGAGCTTAATTCCCTCATTGAAGCAGTTCATGCTGGGAAGTTTCGAAATGTTCGCGTCAGCTTCATGAATGTTATGCAGTGGCAGGCTGCGGTTGGAGATGTCGAGGCAGTTGTTAAAACATGGGATGAGTATAGAGTCAGCTCGGAGAAACGTGTGTGCGTGGAGTCTTATAACATTGTGATGCGCATTTTTGCGCAAATGGGGAAAGACTCGGAGGCGGTGAGGGTTTTTAGTATGATGATTGAAGAAGGGGCAATCCCGAATAGTCGGACTTATACTGTGATGATTGAGCACCTTGTGAGTTCTGGGAAGTGGAAATCTGCAATGGAGGTGTTTAATGTGCTGCCTTTGATGAGGGTGAAGCGAACTTTGAACCAGTTTTCAGTTTTGGTAGATGCATGTGTTGGTGTTGAACAGTTTGACGAGGTTGAGAATTTACTTAATGAAATGCGGGTTGATGGGATATTGCCCGGGCGAGCTATGCGTTTGTCTTTGCAACGGATTCAAGAGGCAGGGTTTGTTCATGAGACTGATGAATTTCTAAGAGAAATGTTGCCGAATGGGGGAATCAAGAGCATAAAGTATTGTGTTGATAGCGGTGATGGTGATGACGATGACGATGAGGATAGTGGTGAGGATGCTGGTGATGTTGGTGGAGTTGGTGATGTTAATGGGGTTCAGTTAAAGCCGTGGTTAGACCCAAGATCATTAGCAAATGCCTTGCAAAAATGGAACTCTGATGAGGTATCAGCATTGGAGGAGGCAAAATATGTGTGGACAACTCGTTTAGTATGCAAGATTCTTAGGAATTTTAAATCAGCAGAAACAGCTTGGAGTTTTTTCTGTTGGGTTGCTTGTCAGCCGGGTTTTACTCATGATATTTACACAGTACAAAGGATGATGACCCTTTTAGCACGCCACGGGCTTTCTGAATTGGTCGACCAACTATTGAACAAAATAAGGATTGAGCAAATGAGATTGCCCTTCTGCACTATCAGGTTGATCATTGATTTTTATGGTATCTCAAAGGAAGCTGACGCTGCTCTGAAGGTCTTTCACGATGATAGAAACCTGTGTGGCCCTATATCGAACTTTAATTTGATGCTTCTGTATTCCTCTCTTTTACGAACATTGACCAAGTGTGGGAGGGATTCTGATGCATTGGATGTGCTTGAAGAGATGATTATGTCTGGGATTGTTCCCGATATCCAGACGTTTTCAGGGTTGATGCATCATTTTGCACTAAATGCGGACATCAAAACTGTGCAGAAACTCTTTGCAATGGTTAGGCAGAGTGGAGTTCAGCCAGATGCTTATATGTTTAAAGTCCTGATCCAAGCATATTGCAAGTGTGGGAGAGCTGCTCTTGCGTGGCGGGTTTTTGAAGACCTACGGAATTTAAAGTTGGTGCCTGACGCCGCCACAAAAGAGCTGCTTGTGAAGAGTCTTTGGAAGGAAGGAAAGCGGAGAGAGGCTGCCGCGGTGGAAGAGAGTTGTGAGGAAGTAAGTGACGCCCTTCCGCTCACATTGCGAGGCCACTTATGGACGGTAAGCTCTGCTGATCTTACAAAAGTTTTTTCTATTTACTCAAATAGTTTCGTATCAGCTGGCGGGTAGAGTTTTTGTACTAATGGTTTACTATGTAGCGGAATACTTGAATCGTATAATCGTGAAGTTAAGGACTGTATCTACAACTACAGATACTGTCTTAAATGTGTGCGCTTGTATTGTTATGTACTGGTATTTATTTTTCCCTTCACAGTGGATGGAAATTAGACAAATCCCATGTCCTTAATTAATCATTTGCTTTGTAGACATGTTTTCTTTTAAATTGTCTGATTATTTGTTTCTACTGAAAACTTTAGTATAGCTATTGTCATTCAACTACTGTGGGCGGACGCAAGTGGCTCTTTACCATAGTGGTGGAAAAGTGTTGAGCCTTTGCACGACGGCGTGAGTTCAAATCCCGTTAGTGGCTAATCTAATATAATCTATCGTTTGGCCAAAAAAAAAAAAAAAACTACTGTGGACGGGCGCCCTTTGAGTTTGTTATGTTTATCTCTCTAGCAGCCGATTAGTGTGAAATCTGTGGTCATGAACCTATGATTGGGTCGGGAGTCGCTTGATTTCTAGTACGATCGCGTAAGCAAATGTTGCCATAACTAATTGAGAAGCCTGCAGAATTTTAGCAGGTCGTAGCAATGGCGATCTCCTTCCTCTGTTCCAAACCTCTCTATTCTTCTGCTACTCTTCTTCTTCACTGCCAGAATTTTAGAACAATCAGCACCATCCAACTCGAGCACAAGCTTAATATCGAATCACACCAGATCAATGAAATTTTTTTATTTCAACACCTATGTCACCTTCACACCGAATCATCCGGAACAATGACCACTCCAAATTGAGAAAACAAATTCCGGTGAATTTCTGATCACAAATATATATTAATCAATTTAGTATTAAAACAAAAAATCATGTAGTTTATTTTTACCTATAAAAAGAACTGAGCTATTGATTAACCCTTAAAACTCAATGTCAGCTTCCACCCCTTAAAACTTAAGATGACTCACTACAGGCAAAGTTAACCCTTAAAACTCAATTTCAGCTCTGTCACCGTTCAATATACACCTGGTGTGTATTAAAAGTGCACTACTCGTCCAATAAACGATTACCATGTAATAAAATGATTACACGAAATGATGTGTTCAAAATGTGACTTCTTTGTCAAGTCCCAACATGTCATGATTCCCAAGAAGCAAAGTCGACCTATTGGTCAGCGAGAGATAAAAAAGAGGAAAACTAATGAAAATGGCTTAAAACTCTTGAGTTGTAACGACAAGGACAAAATAAAGGGTAAAGTGAATAGTACCAGTATTGACTTTTTAGTATAAAAATGTAGTTTTTCGTTAAAGTAAACAATACCAGGAGCTTTTCGTTAAAGTTACTATAAAAAAGAGCGAACATTTGGAGAAAGAGATTGAAGTTCAGTATTCTTATTGGAATGGCAAGCTAAGTGTTGGAATATGCAAGTTAAGACAGTTTGTCAAAATAGTACATACGTTTTTTGCATCCATTTTATACCACTTATTTAATGCGTTAGAGTAGTTTATAATATTATAAATATTTTTTGTTTTATAAAAAAAATAGAAATCTCATGCACAAATTCATTTGTTTTTCTTGCAACTCTAGCTGTTGAAGTTGCAACAACACCAATGGCGGTCATCTTTCTCCTAATTTTCGTATCGTTTTCGAGCAGCAACTTTGCATCTGCATTGCTACCCACCACAGGCCCTGATTTTTCATGCTCTGCAGACTCCCCTACCTCATGTCAAGCATATGTCACATACATTTCCCAGCCCCCAAGCTACAAGGATCTTGGTTCCATAGCTGATGTCTTCGGTGTTAGTCGCTCATCGGTTTCAAAAGCGATTAAACAAGTCTCCGCTGATGGCCAGTTGGTTCCGGGACAGCCCTTACTAATACCTATCAACTGTGGTTTCACCGGAAACCACTACTTTACCAATGTGACTTACAGGATGAACAGAGGTGACACTTATTTCCACGTACCAGCCACTTTGTTGGAAAACCTCACCAACCTTCGTGCGGTGAAGGACTTGAATCTCGGTTTGAATCCCACTGACGTGATGCCTGGCTCCGATATAATCTTCCCTTTGTTCTGCAAGTGCCCCTCCAAAGCTCATTCCAACGCAGGGGTCAAATTTCTCGTTACTTATGTGTGGCAGTCCATTGATGATGTCTTCAATGTGAGTAACAAGTTTGATAGCTCAGTTCTTGACATACTAGCGGAAAACAGCTACGAAAACATGAGTGCCGCAGCAGGCTCTCCCGTGTTGATCCCCATGTCACAATATCCTCACTCTCCCAAACGAAACTCATCCAAAGATCATCGGATCCACATTGCTATCAAGAGCTTATTAGTTGCTTTACTGATTGCACATTTAGCAGCACTGGTGGTCTATACTTGTAAGTTATCAAAGAAAAGGAGGGAACTTTTCGAGGTCATAAATTATGAGCCTGAAATCAATCAGGATAAGCTACTTTCCGGGATTTCCCAGTATATAGGCAAGTTAAGCACGTATGAAAAGGAAATGATAATGAAGGCAAACCATGAACCTTGACGAGCATTGTCGAATTGGGAGTTCAATTTACAAAGGCAATATATATGGGAAAGATTTGGCTGTGAAGCAAACCAAGGGAGATATCAAGGAGGAGCTGAACATCCTCCAAAAAGTGAATCATGTGAATCTGGTGAGCTTGTTAGGCACTTCGTGCGAAACTGATGAGAGTCAGTGGTTCTTGGTTTACAATTATGCTGAGAACGGTTCACTTGAAAAGGGGTTGCACCACAACTCTGCAGCCTCTTCATCATCAAGCTCTGCGTTGCCTTGCCTCAGTTGGAGTCAAAGAATACACATAGCATTAGATGTTGCGAGTGGCCTGCACTGCATGCATGATCACACGCAACCGAACATTGTTCACTGGGACGTCAGGTCGAAGAACATCCTTCTAGACTCCAAATTCAAGGCCAAGCTAGCAAATTTCTCAATGGCTAGAACTGTTGCAGACCCTACAATGGCGAAAGTGGATGTCTTCGCATTTGGGATCCTTCTGTTCGAGTTGCTCTCAGGAAAGAAGGCCTTGACAACAAAAGATAATGGAGTAAATGTAATGTTGTGCAAGGAAATAAGGGAGGTGTTGAGGCTTGAAGAGGAGAGAGTGGATACGATTATGAAGTGGATGGATCCGAAATTGGATAATCGCTTTTCTATTGATGGTGCTTTGAGTTTGGCAGCCTTGGCATGGATATGCACTCAAGAAAAGGCTTTGGCAAGGCCGAAAATGGACAGAAGTCGTCTTTCACCTCTCGGTACTCGCTCAGTCATCCTCTAAGACAATGCATAACCCTTCAAGTTCAGAGTTAGAACCAGTTAGCATTGTCAAAGTAGTCATTCCAGTGCAAACACGCTGATTAGGGCCGGCGAAGAAAGTACCATGTCGTAATGCTTTCCCTCATTTTCTTACTCACCAAACAGATAACAAGAAAACTCTTGTCATTGGTTTGAGGTAGTAACATTATTGCTGGTGCTGTCCATGTACATGCATTTGTTATGTAAAACTTGGGGTAGTAACATTATTGCTTCCACTCCACCCTACAAGAATACAGCTTCTTTTCCTGTTACCAACTCCAGCAGAAAACCCCAAAAGGCATAGATATCAATTGCAGGTGTCACCAATCCATATTCCGTTTCCATGTAACATTTTGGTACGCTGGCATACCTCATAGATGAATTCCCAATTGATTGCTTCTCCACTGACCGCGCGAGACTGTAATTTGCAATCTTGGCCCTTAAATTTTGTTGGGTAGAGCATTCATACTGCTAATATCCTTGTGTACATAAGCAGGACTGGTGAAGTTGTGCAGATAATGAAGCCCATTTGAAATGTCCAAAGCAATCTGAATCCTATAATTCTAACTCCGAACTTCTGGACAACTGTTTTTCTTGAGCCAATCTCGTAATGAACCATTTTCCATGAACTCGTACACTAGGTACAAATCCTCATCGTGTTCACATGCACCCAAATGTCTAATCAGATTGAAATGGTTGATCTTTTTCAATAACTTCACCTACTCAGTAGTCATATCTTTGCTCATTTTTTTATGGCTAGCACTTTTCCGTTGAGAAACCCCTGACACACAGAGCACCCCAACCAGTTCTTTTCGCTGAAATCCTCTGTAGAACCTTTCAACTCTTCGTATTTGAAGACTCTCAACCATACATCAATTTGAGCAATGGTAAAAATTGTCTTCCAGCAGTGCCCTTTTCTTGTTTCCTTCTGTATTCTTTTAAGAACCCTTTGTCTGGCGGCAAAAGAAGACCACATAGATAACCAAACAGAGAACTAGCAGAAGAATTTCAATTCCAACTTCAGCCCAAACACATACATTCTTAGATCTTCTATTTCCATGAATATGAGTAAGCGGAGGAGAAAGGAATGGCGGTGCCCGGGTTGAGAGCTCCAAGGCTCTACCAACAGTGGAATTAGAATCGGTGTAAATGCTAGCAAAGGAGTATCATCCTCTGAAAACCCATTTGCATAAGCTACACTCTTTACACTTGCATTAAATCTCTTACTGACGTTAGGGACTGAATCATCCAAGCTGACCAAGTAAGTCATTAGAAATTCAGTACCATCGGCAGTTTGGTTGCTTGCGGGACAAGCACATCTCAGCGGTACCTCTAACTTCATACCGGACAACAAGTTTAATGCACTGTAATTGTTCTCTTGCATGAGAGCAATACAAGTAGACAAACTCTGATATGTCTGAGTTGCTATCGTAAATACGTGTGGTGTATAGTTGGAATGATATAAAAGGCTTTGGCCTCGTAGTACTGACCTGAACAAGAACAGACTACCGGAACAATCACCTCTTTGTTCTGTGGAAGCAAGAGAGTATGGTCCGAGACAGTGTTGATCTGTGCAAGCTCGGACAGGTCTGAAGCTGTGAGGTTCGATATGGCAGAGACAGAATCATAAGGGGGTTGAGAGTGGAAAATCAGGAAAGCCTTGCAGGACTGCTTTATTACATTGCAGCTGCACAGAAAAGCTGGGGATGGGCTTGTTCCCTTATTTTCAATACAATCAGAAGCTAAGTTTCCTAAATAACTGGAACTTTGAGTTTCCGAGTGAACAACAATAAAATTAAGAGCATGAACATAGAGCAATCCATGATCAAGTAACAACTTTCTGTGAGGAATTTTGGCAGAGAAGCTTAAAGTCTTGAAGTTTTATACTACTTTGCAATGATTATGTCTGCAACATCAGCATTGCCGTGTTCTAATTGTTTTGAATGATCGAATTTTTGTACTTATGTTGACTAATTAGGTTTATCACATGGAATTTTACCAGAAAATAAGCCCTGGTTGGGACCCTAATTCAACTCATACTGAAACTTTAATCTTATTTAAAGGAGCAGTAACTCATTAATTAAGGTAGTTTAGGGTAGGAATGTAGGGGAGAATCATATGATTAGTAGCACTATTGACTAGGCCATATTAATAGTCCAGCTTTGCTATGTTTTGTTCGCTACAACGACATTGCCTCATTATCAATGAATGGCCGTTCTTTATTAATAAATGGACGTTCTGCACAGAGAATTTCCTAAAAATATAATTCTTCAAGAAACAGGTCAATTTTCTTGGTCAAAACATTTCTTCCAGTCATTGTCTTAGTTCTTCTAGAAATTTGCCCGAGGCTTTTGACTGCTGCATATCCGAAGAATTTCCCATAATTTATACACAGTAGCAGCAGATGAATCTGAACCGGGAAAAGAGAAAGAAAAGCAGTAGATTAAATAAAATCTAGCTTTAAAGTTAAACTAAGCAGTTGAATGAGATCCTGTTCCAGTTTCGGTGCTACTAAGAACTCCCACTAAAGTTTGATAGCCTGAGATGTTGCTTGACAATTCCCATCTCAGTGAATTGCTCATGTTTCTTGACATAAATTGCACCATCTCCTCCATGCTCGGGCGAGCAGCAGGGTTTCTTTTCAAGCAATTATCAATCAGTTTGATCATGAAAAGAGAAAGTTTTGGAGGATAACTCTTTTGCATAGAAGGGATCCATGAACTCCTTCAAACTCTGCCCTCCATCTTCGTTGTTAAGCAGAGAGTATACTACATCAGACAAGCAAATATTCTTTTTGTAAAACATAGCAACGTCTTTTCCAGTGAGTACTTCCAGCCTGAGAGCGCCAAATGCGTAGACATCAAGCTTTGTGGATATCAAGCCATTTTCCAAGTACTCAGGAGCTATGTAGCCTATGTTCCGACAATGTGATTTGTCAAAGAAAACTCACCTTCCGGTGCTTCTGTTGACCTTGCTAGACTGAAGTCTGTGATCTTGGCCCTGAAATCGCTGTCGAGAAGAATTTTACTGCTCTTTACATCCTTGTGGACATGGGGAGGAGTGGTGAAGCTGTGGAGATAGTGAAGCCCTGAGGCCACATCCAGCAGAATCTGTATTTTTTGTGTCCAATTCAGGAACTTCCCATGATTGCTGCTGTAGTAGATCCAATCACTTAATGGTCCATTGACAGCATTCTCGTAGATAAGATATGAATGTCCATCATTAAAGCAAACGCCAGAGAGCCGAATGAGATTAGAATGGCTGACCTTTTTTAGTAAATTTATCTCTTTGGACACATCTCCATTCATCTTCTTAATGGCTGCCAAATCCTCATTAATTTTGGCGCGATAAACAGACCCTTAACCATATAAGCAGTACTAAAACCACCTGTTGCGCGTTGCAGATCCTCAAATTTGTAAACTTGGAGGGATTGAGCCAGATAAGCCTCTAAAAAGTCCAGAGACCTCTTCCTCCACCTTTTTCTCTTGTGGTTTTTCAAGCGGCTCAAAGCTCTCTGAGGCAATAATTGGATCAAAACCCTTCTTAGTACTTCCACGGAAGAATGTGCAGAAGATAATGTCGCCTATGACCAATACAAGTCCGCCTCCGCCAAGAGCCCCAAAAAGGGCGTAAACCCATGTTTTGTTTGAGTTATTGGAGGGTGGTGGAGGTATTGCTGTAGGTGATGGTGATGATGTGGGAGGCTCTACGGGTTGAGAAATGTTTGGAGGGTTTTTCATAGGAAATAAAAGTGTGGTGAAGGGAGCCCATTAGTTTCAAGAGTTCTCCCTGTATCCGAGCCAAATCTCGTGCTGATCAATGAAACATAATCACCTTGAGCGATTAAGTCAAAAGATACTTGAAACCTAGATCAGTTTGGTTCTTTGTGGGACAAGCACATCTAAGAGCAACAATGAGTCTATCACCAATGTACAAGTTTTCTGCAGTTAGATTACTATTCTGGTTCAGCATAGCTTGACATGTCGAAAGGCCTGGCAATGTGTTATTTGCAAGGAATTAAAAACGTATCGACCTTCACAACAACATGAGACGTGTTTAGCTGATAGTACTCACCTGAGCAGGAGCAAGTAATCGGAACAATCACCAACTTGTTGGTTTCGAACGTTGCTTCTCAGAAACTGAATTTATCCCTGCCAGCTGAGACACGTCAGAAGTCAGCATATTGGAGATGGCAGAGACCATGTTGTAAGGTGCCCGGGATCTGAAGGTGAGGAATGTTTCGCAACTCTTGCTTGCTCCATTGCAGGTGTAGCCAAGAAGAGTAAGTTTTTGGGTTGTAACAATCCGTGAAGGTCTGTCCCTCGTAAGGCTGCTGAGCAAAAATCAAACAAGAGCAACAAAAAATGGTGAGAAATGTAGCAGATATGAGATGGGGCATATCCATTTTTCTTGAATTGAATGATTTGGAGTTGTTAGCACAATTTATGCAGAAAGCAGGGTGGATTTAAGAAGAATTGTCTGGTTGACCACTTCTTTTTAATCTTCAGAATATGATCTGTAAGTGGAGTTAATCTTTAGTTAGTATTAAAAAAAGGTTTTTTTTTTTTTTTTTTTGTTCTGTTCTTATTAAGAAAAGTAAGTTTGTATTATAATACTCATCTTTGGCAGTTATCAACATTGGTTAGGAAGGCACTAAAGAACAATTAAATACTTGTTATGATTTTCAAATCCTCGTGTAACAAGATACATACACTATCGTATTCTATTAGTGTTTTCCTTATCACGTGACACGGTTCCTGTATATGATGTGTCAGACGGGCAATTAGACTCTTACTCAACATAAGGTCCAACTCTCCAAATCTGCATTTCACACGGCAGAAACTTTGCCAACATAGATGTAAAAGATTTTCAAAGTATTAGTGCTTTATGTTGATTGATTTACAGTAAGAACACAATCAAATATATCTGGCCTAAGTAGATATGGCATCTGCAATGGAACTGTTCAGTAATATTCATAAACATCGTTGAGTTCGGAACAAGCCTTCGAAACAAGCCAATAAATGATCTAGAATACATGTTACATCTTCTCCTTTTCTACCAAGTTTCTGAGCATAGATACAATATTGTAAAGAAGAAGATAAATCCTATACAAAGACAATAAGCAAAGCAATGAAAATTACATTGACAGTTACAAAAACCTCCGATTCCTCGAATCTCTGTTATGACCAGCGAAACTCCGAGTATTAGACAAAAGATGCAGCCCACGATACTATCACGCAGTCCGTTAGCGACCCAGACAGGTGTGATGACAAACAAGAGAAAACGAGAAACTGCACACATATATAATCATCAGAAAACGAAAATCTAAAATAACAATACAATCATATCATAGACATAAGTCAAGAAGTACGTCATGGTCAAGATTATAAAGATACCTGGAACAGTTTGAGGAAAGAAGAGGTTTGCGGCAACAGCCAGAAAGGAAACCCAATAACCGAATTGCCCCCTGCATACTTCGATTTGTAAGTTTGATGGATATGTGGGCATATTAGTTATGGAAATTTGAAAGGAATTGGTCAGTAAGCACCTCAAAATTTTGAACAACACTGTTGGGAAGCTTGTAAACAAGTACAGTACAAGAAAGTTACTTTGCATGGCTGATCTCCGCCCTGCTCGGTTCAAGATTAACAAAATTCTGTACGAAAAAATGTTGGATTCGGGGAATAAGAGCTATGTTGACATGTCAAAATAAGATGGAATCAAATGTAGTCTATCTAAAGTTTCCTTCTGAAGACCTCATTGATGAAAGAGGTTTTGGTAGAAATTGAATCTCGAGAAAAGGTGATCATCATTGACAAATATCAAGTAGCAGTCACAAACAATACAACGCCTGTACTGGAAACCTTAACCCTGGACATATGAAGTTTTGTAATTTGTAAAGTGAAACAGAGAACACATCAATAGACAAAAATTTGCTATTCAAGCCATTATACAAAATCTATCAGACAAGGTAACGATTTGATCGAAAATATATCTCAATATATCAAGCATCTATCAGTTACAACAAAATATGTCACAACAGTCAAATTTAAGTACAAATTACAGATTTTACTTTCACAGGTACTTTAACATTCTCTAATGACCTATCAATCTATCATACTCATAAATGTGACTCGCGAAACTTCAGTGACAACAATGGAATTAGACGAAAACCAATATACTCGTGGTCAGGGCCACTCAAAACAAACTAATAAATTTAAACTGAAAAATAATAGGAAGAAAGGTAATTGCTTTGCTCTGTCATCAATTACTGAACTAGAAATTTCACAGGATTTTCTCATATGTTTCTTCTTCCAGTTTAATTTATCAAACCCAATACAGAATTTAAACAGATAGTTAAAAGGAGCTGCAATTTCAAAAAATCCAAATCATCGATTCATCATATGGTAAGTAGATAATGGAAACAAAGTACAAATCTTGAGAGTTCAGCAACACATAGCCATCCTTTTGCACCACATGCATCCAATCCAAGCAAACCAAAATCAACAACGTCTCACTAATTCTAACTAATACTGCAAGCAATGGAAGTAACATTCGAATTCATGAATTGGGTTTCCAGATTTCAACCAGCCGGGACAGTTGAATACAAAGTAAAACTGTAAAAGAATGAAAAAGTTAATTTTTGATTAGTGAAGTGACTCACAAGGCAAAGACGGTTCCACCCCATTGAAAGGCAGCTCGAGCCCTGCTCGCGCTCGATCCAAATCCATCTTCTGCTTCTCCAAATCCAACATTTGCAGCAGCAGCCGCCAATCCAGCAAACCCCATGTCCATATTCTCCCTAAAAGATTCAATTTTTTTCCACCATTATTTCTCCATGGTTTCTGTGGAGTCCGTGGACTGGAACGGAATGGTGGGTCGGAAACTTTTGAAGCAGCAGCCGCCAATCCAGCAAACCCGTGTTTTTCCACCTAACGATCGTTGAATTCCACGTGCCGGGCATGCTTCCGCCACATGTTTTCGTCTTCGCCTTTCGCTTTTGTTTTGGTCTATTTTCCTTTCGCCTTTGTCTTGGTCGAATATTTTTCTTTCTCGAGTGCTCGAATATTCCCTTTCGCTTTTGTTTTGGTCGAATATTTTCCCTTAAATAGTTTTTCATTCTTTTTCTTTGTTTTTTGGGCCTCGTGTTTCGTTTTTTGTTCAAATGCCGCATGTTCCGTTGATGGAGCCTTATTACCACCAAATCTGGTCCAAAATCACGAAGAAAGCTTTTTAGTGGTTCATATTTCACACAATAAATTTCTTCAAACTCTTGAACTCACGTTTAATCGTTAAATCCAGCAATGTATTATAATTATATTAATTTTTTAGTGGTTCAATATTTTTAAGAAACAGATTTTCACATACTATTTTTAGTTTCTTAAACTCCCTTTTTTTATTTTAAGCCATTGTATTAATAAATCAAATAGAATTAACGATCAAGACTAAAGTACTACAAAAAAACTTGCTAAATACGAAGCTAAAAACTCGTTGTGTAAAGTCATGAAAGCATCGTTTATGCGTTTTAATGACGCTCATGCGATTCTTGTGATTGCATCATGTTGCAAAAGTTTTCACAACTTATTGCGACACATTTCAAGCGTCGCAAAGTTATTTTACGACAGCTTTGTGACACAATAGTTAGCGTCGCAACTGCTTTGATGGTGGAATTAAACAAAATATTTGGAACATGTTTGACACGTCGTAAATGCTTTTATCCCTACAATTTTTTTGTTATAAATACAAAATGGTTGGAAATGATATTTGTTCAATGAAAGATTGGGTTGCAATTTATAATCTTATTCACAATCATCCCAAGTTCAAAAGTAAAATAATATATGAATCAAAGAACTGTGCTTTTAGAATTCCTAATAACATTGAAAGTACACCATCCGCATATCCCAAAACATATAATCCTACTAGAGTCAAATATAAATAATCTCGTCTCAAAAGTTATGAACATATTTTTTTTTTTTTCAAATATGCTCCAACATATTCAAGAATTTAATTATGATCAAGACTCTTCATCACAATCTCCATGCAAACCTGAAAAAATAAGAATTACACAACCATCAATAACATGTGTCAATTAAAAGTTTAATCTTTAGTATAATGTTTTCTTTACAAACCTTTTATGAAAGCAATTGTTTCTATGCTTTTGGGTCTAACTGAGGTTGCTCTTGTAGATGGCTTGATGTATTTGGAGCCTATATTTAACACCAACACGACAAATAGAAATCAAAATTGCTCAAATTTTCACACTAATTTATTCTAATAAATTGAAAAGAGAACAAAATCACATTCGAATGTATATACCTGTCCACTTCCGCTTGGTGATGTGTTAACATGGAAACCAATATGAGTCATCACGAGATGGAGTTTCAAACTGACTTCACTGTACTTGGATCAGAGATCTTCAATTTCATATTCATGCTTAGCCTTAAGATCATCTATCTTAGTCTTATATTGTCTTTCTACCTCTTCTCGTATGGTGTCCTCATTAACATTGGAAGATATTGAACTTTGACAAAACACTTGAGATGGAGTTATACCTGTTCCATACATGCGAACACGTCCATATGCATCAAGTCCCATAACTCTAGTAAACACCTCATCTCGATAATCCTCGTCTTGCTCATGCTCTTCCCTTTCTTCCAAGCATTGATTAAATTGATTCTACAAAACATGACCCAACCAGTTCAAATGACCAAAAGATAAAAATAATGCACAACCCAACTAATCAAAACGATGTGAATATGCAAAGTTTTTACTTTGAGTGAAAAATATATAAACTAACTGATACTTACAATAATGCGGCCACTTTCCTCATTGAAAAGGTCTCTATCATCATTCTTTGTTTTCTTTGTTCTTGTTTTTATAAACATGCTCAACTGATCCGTTTTCTCTCCCTTCTCTCTCATCTTAAGAGAACACGATGTTTAATCAAGTTAGTAATGAAAATTGTTAAATGGAGAAAATAAAAACTTTCCAGCATTCCAGCATGCCGTATTCAAATTGGACCTGGTACAAATTATACCATTCCAGTTTTCTAGCATGGTGTGTATATATATATATATATATATACACATCCCCCTGCTTGTATTAGTATTAGTACTATTGTTAATTATTATCACTTATTACTCACTGCAAAACTAGAGTTCTGACCTCATGTTTCAATTGAGCAAATGAAGTACGACCAGTCCGATGAGGAGCACCTCCATGTGCACGATTAGCCTTATTTGCCTCAGAATATTCCTACACATGTTTAAAGAAACCATAATTCATCACTATTATAAACTTAAAATGTAATTTTTCCTAATTTACCTTTACATTAGGGAGGCCCCAATACTTTACTAGTGTCATCCATTGATCTGAGTGACTTGAGGAGGAGTGAAGGATAAACGTTTTTCATCGATCAAGTATGCGTCATACCATCTTTGCTTAACCCGACACTTCCAATCCCTCCATCTATTGCCAATAACCTTTAAGCAATGAAATTTATATGCATCAGGGACATCTGTGTTATCCTGCAATTATTAGACGATAACTATTAATGAAATGAAGACTTGTGCATCTGAGTAAAATTAGTAAATTTTGTAAGTGTTGTTTACCGTGACTTCTTTCCAAATATCATCTAATACATGATCAGGCATTTCAGTCCATGAAACATATGTTAGAGGAACATTTTGACCATTTCTTGCTATAATTCCAAGTTGTCCACTAAACTTGGTTGCATTTTCTTTGATTGGCTTCCATTTAAAATCAAAATCAATATGAACTTTTGTTCCAGTTCCCCATTTTGAGATAGAAAGAGCAGCTCCCCGACCTTTCCTAATACCTTCAGATTGATTTTCACCTATAAATTATTCATTATAAGCAAAATATAATTTGAATGATAGAATAAAAAACTAGAAAAATTAATGGCTCCTTTAGCATTGCAAACCTGTTTCGTTTAATGGAGTTGCCAAAGGCTCATCCTCACAACTAGAGGCAGATGGATTTTGTTGTAGTTGTGTCTCTAATTGAGACTATGTACGCCTTGTAATCGATGGCTGTTGTTGAGTTTGATTCAATGTGATATGATGAGATGGCCTAGATAACTGAGGCTGATTTGAACTTTGTCCACGCTGCTGAGATGGTCGTGCTTGTGACCTACCCTTTTTAGCTCTCATTGGAGATGGGGGAATCAATTCCTCCATTGCTTTGCCTCTTCCCCTCTTTGGTGCAATTTTCTGTTGCACTAAAAAATTAGTATATACACACGATGAATCATCATAAAAGATTGATGTAAATAATTCATAATATGTAACCGAGTACCTACCAAGTACCTTATCAAATGCGACTCCATGTTCACGATTATTAATCTAACATATTTATATATAAGCTATTTTAAGAAGACATGCATCGATAAACATAGTCAATTAGAAGTAATAAAGTAACTAATATAATCAGAATTTCCAAAATAGTGTCACATGATAACAAGAATTTCCAAGATAATCATTAACTAATACACTATATGGCCAATCATTCTTCCATCTCATTTTCAGGAGGATCATCAACTTCTTCAACATTTGTGTCTACGGTTGCTCCATCCACTCCTTCCCTGACCCAACCAACATCTTCATCATTCATAAATACAGTTTCATCCAATTGTTAGGGTGCATAGAGCTCTACTTGAGGCACTATTGTTGGGGTGTGGGAAGAATCCTTTGAACGCATATCAAATAGATCTTTTACAGTCACATTAACAACAACATGTCAATCTGAATCAATTGGATCCTGTATATAACAAACTTGCTTTGCATCTCGTGCTAAAATGAAAGGCTCGTCCCCTACAACATTATCTTTGTATAACAGTTGATTAAAATTCACTAATGTGAATCTAAACTCATCTTCTTTCATTCCACCAACTACATCAACCCAATCGCACTTGAACAAAACAAATTTCAAGGCATTGCTATATCGAATTTCAACCACATCTTTCAACACTCCATAATAGGTGACATCACCTGACCAAGGCCTTTTGTCCTTAACAGTAGCATAGTTCATAGTGTCAGCTTTCGATACAACACCAGAATTTTGAGTGGTTCTACTTTTTTCGCTTTCTTTCGTACGAAATTTGGAGCCATTAATGGCATAACCTTTATATCTTCGTACAAATTGGTTAGGACCATTGGCCAAAGTGATGATGTCTTCAGAAAATACTTCATTATTAGTTAGCCGCTGTGTATCAACCTATATAATATCATTATTATAAAGAAGTCAGAGAGAAGAAAATTTTAATTTGATTGGTCTACATTAAATTTATAGATCTAATGATCGTAAGTACTTACATAATTTTTAAATCATATGTGAAATGTCTCAGTGTGAACTCTTCTGATATAATGATTTGTTTTACAAGGCATTTCCAATGCAAGTATTTCAAGATGTTGGCTGTGTATATGAGATTTGTTCAGAAAGAAGTGAATTAAGAAGCATTCAAAGTAATAAATATAATTGTGCTTTCACTTACTTTCGAAATGGTGTGATAGCATATGTGTTGACTAGCACTTGCCTATGTACTTGTGTCCATGTAACTTCATCTAGGCGTATTTTCACTCCTTTGTTGAGATGACGACCATAGTCACTACCACCATCATCATTACGAGCTGGATGAGTAAGCTTTGTTTCTATTTCATTCAAATATCGGGCGCAAAAAGTCATGCATTCTTCCATTAAGCGACCTATGGCAATTGAGGCCTCAGGATGACCACGATTACGCACATAACACTTCAGTGTTAATAGGTACCTATGTGTAATATAATTAAAATATAATCTAATGAAAATAGTTAATATAATAAAAATTACAACTACAATTTTACTAACCTCTCAATATGATACATCCATCTAAATTGGACAACCTCAGCAACCAATGCTTCCTCAGCTAGATGGATAGGCAAATGTTCCATTACATCAAAGAAAGACATTGGAAAAATCTTCTCAAAATGGCAAAGTGTATGCACAATTCGCTCTGGAATATGTTCCAGATCAGACTGCACGTTCACTTTTGAGCAAAGTTGTCTGAAGAAATTAGTGAACTCAATCAATGCTTCAACAACGTTCTTAGGCAAAGCTCTGTGTGCTGCTATAGGAAGTAATTGTTGCATTAATATACGATGATCATGACTCTTAAGACCCCAAATACTCCGCTCCTTCATGTGTACATGTCGAGAAATACTAGAAGCATAACCATCTGGAACCTTTACTTGCATCAAGACTTTTAAGAACACATCTTTATTGTCTTTAGTCATAGTAAAACAAGCAGGAGCTAAGTATACCTTATTAGAACCTCGTTGCTGAGGGTGTAATGGTTTCCTAATGCCCATTTCTTCTAAGTCACGTCGAGCTTTCAAATTGTCCTTAGTTTTTTTAGCAACACCCAATATTGTCCAAATGATATTTTCACAACAATTCTTCTCAATGTGCATGGCATCAAGATTGTGACGAATCAAATTACGCTCCCAATATGGTAACTCAAAAAATATGCTTTTTTTCTTCCAAAATGATCGATCATTATTACTCCCAACTTCAGCTCTTTTCCTCTTTCTAAGGTCATCTTTCTTATACTCTGTAAGTACTTCTCGCAGCTGTCTTTTCACATCAATACCTGAAATTTTTTGTGGAGCACATCCCCATTCTCGTGTGCCATCAAAAGACACTTTATCTCTTCGAAACTTATGACTTGTAGGTAAAAATCGACGGTGACCTGTGTAATAATACTTTCTTCCATAAGTTAACCAACGAGACCGAGTGTTTGTATTGCAACAAGGACATGCTTTTCACCTCTAGTGCTCCACCCTGATAAGTTCCTATATGCCGGAAAGTCAACTTATGACTTGTAGGTAAAAATCGACGGTGACCTGTGTAATAATACTTTATTCCATAAGTTAACCAACGAGACCGAGTGTTTGTATTGCAACAAGGACATGCTTTTCACCTCTAGTGCTCCACCCTGATAAGTTCCCATATGCCGGGAAGTCATTGATAGTCCAAAGTAATGTAGCATGTAGTTTAAACATTTGATTCGTTGAGGCATCATAAGTAAGTACACCTTGCCATAATTCCTTTAACTTGTCAATCAATGGTTGTAAATATACATCAATCTTATTACTAGGTCCGTGCGGGCCATCTATCAGAACAAACAAGATATAGAATGGGTGCTTCATGCACATCCATGGTGGCAAATTAAATGGCATTAGAATAACAGGCCATGTACTGTGAGGTTTGAACATTGTTCTAAATGGGCTGAAACCATTTGATGCTAGACCAAGTCTGACATTACGAATTCCACTAGCAAAATCTGGATATTTAGCATCAAAAGCTTTCCATGCAGGTGTATCAGTAGGGTGTCTTAGCACACCATCATTAATATGCTCATCGGCATGCCATTTCATAAGCGAAGCAGTTTTGGATGACATAAAAAGTCTTTGCAATCTTGGCTTCAATGGAAAATATCTTACTTGTTGAGCATGTATTTTTCTATCCCCACTCACACCATTGTTAGTTTGGCCTTCAAATTTCTTGTATCTGGATGTGTGGCAGATGCCACATGATTCAAGCTTCTCATCCTCAGTTTTAAACAACATACAATGATTAGGACATGCATCCCATGTCTCGTATGTGAAGCCCAGGTCCTCCGTAATCTTTCGAGCATCATTATAAGAGTATGGTACGTCTATATTGGGAAAAACTTATTTCAGAAAATTTAACAAGATTGTCATTGAACTATATGTCCATCCACCAAGTACCTTTATGTGTAATAGCCGAACAATGAATGACAATTTAGTAAACTTTTCACACCCTGGATACAAAAGGACATTCTACATCTTGTAGCAATTTAAAGTACTTTCTAGTTTCATCATTTGGCCCCTCACTGTGTTCATTTTCTGTTGACTGGTCATTCTCCATATTAGGATCCACATTTGAATGGCCAAATGCCTCTTGTACCATTCCAAACATATCATCAACAAAAGCTAATGGAGTATTATTCCCAATACCTTGTTCTGAATATAATGGTTGGTTTGTTTCTCCATGATGAATCCAATTTCTATAATTTGGCATAAACCCATCAACTATTATATGAGCTTTTGCTACTTCCCTTGTAACAAAGTACCAATTGTAACATTTTTTGCAAGGACAATAAATCCTTGTATGACCCTTGTTGTTATCAAATGCAAACTCCAAAAAATGTTCAAGCCCATATTTAAATTGATCAGATGACCTGTCATTTAAATCTATCCAACTCTTGTCCATCCCTAATGTCATCCGAAAATAAAGAAACAACACCTTATATCATCTATTAAAAAAGGGTAGTTATGTTTAACAAGAAAAACAACAACAAATGTAGAAAAGAATACAAAGAAAGTAGGTAAAATTAATCAAAATTTTATTTAAAAGGTGGATAGAAAACATACCGAGCTAAGAATTAAGCACCCTTGATCTGATCTCTATAGTTAATCCAAAATATTTGAACTACAAAAGAAATGTCAAACACTAAGCAATATGAGATAAGTTTTCAATCCAAACTATTCCGAAAACAGTATTCTACTTTAACACAAGAATATGCATTAACGCATGATAATGTGTGAGCTCGGAATAGGCAATACATATACAGAGTTATCTTAACATTCATAATGATAATACTAGTTATTAAAAAAAAAGATAATAAAGGGAACCAATTGAGTTTTAAAAGGTGGGCTTATATAATATGAGTTGAATGGATAATTAGATAAACTCTAGGTTTGCCATCAATTATCACTTAAAAATTAGATAAACTCACTACTAATCCCCATCCTTCACCTACCTAACACATGAGCTAGCTAGGAATGGGTATATTAACAATCAAAACGGTCATATTCTTGGGTAGCAAATACGATATACATATCCAATTCTTCATTCAATGTATTCTCTGAACTTTGGGCAACTTTGACTTTTGCATATGATACTCAGAAAAAATATATCCATAATTTCAAGGAGTGTCACAAATAAGAGATTACTCCAAGGTAAACTTTTAGTCAGCACCAAGGTCTAAAATATCGATATTATCCCGATATTTCTATCGAAATTTCTGTGTTTTTGGACTACCGATATTTCCGATATCATCGATATTTTAGACCTTGATAGGAACTTTATGTGGTACTAAGTCACTCATGTATCTTACCATGCAATGTATAAAGTGTAAAATATTGTACTAATTCATTATATATAAATGATTATGGTGTGTTTAAACTTCTTTTATTAATTACTACATATTTTCTACACTCACAATGTTTGTCAGCTCGTTATATAATCAACTTAAATCAGTTAAATCCATCATGCAATGCATTTCCTTCCAATTTTTTTGTGATAAACTAATAGATAATTGACTAAATAAACATCCTGCAAAGTTTCAATAAAAATTTCCAAGTTTTTCTTACAATTTCCGTGGTTTTTATTCGAATTTTATCGATATCGATAATATCCCGATATTTCCATCGAAATTTCCGTGTTTTTTGACTACCGATATTTCCGATATCATCGATATTTTAGACCTTGGTCAGCACAGAAAAAAACAATCCTACATCATCCACTTTACCTTGTGCGAGGGCCTCCTCCAAGATCTTCCCAATCTATGGAAAAGCAATGCCTGTAAAAGATACACTCTAATCATTCACCATATTTTTAAGGAAGAAGAAGAAGCCAAATATTGTTGCAAATGACAACAAAATTACAAAAAAAAAAAAAAAAAAAAAAAAAAGAGTTTGGACAAGATGTCCACGAATAAAAAATAAAGGCACATAGAAAATCAAGAAGCACAATCCCCCTAAAGATAAAGTATCTACAAAGACACCAAATATTTATCAACAAGCACAATCCCCCTAAAAATCAATTAATATTTGTGCTGTAAACATATTAAGAAAACAGGGTTTGTTTTTAACTAAAATTTTCTGTTTGTGCTGTAAACATATTAAGAAAACCTGCAGCCCAAAACACAGGCGTTGTCCACTCCAAACTAATAATTGGAAACGGAAACGGTTGAGGGAGAGAACTAAGCAAGACTTATGGAATCACTTAGCAATCAAAGGTTGTTGTACTTTTATGCGCAAACGGAAGCGAATTATAACAAAGTACCAAATATCAATGTCGTAGGTGAAAGCTAAAACAAACAATCTCAAACTGACACAAGAGATTTACGTGGTTCGGCGTAAAGCCTACTCCACGGGCAAAGCACGGCGAGGAATTTCACTAAACAAAATGAGATTACAAAAGAGTGTTTAAACTCTCACAACCCAAATCCCACAAATTACAAACCCTAAACCAAACGAGTAGAGAACCCAAACCTAACGGAGAATATTCTCCCAAATTGCTCTCTAACTCACAAATTGACTCTCACCAAATTGTCACACGAATGAGCCACACTAAATACACTAACCCTAAGGTCCTATTTATAGTGCATAGGACTTAGGTTACAATAGGAATCCTAATAGGAAATAAATCCAAATCCTAATCAAATAGGTAATTAACAAATCTCTCCACCAAGGAAACTAACTAAGAAGTCAAAACCAAACCCAAATAGGACACCAAAACCAAATAGGTAACACAAACCTAATTTATTGCATCATCCTAATTTTGAGCCAAAAACCCAACAATCTCCACCTCGGCGAGAAATTAGCAAACATCCAAATTTTGGGATACCAAAATACAAATGCAAACGTGCACCAAATTCTTTCGAAACTGATCTCCACCTAGACTCAAAAAATCCAAAAGTCTTCAAACTTGAAATTTCCTCCAACACCTTCTCCAACAAATTCCATTATGGAAACTAACAAATACGAAACAAAATCCAAGCAAAAGCTTGAACATACGAACAAAAAGTGCGAATTGCACTCCACCCAAAGAGCTTGAGTACCAAGCTCCACCTCCTCACATAACATTTAGAGGAGTTCAGAACAACGATCTTCTGCAATGTTTGCATCAACACTAGCAAAAGACTTATCAAACAACTTCTTTTTGCCCTTGAGTTTAGGGCAATCTACTTTCCAATGACCTTCCTTATAACAATAGCTACAAGTGTTCTTTCCAAGTTTGCTCCTTTCCTTATTCCTTCCTTGAACTACCAAAGCTCCATCTTGTGTGTCAGACACTTTATTCTTCTGCTCTTTAGAATTCAAAGCGACTTTAACATCTTCCAAACTAAGACTTTCTCTACCAAATAGCATGGTATCGACAAAGTGTTCATACGAAGGAGATAAAGAACACAACAAAGTTATCGCATAATCCTCATCACTAATTTGGTTGTCCACACTTTTCAAATCCATCATAAGTTTATTGAATTCATCAACATGCTTATGAATTGACGTACCTTTATCCATACGAAGAGTATGCAAACTTTTCTTCAAATACAACCGTTTAGCAAGGGATTTGGTCATATACAAGCTCTCCAATTTTATCCACAACTCCGGTGCAGATTTGATGCTACCAACTTCACGCAAGACTTCATTCGATAAAGTCAGCAGGATTGCTCCAAGTGCCCGTTCCATAACGTCTTCTTTTTCTTCATCAGTCCACGAATTCGGCAAAGCCTTCACACCTTTTAGCGTTTTCAAAAGCCCTTGTTGAACTAACAAAGCACGCATCTTCAATTGCCAAATACCAAAGTCATTGCCGTCGAACTTTTCAATATCAACTTTCACCGACGACACAGAAGGCTTCATAGTGACTGCCAAATAAAGCCCAAGCCGAAACCTGGCTCTGATACCACTTGTTGTACTTTTATGCGCAAACGGAAGCGAATTATAACAAAGTACCAAATATCAATGTCGTAGGTGAAAGCTAAAACAAACAATCTCAAACTGACACAAGAGATTTACATGGTTCGGCGTAAAGCCTACTCCACGGGCAAAGCACGGCGAGGAATTTCACTAAACAAAATGAGATTACAAAAGAGTGTTTAAACTCTCACAACCCAAATCCCACAAATTACAAACCCTAAACCAAACGAGTAGAGAACCCAAACCTAACGAAGAATATTCTCCCAAATTGCTCTCTAACTCACAAATTGACTCTCACCAAATTGTCACACGAATGAGCCACACTAAATACACTAACCCTAAGGTCCTATTTATAGTGCATAGGACTTAGGTTACAATAGGAATCCTAATAGGAAATAAATCCAAATCCTAATCAAATAGGTAATTAACAAATCTCTCCACCAAGGAAACTAACTAAGAAGTCAAAACCAAACCCAAATAGGACACCAAAACCAAATAGGTAACACAAACCTAATTTATTGCATCATCCTAATTTTGAGCCAAAAACCCAACAAAGGCGTGGGTTGGGGTTTAACAAGGTACTGAGGAAGATGATCAAACCGATTCTGAGCAGAATGGGTGGAAAAAAGAAAGACATCCCAATCCCGGATGCCAAAGACCCTAGGTTTTGGAAGACATTTAGCAGATCTGTGCGCCTTTGACAGAAACCCTATAAATCACTTAGCAAGACTTATGGAATCAGAAAAGAAAGAAGATGGAGATGGTTGTAGTGGCTTACTTGAACTCTGATTGTGCTCCGTAATCTCTGATACAACTCCAGAATTTTCGATTGAATCTCTTAGAGAAAAGGAAAAGGAAACATAAATGGTTGAGGGAGAGAACTAAGGCTGCGTTGGGAAAAAGAAAAAAGGAGCGCGCACTCAAACCCTAAGCGCCCAATTTGTTCCCGCTCAAACTCTATCCGTCGTTAGGGGCGTCACAAACAATCTATTTAAGACGACATATATTACTATTTGCGACATTATTAGCGACGTTACTTATAGCAGTGTCGCAAATATTTTCGCGCTAACAAATACCGCGCTAATTTCCTTTTATTTGCGACGGCAGTGTAATTTGATGCAAAAAACGTGTTGCAAAAAGGCCTTTTTCTTGTAGTGAAGAGATGTGCATAAAAAACTAAAAATATGTGTTTATTATTTCTCTTTTTTAAGTTCATGAACCTAGATCTAATTGTTGAACTCAAAAATGCCTTCTACGAATCGATTGAATCTTTTTTTTGTTTTCTAATCCAAAATTCCAAAAGATGCTCGTCATTCCCTCCACATTTCTCCTATCTTCTAACAATATACATACATCTTCTAGGTGTAGTTTCGTTTGGCGACAAGAGTCTTCATGCAAATGTATTATAATATATATTGATTTTTTAGTAGCTCAATTTTTTTAGAGAAGAGATTTTCACACATCCTTTTTAGCTTTTTACAAACCCTCTTTAATTCTAAACATTGGATTAACTAAATAAAATGGAATCAACTATCAAGAATAAAGAAAAGTGCGTAAAAGATTAAAATATGTGTTTATCATTTCCGCTTTTAAGTTCTTGAACCTAGATCTAATTGTTAAACTCAAAAATGCATTCTATGAATTGATTGAATCTTTTATGTTTTCTAATCCAAAATTTCGAAGATGCTCGTCATTCCCTCTACATTTCATGTTTTAGTTTTGTTTGGCGATAAAGTCTTCATGGTTGTGGTCACACTCTGTCTCTATTGCCCTCCACGTTTCTCCTATCTTCTAATAAGATTATCAAATGTTGGTGCAATCTTTTTTTCTCGTCGTGCCTTTATGGTAGTTATACATCTTGCAATTTTTAATACTCGTGAATATTATATTTCTTGTTGGTTGAATGTGAGTCTTTCGTGTAGTTAGACATATTTTGAAAGCACAAAAACTAGACATCAGGATCACGAATAATGAGTCGAATCAATATAAATATAGATGAACTTATTTGTAGAATACGCAGAAAAATGATGGCGAAGAAGAACTCGGAACTATCTTCTATCCTCTACAATCTAAAATGCTATTACTAGCGAATAGGATTTAGCATTGGAATAGGGCGTGTATTGTGAGAGCAGGGACAATCCTTTATATGTAGTTGCTAGAATATCTCTCAATCAAGCCTAATGAGAGACACTCATAATCACAATCACATATTTTATGTCCTACCATAATCAATCTTACTAAATCGGTATTACGTAATTGGAGTTAAGACTCTACTATTCTAGTCATATTGGAGCTGCAAGATCACTTGAATATCAAATCACTTAAATAATAAATTACTTGAGGATTAAGTTATTGATTGACAAGTTATTGATACTCACAATTATGTCTACAGTCAATATTGTGCTATATATTTTACCCTAATCTTAATATTAATTTATTGGTTATTTTGTAGAATTTTGATAATTTGGTTTATATTTACAATATAGGACATTTGACTTTCTCTTAAGCAAAAAGTGATCAAATGGATGAATTTTGGAGTGATTCCAATTGAAAAATGTTCGTGTGTCTCTCAGCTTGTTCATATCAAAGTTTCATATTTTTCTACCAAGCGAATAATTTATGGATAAGAAATAAAGGAGCAGCGTGCAGTGTTGTCAAAGTGACGTTTTTGGCTTATTTAATTTGGTCTTTTTCGACATCCAAGATGATGTCTTTTGGGTTCGACACCTTTTGCAATTATGCTAGGGACATCTCAAACTTTAATTCTAGTTGTTTTGGGCCTATTTTGGAGCCCTAAAGATCCAGAAACGTGGCTAATTTGTGGCTAGGCAGATTTCCCATATTTGATTAAGATTATGTTTCCTAGTTTCTCTTAAGTTATTATGTTTCCTAGTTTTTAGAAGACCCTTTCTAGCAAGGATATTAATTGTATAGTAGTATAAATAAGGTTTTTTAGCCATTAGAGTTTTTAGAGAGAAGAATGAGAATTCGGCTTAGAGAGCTTTTGGTTATTTACAAGGTGCTTTCTATCCCTTATTTTTAATAATGTTTTTTTTTTTATGATTGTTAAAAACTAATTCTCTTTTGCTAGGGCTAGGCCACGAGCTTTAGTAAGAATATGTAGTTTGTTCTCAATTAACTTATGATATTATGCTGGCAGGTTTTGAATTATTAATCACCGGTTTAAACTATCTATTTGTTTTAATGCTTGATCACTATTAGGACATTTAGAAAAGTAATTTGATGCAATTTTGGTCCGAGATCGGTCCTTGAAATTAACGAAGGCTTCTAGTGGTTAATATATGCAAGTTCACTAAGGATGAATACTACATCCTAAGGGTTGCATGGTTTTTCAAAATGTTTTCACAAAGTTTAATGAGTCTTGCATGTTTAGATTTGATCTGAATACCACAAACGGGTTGCATATTTGATATACGCTCTATGTTGGGGGTCTAAGTAGGCATACTTTAGGAAAACCTAATCTTCAAAATATGCATGTGTAAATCATAAATAATTGGAATAACTATGTAGGATTATTAAGGTGATTGTGGAACCCTAGTGCTTTTACAATTTAATTTTCAAAAACCATTTTCTTTTAGTTTATTTAATTTTGTCAATTTATTTAATTATTTTTATTAAATTCGTTTTTATAATTTTAAGTCACAAAATCAACATTTTCTCAAACTTTGTTTTAAATAATTAACTAAGATTTAGTTTTGACATAAATTATTCATTCAATCTCTGTGGAGAATGACTTTGCTAGAGCCGACTATACTACGATTACCCCGTACTCTTGCTAGTATTTTTAAGTATTGTTATCTCTACTTTTACAAATGGTAAAAATCCTATCATCTCCCACTTGAGTGTCAATGAACTTGTACACAAAATCAACAAAAAACAACCAGAATAACACTGATCAGTCTGCTAAATTCTGTAACCAAACTCTCATAACAACTGTCATCATTAATATGAATGCAGAACTAGATAGAAAACAAGATGCATATCCAGCTACATATTCACACCATAATCACATACACACTCAAATCAATAATACAAGGTTGCAGATAATGTTATGGCGTCAAGGATAGTGTTCATTTATACTAATCCCTTAAAACAAAAGTAGCTCATAAATGAACTTAATAATGTTGGTAACAGAATCTAACTTTTATGTCCATTTAAAATATGATATAAGAATAAGAGAAGAAGCAAATACAATAATACTATTACAAAATTCGTCTCCTATAAGAACTTATGAACAAAACCTAAACAAAATTAACTATCAGCCATAAACACTTCAACTTTTCAATACAAATGGCAATCTCTTACTCCCATTGATGAAAAGAGTTAAAATTACATATGCAGATTATTACTCTCGCTAATTAAAAGAGTAAAAAAATATTATAAACACCTACAAAAACAAATAGGTACCTTTCAAATACTCCTACTAGTAAAAACATCTGTCATGAGATCTCCAATCATAATAAATTGTGAGCTAAACATCAACTATTAACTTTATGGCTACAACTTATGCCAAATAACTTTAGAGAAGTGATTCATGTGACAAAAAGAACCATTAATTTAGTCAGTTTTGTTCATCAAACATTTGATAGAAAAAGAGTGTTTTCTGATTGCAACAAAAGCATATAATTGCAGAATTATTTTTCGATGGAACTTGATTATCTTAGGTTCGTATAGCTAAAACATAAAACACAAGGGCATTCGTAGCTTCAACACTTTTGAGCAGATGAAGTATATATACAATCTTGTCAAGTCCATGTTTCACTATACATTACTTTATACTTAGATTGAACGAGAAAACACTTTTGAGCAGATTAATTATCCATCAAAAATATATAAATCACAACTTTAATTTTTTTAACACCAAGAAAAAATTAATAAGCAAACACAGTTGAACAAATATGCTTATTAACCCTTCTTTAAACATAAGTCGAAACCTATATTTCATATACAAAATATGTATCATATACAAAATTCATGATACATAGACTGCCAGAAAATATATGCATTTGTGTCAAATGTATAAAGTCATGAGATTTATGCCGAAGGAAACCTTAAAAAGTTTATGAGTTTTTGTAAAAAAGTTGGATCAGCATAACATTCAAACAGATAATATAAGAGGAGTTTTAGGGTGAAGATGTAAAACTAAAAGTTCTAATTATAATGTCAAAGTTAACAAAAAAAATAGCACCTTGTATAATAACAATAATCATACTTGCTTTAATTCCTAATTCATAGAAAATAAAAGTTTAACTCATTTACAGGGTATTCAAACCATGGATGAAGCCAAATCGTCCATTCAAAAGTTGTTGAAGATCGAAATAATTATAATTGCATGATTATGTTAGACCTTTGGGCAGAAACAAATCAAGCACGAAAGACACTTGCATGGCTAGCCAATCCATGAAATACAAAGAATACATATGGTTTCAACAAATTTGACTTGATGAAGAATGTTATAAGTATTTTATGGTTTGCTATATACTAATTTATAGTTGATCTGAGTGGTTTCAAAAGTTCCCTTTAGAACATAATATATCACTAGTATTCTAAAATTTCAGCAGCGCCACCTTAGTTTTCAATTTTTACAAAAATTTCAATTCTTGATACATTGTCATTACATGTTGTAGGGCAAGGTTAATGAATTCTTTTTGGGATGTGCTATCCACACACCCCATTTTACTTCTCACACACTCTTTGTTAATTTATGTTCGTTGATCTTCTTCAATTCATCCGATCCGACAGCCGAAAATTAGAGGGGTGTGTGAGAAGTAAAAAAGGGTGTGTGGATATCACACCCCTTCTTTTTTTTATTAAGTTGCTTACCCCTTTTGAAGGAAATTTTGTGAAAAACATGTTCATTTGAGCAACATCAATAGCATGCAATTAACAAATTAAAGGCGGAATCATGCTTGCATGCACTCAAAACAAAAACATCAACCATGAAATTCAAAGCCTAGTAGATTGGTGAACCTTGACTCAACTTTAAATCAACATTTGTTAGTTGAGAAATATTTACCTTTGTAAATTCCTCTTTGCATATGCAAAGGATAATCACCCAAGAGATAGGGCCTTCATTCCTTGCTTCTTAGCTCCATGGATTTGGTTGAAAGAATTGGATTCTCCAAGTTCCCAAAATAGAGAACCTCTAAAGATTCTACACCAAGGTTAGATTGAAGAAGAAATGAGTGACCTTGGAGTAGTGGGATTGCTAGATGCACCCTCCAAGGTGGCCGGCCTCTTAGAGAGAAATGGAAGCTTTGTGTTCTCACCAATTTTCTCTAAAACCAACACTTATGAATTTTAGGCTATAAAGTTCTTTATATAGTCACTTCTTTAAATGACCTAAAGAACCAAAAAAACCCTAATTCTACACAAAATGGCCGGCCATTTAAGGGATATGGGCTTTTGGGCCTTTGTGAATCTTTATTCATTAAGTTGTCATACAACTTAAGTCAATGGGCTTGACGTTCGAAGCCCATTGGGCCTTAAGGTCCAAAACTATCCCGAGGTCTTTAACGAACTTATTCGTTTGATTAATTAACATATTAATTAATCCTTGCCATAAATAATTAAACCATTTAATTATTCTTACTCATCTCCTTTGTTTCTTCAATCTTTACCTTACACGGTGTACGATCCATTAGATTCCTTTTAGCGAGGCAGTGGGCGATTAAAACCATTTTACATCGATTGTGAATTGAAACTTACTTTCAATTCTCCCTTTAGTGATTACACACGTTTAGGGCTTCCACAAACCATGAGTGACACCTAGCAGCATATCATGGTTACCCAAGCTAATCAGAAGAGGTAGAGAACCTATTCAGTTTAGGATTACAAATGCAATACGGTCTTTCTCTAATCTAATACTCTTGACCACATTGTTTGGTTTGATAGTTTATTTATTCATGTCTACTATCCAATGTGATTCGTTTGCTTATATGATTACCTTGAATGTGATTTGGAACGCATTCCTAAATCTCATTCATACTCTGGCCAGAGATTTTAATCATATCATAGAGTATTCTCCCTCAAACCATTTGAAGGTTAGAGATCCCTTGTTGCACATTCACTTGTCTCCATAACTAAGTGGCTTAACCCCAATGATGTCGTGGACACCCCGATGGGGTGACTTTGACATAATCAAAGATCAAGGACTTAACCACAAGACAACTGTGATGCCTCAGGTCAAAGGACTAATTTGCATTATCCCAACCATGAGTTCTCATGTGACATGAGTATGAGAACTCCTCGTTGATCGTGTTCAGTGAACTCATTCTCTATTGAGCACCTACGTACTTGTCTTGATGTCACACACACCAATGACTCGAGACTAGTCACTCTCCCTGAGAGAAGGCACAGTACGTACTGATCTTATCGGACTGTCAATGCCCAATTGGCAATCCTATGATCAGGAACGTTTAGGATGTGTCTACGAAAGAATGGTCTCATGAATCTAACTTCATTAGATTGCATTCTCCCAATCACATATTCCTTGGACTTTATCGTTTAAGCATATAACATTTATATGAGACGGCTCAAACAATAATATTTGCCCTTGATATTAAACTAGATTAGTTTAACATATGAAATGTCCGTAAAGTATCATCATATGATTGGCTTTAGGGCACATTTCCAACACCTTTCACATATTAAGCCGTATCGTCCTTCTATTGAAATGTATCTCTGAAAACATATTGACATAATTCTTAAGTGGAACAAAAATAAATTAAACCTAAATTGACACTCAACAACTATATAATCATACATAATCAAGTTAATCCCAAATTGGAAGGGCTCTGTAAGTTAGGCTTTCCTTATCTATATAGCTAAATTTAGTTAAATAAAGTATTTAAGTAATATTCATTCTTTACCATATCATAATCGAAACAGACTATCAATTTCAGAGATATTCAAGAATTAAGACTTGTCGATTTGCATATACACTACATGGATATCAGTATTAAAAATAGCAAGATTGTAGAACCCACATGAACAAGGAGAATATTTGATCAAAACCGAAATAAAGAATTTACATCGATTTAAAGAAGAAAACCAATAACCAATAAGTACCTTGTTCTTGTTTCATAAGATGGAAACAGGAATCTTATATAAGGGTTAACAACATAATTCAACAAAAGATGACCCAATCAGAAAGACCACATCTGTAAGATTAATTTGATTGAGAATGACACACCCCGACTCGGAAGGTCCACCTGGATTCTGCATCGAGCTGTGCTGGCCAACACCGGAAAGGTGACGAAGCAATAAAGTGTAGTGTTGTGGAAAATATGAATAAATTTAAACCTAAAAGCGACTAAATGCAAGAATGCGCATGTGAACGGGATTGAACCCAATTCACACATGTTGTCAGAGTATAAACAAAGTACATTATAAGTAAAATAAGAGTTATACCATCCAAGGTGATCTCCTATAACAACGTTTGTCAGAAATCCTTGTCGACACAAGAGCTCTGCCACTAAACTTGGAGGGGCGAAAAATAAGGGTGAGTGGGCCTAAAAATAAAGCTTTGTAAAAATCTTTTCAAAAACGTATAAGCCTTTGCCGTAAAACAAGTATAGTTTCAAAATATAGCATACTATGTATAGTATGAAAATACTTACCATAAAAGGTAATATCTTGAGAATATAAAATTACACAATCTTTCGTGAACATAACATTCGGTAATCACAAAATCTCTAACAAATGAACATATACGATTAGGTGTTCATCGATGTATGCTAACACACGAGTTCATGCAGAGGTATTCTGACATGAACATGACTGGGTGCAATAATGATTTACGCTCTAGTACTACAATCACATGAAGATTGGCACTAAGGGCGTCACATACGAGTCCTAATTGCCTATAGCAATCTAGGACAGGACTGGCACCTACAATGGATCCAAAGTGAGTGTACGGTGCGATGTGAACATACACGTGAAGCCTGGCCCTGGCCCGGACGAGTACAAACACCAGTGTAGCATGCATGATAAGCAGTAATATAATATGATCATACTACGGAAATTTCATAATTCACAACAATAAAATAATAATATTCGTAACTATAAATTTACTTCTGGCATCACGTCAAAATATGCATAACTGTACATCCTGTAGAATTTATGAGAATTTCATAAATTCCATCAATACGCTAATTCTTGAAAACGTTAGTCTAATCAAGGTATAACGATGAAAGTTCTTTGTTAAGTATATATGGAAACTAATTAAATATATAATATTTAAAAACAAAGACCTACTCACAAATCATGTCGCTAGGTCGAACCTGCCTTGCGGGCATCAAAGATCCTTACGATGTGTTTCACCTAGAAACGAAGCCATTTACGTAGATATATAACGTACTAACGTAAATATGCGTTTTCTTACAAAAACGCACCGTACGTGCCGAGAGCAGCAGAACCCCCACACGCGCCTACACACTTGCGAGTACCACTATACTCGCCCGAGCTAGGGCCATTCTTCACGTGTATGTTCACATTGCACCGTATGCTCACTTTGGATCCATTGTAGGTGCCAGTCTTGTAGCAATTATGACTCATATATGACGCACATAGCGCCAGTATTCACGTGATTGCAGTATTAGAGTGTAAATCATTATTACACTCAGTCTTGTTCATGTTAGAAGATCTCTGCATGAGCTCGTGTGTCAGCATAAGTCGATGAGCACTCGATACTATATGTTCATTTATGTGAGATAGTGTGATTATTGGATGTTATATGTTTTATATGTGAAATATTGTGACTAGTTGTATTTCTGAAGTGTTACTATTTACGGTAAGTTTTTTTATGCTATATGTAGTATATATATTTGAAAACTATACTTGTTTTACGGCAAGGGGTTACACGTTTTCGAAAAGATTTTACAAAGCTTTATTTTTAAGCCCTTCACCCTTGTCATTTCGCCCCTCTAGGTTTTAGTGGCAAAGCTTCTGTGTTGACGAGGATACTTGGCAAATCTTGGTATAGAAAATTACCTTCGATGGTGGACAAGAAAAATATTGAACCGATTTTGAAAGAAAGTTCAGAATCGGCCTTTGAGAATTTTCTCGCAGAATCCAAAACTCACAAAAATACCCAATCGTTTAAACATTATAGCTTGTTCGAAATCCCATCCTAAACCCGTTTGAACCTAGGCCTGAATTAACCCAACAATTCAAACTATTTTCCCTCACACCATTTCATTCGGCAGAGAACAAAACTCAATCTGCCATTGAACCATTTAAGTGTTCAAATTCACTAAGTTCACTCCCCGAATATAATTACCATTATCAGAATTTGAACAAATTACATCTAGAGGGTTTATTAAGTCTTATTATAACCTCAGAAAACCCATTCCAGTTGACATTGCTAGCTGCAAAAACCGAATCTGTACAAGAAATTGAAACTACAAATGCTGATCGATTTCCCACACTTTTGTCACCAAGCCCAAGGGATTTACCTGCACCATCAAGTTTGATTCGAAGTTGCTATCAAATTACTGCAAATCTGAATTTGAACTCGTGACTTTTGGCTTGAAAAATAAGCCCTTCAAGCCCTTTGCCTTCGTCGTGGTCTCACCTTCCGCCGTGGACTCACCGCAGCATCCCACCGATTCATAACACTCAGCAGCGTGATCATGTTCTCCCACTGTGGTCAAGTCATCCAGCAGCAGTCTTGTTCTCTCGTGGTAATAAACCACGCTGACAACCATTATCCTCCAAGAAGAATTGTCTATGCAGTTTGAGATTATTTACAGGGCTGCAGAACAAAGTTTTTCCAGAGAAAGCAGAAAGAGGAACCTATTTTTTTTTTTTCATCGGAAGTGCTTCCAAAATAAAGAAGAAGAAGGGAATTTCTTTGAAAATAAATAAAAAAAAAGAATTTGTTTTTGGGGAAGCTTCACGTGGGCAACAAATAAAATATAGAAATTTTTTTTGGTTCTGAGCACTTTGATAGTGCATGTGAAAAAGCGAAGTGCAATAATAGAGATTGGTGTTTATCACAAAGTCAATTGTCAACAGATTCTTTGAAGTAGGCTCTTCCTCTAGGCAAAATTCGGGACAACTGCAATTGGAACCCTTTCCTACTCGTTTGGGTGTTACAATCAAACCAAATTCAAGTTTTATTAATCTCATTTACCCTATTAATTTTACTCATAAGGTTGATTTGCGGAATACTTTGAATAACAGTCACAAAGACCGAAAGTGGAAGTAAGGGTTTAATTTTAGGGATCCAAGAGTTAGAGTCCTCAATCATTTGGATCAATATAATATTTGTTATGGTTTTATATATCCTGATTTGGCACAAAGAGAAATTTTAACGGTAAGAAATTTAAGGGGACCAAGGCCACTGAGAATTGAAAGAGAATCCATTGACGAGAAGATGCTGCTTTTGTGCACAAAAAATAGAGAAATAATTTATCACTTCTGGCCAAGTAGATAAGCAAGAAATCCACAAGCCTTCTATCGACGTGATCGCTTAAACAAGTACTCGTCTTTCACTGATTGGCCAAAGCCTCTGTGAGTGCATGCGGTATCTGCTACTAAAAATAAATAAGTCTCTATCTTTTATTTTATTTTATTTTAACTTTTTAGTCTTTAATTTATTAAGAACATTTAGTATTTGTGGCATGTAATAATTAAAAGTACACTAGTAGTATTTGTATTTAAGTTTGTGTTAAGTATTGTGTTTGTTTTATAATTTTCTGAGCTATGGCAATTAAATCTTCCAAATCCGAAGTTTTTAAAATAGAGAGGTTGAACAACGTTAATTATCGAATATGGAAGGGAAGGATCACTTATCTTTAAACCCATGACAAGACTTTGTACACTATCAAGGACGAGAGACCCCTTGGGCCCTCTCGAGTTTATAATAAATGGGTGGAAGATAATGAGTTGGCTAAGGCCACAATTCTCAATTATATGGAAGCTAAATTAATACCTCTCTATGAAGAATATGAAGAATATGATTCGGCCAAAGAAATCATGGATGTACTTGAAAAGAACTATGACTCGCGCATAGGAGTCCCGTTGTACCTCAAGGGTATTTTTGTCCTCTTTTATTCAAAAATTCACGTGTCGCCTTGTAATTATTTTTGGCTCCACACCTTTGTCTCTATTGTTCAAAATTTTGTCATATATATGGCATTTACGTTTATGTCACATAAATAAAAATAAAATGATATGCATGAGTAAAAATGGAATGTTGCCTAAAGTAAATGCACATGATTTTGATACATGTGAATAATGTATTAAAGGAAAAATGACTAGAAAATCATTTTCTCAGCATTGGACTTCTACAAATTTACTTGAGATAGTGCATACAGATTTATGTGGACCAATGAGAACTACAACCCATAGAGGAATGAAATATTTTGTGACTTCATCGATGATTATTCCCGTTATGGACATGTCTATTTTTTGAAGCATAAAAATGATGCCTTAGACAAGTTGAAAGAGTTCAAGGCAGAAGTAGAGAACCAATTAGGAAGATCCATAAAAACCCTTAATAATGATAGAGGTGGAGAATTTGAAGCCTTTGATGATTTATGCAAAGAGAATGGTATAAGGCGTGCCTTATACACCACAACAAAATGGAATCGCAGAAAGAAGAAATCAAACTCTAATGGATATGATGCTATCTATGATGTTTTATGCTGACTTACCTCTACATTTTTTGGGTGAAGCTTTGTCTATATATATTGAATAGAGTTCATATAAAGGCGAAGCCACTGACTCCATATGAATTATGACATGGGCGAAAACCCGATTTATCAAACTTAAAAGTTTGGGGTTGTAAAGCGCATGTCCTCATTCCAAAGCCATTAAGAGATAAATTACAAGCAAAACCTTCGAATGTAAATTCATAGGATATCCTAATAATAGTGTCAGATAT
This sequence comes from Malus fusca, assembly GCA_035220775.1. Taxonomy (NCBI): domain Eukaryota; kingdom Viridiplantae; phylum Streptophyta; class Magnoliopsida; order Rosales; family Rosaceae; genus Malus; species Malus fusca. The sequence continues at coordinate 20,417,689 of CM069073.1, read as the reverse complement.
AGGTTTCCTGAGAAAGGATTGATCGAAAGTAAGGATGCTACTTTTATTGAAAATACTGATTTGGTTAATCCAATACAAGAATTGGAATCTTTAGGAGAAGAAAATTCTCCTACGGATGATCAAGATTTCCATCTTGATTTAGACTTGTCTCATGATCATGACATTGGCAATGATCAAGTGGGAGACATAAACATGGGTGATCATAACAATGTCGATCATGACATACACATGGATGATGATCATGATATTATCATGGAAGACATAAATAGTGGGATACATGATCAAATTAGTGGGAGCAAAAGAAAAAGGGAACCATTTAGAAGATTGAAAGATCACTTTGTTTTCAATCTTGAGGAGATAGATCATTCAATGGGAGATCCAGACCCAAGAAATTATAAAGAAGCAATGGATAGTTTTGAGTCTGAACAATATCAACAAGCAATGAATGAAGAACTAGATTCCATAAAGAAAAATTAAGTTTGGGAATTGGTTGATCTACCTGATGGAAAAAAGCCCATAGGTTGTAAATGGGTACTTCGTAAGAAGTACAAATCAGATGGTACCCTGAATAATTTTAAGACTCAACTTGTAGCTAAGGGTTATACTCAGAAACCCGGTATAGATTTTGTGGACACTTACTCTCCAGCTGTGAAGTTTACATCCATTCGTATTCTTATGACAATTGTTGCTAGAATGGATTTAGAACTTCATCAGTTAAATGTCAAAACAACATTCTTAAATAGAGATTTGAAGGAAGACATCTATATGATTCAACCTGAAGGATATCATGCCAAAGGACATGAAAACAAAGTTTATAAATTAAGAAAGTCATTGTAAGCCTTAAACAATCATCAAGACAATGGTATTTAAAGTTCCACCAAGCCATTATTGAAATGGACTATAAAATAAATCCATTGGATCATTGTGTATACTTTTGGAAGTGCCAAGATAATTTATGTATGTTGTCACTATATGTAGATGACATCTTAATTGCAGGTAACTCTATAGATATGATTGAAAAGACTAAGTCATATGTGGGATCCAAATTTGAAATGAAAGATATGGGAGAAGCATCTTATGTTCTAGAAATTAAAATTACTAGGGATAAAGATGCCAAAATGCTATATTTGGATCAACAAAATGATCTGGATTTTGTTTGTTATTGCAATGCAGATTTCGCAGGCAACTTGGATGACAGAAAGTCAACAAGTGGTAACATTGTCTTGTTTGGTGGAATGATTGTTTCTTGGATAAGTAAGAAACACGACTGTGGTGCAAAGTCTACCATGGAAGTAGAATATATATCTTGTAGCACATTAGTACGTACTGCAATATGGGCTAAACGATTGATCGAAAATTTAAATATAGGTATACCTAAGGAGCATGTCAATGTGTTTTATGGTAATAAGTCCGTCTTCTTTCTGATAAAGAGTGGAGCAAATAGTTCCAAAGGAAAACACATTGATATTAAATATCACTATATACAAAATATAGTGGAGAAAGGAGAGGTAAAGGTCGACTACATACCCTCCGAAGAGATGGTGGCCGATCCTATGACTAAGGGATTGTCTTTGGAAAATTTTTGAGAGCATGTGACTACAATGGGTTTGCAAAACATCTAGATGTGTTGTAGTGTGAGACATGCGGCATGCATCATTGTGTGGTTTTAGGGAAGCTTGAAACATAGACAAGTAGATACGATTATGTCTGGTTCTTTAGTACTTGGTCGATTAAAGATAGAGGGCACTAGCGAGGTAACCAGGTTATAATAAATTGTCTTGAAAGTAAAATCCGTAATAAGCTTCAAGAAATAATTTGTATAACATTGTGGCGTATAGTGCGGGGCTAAGTCATCATTTGTAACCGAGTATGGATTGTTTTTCCTAGTTACTTGGATATGATGTCATTTTACTAAAGAGTAAAATGTTATCAGATAAAGTGGAATGGTGCGCACCAGGTAAAGAAGCCACATATCTAATGTTACATTGAATTTCTTTATGAGTAATACTCTTGAGAAACAAATCAGAATAGGAAACTATTTATGTCATCATAATCAAATGGGAGATGTTGGAATATGATTATGATAATTACATGGTTTTCACAATATGTACATATGATTGTAGTGAAATAAGTTAATTAATTAATAAAGGAAATAATATAATTAATTAATTAATTCTAAAAGGATATGAACAGTTGTATTTCAACATGAAAAGTTATAACTTCCCCTGAAGAATACAACTCCTCCAGAAAGATTATTTCCAACTCTATATATTTGTCAAATCCTTTTCTATCAAATTCATTCAATTCCATACTCACTCTCTTTTAATATCCTTCACATCATATTGTGATCGATAGTCTAAGTGACATCCGTTTTCGATCCTGTGAACTACTTTATTTCTATCAAAAGTATCAAAGTCTCAAGCTTTTGTAATAATTAGATGACTGCTCGACAATGATGAACTTTGTAATATGAAGCAGTTGTTGTCACCGTTTGAGAGGCAGAGAGATAAGCTATTGTGAATGAGGATCCTCTCCGAATCCTCTTTGTGAGGATCTCAGAGATCTTCAAATTGTGTCCGTTCATCGTATATCGTGGAGCCAGTTTTTGTCATATAATGCTCATGTTTAATTTTAAATAAAAGTATTTAAAATAATTTCTAACCATGATGTACGGACATGATTTGAGGATTCTCATTCAAGCTATTGTATCTATTTTTTGGTTTTCAACGTGTAATTACTTAGTTTCCCTTTTATATATTCATCGCCCAATTTCAATTGACCTAAACCACTAAACAAAATTGCAGACTGAAGTGATACAAAATTGTGGAAGTATGTTTATGAAGTCGCACGGGATCGATTAGTCAAAGATAGCCAACCAAATGATAAACACAGTTATGCTTTATTTGGTGTCAATTATCTACCAAATTTTAGTTAAACGGATTACCTAATGAGATTCTAATCTTGTTGTGTGGCTCTGAGACCACATGTAAGACATTCTGAAAAGCACAACAACAACAAGACATTAGGCTCACTATTATAATGAACTAAATCAATATAAAATATAAATGAGCTTATCTATAGAATACGGGGAAAAAGGTTGGCGACGGAGAACTCAGAATTGCCTTATACTCCATATAATTTAAAATGCTCCTGCTAGTGAATAGGGTTTAGTATTGGAATACGGCGTGTATTGTGAGAGCTGAGACAACCTTCATATGTAGTTGTTAGGACATTTCTCAATCAAGCTTATTATTAAATGAGAGATACTCATAATCACAAACTATTTTATTTCCTACCAGTGTTCTGAAAATCGTCCTAGGCGATGGATGACCGATGTGATTAGGCTGAAACGTGGAGAAAAATCATGTAGGGGCTAGGCGGAGGCTAGGCAGTTCCATTGTTTTTAATTTTTCTTAATCAAGTTAAAGGTTTTTCTAAATAACCTACTTAATTAGTGAATTTTCAAATTTGGTTTTTGGTTTTTCTTATTTTTTTTTTCTGCATTTGCCTATGATGATGGCAATATAGCTTAAGTTTTAACTTTTAACTTTCTTAAATTCTCAATATAAGTATAGTTTAAGTAGGCACTTATTTATATGTTATATAATAAATTTTTATTAAATCCGCCTAGTCCGCCTAGGCGTTAGGCCCAGCCTGCCGCCTGATTAGCGTCTAACATCTTTCAGAACCTTGTTTCCTACCATAATAAATCTTACTAATTAGGGATTTCGTAACTAGTTAATCAGAGTTACAGACTCTATTATTCCAGCCATATATTGGGGCTCCAAGATCATTCGAATATCATATCGCTTAATTAATAAGTTATTTGAGAATCAAGTGACTAATTGACAAGTTATTAATGCTCACAATTATATTTACACTTCGTGGCTAAAGAATGATATTGTATTTCTGATTAATTTGTAATTATAAATTATGGTGTTTATTTCATGTGTATGATCTCATGTCTTCTTTTAACATTGTTAGGTGAGTAGCCTAATAGTGGCTTTGTTCTTTACTTCTTATCACTTGTTCTGATTCAAAATTTCAAGGGAGGGCATTTATTTTGGTCTCACTTTGACATCATTTGTGCCTCACCTTGAATACAAAGTGCAAAAGTTCAGGGGCCAGCCATTCAGTAGGTATGTATAGTTTGAATCGCGCGAGCCTTTCATATTGCCTGCTTAAGTAAGCGATTGGGACTAAATAATACTTATCCAATATAAATATCAATTTCAAATCAGAGAGTGCTCGAACTTCTTTTTGTTACAAGCGTGCATGATATATGGCACTTTCTAAGATAAGGATGTATAGCATTTCTTTACTCCACATGATATATTACCCGTCAAATCTTCTCGAATTTTCTAAGCCATAATGCAGTGTCAATTTGCCCTAATCTCTCATCACCTCCGACTGGAGAAACGATTTGTATTTGACAACAAAACCAAAAAACCAGTTTAACCTGTAATGTTATTTTATAAGTTTCAAATCCCTCCATCCCAATAGGGCTTTTGAGCTATTTTGTAGGTGTGAATGCTGAACTTAGCTTGTTCGAGGAGCTATCAAGTCTAAGGCAGCATGGGTGTTGGAGCCTCAGAATCTCATTCCGTGACAGGCCGTTAGAGTTAATTTAAGTTTGGTTATGATTAATCAATCTTATGGTCATGAATAAGGTACTTATATGTTGTGCAAATCGCTAGTCCAATATTGTCAACTACATACCAGTAGCAACATATGATCGGTTTTAATTTCACGCGCGTTTTCGGTGGCACTATGATATTGTTTATGATTTTCACGGACTGACTGTGCTGCCTGATAAGTTAGCTTCAATAATTATGTCACAAAAAAGAAAGAACTAAAAGGTTGTTTTCTGGTCAATTCTGTTGACTTTTGTATTTTAGGTAGGATCCCTAATTGATTGTAATTCCGTGTATTCTCATGTAATCACTTGTAATTAGTTCTCTTTCCATTTATGTTAAGGTTGTAAACCTATAAGTACCTCTTATTGAGAAGAATATAATACAATTCAAAGCATTCTCTTCTTGGCACAGAGCCAGGTTAAGAAAAATAAAAAAATTATTATTATCGAAATTTGTCCGGAGAACAGAAATCATCGTGCAGCTTGTTGTGCCGCGCACTGTGAAACCAGCGAGCAATGCCGTCGTTGCTGATCCGAGTCCACCGAAGACCACCGTGCATCCAGTTGTGTATCGTGCTCGTCCGACCAGCGAGCGACGTTGTCGCTGCTGACCGGAGTTCACCGAACCGATCTCTGCATCCACTCATTGCTGCATCACGTACTCACATACTCACTATGCATCGATCTGATCAAACTGAACAGGAGAGTAGGATCAATCGTGACCGATTCAAGTTGCGTGCATTGGTTGCCGAAGCTAAGGCATATTCTGATCATACAAGTAATGATGGTAAGGCTTTAAAATTTTCTGCATCCGTTATGAATAGTACATGGATAATTGATTCTGGTGCTACTGAACATATGACTTGTGATTCTAGACAGGTCCAAACCCTAAAACCATCCACCAATACTATAGTTAGTGTTGCCAATGGTAATGTTGTCCCCATTATTGGGGAAGGCGATGTCTCCCTCTCTGATACCCTGAATCTTGACTCCGTACTTGTTGTTCCTTCCCTTGACTATAATTTATTATATGTTGCTCAAATAATTGTCGCCCTACATTGCCTTGTTATTTTTTGGCCTTCCTTTTGTGTTTTTAAGGACATTCGGACTCATAAGACGATTGGTTATGGTATTCGGAGGGGAAAGCTCTACTACTTGGGGCTGACATCGAACAGTTCTCGAAATTTGACTCAAGCTCTTGTCGTGGAAGGATCTCATAGGGAGAGGGATAAAGCTTTGGAGGTTTGGTTGTGGCATCGTCGACTTGGACATGCTTCTTTCGGCTATTTACGAAGGTTGTTTCCTAGCCTATTTGTTAAGCATGATGTTTCTAGCTTTAAATGTGGTGTTTGTGAAATGGCTAAAAGTCATCGTACTTCATTTCCGTCCAGTATGAATAAAAGTTCAGTTCCATTTATGATAATTCATTCTGATGTTTGGGGGCCATCTAAAACTGCTACGTTTGGTGGTGCTCATTGGTTCGTTACTTTTATTGATGATTGCACAGATATGACTTGGGTATGTTTGATGAAGTCCAAAAGTGAAGTTCATTCTTTGTTTCAGCAGTTTTATAAAATGGTACAGGTACAATATAAGTCCCACATACAGGTTCTCAAGAGTGATAATGACGGTGAATATGTTAACTCTGACCTTCGTGCCTTTCTTGATCATCATGGCATTGTTCATCAAACCACGTGCCCATATACTCCACAACAAAATGAGGTTGCAGAACGCAAGAACCGTCAGCTTTTGGAGGTTCTTCGTGCTTCTTTGCTCGAGGCTCATCTCCCGTTATCCTACTGAGGAGAAGCCCTCACCTCAGCTGCGTATCTCATTAATCGTGTTCCATCCCGATCCGTTGATTTTCAAACACCACTTCAGGCTCTCTCCTCAAACATTGATGCTCTTGCAGTTCCCAATCTTCCACCTCATGTGTTTGGCTGTGTGGCTTTCGTTCATCTTCATAAACAGCAGAGGAGTAAGCTTGAACCTTGGGCCTTACGGTGTGTGTTTGTGGGGTATGCCTCAAATCAGAAGGGATATCGTTGTTATCACCCTCCGACAAAAAAGTTGTTTGTCACTATGCCTTTCATGAGAATGATATGTACTTTGCCAGTCCTGAGTCTTCACTTCAGGGGGAGAATCAAACAGAAGTTCAACTCTTGACTATATTATTCCGAAGACAGATAGTATGAATGATTTGGATTTAAGTGGTGATGTCTTGGAAATAAGTGGTGATCATTCACAAGAAAATAATAATGTGAATGAATTGGAGGTAAAATGTCTTGGAGACAAGTGGTGATCATTCACATGGAAACAATGTTGAAAACTTTGAAAATAACGAGTTGACTGCACCAGATAACTCACAGCCTTCATCTCTGCCTGACAGCTCATTGCCAGTTTCCTCACCAACGGACAACCTTGTGTCGCCAACTACCTCACAATCGATCTCACCGCCTTTGAGCCCCAATAACCATAATCAATCGCCTTTGATCTCGGATGCACCATCGCCACGTCGCCTCCCTGACCGTGTAAACCGAGGTATTCCTAAACCTACTTATGAAGCTGACCCTAAATGCTAAACTAGGTATCCAATTAATAAGCCTAACCCTGAATCCAATGTGTTATACCCATTAACTAATTATGTGTCGACCAGTCACCTGTCAGAATCAAATAAGTCATTTGTGTATCAATTATCTACTGTATCTATTCCTAACAGTGTGCATGAGGCTTTAGCTGATCCACATTGGCAAGCAGCAATGAATGAAGAGTTAAAGTCTTTGAAGAAGAATGCTACCTGGGAGATCACATACTTGCCAGCTGATAAGAAACCTGTGGGATGTAAATGGGTTTATACTATGAAGTATAAAGCTGATGGGACGGTGAATCGCTTCAAGGCAAGACTGGTAGCAAAATGATACACTCAAAAATATGGAATTGACTATACATATACATTTGCTCATGTGGCCAAGATCAACACCGTTCGTGTTTTGGTGTCCTTGGCTGCAAATCTTGATTGGCCTTTACAACAATTTGATGTGAAGAATGCCTTCTTGTATGGAGATTTGACATAAGAGATTTATATGGATCTTCCACCTGGATGTAATGCTCCAAATAAATACAAAAGAAAGGTGTGCAAGTTGAAGAAATCCTTGTATGGCTTGAAGCAGTCTCCTCGAGCATGGTTTGGAAGATTCACAAAATCTATGAGAGCATTTGGTTACAGACAAAGTAACTCCGATCATACTTTGTTCCTAAAAAGACAGAATGGGAAGCTTACTGCACTTATTGTGTATGTAAACGATATGGTGGTAACAGGTAATGGTCCGGAAGAACGTGCGGCCTTGCAACGATACTTGTCTATAGAATTTGAAATGAAGGACCTTAGATCCCTGAAATATTTTTTAAGGATTGAGGTGTCGAGAACCAGTTCTGGATTTTTCTTGCCTTAGAGGAAGTATATTATTGATTTGTTGCACGAAACTGGTATGTCAGCTTGTCAGCCAGTAGCTACACCATTAGAAGAAGGATTGAAACTTAGTGTTGATTCTAATCAAGTACCAGTTGACAAAGGAAGACACCAAAGGTTAGTAGGTCGTTTGATGTATTTGGCACACACAAGACCGAACCTTACTTATGCCTTGAGTGTAGTGAGTCAATACATGCATAATCCTGGAGAACAACATATGAATGCCATGATGAGAATATTGCGATATTTGAAGGGAAGTCTGGGCAAAGGAATTTTGTTTAAAAGGAATAATCACTTTAGCGTTGAAGGTTATACTGATGCAGACTGGGCAGGTCCAATTGACGATAGGCGCTCAACATCAGGTTACTTTACACTTGTTGGGGGTAACTTGGTTACATGGAGAAGTAAGAAATAGAATGTGGTTGCCCGTTCCAGTGCAGAAGCCGAATATAGAGGTATGGCTTTGGGAATTTGTGAAATTTTGTGGCTTAAGCTTTTGTTAAGCGATTTAGGTATACAACATGATCATCCCATGAAATTATTTTGTGATAATAAAGATGTCCGTGACATCGCACATAATCTGTTACAACATGATAGAACAAAGCATGTTGAAGTTGACCGATTCTTCAAAAAAGAAAAATTGGAAGGGAAAATAATTGAAGTACCGGCGATAAGAACATAAGATCAGTTAGCAGATATCCTCACAAAAGTTGTTTCAAGTCACAAGTTTTCAAGTTTCTTACACAAGTTGGGTATGAGCGACATATATGCACCAACTTGAGGGGGAGTGTTGACTTTTGTATTTTAGGTAGGATCCCTAATTGATTGTAATTCCGTGTATTTTCATGTAATCACTTGTAATTAGTTCTCTTTCCATTTATGTTAGGGTTGTAAACCTATAAGTACCTCTTATTGAGAAGAATATAATACAATTCAAAGCATTCTCTTCTCTACATGCCTTTAAAGCTTACATAGTAATTTTTCTTTTCCTTACTTTCCTTCAAATCCTCACAACTTTGCTTCAGCTTTAAGCCTTTTTTACAGATGGCATGATCATGGAACTCTTCAAACTTAGAATATATACTCCCGACAGAATTATAATAAAATACATGCATAAATGCAATAAAAATAAATGAGAGGTTTTATGTTCGATTCTTACCAAAGGCGAATTTGAACCACATTATTGCTAGCTCATTGTGAGGCTAAGCCCACCCCCTCATAGTCTAGATAATATCGTTTATTAAAAAAAAACCAAATAATAATAATAATAATCTAAACTACCTATTAATAGAATTTTCTTTGTCAACTAAAAGAGAATGAAACGATTATTTAATCTTCTATCACAAAAAAAAAAAAAATAATAATGTAATTTCACATATCCCAATTTCACAGTTTTTTATTGAACCTCGGTGATGTTAAGATATATCTAACATAAAAAATTAAAAAATAAAATTAAAAAAAAACACCTCCCACTCACATCCACATTCTCTCCCTCTCTTCCCTTCCCATTTTAAAATAAAAATAAAAAGTGTTGATAAACACAAGTAATAATAATAAGAAGCTACCGTGAAAACAAAGTAACAAATCAAGTTTTATACATCTGCAAATGATCTTTTAAAACTCTCTATTTGTGCTTAAACTCTTAGCAGAAAATAAATGGGAAAATTGAATACTATAGTAATGTTCCAATTCCATGAAGATCATAAGACAACACCAACCATGCATACATATTCACGACTAATTCTTAGACATTATTTTACAAAAACTTTCATTAATCATCAACTATAAACGTAGTTAAGTTGATCATTAAGCCATCATTCGATGAAACTCATTAAAATCAAGCACCCCGTTACCATCAGTATCGAAAACTTGAATCATCGTAACACACTCATCGTACGACTTGGTGTCACCAAGTCTGTGCAGCATCCTCTGCAAGCTTTTAGGGGTTATGACTCCCTTCTCTAACTCAAACATCTCAAACGCCTTCTTCAAGTCCTCATCGTCACCACCTCCGCTATTCATCAGCTGCAGAAAATCTTCAAAGTCTAACAGATTGTCGCCGTCCGCGTCAAGATCGTTGATCGCGGCCTCGGCCTCTTCGTGTGACATGTACTCACCGATGGACCCGAAATAGGCTCTGAGCTCCGAGGCTGATATTTTGCCGTCACCATCTCCGTCAAAGTAGCGAAAAACTTCTCTAAGCTCATCTTCTTTGCTTGTACATCTCGGACTAATTATTCCGGTTCGAGCAGTAGTTGGGGACAATGGAGAGTTTGGACTAGTAGAGAAGCTAGATTTTGATGATCGTCGACCAGGGAAACTGAGTTTGATGGTTTTGTTAGAGAACCATTTGGAGGGTTTGGAAATTGGCCTATCAGTTGTTGCCATTGGTAGGGAAACGATAGTAGCGAAAGATTAGGCGAACAGAGAGCTATGAAGGCTAAGGAGAACCTAGAATCAGACAAATAATATTTTCTATGCAAGAAACTGTGATACAAGTCACAAAGTGTGTCACATCTTATATAGGAAGAGGAAAATGTTTCGGGTTTAATTGTTTATGGGAAAGGGATCCTCTCCTAATTTCTTTCACTTAATTCTCCTTGTTAAACAATTTGGATTCTTAAAATTTGATTTAACGGTTAAAGTTCTTATAACTTTTAAAATGAGCTCGTATTTTTAACCGTTGAATTAAATTTTAAGAACCCAGATTGTTGATGAGAATGATTAAGTAAAAAGGATCCGGATTCCTTTCCTTGTTTATGAGCATATAAAGTGTTAGGACCTGCAGTGAAATTGCAGGGCTGAGGAAACCAATACGTATACAAGACTTATTTTTTAGGTGGAGAGGACCGAAAGGAAGCTGCATGGAAACTTCCTTTTGGGTCCCAAGAATTGATGGTTCACTAACTCTGAATATTCCATTACACTATGTTTGGATGAAGAAATTTAAGATTACTAAGGAATTTTAAAATGACGGAAATTGAAATGACAAGATTTTATTTTCAAGAATTTGTAAATTTTCTTGTTTGGTTAATCTAAAAGAACAATGAAATTGAATACTTAATTTGTTATTTTTAAACTCTAAATCATAGAAATTGGGAAATGACACCTATTTACATGGAATTTGAACTTGGGAATTGAAGGTCCTAAATTCCAAGTTTTTTTTTCCACGCGGAAATTCTAAATTTCCATGTTTATGAATCCAAATAAGGGAATTGGTGCATGTTAATTTATAAATTCTGACTTTTACCAAAATTCCAAGTTTATTTCCCTCATCCAAATATAGTGTTAACGCTTCTATTTCCGGGGGGGCCTAGAAAATTATGAGTCAAAGTTAAAACCAAAATCCAAAAAAAAAATAAAAAAAATTTGTGTTGGTAATGATCACTATACACTTTGGAATTTGGATGTAATTCATATTTCATATACTTCACTACTGTTCTTTAATATCTTAAAGTCAGGAAGGTTGATGGAGCTTTCATTGTAGCTTTTGACCTACTGATCCTATAGCTGACGTGGGTACCTCAGTGTTATTGTGTTCCACAGCATAAGCATAAAATTGTAAACTCAAATTTACTTGTATCCGATTGAATCGGCCCGAAGGATTCGAACTTGAACTTCTTTCAATATTTGAAAGATAAATATAACAATATTCATATTAATACTTATGCAACACATTTATGCAAAAACGATAACTAGGACTATTGGTTTGATCAAATGATTAATATCGAAAAGGAAAATAATTTATACACAACTCTTTTTTACCCCTGCACATTTTCGTCACAGTTTTCGAATCGAATAAGGCAAAAGATAATCAAAGATCACATTAAACATATGAGTGTGCATAAATCATTTTTTCACACTAGCTAACAATTCTCGTTCTAAATTTTAGGCCCAATTCAACACACACACACAAATATATATTATATTAAATGGAGAAAAATTAAGCGAGGGAGCTCTTCAGCAATGATCGCATACGATATACCTATCCTTTCCGAATGGGTGAGGACCATTAATTAACCCAATCGCCCTCCGTTCGTACATCCTCCGCCATTTTTATTATTAATAATATAAAAGTAAAGGAAAAAGATACAAGCAAGGGACTGTGCAAGACCGCAAAGACAAAACTATCAACAGAAACAAATAATAAGGACAAAACAAGATGTCACGAGTATGGGTAAGAAACTACAAAATCTAGGACTATAGACCACCAGTGATAAACATAACTATGGGCCCCAAAATAAAGATAATGCATCTACAACCTAATTTCCATCTCAGTAAATATGTGTACAGGAGACTTTGGATGCGGTTTCTAACCACATTATGATTTGGTGGTTAAACGTTGGTTATAAATCAATATATGAAGAATTAAGAAATTGAAGTAAGGAAATATAAGTAATGATAGTTAATTTAACTAGTGTTTAGTTGGGCTTATCACCGATAATTATTCCCGAAAACAAGTAGTTCGGGAGTGGGATGTTACAAATTATGCATATTTCTCCATCTTATGTATATGTATATAATTGGAGATATTATGATATGTTGAATTTCAGACTTACATCCTGATATTTTCATCTGTATATTCCTTGCACATAATTATTGTGAATGCTCTGAAGTGCAAAGGTGAATGCAGGACACACAGGTAAGTTCAAGTAACTATACAATATTAGTTGAACTGATGGGGTTATGGTATGACTACATTTATGTTTTAAGCAACTCCGACATTGTCGTACATGTTGCAATAGTAGGCAACTCCGGCATTGTCGTACAGGTTGCTTATGAATCGTACATGTTGTATTATATGTATTTAAAGCTCCTAAACCTACACCCCGGTGTTAGTGCTTCCGCCAGTGGCCAGGGAACAGTCCTTCACGTAATGTTCACCTCCCGCACCATACACTCACCTTGAATTCAAGGTAGGTGCATAGGCCTGTCGTACAAACCACTATAGGTGGTTCCGATTCGTAGGTGACTCTTCACGTGATCGTAGCACTTGACCGTATTCATTTACACCCAATCATGTTGTACAGACCACTACAGTGGTTCCGACTCGTGTGCAGGCGTAGTGCCGTATAGGTCACTAGAGGTGACTCAGGCTAAATTGAGATATGAGCTATATACTTAGTCGTACAGGTCACAAGAGGTGGATCCGGCTGACATATCATTTGCATATGCGATGAGATATGAATATTTCGTACATGTCATTATAAGTGACTCCGAATTATATGCTAGCAATGATTAATGAGATATATGAGGAGATATGGATAAGTCGTATAGGTCACTAAAGGTGACTCCGACTTATAAGCTAGCATATGTGATGAATATGTGATGAGCTAGCATATGTGATGAATATGTGATGAGCTAGCATATGTGATGAATATGCGATAAGCTAGCATATGTGATGAAATATGTGATGAGCTAGTATATGTGATGAGATATGGGTAAGTCGTACAGGTCACCATAGGTAACTCCAACTTGCGTACTAGTATGAGTTATTAATCACATGATTATTTGATATTGCTGACGAGAGGCTGTATTGTGGTATATTTATGATATTTTCTGGAAATTATACAGGTGTTGTAGTAAGGGATTATAATGTTTTATATCGGTTCTATTAAAATTTTATTTACAGGGCCACTCACTTTTGTTTTGTCTTCACCCTCCAGGTCTTATTAGCTGAGCTTTCTTATCGTCGAAGATTCGTGGCTATTCTTAGTATTGGAGATTATTTTGAGGGTACGATTCTTAATTCACTCTTCTGTACTTGCTTATGCTTTAACGTCACGTGTGAAGTGGGTTCATTCCCGCTCACCGGTGCACTCTGATATTTAGGCACTCTTAGGTTTAAATTTATTCACATTTTTCCACATCATCACACTTTATGGCTTCGTCACCTTCCAGGTGTCGGTCAGCACAGCTCGATTCGGAGTCCTAGGGGACATTCCGGGTCGGGGTGTGTCAAAACATGGATACATTATAAATAAAATTGATACAAATAAAAGGTGAAAAAAATTATGAGTACAGATAAAAATTTTAAAAAATATGGGAGCAAAAAAAATTAATATATGGGTACAAATTAAAACTATAAAGAAAATTAGTACAAATTAAAAAAGGGCTGCAAATTAAAAATGGGTACAAACTAAAAATAGAAATATATGATACAAAATTTAGCCCTAAATATAAATATACCAAACGGTAACGTTTCTAACACTAAATGAAAATATTTAGTAATAAAATTTAATTATCTTGACATGTAAATATTTTATTGTTGAAATAATGACGTTCATTAAAACCTAAGAACCTTGACCAAAAGTTGAAAAAGAATAAGATTTTAATCAATGAAAAAAATGATGAAAATCTAATTTCTTCTGTGCGTACAAATAATCGCATTTGACATATATATATATATATATATGTGTGTGTGTGTGTGTGTGTGTGTATCCATATTTATCAGTTTACGTATTCGACCTCTTTCTTCTCAAACTCCTTTTTTTTTTCTTTTTTTTTTTTTTTTTTTGGGTCAAACGATAGGGTTTGTTAGATTAGATGTTAGATTAGTCACCGATGGGGTTTGAACCCACACCGTCATGTAAGAGCTCAACTCCTTACCGTCATGTAATAGCTCAACTCCTTTCCACCACTGTGGTAAAGGGTCACTTACCCTTTTTCTGGTTCGCTCTTTTTCACCCATTTTCCCTGTTAAATATGTATTCAGATCTCTCAATTAGTCTATCATTCTTCTACCAGGTAAGTTTGTTTTCAGTCAATACAAAATTAAAATTATTAAATAAGTTCTCAAAAGAATCTACTGCTGAGTGATATGGGTTTTTGGTTTTTGTCTCCCAATCTAAAACTGTATGTTTCTAATTATTTGCGTAACCAGGATGGAGAGGAAGTCGAGGTCAAGGAAGAAATTGAGGGGAAATTGATCTAATGTGTGGGTGGGTGAATGCGTCAGTTTTTATTAGTTATACTTGCAGGTCAAGTGAGGAAATTGTAGGGAAACTGGGTGATGAAAATGGTGTTTGGACCTGTGAGAATACTTTAAGCCCAAAAGCAGAATATTACGTGAAGTATTGTCAAGCTTATGACATCCAATGTGCTTTGCAATTTTTTTAAGCTTATGACATAATTATACTTGCCAGGAACGTAAACCTTACTCTTTATAAAGCTAGAAATACCAAAAAAAAAAAAAAAAAAAGAAGAGAACATAGATCTGAACCCTTCTTGATAAAGAACATACAAAAGAGGGGTGTGGAGGTTGGGGACATAGAACCCTTCTGAAAAAAAGCTAAAAGGTAAGAACTGCGAATCTCCTTTCATTCATAAGATATGTCAGCACATTGGGATAGAGAGATTGCCTCCCTTCCCCTGAGACTTGAACTTTTGTTGCCCTGTCAGCACTAGAATTTAGGGATTGTCTATGGATAAAATCATTAAAATTACTATAGTACATGTTCATTAGTTCTATGCCAAAAATGGTAGTTAAATAGCAAAGTGCCATTTGTAAGCGTTCTCTTTGATTAAGCCAAATTATCCAACTAAAACTCAGTTTGGCCCCTCCCCACATTACGGTAAGTCATAGTTTGACATAGATACAGAAATAATTTATTAAAGAAATTACGTGTCAAATTGTGATCACAAACAAGTACGAACATAAATGACTACTTTAAAAAAAATGTCAAGTATTTAATATCAATTAAACAAAAGAGATTTAGTATAGAAGAAATGCTGTCAAGTATTTAATATCAATTAAACAAAAGAAATTTAGTATAGAAGAAATGATGTTATATATATATATATATATGTGTGTGTGTGTGTGTGTATTTAATATCAATTAAACAAAAGAGATTTAGTGTAGAAGAAATGCTGTTATATAATTGTTGACCCTAAAAACTACCAAGCCTACGTGGCACGCAGGCCGAGTAATCTATAAGCTAACTACGTCCTTCGGTGAATGCGGGGCGTGCCAACTCGTCGGCCGAGGAGTAAATTTGTTGATGTTGCGTTGGGCGCGCGGCTGACTTCTGCGTCTTGCGATTGCGGCCGAGAAAGGAACACGTCTCGGCCTCTTGGGCTCTCGAACCTGAAGACAAGGTTACTATCTTACGAAGTTCAATATCAAATTCGGCTTTCAATGTGCCGAATGTAATAACTTGTAACACCTCACTTTGCCGAGAAGGCTGATGAGATGACCTCGACCAATAAGGATTCAGAAATCCTTCTCGACCGAGACTTGGATAGGTAATCAACCGTCCTCGCCGTAGTGCTGTTGATGCCAACGGAAGATGCTGCGAGATCGGCTGATTCTACGGTGACAGAGCTATCTATGCCGACTTAAGATATCACCGGTTGCTTTCACAGTGCTGTTGATGCCAACGGAAGATGTGTCAGCGAAAAGAGAAAATAAAAAAATCTCAAAGTTGTTGAGAGGGTTTGCGCAGGGCAGTTTTGTGTGTTGAATTGGAGGTCTCTTAATGATGCATAGCCTCCCCTATTTATAGCACTGGATCTCCTTGAATCCGAATTAAAACCCTACTCGGACTAGGACTTCCTCTCCGGATCAACACCAACTCGACCAGTCCTATTTTCACTAGGATTGTGAACCTAGTCCTTAACCGAGCCGTATCCGCCTCTGGGTTGTTAATCCTGCCGAGACTCCCTATTGTACTAGGACTCGACTTGTCATTGCGTTTTGACCTAACCGGCCTCGGTTTGGAAGCCCACGAGCTGAACGATCCATGGTCTTCTTGTCGCAAGGCCTCCCGGGCCGAGAATGATTCTACACTCGGCCCAAACTATCATTTTGGGCCCAAACAATAATATATATATATATATATGTGTGTGTGTGTGTGTGTGTGTGTGTGTATTTAATATCAATTAAACAAAAGAGATTTAGTATAGAAGAAATGCTGTTATATATATATATATATATGTGTGTGTATGTGTGTGTGTGTGTGTGTACAAAGAACTTTTGAATTGCACATTTTCTTATCTAGGTTGAAATTGCGTCTTCGTAGCTAAGAAGCGTGTAAAGATAATGAAAAAAATACATTAAGGTGCCGTGTGAACAAGATAATTGGATGCTCTCTCTTTTTTGTTTTCTTGATCAGTAATCTAGGCTTCACTGTGCAAGCCAAAAGGCTGAGAGCCTCAGAACATATTATACATGCATGGGCTTGATGCGTTTGTGGAAGGTTGCCCCCTAGGCTTGTTTCAACAAGGCTCTGAATGTCGGGCCCGAAAATTACCTATGAGAATTAATTTCAAGACTTGGTATGCAATCAAACATTTCTGCTACTGAAAGGTCATAGGAGAAAGTCATCCTAGATTGCTTTTTGATCGTTAGAACAAAACCCAACACTAAACCAGTCTAATTAAAATGGCTCAAACAATGAGTTTTCGATTTTGCCCTTGACGGTAGCCTTTTTATAGTTTAATATCTCTTCCTTTATGGATCTCTCTGCTATGCTCTGTCTCCCCTATTTCTTCCTGACACAACGACGACGATCTCCTTCCCAAGAAGGAGAGGAGAGGAGAGATCGTTGTCTTGTCGACGAACATTCAGATACCGCCTCTACTGCTACCTCAGACTCGCCCTGGCCCAAACTCCCTGATGCATGAAAAGCTTGGGTCCACTGACTTCAATTCAATCTTCCAATCTTTGGTGTCTTGCTGTTTCATTTTCGTTTGAATTTGAGAGAGAAAAAGAAGTGAAGGGAGAGGAAGAAGAACCACATCTAAATCTTCCTCTTTGGTTGCTCTGTTGCTCCTACCATCACCACCTCCATTGTCTCACCTGCTCTCAATCATCATCAGGTACTACTCTCACTCATCTCCTCATTGTCTCCATCTATTGATTTTCACACACACACACACACACACGCATATGTATACATATATAGGAGGCCTTCAAGGGAGTTGTTATGAATGCAAATTTCTTCCTCCTTGATCTTGGACAAAATTGCACCTACAAAACAATTAACACCTTTGGTCAAGGCCAAGAGCCTCACACGCCCATGATGAATTGGGGGGGGGGCTTTGGCCGAAGAACCTTCGATGCCAAAGTTCGAATTTAGAGAGAAAGTGTTTAAGAATTTTTGGAGAATTTTAGCAAGAGAGTTGGAAGTGAACTTTGATGAGAATGAAGGGGTTTAAATAGGAGAGTGGCCGACCTCTTTGGGTGAGAGAGGACCGGTCCCCTAGCTCCCTTTGTGGGCTAAGTTCTTGATTTGTGTTTAAATTGGGAGTTATGGAATAATTAGCTAATCAATTAGTCAATTAATAAAATATTTGCCTAATTGATTAGCTGATAAAAGGGGAAAATGAGGTAGAAATTATAAGGAATGGCCAGCCCCCTTGGGAGAGAAGGTGACCGGCCTTATGTGTGTTTTTTCGGAGTAATTGGTGGTTTAATTGGCTATTAATAGATTAATTAGGTAATAAATCTATTAATTAGCCAATTAACATAATTTAAAAGGAACGTTTTGGGAATTACCTTGTAGAAAGGATTTGATGAGGGTGGATGAAATAGGTTTTGAATTGTTACCTATTTTGGGCACTTTTGACTTGGTTGAAAAATGATTGCCCGCTGCTCACGCGTAGGAACTCTGATGTGCCTCAAGGGTATTCTTGTCCTTTTTATCCAAAGATCCACGTGTCGCCTTGTGTTTATTTTTGGCTCCACAAATGCCCCCACACCTGTTGAGCTGCTCAAAGGAAAGGGCAGCAGGTGTAGAGATCTTCTTGCTTAAGGAAACATAAGATTGTTTCCTATTTTGATGTGGATTCCCTCTTTAATAGGAAATTAGATCCTTCTAGGAAAGGGAAATAAATTTCTCTCAAAACCTACTTAAGTTCACCTTAAGTGCGTTATTAAATCAACTTTGGAGAGCAATTTATTCTACCCTACAAGAGAGAGAGAGCTTAGAGGATATTTGTTCCCCCTCCTCTAGCAATCTTTTACATCTTGCCCGTGCAAAGGATTGTCTTTCGTTGCTTTCTTCATTTTCTCCTCACCACACCGAGGTAAGAAAAATTTAATTTTCCTTGTCTTCTTCTTGGATAGTGCTGTCGCGGGGCAGCCGTTGGGGTGGTGTGGCACATCGGCTGGCAGGGGCCAAGAGTCTGCTCGGCATAGGCCAATGAGGTGTTGTGGCAGGGACACTGCTTGGCTTGGCTAGAGCCAAGGGCAGCTTGTGCGGCTGAAACTGCGAATTGAGGTGCTGGGGCACAGTGCTAGGCGAGTCGCATGGTTCATGTCCTTTAGGCTCTTGATCCTGATGCAGGCCAGGCCGGCGATTGAGAGAAATGAAAAGGTCGCGGGCCTCATGAGCTGTTAAAATGCTAGGCATGCAAGCCTCCTGCCTGCTGGTCCGAGAGAAAAAATGAGGGAAAAGCCAGTATGGGTTGAGCTTCCCTGCTGAGTACTGTGAATGGTGTTGGCTGTTTAGTTCTCTTCGCCGAGAGAAATATGGGCTGCTCCTTAGAGATGAGGTAAAAAGGATCAAGGTAGATGCATTGGCTCGTCTGAACGCTGTTATGGAGCCTATTATGAATAAAGGTGGAAAGAAGAGATCTTCCCCGCCTGCTCAAGAGATGCTGGTTGAGAAAACTGAAGACTTCATCTGCTGCTTGTGAGGGTCTACCTGTTGGGTTTGTGATTGACATGACTTTTTCCAATGGGAAGAAAAATGAGGCTGCTAGATCTGAGCATGTGGCGCCTGCCATGTCAAGAATGGCTTGTACAATTACTGATAGGATTGCTCAACGTAAAGGCCCTATCATACCCCCAGTGCCAAAGTTTGTACCAAGACTTCCGTTAGGAGCCAAGTCTGGTTCACCTTTGGAGAGGTTTACTATTATGAAGAGCGATAAGGTGGACTTTGCTGCTAAATTGGCGTCAATACCCATTCCCTCTACTGCTGAGACTGATTCGCCTGTTGGGAAGGTTGAGACTGCTCGCATAGGCAGCTGTGGGAAATCCACTAAGCCTGCTTCTAGGGAGGCTACTGAGATCAGTGTGCTCTTGAAACCAGATCTGCTTGAAGACATGAACGATTGTGCCAAGTTTGTTGATGGCGTTAGAAATGTTTGTTTGCCCAAGTTCCTTTGCGAAGCATACGACCCAATATAGAAGGATTACTCTGTTTGCTATGAAGCAGATATAGCAAGGCTGCCAAGGAGGTGGCGAAGACTATGGCAGCTGAAGCTTATTCCTTGGCCGAGGAGACCAAGAGGTTGGATTATGAGCTCGTTGCTTTGAAGGGGTCTAATACTTCTGTCTCCACTTCTTTGCAACTTGAGACCGCTTTTTAAGAGATCGTTGACTTGAAAACTAGGTTTGACGCGATCTAAGTTAATTATGAAGGTGCAGAGAATGAGATTGGATGTTTACATACCTTAGATCCAGGATCTTAAGTTTGTAGTTTATGAGCTTCGTTTCGTTGCTTATGCAAAGGATGAAGAGTTGATTGTTGCTTATAATCAAGTGATCCACTTCAAGATAATCGTCGATAGGCTTGAACCCCAAGTGTTGGAATTTCAAGGTATACTGAAGATCAACGAAAGTCTGAAGAAGGAAGTGGATGAGCTATATCACGTCCGTGTTGGTTTGCTAGAAGAAGATGAGCAGCTGAAGGGTGAGAATGATAGGCTCGAGGTTTCGAGACCTTCTCTATTTCTCTAGAAGACTTGCTTGCTTTTACTTTTGAGGATTCCATTGGTAAAGTAGTTGTAGAAGTTGGTGCCCAAGCTGAGGCAGCCGGGGGTAAAGCATTGGATGATGCCACTGCTAAGTGCGTCGCAGCTGCTAAAGGTGTAGCGACCAAGTAGTAGTGGGATATCCAAGCTGTTGAAGTGTAGTCTTCTAGGTAGCCTTTATGATTTTCTTTGTTTTTCCTTGTAGCTATTGTTTTGCTTGAACTCCTTCGACCTTTACTAGTTGTTTATAAACATGTTTCCTTCACTTTTCTTCATCTTCGTTTCTTTTGTTCATGCCCTAACCTTTAGACTTTATAGACCAGTGGCATGCGTGCTACTTTTCTATAAGCAGACAGGCTCGCGTAGCCTATGGAACCGTAGGTGTTGGTGTAGAACTTTGCAAAGTTATTAGCCATAGGGTTGGCAGTCGGATGCCTTACTTACAGAAGAAGACAAGTCCGTGTAACCACTAGGTTGTTAACCTTGGCTTTCTCCAATTCCGTAGGTTGCGTAGCAAGTATCACAACACTTTAGGACTTGATGTAGGTTGTTTCGCACTTGGCATAGGTGAAGCTTATCGACTACGTAGCATGTCGGCAGTGGATAGAGCTTCGTATATGCTCGCTAGCTTGTTTAACCTTTCACAAAAATGTGCGTTTGTATAAGTCTAGCGTGGTTTTACTGCTCGAATGGCAAGTTGTAGGCAGTCTTCCGGAAATCGTAGGCTACCTTAGTGCCCTCAGTAACAGCTTTAGGGTTCCAAGGCAGCCGTCTGTAGGGCGTACTGCGTAATGTGCCCCCTCCGTCTCTAGGGCCCGGTTCCCCACGGATTAGGCCAAGAGACCTAAAATACTTCAGTTAGCTAAGCCTTAAAAAAGACCATTGTGGCTACTTCTAGGAATCCCGACGTAAGCCATCGTGCATCTAGTTATACTAAGGCTGCCAGGCTCATCCACGTCTGGATATTCGGAGTGTAGAGTTTATCCTCCCGTCTTGGAGAGCTGACCCATATGGGTGTCGGGCAATTTGTTTACCCTCTCGCACGGGAGAGCAATTAGTTTACCCTCTCGCACTGAAGAGCATGGTTGGTCCATCGGGGGGGCCCAATTCCTGCGATGAGTCCCTAAGAAGGGCATGGTCTTCTTTTGAAGTGCATGAGTGATCAGTTATTGTAAGCATGCAATCAAGCCAAGTTATGATTACTTCTGAATTCCTCATTGAAAAACGAGTGAAACGAACAAGAACTTAGCTGTAAGGTAGGAACTGCATAACAACTGGATAGTCCTCGGCTTGTGAGGTGGTGCCCGTTAAGCTGCTTGGGTCTTCGGGCTTTGATGTAGTGGGAGGTCACACATGGTACTTCCTCAGGTTGTAGGCGCTTCACTGTTTTTTGATCTTTTTGTCGTTTCTTGGTGGTGAGGGTGTAATTACTTTTGTCGCCTACTCTCCTGATCTTGTAAGGACCTTCCCATATGGGATTCATCTTTTTGGAGCTTTCTTTGCTGGTGGTGATGAAGGCTTTTCTTAAGACTAGATCTTCGAGCTGGAATTGCCGGATCTTGGTCATTTTGTTGTAGCTGGAGAGGAGCTGCTGGTGGTAGGCTGCGATGCGGGTGATGATCTGCTCGCGCTTTTCCTCTGCCAGGTCTGAGCTTGTGGCCAAAGAGAAATGAGTCTCACCGGTTGCTCATCTTTTGGTGGTACGATATGCCCATAGACATCTGAAGAGTTCGTCTAGCCATTTTCCCTTCTTACTGGTGGGGGATTTCTTGAGGCAGTGGAAGATCATCTTGTTGAATGCTTCAGTCTGCCTATTGCCTTGATGATGTCTTGGCATGGACATGTGCTGCTTGATGCCATATTTTTGGAAGGACTTCGCCAAATCTTTGCCCACAAATTGTGAGCTGTTGTCAGTGACGATGGATTGAGGGATGCCAAATCGGTAAATGATGTTCCTCCATATAAAATCTTTTATGTCTTTCTGAGTCGCGGTCGTCATGGGCTCTGCTTCTACCCATTTGGTGAAGTAGTCGGTTGCCACGATCATCATGTCTTTGCCTCCAGTAGTAGGCGGCATAGGTCATACCAGGTTGATTGTTCACTGCATGAATGGCGAATGACTCGTCTGCAGGTGTAACTTGCTGGCAGGCAGTGTTGGTACCAGCTTGTAACGTTGGCAACGGTCGTACTTTTGTACTAACTCCTTAGCATCTTGGTGCATGGTAGGCCATTAGTAGCTAAGAGCCTTCTGTACTGAGGATTGACCTCCGAAGTGATTTCCACAAACGCCTTTGTGGATTGAGCTTAGAACTTTCAAGTCATCGGGAGGCGCTAGGCAGCGGAGATGTGGTCTGGTGTAGGATTTTCGGATGAGAATGTCATTCCACATGTAGTAGCGTGCTGCCTTGATTTGGAGCTTCCTAGACTCTAATCTTTTCGTGGGGAATATGTCATTGACCAGGTAGTTTACAATTGGAGTTGTATTAACCTGTGACACCTCGGCTGCTAACTTCACCTCTATGCTTGGCTCGTCTAGATACTCCACCTGAATAGAGCGTCTGAGTTGGTGGTCGAGGGTGGAACCTAGGCCGTCTAGTGCGTCCACATGAGCGTTGTCTGCATGTGGAACTTGAGTGAGGGTGTAAGTCTGAAACGCCTCAAACAGTCTAGCTAGTAATTAGCTGGGAATTATAATGAATTGCTAGCTTTTTCACCGCCAAGTCTTTTACCATTCAGAAGCCTGCTAGTAGGGTCTCATATTATGCTTCGTTGTTGGATGCTTTGAAGCCTAGAGTGATCACCTGCTCAAGCGTCGAACTATCTAAGTGACAAGGACTACGCCTGCTCTCGAACCTTTGTAGTTGGATGCGCCGTGGACATGCAAATGCCAGAAGTCTCCATCGGGTGGAACAGGCGCGACTAGGGCGTGCTCAACTACCCCTGGGGCGTCATTGGGCCACTCTATTGCATTGTGAATGCGTGGTAGAGAGCCACATCTATTAATTTGAAAGATTTTCGAGCACAGTTACTTAGTGCTGAAGCTACTATTCAGTCCAGAATTACATTTCTAACTGCAAGTATGGCTGTAATGTATGTTCAAGGGGATCACTAAGAGAATTCATCTGGAAGACATAAGGGGGGATATCAAGGTGATAATTTCTCAGAATGAGAGAGTTCTAACAGTAGTTAAAGAAGTGGAGGTACTCAAGGGTATCAAGGTAGTTTTGGTTATAGAGGAAATGGGAATAGGCCTCAAAATGGAAATAGTTATTGGAACAATTCTCGGCCTTTCTATAATAACAGACAAAGAGGGGGTAATTTCTTTGGAAACTCTTACTCCAATAATGGTTCTAAAAATGTTTGGAATGGAAATACAAGTTTTAATGCTCTGGTAGTAATTGAATGTCAGATTTGCTCCAAAATGGGGCATACTGCTCCAAACTGTTTGAACATAGTTGACTATGGATCATCCTCGCAGACTTATCAGATCCTTATGTGTTAGATTTGTGGCAAGAAAGGTCACAATGCACTGGAATGCTGGCACATGAACAATTTTTCTTATCAATGACCATCACCACCTCCTTCCATTACAGCTTTTACTGCATAGAATTAGTCTATCCAAGGAATGACAGCAGCTGAGTTTGGACAGAATGTACAAGGAGTTTTTGCAATTGATACTTGGGTTTTAGATACAGAAGCTTCACACCATATAACATCAAATCTTGAGAATCTGAATCAGCCAATTCCATACAATGGGGATAACAAAATTACCATTGGTAATAGTGAAGGTCTGGTAGTTAAACATATTGGTTCATCTATCATCTCTACTTCTAATCATTCATTACTTCTGAAGAATATATTACATGTTCCAACCATTACGGTTAATCTTCTATCTGTTAAAAAGTTATGTAAAGACAATGGTTGTTGGTTTACCTGTGATGATCTTGTATTTTTCATACAGGACAAGACAACATAAGTGATATTGTACCACGACATGAGTATAGGAGAGTTATATAAGATTCCTGTGAGTGTGTTTTCCAGAAGATTTGATGCTCAATCATGTAAAGGTGATGTTTTTCTTGGCAAAGCGTTAGAGTTTCAACTTGGCATAAGAGACTTGGCCATCCATCAGAGGAAGTTTTGTCAATAATGCTCAAGGGGTTCGATAAATCCGTTAGTATGGATTCTAGTCCTTCTGTGTGTACTTCTTGTTTGTCTGGAAAAATGTGTAGACAACCATTTGTAGTAAGAGATACTAGAGCTAGTTTCATGTTTGAAAAAGTCCATTCAGATGTATGGGGTCCATCTCCTACTAAGTCATTGGAAGGATATAGATATTATGTAAGCTTCACTGATTAGTATTCAAGATTTATCTGGATATTCCCTATTATAAATAAATCTGATGTTTTCCAAGTGTTCATAAAGTTCCATTCTTTTATTGTAACTCAATTTAATTTTGCTATTAAATGCTTGCAAACTGATGGTGGGGGTGAATACATAAGTCACATATTTACACAGTTTTTGGAAACTAAAGGGATTATTCATTCTATTTGCTGTCCATATACCCCTCAGCAGAATGGTATTGTAGAGAGGAAACATAAACATTTAATAGAGACAGCTATTACTTTATTGATAGAAGCTCATGTTCCATTGATGTTTTGGAATTATGCTTGTTTACATGCTGCCTTTCTCATAAACAGAATGTCTTGTAAGACATTAAATATGAAATCACCCTATCAAGTTTTATTCTCTCAAGAACCAACAATTCATCCTCTGAAGATTTTTGGTACGGCTATTTATCCATTCTTGAGACCATATAACCAGCATAAATTACAATCAAAGACTAAACAATGTGTTTTTCTGGGATTTGCTGCTGGATATAAGGGTGTAGTATGCTATGATTTGTCAACAAGAAAGCTAGTACTGTCAAGGCATGTGATTCATGATGAGAATGTTTTTCCATTTAAGTTGTCTTCATCATCTCAAGCTGGGAATATGGATGGCCCTAAGAACTCGACTATCTCTCCAGCGATTATTCAAGTACATGATTTTAGACATCAAGATCATCATACTTTTCAGGTACCTGCTACAGTTCAATCTGGATGTCCACAGGTTATTGAAGATAGTACTGAGCATAGTTCACAGAATCTGAGAATGCTAAGTAACACTGCACAGGATCTCATTACTACTCCTACAGGTTCTTTCTCCTCTACTCCAACAATGTCTTAACATACAATATCATTGTTGCCTATCCATAGTCCATCACAGTTAGAGGTACACATTCCTATCTCTACTTCCTTATCTGATACCATGCCTCATGAAACATCTGGTCATCCAATGATTACACGATTGAAGTCTGGTACTATAAATCAGAAATCCTACATTGCATTTATTGCTTCATGTCCTGAACTACACTCTTTAATGTTGGATGATGATAGCACATTTGTTGGAGGTTTTCTTTTGTGGCTTCAATTAATGATTCAGATGAGCCATCTAGCTTTCGAAAAGCATCAATTATACCTCAGTGGCAATCTGCAATGCAAGAAGAGTATAATGCTCTTAAATCTCAGGGAACTTGGCAACTAGTACCTCCTCCACATGACAGGTCTATCATTAGCAGCAAATGGATCTACAAAATCAAGAAAAATCCTGATGGAAGTGTGTCTAGGTACAAAGTTAGACTTGTAGCTCAAGGATTTTCTCAAGAACAAGGTCTTGACTACTCTGAAACTTTTAGTCCAGTGGTGAGACATACAATTGTAAGGCTTATTTTGTCCTTGGCAGCAATTCACAAGTAGGAGTTGAGGCAGTTAAACATCAAAAATGCTTTCTTACATGGAGAGTTGCAAGATGAGGTTTATATGAAACAACCTCTGGGCTTTGTTGATCCTTCTCATCTGAATTATGTTTGTAAGTTAGTCAAGTCTCTATATAGTCTCAAACAAGCACCAAGGGCTTGGAACTCAAAGTTTACTAGCTATTTGCCAACATTGGGATTTAGTGCATCATCTTTTGACACAAGTTTATTTGTGAAAACTGGTGAGAATGATGTATTGTTCTGTTATTATATGTGGATGATATCATCCTCACTGGATCCAATGTTACCAAAATTCAAGCTGTGATTCAAGATTTGGCGGGAGTGTTTGATTTAAAGGATATGGGAAGACTTACATATTTTCTGGCCTTACAAATTCACTATAAAGCTAATGGTGACATATTTGTTAATCAATCCAAGTATGTCAAGGATCTCATTCATAAAGATGGTATGAAGTCTTTTAAACCTACAAGTACACCATGTAAACCTCACAGTCAGTTGTTACTCACTGAGGGCACATCTTTAAAGGATGCTACATTGTATAGGAGCTTGGTTGGATCATTACAATACTTGACATTTACTATACCGGATATAGCATTTGTTGTCAACTCTGTATGCCAATTCATGACAGCACCAACGGATGTTCATTTCAATTCTGTAAAGAGAATCTTGAGGTATCTTCAAGGGACTTTAAAGTGTGGCATTACATATACATCTGATACAAATATTCATTTGACTGTATACTCAGACTCGGATTGGGCTGCTAATTTAAACACACAAAGATCAGTGACTGGATATGTAGTATCTCTGGGCAATAACCCTATATCTTAGCAGTCCAAGAAACAAACCTCAGTATCTAGGAGCTCAACAGAGGCTGAATATAAAGCACTGACATATACGACAGCTGATGTGACTTGGATCAGGTTGTTATTGAAGGATATATGAGTTGTTCTACCTAAGCCACCAACCATTTACTGCGATAACATGTCAGCTATTGCTTTAAGTGCCAATCCAATGTATCATTCTCGAATTAAACATCTAGATACAGATTATCACTTTGTTCGGGAAAGAGTTCACAAGGGTGACTTGTTGGTTCAGTATCTGTCCACTGATGAACAAACAGCCGATGTGTTAACCAAAGGCCTTCACAGTCCTACCTTTACTCGACATTGCTTCAATCTCAAGCTCGGTTACCCTAGTTGAGATTGAGGGGGGATGTTAACCTATATTGACTAAAAATATGAAGTGCCATGTCATCATAAAGGTTGTTAGAATCTGTTGAATTGTTAGGATCTGTTGGGATAAGATTGGTTAGTTAATCCTAGTAAGCTAAGATTGTAAGAAGGGCGGTTACTCTTGTATAAAAGAATAGAATGTGAGACTGCAAGAGTGTATCAAATAATCAAAAGAATATTCAGATTTTCTCTTAGTTTTCTCTGTGTCTTTCTGCTTCCTTCTTCTTCCTTCCTTTTCTTCTTCGTTTTCTCTTCGTTACTGTGATACAATTGATACTATTAATAATAGATAGATATGCAGGTGAATTTAAATAAGAGTTGGATGTGTAGAAATCAGTCTAAGCAAAGGGGGTCATATTTGAATACATTAACATTGCCATTTAATTAAGAAAATAACCTAATTTCATCATAGTGCATGAAAAATCAACAATAGCTTAAGGTCATTATTTACGTAGAAAATTGATCTAAAAGATTATGGTGAAAAATAACAGTTTTTTACACTTAGTAATGTAGAAAATTAAATGGGTAAATATATCGTTCTACTTTAAAACCAAGGATAATGCATGATAATTTCATTGTAGTTATTAAAACCCTTCTAGCTTCTACTTAGACTTGTGGGAGACATGCATGCAAGCATGCATGGGAACAATAGCTAGCTAGCAAAATCCAATAGATTACGAGGCTTCTGGCTCCACTTGGAATATATCGGCAGCTACTGTTACAGTATAAATTAGAAAGAGACTTGCACAAAGTTATAGTTTTTCGCTAATCCTATTCGATGTCGACTAAACAGTCATACAGACAGCTTTTGTACAAACAAAACCTTAGTACGCTTGCCGTCTTAACCTCAAATTTTACAAACCCTAGCTCTCTTAAACTCAATCATATATATCGTATTCTTCGATCAATACACACACATGTTGGAAAATTAGTTATTATTTTATTTTAGTTTATGGTTTCCTTGTGGGACAAGGATATTAGAGTTTTCTATATCCTTTAAGGATTAGGATTTTGCTTTAGTTTTCACTATATATAGTAGTGCTTGTATTAGTTAGTTTTAAGAAGTCAGTCACAATGTAGTCTCTTAGGATTTTGTAGCCCTTTCGGCATTCTTATTTGTTTAATAATATTTCTATTATTTTGTTAGTCTCATTCGTTGAGCACTCTGATATTCAACTTGGTATCAGAGCAGGTTTGATCCTTCGGGATTTAATCTGCCCTTGATTCGTATCAGTTTGTTTGTCCGTCTTGTTCCTTGTTAGATTGTCGTTGGTTTAGTTTGAAAAAAAAAAAAAAAGGTTGAATTTGTTTACTTGGGAGGGCCGAGGCACATCGTGCTGAACCCAGAACCCCAGTTCGAGACCACCACGAATCTGCATATGTCTGCAACCTACCCGCACCGCTTGAATTCGCACCTGCTCGAACTGCTGCAATCATTGCAGCCAAGTTCAATGAACAGGACCACTGTCGCACCACTACACCTGCAGCTGACGCGCTTTTGCGACCCCGTTCGAACCCGTCTGCATCCGCACCTGCACCCAGATCCTTTGTTGTCGTCTCGCAGCCGCCAAGCCATCCAGTTACCCACCGCTGCATCACCGTATCCAGGCCCGCCTGGACCACTCCTGCAGCAGTACAAGATCTGCTTCATCTGCACTCACTCCTGGATCCATCTTCGCCTCACTGACCTCTGCACCCTGCGCGTTTTGCACTAGAGTTCCTGCACTTGTTGATATGGAAAGGAAAAGGGGGACGATAGAGAAAAAGGCAAAAAAAAAAAGGAAACTGAAGAAAAAAGAGGAAGAAGGAGAAAAGGCAAAAAAATGGAAAAAAAAATAAAATTGGTTGTTTGATGTTTGAGGTTTTGGCCCACACGGGAAGAGAGGAAAAATGGGTTGTAGGCTATTTGCTGCCCAATTTGGGCTATTATGATTTGTTTGAAGGCCATTGGTTGGGCTTTGTTGATTGAAACCTGAATTGTTCGTTTGCTCGCTTGATTGCTCGCCCGCTTGCCTTGTCGTGTCCGCCTAACAGAGCTTGCCTTGTCGTGTCCGTCTAACGGAGCTTGCCTTGTCGTGCTCGCCTAACGGAGCTTGTCTTGTCGTGTCCGCCTAACGAAGCTTGCATCCGCATCTGCTTGTTGGCAAACTAATGACGTGTAACGCCATGGGTTTGACGGGGGGTGTTGGAAAATTAGTTATTATTTTATTTTATTTTAGTTTATGGTTTCCTTGTGGGACAAGGATGTTAGAGTTTTCTATATCCTTTAATGATTAGGATTTTGCTTTAGTTTTCACTATATAGAGTAGTGCTTGTATTAGTTAGTTTTAAGAAGTCAGTCACAATGTAGTCTCTTAGGGTTTTGTAACCCTTTCGGCATTTTCGTTTGTTTAATGTAGTCTCAGTCACAATTGAGTACGAGCATACACTCAAACTTTATCTCAACATGCAAACACACTACCTACTATTGGATAAGAACGAAATGACATTGACACACGTTTGCGATATGATTATTAGACAAGTTGCAGCGCACCGTCGCCGTTCTTTTTTATCGTTTTCCTCTGCTTTAAGGATCAGATTTCAAAGGGTTATTCTCATCTACACAGCTGTTTGATATTTACTTAAAATTTTCCCTTCCCTTCGTTTTCTTTTTCCATTACAATTATTTTTTTTTAATTATTTTGGAGTTTTTAGTATTGTTTTTAACATGAAATGAAGGACACAAATGATGAAAAGG
Source organism: Malus fusca (assembly GCA_035220775.1). Taxonomy (NCBI): domain Eukaryota; kingdom Viridiplantae; phylum Streptophyta; class Magnoliopsida; order Rosales; family Rosaceae; genus Malus; species Malus fusca. The sequence continues at coordinate 20,387,095 of CM069073.1, read as the reverse complement.
TAAAAGGGGCTGTTACGAACTTTATTGCTCGCTTATCTGAATTACCATCACTGCCTCCCTGTCATAAAATTTGATGAGGTAGATCAGGGCAACATACAGGTTTTTTTGTAATAGGAACGAAAAATAAGGAAGAAGTAAAATGGATGAACCTGGATGATATGGAGGCTAGGTTCGAGTAAATTATTGGGTATATATTTGGCCAATCTATCTGCTGCATTGTTTGCTGTTGGTTTGTTTGTCTGCATTGCGCATTGAATTTGGCCCTTATTTTGGGTTTGATTCACAGTGGTTATTATTTTTGGATGCGCTTAATGTATGGATGTGTTGTTTCCAAATCAAGAAATTAGTCGGTATATACTATTTTACATATATAAGCAAGAAAAAAAGCTGAAGATAAATCAATTTTTGAACAGTTTCTGCGCAAAGAGTTACAGTTTGGTGATTATTACATGGAATGCAAAGTAAAAATTGAAACACTATTAAGAATATAGGTAATTTTCTATAAATAATCAATAAAATAAATTTATCCGACATTTCGGTACTGATATTTAAAGCAGAGGAAAAAGATGTTAGATACACCAAAACAGATGTTGCATTTCAATTTTTGAACTAATTATCTCCTTTGTACGTGATATAACTATACGTATTTTTGTAACTGTTCGTAGTTAAGTCTAATAAAATTCCTATCTTTCGACCAAAAAAAAAAACTATACGTATTTTTATCTTACTTTTTTTTTAGAAAACTAGATTTTAATCCTTAAATAAGATCAAGTTCAGAAAATTATCTAATACAAGATTAAAATTTTATTTTATTTATAATTTTATGGTGCTCATAAATTAAATTTTATGAAAATATTATAAATTTTAATTCTCATTATGGTAAGTATCTTATATAAGAAAATATTTTTGTAAAGATTTTTCGGTACACATGTTCTTGCATATTTTCTTATGTGCCACTAATTCATTACAATATATTTAGATACGAACATTTCGATACACTAGGTTAGTATAATATGTTTAGGTACTGATATTTCGGTACACTAGTTTATTATAATATATTTAGGTACCGACATTTCGGTACACTAGTTTAGTATCATATATTTAGGTACGGAATTTTTCGCTACACTTATGTTTTTGCATATTTTCTTATGTGCCACTAATTCACTACAATATATTTAGGTACGGACATTTTGGTACACTAACTTAGTAAAATATATTATGATATGGACGTTTAGATACAATAATTAGAGGAAGTAAAATAAATATAATGAATTAAAATGTGTAAAATAATAAATAATTTTAATTTTAATGTAATGACATTAAATAAGATATCTATTAATTATTAAAACAAAAATATAATATAAATTTAAATTTAAATTAAGTACACATTAGAGGAATAAAATCAATATCCAATTTAACATCAAATTTTTATTAAATTTTAATCTTCTTCAATTTCATGCCCATCAACTATATTTATCTGTATGCAATATTCATAATCTTATCACTTCAAAAGTAGTTTGCAACTTGCACGAAGGTGGAGTAGGATATTCTACTATATATTTCTTTGATACCACGATCGATAGCAATTGGTGCAGTGCAAAGATAACAGCTCAAACAAAAGAGAGCTGACCATGAATATTATTAGGCTTATTATATTTATACCCCACATATTGTTAAATAAACCTCACATACTTAATACACCCTACATTTACTTTTTCAATTAAAATTTATCTTAATACACCCCATTTACTTCCTCATATTACCCTCCCAGCCCCATTCTCAACATACACCTTACATTTTCTATATACACTCCACATTTTTTATACACCCCACATTCTTCACATCTTATAGTACTCAGTCAAAATCAAGATTGGAGGAAGATGAGGCTGCTGAGACTCTGTTGAAGGTGGCAAACGAGGTAATACGTGGGTGCTAATAAAAAAAGCCATATTATTATTACATTCCTAGTGGATGACTTAACTAGTTTTTAAAGCATACTTAGATTAGAATAAATAAATAAATAAATATAAAATAAAAAACTCAAAATTGAATTTTGGAGCATTATGCGATGTAATCGAATATTTCCAAATGCATCAACAAGTTTGATCTAGAATCAATTTGATAATGCTTTTACATATTGTCTACTTTCTATTTTTAAAATAAAAGAGGGGAAAAATATGAAAAAAAAAATTGTGAAGGAGACGAGGAAAAGAAAAGATCATTAAAATGAGTCGATCTGCAGAAGGTGTGTTGTTTTTTGTTTAATTATTCGTTTTAGGCAAGTTTGATTGTTTCTGTTCAAAGTGAATCTCCCTTTAATGAGAGAAATATGTCGTTGTCTTTAAAAAACTAACAGTAGTTTAGAATCATTTTCTTTTTTATTTTGCTGGAACCCTTTTTGCATTCCATAAAATGTAACCATGTTATTTCGATATCTTTCTTAAAATCATTCCTACTTTTCTTTCCACTCTACGACTCTCACTGTCACACATTGTTTTCTAATATCGCTTATCTTTGATCTAAACTTAATAAACAAACAAGGTTAGTATCAAAGAGATATGCTACATGCAAGTAATAAACAAATAAAATATCATAAAAATTTGTAAGCTGTGAAACGAAAAAGAGAAACCCATATATATATATGTATGTATGTATGTCTGTATGTATATGTACCAGCTGATCTTTGATTGAAGAATGTCGACATGTTCTTGACATCTTTGCACCCGGACAAGGATCCTCTTCGGATCCTTTTTGTGGGAATCCGATGATCAATTAATCGTATATGTTTATCGTAAATTGTACGGTTAGTTTTCGTTAGATACTATTTATATTTAATTTAAAATTTAAAATTTAAAATAATTTATAACCACATGATATATGATAAACGGACATGATTGATTGATCATCTGAATCCTCATAAAGAAGATCAGGAGAGGATCCTATTCCTTTGCACCCATCTGCATTATTGAACTTTTCTAGTACTGACTTAGCTCGAGCGTCAATTCATGTCAGTTACAGCTAGCTATGCAAGCATGAGGGGAGGCATATGAAATAAAGATTCGCATTCATGAGGGATTCCTAAATTTATATTCTTAAAGGCAGTTTAATTTTAAGATTGTTGTTTGAATATAATATATAATTCAAAGATCTTTAATTTCTTTAGTGGGGAAATGATTAATCGATATTCACTAGAGATAAACAAAATTAAACCGTTGAAGATATGACTTCTCTAATATTTTTTAAATTCACTAGAGGGAAATGATTTTTTAAATTCCTAATTAAGTTAATTATATCCATAAATCAAGTACCTATTTGGGAATAGTAGGATTTATTTGAAAATGGTTTTAGATCACCAAAAACGTTTATAATAATATTTCATAGAAAGTATGCACTTAAAGGCTTTCTGAAAGTAGCATCTCCTATGTGCTTTCATCTGGAAGCACTTCAACAGCTTTTTAAACAAATACTTTAAAAACAAACATTTGTATAAAAAGTTTTCATAAACACTTTTAGCATTCAGGAGGCTAAGCAACACAATGGATTAGTTATAGTAATTTTATTCAAATTCATCTTTGACGAGAATCAAATCTAAAATTTCTTGCTTATAAATAAAATAAAATATCACTAGAAACATTTAAACTTAAAACCTTTCACTTACTCAATGATATCCAAAGCAATTTTTTTAAAAAGCAATAGCATATATAAAGTATTCGAGCCTTTCTAAGAAACATTTCCGCCTATATTTTTGTCCGTTTCAACTACTCATATAGGAATGCTTTACCAATGTGAACTTTTCAAAGCTCTCTTTTATTGATACTAGCATTCATGCACGCGCTCACGCATGTATGAAACATTTTTTGAATCACGACGTGTTACGTTCGATTCACACCTTTTAAATGTACTTATATGCGTAAATTGACAAAAGGAAAGTCAAATATTTCAATTAAATGAATAATCTTAGATCATGCTAGAAGAAACCCCTCATAAACCAATTAAAGCAGCTGAATTCACATAATAAAATAGACCTCTATTCAATTTACATTAAGAATAGAGAAAATAATATTTAATAAACAATTGATTAAATCACATTATTGTTAGTTGATTGTGAGGTTAAGCCCACCCCCTTAGTGTAGATAATATCGTTTGTTAAAAAAAAAAATCATTTGACAACTAATTTAATCACATTATTATGCTGGTGCAAAAAACTTTTTTATAACTGGCATTACACGCCTCTTAAGATATTTTGAATGTGTTTAAAAATAAAGAAAATAATATTTAATGAACAACAGATTGAATCACATTATTACTAGCCTATTATAAGGTACTAATTATAAAAATTAAAACAAAATTAATTATTTAAAAACACTGTTAAAATGACAAAAATATTCGTGCCACATTTGATGCATTATTTTGGACTGCTTTTGAAGTTTTTTTGTTTGAAATGCATTTCTGTCCACTTTTTTTTTTTTTTTTTTTTTGTGAAGCTTGTGACCCCAAAAATCACTATTCAAAAGCCCTGCCGGCTTTATATATAAGATTAATTAATATTTCTTAGGCAAATAAAAAGCATCATGGTATTATATAGAAGGATAATACTATAGAGACTAAATTTGTAAACTAAATGATATGTCACTAATAGGAAGAAGCACGTTTATCAACGTTTAAGTAATAAATCAATCATTAATTTTCATGTCCTTTAATTTTCAAAACTTTATTTATAAATTTAATCTTTCTACCTTTCATCTATATAGAATATGCTCATCACCACACACTCCCATACCCTCCATACTATTTTCTTTTCCACCAACAAACAGACACATATACTTCTGAGTACATCAGGCTAAAAACTAGGCATGCCACATGTTTAGCATTGCCCTATTTTACATATTTACAATTTGACCCAATAAACAGCCAAGACTTTTAGGGGATACTCTAGGCTTCTATATGATTCATCACTTCCTCTGTAATATGTTGTCTTGTGTTGTGCTTTTTACTTCATAAATATTGCTGCCTCTCTCTCTCTCCCCAAAAAACCATTTTCATCAGCTTTGCAAATTGGAAAACCACCAACAAAACAAGACTCAGTAGCCACTCAGTGACGGTCGGAGAGAATGCCTCTCTCTTATTGTGTGGCGGAGAACAAACCATGCTCGCGTTGGGTTCAGAAGTATTTCAAGGACTGCCTTTGCAATCTCAACGATGACATCTCGTTTGTTTTTGGTCTGATAAGCTTGGTGTGTTGGGGGGTGGCTGAAGTTCCTCAAATCATCACAAACTTTCACACCAAGTCCAGCCACGGAGTCTCCCTCGCCTTCCTTTGCACTTGGGTCGCCGGGTTAGTTTTTGACTGACGACTAACTCTTAGTCCAGTAATATTTCATTTCTCATTTCTCAGTGCTCAAATCTCCCTCTTCCCTAAATAGAAAAAGGTGGTTTAAAGTTATGTAATATGTTATTAAAAATTAATTAATTAATTAAATTTTTTTTTTTTGGGTTTCATGCAGGGATGTGTTTAATTTATTGGGTTGTTTTCTGGAACCAGCAACGGTGAGTTAACCCAGCAAATTGCTATATATTGTCTTTCTATCTGCCATAGTTATGTTGTTTGCTAGTCTGGTGGTCCAGAAAACCATCAGCGGGTGATTGGCTCTGGTTAAAACCATTATCTTTATCTTGATGCATGACACAGGGTCTCCGCCATATACTGTCAGATTTTTTTTCCGTTAACTTTGTTAAGTTTCTGGTGTAAAATATTTTAATTGTAGCCATTTTTTTTATGCAGTTGCCGACCCAGTTGTACACAGCTCTGGTAATTGCATCTCCAAAAACTTTGATATATTTGCTATGGCCAAATTGGATTGTTCATCCCCGTGGTCATAGGACACTTGCATGATGACCCCGTGGTGAAAAAACTAGGAATTAAACCCTTGTGGTATAGAATGTTAGCAAATTTAGTCCAAAAATAAGATTTCTGTTAAATGATTGTTAAAAGTTGGGGTAAAACTGTATTTTCAGTTCCAATTGACATTGAATTGTGGCTTTTTTTTATTTAAAAAATTAAGCATTATTTTTTTTGTTAATTGTTATAAAAAAAATTATTTATTTTAAATGTCAATTTGAACTGAAAATACAATTTTACCCATACTTTTAACAGAAATCTTACTTTTGGACTAAATTTGCTAACATTCTTGACCACAGGGGTTTAATTCCTAGTTTTTCACCACGGGGGTCGTCATGCAAGTTTCTTATGACCACGGGGATGAATAATCCAATTTATATTTGCTTTTCATTGCAATTGCACTCGTAGCAAGAGATGATAAGGTTAAAATTCACGACACGTTAGGCCCATGTCCGAATCTATAGTAGGACCTAGTTTTTTTTTATAATATTTGTCCAAATTAATCCCATCAATTCAGGGGAGTCACTGGGCATTAAGTAGGTCATTAATTACTTTAATTTTGTGAATGAGAATTTTAGTTTATGGAGTGAAGGATTACTTTGGTGGCTAGGTTTTTTTTTTTTTTTTTTTTTTCAGTCCACCACATTTCAAGTTTAAACTCTCTCTTTATATTAGTAATATCGCGTTTTTTTAAACTTTAGTTTATGACATGTTCTTTTATTTTTCTTTAATTAATAGCTCTACACAGCAAGTACTGTAGTATTAGTATTGCAAAGTGTGTACTATGACTACATCTATACATGGTGGAAATGCCGAAATATCACAGCAAGACAGAAGGTACAACATCCATTTCAATTTTAATTTTTGGCCCTCAATCCATCAATTATTTTCTGAATTATTGTTATTAACTGAAGCCGGTCGGCTGGGTAAAACGAGGGTCTAATGATCAATTATCATGTAATTAGGATGAAGAAGAGAATAAAAAACCATTGAATCCAAAGTTGGCTGATTCAGGCATTCCAATACCAAGTGCTTCACCCAAAGCCACTCCTAAAAGGGAGTTCTACTATACGTATGTAACCTCCTACAACTTCCACAGATATATGTTCCATAATTATGATGTAATCTTAACTTGATTGATAAAACTGAGATTCTTGTTAATAAATTGGGATACTTTGGATGCGGTCCCTAATCCTTAACATTCTTTGACTAAAATCTTATAATGATATTCAAAGTTTGATCGATCAAAGTCCCTTTACTTTGTACACCTCATTATATTACAATTAATAGTTATATTTTTATAGTTTTGACATTAATTGTTTGATATTTTATGAGATATATAATCCTATAAATTTAAAATCCCTCATTATAATACTATTAGAAATGGTTACAATAAAAAAATTCAAACATTTTGATTGAATAAATGGATAAAAACTATGTAAAAATAAGAAATAATAAATGGCAAAAGAATGTATCCATAGTGTTAAAAAAATTGGTACATTTCACATATAACAAAGTGGTACATTAATAAAGAAGAATGGGTACATTATAAATAAATTAGGGTACAGATAAAAGATTAAAAAATTATGAGTACAAATGAATTTTTTTTTTAAATATAGGCGCTAAAAGAAATTAATAAAATACTACAAATTTAAAAAAATGTTGCAAATTAAAAGTGGGTACAAACTAAAAATATAAATATATGATACAAAGTTTAGGCATAAAACATAAATATACCATATGTAATTTTTCTATCTTTAATTAAATATACAATGTCACGTGACGGTATACACATGAGTACAAACACAATTAAAACTTTAAAAAATATGGGCACAAAAAGAAACTAATATATGGGCACAACAAAAACTAAAAATATATGATAAAAAATTTAACCATAAATATAAATACACTAATTATAACATTTTTAACACTAAAGGAATATATTTAAAAAAAAAAAAGTTTTATTATTCAAATAATTAATTATGTTATTAATATCCAAGGACCTTGATCAAAAATTAAAAATGAATAGGATTTTAATCAATAAAGTAGTAAAAAGAATAATATGAACTTAATTTCTCCTTAATTTTTACAGGTCGGCGAGATCTTTGGCTGGCAGTGGTACTCCGCCGTTTCGAACGTATATGAGGGCAGCTAGAAGTGGCCCTTCTGCAATGACAATAGACAGTGACTCATCTTCTGAGGATGAGTCAGCTCCAGTTACATCCAACAAGAACTCTGTTACCCAGCCTAGGCCAATCCCAAGATTGGTGAGCCTCACAAATCTAGTTTCCGACTTATGGTCATTTTATACATGGAGGCAGATTGTCTGCCGTCCTATTTGGGTGCCATTTTCATCCCTTTTTATTTTGTGCAGTCACTGTTAAACCACGTCAACATTTTATATTAATTTTTTATAGAGATAATAAGACAAAAAATAATAAGAACATAAAATGTTGACGTGACTTAACCGTGACCGTACAAATAAGAGGGGATGAGAAGGGCACTCAAACAGAAGGGCACACAATCCGTCTCCTTTATACATTGCCTAAGGGATGTGTTATCCACACACCCCATTTTACTTCTCACACACCCTTTGATAATTTTTGTTCATTGATCTTCCTCAATTCATCCGATCCGACGGCCAAAAATTAAAAAGGTGTGAGAGAAGTAAAATAGAGTGTGTGAATATCACACCCCTTGCCTAAAACTATTCACCTTTAATAACAATTGTTACATTTTGTGTCACATCAGTTAGTAATGACGAGTTGACATATATATGTAGTCCTGCTCTTTAAAAAATTGCAAAACATAATTAATTAACACATGTTTCCTATACTATATTGTTTTGATTTGCTCACCACTTTATGTACTATAATTCCAGGCAGGGTACGGAACATTTCTAGCTACATCACTTAACTTGCCTTCACAAACAAAGGGTTTGGCACAAGTATACCTGGGAGTAACTGGGAGGAAACTCTTGCAGGTATGATTGGCGGTCACACGAACTATATTTATCTATTAATACCGCTTATGTGAAAATTCACATGATCCTTAATTAGTCTAGATTTACACTGTTATGTTGTTTAACAATCCAACGAGTACATTTTTTTCATCCAAAATAGTCTTTATATATATATTAGTGTTTGTACAGGAACACTCAGTTGAGCATAGTACCTTTGGTCAATGGCTGGGCTGGCTAATGGCTGCTATATACATGGGCGGTCGACTCCCTCAGATTTGGTTAAATGTGCGTATACATTTTACTAAATAAGGAGTTATCCTTAGCCTTTGAATTAAATAGGCACAGCTGATATATAAAGGAGATGCACTTCTTACTGTTTTTTATTCATTCGTATCTCTGCCACTATCAAAACGTTTATTTTACCCTATTTATCGATTTTGTTTTGGACGTTCCTAACTTAGTCGCTGTGTGGTTTACATTGGCCAGATTAAAAGAGGAAGTGTGGAGGTAATTCTTTACTTTTTTATTCCTTTTGTAATTGTATTTAATTGCATATGATCAGTATATAATCCAGCTGTTTAAAACTATTGGTTTTGTACATACAGGGATTGAATCCTCTAATGTTCGTCTTTGCACTGATCGCAAATGTCACTTATGTGGGAAGGTATGCAGTACTCTCTCTACTCTTATCATCTTCTTATCTCCATTTCCTCATGCTTCTCAATTAATTTGTTTGAATATTCCAATTTGCAGTATACTTGTAAGAACTACCAAGTGGGACAGCATTAAGGCCAACATGCCATGGTTGCTCGATGCTGCAGTTTGTGTGGCACTTGACTTATTTGTATCCTTTGCTAGTCCTCAAGCATATTAAAACAGTTCAACTTTATGATACATTTAGTAATTACAACATCTACGATATTTACTGATCACTTTGTTAGCACATCTTTAACGTAAGTGAAATGTGAGGAATGTGACCAGATGTGGTCGGTGAATATGACAGTTAAAAGCATGTGTTATAATAGTCCCAACTTTATGTTACATTTAGTAATTATTGTACTTACTATACTTACCGATTACTTTGTTCCCTCGTCTTTTACACAAGTGAAATGTGAGAAATATGGCCAACAATGTGATTGGTAATTGTAAGTATGATACATATGATTTAATGATATCCCTTGACAAGCATAACAACAGATAATTTTGCAGTACATATACTATAAACACTGGAGGAAAGGGACTACAAGAGGTGAAGAAGACTACACGTACTATAAGGAAGCAAATAATGCTGCAGCTTCTTGAAAGCACTTCATGCTGAAATCATATCCAAATCTAGAGCACCATAATTAATCTTTCTATCTCCTTATTATTGCTCGGGTTGTTCTTGTCGAGTGAATGATCATAATCTGTATTTTAATTTTGTCGAATTAGGAATTTCCTTTTTTAATTTGTTTCTTGGGAGCATGATCATCGTAAGTTAGGAATGTGAGAATGCTGACAGCGATTGTGAGTCAGGTCAAGCAGTAGCAGTAGTGGGCTTGAGGCATTCTCCCCCGTTGACAGTGATAAATAGTATGTTTATGTGGCTTTAGTCTTAACTGATGATGCTGTTTAATTTATTTACCAGGGAAAGCCATTTTCATCACCTAACACGTTTGGTGGGTATCACCAATGCAATTACATAATTGTGTTGCTAGACCAACGAAAACCTATGGACCTAAATTCAAATATTCAGGTCCACTAAAGAACATAATTCATCTATGTGAACAGTGAATTTCACCAACCCTCAAAAACCTAAATTAAATTAAGGGAACTTTAACGAAAAGCTCTTGGTACTGTTCACTTTAACGAAAAACCACATTTTTACACTAAAAAGTCAATTCTGGTACTATTCACTTTACTCTTTATTTTTTCCTTATAGCTAAAACTCAAAGCTTTCAAGCCATTTTCATTAGTTTTCCTTTAAATTAATTGTTGTGCAACTGTTTAATGCTAATTTTTTTGGGCAAGAATTTTTTTCTAACTTTGTGTTATCGTAATTCAATTTATGAATGTTTTAACTTAAAAAAAGAAATCCGACAATTTTCAATATCGAACAAATAACATCAATCAACCACTCAACCAACCAAATTAATCAAAATTCAGTATAGAAACCAACCAATCACTCAACGAACCGAACAAATCAATGGCTACATATAAAGTGTGGGATAATTGTTTACGCTGGATCTATTCTAATTATTATATTATTTTGACCTTTGGATCTAAATTTCAGGCGTTGGATCTTTTTTTACGTTTGATTTAAAAAAAATAATTTGAACCATTAGATCAAAATAAAAAAATTGCTAAAAATTTGAATTTAAGAGTGTTCATGGCAGTTGTGTTTAGGCTACAAATAAAAATAAGGAAAACTAATGAAAAGGGTTTGAAAACTTAAAGTTTTAAAAATAAGGACAAAATAAAGGGTAAATTGAATAGTACCATGATTGACTTTTAGTGTAAAAATTGGTTTTTCGTTAAAATAAACAGTACCAGGAGTTTTTCGTTAAATTTCCCATAAAAATAAGGCGTACTATGGGGCCAAACTACTTTTATCTTCACAAAATTGCACAACTCCTATCCACCTTCGAAACCCAATTGAGGATCATATCTTGGGTCTAGGATGACTAGCTCACTCCACTCTAACTCGTCCGAGGGCACATATAGATTCCTCCCTCAAGTGCATTTGCCTCGCACCTACCCAGAAAATATCTCGCTTCCTTAAATATCGACGTACACGTCATATAACACGCTATTATCACCACTACGATCGTGCGAACCACCATAAAACACAACCGAGGTCCACAAACCAAGAATTATAGTCATTGTCATGCCAAATGACCGATATACTCGCGCTTTAGCTCATAGTAAGATCGATGTTTCTCTTTCTTCATTACTTATAAGTAGAACCAGACGTCTTCAAGCTCACGACCTTTGTCAAACTCAATCTCTACGATTAAACAAAACCTTAAGTGGTTCTTCAATCAACTGAACTGTTTTTCAGTACAAACCCAATGGCTCTTCAACAAACCTTTAGCTACAACCTCAAAGCCTTCATTCAAAGCAAACACTACCTACGTTCCCTAAGATCTAAAACTCTTATATCTTTGCGACACCATGGTATGATTCGATTAATGTGTCATTTTGATCACCTTAATTTCCTTACAGAGGCATATGTTCTGTACTAAGTCCAATTTGATACCACTAATCTCAGTGGACTCCTTTAGCATTATCTCACCCTTTATAGCCTGAATCTTGTAATAGTTTTACTGACTTCTTTACATTTTCAGTCAATTTACATATCTAGTCATGTAGCTCGGCTCATCAGCCTAGATTCGACTTTTATAAACGTTTGTAATCTTGACTCCATCATGAAATGATTACATTCTGTTTTTTTCCTTATTAGTTTCCAATACTTTTTGTTTGCATTTGAGGTAAAAACAGAAAAGTTACAATGAATTTTAAGTCCTTGTTCGCTCGAGGCATAAAAAAGAACTTATATGAATTAGCATCCCACGTGGTGCATAATCATTTGGTTAAGAAGTCAACACGCAACTTTCTCATACATTCAAACACAAACACTGTCGGTTGACAACCTCCAATAGTAGCACACATATTCTCTCTTTTTCTCAAGCCATTCCACGATACTGAGACTGAAATCAACATTTGAGAAAAATACATGTTAAATCCAATCCAGACTCCCTTATAGTTTTGACACCAACAAGTTGCCCGCGCATCCGGGTTACTATCTTAACCACTTACTCTGCATTTGAAGGATAAATTGAAAAGTACTAGAGATTCTAAAATGACAATCCGATATATTATTTTGGTTATTCGAGCTAGTATATAAGCTAAACCCTAGACTGCTCTCTTTACTCTGGTCATGCCTTTCTATGATGTGGAGTTTGGGCTCCCTTCACATTACTCTTTGCCTTTAGGAATGAAAAAGTGGAAATGTATTTGCACTAAATATTGAGATATATTACTATATTAGCCTTCAAGAATCAATATTGCTGATGTTTTGAGAGTTGGACAAAGAATTATCATTCAGTGAGCAATTTAAGTTGTTTCTACTCTTTTTGTAGTCCCAAACTTCTAATGCTTAAAGCCAGAGCTGTTTGTATGACTTAAGAGAGAAATTTAATCAGATCTGTGTAATTGTAATTAAATATTGTTCTCTTTTATTGAAGAAAAGTAGTTGCGCCGGTACCAGAGATATGGTTCTGTTCATGTTTCGTTCATTTGCATTTAGTTGTTTGATTGATTTTTCCGAGAGGGAGGAGGTCTCTAACAAAATAAAGTCTTTCTTATAGACTAAATCGTGCAATATGTGTGTGTGTGTAATATGAATAATCTTGGTATATACGTGACTATAACCACAAGATATACTGAAGACAACTAGAATTAATGAAACATACTACAATGCATATATTCACCCCGAATGAAATCGATTCAATCATTAGTATAAATTCATTGACAACTTTTATATTTGGAATGCAAGAAAAATACATTTAAACAACATGTGAATTTTTTCGGTCTGCAATATAAGGATTCAGTTAAAGGCAGTAGATGAAACACAGTTCTCAAATCACCAACATTAGAAGCTGCCAACCAAGCATCCCAAGATTAAGAATGTCGAAATGTCCCATATCGACCGTATTAATGACAAAAGAAGAGTTTAAATACCTTAATCCTACTCCAACTAATACTGAGGTCTTTTGTGAAAAAACCCCACATCTGACGGATTATGTAGGTGGTAATTACCAAGTTGGGGACAATATCGGTGTTGTTGGAAGTTCGTTGTATGTCCCGTCTCTCTGATAATTCTACATGGTATCAAAGTCAGAAAGCGGGCCTGTACCGTACTGCCACGTGATGGGTGGGTCCCCTTGGTCCCGCGCAATGATGGTGGGTTCTTTGGCCCCTCGTGTAGGGTGAGTCCCCTTGGCTCCACGTGGTTGTCGATGTGTGGATCTCCCACGTGTGACCCACTAATTGGGCCCCAAGTGAGTGGGTGTGTTGAAATGTCTCACATCGATCGTATCAATGACAAAAGAAGAGTTTAAATACCCTAATCTCACATTAACTAATACTAAGGCATTTTGTGATAAAACCCCATACCTCACGGATTGTGCAGGTGTTAATTACAAAGTTGGGGACAATATCGGTGTTGTTGAAAATGAGCCGTATAGCCTGTCTCTCTGATAATTCTATATGGTATCAAAGTCAGGGAGCGGGCCCGTACCATACTGCCATGTGATGGGTGGGTCCCCTTGGCCCTACACGATGATGGTGAGTTCCTTGGCCCCACGTGTAGGGTGAGTCTCCTTGGCCTTGCACGATGATGGTGGGTTCCTTGGCCTTGCACAATGATGGTGGGTTCCTTGGCCCCGCATATAGGGTGAGTCCCCTTGGCTCCATATGGTTGTCGATGTGTGGATCTCCCACGTGTGACCTACTAATTATGTCCTATGTGAGGGGGCATGTTGAAATGTCCCACATCGACTGTATTAATGACAAAATAAGAGTTTAAATACCCTAATCCCACTCCAACTAATACCAAGGTCTTTTGTGATAAAACCCCACACCTGACGGATTGTGCCGGTGGTAATTACCAAGTTGGGGACAATATCGGTATTGTTGGAAGTGGACCATATGGCCCGTCTCTCTAATAATTCTGCAAAGAATTGGAGCTGTCCTTTAAGATGGCATTGGTGATATCGCTTCACAAGTAGAACCTGATAGTAGGGATGGATATGAGGACGGGCTTGGAGTTGCAAGTGAATCATCTAGCGAAGTAGAACCTGATAGTAGGGATGGATATAAGGACGGGCTTAGACTTGTAAGTGAATCATCTAGCGAGGAAGACAAAGGTCAAAAGGAGACGGGTTTGGACCTGCAGCCGAATCATTTGATGAGGCTTGTACGCAACCGAATTTTTTAGTACGAGGGCATTAATCCTTTAGTTCCCTCCAATATTTACAAAGTAAAGTATGTCATTCACAAAGAAAATGTGGAATTAGCAATGAGTGGTATGAGTACAAGCTACAAATGCAATAAGATTTATAGTGTGATCAAACTTATATAAAACAGTTAGTTTACTAGAGGTAAGACATGAATAGATTTTAGCATATAGTTAATTAGACATGAAGTAGTTTTCTTGTATCTTACCTTTACTTTATAGAGAATTCAATTTCTCAAGAAAAACTAACATATATGGCCTGAAATATTCATTTCTAGTGTTGCAAAAGAAATGGGATTGTGAGGTAAACTATCTTTCACAAAAAATTTGCCTCCATCTTTCACAAAGGATCTTATGAGCTCTTTGTTTGATTGGGACAAAGATCTTTTTCAGATCGTATTGTCCTTAGATCAAGGACCATGCAATCTAGACTACTAAAATTGAATATGTTTGCCTTCATTAACTCATTCTATTGACCTACTTCACACAGATCAAAACTTCTGATCTCTCTTCCACACAAATAAAGACCCAATTTTTTTAGTTCTTGGGTTCCGGACAACAAGATCTGAAGAGGAGCCAAATTCGTTGGATTGCATATCAAGTCTAGGAATAGATTTTGCAAAGTTTAGTTTCTGGGCCCGACATTTAGAGCCTTGTTGAAACAAGCCTAGAGGGGCAACCTTCCACAAACGCTTTAAGCCCATGTATATAATATACAAATATTTCAGGGTTTGGGTTTGAATAATGTATGGCATTAGACAGTGAATGAGAGCCTAGATTACTGATCAAGAAAGCAAAAAAAGAGAGATCATCCAATTAATAATATAGTTCAGAACTTTGATGGAATTTTTCATCTATCTTTACATGTTTCTGAACTACGGAGATGCAATTTCAACCTAGATAAGAAAATGTGCAATCCAAAAGTTCTTTCTACACGCACATAGTTTCAGTTGTTTAAATAGATATGAAGTACTTGACATCTTCTTTGAAAATAGTTACTTGTAATTGTCTATTATTACAATTTCTGACGTGGTAGTTTCTTTAATAAATTATCTTTGTATATATACATATACCCATTGTTTAAAAAAAAATGGAGATCCCTTTGCATAAAGGGTATATATATATATATATATTACTATGACTTGGGCATAATTTGGGAAGGGGCCAAACAGGGTTTTGTTTGGATAACTTGACTTAATCAAAGAGAACCCTCACAAATGGACTTTAGCCATTTAGCTACCATTTTTTGAAAGCTAACAACTACTAGTCCTTATGCTAGTTGAAGTGGCTAGTAACACTATTCGTACTAAATAATGTTCAAGGTAATCTGAGGGAGGATTCATTTTTCTTTGAATTATAACTTACTAGACAAGGATGAACTAGCCGATGTAACAACTCAGTATACATAGTAACTCAGCTGCTGGGGTCTTGTAGGTATGCGGTCAGTGTTTTCATGTTCCAAATGCATATAAAAAGCTCGATTTCTACATTTTCTATTAGACCATCCACTGTTCGATTAAGATTTACTCAATATAAGGATTTAACTAACTGCACCTGACAATTGACTTTGTAACTCATAATATACAAATATAACCCTAGGAGTTCACATTAACCTCCCATGTTTGATCGCGGTTTTTAGATGAAGAAAAACACTTTGATAAGCAGACTAAGCTTGACAATCTACAATATATTAATACATGCACAATCATAAAAGTGATCCAAATTCACTAATTAAACATTTAATCCCAATAAAAGGGACGCAACTAATAATAGTCCCGTGCATGGCTGCAACTCCAAGATCCCGCGGCCGGAAAAACTGGTTCTTGGTTCTCGATCGGAGATCATTTAATTTCTCCTTCACAAGCCTACAACTCCAACGTCCCGTGATGCCTAATTTAAAATATTGTGAGTTGGCGGTCACATCAAAGTTTTGAGAGCTAGTAGCATTATCGTTCCTGTGATTTTGCTTTAGAATTTTGGAGCTTCAATTCTCTTCTGTGATATCAAAACAACTTTTACAAGATCGAAGATTAACTTAATTACAAATCACAACTACAGTAAACATTCATGCCATGAGTTGAATGAACAATTGAACAAGAAGCAAACATTTAGAAACCAATGAAGATGAAATCATGATCGATCAAAGTAGTCCTTTTCTTCTCTATCAGCTGAAACCTCTATGCTCAACTAATAATAGGCTTTAGTTAAACAGTACCTTTGTGTGAGAGCAAATGTCACTTTTTCTAGCCATATGATTCTCTTAATAAAATTCATATATATAGAAAACCAACATAATCTCATTGTTAAGTTCTAAGTGGCAAGATTATCAGTTTTCATATATATTCAAATCAATTTCACCAAATGGATAAGTACGTAATCATCTTTTAATAAGACTTTTCTATACCAATGTAAATCACAAGTGCCAGTCTAAAGTACTTAGATTTATGCTTGTATTCTACCATCTTGTTTTCAATTTTTTTAGGTTTCAACAAGTTAATCGATGTGCGCATGCTGATACATAATTTGTGAATTTAGCATTATTGCTATGAAAACTATTCTCTTTTTCGCATACGAGCTTTATTGTTTTGCAACCCTATAAAATAAATTAATAAATCATTAGTTACTTTTATTGAATAGCTTTTTAAATCACACATGAAGGTATGAACTAGGGGTGGGTTCAAAAAACCGAAAACCGAAAAAAACCGAAAACCGAACCGAACCGAACTCTTTTGGTTTGGTTCGGTTTTGGTGGTCTAGAAACCGAATCAAACCGAACCGAACCGAAATAATTAAATTAATATTTTTAATTTTATTTATTTAATTATTTGATTTTATTATATTAGAATATGATACTTGGACTGCTGCTTTGGTAGGACTTGTTTGCTTTCCAATTCAAATTGTCTTCTCAGCTTCTCCATCTACAACAAAAATTAGAACTTATACCATTACATGCAATATTTCTAGTTTATATCATTAAGTGCAACACATATATAAGAACACATATCTCAACTGCACTGCAGTTGATTAGGGAAAGCAAACAGCGTATAAAAGTCTCATGAGTTTATTAAACACTACGAGATCAAAAACAAAATTCAAACTTTCTCACCTATGGCCAAGTATAGTAGATTCCGTGGCCTAACAATTTTGAAAAGTAATTCAAAAATATTGATGAACACCTCTTCAAAATTTGCTGGTGGTAGAAGCTAAACACAAAATGTAGAAATTATATTATGTAACCACATATATGGATAAAAAAAATTCGGACCATAAAGATAAAGAAAATATAAAAAATTGTTACCTAGACAATAATCAAAATAAATAGTATATTATAGAATGTTTATCTTATTGCTAGTGAAGAATACATGTATATATAGAGAGAGAGAGAGATTGAGAGAAAGAGAGGAATGAATAAGGTCGTACACCATCATCATCGTCTAAAAAGAAATCTATTTACAGTTAAACTTTAAACCCAAAATATTTAAAAAAAACATTTATGTTATAATTCTAGTTGAACTTTAAATGTTTATTTTCATTATCTTTAAGTCTAGTCGGAATATTTATGTTATGATTGTGTTGGATATGTTAAAATTTAAGATTTCAAAAATTTTCATTTTTTGAAAAAAAAACCGAAACCGAACCGGAAAAAACCGAACCAAAAAAAAATTGACCGAACCGAACCAAACCGAAATTTCGGTTCGGTTTCGGTTTTGGCAAAAAACCGAACCGATTTAAACCGAACCCACCCCTAGTATGAACTGACACACCTCGACTGAGATCAAGGCATGCTGGCCGTCACGTGAGGGTGACGTAGCCACGTGCACAGTGCGGAAGCGATAAAGATAAGAGTTATGAATAAATAAAAATCGAAAGCTACTAAAGTGCACTAATAAACAGTAAGTGCTGGGAGTGAGATACAAGTGTAAATACTCCTATTCAGAGCACATAAATTCTTGGTGCAGTCCAGTAGGACAAGTACTAATTATACAATACCATAAGATGTCCTACAATTATTTAGATATGTCAGAACTGCCGAAATCCTCGTACCCAGCAACAGTAAGCTTACATAAAATCTGGAGGGGTGCAAAACAGAAAACGTGAGTGGGCAAAAACAAATGTTTTACAAAACCTTTCCATTTATCAACAGTTCTAACCCCTCGCCGTAAAACATGTATAATTTTCCCAGAATTAGAATATAAGCATATACATAAATATATAGAATTAGAATATAAGCATATACATAAATATATATATGAAAATATATCAATTCGAATCATGCTTCACATATTCATAATCATAAGTATGCCATGCCAAGATATAACAGAGTAAGTAATTCAGGTGAGAATAATTTCATGGAAATATAACATATTAGCCGGAGCTCCTGCATAAGTCTGTACGGCTGAATTTATAGCTCAATAATCAATCTAGCCGGAGTCACTACAATGACCTATACGGCACTATACTGCACACAAGTTGGAACCAATGAAAAGGTTTGTACGACAAGACTGGTGTAATATAATTATGCTCAATACTACTCTCATAATAGATGGGCAATAAATCGCTAGTCACCTACGAGTCGGAACCACCTATGATGGTCTGTACGACAAGACTGTGCACCTAAATTGGATCCAATGTGAGCATATGGTGCAGGAGGTGACATTAATATACAGGCATGTGCCATATATCTGGTTAAATAACAATCAATCTAGGTGCAGTTTAATGAGCTCAACGTTATTCAATCACATGCCATCAATCAATAATTCTCATAACCAAACATAACTCACCTGGTACTTACCTGAGCGTCCACAGCACCACAAGCATGTATATATGCAACCAATTCAACTTAGAAACGAAATATAAATTTATATGTATGACATTGAAGGCATACTTTCATTTAAACGCATATTTCTGGGAAAATATCAAGTATATAAATATATACTGAAAATCAAAAGCCCACTCACTGGTATGTCGAAGGGTCGTAGCCCCCGAGTCGCCCTTGACTGCGCTCGTCCTCGGGATAAGTCTCACCTATATGTGAATTAACTATAAAAACGTTATTTAAAGCACATACACAAAATTAGCTAATAACTTATCATACAATGCTCAAATGGGGTGTTTGAATATAACAGCATGATCTACACAACTCCACGAACATCCCCATATTTTTAGAAAAATTTTCCGACCACCCACGCGCCAGCCAAGGCATGGCTAGACCCGCCGCCCACATGCGGGCACGTGCCTGGCACACTGACGGTGGCAGTAACGGCGTTAGGGAATATTTCGTTAAATTATGGAATATTCCATCTAAAAACTAACGGCGTCACCTTACGCCGTTAGCATATTCCGTCAAAACTGACGGAATATACCCCTTCTTCCCCAACGAGTCACCGGACGCCGGCGACTGTTCGTTGGTTTCTGGAAAAACTTCTAACCCTTATTTCTCCCTTATTTCAACACCAAACTTTACGAAATTTGAACCATTTTAAAGATCTCACCAAGACGAATCAAACCATACCTGAGTTGAGCCCTGAAACCGCTGGAAACCGGCCGAAAAAAGCCTCGATAATCCGGCCAAACTTAAAACTCGTCGTTCTCGCTATTCTGACGTCCAAAATCTTCCAACGAACCACTCCTAACCTCGTGAGGACCTCCTTAAGCTACCTATAAGCTTGAAATCCCCCAAAACATAAGATTTTACGTTTGCATGAATAGTACCCAAATCGGAGTTCGAGAGAAACTAGGGTTTTCGAAGGAGTCCTTACCTAAAAATGGTACCATTCAACTCGTATGAACCTTAGGAACACGATGGTGTCCTTTAAACCCTCGATCTGCAACTTTCCATGCGTTTTGTTGTTCGTCCGTACGTGAGGGAAGGAGAGAGAGAGTGAGTCCGAGAGATGAGAGAGCACGAGAGAGAAGAGAGAGGAAGGGTGTGTGTGTGTGAGTGGTCCACGTGGGTCACCAACCAAAACCACATAAACTTAGTCCAATTTTTGTCCAAAAATTAAGGAAAATGCAAGTTTGAACCACCCCTAACATGCATAACACACACCACAACACTCACGTCCAAGGGTATAATAGTCAATTCACATCATCGATAATTTACTTCAGGACGGGCTGTGACATGAACAACATATATATATATATATATATACATGCACATATACATGCACATATACATATATATGCATGTCAACCATATTTGTATTTTAGAATTTTAAAGGAGTTCAAAGACAATTAAAGTAACGACTAGATGTGCAGGAATTTTGCTACTTCTGACTAGTTGAATTTGTCTTCAGACTAGATTTCTAGCAATCTCTAGGAATCAGCATTGGTAATCAAACATATAGACCAAATAAAATCATGTATTAAAGACAACAAGGGTGACCCAGTGACTTAGAAGAGATTCTTTAGCTATTTTTGGTGGTATGTTCTCTTGTATCTATTTTTCTTATCATGATGGAAACCAAGTTTTTGTCTTGTTTAATTTTACAGCATATCGCTATTTTATATCGGATACAAGAAAATCATCATATTACATATTTAATGACTAATATATCTAATACAAGCGTGCATATGTTGTGACTAATATCTAATAAAAGAAAATCATCATATTGCATAAGATACGTGTCTTCTGTTGATACAATAAGGACTGGAATCGTTCATGAAAATACATAGAGAGAGGTTTACCCTATGAATAACTCGTTGAAAATGCACAATTTTCTATTGTATCAATTTCATATTTTGTTTTTGTAGTGTGAGAGAGAGTTCGTGCTTTCTTACAGGATTTAATGATGGCTAATCTAGGATTTTTAATACTTTTGTGGTTTTATAAGGACTAAGGGCCAGTTTGGGAGTTACCCTTTAAAAAAAAACTACTTTTGCTGTAGTTTAATAATAATCAACTGTGACATAAAAGTGTTGGATAAACTGTATTCTTAAAAGTGTTATGAATATGAAAAGCAGTATAGAAGGGTTTGGTAAATTATAATGTAGAACTGATATAAATGTATATACTGACAAAATTGGACATGGTAGTGGGGATGGTGGCAAGGGCAGTGGTGGTGATGTTGGTGGTTGTGGTGGTGGTGGTAGTGGTGATGGCAATGACAAAAGTGGAGGTATGCTAGTAGAGGCGCACATCAGTGACAATATTGGTGATTGTGGTTGTGGCGGTTGCTATGGTTATGGTGGTAATGGAGGCGGTGGTGGTGGCAACGATAGTGGTGGCAATGGTGGTCGTAGCGGTTGTGATGGCTGTTGTGGAGGAGGAGGTGGTGGTGGTGGTAGCAACAATGGTTGTGGTAATGACAATGGTGGTGTAAGGTGAGTGTTTGTAGTGGTAATTGGTGGTCACTTTGTTCTCTAAGAGATAAAATGAGTGTGGAAGGTTAAACTAATTAGGGTATCACATGGATTGAAAATTAATGAGGGTATTACAGGAATTGAAAATATTCATTAAAGACTCAACTCCGTTTTTTATTAAAGCAACTTTTAAAAGCTCCCACATGTTGCTTTTAAAAGCTACTATCTGGAGGGTATTGCTTTTAAAATAAGCAGGATATATCATTTTTGTCAAAAACTTTTTTATTACTCAACTTTAAAGTGAAAGAGTTGTTGGTAAAAAAAAAGTAATACCAAACGGGGCCTAAGAAAGCTTGCTGTGCATGGTGCATTCTCCCACCTCGTTGTTCCTGTATGAGCTTGGAGATGAAATGTTATTTCTCTACTTATTAAAGAGGTGCGCAGCTCTAGGTTAACGTGATCACGTTTGATTCAGTCAAGTCAGCTTTGAGTTTTGGTTGTTTTCTAAGTGTCCTATTTGGTTTGTAAGGGAAAAGGGAAAGATGAGTATGTTCTCTCTCAAGCTTTCCTATGTGGAGTTAGAACATGGGCTTCGATTTTTGGTGATCCAAAGCAGCCAAAAATCTTCCACAACCTTAATTTTACGTAGGCCCAATGAACTTACGTAACGATCCACACCACTATTCAATTAGCAAGCCCCGTTATATGGCTTGGCCCACTTAAGCACGTTGCGTGATTGGTGAGATTTATTATAACGGTAATATTATAATATGGCTTGGCATGATAAGTATACGTGATTTGCATGGGCTTGTCGCAATTTATAAATGTCCAATTTATAAACTATTATTTATTAGCGTGCCATGATTGTAAATTTACATACCCCTCATTTCGCATTTTGGTGCATGAATTTAAACTCGGCTTGTGATGTATACGCAACGATTGGCTTTGGACTTATGGGTGAAATTTTTTGCCCCTAACAGTCATAAAACCCAATACATAGGACAAGATCTTGAACTCCACAATTTTCACAATACAATAAAACAGATCATAAACGATAATATGTCAATTAATCCCATGATAACATAATTAAATCGACAGTAACCCACATTAAAATTCCTCATACTTTAATTCAATGTCAACACTATCATACATGCATGTTTCCATCAAGGTTACATCCAAACAATCTATATCATTCCATACAAGGTTTACGCATAGACAAGTCTATTCATACATTTCTTGTATAAATGCATCAATATAAAATTAAAGTACGGCCTAAAAAATAGACAAGTATCTGTACGGATAGTTATAGATTTCAGTTCTCCACAAATTGTGTCAATGGTAGAAGCCACAATAAGGTCGAATGATAATGATCAAATCAAATGCAATTTGAAAACTCACATACCAGTACACCATCCAACACATAATCCATCTCAATTTTTTTTTTTTTGAACAAGCGATATTACTTACACTAAAGGAGAGCGGGTGACTTAGCCTCACAATGTGTAGCAATAATGTGGTTCAAATTCGCTTTTGGCGAGAATCAAACCTAATTCATTTTAATTATTTTATGTAGTTGGTTGAAACCTTAACCCCATAAGTCCTTATAATTATATACCATCGTTATTAATTAGTTGAAAAATGATTATTCACGGGCTACACGAAATATTAATTCAAAATGTCAATTTATGAAACCAATCCAATGGAAAAGAGTTGTCAATGTATGTTATTCAAAGTTGGTGCCATTGCTATACAATAATTCCAATATCAAAGATGATTATATCAACATGAATCAACCATTCCAAACCCAATTACTCATATATACGGCAATCCCAAAATCTTATTACATATATGGTGTAATCAAAACTGTCAAATTGAATTTTTAATGTGAGCCAAAATATATTTACATGCTCTTGATAATTAGTTTTAGTAGTGCAGCACATATTACTTCAATTCAGAAATCGATAAAAACGCATATGTCGAATT
Organism: Malus fusca; assembly: GCA_035220775.1. Lineage (NCBI taxonomy): Eukaryota > Viridiplantae > Streptophyta > Magnoliopsida > Rosales > Rosaceae > Malus > Malus fusca. The sequence continues at coordinate 20,362,951 of CM069073.1, read as the reverse complement.
GAATTAGCCGCACAATAGGCAAAGGCCAAAACTTGATTATTGTACAAACTTGACATGCATATTACAGCAAAACCAAGCGAGGTCATATCAAATTATCGTCGACAAGCGAGACCACATCAAAATCATTACTCATAAGTGAGGCCACATCGAAACCATATCGCTCGTAAGCGAGAATCGCACCCATCAACGACCAATTAATACATCAACCCAAACCCGCAGATCTTGACCAAATCAAGGAAATAGGCCCTGTGAGGCGAGAAAAACTTGTGTGGGGCTTGGCCTGCCACTGGACTTCGCTGAGTGGCACTACAGTCCACTTAAAACTCGCCACGTGGCAAATCTTAAATATAATCTTTTATCTCTCTTTTATATTTAAAATTTTTAAAATTATTTTTTTAACTAATGAATATATTATATATATTAATTATGTTTCCTTTTTTGTTTCTTCCCAAATCCCCCCCCCCATGTTTGCCGAAGGTTATTGCCATATGTTTCCTTTTTTATTTCTTTCCCCTTTGTTTTTTTCTTCCCAAATCTCAGCCCCCCCCAATATTTTGCCATGTCTTAGGTTTTAGTACTCCCTCCCCTTTCTTTCTTTCCCAGTTTTGTTTCTTTCTTTCTTTCCTAGTTTTGCCGTGTCTTAGGTTTCAGTACATCTCTACCAAATATAATTAAGAACTATAGATAATACTATTTGAAATAAAACTTTGATCAAACCATAAGCTGTTAAAAAACTTGATATCCAAGGTGAATCTAAAAGTTATTTTGACTAATTGTCAAGCAACTAGACTACATAAATAAAAAGAAAAAAAAAATCCCACATCGTCTCTTCAATTCATCCATCTTCAATCCATGAGCTCTATGTTTCCAGCATCTGCTCATTTTTCTAAGAATTCTTGAAGTTGAAGAGCTAAAGTTGTGTTATCCAAGATGTCTACTGCCATTAACCTAAATCAATAAACAAAATGTTAGAATGATAACACAAAATGTGACTTATAACCCCAAATATAAGTTTCAATACAAACCTGATTATAAAAGTCATGAAATGATGGATACGAGGTTGGCATATTTGATGGAGCATTGATAGTCTCTTGATTATGTTGCCCTACAAGAGTACATATATTCATTACATAATAATATAGTATATTCACAATAAAAAGTATAAAGTACCATATTAAATGAGTATTACCAGAAACTATAGTATTAGGTGGTGACATTTGTGAGGTATATCTAACTTTTGCCACTTTCTTCGATTTTTCCAAAGCACTCTTCAATCTCTTGTTGGTTACCCCTTTAGCTCTCACGGTTGGAGGATCTAATATATGTTGATCATCATCTTGAACACCGGAAGTAGAGAGGCTATTTTTCTTTTTAACCTTATCCGAGGCTTTCTTTGCTTTTATGTCTTTTTCAACCAACTTCATTGCCTCTGATAATTTTTCACTAACAACGTGAGCACCCCAATCACTCATTGACACTAAGCTGAAAAGACTATTTCCTTTATGCATCAATTGACTGAGACGTAATGATTGAGCAGACTTCAAATTTCCTTGTGGTGATGAATCATCTAAATCACTACTCAAAAGCATCCCTTCTTTGACCGTTTTGGTCCATCTCTTTAATACATATTGGGTTGGTATACTAGTAAGATATTTCGAATCAAACACCCTCAAAGCATGACGGCACAATATGCCTTTAGCTTCGTACATTTTACATGAGCAAGAAACCATGGAAGTATGAGAGATAAACTCAATTGTGTTCACTCTTTTATGACCTTCTTCGGTTGCTTCATAGATAGTAACTCCTTCTTCATTACTAACTTCTCTTAACCTTACTGTCAAACAACTCATGTACTCAATTTCAAAGAACTTGAATATTTTATTGGTGTACGCCTCAGCTGCATGACATAAAATTCCACTAATTACTTTGAGACGAGGCATACCTTGTTTGCAGCGAAAATCTTCTTGCAACTCTGTCAAACGCATGTCTTCTAGCTTTTTCTCATAGTGAAGCACAAACTCAATAATACTTGTTGTCTTTGTACACATTTGATGGAAAACATTATTTGTACTCTCAACTCTTTGAGTGGATTTCATATTTGCAGAGAAAGTATCTAAGCTAAAAGCAGGACACCACTTATTACGAAGGTTATATAGCTTATTAAGCCATGGATGAGTTTGAAGGTTGAACTTACTAGTCATGGAATCCCATGCAGCTTCAAATTCTGGTACACTTTGACAACCACCAAACACCTTGTTGAAATGTGTTCTGAACTCAGGATTGGCATAAAGGTTAGAAATATTTTTTGTAGCATTATGTGCGATGTGCCAAGTACACAACCGATGACGTGTCCCTGTAAACACTTGCTCAATAGCATTTGCCATTGCTTGATCTTCATCAGTGAAAATAGTCTTTGGTTGTTTATTACCCATCGACTCTAAGAATGTCTTAAATAACCAAACAAATGATTCGGTGCTTTCGTCTAACAAAAAAGCACAACCAAGTAGCACATTCTTCCAATGATGATTAACTCCAACAAATACAGCGCAAATCAAATTGTACTTGTTAGTTCGAAATGTAGTATCAAAGCATAAAGCATCTCCAAAGCAATCATAGTCTAACCTTGATCTGTCATCTCTCCAAAAAAAATTTGTCATCCGATTCAGTTGGTCCACTTGTATCGAATAGAAAAATTTGGAATCCCTTGCTTGCCTTTCCTTGAAATGATTAAACAAACTTTGTGCATCTCCTCCTTCCATCGTTTCAGACTTCTTTGACAATCTTTCTTTGTGAATCCAACATTTTCAGCCCCTCCAACTTCTTCTGCTAAGTAACAATATGACTGTGAGGGCTTTATACCTGCATCCACCATAGAACTAATGACCCCAGCATGAGCGTCATGTATTTTTCTACCCGATCTTAGAAATTGTCTTTCTTCGGGCTTGGCAAGCTCATGATTATGAATTGAATTAACATGTGAAATCTTCCATACACCTTGATTTACTGAAAATCTGATTAAAGCCTTGCAACCTATTCGTGTAGTAAGTTTATCAACCATGTTGTCATCGCATAAGTCTTTAAACAGTGGAAACCCTTCATTCGAACACAAAAAATCTCGTTGCGTAATATTATTTAATTTATCTCTTCGAATATGCCCTTTACAAAGACTGAACTCCTTCCTTAAAGCATAAGCATTGCATACCTGAAAAGCTTCAGCGTCTGAATGCACCACCATTCCGATTTTCAGATCTTCTTCAAACTCCGTTGCCTCAGCAGCAACCTATCAATTGAAAAAAAAAATCAAAGATTAGACTAACATATTAATTAAAGACTCATAATAAAGAAGGTAGCAAACATAACAGATACCCTAATTCATATTATAAATATAAAAAACACCCTCACCCTCACCCAAAAACCCCCAATTAAAAGAAAAGAAAATAACCCTAATACAACTATATATGTGGGTTATTCATGTTATATGATCAAAGCAACTATTGTATAAAGAAGGAAAAGAAACTTACTGATTCTTGGTTGCTTTCCATGATAAAATTGGAGTGGGTGCAAAATTTTTTTTTTTTTAAAGAAAGAAAGAAACAAAACTGGGAAAGAAAGAAAGGGGAGGGAGTTTTGAAGCCTAAGACCTTCGGCAAAACATTGGGGGGGGGGGGGCTGAGATTTAGGAAGAAGAAAACAAGGGGGAAAGAAATAAAAAAGAAAACATATGGCAATAACCTTCGGCAAAACATGGGGGGGGATTTGGGAAGAAACAAAAAAGGAAACATAATTAATATATATAATATATTCATTAGTTAAAAAATTAATTATAAAAATTTTAAATATAAAAGAGAGATAAAAGATTATATTTAAGATTTGCCACGTGGCGAGTTTTAAGTGGACTGTAGTGCCACTCAGCGAAGTCTAGTAGCAGGCCAAGCCCCACACAAGTTTTTCTCCTGTGAGGCAATAGTTCTCGAGTTTTGAACGGTGGCTGCATTAAAGCCATGAAAATTCGTTGCCCACAAAATGGTGGGGAATGCAGAGGTGTTGCGCAGCACCAAGGACAGGAGAGAAAAGGGAAAAACAAAGGGAGGGTCGCGGAGGAGTGGTCGGGGGAAGGGAGGATGGAAGCTGGGGAGTGGAGAGGAAGGTGAGAGGTTAGGAGGAGGGGAGGCCCTAGAAGAAGGGAGGAGAGGCTGCTGCCACCCAAGCCAAAGTAAGGGACCAGTTGCTAAGACTTTTGCAGAGTTAGGGTTTCTGGTTGCAGAGGGAGAGAAAGGAGGCTACTTGCTATCACATTCCTGTAATTTATCTTTAAACGCGACTCTACAGTACCCTATACATAAAAGAGGGTACCAATACTCTTTGTTTTAATAAAATTACATAGTAATCATAAAAATTTATTATTTAACGTTACATAATAATCGTGATGTTATAGAATGGTTTGTTTATTACAGTACTACCAATGTTCACTGTAAAACCATGAGTGTCTTACACTATATAGCCGTAAATTTCTACTTTCACTTTTGAGTCTCTACCATCACTTCTAATGATATTACAACATGACGTTAAAATCACAGCTCATACTAGTTAATTTGTAGCTGATAACACATAATGTTATTATAGTAATAACAATGTTATAAAACATATAAAAACACCGTTCGATTGAAGTGTACAATACTATTTTTAACAGGTACCGTAGACTATGTATACAAATATATTTCAATATCTAAATGAGAAGCGAGGGGTTGAAACTTGAAAGCGTTCATCATATAAGCGATTTTCACCAAAAAGAGAAAAGTGTAAGCATGACCTCACCAATCTTATCTTGACCTGACAACAAATAATTGAGTAACATTTGGTTTATAGTTTAGGTCTAATTCTCCTTCAACAAATAGCATACTGAGGACTTTTCATTCTCCAAAACTTGCCACTAGTACTCTCAAATGGAACTTAATCACAGTATTAACAAGTTTGAAAGAACAATATATAACTGTACTAATTAAAATAGTTATTAATTAACTAATAATTAACACGCGCATTTGATTGCAATGAATAAAATGTTGAGCTTAATTCGTTTAGACAAGCGGGTGATTCAAATTCAAGATTCTTTCACCAAACTACCTTACAGAGGAGGCGATCGAACTGCGTGGAGAAGCTCCAGAACGGGAGTGGTACCTGGATTGAGGATGACGCTGGAATCCGTCGGATGGTGGATTTGCACTTTTCTAATATGTTTAAGTCTGCTGGGCAGCGTGATTGGGGCTCTATTTTAGATTGCATTGACATGGTTGTCACGGAAAAGATGAATGCTTCTCTCTCTAGGCCGTTCTCGCTGGAGGAAATCAAGGATGCAGTTTTTAACATAGGGGTCTGAAGGCCCCAGGCCTTGACGGGTTTCAGGGAGTTTTCTTCCAATCCTTTTGGGACATTATTGTTGAAGAAGTTAACGGATTGGTGAGTGATTTTGTGAATGGGAGAACCAGCCTGAAGACCATAAATTCAACACATATTGTTCTTATCCCAAAGATACATAACCCGGAAAATGTTAGCTAGTTCCGGCCGATTAGTCTCTGCAACTATTCATATAAAGTTATTTCTAAGGTCCTGGCCAATCGTCAAAAGCCTCTGCTGCTATCCATTATTTCTCCTAGCCAAAATGCATTTGTGGCAGGTAGACAAATACAGGATAATATTCTCATTGCACATGTGAAATTGAGGAAGGCTTCAAGTTTGAGCTGGCAATGAAGATCAATATGAATAAGGCCTATGACCTGGTTGAATGGGACTTTCTTGAGGCTGTCATGATTAAGATGGGGTTCGGCTCTAATTGGATCAAGCTGGTTATGGCTTGTGTGACCACTGTGGACTTTTCGGTCCTTATTAATGGTTAACCAGGAAAAAATTTCACCCCAACTCGTGGGTTAAGACAGGTGGACCCATTTCGCCATACCTATTTCTCTTACTTAGTGAGGTGTTATCTCGACTAATTCATTGTACTTGTGAGTCAGGCTATCTGGAAGGAATTAAGTTGAGCCCGCACCGGCCTGTGCTTTCTCACCTCCTCTTTGCTGACGATACCCTTATCTTCCTTAAGGCCTCCTCTACTAATTGCTTGAATATTGTTAGCATTTTGGACTCTTATTGTCATGCATGGAGGCAAGAACTAAGCTTGCAAAAATCAACGGTCTTATTCAGCAACAATATGTCGGGGAACATGCGGGAAGATCTAGTTCTTTCTCCCAGGATGCCTTCAGTGGAGAATCCCGGAAACTATCTTGGTGTTCCAACTATCTGGGGGAGATCTAAAAGGGCGGCCTTGTCTTATGTTAACGACCGTGTCCTAGCCAAGGTTCAAGGGTGGAAGCACCGATTCCTATCTCAAGCGGGCATGAAGGTTCTTATTAAATCGGTGGCCCATGTCGTCCCTGCCTACCCCATGAATGTTTTCTTTTTTCCTGACTCTATATGCAATGATATTGGTGCCGCCATTGCTAGGTTTTGCTAGGGTCAGAAGAAGGGAGAGCGACATATTCATTGGGTAAGCTGGGAGACTATGGGTAAGGCTAATAGTGATGGAGGTTTGGGCTTTTGAAATTTGAAAGAATTTAACTTGGCCCTTCTTGGAAAAAAATGTTGGCGTCTAATCCATGTGCCTGATTCTCTCTGGGCTCGGGTAATTAAGGGTCGATACTTTCCTAATGGGTCGTTTGGGGAGGCTAAGAGAGGATAAATGGCTTCGTGGGTCTGGTCGAGCATCCTAGTAGGCCGAGAATTGTTGCTCCAAGGTTCTCATTGGAAAATTATGGGCGGGGCATAAACCAGGGTGTGGGTGGATAGATGGATTCCTACCTTACCAACAGGGCATCTAACTCCTTTGTTTGAGACTTCGGTAGATGGCACACTTTCTGTATTATCACTTATTGACCAGGATTACTCCTCATGGCATTTGATCCTTATTAATGGGCTGCTCTCTCCGAATGAGCATGCTGCTATTCTGGATACACCTATTGGAGACCCTACGAGGTGTGACATGCTTGTGTGGGCTGCTGACCAGAGAGGTAAGTACTCGGTCAAGTCCGGCTACAGGTGACTGCATGATCGTAATGTTAGATCTTAGTCTCATTGCCCATTGACTTTTAATGTTGTTGAGTCTAGGGTCTAGAAATGTATATGGAGCTTGGAGGTCCCACCCAAAATTCGAAACTTTATGTGGAGGGCCCTCAGGAAGGGGCTTGCGACGAAACTTGGTCTCTATGTTAGGCGGTGCGCCTATTTGCCTTTATGCCCGTTGTGTAACACCCTGGATAAGTCAATGGAACACCTTCTGCTATTCTGCCCGTGGGTTGATAGGGTTTGGTTTGGTGGGCCGTTGGGTTATCGTGTGAATAGTGCGTCCATAACATCTCTGCAGGCCTGCCTTATGGGTTTTTTAGTTTCGGATCTTGGCTCCAAAGAGGAACGGATGAAATCCCTGTCCATAATTGCTTTTACCTGCTGGAACATTTGGAATGCTCGTTGCAATGGGGTGTTCAACAACAAAACCCCATCCCCTTCTCAAACCATCCATACGACAGGTGTTGCAATTGCATCATTCATGGATGCTCGCTCCAGGTTGGCCCCTCCTTACCTACGATGCAGTAGGTCTCCACGTTCGCCACCTTACTGGACTCTTCCCCCTGTGAACATGTTGAAGGTTAATGTTGATGCTTCGTGGAAGAAGGGCCATGCGGGTGATTGAACCGGGGGTTTCGCAGGCATTGTTGTAAGAAACTCAATGGGTTGCTGCGTAGCGATCAGACGTAGAAAGGTTAGGGCCCCAAATGTGTGTTCGGCGGAAGCTTTGGCAGTCCTCGAGGGGTACCTGATGGCCTTGCAACAGGGTTTCTCTGATATTATCATCGAGTCTGATTCTTTTGAGGTGGTGTCTTGCCTCAATGGACAGATTGATGACTGCAGCTGAGAGTCGTTCCCCATCCTATCCCGCATCCGTGCGTTGAGGAATTCATTCCATGCTTGCAACTGGTCTTGGGTCCCAAGATCAGCTAACTGTGCGACGGATTATATGGCGTCTCATTTTGGCATAGAGATGTGCGATCTCGTTTGGGTCGAAAGACCCTCATCTTCGCTTGTGGGCATTCTCAACAAGGACGGCTTTCCCTGCCTGCCGAATTAGTTTTTTGTTTTTGAGAGTTTGGGTTGACTTCATGGTTTTGTGTGTCTGTTTGTACCCTTGTCTCTCTTCTAGTTGGTTATTTTGTTTTTTTGCCTTGTTGGCTTTCTGCCCTTTGTGGCTTTTTCTGGTTAATATATTGATCAGTTTCCAAAAAAAAAAAAAAAAAAAAACCCTAGAAGCAATAGCCAAGCACAAGATGTGTTCAAACAAGTCGTGAAAGGTAAAGAACACCAGAAAGAAAAAGAAAAGAAAACAAGCAAACAAGAAGAAGATTATTTGGGAAATTGACTACCACGTGGAAGTTGGATTTAGTAACTGGGTGCTGAAGCTGATTGTCAACATACTAATGAACAATTTCTTTCTAATGTAAGCACTATTGCGGCAAGGAAGACCGTCTCACCAATGGTACTAATACTAGTTTTTAAAAAGTGATTAATAGATAAGTATAACAGTAATTACACATATACATGAAACCAAGAAAGGAAAAACAAAAACTATCAAATTTTCTTTGATATGATTCAATTGTTTCCAATTTAACCAAAAGAAAAACACAATTATAGAAGTTAAGTCTATTAATGCCTTTGTATGATGTACAACAAAAACCTCAATCGAGCGACCAAGTCTTCGATTTACTCACCAATTATCATGAGCCATGACACATCTAGAGAGTCCAGAAGCCTCAGTTCCTAACAGTATTGTTTTCTCACCCAATACCTACAATTTTCCATGGACTAAAAAAAAAAAAGAAGAAAAATGTATTTACTTTTATTATAAAGAAATTAAACCCCTGTAGTAATGATTAATGAATTTAATAATGCGATGATTATTAGTATATAAGCTAAACCCTAGACTACTCTCTTTACTCTGGTCATGCCTTTCTATGATGTGGAGTTTGGGCTCCCTTCAGATTACTCTTTGCCTTTAGGAATAATGAAAAAGTGGAAATGTATTTTTACTAAATATTGAGATATATTAGCCTTCAAGAATCAATATTGCTGAGGATTTGAGAGTTGGACAAAGAATTATCATTCAGTGAACAATTTAAGTTGTTTTTACTCGTTTTGTAATCCCAAACTTTTAATGCTTAAAGCCAGAGCTGCTTGTATAACTTAAGAGAGAAATTTAATCAGATCCGTCTAATTGTAATCAAATATTGTTCTCTTTTATTGAAGAAAAATAGTTGCGCTGGCACCAGAGATATGATTCTGTTCATGTTTTGTTCATTTGCATTTAGTTGTTTGATTGATTTTTCCGAGAGGGAGGGAGGTCTCTTACAAAATAAAGTCTTTCCCATAGACTAACTCAGATCTATATAGGATTAATATCATTTTACTACCTTGAAGTTTCTTGATTTTCAACATTTGATACATGAAGTTTTTTTCATCCTAGAATGGTACCTAAGTCATAATTTTGGGACACTTTCATACATCCGTCAAGGTTGCTGTTAAATCAGCCGTTAATTGGTGACATGACGCCCAAGTGGATAATGATTTTGCGCCACATGTCAATATGGGTCCCACGTGGATATTAAAAAAAAATTAAAAAAAATGAGCATCTTCTTCCTCAACCCCCTCAACCCCCTCACCCTTGACCCTACCTCCATTCTCCTTCCCTTCTTTCATCTGAACTCACCCAACCTCTGCACATCCATCCTTCCGTCACCCCACCCCGACCCTCCCTCCCTTCTCTCATCTACACCTAGCCCTCATCTCCTCTTTGACTCCCCACACCAGTTCACTGGTAACGGACATTGCTGCCACACCCCACCCCCAACCTTCCCTCCATTCTCCCTACCTTCTCTCCTCTGCACTCACCTAACCCCCATCTTCTCTTCGATTCCCCACACCGGTTCACAAGTAACGAACATTTTCGCCGCCGGTACAGTGTTAGAATCGTTCAATGAGGGGAATAACTCATCATGGATGAGAGGATTCAGGAGGCCTAGTATGCACGTCAACGAGCTCATAAACCTCTTGCACAGCTCGAATCTGGTCAAGGTCAAGCTCAATGGGCTTGAGAATAAAGTCGGAGATGCGAATGCAGCTCAATCCGCTGATTTTCTCCAGATATGCGGTCGATTTTCTCGAGATTTGCCGTTAAATCTAGTAGGTGGGGGCACGCTCCTTCAAGTTCATAGGGCCATAAAAAAGGATAAGGGTTAAGTGGGTGGAGTTGAAGAGGGAGAGGGAAGGATGGATGTGCAGAGGTTGGGTAGGTGCAGAGGAGAGAAATGAGGGGGCTTGATGAAGAAGACACCATTTTTATTTTATTTTTTATTTTTTTAATGTTTCATTTTTAATTTTTTAATTTTTAATATCCACATGGGACCTATATTGACATGTGGCACCTAATCATTGTCCACGTGGGTGCCACATCACCAGTTAACGACTAATTTAACAACAACCTTGACGAATGTATGAAAGTGTCCCAAAATTATGACTTTAAGTACCACTTTGGGATAAAAAAAATACTTCATGTATTAAATGGTGAAAACTAAGAAACTTCAGGGTAGTAAACTGAGATTAACCCATATATATATGTGTGTGTGTGTGTGTGTGTGTGTGTGATATGAATAATCTTGGTATATACGTCACTGTAACCACAAGATGTACTGAAAACAACTAGAATTAATGAAACCTACTGCAATTCATATATTCACCTCGAATGAAATCGATTCAATCATTAATATAAATTCATTAGCAAGCAGAGCAGTCATTCTATATTCGGTCGTATGCTTTGCAAATGAACTTGGGGAAATAACCCATCTAACGCCATCGACAAGCTTGGCACATGTGTCCATGTCTTCAAGCAGATTTAGTTTCAAGAGTGCACAAATCTCAGCAGCTTCCCAAGAAACAGGCTTGGTGGATTTCTCACAACTACCCACTCAAGCAGTTTTCTATTTCTTAGCAGATGAATCAGTCTCAACAGCAAGGGAAGTGGGCATTGGCGCCACTTTAGCAGCAGAGTCCACCTTATCGCTTTTCATAGTAATAAGCATCTCCAGAGGTGAACCAGACTTAGCTCCCAACGAACGTCTTGGCACTAGGGGCACAACGGAATCTCTACGCTAAGCAATCCTATTAGTAATCGTACTAGCCACATTTGGCATGGTAGGCGTCACTAGCTCGAATCTAGCAGCCTCATCTTTCTTCCCCTGGAAGAAGTCAAGTCAATCACAAGCCTATCGGTAGCACGCGGACACTTATGAGCAGTGGAGGAAGTCTTCGGCTTCTTTTCAACCGGCATCTCTAGAGCAGGCGGGGAAGATTTCTTTTTTCCACCTTCATTCATAGCAGATTCAACGACATCAATTTGACGAGCTAATGCCTCCGCCTTGATCCTATTTATCTCCTCTCTCGGGGGCAGCCCATATTTCTCCCTGCGAAGAGGACTAAGCAATCAACACCATTCACAGTACTCAGCAAAGATACCCAAAGCAACATGCACCTTCTTCATATCTGGAGAAGTCTTGAGATTTGAGCCGAATTCTGAATCTACATAAGCAGATGAGGACAATCAACAAAACAGAGAGCAACTCAACAAAAGCATAAAGCAGCCTAAAGACTAAGCAATCTACTTACCGGTGACGAAAATCGTCGGAACGCGCAGTTCAGGGGAATAGTCAGACTCTCACTCTCCATTTTTCTCCCAAGTCTCTTTGGCCCAGTCATGATCTCCCTTGCTCGAATGGTCAGAGAGCTTATGACGGGATCGCAGCTGCCTAACTCCATCAATGTGGCCTATGTTAAAGAAGTACCAAAATTCGTTGACAGTCAGATCCAAATCAAATACTTGGCTTAGATTGAGGAATCCCACCATCACACGGACAACATTTGGAGAATATTGAGCGGGGGTACACTTCATGGAGCAAATCACTTCTTGGAAGAAACGTGGCATGAGAAAAGTAAATCCCAACATGAAGTAGTAGGGGTGAAACGTGATGGTTCTCCGAGCCCCACTACATGGCTCACGGTTGCTACCTTCCTTGACATGCTTCACACGCACCCCCGACGGAATGGCATGCCTATACGCTTTGAGGAAATCTTTGAACGAGTCATCATAATTAATTTTGAAGTAAGCAACCTTGAAGTAGCCCATTTTACTCAAAGTCCTGCCTTGGCGATACAACGATGGCACACCATCGTCACTCTTATGGCTTGAAAAAGACATGCTCGAAGAAATTCAACAAAAACACAAGGAAGAATCATTAGATGGCTAAAAAAAAAAACATCGGGCCCCACAGCCCAAGGACTGCAGGAAAGGAAGCCCAGCTTACGCTGGCTCCCATTTTTCCTTTTCTGCCCAACATGCTAAGCGGGCCAATGCACAAGAAGACCCAGCTTTGCGGCCTAATCCAAAAGAAGGAGGTTGGCGCCCGTGCGCCTCCCTTTCTCATATCTTTCACACGGGCCCAAGCCCAACGACCTAATGCTCAATGCCTTAATGCCTCATAGTCTCAGCCCAAGTCGACAAGTCCTGACCCGAGCCGAGCCCCAGCTCGCCCCTGTTGCCCACGCCGCTGCACCCAGACTTCAGCCCACGCCCAGCCACCGCTTCACTAAGCCACTCATGGCAACAATGTTGTGGCCCCTCCAAACCACTTTTTGAAACATCCTCGACCCTTATCGAGCCAAATTTCAAGCCCCGAAGCTTCCAAAAATTATGAAGACAAGGAAAAATTAATTGTTTTACCTTGGTGCAGTGTGAAGACGAAGAAAGCCACGAAAGGCGGTCATTTGCACGGGCAAGTGTAGAAGATTGCTAGGGGAGGAGGAACAAATATCCTCTAGCTTTCTCTCTCTTGTAGGGTAGAATAAATTGCTCTCTGAAGTTGATTTAATCATCTACCTAAGGTAGACTTAAATAGACTTTGGAAGTGATTTATTTCCCTTTCCTAGAAGGATCAAATTTCCAATTAATGTGGGAGTTTACATCGAAATAAGAAACTATCTTATGTTTCCTAAAGCAAGGGAAGATATCTACATCTGCTGCCTTTTCCTGCGAGCAGCCCAACAGGTGTGGGGGCATTTGTAGAGCAAAAAATAATCAAGAAAATTATGGAGGCGACACGTGAAATTCGGTATTCCCACGCGCATGCAACAGACAATAATGGCTCAATCAAGGAAGAGTCAAAGATGATCAAAATGGTATTTATTCAAATCCCTGCCATCACTCCTTATCAAATCCTTATTCAAAAGGTAACTCCTAATTTTCCTATTCAATTTAGGTTTAATTGAGAAGTTAATTGCAAGATATTATTTCACATAATATCTTGCAATTATACGCACAATTTGACCATATATGGCTGGCCCCTATTCTCCAAATAGGGCCGGCCACTCCCCTATAAATAGCCATGTTCTCCCACTAAAAAGTAAGTCATTTGCTATCCACAAACTCCTTAACACATTATTCTCATAATTCTAACTTTGGCATCGGAGATTCTTCAGCCAAAGCCACCCCCCATTCATTGTGGGCGTGTGAGGCTTTTGGCATTAATCTTAGGTGTTATTATTTTGGAAGTACATTTTCGTCAAAGGAGAAGACGGCGGAAATTTGCATCCACACATAGTAACTGAGCTACTGGGGTCTGGTAGCTATGTGGTCAGTGTTATCATGTTCCAAATGCATGTAAAAAGCTCGATTTCTACATTTTCTATTAGACCATCCACTGTTCGATTAAGATTTACTCAATATAAGGATTTGACTAACTACGCCTGACAATTGACTTTGTAACTCATAATATACAAATATAACCCTCGGAGTTCACATTAACCTCCCATGTTATATCGTGGGTTTTAGATGAAGAAAAACACTTTGATAAGCAGACTAAGCTTGACAATCTACAATATATTAATAAATGCACAATTAGTTTATGTATAAAAGTGATCCAAATTCACTAATTAAACATTTAATCCCAATAAAAGGGACGCAATTAATAATAGTCCCGTGCATGGCTGCAACTCCAAGATCCCGCAGCCGGAGGAACTGGTTCTTGGTTCTCGATCGGAGATCATTTAATTTCTCCTTCACAAGGGCCTTAGATTGCTCCCAAAATCTAGAGAATGGCACACTCCCACCATTTTGTTTATTAATAATTATCGTGCAATATGATTTTTTTTTTTTGGTCAAATGAGAGTTTTATTAACACAAAACACAACTTACAACATGGGCCCAACACAAACCTTAATTACAATAAAAAAAAAGCCCAAAACAAAGAAAACCAGAAAAAGGCCCATGAAGGCCCAGAAACCGACGAGCCACCTCCAGAAACTTCCACAACCATCACTCCCCTCGGAAACAGGTCTTGCATCCGCTTCCTAACCTCCGTCCAGTACCGCCTCCCTTGATGCCACCTCCAACCCTACAATTGCTCAACAACCAAAGCACAACCACAAACTAGGGATAATCGGCAATCAAGTGAGCGGAGCCTCTTATCGAAAGGAAGTTCGTGGATACCCACGAACAACACTGTCCGAACTGATAGACAACTCGGAATGGATAGACAACCCGGAATGGATAGACAACCCGGAGAAAGTGGTGGTGATTGTAACACCCAAGCCAGTGAAGACACCGGAGCTCTACACACAATCTCCCAAAGAAACATGGCTGACGAATGGATCAAGGGTGAACAGAGAAGAGGTTTACCTTCAGGAGAAAAGGAACTGGGAAGGCCAAAGTGAAAATTGGGGAGATAGCAGTAGAGGCAGGGAGAGAAGAAAGAGAAGAAAGAAGGAAACACACGGCAACTGACCTCGGCCGAAGCTAGGGTCGATGCCACCGGAAAAATCCAAGATCAAAAGACTCACAGTCAGTGAGAAACACACTCATGACAGAGAGAAAGAACTCTCACCAAGGAGAGAAAGTGCGGTTTTTTAAAGCGTTGTGCAATATGATTATACATATCTTAAAACGAACACACTACATTTGTCAAATTATGTTTAGAAATATTGACGATGTATTATTTATTATTTAATTTTAATTTATGCCTACTTCAAAATGTCGTGAGTTGGTGGTCACGCCAAAGTTTTGAGAGCTAGTAGCATTATTGTTCCTGTGATTTTGCTTTAGAATTTTGGAGCTTCAACTCTCTTCTATGATATCAAAACAACTTTTACAAGATCGAAGATTATGTTAAAGAAATCGCAACTACAGTAAACATTCATGCCATGAGTTGAATGAACAATTGAACAAGAAGCAAACATTTAGAAACCAATGAAGATGAAATCATGATCGGTCAAAGTAGTCCTTTTCTTCTCTATCAGCTGAAAACCTCTATGCTCAACTAATAATAGGCTTTAGTTCAACAGTACCTTTGTGTGAGAGCAAATGTCACTTTTTCTAGCCATATGATTCTCTTATCAAAATTCATATAGAAAACCAACATAATCTCATTGTTAAGTTCCAAGTGACAAGATTATCAGTTTTCATATATATTCAAATCAATTTCAACAAATTAGGATAAGTAATCATCTTTTAATAAGACTTTTCTATACCAATGTAGATCACAAGTGCCAGTCTAAAGTACTTAGATTTATGCTAGTATTCTACCATCTTGTTTTCAAATTTTTAGGTTTCAACAAGTTAATCAATACGCATGCTGATACATAATTAGTGAATTTAGCATTATTGCTATCAAAACTATTCTCTTTTTCGCATACGAGCTAGATTGTTATGCAACCCTATAAAATAAATTAATAAATCATTAGTTACTTTTATTAATTGAATAGTTTTTTAAATCACACATGAAGGCATGAACAACATATGCACTGGATCCAGTTAATCGTTAAAAAAATGTGGAAACCATTTCTTGGACTGTCAACCCGCGTATATATCTAAGAGCAGCTCCAGCGTGTGATGGAGCCCGAGGGATAGGCCCGCGAACAGTGGCAGAGAGCTCGAGCCAGCAAGCCCAGCGTGTGTTGGCGAGGGAGCCCGAGCAGGCCCGAGGGAGAGACCAGGCATGAGTTACCAGCCCGAGAGCCCGAAGGCAACGTGACGCAAGGCTGACGTTGCCCAGACGTCAGCCACTTTTTTATTACCGGAAAATGGCCTGCAAGGGCTGGGTTTCTTCACCGAATTATGGAAATGGGGAAAAACAGTATGCAAGCATGTCAAACCTTAGTAATTTCCAACTAATTTTCACATGCAAAGAGGCATTTAAGTACCTGGAATTGATTCAAATTGAGCAATAGCTCCAGAACCCACAAACTTGCCGGAGTTTGCTCCGAGGAGGTGACCAAAAACTGGGCAAGGTTTCAGAGAAATTGCAAGGGGTTAAACCTCTGGTTTCGAACTAGAAAAACACCACAAATCTTGTCCTAAGGAACATTAAGACATAATGAAACAAGATTTGCATGGAGAACCTCACCTGGGTTCGAGTTTCAGATCTTGAAGCTTTCGGCTTCAATGGTGGTTTACACCGTGATGGTCCGATGACGCATGCAACGGTATAGCTAGGATCCTTTAGTCCCAGAGATTAAGGTTTCATGGTTTTGGAGTTTGATTTATTTAATTTTCAAAGAGGAAAGTGGGTGAGAGCTCTCAGAGCTCTAGAGAGAGTGAGAGTGTCAAGAGCTTAGAGAGAGAGAGGGAGGAACTTCAGAAAAATGGAGAGAAGTAAGAAAGATGAGTGGAAAGAGAGGGAGTGATGTGAGGGAGTGGAGAGTGCACGGGAAAATCCAAGCAAGTTGCAAAAAATACTATTATTTTATTTACCTATTGCCAGGGCTATTCAAGTGTAGGGGTGGAGATGCAAAAGGCAATTACTGTTCATTAAGGGCAATTACTGTTCACTAGGTAGATTAAATAGTGGATAGCCTAGTGTGGCCTTTCCCACAGTGGAACTGCTCTAAGGTGGTCTCATTTTCAGCACTTTAAAAGCAATTCCACCATGGGAAAGGCCCCCTCAGGCAATACACTATGCTATCCACCCAGTGAACAGTCACTGCCCTTAATGAACAGTTGATGCGAAAATAAACTAGTACACAAATTAAACCCTCTTGTTGACAATTGTAGTATATATGCAAGTAGGGATCGTTCTTAAACCGGGGATTAGGAGGGATTGCTAATCTATATAAAATGAATTTAGAAGCACTAAATAAAACTTTAAAAACACAAATCTAAAATCAAAACATTTAACTAGATTCAAATGATTCCAAATAAACTAGAATAACTTAAAATAAAATTAATAAATAAACAAAATCACGAATGAATTTAAAAGATTCAAGCTATGAAAATTAACCAACTCTAAACTAAATTACTCAAAGAACTCAAAAGAAATCAAATAAGGTAAATTCAAGTCAAAAGACAAAAATTGAAAAAGGAGGATTTGATCTTGATGAGAATAACTTGAAAATAAACAAATTGAAAACTAGATTGATTTAAGCACAAAATATGGTTGTTTGAATGGATGATGGATTAGCTAGAGGGGTTTCCTCCACACATGATACACTTGTATATAAACTAATTTTTAGTTGTTCTTTCGATAACTTATGAAACTCAATACTCCGGGTTAACCGTGATAGCACTTTTTTAACCTTCAAGTTCTCCTTAGTTTAATGAATTGAATGGGAAAGCACATATAACAATTCAAAACATTCTTCAAAAGTTCCATACGTGAAAAGCACAATATAGATACAATCAAAGATCATTAAGATTCAAGAGAACTATAAGTATTGACGAGGCATTCGTAACTATGAAAAGCATGATACTCTTGCCAAGAATTCACTTAACACGATTGTGGATAGCAACCTTCACTACTCTTGAATATAAGTTCATAACGATTAGGTGAAATTCCCTTATATTCTAGCATCAAACTTATGCATGAAAACTAAGCGTGCACTCTTAATCAACATACATAAATAAGTTATCAATCAAATAGTTAAGCAAATTGAAATCACAAATTATTAAATCACAACCAAAAGTAATTAATTCATAATGCAAATGTAATCATGGCTTTGAATTCCCCCCTAGCAAAAGGGGGGTTTAGTTCCTCATAATCATAAAACAAAGGTAAATAGATTTATACATTGAAAATGAAAGAAAGAAAACACCTAAACGCTCCAACGGTCCTCGTTGAGTGGTATGCACGTCCAAGCACTTTCCTTCCCTTCCTTTGCTATGGCACAAGGAGTGGATGTGGTTTGAAGGTTTGGTTGTATGGAAGAGTGGATAGGGGGATGTATGGTGGTGTTTATGATGGCTAGGATAGGTTTATGGGCAGATTTTGTGGAGGAAAGAAGGGAGGTTGCGGCTAGGATAGTTTAGGGTGTGTGAAATGGGATTGTTGTGTGAATTGGTAAGTCTAAGCCTTGCAAGAAGGCTTTATTTATAGGTGCACAAAGGTAAGGAGCTACTCAAGTGATTTGAATAAACAAATACAAAGTAAGAATTAATCATCAAAAACAGCTAGCACACATGCTTCATTGCAGAAATTTCATGATGAAACAACTTGCATTCATCCTCCTTGGTCCATGCCTTGGATTCCTCTTGGTCTTCTCATGATGAATCAGCTAGGACACTTGCAAAACAGCTAGCACACTTGTATTTCATGATTAAACAAGCTAGCACACTTGCAAAACATAATCATCCATCATCCATGCCGTGGGTCATCCTTCTCCATGTGCTCTCTTGACCTTCCCTTACTAAAATGCCCATAACTTCTTCTAGAAGAATGATCTTAACAATCCGCAAAATGCTCCAGAAAATAGACATCTGTAGCTTTCCAAGCATATAAGGCTCATTCTCTAGTTCATTTTGGGCCGTTCGCAAATTGCTTCCAAAATGGGCTGATCTGCACAGGCAGTTTTGACGAATTTGTTACATAAAATCTCACTTGTGCTATTTTTCTTTTATTTGCTTGACAAATCATATAAAACACAAAATCAATGTAAATAGCTCAAAAATATAAGGAACTAACTAAGAAAAGACGAGAGAATTTGATGTAAAATATATATAAATATGAGCTTATCAACAGTAACCGCGTTTTGCATCTCCACCGTTGCACTTTAATAGCCCTGGCAATAGGCAATAAAATATTAGTATTTTTTTATTTATAAAATAATACAAAATAATTTTTTTTGTAATTTCAGATAAGATTTTTAATCGTTCTCGTTGCGCCACGTGTCATTATCCGAAAAGTTATAAAATAATACAAAATAATTTTATTTGTAATTTCGAATAAGATTTTTAATAGTTCTCGTTTCGCCATGTGTCATAATCTGAAAAGATAATTATTGGTGATGGATTTCGATAACATTTTTAATCGTTCTCGTTGCGCCACGTGTCATTATCGGAAAAGACATTTATTGGTGATGGATTTCCAATAAGATTTTTAATCGTTCTTGTTGCGTCACGTGTCATTATCCTAAAATACAATTATTGGTGATGGATTTCCGATAAGATTATTAACCAATCACGTCGCGCCATGTGTCATAATCTGTTTACAATTTTTTAGGATAGATTTCCATCAGATGTTTTAACGAATGACGACATGCCATCTGGACGATCTGCAGGCCCAGTAGTTCCGGAAACCTTGATAGAAGCAGGCAATGAAGAGGTACGGAGCTCTTGGACGATTATTTTGTCCGTAACAGTGCATTCTCTGATACATACTTTAGACGTCGTTTTAGAATGGAACGACATTTGTTCAACAAAATCATGATTGCTGTTTGCAACCATGATTCTTACTTTGTGCAAAAGAATGATGTTTTTGGTGCTATAGGTCTCCTTCCTGAGCAAAAAATTACTGCTGCCTTGCCGATGCTTGCATATGGAGCATCTGCAGACCAAGTGGACGAGATAGCGAGGATGGGTAAATCAACCATTCTTGAATCCCTGGTGAGGTTTTGGGGAGCAATTGAATCTATCTACACCACATAGTACCTCCAGACACCTACTGAGATGAACTTGCAAATGCTTCTGAAGAAGGGCGAGATGCGAGGTTTTCCTGGGATGATTGGAAGCATCAACTGTATGCACTGGACGTGGAAAAATTGTCCAAATGCATGGCAAGGCGCTTATGGGGACATAAAAGGATCAAAAAGTATCATTTTGGAAGCGATGACATTTTTGATACATGGACTTGGCACGCATTTTTCGGGGTTCTGGGAGCTCAAAATGACCTCAACGTCCTTGCCCAATCCCCAGTGTTCAACGATGTCCTGCAAGGAAAGGCACCAAAAGTCACGTATTGGGTCAACGAACGTATGTACGACGGGCCATACTACCTAGCAGACGGCATTTACCCAAGGTGGTTATCGTTTGTCAAAACAGTGCCGTGTCCACGAAGTGCAAAGGAAAAACACTATGCAAGCCATCAAGAGGGGTGTAGGAATGATGTGGAGCGTTATTTTGGTATCCTCCAAGCTTGTTATGGGTGTTGCCAGAATGTTTGATATAGAGTCGCTTCGATCCATCATGATGACGTGCATCATTCTTCATAACATGATTGTGGAAGATGAGTACGATTATGATGCCGTTGATGAATATGAGCTAGACACGATGAACAATTCCATAACACATATATATTGTGCTCATGACGCCACCGAAGAACCCATGCAACACGAGCCATTAGAAAGGGATGGACTTTACAATGAAAGGGTCATTCAACGATATACTGCACTTCAAAGGCCATATATGCACAATGCCCAGCAAATTGACTTGATAGAGCATCAGTGGGAATTAAAACAAACTCAAGAGTTCATTTAGTGTGTTTGTTTTTATTTGGTGTGTTTATTTAATTTTATTTGGTGTGTTTTTTTAGTTCATTTAGTGATTTTTTTATTATTTGGTATGCTTATCTAATTTTATTTGGTGTGTTGATGTCATTTGAATAAAGATTCTCTTAGTATAAATAAATTACCAAATTAAATAAATTTACTCTCACTTTAAATAAAGTACTAAATTCAATAAATTGGAAACAATATAAAGTATTTTATTCAATAAATAATAAAGTACAACCCAAAGTAATTGGAAAAATATGGGCTGCGATTACAAAAAGTACTATATTAATCATCACTTAACCAATTTGTGGTGCTAGGATGATCTTCTCTTGTCATGCTAGGACCATCTCCTCTTGCTCTCGCTTCTCTTGCACGCCTCCTTCGCACCACGTCCGCTTTCTCCGACTTCCAAAAATATTTAGAATTTGGAGACTTCCCTTCTAAAGGCGTGTTCATAATGTCACGATCTCGTTGAGCCATTCTTTCTTCTCTAACTTGTTCCCTTTCTTGCATAAGTAACTCTTTTTCTCTCTCATTAGCTTGAATTTTTTTCTCAACAGCTGTAGCTTTTGCCTCCTCTCTAGCCTTATCAGCCTCAAATTTCACCATTTCCCTCGCCAAACTCAATTCACCTTGGCAAGCAAGTTCTTCCATATACTTTGCATAATCATTCTTGGAAGCATTCCCTTTTTTCTTTGAAGCCTTCTTACCTTAAGGCCTAATTGGATAACGGGTTGACCCTGACGCTTGTTCAGGGGGGCGTTTCGGGCACTTCTTGTGCTTCATCTTCATGAACATGCGAGGAATGATTGGGCGTAGAGTGTAGAGGGGTGTTGTTCATGAAAACTTCGGGACCAACAGGCACAACTTTGAATTTAGGACAATCTTTGACAATATTCCAACATTCCCACCGGGTGAATGATTTGTTTTTGCTTTTGGTTTTGGCATTATACCAAGCTTGTGCTTGAAGTTCCTACATAATGCGGGAGAAGAAACAAATAAATAAGACAAACAAATAAATAATATATTGTTATCTGATCCGCTAAATTTTCCCCACTTTGAAGATTACCACTAGCTTGTGCCAAGGCGTCTCTCCACGTACTAAACGATTAATTTCCAACAACTGGACATCGATACTTTGGTTCTTTTCCCACCCATTTTCTCAAGATAATTGGTATGAATAAGACTCCACATTTCTCGCAAATGCATCTCATTACCCGTAAGCGAATCATGAGTAACTTCAACCCAGCTAGTACACAACGCAACATCTTCAACAAGCGTCCAATTCGTACATGCTTCATTAGTCATTTTGTTGGAAAAAAATTGGATTGACACTTTGAGAGAAAGATAGGAATGTGGTTGAAAGTAGTTGAGAAAATATGAAATTGTGGTGTAAGGTAGAAGATAAATGAGAATGTATTTATAGAAAAGTAAAATCAATTATTTTTTTAATTTTTCAAATTTTTTTTTCTGTTTTTTAATAATTTTTTACATTTTTTAAATTTTTTTATTCACCTAATTAATCTATACGGTTGGATTTAAACAAATTTGAATTCCATTGTGCCACGTGGCACAACGGTAACATTTCTGATTTTTTAACTGTTTTTCCTTTTTTGTTTTTTAAAGTCGAATAACGTGGACCGTTGATCTCAGATCCAACGACTGAAATTAAATGAGGTTTTTAAATTTTTTTAACATTTGGAAATCCAACGGTCCTAATAATATAGCCGTTGAAATCCAACGGACATGGGGAAGCCACGTAGCCTCCCTAACGGTAACATCATAGAAAAAGCGCCATGGGCCCCATCCCTGATTTTGTGTCGGAAGACGCGAGCCCACGTGCGCTTGAAGCGCACGCGCCTAACGCTTACGTCAGGTAGCCTTCGGGCTCTTGGGCTGGCAATCCTTGCCAGGCCTGTCGCTCGGGCCTGGCCTGTGCCTCGGGCTGGCATATGCTGGACCTTATCCCCCGGCCTATTTGGCCCTGTTCCATCCCCAGTCCATCAGGCCAAAACAAAGGGTGGACTTGCTCTAAATTCTCTAGTAATTTTCAAACTAGTAAAAAACTGCTAGGTAGGTACCAGTTCTTCCCCAATTGTTGTTGTTGTTGTTGTTCTAATTCGATTTATATTTGCTTTATATATCTAGCTAAAATTCCTGCGACTTTCCCATAATGCGTGTGAAATGTTATGACAATTTACTCGCTTACAGAATTACCTGCAGTTGACGGATGAATGTATGTTTTCTTACGATCCCAAAAAAAAAATGATAAAAGGAACAAAAACAAAAAGCAAAGCAAAAAAAGAAAGAAAAGAAAACGCGGGTGTGGAAGCCGATCTCCCTGACTTTATTAGATCGTATTGGTAATTGACTCCATGGTATAGTAGTATGAACCACTGGCTCTTGTATAGTTATATATATATATATATATATTGTAAACATTCCTAGTTTAAGTATGATTGTGTAAATCCTAGATAAGATTTGATTCTAGTTATCCTTTCCTATTACAACTTGTATTACTTGGAGGAGAAGAAATATCTTCTCTACCTTTACTACTATAAATAAAGGCACAATGTAGGAGGGATAACAACACACACATTCCCCTACAATTCTACAAACACACATCTCTCTCCTCTTTCTCTCTGCCTCCAGCCCTAGTCTCTCTGTCAGATAAAATAGACCACAACACGTTATCAGCACGCTCCTACCGCTGCGCTTAGGAATCTGACGTTGGAGATTTTTTTTTTCTGCATCAAACCAGTTCATCCATATCATCACGCAATCAGGTTCTTTCCAAACAACGGCTTTTAACTCGATATTTTGCAAGCCCTGATAGCATGAACATTCACCATGATGCATGACCCAACTTTACATTTAACGTATTTTAGATTCTACATAAATTGTGTATGCTTCATAATCAAAATTGCTACAATTATGTGAATTTGATATTTACCATGAATCGAATCTTACATATGTACATGCATTGAAACTATTATTTGCATATGCATCAACGTAAATATGTGATTCATTGAATTATACATGCATATAATTATATTTGAATTGAATTTTTTTTTTTGCGATTTGGGAATTAGGGTTCTTCGAACCCGTGCACTTGCACCATGCAAGTCGGCAAGCCACCAGGCCCGCAGCCTGCGATGGCCCAGCTCGGTTTCCTCACCAGGCCTGCAGCCTGCATCGATCCTCCGAGCCTAAGATCACGGCTGGAGCTACTGCTCCTCGTCCAAACCCCAAACCCGACACCCAGCAGGTGTCGCCACCCATCCATCACCGTGCTGCACGGCCTGTTGCCGTGCCTAGCCTACTCAGACGACCTGCAGATCATCCACGGTGTCCTATGGTCTGAGATTTGCTGAGATCTCATCAGAATTTTTCATAAATCCGATTGAAATTTTCTAGGGTTTGGTTGATATAACGTCGAGATTTCTCCAATCTCCGTTCATATTTGGTTCCCCAGTTGGACCCCCGTGTTTCCTACGATCGATAGCCACCCAGAACACGGCCACCTGCAGTGGCGGCGCTCCGGCAACCGTTCCCAGCAAACGCTGGGGTGTTCCTGGTTCTGACCCGAGCCCATTACGGCTTAGCTGCACACGGCCGTAACATCAGCCCTTTGGGCTTTGATGTTCTGTTCGCAGCACTGGATCACTGCCCTTGCACGGGCCACTTTGGATCCAGCCCATCATTTAGGGCCTGCCACTCGAACCAATTCCTCTGCCCACTGTCCTGGGCTGACGAAAAAAAAAAAAACAATTTTTTTTTTGTTTTCTGGGCTCGCTTGCAGCGGCCGAGCCCGCAAAGAAAAGAAATTTTTTTTGATTCCCTGGGCGCGCCTGCAGCGGCCCAGACCGAAAAAAAATATCTTTTTAGTTTTTTTTTTCTGGGCCTGCTTATTGCAGCCCGTATCTGTGAAACAAAAGATTTTTTTTTGGGACTGCACACAGCATCCCATTCCCTTTTCTCACCCCGTGGGCCTGCAGCCTACACCCAAGGGTTCTCGGCCTATATTTTTAGGCCCCGAGATTTTATTATTTAATACTTTTAAATAATATGTGTTTTTATATTTTCACCCACACTTTAATTTGGCCCCGAAGACCAAAAATAAATTAATTCAATTATCATTATACAATATTTTTGCATATATTCTTTGCATATTTGTTTGCATATATATTTGTGTTTGCTTGCAGGAATATATGAACCTGAAGTTCATAATTACTTTGAAACCTGAAATTATTTTGAATTGATAATTTTTTTTATAAACTTTTATGCATGTGACCGATTCAAAATAATTTTTCATTCTAGGTATGACTAGTGGGAAAGTTAGTTGTCTGGCAGATAGTGCAACCACGCATACTGTTTTGCGTGAAAGCATCTATTTCACTAACTTCGTACCTAAGAATGCACCTCTGACAACCCTCTCAGGCCCATCCAACCTGATCGAAGGATACGGTAAGGCACGTATAATGTTGTCCAATGGTACAATCTTGACCATTGCTGAGGCACTCTATTCTCCACGTTCCGGAAGAACGTTACTAAGTTTCAAGGACATTAGAGATAACAATTACCACGCTGAAACCCACGTAGAAAACGGAGTTGAATTTCTGTGCGTAACTTCCTACGAATATGGCCAGAAGCGTATTCTAGAGAAGATGGAGCGTAACCCGAGTGGTCTGTATACTACGACCATACGCCCCATAGAATGCCACTATGTGGCCGGCCCTACCACAGGGACCGCGCACGAAATTACACTTTAGCATGATCGTTTGGGACATCCTGGACGAATAGCGATGCGCCGAATCCTCAAAACTTCACACGGGCATCCACTAACCCGAAGCTTAGGTTCGATCCATGAAATTGCATGTCAAACATGTTCTATGGGAAAGCTTATTACTAAGCCTTCTTATAACAAGATTCGTTCGAATCTTCCCATTTTTCTACAACGGATTCAGGGGGACATTTGTGGACCGATTCAACCTCCCTGCGGACCATTTAGATATTTTATGGTTTTGGTTGACGCTTCTACACGTTGGTCACACGTGTGCTTGTTGTCCACAAGGAACGCTGCATTCTCCAAACTGTTGGCTCAGGTTATCAAGCTCAGGGCTCACCACCCTGATTATCCGATCAAATCTATTCGATTGGATAATGCTGGAGAATTCACATCTAAAAATTTTGATGACTATTGCATGTCGGTTGGGGTTGAAGTTGAACATCCTATACCCCATGTTCACACCCAGAACGGCCTGGCAGAGGCTTTCATTAAGCGTTTACAAATGATTGCTCGATCGTTGGTCATACGTACCAAGCTCCCGATCGCTGCATGGGGCCATGCAATATTGCACGCAGCAAAGTTGGTCCGCCTGAGGCCTGTTGCGACACAACCATTTAGTGCCCTTCAGTTGGTCACCGGATGCAAACCCGACATATCGCATCTGCGCGTTTTTTGTTGTGCGGTCTATGTGCCGATCTCGCCGCCCTTACGAACAAAAATGGGGCCTCAGCGAAGGATGAGAATCTATGTCGGATATGATTCTCCTTCGATTATTCGTTACTTAGAACCTTTGACAAGCGATCTGTTTACCGCTCGTTTCGCGGATTGTCGCGGATTGTCACTTCTATGAGACAGTCTTCCCGTCGTTAGGGGGAGATAAGAACGTCAACGTTCCTAATGAACGACGCGAATTATCGTGGACGACTCCCACTTTGTCTCATTTAGATTCCCGCACCGCTCAGTCTGAAGCTGAAGTGCAGCGCATATTAGATCTCCAGAGCATAGCTCAGAGCATGCCAGATGCTTTCACCGATCTAGCGCGCGTGACAAGATCACATATTCCAGCTGCGAATACCCTCCTGGAAGCCCGGGACGCCAATTCTGGTGATCCACGTACATTAGCGGCTAGCCAATCATCTGCCCCTACACAAAAGCGTGGCAGACCCCTTGGTTCAAAGGATTCACACCCCCGGAAGAGGAAAACCACGGCACAAGGTCCTGAAGAGCCTACCGTGAATCCGACTATCGCTTACTCATTTTACCTAACTCATGAGGAAATTCTAGATTATGGAAGCGTCCTTGAAGAGACGAATCCTCCTCCCGAGAATCGTGAGATTTCGGTCTATTATGCTAGCTTAGATGATGTGTGGCGTAGAAATGAGATGATTGTCGACGATGCATTAGCATTTGCAGTAGCTACTGAGATCATGTTGAACGATGACATTGAACCGCGTTCCGTTGATGAATGTCGACGTAGAACTGATTGGTCAAACTGGAAACAAGCAATCCAAGTCGAACTCGATTCACTTGCGAAACGTAAGGTGTTTGGACCTGTAGTCCCTACTCCTCCACATGTGAAGCCCGTTGGCTACAAGTGGGTTTTCGTTTGGAAGCGTAATGAGAAGAACGAAATTGTGCGTTACAAAGCTCGTCTTGTAGCACAAGGTTTCTCACAACGCCCCGGGATTGACTATGACGAAACTTACTCACCCGTTATGGATGTGATTACTTTTCGATACCTTATCAGTTTGGTAGTTTCCGAAAAACTGGATATGCAGCTGATGGACGTAGTAACCGCGTATCTCTATGGGGATCTTGATACGGAAATTTATATGAAAGTTCCCGAATGACTTACATTGACTGGTTCAAATATTTCCAAACCCCGGAACATGCTCTCAATTCGGCTGAGGCGTTCACTATACGGTTTGAAACAATCCGGAAGAATGTGGTATAATCGTCTGAGTGAGTATTTAACTAGTCAGGGATATGTGAATAACGAACTATGCCCTTGTGTGTTCATTAAGAAGTCACATTCCGAATTTGCGATTGTTGCAGTATATGTCGATGACATGAATCTCATCGGAACTCCTGAAGAGCTCGCGATAACTGCTTCACACCTGAAGTCGGAATTTGAGATGAAAGATCTAGGTAAGACTCAATACTGTCTCGGTCTCGAGATAGAGCATTGTTCGGATGGAATCTTAGTACATCAATCGAACTACACCCAGAAGGTGTTGCGCCGTTTTAATGAGGATAAAGCGAAGTCTTCGAGTACTCATATGGTCGTTCGTACGCTAGATGCAAAGCGAGATCCCTTCCGTCCGAAGGAGGATGATGAAGAGATTTTGGAGCCTGAAGTTCCTTATCTAAGTGCGATAGGCGCTTTATTGTACTTAGCTCAATGCACTAGACCCGACATCTCATTCGCTGTTAATCTTTTGGCAAGATATAGCAATGCACCAACACGCAGACATTGGACTGGCGTGAAAGACATCTTCCGTTACCTTAAGGGTACTACGGATTTGGGCTTATTCTATCCCTACGAATCCTCGAGTGATGCTGCACCTTATGCTCATCGGGTTGATTCTCGCCTTGTTGGTTAGGCCGACGCTGGATACTTATCTGATCCGCACAAGGCGCGTTCTCAAACGGGTTATGTCTTTACCGTTGGAGGCACCGCAATATCTTGGAGGTCAACTAAACAGACCTTAGTTGCCACTTCGTTTAACCATGCTGAAATTCTCGCCTTACATGAAGCAACTCGGGAATGCTTTTGGTTGAGAGCAGTAATGGGCCATATTCGAAGCTCCTGTGATCTTCATCCCGCCGTTAATGCCCCGACGACGATTTTTGAAGACAACGCAGCTTGCATCGAACAGCTCAAGAAGGGTTACATCAAAGGAGACAACACCAAGCATATTGCGCCGAAGTTCTTCTTTACACATCAACAACAAGAGCATCAGAAGATTGAAGTCACGCAAATCCGATCACAAGACAATCTGGTCGACCTCTTCACCAAATCACTACCGAAGGCGACGTTTCAGAAGCTTGTTCATGGAATTGGTATGCGTAAACTTTCTGAGTTGTAACTTTGCTATTTCTCTTTGGAATTATGTCAAACTCAGGGGGAGTATCTTCTGGATACTTGCTTGATCTTAATGTACTCTTTTTCCCTACGATTAGGAGCATTTTTCCCACTGGGTTTTTGCTACCTAACTAGGTTTTAACGAGGCACCCACCTTGGGCTGGTCATATCCCTGATGACGTCCTGTAGATGTTTCTTTTGACTTTGCATTTCTCACGCATTTTTCCTTAGACTTTGGATTTTTGCCATAGCCTTAGGGTTTTTTAGTGAGACTTACTACTTATGCAAGTTCCTACCTTATTGAGAATAAGCGTTGTTCCTTGGAATCAATGCCGACGAGTCGACTTCCTCAACTTCTGCATGATGCTGAATCTACCTTGAGTATTTACCCACTCAAGGGGGAGTGTTGTAAACATTCCTAGTTTAAGTATGATTGTGTAAATCCTAGATAAGATTTGATTCTAGTTATCCTTTCCTATTACAACTTGTATTACTTGGAGGAGAAGAAATATCTTCTCTACCTTTACTACTATAAATAAAGGCACAATGTAGGAGGGATAACAACACACACATTCCCCTACAATTCTACAAACACACATCTCTCTCCTCTCTCTCTCTGCCTCCAGCCCTAGTCTCTCTGTCAGATAAAATAGACCACAACATATATATATATATATATGCATGTCAGCCATATTTGTATTTTCAAATTTTAAAGGAGTTCAAAGACAATTAAAGTGACGACAAGATGTGCAGGAATTTTGCTACTTCTGACTAGTTGAATTTGTCTTCAGACTAGATTTCTAGCAATCTCTAGGAATCAGCATTGGTAATCAAATATATAGACCAAATAAAATCATGTATTAAAGAGAACAAGGGGTGACCTAGTGACTTAGAAGAGATTCTTTAGCGCTAGCTATTTTTGGTGGTGTGTTCTCTTGTATCTATTTTTTTTATCATGCGATGAAAGCCAAGTTTTTGTCTTGTTTAATATTATGGTTGTTTGGGTTAAAACTTGAACTTTGGGCTCAAAAGGAATTTAGCCTAGAAGAAGGTCCAGAAGGAAGGAAGCCCAAGGCTCAGCCGAAGCCCAGAAGAAGGAAGAAGCCTTTTTCCCGACTAAGTGCAGATCACTTAAGCTACTTGTTCACCTACCTAGAGGTCAAGTAGTGTAGACCAGCCAGCTAATCAGCCCAAAAATACTTTATAATGGCAGTACAAGTAAAAAGTAGATGAGTGAATACCCTTCAGCTGCATTCGAGCAAAATTGATGCTGCAGGCAGGCAAGCCAAATCGTCTATAAAAGAGGAAAGAGAAATCAGAAATAAGGACACTCAATCAAACAAACAAATACACAAACTCTGCTCAAGCCAGATTTGCATACAAAGCTGTAGTCAGCACCAAGCCTTTATCCTTTTCAGGATCAACCTTCACCAAAAACCTTTGTAAAAGCTCTGCTACCTTGTCTGAATCTTGTTGTAGTATCGATTCCCTCTTGCAAACTCATCTCCCAATCTCCCCTTGTATCACTAAAACCCTTTGTAAATCATAAAGAGAGGAAGTTGCAAGACGATCAGCCTTGCCCGACCCTCTTTGTTCTGTCTTTTCATTCATAAATCTAGTAATATGATGTATACTTCCATCTGTATCCAAGTTATCTCTAGTAAGTTTATGATTAAAAGGCTTATTGGCTCTTGAATCTGGTCGGTTTAATGGTGCCCAACCATGCAAAAGATAAAGTTGGAATCCGTACTCATAGCTTGACCAGATCTAAGTTCTAACCTTTCAGGCATACAAGATTGATCAATCAAAAGTCCTTGGTTTCAAGGCATAAAAAAGAACTTTATGTGGACTTAACTCATCCACGACAATCCTTGATAACAAGAAGTCCGAAGTTACTTGGGGCGCAAGTAATCAACCTATTTCTTAGTTTTACTTCTGTTATATTATGATTGCCACAACATACTTGAGTATAGAATTAATTCTGATGGGAAGCCTCAAGGCCTATACTTAAGGCCCTACAAAAGCACCTATCTGGGTTTGTTCTGCTCTGCGAGCTAGGGTGATTAAAGTATAACAGTTGTAAAACTTCTGCAACAATGAAACAACCACTATATGTTCAAGTACTTGGTTAGTTCTGATTGCGAGCCTCAAGGCCTACACCTAAGGCCCTACAAAGGCACATTTCATAGCTAACTTGGTCTCTCGGACATATAAAATTAAACTAAACATCTGTTTTACATCTGCATGCTAAAGATGGCAGTGGCACGCCTGAACACCTAAAGTTAATTTTGATTGTGAGCCTCAAGGCCTACACCTAAGGCCCCACAAAGGCACATTTCAGGATTAACTCTGTCATTCTCTTACAGCCCACCAATAAGCAGAAGCCCGACAGATAATACCAACCGGCGCCAACCTCTCGGGGAGCTTTGTGCTCGTCGGCCAGGAGACGTCCCCATTGGAAATTCCTCCAGACGAACATAGTTTTGGCACGCTCGGTGGGACCCCTTGATCAAATCTTACTTGTCAAAGAAGTATGTCAAAAATACCTGAAGATTTAAAAACGGCGGCTGTTCCAGAAAAAATTATTAATGAAGACTTGCAAACTACCTTATTGCAAATGTTGCAAAGATTGGAAAACGCCTCCGCAGGATTCAGAAGGAAAACAGACTTGGTGATGGGACCAACTATTCCCATATCTTTACCTCTACTTGGGTGAAAAGATGATGGGGAAGAAAAAAAGGAAAAAGCTTGAGGCCAGCCATCCAGATGAAGAAATGACCTTGGCAAATAATCCACCTAGCCCATCAATATTCTTACAGAATAATCAGGGCCAAGTTGAAGCAATGATGGACAAGCATCCAGATCCCTTTTCAGAGGCCTCAATAAATATGATTAATTTAGCATGGGCTGAGAAGGGGAAAGGAAAGGTTGCAAGGGAGACAGAAGAAGAAAGACCGGCTGACAAATCTACAAAAGGGGTGATCAAATTGCCCGAACATCCAAAATCAGCCATAATCAAAGGGATGGTTTTGTGCAGTAGATGCCAATGCGAGTGTGAGCTCGAAATACCGCCAGCAGGAGTCCTCATTAATCATGAGCTGATCAGGAGGAAAGAAGAAGAAGAAAGAAAAAAAGCCCGCGAGAAAGTTAGGCAGACAGCAGGAAGAAAAACTTCCCGAAGTGTTTTTCAGCGGTTAGGAGGTGATTCCCAACCTAAAGCTTTATCAGAAGTGTTTCGAAATCATGAAGCTTGTGAGGAGGCGGAAGACAAGGAGGCCAAAGGTCCAAAAAGAAGGAGATAGGGCATCCTCAACATGGCCATACAGGAAGAGAAGTCAAAAGGAATGATAGGATAACAAATCCTGTCAAAAAGGATAATCCTGCTTGTCTCGGGCAAAAATGGTACGTGGTCGGAAAAAATGGGCAACCCGCCAAACAAATGGGAGTCTCCATGATTAGAAGGGTCCAGAGGCAGCACAAAGCCTACATGAACTCTTTAAAGACTCTCGCGACGTCTGAAGCCTCCAAGAATCAAAAGTTTGAAAAAACATCATTCGGGGGAAGTAGTCAGTTCCATTAGAGGAGTAAAAAAAAGGTGGAGATGGTTAATAGCAAAACAGAAGGCGAAGGAAACCATGTACCACAAAGCCTACACCATGGGAAATACAGGATCTTGAGGAGAGCTCAAGAAGATATGATAATGATGCCAACTCCCGGATCAAGGACATAACCTATTTGTTTTGGAACCGTTTCGCCCGAAATGAGACTCCATTCTATATCATTGGTGGATCCTTTCGGCGAAGTGCCAAAGCAGATACCAGATTCGGGCATAAATCAACAGGATGAGGCACCAGAACTACTACTCCCAGAAGATGCGATGGCCTAGTTAGGTGAGTTTATGGGCCAAATTGGGAGCAAGAAATAAGACTTTCCAGAGCCTAGCAATTTCCATGTCAACATGACGTATGTGTTATCTGCCACGTTTGGTGCCGAGCCTGATCAGCCCGCCACTATGGAAGGTGACTATTTGACAGCGGAGCCAATGATGGCCCATGTCAGTGTTGAAGTAGCTGGAGAGGGAGAGTTGGGAAAAGCTGAATCATCTGAGACATCCAAGGATGGTCCATTAAGGATCTATACAGATAAAATGGTGTTCAGCCGCCCAAACATGTTGCTAGCCAACCATCTTAAGCCAATATATGTTGCAGCTCATTTGGAGGGGGTGCCCTTCAAAAGGGTTTTGATTGATGGTGGAACGGCTGTTAATGTATTGCCAACCAAGCAAATGAAGAAGATGGGGAGAGGTGTAGAAGATCTCATTCCCACGGAACTCACGGTTTCGAACTTCTCGGGCGCTATCACCAAAACTCATGGGATATTGCCCTTACAAGTGGACTTGGGGTCCAAACATATCATGTTGGCATTCTTTGTGGTGGATTGCACTTCCACCTATGGAGCATTACTCGGAAATGACTGGATTCATCAAAGTCTCGCCATACCGTCCACTCTACACCAGCAAGTTGCTGTTTACCATGAGGCAGGAACAGAGGGACCAGGCTTTTGGGAGATGGTGGAGGCCGAATCACGGCCATTTCTCCCTACAGCCAATGTTACGGAGGCAAGTTTCTACAATCCGAAGTAGGAATTCTGCAATGTTCAGAAGCAGATGAGAACGGCCGCCCTACCAAGGTGACGGCCCAAAAGCTCTTAGAACAAGGAATGCTCATCACTAGAGAAGAATGGGATAGACCCTGCATCGTCCCAACATCCCAACACCATCAATGACAGAACAAAAGAGAAATGATCAGGTAATGGCAGTCAGGTCCCTGATCGAAAGACTGTTGGTGTATGGGAGAGGAAGAAAGCAAGAAATGGAGCTCTTAGAAAAAGAAGAGCAGGAATGGGAGCTAGGAACTCCGACCAGCCAGGATAAAAGCAGAGAAGAGCTTTGCGGAGAAGAACTGGATACGGCCATACGAATGGCAAAGTGCATATATGACTTGGATGGGCCAGACGACTTGCCCGAAAGCCCGGAGTTAGTCGAATTTTTGTTCGCAGAACCTGACAAGCCACCACCAGAAGTTTAGGATCCTTTGGAAGTCATTGATTTGGGGACAGAATGAGATCCAATACCTATACAAATCAGTGGTTTGTTAGAGACTAATGATCGGGCAAAGATTGTCTGTCTTCTGCAAGAATTAAATATTGTTTTGCTTGGCATTATACTGAGATGCCAGGTTTAGATTCAACCTTGGTAGAACACAGAATGGCCATCAATGAGGGATATAAACCTGTTAAGCAAGCGCCACGAAGGATGTCAAAAGAAATAGAAGAAAAGGTCAAAGAAGAAATTGAAAGACTAGTAAAAGCTGGATTTATTAGGCCTGCCAAATATGTAGAGTGGTTGGCAAACATTGTACCCATTTTAAAAGCCATAACAAAAGTAGTACGATGTTGCGTTGATTACAGAAATATTAATGGCGCTACACCAAAAGATGAATATCCCATGCCCATGGCTGATCTATCCATAGATGCAGTAGCAAAACACAAAGTCTTATCTTTTATGGATGGAAATGTCGGGTATAATCAGATAAAGATGGCCCAGAAAGATATACACAAAACAGCTTTTAGGTGTCCCGGGCATGTGATGGCATATAAATACCTAGTCATGCCATTCGGGCTCAAGAATGCTGGTGCAACCTACCAAAGGGCGATGAATGCCATCTTTCATGATTTGATTGGCCATAACATGGAGGTGTACATCGATGACATCGTGGTGAAATCCAAAACAGAAGAGCAGCATCTGACAGACCTTAGACAAGCTTTGACCAGGATGAGGATCCATAAACTAAAGATGAATCCAAAGAAGTGCGCGTTTGGAGTGAGAGCGGGCAACTTCTTGGGATTTCTGGTTCATCAAAGAGGTGTAGAAGTGGACAAGAACAAGTCTCGGGCAATAATGGAGTCGCCTTCGCCCACCAACAAGGTGTAACTTCAGAGACTGCTAGGCAAAATTAATTTCTTAAGGAGATTAATTGCCAATTTAGCGGGCAAGATCCAGCCGCTGACTCATCTTCTGAAATTGAAGGATAAAGAAAATTTTAAGTGGGGACCACCACACCAAAAGGCTTTTGACAACATCAAAGCCTACTTGACTTCTCCACGAGTGTTGGTACTCCCTTAAAACTATATATCTCTGCTTCAGAGAAATCAATCGGGAGTTTACTAGCCCAAAACAATGAAGGCGGGAAGGAGCAGGCGGTGTACTACCTCAGTAGAATTTTGACCGAGGTAGAAACAAGATACCCCCAATAGAAAGATTGTGCCTAGCTCTGTATTTCATTGCTAGTAAGTTGAGGCATTACATGTTACCTTGTCACGTGCACATCATCGCCAAAACAGATGTGATAAAGTATATGTTGTCAAAACCAATGTTAACAGGAAGGATTGGGAAGTGGATTCTAGCATTATCAGAGTTCAGCTTTCAGTATGTACCCCAAAGGGCGGTCAAGGGCCAAGCAATTGCCGACTTCTTGACAGAACATCAAGAATCTCAAGATGAGATTATCAATATACCGGGGACCCTGGAAGTGACTAGTGTTTGGATCCCACCAGGTAAGGACATATAGGGAAAAGAAGAATGGGTCCAACAAGAAATAAAGAGAGTAACTGGCCTATGGATTACTCATTGGAAGCTGTATTTTGATGGTTCTTGCACTCAGAAGGCTTCTGGAGCTGGGATTGTCATCATAAATCCCCAAGGGGTTCACTATTATTACTCGTTTCTCCTAGATTACCAAGGGAACACCAACAATCAGGCAGAATATGAAGCCTTAATAATTGGCTTGGAAATCTTGATAGAGCTGGGGGCAATGGAGGTAGAAGTGTTTGGTGATTCAAAGTTATTAATAAACCAGCTAAATGGAGAATACAAGTGCAGACATATCACCATAGCTGGGTATTACTTGGCGGCCACGCAATTGTTGAGCTATTGGGATTATGAGATATCAGTTAATCATGTCCCCTGGGATTCAATCTAGCGGCCAACGAGATGGCACAAATAGCCTTAGGAGTACCAATCCAGGAAAGGAAGTATGGAGTAGATGTTAAGATTCAAAGAAGAAATCTTCCTTCTATCATTCAAATAAGAAATCTTCCTTCTATCATAGAAAGGGGATTCAATCTAGATGTAATGGTTCTAGGAACCGAGATGGAAGACTGGAGATCGCCTATCATTCATCATTTGAAAGATCCTTTTTCACCCACAAGCAAGAAGAATAGACAACAAGCAACCAAATATGTCTTATGGGCGGAGAACCTGCTAAGGAAAACTCCGGATTGGCTACTATTGAAATGCCTAGGCCAAGAGGAATCTATGAAAGTAATGGCCGAAGTACATGAAGGAATATGCGGGGCACATCAAGCTGGAACGAAGATGAGATGGTTGCTTAGGAGGTATGGATATTTCTGGCCCGATGTAGAAAAAGATTGCAAGTCCTATGCCCGAGGCTGTGAAGAATACCAAAGGCATGGATCCATCCAACATATGCCTTCAGTGCCTTTAAATCCAGTGGTTAAGCCTTGGCCCTTCAGAGGATGGGCAATGGACTTCATCGGGCAAATTTATCCAGCTTCTAGCAAGGGGCATACTTTCATAATTGTGGCGACGGATTACTTCACCAAATGGGTAGAAGCTTCGGCCGTAAAGACCATAACCTCAGTTGCAGTTAAGAAATTTATTGAGACCAAGATTCTGCACAGGTTTGGGGTGCCCGAAACCATAGTCACGGATCGTGGGCCATCTTTTATTTCAAAAGAAGTTGAAGAATTTGCAAACAAATACAACATAAAGATGATCCAGTCCAGTCCTTACTACCCTCAGTCAAATGGCCAGGCAGAGGCCAGCAACAAGATTTTGATAAATATTATCAAAAGAATGGTGACAGATAGTCCAGAAAGATGGCATGAAAAGCTAGGGAATACTTTGTGGGCATACCGAACCTCTAAGAGGGCAGGAACATGGACAACTCCTTATGCTTTGACTTTCGGGCAAGATGCGGTTATTCCCATGGAAATCAATGTAAGTTCTGTCAGAATTCAAAATCAATTCAGGTTACACAGTGAAGATTACATAGAAGCCACGTGTCAAGGGATTGAAGACTTAGATGTAGCCCGAATTGAGGCCTTGAACCAGATTCAGGAAGGGAAAATGGCTATTGCCCGAGCTTATAACAAGAAGGTAAAGCTGAAGTCTTTCAAGGAAGGAGATTTAGTATGGAAGGCAATCCTCCCTCTAGGAGCTTAGCTTAGGGAATTTGGGAAATGGAGCCCGACATAGGAATGTCCTTTCATTGTTAGTCAAGTATTAGACAAGGGAGGATACTACTTGGCGGACATCGAACGAAATTGGCAGAAACATCCCATAAATGTCAAATTCTTAAAAAAGTATTGTCCTACATTATGGGATGTTAGGGATTGTTATATTGAAGAAGATGAAAGATAAAGCAGGCTTCGGGGTGCCGGAATGCAGTGTTTATTCATCAACCATTCAAGAAGACAGAAAGATAAAAGTTGTTAAAATAATGTTTTATTCATTTCGACAAATTGCTGAAATTTACATCAGATTCAGCTCCAATGTGCTATGCTCAATTCCTTCTAGTTGCAGTGGTGTCTCGACCAGTTTTCTGATGTCTTCATAGACAAAACCCGATCACGTGATCAGGTTGTGCGGCCAAGATGAGCCTGGTAGAGGACCTTCATGCGAACCTTCACCAGGTATGATGGTGAAGTCCGACTTATCAGGGCAACTACCAGGATGGTGATCCCTCGACCAAGCTTGTAAAAGTTCAAAGCTGAGAAGGGGGAAACTGCCTGACCAAAGGTGTTGGGCATAGCGGGGTGTTTGACCAAAGGTGTTGATGATGGTAGTTATTTGATGAAAATCCTTTTTCTCACGAAAAGGGAGTTTTAGGAAACTCCACGTGAATCCTGAGGAACCCATTTCCCTAGTTTTAGAAGAAAACTTAGAAGGCAGAAACGCCCGATGGAGATAAAGGGGAAGGTTGAAGATGATCTGTTAGCTGGGCATAAGAAGCTTTTGGCTTAAGTTATTTGTTCAAAAATGAAGATTTGAGTTGGAATTTATAGGAACATCAGAGGATAGCTCAAAGGTCGTGGGAAGAGCAAGAAACGCGAGATTGCATTAATCCCGTCCATAAGACACAAGTTCCGAGAACAGGCGTACATGCACATACGGCTATTCAATCAACATTGGCGCCTAGAATTCCAGCCTGAATATTAATTGAAGGAGGCACTGTTTGGGTTAAAACTTAAACTTTAGGCTCAAAATGAAGTTAGCCTAGAAGAATGTCCAGAAAGAAGGAAGCCCAAGGCTCAGCCGAAGCCCAGAAGAAGGAAGAAGCCTTTTTCCCGACTAAGTGCAAATCACTTAAGCCACTTGCTCACCTACCTAGAGGTCAAGTGGTGTAGACCATCCAGCTAATCAGCCCAAAAGTACTTTATAATGGCAGTACAAGTAAAAAGTTGACGAGTCACTACCCTTCAGCTGCATTCGGGCAAGATTGATGCTGCAGGCAGCCAAGCCAAATCGTCTATAAAAGAGGAAAGAGAAATCAGAAATAAGGACACTCAATCAAACAAACAAATACACAAATTCTGCTCAAGCCAGATTTGCATACAAAGCTGTAGTCAACACCAAGCCTTCATCCTTTTCAGGATCAACCTTCACCGAAAACCTTTGTAAAAGCTCTGCTACCTTGTCTGAATCTTGCTGTAGTATCGATTCCCTCCTGTAAACTCATCTCCCAATCTCCCCTTCTGGCACTCAAACCCTTTGTAAATCATAAAGAGAGGAAGTTGCAAGACGATCAGCCTTGCCCGACCCTCTTTGTTCTGTCTTTTCATTCATAAATCTAGTAATATGATGTATACTTCCATATGTATCCAAGTTATCTCTAGTAAGTTTATGATTAAAATGCTTATTGGCTCTTGAATCTGGTCGGTTTAATGGTGCCCAACCATGCAAAAGATAAAGTTGGAATCCGCACTCATAGCTTGACCAGATCTAAGTTCTAACCTTTCGGGCATACAAGATTGATCAATCAAAAGTCCTTGGTCTCAAGGCATAAAAAAGAACTTTATGTGGACTTAACTCATCCACGACAATCCTTGATAACATCCTATTTCTTGGGGCGCAAATAATCATCCTATTTCTTAGTTTTACTTCCGTTATATTATGATTGCCACAGCACACTTGAGTATAGAATTAATTCTGATGGGAAGCCTCAAAGCCTATACTTAAGGCCCTACAAAGGCACCTATCTGGGTTTGTTCTGCTCTGCGGGCTGGGGTGATTAAAGTATAACAGTTGTAAAACTTCTGCAACAATGAAACAACCACTATATGTTCAAGTACTTGGTTAGTTCTGATTGCGAGCCTCAAGGCCTACACCTAAGGCCCTACAAAGGCACATTTCATAGCTAACTTGGTCTATCGGGCATATACGATTAAACTAAACATCTGTTTTACATCTGTCATGCTAAATATGGCAGTGGCATGTCTGAACACCTAAAGTTAATTTTGATTGTGATCCTCAAGGCCTACACCTAAGGACCCAGAAAGGCACCTTTCAGGATTAACTCTGTCATTCTCTTACAGCCCACCAATAAGCAGAAGCCCGACAGACAATATTAATCGGCGCCAACCTCTCGGGGAGCTCTGTGCTCGTTGGCCAGGAGACGTCCCCATTGGAAATTCCTCCAGACGAACAATAGCATATCGCTTTTTTATATCTAATACAAGAAAATCATCATATTGTTATAGGTCTATTTGACTGAACTGTATTTGGGATAGAGAGGGAGAGGTGTCGGTGGCAACAAAGAGAGAAGAGAGAGATGTAATTCTAAGGTGTGTGTTGTATCACCCCATTGTGCCTTTATTTATAGTAGTATGGAAGGTTAAATCCTTACCCTATTAGGATTACAACTCTAATAGGAATTAAACTATTAAAGGGAATATACAAAGATACTCATAGATACACTAGGATTTACACAGTCACATTCCTAATCTAATAGGATTGCAACACTCCCCCTTGAGTGTGTAAATACTCAAACAAAACATCGCATCAAATCTTCAGCATATAGGATAGAACAGTTGATGAAGTCTTTAGCACAACAGGTGAATGTGAGTCTCAAATTTAAAAGAAGGTATGCATGGGTATTAAAACTCACAAAACCTAAGGCAAGGGAAAACCCCATAGACTAAGGAGAAAAGTGAGAAGTATGCATAATGTCTAAAACAAACGTCAAAAAGGATGAAAGTAGTGAACTCAAAGGAGTATGATCATCCCATGATGGGTCCCTCGTTAAAACCTTGTTAGGTAGCAAAAACCCAGTGGGAAAAATGCTC
Source organism: Malus fusca (assembly GCA_035220775.1). NCBI lineage: Eukaryota > Viridiplantae > Streptophyta > Magnoliopsida > Rosales > Rosaceae > Malus > Malus fusca. Next base: position 20,322,752 of record CM069073.1, on the reverse strand, counting down.
CTAATCGTAGGAAAAAAAAAGTACATTAAGATCCAGTGAGTATGCTTCTGGATACTCTCCCTGAGTTAGACATAACTTCCAAATAAGAGAACTACAAGCAATTCAACTCAAATAATTTACGCATACCGATTACTTGGACGTGCTTCTAAAATTTGGGGGGGTTCGGCCACTAGGGGTGTAAAAACGCCCTAACATGTCTTAGAAAAATAAAAAATTATTCTTCCATGGGAGTTGATGCTTCCTAAAAATCTGAAACCTCCAGAGTTGTAATAGTATCTTTAGGAAGTTCTACAAGTACAAAGTTAGATTTACGACGTGAATGATACTTGGCGATAGCCTCGAGGGTAGCTTGGCATATGTGTGACCAATGATCCTTTGATCCACAGTGATAACACATTTCCAGCTCAGTGGAAGTCGATTAAACTGTAACTTTTTCCTTGGTCTTGAACTTTGGGGCCTTAGGGGCTAGGGGTTAGCGTTTCTGGGTCAAATTTCCTCCCTTGGGTGGGCCTCTATTTTTTTGACCTTGGGTCCATGGTGGGGCTTGCCGCCCTTTTCCACAGCCACGACAGGGTTTCCGTCAGTTATGGCTGCTAGAATTGGTCACATGTGCTTTAGGCACGAGGTTTGAGCCAGTGGGTCGAGCTTGATGATTTCTCATCAAAAGCTGGTTCTGGTTTTTAGTGAGAAGTAAAACGGATATCAAATTCAAAAATTTGGTGAACTTCTGTGCCCTATATTGTTGCTGCAGGATTATATTGGTGGCATTGAAGGTCGAATAGGTCTTCTCCAGGATATCCTATTCGGTTAAGTCCTCGTTACAGAACTTAAGTAGTGATCAGATTCCACAAACTTCAGAGTTGTATTCATTCACAGACTTAAAGTCTTTGAAGCGTAAATGATGCCAATCATGTCTTGCTTCAGGCAAGTAAATGTCTTTCTGGTAATCGAAGCTATCGGCCAAAGTGAGCCAAAAGGTACGTGGATCCTCCTATGCGAGGTACTCCGTCTACAGTGCATCATGGATGTATCTATGAATAAAGATTATAGCAGTAGCTTTTTGAACTTCGTCGATGGGTTCATCGTCGATTGGTTCCTCGATAGTAGCTCTAAGACTCTTTGCAGTAAGATAGAGCTTCATGTCTTGAACCCACTTCAGGTAGTTTCTTCCAGAGACTTTCAAAACGGTGAAATCGAGCTTGTTCAAGTTCGACATGTCCCTAAACAGAGGGTACAACAAAACCTGGTTAGTCATATGGAAAGCCATATATATATATCGTAGAACATTCAGATTCTATAGACATGTATTGGTTTAATTTAAGCATGAAAGCTACGGGTTTCATGTGGTAGGTTTTGAATGAAAACTTCGGGTTTCAAAGGCTCTAAATTTGAAACTACATGTTTGATTTAGTTATGAACGTTCAGTTCATATATAGGGGTACCTGTAAGAACACATAATTCAATATACAATAAAGTGTAGTGGATTTGTGGATTGCTTCAGGAACCCAAGTGTGATGCTTTGGGACTACGAAAGATAGTCAATGGTTCAAAGAAATGAAATAATTTATTGAATCGTTAATTGCCAAAAATTGACTTCAGGCCAATAATTTTGGATTAATTGTCAGATTAATGGATTGCTGGTCACTTTGATTAATTCAATAGATCGGGACCATTCGGGGTCGATCGTAGAAGCAAAAATAATTATAACATTCGGGTTAAAATTATAGAGAATGCCAAAAATAGTATTGGATTCGAAAAACCATAGCCCAATTGCGGTGGGCATGGGTGCCGTGAGTAGGGCAAAGCCCTAAAGAGCATATTAAGCCTCAGGTGGCTGCAGGCCACATGCCGTGTGTCTGAGATAAGACAAGCAGCAAAACTGCTGGCTTTTAGGCCAAAAATGGCGCGGTTGCATAGGCCCAGCACAGGCTGGCCTGGGGTGTGGGTGCGCTCGAAGCCCAGCATAAGCTGGCTTCAGTTTTAGGCTGGTCTAGGCAAGCCCAGCTGCCTGGGCTAACTTATGGTGATCACAGGCCGAGACTATTGGCAAGCCCAGTAAGCAAAGTTTGATGGAGGTGGGCTGGGTCAAGGGAACAAGCCCAGCATGCTTTAAGCATGCTGGAGTGGGCCTGGACTTCCGGTCCGTTTGCGATTCAACCCAGGCCTAGGCCTGGTTGCAGTTTAATGGTAGCAATCTCAAAAGGCTGTTGCGATCGGTCCAAGGTATCGAGAACGACATCGTTCCAAGGGTTTTCTTGTCGAAGCTTCTTTCGAGTGCAAATATAAGGATAATATAGTGGCACAAGTAAGGGTGTCGAACCACAGGGACTGAGAAACAACTTAGTATAGCCTTTGACTTTTACAAATTAGTATTACTTAAAGACTCATATGACTTAAAATGGGGGGTTTGAGTAATTGTGGAAAAGAAATAAAGACATAAAGAAAAGGGAAAAATTAGAACTATCTAAAAACAAACCTAAGACATGGAATAGGTTAGAAACATTTTTAGGACATAAATCTGACTTCAAATAAACAAAGGCCTTCCCCTAAACATTCCTGAATCAATGATATGATCTTTTAACTTATCCCTTTCAAATGCATAACTAAGATGTTCACATATCTAGCATGGCATATAACTAGATTGTATGAATCCTCTCTTACTTTGCATGTTAGATGCATGGCATATACATAAAACTTATATTTTTAGGTGCAACCTAGCATAGCATAACTAAGATGTTCATTAAGAACGAAGAGGATTATGAACATCACATGAACCCTAGAACATGGCATTTATCCTAGAACTTCGTGGAATCAATTTACATGATTAGTTCTGAGCCCAACCACATGTTGCAAAGGAATGAAAGAAGATATGGCAGTCATCCTTATCATTCTCAATATAAAGCAAACATAAACAAGGTAGCTAAGCTTGAAAATATGTGCTTGAAATGATTGAGACAGAAAACTGATTCTAGCTTGCAAATGAAATTGATAAACTAAAATTGCATCATAACATTAATTCAATCATGTCTAGGGCTTCAAAGCAGCCCTAAGTATCCATAAACTAAATTAAAAACATAACAAAAATACATAAAAAGTTAGGAAAGCTAGAACCTAGAAACTGCTCAAGGCTAAAGACTCATGCTCTCTCCAAATTCTGTGTTTTTTCTGTTTTTTTTTTCTCCTATTCTTTCTCCTTCTGATTCTGTGTATTTTTCTCCTATTAAAAGGCTTAGGAGTTTTTCTAACATCTGACACATTTACATCCTTGAATTGATTCTCATTTATAGCTCATTACAATCAGCTTTTAGTATAGGAGTAACTGAAAACTAGATGTTATTAGATCTGAACATCTCCTCTTTATTCTGTCATAACTTCTTGTCGAAACCTCCAAATCACAAGTTGTAAAGATCATCAGAAAGAAGACTTACGTGGCTTTCCAACCATATATGGCCCATTTTCTAATTCGTTCTGAGCACTTCGGGGCAAAGCTCGCAAGTTGGCTATTCTGCAAGGACCTTTTCTGGCGGATATTGGGTCACTTGTGGGCTATGGTCTGGTCTTGGGCAAGTTGGGCTTCAAACTAATCATTCTAGGCTCTTAAAATATTCAAAATAAGATGATTTCTTCAAGCCCTTACTTTCATCCTGAAATACAATATAAACAACAAAATACATTGTGATGCATAGAGATTTAAGTCAAAAACCTAAGTTAAAGAGGGCATATAAATATAACTTTATGCGCTCAACATTTCGCCATGCAACTAGGCTGCAGGCAAGCCCGGTGGTCCAACGGTGATGCGGCGGCGGTGTGCAGAAATCCCCATTTTTTTTTTTTTGAATTCTAGGGTTAAAAACCCTAATTGTTTCTAAATTAATTTCGATGCTTTGACTCATAAATTCCACATAGCATAATTGCGTATTGCATGAACAAGTATATATATTGACAAAATATATGAACACATATACAATATATATATAATATGTAATTGAAAGGAAAATATAAATATAGGGGGTTCATACATCATGGTGAATGTTTTCATGCTTCAAGGTTTTTTCAAATATCTTAATTTATTTTAAAAGAACCTGATTGGTAGAAAATAATTGAAAGCATTTTATTTTGTAGAAGAAAGCCTCCTCCACGATCCTTCAGTTCCTTAACTTCTGGTAAGAGCGCGCTGATAACGTATTGTAGGCCTATTTGACTAAACTGTATTTGGGATAGAGAGTGAGAGGGGTCGGCGGCAACAGAGAGAGAAGAGAGAGATGTAATTTTGAGGTGTGTGTTGTATCACCCTATTGTGCCCTTATTTATAGTAGTAGGGAAGATTAAATCCTTACCCTATTAGGATTACAACTCTAATAGGAATTAAACTACTAAAGGGAATATACAAAGATACTCCTAGATACACTAGGATTTACACAATTACATTCCTAATCCAGTAGGATTGCAACACATATTGCATATTTAGTGACTAATATATCTAATACAAGCGTGCATAAATAGTGACTAATATCTAATAAAAGAAAATCATCATATTGCATAAGATAGGTGTCTTCTGTTGATACAATAAGGACTGGAATTGTTCATGAGAATACATAGAGAGAGGTTTACCCTATGAATAACTCGTTAATAATGCACAGTTTTCCATCGTATCAGTTTCATATTTTGTTTTTGTAGTGTGAGAAAGAGTATGTGCTTTCTTACATGATTTAACGAGGGCTAATTTGGGAGCTGCGCTTTTTAAAAAATATATATATATATATATGTTTATGATGTGGTTTAATAATAATCAACTGTGACATAAAATAGTTGAGTGTTGAATAAACTGTAGTTTTAAAAGTGTTATGAATATGAAAAGCAGTATAAAAGGGTTTGGTAAATTATATTGTAGAACTGATATAAATGTATATACTAACAAAAATGGACATGGTAGTGGGGATGGTTGCGAGGGCAGTGGTGATGATGTTGGTGGTGGCGGTGGTGATAGTTATGGTGATGGTGGTGGTGGTGGTGATGGCAACGACAAAAGTGGAGGTATGCTGGTAGTGCCAATAGTGCAGTGTGGTGATTGGTGTGTAAAGGTAACAATGGTGGTAGAGGTGTGTGACAGCGGCACTATTGTTGATTATGGTTGTGGCGGTTGATATGGTTATGGTGGTAATGGGGACGATGGCGGTGGCAACAATAGTGGTGGCAATGGTGGTCATAGCAGTTGTGATGGCTGTTGTGGAGGAGGTTGTGGTAGCAACAATGGCTATAGTGTGAGTGTTAGTAATGGTAAGTGGTGGTCACTTTGTTCTCTAATAGGTAAAATGAGCGTGAAAGGTTAAACTAATTAGGATATCGCATGGAATGAAAATTAATGAGGGTATTTGTTGACCCTAAAAACTACCAAGCCTACGTGGCGCGCAGGCCGAGTAATCTATAAGCTAACTACGTCATTCGGTGAATGCGGGGCGTGCCAACTCGTCGGTTGAGCTCGGCCGAGGAGTAAAATTTGTTGATGTTGCGTTGGGTGCGCGGCTGACTTCTGCGTCTTGCGATCGAGGAAGGAACACGTCTCGGCCTCTTGGGTTCTCGAACCTGAAGACAAGGCTACTATTCTTACGAAGTTCACAAATCGTCGTCGTCGGATTCAGCCACAGTGATGATATTCGTCAGACTAAACTCTCGCCGAATCGACACCAAAGTGTAAGGGCACAAATACTCAAAGCAGATATGAGTCTTAATAATGAACGTGGTTCGGCCGTCTGAATGTCGAACTCGAAATCCCACTTGAGAGTATCCAATCATAAAATAATTCGGCGTGCAATGCGCCGAGCCTAATAAACTGTAACACCTCACCTCGCCGAGAAGGTTAATGAGACGACCTCGACCAATAAGGATTCGGAAATCCTTCTTAACAAGACTTGGATAGGTAACCAACCGTCCTCGCCGTAATGCTGTTGATGCCAACGGAAGATGCTGCGAGATTGGCTGATTCTACGGCGACAGAGCTATCTATGCCGACTGAAGATATCACTGGTTACTTTCACAGTGCTGTTGATGCCAACAGAAGATGTGTCAGCGAAAAGAGAAAATAAAAAATCTCAAGTTGTTGAGAGAGTTTGCGCAGGGCAGTTGTGTGTTGAATTGAAGGGGGTTTGAACGATGCACATCCTCCTCTATTTATAGCACCGGATACCTTCAAGGTCGAGTTAAAACCCTACTCGGATTAGGACTTCTTCTCCTAATCAAACTCCAACTCGACTAGTCCTATTTTCACTACAATTTTGAACCCAGTCCTTTATCGAGCCGGATTCACTTCCGGGTTATTAATCTCGCTGAGACTCCTTATTACGCCAGGGTTCGACTCGTGTTGCAGCATGACTTAACCGACCTAGGTTTGGAAGCCCACGAACTAACCGATCCATGGTAACCTTGTCGTAAGGCTTTCCAGGCCGAGAATGATTCTATTAGGGGTGGGTTCGGTTCAAATCGGTTCGGTTTTTTGCCAAAACCGAAACCGAACCGAAATTCGGTTCAATTTTTTTTCGGTTCGGTTTTTTTTCGGTTCGGTTTTTTCCGGTTCGATTTCGGTTTTTTTTTCAAAAAATAAAAAATTTTGAAATCTTAAATTTTAACATATCCAACACAATCATAACATATATATTCCGACTAGACTTAAAGATAATGAAAATAAACATTTAAAGTTCTACTAGAATTATAACATAAAGGTTTTTTTTTAATATTTTGGGTTTAAAGTTTAACTGTAAATAGATTTCTTTTTAGACGATGATGATGGAGTACGACCTTATTCATTCCTCTCTTTCTCTCAATCTCTATCTCTCTCTCTTTGTACATGTATTCTTCACTAGCGATAAGATAAACATTCTATAATATACTATTTATTTTGATTATTGTCTAGGTAACAATTTTTTATATTTTCTTTATCTTTATGGTCCGAATTTTTTTTATCCATATATGTGGTTACATAATATAATTTCTACATTCTGTGTTCAGCTTCTACTACCAGCAAATTTTGAAGAGGTGTTCATCAATATTTTTGAATATATTGATATACTTTTCAAATTTGTTAGGCCACGGAAGCTACTATACTTGGCCATAGGTGAGAAAGTTTGAATTTTGTTTTTGATCTCGTAGTGTTTAATAAATTCATGAGACTTTTATACGCTGTTTGCTTTCCCTAATCAACTGCAGTGCAGTTGAGATATGTGTTCTTATATATGTGTTGCACTTAATGATATAAACTAGAAATATTGCATGTAATGGTATAAGTTCTAATTTTTGTTGTAGATGGAGAAGCTGAGAAGACAATTTGAATTGGAAAGCAAACAAGTCTGATGCGAAAATTAACTTATAACACAAATTAAACCCTCTTGTTGTCAATTGTAGTAAAGAATGTAAGTAGGGATCGTTCTAGGCCGGGGATTAGGAGGGATTGCTAAAACACTTGAAACTGACTTAAAAACGTAAAATTAAGTTTAAAACACCAAACTAGACTCAAAAGATGCAATACAAACTAAAAAACTCAAAACTAGTTTAAAAGACTCAAAACAGCTTAAAACAATGAATTAGACTCTAAACTGACTTTAGGGATGGTTTTGGACGAAATTAGGTTCTAACTTGACTCGAGACACTTAAAAACACAAATCAAAAGAGATTTTGACTAATAAAACACTTTAAAGTAAAAGGGGATTTGATTTTGACGAATTTGAAAAACAAAACAAACAGATTGTAAACTAAAACAGATTTTGGACGAATTTGGGTAAACTATGGATGATGGGCTAGCTAGAGGGTTCTTCCCCACACATGACACACTTGCACATAAACCAATTTTCAGTTGTTCTTTCGATAAACCATGAAACTCAACACCCCAAATTAATTAGGTCCGCTTAAATTAACCTTCAAGTTCTCCTTAAGTTATTGAATTGGATGGTAAAGCGCATACAACAATTCAAAGCATTCTTCAAAAGTCCTTTACGTGAACAGCATAATAAAGATACAATCAAAGATCTTTAAGCATCATGAAAATTATAAGTATTGACGAGGCATTCGTTACTATGATGAGCATGAAACTCCTGCCAAGAATTCATTTAACGCGATCGTTTATAAGCGACCTCCACTACTTGTGAATATAAGTTTGTAACTATAAGGTGAAACTCCCTTATACTCTAGCATCATATTCATGCATGCAAACTAAGTGTGCACTCTTAATAAACATACACGAATAAGTTATCAATCAAGCAGTTAAACAAATTGAATTCACAACTTATGAAATCACAACTGAAGGTAATCAATTCATATTGCAAGCATGAACATGGTTTCGAATTGCCCCCTAGCTAAGGGGGTTTAGTTCCTCATAATCTCAAAGCAAAGAATAACAAGTTTATACATTGAAAACAAAAGAAAGAAAACACCTAAACGCTCCAGCGATCCAAACTGAACAGCAAGCACGTCCAAGAACTTTCCTTCCATTCCTTGATTGCGGCACAAGGTTTGGTGGTGGGTTTTGGGGATTATGGATGGTGTAGAAGGATGGGATTATGGTTAGGATGGATGTATGGTACGACAAGGGTTGATTAAGGTCAGAAACTATAGAGAATTGTGAAGGAAGGGTGCGGCAAAAAGTGGGAATCTGTTTTAGGCGTGAATGGGTGAATGAATGGTTAAGGAGAAAAGACTCTGCCTTGCGGCATAATGTGTCTTCTGATCGATCTCCTAGTTATGGTGAAGGGTGGATGTATTTATAGGCTAGTGAGAGGAGTGTATGGAGTTGTAATGAATGGATGTAATGGGTGTAGTGGGTGAGTGTTGTTGGGTGGTTGAAATGAGTGGATGTAGTGGTAGGTGAATGTGTTGGGTGGTTGTAATGAGTGGATGTAGTGGTAGGTGAATGGATGTGTTGGGTGAAATGAGTGGATGTAGTGGTAGGTGAATGTGTTGGGTGGTTATAATGAGTGGATGTAGTGGTAGGTGAATGTGTTGGGTGGAATGAGTGGATGTCGTGGTAGGTGAATGGATGTGTTGGGTGAAATGAGTGGATGTAGTGGTAGGTGAATATGTTGGGTGAAATGAGTGGATGTAGTGGTAGATGAATGGATGTGTTGGGTGAAATGAGTGTGCTAAAATGGTTATTTATAGGGAGATGATGATGCACAAACTTCAAATTTCGTCCATTCCTTTTGCTCCAAGCATATGTTATCCATTCCATGCCCAAAAATGCTCCAAAATGCACTTCTCTGCCACATTAACCCTTTGGACCTACAAACACACGAAAATAGCCTAAAATACTACAATAACTACGAACTAACAACATAAATGCCAAGAAACAAGCTAACTAAGTCGCATAAATATGCTCCTATCAAACTCCTACCAAAGCAGCAGTCCGAAGTATCATATTCTAATATAATAAAATCAAATAATTAAATAAATAAAATTAAAAAAAATATTAATTTAATTATTTCGGTTCGGTTCAGTTTCTAGACCACCAAAACCGAACCGAACCAAAAGAGTTCGGTTCGGTTCGGTTTTTTCAATCCGGTTCGGTTTTTTCGTTCGGTTCGGTTTTTTCGGTTTCGGTTCGGTTCAGTTTTCGGTTTTTTGAACCCACCCCTAGATTCTATACTCGGCCCAAACTAATATTTTGGGACCAAACATTGCCTCCTCGCTTTTGAGGTCCTCGGCCTGAATTCTCTGGTCGAGCTCCGACCTTGAAGAAGCGAAATTAATACTCAGAATCCAAATACTCTATTTCCAAGGCGCATTTATTGAGCACGATTGCACGATCTTGATCCTGCTAACCAATACACCACGTGGCATCTTTTAACACGGCTAATCCCTAATAATGACGTTTAAGCATGCGGCTCCCTGAACCGTCATACCATCATGACCTTGTTGCTGAGCACAACCATGCCACCTTGATCCGCGAACCATTCAGCATCGTGCAGACGCCAAAACGTCTTTCACCATAAATCTCGCCGCCACACACAATCGTGCGCCCCCCAAAACACGAAACCCTCGTTCTTTTCAACTGGATTCTCTGAATGTTCATAATGATTAGTGAATTCTTCGATCGATTTTACCCTTCATTTTGAATTTCGAACGATTGCCTTTCCTTCCACAATTCTATAAATACCGAAATTCTCTCATTTGTACTTTACGCTTTCAAATTCTCTGAAATTTCTTGCCATTGCTCTCCAGTGAATCCCCTTCTTCCAGATCTTCGTCTTCAAAACCCCTCAACCCAGAAAATTCCTCTCATGTCGCATTTTCAACCCACTTATAATGGCCTCCTTCATCTCCAAGCTTTCCAAGGAATGTGACCAATGCCAGAAAATTATTGATCGAAGTTCGATAAAAAACATACGTTTTGAAAGTGACATGAGCACCCCTCATCAAATCTTGGGTCATCTATTCAAAGCGACAGTACCATCAACCATAATTGGACTTCTCAAGGAGCACTGCCTATCACCCTTGCTGCAAGGGTTTGAATGGTCGAAGTGGGACTTGGTAAGGCCTCAAGGTTCATGGCCCTCGACCACTACAGCCTGGGCAGCTTGGGTCGTACGAATGGAAAAAATCTTCGACGAGCAATGGAAAGCCCTAGGCATCTACGACGCCATTCACCTCTCATCCATGGAAGTCATTCTGGACAAGGAGCTCCTCCTAGCAGCCTTATGCTTCTGGTGTTCGACCACGAACACCATGGTCCTCCCTCTCGGCCCCATTGGTCCCACCATCATTGACATTACTGTCATCTTAGGGACTTCCCCAACTGGAATCCCAATCGACGCCGCCCTCTCTGGGTACCCGTCGAACCTTGACCTGAAGGCGCTTTTCGATAAACGGGCCCTTGAGACGCTGAGCGGTGAAGGCCAAACACCCTCGAAAGAAGAGGTTCACAAACTTTACAAGAACTTCTTCAACTATAACACCCTCTACCTCCATTTTCCCGGTCGAAGAGAAGAGGCTCTGCGAGAAGGGGAACACGAGGCTTTCCTCTTCTATTGGTACAACAAATTTATCTGTTGTACCAAATCCAATAAGTGTCTGGTCGAGAACATGCCAGTGGCTGAAGCCCTAGCTAGCGGTCACATTCTGGCACTCAGTCCGACCATTCTCGTTCATCTCCTACGCTGATTGGCCGAGACGACCCTAGATAAGGTCGAGACGTACCAGAATGGTCCCCTCTAGGTCTTCCAACTCTGGCTGCAAGTCTACTTCGGCTAACGATTGATGATTTCTCGTCTACGGAAGTGCTCGGTCCTCAGCTGGCTTCTCGGCCAACACCCCATCACCAAGCTGAAGAGGTGTTCAGATACTTTTTACTCTCGACGATCTTTCTAATGACAAGTTCTTGATCTGTCGTCGTCGAGAATACCCTTCGTCAATCAGGCTTCCTACATCAGTGTGGGGCGCGGATGAAGATGCTGACCTTCGTCAATCCTGGGGGTCTTTCGTGCTTACCCGCGACCTGCCTCTCGGCTGTGATGGTCGCCGAGCGGGTTGGGAAATGTATCATCCCAACTTCCTCGCTCGGCAGCTTGGCTACCTCCAAGGTTTCCCGGTCCCCCTTCTCTCCTCACGGTCTATCCTAAACCGCGGACGCGAACCTGGTTCTTAAGAGAATGAATGCAATGACGCCAAAAAGAAGTTCCAGGAGCGATGCCAAAAATTCCGCCTTCGACCGGTCACTCCAGAATCTCTTAGCACGGATACCTTCGGCGATTGGTGGGAAGAATACACTCATAGCTTCTTCAGCGCATCGGTCGAAGATGTCATTAACAAGATCTTCGGCGATCGTTCCCACAAGGCTCCTGCTCCCCAACCTAAAGAGGTTACCCATGGTATATAGCTTCCTTTATATATTTAGATATATATATCCTTATTGTTATTGACTTGGCTTTCAATTCTCAAGCAGCCGAGCGTCGAAAAAGGTAGAAGTGGTGGCTGCAACTGCAGCCAAGAAAAAGGCGATCCCCTCTTCCAAGCCGAGCAAACGACCCCGACAGGAGACTGAGACGGCCACCGCAGTCCCTCGTCCTACAAAACGCGTCAAGAAATTGGCAAACATAGGGCAACGAGAAATTCATGTCATCTCTAGCCAAACGACGGGAACAGTCAATCTCGATGTTTCTCATTCCACCCCAGCCGTACGCATTCCAACGGTCGTGTAGCCGGCTCCGACAGGTCAGGCGCCCAAAGCTCGTCCTGACCCTCTAGTCGTGACTGGGCCAAGGACTGCTCCACTGGTCGAGCCGTTTGTAGTTTCAGGGTCGGCCTCTGCACCTGTCGTGGAAGAGGCGGTCACCTTGGCCGAGAGAACTCCCCCTAAAAATCCAAAACACGCGGCAGTCGTTCTAGAAGAGAGCGACGGGAGCGACGAGATTCCACTGGCGGGTCGCCTTCAACCACGCAATTAACCTCCTCCTGTGTCCGAGGCAGTTGTCCAAGTCGGACATTCTGCGGCCGACCGTGGGAAACGACCTGCCGTAGAGCCAGAAGAGAGCGATGGGAGCGACGAGATTTCGCTGGCGGGTCGCCTTTAACCCCGCAATCAACCTCTCCCTACGTCCGAGGCAGCTGTCCAAGTCGGCCCTTCTGCGGTCGATCGTGGCAAACGACCTGCCGTAGAGCCAAAAGCGACAGCGGAAACGTCCGTTCATCCGCAGGACCAAGACCTCAACATTCCTCCCTAAGAAGCCACTTCGGCCTTCGTAAGTACCCCTACCGTTTTTCCTTGGTTATTTTTCTGTCTTAGAGCTCTAAACTGGGAAAATATTAAATATCAGGTGCATGCCCATTCTTTTCATCAAAAATTCTATGCGCCGAATGGTGTTATCTATATTTCTTGGCCACCTTAGTGGCCATCAAACGTAGATAACCTTCATCGGCCGCGTGAACTGAGAAGCAGTTTAAGACACTGGGCTCGGCCATTGAGTTCTTTAGGTTCGAGCAACAAACCTGAAGACATGGCCGAAGTCTCCTCTCGGCAGGTTTAAAACAAAACCTTCTTGCTATCTTTTTCGTGATTTCCTTAAGCTTAGACCGATTTTTATGTGCAACCTTCATGGAAAGTCGAGTTCAAAGCTCTCTTGTCAAGCACTACCAGAGTGACTGGTCATTCGACCACCACAACTGAACCCGCTGATTCAACTGCTCTGGCTCGGTTGCAAGAAGTATCGTCTCTCTCGGCGTCGCAAGTCCTTGAGCGCAAAGGTCTTGATTTGTTGGGTGCATGCCTAAACGACCTCGGAGCAGATGGTTAAATGAGCGTCGAGGCTATCGTTCAAGCATCGTCCGCCTTGGAGCGCGTTCGGGAAACCTTTAGTGTCATCGAGAACGCTCTAAGGGCTGAACAAGATCTAAAAGCTGCTGTGGCCGTCCAAGACGTTCTTCGGCCAAAGATTGATGCCTTAAAGGTGAAAGGAGAAGCCTTGGCCGACCTCGACCCTTCAAATAGCCGAATTCGCAAAATGAAGGTTGGTTATTGCTTCTGAACTTGCAAAGGACTTCGAGTCGGGCGGTAAAGATTGTTTAACCGAGTACGCGGTGAGCGCAAAACGAATCGAGCAGTTGAAATAGACAAGAAGAATCGGCAGGCCGAGGTCATAATGGGCGAGGTGCGGTGGTTGGAGCTGAAGGCCCTTCTCGGCACTCTTCTTCCTTCTTCGCCCTGAATTTATGTAAACTAATCGACCTACTCAATTTGTGTATTCTTTTATCGATCTTAATGAAATGAATTTCTATTCTCGCATTTCCCATGTGACCGGATAGTCCTTCGTTAAAAACTTCCCATTGATTGGTAATCTGTGAACTAAACCGGTCTGGTCTCTAAGATGATATGCGCATTTACCGAGAACCTTATGTATGACGAACGGCCCTTCCCAATTTGGCGACCATTTGCCGATCATGGGGTCTTTAATTCATACGGGCAACACCGTTTGCCAAACTAATTCTCCTTCGCCAAATGTTTTATGTCTAACCTTTTGATTATAGGCTCGCTCGGCAATCTGTTTCTGTGCCACCAGCAGGTTATAAGCGTCAAGTCGCGCTTCTTCTAAATCTTCTAACTCTTGTCTCATGGACTGATAATATTCGGCATTGCACATACTACTTTGTTCAATCATTCGCAACGAATTTATGCTTAACTCAACTGGTAACATTGCATCGTGTCCATAGGTTAGTGTATACGGGGTTGTCCCGGTCGCCGATCAGAGTGATGTTCGATATGCCCATAAAGCCTCATTCAACTTTAAGTGCCACATGCCAGGCCTTTCCTTTATTATTTTCTTGAGAATACCAATCAACACTTTGTTACTCACATCGGCCTGCCCATTTGCTTGTGGGTAATACTGTGTAGACTGTTCAAGCCGAATTTTCAAACTTGCCGTATATTCTTTAAACCTCTCGGCTGTAAAAATTGTGCCATTGTCAGTTATGATAGTTTCTGGCACGCCGAATCTGGTCACGATGTGTTCTTCCACAAAGTCGCAAACATCTTTCAACGTTAACTGGGCATACGATTTCGCTTCGACCCACTTAGTGAAGTAGTCGGTTGCTACCAGTATCCACGCATGCTTGGCAGCCCCAGAAGATGGTGCGATTTTGCCGATTACATCCATAGCCCATCCTCTAAACGGCCATGGTTTAGTGACCCTTTGTATAAAACCATGAATCTGACACTGTATGCACCCTCGTGCGAACTCGATCCAATCCTTTAGTATACTTTGCGAAAAGTAGACGTGTCGTCGAAGCAGCCATCGCATTTTACGTCCGGACTGATGAGCTCCGCAAATCTCTTCATGGACCTCTGTGATTGCCTGAGCAACCTCTTGGGGGCCGAGGCATAGCAGTAATAAACCATCCTCACCTTTTCGATATAACTCATTTTGATACACGACATAGTTTGTCGCGTGAACTCTTGTCTTGCGATCGTGTTTGCCATTGGGGTTGTCAAGATACCGCATAATGGGCCTTCGCCAGTCATCTGGTATCACCTCGACAGCGCAAACATCAATAAGGTCTTGTCGGTCTAACAACGAAGGTAAGGACATGACTCTTGTGCGTATCACGTTGTCGCGTCGGAGGACTTGCTGGTTAACCAAGGCCGGGTATAGCTGTCGTAACACGGGTATTTCTCGGCCTAGCTTGCCCCCTAGGAGTTCGGCACCGGAGGCGATTTGAGCCAACTAGTCTGCGGCGGTATTATGAATCCGGGAAATATGTTCAAATGTAATACCTTCGAAGGATTCGGCCAAATAGCTGGCAACCATGTGGTAGGGTGCCAAGGTACAACTCATGCATCGAAAAGAACCATTAAGTTGGTTAATCACAAGTTCGGAGTCGCCGACGATGAGGACACGGGTCGCCTGCAAGTCGTGAAGGATTCCAAGGCCGATGATAAGGGCTTCGTATTCGACCTGATTATTTGTGCAATCAAAATCCAGCTTGAGTGAAAAATATAAACGATCGTGATTAGGGGATTGAATGACAACTCCAACGCCAGCCTAGGATAAAGTACTTAAGACGTCAAAGTACATCGTCCAGTAGTTATCGCGCGTTTCAACCATGCTGATTTCGACGTCGTTGCCCCCAAAACCATATGGGGAAGGGTGTTGAGCAAGGAAATCAGCCAGTGTCTGGCCTTTGACAGCTTTCTGGGGCACATATTGCAAGCTGAATTCGGACAGCGCAATTGTCCATTTCCCAATTCGGCCTTTTACTATTGGCTGAGTGAGCTTGTAGCGGATGACGTCGGTCTGGGCAATGACCTGGGTGACCGACAGAAGCATGTAATGCCTAAGTTTTGATGCGGCGAAAAATAAAGCGAGGCAAAGCTTCTTGACGGCAGAATAATTGATCTCTGGTTGGTTGAGATTTCGACTAAGATAAAAAATAACCTGCTCTCGTCCGGCGTCGTTGTCTTGCGCGAGGAGGCAACTGATGGACTCTTCGGCCGTCGAGATATATAGCTTAAGAGGCTTACAGCGCCGAGGACGGGTGATGTCATAAGGGAGACTTTGATTTGTGTAACCGCCGCCTGATGCTCGTTTTTCCACTCAAATTTATCTGAGTCCTTGAGTTTCAAAAGCGTAGAGAACGCTTTCATTTTACCCGCCGAGTTAGCTATAAATCAGCGGAGAAAATTTATCTTACCGAGTAAGAACTGTAGCTGTTTCTTCGTCGTCGGGGGTGGGGCATTGATGATTGCGCGTGCTTTATTTTCATCCACTTCAATCCCACGGTGATGCACGAGGAAACCGAGAAAATTACCGGCTGACACACCGAAGCCACATTTGGCAGGATTCATTTTGAGGTTGTGTTGACGCATGCAGAGGAAAGTGATGCGATGAAAGTTAAGCACTCAAATTAAACCCTCTTGTTGTCAAATTGTAGTATAAATGCAAGTAGGGATCGTTCTAAACCGGGGATTAGGAGGGCTTGCTAAAACCTCTAAACTAACTCAAAAACATAAAAACAAAGTTAAAAACGTTTGAATAGACTCACAATACTCAAAACAACTTAAAAACATTCAAAACTGCCTAAAAACACAAACTAGGCAGTTTCTGACTCTAACACAACTTTGGATGAATTTAGTGTTTTGGCTTGAATCAAAACACTCAAAAACACAAACAAAACAGAAATTTAACACTTTGAAACAAGAAAGTAAAAATGGGGATTTTGGTTTTGATGAATTTGAAACAAACAAACAAGTTATAAAACTAGGCAGATTGTAAAACAAAATTGAGGAATACGATGATGGATGGATTAGTTAGAGGTCCGTTCTTCACACATGACACACTTATACATGAATTGATTTCCAATTGCTTTTCAATAAACTATGATGCTCAACACCCCAGATTAACCGTGATGCACAAATTAACCCTCAGATTTTCCTTTACTCGTTGAAATGGATGAATGCATGCGACAACCCAAATCATTCTCTAAAAGTCCCCTATATGAATGCATAATAGAGATACCATCAGAGATCATTACGTTCAATGAAAATCATAAGTGTTGACGAGGCAATTATAACTATGAATGCATGATACAATTGCCAAGAATTCAATTAACGTGATTGTGATAAACAACCCTCACTACTCATGAATATAAACTTGTAACGATTAGGTGAAACTCATTTATATTCTAGCATCTAATTCATGCATGAAAACTAAGTATGCATCCTTAATAAACATACAAGAATCAGTTATGAATAAAATAGATAATTGAATTGCAATCACAACTTATCAAATCACAATTGGAAGAAATCAATTCAAATCTTAAGCATGTTCATGGCTTCAAACTTCCCCCTAACTAAATAGGGGTTTAGCCACTCATAATTGCAACAAAATTAGAAAATAACAAAGTAGACATTGAAAGCAAGAACAAAGTACACCTAAAACGCTCCAAAGTTCCAAGCTTGAAACGCCAAGGACCTTTGTTTTCACCACCTTGTTGTAGCACAAGTGTCTAGGATGTGTATGGATATATGGATGGAATGGATTTGCACGGCTAAGAGATGAAACTGTATGGATTGGTGAGATGTAGTATGGCTAGATGAATGGATGGAGGTCACGGCAAGGAAATTATGTTTGTGAATGAAGCTCTTTTGATGGATCAAGATCCCTTTTAGGAAGGGGAATGGTGGATGTATTTATAGGCTAAGGAGAGGACCATTTCAATTCCTTGCATGTGCAGTTTGTATGGGTGTGTGATGTCCATGTTTCCCTTTACATTTGCACACACATGACCTCCATCATTTCATCCACAAATCAACTCATTTTCTGCCCATGTGTGTGTGTTTCCTTTGCCCATGTGTGTGTGTTTCCTTTGCCCATGTGTGTGTGTTTTTCCTTTGCATTTGCACACACATGTTCTTCATTATTTCAGCCAACAATCCACCCATTTTCTGCCCAAGCCAAGCCCTCCATGCCGTGCCTTTCTTGTTGTGTGTGTGTTGTCCATGTAGAGTGTGTGTATGCCCTCCAACCTGTGCAGTTTGCATGTGTGTAGTTGTCCATGTTTCTCTTTTGCATGTGAATTTCCACTTGCTCCAAAGACAAATGAGTGCAATCATAACCCCATTTGCTGCTGAGTGTTGATGACAAAGCAAAACACAAAACAAGTGCCTTTACTTTCTCATTTTATTAGCCAAATCTGCTTAGCCCTTTTCTGAACCTTTCAGTGTTACAATGCCCATAACTTCTTCTAGAAAAATGATATTAACAATCCGTAAATTGTTCCAGAAAATAAACATCCGTAGCTTTCCAAGCATATAAGGCTCATTCTCTCATTCATTCTGAGCTGTTCGTAACATGCTTCCAAAGTCAGCTAATCTGCACAGGCAGTTTTGACGAATTTGTTACTTAATATCTCACTTGTGCTACTTTTCTTTTGTTTGCTTGATAAATCACACAAAACACAAAAACATAGTAAATAGCTCAAAAATATAAGGAACTAACTAAGAAAAGACAAGTGAATTTTATGTAAAATATATATAAATATGAACTTATCATAAAGCCTGTCGGAGATCATCCAGATGTGTCTGCCGGCGTTTAGACTTGATTACAACATCGTCGATGTAGACTTCGACGATGGTTCCAATTAAATCATGAAATATGGTGTTCATTGCTCGTTGGTACGTGGCACCGGCGTTCTTGAGGCCGAATAGCATCACAACCCATTCGTATGTGCCGAGTGCCCCCGAGCAGCGAAAAGCAGTCTTGTGCACATCGGCTTCGGCAATGAAAATTTGGTTGTACCGGACATGTCCATCCATAAAATATAAGATCGCATGATTCGCTGCGGCATCGATTAACAAATCCGAAATCGGCATTGTATACTCATCTTTGGGAGTTGCCAGATTCAGATTTCTGAAGTCGATACAAATGCGCAATGCACCATTTTTCTTTAAAACAGGAATGATATTTGCCAACCATTCAATGTATCGAGTTGTCCGAATGAACCATGCTTTCAAGAGACGAACAAGTTCATCCTTGATTCCGAGTTGCACTTCGGTCGAGAATCATCGAGGTGGTTGACCGAAAGGTTTACACCCAGGTTTAATACGTAACTCATGCTCGACGAGACTGCGATCTAAGCCAGGCATCTCGTGGTAGCTCCAAGCAAAACAATCTTTGAACTCCTCAAGTAGAGCACGAAGTTCGGCTTTCATAGGTTAGGGGAGCAAAGCACTATAAATAAAGGCAGTGGGTCATCGGCTGTCCCAACATTAATTTCTTCCAATGGGACCTTGACTTGGGGCCGATTGTCTTCGAGCTCGGCCGAGGCAGCTTGAATTTTGTCAAGAGATAAGACAGGACCATTATCTCATTCGGCGAGGAACTCTACGAGGTTAACGCCTGAATTTGGTTGCTTAGAGATAGTATACCAATGAGCCAGTAGTCATGCCATAGTAGATGAAACCGCGGCCCGATGTTTTCCCCATCGGTGTCAGACATCGAGATCGGGGATGAAGTCAGCTAACCTGAGTCTAGCCGAATCCTGGTGGACAGTTTCGACGCCAACCTCGATAGCTTTCTGAACAGAAATCCGAGTCGGTCGTCCTTCATCATTGAAACCTTGTAGGGTGATGTAGCCAACATGATCATCATAATACCGTGCTTGGATCATGTTAGCTTTGAAGGGCTGATTATCGGCCGGGTGAACAATGACCGATTTTTCGTCCCAAAAAATGAGCACTTCATATAATGACGAAGGAATACAACTGGTTTGATGAATCCAGTCTCGACCGAGCAATGCATTATACTCGGTCTTGGAGTCGACAATGAAAAAGGCGGTCATGTGATTACGGCCGGTGATGTTTACCGCTAAATGAAGCACCCATTTGGTTTGGGATTTGTCTCCGACGAAACTGCTCATTGTGATCTCATAGGGGATAATTTCATCGTTAGAGCGACGAAACGCATTCATGATGTTTATAGGCATGATATTGATGGTGGCTCCACAGTCGACAAAAACTTTGGAGACTGGATACCCTTCGATATGGGCCATTACATACAATGGCTTCAAATGATGAAGTTTGGCCGATGATGATCGAGGAAATAATTCGGCCAAACCTGCCTTGAGGTTGTCCTCTTTTGTTGTTGACTCGTCTTCGGCAACAGTTACAAAATCAATGTGACCGGCTTCCTCGGTAACTACGTCGTCGTTGAGGAAATTCGGTTAAGATGTTCTCGGCTGAAAATCAGCAGGCAAAACATGGACCATACTGATTTCCATGTTATCCAAGACCGATGGGCCCATCGGGTTACGATCCTCCTCTTCAGGCTCTTCTCTTTCCTGGTCACCGACTGCGGCATCTGCTTCCGTCGGAGTTGTACTAAGAGACTCTTCGGCTCCTTCTTCGATGGTTTGTTCCTGCGGTGTCTCTTCGGAAGTCTGTTTGTTCTATTTAGATGCCTCAGGTTCGTCTAAAATCGTAATTGTGCCTGGGATTAGTGCCAGGATACGAGCTTGCTCTTGGTACATTAGACAGGCATCCCTAGTGTCGAGATAGGCATCCAACCGTGCGACTCATGTTATTTCATCGGTCGTAAGGCCGAAGAGAGAAACGGCCGAAAAGACTTCAAAGTGGTATCGTAAATACTGAAGGTCCTCCAATGAGAAAGGAAGGTATGCCGCATCAATATCAGTGTATAGATCGACTTCAAAGCCAAGGACTCGAGCTTCTCGTATGTGCTGGAACCTAGCTTTCAACCCTGGGTCTGAGGTCTTTTGAATAATTTGTTCGGCATCCGGGCAAGATAGGACGAGATCAATTGTATCTTGACATGCTTTCGGCAAACCATATAGATCGTTAGCCGAATGTTTTTTATGAAATTCTCGCATATATTCCAAGCCCTCCCCGAGGAATGGTGGATGTAAATTCCGTCGAATTTTTATCAAAGGTTCTTGTGGGGTTAGCGGGGGGAGTTTACTTTCAGCTTCCTGCCTAAAATGCTCGAGGCGTGCCTTCATTTCCCCGGGCCTAAGAAGAAGTTTCCGTTTATCAGCCTCCTCAAATGTGATTTCAAAATCTCGATTGACCAGCCGTTTCCCTTGAACCAATTCTGTCATAATAGTTGGGGATGGTCGTTCATCATCATTGGCAACTATTTTCTTCGGCCGCCATTTAGGGACTGAAGTTTCTTGGGCTGCCCGTCGACGGGCCATGCAGTCTATTCTTTGGTGCCGACATTTCTGGGATTTGGACAGTGCAGTGTAGACGCCTTTTGAAGAGTGATATGTATACCAACGCTGGTCTCGAGGTTCGGGAGGTTTGAAAGTTTTCTGGCTCTGCGATGATTCTGAACCGCTAGAATTGCGTATGTAATAATTTTCATCATAAAACGGAGCATCAAAGTCGAGGCGCCGCCTGACTGAAGGTTTCTCTTCAACCCGCATCTTAGGGCCGAGCCTATCAAAAACCCCTTGATGTTGACCTGCGTTGAGCACTTTCCGCTGTGTTGCGGCTGTAGGTTGTTCCATCATAGCCGGAGATGACTCTTCCTTCGGCTCGGCGCTGACATTTGCTTTACACTTTCTGCATAAAACCGCTGACCCACCTTCTTCATCAGTGATGTAATCTGTCATGGGCTTGACAATAGCGGGTCCCGTGAGAGCTGTAGGTGGTTTGTTTGAACGAAAATCAGCATTGAAACGTGGCCGAGAATTCTGATTCAGAAAGCGTTGCGTTGTAACAACCTCTGCCTTCTCTTTTCCTTTGTCCTTAGGTAGGCAAGCATCTACCATATTTATTGTTGCCGTGGGAAACGGGTCGGTATCAACACTTATTTTCTTCTCCGGAAATCTGAGTTTGCCGTTATCAATCCAGTTTTGGACGTTATCTCGCAACACGACGCAGTTATTTGTCGTATGTTTGCTTGAATTATGGTACTTGCAATATATCTTTCCTTTAAGCTCTTCGCTGATAACAATTGATCAAAAATTACGTCGGCCTTTGTAATATCAAAAACATAAACTTTTGACGTTTTCGCTATTTCTTCAGTGGCCGAGCGGGTTTTGACATCCTTAGAGTCAATTTGAGTCAGCGTCTTTCAAACGTATGGCTTATCTATTACTATCTCAGCTGCGTCCACGCTGACGCATTGAAACTCCTCACCTTCGGTCGATGCGTAACTAACAGTGGGATTTTTGTAGATCGTCCCTCGGGATGGAGCTTTAGAGATCTTCTCCTCGCGGAGCAAATAATCATATTGCTCGACATGCTGGGTTAGTTCATACATATCCTGAAAGTTTGCCCCCAAGAATTTCTTTTGTATTCTACGTCAAGACCGTTCAGAACAGGTCTAACAAATTCGACTTCGGGGAGAGGTACTCGGCACCAATTCCTGGCCGATTTAAATCTGGTAAGATAATCCATTGGTGACTCATCAGATGCTTGAGCCATCCTTGCTAATGAGGACACTGACATTTCCATCCCTGGCCGATAAAACTGCTCGTGAAATTTCTCGACCAACTCCTCCCAGCTCTGGACGAAATTCGGTGGGAGGTTGATATACCACGCAAATGCTGAACTGGTCAACGAAAAGTTGAAAAGTCGCAGCTTGTGAAAGTCCCTATTGACATATCCGCATTGCGCGGTGAAACGAGCCACATGTTCTAACGAGGTTAAGGATGATTCCCCAGCGAACAGGCTAAAGTATGGAATTTTGAAACCTTTAGGATATTCGAATGTTTCCACATAAGCTGGATACGGATGGATAAATTTAGGGAACTTCGGCCCTTTTTTCATGGCCGAATCGATCATCTGCTGCACCTCGGTCATATCAACAGGTGTTGCTTCTACTATATGGTCAGATCCGTCTGACTTACTATTTGATCCTCCTCCTTTTTCCAAGTCAATTGGTTTGAGCCGAACAGGGATTGACTCGACCTGTACAATTGGCAACAGATTATTTCTTGGTGGCAAGTGTTGGGAAAGATCGAAAGACCTGCCGTCACTGACCTTACTAACCAGTATTTCGAGCAATCTGGTTTGTGTCTCACTGGTACTGCGTATCACGTCATGCAGTTTATCGATTCCTCGACTAAGCATATGTTCAACAGTCCGAGACTGCTCGTCAAGTTATTTTCGAATAAACGACCATGTTGGTGGATCAGATTCTTCACCACCATCCTCGTCATAATCCTCCACTATCCCTTCATTGAGAACACAGGTGTTTCTGTTAGGTATTTCTAGATTGCGAAGCTGACCGTCGAGATTAACTTCCCTTTCTCGACGAGTCACACTTGTGGACTCAGGTGTCACGGCGTTAAGGGGATTTTGCGCCTGTGGCAAACTTTGTCCTATGTTCTGAATTGGCAAATCGGTTGTTGATTTTCCCATAGCTGTTTTCTTTTTTACCGATCTCGTTTCAACTGGTATAAACTTCATAGTTTAGCACTGGGTCCCACTGGGCGTGCCAAAATGTTGACCCTAAAAACTACCAAGCCTACGTGGCACGCAGGCCGAGTAAGCTAACTACGTCCTTCGGTGAATGCGGGGCGTGCCAACTCGTCAGCTGAGCTCGGCCGAGGAGTAAAATTTGTTGATGTTGCGTTGGGTGCACGGCTGACTTCTGCGTCTTGCGATTGCGACCGAGGAAGGAACACGTATCGGCCTCTTGGGTTCTCGAACCTGAAGACAAGGCTACTATTCTTACGAAGTTCACAAATTGTCATCGTCGGATTCGGCCACAGTGATGGTATTCGTCAAAGTAAACTCTCGCCGAATCGACACCAAAGTGTAAGGGCACAAATACTCAAAGCAGATATGAGTCTTAATAATGAACGGGGTTCGGTCGTCTGAATGTCGAACTCTAAATCCCACTTGAGAGTATTCAATCATAAAATAACTCGGCGTGCAATGCGCCGAGCCTAATAAACTGTAACACCTCACCTCGCCGAGAAGGCTAATGAGACGACCTCGACCAATACGGATTCAGAAATCCTTCTCGACCAAGACTTGGATAGGTAACCAACCATCATCGCCGCAGTGATGTTGATGCCAACGGAAGATGCTGCGAGATTGGCTGATTCTACGGCGACAGAGCTATCTATGCCGACTGAAGATATCACCGGTTGCTTTCACAGTGTTGTTGATGCCAACGGAAGATGTGTCAGCGAAAAGAGAAAATAAAAAATCTCAAGTTGTTGAGAGAGTTTGTGCAGGGCAGTTGTGTGTTGAATTGAAGGGGCTTTGAACGATGCACAGCCTCCTCTATTTATAGCACCGGATACCTTCAAGGTCGAGTTAAAACCCTACTCGAATTAGGACTTCTTCTCCTAATCAAACTCCAACTCGACTAGTCCTATTTTCACTACAATTTTGAACCCAGTCCTTTATCGAGCCAGATTCACTTCCGGGTTATTAATCTCGCTGAGACTCCTTATTGCTCCAGGGTTCGACTCATGTTGCAGCATGACTTAACCGACCTAGGTTTGGAAGCCCACAAACTAACCGATCCATGGTAACCTTGTCGTAAGGCCTTCCGGGACAAGAATGATTCTATACTCGGCCCAAACTAATATTTTGGGCCCAAACAGTATTACAGGAATTTAAAATATTCATTAAAGACTCAACTCCTCTTTTTATTAAAGGAACTTTTAAAAGCTCCCACATGCTTCTTTTAAAAGCTACTGTTTAGAAGGCATTGCTTTTAAAATAGGCATGATATTTCATTTTTGTCAAAAACTTTTTTATTACTCAACTTTAAAGTGAAGCAGTTGTTGGTAAAAAAAGTAATACCAAACAGGGTATAAGAAAACTTGCTCTACACGGTGCATTCTTACCCTAGTTTGTCCTTTCCCTCCTCATTGTTCATGTATGAGCTTGGAGAGGAAATGTTATTTCTCTACTTATTAAAGAGGTGCGCGACTCTAGGTTAAAACGTGATCACGTTCGATTCAGTCAACTCAGCTTTGAGTTTTGGTTGTTTTCTAAGTGTCCTATTTGGTTTGTAAGGGAAAAGGGAAAGATGAGTCTGTTCTCTCTCAAGCTTTCCTATGTGGAGTTAGAATCATGCGCTTCGAGTTTTGGTGCTCCAAAGCAGTCGAAAATCTTAAACAACCTTAATTTTACCTAAGCCTAATGAACTTTTGTAACCATCCACACCACGATTCAATTGGCAAGCCCCATTACATGGCTTGGCCCACTAAAGCACGTTGCGTGATTGGTGAGATTTATTATAACAGTAATATTATAATATGGCTTGGCTTGATAAGTATACATGATTTGAATGAGCTTGTCGCAATTTACAAATGTCTAATTTATAAACTATTATTTTATTAGCATGCCATGATTGTAAATTTACATACCCCTCATTTCGCACTTTATGCATGAATTTAAACTCAGCTTGTGATGTTGTTGACCCTAGAAACTACAAAGCCTACGTGGCGCCCAGGCCGAGTAATCTAAAAGCTAACTACGTCCTTCGGTGAATGCGGGCGTGCCAACTCATCGGCCCAGCTCGGCCGATGAGTAAATTTGTTGATGTTGCGTTGGGTCGCGCTACTGACTTCTGCGTCTTGCGATTGCGGCCGAGAAAGGAACACGTCTCGGCCTCTTGGATTCTCAAACCTGAAGACAAGGTTACTATTATTACGAAGTTCACGAATCGCTGTCGTCGGATTCGGTCACAGTGATGGTATTCGTCAGAGTAAACTCACGCCGAATCGACACCAAAGTGTAAGGACACAAATACTCCAAGCAAATATAAGTCTTTATAGTGAACGTAGTTCGGCCGTCTGAATGCCGAACTCTAAATCCCACTTGAGAGTATCCAATCATAAAACAACTCGGCGTGCAATGCGCCGAGCTCTGTAAATGGTAACACTTCACTTTGCAGAGAAGGCTGATGAAATGACCTCAATCGATAAGGACTCGGACGTCCATTTCGACCAAGACTTGGATAGATAACCGACCGTGCCCGCCGCAGTGCTGTTGATGCCAACGGAAGGTACTGCGAGTTCGGCCAATTCTACGGTGACACAGCTATCTATGCCGACTTAAGATATCACCGGTTGCTTTCACAGTGCTGTTGATGCCAACGGAAGATGTGTCAGCGAAAAGAGAAAATAAAAATCTCAAAGTTGTTGAGAGAGTTTGCGCAGGGCAATTGTGTGTTGAATTGCAGAGGCTTATACTGACGCACAGCTTCCCCTATTTATAGCACTGGACCTTAAGTTAAAATCCTACTCGAACTAGGTTTTCTTCTCCGGATCAACATCACCTCGACCAGTCCTATCTTGACTAGGATTGTGAACCTAGTCCCTTATTGAGTCGGATCCCTTCCGGGTTATCAAACTTGCCGACACTCCTTGTTGCACTAGGACTCGACTCGCAAATGTAGCATGACCTAGCCGGCCTAGTTTTAGAAGCCCACGTACTGAACGACCCGAGGCTTCATTGTCGCCAGGCCTTCCAGGCCGGGAATGGTTCTATACTCGGCCCAAATTAATATTTTGGGCCCAAACATTGCCCCCTCGCTTCTGAGGTCCTCGGCCTGAATTCTTTGGCCGAGTTTCGACCTTGAAGAAGCGAATCTAATTCACAGAACCCAAGTACTCTATTTTCAAGGCGCATTTATTGAGCACGATTGCACGATCTTGGTCCTGCGAACCTCCACACCACGTGGCAGCCTGTGACTCGGCCACTTCCTAATAATGACGTCTGAGGCGTGCGGCTGCCTTATGACTTTATGACTTTATGGCTGAACTTAACCACTACCTCAATCCGCGAGCCACTACCTCAATCCGGGAGTCACTTGTCATCGTGCAGGCGTCGAAACGTCTTCTGCCATTAATTTCGCCGTCACACGCAATCGTGCGCCCCCAAAATCTGAGACCTTCGGTCTTCTCAACTGCATTCCCTGAATGTTCATCATGATCAGCGATTCCTTCGGTCGATTTTACCCTTTATTTTGAATTTCGAACGATTGCCCTTCCTTCCTCACTCTATAAATACCGGAATTTCTCATTTGTACTTTACGCCCTCACAATTTCTTGAAATTTCTTGCTATTGCTCCCTAGCGCCTTTCGTTCTTCTAGGTCTTCGTCTTCAAATCTCCCAACCCCCAAAAACCTTTTCACACCGTACCTTTAAACCTCCCACAATGGCCTCTTTCATCTCCAAGATTTCCAAGGAATGTGATCAGTGTCAGAAAATCCTTGATCGAAGCTCGATCAAGACCATACGGTTTGAAAGCGACATGAGCACTTCTCACCAAATCTTGGGTCCTCTTTTCAAAGCTGCAGTACCATCCGCCATTACTGCACTTCTCCAGGAGCACTGCCTGTCACCCTTGTTCCAAGGGTTTGAATGGTCGCGATGGGACGCGGCGAGGCCCCAAGGCTCCTGGCCTTCGACCACTACAGCCTGGGCGACCTGGGTCGTTCGAATAGAAAAACTTTCGGCGAGCAATGGAAAGCCCTCGGCATTTACGACGTTATTCTCCTCTCGTCAATGGATGTCGTTCTCGACAAGGAGCTCCTCCTAGCAGCCCTATGCTTCTGGTGTTCGGCTACCAACACCATGGTCCTTCCTCTTGGCCCCATTGGCCCCACCATTCTTGATATCACCGCCATTTTGGGAACCCCGGCAGCTGGGATCCCTGTCGATGCTGCCCTCTCTGGGTATCCGTCGAACCTCGACCTGAAGAATCTTTTCGACAGGCGGGCCTTTGAAACGTTGAGCCGTGAGGGTCACACACCCTCGAAAGAGGACGTTCACAAGCTCCATAAGAACTTCTTCAACTACAACACCTTCTACCTCCATTTTATCGGCCGAGGAGATGAGGCTCCGCGAGAAGGGGAACATGAGGCTTTCCTCTTCTATTGGTACAACAAGTATATTTGTTGTACTAAGTCTAACAAATGCTTGGTCGAGAACATGCCGGTGGCCGAAGCCCTGGCTAGTGGTCACGCCCTGTCCCTCAGTCCCAACATTCTTGCCCACCTCTTCCGCTGTCTGGCCGAGACGACCCTTCACCAGATCGACCCACACCAGAACGGTCCCCTCTGGGTCTTTCAACTTTGGCTGCAAGTTTACTTCGCTTCCCTTCAGCCGGAAATCACCGAGTTCTCCCCAACGGCAGCGGTTAGACCCCAGCTGGCCTCCCGACCAACACCCCATCATCAAGTCGAAGAGGTATTCAGATACTTTTTCGCCCTTGACGATCTTTCGACTGACGAGTTCCTGGTATGTCGCCGTCGAGACTATCCTTCTTCGATCAGGCTACCTACATCAACGTGGGGCGCGGGCGAAGATGCCGACCTTCGTCAGTCTTGGGGATCGTTCGTGCTTACTCGCGACCTTCCCCTCGGTTGTGATTGGAAGCGAGCAGGCTGGGAAGTGTACCATCCTAACTTCCTCGCTCGACAACTCGGCTACCTCCAAGGCTGCCCGGTT
This sequence comes from Malus fusca, assembly GCA_035220775.1. Lineage (NCBI taxonomy): Eukaryota > Viridiplantae > Streptophyta > Magnoliopsida > Rosales > Rosaceae > Malus > Malus fusca. The sequence continues at coordinate 20,294,335 of CM069073.1, read as the reverse complement.
CCCCTCCTCTCCTCGCGAACCGTCCTAAGCCGTGGACGCGAGCCTGGTTCCTCGGAGCAGGAATGTAATGCCGCCAAAAGGGAGTTCCAAGAGCAATGCCAGAAATTCCGCCTTCGACCGACCACTCCAGAAGCACTTAGCACCGATACTTTCGGCGAGTGGTGGGACAAATACACCCAGGAGTTCTTTGGCGTCCCGGTCGAAGGCGTGTTGAACAAACTCTTCGGTGGTCGACCCCGGAAGGCCTCTGCCCCCCAGGCCCAAGGTAATTATTTCTCCATTTTTTCCTTCAATTTTGGATCTGTTGATTTGCTTTACTGATCTGCTTTTCCTTTCTCAGGTAGCCGGCCGCCGAGAAAAGTGGAGGTGGTTGCTGCAGCTGCGGCCGATAAAAAATCGGCCGTTTCTAAGAAGGCTAAGACCGCCGTGTCTGCTACGCCGAGCAAACGATCTCGTCGAGAGGCCGAGCCGGTCGTCGAACCCTGGCCGCCTACTAAGCGGATCAAAAAACTGGCTAAGAAGGGGGCACGGGAGATCCATGTTATCTCCAGTCAAACTACAGGGGCGACGACTCCCAGTGTTTCTCCTTCTCCACCCGTCGGCCGAGCCTTGGACGAGAGACAGCCAACTCCGGCCGCAGAAACAGTCCGAGAACGGCCTGCTTCTGAGGTTGATACATCAGTCGTAGCTTCATTGGTCGAAGCTGCACCTGTCCTGGAAACGGCAGTCCCTGCGGCCGAGAAGATCTCTCCCGTACACCCACAGCCTTCGATCTTCGTTCTGGAAGAGAGCGAGGGGAACGACGAAGTTCCATTGGCGAGTCGTCCCCAACCCCGCCGTCGACCTCTTCCTGCGTCCGAGCTGGCTGTTTCAGTCGGTCCTTCTACCGCCGATCGTGGTAAACGGCCGGTCGGAGAGCCAGCAGCGACGGACGATGCGCCCGCTCCTTCACGGGACCAGGATGTCCATTCGGCGTCCGAAGTGGCTGTCCCGGTCGGCCCTTCCACGGCCGATCGTGGTAAACGACCGGCCGAGGAGCCAGAGGCAACAACGGAAACGCCCGTTCATCCTCAGGACGAGGACCTCCACATCCCCCCGCTGGAAGCTTCTTCGGCCTTCGTAAGTCCCTTCCAAATCTTTTCCTTGATGATTTTCTTGCCATAAAACTCTAAACCCAGAAAAACTGTCAGGTATCTGTACATTCTTTTCATCGAAAGTTCTACGCGCCGAAGGGTGTTATCTATGTCACTTAGCCGCCTCAGTGGCCGTCGAACGTAGATAACCTCCATCAGCCGCGTGAGCTGAGAAGCAATCTAAGATATTGGGCTTGGCCATTAAGTTCTTTGGGTTCAAGCAACGATCCTGAAGACATGGCCGAAGTCTCCTCTCGGCAGGTTAAAAGAAACGAAACCTTCCTGCCTTCTTTTTCATGATTTTCTGTGAGCTTAACCTGATTTGTGTGTGCAGGCTTCATGGGAGGTCTAATTCAAAGCTCTAATCTCAATCACTACTGGAGGGGCTGGTCCTTCTGCTGCCGCGGCTGAACCTGCTGATTTATCCGCTCTGACTCGGCTGCAAGACATCCTATTGCTTTCGGCGTCGCAAGTTCTTGAGCGTAAGGGTCTTGATCTGCTGGGCGAGTGTCTAAACGACCTTGGAGCCGACGGTCATCTGAGCGGCGAGGCTGTCGTTCAGGCGTCAACCGCCTTGGAGCAGGTTCGAGAAACATTCAATGTTTCCGAAAATGCTTTGAGGGCTAAACAAGACTTGCAGGCTGCCATGGCCGTTCAAGATGCTCTTCGTCCGAAGGTTGACGCACTGAAGACTAAAGGGGAAGTCTTGGCCGACCTCGACCGTCAGATGGCCGAATTGTCGAAACGAAGATCGGCCATTGCTTCTGATCTTGCTAAGGATTTCGAGTCGAGCGGCAAGGCTTGCTTGACCGAGTATGCGGTGAATGCAACACGGGTCGAGCAGTTGAAGCTGGAAAAGAAGAACCGGCAGGCTCAGGTCATCATGGGTGAAGTACGGTGGTTGGAGCTGAAAGCCCTGCTCGACACTCTTCTTCCCCCTTCACCTTGAATGTATCTGAATGTAAACCGGTCGACCTACTTATTTTGTAAATGCCTATTAATCTTAATGGACTGGTTTTCTTATTCTCGCATTTCCCATGTGACTGGATAATATTTCTTCAAAAACTTCCCATTGATTGGTAACCTGTGGACTACACCGGTCTGGTCTTTAAGATGATATGCCCCTTTGCCGTATACTTTATGCACAACGAACGGCCCTTCCCAATTCGGCGACCACTTGCCGAACCTAGGATCTTTTAGTCCAACGGACAACACCGTTTGCCACACTAACTCACCTTCGCCGAATGTTTTTTGTCGCACCTTTTGATTATAGGCTCGCTCGGCAATCCTTTTTTGTGCCACAAGTAAGTTATAAGCGTCAAGTCGTGCTTCTTCCAAATCTTCTAGTTCCTGTCTCATGGACTGATTATATTCGGCGCTAAACAAACTACTTTGTTCGATTAATCGCAACGAATTTATGCTTAACTCGACTGGTAACATTGCGTCGTGTCCGTAAGTTAATGCGTACGGGGTTGTCGCAGTTGCCGATCGGGGCGATGTTCGATATGCCCATAATGCTTCGTTCAACTTCAAATGCCACATGCCAGGCCTTTCTTTTATTATTTTTTCGAGGATGCCGATCAACACTTTATTACTTGCCTCGGCCTGCCCATTCGCTTGTGGATAATACGGCATAGACTGTTCGAGCCGAATTTTCAAATTGGCCGTATACTCTTTAAATCTCTCGGCTGTGAAGATTGTACCATTGTCGGTTATGATCGTTTCTGGTGCGCCAAATCGGGTCACGATGTGTTCCTCCACGAAGTCGCAAACTTCTTTAGATGTTAGTTCGGCATATGATTTTGCTTCGACCCACTTAGTGAAGTAATCGGTTGCGACTATTATCCATGCGTGCTTAGCGGCTCCAGAAGATGGCGTGATTTTGCCGATCACGTCCATGGCCCATCTTCTAAACGGCCATGGCTTTATGACCGAATGCAATGATTCGGCCGGGACCCTTTGTATAGGGCCGTGGATTTGGCACTGTACACATCCTCGTGCAAACTCGATACAATCCTTTAGTATCCTTGGCCAAAAATAGCCGTGTCGTCGAAGTAGCCATCGCATTTTCCGTCCAGATTGATGAGCTCCGCATATCCCTTCATGGATTTCTGTAATCACTCGAGCACTCTCTTGGGGGCCGAGACATAGCAATAATAAACCATCTTCGCCTTTTCGGTATAACTCATTCCGATACATGACATAGTTCGTGGCATGAACTCTTGTCTTGCGATCGTGTTTATTATTGGGATTGTCAAGGTATTGCATAATGGGCCTTCTCCAATCATCTGGTATCGCTTCGACGGTGCAAACGTCCACCAGGTCGTCTTGATCTAACAACGAAGGTAAGGACATGACTCTTGTACGTATCACGTTGTCGCGCTGGAGGACTTGTTGGTTAACCAAAGCCGGGTATAGCTGTCGCAACACGGGTATTTCTCGGCCTAGTTTGCCCCCCAAGAGTTGTGCACCGGAGGCAATTTGAGCCAACTCGTCTGCGTCGGTATTATGACTCCGGGAAATATGTTTAAATGTAATACCGTCGAAAGACTCGGCCAAATAGCTGGCGATCATGTGGTAAGGCGCCAGGGTACAACTCATGCAACGAAAAGAACCATTAAGCTGGTTAATCACAAGTTCGGAGTCGCCGAGGACGAGGGCGCGGGTCGCCCGTAGGGCATGAAGTATCCCAAGACCGATGATTAGGGCTTCGTATTCGGCCTGATTGTTGGTGCATTCAAAATCCAACTTAAACGAAAAATACCAACGATCGTGGTTTGGGGATTGAATGACAATTCATACGCCCGCCGAGGATAACGTACTGGAACCGTCAAAGTACATCGTCCAATGGTTGTCGTGCGCCGCAACCATGCCGATTTTGACATCGGCATCCCCAAAACCGTAGGGGGAAGGGTGTTGAGCAAGGAAATCGGCCATCGCCTGGCCCTTGACAGCTTTCTGAGGCACGTATTGCAAGCTAAATTCGAACAACGCCATCGTCCACTTCCCAATTCGGCCTTTTACGATTGGTCGGGTAAGCATGTACCGGATAACATCGGTCTGGGCAATGACTTGGGTGACTGACGGGAGCATGTAATGCCGAAGCTTGGATGCGGCGAAAAATAAGGCCAGGCACATCTTCTCGACGGCGGGATAATTGATCTCTGGGTGGCTGAGATGGCGACTTAGATAAAAAATAGCATGCTCTCGACCGGCGTCGTTGTCTTGTGCGAGGAGGCAACCAATGGACTCTTCGGCCGCCGAGATATAGAGTTTAAGAGGTCTACCGCGCCGAGGGGGAACCAGGACAGGTGGTTTTGTGAGGGCGACTTTGATTTGCGTGAACGCCGCTTGATGCTCGTCATTCCACACGAATTTATCCGAATCCTTGAGTTTCAAAAACGTGGAGAACGCTTTCATTTTACCTGCCGAATTAGCAATAAATCGGCGGAGGAAATTGATCTGCCCGAGTAAGGACTGGAGTTGTTTCTTCGTCGCTGGGGGTGGGGCATTGATGATTGCGCGTCCCTTATTCGCATCAACTTCAATCCCACGGTGATGCATGAGGAAACCAAGGAAATTGCCGACCGACACGCCGAAGGCACATTTGGCGGGATTCATCTTGAGGTTGTGCTGACGCATGCGGTGAAAAGCCTGTCGGAGGTCGTCCAGATGTGTCTGTCGGCGTTTAGATTTAATGACAACATCGTCAATGTAAACTTCGACGATGGTTCCAATTAAATCGTGGAATATGGTATTCATCGCCCGTTGGTATGTGGCGCCGGCATTTTTTAGTCCGAATGGCATGATAACCCATTCGTAAGTGCCGAGTGCCCCCGGGCAACGAAAAGCAGTTTTGTGCACATCGGCTTCGGCAAGGAAAATTTGGTTGTACCCGGCATGTCCATCCATAAAAGATAAGATCGCATGATTCGCCGCGGCATCGATTAACAGATCTGAAATCGGCATTGTATACTCATCTTTGGGAGTTGCCAGATTCAGATTTCTGAAATCGATGCAGATGCGCAGTGCACCATTTTTCTTTAAAACAGGAACGATATTCGCCAACCATTCAACATATCGAGCTGTCCGAATGAACCCGGCCTTCAAAAGCCGAACCAGTTCGTCCTTGATGCTGAGTTGCACTTCGGTCGAGAATCGACGTGGAGGCTGGCGGAAAGGTTTACATCCGGGCTCAATACGTAACTCATGCTCGACAAGAGTACAATCTAAGCCGGGCATTTCATGGTAGCTCCAAGCAAAACAATCTTTGAACTCCGTAAGCAAGATACGAAGCTCGTCTTTCATGTGTTGGGGAAGTAAAGCGCTAATAAACAAAGGCCGTGGGTCATCGGCCGTCCCAACATTAATCTCTTCCAGGGGATCCTTAACTTGGGGCCGATGGTCTTCGAGCTCGGCCGGGGCTGCTTGAATTTTATCAAGAGATAAGACAGGACCATTATTTCCTTCGGCAAGCAACTCAACGAGGTTAGCGCCCGAATTTGGTTGTTTAGATATAGTATACCAATGAGCCAGCAGCCGTTCCATCGTGGATGAAACCGCGGCCCTGCGTTTTTCCCGATTGGTGTCAAACATCGGCTTCGGGAAGGAAGTTGGCTAATCCGAGTCTCGCCGAATCCTGGTGGACAGTCTCGGCGCCAACCTCGATAGCTTTCTGCACAGAAATCCGAGTCGGCCGTCCTTCATCGTTGAAGCCTTGCAAAGTAATGTAGCCGACATGGTCATCATAATACCGTGATTGGATCATGTTAGCTTCGAAGGGCTGGTTATCGGCCGGGTGAACAATGACCGATTTGCCGTCCCAAAAGACAAGCACTTGATATAATGACGAAGGAATACAGCTGGTTTGATGAATCCAATCTCGACCGAGCAGTGCATTATACTCAGTTTTGGAATCAACCATGAAAAAGGCGGTCATGTGAGTGCGACCGGCAATATTTACAGTTAACGGAAGTACACCTTTGGTTTGGGATTTGTCGCCGACGAAACTACTCATTGTGATCGCTGACGGAATCAATTCGTCATTCGAGCGACGCAAGGCCTTCATGATGGTCAGAGGCATGATATTGACGGTAGCTCCACAGTCGACAAAAACTTTAGAAACTGGGTATCCCTTGATGTGGGCCGTCACATACAATGGCTTTAAATGGTGAAGTGCGGCCGATGATGAACGAGGGAACAATTCGGCCAAAGCGGCCTTTAGGCTCTCATTTGTCGTTGCTGACTCATCTTCAACAACAGATACAAAATCCACATGGCCGGCGTCTTCGGCGACAACATCACCATCGAGGAAATTCGGTTGAGCCGTGCTTGATTAAAAATCAGCGAGTAACACATGGACCATACTAATGTCCATGTTATCCAAGATCGACGGGCCCATCGGGTTAGAATCCTCCTCGTTATCCTCATCTTTCGTTTGATCGGCGACTGCGGACTCCGTTTTTGTCAAAGCTGGACAAAGAGACTCTTCTGTTCTTTCTTCAATGGTTTGCTCCGGCGGTGCTGCTTCGACAGCTTGTTGGGTCCGCGAAACTGCCTCAGGTGAGGATGAGGGCGACAGTGTGCTTGGGGTCAGGATCTGAACCTGCTCCTGGTAATGTATCCGGGCGTCCCTGGTATCGAGATACGCATCCAAACGTGCAACACGTGCTATTTCATCGGTCGTAAGGCAGAAGAGATAAACAGCCGAAAATACCTCGAAGTGATATCGTAAATACTGAAGGTCCTCCATTGAGAAAGGAAGTTCGGCTGCTTCCATATCAATGTATGGGTCGACTTCAAATCCAAGGACGCGGGCTTCTCGTATGTGCTGGAACCGTGCTTTCAATCCTGGGTCTGAGGTTTTCTGGATGATTCGCTCGGCATCAGGACAAGTCAGGACCAGATCAATGGTGTCCTGGCATGCCTTCGGCAAACCATACAGATCGTTGGCCGAATGTTTCTTGTGAAATTCTCGCATATACTCCAAAGCTTCCCCAAGGAACGGTGGATGCAAATTTCGTCGAATTTTGATTAGAGGTTCTTGTATAGCCGGCGGGACTAATGTGCCTTCGGCCTCTTGCCTGAAATGTTCAAGGCGTGCCTTTATCTCCCCTGGTTGAATAAGAAGTTTGATCCCTTTATCAGCCTCTTCAAACATGGTTTCGACATCTTGGTCGACCAGCTGCTTCCCTCGAACCGATGCTGTCATAATAGCTGGATGTGGTCGCTCGTCATCAGTAGCAATTATGTCCTTCGGCCGCCATTTAGGGACCGAAGCTTCTTGGGCTGCCCGTCGGCGAGCCATGCAATCTATCCTTTGGTGGGCGTTTCTAGGATTTGGACAGTGCAGTGTAGACGCCTTTTGAAGAATGATATGTATACCAACGTTGATCTCTAGGCTCGGGAGGTTTGAAAGTTTTTTGGCTCCGCGATGATTCTGAACTGCTAGAATTACGTTTATAGTAGTTATCGTCATAAAAAGCAGTATCAAAATCGAGGCGCCGCCTGACTGAGGGTGTCTCTTCCATCCGTACTTTAGGACCGAGCCTATCAAAAACCCCTTGATGCTGGCCCACGTTGGCTACCTTTTGCTGAATTACGACAGTAGGTCGTTCTGTTATAAGCGAAGAGGGCTTCACCTCTAGCTCACTGCCGACCTCTGTTCTACATTTACTGCACAAAACCGCCGTCTCACTGTCTTCATCGGTGCTATAATCCCTCATAGGTTTAATAATAGCGGGCCCCGTTAAAGCTGTAGGCGGTTTGTTTGAACGAAAATCGGCCATGAAACGTGGCCGAGAATTCTGATTTCAAAAACGTTGTGCCTCAACAACTTCGACCTTCCATTTCCCTTTGTCCTTAGGTAGGCATGCATCGACCATATTTACCGTTGCCGTGGGGAACGGGTCAGTATCGACACCCATCTTCTTCTTTGGAAATTTCAATTTGCCACTATCGATCCAGCTTTGGACGTTGTCGCGAAACACGACGCAATTGTTTGTCGTATGTTTGCTTGAATCGTGGTATTTGCAATACACCTTTCCTTTAAGTTCTTCGGCCTTGGGAATGTTGTGACCAGGCCGAAGTTTGATGATTCTTGCCAATAACAGTTGGTCGAAAATTGCGTCAGCCTTTGTAATATCAAAAGTATAAACTTTTGACGGTTTCGATGTTCCTTCAGTGGCCGAACGGCTTTTGACTACTCTAGAGTCAACTTGAGTCAATGCCTTGCACACGTATGGCTTATCTATCACTATCTCAGCTGCGTCCACGCTAACGCATTCATCATCAGTTGATGCATAATTGACAGTAGGATTCTTGTAAATCGTCCCCCGAGATGGAGTTTTCGAAATCTTTTCCTCGCGAAGCAAATAATCATACTGTTCGACATGTTGGGCTAATTCGTACATATCCCGAAAGTTTACCCCCAAGAATTTCTTTTTGTATTCGACGTCGAGGCCGTTCAAAGCAAGTCTGACAAATTTGACTTCGGGCAAAGGCACTCGGCACCAATTCCTGGATGATTTGAATCTGGTAAGATAATCCATTGGTGACTTATCAGACGCTTGAGCCATCCTTGCTAATGAAGAAACCGACACCTCCATCCCTGGCCGATAAAACTGCTCGTGGAATTTCTCAACCAACTCCTCCCAGTTCTGGACGGAATTAGGAGGAAGATTGATATACCAAGCAAATGCCGAGCCGGTCAATGAGAAGTTGAACAGCCGTAGCTTATGGAAATCACTATTAACATCTCCGCATTGCGCGGTGAATCGAGCCACGTGCTCCAACGAAGACAGAGACGATTCACCGGCAAAGAGGCTAAAATATGGGATCTTGAACCCTTTCGGGTATCCGAACGTTTCTACGTAGGCCGGGTACGGATGGATAAACTTAGGAAACTTCGGCCCCTTCTTCATGGCCGAGTCGATCATCTGCTGAACTTCGGTCATATCAACAGGTGTTGCTTCGACCCTCTGGTCGATTCCGTCTGACCTACTATTCGACCCTCCTCATTTTTCCAAGTCAATTGGTTTGATCCGAGCAGGAATTGGCTCGGCCTGTACAATTGGTAACGTATTATTTCTTGGTGGCAAGCGCTGGAGAAGATCGAGAGGCCTGCCATCACTGACTTTATTAACCAGCATTTCGAGCAGCCTGGTTTGTTGCTCATTGGAACTGAGTATCACGTCATGTAGTTTGTCAATGCCTCGACTAAACGTTTGCTCGACTGACCGAGACTGCTCGTCGAGTCGCTTTCGAAGAAACGACCTTGTTGGTGGGTCGGATCCTTCACCGCCATCCTCGTCACAATCCTCCACTATCCCTTCATCGAGAACACAGGTGTTCCTGTTAGGGATTTCTAGGCTGCGGAGTTGACCGCCGAGATTAACTTCCCTCTCTCGGCGAGTCGCGCTTGTGGACTCAGGTGTCACGGCGCTAAGGGGATTCTGCGCCTGTGGCACACTTTGTCCTACGTTCTGAATCGGCAAATCGGCTGTTGACTTTCCCATAGCTGTTTTCTTTTTTACCGATCGCGTTTCAATTGGCATGAACTTCGTAGTTTAGCACTAGGTCCCACTGGGCGTGCCAAAATGTTGACCCTAGAAACTACAAAGCCTACGTGGCGCGCAGGCCGAGTAATCTAAAAGCTAACTACGTCCTTCGGTGAATGCGGGCGTGCCAACTCGTCGGCCCAGCTCGGCCGAGGAGTAAATTTGTTGATGTTGCGTTGGGTCGCGCTACTGACTTCTGCGTCTTGCGATTGCGGTGAGAAAGGAACACGTCTCGGCCTCTTGGATTCTCAAACCTAAAGACAAGGTTACTATTATTACGAAGTTCACGAATCGCTGTCGTCGGATTCGGTCACAGTGATGGTATTCGTCAGAGTAAACTCACGCCGAATCGACACCAAAGTGTAAGGACACAAATACTCCAAGCAAATATAAGTCTTTATAGTGAACGTAGTTCGGCCGTCTGAATGCCGAACTCTAAATCCCACTTGAGAGTATCCAATCATAAAACAACTCGGCGTGCAATGCGCCGAGCTCGGTAAATGGTAACACTTCACTTTGCCGAGAAGGCTGATGAAATGACCTCAATCGATAAGGACTCGGACGTCCGTTTCGACCAAGACTTGGATAGATAACCGACCGTGCCCGCCGCAGTGCTGTTGATGCCAACGGAAGGTACTGCGAATTCGGCCAATTCTACGGTGACAGAGCTATCTATGACGACTTAAGATATCACCGGTTGCTTTCGCAGTGCTGTTGATGCCAACGGAAGATGTGTCAGCGAAAAGAGAAAATAAAAATCTCAAAGTTGTTGAGAGAGTTTGCGCAGGGCAATTGTGTGTTGAATTGGAGAGGCTTATACTGACGCACAGCTTCCCCTATTTATAGCACTGGACCTTGAGTTAAAATCCTACTCGAACTAGGTTTTCTTCTCCGGATCAACATCACCTCGACCAGTCCTATCTTGACTAGGATTGTGAACCTAGTCCCTTATTGAGTCGGATCCCTTCCGGGTTATCAAACTTGCCGAGACTCCTTGTTGCACTAGGACTCGACTCGCAAATGTAGCATGACCTAGCCGGCCTAGTTTTAGAAGCCCACGTACTGAACGACCCCAGGCCTTCCGGGCCGGGAATGTTTATATACTCGGCCCAAATTAATATTTTGGGCCCAAACAGATGTATACCCAATGATTGGCTTTGGGCTTAGGGTGAAATTTTTCGGCCCTAACAATCATAAAACCCAATACATAAGACAAGATCTTCAACTCCACGATTTTCACAATACAATAAAATAGATCATAAACGATAATATGTCAATTAATCCTATGATAACATAATTAAATCGACAGTAACCCATATTAAAATTCCTCATACTTTAATTCAATGTCAACACTATCATGCATGTTTCCATCAAGGTTACATCCCAACAATCTATATCATTCCATACAAGGTTTACGCGCACACAAGTCTATTCATACACTTCTTGTATACATGCATCAATATAAATTAAAGTACGGCCTAAAAAATAGACAAGTATCTGTAGGTTTACGCGCGCACAAGTCTATTCATACATTTCTTGTATACATGCATCAATACATGCATCAATATAAATTAAAGTACAGCCTAAAAAATAGATAAGTATCTGTAGGTTTACGCACACACAAGTCTATTCATACATTTCTTGTATACAAGCATCAATATAAATTAAAGTACGGCCTAAAAAATAGACAAGTATATGTACGGATAGTGTTATATAGATTTCTGTTCTCCACAAATTGTGTCAATGGTAGAAGCCACAATAAGGTCGAATGAAAGTTGATCAAATCAAATGCAATTTGAAAACTCACATACCAGTACACCATCCAATATATAATCCATCTCAACTTTTTTTTTTCTTTGAACAAGCAATATTACTTACACTAAGGGAGAACGGGTGGCTTAGCCTCACAATGGGTAACAATAATGTGGTTCAAATTCGTTTTTGGTGAGAAACGAACCTAATTCATCTCACTTATTTTATGTGGTTGGTTGAAACCTTAACCCCATAAGTCCATATAATTATATGCCATCGTTATTAATTAGTAACAATGACGAAATATTCACATATGAAAAATGATTATTCACGGGCTACACGAAATATTAATTCAAAATGTCAATTTATGAAACCTATCCGATGGAAAAGAGTTGTCAATGTATGTTATTCAAAGTTGGTGCCATTGCTATACAATAATTCCAATATCAAAGATGATTATATCAATATGAATCAACCATTCCAAACCCAATATAACGGCAAACCTCAAAATCTTATTACATATATGCACCCAAATTGAATTTTTAATATGAGCCAAAATATATTTACATGCTCTTGATGATTAGTTTTAGTACATATTAATTCAATTTACAAATCGATAAAAACACATATGTCGAATTGAATTAGCCGCACAATAGGCAAAAGCCAAAACTTGATTACTGCACAAACTTGACATGCATATTACAGCAAAGCCAAGCGAGGTCATATCAAATCATCGTTGACAAACGAGGCCACATCAAAATCAACGTTCATAATCGGGGTCAAATCGAAACCAAAAATCACTCATAAGCGAGAATCCGACCCACCAACAACCAATTAATACATCAACCCAAACTCGCAGATCTTGCCCCAAATCAAGGGAATAGGCCATGTGAGGCAATAGTTCTCGAGTTTTGGATGGTGAAGAGGTGTTGCGCAACACCAAGGACTGGAGAGAGAAGGGAAAAACAAAGGGAGGATCGCGGATGAGTGGTCGGGGGAAGGGGAGATGGAAGCTGGGGAGTGGAGAGGCTTGGAAGGTGAAAGGTTAAGAAGAGGGGGGGGCTAGAAGAAGGGGGGAGAGGCTGCCACCAGCCCCAAGCTAAAGTAAGGGACCAATTGCTAAGAATTTTGCGAAGTTAGGGTTTCTGTTTGTAGAGGGAGAGAAAGGAGACTACTTGTTATCACATTCCTGTAACTTATCTATAAACGCGATTCTACGGTACCTTTTACATAAAAGAGGGTACCAATACTCTTTGTTTTAATAAAATTACATAGTAATAGTCAAAATTTATTATTCCACGTGACATAATAATCGTGATGTTATAGAATTGTATGTTTATTACAGTACTACCAATGTTGATTGTTAAACCATGAGTGTCCTACACTATATAGCCGTAAATTATTACTTTCACTTTTGAGTCTCTACCATCACTTCTAATGATATTAGGCCATCTTCAACCGAAGGCTGGCCAGATGGCTCATTTTAGCCTTCTGGCCCTCCAAGATATTAATATTTTGATGAACAATACAATGCCATATTTGCCCCCATCTCCAATCGAGGGCCAAAGGGCCATAGGGCTCGTTTTAGCCCTGTCACACAAAATCGTCTTCAACCAAGAGCCATAGGGCTAAACATAATTTATTATTTAAATTTAAAAACTACAACAACTTAAATTTAAAAAGTATAACTTATATTTAAAAACTACAACTTAAATTTAAAAACTACAAATTAAATTTAAAAACTACAACAACTTAAATTTAATATCCATAATCAACATCATCTTCATCATCCGCCATTGTAGGAGTATAGTCAAAGGTAAACAATTGCCGTCGGGTCATAATATCTTTTTTTTTCCTATCAAAATAGGTCTTACTCATTGGAGTGTAATTCGAAGTGTTCATTTCCATATTCTTATCATCCATCTCTTCTTATTTTTGTTTGGCCTGTTCTTAATGCCTACGGTTCCTTTCTTCCGCGGTAATGGCATTTTGCTCCACCATTAATCTCAATGAGGCCACCACTTCTTGTTGAGCGGCATAATCATCATTTGCCTTGCCCTTCTCCTTCAACCTTTGGGCCTTGTTTCGTCCCATAGCCCTAGGTATGGAACCTTCACCCGAAGACAGATTTTCTACCCTTGTTTGTTGAATGGTAAGAGATCCATCTTCATCCATATCTACAGCTGAGGATGCAGTTCTGAACACCGGCGTAGGAGATGCTCTATGTTGAGGTGGATCTTCAAATAACACCCACCCTTTACAAATTTCCCAACAACCTTGATGTTGAAAGGGTTTCGAGCTGCCTCCATATACAATTCCTCTGCTTGGCGTACCTAGAAAATATAATTACAAAAATTAAAGGAAATTAATTTATGAAATTAAATGTAATATAATAAAATATTTAAAATAAATTGTGAAAATATTTACTTCGTCGTAGTAATTGGCGCCGTTTTCATATCTACTTGCGGCTGCTAACAGTGCTTGATGCCATTTATTCAAACTTGGATGAAGATGTTTCTTCCATCTTGAAGAACAACTCTCGTGGTTTCAGGTATTCGGTGGAGAGATGCCTTCGTAGAACTCATAGTATTTTTTGGACACACGAGTCCAAACACCTTCACTTGTTTGAGAAATGCCCCACACACTATCTTCTGAGACCCATCTATAAGCCCTGCAAAGAGCTTCATCTTCTTTTCGAGTCCAAGCCCTACCTTTCATTGCAGATGAGGCCATTTGAAAATTATTGAACAAATTGAAGGAAAGATTATTGGAAGATGTAAGAAAATATAATGTGAAGAATTGAAATAGAATGAAGTGAGATAGTATGGAATTGTGAAAATTATGTGAGAAATTGTGTAAGAATGACTTAGGTATTTATAGGAAAAAAAAGGAATATTTTAAATTCATCAAAAAAAAAATTTGGCCCAAAAGAAAAAAAAAATTGAATCCAACGGTAAATGACGTCAGCTAGCCATTGTATTTGAAATTTTGGCCTACCATTCATGTCGAATATAACCGACAGGGATAAGTACAATGCTATCGGATATAACCGACAGGAATAATGAAAATTTTGGCCCGGTTCAGGGCTGGCTGGCTGGCTAAGTTGGGCCAGCCGATTAGCCCTTTTTTGTCCAGTGGGGCCCACAAGCCCTTTGGCATAGCCCTCGGTTGGAGACGGTTTTTAGGCTATTTTCAGCCTTCGGTTGGCCTTACAACATGACGTTAAAATCACAGCCCATACTAGTTAATTTGTAGCTAATAACACATAATATTATTATTGGTAATAACAATGTTAATTTTTACGTGGTGGACGCCATAACAAGGTGCGTGGGCATAAAAACATATGAAAACACCGTTCGATTGAAGTGTACAATACTATTTTTAACAGGTATCGTAGACTATGTATACAAATATATTTCAATATCTAAATGAGAAGTGAGGGGTTGAAACTTGAAAGCGATCATCATGTAAGCGATTTTCACCAGAAAGAGAAAGTGTAAGCATGACCTCACCAATCTCATCTTGACCTAACAACAAATAATTGAGCAACATTTGGTTTATAGTTTAGTTCTAATTCTCCTTCAACAAATAGCGTACTGAGGACTTTTCATTCACCAAAACTTGCCACTAGTACTCTCAAATGGAACTTAATCATAGTATTAACAAGTTTGAAAGAACAATATATAACTGTACTAATTAAAATATGTTATTAATTAACTAATAATTAAGACGCTGATTGCAATGAATAAAATGTTGAGCTTAATTCGTTTAGTACTTAAAATAGTGGTCAAACCCTAAGTACACATATACATAAAACCAAGAAAGGAAAAACAAAAGCAGTATCGAATTTCCTCTGATATGATTCAATTGTTTCCAATTTAACCAAAAGAAAAACACAACTGTAGGAGTTTAAGTCTATTAATGCCTTTGTATGATGTACAACAAAAACCTCGATCGAGCGACCAAGTCTTCAATTTACTCACCAATTATCATGAGCCACGACACATCCAGAAAGTCCAGAAGCCTCAGTTCCGAACAGTATATAGCTTTCTCACCCAATACCTACAAATTTCCATGGTCTTAAAAGAAAAGAAGAAAAATGTATTTGCTTTTATTTTAAAGATATTAGACCCCTGTAGTAATGATTAATGAATTTGATAATGTGACGATTATTAGTCTAATTTAATTAAGAATCAAGACTCCAGCGCGAAGGGCGTCTGTAACAGATCATATGGGGCCCACAGAGCATCCAATGGGCACGGCCGGTTGGCGTCTAGTCTCACCCACGGCTTCCCCTTCCCGCTCCAATGCAGCAAGCTCACCGGACCCGGATGCAAATCCCGACACAGCCCACGAAAGTTATCTCCGCCCAGTCCGTGCTGGTTCCATTGGTGGTCCACGGCAGCGATGTTTCCGGCGAAAACCAATAGGAACGGCGGCAGGGACCCGAGCTCGTAGATCCGCATCCGCTTCTGGAGCTCCATCCACTCCACGATCCGATCCGTGTACCCGCCGGATCTCCACTTGTCCAAGTCGATGACCATGACGCCGGTGTTGAAGTAGCAAGCCTTGCGGTTCTCGAAGGTGAGGGAGAGTGTCGGGTTCGACCAAAACGACGGCGTAAAGTAGGATGTGAAGTTGGCGTTGCAGTACTCCGGGGCGGCAAGGACTTGGGTGGGTCCCAGCGGGGTCGACGCCAGCTTGGAAATGTCGTCGACGAGGATGATGTCGGAGTCCAGGTAGACGACACGGCGGACACATGTCGGTAGGATGTTGGCGAGGTAGTTGCGGGCATAGTTGAGCGGGCAGTCGAGGGCGGAGCGGATCGACGTCGAGATGAGCCCCTCAACGGCCGAGTCATCGAAGGGGTAGACTCGGAATTTCAAGTAGGGAAATGACTTGGCGATGGTTTGCTGGAGGAGTTGGGAGTTGGAGGTGGAGGAGGAGGACACGAAGTGGAAGATAACATTTTCCGGGCAGGAGGAGTGTTGGAGGACGGAGAGAATGGCAGCCATTGAGCCGCGGAGGTAGGCGGCGTCGAGGGTCATTGCCACGTGGACGGCCTCATCCGAGCACACGGCCACCTTCGAGCACACGGCCACCTTGTGCTCGTGGTTGTTGAGGTCGGGGCAGCTGGGGGAGTTGTAGAATTTCGGTGCTTCCTTGAATCTTTGAGTGGTGGATGTGGCGAGCGCTTCCCTAAGTCGTTCAGAAGTAGTGACGGCGGCATTGGTGGTGGTCGTAAAGAGAAGGATGAAGCTGATGACGAAAGAGAGCATGTTAAGAAAAATTGGACAATTAGGAAAGGCGGTGATAGGAAAGGGAGGAGGTGTGTGGTGGTTAGGTTTTAATTTGAGGGAGGAGAGGGTGTTTAATTTTTGACAAGGGGAGAGAGAGAGAGAGAGAGAGAGAGAAAGAGAGAGGGAGTTTGTGTAGAGTGTTTGGGGAGAAGACACTTCTGCGATTTCTGCGTGGCTTTGAAACCACGTTGGTTTCAAAACTGAGCTGCTGAGGAAGCAAAGTCAAGGGAAGGGGGTCGTTGTTCAAACACAAACAAAATGGAGCCAGTTTATTTCTCTTACCAGGAAAAGAATGGGATTATTCTGCTTCCTTATATGTGGTTTTTTACCAAAATTTTTGGAAACCAATATACTTGGTAATATGCCATCAAGACCCAGACCGCTACTCTACTAGCTAGGTAAGTGTACATTAATTTCGTCTAGTCACACTCAATTTCTTTCTTTTTTTAAAAAAAATTCTTCAATTAAAATTTATAATTAATAACGCAGGAAGTAATACTTGAAAACAAAACTTCGGGTGCATAAATCAACGCTCTTAACTACTTGAGTTACAATTTACAAATCACTATCAATTTGCATAGCTTGCTAAGGAAAACTTGATATACCGTGGAAAGTAACATTTTATTAGGTTCTACTAATTCAAATATATATTTTCTCAAAAAATAATCCAACCATCAATGGTTATATCATATAATTTATAAAATATGATCTAAAAAGATGGTCTTCCTATCATTCTTCTATTTCTATTAATTTCTTATTACTCTATCTAATTAAGTTGAATATTAAAGTACTGGAGCGAAGGAATTGAAGCAATCCCCTTTCCCTAATTGTCTAGGTTGTAAAATAAAAAGTGATTAGGACACCATAACCCTTGAGCTGGACTACTTTTTAAGCAAAAAATGAGCATGAAATATTAAGATTGTTGTATTAATTGCACAAATTTCCACAAATTAAAAGTTTATTACTAGCATCATATATCGTGTAGGTGAGCTGGTGAGGTATCCCCTTCAGGGAAATCAAATCCCAACCTCATATCATCTATATGTGTCTGCTTCTGTTCAAAGCTATACTCTGTTTTCATATACAACTCCCAGCAAGAAGTGATTCCAAGAAGGGTGAAATGGGAACTAGAAAGTTCTGCCACCAAATGCATCTAATTTGGTATAGAAGGAAATGTCCTTATAGCTTCATTCTTAATTTGGAATCAATTGCCAAATGGCAGTGTTAAAATATTGGTATTGGTCATAAAACACACAAATCACATTTTTTTTATATACATTTATGGTAGTTACTCGACTTAATGCCAATCGAACTCAAAACATGTTGTACTTTGGATATAACAAAAAAGGCAACAAGTTACTAGACGACCAGCACACACATAACATTTTTGTCCGATAACATTTCTATCATTAAAAAGTTTGCATTAAAATTTTAAATATTTCTTGTATGGACATCATTTACCAGTATTGTTTTTTGGGGCTAATTATAGAAATAGTTCTAGCAATTCATGGGGAAGTATTTTATTATTTTCAGACGAACCCTAAACTAAAGAGAAACGGATTTCACTTAAGATATCTTCCACTAATGAGAAGAAAATGAGTTAACTAAGATATAGCCATAGGACATTTTGAATACTTAAAGGACATTTGATGTTATAAAGAGTATGTACTTTTAAACGAACCCTAAACTAAAGGAAATGTAAGTCGTGAACCCTTGTAACATGTATGTTGACATGGATGTTGATCAGTGTCCTACCCTGCTTTTGCAGTAGCCCCGAATCCCTATTGGCTATTTCCCTAATCATATAGTACCATCTTTTTTTTTTAACAAACGATATTATCCACACTAAGGAGAATAAGGTGGGCTAAGCCTCACAATGGACTAGCAATAATGTGGTTCAACTTCGCCTTTAGTGAGAATCGAGCCTAAAATCTCTCACTTACAAATAAAGATGAATATTATTAGACTGTAGTACTAAGTGGTCATATAGTACCATCTTAAACCCTAATTATAATACAATTAAACTAAACTTGGACATGAAGCTGTTCAAGCAAGAGGGGAGCACTAACTTGAATTATGTTATGCCTTTTGTTCCGGGTACTGGAGGGAAAATACTTAGTGCGAAACCCTACATAGACAGTTCATGTGTCATACGATGGGGGCACTAGAAATTTGGGATCCGAAATTCGTGTTGATCTTTTGGGCCACCTCGTTAAATTGTACAACCTGATATTTTTGTAGCCTTAACTGACGTAAGAGAGTTGCCGAATCCTCTTTGTGAGATTTCGAGAATTTATTAATCATATTCGTTCATCTTATATCGTACGGTAAAAAATTATTTTAAATATCTTTATGTAAAATTAAATACAAACAGTATCTGACAGAAACTGACGATACGATGTATGATAAACGGACACGATTTACGAATTTTCAATATCCTCACCAAAAGGATCCAAAGAGGATCCTGTTGGTTTGAATGCGACCCAAAGGTAAAAAGGTTGGTTGTTTCTCAAAACGGATTAAAACGCATTAGAAAATAATTTGTTTCTTGTGATCCTTAACACTTTTTTAATTTGTCTGTATATCTTGCATTTTAATGATCACAAATATATGTCAAGGTAATTATATATATATATATATATATATATATATATTTGATTACGTTGTTCCCTCCTTTTTTAACATTTAAATATATTTGTCTGGAAATTTCCGACCTAGACCCGACCACAATCACATTTGAAACTACTAAAATGCAAGAATCAAGCTTACTGAGGTCTTTATGATTTTTTTTTTTTTTTTAAGTCTTGATTAATAAGGAGGATTATTTGGTTGATGCAATGCTTTGTCTAAAGCTTCGACTTCGTATGCCATGTTTTATTATAGAGCAATCTATTTTTACTTGTATTTTATAAAAGTGATTTACGTAAAGACTAAAGAGAAATCAAACTTGGATCAGAATATTTTGTTTTATCTAACTTGGCTCAATCCAAATCTACCTTGCATATAATTTTTAAAGGAGTTGGATTCTCTTTTCTCCCATCTCGTCCGCTCACACTTTTCTCTTTTTCTTTATATCTCTACAGAAAAAAGTCAACACAAGATGTTGACGTAGCTTAATCGCGACAATTCAAATAGGAGGGAACTAGAGGGGAGAGAATTTGGAGGGAAATGATCCTATTCTATTTTTAAAATAAGATAATGCTTGTTTCATTCCATGGGAGACTTAACAGTGGTGGAGCCACATAGAGGCTAGGCCTAAGCCTTTCATGAACTTTTAGGAGTATATATTTAGGGGGTATGTTATCCAAACACCATTTTTTACTTCATAAACACTCTCTTAATTTGTTGTCGTCTGATCGACTGAATTAAAGAAATTAAATGATAGAAATCAACAATGGATGTGTGAGAACTGAGAAGTAAAAAAGGATGTGTGGATAATACACCCCTATATTTATTGTCTGCTAGTTCTTATAATAAAGAGTTTGTTGTGCATTTGCAAGTGGAGTTTGACAATTCCATCATTCCATGGGTTCAAAATATGTTGATGCCAGTTTAGAGCAATATCCAATTATGGTGAAAGTAAAACCTCATGGTAATAATTTTCAACCATGACCTTAAATTTTTGTTCGAAATAATTAGCGGTTTGTTTTACCATATAAAAACTAATTTCTTGATTTGGGTCAATTCATATAAAACAAGATTTATACAGTTACTTTAGAGAAATATCTAATTATGTTGAAAGTAAAACCTCATGGTAATAGTTTTAATCATGGCCTTAGGTTTTTGTTCAAATCTTTTATTTTTTTATTTTTTTATTAAATCTTGTAAACAAGTTCTATTTTTGTGATATAATCATCTCAATACTAAATTTTTCATAAAAAAAATTAAAAGTCCCATCACTCTTCTTTGATAAATTTTCCATGCCAATGATGAAAAAGAAACCTTTAATTTTTCTCCAATTAATTATATTGGTGTTTTTGGTTAACTAACCTTTATAATCGGAACTGTTCTTTTTTTTTTTAATTATTATCATCCAAAGATCATATCTGCAAAAAGTCATTCAATTTAGATTTCGTTTAGTCATCCATACATCTAAACCAATCAACGGTTTATCTTAAGGATAAACCAATCAACAGTTCATCATAATGATATTACTTGTTATTAAAATCATTTTTTTTCCTAACCATTGAGGAGGGGTTTTCACAGTTGGGAACTTTTCTGAAGTGAGAGCTAGTTAGTAAGATATATGCCAATTGTGCTGGAACCCGTCATGTGCATGTCATGTGTACTTAAGCCAAAAGAGACTAAAAAAGCAGCCTCATGCTGTATCATTAAATGGCATGTGCAACTCACATGCCCTTCAATTATAAGTGATTTGGCTTTTTAACAGAAAAGATGGAGAAACTCCTTCCATTAATTTGAGCTTCATTGCTCAAACCACCATGAGACCAAGCATGTGCGAAAGCCACATGACAAACTCACACAAGCACTTTCCAATTATTCGGGTGCATCAATCCACTCCTACGTATACTTTTGTTGGCCATATAAAACCCTACGTTAGATTTTAAGAAACAATATATATATATATATGTGTGTGTGTGTGTGTGTGTGGGCGTGACTAGAATTTTGCCTTAACGGGAGAAGTTTCAATAAACAAACTCTCAATGCATTTCATCAAACATGTAATCCGTTTCTTTAAAGAAAAACTAACATTGAGATCAAAGTATATCATGAACCCAAGATTATTGAAAGATTACAAAAGTTACTTCTCCATAACATGATATTTTACAAGTTCCACAATAATAATCTAGACGATCAAATCAAAATTCAACCTAGTGTAGAGGTTTGAGTCGTTGGAAGGGTTTCATGCAAACGACACAACTGCTCTTGGCAGTTTTATATCTGCTCAAAAGGGGTGTCTTCAAGTCTATATTCGCTGTCTCCCCAAAGTAAAAAACACAACAAAGAAACACCCAATCTTTTCTCTATCACTCTACTATATTTTTCTTGAGAGAAGCACTTGTACGTTCGCCAGATTCAACTTCCTGGTACTAGGAACTTGGATTGATAGAGTAATTCAGGGGACAACGCCTAAAAGGACTACAAGCACCTAAGTAGAGGCGAAATTTTGTCTATAAAGGACATTGCAACAATTTGCAAGCCTCTATCACTTCATAATGTTAGTTTTCGAAACCGTTTCTTTTTCATATTATTGGTTTTGTTCTTACTATTATATATTGTTATAAGATTTGTATTTACTAAAACAAATTAGTTTGTTTTTATTGTTTTATCAGACTTAGTTATATCATTAATAAAGGTGTTACAGTTTTTGTTCTGACTACTATATTGAGTTTGTTGTTATTATAACATTTATTACCATTATATTGATTCGTATATATTCTAATTGTGCTCCAACATTTAGTATTTAACTAAGGTAGATAAAGACAAAATGGTTATCAAACAATTAGAATTTATCTAGCTTTTAGATCAACCGAGAGGAGTACACCTTAGATGTTGAACAAAATGGAATATAATTTATATGGTTCACAATTTGCTCATTGATTTAAGAACAAAATGCTATATGGTTCACATTTTGCTCACTGACTTGTACTCAAATTATACTTTGATTGAAAATTTGAAAGATACTGTTTTTGGAGGGGTTGCATTTGCATGTGCGAGTATTACCGTGGAGGCAGTGTCACCGACACAAATGGTGGGGCAGCCGGAGGTGGGGCGAAGGCAAAAAGGGCGGCCGAAAAAGTCAGATGAAATGGCCAATGCATCAACCCTCCCTTGTCGCTTAAACCCTCGGCTTTGTCTCTTTGTGTTTTTTTTTTTTTTTTAGGAATGGCGAATATAACAGTAGTAACTGGAAGTATCAAATTTTATAGCTTTAGGTTGTCCATGATTTACTTTTACCCTAAAAGACGGAAGTCCCAGTGACTCAGTGAGATCCCAGCCGTTTATATCAGCCCAATCATCTCCTCATGGGCCCCGCTAACTCCATTTTCTAAAGGCCTGCAAAAATGGATGGTTGAGTTTTACTCTGCCCTTTGGTGAGATTACATCGCTTTAAAAGAATGGTAGGAAGCGCAAGTGGTCATCTACCAAGGTAGTGAAGATGAGTGTTGTTCTTGCCCCATCTCATGGATTCAAACTTCATCGACTCTTTAATTTAACATATAATCTAATAAATTTATTGTTTGACAAAAAAATAAAAGCAATGGTAAGAACCTCATAAGGTAGTAGGTTTGGATACTAGCAACTCGTTTGATGATAGAAAATTTATACAAAAAAAAACTAACACACTTGAAATTTGCTTATAATTTTAATCTGTAATTTTACAAAATTAAAAGCTAAATTTTAAAAACTGAAAGCAGATAATTATAAAACTACCCCTTGCTAACAAAGTTCTTAATAAATGGACTCTACTATTGAGTGTATCACTTGCATTATAGAGATCAGTTTGTGTGTTCAAATAACATTACTAGTAGAAATAAAGTTTAAATAATAGATAGTGTTATTCACACACCTATTTTTAGGTCCTACAAACTCTTTTTAATTTTTTACCATTGATCTTTTTCAATGGACACAGAACCGAGGACAATGGCGTTTTAGGATTTATATAGCCGACCCCACTTAGTGGGAAAAGATTTTGTTGTTGTTGATCTTTTTCAATTGATTCGATCCGACGGCCGAAAATTGAAAGGAGTGTATGAGAAGTAAAATGGTGTGTGGATAGCACTACCTTAGGACTCATTTGGAAGCGCTTTTAAAATGATTGAAACCGCTTTTAGTGAAATTGATTTTGGGTTCAAAAGAAGTGTTTTTTGGAAGATGCATATGTATTTCGTGCAGGAAACCCTTAAAGTGTTTTTTTTCAGGATTCACTTGGATTTTACCAATGATTGGTTTCAAAAATATTTTTACAAATAACGCTTTCAGTCATTTTAAAAACACATTCAAACTAACTATTAACTAATAGAACAAAACGAGCCCTTGATTATATAATCCACTTTGGAATTCTACCCATTTTATTTTCCGATTATAAGATTAGGAAGAAAAGGTTTGGAAAGTTATGACTCATGAACGAATCATGATAATGCTTACAAACATGTCTTTTAAAATTCCTACGATCATGGTTAGTGAGATTTGGACTTTTTCTTTAACTAAACTACTACTTGAGCTCAAATGATTTGGAGGAACAAGTATCTATGAGATTGGTCAACTTGTGAACAACAAGGAGATTCTACCACACCAACAACACATGACATAAACAAAATACTGTATGAATCGTTAAAAAATCAACATAATTCAACAAATTTACGATTCAAACATTGTTCGTATAGTAGACGATTTTCTAGAAACACACTTAAATCCAAAGGTTCATTTTGGTGCACCATCTTGGATTGAAGCATGAAAACAAACCAGACAAAGACTAACAAGTTTGAGCCTAGCAGAACAAAATTGAGTTGGGTGGGAGTCAAAGGAAAGGAAGATATATGATCAAGACAATGGGAAGTACAACACGCAATATGTAATTAGATTAGATTAGGCCTTTAGGTAGTTATACACTCACAGTACACCAATTCACCAACGTGGTTTTTTTGGGTATATTGATGACAAGTGCTTTCACAGTTGTGCTTTGCTTTTGGCCAGCATTGCTTCACCAGAAAGTCTACGCTTTTAAAAGCATTTTGGGATTTTATTATAGGGAACTTTAACGAAAAGCTCCCGGTACTGTTCACTTTAACGAAAAACCATATTTTTACACTAAAAAGTCAATTCTTGTACTATTCATTTTACCCTTTATTTTGTCCTTATCGTTAAAACTTGCATTAAAAATTCAAGTGCCTTCTCCATAAAGCACTTCTACGAGTCAAAATACTTTTTCATTTTTTATGTTAAACGCAATTATAATTGCTTTTGGCTATCAAAGAGCGTTTTGTAGTAATTCTAGAAATAATTTCAAATAGGCCCACAACTACTTGAGTTACAAGACACTTGCAAATACTCTGTTCTATTACGATTATCTCTAATTCATGGGATAAAGCTTAAAATATAAGCTTTAAAATCTCCCAAACCATCTCCAACCATGTGCTAAAATAAGCCATAGGGAGAAAATATATCTCTGGGCTAGATTCCCACAGGTTTAAGTCTGACTTAAATTATTCTTGACACACCAAACTGTCATATTTCAAAACTTTTTTTGTTTTTTACTTATAATCTAACGGTTATGATCAAATGAGATCAAATCTAATTGTAAAAAAAAAATTGACAGCTCAAAATTAAATCTAATGTATAAAATAATTATAAAAAATTATTTAAATCAAGTTTAACTTAAACTTTATAAATACCTGTCGGAATTTAAATATTTTTTAGACTAAAATGCTCATAAAAATAAATTAAGACAATTGACATAAATTTTATTTTTAAAAATAGCTACCGAAAAAAAAAGTTGGGTAAAATCATTATTTAATCATCACGTGCTAAAATTTTAAGTCATAAATGTTAAAGAAGAAAAGTAATTTCTGATTTATGGTTTAAATTCTTTAACTTTATTCCCAATAATCGATGATGATCTAAAGGAAGAGCCAGAGTTTGAACAGTAAATGTCCTATTTTCCGTACAGAAAAAGATGAGAACCAACTGAAAGTTGAATCAAGATGATTGTCAAACGACCTTATTATTATACAAAATTCAGTAAAATCAACTTTTTAACTCTTTAATGATTATCAAACAGTCCCTCGTAACAATGTCCCCTGTCGTTAGTTTTCCATTCAATAATTCATGCTTCTCCTCCTTCCCCATCAAAACTTCAAAATCCAATAAAAAGAAAAAACTAAAATAATTTCAGAGAGTGAGTGCAAACCGTTTATTACGAAACCCTTGTGTCCGTTGCAGATGTTTACAACATTTAACACAATTGACCCCAGAAGTACTAAACTGGGGGGAAAACTCTCAAAAATCAGAAAGGCAGCTAATGTATTTACACATATAAGAGCAGCAACACTAAACAACCATGTTGGTTTCAAAGTTTAACGAGTAAATCATTTTACGAACCGAAAATAACCGCAACGATCACAAACACACCGAGCAACAAAAAAAGATACTTCAAAACATCACCCGGCTGCCCTTGATGATTTTCCGGCTGAGGGAATCCGTGAGCATGGCCCCCGTGAAATGAACTGAATGACGCATAAGGGAAACCTGAAGTTGTTCCATATACAGTAGCATCAGGGAACCCGTGGGACTGAATGTTAAGCAACGACGGTATCAGACCACCAAATGCAGTTGCCAACGTGAAGTTACCAATCCTTGCAGTTGCCATTGGTACAAATCCGCCCATGAATCCAAATCCATAATTGGCAAAATGATTGGTATCAGGAGGAGGGGCAGTTTGAGGCCTCTGCGCAGAGGGGCGATTGGGAATGTTGATCCCTGGATATGACTTTGATCTTGGGTCAGTTTGCGTCTTGCCCCTACCATAAAGAGGAACCAACTTCTCGTCCTGTACGAGGGCTTTGCAAACCGGGCACTCTTGGGAATTCGAGTGATGGTGGAGCCATCTGTAGAGGCAAGGCCAGCAAAAGAGGTGGCCGCAAAGGGTTATGATCGGGTCTTGGGCTAATTCGAAGCAAATATTGCACTCGAAGTCTCCTGCATCGTTGGCATTGGTACCCGAGCAAGACGTGCTTTGGGGCGGCACGCTTGTTGACTCCTCAAAACCACTTGCCATCTCAGTAGCCACAACAGTTCCAATACGCAAACACCTGTAATTCATACATACTCATCACCGAAATCCATTAATACTAGAGACATGAATTAGATTCAGATACAGCTGAAACACACAACTGAATTCAAATACAGAGAAAACATTCAGATTGTTGGTACAATTGGTCTAACTATCAAAACAACAATAACTAAATTAAAGAGTTAAATTAGTCCATCTGCAACACACAAAAAACAGAAATCTATGCAAGGGATAAAAATTCTAAACTAAATGCTCAAAAGCAGATAACAACTCCCAGAAACATTCACATATTAAATCTAGAACAAAATAAGATCAGGGAAACAATTCGAAGCCAAACCGACCTCATAAACCACGCAGACCAAGACAATTAAGCAAAAGGAACGCAGAGATCATAACAATTAAGCAAGTATATCAACATATTGCACAAATTATTCAATATATTACAAAATCCCAAATCCAAATCCCTAATCAATCAACCCTAGAAAATATTCAGAAAACCAAAAAGGAATAAAAAATTAAATTAGAATTAAAACTACCTTTAGGGCGAGTGAAATTTGATTGGGAACCGTAGCCAGAGAGAGAGGAAAAATATGCAGCGCTTCGTGGGTATAAAAAGTCTTTGTCTATTAATAGAAGCAGGCAACCGAGGAACTCTATCGTCCCTCTCCCTCCTCTCCTCTGCGTCCCTGTTTGTGTTTCCGTGTGTGCGCGGATTGTGGAAGATTCCAGCCTCCTCCCAATTTTTCCTTTTTATCTTATTCCACGCTGGCGTGCTGTTTATTCTTTTTTTTTTTTTTTTTTTAAGTATGCGTTCGTGGTATTTCCCACCAAACTGTCCGGATCTCAAACCGACGGTGATATTGCGTTCAGGTCCCAATCCGACGGTTTTGCTTCGTCCTTGAGCTTTACCGATGTGATGCGATGGGTTTTCATGAAGTTCTGGGTGTTTTGCGGGCGTACTGTTATTTACAAAGCATTCACAAAAGTCCGGCCCATACGCATTGGACCTTTTTATGTGTGTGCAAACTTACATAGGCAACGGTTTCAGTACACCTTATGGCACGTTTAAGTCAAGGTATTCAGAATAAAAGCTCAATTGTTTGATTACAGAATATTTCGGTGTTTATTAAATATTGGCGAATTAAAAATTTGGTGAGACCCACACAATCTTGGAATCCAACTAGAACATTCGGAAAAATTGGATTCTCTACAATTTGGTAGTAATAGAATTTGGAGTTATTGGGGGAATCGGAATGAATATTTCATTTCCATTATATCCTCACTTATTCCTAAAATTTCAAGATTCCTTTCGCATTTGTGCTAGGAAAAAGAGGAAGAAGCCTTAGCTATAAGGGTAGAAGATAGAGAAGCCTAAAAATTATCTAAGAAAGCCCACAAAGAAGGACCCTTGACCTACAATAACGGAGGTTCAACTCATTGCAAAAGAGGTGACAGAACGAGAGAGAGGAAGGAGAGGAATTCGAGGTTGTATTGCATCAAGCAAGGGAAATCACTTCCTAAGTGCAAGCAAACTTGAATCCTAGAGAAAGCCATCTTCTTACAATCTGAAGGTTTCCTCCCATCTTCCTTTGATCTTCCTTAGTCAATAGAAGCTCACTTAGAACCCTAACAAATCCAGATTAGCCAACCCTAAACATCATGTAACCATGCAAAGTTCTCTATCATGCTAAACCAACAAGCTTCTAGCTTCCATGTCACGTTTTGCTTAAGCAAGTCATTATTTGTCTAATCACGTTATCTTCGAGCCATTAATCTAACCAAGATACTTCCTAAGAAATGCTAATTCTTTTGAGGTATCCTAGGACTTGGTATTCAAACGGACCAGTGGAGGTAAAGGGTACCCGTCAAAACCCAAGTTCAAATCGACCTAATAGTCCCCCAACATATACTGAACAAAGTTTGACTACCTTTGGATAGATCGAGAAGTTACTTAAAATTGGAGACTCCCTCATTAGCCATGAAACTTTGAGTAAAGTGTTCTTAAGGCAGTCCCAAAGATCCTTGACAGTGTCATACCCAATCTTGAGGGTGAGAAAAGGCTTAGAAATTTCACTAGTGATGCAACAGTCAAATAGTTAGTCTTGCCAAATATATATAGCATAGGCAGGATTAGGAACTTCAGGGGCTTTGATACCTTCAGTTGCAAGGGTCAGGAATTAGAGGATAAGGAAGGGGATAAGAACCATCATTAATTTTTCAGAGATTATGACCAACAAGGTGGGATTTCATTTGATGAAGCCATAGAAGATAATTTTGTTCGGTATGTTTGACAAAGCAGGAAGTTTTAGGATTGGGTAACTAAGAAGATGAAGACGACCACATGGAAGAGGACAAAGAAGAACTAATAGGGACGGTTGGGATTTTTTTGTTTGTTTGTTTCAACAGCGGCGCCAATTTCTTGATGAGATTCTACCACACACACAATAAGGGTTAAAGCTGACACGCCCCAATCCCGATGTCTGTGGGACATTTGGATGGTCACGTGTTGGCCGACACCTGAAGGCGACGCAAGCCATTTATGAATGCAAATGCTGAGAACATGTAACAATATGCATATAAATTTCACATAAATAATAAGATAACAAAATAATATTCAATTGCCAACAATGAATTCATAAGGATGATGCATGACATGTTTAGAGCATATTCTAATTAGAATACAAGCAGAAGGTGGAATTACAATGAAGTCAAAGCCGAAGGGATAACACGATGTCAACGGTAAGGGAATGCCTCGTAGCTCGGGTTGTATTCCTCGTAGCTAGGTCCTGAGGGGGCACAAAACAAACATGAGTGGACCAAGTTGATATACATATATATATATATGTATATATATATATAAGAAAACAATTATCAACATACTAACCCCCAAACCTTTATGAAAACTAATAGCATAATAAGTGATAGGTTTCTCTGAAAATCCTAGCATGCCATAAAACATCTCATAAAGCATATCTCGTATATAGTGTGCTAAATAGTGGTATCAAATAATAATATCTCCAGGCCCAATGTCTGCTTCTAAGTCTCTGCGCCCGTAGCCAGAGATTATTTCTCCTGGCCCAATGCCTACTTTATGTCCCTCGGCCCAAAGCCAGGGATTATTTCTCCCGGCCCGCAGCCAACACCATGTCCTCGCCCCTGGCGAAATAGTGACCACTAGATACACACAAAACATTGAACATAAAGTTTCCAAACATAGGTACATATATCTCAAAACCATCTTCATAGTATAAAGTCATCCATCATCTATACTATGAAGAAGTGTGAAAACATGTTCTAAATAGTATATCGTCATCCATCAGATACCTTACAAGAACATGGGTTTTATAGAAAATATGCTATTCCAAAATAAACTCAGTATAGCATGATAATCAATTTCTCATAAAACGTTCACAAAACGTATTAAGTAAATCATGCTTTTCATGTATGGATTTCTACTATAAAACATGCATTTTAGAAGGGGTCCACTCACAGATACTCTGTCGTAGTAGAGCCATATGAAATAGGAATAACGGGATCGCCATTAGTAATTGCACCTAAGCACATAAAGCATATAATTAATAAACTATACTCAAAAGATTTAATTTGGGAAAACGGACGTAAAAACAAGTCCAGGACATCGAAATTAGTCTAAGATGGGTTCTGGACGAAACCCAAAAAGTCAACGGTCAACGTTGACCGGTCAAAGTCAACTGGCAACGTTGACTGGGTCAAAGTCAATGGGTCCGGATCAAAGGGTCAAACCAAGTCAAATCGATTTAGGGTTATATCCGAGTTGGGTCCAAAAGGGTTGGGCCGGTTAAGGCCCTAGGGTTTTGAGTGGGCTGGGTTTAGGGTTTAAGGTTAACGGGCCGAAGGCCCAATTTGGGTAGCCTAAAGGTCTGCCCCTCTTTGGGTTCTAAAAGGTCTGGAAGCCCTAGATTGCACGAACACGGGCCTCGGCTTGAAAGCCCAGCCCAAGGGTTTTGGGTTTCAAAAGAAAATAAAATAAAAGTAAAAACTGAAAGGCTTGGTTTTTTGGGTCTGAGGCCTGAGTCACAATAGCCCAAAGGCTTGGTTTCATTCTCTCGCCGGAAAAAAGAGGCCGGAGTCTCCCATGCTTCAGTTGACGCCAAAACTAAACCCTAGACTCCAATCTAGGTGTCAAATTAAAGAGGGAGGTGAGAGGAGTAATTTGGTACCTTTTGTTTGTTGTGAAAGGGACCGGAGGTGGCCGGATTCTGGGTTTTGAAAGTCGCGGGTGCGCGAGGTTCTTTGGGTGTCTCTGAGCTTTCCGAGACGAGAGGAATGAAGGAGAAAGTCCACGAGGTGATGGTGGTGGTGTTGTCGACATCGGGGTGGCAATGGTGCCTCGGCGTGAGTTCAATCGGGAGAGATTGAGAGAGACGAGAGTTCGAGAGAGAGATGTGAGTGAGATCTGTGAGAGAAAGAATAGTGAGCTGAGAGGGAGAGACTCGGGAAAGGAGAAGAGAGAGATATGGGATGAGTTAGGGTGGTGCCACGTGGCAACGTGGGGGAGAATGGAAATCTAGATGGAGGGTCTGGATTAAATTGGGATAAGGGACCAAATTGCACATCTTTATAAACTTTTAGGGACAAAATGAAATTACAAATTAATAATGGGGGTGGGGTTTCACAAAAACACCTAAAATACTTGCAAAGAAACAAGATAATCGTAATATGGTCGGCTCTAACAAGGTCGTCCTTCAAATCTCAATTAATTATTTAAAAACAAAGTTTTGGAAAGATTAATTTATTACCTAAATTAGCAAAAACGAATTTAATTTTAAAAATTAGAAAAATCTGCAATATTAAAGAGAAGGAAAAGAAAACAATTTTTAGAAATTAAGTTGTAAAAGAACTGGGGTTCTGTCATTACATTAACAATCCTACGTAGTTTTCCTAATTACTTATGACTTATACATGCATATTTTGAAGGTTAGGTTTTCTTAAAGTATGATCTACTTGGACCCCCAATCTAGAACGTGTATCAAACATGTAACCCGCCTATGGTATTCAGATCAAATCTAAACATGCAAGACTCATTAAGCTTCGTGAAAACCCTTTGAAAAACTATGCAATCCTTAAGATGTGGTATTCTTCCTAAGTGAAAATACGCTTATTCACCATAAGAAGTCTTAGTCAATTTTAGGGACTAGCCTCCAACCAAAATTGTATCAAATTACTTGTCTAAAAATCCTAATGGTTGCGAATCACCAAGACACTTAGATAGTTTAAACTGGTGATTGATAATTCAAAACCTGCATGCATAGTATCATTAGCAAATGAAAAGAAACTACATATTTTTGCTAAGCCCCGTGGCCTTACCCTAGCAAAAGAGATTAGTTATGCATATTCGTAATTAAAATCAAAGGGAATTTCATTGAAATAGAAAAAGGCTAAATAGCCAAAATGGTCTCTGAGATTTGCATAACTCATCAATTTGGTCCCTAACATTTCAAATCAATAAAAGTGGTCCCTGAGATTGTTCACCATCCATCATTTTGGTTCATCCGTTAAAAACTCCGTTAAGTGTCCCGAAGCTCTTGGCCGGAAGTTTGGGCAATTTTCAAAGCTTCGTAATTCAATCGTTTCTTAACCAAATTCGACCCATAATATATCAAAATGAAGATAGGAAAGTGTAGAATAAGATTATACCTATTTGGAAGCCCAATGGCTGCCGGAGATGGGCTGAAAATAGCCTCAAAGTTGACTGGTCCGAGAGAAAACTGGAAAACTCGCCGGAAATTGGGTAAACTTTAAACGTTCATAACTTCTTCAATACTCAACGAAATCAAGTGATTCAAACGAAAATCATACTTCTCGACGAGACGAAGAGAATGATACATTTTTAGACGGCTAAATTGTCGTGGTTTGGCAGGAAAACGGCTCAAAAGTGGCTAATTAAAGACCAAGACAGCCATTTTCGAGCCGTTTTTCGAAAACAAACACGACGAGTTATCCGTCGAAAAAGGTATCATTCTCTTCATCTCGTCGAGAAGTATGATTTTAGTTTGAATCACTTGATTTCGTTGAGTATTGAAGAAGTTATGAACGTTTAAAGTTTACCCAGTTTCCGGCGAGTTTTCAAGTTTTCCCTCGGACCAGTCAACTTTGAGGCTATTTTCCGGCCATCTCCGGCAACCATTGGGCTTCCAAATAGGTATAATCTTATTCTACACTTTCCTATCTTCATTTTGATATATTATGGGTTGAATTTGATAAAGAAACGATTGAATTACGAATCTTTGAAAATTGCCCAAACTTTCGGCCAAGAGCTCCGGGACACTTAACGGAGTTTTTTAACGGAATGACCAAAATGATGGATGGTGGACAATCTCAGGGACCACTTTTATCGATTTGAAATGTTAGAGACCAAAGTGATGAGTTATGTAAATCTCAGGGACCATTTTGGCTATTTAGCCAATAGAAAAAGATTGAAAACACCTTGAATGTAAAAGTCTAAAATCTCTCAAATTTGACCAAATTGTTCTTTAAAAAATGCATAGAGAAAACAACTAGGGCCGGCCACAATGCCTTATTTATACTACTAGAAAACAAAATAAATTGAAATAAATTACGAAACATAACATTATTGCTAGCCCATTGTAAGGCTTAGCCCACTTCCCCACCCCTAAGGTAGATAATATCGTTTGTTCAAAAAAAAAAAAAAAAACAAAAAAACAAAGAAACATAATCTTTGTTGACAAGGAAAATCTGCCAATAGAGAAAGCAGCCACGTTTTGGAGCTTGGACAACTCCAAAT
This sequence comes from Malus fusca, assembly GCA_035220775.1. NCBI lineage: Eukaryota > Viridiplantae > Streptophyta > Magnoliopsida > Rosales > Rosaceae > Malus > Malus fusca. Next base: position 20,261,054 of record CM069073.1, on the reverse strand, counting down.
AGGCCCAAGATACTTTTCTTGAAGCTCAAGTTGTCCCAAACACATTCACAGAAGGGCCCGTTATCAAAAGACACCTTCTTGGACACCAAAAAGCCCAATTAAGCCCAAAAACGTTACTTTGGCTGCACTGCACATTGAACCTTTATTTCACTGCCATAAATTGACTATGCGGTAGAAAAACCTGAAACTTTGACACAAACAAGTTGAGAGGCTCACAAACATCCTACGATTGGAATCACTCCAAAATTCGACCGTTGGATACTCTAGAGAAAATCGCATGTCATACATTGAGAATATATACCAAAGTATTAAAATTTCACCAAAATATTAACTAAAACATACTAAGATTAGGATAAAATATATAATATAAAATTGAGTCATCAGGTGGGATGCTTGAAGAAAAAGAGGACCAAAGAACAAAGGCCAAGTACCCTAAACCTTATATGAAGGGGTGATTAAAAAGTGAATTTCTTTGATCAATGCATTTATATGGTTTGGTGATAATTTCAGGTTTTACAATTTTTTTTTTCTTTTTTTAACAAAGGTATTACAGAGTTTAGGTTGGCCCAAACTTCCACATCCATCTCTTCTCCGATAAGTACATGGAAGATGATCCGGTCCGGATCTCTCCCATCAAAGGCTCGAGATCAAATGATTCAGACCGTTGAAATTTGATCTAACGGCTACAAACAGGGAGCCTCTCTGAAAGTTATAATAATTGTAGCCGTTAGATCAAATTTCAACGTCCTGGATCACTTGATCCTAGGCCTTTGAAGGGAGAGATCTGGACCAGATCTTCTTCCTAAGTACATATATCTATTTAAACATGTTGAAACTTGGTCCAGTCCTGAGTTGCATTCCCAGAATACCATGTACATGAAAGGGATCCTCTCCAGATCCCTTCCTCCTAATCCATCAAGTCTGGGGATCCAGGTCTTTGAAATTTGATCCAACAACTACAAACGGGGGCCCACTTTAAAAGTTATAATAACTTTAGCCGTTGGATCAAATTTCAACCGTCCTGATCCTTGGACTTGGTGGATTAGGAGGAAGGGATTCGGAGAGGATCCCTTTCCCCATGCACAAGCAGTTCAAGTTCAGTTAATAAATTATGGGTGTTTGTAAGAAGCTGGTCAATCACAAGACGCGTTTAGAATATTTGATAGCATTTGATCGACAGTACTGAATTGTAAAAACTACTACGTACCATATGTATAGGGTAACATATTTGGACATGCATGCATGATATGTATATCCAATACATAACCACACCTATATACATATGCATGCGAAAATATCATTTTTATTATACGATTCCCTCGCTCTATTTCAATAATAAATCGGAGAGCTATTATTCTAACAAAACTTGAGTCTCATAGGACAATATATAGTAAAACCATGGCTACCACGCAAATGACCTAAATAATGTCTTTTAAAGAACCTTCGGTTTTTGTACGTATATATAATTCGGCCTACGTAAGTACAATTACCAAAAGCTCATGCATTTTCTTAGTTCGTGAAAAGCAAGCATATATATGATATGGCAATATTACAGTCATGATCTGATTATGACCATCACTTATGACTAGACCCCATATATATTCAAACTTTTTGAGCGACAATTTGATCGAAACTTAGGAAAGTTGTCACTCAAGAAGTTGGTTTGGACATTAGCCAAATGCCATTATTCCCTTAATTTAAGTCCCTACTGCTCTCCTTCAGGATATCTTCAGCAACTAAATTTATAGAGACACCCACGGTCCCACCTGCCAAATTTTCAAGAAACTGAAAAAACGGATGGCTAGCACACCAATATTTGTAGCCAGAAAATTCAAGGAAAACTAATGAAAATGACTTGAAAACTTTGAGTTTTAGAGTAAAAATGTGGGTTTTCCACTACAAGAAAACAGGGCTTATGTGACGACAGATATTCGTCACAGAAAATAAAAATGTGTCACATTTGATAATATGTGACGCTTTTACAGCGTTACTGCGAGTGTCACCTATGACGCGTCACGGAAAGTATAAGTGACGAATTTTAAAAGCGCCACATATTTTTAGTACATGTGACACTGCTTTCATCACTTAATACTAGTTTAAATTTACGAAAATAGGAGATTGTGACGGATAAGGCGTCACAAAAGAATAAATTATGTGACCTATATAATTCATCATGTATGAAATAGATAAGTGACGCTGAAAGCGTCACATTTTTCTTCCATTTATGGCATAGCCTGGGTCACTTATGTCAAAATAAAATGTCTATTTTGGAAATATATGTGACAAACCAATACATATTCCCTGTTTATAATCTGATATGACAATTCCTTGTTTATAAAAAAGAATAAATTATGTGACATATATAATTCATCACGTATGAAATAGATAAGTGACGTTGAAAGCGTCACATTTTTCGTCCATTTGTGGCATAGCCTGGGTCACTTATGTCAAAATAAAATATCTATTTTGGAAATATATGTGACAAACCAATACATATTCCCTATTTATAATCTGATATTACAATTCTTTGTTTATAAAAAAGAATAAATTATGTGACCTATATAATTCATCACTTATGAAATAGATAAGTGACGCTAAAAGCGTCACATTTTTCTTCCATTTGTGGCGTAGCCTGGGTTACTTATGTCAAAATAAAATACCTTTTTGGGAAATATATGTGATAGACCAATACATATTCCCTGTTTATAATCTGAAATTACAATTCCCTGTTTATAAAATAGAATTACAATTCATGTCAAATATAAGGTAATGCTTCGATTAATTGCATTTTCATTAATAAACTACTTAGGCACATATATCAAGTACATTTCATATACTCACATAAAAATCCCAAAAAAATCTAAATCTTAGTGTCGTATCTCAGCTCAATGGCAATTCATCATGAAGGGCACCAACTCCTCTATACATGTTGGGATGCTAGCAAAAGAGAAATCTAAGACACTGAGGAGCTAACCAAAAAGTTCTCCCATGTGCATGACTAAAACTACATTCATACACAAAAGTGACTTACATATTTCTCTGGAGCAATATCATTTATCCATTGGCCGTTCTTGTTTTTGTGGAGAGCCCCCCAATTGTCAATCACAGAAAATGGTTCTCCTTTCTATTCCTCATATTCAAAACAAAATATAACAAACATGAGCATATCGAAATTACACACTCAATTTTATATGTAATTTAATTTCATTACCTTGTGAGCATTCCTAGCATGTTGGATGAATGGCATTGCCCCTCCCTTGTGATGATACTTTTGTTTCTTTCGATTATCAGCATTTTTCTTGGAAACATCCTACATTAGAATGCCATTATGAGGACTACTTGTAGCAACATTATAAATAAGAAGAAAATGAAACACCTTGAATCCATGAGTGGTTCTAAAGTATTTATCATCACATCACACTTTTGGTCAGGTTCACAAATATATGGCATGATTTGCAATGTGTAAAAATTTGATCTCAAACTGACATGGAGTTGAAAAGTCATTGAAATTACTGAAAAAGCTCATAATATTCATGGGTCACTTTCTAAGTACGTTAAAAGAATTTAATTACCACAGTGTGAATTTGAGGTAGTGGATTTCTTTTGTTTTTATTATTTTCTTTACATTTCTAAGAAGCTCATGTGTTGATCTTTTTTAATATAGTAAGAAATCATATTGTAGACTATGATTTGTAGGAAAAAAAATTAACAAAAAATAAAGAAAATGTTCTACAGAAACATACCAAAAAGCATAAATAAGAAACATGGCAAAGTGCTACAGCAAGATAGCATAAATAAGAAAATGTTCTACATAAACATACCAAAAAGACTTCACTAGTGTAAATATTATCACACAGCCAGTGCCAATGACTCACTGGTCTCTAATTTCATAGTGACTTCTCAGGCATCTTAGCTCATCATCTCGCAGGTGTTTCACATGATAAGTAGTGCTCATGCAACCGAAACCTAAACTGGGAGTACAACTTCCCCATCTTCTTCACATAAGCAAGAATCTTCGAATTGCATAGGTCTACCTCAAACAGTATCTAAAATCAAAATAAAATATATATAGATGAGTGGTTGAAATTATTATGACTAAGTTGAAGTAAATTCAAACTCACTAGCAATGACTCCTGCAATTTTTCCTTAGCCATAGCTGGAACCTTCATCCATCTCTTGTAACACATCGGTGCATCACTTCGAACAAGAATCTCTATTTCAGAAGTGAAAAAAGCTGACACACCTGCATCAATTGGTACTTGCTACTTCAAATCAAAGATGACTGGCATCTTTTTCCCGTTATTGGCCTCTAAAATATCGTGGAGGCGATTCCTAGATGACTTTCCACGTGTCTTTTTTTTTTTGCAAAAAAATCAAACTCTGTTTCTGGATACGAAAAACAAATATTTATAAAGTGTTGTCATGAAAAGTGTAGATTTTCTAGTTTAAAGTTTCTATGCATATTTCATGTATGTATTGTACAAGAGTGAGACCGGGTATATATGAGAAGAGAGAATGAAAATAGATGGGAAGGATGACTGCATCAAGCAACTGACAAGAAAGAAGAAGGCATGTTGCCTACCTAATCTAAACCTTACACAAAGACATTACCCCAATCAGTCTCCTCCCTTAAATCAAGGGAAAGGTGATTTACATACCCTTACCCTAAAGATTACAATGAGCCTTACCCTAGGGGTCACCTTGGTAGTAGACTTAAAAGTCACGAGTGGGTATTCCATATGCAGCATCAGTCATATGCAACATCACAACAAAAAAACATAAGAATCATTGTACAGTTGTATATATCATGTACAACTGTACAATCAAATATAACTCATCTTGACTATTTTTGGCATATATAACTCATCTTGAGAAATAAAAGTGGCCTTAATGCATTATGTATGCCTTACAACATCTGACATATTCCTTTCTCTGAGACATGTTAGAATCTATATGGAGAAGGCAACTGGTCACATATATGCAATGAAGAAGCTTAAGAAATCAGAGATGTTTCGGAGAGGCCAAGTATACCTTTTTTCATACCTTTTTTTTAATCTAATTTAATTTTTCTTCCCTAGGTTTCGTACAATTGGTGTTTTTTCTGTTTAGGTGGTACATGTGAAAGCTGAGAGGAATCTACTTGATGAAGTTGACAATAATTGTATCGACAAGCTCTATTGTTTGTTCCAGGATGAAGAGTACTTGTATCTAATTACGGAATATCTTCCTGGTGGGGATATGATGACTTTATTGATGCGCAATGATACATTGACAGAAGATAAAGCTAGATTTTATATTGGGGAAACCGTCCTAGCTATTGAGTCTATTCATAAACATAATTACATCCATAGGTACATTGATGTTAGTTTGATTATCTTATTGTATACTTGTACATGATATATACATATGTAGATGCCCTGTTATCTAATTCTTATGTCTTATCATGATGAATGATTGTACAGTTGTACATGATATATACATATGTAGATGCCTTGTTTTCTAATTCAGAGGAACATTACTTTGACCAGATTTACAACATTATTACTATAATAAATATTTATAAAGTGTTGTCATTTAGAATTTTAATACCTGGTTTATTATTTGCTAGTTCTTCAGGTGATTGTGATGGTGATGAGGGTTGTGGTGGTGTTGGTGGAGATGGTGGTACAGGTGCATCATTTGGAGGATGAGGTGTACGATCCCTTACCATTTTCACCCTCTTTCCTCGCTGCATTGGAGCTGATAATGCAGATAGTTGAACAACAAATACATTACTTTGGCAAGATTTGTGACAACTTTACTAAGATAAATATTTATAAAGAGTTGTCATTTAGTATTTTTATACCTGGGTTATTGTTTACTAGTTCTTCAGGTGATGGTGATGGTAGTGGTGGAGCTAGTGGTATAGGTGCATCATTTGGAGGTGGTGTGCGATCCCTCATTATTTTCACCCTCTTTCCTCGCTACATTGGAGCTGATAATGCAGATAGTCAAACAAAAAATACATTACTTTGGCAAGATTTGTGACAACTTTATTAAGATAAATATTTACAAAGAGTTGTCATTTAGTATTTTTATACCTGGGTTATTGTTTGCTAGTTCTTCAGGTGATTGTGATGGTGATTAGGGGTGGGCAAATGGGTAGAGGAACTGGGGGTCGGGACGGGTAATCTAGGTTCGGGGCAGGTACGGGCTGGTTCCAAAAATTGTAGAGAGAAAACGGGGCAGGCCGAGTTAGGCCTCTGTCAATTACGGGGCGGGCCTGTTCCATTAATTAAAACAAACGGGTACCCGGACCGACCCGTTTCTAATTATAATGAACGGCGGAGATTGAATGATAACTTATCATCCAATCTCAACCATTAGTTTCAACCCTAGCCAATTCCTCTTGAGTTCCAGAATCACTCTCACTATTAGACTCTCGGTCCCTCGACTCCCTCGGCTCCCTCTCCCTCGACTCTCTTCCCTCGACTTTAATCGTCATCCTCATCATAGTGCTCACCAGCCGTCGATTCTCCTCGACGACATCACCACCGTCGCGACGAACACAACGGCACCACCCATCATCCTCCTCGACGACATCCCAGAGAACCCAGGCCATTACCCCCTCCGTCGATTTTCTCCTCTTCGACAACACCCCCGCCGTCGCGACCACCATCACCGTCGTCGAGGACACTGGTACCAGCCATCATCCCTCTAAAATTTAGGTAATTTTGAATTAGGGTTTATTATTAATGTGAATTTCTGGTGTAGGGATTTTAGGGTTTTTAAATTAGAATTCGTAGATTGATGATTTTTTGTGGTTACTATCTGTGAATTGTAAATGTTGAAAAAGTTTCAGTACTGATATGGAAGTTAGTTACTATATGTGATTCAATTAATTTGTACACCAACTATCTGTGAATTGTAAATGTTGAAAATGAGTGACTTCAAATTTCGGATTTTGGTTTGTTCTTGTATATGGATACTTGCTACAAAAAAGTTTCAGTACTGAAAAAAGGCACTCTGGTTTTATTCTGATGCCATTTGGGGTAGCAGTGGATGATAAAATCATGCCACGCTGATGTGGTTCAAATTTGAGAGTTTCCTTTGCATTTCTCAACTATTTCAGAAGCCAATCTAATTTGCAGACAAGTTGTAGTTGTTTTTTATGAAAAGGTGATTATGATGAAACTGAGGCATATAAACAGAGCTCTAATATAAAATGTTGGAATGATGAAGTATGTTTTTTATAAGGTTAATTTGATTCTATATGTATTTGTTGTAATAGGTAAGATAAAGTGCCTTCTGTTTTGGTTCAAAAGTTAGGTTCCATTTTGGAGTCTTGTACGACCACTTCAAAGATAAAAAATGGTGCTAAACAAGTTAAATAATAAGTGTATATCATGATATTAAAGATAAAAATTTCTAGTGTCTTTTTTATTTGCAATTATCGTAGGTGTTGCTGTTATTTCATCATTTACAATTATAGACTATAAGTTGGTTATTATTCAATTTAAATCAGGCTACTAGCTATTATTTTCATCATCAAACTCTGTTGTAACTTTGATGCCTAATTGTTGTTCTTAACACTTGTACTTCTAGGCTGGACATTGTTCTGCATAAGGTTAGGAATCTGTGCAGGGAGTGAATTTGTGCAAACTCTAAAATTTGCACACTGCACTGGCAGGAATCTGTGTTGGGATTGAAATTTGAATCTGTGCAAATTCCGGTTTTTTTTTTTACCAAAAAATAAAAAATAAAAAACAAAGGACCCGTGGACCCGGCCATATCCGATCCGTTTGAAACGGGCCAGGTTAGGTCCGGTTCCTATATTAGAAAATAGTATCCCCTGCCCGGCCCAGCCTGTCTCTTTAAAAACCAGGTTCAATCCGGTCCTTTCAAAATTTTGCCCGGCCCGGCCCGTGCCCACCCCTAATGGTGATAGGGGTCATGGTGGTGGTGGAGCTGATGGTACAGGTGCATCATTTGGAGAAGGTGGTGTGCGATCCATTACCCTCCTCACCCTCTTTCCTCTTTGTGTTAGAGTTGCCATCTAAATAAAGAAAAGACACAAGTTAGAACACAATAATATCACAAAATAATCTTACATTATAAGCATAGCATACAAACCTTTTTATTTTAGAATATTAAAATTAACGTATCATGCATGAATCTCACCAAAATCATTAATCATAATCACTATATGTATCAGTTGTTTCACCATCTTCATTGTTTCCAAATAACAAGTCTTCATCCTCCTCATCTTTCTCCCCTTCATTTTCTTTATCTGTCTCCACCTCCACCTCATCCATTTGTTGCCCCATTACACCAAGCATTCTTCGGATCTCTTCGTCAACATCAATTGATTCTGGATCTATGTCTTCTTTGCATAATGATATAGTACCTTCATCATTGTCATCTTGAACCGGCCGTATTGAATTATCACTTTCATGCTCATACTCGTCATCATCTTCGTCATTTTCGTCATCATTATCATCATCATTTTTCTCAAGAACATCCCAAACATGCATATGTTGAATCTTCTGCACAACTTTCCAAGGATGACCCAACTTTAAATCGTCAATATAAAATACTTGTGGTGCTTGTGTAGCTAACACATATAGGTCATTATCATACCACCGATTATTTACATTCACCGATGTAAGATGAAAATCTTGAATGATCATTTTTCCTTTGGTATCCGTATTGTACCAATGACATTTGAAAAGAATTACCTTAAAACCTCTTGTAAATTGAACTTTAATGACATTAACTAAGATGTCATAAAAGTTGCACGGGTTCACCATTATGTGATCCATATGTCATTACCCCATTATTCTGTATTGTACGATTTTGATCAACAAGTGTGACCAAATATCGAATGTCGTTCACAATACAGTACATTGGTATCATCACCATCATTGTTTCTTCTGGTCGGGTGAATTCCGTCTCAACATCACATAGATACATGGAGCAAAATATTGAAGATTCGTATGCCATGTGCGCTTCCACAATAGACATCCAACTGGTCCTGCTAATTTAGCTTCTCGTGGCAAATGCACATTTAAACGAACCATGGGAACGAAGAAAGCAGGCAGGAAGATTTTTTCTAGTTTGCACAATATGAGCACAATGTCTTCTTCCAACTTATCAAGATCAACAACAGAAACTGTCTTTGCAAATATTTGTTGGAAGAAATTTGACAACTCAACATTTGGTTCATATATCTGCCTTTTCAAATGTTTTCGAATACCCACGGGAAGTACACATTGCATCAACACATGACAATCATGGCTCTTCAAACCCAAAACTTTTCATTCATTTACACGCACATTTCGTGAAATACTAGATGCATAACCATCAGGAAATTTAATTGATTGCAACCATTGCAAAAAAAATTTACGCTCGGAAGACTTGAATACATATTGAGCTGGTGGCTTATCCAATTTATTATTTTCATTCAATTCCAATTGCAAACTTTCCATGATATTCATGTCTTTTAAATCCATCCTCACCTTGAGTGTGTCCTTTGATTTCTCCGTATTCAACAATGTCCCAATCAAAATATCAAATATGTTCTTCTCAATGTGCATGACATCAAGATTATGCCTAATCTTCAATTTCGACCAATATTCCAACTCGAAAAAAATACTATTCCTTGTTCAGTTTAATTCTTTAGCATTCTGCTTCCTCTTCTTGTCTTTATTATCACAATGCTTACCAAACGTGCGAGGACCAATATAATCTAATTGATCAAGTATGTCCTCGCTTGAGAAATCGTCTGAACGATTTCTCATCTCTCGACGACCATTAAAGAGTGCAATATTCTTCCACCATGAATGATTCATTGGTGCATAGCAACGGTGTCCAATATGACAATACTTACTTCTCAGCTTGGTGTACGACCCATCCTCATTACATACTGGACATGCCAACTTACCGTGAGTGCTTCAACCTGATAAATTTCCATAAGCAGGAAAATCGTTGATGGTCCATAACACAGTTGCACGCAAATTAAAAGTACATGTAGCCATCTTATCATAAGTTTGAACGCCACTTTCCCATAATTCCTTAAGCTCATCTATTAATGGACGCAAATATACATTAATCTCATTTCCGGGTGCATTAGGTCCAGGAATTAACAAGGTGAGAAAAGAGAATAGATTTTTCATACATTTCCATAGGGGCAAATTATACGGAAACAAAACAACTGGCCACATACTATAAGGCTTACTCATATCCGAAAAAGGATTAAACCCATCAGTTGCAAGGCCCAATCTAACATTTCGTGGGTCTCGAGTAAAATCAGGGTACATTTTGTCAAACTCTTTCCAAGCAATAGAGTATGTTGGATGCCTTATTATGTTCACATCATTGACTCTTTTATCCTTGTGCCACCTCATGTCTTTGCTCGTATGTCTTGACATGAACAACCTTTGCAACCTTGGTTTAAGTGGAAAATACCGCAATACTTTTCTCAGAACTTTCTTTCTTTGCTCACAAGCACTAGCCTTATACCTTGGTTCATTACACACTGGACATCTATCTTTCTTTTCATGTTCTTTATAAAACAATGCACAATCGTAGTAACAAGCATGGATATTTTCATACCTCAATTCAAGACTTCTCAATATCTTTTTGCACTCATAGAATGATTTAGGAACGTGGTTGGGTTAGGGACACATATTCTTCATCATTATTAACATCTTATCAACTGCCCTGTCAGTCATATAGTTGTCAACTTTGTTGTGAATTAATTCCACAACGTAGGCCAAAACTGTATATTCATTGCATCTAGGGTATAGTTCCATTTGAGCTTCATGAAGCAACTTCTCATAATTATTAAAATCTACCCTATGAGCATTAGTCACCTCACCACTCCACAATGTATCTTGATAACCCATTGTATCTTCATCATCATCATTATCATCCAATATTTGAAATGCATCATCAATCATATTGACCATGTTGCCATTATGATTACTAGTCTGCTCGCCATTCGTAAATCCTGAAGTTTGTCCTTGCACTTGATGGATTCGCTCCCCATGATATATCCATGTATCATAATTCATATCCATAACAGAATTCAACAAATGAAGATGAACATCTTCAATAGAATGAAAAAATCTGTTATGGCAAACTTTACAAGGACATGATATCTGATTATTCTGGTTCACATGGTGACGAGCAACGTCAATGAATGACTTGACCCCTTCTCTATATTCCAAACTAAGGAGATTCCGATTACAAATCCATTGTCTGTCCATGATGTCCAACTGTATTTTAACACAATATTAACTTACTAAGACTTATTTTTTAAACACTATATGTTTTAGATTAAAATAATTTCGAGTAGCTAGATATGGAATTTACATAAACGAGGAAAAGATATATTAATTTCAACAAGATAGGATACATGTCTTTCGTAGGATGTGTGTGTGTATACATAAAAGCCATATGATATTATTAAAGTGACAGAATTAATAAAATTTGTATCCTAAAACTCCAAATATTGTATGCATTAATAAATAAATAAAAAGTATATAGATTGGTACCTGATCGTTCTATTCTCCAAAGTATTGTAAAATGTATATTCTCCTCCGTGCTGATTCCCTGAAAACAGACGGCAAAACACACCACATATAGGTCAAGAGTTTGTTTTGTTGCTAATGAGAGAGTGAGAATTAAAATACTCTGATGGTAAAAAACAAATATGCAAAACTACACTCCTGCACTCGTGCCATTCCATGCAATCCAAGCAAATCACCAAGTACAAGAATACTCCTTACCTACCATAAATATCCTGTTATTAACCACCATTTTCCAATTCCATAGTGACCATATATCATTACAAACTGACTTTTTCTCAATTCATTGTGCTTGCTTCACAAATCAAATAAGAATCAAATTATCACTATTTATTCCTTTTTTCTACTTCTTCTTCCAAGTGCAAGATAACCCCAAGGGGTTGTGGGTTTTTTTTTCCTACCAATTGGGGCCCTCCTTTCACCACCCCCAATGGTGGATCATCCGTTTGAACTTGAAGCCTAAATCTTCTTCATCACTCTCATTCACTCTCCTTCCGGAAGGAAGAAAGAAGAGGCATTGAGCTAACATGCCAAATTATACTCGCTATCATAAGAAATTCATGACATTCACATATGCCAAGTTATTGTACTTGTTTTATAAGAAAGTCTGCTAGCACTAATGAAGCATACAAGCAAATATCAAGCCTACAAGTTTACAATGTCAAACATATAAAGCCAATGTGAAACCTACTATATTAAGCCTACAAGCCAAAACCAAGCTATAAGCAATGCATAAGATAATCCAAACAAGCCTATCATTCAGACGACGACTAAAATAAGCTTCTAGAAAAGCTACAAATACAAGTTTGTGATGCTGTAAATGTTAAAGTCATGCGCATGCTTAAATGATTATAGTGTTTTATATATATATATATATATATTTCAGTTGATTATTCAAGCCATTTTCTTGTCATTGTCATAGCTCTAAGAATCAAAGCTACAGCAGCTGCAATAGTTGTGCAGCTTTCATGAAAACGTTATGAACAAACACCATTAAGAAAATAAGGAAAATCTTCTACAATCATCCACCAAATAGCAGTCACGAGCACTACATGGAACCAACGCCTTCGTGAAATTTTAAGGCCCGTTACCAGACAAGATAGTGATCAAAACTATAAATATTGAAACTGATAAGGATTCAATCAAATAAGTAAAATAATAAAACTTTAAGACAATAATCAAAGGCTAGCACTATCTTTCAACCAAAAAAGGCCAACGATATATGATTTATGATTTGGAATTTGGGAGAATAAAATCTTGGATTTTAGGGTTACAAGTTTATAAATTACCATAGTTCATTCAAACAAAAGTTTAATTATGCGCATAACCTAAAACAAAATTAAGATGAGGTAAGACCTTACCCAATTGCAGCCACCAAGTTAGATGCAAGTATCCGTGTGTTGAGGAGAGTGACTCAGGGCAATGAGGCAGAAAGGAGTGCAATGGGGGGAAAAAGGGTGCGATTTGTGGGAGATGAAGGGGAGATGGGTGGCCACCGATGATGGCAACCACCGGAGAACAAAAGAGGGAGATGAAGAGGTAGGGTGAAAAATGACGAAGTGAGAGTGGGTACTCTCTCTGTTTAGAAAACCAAAGGAAGGTGGACTCTGTGGAAGATTAAAAGAAAGATTCAATTAATTTATTTTATGTTTTAATATTTGGCTTTTATGAATAATTATATATATATAAATATAATCAGTGAGGCATCTTTAGCCTCACAATTGCATATGTCATATTATTTAACATTATGTGACGCATTCTACAATTCGTCACAAATAAACTTTCATATGGGCTGTAAAATTTCCCACCCATTTATATGTGGCGAATCTGAAAGTTATGTGACGCATACAATCTAAAAAATCATCCTGGTCCTGCGAAAGTTTTTATGTGACGCTTTGTAAAATCTCCTCACTTATTCTTGTAATATATGACGAATTTTTGGGCGCCACCATAAATTCCGTCACATATTCCCTGTTTTCTTGTAGTGTTTGTTAAAGTGAACAGTACCGGGAGTGTTTCGTTAAAGTTCCCAAAAAATCATTAAACAAGACAATTGAAATCTGAAATGATTCGAGTGCGTTGGTACGATGATAGTGTTATGGTGAGTCGCCCACGAATGCATCAATTGTTGTAAATCGCTTAACGTGTGCGACTCACGAGTGTACTGCGTGCAATATTTTAAAGATTAATTAGACGTTTAATGCATTTATGGTGAGGAAAAGTTTAACGCCCCTATGTTCTTATTGAGATATGATTTCTTAAATATAAGTTGGAGTATGATGATCCATCATAATTCATTCGTGATTTATCTACATTACATGATTAATATTGGACCTTTCCGGATGAGATATGATTTTGAATCCCTAAAGCAACCAAGTAATTGAGAACTAGGAAGACTTTTGGTGTAATAAAGTTAGTGGCACCACCATATATTGATATCTTCCGCATGCAGCCACACCAAACAATACGTTGTAGAAGATGGCTTTTCTCCTGAATGGCTTTATCATTGAAAGATGACGAAAACACATAATTAGAAGGAAGTCCAATGAATTTTCTTACTTCCGCTATTCGAACATTATTATCGTCTTCCAAATCAGTAGATATAGGGTTTTTAAAAGTTTAAGAGAAGATTGATTACTCTAACTATCAGTACCAGAGTAATATTCACAATCTCGAGCCAAATGAATTTATGCGTGGTACTTAACTGTGAGTTGTCACCGTTATATATTTATAAATGATTTACAAATTGCGCAACAACGATGACTACTAGTAGTGAAACTCGAACTTTGATGGGGCGACACACAAGGCTGTGAACTTACCAACTAAGCCAATCCTTGTTGGCTTCAAATCATTAGATGTTTATTGTAAAGGGAAGTTATTTTCACATTTTTTTACCTTATATTCTTTTGTTTTATAATGTTTCTTGATTCTCTTTTAATTTATTCAATCTAATGACTAAAAATTCACACAAAATATAATAAGAGATAAAAATGTACATAAATCACTTCGGATTTGAGATGATTTTAAAAGACTTTAAAATCCTAGTGTAGTCAATTAAAAGATTTTAAAGGATTTTAGAATCCATTCAAATCTAGGTGTAGTCAATTAAAAGATCCAAATCTAAGTGTATTCAAAAAATTAAGATTTTGGAGAATTTCAATAAGTTGTGGATTTTGAGATATTTGAGAGCAAAAAGTATATATAACCAAGACTAAAAAGAATCCAACCTCACCCCCTAGGATTTCAAATCCTTCCACCACAATCCATTCAAATTCTTTAAAATCCATATGAATTTTGTAGGAGTCTTTAATCCTCTTAAATCCTATAAAATCTATCACTTTTAAAATCCTTTAAAATCCTTTAAAATCTTAGTTTGACTACACCCCCCTAAGTGTAGGCTGGAATCTGAACATATTTGGCCTAATTTAAGTTGAATGCACCAACGTGGAAATTTTGACATCTTCCTATACGTGCTTCTCATCACTAGTGTAATTAATTAAAGAGTGTGTGGATCACACATCTCTTTTTACTTCTCATACATCCCTTGTTAATTTATGTCATTTGATTTTCTTCAATTCATCCGATCTGATGGCTGAAAATTAGAAAGGTGTGTGAGAAGTAAAAAAAAAGTGTGTAGATATCACACTCCTTAATTAATAATTATTTTGGCACTACATGTGAAATGTGTTGAGAGCATATATACAACCTCAAATGTATACACTATATAGAATCAAAACATCATATATCCTCAAAAAAAAAATTAACAAACGATATTATTATTATCTACAATAAAAAAGTAGAAAAGTGGACAAGTCTCACAATAGACTATTAATAATGTGGTTCAAATTTCGTCACATATATCCTCCGTTATATTAGATTTATGTAACAAGAGAAGGGGTCCTTCTAGGATAAAGCATGATCATGACGATCAACAGTCCATTTCCTTTCCTATTTGCATTGTTTTATGTAATTAATTAAGTTGTGGAATTTTAAGCTCCAATTATACCAATACGTTCACGACAAATGTTTGATTCATTGAGCTTAAGAAAACCTAAGGCCTAATTGGATAAATGGTCCATGTGGTAATAAGGTATTTAGAACATAACCTTTGTGGTAAAAAAACAATTCGGATTTAAACCCCTGTAGTGAAATCTGTTATGATTTATGCCCAAAACTCAAACTTTCATCTTTCCCCATTAGTAGTCAGCACATGAGGGTCACATGTGAGGCTAAGAAGATCATTTCATCATTAGTAGTGTGCCCATAACTAAAACCCTCATTCCTGGCGTTCCCAATTCTGAAACACGGAGAAGAATGCATGGCAAGATAGTAGGAATGAGTAGCGGGGATGGAACCAGATGGGGGGACAGTATCACTCCACCAAAGGGTTGGGATAATGGTGTCAATCCTTAGGAAGGAGGCTGTCAGGATGTTGCCTCTATGACAGGTAGTAGATGGGCTGATCAGAAAAATAATTCGGGTCCTATGAAAATTGGGAGTATGTTCTTAGTCAAAACAGCAAATCTCTAAAAGATAGAGAATGGAAAGATCATGGGGGAGATGAATGGGATCGAAAATAGTGGTAGAGCCATAACAAATAGAAAAATAATTTGGATCTTGCAGCACTAACATCTTCAAAATCCATTTTGATTTCTGACGATGATTGCGATTACGATTTCACCGTTTCACACTGATTTCTAATGATGATTGCGATTGCGATTTCGATCTCTAAGTTGGACATTGCAATTTTATCACCCAGCTGCAGATAGAAAGGATGAAATGACCATTTTAGCCTCACAAGTGACCCTCACGTGTAGACTATTAACAGAGGAAAAACGGAAGTTTGAGTTTTGGGCATAAATCATAACAGAATTTACCATAAAGGCTTAAATCCGAATTTTTTTACCATATGAGTTATGTTCTGAATACATTATCACCATAGAAACCATTTATCTGATTTGGCCAAAACCTAAATAATTAGGGTGATGATCACATCAAAGTATTAGTGCACCTTCATCGTCTATATTTTTCTCCTACTTTAGAGTAAATACTGACTTTGTGACCATGAATCAAATTATTCACCTCCTAATTACATTCATAAATACACAAGAAATCCACAATGGTCCCCATTATCCTTACAATCTCAATAATATTACTTCCTCCTAAAATCCACAAACTATAATAAGCGAAAGATTTGGATCCTCAAGAACTAAGGAGGTACTCCTCCTTAAAATACTTTGTGATCTACTTACAAAATGTTGTATATGATCGGAGATGTTTATATTATAAATCACTATGCAAATGATCATCTCTACGGAGGAAAAAAAAAGTTATTCATAATAAAATGCACACAAACACACCTACTTGCTCCTAAAACTACCAAAACAAACCTTTATTTTGGTCATCCCACAGGTGCCGAACGAAGAATTCACACGTACCGCCAAGCAAAACCCTCGACGTGTCCTCCAAAACTGCAGTTCTTTTCCAACACTATTTATTGGCTTCATGGCGACCAGTCATTTGATTCAGTTTCCAACTTGTACTTGTCCATCCACTTATCCATCCATCCCCCCAAAAAGACTCAAATTAAAAGACCCCTCAAATTCCCAAACCATAAAAATAAAAGTTGGAAGCAAAAATTGTGAATGAATGATTCGATGTGAGCCAGAGCCACCAGACCCACCCGCCACCGCGTGAAGGGCCGTCTCCCGTCGTTTTCTCCGCCCCCTAAAACGACGAGACACTTCACTTCTACCGTCTGATCCGTCCCCAGCCCGGCAAAAAATAATGTCGGGTATCCAGGCCCTCACGTTCTGGCTCTCGGAGCACCCCACCATCGTCGGGTTCCGGTGGTCCCACACCCACTCCTGGGGCTCCACGTGGTCCTTCCTCTTCACCGCCATCGCCGTCTACATAACCCTCTCCCTCCTCCTCCACCTCTTCCTCCTCGCTGTAAACCGGTCGGGTCGACCCGTACCTCTCGGACCTATTCCCGCCGTCCACAGCCTCGCGATGGCCCTAATATCGTTCACAATATTCGCCGGAGTCACCCTCTCCTCCGCCGCAGAAATCCGCGAGACACGGTGGTTCTGGCCGCGGTCCAAAACCCCATTCCAGTGGCTCCTCTGCTTCCCGCTCGGGACCCGGCCGTCGGGTCGGGTCTTCTTCTGGTCCTACGTGTACTACCTCTCCAGATTTCCCCACATGCTCCGCACATTCTTCACCATTCTCCGCCGCCGCAGGCTCGTCCCCTTCCAGCTCTTCAACCACTCGATCCTCACCGTCATCTCGTTCCTCTGGCTCGAGTTTTCGCAGTCGATTCAGGTCATGGCGATCCTCTGCACGACGCTCGTCTACTCCGTGGTTTACGGGTACCGGTTCTGGACCGCCGTGGGGCTGCCCGGCGCGTGTTTTCCGGTGGTGGTGAACTGCCAGATTGCGCTGCTGGTCTGCAACGTGGCCTGCCACGTCGGCGTCCTGATGGTGCATTTCATGAAAGGCGGGTGCAACGGGATTGGCGCATGGGTTTTCAATTCCGTCCTCAACGGTGTGATTCTGTTGGCATTTTTGAATTTTTACGTCAGAATTCATCTGGGGTTTTTTAATAAGAAGGGGAAGGGAAGGGGTGTTAGCAGCGGAGCTGGCGGCGCCGATGCGGCGGCCAAGTCTGTTGGACTGAAGGACAAGGAGATTTGATGGTGTAGGATGTAATTTTAGGGGCGGAAATTTAAGTTTTTGGGGGAGTGTACTCTTTTTTGGAATTTGTACAATGTCTACAAATTAATACAATTACGATAATGAAAATTCTATTATGTTCTAGTGTATAATATGTGCTTTGAAAGAACGGAGTGTGGATATGCAGCTAAGATCATCTTCAAATGAAATGTCAAATTATAAGGGTAAAATTACAATTGATGACTGATGTGGTTATCTAAAGTCTTCTGCCAAATTTCATACTTCTCCAACCGAATAAACAAATGTTATTTTATTATTTAAATAGAGTTTTAAATGGTTGTAATTATAAAAAAAAATATTGAAACAAAATATTTATTGGTTGAAATGTTGGTGAAACAAGAGATCCACCATTAAAATAAATTTAATATTAATGTCAAATTTGACTCCAAATCACAAAATCTTTAAATTCAGTCAGCAAATAACACTTCGATAAAAGAAACTTTTAATGTCAAATATGTATAATGACATTCCACATAAGATCTTGATATCTCATTTAGAGATGCTCTGACAATCCAACAATCAAGAATTCATCGATTACAGATGTTGATATCTAGTATCCGTAGTATCCACACGCAGTAGCATCAAACCGCATCACATTATGATAGAATACTCTACTTCACACCATCTCTTTTGACTATTAGATGCGACGGGTTCATCTTATCCCTCTTCAACTTTAGATTGATAATTATCACCAAATATGCAACTTTATGCTTCTTAAAAAATCCAACCAACACAAACATTAACGTTCGGTAATTGTATTCTGGGCCAGCCCTTAGGGTAGTCCAAGTAGGCACCCGTCTAGGGCCTCCACTTCGGAAGGGTCTAAAAAAAATTTATATTCTGTAATTAACATATAAATACAAAACAAAATAAGAAATATCATAATTCATATGTTAGTGCAGTGGAAATGTTGGCTTTATTTTTCTTTGGGGTGTTGAGTTCAAAACACGAAGTTGTTTTTTAGTCACTTGATTTTTCTTGATTTTTTTTTGTTTTCCAAATTTACTGTCAATCCATCTGTCCAAATGCATATAAAGTTATAAAACTCAAGTCTCTTTGCAATCTTTTTTCTTTCAACTTCTCATTCTCTCAATTTCTATCGAATGTTTAAATCAACTTCTCATTCTCTCTATTTTTATTGAATGTTTAAATCAACTATCATATGGTCTTAAAGATTGTACTTTAAAGTAATCAAAACTTTGAATTTTATATTTTTCTTTTCAATAACTTTTTATTCAATGGATTATTTTAATATTCAATTCGTTAGTGTGATGTTAATTTTAGAAGAAAAAAAAACACAAGAGAAACAATTGGCGTTGAATTTATTATACTCGTCAATCAAGTTTTATTGTTATTTACTCTCTTGATCATCAAGTTTTATTGTTCTTCACTCTCAATCTTAAACTCTTGACTACGAACATTTAGTACATTTGTATCTAAAAAAGTGAATCGTGTAATGTTTAAATAATGTTTGTATATTTATCTTCTTTTGATATTAATTTTTAATGATATTTGATGTGAAAATAGAACTTTTGATGTATTTAGTGAATTTTTTTTATACAAATCAATATACAAAGAACAAAATATCAGAGAATTTTAGGGCCCCATTTCGAAGGCTCGCCTAAGGCCCCTAAATTCTCAGGACCGGCCCTGATTGTATTGTTTAGTATATTAGAGAAATGATCTTTAATTTACTGCTCTAAGACGGATGATATCTTACAATGCGTATAATTTTGCAATATTGATTGAATTGATTTGGCAAATTGGCATCATCTATTGAATATATCATAGTTCATACTTCATAGTAAGATATGTGCTCAACTTAAATAGGCTGGAGACAAATTCTGGGGCGCATGAAACCCATCGCAAACAAATTTTATCTACGCACACATACGTGGATTATATTTGTTGGCCAAATTAGTATTATTGTCTCTTTATTCTAAGCTTGATATTCTTTTCTTGAAAATTAAAGTAATTTCGAATATCGTTGTCACACAAAACAAATATAATTCATAGCCAAGATTAATAGATTAGCAAAAAAAATTGATAACAAAATAGCGTTTATGTAAAGGGACCTGCACCTCTTCCTTGTTAGACAATCTGGTACGCGCATGATTAATCAAAAGCCCCTATCTGGTGATCCTTTTAAAAGCCTTGTTAGACAATCACTAAGCTATTTGTGCTTTTCTATACAATGGTCTACTACTATTTGAGTGGGGGAAATCCGACTTAAACCACACAATGAACAAACAATAACAGCGAAGTATTGAATTCATTATTCGTGTGAGTCGAAGTTGAAATCTCTTAACAAAACAACTAAATCATAATGTCAATTACTACGTTATCAAAGATTTGAGTACAACGCATTGTGCAGATAACTTGGTTTTATTTTGTACTTGGGCTGGTGCGATGTAAGTCGAGTCATATATACTTGTTGTATAACTATATATTTTGATTAGGCCTACCCAATTCAGGATTATTAGTTATGTCTTCGTTATTAGCTAGTAGTCATTTTAGACCATATTGCGTTGGATAATGCATGTCCTTATAATGGGACTTATTTTTCAGTTATGGTTAACGATTTTTAATTGTTTTGACTTGTATAGATTCCTATAATTTAGGATTTTCTAGTTTAGGATGGATCCCGTGTAATCTGGAAAAAAATTATTTATAATCTCCTCTAATTATTCATCCCTATTTGGTTAGGCTTAGGATTGTATATTATACCTCTTCCTGAAAAGAATAAACATATCATTCAAAGCATTTCTTGGCACCAGAGCCTAGGTTATAGAAAAGAAAAAAAAAAAAAAAAACAGTGCGCTGTGCGCAAAACCACAACCATCAGCCGCGCAGCTAGTTGTGCAGCGCCGTCCGACCAGCGAGTGACTCCCTCATTACTGACTCCGAGTCCACAGCATCGACCCGTGCATCCACCCACCACGACCCGCTGCTGCATCACGGGGTTATATTCGACTGCCCCATATCTAAATTAGCTTGACCCGCAACCCACAACCACAGGCGGAGGCACATGAGGACTAGAATAGTCCTAGGCCTACCCTGACTTGAAAAAACAAGATTAGTATTACACATATTTCTATTGCTTTGCAACTCTTCTCAACACTTATCTAATTATTTATCTATCTTTTCATCCAAATCCTATCTTAGAATTAAGAATAATATTTCTAATGGTCATTTATTACAAATCAATCAAACTTTTAAATTAAAACCCATCATTCACTTTTAAGTTTAACTAATAAAATTGTCTTTCACTCGTGCACTGGCAGAGCTATTCCCCATATTCTTTTTTAATTTCATGTATTTAGTCATTCCAAATCCCCAACTTATTGAATAAAGAACAAATAAGGTTTGTAAAACTCTATTATTCTCTATAAAATATTTGTTTCTATTCTATACCTTACTTGAGTTTTAGGGTTTGCAAAATTTTTAGTAATTCTCTCCATTGATTTTAATAATTCTTTCAGTAGTATAGATGACATCATGCAATGGTTTTAAAATATGAAATTCGTCGAGAATAATTATGATTACTATAAATAGATAAAATTATGTATTCATATGTTAATTTTGACTACTTAATTATTTGGATATTTTTATGAGGTTTTTGCATTCGTAATTTTATAACCACTATTTGTTTTTTTTCTTTTTCTATACTTGTGTGAGGCCCCTCCCCACAAACCTATACGTTACCACTGCAACTATTCTCTGATCTGAAACCACCACACTGTCTGCACTGTCCTACTATCTGAGGAGTTACCAAATCTCTACAACCCGCATCGTACACTACCAGCCATGTCACCACCTCCTTTTAAAACCCCAACTGTCTTCATCTTCACCCACACAGACCTGCTGCTGCTCCAGATTGCAGTGAGTTTTTTCTTTCTCCCAAATCTTCGTTTGCACGAAGACGACGCTGGATAAAGGGCAAAGGGACAAAATACAAACATAGAAAAAATTGGGTTTTTTGCTTCAGGCCCACACGGCAAGGAAAAATTTTGGTTTTTAGATTATTATTATTTTTAATTGTTGTTGGGCTATCTTTCTTGTTAGCCCGTGCAAATTGAAGCTTCTTAGGCCCGGTTTGCTTGGAAATTTGGGTTTTACCAATTACTAAGTGACGTATTGATTAAAGTTGTTTGGGAATGGCAGTCTAGACTTGTACGTCTCCAAATCGATCCAACCAACTCAGACATGAGAATACGACCACGCGTACCTCGTTTGCCGATGCTAAGGTAGATTCTGAAAATATAGTTGCGAAAATGTCTGCCTCTACTAATACATGTAACAATGATAAGACTTTAAAGGTTTCTGCCTCTGTTAAGAATAATATGTGGATAATTGATTCTAGTGCTACTGAACATATGACTTGTGATTCTAGACAGGTAGAAACCCTAAAACCATCCACCAAAACTGTTGTGAGTGTCACCAACGGTAATCCTGCCCTTATTATCGGGGAAGGAACTGTCTCCCTGTCAGATACCCTTAGTCTTGATACCGTGCTTGTTGTTCTTTCTCTTGACTATAATTTATTATATGTTGCTCAAATAACTGTCGCTCTGCATTGTCTTGTGATTTTTTGGCTTTCTTTTTGTGTTTTTAAGGACATTCGGACTCGCAAGACAATTGGTTATGGTATTAGGAAGGGGAAGCTCTACTACTTGGAGCTGACATCGAACAGTTCCCGAATGTTGACTCAAGCTCTTGCAGTGGAAGGAAATCAGGGGGATATGAATAAAGCTTCAGAGATTTGGTTGTGGCATCGTCGACTTGGACATGCTTCGTTCTGCTTTCTGCGAGGGTTGTTTCCTAGCTTGTTTGTTAAGCATGATATTTCTAACTTTAAATGTGGTGTTTGTGAAATGGCTAAAAGTCATCATACTTCGTTTCCGCCTAGTTTGAATAAAAGTTCAATCCCATTTATGATAATTCATTCTGATGTTTGGGGACCATCTAAAACTGCTACACATGGTGGCGCTCATTGATTTGTTACTTTTATTAATGACTGCACATATATGACTTGGGTTTGTTTGATGAAGTCCAAAAGTGAAGTTACTTCTTTGTTTCAGCGGTTTTACAAAATGGTACAAGTACAATATAAGTCACAAATACAGGTTCTCAAGAGTGACAATGACGGCGAATATGTAAACTCTGAACTTCGTGCCTTTCTTGATCATTATGGTATTGTTCATCATACTACATGTCCATATACTCCACAACAAAATGGTGTTACATAAAACAAGAATCGTCAGTTTCTAAAGGTTGTTCGTGCTTCTTTGCTCGAGGCGCGTCTCCCGTTATTTTTTTGGGGAGAAGCTCTCACCTCAGTTGCGTATCTCATGAATCGTGTTCCATCCTGATCAGTCGACTTTCAGACACCGCTCCAGACTCTTTCTTCATATGTTGATGTTCATACAGATCTTCCACCTCACGTGTTTGGCTATGTGGCCTTCGTTCATCTTCATAAACAACATATAAGTAAGCTTGAACCTTGGGCCTTACGGTGTGTGTTTGTGGGGTATGCCTCAAATCAAAAGGGGTATCGTTGTTATCACCCTCTGACAAAAAAAATTGTTTGTCACTGTGGATGTTGCGTTTCATGAGAATGATATGTATTTTGCCAATCCCGAGTCTTCACTTCAGGGGAAGAATCAAACAAAAGTTCAAATTCTTGATTATACTATTCCAGATATAGATAGTGTGAATGATTTGGATTTAAGTGGTGATGACTTGGAAATAAGTGGTGATCATTCACACGAAAACAATGATGTGAATGAATTGGAACTAAGTGGCAATGTCTTTGAGACAAGTGGTGATCATTCACATGGAAACAATGTTGAAAACCTTAAAAGGGATGAGTCGACATCGCCAGATAACTCACTGCCTGATAGCTCACTTCCAGTTTCCTCACCACCGGACAATCTTATGTCGCTACCTATCTCACAGTCGATCTTGAGTCCCAATAACCATAATCAATCGTCTTCGATCCCGAATGCACCACCACCACCACGTCATCTCCATGATCGCTCTAATCGAGGTATTTAAACTTACTTATAAACCGATCCTAAATGCAAAACTACGTATCTTACGAGTAAGCCCAACCCTGAGTCTAATGTGTTATACCCGTTAAGTAATTATGTGTCTATAAGTCACCTGTCAGAATCAAATAAGTCATTTGTTTATCAATTATCTACTGTATCTATTCCTAACAGTGTGCGGGAGGCTCTAGCTGATCCACGTTGGCAAGCAACAATGAATAAAGAGTTAAAGTCTTTGAAGAAGAATGTTACCTGGGAGATCACAGACTTGCAAGCTGGCAAGAAACCTGTGGGATGCAAATGGGTCTATACGGTGAAGTACAAAGTTGATGGAACGGTAGATCGCTTCAAAGCAAGATCGGTAGCAAAAGGATACACTCAAAAATATGGAATTGACTATACAGATACATTTGCCCATGTGGCCAAGATCAATACAGTCCGTGTTTTGTTGTCTTTGGCTGCAAATCTTAATTGGCCATTACAACAGTCGATGTGAAGAATATCTTCTTGCATGGGGATTTGACAAAAGAGATTTACATGGAACTCCCACCTGGGAGTAACGTTCCAGATATGCATAGACAAAAGGTGTGTAGGCTTTAAAGATCATTGTATGGGTTGAAGCAGTCTCCAAGAACGTGGTTTGATAGATTTACCAAGTCTATGAGAGCATTTAGATATAAGCAAAGCAACTATGATCACACATTATTCTTGAAACGTCGGAATGGAAAGCTTACAACACTCATTGTATATGTGGATGACATGGTAGTTGCCGATAATGATCCAGATAAGCGTGCAGCCTTGTAGAAATATTTAAGTACATAATTTGAGATAAGGTATCAAGGAGCAAGTCAGGAATCTTCCTGCCACAGAGAAAGTATATTCTTGACCTATTAAAAGAAACTAGCATGTCAGCATGCAAACCCGTGACTACTCCGTTGGCAGAATGAATGAAGTTGAGCATTGATTTAAACCAAGTACTGGTAGATAAAGGGAGGTATCGATGGTTAGTGGGAAGATTAATGTATTTGGCACATACTAGACCAGACCTTGCTCATGCCTTGAGTGTTGTTAGTCAATACATGCATAATCCAGGAGAACAACACATGAATGCAGTTATGAGGATATTGAGTTATTTGAAAGGAAGTCCGGGGAAAGGGATTTTGTTTAAGAAGAATGGTCATTTTAGTATTGAAGGTTATAAGGATGTTAATTGGGCCGGTTCAAGTGATGATAGGTGCTCAACATCAGGTTATTTCACCTTTATTGGTGGAAATATGGTTACTTGGAGAAGCAAGAAGCAGGGAGTAATAGCAAGGTCGAGTGCAGAAGCAGAATACAGAAGTATGGCCCCTGGTATTTGTGAGATTTTATGGCTTAAACTACTACTACAAGATTTGGGTGTCAAACATAGTCAACCAATGAAGTTGTTTTGTGATAATAAGGCTGCTCGCGATATTGCTCATAATCTGGTGCAACATGATAGAACTAAACATGTAGAGGTTGACAGGTTCTTTATTAAAGAAAAGCTAGAAGGTAAAATAATTGCAGTGCCTCCAATCAAAACGGAAGATCAAATAGCTGACATTCTCACCAAAACAGTTTCTAGTGAAAAGTTTTCTAAGTTTCTAGACAAGTTGGGCATCTATAACATATATGCACCAACTTGAGGGGGAGTGTTGACTTGTATAGTTTCCTATAATTTAGGATTTCCTAGTTTAGGATTGATCCCGTGTAATCTGGGAGAAATCTCTTTATAATCTCCTGTAATTATTCATCCCTATTTGGTTAGGCTTAGGATTGTACATTATACCTCTTCATGAGAAGAATAAACATATCATTCAAAGCATTCTCTTCTCAACATTATAATCGGAACCATTTATTCTCTTTATCATCATCTAAAGATTATGTACACAAAAAATTATTTAATTTTGAAAATCGTTTAATCATCCATACGTGTTAAACCAATCAACAATTTTGTTGGCAAGTAGTATTCTCATAATGAACCGTCTATTTGTTTTATGCATATAGATGACTAAAAGATCTTCAAATTGACAAATTGAACAATTTTTTGCATATTTGATCTAGATCTCCAAATTGAATAATTTTTTTGTATATTTGATCTTTAGATGATGATGATGAAAAGAATGAATAATTCCGTTATAGTATTCGGATTGTAAATATTTGTTATTCATTAGTGGAGGGACAAGTAAGTCTCCTCATGGAGGAATACACAAGTATTATCCTAATAGTCAATCTCAAAAGTGGGAGTTTGGATATAGAATAAGGAAATTTACGTGTCCCTCCACTCACAATAACGTATGAATAACTAAAATTTAATACATGGATAATGTGTAACGTCCCGTCCCGAATTATTTGCTTTATTTCGGGAAATAATAATATTAGTGATAGGCCCAAACTAAACAAGAGTTTAGTTTGCTACTATTTCCTTTATCTTACTTCTAAATCTCCAAACGATTTAATTCCTATAAAATTTACCATATTTTTAATTACCATAACAATCAATTAAGTTATCAACTTAATTCCCCAAATTCTTCTATCAAGCAACCTCTAATTCAAAGATTAATTCTCGAATATTTAATCTTACTGGTATTATGGCTACATCTAACGTCTCGTTAAACTGCCTACGTACCCTAAACAGGGATCAAGCCATTCGTAGTTCACAAATTCCAATTCTATTAAACTTTGATATTTCTACACATAACTAAAAATCATCATCTAGCTTCAAACAAGTGTATTACATTAAATGCTTATTAAATTTTGTTCCAAAATATCAAAATTAGCTTAAAACTACGGCGTCGGCTCCCTGGGCACGCGCCACCGACGGTGGCGGTCGGCGGCCCCGATTCACCGGAAATTATCAACTATCTCCAAAAATTACCAAATTTTACAGGAAAGTAGATCTCAATGAGAGGAACAACTTTCATACCTACGGCCAAGCCCAATTTGGCCGGGAAACATCTCAAATCGGCCACGAACCGCCAGAAACCCTTGAATTTGGGTGTGTTCAATTCGACCTCAAAGTAACTCCGATGCCCCTAAACTTGTTTGGGCTTTGTTCCACACCTCAAAGGGAGTCTAATGGTGGTGGAATTGGACTTGGTAGTTTCAAATTTTGGGTAATTTGAACCCAATGCCGCCGCACCCCACCGTGCGGGTTCTACCCATTTCAAGCTCAAATCCCATGATTTTTTAGGTGTAGTAGGAAGATGGAAGGTTATGGAGGGTTTTACAATGGTTAATTTGATGTAATTCACCGGAAAAAGGGTTAAAATTAGTCGAAAATGGCAAGAAAACCCGACCGGGTCGGGCAGTCCCCAGGTCACGGGATCCCCCGCTCCCCCCTTCTCTTCTTTTTCCTCCCTTATCTCCTTCCCCATTGGTCCTCCCCTCCATGCTTTTACTCCTTTCTTTCCTTTTCTCTTCTTTTCTTTTCATCACAGTCATCCATCTTTCATTTCTCTTTTCTTTTCTTTCATCTCAGCCACCCACATGGCACCATCAGGTTTTGCTCCAAAATCTGAAGCCTTCTAAAAATAATTAATTGACCATTTAGTCCCTAACTTTGTTCGTTAATAACCTTCATTATATCTCCAAATTGCGTTCTGTTTGCGCCTACGCGTTCGTGAGATCGAGCTCTATTCAAAAATATAAATTGTGATCTCGAAAGGTCTACGGATTTTAAATAATTACTTTCCAAATTTCAAACTTCGTAAGCAGTTTAATTTAAAACTAATTCAAATAACTTAATATAAATGCTAAAAAACTAAGATAAAATCTCAATCATGAAAATACTAAAATTTTAATAATTTCCGAAAACCAAAACTTAAAAGTTCTCAATTAATTTCTCCATAACCATAAATCGATTCATTTCCGTTTTTCCCCACATTTCATAATTATGAATGTATAATTCATGTATTTAAATTTTCAGGGTATTACATAATGCATATATTCTTTCCATGGTAACCTACTTGTCCATCAACTTATGATTAACATACCTTTATCCTACAAACATTATAATCGGAACCATTCATTTTCTTTAACATCCTCTAAAGATCATGACTGCAAAATATTATTCAATTTTGATACCACTTGACCATCCATATGTGTCAAACTAATCAACAGTTGTAAGAAGTATTATTCTTATGATGAACTGTCCATTTGTTGGAGGATATGAATGACTAAATGATCTCCAAATTGAATGATTTTTTTTGCATATTTAATATTTAGATGATGATAAAGAGAGTGCACGTTCCGATTATGATGTTTGCATGATAAAGATGCATTATCCATGGAGAAAATTGTAGCAATTGTCTCTCAACTTAACCTAATTGGAGCATTGGTCCCTCAACTAAAAATTTGTGTGATCATTGATCTTTAACTCATTAAAACGTGCAACTATAGTCATTTTCATCAACTCCGTCATAACTTCCATCAAAAGAGTCATGGTGGAAAGACGAATGCTACAATTATGTTAAAGTTGAGGGATCATTGTTTCAATTGAGTTAAAGTTGAGGGACCATTACTCCAGTTGGGTTAAAGTTAAGGGAGCATTGCTACAAAAAATTTATTTTATTTTCCATTTGATTCAACCTCATGTGCGTGACACGTAACTCATTTGACATACATTCTAATGGAGTTGACGAAAATGACCATAGTTGCACGTTTTAATGAGTTAAGAGACCAATGGTCATAGATTTTTAGTTGAAGAACCTTTACTCAAATTCAGTTAAAGTTAAGGGATCATTGCTACAATTTCATTTTATCCATGTGTTAAATTCCAAATCAATTTGGTGCAAGGTCACTTTAAATTGGAGATTGGACTATGATGAGGATGTGAAGGATATCATATGCAATACTTCGGACTTGGACCACAAGTTTTTGAGTCCTTCATGATAGCAAGCAATTTCGCTGTGAATGTTCCCATCTTAATAAACATATATCGATCAGCGCTTCAGATGAGAGATGGCACAGAAGCCGAGAGAAAAAGTTACTTTTACATTTTGATTTGTTTGAGATGCTGAGGTTACCAAGCCCATGGAATTTCATAAAAATGAATGCATGCTTTTGCATAGCTGAGGTTACCAAGCCCATGGAATTTCATAAAAATATGAATGCATGCTTTTGCATAACTGAGGAGAATATGGCATAAAATAAGAAGGCGAAAAGAAAGCTGTTTGAATGGGGAAAGTTCATATCTGAATGAACAAATAGGGATTAACCTTAGGATTGATTTTGGGCGTAAAATGAATGGGTTGGACATCGTATTTGTGTTTTGAATATATTGGGCTCAAATAAAGTCTCTCCAATTTGGATTTCTTGCCAACCTTTATCAAATCCAATCAACCATAGGTCTAATTCCACATTATTTTGTATCAAATTTCGCAATTGTACTATAATCTAGTAATAATTATCTCTATTGTAAGTAAAAGGTTTTAAGTATGATTACTGCGACTTTGATACTAAATTATTGCTAACTCATTATGTAGCTTAGCCCAACCCTTATCTTTATATCGTTGTATGAAAAAAAAAACCTTCATCGTTTAGAGATTCAGTTCCAACTTTTTAGGGCCCCTTTATTTCAATTATTTTTAAAATGGCTGAAAATTCCTCTTGATAATAAATTAAAAAAATGTTTCTAACAACATTCAACAAATTATTTTGAAAGCGCTTCTTAAGTCGTAGAAGCACTTTCTGGTGAAGTACCCCATAATCAAGAAGCAAATTCAAGTGTTTTTCTAGTAAGTCCTTGCATCTTCAACAAAAATTTCAACATGTATATATGAAAAGCAATTTAAAAATAAAAATGCTTCAAAATAGAAGTGCTTTCTATAGAAACAGTCTCATATGGTATTAGCCTTTACCCTCCCTCAAGCTCATATAACAATAATTTCATAGGAAAACTAATGAAAATGGCTTGAAAACTTTGAGTTTTAACGATAATGACAAAATAAAGGGTAAAGTGAATAGTACCATGTTTGACTTTTTAGTGTAAAAATGTGGTTTTTCGTTAAAATGAACAGTAATGTGGGCTTTTCGTTAAAACTCCCTTTCAGAAATCTTTTGTCTAACAGAAGAATTGGAGCCATAATTTTCTGTTTACTATTTTTATCAATGTGACATGCGGGAGTCGAGTTTGAGATCTCGTACAACGGAGAAACGACGGTCAAGACTACATGCTTCATCACTTTTGTTATGAACAAGTTCCAATCATTTATCTTACTTTAAATAGGTAAGTCAGTTAAACCCTACTTCTTGCATGGTAAGGGGAGAAAGCAGAGACAGCCGAATAACAAGGAAATTAAACAAAGGTTTCGTGTCTGTTTTAACGGCAGATATCCCGGCCGGCACAATCCCTCTGAATTGCCAAACATGAACATGGTAAAGAAAGACATCAATTGCAAGTGCAGATAACATTGTCAAATATATGAGGTCATTCCCAACCGATCCGGTCAAAGGGTCATAGGAAAAAAAAATAGCCCGTTTTGACACGAAAACTATCTCCAACCAGGGGTTAGGCCAAAGGACTCGTGGGCCCCAACCGACAAAAAATTGGAGAATCGGCCAAAGGGCTGGCCAAGAACAGCCAGCCAACCAGCTCTATAGCCCAGCCCAAACACATGTTACCTGACATCATACTGACGTCATGTTACTGTTGGATTTGACTTCTTTTTTTTAATTTTTTTATACGAAATTAAAAAAAATCAATTTTTTTTCCTATAAATACCTAAGCCATTTCTACCCTATTTCTCTGAAAATATAAGAAATCCGGAGGCTTATTAATTTAACGACAAGTGGCACTCAACATATGTTCGAAAACCTTATTTTAATATGATAGTTTAATTCAATTAACCATATTAATTCAATTAAAATAATAAATTATTGAGGGGCTAAAAAATAGCTTCCTTCGGTTGGAGATGAGTTTTTTGTCGAAGGGTTATGTTTTGGCCTATGACCCTTTGACCTCCTCGGTTGGAGATAGTATAAAATATGATCTGGCACTGTTTATTAAAAATAATTTATCGCAGGACTAGGGCTAAACATGGCCCTTTGACCCTCTTTCGATTGGAAATGGCCTGAAGGCCACAAAAAATTGACTAAAATATAAATGACACTTCAACATTAGCTGCATTGCCACAAAACCTTGTTGGCATATATGGCCCATACTATTTCATGTCATAGCACCATCACATAAACAATTTCACACTTCGTTGAACATAGATTTAACGTGTAGAATGTGAAGAAAAAGGAGGAGGAAACAAAGGGCTACAAATCATGCATAGGTTACCTACTAGTTCACCAATTTGTAAATAACGTAGTTTGATGTACAAATATCATAATCGAAACCTTTCGTTATCTACCGTCATCTAAAAAAATCATCTATGAAACGAAAAAACATTCAATTTGAATCTCGTTTAGTCATCTATATTGTCAGATAAATCGAGTTTGATAACAACATCCTTTGTCATGATGGGTTCCATTTATTTTGTATGCATAACGAATGACTGAATGAGTTCAAAATTAAAAGTTACTTTATTTTCTAAAAATTATCTTTAAAACAGGATAAAGAGAATGAACAGTTTTGATTATGATGTTTGTACATAAGAAATATGTTAATCATAAGTTGGGTGGATAGGTAGGGGCATCCATGCGGTGAACACAAGTATTTTTCTTGATGAAAACCAGTTAAGAAGAAAAACACTTGGAAACAGTCATAACTTGTAATACACAATCTGAAAAGTGTGTTAAAACTTTTAATTTGTGTTTTCAGAAATTATGTATGTTTGGATCCGATATAAAGAGGAAAACCATGTTTGTAGAGAACAACATAAATCATAAAGTAGGGGTTAAAATTGAATTGAAAAAGAAGACCTAACTTACACCCACATGCCTATGTCATGACAACTGTGGATTGGACTATATTTCTCGAGAGCATCTTGGGAGGGAGTATCTCATTTGTGAGGATAACCATGGATTCCATTATGCAAATCCAAACAGAAGAATTGTATATTATTTTGAAGGAATAATTTCATATGGCAAACAAAAATATTAAGTCGGTGGCAGGCACCATATTTAAATGGCTACAATGCCAAGAGCTGGTAGGACTAAGGAGGTCGGTCTGGGGAACTTTGTCACCCACCATACTGGCAGTAAGCATAATGATACGAGTGCCCCAGCTTCTTGGATGTTTCTTGGTGCTCTACCACACTTACTGCATCGGACGCTGCCTAAACTTTTTAGGAAAGGGAAATCAGATTTGGATTCTCCTTGTGGGAAATGTAAATGAGTAATTTGGCTACTAAGTTGTAATTATTTTAATTTTTAATGGGAGGGTTTTGGAGTCTCTGGACCGCCAAGTTTGATGTTTCGTTTCAAATTATGGACTAGTTACAGATAAAAAATAAAAAACCGCAAGTCTGAGAGTAAAATTAATATGAGAGCTCCAAGAAAAATATTTTTGGGGTGTAAGTTTTGATTCACGTTGGATTCGTGGGGTGTATTAAGAAATCAAAGTCTTAAATTTTAGGCCTAAATAGTCATTTTAGTATAATATTTTAATATTCAATATTAAAATTTTAACTGGGGTGTCGACAAAACAACTTTTTATTATTATTATGTCAAAAGGGAATGTTACTTGTATTCCAAGTCTATAACTTGCATATATTATACTCTACACATATCAATGAAATTATTCAGTTGAAATTTTTTACATGGTATCAATCGTTTAGATTCTTTTCAAGGCTTAATTTTTCCCTCGGCCCCTTCCCCTTCTCACTACTCTAGGTTACACAAGTTTACATATCTCTGGTTTAAGAAAGTGAGATAAACTTGTGATTGTACACAAACTTGTAGTTTTCTTAACAGATACATAAGTTTTTTTTTTTAACAATTATCTACGGGGTGGGGGTGTAGGCTAAACCTCACAATGAGCTAGTGATAATGTAGAAAAGGTACATAAGTTTGCATACAAAAATGTTCAAAGTATTTTTTTTTTCTTTTATGTGATTAAGACATGGATTTAATGATGGTATACATTTGGTTTTTTTTTTCTGGTCAAGTTTACAGCCACTAAAATTCTTCCTCGACTTTCTCCATTACTGGTGGTTGCTTGAAAATAATTTCACTTGAATGTCATCATATGTGCATATTTCAAAAAAAAAAACGATATTATTTACACTAAAGGGTGGAGTGGTGGGCTTATCCTCACAATGATCTAGCAATAATGTGGTTCAAATTCGCCTTTGGCGAGAACCGAACCTAAAACCTCTTACTTACAAGTCAACAGAAATACCAATACCACTAGACCGTAAGTGGCTATGTGAATATTTTTTTTTTATCTTTATTTCTCTACTCACATAATTCATTATCACATAAGAAGAGAAATAGATAAAAGTACTACGTAAGATAACTAATAGTTTTTCTCCCCAATAACATAACATGACCCATGAACTTGGGACATTTGTCTTGCCTAGTGTGAATTTGAACTGAGCAATTTACATAAAATGAGTTTACGAACGTTTCTGTCTAATAATATAATGTTATGTAAAAACAAACTTATTATTATTATTTATTATCTTATAAAATTAGATCACGAAAGAACGAGAACAGTAAACGCAAAACATGTACCATGTATGTCATTATCAAATTTGGGACCCGAACGGTTCAACAGTCAATGCATTCATAGACATATAGTCCCAATGTGACATGATCAAATCCCATATAAAAAAAAGCTAAAGACAACGAAGACATGGCCTGTCCAAATAAAACCTCCCCTGGCCAAAGGGCAATTCCCCAGTCACCAGGAAGGCACATATCAAATTGGTCAGAGGGTGATGCATGGCAATGGGTCATTTCAAAACCAATTCACCTTTATTTAACGGCTTGTAGGACGCAGAGTAACGTTTTAGTATAAAATGATTGATTTTGTTAGGGTTGCTGATGCGTGTGATTGATTTTTAATCGACGACGAAAACGTGAATTTCATTTAAATCATTCGTTGGAAGTTGTTCGACTCTGTAAACCTTACAAATTAGGGATTGAAGTTGTCCTTATAGGTTGGTCTAGAAACCGTCCCGTAGAATTTCTCTTTGAATTGGGTGTTTTTTCTGGAAAAATCTTAATTGGCGAGCAGCCTGCAACTGTTGCTAAGTGAGACTTTTTTGTTTATTTAAAAGCACATGCAGCCGATACATTTGAATGACCTCTCTCCTTTTGTAAATATTGTAGAGTGGAGTGGATGTCTGTTCTTTTTATTCATATGTTATTCACTACAAGTATTTAACCATAATTATACGAAACGAAATCGAACTTAAAATCTCGAACACAAAGATAACCATTCAAATTATGAATTAGCTTCTTTAATCAAAATTGTTATTTTTAATAATTATAGGGAATTTAGCCAGTAAGATTGTCAAGGAGGAAATTTGAGATAACTTTAGTGTGGTTTTTTTTTTTCCTCGTACAAAAGTGATTTTTTTTCCACACATAAAAAAGAGCTTAAATGATCGTAGTAAACATTAAGCCTCATATATTATCGTAAAAGTTGGAAACAATTCATTTCCAACTTCATAGTGACTGAAACAATTAAGCATTTTGATAATAAAAAAAGGAAGTGTTATTGGCATTCAAAAAATTTCATTACACGCTCCTTACAAGTATATTTTTCTTTCTAAATATAAAAAGTTTGAAGTGTAGAATGTGAATTTTGGAGTTCCAATAACAATTCCCTAAAAAAATATTTAAAAAAACCTCTTTCTAGCAGGCTTAACTATAATAGCATTTAGGCAGGCTTACGTAAGCTCACGTATAAGTTTCCAACTTCATAAACTTTTGCTGATTATGATAGAAATACAAACATTATCAAATTTTTTATTTTCCACTAAAAGTTACTTTTATAATGAAGGGGTTTAATTTCGGTCAAATATTATCAAATCTTAATTAACTCTTATTTTTAAAAGTATTTTGATTGGCTATTGTTAAAAGCAATTCAAAATCGTGAGTATCCTTATTTGTAAATGAGAAGTTTTTACTTTGATTTTCGACAAAGGTTAATCTGAACGACGTTATTATTAGCCCATTGTAAGGCTAAATCTCTCATTCGCTGTAGATAATATTGATTCTTAAAAGCAATTTAAAACGCTTCTCAAACACTTTAGGCTCGTTTGGATGTGCTTTTAAAATGACTGAAATCGATTTTAGAGAAAATGTTTTTTTTGTTCCAAAAGCATTTATAGTGTTTTCTGCAAGAAGCACCAGTTATTTGCTTCTTCTAGGAAGCACTTTAAATGTTTTTCCAAAATTTACTTGCATTTTTAATAAGAATTGATTCAAAAAATATTTTCACCAAAAACACATCAAAACGAGCTCTTTATCTATGTGTGGAAGTGCTTTTGGTGATTAAGTTTCAAAGTTTAGATACTTTTCTTTTACTTTCCCATTTTAAATCTACCAAAGAATAAAAAAAGCAAATTAAATAAAAGTATTACAACTTGAATTCATAGTTGTAACTTGTAAATCATGATTTCGGGTAAACTGATCAAGAACTACAGACCTAAACACTCTCCACATCATTGTTTACATAAAGCCGGTCACTAAATTGCTAAAGTTAAATTCTGTGGGTGTTAAAACAAAATTGGGGTTTTCCAATGATTCATATTGTTATTTTTTTTTGTTCTGTTGCTTATGTATTTTTCATTTAACTATGTACTGAACCATATTGCATCCTCTTTGCCCCATCAAAAGCAGTTGACAGGGTCATTTCTGATGAAGCCAATGAGTAGGGAAAACATGCTTTACGAAGCTCGTCATACCTTCCGACATCGAAGTTCTCAAGCTTCATGAGGCGCTTCTGCTTAGCCTCAAATCGAATCTGGCGAAACCCTTCGAAAGAGGGCTCTTTCCGGGTCCTGAGAAAGAAGGCGTATCCAGCTATGAAGTACATTGAAGTAACGAAGAAGCAAATGGGTTCCATGACGTCCCATGAGAGTTCCCAGAATGTGAGCCTCATGAATCCGGCTGTGGAGACAACCAAATAGCCAAGACCGCACAAAAGCTCCTTTCGAACAAGGGACTCCGCCTTTCGGTCTATCTCAAACTTGTGCCTCTCCATGTCTTCCAATTCCCTAATCCTGGGATCATTGGAGTTGGTTGTTGTTCCTGGAATAGGAATTAGTTCCTGGATTGCTTTCGCTATCTGCAGTAACCAAACAGTTTGAAAGAATTGGGTGAACCATGCTCAGCCTATTACTAATTAATCCTAAACGTCTACACCAAAAAAATACTTTGACAAAAAACCTCAAAATATAATCAAAATAACACAAAAACTTCCATGTCTTGTACTAATTTCTTCAAAAAAAAACAACTTTTTTCTGGTTGAGGGAAATGTTTTTAAAACAATATTTCAAAATATGTTATGTTGGAATTTTTCTCCAATGCACCGGAATTAGATCTAACGGCTCTAAATGATGGAATATTGCCTTACATACTCCGGTGTATTGTAGCCTGATCCATTAAGTTGATGAGATATGCAAGCAAAAAGATAGAGAAATATATGGGAACAAAATGGATAACCCCATACCTAATTAGGTATGCATACCTAATTAGGTATGCATACCAAATACAAATCCATAAACAAAAAGCAAATCCAAGAAGTAAATCTGCAAGCTATCATTACTTCATAAAAGCACTTATTTAAAAATCACTTTCCCTTTTCAAACATTCCAATAATGTTTGTTGAGCTCAGCAGACACTTTACCACCACCCCAGAAAAGAGAAAAAACTATACCCAACCCATCAAACTTTATGCCAAAATTTCTCATTTGAGGAAACTATTTCTCCTTTTTTCATTTTTATAATTTCCTCCTATTTTTCATCTATACCCCGACCTATAAGATACCGCAGAGCATAATAGAATTTTCGCTAATCTCCCACGGTAACGACACCCAATGAAATTTCCTAAATTTCTAGGTCCATCAAGAACAACCCACCCAACAAAAATGTAATTTTCCTTGTTTTCTTTTTTGTCAATTTAAATTTGTTTTAATTCAGTGTAGTCTCCCGAAACAGTGTAGGTATGAAATGGGATTTTAACAGCCCCCAAAGGTGAAAAACAAAATCTGCCACGGTGAAAGACTGACACCCTTTTCACGTTTTAGGTCTCTGCCTGTTGAAGAAAACAAAATAATCATAAAAAACCATATCAGTTTTCGGCATTTCCCATATCACAGTAAAATAATTTCACTTATCGTAAATTTAATTCTACCCTCTCGGCCAACCGACCAAGACCCATCACAACAATTATCTGAAAACACCACAAAATTTTATACATAACAACAACAACAATTCATTTCAATTCGAATAAAATAATTAACGATATTTAATTTGGATTAATGAATTAAGATATTAATTTTACCTGTTCAGGCCTCAAGCAAACGGAATTTCCCAATACGATCACGGAACCGTTTTCGTCCAACGATTTCGCAAACCCGATACCCATATCCGGATCCGCGCAACCTTCCCGGCAGATCCCAACAAACTCCGGATACGATACCCAGCTTTTCTGGACTTCTCGAAGCTTCGATTTCACGGCTTCCAGCTGGGCCACCCTCAGCAGTTTCTTCGTTTCCTCCGTCGTCAATCCCGATTTCTCCATCGGCGAGCTCTTCGACTCGGGTTCCGGCGGGGCCAAGCCGTCCAATCGTATCCGGTCCCGGCCAATGGCCACGACTTTGAGCTTCTCCATCAGGTTTGCCCCCATCGGCAAAGACCAGATCTCCTGCTTCT
This sequence comes from Malus fusca, assembly GCA_035220775.1. NCBI lineage: Eukaryota > Viridiplantae > Streptophyta > Magnoliopsida > Rosales > Rosaceae > Malus > Malus fusca. The sequence continues at coordinate 20,222,899 of CM069073.1, read as the reverse complement.
GGAAATTCCCCGCCGACGATCTCTTGTGGAGGAACCTCCGGCAAATGGCATTGTCTCCAGGGTCGGGGGCGATTCTGGTCTCGCGGGGCTTGGGAGCGGGTCGGGTGTGGACCGCCGATGACGAAATCCGGCAGTTTCTGAGGGTTTGGGTCGACGCCTTGGAGATGTTGAACAGGCGCTCGGCTAGGGTTTTCTTGAACGCCATTGTAATAATCTAGAGAGAGAAAATAGCGAGAATTATAGAGAGAGAGCTGTTGAAGCTTTGTAATGGTTATTGAGCGCATCAACAATGGAGGCCTCTGGTTCTTTATATAGGTGTCCCAATTAACGGGACGACCACGTTTTTTTGAAACCCTCACGAGTTTTTCACGAGTCACGATATTACAAATCGGGAGAAATTCCGATTTGCACGGTCCCGATGAACTTATGCCTTACGTTCTGGGCATATTCTTTTTATGCGTACTCCCGAGTTTATCTCGCTCGTTCAAGTTTCTCGTATGCGGCGAAATGCAGCCGCATTCACGGGTGATCAGATCAGGGGTTGGTGGATCAGTCACCGTACACGTGGATGGTTCGCTTCCAGCGACGCGACCTTATCGACTGCCGACGGTCGGATTGGATGACTTTAGTTAGGTGATGGATGTTGACTGGTGTTTGTGTGGACTCGCGAGGTGGAGTGGCGTAATGAACACGTGGAAGCTAGAGAGGCGTCGTTATCTTCGGAGCCCATGGATCAATACTAGGGTTGGCTGCACTGGATAATAGTTACTATTTTTTTGGGTGCCCCAAAAAGTTGGATGGCACAGCTAGGAATATAGAAACGTTCACGCAAAACGTGGCGCCACATAGGCTTACGACCGAGGTTTTGTTCATATCAAAAAGGAAAAAAAAAAAAAAAAAAAAAAAAGAAAGAGGAGAGAGCTGGCAAAATGGTAGTTTTATGGTCGAAAATATAAGTTGGGATTTTCCTTTTGACCAAAAAGGATGGTGTGATTAGTTGTGATTAATGTGAAGTTTTTATCTTTTTCCTTGTTATTATCTACTAATCAATTTTGGTTGGTTTGTTACTTTGTTTAGTTTAAAAGTTCACAAACAATTTAGATCGTCGGTGATTAGTTGAGATCGCAAGTTGAATTCATTACATATTTATTTTTGTTAGAAGAAGTAGCTATGAAATCTTAGTAACATAAACAAAGGCTTGTATATTAGTTGATAAGTCTATTTCATCCGAAATCAACTTGTGTGATGTTTGCCATATACATGGTGAGATTGCGATCTCAACTAATCACCGACCTCAACTTATTGGCACTTACGAGTGAGTCAATAAGTCTATTACATCGGAAGTAAACTCTAGCGTTGCTTGGATATAGTACCAAGCAGTAAAGTAGTGAGATCCAAACATGAGAAATATCCGAATGCCAATAGTTAGCTGATAAGATTATTTCATCCGAAATCGACTCTTGTGGTTCTCGGGGACATTAATTACTAGGTAATTGTTGAATCATTCTAAAAAAAAATGTTTAAAGTTTGAGGTAAATTGATAGGAGCAATTGGGGGTGGACATTTTCTCCATACAAGATATGTCAAATTCTATGTTTTTACCCGTCCTTCGGATCATTTGTTGTAAACTAGGTTTTGGTCAATTTTTTTATATCTCCCACACATGTCCTAATCTCCATCTTAATTAGTTTTTCGTAAATTTATTAATTAGTTCACGTAAAAATTAATATGTGCATAAACACTTATAATACTAGAAAATCACTCTTTTTGAAATACTTATAATTTATGTCAACATTGGTGAGCGATATGTCAGATTCATTACTCGAACACCTCGTTGTTTGATTATGATTATCTGAATTATACTACAAATATATGTGCCTAATACTCCATGTATTATGCAATTTTCTAGTCAATGCATTGCATATTATTAACCACGAGTTGCAAAATGGTGTTTAATTAACTCAAAACATTCATTTACGTGTGCGACCAAATAAATCGTCACGTATCAAAACCCTTTATTTTTGCTACTAAAATAATGATTAGCTTAATCAAACTACGTAATCATGTTTGTCCACAAGCCTAACAGCTGTCTAAGAGTCATGAACCACACTATTCAATTTGCTTTTTATATTTTGGAACCTTTGATTTCGACCAAATAACGTATATGAGTTCCAGAAGATACACACTCATATAAATATAGTTGTACATTTGCAGCTTTTTTTATTCAATAATTTTAGAGTATTTGATTCTCTATGGTTTACTTTGTTATCCTTTCTCCACTTGGTACACTAGCATCCCTCATTGGCCAAATTTTTTGCCCCGTGCTAAATCTACTTGCATTTGTAGACTTTATTAGTTCTTCCCTTGATGGAATTGGAGTCAAAATATTGGTAGCACCCAATGGTATGGTTTTGTAACAAGTTTAGTCTACGTTTGGTTGGAAAGGTTAAAAGCACTTTCTTACAATCAGAAGCTTTTTGATACTACATTTGACATGAAATATCACATGCGTTATTAATAAAAATTTAACATTTCTCTAATACAAGCATTTATAATATATAATAATTTATGAGTAGAAGTACTTTACTATAAAAGCAATCTCAGATGTGCCCTTACTCTTTAATCTTGTTTGGTGTCTAAGACTAAACAGAACATGACCAATTCAAAAGGATTAACTATCTTTTCCTACTAGTGATGAGTTTAACGACGGTGGAACTAGATTGATCAAATTGGACATTGTTCAACATATTGGGTACAAAGTTCCCCTCTCAGAGATGAGCAGACTCAATCTCAATCTTGTTCAATCGCAACCACCAAACGAGACGTGATTAAGCTCATTTTGGTAATGCTACATGCTATCCATGTATCCGTGTCTTCAACTCCGAAGGGCAATAACGAAGCTTCCTTAATACCAAAAACTCATTTGTTACAACAAAATCTAATTCCTTGTCAAATCCAAATCTCATTGAATATGCTTTGATCTGATAGCAAAATCAAGTATTAACTCACCAAAAATAATGAAATAAATCATGGGAATATATAGACCGGTATGGTTGACATTATTGCTTAATGAACATGAGAGGCAAGAACAAATATAACCCCATTATTTGTATAGAATAATATCCAAATTTTGATTGAGTACATGATGCTTTATTCCTTCTCTTATTTGCACTTAAACCATGTAACTTGTACATAAAATAAAAGTGACAGGAACAATACCATATGGAAGGAACCTCAGCCTCCTAACAATGTTAGTACAAATAATTGTGTCTCATTGATTGAGAAACCAATTGGATTTTCTTATATCGGACATCATATATTTCTGGAAATCTACATTTAGGAGAAGATGAGAGAGTTTAAATTTGGAACGCAGTTAGTTGTCTTATTCACCATGACAATCAACCGTTTTCCCGGACAAAAATATGTTTATTCTCACAGTTTTATTCCCCAAGTTTAAATGCCGGCGAAACCAATGTTGCAGCAATATTGGTTGACGTGTGTTGACCAGGGTGCACTACCGATCATGTTCGGTACACGAAGAGGAGAGGAGAAGAGTGAATGACAATAATGACCTTTGAAACATGACATTTTACAGCATGAATATGTTAAAGCTGAACGTATTGAATTGTCTATTTTTTTTTTCCCCAAGTATTGAGTTGTCTAATCATTTTTGTTTTTTTTAACACAAACGATATTACATACCTAATTTTTTATATTTAGTTCTATAAATTTCTTAATGGTGGTACTCAAACATTATTGAACTTTGCCCTGCACATTTTTTTATATTAAAAGTGAACGGTTGAGATTTAGCTATATTTCTATTAGTACGGTTGAGATTTAACTAATCTCACTTGCAAAACAAAAATATGTGTGAGAGAAATAAGAAAATGCACGAAATCCAAATAATCCCTCTCGTTAATGTACATGGATAAAGCAAAATAACAGATAAAAGTATGTTTACAAGGCCTTAAACCTTAACCTATATACAAGTCTAAGTGCCCATCAAGACAACTCAAAAGTGAGTGAACTACATCACGTCCAAAAGACGATAAACCCCTGTTGCTTAGCAATCTGAGCTAACCAGCAGAACTTCTGCCTCGATGTAGCAACTGAACACCGAGTCTTGCCCTCGAAAAAATTTGATTGCTTCGATCGTATAGCTTTCTTTCCATTGACAACTCTTGTCACTATCATATACACAACCATCAAGTTTACAGGAGAACTGCTTCCTTATCTACGACATATTCTCTTAAGCAGCCAGGCAATTTTTTGCATCGCGTGATCAGTATGGGAGTCCCAGCGTGCCAAATAGGATCAAGAGACAACATCCCCAGCAAACAGAAAGTCACAAATCTTTTGCTCAACGGGGACAGCATCCTGAAACTCGCCATCAGCCTGCAGACTCTTCTTTTCCTTCCTATACATTTCAGCTTCACGAACTCTACCACATTTTTGGAGACCTGCTAACAACACATTGTATGTGCCCAAGAAAGGACGGAATCCCTCTCCTCGCATTGCTTCGAAAATTTGAAGTCCTTTATCAGCACTCCCAGCAGAGAAGTAAGCCCCAATCAAGGCAGTGTAAGTTGCAGTGCACCTGTGATCATCAGGTAGTAAATTGAAGATTTTTGCAGCACAAGGTGTCCTTCTAGCACGCCCGAGCCTATGTATCAGAAGCGCACTAAAGTATATTCCGAGAGAATATCCAGCCCTAATCATCTCCACAACAATCTCCACGACTTTTGGAAATGACTTTGATCTGATCAAAGCTCCTACCAAAGCAAGATATGCATTCCTCTCAAGGATTATACCCATTTTCACACTATATTCGAAAGCCAATAAAGCACCATCAAGTCTGCAATGTCCACAATTTACCTCAATGATGGTTGAGGTGATAGCAGAATCCAATCGTATTTTCTTTTCTCCATTTCCAGCAAGTAAGCGGTCTATGGCAACAAGATTTTCCTTTTTCAAAAGAATCAGTACAAGCCCTTCATCAATTGTCACAAGAGCATCAGCAGCAGGTGTTCTAAACTCACTTGCCTCCTGATTGCCAGAGTCAACGAAAAAGTGAGGATGAACTTGCCTGAGGAGGGAATCACCCTCGCCAACAATTTTGAAAGTTCCAACTGCCTCTAGAAATACAGGGTAACGAAGGGCAAGGCGATTCTCTTTCATAAACAAAAGGATATGGTTCAGTGTCCATGTGTCTCCCGCTTTGCACAATTTCTGAACTAAAATATTGCAAGCCGCTTTATCAGGTTGTACTCCAGCGTCTTGCATTTTGCCGAAAATGTCAAGTGCCTCTTTGCATTTGCCTGAAACCCATCACAGATTCAGTACTTTATCTCTATTTTGGGAGGCGGGAGAGGAACATCACAAAGATGAGTCCGCATGCATCCCACCAAAAGTGCATATACGCATAGAAATCATAGCATGATGAGTCCATTTCTGAAACTATTAATATGAAAGTCACATAGACATTATATTTTTTCTTAGGGTAATGCTAAGGAGACTAAATTTAGTAAACTAAATGACATGAAAGTTGATGATTGAATTATTACTTAAGTGTTGATTAGCGTGCTTATTTCTTATTGGTGACACATCTACAATTTTAGTCTACCTAACATTACCCTTATTCCTAATACGCCTAAGCAAAGAAATGTATTTACACATCATCTTTAAGAGGGGGAATGGCAAGCAATCACAGGGTAGCAGCAACTTCATATCATAGCATAAAGTATCGAAGAACAAAACCAATAACGGAAAATCTCATCTTCCTTTAGCAAACAACACACCGTGCGTAAACAAATAGAATAACCATATACACAAAATGGAACTTTCAGTGTACGTCCGCCTTTCCTAGCAAACAAAACATGCTCGACAGCGAAACGTCGAACAATCACCCATTCAGACATTATAACAAACACATAGAGCGCACTACCTGTGCGACAGAAAAAGCTACTCACCAGACCCAATCAGGTAGTCCATCAAAACAGTGTAAGTATGACAAGTTGGAGAACATCCACACTGAATCATTTCCCTGTATACGTCAGTAGCCTCCTTCACTCTGTTATCACCAAACAAAATCTTCATATAAGCAGTGTAAGAAACAACAGTGGGAGCACATCCCTGAGCTTTCATCTCCTCCCAAGTCTGCACAGCCCCATCGACATCTCCGGCATTCGAGAGCCAATGCATCATAGAAGTGTAAGTAACGGCATCAATCTTGATCCCCTTTTCCTGCATTTGCTTGAAAACATGGGTCATTGACGAAACCCTCCTGGCTTCTCCGAAAATGTCCAGCATTGTCGTGTAGGTGAACTGGTCGTGCTTAAACCCTTTAAACCCAGCAACCCAGTTGAAAAAAAGCCACGATTTTTCCATCGGAGGGTGGGTTTTGAGCACCTGGCTCACAGTGTAAGAGTCCCATCTTATGGGAAGGTTCTGCAGTTGTTCTTTAGCGAAATCCCATGTCGAATATTTGAGGATTTTGTATATGTTTTTTATTGTTTCTCGCATGTAAGTCTTCGGGTCTAAAGGTTGTTGCTTTGAAGTGGATTTGGGATGGTTTTTTGTGTTCTTTCTGGGAATTCGATTGTTGGGTTTGTGGGGTTTGAGGAAATGGATGGATTTGGTGGAAAATTTTGGACATTGGTGATCGTGGACGGCGGTGCAAGCTGCAAGGCGCTTGAGAGATCCATGGAGGTTGTAGAAACTGCGCATGGGAGGAGCGATTCATTAACTATCACTGCGTTCAGTCTTCGCGCTTTTTTGTGTCGCTGGTAGCAGATGAGAGATAGTGCCGTTTGATACTGGTTTTATATTTGGGCCCAATTTGAATTACGGTGTTTTTTCCATTTTCTTTTATTATCTAGGATTTTCTTTTATCCACGTGAAGAGTTGGAAGTCAGACGAAGAAAAAGTGCACTGCTCTAACCCTCTAACCAACTTGACGAAACTCAATTTTGTCAGTTTGGTTTAGGGTTTAAACTTGCTTGATTAACGTATAATATTGCAAATGTGAGTTATGCCAGGGCAAATTGCGCCCATTCTTTGTGCTCGAGTTCAAATTTATTCTATTAGAGCAGCCAGATTCGAATAATGCAATTGTCAACAAACAAATAGAAGTTTAATTTCACGTATTGCAAATGGTTTCCTTGTACATCTTTTTCCCTTCTGCACACCGTTGTTTGTTCATACATCGACATAGAAAACGATCGTGGTTATCAGTAAATTTTTGAGTTTCAAGTTGCCTCTATATTCATAACGTGTTAACAATACCAGTACCATTCTACCATATTGATCTAATCAGAATATCATATAAACTAAAAGTATTGTTTTCACGATTAACACATTCATCAAACTATATAGACCATCTATACGATGCTAACTACAATTTTTGGGTAACTAGTTATATCTCATGTCATCCAACGTTCGAAGAAACTTCGAATACCTGCAATCATCTACACACACTTTGATGAATCAAGTAAACTAAGACATCCAACGTTCTGACTCGTCCGATGCTCATCTTTTACCTTGGGCTGGTTAACTCGAATCTTGATCACAGTATCACTAACTATTTCAAAGAGAATCTAGTGCAATGAACAGAAATGTCAAAGGCAGTTGGTGTAACAAGGACTGGTCCTCACAAACACATATCATCTCAACACGTTTCAAAGATGGCAACTGAAGAAATCCGTTCACTTATAAGTTCTTAAATCCATTAACCATGTAACTGTTGAGAACCATAGAATAATCTGTCCCCAAAATTTCACAGATGAACTGATGTAATCAAATAAAGCAAAATCATGAAACAATTATCTTCGTTTCAACAGTGCACGATTTCTCAGCTTATTGACTAATAAAATCAAGTGTAACTTCAACCCCTTCATTATGCATCTACTATTCAGCCGTTGGACCCATTAGGCCGTCCAATATATATCAGACTGAAGATGGACGATCTTTATCTCTACCTATGTGATAGAGAATCAAGAAAAATATCTATTCTTAAGCTCATCTCATTTTGAGTATCAAATTAAGCAGGTACTGATTTGAATATGGATAGAGCGACGAAAGAGAGCTCCAAATTCCAGATAGTTATAATGCTTGCAGAGATTCCAGCCATGAAAGAATTTCTTTCATGTGCAAGGCACATGGCATCTTCCTTTCACTGTGGTGGGATCAACTGCACAACAGCGAAGAAAACCACTCTTGTGAGAGGGTGGCGCAGTGTTTGCACGCACAAACTATATGAATGTCTTAAAAGTGATCCCCTAGTAACCATCACATCCAAGTGTTCAGCTTTTAGCAGCTAAGTAAAGTCTATCAAGTTCTAGTGCATATTGCAATAACAAAACAGATGAGGTAGCAAGTAATCCTTTTGATTTGAGCTTTCTTTGAAATTTTAAACATAAAGTATAACCCTGCTTAACAATGTGACTCCTTCTATCCAAAAGATACAAACAAAAATAAAACTGTGAACTCTACCTTTTGCCTTTAAGAAATGCCATATAGAATTCATTTGACCCAAGGTGCATCTGTTTCACTAATAGACCACCAGGAAGAAAACAGTGATCAGAAACACATACCGAAAGGGAACTTCATTGGTTGGGATGCCTAATTATTCTCTGTAAAATCACTGTCCTTGCCTTCCTTATATTCCGGCTACACTTATCGGCATGTTGGCTTAGATTATCAATGGTTTCCACGAACACATCAAGCTTTTTCTTGATCTCATCTATCACTAGCTTCACAGCTACGCCCTCTTCTCTAATAGCAAAATCAGCATTTTGCAGCAGCGATTCAATCCCAATTTCAAATTTGTCAACAAGCACTCGGATGCTGTCCAGGTCCTTCAATGTGACGAATGTTCCAATCTGCATTGAGCTGATTATCTCCCTCTGCCCTTTCAGTCCCCTCTCGTAGTTATTCCAAAGCATATTACACCATTTTCCAACTGAACCTATTGGAACAGCCAACGCTCCTGCCAAGGCCGTTACAAGTGGTGGTGCAGCAATGGCAGCTGCCACTACAGAGAAAACCAATACAGAGATGAATGTGGCAACAAAAATAACATTTGACACCCTCCTCCAAGCTTTCACTGATTTCAACTTCTTATCAAGTTTTCTCTTACGAAGTTGCAGTTTCTCAAACATTGATGCCTGATTCTTATAAACTGCCTGAAACAGTCTAAAGAACTCGTCCGTGAAAGGATCCCCAGCAGCCTTAAATGCCCTCAATTCTTTTAAGGTTCTCGCACACCCATTCCCATCTGCCCCAGCCCCTACTTCTTCCTCAAACTGCCTAACTGCAGCTTGAATTATCAGCTGGTTATTGAGCGCACGCTTCAGACACTGCTCGAGGGAAGTACAAAAGTCCAATGTTTGAAGACTGTTCTCAAAGTATTCCTCTACAAGAGAGAACATTTCTTTACTCTTCCATATATCTTTCTTGCATTCTAGAATCAACTTGACCACTTCCTGGTTCATGTCAAGCAAACAATCCGTAACCTCCTTGAGCGAGTCAAGGGATAGGGACCGAACTTCCAGCCCATCTGAAAACGAGTGAATGACACGGCTTGTCCGCTGCTGGAGATTGACATCAAACGATTGCAAGGCTGGATCGAGCTTACAGGCTGCCTCGTAGGAGCTCAAATCGGCAGTGTCCTGGGAATTGGTATTGCTTTCAAGGGTTTCATGTGGTTGTGGGGGTGGTGGTGAGGGTGTTCCTGAGGCATCAACACCCTTGTTTTTACTGAATTTTCCTCCCATCATATGGGTGAAATTCCCAAAACCTAACTATGTTTGACTAGTAAAAAAGGTGATTAATTTTCCTCTTAACTCAAAGATCTAAAATCTAGCAAACGCTTTGAAAATGCAGCAAACCAAGTGCCCCCAAGCTAACAAAGTGCTCTAAAATGGAATCGAATCCAATCGATGAGTAGGTTGAAGAACTGCAAAATTGACTCAAAAATTTGAGCTTTGGCTAGATACTAAGCAAACCCAGAGCTAAAATTTCCACTTGGTAAAGTAAAAGTAAAAACCCAGATGAAATCTCTGAACAAAGTACGAAACTTGATGGATTTTGCTTACCAGAAAATCAGCTTAAAAGGCAAAGAAAAATATGAACTTGGCAGATTTGATCTCTCACTTCAATCCTCCACACCCTCCAGAAAGTTGAAGATTTCCAAAACCCAAGCAAAATCCAACAGAAGGAGCCAAGCCATAGATGGAGGCTTTGCAAACCCCACAAGTCAATGGTGCAGAATAATGCAGGAGAAGATGAAATCGGAAAAGGAAAGTGAGATGAAATTGGGAAGGACTTGGATTGTCTGCCCTCCCATTTCGATACCCTTCTCGTGTCTTTCTGTTTGTGTGGTCACGGTTAAGCCACGTCAACATTTTATATTACTATTTTTTTTTATTTTATTATTTTTATAAAAAAATAATATAAAATATTGACGTGGCTTAACCGTGATCACACAAAACAGGAGGACACGAGGAGGGCATCGAAATGGGAGGGCAGACAATCCAGTCTAATTGGGAAGGTGGCTTGTCAAGTGACATATTACTAATTTTTTTTTTTTTTGGTAAACGACATATTACTAATTTTAACTAGAATTTAAATGCTGAATGAGGTGACGGAGAATATTTTGACACTCTTTACTCTCTTTTTAATTTGTGAATTATGTTTTTGTTTTGTACATTAAAAATAGACAAAAGAACATTATTAATTGATGTCTATCAACCAAGTCGCTCTCCCTCACATATGGTCGCATATGATGCAATGGTATTTAGCCTTTGGTTGAAAATTGGAACATTTGAGGTGGTCAAATTACCTGCTAACATTATAATAACGCCATTTCACATAACAACCACTTTCCTTCCAATCTAAGTTTAATTCATCGACTCCATTCCTAACGATGAAAAAAGAATTTTTGTGGAACAAATTTACTGTTACTATAACATTTTGATTAATTTTATGTACAATATTTTCAATCACGAAGCTACTATAATGGTGAACTTATTTTATGTATGTACCTACTATATAAAGATTTTGTACGTAAATAAAGAAAGTCTTTGGTGCAAACGGGACGTAAGGACCAAGACACAAAATGTAGGACCGAAAGGAGGCAAATGGAGGAGTTTGGGTGAGCAAGGCCAACCAACTGACATGTTTCTTAATTTGGCGTCGAGACTAAAGTTGGATTTAAGATTATATGAACAAAACCAACGTCATGTTATTTCTGTCATCACGATTATGAAGTGGTTTTTGAATAATTTTTAGAAAATTCATCTCGTGTCAAGAAACGTAAGAAACTCTTAACATTAACAAAATCAGCATCATTAACATTACCTGTGAATTGATTCCTTAAGAATTAGTTCCAAATTCGAATGGTTTTGCTGAACATGATTTCAAATAAATTGGAAACATTTTGGAACGGTTGTGTGTATTAATGAGTAATTGTGACTAAAAATGTATATATACATCACCCAATGGGCATGTGAAATTCCTCATAGCCTCTCCAAGCCGAGAAAGAGTGGATAATCGTGGCTTGCTATCAGTTGTCCATTTTTATGGAAAAAAAAATAGTAATCACCCAATGGGAGGTTGCAATTAAATTATTAACTAGTGGTCGAACCCTTGTCAGCCCTTCTCCATCTAGAAACTCTCGTCTGCAAATCACCCTAGTCGTCGGCCCCTTGCCATGGCTTGGGGCCGGTGGCAGCCCATCTCTATCTCCTCCGCCTAGCTTCCCTTTCCATCATTTCTTCCCTTAGTTTTTCCTTCTCCTCCCTTCTGTTCCACCGCCATTTTCTTTCTCTTTGCGTTTCTTCACCTTTTTCCTTCCCCTATCCACATTTTTTTTCCTTTTCTTCAACCATGTGGGCACTGCTCTCTCTTCCCTCCCTTAACATTTTGTGCACTGCTTTCGGGCCACCATCCCATATCCGTTTTGTGCCCTTATCAATGTTTTCTCTTAGATTTGGGTCCGATTCGGGGTTTGTGTTGGTTTGGGGTTGTTGGAGGGTCGGAGCCACTTCCGTCATTCTTTCCCGATGCTGAGATTTTCAATCGAATTTTTCCATTAACTTTTATGGGGAACAACTGCCTTCTGCGCCCAGATCTGGTGCTGTGCCACCTGGGTCGTACAAACTTTGAGGTTGCTCAGCCTTGGGCGTGATAATCTAGCGTTGCACCGTTGAGTCCAAATCTTCTGCACCCAAAAATCCATGTGGCCTCTCTGTGCCTTTGATTTTATTAAGCATGTCAACAGTCACAACCAATCAAATCAAGCTTCAAGTCTCGAGTCCCAAGACATGCTCAATAAAATCAAAGGCACAGAGAGGCCACGGGGGTTTTTGGGTGCAGAAAACTCTCTCTCTGCACCGTTTGGGTCGACTTGTTTTGGAGACCCCACCACTTGAGGTTTCCAGATCTGGACACTCTGGTGTCTCTTCATTTGCTGTGGGACTTGTTGATGGTGCTGGTCCTATTGGTGCTTGTCATTGCAGGTTGCCTCCGAATCATCCTATCCCTTCATCGGAATATGTCGGCTTGTGGTTCCTTTCTTGGATTTTTTTTTCTTTTTTTTTTTAGTTTCAAATTAGTTTAGTTTAATTTAGTTTATCTTAGTTTAATCATGTTGTCTCTTCTGGTGAACAACGTTGGCTAGATATAGTTTTCACATTGAGCGATGTGTATGTGTTCTCATCTACCTACGATGACTTTATGTGGTCTCGCTCCCACAATGACTTTATGTGGTCTCGCTCCCACAATGACTTTATGTGGCCTCACTCTTCGGTGATGACCTTTTGCAGTTGCTGATACAAATATGTTATATCTATCATTCCGTGACAGTTTTGTATGGTGGCTTGTGAAGTTTTCCCACATGTGGCAGTCGTTTAGAGGTTTTATTATTGTTGTCTTGCTTGAGCAAATTCACCTCCAGATCATTGTTTGGTGTGAAGTTTTCGCACATGTGGCAATTGTTTAGAGGTTTTATACCCAATCAGTTATATGAGTAGCAAACATTAAGTTGTCCAATACTACAACATACATACAATATAGAAAAAAAGTTGTCTTTATATTGGATGACTTAATGTTTTCTGTTGTTTATTTTTGATAATTTCCATTCCAAAATGTTTATACTTTTGTAAGTCATTACATTCTTTATAAATCCACCAAATTCACATTGTATTTCAATAAAGCCTAATCGGATAGATGGTCCTCATGGTGATAAGGTTATCGGAAGATAGCCCTCGTGGTAAAAAAATTAGGATTTAAACCCTCGTGGTGTAGTATGTTAGCAAATTTAGTCCACAAGTGTTTTTTTCCGTTCGTTGTCCGTTAAATGCGGGGTAAAAATGTACTTTTGATGTGTTCTTCTTCCTTGTCTCTCTGCGTTTTCTCGTCTAGCTAGGTTGTGATTTTGTTGGGGAGTAAGCGATGGTAAAGGAGGAAGATCCAGCACTTTTCTGCAATGGCTACTTTGCCGCTGGATCATTGCGAATTTGGGTTTTTTAGGATTTTTTTTTTTTGTCAATAGGAATTCCATTAACAAACAGTAGGGAGGCAATGTGGAAAATACAACCTTCGCAAATGCACTAGATACATTGTGTGGTAACAATAAGTTGGTGTGGAATAGAAGTCGCGAAGCTTATAAGAAATGGGGTTGGTCTAAGGACGATGTTCTCTCTACTTTTAAGCGGTGCCCAACTTGTATGATTATGTCGGGGCAGAAGCTAATGCAAACGATGGATTTTTTAGTGAATAAGATGGGATGGTCGTCAGGAATGATTGCCAAGTACCCTGTGGTCATGAACTTGAGTTTGGAGAGGAGACTTATCCCGAGGTGTGCGGTTGTTAAAGTTTTGTTGTTGAAAGGTTTGATAAATGAGAACTTCAATTTGGGTTCGGTGGTGATACCTGTGGAGAAGCAGTTCTTGGAGACGTTTGTGAACAGATTCGCAATGATCCAGCGGCAAAGTAGCCACTGCAGAAAAGCGCAGCTGGATTTTCCTCCTTTACCATCGCTTACTCCCCCAACAAAATCAAAACCCAGCTAGACGAGGAAACGCATAGAGACAAGGAAGAAGAACACGTCAAAAGGACATTTTTACCCCGCATTTAACGGACAACTAACGGAAAAATCACTTGTGGACTAAATTTGCTAACATACTACACCACGAGGGTTTAAATCCTAATTTTTTTACCACGAGGGCTATCTTCCGATAACCTTATTAGTTATTACCACGAGAATCATCTATCCGATTAGGCCTTCAATAAATTTTAAATGCTTTGTCTGCGCTCTAAACTTTTTTACTACAATGTGTTAGATATTCTAATTACTAAATCAAATTATCACCATTCCATTTAACAAGAAAAAAAAATCCAACATTATTCTTATCATTCACAGATGTGTACTTCTCAAGCTTTGTTCTATACAAATTTTAATGCACCTGACACTCACTTCAGGATCATTGGCATTGATCAAATAAGGTGAAATTCTTATCATTGATCATTCAATACCTTCTCTCTTTGCTTACTTTTTATTCACCCCTCTTAAGACTTATTAACTTTGATATGCTTCAAGTTATTCGTTGGTATAGAACCCACCTCAACTGCTTTCAAAATAATAAGATGCTCCTTTACATAATTATGTGAATTACTTAATTTTCAGAAGAACTTGATTTAAACTTTTTAATATTTACGCAGGCAAGGGAAAGGGAATTGATAAAGCAGAAAGCTTTAGAGAAAGCTAGAAAGCTTCAGGTAATAATCGTGAATGTATTTTGGGTTATTCTTCTTTTCATAGCTCGAAATGTAGTCCTTATTTTGTGGTTGAAGTTTTCCTAAAAGGTATGAAGATAGCTTTTTTTTTTTTTTTTTTTTTTTGTCAATTTTCCTTCCTTTTTGGTTGATGGTGGCAATAATACAGGTATAATTTTTTTTTTTTTTTTTTTAAAAAACTGCATGTTTCAGAGGAAAAAACACACTAGGGCACACTTGGAAATAGCTGGAGGTATTGGCAAACCTCACTTTGTACATACATGCTTTACAATTCGTGGAAAACCACATGAATCCTAAAAATGATAGTAGCAAATATGATGTATTGGAACTAATATTTTATTAACATCTTTCTTGCGGTGTTGGAGTTATGCCAGGATGGGTAGTTTACCCCTGGTGTGGGTTGGTGGTTGTTTTGTGTTACGATACTTAAAACTAATTAATGGATTTGTTTCTACTCTTCTTCTTGAGTGATAGTTTATACGAAGTAAGAGTTTCTGGTGATGGGAATTATCAAGTATCTGCAATAAAGAGAACGCAAAGTAATAGGTTTGTCATCTTTTGATTTATATTAGTTTCTTTAGTATCTGCAATAATGAGAATGCAAAATAACAGTTCCCATTTCTTATTGTTTCGCACATTAATAATTATGCTATTGATTATATTTTATTGTGTTAATGTGTAGCATAATACAGTGAGAGTGAAGAATGAATAAGGGTAAGATTTTCAAGCTATCCAAGGGCTTTACTGCTTTAGTATAACAAAATGTTTCGACATTTTAAACTTTTTTTTCCTATTTACTTTTAAATTTTTTTGGCCTCTCGAATATATTTTGTGCATTAGTTTTACATTTTGGCTTTAATCTCATTAGTTTGATTCTAATTCAATAAATTTGTGTAACATACAGTTTTCTTTTAGAAAAAGAATTGACATTTGAATAAAAGTTGTAGTCTTGCTTGATATTACTAGAATGTCTGTTTGCATTTCTTTAAAAAAAAAAATGAGTAAGATGTTATTAGTGAAAAAGATGTGGTTTGGAGTGGACGTCCTTTTCATTCTACCAATAGAGTTATCATTTCATGTCTACTTTACATCCTTTACAGGTTTTTTTTTTTTTTTTTTTTTGAGGGAAACATCCTTACAGATATCTATTAGAAAAAAAACTTAGAGTACTTGGATCTAATTGAAGACGTGATACAGAACTGAGCGCAATAACATTCTAGGATTCATATAGCCGACCCTATTTAGGAGTGCATTTTTGCTCACCACCATTTAGTGTGGTGTATGCTCACCACCTTATTTATCATCATTAGATGAATTTGAATTTCGAGATTTGTGCCTATCTACTATACGAATCTCGAAATTTAAACTCATTTAACGGTGATAAATAGGGTGGTGAGCATACACCACACTAAATGGTGGTGAGCAAACATAATCCCCCCTATTTAGTGGTAAAAAGCTTTGTTGTTGTTGTTGTTGTTTTATCAAACAATAAATTTTGTTAGATTAGATGTTATAAATTTCTTCATATCTAAATTCATTGCATCTTTTATTTATTTCTTCTTTTGCCTAGGCTGCTTTCTTGGCAATCAAGAATACTACAGGGAAACTTTTGACATTCCAGTGAACAACTTTTATCATCTGTTATCAATGTAAATCAAACAATACTTTTTGATACCTTTTTGCATGTATTTCACAATCTTTGATATACAAGCACTACTATTGAATCAAAAGCCACATAAACTACTTAAATAAACACACATCTAATCTTTTTGCCATCCACATAAAAACTAATCTATGATCTTTTGTATGTGATCTATATCAATCAAATTTTTTTATATGTGAAAATCTTCTTAATGCTGTCAATATAAACAATATTAATCTTTTATATTTTGTATACACAATCTTTCATACAATTTTTTAGCCCGCAGCAACGGACGAGTATCAATTGCTAGTTAAATTCTAAAGTACAACAAAGGTGTCTTTAGTTTTGCCTGTAAGCAATGTAGTTCGCCAGAGCAATCAACAGTGCAGCCTTTTCGGGATCGAAACCAGCGAGCTGTTCCTTGGCATCCTTGTTCAGTTTCTCAGCAAACTCTCTGGATTTTTCATTCCCTAACAGCTTCGGATAAGTCACCTTATCCACCACCAAGTCCTTCCCCGCCATTTTTCCTAATTCCTGGGACGATTTGGTGACATCGAGGATGTATTCGACAACCTGAAACAACAATCCAATGTACCTTGCGAAAGTCTGCAGCTTTTCGATTTCGGAATCCGACCCAACTCCCAGAATCGACCCCAGAACCACCGAGCACTCCAACAGCGGCGCTGTCTTGTGGAGGTGGATATATTTGAGTTGTTCAAGTCTCAAATCGGACAACCCACCACTTGCCTTGCCACGAGCCCTTCGGACCCAATTGACTTGGCCAATTCCCCGACCGCCCTGATGATACGGGCTGGCGAGACGCCGACGGTGGACCCGACGACATGCTCCAAGGCGAAGGCCAAGAGCGCGTCGCCGGCTAAGACGGTGACGTCCTCGCCGAACACCTTGTGGTTGGTGGGTTTTCCGCGGCGGAGGTCGTCGTTGTCAATACACGGCAAGTCGTCGTGGATCAACGTCATGGTGTGGATCATCTCCACGGCGGCTAGCATGGCCATGGATTCCGACCCACCAACAAGCTCGCATGCAGTGAGGCAGAGGACCGGTCGGACCCGTTTGCCGCCGACGAGAAAGGAATACCGCATGGCCTTAGGGGTGGGCACTTGAACCCGAAAACCGAAACCGAAACACGAACCAAATCGAACCGCACCGAACGGTTTGGTTTTGCAATTTCAAAATGGTTTCGGTTTGAAATCGAAACCGAATGAAGGAAAAACGATTTGTTTTTGGTTCCGGAACCTTGAAACTGAACCGAAACCGAAACCGCATAACTTTATTAAATGTTAAATTCTAATAGGTTATTTCCTTGTCTGCATATGTGTGTGTGTGTCAAGTATCTGTGATGTCCACATTTTAGTATATGTGCATATGTGTCAAGTGTATTGCTGTGTTTTGTCTGGTGTGTTGTATGTGCTCTGTGTGTGTCCCTTCCTTTTGTGCTGTTTTATTTTTCGCTCTACTGCCTGCGGATTCAGCACATCAACGACGGCATATCTCACTGCCAAAGGTATTATCTGACTGCCTATTTCCATTGATATGCATCTGTTACTATATTAACTCCAGTTACACAGAAAACCCGTAATATTATGCACCATTAGTTCGCCTGATGCTCAATTTACTTCAAATTAATGTGGGTTTAATCGTATTTGTAGTCGAATTATCTAATCTGGGCGTAATATTATAGATTGATATAATCCAATATATCCGGGTACATGAGTTTTGGTAGACATGCATTATAATGTTTTTTGTCAATTCGCTGAATTATGTTTTTCAAACTGCTTCACTTGATTCCAAGGTAAAGGGAGTTTATGTAACCCTAATTGTATATAGGAAAATGCTAGGAAGACCGACTATTTAGACTAAAGTTCATAAACCATATGATGTGGTTGTAATTGAAGCCATGCTTGATTGAATTATGTTATTGTATGCATGCTTGAACAATGCAGTAATAGAAGACATGAAAATGAAAAACAAACAATACATGTTGCTCATAGAAGAGAATTGAAGTGTATATCAAGGGAAAATGAAATGAGATACAATTAGGTAATCATAATAACTTTTTCAAACAATGAAACCAAACCAAAACCGTTTAAAACCAAACCAAATGTACCGTTTGGTACGCAGACGGGACGGAACATGATGGAATGGGATGGGACGAAACGGAACGGGACGGGACGGGACGAAACAAAGATTTCGTGCAATGTTTGGTACTGGCAAGATGGAACAGAATGGAATGGGATTAAATGACTAATTTACCCTTTTTATTTGTCTCTCTCTCTCCCGTTTCTCTGCTTTCTCTTCTTCCGTATGTGTCCTTCGCATGCCCAGATTGTTCCCAGTAAAAATCAATCTCAGTAAATCAAACCCATACTTTCTGTTCATTTGATTTTCATTCTCTTCAATTCAAACCCATATTTCTCTTTTTTTTTAATTTCTTTCTCTTCAAACTAGACACAGAAAAATCCCAAATTATTATTTTTTTTTTCAATTTACAGAGGCTTCGTCGGAGCGTCGGAGAAGAAGGTGGAGTGCGGAGGTGATGGCGCCGGAGAAGAAGGTGGAGCGGGACGGAACTATGAGCGCCTGCAAAACCCTAGTCCGTACATCTCTCTCCTTAATCACCTCCACCCTCCAAACCAATCGACCCACCGTCTCTCTCCTCCACTCCCTATCCCTCATCTTCCTTCCCTCTTCTTCACTCCGCGGACTCAACCCTAGAACCGCCGGAGAACCCGACTCAGGAAATCGTGGAAAAGCTTCTAAGGAAGAAAAACGAGGTCGCGCACCTGATGAAAATGGAAAGTGGTGAAGAATTGGAGCTACAGGGTTTGTCTGATGGTTGAAGGATTGGGAGATTTCGGCAAAATGTGCAACGGCATTTGAGGTGAAAGGGGTTTAGTTTTGGGTTAAACTTTTGAAAAAAAAACCAGAAAGAAGATTTCTTTTTTTCTAAATTGTTTGTTGGTATGTGGTTGTTTAGTGAATTGGTAATCAGGGTTGGCTTTGCGAAGGGGAGATGCAGGGATGAAGAACTTCACAGCGGCAGAGAAAATGATAGATAGGGTTTATTGTATGATTTAGAAGGTGTAGTTATTGAAAAAGCTAAGGGGTATTTTTGTTTTAAACTTTATGATTTTTGTGTTCCACAGGATGGAAAAACCCGTTCCAGGGGGAAGGAGAACCAAAATTTAACCCATTTTCATTCTGTGGGACACGCGTTCCACATAATTTTAGCGCACCAAACATGGGACGGAACGCGTCCGTCCCACTCTATTCCGTCCCATCCCACGTACCAAAGGCACCCAAACCGTAAAAACTTGCTGTTTTGGTTTTGATTTCACTCAAAACCGCACCAAACCGAACTGCGCCTACCTCTACATGGCCTCGTGGATTGTAATCGGTTCGCGGAGGGAGACGGCGGCGTCCAAGACCTGGTTGACTGCCTCGGCCTTCTGGAGCATGTAGGATTTGAAATTGAAGGTGGGCTTCGGGGATTCTTCTTCAAATTCCTTTGTGAGTATCTCTTGCTTGGTGAGAACGGCAGAGACGGAGAAAGGGGAGGCGGGTTGACGGCGGTGTAGGGCGACGTAGGTAATGGGTATGTTGGTCTTGAGCGGGTGGAGGAGGTTGAAGGATTGGGAGGATCTGGATCTGCCTGCTTGATTCAACATTGAGCGGGTCTGGAATTGGACCCATGAGCTCAGATTCATACAGCTCATCTTTTTTTATTTGTAACTCTCAAAATTCTATCTAATTTGCTCAAAGACTATTGGTTTTGCTCTGAAATTGTAGCAATTGGGGGATGGATTTTCAGTGTTATATAGGTAGTGTGGTGAGTCATGGCGGTCCAAATAAGGTCATTGACACATTGCAAGCTCACATCCCCATTTTGGAATTCTAGAGAGAGAGAGTGTGAGAGTGACAGTCTAGAGAGAGAGTTTGTGAATGAGAGTGAGAAGGGAGGTAGGGGAAATGGTGAGAGCAGTACTGAGAACCAGCCAACCAAGGGAGGAGAAGAGGACAAGGCCTCAAGGAGATAGGGTTTATGGGTTGGGTGGAATTGCTTGCTTGACTGAGTTGCCTCCATGCCAATTGGCATGTGGCTTTTTCTATTTTTGAATAAAACGTTATTTTAAACTCCTCTAATTACAACGAGTGACATTCGAATCAAGTTTGAAGAGTACGGACACAATGTTAGACACCAAGATAAAAGTTTACATGCAATCGAGATCGACTCTACGAGATAAATTTACATGAATTGAGGTGTGAAAATGGCGATATTCTAAATTTATCACGTGTTGTCTGTTAAAATTTACTCACATGACATCGTATAATTGGTTTGAGATACTATTACTTTATCATGTCAGTTGCATGTAAATTCTTCTCATAACCCGCATCTACACAATGTTTATTTTTTTGTTTAAAGCATCTACACAATTGACATCCTATATTTTGAGCACACAATTCAAACTATTCTAAGTTACAACAGAAAAATAATAACAACTCATTTATGTTTTTTTCCTCGTATACGTTTTTATTTATTTTGTTTGTCATTTTTCGTTTGATTTATTCAAAATGATAGACACCGTATTAATTACAAAATTCATCCTATTTATTACCCCTCTTTTACCAATAGAATTGTGTATACATTTCCATTTTTCAAAACTGGAATTCTCTATGGACTATCTACTACCTCACAGTTTAACGTCAATTTTCATTTCAATATTATAAAAATTGTAGCAAAAACATGAGGTGGCAGAGAGTCAATGAAAATTCCAACTTTTGTGAACAAACGATATTATCCACATTAAGGGGGAGAGAGATGAACTTAGCCTCACAATGGACTAGCAATAATATGGTTCAAATTTGTCTTTGGCATTTTTAGTTTGATTTATTCAAAATGATAGACACCGTATTAATTACAAAATTCATCCCATTTATTACCCCTCTTTTACCAATAGAATTGTGTATACATTTCCATTTTTCAAAACTGGAATTCTCTATGGACTATCTACTACCTCATAGTTTAACGTCAATTTTCATTTCAATATTATAAAAATTGTAGCAAAAACATGAGGTGACAAAAAGTCAATGAAAAATCCAACTTTTGTGAACAAACGATATTATCCACATTAAGGGGGAGAGAGATGAACTTAGCCTCACAATGGGCTAGCAATAATATGGTTCAAATTTGTCTTTGGCAAAAATCGACTCTAAGACCTTTAACTTACAAGTGAAGAGGAATATCAATAAACCGTAGTATCAAGTGGCAAAAGTTATTAAAAGGATTCTCTAAGCATTAATCAAAAAGGAAAATATTATTTTGAATCTGTACAAAATTAAATGGCAACACCCATGAAACGGTCCATTTGCTGCTGAATAATCTCTTTTATTTGTAATTTTGTTAGAAGGAGGCTTTACATGTTACAGTGAAAAGAGCCGTTACATCCTCTTGGCGTTTTCCCAATTTCTATCCTGCATGCATCCCTCTTTTTTTGTATTTATTTTTTTATTGGAAATTGGGAAATTCATAACTTGGGCAAAGATGCCAAACATAACAAGGAGAGCCTACAGGCTACAACGAGGCAAGCAGACAACAAAGCAAAAGAAATACATCGAGCAATTACAAGGAAGACGCATTAGCCAAGCTAACGCGTCGCCCCCTCCACTGCCCCACAACGTTAAGGACAAGGTAAACCATCATTGTGAAGCACATGAACTAACGAAGATGGGGGTCTGTTGACCCAGGTAACATCTCACATCTCCGAACTTCTTTGCTCTGATGATATGAGATACTTTTGCTTTTGAAGAAGTATCTTTCCACAGGTTTATTCTTGAACTGGGTTGGGGAACTTCTTAGCAAGGAAAAGGAGACTTGATCTTGAAGATGAATTAGCACGTTGTCTCCACATGCTTCAAGGTATCATTTTCACTTGCCTTATCTGTTATCCAGGCAGATGTGGCATATTCTTCGGAAGTACATCAGCAGTTGAAGATGAGCACTTGAGAGCGATGCTAGGTAAGCAATCAGGAAGGAGTTCCAGGCAGTCGGTTCTTAGATCGGAAGATTGACACCAAGTGCTGGCTGATTGCTCGCTTTCTCCTTGTCACAAAGACAAGGAAAATGACAGGGAGAAAGCATGATATGAGATACTCTTGCTTTCAACCTTCATGATATGAAATACTTTTGCTCTTGATGACTTGTTTGCAGAGGTACCCCAAGGGATGAGGAACACTGAATGACTCGAGCGGCTTCGTTGGGAATTCATTTTCGGAGATGAAGAGAGGTTGAGTCTGTCTGCCTTGCTGTGAAGGTTGACATTTAATAGGGATTTCTTCATAACTGGTAGCGGCACTATTCTTTTACTCGTGTCGGCAACCGTTGGATGATTAAACAGTATGGCTTCACGTGATTTCTTCTTCATCAGAAATCTTCCACAAATTGCCCGTAATTTCCGCAAAGCTGAGTGTGCATGTGACAGGTGCTGACGAGGCTGAAAAAGACTGGCGCCTCTTCGATATCTGAGATCGGTGCTTCGACAAATTATCCGTGATTTTCGCAAAGCTGAGTGTGCATGTGACAGGTGATGACACGTCTGAAAAAACAAGTGCCTCTTCGATTTCTAAGATCGGCCCGTGGTTTCTGAGCCGCCCATCTTTTGAGAAAGCAGACGTCTCTTCGATCTCTGAACTCGCCTCTTCGATTTCTGAACTCGCCTCTTCAATTTCTGAAGCTCCGTCGAGTACTGATTTTTAAAGAGAGGCACGTATCACATTCCAAAGCACACTTGAATTTTTCGCTTGTAGAAGCTTCCTACTTGCACTTCTAATAACTTGATTTGTCCGACCTCTTCTTTTTCTTCACACTTTCGAATATGTCTTGCCCTTCTGACCATCGTCTTAACTTGAATGTCGGGGAAGATAGTGACATATCTTCTCCAAACAACATTTGGCAGCCGTCCTTCGTATCTCCCAATGGTCTTCTTACAGTTGGGGATTCTACGATGATGAACGATACAACCGCTTCGGTGGTGGCCAGAAATCTTCTCACTCCTAGAGACACCAGGATACTTTCCAGGCGGTCCGACGAGCTGGCTGTTCAGGACTCTCTGGCCTACAACGTCCGATGTGCAGGCTCAGTTTCAAACATGGGCCAACGCCTTCTTGCTCGATCTCGTCAGGTTGAGTAGTTGATGGCTGAGGTGGCCAGTCTTCGGCAAGAGGTCAGAGTTCTTAGGCACGAGAATAAAGAGTTACACATGCTCGCAACTAATTACTCAACAAGCATGAAGAGGAAGCTTGACCAGCTGCAGGAGTCCGAAGTTTAGATTCAAAGTGATCATCAGAGGTTTGTGGCGTTACTCCAGAGGCAACTTCTGCCTTCGTCTTCTGGCGCTTCACCGAGTGTTGAGGCTCCGGATAATCAATCTCTGGTGCTTCGTCTTTCTGGAGCTCCGCCGAGTGATGAGGCGCCTCGCGAGCAATAAAGGCTCATTCCCTTTTTTTTTTTTTTTTTTTTTTTTAAACTCACGTAAAATGTACATTTATGTAAATTTTTAGAGAAATCAATAAACGAGCTTTATTTCATTCAGATGTACATATATACATATATATATATATATACATATATTTTACACAGTGTTTTTGGTGCCACGTACATATATATAATACATACCCACACATATGTGCATACACACACACCCACCTTTTTCTTTTGCTTTTCGGTGGTGTTCACATCCACCATCATGGCCTAAATGATGGCCACCATATATGCTGCTTGCAATGTCCGACACCATGTGAGTTTTATACTCCACAAAATCACAATTTGTATATAACAAATATATGCACACATGGCACCACACCTTCTTTGCCGTCCACTATCCCCAAATTTTCCTTTATATTATTATATATATATATATATATATTCTTTTTCAGAATGGTGCCTGATGCACCATTCCAATTGACAACAAAGAACCCAGGAACATGAGTGTTTGCCAGAGGAGCGAAGTGGAGAGCATGGGTCTTCCACTTGTTTGCTTTTTGTGGCTTTATAAGATGATTGTTGCCTTCTCCCACTTCATCACATAGCAGAGGAGCCATAACTTTCAACCAAATTGACAGTAGAGAGGAAGGAGAAGGTGCGTCGAACCAGGTTGCTCTGGTTCTGCTGTCCTTGTTGCGAATCTTTCTGAGGTAAGGTGCTCCCTCCGTGCTTACTTTCACATAAATCCCAACAGCAGTTTCGTCCTCAGTGTACATGTACATGTGTGTGTGTGTCGTGTACATATATGTTTGTGTTATATATTATATATGTGGGTAGGTGCCGTGTACATATATTAATGATATATATATATAATGTGTTTATTTGTATATGTGTACCTCTTTGATGGGTTTTTTTTTTTTTTTTTTTTTTTTTTGTAGTGTTAGAGGATTGCACTGTCACTGCTCAGCCATTGCATAACCACTGGATTCTTGCTGCCTGTGGCTTGTTGCAGTGCGTCACTTTTCATCGTATGGTGTTGTGCAAAAAGACTGCAACGAGGTTTCGCTGTGTAGTGCCTTTTGATCACAGTTTTCCCTCGGTGGTGCGCTGCCGTGTGGTATTGGGCAAGAGACTGCAGCGGGGCTTTGCTGTGTGATTACATAGCATTTTGGTTCCTCTGCCACTGTAACGTGCTTTGAAGGACCGTCTTGTAGCTGTCATCTCTGCCGTGCTGCTCAAGCTTTGTGGCTGACTTTTCCGTTGCAGTCATGGTGTTTCTCAAGTGCTTTAAAAACAACACCATCACCATTCTTGCGAAGGAAGGCGATCCTCAAGATAGTGGAACGACATTGAAGCTTTATGCGCCACTGACTGGCCCCAAGGCGCTTGTTCTTCCCATAAAAGACAACTTCATGCATATTAAGTCGTGGTCTTCTGAGGTATCTTAGGAGGTGGTAGACTCCGTTCGACCAACTACAAAGACGAAGGTGTGCAAATCGAGGATTCTTATCTTGAACTCTTGCACCATGATCGTGCCAACCCTTTGGTTAAGTCTAAGCTTCTTGGTGATCGTATCCGTAGCGGAGCTATAGCTTGGAATAGCACCCTGTCGACTACTGGAGGAGCCGCCTTCATTGAGTTTTATTGGGAATGTCTTGAAGATGTCTTGAGCCGCTCCAAAGATGTACTTACCAACACAGGCCTTTATCATGCTGTATACGCATCTTTGTTCAGTTATGATCGCCATCATTCCGTCATCCATGCATTCTTTGAGCATTAGTGTTCAGCGACCAACACGCTTCACACGGTTCGAGGGGAGATGTCGATTTCACTTAGGGATCTCCACAAGCTAGGGGGTCTGCCTATCCAGGGAAAATTTTATGACGAGGTTGTTCCTAGTGTGGAGGAGTTTTCTTGTCGCAACAGTCAAGGATTGCCTGCGAGCTGCCGCTATTTGTTCTGGGCGTACCATAAGCTTTTCCAAGAGGCCCCCGGTAAGTCAGGCGTAAAGATTTCTTCGTGGATCCGGTTTTGGTATTGGGATGCCGTGAAGTACAAGAGGCCTTCGAAAAAAAACGGTCGTAACAAGACAACCAGGCCTAAGGGAGACTTTGATCCGTCAGACGTCATTGGTCTAGCTGGGCGCCGTACCCCTAACGAGTCGAGGGCATTTGAGGATCTCGGCGTGGCGTTAGAGCACTTGGAAGAATCTTACTTAGCTGCATTCTTAGCTTGTTGGCTTTGTAAGTTTGTCTTCCCTAAAGACGACGTCAACTTAATTCGTCCTGGAGTCTTCAAAGTTGCTAGCAAGATGGCTGCAGGCGAATCTTTTAGCCTTGCTATTCCGGTCTTAGCCAACATTTACGACGGCTTAAGAGTTGTTTCGGACTTGGCAAGCACTGAAGATCGTGATGCGGTACTTCCTTACCACTACGTGTACGGTTCGTTGGGTGAGTACTTTGGTACTCATTTTTCTTCGTCAACTTTAGACAAGTCTGGACCCTCCGTAGTCAAGTTGGGACATTTGATGACAAAGTATTCTGGCGTTCTTTCTGCGAAGAGTCTCGACGATCAGCAAGCGCAAACATTATTTAGAAGTTGTGAAGGATTGAGGATGGATCGCCTGGCGAGGGTTGGCTCGGTGCGGCGAGACATCATGGATGATTCACATCTCCACCTTTCAAACTTGTCTTACCTTATAAGTCTCCTCTCGGGGTATGTTTCTTTGCAGCAAGAAAACCGATGTATCATTCAGCCGTACAGTCCTCACCGCTTTAGCAAGCAATTTGGTTTTGTCCAAAATATGCCAGGCACGTTGAGGGAGAAAGCTCGATCAGAATCCTTGCAAGCCGTGTATATGCATTGGGAGTCGTGTACCCGTGCATGTACAAATGCTTCTATCACCCTGCCATCCAAGGACGAGTTCAAGAGTAATCCAGTAACCCGTGTTTACGTATGTTGGTGGTCAAAGGTATATTATGAGAATTTAGGGACGGCAAGTGGTACCAATTCTTCCCATTCACGTCATGATGCGTTAAAAGATGGTTGTTCTGTGGTTCCTACGCAGTTGGTACCTTTTGATTGTGCGAATGTCACTCCTTTGCAAGATAGACCTATGGTTTTAGCCCATCAACACTTGCGTCCGTCCTTTCCCCACCTGGATGCTTCTGAAGAGGTGGGTGACGAAGTTGATTCGCACGGAGATGGACCTGTTTTGCGGCTACGCCAACAAGTTTTAAACAAGCGGTCACTCGAAGTCGCTCAGGTTGACAGCGATGTTAATTTTCGTCATAAGAAGAAATGAATGTTTAGGCTTCCTCAATCTGATGGTCGTGTGTTAGATGTACGTATTTCTTTCTCTCTCCTGATTCATTTATTTATTTCATTATTTTAGCTTTCATTTCTAACATCTTTCTTTGTTTTGTTTAGGTTGGGCCTTCTTGTTCTTTTAATCTGGTGACTGCGGGCGTTTACTCCTATACGGACATGCTACTTGGAGGCAATCTACCTACAGATGGGGAGATTGGGGATCCGCCTGGTGCAGAGCTCGTTCAAAATCTGCCCAATTTCCCAAACTTGCCATGTGTAGGTGGAGGCGTACAAGAGTCCATCATGCGTCCAACACATTTGCCAGCTAGTTCGGGGATCTCTTTGAGAGGGCCGAATCTTAGAGGTACTGAGCGAGTCATCCCTCGCATCCGTCTTGGTGCGGCAATGGATATCAAGAACCATATAGAGAAGAGGATTTCTAAATGCCCGTTAGAAGACCTTACGTTGCTTAATGAGGACTTGTCGAAGCTTGTTTCTGTGATTGACAGCCTTAACGTTGATTCTTCATCGTTGAAGATCAAGATTGCCGAACTTATGGCCGCCTCGACTGAGTATTCTTCCTTGCGTGCTATTTCCTTGGAGAAGTTGAGTCCGGATGTTAGAGCTTATCAGCTAGCAACGATAAACTTGTCACTGGCTCAAGTCCGGTCTTCTCAGCAAGCTGCTTCGGGAGATTATCAATTCACAAAGACTTCTTTAACTTTTGTCCAGGTGCGTCTAGATGCGTTGGTGTGAGAGCGAGAGCAGTTGGTAATCGAAGCATCGCAACTTGAAAGTGTTCTCTCGGAGCAGGGAACTACACTTTCTCAGTACTAGGAGGAGATTTTGCGCCTAGAACGAGAGAAAGGCATGACTATGGAGTTGCCCATCTTGTCTCCTACCGAGGTAGAGACTTTAAAAACTTTGGAAGGCTTGCTTGAAGATCGCCTTCGTAGTTTTAGGGACATAGTTTTCAAGTAGTATCTTCTGTTTTTTTTTCTTGTAATAAGGCTTTGGAACCGACTTCTTCTTTTAAAGAAATAAAGTATTTACATTTTTGAAGTTTTGATGGTGTGACTGTACTTGAAGTTTTGAAGTTTCAAGTTGCCTACGTACCCTCAGTTGATGAGGGATCAAGTCATAACGTAGTTCAAATGAGCGATGAATTTAACAATGATTTTGATGATGATTTTGCCGTACACAGTTTATGCTCTTGCGGGCCAGGAGCTTTGGTTCATGCAGTTTAGGCTCGTGCGAACAAAGAGCAGGAGTTGTCGCCTTTTAGGGGTAGTAGCGCTTCAAGAATCTGCCATTGATATGGCCGATCTTCAAGCCGTCTTCCGCCATGATTAAGTAGGCTCCAATGGTGTAGACTTCTTGTATTACGTATGGTTCATCCCATTTTGACGTGAACTTGCTATTTGTCTTGTGAGTTGTGATGATAGGCCTACACAATGAAAGGACGAGATCTCCCATTTGAAAAGAACGAGGGAGAACTTTCTTGTTGAAGGCCTTGGAGAGTCGTGCTTGATAACACTCCAAGTGTTGTTGGGCTTCGAGTTTTTTCTCATCCAGCGCTTCCAGTTCTTGAAGGCGCAACTTTGCATTCTCTTCGTCAGTCAAGCCTTCTTGTATAGTCATCCTTAGCGAGGGGATTTGACTTTCGAGCGGTAGAACAACTTCCAAGTAATATACGAGAGAATAAGGTGTAGCTTGGGTAGGTGTTCTATATGTCATCCTGTATGCCCAAAGTGATTCGCCTATTCTTTCATGCTAGTCTTTCTTTGTTCTGCCGATTACCTTCTTCAGGAGGTTGCACAATGTCTTGTTGAATGCTTCTGCGAGACCATTGGCCGGAGCATGATACATGGAGGATTTGCGCTGCTTGAACTTGTATTTCTCGCAGAGCTCGTCCACGAGTCGGTTAGAGAACTGTTTTCCGTTGTCAGTGATAATGTAGCGAGGCACACCATATCGGTGGATGATATGTTCCTTGATGAAACGGACGACAGTTTCCTTTTTGACTTCTTTCAGGGGTATGGCTTCAGCCCACTTGGAGAAGTAATCTGTTGCATCCAGGATGTAAGATTCTCCTGCAGATGACTTTGGCGCAATTGGTCCTACGACGTCCAATCCCCATGCATCGAATGGCCATGAAGTAGTTGTGGGGTGTAATGGTTCAGGCGGTTGATGTATGAAGTTGGCGTGAAATTTGCAGGCTTGGCACCTTTTGGCGTGTTCTAGGCAGTCCTTTACCATGCTTGGCCAGTTGTAACTCATTCTTTTGAGCAGGAAATGAAGCTTCGGTCCGGACTGATGCGCCCCACATATTCCTGAGTGTGCTTCTTCCATGGCTTGATTGGCTTCTTCCTCGCCTAGGCATCTCAGAAGTACTCCTTCAAAAGATCACCAGTAGAGTGTCCCTTTGTAATAGAGGAAGCGATGTGCTCGTCGACGTACTTCAGAGCGGTGTTTTGGATCATCTGGAAGTATTCCATGCTCCAAGTAGTTGATCAGAGGCTGTCTCCATTCTTCAACGTTGACCGGAAGTATTGAAATAACGTTTGTATCACTTAGTACCATTTCAGTGACAAGCGGGATTACCCATCTTTGGCAGACTGGCACGTTTGCAGCTTCGTCTTCTCCTAATGTCATGCTCAAGGCTAGGTTGGCGAGAGCGTCTGCCATTTGATTCTCTTTTCTTGGCACGTGTTCTAGTGTTACAGCCTCAAACCTTTGTAGCAATTGCGTTGCCAACCGGAAGTATGGGACGAGATCATCTTTCTTCACCTCATATTCAGTTAGGAGTTGATTGATTATGAGCTTGGAGTCGCCATATATCTCAAGGGTTGTGATTTCCATGTTGATTGCCATTTGGAGCCCGATGATCAATGTTTGGTACTCAGCGACGTTTGTTGGAGCATAATTCGCTTAGTTGGAATGAATAAGGTAGTATTTGCCTTTGTGGCGACATGAATACTACTTCTGCCCCCGCTCCGTCTGCTCGTGCAGATCCGTCGAAGAACATCGTCCATGTCGGGAATATGTCGATGTAGAACACCTCATCGTCAGGCAAGTCGTCTGAGATTTTCCAATCGATTGGGATTGGATGGTCAGCAAGGAAGTCTGCTAGCGCTTGTCCCTTGACGGCTTTAGCTGGGACGTAGATGATCTCGTATTGATTGAGAAGCAATGCCCATTTAGCTAGTCGCCCTGTCAAAACTGGCTTGGACATGACGTATTTGACCGGGTCAGCTTTAGCAACCAAGTGGATGGTGTAAGCATGCATGTAATGTCTGAGCTTCTGGATGGCAAACATCAAGGCAAGGCACATTTTTTCTATTGGATAGTAGTTCAACTCAGCGCCGGTGAGCGTTCGACTGAGGTAGTAGAGCGCTCCTTATTTCTGGGATTCATTTTCCTGTGCCAATAGTGCTCCAACTGAACTTTCCTGAGCAGCAATGTACAATATGAGCGGTTTCCCTGGTACAGGTGCCCCCAGGACAAGTGGACTTGATAAATACTTCTTTATGCTTTCAAAAGCATTATTGCATGCTTTGTCTCATACGAACGGAACATCTTTCTTCATGAGTCAACTGAACGGTTGACAACGCCCTGCAAGGTTGGAGATGAAGCGTCTGATGAAGGCTAGCCGTCTTTGTTCTTGGCTCGGGCATGCTTTGAATGGCCTTAATCTTTGATTGGTCCACTTCAATGCCACGATGCTTGACAATGAAGCCAAAGAACTTTCCAGATGTGACGCCAAATGCACACTTTAACGGGTTCATCTTGAGGTTGTATTTTCGCAACCTTTCGAACACTACTGGCAAATCATTCAAGTGATCTGATCTTTTCTTTGTCTTGACCACCACATCGTCTACATAGCATTCTACGTTCTTGTGTAGCATGTCACTGAAGATCTTCTGCATTGCGCGTTGATATGTAGCTCCAGCATTCTTCAGACCAAAGGGCATCACCTTGTAGCAGTAGATACCTTTTGAAGTGCGGAAGGCTGAATTTGATTGTATCCAGAAGAGCCGTCCATGAATGATAGTGCCTCATGGCCAGTGGTTGCGTCCACCATGATTTCAATGATTGGCAAAGGGAAGTCATCCTTTGGGCAAGCATCATTGAGGTCTCGGAAGTCTACGCAAACACGTATTTGTCCAGATTTCTTCAGGACTATGACGATGTTGGAGATCAACTTGGGGTATTGTGATCACTCATATATTTCATGCATTTATACCATCCATTTCTAAAGTCTTTGTGATGTTTTTGTGTTAAAATTGTGGCATTTTACCTTACTTTGTGTTAATGTGCAGTTAATTTTGTTTTAGGATCAATTTCAAGCAAAATGGAGAAAAAGAAATAGAAAAACAAATAAAAGAATTGGAAGTGTGGAGCTTGTCTCCAGGGTGATGTTTTGAAAAATCATTGCCTTATTGTTTAAGGCAACAAAAAGACACAGACAAAGAAGAGTGGAAGGAATAAGAAAAGGAAAGCAAGATAATAAAAGTGAGTGGGAGAGACACTGAAGAGAGGAGTGGGGAGGGACACGGCATAAACAAAGGAAGGAAGTGGAAAGCACTGAGCAGAAAAAGAGAGAGAGGCACGTACTGCGCAGAGAAAGAAAAAGAAAACAATAAAAAAATGAATGGGACACAAAACTGACAGCAGGAAGAAAAAGAATAAAAGAAGGCGCAGAAGAAGAGGCGGGAGGAGAGCGCCAGGTGCAGAGACGGACAGCAGAAAAGAAAAGAATAAGAGCAGAAGCAGAGAAGGGAGCGCGGCGGAAGCACAGAAGCACAGAAGCAGAGGCAGAGCAGAGCAGAGGAACCAAAAACGGGTGTTTTCTTTCTTGTTATTTTTTATGGATAATTTCTTATGTATGAACATAAGTATGTGTAACTAATTTATTATGCTAGAGTGAGGCCATGAGCCGCAACATGAATACGTAGATTTATTTTTCAATTGCTTAAGTGTTGTTACATACTTGTTTTGATATTTTCAATCACTGAATTAAACTATCTATGTGTCTTGATGATTGATCACCATTAGGATGCTTAGAAAAGTTATCGGATGCAATTTTGAACGAATGTCACGTTAAAATTGGTTGTGCTTCTTGTGATTGAGGATTGTACTATCCTAAGGTAAATATCATGCTCTTAGGGATTATATGGTTTAACAAAAGGATTTTCACCAAGATTAATGAATCACTCATGTTTATATTTAATCCAAATGTCATGGATAAGTTGCATGTAGTGGTATGCGTTTTAGCTTGAATGTCACAAGTAAAACATACACAAGGAAAATCCAACCTTCAAAGCATGTGTGTTTTCAATTATTTAAGCAATTGGAATAGCTACGTAGAAGTGTTGTTGGTAAAGGTTGAACTCTAGCATATTGTCAATCTATTTTTCTTCAATCATTTATTTTATCTTGAATTTCTTTATTTACTTGTTTTGTTTAAGTTGAATCATTATTCCTATAAACCAATTCCCATTTTAGATATTTGTTTAAGTCACATCCAGTAATATTTAGTTTCGTCAAATTAGTGTAATTCTTAGAGTTAAATAAGTTAAATACTCAAAAACTCGTAAATTGTTTATATCAGTCCCTGAGGAGATCGACCTTGCTTGAGCCATTCTATACTACAAACACTTGTTCTCTTGCAAGAATTTTCTATGGTTTAACCCTTTGTTTTACAAGTGGTAAAATCGCTATCATATTGCACCTCTCGAATGAAGCCTGCTTCGATCAACTTGTCAATCTCGGCCTCGATTTGTGGGATGAGCTCGGATCGATAACGTCTTTGAGTTTGCTTTATTGGTCGTGTTCCAGGCTTGACTGCAAGATGATGCACAACAATGATAGGGTCGAGGCAGGGCATTTCCTTATAGGTCCAAGCAAAGACGTCCTTGTACTCTAATAGCAGCTGGTAATACTTCTCTATCTCGTCTGCACTTAGTAATGCACTCACGAAGATAGGCTTCTGTTCCTCACTTGTGCCTAAGTTGAGTTCTTTGAGATCGTCAACTGCGGCTTGCCCCCCATCTTCGAGTTGTGACGGTGCTGCAATGACATCTTCCTCGAGGCTTTCATCTTCTTCACCTTCTTGGATTGTGATGTGGAAGACGTCTTGAACCTCCCATTTAGTGCCGTCCTCTTGGGATTGTTGGCATGAAGATTGTCCAGTGTGGATGATGGTACGCCTTCTTACTTTCAATGGTCCATTTGTATCAACCTCCAAGATTGCTTGGCGCTTCATCCTTGAAGGAATTGAGCTTCGAATATCGCTTTTTCTGCTAGCCTGTCGAGTTTTTCTTCTTTTGACATTGTCTCCTTATTTCTAGAAAGCTTCTTGCTGTCTTCAAGTCTTTCCAAAGCTGACCGATGAGGATGAGAGTTAGCCGTGTTGCTTTGCTTCTTAGGTTTTGACAACCTTTCAAAAACAAAGCTTTGGGATGTTGGCATGTTAAGCCTCTTGAAGACAGAGGTTCGGTTTTGACCACCAATGAGATTAAGTGCTGACATTTTGGGCTTTGAGCGATTCATCCTATTGAAGACTGACATCCTAGCTGTGTCAGAGGCAAAACTGCATTCGTTTTGAGCAACTTTACATTATCCATGTGCCGCTGTGCATCAGCTTTGCTTGCTGCAGTTTCAAACGGGGATTGACCATTCTTTCTTCTCGACGTCGGGATGTATCGGAAAACGGGTATGTTTGGCCCATTTGAGGGCGTCCTACTCCCTCTGGTTGTTGCAGGTTTAGCAAGCTCATCGTCGTTTTTGCTTGAAGATGGCTTAGCTTATTCTTCTTGCTTCTTGGGCACGGCTTGCCACTCCTGCTTCTTAGGTGTTGCTTTGCCCATGTATTTGATCTCTTTTGGAAGAGTTTCGAGCACCATGTCTTCATCCATGTAGAACTTGGCGTCTGCGAAATATGATTCGGCTTCGGTGAATGGCTTGGTGTCGCCATAGATCACATTCACTCATTCTCGGTAAAATTTTAAGCATTGGTGAATGGTGGATGGTACTACTCCATTCGCATAGATCCAAGGCCTTCCCAAGAGCAAACCGTAGGAAGTTCTTGCATCAATCACGTGGAATATTGTGCTTGACTTGAGTTCACCAATGGTCATCTCTACTCGGATCATGCACATCGCTATTTGTCCTCCTTGGTTAAAACCTTGGATTAGTAGACGGCTTAGGGATAGTTCATCCACCTTGATGCCGATTGTGGTCATTGTTGACTTTGGCATGATATTTATGGCTGATCCGCCATCCACAAGCATGCGGCTGACTTTGTGCTCCCTTACGTACCTAGAGACGAATAGAGGTCGGTTGTGAGGCTTGGATCCTAGCAGCAAGTCTTCGTCGGTGAAGTGGATTGCGTCCTCGGCGGCACAGCATATGGCACATTCATGTGGCTGAAGCTTCAAGCTTTCGTTCTTGCTTTCTTGCACTTCATGGTCGTCGGAACTTGCCAAGACCGCTGCCAGTGCTCTTCGCATCTTCTTTGGCAACCGGAGCGCTCCCTCGATGCTAAAGTGTGTTGGCAGACCTTCTTCAGTTGTAAGAGTTTTTTCCCCCTCAGTGATGACAGCTTTGCCTTTTGAGGGTTCTTCCATTTCTGCTTCGACCATGTGACATGCAGTGATAGTGTACTGTTGGAAGAAGTCATCCGGGAAGTATTCGTGCAAGGAGACGGGAATACGTAGCTCTTGCTCTATAGGTTCCCCAGCATATGTTGGCTTAGCAGTTCTTATGTTTCTTTTAGGCTTCCTATTGTTGCGGCGGCGGTGCTTTCTCGCTTGCTCCCCCTTTGGCCTTATAGCTTATGGTCTTGGCTTCCTCGTCTTCTTATAGGTCACCAATGTCCACTCTTCGTCATCGTCAGTAGGTGCATCTTGGTTGCTTGCCCCCAGTGACGGTGGTGCAGAAGGTGCAGCGTGGTTTGAGTATTGCCGAGCATGGTCAGGCATTTCTTGAAGAAGCACGGAATCAAATGATCTGAACACGACCGTAGTGGTGTGCGTTGCAGCTGTGTCTTCTAGGTCGAGCTCAATCTGCCCTTGTTGTGCTAACTTCATGATGAGTTCTTTTATGATGAAACACTTGCCCACATGATGACCCACGATACGATGGTACTTGCAGTACTTGGGATCATTGATGCGATTCATCTCTTCAGGGCGTTTGCATTCAGGCAACTCAATCACCTTCTTCTCCAGCAGGTCGTCCAGCATTGCGTCCATGTCGGAGTCCGGAAAAGGGTATACCTTCTGCTCCAGTTCCCTCAAGGTGTTTTTGTACCTATCTTGGGTGTGGGAAGGCTCACTTCTTTTTATCTCCTTTGCTTTGTTATTGAAAGAGATTTTGACGGGTGCGGACGAGGTCTTGATATGGGTGGTATTGGTGGTAAAAGCTTCCTTGGCGGGCTTTTTCCCATGATTGTCTGCTCTTAAAGTAAACACCTTATCCCTTTTGAAATCGGTGATTGGCTCCTTCTTTCCATGGTGAGCGATGCTCAGTTCCATGTCGTGGGCACGAGTGGCTAATTCTTCAAAAGTATGTGGTTTGATACCTTGAAGGATGTATTGTAAACCCCATTGCATGCCCTGGATGCACATCTCGATTGAAGAAATCTCGGAGAGCCTGTCCTTACAGTCGAGGCTTAGATTACGCCATCGGTTGATGTAGTCCATGACTGGTTCTTCCCTCCATTGCTTCGTGCTCGTCAGCTCTAGCATACTCACAGTGCGGCGGGTACTGTAGAAGCGGTTGAGGAATTCCCTTTCCAACTGTTCCCAGCTGTTGATGGACTCGGGCTCCAGGTCCGTGTACCACTCAAAGGCGTTTCCTTTTAACGAGCGCACAAACTGCTTGGCGAGGTAATCTCCTTCTGTCCCTGCATTGTTGCAGGTTTCGACGAAATGTGCGACATGTTGCTTCGGGTTTCCTTTTCCGTCAAATTGCATAAACTTCGGCGGTTGATAACCTATCGGCATCCTTAAGGCGTCGATCTTCCTGGAGTAAGGCTTCGAGTACAACGTGGAGGCATGAGAGCTCCATTCGTACTGTGCCTTGATGGTGTTGGTGATCATCTATTGCAGCTGCTGGATAGAAAGAGATCCCATAAGTGCCGCTGCTTGGTCTGGCTCCGGCTTCACATCGATTTTCTTCACGGGAGGCTCATCTTCTTCGCTAGCTCATCTCTTTAGTGGATCATCCTCTGGGTCGGGTTTCTCGCCGTCTTGCACCTCCAGTCGGTTGACTAGTGCTGCAATTTGCAAGTCTTTTTCTTCCACAGTTCGGGTTAGCCTTACGATTGCTTCATTCATTTGAGCCAGCTGCTCATCGATTGAAGTTGCTCTAGTGGTCATGACTTGCATGGTTGAACTGCCGCTTGAATCAGCATCGTAGAGCATGGATTCGGAGTATTTCCTTGGGCTTCCCCCCCTTGGTGCCCTTAGTGAGGCTAAGGTGATCACAGGTTCGTGCCTTGGGTGCTCTTGTTCCCTTGGCAGAGTTGATGCAGAGGTGAAAGAGGCGGCAGAAGTAGCTCTTGCCTTGCTTCGAGTCGTGATGCCCAAAGTGACACCACTTGCGACGAAGACGCTCTTGTTATTTGCACACTTTAACGGGTTCATCTTGAGGTTGTATTTTCCCAACCTTTCGAACACTACTGGCAAATCATTCAAGTGATCTGATCTTTTCTTTGTCTTGACCACCACATCGTCTACATAGCATTCTACGTTCTTGTGTAGCATGTCACTGAAGATCTTCTGCATTGCGCGTTGATATGTAGCTCCAGCATTCTTCAGACCAAAGGGCATCACCTTGTAGCAGTAGATACCTTTTGGAGTGCGGAAGGCTGAATTTGATTGTATCCAGAAGAGCCGTCCATGAATGATAGTGCCTCATGGCCAGTGGTTGCGTCCACCATGATTTCAATGATTGGCAAAGGGAAGTCATCCTTTGGGCAAGCATCATTGAGGTCTCGGAAGTCTACGCAAACACGTATTTGTCCAGATTTCTTAAGGACTATGACGATGTTGGAGATCAACTTGGGGTATTGTGATCACTCATATATTTCATGCATTTATACCATCCATTTCTAAAGTCTTTGTGATGTTTTTGTGTTAAAATTGTGGCATTTTACCTTACTTTGTGTTAATGTGCAGTTAATTTTGTTTTAGGATCAATTTCAAGCAAAATGGAGAAAAAGAAATAGAAAAACAAATAAAAGAATTGGAAGTGTGGAGCTTGTCTCCAGGGTGATGTTTTGAAAAATCATTGCCTTATTGTTTAAGGCAACAAAAAGACACAGACAAAGAAGAGTGGAAGGAATAAGAAAAGGAAAGCAAGATAATAAAAGTGAGTGGGAGAGACACTGAAGAGAGGAGTGGGGAGGGACACGGCATAAACAAAGGAAGGAAGTGGAAAGCACTGAGCAGAAAAAGAGAGAGAGGCACGTACTGCGCAGAGAAAGAAAAAGAAAACAATAAAAAAATGAATGGGACACAAAACTGACAGCAGGAAGAAAAAGAATAAAAGAAGGCGCAGAAGAAGAGGCGGGAGGAGAGCGCCAGGTGCAGAGACGGACAGCAGAAAAGAAAAGAATAAGAGCAGAAGCAGAGAAGGGAGCGCGGCGGAAGCACAGAAGCACAGAAGCAGAGGCAGAGCAGAGCAGAGGAACCAAAAACGGGTGTTTTCTTTCTTGTTATTTTTTATGGATAATTTCTTATGTATGAACATAATTATGTGTAACTAATTTATTATGCTAGAGTGAGGCCATGAGCCGCAACATGAATACGTAGATTTATTTTTCAATTGCTTAAGTGTTGTTACATACTTGTTTTGATATTTTCAATCACTGAATTAAACTATCTATGTGTCTTGATGATTGATCACCATTAGGATGCTTAGAAAAGTTATCGGATGCAATTTTGAACGAATGTCACGTTAAAATTGGTTGTGCTTCTTGTGATTGAGGATTGTACTCTCCTAAGGTAAATATCATGCTCTTAGGGATTATATGGTTTAACAAAAGGATTTTCACCAAGATTAATGAATCACTCATGTTTATATTTAATCCAAATGTCATGGATAAGTTGCATGTAGTGGTATGCGTTTTAGCTTGAATGTCACAAGTAAAACATACACAAGGAAAATCCAACCTTCAAAGCATGTGTGTTTTCAATTATTTAAGCAATTGGAATAGCTACGTAGAAGTGTTGTTGGTAAAGGTTGAACTCTAGCATATTGTCAATCTATTTTTCTTCAATCATTTATTTTATCTTGAATTTCTTTATTTACTTGTTTTGTTTAAGTTGAATCATTATTCCTATAAACCAATTCCCATTTTAGATATTTGTTTAAGTCACATCCAGTAATATTTAGTTTCGTCAAATTAGTGTAATTCTTAGAGTTAAATAAGTTAAATACTCAAAAACTCGTAAATTGTTTATATCAGTCCCTGAGGAGATCGACCTTGCTTGAGCCATTCTATACTACAAACACTTGTTCTCTTGCAAGAATTTTCTATGGTTTAACCCTTTGTTTTACAAGTGGTAAAATCGCTATCATATTGCACCTCTCGAATGAAGCCTGCTTCGATCAACTTGTCAATCTCGGCCTCGATTTGTGGGATGAGCTCGGATCGATAACGTCTTTGAGTTTGCTTTATTGGTCGTGTTCCAGGCTTGACTGCAAGATGATGCACAACAATGATAGGGTCGAGGCAGGGCATTTCCTTATAGGTCCAAGCAAAGACGTCCTTGTACTCTAATAGCAGCTGGTAATACTTCTCTATCTCGTCTGCACTTAGTAATGCACTCACGAAGATAGGCTTCTGTTCCTCACTTGTGCCTAAGTTGAGTTCTTTGAGATCGTCAACTGCGGTTTGCCCCCCATCTTCGAGTTGTGACGGTGCTGCAATGACATCTTCCTCGAGGCTTTCATCTTCTTCACCTTCTTGGATTGTGATGTGGAAGACGTCTTGAACCTCCCATTTAGTGCCGTCCTCTTGGGATTGTTGGCATGAAGATTGTCCAGTGTGGATGATGGTACGCCTTCTTACTTTCAATGGTCCATTTGTATCAACCTCCAAGATTGCTTGGCGCTTCATCCTTGAAGGAATTGAGCTTCGAATATCGCTTTTTCTGCTAGCCTGTCGAGTTTTTCTTCTTTTGACATTGTCTCCTTATTTCTAGAAAGCTTCTTGCTGTCTTCAAGTCTTTCCAAAGCTGACCGATGAGGATGAGAGTTAGCCGTGTTGCTTTGCTTCTTAGGTTTTGACAACCTTTAAAAAACAAAGCTTTGGGATGTTGGCATGTTAAGCCTCTTGAAGACAGAGGTTCGGTTTTGACCACCAATGAGATTAAGTGCTGACATTTTGGGCTTTGAGCGATTCATCCTATTGAAGACTGACATCCTAGCTGTGTCAGAGGCAAAACTGCATTCGTTTTGAGCAACTTTACATTATCCATGTGCCGCTGTGCATCAGCTTTGCTTGCTGCAGTTTCAAACGGGGATTGACCATTCTTTCTTCTCGACGTCGGGATGTATCGGAAAACGGGTATGTTTGGCCCATTTGAGGGCGTCCTACTCCCTCTGGTTGTTGCAGGTTTAGCAAGCTCATCGTCGTTTTTGCTTGAAGATGGCTTAGCTTATTCTTCTTGCTTCTTGGGCACGGCTTGCCACTCCTGCTTCTTAGGTGTTGCTTTGCCCATGTATTTGATCTATTTTGGAAGAGTTTCGAGCACCATGTCTTCATCCATGTAGAACTTGGCGTCTGCGAAATATGATTCGGCTTCGGTGAATGGCTTGGTGTCGCCATAGATCACATTCACTCCTTCTCGGTAAAATTTTAAGCATTGGTGAATGGTGGATGGTACTACTCCATTCGCATAGATCCAAGGCCTTCCCAAGAGCAAACCGTAGGAAGTTCTTGCATCAATCACGTGGAATATTGTGCTTGACTTGAGTTCACCAATGGTCATCTCTACTCGGATCATGCACATCGCTATTTGTCCTCCTTGGTTAAAACCTTGGATTAGTAGACGGCTTAGGGATAGTTCATCCACCTTGATGCCGATTGTGGTCATTGTTGACTTTGGCATGATATTTATGGCTGATCCGCCATCCACAAGCATGCGGCTGACTTTGTGCTCCCTTACGTACCTAGAGACGAATAGAGGTCGGTTGTGAGGCTTGGATCCTAGCAGCAAGTCTTCGTCGGTGAAGTGGATTGCGTCCTCGGCGGCACAGCATATGGCACATTCATGTGGCTGAAGCTTCAAGCTTTCGTTCTTGCTTTCTTGCACTTCATGGTCGTCGGAACTTGCCAAGACCGCTGCCAGTGCTCTTCGCATCTTCTTTGGCAACCGGAGCGCTCCCTCGATGCTAAAGTGTGTTGGCAGACCTTCTTCAGTTGTAAGAGTTTTTTCCCCCTCAGTGATGACAGCTTTGCCTTTTGAGGGTTCTTCCATTTCTGCTTCGACCATGTGACATGCAGTGATAGTGTACTGTTGGAAGAAGTCCTCCGGGAAGTATTCGTGCAAGGAGACGGGAATACGTAGCTCTTGCTCTATAGGTTCCCCAGCATATGTTGGCTTAGCAGTTCTTATGTTTCTTTTAGGCTTCCTATTGTTGCGGCGGCGGTGCTTTCTCGATTGCTCCCCCTTTGGCCTTATAGCTTATGGTCTTGGCTTCCTCGTCTTCTTATAGGTCACCAATGTCCACTCTTCGTCATCGTCAGTAGGTGCATCTTGGTTGCTTGCCCCCAGTGACGGTGGTGCAGAAGGTGCAGCGTGGTTTGAGTATTGCCGAGCATGGTCAGGCATTTCTTGAAGAGGCACGGAATCAAATGATCTGAACACGACCGTAGTGGTGTGCGTTGCAGCTGTGTCTTCTAGGTCGAGCTCAATCTGCCCTTGTTGTGCTAACTTCATGATGAGTTCTTTTATGATGAAACACTTGCCCACATGATGACCCACGATACGATGGTACTTGCAGTACTTGGGATCATTGATGCGATTCATCTCTTCAGGGCGTTTGCATTCAGGCAACTCAATCACCTTCTTCTCCAGCAGGTCGTCCAGCATTGCGTCCATGTCGGAGTCCGGAAAAGGGTATACCTTCTGCTCCAGTTCCCTCAAGGTGTTTTTGTACCTATCTTGGGTGTGGGAAGGCTCACTTCTTTTTATCTCCTTTGCTTTGTTATTGAAAGAGATTTTGACGGGTGCGGACGAGGTCTTGATATGGGTGGTATTGGTGGTAAAAGCTTCCTTGGCGGGCTTTTTCCCATGATTGTCTGCTCTTAAAGTAAACACCTTATCCCTTTTGAAATCGGTGATTGGCTCCTTCTTTCCATGGTGAGCGATGCTCAGTTCCATGTCGTGGGCACGAGTGGCTAATTCTTCAAAAGTATGTGGTTTGATACCTTGAAGGATGTATTGTAAACCCCATTGCATGCCCTGGATGCACATCTCGATTGAAGAAATCTCGGAGAGCCTGTCCTTACAGTCGAGGCTTAGATTACGCCATCGGTTGATGTAGTCCATGACTGGTTCTTCCCTCCATTGCTTCGTGCTCGTCAGCTCTAGCATACTCACAGTGCGGCGGGTACTGTAGAAGCGGTTGAGGAATTCCCTTTCCAACTGTTCCCAGCTGTTGATGGACTCGGGCTCCAGGTCCGTGTACCACTCAAAGGCGTTTCCTTTTAACGAGCGCACAAACTGCTTGGCGAGGTAATCTCCTTCTGTCCCTGCATTGTTGCAGGTTTCGACGAAATGTGCGACATGTTGCTTCGGGTTTCCTTTTCCGTCAAATTGCATAAACTTCGGCGGTTGATAACCTATCGGCATCCTTAAGGCGTCGATCTTCCTGGAGTAAGGCTTCGAGTACAACGTGGAGGCATGAGAGCTCCATTCGTACTGTGCCTTGATGGTGTTGGTGATCATCTATTGCAGCTGCTGGATAGAAAGAGATCCCATAAGTGCCGCTGCTTGGTCTGGCTCCGGCTTCACATCGATTTTCTTCACGGGAGGCTCATCTTCTTCGCTAGCTCCTCTCTTTAGTGGATCATCCTCTGGGTCGGGTTTCTCGCCGTCTTGCACCTCCAGTCGGTTGACTAGTGCTGCAATTTGCAAGTCTTTTTCTTCCACAGTTCGGGTTAGCCTTACGATTGCTTCATTCATTTGAGCCAGCTGCTCATCGATTGAAGTTGCTCTAGTGGTCATGACTTGCATGGTTGAACTGCCGCTTGAATCAGCATCGTAGAGCATGGATTCGGAGTATTTCCTTGGGCTTCCCCCCCTTGGTGCCCTTAGTGAGGCTAAGGTGATCACAGGTTCGTGCCTTGGGTGCTCTTGTTCCCTTGGCAGAGTTGATGCAGAGGTGAAAGAGGCGGCAGAATTAGCTCTTGCC
The DNA here is from genome assembly GCA_035220775.1 of Malus fusca. NCBI lineage: Eukaryota > Viridiplantae > Streptophyta > Magnoliopsida > Rosales > Rosaceae > Malus > Malus fusca. The sequence goes on along the minus strand of CM069073.1, from coordinate 20,180,219 downwards.
TTGCTTCGAGTCGTGATGCCCAAAGTGACACCACTTGCGACGAAGACGCTCTTGTTCTTTGCGCCGATTGCAGGAACAGTTTGAGCCTTCCTTGATGCCATTAATTTTGGAAGTGTGCTTTGAATTTCTTGAACGGAGAAAGAGATGAGAGGTAGAGATAGTCCCACCAGGCGTGCCAAATTTGTAAACACGAAATTTTCCTGAAACAAACGAGACAAGAACACGTGTACAAAATAATATTTGTATTTGATGATTTTGGGTTACAATCTCTCTCAAATTTGATCCTCTGATTCGATCTCCGTAAGGTGTTGATTTGTGGATGTGCGATTGATCCAAAGGGTCGTTGGGCTTGATCTAAGGATGAACGTTCTTCAAGGGCCGTGGGCTTGATCTTTGAAGGTGGATTTGAGCGGATCTTCAAGGAGCCGTTGGGGCTTGATCTTGAGGATGAGCGTTTCTTCAAGGGCCGTTTAGGCTTGATCTTGAATAACGGTGATGAACGGATCTTCAAGGGCTTTTGGGCTTTGATCTTGAAGGACGGTTGGATGTATGGATTTGTCGACGTTGTTGATCCAAAGGGTCGTTGGGGCTTGATCTTAGGATGAACGGATGATGAACGATGAACACTTTCTTCAAGGGCCGTCGGGGCTTGATCTTGAATTTGTGGAAGTTCTTTAAGGGCCTTTGGGGCTTGATCTTGAATTGGTGGAAGTTCTTCAAAGGGTCGTCGGGGCTTGATCTTGAAGGTGGATGATTGTTGATCCAAGGGTCGTCGGGGCTTGATCTTGGAAGACGATGAACGAAGAACGAAGAGGGCTTTCTTGATTCTTCGGGAACCTGGATGCTTGAGAGCTTCGGAGTTTCAGAGTTTCAGAGCTTCAAGGTTTTGGTGTAATATGAATTGGTCCTGAATTGAATGTATTGGCTTCCTATTTATAGAATTTTCCAAGGCCTAATTTTGAATATAATATGCAGATGAAATAAATCGTTTCTGCCAGGTGTTGACACGTGTCCTATTTGATGACTTTTCCGACTCATTTCAATTTTTCGTCGAGTCACACGCTACGTGTAAAATTTATGTAATACATTTGCGTTGAAACTTTGATTTATCGGTCAACATTTATTTACCAAAATTTCGATGTCTACACTATTGTAAAGCTTCCAACTAATTTCGACCTAAAAATTTCAAATATCGCTATACCCATAACCGAATTTTGCATTCAAAATTCCAAAAATTCTGGAAAATTTTGAAATAGAATTGAAATGCATCCTCAAATTTGGAAATATATTGGTATTTCAAGCTTGAACTAAAATCATAATAAAAATGAATGGTGAAATTCTAAAACAATTTCGAAATGGAATTAGAATCCCCTAGTTCCAACCGGTCCCCCATCCAGAAGTCCGACATATTCCGACCAAAAAGTTTCGTCTCATCCACCCTTGAATTCAATATCAAGGACTGAGATTGAAACGTTAAAAGCACATCATTTTAATCTCCACTCTTGATACAAATTCAAAATTGATCACGTCACTTTTTGTCGTAACATAGCATTAAAAACAAAGTTCGAAACCTTTTGGCAAACCTAACAACGTACTACACACAAACATAACACGAAAACTATTGAGCAGAAGAAATGGACCAAGCAGAAAAAAGAAGAAAATCGATGCAACTTTCAATCCAAGTAGAAGCGAGTCCACACCAACTACGTTGTGGATGCTGGTCCATTTTTTGCACTGGCAAACAAACGACCAGGTGAAAACAGCATTTGGGATAACACCGAGTTGTAGTTACAAGGTCAGTAAAACAGTAAACTGAAATTTACTACTGTCAAATGATGCCATACCTACCTTGTATCTAACTATCAGAAGTCCCTCAACAAATGTTAACAGGAAAAACGGAGGATCTGCGCCATGCAAAGTTGTCTCGTGCATTGTATTGGCAGTTTGTTTACTTGTAGTACATGAAGACAATGCTGAAGATAAAAAACCCAACCATCTGCAGAATTGAAACCAAACGGTTGGTGTGGACTTATCGAGAAATAAGATCACAAGAGAGGGAGAGAGAAAGAGAGAGTACTGTGGTAAATGAAGCTCCATAATAGGGGAAAGCAGTGGGGATAAATCGTTCATATTCATTATGTCGGAAAGGCCGCACAGGAATCTGCAATTTAACATTTTTGACAAAGGTAATATATAATAAGTGACTAATCGTGAGCTAACTTTTAGCAGCTTAAAAAATGAATGCACTACTCATAGAATAACAATAACATTCATGGTTTTATTGAAGAAATTTATCATTTTCCAAAAAAAAAAAAGAAAAAGAAATTTATCATAGAGACCTCAATATGATTAAACTTTTACTTCCAACTATCTACAAGTTTAAGGTTAAGACAGTGGTGGCACAACCTTAGAATTTCAGACAACCACTTTTCAAATCTTATGATGTTTCCCTATATTAGCAGTTGAGCACCTTAACAACCCCCCACCACAGCAAGCAATGATCAGTATCAAACTATCATGTATGCATTTTCACATTGTATTTATCTTATTATTAGCTATGACATGGTCACTTAAATGCCTAACTATTTGATAGATTCCTCGTTTCATGGGAACTAAAAAAATATATTCGTTCGTTCTTTATATAAGCCATCACAAAATGAAAACTAGGGCTCTCAAACAATATGATTAAGTCAGTAGTGGAAACACAGAGACTTCATAAAACTTACGAAGCCATGATAACAGTCAAAATTCTTTGTCGAGAAGGAAAGGAAAGTAGAAAGGTGTCTAAGCCAAAAGCTGACCTGTTTGGATAGGGATAAGCTAGTGTACCCAAGCCTGTGATAGTCAACCTTGAACTGGAAAACCCCATAAACGTCAGGCACCTTGAATGACGTATGGTACTGACCCTGAAAAACCAAATATACTTGTAAAAGAAAATTCTATATAGTTACAATACCAAGTCCAAACATGGCCTTCTGGCAAGAGTACCTTCTGATCAGTTTCTAGAGTTTTTAGCACAAAAGGGCTCATCATGAAGAACTGCACTTGAACATCATTCGCCACATACGGTTCCCAGCTCTTTCCAGACCACTCATATATCTCAATATAATAGTCCTGCAAATATAAATGACTAAATGATTTCAGATAATTCCGGCTACTTATAAATCATAACATCAGAAAAATGTACAAGACAGACCATTACACGTAGACAGAGTGTAGAGGCATTACCAGGTCATCGTTAATCCTATAGATTGCAGGTTCATTATTTTCTCCAACTTTATTGTGTCTAACATTGACAGCCTGGAAATAAACACCATGAATTAACACAAGACAGACCATTGCACAAGGAGATAAGATCATAAGTACCTAAACATATCATATAGAAACTGAAAGTAATTGTAGTTGATAACTGTATCACAAACTCAAAGCTTCATTTAACTTTTTGAGCTCAAAAAAGATGGAAAACCATTTAGACAGTAATAATTCATGATTTATTACCTTTAGATGACCTCTTTCATGGAAGATCCATTTGCTAAGTTCAGTCACAAATTGTTCATTACCAGACTTCTCAAATCTGTGATCAAAAGTTTCAAGATAATGTGAATTTGCTGCCTTGACCAAGCCACCGTTGAGTTAGTATCCAACCATTTTCAACACAAACAAAAGGGTAGGTGAAATACGAGTCCATGAGAATGAAAATGAGATTACAAAAGTATTCACAGCAAGCCTTTTTTGAATCTTCAGATCACATATACTCTTTCTTTTCTTTAGAGAGAATCTAAATGAAATTAGGTTTCCCAACTTAAAGTGTGTTCAAATATACGTAGGTAATAGGTATGATGAAAGCAACCTATAACCAAAAGCCTAACAAATTAATTGGACCATAGGAAGAAAAATGGTCGTTAGAAGTTTTTACTCACTTATTTGAGTTCCCAACCTTCTGCACGGCCGATCTGAACAATCTGAATTACATGCAAAAATCACAAGCAAATTTTATCAATAAAAATCAACTAATGCCACAGAAATCTTCAGTGACAAATGTATCCATATAATCATTATAATACATACTTGTTGCTAAACATATCTGTAGAGCCGGAAATCAGAACTCGAGCATTGTTTCTGGCCTGCATTTTAAGATTTCAAATCCACTCCATCAAGTGGAACAAATCGAATATTACTCACATATTCTAACTCGTTCTTGAATAAGTAAATAACCAATGTGGCATGTGACAGTGTGAAAAGGAACAAAAAGAAAATTGTCCAATGCTCATAAGTTCATAACAGACTTCCACATCATGGTTCAAGGGTGGAGGCAAGCATATCATGGATAAATGTTATTTCCAGTACAGAGAAAGAACTTACTTGCAGAACAGACACTAATGAAATAGCAGATCCGGTAAGTGATGGAGGGTAGGACAATCTGGCATTTGGGTTGGCAGAATATGCTGAAGGGGATGCTGAAAGAACTTTCAAAACCTAAAATATACCATTGACCATATAAAACAGTAATCCATATTCTTAGAGCCATTAAAACCCATAGAATTGCATAAACTTTAAAGAAAAATTAGGGTTAGGCTGCATTAAGGGAAAAAGTTTAGAACTTAAAATGTATATTGGAGCTTACCAAGCTATTGGAAGCACTTAATGAGTGCGCAATCCCTTTGAAAAGTACAGGGGCCTGTTTCACAGAATATATAAGACATTGGTATTAACATTTAATAATAATCTAAAGCGCAATGCAAATTGCTGAAATTTGAATGCAACAATTTTACAATTATAAATTTCATTTCCCATGTTAGAATTTAGCAATGTGGGCATATGCAGCTACAAATTATTTAGTAACAAACTACTTTTATGAAAATTAAACCAACCTCGAACTTCTTCTTTCCCAGAATCACATCCGATTGAATAAAATCGTCACTGGCAATCAAAGTATGGTCTCCTTGGGTCTCCAACACCGCGTAATTGGTGTGATCAATAACCACAGCCGACGAATCCTGCACCATATTAAAACAAATTCAGCAATGATTTTGTTTTCCAATTTACCTAAACGGACCAAGTTTCCAAATTTTACACAAACCTCATCGAAATTGACCCCGCATTGCTTGGCAATACTCCGAATCAAATCAGATGCAGAGGCATCAGCCGTCAAGATCAAGTCGTGCCCAGCGTCAACGAAATCGAGCACGGACTGCACATCCAGAGCTCCTCCAAAACCTTAAATCCCAACCAATTCAAATCACATTTCAACGCAAATCAAGAAATTAAGTAGAATGTGGTGATTCTAATTTCTGAATTTCTGATCGATGAACTTACTGTGGGCGGAGGGGGAGAAGAGAACGAGGCCGTCGTACAAGTACTGGCCATAGCGCTGGAGCGAGACCTTGGGGTCTTCAGTGAGCTTGAAGTCGAGATCGAAGCCGCGGGAGGTGAGGGAGTGGAAGAAGATGGAGTGAGAGGACTGGAGAGAGTGGTCGTCGAGGAGCACGAGGAGGCGGCGGTGGGTTGGGGATTCCGGAGAGAATGAGAGACAGACGAAGGGGAGAACTGTGAGGACGGTGACCAAGACGGAGAGGTTCGGCATTGTTGGTCTTCCTTCTTCTTCTTCGTCGATCTCTGTGTGGTTAGGGTTTTGCAGAGATGGTAATTGACCGTTGAAAACGGGTTTTGGCGCAAGGACTTCGCACGTGCTAAACTGTATATTACTTTTTTATTTTTCATGAAATAATCCTAATTACAAAATACACCAATTAAATATGAAAATGAATGTGTTATTCACATATTTATTTTTATTTCTCACAAACTTCTTTTAATTTTTGTCTTTTGATCATCTTCAATTCATTTGATCCAACGGTCAAATTAAAAAAGTATGTTAAAAGTAAAAAAAAAATATATATATATATGTGGATATCACATTCCATATGAAAATTAGTATTTAAATTTCAAAATTTCGTAAATTAACGTAGTGAAGTTATCCTCTTTTAATTTTGAAGCTATGGTTTCATTGTTCAAACATAAAACGCATTGTAGCAAAGATTTATGAGCAATTTTTCTTTTAGAACTTTTTATATTATGATTTTATTGATTCATATGTTATAATGTTAATGGACGATAAATTTATAATAATAATAATAAATAGCACGTGACGTATTGTTATTTGTCACTCATTCTCAATTTATAACGGTTGGATACAAGAAAAATAAACTAACTATCTATTAATCAATAATAATACATTACATAACTTTCAAAATTAGCCCTTGACATACTTTTTATATTAGTTAATTGTTAGTTAATATACTTATTTTATAAAATAAATTTACAATATGGTCTGAAAAAATTATTTTACCTAACGTTACGATCAAATCACGAGAGGTGGAGCGATGGACTGGGTTTCAAACATGTTCCTTCTCCAAGAAAAAGAAGGAGCGTAGAAATAAGAGAAAATTAGAATTAGATGCCTCATTTTAGATTTTTGTAGACTAAACATTTATACTTTTTGAGTTTTTGATTAAGCTTTTGAAATATTTGATTAAAATACTTGAACTACTTCAGATTAATTGAAATTAATTTACATTTAAATATCTGTTATATATTTTAAATAATTTCAACTATATTTAAGTAAAAAAATTTAAACTTTTCAAATCTAAATGTACACACATACCAACATTAAATGAATACGTACCAACCCAAATTAAAACGAGACGACTGTACCAAAAAGTCCCTAGAAATAAATAAAGCGAGACACGAATAGTACTCTGTCGCCTGTAGCAGCGTAGACCCCAGAGAGGCCAATCATCCAAACCTCCTCCCAGAACTCCTAAACGACATCGTTCATTTCCATTTCAGCTTCCCGCTCCCTCTCTCTCCTCACTTTCCCGCTCACCCACAAAGTCGTCTTCTCTGCAGGTTCTTCTCTAGCAGGTCAGCATCTACTCATCTCAACAATATACTTTATGTATATTATATAGATGTATGTATATGTCTGCAAGTTTCTTTCTTTCTGTTGCTTTGCTATCTTTTCCAGGAAATCCAATCAGCAGATGCTTAAAGTATTGAGATTTCTTCGTTTTTGGAATCTGATTGGTTGATGATTACGTCTGTAAATTTTTGGGGGTTATTGTGTTTTAGTTCTTGGTTGTTCCTTTTGAGCAAGATTTTGAATTTTTGTTTCCCTTTTAGCAATTTATGATGCTTGTTTATTTGATTATTGTAGAGAAGTGGTGTTAATTTGAAACGGGTTTTATAGAAAGGAGTAAATTTAATGTTCGTTTGGTTATTTTCAAGGTTTCCACATGAAATTTCAGTGCATCGATCTGCTTGCTTTGGTCGACCAGCATGATTGTTGTTATGCAGCACAAATATATAATCGCTTTAGGACTTTTAGGATAATTGTGTTCTTTTTCACTTTTTCAGGAGATATGATTAGTGTTCGTGCCAGGAATTTCCGTCGGGGAAGCTTCCTGGGCGACGAGCACACAGCTCCCCGGGAGAGTGTTTCGGCGTCGGTTGAGAGCTGCTGTCGGGCTGGGCTCGTCGGGCAAGTCTTGTCGGGCAAGGCTTGTCGGGCAAGGCTGAAAGAGAAGGACAGCGTTAACTTTGAAAGGTGCCTTCATGGGGCCTTAGGTGTAGGCCTTAAGGCTCACAATCAAGGTTAACTTTTGGATGTTCAGGCGTGCCACTACCATCTTTAGCATGACAGATGTAGAACGGATATTGAATCCAAAATACGTATATCTACATATCTATATGCATCCGCGAGACCGTATTAATTATGACAGGTGTCTTTGTGGGGCCTTAAATATAGGCCTTGAGGCTTCAAATTCATAATCAATCCATCTCTTGGATATATATATATGCTGCTTTTATTGTAGCGCGTAATATCACCATCGTTTATACTTCTGACTAGCCAGCCCGCAGAGCTTAGAACGAATTCAAATAGGTGCCTTTGTGGGGCCTTAGGTATAGGCCTTGAGGCTTCCTATCAGAAGTCGTTCCATACTCAAACGTTCTAGCCCGCAGAGCTTAGAACGAATTCAAATAGGTGCCTTTGTGGGGCCTTAGGTATAGGCCTTGAGGCTTCCTATCAGAAGTCGTTCCATACTCAAACGTTCTAGTGATAATCATAATACAACAGTGGTAAAACTACTAAATCAGTCGATTACTTGCGCCCCAAGTAACTTCGGACTTCTTTGTTTATCAAGGATTGTCGTGGATGGGTTAAGTCCACATAAAGTTCTTTTTTATGCCTTGAGACCAAGGACTTTTACATGATCACTCTTCTATGTCAAGGAAGTTAGAACTTAGATCTGATTTAAATAGTGAAGACATCTTTAAATCGGATTCAAGAACTGAAAGACTCTTTTAATCATCATGTTATTTGAAATAACTCGAACACAACTAAAAGCATACAACATAATGCTAGTTTAATAACTGAAAGGACAAAACCAAGAAGGGACGGGCAAGGTTTTCACCTTGTCGGGCAAAACTGGGCGTCTTGCGACTTCTTGGGTTTTAAGGTTGGACATGAGGCTTGAGAGTTTAGAAGAAAAGGGTTTTTGGGAAGGAAATCGATACTACGACAAGCGTTTGACAAGGTAGCAGAGCTGATAAAAAGAGTTAGGAGTGATCCCGAGAGGGATGAAGGCTTTTGGCTGACTACAGCTATTGTTTGAAGGCAAATCTGGTTTTGAGCAGAGTTTGTGCTTTTGTTTGTTTGTTTGAGTGTCCTCAATCCTGATTTCTCTTTCTTCTTTTATAGACAAACCAGCGTGCCTTCCTGTAGCAGCAAGCTTGCCCGAATGCGGTTTGAGGATGATGACTCATTGGCTTTTTTACATAAAATGCCAACATAAAGTACTTTATGGGCTGTGTAGCTGATCAGTCTATACTACTTGGTCCTTGGGTAGGTGGGCAAGTGGCCTTTGTGAGCTGTACCAAGGCAGAGGAGGCCCCTTCCTGCCTTCCTGGGCTTCGGCTGGACCACTGGGCTTTGACCGACTCTTCCTTCAAGCTTCTTTTTGGGCCGGCCCCCTCCTGGAGCCCAAAGTTTAAGTTTTGGTCCAAACAATTAGGCTATTCAAAGTAAAGGAAAAGCAAAGAGAACTTGCTGAAAATGCGGATGGTGCGTCACCTGTGAAGAAGCAATCTGCTGGGGAATTACGTCTTCATAGAGGTTTGCATTCTCTCTAATGATCACATCCTTTGAGATGTTTGATTTATGATTATAACTTTTACATTTTAATTAATCATCTAGTTTTCGCATGCCCTTGATTTCGGATTCCAGAAACAATTTGTTGGTTTTTAGACAGTATGGACCAAAGCAGTCAGATGGTTGTGATGTTTAATAATTTGGTTGATGAGGAGCTGTATGTTGACTGCAATTAATTTTCTAATCGAGAGTGTTTATGAATAGTATTGAACAGTGAGATAGGACATCGTTCTTGGTCCTTAGTGACGCTGTAAAATTTGATTAAAGGGTTCTCAGGTCGGCGGAGCCTTAAGTCAATTCTAAAACATAACAGTTTTTAGCAAATGAATAACCCCTGGAATGCTTAGGTTTGTATCTTTTTTAATGTCAGATAGATATACGTAGTTGAGATAATTTCATTTTGACTACAAAAGTCTCAAAAAATGAGTGGCAATTGAATTTTCGAGCATTCTTGATTGCCATTTTATAAATTGGTGCTAGAATCAGTCATTATTTAAATCTGTAATTCTGTTGAAGGAGAAAGGGTTTTAAACTAGTTCGATGTTGTGTTTACTGGCTTTTTGGAGTTGTGTTGTTTTCCTAAATGTGGCCACCATGTATTAAAAAAGAACCACTTTTTGTGGCATCTGATGCAGATATATCTGAGCTGAATCTAGCAAAAACTTGTAGCATTTCATTTCCTAATGGCAAGGATCAGCTGATGAACTTTGAGGTTACAATTCGTCTGGATGAAGGATATTACTCGTAAGAAATTCTTCAGCTTTTTGTGTGCACAAGTTTTTTCACATAAAAGCTTTTGCCACGACTCCACATGCTAATTTTAGGCACCTCTACTTTGTCAGAGAAGCTGGGTTCTTTTGTTTTCCACTCACAAACACATGTACATACTTGCTCGCACGAAATTGTTTTCTAAATATAGATGTATTTGTGGATTTTCAACTGTGAGACACTGCATTGACTATGCAGTGAAGTCAACACGAAAACATTCAATATTGTTGTTGCTCAGGAGAACAGTTATATATTGTTTCAACATTGTGAACGTCCTGCAGCCATTGTTTGCATTGACTATGCAGTGAAGTCAACACGAATACAAGCAGTGGTGTTGAAGGTTTCAATATTTTTTTTTACTTTAAGATATATATATTGTTGTTGTTCAGGAAAATAAGTACATACATAGTTTTAGAATAAGCATAATGATCAATTAACTACCTTCTCTTCCATATGTTGTTACAGAGGAGGTACATTTTCGTTTACTTTCCAAGTTGCGCCTATATATCCACATGAGGCACGGAAAGTCAAGTGTCAGACGAAGGTAGACCTGCACATCATATATATTTCACCGAGTCTTGTTTAACCATATTCGTTTCATCTCTTCTAGTTGATTGCTTATATGCTACATTGTCTCGTACATGATACAAACCACTCACAGGTCTACCATCCTAATATTGACTTGGAAGGAAATGTCTGCCTCAACATCCTGCGAGAAGATTGGAAACCTGTCCTCAACATAAACACTGTGATTTATGGATTGTACCATCTTTTCACGGTACTAATGATTGTCTTGATAGTCCTCTCTGATCTGTTGCCATCTGCTATATGAATGCTTATTCTTCTGTTTGGTTTTGTTTCCAGGAACCAAACTATGAAGATCCACTAAATCATGACGCAGCGGCAGTGTTGAGAGACAACCCGAAGATGTTTGAGTCTAATGTAAGAAGTGCTATGGCTGGTGGTTATGTGGGGCAAACGTTCTTCCCCCGGTGCATATAGCTTTTGTTTGGTACCACCAAAGTGCCAATTGACGCAGTATCAGTGCTCGAAATGCAAGTGGGGTTGTAATATTTGTTTGCAGATTGCGCTTTCTTTGTTCAACCTTTAAAAGGAAAGAAAATTTATCGACGGAGCTGTAGCCCGGGGGCAGTTAAATGTATGTCACTGTAACTGTTGGGATACTTTGTATGTTGACATAGTTAAGTAATTAGGGTCAATGGAATCAAACGAGTGACAACCCTCCCCCAAAGTCCCATCAGACCTTGGCGAAATACACTTTTTACATATTGACAACAATAGCTGAAGCTTCGTATTGACAAGTTTCACAAATTGCAGGATACTCTTGTAAGGGAAATTTTTTAACTCAGCTCTCTACTACTATATTCAGTTTCTCTAACACACTTGTGACTCTACCATTCGAAGCCCTTTGGCAAATTGATCTTACAGTGTTATTCTGCAAGTTTTTTGGCCAATCTGCCATGGCAATATATATATATAGTTTCGGTTCCATTCACAATTCCCAAACTATTAAACATGTAATACCGAATCCTGTACCGAATGGTTTAGAATTGGTTTAGTATGACATTCCAAAAATTTTGAGAATTTCGGTTTGAGATTTTATTTTGTTTGAAATCGGGATTTGTTTGGTTTGTTTCGGTATTTTCGGAAATTTATTCAAGTTGTATATGACATGAATAATAACCCATATCCAAAACAGTTCTTTAATTAAACTCTTTCCATCCAAAAGGCAAGCGCATGTCAAACATTTCCTTATCCGGATTCTGTAAAGAGACAGCATATAAATAAAGCAACACCAAAGCCAACGTATCTGAGTCCATAAATAAGTCAGGCATAAACCCCAGGGAGAGGAGAGGAGAGGAGACGATCAATCATCCATAGTTCCCCAAACCCCTAAACGACGGGTCGTTCCCTTCCAAATCTGCCCTTTCCCTCTCCCTCTCCTCACTTCTCACTCATCCTCAACTCTTCTTTTGCCGAGCTTCTCTTCTCAACCAGGTCAGCATATACCCATCGCAATATTTATATGTCTGCAAGTCTCTTTTCTATCGCTTTGTTAAATTTTGCAGGCAACCCCATCAGGTGCTTAAGTATTCACCTTTTTCCCCCAATTTTGATATTTTATTATTTGTGCCACTTGGGTTTTGGCATCTGATTGCTTGTTTATGTTTGTAAACTTTTGGGGCTTATTGGGTTTTAGTTTTCCAGAAAGATTTGATTTTTGTTTCCCTTTAGAAATTTATGATGCTTGTTTATATGAATTTTCTGGAGAACTGGACTTAATTCGAAAAAGGTATTATAAAAAGGAGTAATTTGTTAGTGTTTGATCACTTTTGGGTTATTATTTTGGAGGAGATTGTAATTTTTTGGAGAATATTATCATCTTTGATACAGGGTTTTGAGTATTGCCCTTTAACCCTGAAGGGTCCAGAAAGAAAAAATAATACAACAAAAACAAAGGCAACAAGGAGGAATTAACGGACCAGTCGCCAGTGAATAACAATTCTTATAGTTTCTTGATTATGTTTTTCTTGCTTGCTGTGTACTCAATTTGATGTTCGTTTGGTTATTTTCGACATTATGTGGTGTATCGATCCGCTTGACATTTATCTTGTATATTCTGTGGCCATTGTTTTCCCCTGTCACAGGTTTAGGCCCTTTGGGGGTAATTGTGTTTTTCTGTTTTCATTTTCAGGAGACATGATTAGGCTATTCAAAGAAAAGGAAAAGCTGAGAGCACAAAATGCCATTGGAGCCTCGCCATTTACGAAGCAGTCTGCTGGGAAGTTGCGTCTTAATAAAGGTTTTCCTTCTATTTAATGATTGCATCGGTTGATATGTTTTATTATTGTAATTGAAACTTTCTCATTTTCATTATTCTTTTCGAAAAAGCGTTTGTTGATTGTTAAGCAGTATGTATCAATTCCGTTAGATGGTTTCTGTACTGTTGATGGTTCACTTGTTCAATATTTTGGGTTAATGAGGAGTTTGAGTGTATCCTGGACTGGACTGGAACTCAAAATTTTAAGCCACGGTGCTTATGAGTGGTCCTTGGTCCTTGGTTCCTCTATAATTAAAATTATTTAGAGGTGTTCAGGTTGGTGGAGTTTTAAGCCAATTTAGAACATAACAGTTTTTAGCAAATAGATTAACGTCTCATCTTTTCTCACATTCGGTTGATATACGAAGTTGAGATAATTTTTTTTTTCTTTCTGATTATAAAGTCTCAACAAATGGAATGGCAACTGAATATTTTCTAGCATTCTTGATTGAATTTAACATGTAATTCTAAATTTGTTATAATTTGGTTAAGGATGCTCGTTTTAAACTTATTTTCATGCTGAATTACTTTTACTGGGTTTTTTTGGACTATGTATGGAGTTGTTTTGTTTCTCTAAATTTACCCATCCGTTTAATAAAAACAAAACTGACTTCTTGTGGCTTCTGATGCAGATATGTCTGAGCTGAATTTACCAAAATCTTGTAGCATTCATTATCCTGATGGCAAGGATGAGCTGATGAACTTTGAGGTTACAATTCGTCCGGATGAAGGATATTACAAGTAAGGAATTCTACATATTGTGTACAAAAGTTTGACGAACGTATTTTTTTCAGACACCTTTTAATTGTAAGAGCAGCTGGTTTCTTCTTTCGTTTCCACATACACAACACTTTCTCACGCAAATATGTCTGTTAATATATGTGTGCGTGAATTTACAATTGTGAGACACTGGACATTGTGAGTGCCTGCAAACCATTGTTTTAGTTAACTATGCAACGAAGTCAATATGGACACAACAAGCAATGGTGTTGGAAGGTTTCATATTATATATGTACTGATTCTGATGTCTTGTAAAATTAGCATAGCAATCATTTCCATTTGTTATTGCAGAGGCGGTGTGTTTTTGTTTACGTTCCAAGTTGCCCCCATCTATCCACATGAAGCACCAAAAGTCAAGTGTAAGACCAAGGTAAAGCTGCCAATAAAAATTTCACCTAGTTTTGTTTAACTTTAATCGTCCCCTTTCTTCTATTTGATAGCTTATATGAAACATTTTCGTGTACTTGGTACTACAAACCACTCGCAGGTCTACCATCCGAATATTGACTTGGAAGGAAATGTTTGCCTCAACATCCTACGAGAAGATTGGAAACCTGTCCTCAATATAAACACTATCATTTATGGACTATATCATCTCTTCACGGTACTAATGACTCTCATCGTAGTCCTCCATTCCTATGTGATTTGTTTCCATCTGGTATCTGAATGAAGCTTATTGTCTCTTTAATATCATTTGCAGGAACCAAATTATGAAGATCCACTAAATCATGATGCAGCTGCAGTGTTGAGAGACAACCCAAAGATGTTTGAATCTAATGTAAGAAGGGCCATGGCCGGTGGGTATGTGGGGCAAACCTTGTTCCCCCGGTGCACATAGATTTCGTTCGGTAGCACCAAAGAGCGCCAATTGACATACTATCAACGCCCGAAATGCAAATGTGGTTGTAATATTCGTTGCAGATTGCATTTTCTTTTTCAATCAATTGAGTTGGAGGCTTAAAATTGTACGTCATAGTAACTTTTCGGAATGCTTTGTAGTATCTTGTCTTGTCTAAATATTACCTTGTTGTCTTGAATGCATCTCTCACTCACACACAAAATACTTTCACAGTAATTGATCACGTCACGTGACCGTACATTATACGCACATGTATATACGGTTGTGGTTTGCCGTATACATGCTAGTGTGGTAGCAGTGAGTTGAGCATACAATACTGCATTTGGGAAAACGCCTGGATGACAGGATTTCAATGGCGATATGCTATTTCAGATAGCAGTTTTGGAGCATAACGAGTTTCATTACTTGTTAATGAGCCTGTTTAAGATAATGACATGAGATAATCTCGACAAGTTTCGATGCGATGATGTATTACAAGGCTAGGCATATACCCAACAGGTTTCACTATTTCCTAATCAGCATTACAAATGTGTCAATCTCAAAAAAATGTACTTCGCTATCGAAAATCTTTGTGTCGAAGTAAGGGAGTATCGCTTCACAAAGCGGTTTCTCGAGCTGGTCAGGACTGCCGCTGAAGGCTTGGGGAGGCTAAATGGTTGTCTCATCTCATGCGCTTGGTTGCTCCTTCAAACTATGGAATGAGTTCTTACCTCATCTCTTCCTCTTTGACACTAGCGTTCCTGGCATTTTCGCGGTCCTTTCTGAAAAACAGATGCAAAGGCGTGTAAAACAAGCAACACAAACCAAACGGAACTGCCATCATCGAAAGAAGCCCTTGAGATAAGGCAAAGGCCTCCCGCGTAGACCCTTTAATTGGATCCACTGATTTTGCGTCGTAACCAAACATCTTCTCTGAAAGGATTCCGACCAAGGGTGCTGCAAAAGAAGAGAATGATCCTTCGAAAGCTCGATCAAAGGCGTAGATCATGGTTCGGTGTTTGACAGGGACAACCTCGGCAAACATAGGGCCATTTGCAGCGGTAGCGCACCAGCTGATAGTCAGGCCCATCAGCAAGAGGGTGACTGCAAAGGTGTAATAGCTGTCTACTGACTGTGGGATGACTTTGAGTAAGAACCACGAAAAGGGGATGCCCATGAAGGCGCTGAACTGCGCACACATGATACGGCCTGAGTGAGGGTAGATTCGTGACAATCGGTCTGCTATTAGTCCACCGAGAAGAGACCCCATAGCACAACCAACAGCAAAAAGACTAAGGAGTACTGCTGTACTGTTGTGATCAAAACCTAACAAAACGAATTAGAAGACGTCATATGTCATGAAAGTAGAAGCTAAAAGTTCGTAGTTCAGCAAACAAATGAGAGGTAGAAGGTGAACCAAAATCAGTTCCACCGATGTATAGAGTATATATTACGCTACAAAATCAAAAAAATATATGCGTAGAAATTTACAATAAGTGAGAAATAGGAAAGAGAAATTTCAAACTAAAAACCTCATGGATCTAGGCCTTTGATTTCCATGCCAGAAAACTGTTGCTCCCGAAATGCTCGAGTTTTTAGGAATGAGAAACAAAACAATATATGACAAGCTAACAGTAGCATACCAATTCTACTTTTGAAGTATGGTGTGCATAATCTAAACAGGAAAAGAATTTTCAGTAGTTCATACCGATTAATTCGAACCACATTGTGAAGAACACCATGGCAGTCCAGGGTAGTGAGCCAACAATGCCCTGCAAAACAATTATTTGAAACGTTCGCACTTTAACAACTGCCTTCATGGCTGTCCAAGACTCCAGCCAAACTGATGCTGCACTTGCAGGTCCCTTAATTATCAAATCTTCCCTGCAACATAAAGGAACCAAATCATCACATAAGATGGATACGGAGAACGCAACAGTGAACTCTTTCACAAATTGTTCAGGGATTTGAAACTGATATAATCAAAGAAATTACGTGCAGAAGTGATAAAATGATCATCTCATACCTATCAGAACTCAAGTCAGAAACTATCTTCCGCGGGTCAATCACAAAAGCAAAAACAAGGAACCCGATTAGAGAACTTAGTGATGCCATGAGAATGAAAGCACATCGCCATCCCGGTATATTCCAGTATTGATCGCCAGCCATAAGTGTGGCCAGAACACCACCTCCAATGCCGCCCAAGGAACCAACGAGGCTTACCATCCCAAACCCAGCCCCCCTCACTCCATCCTTGTAACTATCAGCAATAAAAGACTGAAGTGCTGGTATAACAATTGCCAATCCGAAGCCATTCACTGCCCTCCAGAATGCAACTTGTGAGAAAATCCGGCTTGCACCCACTGCAGCTGTTGACAAGGCCCAGCAAAAAGTGCCCATTGCAAGAACCGAAGGGCGGTCATAGTTAATAACAAGTACACCTGCAAGGGGAGATGCCAATCCCTGTATAAAGTTCCTAATGAATGTCAGATAGCCGAGGTCAGAGGGCCCGGCATTGAAAGCCTCACTGACTTCTTTGTAAACAGATGGGAGAAGATTTTCGTCAGCACGCTCCATTATAGCAGCCAAATTGATCAGAATGAGAGACAGAGAAATCCCAAAAATCTTTCTCGTCCTGTGAAAAGAAAACGTATTAACGCGATATAGTGTATACAATCAACGACTCAATGCAATGTGAAACTAAGCCCCAGAAATCAGCTGCATCAAGAGCATAATTCTTGAGTACATTTCCATCAAGAACGCATACAAGCATACTAGGACATACATTAGAACAAAGGCCACTGCAATCTTGTGTCATAAATACACAAATTTTATTCACTCCAAAATTCAAGGTGAATCATAAATACAAAGGATGATTTTTTCTAAAACGTTCAAATTAGGATCGTTTGATAACCATTTTGTATTTAGCGTTCATTTTTCGTGTTTGTGCTAGATATATGAGGGAAAATACATGGGGAAAAGAGGGATGAAGAAGTGTGGAAGGTATGTGGTTGACGTAAGAAACAAAAACTAGAAAGTGAAAGCGACTTAAAATTGTTTTCACGGTTTTAACTTTTGTTTTGTGTACCATTCTATATATGTTTCTTTCACGCCCCTCTCACCATTATTCATCCATAATTCTTCATCTCTCTTTTCCCCTATCTCTTCTATCTCTAACAAAAAAAAAAAAAAAAAAAAAAACTAAGACTAAAAGCGAGATTGTTATCAAACGAGCTCTCGTCAATCATCTCTGAAAGCTATATATTGTGTTGAAAACCACATCAAGGATTTACAATTGGCCAGTAGAACAATGCCAAGTCATGTACTTCAATAAATGTTATCCACAGTGGCTTGCCAGATCTGAAACATCGAACTAAAACAAGGCAACTTTTGACTGAAAACACACACACACACGCTTTATAACCCATGAATCCCAGAAAAGAGGAAACAACTTTCGAAAAATTCGAGGAACAGCAACAACGTGGGAAGAACCAAACTCACCTCATGGCTTGCAAACTTCTGAAAACACCAGATTTCGACCGAGACGAAGTATAAGATGATGGGAATCTGATTAATGCCCGTTTAAGTCCCTTAAACATGATTAATTAAGAACCCACGAGCCCAAACTCCAAAGAAACCGGAAGGACAAGCCCTGCATCTGTGGCGGATCTGAGACGCACCCCAACTTGCCTTTGACAATCTGACCTCCCACGGACTCATCACCAAATTTCCAAACGAATATTCAAAGATTATATCTAACATGGGAATCTAGTCATTTACGTTTTTGCAATATTTACGATCAGATTTATTGATTTGATTACATTTCTTTACTGTCCTTTTTCAAAACGGGCGCCTCTCTAATTGTTCGTTGATGAAATCGTTGCATATTATGACGTGGAACGGTGGAAGAATCTGTCCAAATCGGCTGCGTCTTATATTTTGATTATTAGTAGGTCTGGCAAACGGGTAATGTTTGTCGTATTCATGTCGTTTTCTTGTAACAATTGTTATCTTAACGGGTCGTGTCGTGATTGTTATCTTAACGAGTCTTTAACAGGTCGGGTCATCTTACCCCCGTTAACAAAAATATAATTTTTTTCTTAAATTTGCACATACCACACATTGCCACATAAATATTACTTCAAAACATTAAAACACATTTGTCGTTTAAGTACTACATCTACACTCGAAAATAAGAGCCTAATAAACAAACATCCATACACTACTAGTCTATTACAAAATATTAAATGTGCAAAGATCTGCAAAATGAATTAGTTTTTGTTTTCAAGGTTGTGAAGCATTTCTCAAAAGTTTAAACCTTGCCAATGGAACTCAAAGCTTGCATGTTCTTCCTTTTACAAAATCCTCAGTTTTCATCGATCATCATGACATAAGATTTTGTGGTATCCACTAGTGTAAATATTTTAAATTGAAGATCGAATTCATTCATTGTATTCATATAGAGTCAAAGAGTGTAGCTGTAAAAAATCATCAAAATCGAAGTAATAATCGTTAAATTATGATTTTTCGTTGATAACCGTCGAAAAGTTTTGTCCCGTTACTTTATCTCTAAATGTTTGTTTTTTGCGATTTTTGGCGTATGCGATCTTGAAACATATACAAATAAGTTTGACGGTTGAATCGTTGAAATTAGTTTTGTAGAATGCGTATCCCATCAAAACGATAAATTCACTAACACTTAGAGTTTATTTATACTTTCATTAAGTATAACATAAGATTTTGTAGTATCCACTAGTGTAAATATTTTAAATTGAAGATCAAATTCAGTCATTGTATTCATATAGGGTCAAGGAGTGTAGCTGCAAAAAAATCATCAAAATCAGAGTTAAAATAACCGTTAAATCATGATTTTTCATTTATAACCGTAAAAAAGTTTTGTCATGTTACTTGATATCTGAATGTTTCTTTTTTGCAATTTTATGCGACATACATGAAATTCCGTCGGTTAAGTAATCTTTTACCTGACGAGCAGGTTCGTCACTTAGAAATAAATTTACTCGACGGAGATGATCTCAATGACAGACTCTGCCTGGTCGTCGTTTTATATTAAAATAAAGGCTTTTTAGCCAAAATGGTCCTTAAGATTTGCATAACACATCACTTTGGTCCCTGAGATTGTAAATCAATAGAAATGGTCATTGAGATTGTCCACCATCCATTATTTTGGTCATTCCGTTAAAAACTCTGTTAAGTGGTCCCGGAGCTTATACTGGAAACTGAGATTTTTGGCCGGAAGTTTGGGCAATTTTTAAAGCTTCGTAACTCAATCGTTTCTTAACCAAATTCGACCTATAATATATCAAAATGAAGATAGAAAGTGTTGAATAAGATTATAACTATTTGGAAGCCCAATGGTTGCCGGAGATAGCCAGAAAATAGCCTGAAAGGTGACTGGTCTGCGGGAAAACTGAAAAACTCGCCGGAAACTAGGTAAACTTTAAACGTTCATAACTTCTTCAATACTCAAAGAAATTGAGTGATTCAAAATGAAAATCATACTTCTCGATGAGATGAAGAGAATGGTAAATTTCTCGACAGCTAACTCACATTGATTTGGCCGGAAAATAGCCTGAAAGGTGACTGGTCTGTGGGAAAACTGGAAAACTCGCCGGAAATTAGGTAAACTTTAAACGTTCGTAACTTATTCAATACTCAACGAAATCGAGTGATTCAAAAATAAAAATCATACTTCTTGATGAGACAAAGAGAATGATAGCATTCTTGACGGTAACTCGCCGTGATTTGGCCAGAAAATGGTTCAAAATTGGATGTCTTGGTCTCATCAAATTAGCCAATTTCGAGCCGTTTTTTGGCAAAAAAACGATGAGTTAGCAGTCAAAAAAGCTACCATTCTCTTTGTCTCATCGAAAAGTATGATTTTCCTTTTTGAATCACTCGATTGCTTTGAGTATTGAAGAAGTTATGAACGTTTAAAGTTTACCCAGTTTCCGGCTAGTTGTTTAGTTTTCCCGCCGACCAGTCACCTTTCAGGCTATTTTCCTGCCATCTTCGGCAACCATTGTCTTTCAAATAGGTATAATCTTGTTCAACACTTTTCTATCTTCATTTTGATATATTATGCGTCGAATTTGGTTAAGAAACGATTGAGTTACGAAGCTTTGAAAATTGCCCAAACTTTCGACCGAAAATCTCAGTTTTCGGTATGAACTCCGGGACCACTTAACGGAGTTTTTAATGGAAGGACCAAAACAATGGATGGTGGACAATCTCAGGGACCATTTCTATTGATTTACAATCTCAGAGACTAAAGTGATGTGTTATACAAATCTCATGGACCATTTTGCTAAAAAGCCTAAAATAAAAATATGGGATAATTCGACGAGACCATCAGTCGGGAAAAAGTGATTTAAGAGTCGGTAGTTCCGTCAGGTAAATTTATATGATATTGAAAAAATTATAAATGCATTAATTAATTAAAAAAATAATTGGAGATTAATAAATACCAAGATTAAAAAAAATTATATTGTTAAATTGAAACTAAATATATACAACCCAAAAAAATTTATTTGTTCAAATATAATATAAAATAAAAAATAATAATTGTAAACTGTAAGAGGTCTTGATCGCTGCTGGGGCAGCTCCTCGGAAGGCTGCATGAGGGGCTCGTGGAACCACTACTGGGGAAGTTGTAAAAGCTTGGGCGATAGCGATGGAATCGTAATGCCAGAAGCTAATAAGCTCTGGGATATGATCATAAAGTACTCGCGGACAAATTTCATTTGATGTGCCAGCTCCTTCTCCACCTGTTGAAGTCAGGAATCAGTCTCGGTCATTGTAGTGGAGCTCGATGACATGAGTCAACTTCCCAAACTTGACCCGCTCCGAGGTTGCATATTGCCATGCCCTTCCTTCGACCAAACCCGTCCATCAGCACCTGGAGAGACACATCTGGGTCAGGTGTCAACTCATCCATAGACACGTCAGGATGCTGCTGGGAGAGAGTGGCAAAATACTCGTCCTTCTTTTGTACCATTGAAGCCTAGAAAATACAAAGAATACGAAGTTAGATCAATTGAAATTTAAACCATAAATTAAAGCCTTAAAAAAAATAAAGTTATGGAAGAGTACTTACATAAATCCCATTAGCGACCTCGTTGCCATAGTTGGCATGGGTCTCCCCCCACACTATCTCTAGGAACTTCTCCCCAATCTCCTGCCATTCCTCGACCTGGTAAGATAGGGGGTCAAGAACCTGAATGGTGCTCGTACGGCTTCTGCTCCTTGTCTCCCTTATTGGCCATCGATTTTTTGTGTACATTAAAAAATATTAGTTTAAATGAAGATAAAAATAAGATAAAATTGAAAATACAAAAATTATCTGGAACATTAGTGTCACTCACCCACCCTCTCCAGGAACTTATTAGAAGGGTCCGCCCGTGTTGCCTCTGGTGTCAGACAAGATTCATAGTACTTGTGGAACTTGTACTTCCGCTCCTTGTGCCATATGCTTGAAGGAAATTTTGTGAAAAACATGTTCATTTGAGCAACATCTATGGCATGCAATTAACATTTAAAGGCGGAATCATGCTTGTATGCACTCAAAACAAAACATTACCCATGAAATTCAAAGCCTAGTAGTTATGTGAACCAAGACTCAACTCAAGAACAAAGTGAGTTGAGAAATTTTATACCTTTTTTTATTCCTCTTTGCATAAGCAAAGGCTAATCACCCAAGGATAGGGCCTTCATTCCTTGCTTCTTAGCTCCATGGATTTCTTGGATGAGGATGGTTGAAAGGATTCTCCAAGTTCCCAAAGTTGAGAACCTCTAAGTCTCCACACCAAGGTAGGACTTGAAGAAGAGATGAGTGACCTAGGGGAAGTAAGATTGCTAGCTAAAATCCTCTAGGGTGGTCGGCCTCTTAGAGAGAAAATGAAGCTTGTGTTCTCATCTTTTTCTCCAAAAGAAACCCTAAGGATGAAATGGCTATAAAGTTGCCTTTATACCACCTCACAATGGAGTGGCAAACTTGCAATTAAGCCAAGTTCACTACCCCTCTCTATATGGCCGGTTTTCCCAAGCCTTTGGGCTGTTTTGGGCTTTTTGAATTTTGTTTGTTAAGTTGTCATACAACTTAAGCTAATGGGTTTGACGATTCGAAGCCCAATTGGGGCTTTAAGGCCCAAAACTAACTAAAGGTTTAAAACGAACTTATTCGTTTGATTAATTAACATATTAATTAATTCTTGCCATAAACAATTAAACCATTTAATTGTCCTTACTCATCTCCGTCAAATCCTTCAAGCATTACCTTACACGGTGTGCGATCTATTAGGTTCCTTTTAGCGAGGCAGTGAGCGATTAGAACTCTTTCAAATCGATTATGAATTGAAACTTACTTTCAATTCTCCCTTTAGTGATTATACACGTTTAGGGCTTCCACAAACCATGAGTGACACCTAGCAATATGTCATGGTTACCCAAGCTAATCAGAAGAGGTGGAGAACCTATTCAGTTTAGGATTACAATGCAATACGGTCTTTCTCTAATACAATACTGTTGACCACATTGTTTGGTTTGATAGTTTATTCATGTCTACTATCCAATGTGATTCATTTACTTATATGATTACCTTGAATGTGATTTGCAACGACTTCCTAAATCTCATTCATACTCTGGCCAGAGATTCTTAATCATATCATAGAGTATTCTCCCTCAAACAGTTTGAAGGTTAGAGATCCCTTGTTGCGCATTCACTTGCCTCAATGGCTAAGTGGCTTAACCTCAACTATGTCGTGGACACCCTCGGATGGAGTGACTTTGACATAGTCAAAGATCAAGGACCTAACCACAAGACAACTATGATGCCTCAGGTCAAATGACTACTTTGCATTATCCCAACCATGAGTTCTCATGTGACATGAGTATGACAACTCCTTGTTGATCGCGTTCAGTGAACTCATTCTCTATTGAGCACCTACGTGCTTGTCTTGGTGTCAGTCACACCAATGACTCGAGACTAGTCACTCTCCCTAAGAGAAGACATAGCACGTACTGATCTTAATGGACTGTCAATGCCCAATTAGCAATCATATGATCATGAACGTTTAGGATATGTATACGAAAGAGAATGGTCTCATGAATCTAACTTTTTAAGATCGCATTCTCCCAATTACATATTCCTTGGACTTATCGTTTAAGCGTATAACATTTATATGAGACGGCTTCAAACAATAATCTTTGCCCTTTAAATTAAACTATATTAGTTTAACATGTGAAATGTCCGTAAAGTATCATTGGTTTTAGGGGACATTTCCAACAATCTCCCACTTGCACTAGAGCCAATCAACTTGGTCATCAATGATGATACCTCTTCTGTAGTCATTTCAAAAATGGTTGAATAGTAGGCCTAGACAATGGATATCTATATGTTATCCATAGAAGCAACCTTGAGAATAACGACGTCACCATTATACATGATTCTTAATCGTGTGGTTTAGTCTCTCATTTGAGTTCTGATCATGATGAGACCTTGATTCCTTGGCTTGAGCTATCACCCCATTAGTGTCGTAGTGTCAGTACACTAGAGACACTTTTTGGTTGGAACCGAATAGAGAGTTCATGAATGAACTTTCTCATCCAAACAACATTGTTGTAAGCTTCTATATGGCAATATATTTTTCATTCATAATGGAACACACTAAAGTCATTACTTTTAATGTTTCCATCCAAATATCTCTTTAGTCATAATAAAGAGATATCTGATTATCTCTTCATTCATAATGAAGAAACATCCAATGATGGATTATATTCATAATCTAATACATTTACGCTTCCATTACATTACTCTAATTCTTCCTCATTCTTGAGGAATCCATCCTTTATTATTTCTCAAATACTTAAGGATTCACTTGACAGTTGCCATGGTTCTGATCCTGGGCTTGCATTGATATCGTCTTGTACCGATCTTGGTACAACTCATATCAACGTTTTTCATACAATATGAAATACATAAATCACCTTTCTGCGTATACATAAAGGATTCTATTTACGCATTATTTCTTTGGGAGTCAAAGGGTACGTTCCCTTTGAGAATAGCTACCTCCTAGTCTCACTAGAGTTGTTCTTCTGATTGAAGTTTATCATCATATGAGAAACTTCCTAGCATCTTTTGTCTATCATTAGGGCTTGATATAATCCAATTATATCCTGAAATCTATCATTATAGATTTCCATCCCATGTTTATAGACTATGTCTCCCATATACATTCTATCGTTATAGAATGTTTAAAGTCATAACTTTAACGAAGAAGTATTCTTTTCATTTCCAAAATTAATATATCATATATGTGTGTGTGTGTATATATATATATATTCAAATTTAGGAACATGATTAACTCCCACTAATCTTTTGTAAACCTAGTAAACAAAAAATTCATTTACATCTTTATGAGAAATCAAACGATTTGACCTTTCTCTCATAAGACGCTTATAGAACCCACTAGCTTGCTAAGATTCATGATGGATGGATCTCTACAACTTACATGTCTTGTGATTCATAGTTTTAGACATATATTATCAAGACTATCTTAATAATGGTTTCGGAAACCCATATTATGTCCAAACATTGAATCACCATTTAGTTGTAGCTAGCAATCTTTGAATTAATTGAAACCAAGACTACGTCAAAGATGGTTTCTTCCAAGTCAACCAATCTCTTTGATTGTAGTCACCTTAAGCTACCAATTAGCTATTAAAGGTTTCACTATTTCGGGTCAAATGGTACTTTACCATTTCCTTGAGTATATGTCGTATGTACACTCAATGTAGTCATAAGGATTTTCATTCTTATTTCTTTCGAATTAAGAGGTGTAACTCTATGACATAGTCATAAAGTTCAAACCATTCAACTGAGACGGTTTATAAATCCTTCTCGACTACCTTGGAGCTTGTGGTGTAGGAACTAGGTTGTTATATTTGTTGATTACCATCTTGTCTCTCAAAGAACCCATTCTTTGAGTTATATCTCTCGCTCATTTGCACTGAGGCAAATCATATTGTAGGATTACAATGAACTACCCAATAAAACAACATTTGTTAGTTGGTTTATAGAAGTGATATCCAAAGGTTAATTTAAGGATATCCACAAGATAATTCTCAAACAAATATTGCTTATTAGCACACAACCCCAAATCTTAACACGATTAAGACTTGTCTTTCTTTCCAACTACATCCTATGGAGTCATGAAAATTTTGGAAGATCTTCTAATTGACAATCATAATGTCTTAGAAGTATATGTCCTATATATGGGTAATTGATAACATCCAACAAACTAAATCTTATTCAAGTTCGTTCTTCTCCTAATGGAGAAATCCATTATCTTATAATGCTTCTTTCCTTGATATCTTTCAAGGAAACTGTTCTAAAGTGTTACCTTTCCTTGGATCAAATCTAAGGAGGTAAATACTTTAGACGTCTTACTCATCAACTTACATTCTTGAATTCTTTGAAACCTTTTGCAAAGTATTCGGACTTGTGTTTATTCAAAATAAACGATAGTCCAACCGAGAGCGATCTTCGGTGAATGTCATACAACATGAGTAGTATTATGTTGTGGACAAGTTCCACTAACATCTAAGTGAATTAACCTCAACAACTTTGTGATTCTTTCTTCCTTTCCAAAAGAATAAAGATTCAAACATTTTGCCTCTATACAATTTTAACAAGAAGGCATTGGATCTGGATCTAATGATCCAAAGCATCCATCTATGACCAACTCGTAATTTATGTTTTAGAGGTATCACAACTCAGTTGGGATTAGTCACTACCTTGCAACCTTTTGGGTTTTAAGCATCGTTATATTCTAAATAGTTAACACTACCATATCATCTATACTATAGAGATAATTAATTAGATTACAATAATCTAATCATTCATTAATAAAGAACAATGTTTTGTCAAACAAAACATTCATCCATTTCTCATACGGAATTAAGTTCCTTTATTCAAATTGGAATGTAAAGACAATCTTTGTTTTTCCATTTTCTTTGGTAGTTCATATAAGGAAGTAAGTACTACCTGCTTTCGCAGAGATCTACATTTGATTCACGTTCCGAATGTGAAGTACTTTCTCTTCTCTCATTAATCTTCTACTTCTTATTAGCCACACTTTTACAACGATTGTAAAACATAGTTACTAATACGGAATCAAGCATTCAAGTAGAAGAACCAACTGTTTTGAACTATTCAAGAACAATTTACAACACCTTCGAAAGGTGTGTTCTTGACACTTGCAGGACATTTCTTGCAAATAACCCTTCCAATGTCCATCATTTCATAAAGAAAGTTTGTTCCCTTGGAGTTATTTCGCCTTCTTCATTTGACTTCTCCTTTGACTACAATAGTCATGGTCCCTAAACTCCCACCATCTCTCTTGAAACTTATTTCAATTGTGTTATATACATCAAACAATTTGGAGAGCGTGTGGTTATTGTTCACTATATAGTTTACAATAAACTTAGTGAACCATTTGGATAGGGACACGAAAGTGAAGTCCTTCCCTAGTTTCCGTCTCTAGAAGTGGTTTAACACTTCAACACTCAATGATTCAAAATCATCATAAGTCCATGTTGATGGACTATTTTTGTCAACCAACCATTATGTTCTAAACACAATTGCAAACTTTCAAGAGTTGTTCAAGGCAACTCTCATTTCTTCATACAACAATTTGTAAGTGAAGAATCATGGCACATAAAGTGTCCATGCCCTTGTGCTTACTTCTCAAGTTCCTTGTTCATGTAACAAAGAAACGAGCACTAATGTTTGCGTTAACTAAGGGTTGTTCAAAGCAACTCTTACTTCTTCATACAACAATTTGTAATTGAAGAATTATGACATTAAAAGTGTTGTCCTCTTTATGATAGACTTATCTAACATGTTCTTCCAATGATACATTATCAATAGGAAGATTGTGAGGATGAGACTACTTAGGTACATATACAAGCCATTAAAGACAATCTATGGGATTGTAGTACCAAGTCTGGAAACTAAAGTTTTCGGCTTTTTCTTTGTCAAGTTTTGGATAGCGTTTGCAAATATATTGGTAAATAAATACATAACGAATATAAATTGATTGATTTTAAGCCATTTGATCCGGGTCTTTAAATCAAATTGCACCACCCACTATTTTTGGCAAATTCCATATCCCTCATCGGAATTCGAGAGTTTTGGAGGAAACTCTTAGTAGGGTATAGGAGACTCATCATTACCAAGCCCACCTCACAATGATATGATGTGGGCTAGCATTAATTATAATGAGAGAGTACGCTTACTCATTTGCATCTCTTGCAAGTACCCATCTTATTTGGCCTATAGAGAATGAAGCCTCACAATGATATGATGTTGGCTCCATTGCACTTAGTTAAGTCATTCCCACCATGCAAGTTCGAGTAGGGGTTCAAGAACAACCTCACAATGATATGATGTTGATCATTCTCGTTGCCTACCTTCACAACATCATGTATGCATATAGAACTTCTCCTGAGTGTAAGCACGCACTTTGTACTCCCCCATGATAGGGTGAAGTCGGTGTATAAGTCACAAACGATCGGAGCCTACCACGGTGGAAGGCCATGAAAGAGTGTTCAAAGCACTCTCACGCTTATTAACTTAATAATGGTTTGGTTGAGGGTTTTAGGTCTCATCACATATAAGCATGCATTTTAATCTTATTAAAACAATTTGGTCCTATTACAACTATTGGTCCATGTGATTGATTTAGTTGTATATTATACTCCCACTATGCTTGTAAAACGGTTTTTAAAGCAAGAGTATATGGTACTACTAACATAAGGTTTGCATTCATTGATGGACTATATAGTTGCCTTAGGGCCTTAGGATGACTATGAACCTTTGATTCGATCCAACACGAGCCTAGTGTTGAATCTCGGTCTAGGGATGGTGATTGATTTTAGTTACGCGTTTAATCACATTAAGACGTGTTTTCTTATTGGGCGTTGGACCCTCTACTTCATTTTCATGCATATCAAATAAAGCAAGAAATAAGTACTTCAAAGTAAAGAAGAGCTTATGCTCTTTTACAACATTTGATCAAAAACAAATTACTTTAAAGTAAAGAAGAGCTTATGCTCTTTTACAATATTTGATCATATCAAATTACAACCAAAATCTAATCTACACATTCCCATGGTTCAAACAAATTTGAGACGGATTTTCACATAACTCAATTATCGTAGGCTTAGTTTCATAATCACCATTTCTTTAATTAATTAACGTTTTAACTAATTAAACTTGAATGCAACATTTTCATTTGGTTTTTGTATCCATAGAATTGATTTAAATGGAGCTAAATGAAATGAAAATCCAATTCTCATTTAAAGATACAAAACTATTTTGTTCTCAACTAATTTGGGCCGAAAAACAATAACCTCAACTATTGGGCTATATTGCAAAACACAAATTTTTGAGGTCACTTTGTAAAAACACAAAAGTCCACTACTTCATGCAATTACAACTAGAACCCAAAAATTTCATCAAAATACAAAAACTTCATTAAAGGAGCAAAACATTTTGTCCTTTAGTGATTTTGGGCCTTTACGTAAAAATGTAAACTTTCGGGTTATAGTACAAATACACAAAATTATCAAAACTTTATGTAATTGCATAAAAGCCCCAAAAGTACCCTATTTAATAGGGTGGCCGGTTTTGGATGAGAGAATGTGTCATAAAACTTTTGAATTTTTCAACAAAAGTGAAAGGTGATGGGTATGTTTGAAAAAGTGATTTCCATAAAACATGGTTCCTTGAAACAAGGAAAAGGTGTAAGTGATTGGTATGGTGTGAATAGTAGAAAAGGTATGGGTAATGATTGAAAATTCAAACCATCCATCACTAACAAAAACTTTATGTAAACGACCAAAAACTTTGAATCAAAATACCCAACCTTTTTGTTCTTGCCAAAAACATAACAAGAACAATGAAGAACATCCATGAAAACCCATAAGAGCTCCATGAATATTTTTCACCCAAAGACACCTCAAAAAGTCTCAAACTTAAGGGAAAAAACATATTACCATACTATGGTACTTAGGGGTTCCTAATGTCACTTTAAAACACTTTTAACAATACAAACATGAACCCAAAAATCCACCCTTTGGATTTGGCCGAATTTCCCAAAAAACATGGCACCAAATTTTAGCTCCAAAATTCATGCTCATATGAACTACATCTACAACATTTGAGATGGCAAATTTTCTAACAAAATTTACATTCAAAGAAGCAAGAATAAAGCTTGTAACAATTACAACATTCAAATCATAAACTATGAAAATACAAAACCCAAAAGGATTCACCAACTACTAGACCTAGGCTCTTGATAACACCTGAAGGAAATTTTGTGAAAAACCTGTTCATTTGTGCAACATCTATGGCATCAATTAACATTTAAAGGCGGAATCATGCTTGTATGCACTCAAAACAAAACATTACCCATGAAATTCAAAGCCTAGTAGTTATGTGAACCAAGACTCAACTCAAGAACAAAGTGAGTTGAGAAATTTTATACCTTTGTTGATTCCTCTTTGCATAAGCAAAGGCTAATCACCCAAGGAGAGGGCCTTCATTCCTTGCTTCTTAACTCTATGGATTTCTTGGATGAGGATGGTTGAAAGGATTCTCCAAGTTCCCAAAGTTGAGAACCTCTAAATCTCCACACCAAGGTAGGACTTGAAGAAGAGATGAGTGACCTAGAGGAAGTAAGATTGCTAGCTAAAATCCTCTAGGGTGGCCGGCCTCTTAGAGAGAAAAGGGAGCTTGTGTTCTCATCTTTTTCTCCAAAAGAAACCCTAAGGATGAAATGGCTATAAAGTTGCCTTTATACCACCTCACAATGGAGTGGCAAACTTGCAATTAAGCCAAGTTCACTACCCCTCTCTATATGGCCGGTTTTCCCAAGCCTTTGGGCTGTTTTGGGCTTCTTGAATTTTGTTTGTTAAGTTGTCATACAACTTAAGCTAATGGGCTTGACGATTCGAAGCCCAATTTGGGCTTTAAGGCCCAAAACTAACTCAAGGTTTAAAACGAACTTATTCGTTTAATTAATTAATTCTTGCCATAAACAATTAAACCATTTAATTGTCCTTACTCATCTCCGTCAAATCCTTCAAGCATTACCTTACACGATGTGCGATCCATTAGGTTCCTTTTAGCTAGGCAGTGGGCGATTAGAACTCTTTCAAATCGATTGTGAATTGAAACTTACTTTCAATTCTCCCTTTAGTGATTATACACGTTTAGGGCTTCCACAAACCATGAATGACACCTAGCAGTATGTCATGGTTACCCAAGCTAATCAGAAGAGGTGGAGAACCTATTCAGTTTAGGATCACAATGCAATACGGTCTTTCTCTAATACAATACTGTTGACCACATTGTTTGGTTTGATAGTTTATTCATGTCTACAATCCAATGTGATTCATTTACTTATATGATTACCTTGAATGTGATTTGGAACGACTTCCTAAATCTCATTCATACTCTGGCCAGAGATTCTTAATCATATCATAGAGTATTTTCCCTCAAATAGTTTGAAGGTTAGAGATCCATTGTTGCGCATTCACTTGCCTCCATGGCTAAGTGGCTTAACCCCAACTATGTCGTGGACACCCTCGGATAACATAGTCAAAGATCAAAGACCTAACCACAAGACAACTATGATGCTTCAGGTCAAATGACTACTTTGCATTATCCCAACCATGAGTTCTCATGTGACATGAGTATGAGAACTCCTTGTTGTTCGTGTTCAGTGAACTCATTCTCTATTGAGCACCTACGTACTTGTCTTGGTGTCAGTCACACCAATGACTCTAGACCAGGCACTCTCCCTAAGAGAAAACATAACACATACTGATCTTAACGGACTGTCAATGCCCAATTGGCAATCCTATGATCGGGAACGTTTAGGATATGTATACGAAAGAGAATGGTCTCATGAATCTAACTTCTTTAGATCGCATTCTCCCAATTACATATTCTTTGGACTTATCGTTTAAGCGTATAACATTTATATGGGACGGCTTCAAACAATAATATTTGCCCTTTAAATTAAACTATATTAGTTTAACATGTGAAATGTCCGTAAAGTATCATCATATGATTGGTTTTAGGGCACATTTCCAACAATGCTCCAGATCCGATTGATGTAATCCACACAGCCTTTGTCCTGCTTGTTCCACTGAGCTGGTCTGCAAATTTTCAAAAAGAATAAAAAAATAATTAATTAAAAGTAAATGCTAAAAAAATGTAAAAAAAAATAACGTGTCTTAGTTATAGACTTACCAAAAGCTAGCAGTCCATCTCGACACAAATAGACGCCCGATGTGTAATCCACGAATCAATGTTCATGGGGCATTTGCTCCAAATCAGGTACCCCGCAGTCGTGGGTCAACAAACTGTTGACATTGGTGCATGTTCAGCAATGGTTAGGGAGGTAGACAATCTGGATTGGGGCCTGGGTAGTCGAGTGATCCAGTTTGTCTTCAGGCCCCGACAAATGCCCCATGTCTTCTTATTTCTTGGCCCAATAAGGAGATGTTCTTTCGCCTCATTTCTCTCCACATGAGCCGATTCGACCTCCACGCTGTTAGACGTGGGTGATGTGATCGTGGGGGTGGTGGGGCCTGCTGGTGGCGACGGGTGCTGCTGAGTCGCCTGGCAGATCATGGAGCGGGGGACAATGGGGTGGCGGAACTTGTCCTTGCTACCAACTGCATAGTTGGACATGATTCATAGTACTTGTGGAGCTCGTACTTCCGCTCCTCGTGTCGAACGCTCCAGACCCGGTTGATGTAATCCACACAGCCTCTGTCCTACTTCTTCCACTGAAAGTTGGTCTGTAAATTTTCAGAAAGAAGAAACAAATAATTAATCAAAAATAAAATGTTAAAACATATTTTTAAAAAAATAACGTGTCTTAGTTGTAGACTTACCGAAGTTAGCAATCCATCTCGGCACGAATGGACGCCCGATGCATAATCCACGAATCAAAGTCCATGGAGCATTTTTTCCGGATCAGGTTCCCGCAGTCAGTGTTCTAAAAATTGGACGGTAGTTGAGGGCCGCGATTATCTCCTAATTAGTCATAAAATCGGTAAACGTATTATGCGGATGCTTGAGTGAGATTAGGAGGGTCTAGGCAGCAATATGAAGGTCTCGTCAGGGCTGGGCAGAGGCTAGGCAGGCCTAGGCGGGTTGTCTGTTAAGTTGTCGGAATCTGGAAAATATTATGAATCTGGGATAAAAGATGTTGAAGAGTTGGAAGGAAGAAGATGGACATGTGGGGTCTTTTTCAATTTAAATGGACCCACCATCTCTAGTTTAGGTGCACGTTTCTTGCCATTCTTATTTCCAATAAACCCATTTACTAATTTATATTCTTTTCCACTAACTCTTTTTACTAACTTTTATAATCTTTTATTTCTTTTCTCTCCTAAATCAATCAGCACTTTTTATTTGTTTTTATCTATTTTTTGTATTTTTTTTATTATTCTTTTTCTTTTTAAGACCATTTATATTATTATGCACTTAAACCCTAACATTATATACGTATTATTTTAAGCATTACTGTAAACACGAATATTACTATGATGAATAAAACAAGAACACGTGTACAAATTTGTGGATGAGTTGTTAATCCAAATGGTCGTCGGGGCTTGATCTAGGGATGAACAATGGTGCATATTTGTTGATGTTGTTGATCCAAAGGGCTGTCGGGGCTTGATATTAGGATGAACGGATTTTCAAGGGCCTTAGGGGCTTAATCTTAATGAACAGTTGTGTGGATTTCTTCAAAGGCTGTTCGGCTTGATCTTGAGATCTTGATGAACAGTTGTGTGGATTTCTTCAAGGGCCGTTGGGCTTGATCTTGATGAACGAGGATGAACGGATCTTTAAGGGCCTTCGAGGCTTGATCTTGATGAATGTTTCTCCAAGGATTTGATGAAGAACGAAGAGAGCGTTCTCGATCCTTTGGAATTCTTGGGAATTTGGGAGGTTGGATGCTTGAAAGCTTTAGAGTTTCAAAGCTTTAAGGATTTGAGGAATTCTCTTCCAATTTAGGAGTAGAGAAATGTATTTGTGAATTCCCCCTTTGAAATGGATGAAATGGCATTGTATTTATAGAATTTTTCAAGGCCTAATTTTGAATATAATATTAAGATGAAATAAATCATTTCTGCCAGATGTTGACACGTGTCCCATTTGATGACTTTTCTGATTTTTTTTTTCGTTGAGTCACACACTACGTGTAAAGTTTATGTGAGAAGTGAACATTGAAATTTTACTGCATTTGTCAACATTTATTTCACCGAAATTTCGATGTTTACAATTACATTTCATATTATATGTAAAATTTAATTAATTTATATTGAATTTACTTAAGTGCGCCTTGTTCGCCTAAGCCCCACCTAGGAGCCTAAGTGTTAGGCCCCAACTCGCTGCTCGACTAGTGCCTCACATCTTTTAGAACCTTACCCACAATTGTGCGTCAACAAACTATTGACATTAGCGCATGCTCGGCGGTGGTTAGGGAGGTAGACAATCTGGATCAGGACTTGGGTAGTCAAGTGATTCAGTTTGTCTTTAGGCCCTAAAAAAATCCTTAGGTCTTCTTATTCATTCGCCCCGTAGGGAGGTGTCATTCTGCCTCATTTCCTTCCATAAGAGCCGATTTGACCTCCACGTTGTCAGATATGGGTGATGTAATCATGAGGGCAGGCTGGTGGAGACGGGTGCTGCTGAGTTGCCTGGTAGATTTTGGAGCAGGGGGCAATGAAGTGTTGGAACTCGTCCCCGCTGCTAACTTTGCAGTCAAGGCCTGGATCCGACTGGCCACCATAATAATACTAGGGGTCGACAACTCACTCTGAACCAAAGAAGAAGTAGAGCGGCGGTCGCTCTTGATTAATTGGGGAGCTGTCTGCAAAAAATTTCAATACCACTTTAAACTAGCAAACATACCTAAATTTAACCCCTAATTATCAAACTAACAAACTCAGCCCCAACTGTTGGATCCCAACTGTGCCTGCTGGGCATCCTATCCCAGCTCAAGGGGTTATGGTGAACCCTGATTTGCGAGTCTCAGACTTGATTGATACGGCTTCCGGGTCTTGGCATCAGGCTGTAATCGACAAGGATGTCTCGGTCGGAGATCCGCATGCTATATTTGATATTCCAATTAGCGGGGCTGAGCGTATGAATAGGCTAATTTGACCTGCGGATAGACGGGGCCGATATACCGTAAAATCTATATACCATTGGATCAATGTAGCGAATTACCGAGCCCGAAGCCACAACCCCTCCTCATAAGCAGCTGTTGACTCTCGGGTGTGGAAGTGCATCTGGAACTTATTGGTTCCTCCAAAAATCAAGAACTTTATGTGGCGTGCGCTTAGGGGGGCTACGGCTACTAAGCGAGATTTATTTAGACGGCGGTGTGCGACCTTGCTTTTGTGCCTTTTTGTGGTGATCAGGAGGAGTCTATAGAGCATGCACTGATTGTCTACTCATGGGTGGATCAGGTGTGGTTTGGTTGCCCTTTGGGGTTAAGGGTGGATAAATGTGGGGTGACTACCCTACATTCATGGCTGGATACAATTTGGCGGAGTCTGCCTGGGGGTGGTAAGGTTAAGAGGAAAACCATGTCTTACATGGCTTTTATGTACTGGGAAATTTCGAAAACAAGGTGCGATGGGGTTTTCAAGTCTAAATTCCCATCCCCGACCTGTACTGTAAGGGCCATTGCAAATGATCATTCCGTTTAACTGGATGCGCACCCTGAGGTTCGAGTACAGCGGGGTTCAAATGTGTATATCACATGTGTTTGGGAACCCTCCCACCTGGGATCATAAAGGTAAATGTGGATGCTAGCTGGAAGCAGGTGGATGGTTTTAGCCATATTGGGGTCGTGATTCGTGATTCTAATCCCGGTGTTTGGCGGTAAAAAGGGGGAGGATCAAAGTAATGAGTACTCAAATGGCGAAGGCATGGGGAGTGTTGGATCGATGTACCATGGCGCGACAGAGGGGGCTTTCTTGCATTGTGATTGAGTCGGATTCAAAAGAGATTATTGATTGGTTGAATGGGTGTATTGATCAAGGGTCGTGGGAGCTATTTCCCTGTTCTTTGTAAGATACGGTGTGAAGGTGCAACTTTCAGCTCATGTGACTGGTCTTGGGTTCCAAGATCAGCCAACGAAGTGGCGGATTATGTGGCGTGGCATGCTGGTGCGGAGATGTGTGACTTTGTTTATGTCCATAGATCCTCATCTTCATTTGTCTGTATCCTGAACAAAGATGGTCTTCCCTGCCCTCCGTCTTAACTGTAGTTTTCTTTGGTAGATGTAAGGTGACATGTTTGTTTTCATGTCTGTTTCTACCCTTTATTTTCTGTTGCTTGTTTGATGTTGTTAGCCTGTGTGGCTTTATGTTCCTCCCTTTGGCTTCGACCCTGGTTAATGATATTTGCCAGTTCTACACAAAGAAAAAAAAAAACAAACTCAGCACCAAAATTTTTCAAAACCACTTTAAATATCACAGATTCAATTCCTAATTAACAACTATCAAACTAACAAAATAACAAATTTCACAAACATAGCCCTTAATATCACAAATTGACTTAACCCTAAATATTAGACCTGGCATTCGTGTCGTGTTTTCCGTGTTCGTGTCATTTTCGTGTCATACCCGATATCTTAACAGGTCGTGTCGTGTAACACCCGTTAAAATAAACGGGTAAAATGACCCGATAATATTAACAGGTAATATGACCCGACCAGTTACCCGTTAAGGAAAATATATTTTAAACCAATAAATAATCAAATGAAAAACATAATACTAAATAAGTATTTACATATCATATTGTCACATCCAAAACATAAAAACGCATTTTTCTTTTAAGTATATTTTCACTTACCTAAAGTCTTTAATAGTTTTTTAATTAATGTAGAAGTGTAAAAAAATATAGAAAAAATATATAAACGCTCGTAATGACAAGCTTTACAACTTTCATGAAGAGCTTAACTTCGAAATTCGCCACTATAATCATATAAATTATAGATCAAAATTTAACCGTTGATTGTTGTTTACATTTACGCTTCATTGTTCTCATCAAATTTTGTTTTTTTAGATTTTCTTTTTTGAAAACTTGATCTATTAGATGATGCAAGAAGATGAACGGTTTGGATCATTGATATTATATTCAGAGTTTTACGGTTAGTGGAAATATTGCTTGATGTTTATAAAGTTTCTACAAACTATATGACATCGACTCATATTTCAGTTAACCGTAAATATCAAAGTGTGATATCAAAGATCTGAACTGTTCATCTTCTTACATTTGCCAGATGATCATGTTTTCAAAAAAGAAAATTTAAAAAATGAAATTCAGTAAGAAGAATAAAGCGTAAATGACAATCGACTGTTAAATATAAATTTAAGGTTTATGAATTATAGTGTTGGATTTCGAAGCTGACCCCTTCATGAAAGTTGTAAGGTTTGTCACTATGAGTGATTATATATATTTTTTTACATTTTTTACACTTCTACAATAATTATTATTAATTTTATTAATTTTGCCCTCAAATATAAAACATTATTCATGAAGGTTTGGAGGATTTTAAAAATCTAAACGATAATGTAAGAGTAACCATTATCTACTCGTGGAGGAATAATGATGAATCACGAGTGTTTATTTATTCTCTCACATTTTTCATACTTGTATGTATATCTTCTTAGTTCTTGCATATACAAATACTATATTAGTTTATTTTAATTTTGGACAACAACATGTTAAGTAAAATTTATCTTAGTAATGATAATAAGGAACTCTCATAATAAAAATAAATAATGACTAAAACTTTTTTTTAAAAAACTTAAATAGAATAATAATACAAAACTATATATTTAATATAGAATATATTGTATATATTAATATGGCTATTGTATTTTATAATGAATCTTTTGGTAATTAAACTTTAAAATTATCAAAATAAATTTTTTCTTAACGGGTCGAAACGGTGTGTTACCCGCGTGTATACCTGTATTAACGGGTTCTTAACGGGTCACCCGATAAAGACCCGATAAGTTATCGTGTTGACCCGAAACCCGTTATTTTCGTGTCGTGTCAGAAACTGCCGGGTTTACTATATATCACAGATTCACAATTAAAATTCAATAAATCCAAATCAAAATTCAATTAAAACTCAATAATAACGATTCACAAATTCAACCAAATATGAATGAACACTTATAGGAGAGTGAAAGTGAAAGGATCAGCGAACGGGGGAGTGAAAGGAACGGCGAGCGAGCGGGAGTGAGAGGAACAGGGAAAGGAGAACAGCGAGCGATAGTGAGGGTGAGAGAAAATAGAGAGTGAGACAGAACTGAGGGCGTGTTTACGTTTCCGTAATCAGAATGAGAATGTGGAATTGAATTCCGATTACGGAGTATTCCGGTGTTTACTAAACATGGAGGAATAAAAAAAGCAATGGGGCCCACACAAATTTTGGAATTCAATTCCTTATATTGATGGTAATCCAATTCCTTAAATTTTGGAATTCCCTGAATATAGGTGGTAATCCAATTCCTGCTTGTTTGGGCAATTGGAATGACAGTTTTGTTCCCTTTATGCCCTCACTTACTTTTTTTTATTTCCAAGACTATCCTTTATAAACTCATTAAAGTATATAAAATATTTGATTTGGTACAAGGGCATTTTAGTAATCATACTGGTTTATATTCCGATTCTGCTGAATTAGTAA
Source organism: Malus fusca (assembly GCA_035220775.1). Classification (NCBI taxonomy): domain Eukaryota; kingdom Viridiplantae; phylum Streptophyta; class Magnoliopsida; order Rosales; family Rosaceae; genus Malus; species Malus fusca. The sequence continues at coordinate 20,141,967 of CM069073.1, read as the reverse complement.
ACATCTTTATAAAATTTTATTCCGATTCCAGAATATTTAAGTAAACAGCTTTAATAGGAATCTGATTTTGACTTCTCCTCATTCCAACTCCTTCTCAAATCAATTCCTCATATTTTCATTACCATTACGTAAACGCTCCATGAGAGTGAGGGTGAGACTGAAAGTGAGAGAGAACTGAGATTTTGGGTGAGAGAGAGAGAGAGAGAGAGAGAGAGAGAGAGAGTTGAGAGTAAGAGAGAGCAGAGAGGGGATAGAAAGATACTGAAACAGCTCGAGGAGGAAAAAGGAGGAAGATTTTGGGTTATAAGATTTTTTTTTAGTCTTTACTCGTAGAAGGTTTGTCAGATAAATTCTTGAAAATTTGGACACATGTTTGTTAAAATAATAATTTGTCAGTGAAATCCAACAGTCGTCGGGTAACCTTTCCCGGGAATTTCAAACTTTTTGGTTGAGGAAACTGGTGGGAAATGAGGTTTGCCCGACGGAATAAATGTCATTCCGTCGAGTAAATCTAAAATTTTGGGAAAATTTTGATTTTCAAACGACAATTGCAGTGGTTATTTTATAGGAGATGGATTGTCTGCCCTGTTGGAATTTATTAGGTTTATTTAGGAAATTAATTATAGATTTGATTTGATTTTGTAGTAGGGTATTTTTGGCATTTACGCATTAGGGTTTCTTAGGTTTATTGCTCTATACATAGAGCTTGTAATTTTGTTTGAGAACAAGTTAGTCACAATGTAGTCTCTTAGGGTTTTGTAGCCGTTTCGGCATTCTCGTTCGTTTAATAATATTCTTATTATTTTGTAAGTCTCGTTTGTAGCGCACTATGATATTCAACTTGGTATCAGAGCGGGTTTGATCCTTAGAGTTCAATCCGTTCTTGTTGGTATCAATTTGTTTGCCTCTGTCGTCGTTCGTTTTAGATTTGTTAGTTGGTATTGATTGTTTGCAAGGAAAAGAAAAATGAAAGAAAAAAAAAGTTTTGCTTGTAGAGGAGAAGATCCCCCAGCAAATAAAAAAAGGGGACGAAGGAGAAAAGAAGGAAAAAAAAAAAGAACCGCGGAAAGGAAGAAGGAAGAAAAAAATGAAAAAAAAGGAAGGAAAAAAATATGGTTGTTTTGTGGCCTGTGTATTCTTGCATTGGGCATGGTAACTTGAACTTGGAATGGAAATCTGGCATCGGCATCAGCATCGGTATCGACATCGGCATCGGTGTTGGCATCGACATCGGCATCGACAATGGTATTGATATTGGCATCGGCATCGACATCGGCATTGGTGTTGGTATTGTCATCGGCATCGTCATTGGTATTGGCATCAACATCGGCATTGGTATTGGCATCGGCATCGGCATTGATATTGGCATTGGCACTAGAATTTGGAGTCTTGCATCCACATCTACTTTGGCAAACCCATGTCGTGTTCCGCCATGAGTTTGACGGGGGGGGGGGGGGTGTTGGAATTTATTAGGTTTATTTAGGAAATTAATTATAGATTTGATTTGATTTTGTAGTAGGGTATTTTTGGCATTTACACATTAGGGTTTCTTAGGTTTATTGCTCTATAAATAGAGCTTGTAATTTTGTTTGAGAACAAGTTAGTCACAATGTAGTCTCTTAGGGTTTTGTAGCCGTTTCGGCATTCTCGTTCGTTTAATAATATTCTTATTATTTTGTAAGTATTGTTCGTTGCGCACTATGATATTCAACTTCCCCTTTCCATACACTTCCCATGCCATTCTGTTTTATGCGGTCACGGTTAAGCCACATCAACATTTGCTTTTTGTCTTATTATTTTTATAAAAAAATTAATATAAAATGGTTGATGTGGTTTAATCATGACCGCACAAAACAGGAGGGCATAGAGAGGGTATGGGAAGGAGAGTCAGACAATCCATCTCCTATTTTATATGGTCTTTACCCGATGATATGTGGTGCTTACCTAATGAGAAAATGATATTTTTATGGGCTCCACTTTGTCTAACAGTATTAATGCATCATTGGGAATATTGATCTCAAGCTTGTGGGGTTGACACTTGTATTTGAAAAAATTGAACCCAGTCGCACCTATATATATAGAAAGTCTTTACGGAAAGAGATTATCTTCTTTTAGGGAACTTTAACGAAAAACATCCAGTATTGTTCATTTTAACGAAAAATCATTTTTTTACACTAAAAAGTCAATCCTGGTACTATTCACTTTACCATTTATTTTGTCCTTATCATTAAAACTCAAAGTTTTCAAGCTCTTTTCATTAGTTTTCCTTTTTTTTTTCTCATAAAAATAGGGATTAATTGTAAGGTTTACACTACATTAAATTTTAACGATTCAAACTATTTATTTTTCAAGTTGTACATCATAGATCATCTTTGCAAAATATTAGCCAAATCAAAAATATTTAAGACATCTAATTGTGTTCAAAGAAATGAACGAATACTTTGTTATATAAGAAACAATGAAATTTAATCTTGATAATTAAATATGTAAATGATTTCGGATTGAATTGAATTTTTGTAAGGATGATCTATGAATCAAGACTTGCAAAATAGACGGTTTGGATCGTTGAAGTTCAATATGAAGTGGACCCCACACCTAATCCTCTTTTTTTTAAATGGAGATCTCTTTGCATAAATGACCTATATATATTTATGTTCTTATATACTATCTAAGGGAAAATGATCCTCGCCAAACCATTTTCCTTAGGATCCTAAGAATTCCGTAATCGTGATTGTACATCGTGCGGTCAGAAATCATTTCAAAATTTAAAATTAAATATAAATAGTATCTAACGAAAACTGACCGTACGATGTACAATGAACGATTATGATAACGAGATCCCTAGGAAAGGGATCCGGCGTGGATCCTTTCCCCTATATAAGTATATTCACAGTAACGTTAGTACTTTTTAAGGTTATTATCATTGTCATTACGAAGAGCGTTTTCGCAACTAAACCCATATACTTGGATACTTGGATACTTGGATTAAATTGGAGTGCAAACACTTTTTCGTTTATTCTTATAAAAATGGGGAAATCCTGTTTGAATTCAACAAAAATGACTCCAAATTTAAAGGAAAAGTTGACGGACCCAAGAAGAGAGGAATTTCGACATTTTCAGATATTAGAGGGCTTGAAACTTGATAGAAAGTTCTACTGACAAATCGAAAATTAAACAAATGATAGTACAAGGGGAATTGCTATATTTTCTCCTTTAATTTTACCAATGAAGAATGGATTAGTTACTGCTAAGATGACTTTGGAGTCACAATGTTGTTTCCAAAGAGTCCATATTTTGGTTCTTTTCTAAAACTTACTAGACACCGAACCTAGTAGTTGCATAATTAATGGGTAATTTTTAGTTGAAGCTCACAACCTATCTTGACACGATGATTCTTGTCGTGGTTAGCCCAAATATCTAAAGCTATTTGTGATGCAATTAACCTCGATTTTCTTTGTTGTTTCACTTGATGCTTTATCTATTGGTATATATGCTCCACACAATATTTTCTGTCATATTTTTCCTACCAACAGATCAGGGAGCCTTTTGAAGGGAGCACAAATTTTGAGTGCGGAAGCATTACCATGTGAATGTGATAAACTAGAAGATAGCTATCAAGTTGTACGTGGTAGTTCATATTGGAATATGTTGTTCAAAAGGCGGTTTCTTTATCCCACTACTACAAAAGGGCCTTATTGTGTCGGTGGATGGTGTCGCTTTTATACAACATAGTGGCGGATAAGATATTCCGACACTCACTTAATATGGTGTCAAAGTTACTGTTGGTTATAACTGACATAAACTGTTAATGTCGCTTATAACCGACATTTATTTTAATATTTTTAATACTGGTGTCGCATTAAAAAAAATGTGTCGCTTTTAACCGACATAAAGTTAACGTCGGTTAAAAGACAACTGGTGTCGCTTCTGGGCGACACTAATGATAGTTTTTAAATATTTTTAAAGATAGTGTCGGTTGTAGCCGACATAAGTTTTAATTTTTATTAAAAATTTTGAAACCCGGTGTCAGTTATAACTGACATAATGTTAGCATCGGTTAAAAGAAATATTTTCCAAGCCGATGTCGGTTGTAGCCGACATAGGTTTTAGCTTTTTAATTGCATTGACATATATATATATATATATATATATATATATATATATATCATTGAACTTGACGGTTATAAACGAAAATTCACGATTTAACGGTTATCTTAACTCCAATTTTGATTATTTTTTACAGCTACACTCCTTGATCCTATATGAATACAATGAACTAATTCGATCGTCAATTTAAAATATTTACACAAGTCGATACCACAAAATCTTATGTTATAATTAATGAAAGTATAAAATAAACTCTAAGTGTTAGTGAATCTATCGTTTTGATGTGATACGCATTCTACGAAACTAATTTCAACGATCTAACCGTCAAAATTATTTGTATATGTTTTAAGATCGCATACGTCAAAAATCGCAAAAAACAAACATTCAAAGATCAAGTAACGGGACAAAACGTTTTGACGGTTATCAACGAAAAATCACGATTTAACTGTTATTTTAACTCTGATTTTGATGATTTTTTAAAGCTACACTCCTTGACCCTATACGAATACAATGAATGAACTCGATCTTCAATTTAAAATATTTACACTAGTGGATACCACAAAATCTTATGTTATACTTAATGAAAGTATGAATAAACTCTTAAGTGTTAGTGAATCTATTGTTTTGATGGGATATGCATTCTACGAAACTAATTTCAACGATCTAACCGTCAAACTTGTTTGTATATGCTTCAGGATCGCATACACCAAAAATCGCAAAAAACAAACATTCAGAGATCAAGTAACAGGACAAAACTTTTCGACGATTATCAACGAAAAATCACGATTTAACGGTTATTTTAACTCCGATTTTGATGATTTTTTACAGCTACACTCCCTGACCCTATACGAATACAATGAATGAATTCGATCTTCAATTTAAAATATTTACACTAGTGGATACCACAAAATCTTATGTTATACTTAATGAAAGTAAGAATAAACTCTTAAGTGTTAGTGAATCTATTGTTCGGTTATGGTTTTAGATATAGTTGTAGGAGTCCCCGATTTGTATCTGAATCTGACCCAAATAATATAGAATAAAAATATTATACATAATATATATATATATATGGATATTCACCAAACCCATTACCTTAAGAATTACAAAAGTTGTATTTGTGGGAAAGTTCAAAATTTTTGAATCAAAATCAATGAGAATTCAATGGTGCATATTGGAGAGATTAAAGATCAACCAACATCATCAATGTATCTATTATATTATAAGGGAAGTGTTATTGGCACTTCAAAAATCTCATTCTACAACAAGTGTATTTTTCTTTCCAAATATAGAAAGTTTGGAATGTAGAATGAGATTTTTGGAGTGTCAATAACCATTCTCTATTATAATGTGTCCATTGAACCAATATATATTTTTGGTATTAACGAAAATGCGTATAACCGTTAACCGATGGAAAATTCGTTACCCGGTGGGTAGGGCTATAGATAACACTTGATGGTTCATTTGCGGTTATAAATATGGTTACTTTTTATGGTTATGGAGATGGATATAACATTTTTGTCACAAACCAAACCGTTAGTCATCCCTAGAAACTTCATATCATTACCTATTCATGCTATGTGCCGAAGGCTTCTCAGCACTTATTGCCCGAAAAGAGAGGCAAGGGCTTCTGCAAGGTATATTGGTGTGCCAGGGAGCACCATCCTTGAACCACCTTTTATTCGCAAACGATAGCTTTTTGTTCACTCGAGCCAATAGCAATGACTGCAACCAAATCGCTATCACTCTTAATGCTTATGAAAGAGCTTCTGGCCAGAAAGTAAAACCTTCAGAAAAGCGAAGTCTGTTTCAGTCGAATATCAGGAAAACGGAAAAATTGAGGCTTGCATCTGTGTTGGGGGTTCAAAATGTTAACAAACATGAATGCTACCTTGGGTTTCCTACCATCGCAACCGCCGTCTTTGTTTTGGATTCATTAAGGAAAGACTTTGGGAACAGCTCCAAGGTTGGAAAAGGGAAATTATTGAGTGCCGCGGGCAAGGAACTTCTCGTTAAGACAATGGCACAATCAATTCCCACATATCTAATGAGTTGTTTTCTGCTACCTAGTTATTCTGTGATGATTTGAATCGGCTCATAGCTACATTTTGGTGGAATGGGTCAGAGGAAGGAAGGAAAATTCATTGGAAATCATGGGACAAGTTGTGCTCCTAAATCTGATGGAGGGTTAGGCTTTCGTAACCTTTATGCATTCAATTTGGCTCTTTTAGCCAAATAGGCTTGGAGAATCATCAAGGATCCTTCCTCATTAGTTGCCAGAACCTTAAAAGCAAAGTACTTCCCCACATCTTCCTTCTTGGATGCTATGTTGAAATATAACAATTCCTTTTGCTGGAGAAGTATATGTGCTGCTAGGGAGGTGATCAAAAGACCTAGGTGGTCTATTGGTAGTGGCACCATCGTCAAAATCTGGGAGGACCCTTGGATCCTGTTCCCTTTTTTCATTGGTGTCTTTTCTCCTAAACCAAACTAGTACCCTCTTTTATTAGTGCATGGTTTAATCGACCCTGACCTGAAAGTGCGGATGTCAGTTCTCCTTGGAACGATTTTCTCCGGTTTTGAAGTTGATTTGATGCGCTCAATTCCTTTAAGTATTCGCAGTGGGCCTGACTACTTCATTTGGCATTTGGAAAAGAATAGCTTCTTCTCTGTTAAGACGGCTTACACGTTGCTAAGGAGTGAATATCTCGTAATATAACTATACAAGTCGTGCCTCATCTTCTTCAACTGCGAACCATTCTTCCAAGCTTTGGCAAAAAATTGGAATGCCAATGTCCCTCCCAAGGTTCGTATCTCTACTTGGCAGCTGTGTAATGTCATCGTCCGCACAAGGCTAAATCTCGCTAAGAAACATATTATGACTGATCTATCGTGCGTTTTATGTAACTCCCATGTGGAGTCTATATCCCACATATTTAGGGAGTGCCAATTTGGTCGAGGAGCATGGATCTCTTCCCCTCTTGGGTCCCTTCCGAGACACTCTGAGTCCGTGTCCTTCAAGGATTGGGCTGCAGACCTTGCACCAGTATGCCCCCCAACAAATTCGATTTGTTCACGATGATATCTTGGGTAATATAGGGCTGCAGGAATTCTAGACTTTGGAATGATCGTTGTGACTCTCCGAATGTGGCCATATAAAGAGCCTTTAGCTTGGTAGTATGAGTTCGTGAGAGTTAACTCATCCCCTTTGTTGTCCAGAAACCAGGGTCCCGGGCCGCTAAAATGGTCAATGCCTCCATCAGGACACTTGAAATTAAACTTTGTTAGGGCCTGGAAGTGCGAAAGGAAAATGGAAGGAGTGGGCATCATTGCGAGGGACGACTCTGGTAGTTTTGTGGCGGCCTTATGTAATAACTATTAAGATTTAAGACGTTTTCTCCCCTTTACATGCTCAGGCACTGGCTCCTAGAATTTTTTGGTTTGGGCTGCTACAAGGGGTTTTCAAATTGTTATGATGGAAGGAGATTCACTCTAGATTGTAAGAGCCCCTTTGGATCCCTCCACTAATTTCTCCATAATTGGTCAAATTATGGAGGATTTCGAAGGCACTTCTTCTTACAGTCACTGGAGTTAAGTGCCCACACTAGCCGCCAAGCCAATTGTGTAGCTCATCGTCTAGCCCTGTTTAGTTTTAGGTATTGGCAGCCACCATGACTGGTTGGTTTGCCCCTAGCTTTATCACCAATCTCCTTCTTCACTATTGCTTGTAATTGTTCTTTTGAAGACGGGGTTGGGGGAGTTTTGGGGAAATTTATTAATAATAGCAAAAAATTCACTATTAAATTTCAAAAATGTCGTTTTTTTTTATTTATAAAAACTTTTCAATTGTATCTAAAATCCCACAAAATAGACACAAATACCCTTAATTGAAATGGATATTGGTCCGGTCATATTTGCTGCATACAATTTGCATAAAAACTACAGAAGCAATTTGGATAAATTATGTTAAACTTACATTAGGCAATTTGCATAAATACTACATTGCATAAACACTTGAGAACAAATAAAATTGTACCAAATACGTACAGAACCATAGCAAAGAACCATAAATCAGCGAAACCACATTTAAGTGTTATCTATTTCTCTCCCAAAAATCAGCGAAACCAAAGAACCAAAAAAAGATACTGACAGAAACATAGAAAAAATTAAAAAATAAAAAGAAAACACGGTCGAGGAAAAATGAAAAAAATTAACCTTCTACACTTACCGTCGTTTAGGGCTATACAAGTCTCCACCAGCAGCGATGCCTCCACTATTTCTTAGGTTTTGCCATCAGAAATTAATATAATAGGTTTTTATTTTTTTAGTTTATTTGATTTTAAAGTTTTAATGTCACATCCTGACCCGGGTCCACCACATCCCGGGCCCGTTCCACCACCGTAGCACGATATTGTCCGCTTTGTGCTTACCATTCCCTCACGGTTTTGTTTTTGGGAACTCACGAGCAACTTCCTAGTGGGTCACCCATCTTGGGAGTGCTTTGGCCTCCTTCTCGCTTAACTTCGGAGTTTCGACGGAACCCGAAGCCAGTGAGCTCCCAAAAGACCTCGTGATAGGTAGGGATGAGAATATACATTTAAGGATCACTCCCCTGTGCGGTATTTGTGTTTATTTAAGTGAAATTTTGAATATATTTAAATTTTTTGATAAAAACTAATATTTTTGAAATTAAAGACTAATATTTGGCTATATTTGATAAATACTCCTGTTTTGGCCCCTCCTTTTAATGAAACCTACTATCAATTTGATAATAAAAAAAAAAGAAAAAAAAAGATGATGTGCATGGATCACATCTTCTAATGTTAGAGTTGTGGTGCCGAAAATAATCAAGAAAATTATGGAGGCGACATGTAGACTTTTGGGTAAAAAGGACAAAATTACTCTCAAGGCACACTGAGATTCCCACGCAAATGCAACGGACAATAAAGACTCAATCAAGGAAGAGTCAAATGTGATCAAAATGATATTTATTCAAATTCCTCTCATCACTCCTCATCAAATCCTCACTCAAAAACTAACTCTCAATTATCTTATTTAAATTAGGAATGATTGCCAAGATTAATTGCAAGATATTATTGCACATAATATCTTGCAATTAAACTCCTAATTCTACCAATAATGGCCGGTCCCTATTCTCTAAATAGGGTCGGCCACTCCCCTATAAATAGTCTCATTTTCTCCACTAAAAGGCTAGGTCATTCTCCACCCAAAAATTCCCAAACATATTTTCTCCCAAATTGTAACTTTGGCATCGGAGATTCTACGGTCAAAGCCCCCATTCATCGTAGGCGCGTTAGACTTTTGACCTTAATCTTATGTGTTATTATTTTGTAGGTGTATTTTTGTCAAAGGAAAATAAAGTAGAAATTTGCATCCACAAATTGGTGCTTTCATTGAGAGTCTTGATTCACACGCTCAAAAAAGACTCTCACATTCAAAGTTTCTCATTTCTTGTTCATTTGTAGATTATTCGTACGTTCTTATTTCTAGATTTTTTTTTTTTATAAAAATTCTTTGAATAAACGTAAAAGAAAAGTACAATGACTAGAATTTTGGAAACCACAACGAACAAAACTTCCTACGTTTAAGGATTTGGACCACGACGATCCACGAGGCTCAACGCGATGACGAGTGAAGCGGCACCACCCCACTGGGCATCACCGTGGTAGCCATCACGGTAGCAACCGCGACAGCAACCCTCGACGAGCCCACTGCCCACGGTGAGCAAGCCACCTCACAACAGCAGGCCCAAGCCCGTGCCACAAGGCAACCAGCCCAGATTCAACAAGCCCACAGCATTGCAATGGCAGCTGAGGCCCAAGCAGCCTAAGCCGCGTCGAGGAAAGAGCAGGCCCATCGCCCAAACACACCGCACGTGGGGCAGCCACGCCAGCAGCTCGATCCGCTTCGACGATCTGACCAGCTCTTGCGGCCTAGTCCGATATCCAGCCCACTATCGTGGCTTTCAAAAAGATCCAAACCAGTCCAAGACCAGTTCAACCATCCCAGCTTCAGAATTTTGTGCCGAAGATTGAATCGGGGGTAGTTTCACCTCATTTCTATGTAGATTTGACATATCCCAACTCAAATCTCATGCCCGAAGTCTATTACGCTTCCATTACTCAAGGAGAAGCATATTGTCCAAGCTCTTCCAATCCAAATGGCGAACAACACTGGTCTCGACAAGTCATAGAGTTGACAAGCGCTTTTGCGCATTAAACAACCTTGGTGAATTAGCTCTTGCAGCGTACCGAGATGCAGCATGCCCCAAACGAGGTGTCCCGAAGTAGGACAAGGGCATACAACGAACCTCTCTAGCAGCGTCCCAGCAAGTAGCCCAGTGACCAGCCATTAACCGAGCAGTTGGGCAGTGTACACTCCCGACTAAGCCTCCGAGATAACGTATACTTTTGTCTTAGTACGTGAAGGAGCATGCACTCTCGGCTAAGCCCATGGACAAGCATACATTCACGGTTAAGGCAACACTCCGATAATCAACATGAGCAACCTTAGTGTTCATTTGTAGCTAGGCCCGCAAAAAGCATTATCTAGCTCACATCGGAGTAAGCAGCACGATGGATTGAGAGAAACAGACACTCAATCCAGCTCAAGTTCAACGGACAGCCTGCGAGAAATTCGCTCGCTTGTTAAGAACATACCACATGCATTGCAACCACGACATAGACGAGCCAAACACATGGAAAAGTAGCTTAGACCAACAGGTCACGATCGGGGACAGCAGAGAGCTCCGCTTCCCCAACAAAGGCAAATTCAGGGAGAAGTAGAAAGGCTCATGATCGAGCGATTACGCGATTTCCAACGTAACAAGGTCACTAACGAGGTATTATGACGAAACATGACTAACATAAGTACGTCACCTTTCACGGACGATATCGTGCAGGCAGAGCCTCCACGTAAGTTCAGCATGCCACATTTCACATCCTTCAAAGGAGATGGAGACCCCGAAAGACACTTGAAGCACTACCGAAGCACAATGGTCTTCTATCGGAACAACAACGCTTTCATGTGCAAGATATTCGCCATCACTCTACAAGGCGACGTGCAAGATTAGTTCCACACTCTCCCGACACAACTGATGACTGCTACACTTAGAAGAACTACCTAGAGAAGCTTGTGAAAGAAGGCAAGGTCGACGGATACTTGGACAAACCAGCTGCGCAGCCTAGAAGGAACGCAGACTCCGATGAAAAGCCGCCAACAAAGATGATTCAAATCAATGGCATATTCGCTGAATCCGAGCACTTGGGGGCCACTAATAACTCCAAGAAGAAGAAGATCCAGCAGACTTTACTAGTCTCACAGATCCAGGCAGTCAACACCCAACCTGAACCTATCGTTGGCTTCACCGAGCAAGATGCCAAGGGCATTAACTTCCCACACGACGATGCACTAGTAGTATCTGTCCAACTAGCCCACGTTATAGTCGACAGAATGATGGTTGACAATTGAAGTGTGGTCAACCTATTTCAACTCTCAATAATTCAAAAGATGGGCCTAGAAAGCACAATCATACGCAGAGCAAAGGTACTTACCGGAATCAACTGACACACCTTGACTGCCATTGGCAACATTACACTTGACGTTAGAACATCGCCATCTTTCTCAAAGAAGATGTTCACGATAGTAAACGACCCATCTCCTTACAATAGGATTCTAGGGTGACATTGGCTAATAAAGCTGGACGCCGTAATCTTCGTCAAGTATAAAAAAAATTCGATTCTGCATCCTAAGAGGAGGAGTCAGAGAAATCAAGTCTCACCAGGCCACATCCTAACCACAACAAAGCATGCCCAAAAGATCCTTATCCAGTTCCCCGAATCGATCTATGAATAGATTTAACTTCCGGGAACCAGCTGCTCAGTTTCTTGGACCCATACATCGGCTACAACTAAATAGCCATGCACAAGCTTGACAAGGAGAAATCTGCATTCGTGATCGAGTGAGGCACCTACTGCTACAAGGTTATGCCTTATGGCCTCAAGAACGCGGGAGCCACTTACCAACGACTGATAAACACGATGTTCAAGAAGCAAATTAGAGTAACCATGAAGGTCTACGTCGACGACATCATGGTGAAAGGTAAGCAACAATCAGACCATATCAACAACTTGGCGGAAACTTTCGACATCCTTAGAAAGTACAAGATGAAGCTCAATCCTGCCAAATACACATTCAGAGTATCTTCAAGCAGATTTTTAGGATATCTAGTAACCCAATGAGGAATCGAAGCACATCCCAAGCAGATACGAGCAATCCTAGAGATGAATTTTCTAACTACCTTGAATGAGATCCAAAGCTTAACCGGACGAGCAGCCGTGCTCAACCGCTTCCTCTGGCGGTCTATCGATCGATGCAAGCCTTTTTTCAAGGCAATAAAGAGGGCATCATAAGACAAATGGGATGATGAGTGCGAAATAGCTTTTCAAGACCTGAAGAAGTATCTCACATCCCTTCCCTTGGTATCCAAACCGGAAGCAACAGAGGACTTGTATGTTTACTTGGCAGTATCAGAAGTAGCAGTAAGCTCTGCCCTCATATGAGAAGAGCGGGGGGCCCAACTACAGATATTCTGCACCTCTAAAGCTCTTCTCGACATGGAAACTAGATATCCGAAGATCAAGAAATTAATCTTGGCGTTAGTTGTTGCAACTCGGAAGCTCAGACCATATTTTCAAGCTCATACAGTCATCGTCATGACTCAGTATCCTCTACGATCAATCCTACATGGTCTGGATGATTCTCAACGAGTAATGAAATGGGCGTTGGAACTTGGCCAATACAGATTAGTTTTTCGATCCCGCACGGCAATAAAGGCCCAAGCCTTGGTGGACTTCATAGCATAATTCACGCCTAGCCTAGGTGACATGACAAAGCTACCCAAGAATGCCCCGGAGGCAACCAAGCACACCCTAACCACGCTTGCTTCACCCGATAGAAACTTTTACCTTTTACATGTCGACAACGCATCCAACTACAAGGGCTAGGGAGCAGACGTGGTCTTTGTCACCCCAGACGATTTGATGCTTGAGCAGGCAATCACTCTAGGCTTCAAAGCATCCAACAACGAAGAGTATTAAGCCCTACTAGTAGGCATTCGAATTGCAAAAGACTTGGCAATTAAAAAGCTTGCAATTCATTCTGATTCCCAACTAATCGCTAGCCAGACTATTAGGGAGTACATGGCAAAACATCTGAAGATGGCACAATACCTAGAGAAGGTACGAAAGCAGTTTAAGGTGTTTCAGACTTACACCCTCATTCAAGTTATGCGGGCAGACAACGCCCACGTAGATGCGCTAGCATGTCTAGGCTCTGCCCTCGACCATAAACTCAAACGCTCTATTCTGGTGAAGTATCTAGACAAGCCAAGCATAGAGGTGAAGCCAGCAGCCGAGGTGTCACAGGTTAGTACAACTCCAAACTGGCATGATTCCATTATAGACTACCTGGTCAATGACACACTCCCCATGAAAATATTGAAGTCTAGAAAGCTCCAAACAAAGGTAGCACGCTACTGTATGTGGAACAACATTCTCGTTAGAAGATCCTACACTAGACCACATCTCTGCTGCCTAGCGCCTCCTAACGACCTAAATGTTCTAAATTCAATCCATGAAGGTATTTGTGGAAATCATTTCGGGGACCGGTCCTTAGCACATTTGGCTCTTAACGCATGCTACTTTTGATCTATTATGCATCAAGATGCTAAGGAATTAGTACAAAAGTGAGACTGCTACCAACGCTACAAACAACAGACCGCAATTTGTAGGCAAAGATTTAGCGAAGTTTTTCCAGAAATATGGCATCAAGCAGCACATGTTCACGCTGAGGTATCCCTAAGGCAATGGGCAGGCCGAAGAATCCAACAAGATGATTCTCGACTGCCTTAAGAAATCCTTCTTCGACAAAAAGGGAAAATGGCTAGATGAACTTCTCGGATGTCTATGGGCATGTCGCACCACCAAACGACGAGCAACCATGATACTCTTTTCACTTTGGCAACTTAGATCTGGCAGAGGATAAACGCGAAAAGGTAAATACCCGCATCGCAGCCTACCAGTAGCAACTCCTATCCAGCTACAACAAAAAGGCCAAGATCTGGCAGTTCCAGCCTTGAGATCTAGTCCTAAGAAATGCCTTTATCACTGCCCGCAGAGAAGGCTCCAAAAAGATGGATCTCATCTGGGAAGGTCTGTACAAGATCAGTAGAGTAGGTGGCAAGGGTAGTTACACCCTCGCCACCACAAACGACAAAGAGATTGAAAAACAATATAACACCTACAATCTGAGGAAGTACTATACGTGACCTCCCGCTACATCAAAGCCCGAAGACTCAAACAGCTCGATGGGCACCACCTCGCAAGCTGAGGACTATCCAGTTGTTATGTAGTTCCTACCATACAGCTAAGTTTTCATAAGTTTCACTCGTTTTTCAATGAGGAATTCAGAAATAATTTACAACTTGGCTCGGTTGCATGCTTACAACAACTTATCACTCCTACACTTCAAAAAAAGATTGCGCATTCTTAAGGACTTATTGTAGGAATTGCACCCTTTAGGGACCAACCTTGCTTTCTAATGCAGGACAATAAACTATACATTCCGAATATCCAAACGGTGATGAGTCGAGCTGCCATGGTATAACTAGGTGCACGATGGCTTGCACCAGGATTCTTAGAAGTAGCCACAATGGTCTTTTTCAAGGCTTAGCTAACTGAAGGATTTTAGGTCTTTTGGCCTAATCCGCAGAGAATTGGGCCTCAGAGACGGAGGAAGCACATTACGCAGTACGCCTTATGGACGACTGCCCTAGAACCCTAAAGCTGCTACCGAGTGCACTAAGGTAGTCTACGATTTTTAGAAGATTGCCTACCGCTTGCCCTTCGAGCAGTAAGCCGCGCTAAACTTATACAATTGCACATTTGTTAAACAAGTTAGCGTGCATATATGAAGCTTTATCCATTGCCGACATGATACGCAGTCGACAAGCTTCACCTCTGCCAAGCATAGAATGATCATTTAAGATCTACACTAAGTCCTAAAGTGTTGTGATACTTGTTACGCAACCCACATAATTGGTTACAAATATCCTCTAGCTTTCTCTATCTTGTGGGTAGAATAAATTGCACTCTGAAGTTGATTTAATCATCTACTTCAGGTAGACTTAAATAGACTTTAGAAGTAATTTATTTCCCTTTCCTAGAAGGATCTAATTTCCAATTAATGTGGGAATCTACATCAAAATAGGAAACAATATTATGTTTCCTAAAGCAACCTGCTGCCCTTTCTTGCGAGTAGCCCATAGGTGTGGTGGCATTTGTGGAGCCGAAAATAATCAAGAAAATTATGGAGGCGCCACGTGGACTTTTGGGTGAAAATGACAAAATTACCCTCAAGGCACCCCAAGATTCCCACGCGCATGCAACGGACACTAATAGCTCAATCAAGGAAGAGTCTAAGGTGATCAAAATGGTATTTATTCAAATCTCTCTCATCACTCCTCATCAAATCCTCACTCAAAAGGTAACTCTCACTTATCCTATTTAAATTAGGATTGATTGCCAAGATTAATTGCAAGATATTATTTCACATAATATCTTACAATTAAACTCCTAATTCTACCAATAATGGCCGGTCCCTATTCTCCAAATAGGGCCGGCCACTCCCCTATAAATAGTCCCATTTTCCCCACTAAAAGGCTAGGTCACTCTCCACCCAAAAATTCTCAAACACATTTTCTCTCAAATTCTAACTTTGGCATCGGATATTCTTCGGCTAAAGCCCTTCATTTATCATGGGCGCGTGAGGGTTTTGACCTTAATCTTAGGTGTTATTATTTTGCAGGTGCAATTTCGTCAAAGAAAAAGACGGCGGAAATTTGCATCCACAGAAGTTGCAACCAAGAATTGATATGCCGGAGCATTCATGCTCATCGCACGTGTAGCAAGTCTCGGCATACACAATGGAAACATGGGATCATACAATTAGCTAATACCAGTAATATGAGCCTCATCCAAACCTTCAACATATGTTATAGAAATTCTATGATTGAATTAATCAACAACATTATATACTAGAAATTGCTACCCGCACATTGCTGCGGGATTAGAAATTGTATGGAAGATGGATAAGCTAATTTCGAATCATCAAATTTGCAGCTGCATTGCATGACAATCAATTGAAACCTTTTCTCTAAATTATTAAACAGCTTTTAGCATAAACTAACTTGCAGTTCAAATGCAAGAATGCAAAGGAAGAAAAATTGTCAAATTTCATACATGTCAAACTTCATTTAGGAAACTGAAAACCATAAAAAATAAATTGATAAACATACAAAGATAGTTCACAATCATAAATTTTGAATGCTGATAAAATATATAATACGATGATCTCTATTTCTCTCATAATTATAGAATTTAAAGAACATACTAAATTACCAATCAAAATCTCCACTCCTTGGCTAATTTCAAAGAATGCCGAATCCAAAATCCATGAACCCCACACTGTCAACTGATTCCTTACCAAAATTATAGCAAGTATTGTTATCTAATTCCAATAATAATGTTCTAGTACTCCTTGAAAATGCACCAGTTGGTATATCCGTCTCTCTCTCTCTCTCTCTCTCTCTCACACAGAATAATTGTTAACAATAATCATAATAACAGGTTAAAAGCCTTGTGAACTATTTTACCAAGGAAAAAAAGGCAATGAGAAATGAAGATAGAAGACCTTTACTGGTGTACTCGAGAAATTGAGAATCATTAGCTGCAAATGACCTCTGATCGGATCACCTTCAAAATTCTCAGGTGCTACAGCTACCCCGAGGATAGATGTTCTGTCCAATACAACTCTGCAAGAATAGTCATACTTCAATTTTAAGCAGGATTGGAAACAAATAAAGCATTAAGATAAGGTTAGTTGGCCAAAAGTTTTTAGCTTCGTGGGTAATTAACCAGTTTGTCGATTACCTTAGAGTAAGCATAGGCCAGAAGTAAACATGTTTATTACCTCCCCACAGCTACTTAAACCTTTCTTCTCATTACATGTCCCAATATAGTTACACTCGCTATAACTTCCAGTTGAGGCCAAAACTCTTGCCATTTACGCATACTTCAACTTTGCCATGCTGATCGTATCTAGAGTTGATGGTGAACCTTACTGCATAAACAGCACAGTAGCTCCCGTTTACCTACAACAGATGAAAACCATTTGGAAAAAATAAATAAGCCTTTGGTTATAGCTTTCACTTGCTTACTGTTTCTGATGAGCTACAAAACACAGCCAACAAAAGAAAATCAAACAAATACCAAAAGAAGATTAAGCGTAATACTCCAATTATAACCATTTTTTATTTCTGTATAAACAAAAATAGATTAAGCTCTCAATCAAGTATTTAAAATGGAAGAGATATGTGATGGTAGTCAAATAACCGAAAAATATCAATGTTTCAAACTAATATCTGTCACAAAATTGTTGCACTTGAACTACCCTAATAACACATCATTGACATCCTCCCTTGATTATCTTAAAAGATATAGTAACGTTGAAAATATATTGCATCCTCTTAAATTGAAAGTGTAAACTATCTACAGACAGAAGTATATATTCCACAATCTATTACATTAAGATAAGGGGTAATTTGAGAATGATTAGATTGATTCCAATTTTTAGAAGTCATGATCATGGCTTACAGTATTGTGAGTAGACATTACAGACCATGTGTGAAAATTATAATCCGGATTCTCCATTAACATAATCTTCCATGAAAATACTAACAATTTTAAACAATATGCTCATATAAAATTGCAAATTTAAACTGAAAAAAATCATAAATAACATTAAACCCCACTAATACTTCAAAGGAAAAAAAAAAAAAAACTGATAGTATTGGATCAGACCTAAATCTTGAAATACAGAGGAAAGTATTGATGGAAACATAATTTGTATACAAAGTAGGATTGTGAGAGCAGAATCCCAAACTGTATGTAAAAGTACTTTGCCAAATTAAGCTGCTCCAATTAGTGGTAAAAACATATTAAGCACACAATTCCAAATATTACCAAGAGTAAGCAACTCTGGTAAAATTGAGAAAGAAAAAAACACCCAAATTCTAGAAACCAAGAAGAATGCAAATTTTATATGGAAATTGAAGGTTTACCTACAGATAGGCAGCAGCAAAAACAAACGGAATAGGGACAGGCGAGTTGAAGAGGCAAGGCGTCTGGTCCCCCCATTTCCTAGTGTTGCACCTTTTTTTCTACAAAGATTCATTTATACCTGTCATCCATCAACAAATTGCACGTCGAATCCGTATAACGAAAACCAATTAAGACACTACTACAAAACTATTTATTAGTGTCGCTATGATAACCAACAAAAAACGTATATTACTGTCGGATGTTAAGCAAAATCTGACAGAAAATGGATGCAGTGGCAGATATAATAAACGACAGAATTGTCAGCGTCAGGAAATGAATTATCCGACAGAAAATACTCTAAAATTGACAGAATTTGTGTCGGATGCAACCGACAGAGAATATATTAATAATGAATAAATAAGAGCATTCTTTGTCGGATAAAACCGACAGAAAATACTCTAAAACCAACAGAACTTGTGTCGGATATAATCGACAAATAATTTATTAATAATGAATAAATAAGAGCATTCTCTGTCGGATAAAACCGACAGCAAATATATTAATAATAAAAAATATAAAAAGGACAATTTAAATAGACATAAACAAAACTAATAATTGAATAAATAATACTAAAAATAAAACATATATTCATATATATATATATATATATAAGTTCGTTAATTATGTTTATAATCTTTTACTAATTATACAATTTGTAAAAAAAAAGAAAAAAAATATACCTACATTCGACTTCCTTTTCATCTTCCTTAATCAAGCACCAATCCTTCGTCAGAGGAAAAATATACAACTTAGGATTCCATAGCTCCGAGTTCTCCGTTGAGGCATTGCTCTTTGTTAATAACAATAAAAACATTGGTGATGCATATTTTCAAAAACAAAACCTACATAAAAGCTCTAAACAAAGACCAATTTTCAATTTATGCATAATATTTGATAAGGATCTCAAGTCAAGATTCAAAATACAAACTCGATTTAATAACATAATCAAAATTTAAAACACAAACTGAACGAAATTCAAATAATTTAAAACGTACTGGTTTCGGAATGTTGCTCCTCGAATTGTTCATCCATGGTGATTGAAGAGAGAAGGAGAAGGGGAGAAGACAAGGAGAAGGAAATGAGGAAGGGGGGAGGGAGAAGGCACCGGCACAAGGAAGAGATGGAGGGGGTTTTATTTTGGATTTCATTACTATTGGTTAAAACCGACAGGAACATTTTTTAAAATATAAACCGACATAAAATTTTCATTACTGTCAGTTATAACCGACAGAAAAAAAAATGACGGCAAAAATCCCCCCAAAATTTTGTTGTTTGGTTTAATAAATAAATAAATAATATGTATTTAGAATACATTTTTAAAAATTAAATAAATAATTGTTTGGTTTAATAGACTATAACCCATGTAAAATATGCGATAAAGAAACAAAAAGATAATTGTACAATGAAAATGTCATCACACAAACTAAATATTGTCTAATCAATACTTGAAAAACATAAATAAAAATTTAGCACCAATTACTTTTCCCACTTCAAAATTTAAGCAAATTTAACGAAGATATGCATTCTACGAAACTAGCTTCAATGATCTAACCGTCAAACTTGTTTTTAAATACTACAAGATCGCATGCGTAGAAAATCACAAAAAAAAAAAACATTTAGAGATTAGGTAACGGAACAAAAGTTTTTTACGGTTATAAACGAAAAATCACAATTTAACGGTTATTTTAGCTCCGGTTTTGATGATTTTTTTACAGTTACACTCATCGACCCTATAAGAATGCAATGAACGAATTCAATCTTCAATTTAAAATATTTACACTAGTGGATACCACAAAATCTTATTTTATACTTAATTGAAGTATAATATTAACTCGAAGTGTTTGTTTAATCTACTGTTTTGACGCGATATGCATTCTACAAAACTTTTTTCAACGATCCAACCGTCAAACTTATTTTCACACACTCTGAGATTGCATAAGTAAAAAATCGTCAAAAAAAAATTCAGAGATTATGTAACAGAACAAAAGTTTTCGACTGTTATAAACGAAAAATCACAATTTAATGGTTATTTTAGCTCTAATTTTTTTTATTTTTTACAGCTACACTTCTCGACCCTATAAGAATGAAATGAATAAATTTGATCTTCAATTTAAAATATTTACACTAGTGGATACCACAAAATCTTATTTTATACTAAATGGAAGTATAACAATAACTCTTAAGTATTTATTTAATCTACCGTTTTGACGCGATACACATTCCACAAAACTTTTTTCAATGATCTAACCGTCAAACTGTTTGTACACACTCCGAGATCGCATACGTAAAAAAAACAAACATTCAGAGATTAGGTAACAGAACAAAAGTTTTCGACGATTATAAACGAAAAATCACAATTTAACGGTTATTTTAGCTCCGATTTTGATGATTTTTTACAGCTGCACTCCTTGACCCTATAAGAATGCATTGAATGAATTCAATCTTCAATTTAAAATATTTATACTCGTGGATACCACAAAATCTTATTTTATACTTGATGGGGAAGTATAACATTAACTCTAAGTGTTTGTTTAATATATCGTTTTGATGCAATAAGCATTCTACGAAACGTTTTTCAACAATCCAACCATCAAACTTGTTTGTACACACTCTGAGATTGCTTACGTAAAAAATTGTATAAAACAAACATTCAGATATTAGGTAACGGAACAAAAGTTTTCGATGGTTATAAACGAAAAATCACAATTTAATGCTTATTTTAGCTCCGATTTTAATTAATTTTTTACAACTATACTCCTCGACTCTATAAGAATGCAATGAATGAATTTGATCATCAATTTAAATATTTACACTAGTGGATAAATCTTATTTTATACTTAATGGAAATATAACATTAACTCTTAAGTGTTTGTTAAATATATCAATTTGATAGGATATGCATTCTACGAAGAGGAAATTGTAGGAATAGTCCCTCAACTTTAACCCAATTGGAGCAATGGTCCAATAGAATTTTATGGGGTAACTTTTTTGTATTCCACAATTCTGAATAAAAGGTACATACAATCCTTGTTACAAAAGGAAACAAAATAAAGGACACAATATCCTTCCTAAAACATGACTCTAATAATTACAAAATATTTACATTCCTTTGTTTCCTAAATATTGACTTATTCCAATACTCCCCCTCAAGTTGGAGCATAGATATTGTGGATGCAAATTTCTTCCTCCTTGATCTTGGATAAGATTGCACCTACAAAACAATTTACACCTTAGGTCAAGGCCAAGAGCCTCACACGCCCACGATGAATGGGAGGGGCTTTGGCCGAAGAACCTCCGATGCCAAAGTAAAAATTTAGAGAGAAAGTGTTTGAGAATTTTAGAGATTTTTTTTTTTTTTTTTTTTGGTGAAGAACGGGGAACACAACCCAAAGAGAACTACAAACCAACAACAAACCGAGTCCGAGGGACTCCAGCAGCATCATCAATGAGAGCTGATCTAATCCACACAGGAGGCTCATAAAAAACAAGAACACCAATATCCATGTTATAACTCCAATTAGCCAACTGATCTGCCACAATATTCTTCTCTCTATAAACGTGATTCAATTCACACCTCCTCAATTGTCTCATCATTAATCTGCAGCTATGCATAATTGTCTCCAAAGGATGGAAATTATCAACTTGGGATTGCTTCAACAACATAATAACAGCCTTGGAATCCATCTCAATATGAAGCTCAGTAGCACCCTTATCAATAGCAAGCTGTAAACCAAAGTATAAACTCCATAGTTCAGCATCACAAACCTGCCCTTGTCCCAAATTCACAGCAAAGCCACCTAACCAGTTGCCATTATGATCTCTTAGAACGCCACCAGCCCCAATTCGACCAGAATTTGTCCTTCTAGACCCATCCACATTTAGCTTACACCAACCTATATCAGGATGATCCCAAGAGAGAGAAATTTGCCTCTTTACAGGTTTGACAGAATACTTCACACAAGCCTTCAACCATTCATCCACATCTCTCTCAATGATCGCTTTTGGATACATAGGCATGACAAAATTGACATAAAAAATCTGCTTGTTTCTCCACTTCCAAATATGCCAACAAATAAAAAGGAAAAGAGTACACCAAGTACCCTCATTGGTCCCTTTTGAACTTACTTTCAGATTTGCTAGCAACCAAGCCTTAAACTCAAGATTCTGGGCATTCCCAGTTGCCATGGAATGAGAAGTGTCTTTTGGAGAAGAGAATAGGGCTTTTATAGGGCTTTGAAGAAGAGAATAGGTCTTTTGGAGAAGTGAATTTTAGAGAATTTTAGCAAGTGAATGAGAAGTGTCTTTTGGAGAAGAGAATAGGGCTTTTATCGGGGAGTGTGACCTTGGTGATTCAATTTAGCAATTAATATATTAATTAGGTATAAATATATTAATTGGCTAATTATCATAATAAAAGAAATGTTTTGGGAGGTTTTGGGAGGTTATGGAATGAGGATGGATGAGACAAATTTGAACTTGTTACCTATTTTGGGTACTCCTGATTTGGTTGATGGATGATTCTCCACTGCTCGTGTGTAGGAAATCCAGTATGCCTCAAGGGTAAATTTGTCATCTTCACCCAAAAATCCATGTGTCGCCTTGTGATTATTTTTGGCTCCACAGATATTACTCATGCCCAACTTGACAAGCGAGTCATCGAACCTCCTACTACACACGGCATAGGTAAGAATATCTACAAGTTGTTCCTCTGAGTTCACAAACGGTATTAACACAATCTTCTTCTCCAACTTTTCTTTGATAAAATGTCGATCAACCTCAACATGCTTAGTTTTGTCATGCTGTACTGGATTCTCAGCAATTTCTCTAGCAGACTTATTATCACAATACAACTTCATTGCCTCATTCTGTTTAAAACCGAGACTCCAAAGAAATTTTTCGTAGCCAAATAATCTCACCCAGACCATGTGCCATACCCTTGTACTCGGCTTCAGCAGAAGATCGTGCTACCACATTCTGCTTTTTGCTTTAACACGTAACCAAACTACCTCCAACAAATGTAAAATACCCAGATGTAGACCTTCTATCAGTCACATCACCTACCCAATCGCATCAGTAAATCCCTCAATCCTCATATGTCCATGGTATTCATACAAAATTCCTTTACCCGGGGCAGACTTCAAATATGCCAAGATTCTCATTACCACCGCCATATGATCCACACTAGGTGAGTGCAAAAATTGACTTACCATACTTACGGCATAGGCAATATCAGGACGAGTGTGAGACAAATAAATCAGTCTCCCCACTAGTCTTTGATATCTACCTCTGTCAACCGGTTCCTGATTTGGATAAATCCCCAAATAATATTTCTCTACGATGGGAGTTTCCACATGTTTACATCCTAGCATGCTTGTTTCTTTTAATAAATCCAGAACATATTTACGTTGAGACAAAAAATACCTCTAAATGACCAAGCGACTTCCACGCCAAGAAAATATTTCAAATCTCCCAAGTTCTTCATCTCGAACTCAGCTGCAAGGTTTTGTTCTAACTTCATCATCTCTTCAGAATCATCACCCGTTATTATCATGTCATCCACATAAATAATTAAGGCCATCATTTTACCACTTCTCCACTTCACAAATAATGTATGATCCGAGTGACTTTGATGATACCCAATCCTCCTCATAACTTGAGTAAATCTACCAAACCATGCATGAGGTGATTGCTTAAGTCCGTAAAGTGACTTTCGCAACCTACATACTTCGGTTTTCCCTCCGGCATTGTACCCCAGAGGAAAATCCATATATACCTCTTCTTCCAAGTGCCTATGAAGAAAAGCATTTTTCACATCAAACTGTTTCAGTGGCCAATTCAAATTTGCAGCTAAAGAAATCAGAACTCGTATTGTTTTCATCTTCGCTACTAGAGAAAAAGTTTCCTGATAATCAACATCATAAGTTTGAGTATAACCCTTTGCTACTAACCTTGCTTTATACCTGTCTACCGATCCGTCTGCCTTGTACTTGATCGTAAAGACCCATCTACACCCAACCGGTTTCTTGCCTTTAGGTAGCTTATTTGCCTCCCATGTATCATTCTTGTGTAGTGCCATCATTTCTTCATCCATTGCAGCAGCCCATTTAGGATCCTTCAAGGCCTCCTCAACTCAGGTTGGTGCTTGGATTGCTCCCAGGCTTGGCGTTCTGGTGCAAGGTTCTTGCATGACACATAATTTGCTATTGGATACTTTACTTTCCTTCAGGAGAAAACCTGTAAGGAGGAATACCATGATTTTTCCTTGGCGGCAACTTATACGTACTTACATCATTATTTGGATTAGTTACATGAGCATATGTAGTACTTACCTCAAGGACATTCAGAGTAGACACATTGGGTGGCACTATCGAGCTAGAGAGAGAGGGTGATGTGGGTTATGCAGGCAGCATTTCTTCCCCTGAAATACTTGGTTCAGCAATAGGCTGCTGGACTATTATAGCTTCCTTGACAGTTTCTTGCTGAGAGACTGGTGTCCCATTTTCATCCTTGTTGTCAATACATGCTCCCCCTGAACTACATATCACATCTTCTAGTACCTCTAACCACCCAAGATCAACTTGATCACCACTAGTGTTCTCCCCCTGGTGATCTGAAGGTGATGGGATCGAAGAATAAAAATACTCTGATTCAGAAAAAGTAACATTCATAGTCACATGCATATGTCGAGTTTCATGATGATAACATTTATACCCTTTCTGTTGGGAGGCAAACCTAACAAAAACACACCGAATGGCACATGGATCCAATTTGCTACAATGAATCTTGTGAATATGAACATATGCTACACATCCAAACACACAAGGAGTAAGGGTATTAATGGATACTACAGGAACATGTTCCGTCAATACTTGAAGAGGTGTACGGAATTCTACAACCCGAGATGGCATACGATTAATCACATACACGACATAGGTAACGACTTCAGGCCAAAACCGTTTAGGCACGGACGCACCAATAAGCAAGCAAGGCACGAGCAGTTTCCAAGATATGACGATTCTTTCTCTCAGCAACCCTATTCTGTTGCGAAGTATGCAGACATGTAGTTTGATGAATAATTCCACGATCTTGTAGAAACCGGGATAACTCAGAATTTATGTACTCTCCACCATTGTCAGAACACAAAACTTTAATATCAGTGGAATATTGAGTTTTAACCATTTGTTGAAACAGACAAAACACATCACGAACCTCACTTTTATTTTTCAACATATACAACCACGTCATACGAGTGCAATCATCCACGAAAGTAACAAACCACCTAATTCCCGAAGTAGTAGTAACAGGGGAAGGCCCCCACACATCAGAGTGTACTAGTGCAAATGGAAAAGATCTTCTATTCATACTTGGAGGGAATGAAGCACGATGACTTTTGGCTAAAATACATACTTCACATTTCAATTCTAAGTCTTCAATACCACTGAACAAATCAGGTAATATATGTTTCAAATAACCAAATGATGCATGCCCCAAACGACGATACAATAACAATACCTTTTGTAGATTACTATTACGTGACAAATGAATCGAATTAGCTCTTCCAGGAACCACATCATCCACATAATATAGCCCCTCTCTCTTAGTGCCACTCTCAATGATCTCATTTGTCTGAATATCCTGAAGCAAGCAAAATGAAGGATACATTACTACAACACAATCCAATTGTTCAGTGACTTGAGGTACAGACAATAAGTGATGGGACAGTGACGGAACCAATAAACAATTATGTAATGGAAGAGAGGGTGTAAGAGACACCATTCCCGCTCCAACAACAGCAGCAGTAGTACCATTGGCAGTTGCCACACACTTTCTATGAGAATCTTTCATGGACTGAAACAAAGTTCTATCATACGTCATATGATCCGTTGCACCAAAATCCAAAATCCAACCTGTATTCATCATAGTAATAGTACACAAGAACTAATTGCAATAGAATATTCTCACGGCAATCACACCAATATCCAATTATTGCAGTAGACTCCACAAATAAAACTTGTAGATACTCAGCAAAAACAATATAATAACATACAGACAGTAGCAGCACACCACTAAGAGCTTATGTGATTGTTGATGCATGACACTAGAAAACCAGAATGCAGAGCACACGGTAACAAATAAATTCAGACAGCAGCCAATCCCATTCCCCCCCCCCTTTTTTTAATTATCAACACTAGCAGCAAATCCTTTTGTCCCTTTTATTTCTCTTTTGATCAACACAGCACGATATATAGAATTCACATGTTGATTAAGGTAGCAAGGCCTCGCAGCAATTGCAGGCAACAATTGCTTATTGTAACAGCAACAAAGCACGGCACGATGATACCAATAGTTACCCTTCTCGGCACAGCACAATACACACACGGTGCAGCCTGACTTATTGCTGCAAGAATGCAGAAATATGTCGAGACCACGCACAGCAGAACAACACACCCACAGGGATACTTCAGCACATCAGTACTCCTACACGGCACTATCACTCACACACACACACACACACACACACACACACAGCCTGACGTTCTGCAAGGGAATTGCAAAAGAAAAAAAAAACAATCGGCCATGAACAACAGCGGAAGAAAAAAATTATTCTAGGGTTACGGAAACCTAGGCTCAGATGCCAAATAGAATTTTACGGGGTAACTTTTTTGTATTCCACAATTCTGAATAAAAGGTGCATACAATCCTTGTTACAAAAGGAAACAAAATAAAGGACACAATATCCTTCCTAAAACATGACTAATAATTACAAAATATTTACATTCCTTTTTTTTCCTAAATATTGACTTATTCCAATATGTCCTTCAACTTTATTTCCATGACCATTGGTCCCCCAACTCGCCAAAATGTGTAGCTATGGTCATTTTCCTTAACACCGTCAATAACTCCGTTAAATTCAGTCATGTGCGTGGCACATAACACTGATTGTAAGGGCAATTTAGGAAACAAATTATTTCCTAGATAAAAGCATCCTCATCCCTAGGTTGAAGTCGATAAACTCCAAGTTGAATTCAATACCCATCCCCAAGTTGAAGTTGATACCCATAGCTGATTTCAAGGTTAGTTTAGTAGATGACGATGGAGTTGTCAGATGTCATGAGGTGGACCGGAGATCCTCCGAAATATGCAAGAAGCAACCTGGCAGGCCAAAAAGAAAAAGAATTGTGTCTGTAGGTGAAGTTGAGCCACAAGCACACTATCCTCCACCACCAACTAATCTATTGGGTGAGCACAATGACACACCGCAACCTCAGAGACTTAGAAAATGGTTTGTAGAGATAGCTTGCGGTAAATGCGGAAAGTTGGGGCACAATCAAGTAGGATGGAAAATCACAACACACGGATGCAGCAAATAAGAATCAGGTACATATTTATGCTTTAGTAAATCCTAAAAAACCAAACTAGCAAGTGTTGTATGTTGAATTGCAGTTTAATTCATTCTTGGGTTAATGCAGGAGACTCAACAAGTAAACACTCAAGCAACAACCAAAATGCCCAAGCAAACTCTCAAACTTCAGGGACACAAATTTCTCAAGCGAACACCGAAACATGAGCTCCAATTAACTCTCAAGGAAAGAAAAAGCAACATGTCAATTCTCAAGTAGAGCAACAAGGAATGGAATTTGAAAATTAGGCATGGAGGAAGTTTCAATCAGCTATGGGTATGGGTATCGAATTCAACCTGGGGATGGGTATTGACTTCAACCTAGGGATGGGTATTGTCTTCAACCTAACAAGACAAAAACAATCTAGTAATGTACCAAAGCCTCAGAATGGTGAATAAATTCTCCGACTGGTTGGAGAAGCTCGTGCCTTTGTATATTATTTGGGATGCTTCTATCTGGGAAATAATTTGTTTCCTAAATTGCCCTTACAGTCAGTGTCATGCGCCATACACATGACTGAATTTAACGAAGTTATTGACAATGTTAAGAAAAATGATCATATCTACACCTTTTGACGAGTTAAGGGACCAATGGTCATGGAAATAAAGTTGAGAGACCATTGCTCCAATTGGGTTAAAGTTGATGGACTATTTCTACAATTTCCACTTCTACGAAACTAGCTTCAACGATCCAACAGTCAAATATATTTGTATATACTCCGAGATAGAATGTGTAAAAAATCGCAAAGAAAAAAAATAAAAAAAATAAAATAAAAAATTAGGTAACGAGACCCAAAATTTCAACGGTTATAAACAATAAAATCACTATTTGTTTAATATAATATAATATTTTTTAAGAAAGTTTAATCAAAAGTAATGGTTTAAAAAAAATTGAAAATAATATAATATTTTGACACAATTTGTGTCGGATATAACCGCCATAATTAGTATAAAAAATTTGAAAAAATTTGTGTAAGTTATAATCGCCCTAGTTAGTATAAAAAATTCGAAAATAATTGATAGATTTGACACATTAATTACTCATGTCAGATATATCCGTTAGAATTGATTAAAATTATTTATAAAATGTATCGAATTGAGTTAAGGGCCCACTTCATTATTCTTGTCGGATATAACCGACAGTAATACTTTATTTTCCGACACTTTTTAAACATGTTGTCGAAAAACATTTTATCTGACAGTAACAGTATAAAACCACCACCACTAACCGACACAATAAACCAATTTTGTAGTAGTGAGAATCCATTTCAAATGATTAACACCTCCTGAGGTAACAATTACAATTCATTTCAACAACACAAAAAGTACAAACACAAATTCTAATTATGTGAAAGAACAAAAACTTGATCTTTACAATAATAATTGAACAGAAATCATCTCTTTCAAAGATTACTTGCTCTGTCACTTACTCCAGCTGATGTACCATATTTAATAGAAGAATTCTTCAAAACCTCAAAAATTACTAAATTTCACATAAAATCACTTAAAAAAAAACCCAAAAAATTAATGAAGAATTCTCCAAAACCCACAAATTCAAATGATTTTTTTTTATAAAATCATGAAATATTTAGTTTCTTATGCACTTGATTCCAATCCCGATGTTGATCTGGGGCCGGGAATCGTACTATTAAATAAAAATAAGGACCGATAAGCCACCATCCGAGAAGCAAAAGATTCGAGAGTCTAGGCTGAAAATAAGCCCCAAGTTCTAGGAGAATTGTTAATCCACAACAGAATCAACATAGGAAACATTGAAGATTAGCAAACCTCTGGAGGATCAAATTTGGCTCCCATGTTGCTGACCTTAGCATGGGCTTCACCATAATCCTTGAAGAATGCTTCTTGGTCTTAGGTATATTTCTCAGCATATACCTACAAACTCATGAAAATTTTGACGTAACAAAGGATACACATCGAACAGCATCACTCTCAATTTTGTTTTGTTTTACCTTGAACGCTGGATCTTTAAAAAATAGCAGCTTCAGTTGGCAACACCAGTAGATCTTCATCCCTCTTGTGCTCGATATCTGTGCCAGAGTAGTGTGTATATACGTATATTACATCCTCAAATAATGACTTGAAAAATGCTCTTTCTAGACGGCCTCCAAGATCGTCTTCATGTAAATATTCTCTCCCATTTGCCAATTTGCTCAGCTTCATCAAAACGCAAAAATTTATGTTAATCACAAAATTAAGGTGCTTTCAAAGACATAAACTTGAGAACACGAAAAACTGAAACCTATCGAAAGCACATATACTCATAGAAATAAGTATATAGAATTTTCAAATGCTCCTACCTGCAAGGCTTGGAGCCGAATATAACTGGCAAGCCCATTTCATTGGGGAAAGTTATAACCGATCCTGATGGACCCATCACCCATCGGACAGAATCTGGCAGAAGTATAAAAGCATTTGCTGCCCTCTACTGCAAAAGAAATGAATTTACCATAAATGAAGAATCTATACTGTGATACACAGACAGAGGAGTCATAGCACCAAACCATTTGAATAAACAATATAAAGAGATAAAGAGATGAGAGATTGCAATACCTTCTCTGTGCGTATTACAAATGAAGGAAGGAGGATGGAGCTTCGATCTGAGACTGCGATAAAACACGGGAGGGAGGGTTAGGAGCGAATGGCTAATTACCGCCTAATTTGACAGAATCTGGCCCGAATTGAGTTTGCCTATTCTCTGTAAATTCGCCAGAAAACGCAGCAGCTAGGGTTTAAACTGAAATCACAAATTTAAAGCAGATAGAATGAGGTTATGAGGAGCACCTGGCTAATGCTGGATGGGGCATCGGCCCAAGTCCTCTTCCATATGGGGATTCATGAACCGGAAGGGGCAATCCAGCTGGGTTCTGATACTTTGATCATTATATGCTAACCGGGCAAGAGTGATTTTCCCCATTCGCCCCACCCCAACAATTGAGATTACACCATTCCCCCAACACTCTTCACTCCTCTCACGTACCAATTTGCTTATCAAAATTTTTGTATCTTCGTCTCGGCCATAGATTGTGGGCTCTATTTCTTCAATTAACTTATAAGTGGCAGTTACAATTCCTAGTCTCCTAGACTGTTCAATCTCTCTATTTTTTACACAATTAAACATTAACCAATGTCTCTCAGTTGCAATCTCACTCAGTCTTTCCCTCAAACACTTTATCCTCTTCGCAATTCGAACCCAATCGACCAATTTAGTGCAACAAAAGCAAGAGGAGAGTTGTGAAAAGCATACCTACGTTCAGTGACCAAAGTACCATACAAAACTTGATCTAAGGCAAGCATAGCAAAAAATTGATCATAATTTTTGAAATGACATAAAAACTAACACTATTTTATTGATAAAAATTTGTATGTAACACCTCAAGAATATTAAGGATTATATGGTATGGAGTCGAGCATGGCAAAAAATATAAAACTTACAGCAGAAAGATGCTTATAAGCATCCACTATGAGAACTGGCCTGCCCTTAACATAAAGAAAGTCGTGTACATAAGCTTTTCCAGTTTCGGTTATACCTTCACTCAATCACAGGATTAGGGAAGTACCAAAAACGAAACTTTAATCATAATTACATTCTTTTTCTGCTTTAAAGGGGTAAAAAAAATCTAAAATGAAAGAAATTTCCCAGACGTAAAATGTAAGTGACAGAACATGTTCAAGCAACAACTAATGCAAATTATGCAATTGAGCGAGCAGTGAAGGATAAGTATTAACACACACAAATTATCTAATTTGAAGCTCATATCATGCGCGTAGCAAACCAAAACAAACAATTCAACTGGAAATTTGAAATCCAGATCAACCAAAACTAACCAAAGTCACTTACTATGGAAGATTATCACAAAATCACAGAACCCGTACAATCTAAATCATGGGTTTTACCCCCGGGGGGGGGGGGGTAAGGGATGAGGCGACTAACTCCGCTCGACCATTTTGTTATCATGGGTCATCTCTATCAGAAACATTGTATTCATCTTTTTATTTCACCACAATTTTAACACATATTGGTCTGTTATGCGATTTTTTTTAGTGGACATCTGATTAGAGCTATAGAGTTTTCCTCTTCGATTGAGCAGATTGTGGACTAAATCATGAGCAGATTTGGTCTATAAGAAATATTTACTGATTTTCCGGACTCAAATGGTAATGTTGGCAGAATTTCCGTTAAGGAATTTGTCAAGCTCTTCTCTGTTCTTGCTATCCTTCTCTCTCGTGCTCATTGGTAGTAGTGGTTGACATGTAGATCGATCAGGCAGTTCTGCGGAGGATTAGAATTGAGTTAGCAGATAGACAGCTTTGAGTATTCTAAAGAGTTGCTTACTAAAAGTTCCGCTTTGTTCTAAATATATACCAAAAAAAATCTTTTTCTTTCGGTCAATTACTATACAAAACTGATTCAACTATAGACATCATAATGATGTAACTGAAAGATGGAATCAAGAACAAACTTTCGCCCAGTTTTAAGAGGAGATAAGATTATAGGAATTGCATTTTGCTAACCTGGCAATTTTTGGTCTATAAAGAACCCTACCAAATTCACGGTATACCTGCAGGGCAACAAAAGACTTATACTCAGACCAGTATATTATAAGATATTCGAGTAGAAAGAGCATAACAGAATCTGTGTTACCAGGCTACAACAACGTCCACTGTGTAATGTTTGCTAGAAGCTAGAATCAGGAGGCTCTGAACCACAGAAACTGACCAAGCAAGCTGCTTAAAGCACCTATAATGATAAGCAACAGTACGCACCCACACCCCAACAATGACAAACTAAGAAGATTGCTTGTTTGATAGGAAGAAGCGGAGGAATAGCGAGAGAGAACTGGAGAGCGTTCTAAGAAAGAAAACTCGAAAAGTAGAAAGAAGAGTGCGACCCGTCCCTTCCTTTTCCACGATGACCAACACGTGGATGGCAGGGACAAAACTGTAAATTCAATGTTCTAAATAGATTAAAAAGCCTGAGAATTAGCAGCAGTTAAGGACATTTTTGCCAATTTACTGTCCGTGAACAGTAAACCCTAGTTTGGGTTTTAGTATAGAAATAATATATAATTTCAATGACTACTTGCTTTGCACATGCAAGCTAAGTTTCAAACCAGTTAACAACGGCTGCATTTTTGCTCATCCACATTAACTTTGATGTATGCTCATCCTACACCTCATTAGTTGTCATGTGTCCCATCTTCTAACCTGGTAAACTTGTTAATTAATATATCTTTTTTAATTTTTAAAATTAATTTAAACATGATTAAATAAATAAACTCAACCCCAGAAGCTTTTCAACTTCCCCAACCAGCCAACCCCCACTCACCCTTTCACCCTTTCAATCTTCTTGTTTAGAAGCCATGGCGAATCAGCCATCTCTGTCGTCAGCCCTCTGCCATCCCTCTTATTCCACTATAACTCTAATTTATTTTATAAAGAAAACTCAACAAATGTCCTCACCAAGAAAATATATCCCAAATCGTAAAAAAAATCAAATCAGTATGTGCATATAAATGTCTTCGCCAATAAAGAGAAAGGGCTGTTTCTTTAGGTGAGGTCGTGTTTGGTCTCGATTTTACACCATCAGCCCTAGACCTGGCATTCGTGTCGTGTTTTCCGTGTTTGTGTCGTTTTCGTGTCATACCCGATATCTTAACGGATCGTGTCGTGTAACACCCGTTAAAATAAACGGGTAAAATGACCCGACTTGAAATCGACCCGATAATATTAACAGGTAATATGACCCGACCTGTTACCCATTAAGGAAAATATATTTTAAACCAATAAATAATCAAATGAAAAACATAATACTAAATAAGTATATACATATCATATTGTCACATCCAAAATATAAAACACATTTTTCTTTTAAGTATATTTTCACTTACCTAAAGTCTTTAATAGTTTTTTAATTAATGTAGAAGTGTAAAAAAAAATATAGAAAAAATATATAAACGCTCCTAATGACAAGTTTTACAACTTTCATGAAGAGCTTAACTTCGTAATGACAAGCTTTAACCGTTGCTTGTTATTTACATTTACGCTTCATTGTTCTCATCAAATTTTGTTTTTTTTTCTTCAGATTTTCTTTTTTGAAAACTTGATCTATTAGAGGATGTAAGAAGATGAACGGTTTGGATCATTGATATTATATTAAGAGTTTTACAGTTTGGATCATTAATTTTATTAATTTTTCCCTCAAATAAAAATCATTATTCATGAAGGTTTGGAGGATTTTAAAAATCTAAACGATAATGTAAGCGTAACCATTATCTACTCGTGGAGGAATAATGATGAATCATGAGTGTTTATATATTCTTTCACATTTTTCATACTTGTATGTATGTCTTCTTAGTTCTTGCCTATACAAATATTATATTAGTTTATTTTAATTTTGGACAACAACATGTTAAGTAAAATTTATCCTAGTAATGATAATAAGGAACTCTCATAATAAAAATAAATAATGACTAAAACTTTTTTTTTAAACTTATATAGAATAATAATACAAAACTATATATTTAATATTGAATATATTGTATATATTAATATGGCTATTGTATTTTATAATAAATCTTTTAGTAATTAAACTTTAAAATTATCAAAATAATTTTTTTCTTAACGGGTTGAAACGGGTTACCCACGTGTTACCCGTGTGTATACCTGTTAAGAACCTGTTATTAACGGGTTCTTAACAGGTCACCCGATAATGACCCGATAAGTTATCGTGTTGACCCGAAATCCGTTATTTTCATGTCGTTTTCGTGTCGTGTCACAGTGTGTGTCAGAAACTGCCAGGTCTAATCAGCCCAAGTAATCGAGGCCGTTGAGTGAGCATGGTTCTTAACCGTTGGATGAGAAAGTTAAGATAATTTGCCATTGTTAAAAGATAATATTATGGTTTTTAATCATAATAATTATCTTTCAATAAATTATCTCGATTTTCTTGTACATTCAATAAATGGGATAAAAATCATAGCCCCAATAAAGAGACAGGTGGAACAGTCCAATTTAATTTGGATTTGTTAGCAGTGTACTGTGTGGATTAGAGCAACTCGGCTTGGATTCTTATCACGTGGCATAGCATAGGATTTGCAAGGCTTGGATAATGGTGAGATAGGAGACCTAAGTAGGCTGGGTTATTTATGGATGTTGTCAGATGAATTGAATTGATGATGGACTTGACCTGCATGCCGTGTGAAAGGCTACTAGCTATATAATTATAATTATATATATATATATATATATATATATATAATTGGTGGCTGCCGTGTAGTCTGCATGTCGTGTGAAAAGCTACCAGCTATATAATCATATATATATATATAATTGGTGGATGCCGTATAGTCTACATGCCATGTGAAAGGCGCAAACTATATATATATATTTTTTTTAATTGGTGGCTGTTTAGATGAACGTTATTTGTTCAAGTCCAAGCATGTAGGTTATCTTGGGATTCGATGTGATAAGATTAAACACAAGGATCGAATTTGGTTGCACTTTTGACTAAGTTCAAAGTCTTGGGAGTGGTAAGGCTTATCCGAGGCTCAAGTCAGTGGAAGAGTTTTAATAGCTTGGGAGTCTTTATCAGCTTATCAACCAGCGCGTACTCGTCCCTATAAATACAAGACACCATGCAACATTTCAAGCCCCCTCCAACTCAATACACAAACTGCCCTGCGCAAACTCTCGCTCTACGCGAAACTTCTCAACAACCTTGAGATTTTTATTTTCTTTTTCGCCAACACATCTTCAGTTTGGATAAACAGCACTGTGAAGGCAACCAGCGAACATCTTCAGTTTGGATAAATAGCACTGTTGCCTTAGAATCAGCCGACCGCGAAGCACCTTCAGTTTGGATAAACAGCACTGCGTCGAGGCTAACTGTTTATCTATCCAAGTCTCGGTCGAGAAGGATTTCCTAATCCTTATTGGCAAAGGTCATCTCATTAGCCTTCTTGGAGAAGTGAGGTGTTACAAGCTACTACATTCGGCACGTTGAAAGCCGAATTTGATATTGAACTTTGCAGAACTAACAACCTTGTCTTTAGGCTCTAGAACCCGAAGGCTGAGACGTGTTCCTTCCTCGGTCGTAGTCGCAAGATCAAGAAGTCAGCAGCGCGCTCAACGCAACATCAACATATTTTACTCCCCGGCCGAGCTCGGCCGTCGAGTTGGCACACCCCGCACATAACCGAAGGACGTAGTTAGCTTATTAATTACCCGGCCTGCGCGCCACGTAGGCTTGGTAGTTTTTAGGATCAACAAGCCGCAATCGAATTTCATGGCTGCAATGGTGCAGCCGTCGTAGTTCTCTCTGGCTGTTGTTGTATGGTCTTCGATTATTGAGTCGACGATCATATAGTCACGGTGGAAGAAAAGGTAAAAACAATGTTCTCATCGTCATCATCGAATCTTTGGCCGTGGGTGGGTGGGTGCTCATGGGGTTGCTAGGTGGAAAAGTTGAAACGCTGGAGGGGTTCGATTTTTATTTTTATTTTTATTTTTAATGCTTAAAATTAGTTTCAAAAATTGAAAAAGATATATTTAATTAACAAGTTTACTAGGGTTAAAAGATAGGACACATGACAGCTAATAAAGTGTATAGTGAGCATACAGACTCCAAGCGTTACAGAGATTACAACTGAAAACAAGCACTCGTCTGAGATTACAAACTTACTTGAGTGGATGTCTCTGAAACGCTTGCCATTTTTGAGATTACAGACTCAGGCGTTTTGTTTAGGAACTGCCAATTTTACTCTAACACGGTCCTTTCTGAGAAACAGATACAGGAAGGAAAAGAGTGTAAACAAGAAACACAAACCAAATGGAACCGCCGCCATTATCAGAAGTAGCCCAGCCCTTGAGCCTTGCATGGATCCACAGTCTCTGATAAAGCTCACGAAAAGGCATAGTGATCCCCAGATTTTAGATAAGTTCCTTCAAATAATAACTAGGGTTCTTCCGCTCATCATTTTAATGGACTCATTTAATCAGGGCTTGCTGTGACTTCCAATTCAGGGCAGTGTGATGTATTTGCACGCTGGATTTAGTCGTGAATTCTTAAGCTGTATACACAAGGAATTGCCCATAAACGAAGAACAATATGGTATTATTATATTATATGTTCCTTAATTTTTCCCAAGACACCAAAAATTAGTTCTGCAAAAATTATTTGGTTTTTATATACTATCACTTTTCCGTATACGATTTTTATTCACAGATTACAAATGGAAAAAATTAACGGAAAAATTTTAAGTCGTATAGCATGTTGTGGAAAAAGATTAAAAAAATTCATCCCCTTATAAAAATTTTAGGGTAAAAGACTGTTTACTACCCTCATGTTTTATGGTTTTCAACATTTAGTATATCAAGTTTTTTTCGTCTCAGATTCATACCTAAAGTGTAAATTTTGGGACAGTCTCATACATCTGTTAGTCAAACTGTTAAATATGCCGTTAATTGTGACGTGGCGCAATGACTGGACGCCACGTGTCATCCACATTTTTTTTTTCTTCTTTCTTCTTTCTTCTTCTTCCTTCTTCTTCTTCCTTCTTCTGCAACTTTTTTTTTTCTTCCTCCTTCTCCTTCTTCCTTCCTCCTTCCTTCCCCTTCTTCTCCTTCTTCCTTCTTCTTCCTTCTCCTTCTTCTTCTTCTTCCTCCGAATCTGGGGAAGAAGAAGGAGGAAGGAAGAAGAAGGAAGAAGGAGAAGAAGGGGAGGGAAGAAGGAGAAGAAGGAGAAGGAGGAAGAAAAAAAAAAAAAAAACCTTCATCTTCCCCAGATTCGAAGGAAGAAGAAGAAGAAGAAGAGGAAGGAAAAAGAAGGAAGAAGGATAAGAAGGAGGAAGAAAAAAAAAAGTTGCAGTCGGAGGAAGAAGAAGAAGAAGAAATAGGAAGAAGGAGGAAGAAGAAGAAAGAAGAAGAAGAATAAAATAAAATAAAATAAAATCTTCCCCAGATTCGGAGGAAGAAGAAGAAAAAGGAGAAGGAGAAGGAAGAAGAAGGGGAAGAAGGGGAAGGAAGAAGGAGGAAGGAAGAAGGAGAAGGAGGAAGAAAAAAAAAAGTTGCAAAAGAAGGAAGAAGAAGAAGAAAGAAAAAAAAATGTGGATGACACGTGGCACCCAGTCATGGCGCCACGTCACAATTAACGACATATTTAACGGTTTGACTAATGGATGTATGAGACTGTCCCAAAATTTACACTTTAGGTATGAATTTGAGACGAAAAAAACTTGATGTACTAAATGTTGAAAATCACAAAATATGAGGGTAGTAAACAGTCTTTTACCCAAAATTTTAAGTCGTGTAGCATGTTGTGGACCAGAATTTTACAACTTTAGTTGGGAATATTTATCGTTGCACTTAAAAAGTTCGATTTCCTTTATATTAAATATTTATTAACTTTAGAACTGGGATCTTATTTTTCATTTATTAACAATCGATAGGATAACCTACCAGCAACTGAACTAGGATGTTTCTTATATATGCTTCGTTGTTAGTGATTATCACTCCAATAACTATCATCAATGTTCAATCATTGGTTTTCTTACCCCTTCATTGGAAAGAGCATCTGATAAGCTCATATTTATATATATTTTACATCAAATTCACTTCTCTTTTCTTAGCTAGTTCCTTATATTTTTGAGCTATTTACTTTGTTTTTGTGTTTTGTGGGATTTGTCAAT
This sequence comes from Malus fusca, assembly GCA_035220775.1. Lineage (NCBI taxonomy): Eukaryota > Viridiplantae > Streptophyta > Magnoliopsida > Rosales > Rosaceae > Malus > Malus fusca. The sequence continues at coordinate 20,103,514 of CM069073.1, read as the reverse complement.
CAAATAAAAGAAAAATAGCACAAGTAGGATTTTTAGTAACAAATTCGTCAAAACTGCATGTGCAGATCAGCTGACTTTGGAAGCAAGTTGCGAACAGCTCAGAATGAATTAGAGAATGAGCCTTATATTCTTGGAAAGCTACGGATGTCTATTTTCTGGAACATTTCGCGGATTGTTAATATCATGTTTCTAGAAGAAGTTATGGCTGTTTTAACACTGAAAGGTTTCCAAGACGCTGAGCAGTTTGTAACTGCAATGAAAGCAATAAATCCAATAAAACTAGCAGCCAAAACTGATGCAGCCAAGAACAAGTCAGCTGACACCTATTCAAATAACAGATGAAATGGAATTAAAAATGAGGATTAAGAGGGAGTAATTGGCATAAAGGCTACCTAAAGTGTTACAATTGTTTTACCACATTTCCTCTCACTTATTGTCCTCACTAAATGGCTATTAGTGGGTGAGTTAAGGAGAAGAAAATGATGCAGCAAGAATGGGTTTAAAAGCAGCATTGGGGAAGGAAGGAAGAGGGGAGGAGGCCTCGGTCGATTTCTTTCGGTTCTATCTTCTCAAACTCATGTCTATCTTTTGTTTTAACTTAAGGATTGGGTGTAACTAATTTTTTAGAAGTTAGGGGCTGTTTTGAAGCCCCGAATATGATTGCAATTTTGTTATGACATTTCGTTGAATTACTTTTATGAATGGATGAAACTTGGTTCACTACTTGTCTCATTGATGAATTCTTTATTTGTTTTCTATGGATGCATACGTAGTAAGTATATCTAGGATTCTAATGCTATGAATATGTGTGTGCCTGCCCTTGTCGAATGATGACCTACATACGTTCTAAAGTAGTACTTGTTAATTACGATTAACATGTGAACCAATTTCTAGGATAAGTAAGACAACGCCAGTACTTACGATGCCTTGTGATGACTCAAACTCTTTTCGTTCTTAATGATTTCTACTTGTTAAATCTATGAACACGCCATTCTAGATTGCATGCTAGGGACTAAGTTAAGTTGAAAACGCCATTCTCTTAACATACTACGTAAGAAAGAGTAATAGGTTGAGTTCTAACATTGAGCCAACTTGAGCATCTTCATCCGGAAATAAAAGAAATTTGAATGAAACATAACTTGTTTGCATGATTATTTGGTGGTGGATAGCAATACCCCTAACTCGTTTTTCTTAATTTGTGAACTACTTAAAATTTGCTTTTGTCCTGTTTTTGTTCGATTTAATTTAAATAGCAAATCAACTCCAAAAATCCCAAAACTTTGTGTGAGTGTAGCTCTTTGTGTCTAGTATCTGCATATAAAATTTCGTAGAATTTAGATAAGTGTAAGTCGGTCTAATAATTATTTTTCGGTGGCTGATCAGTAGGGACAGCAACCAGTTTTTGTGACATTTTAAGTAATTAGATAAAACAATCTTCTGCAGGAAAGACCCTTATTTTCATATGCTACAATTGACAAATCTTAGTGTTAATAAGGAAAATCAATAGGACATTTGTGTGCTACTTTGTAGTGTGCTTTTAATCCTATCAGCATCCACCTTTTTTCATCCCAGACTTCCTTCTATCATCATCCTTTATGTACTTTTTTTGTAAATTCGTCTTACATTTTGTCCATTCCTTTCACAACAATGTAACTCTAGGGATCTTATTACCTTTTCACACTTAACCTATTATATTATTATATTATTATATATCTTTTAAGGTTTTCATCAGTCATTTACAAAATGGGCAAATATGTAATTAAAATTTTCATTAAATAGTGAGTAAGAAAATAAGACACTAGGGTGGGAATAACTGCACTCAAATAAGCTATTGAAAGGTGAGGGTTTGAACCAAGGTATTAAATATCGGTAATATCGGAAATATCGGTAGTCCGAAAACACGGAAATATCGATGGAAATATCGGGATAATATAGATATCGATAAAAATTACATGGAAACCACGGAAATTGTAAGAAAAACTTGGAAATTTTTATTGAAACTTTGCAGGATGTTTATTTAGTCAATTATCTATTAGTTTATCACAAAAAATTGGAAGGAAATGCATTGCATGATGGATTTAACATTATCAAGTTGATTATATAGCGAGCTGACAAACATTGTGAGTGTATAAAATATGTAGTAATTAATGAAAGAAGTCTAAACACACCATAATCATTTATATATAATGAATTAGTACAATATTTTACACTTTAGTACCACATAGAGTTCCTATGAGGTTCAAATTTTTCACTATCTTCATCATCTCTATGTGTAGAGTGAGTGTATTGTGAAGAGTAGTTATCAAATGATAAATCCCCAAAATAGTTTTGCATGTAATTGTTAACATGCCACCCATATGGATCCGAGATTGGTTGAGGTTGTCCATAAGCAAAATCATTTGAAGATTGAGTCTGGGATTGTTTCCATGAGTCGCTCGATTCCATCCCAACAGGAATGGGATATGAAGGGTAGGGAAATGGTTGGTTATGAGTATAACCATAGTTACTACTTTCCACTCCAACAGAGTCCGAAGTTCTAGATAACGAGTCATCTTCTTGACTTGACAAAATCCCCTTCCCTCTTTCTCTACGAGTATAGTCCTTCCCTATGGCACCAATTCCTGGTCCTGCCCGCCTACTGCCATGGTCATCATCCTGTGTTGCATGCGTGAAGTTTGCCTCACCAGTGAAGGGGGTCATAAATCCGGGAGGTGGTCCATAATAGTTTCCATATCCACCACCACTACCTCCAGATCCACTACCTTTAGCTCCACTGTATCCTTCATCATTCTCACCTCCGGTGGTAGGTGAGTCTCCTGATCTTGTACTAGAGCTATCATTAGTATCAGCACGATGTTGTGATTGTGTAGGATTGGAAGAAGGTGGAATTCCAGTGTTTCTTGGTGTTGGGCACAAAAGTTCGTCCAAAGAGTCAGCGCTGCTAGATCCCACCTCATCCTCTAATACTGTTTCTACATTTATCCCTTCATTACGTGCTTCTTCAGCAACTCTGGGAGTTGGGTTGCCTTCATCATCATCTAAATGAAGAGGTCTAATCCATTGATAAAGTTGGTTACCGTCTGTATCATCATCTTCACCAACAATATCAAACACATCTAGTGGGTCACCACGGTCGACATGATCTATTTCTGCTTCCTTATCTCGAATTTGAAGCTTCATGTTGTAGTAGCAATAAACTAATTTTTCCAACCTACTATGAGCCAACCTATTTCTTTGCTTTGTGTGTATGAGTGCAAATGTGCTCCAATTTCTTTCACAAGCAGATGAGGAAGCTGTTTGTGATAATACTTTGATTGCTAACTTTCTCACAGTTGGTGCATCGGTCCCATACATGATCCACCATTCAGCTACAATGAAAAACAATGTTGATAAGCCAAATAACTCGAACAAATTCTATTATAAACTTATAGTGAAATATGTTTACACTCACTATGAGACATTGTTGTTCGAGCAGCAATTGATGTTGGTTCTCCAAAAGTTCTTCTTACATCTTTAAACCATGTTAGCTGAATTCAATAAATCGTGTTAGTTTAATCCAACAAAGTAATTATTATAATTTAAGTAATTGTGTACCTCATTTCCAAATTGGCCAACTGTTGGTGATGCAGGGTCTAATTTAGAGTATACATTATGTACAGCACGTATAAGGGTACCATCATCTCCAACACCGGGTCTGTATTGGTATCGAGGATTCAAATAATATGCTGTTCAAAGAAACACATACTCTAATAAGAGAAATAATTTATACCTGCTGCATGCAAATCGTGGTATAATGTTTTATACCATCGATCTTCAATTATCTTTATGACCCACCTTACACCATGTTTTCTTTCCAATTCATCCTTCACTACACGCATCAACTCATATACTGCCCACATAGTAGGATACACTTCTGTGTCAACGATCCGTAAAACTTTGTAAAGAGGTTCAAACACTTGGCACACATGTTCTGATTGAGTCCAAAAAGCATGATCAAGCACTATACTTTCCACCATACGACCTGTATTTGAGCGGCTGAAATTGTGGTTGGCCCAATCGTCACTAGTGAATAGTTGCTTCAACCCTGCTTTCTTCTTAAGTAGGCTATCTAATGCAATATAGTTGGTGGCGAATCGAGTGGTAGCTGGACGAATAATTTCTCCTTTGCAAAATTCACGCATCTTTGCCAACAACCAACCGTGATTGTAAATATAATTTGTGATCGTTCTAGCTCTTTTGACCACAATAGCAACATTCTCTCTCTTCCCCATTGCCTCAAACATGAGATCAATACAATGTGCTGCACATGATGTCCAAAACACATTATGATGCTTCATTAACTTTTTTCCAGCTTTGACAAATGCAGAACCGTTGTCGGTCACGACTTGGACAACATTATGCTCTCCCACCTCCATGATTACATCCCTCAATAATTTGTAAATATACTTGTAGTTCTTTATATGGTCTGAAGCATCAACAGACTTCAAAAAAATTGTCTTTCCCTTGGAGTATACCATGAAGTTTATGATAGACAATCTGGTCGGGTCAGTCCATCCGTCACACATGATTGTGCAACCATTAGTTTCCCACTTTGACCTCAACTTGTTAACATACTCGCCAATGTCTTTATACTCCATATCCAAATATTTGTTTCTTATCTCATAGGGAGTGGGAGGTTGTACTCCAACACCGGCCTGTTGACATCCCACTACCATATTTTTGAAATGATGTGATGATGCTTTCTCAACAGGGACATTTTCATAGATAAAGAACTTGCTAATTAGACGCCTCATTCCCTCCTTCACATTACTGAAGGGAAAATTATGAGTTTTCTAGATTTGGGATTTCAAAATGACTAGCATGCATATACAATTCTAGATTTATATACATACGCAACGGAAGCATTTATAACAAGTTATCAAAGTTATAGTCATGCAAATCCCCTTCAAGGTTCATAGGTTTAAATATAATGCATCAAAACAATTTTGCTTAAGAACAAAGTCAAGGAATAGATCTATACCTCTTGTTCTTGATTTTAGACCAAGGATGGACCACCTCCAAGCTCTTTGTTCCTTGAATTCCTTGAGCCTAGCTTCCCTCCTTGCCTCCTCCACTTTGATAGAATGAGTGCTCCTAGGTTCTCTTCAAGTCCCCAAAGTAGAAGACCTCTAAAGATCATCACCCACTAGTATAATGAGAAGGATGAAGGAATGACCAAAAAGATGAAAAGTTGTTAGCCAATTCACCCTCAAGGTGGCAAGCCTAATTGAGAGAGAGAGAGAGATGGTTGTTTTGATTTTTTGTGTTTCTAAAACTCACAAAACAATTAAAAGAATCAATCTCTATAAAGTTCCTTATATATTATCAAAACCCTAGTCAACAATTTGACCAAACAACTCTCCCAAACCCTTAGTATGGCCGGCCCTATTGTGTTAATTTGGGCTTTGGGCTTTCATTTATTTCAAGTCATCCAATGCTTGAATAAAAGCCCAATGGGCCCAATTAAACCCGAACATTTCTTTAAGCCCAAAACGATCTTTTATCGCTTTTATGATTTCTTTAGACTTTCTAAATTAATCAAAACACTTAATTAATCCAATTAATTAATTCCATCATCCATTAATTACCCACTACAATAGTGTTTTGGTGAACAATCTTTTAGGTTCTAATTAGCAAGGCAGTGAGGTGATTGGTCATTAATTCAATTTAATTTCAATCACTAGTGAATCAAAACTTCATTTTAATTCACCATTCTTCTTTGATGACTATGTTTATTTATCTTAGAAGAACTCACAAACTATGAGTGACATCTAACCATATGTCATAGCTACCCAAGCTAATGTAGAAGTTTATTCGGAGAACCTATTCAGTTGGAATTACAAATGTAATTCGATCCTTCTCTAATACAATACTCTCAATCATATTACTAGGGTATGGATATATTATGTCAAACCCCTAATGTGATTATTCCTTCTTATATGATTCTTTTGAGTCGTATAGGAACGCATTCCTTTCAATACGCTCGATACTTCGGCCGAAGATTTCCGAATCATATCTTAGAGTATTCTTCCTCTCTTACCGAGGATTAGAGATTCCTTGTTGCGCATACACTTGCCTTCATGACTAAGTGGCTTAACCCCAACTATGCCGTTGACATTCTGAAAGATTGACGTTTGACATAATCAAAGATTAAGTACTTAACCACAAGACAACGACGATGCCTCAGGTCTAAGGACTACTTACATTATTCCAACCTTTAGAGTTACTTGCTTGACATGTGAGTAGACCTCCATGCAAGTACTCTCGTTTGATTGTGTTCAGTGAACTCATTCCCTTAATGAGCACCTACATACTTGTCTTAGTGTCACAACACGAATGGGATGAGACTTTCCATCCTTCCATTTGAAGCAGACATAGTATGTACCGATCTACGCATTGTCAGTTTCCCTCCGACAATCCAATGACCAGGAACCTTTTGGACATTTGGTTATCTGAAGAAGGTCTCTGTAATCTAACATCATTAGATTACTTCTTCAATCCATCCATTGTCCATGGATTCACTATTTAAGACATATATCGTTTATTGAGATAGTCATAATTCGTGTTTTTGCCTTTTGATGTATAAGAATCATCTATACATCTATTCATTTGTCCTGAAAGGTTTCTTCCAAAGATTGGCTTTCAGGGCATATTTCCAACAATCTCCCACTTGCACTAAAGTCAATCACTAGTGTATCTTATACATCTAGTCGAGAGAGTTCATGCTTGCTGGTTAACTTGGTTATGTATTAATTCCTTTTATTTTAAAAGGGAATTTACTCATCAAATGTTTCCAATACATTTGATGATGTCTCTTTATTGTGTTCGAATATTTTGATGAGACCTTGATTCCATGGCTTGAGCTATCGCCCCATTACGTCGTAGTACACTACCATCGACCTTATGGTTTGGATTCAATCATTGGTTCTAATAGAACCCCTTCATTCAAAACACCTTTTTGAAGCAGTTTCTAAAACAATATATCGTCATATATTTTGTTTGTATACTTTATACAAACTTTGCTCTATCCTTGAGACCATTGTAGTACCATACTATCAATTCATTCATATGGTTAGTTCTTCATCCATTATGAAGTTCCATTTGTTAAAATGGCTTATTTTCACTTTGGTTAACAACCTAAGTGAATGCACGCTTCCAGAGTCCTACTCTGATGTTTCCTTTTAAAGGCAATAATACTCTATCAATTGCTTTGGTTCTGATCCTGGGATATAGTAATATCTTAAAGTGACAACCCTTGTGGTTCTTCACTTTTGGATATCTATTTTCACAAGTCTATACATGTGTCCCTTTTGTGATTTTATGACACATTCATTATAAGGGTTCTGAAAGTGATTTCCTATCACATAGGAAAATGCTTTCTTAAATCTACAACATTTGAGATTTAATTCCTCATTTAATATCCTTGAGATAGTCAATAAGTCCAATTTCAAGTCTATACTTCAAAATTGACTGTGTCATGTTTTGTCATTTTTCGAGTAACATCTATGATTTATCAAGTCTATCAATTAGACTTCATTCATATCTTGTTTGCTCAAATTATGACATCACTCCCACTGGCCTTGATGTAACTTAGCATTCATTCAAAATTAACAATTATATCGTCTTGATTTGAATGCATATTGCTCCCACTAACTTGTATTGGATCTATTGACAATCATTAAGATCCATTAGCTTATTGATGATATCTCAACTATTTTGAGACTATCAACAACACTAGCTAACACAAGTTATTCAAACGAATCGTACACAAAAGAATTCCTTCTCAAGCAATTCCATTTGAAATGTGTAACTTGCTTTGTCAAGTCTATTCATTTAATTCATATGGTGTCATACATCATATTTCAAGCTTTAGTCATACTAAGACCTTTAATGTAGTTATATAAGAATTATCCAAGTCTTTAGTGGAAGCATAACTTCTACTAATGATATAGAAACTCAACCATTCCTTCTAGGTGGTTGGTATAATTCTTTATCAAAACTACATAGAGCAATATTGTTACATTAGATGTTGAATTTGGATTGTCTTGTTGTTAAACCAAATGTTGTGACTCATTTTGAAGTTATTCCCTTTTGTTTCATCAACTTGTCCATATGCTTTGTTATTTAGCTTGTTCTCATAAAAGAGAATGATGGACAATTCCCAACATATAACCATTTTATGCTAGGTTGACGAAACCAACATTCAAAGACTTTCTTTAAATATCACACAACATAGAATTTTAACGTTTGAAGAGCTTGAGTCTTTTAACAATTTAAAATTACAAACTCTTAATAATAGTCAAGTACTATTATTCTTTTGACAACTATAAACCAATCACATTCAAGTTTATATCCATTTTCACACCTCCCACTATTTCTCATGACTTTAATGAGAAATCATTTCATACATTCAAAATGTATAAAATTGGTGTATATTGGTATAAGACATTGTGTTTCATATAATATAAATCTTGTATCTCACCTAGGATACAACAAGACAATATTCAATTCATAACACTACTATTAAGAAAATGTATTAGAAGGCATTCATCACATTACATTAATATGATAATTCAAACATTCATAATGTTTAATATAACAAGCATTAGCTCTAAACATTTAGAGACTAATTTAAATACCTTTATACATATAAGCATTTATTTAGTGGCCTTCCATCATATGAAGCCATATTAAGTTCTTAACAAAATAAGAAAGTTTAAAGACTGTCTTTAAATGCAACAAACTTCTTAAGTAGTAAGCAAAAAACATGGTGGACGAACTATTCTCCACACCTTTCCTTGCTTGTTCCTCTTCTACTTGGCTTCTTCACCTATATACAATTATACAAATGATTAGCCCTTTATATCAAATATAAATATTTAGAAGATCTAACATTTAGAATTGAAAACAAGAACATAAACCATACCTTGTGGTTTGTCCTTAAGACTTGCAAGGTAAAACTTGCAATTCCTCCTCCAATGTCCCTCCTTTCCACAGTGGTGGCAAGCCCCTTTGGGCTCTATTGCCTTCTTTTTCCACACTCTTCCTTTTGGCTTATGAGTGGGTGACTTCATCTCCTTTCTTTTGCCTTTGCCTTTCAGCTTGGCTTTGGAAGAGGATGGCTTGTTATAGGCTACTGCAGCAGTCCCTATAATGTTCTCTTTCTTCATAGTCTTCTCGGCAGTTACTAACATATTTAGCAACTCAGAGAGAGTACTATCCATTTTATTCATATTGTAGTTCATTACGAACTGCGCAAATGAATCAGAAAGAGAAGCCAATATGAAGTCCTGGGCCAATTCCCCGTTAAGTGGAGTACCAAGGTTCTCCAATTGTTCAATGAATCCTATCATCTTCAGTACATGTTGATGTACTGGAGCCCCTTTGACCATCTTGGTCTTCACAAGTTCACAAACAGTGCTAAAGCGACGGTTGCGCGTCCCTTCGCCATATAACTCCGTAAGATGGAGTATTATGGAAAATGCACTGTCCATGTCCTCGTGCTGTCTCTGTAGCTCCTCATTCATGGAAGCCAACAGATAGCACTTGGCTTGTGTGTCATCCTTAACGTGCTTGTCAAACTTAGCACGCTCATCCTCTGTAGCCTCAGGGCCAAGAGGTATGTGAGGTGGAGCCTTGTCTAGCACGTAAACAATCTTCTCCAATGTTAGGAGAATCTTGACATTACGATACCATGATGGGAAATTGTGCCCCTCAAGGCAATGTTTGTCGAGTATTTTCGCGAGTGCGCTTCCAACCATATCTAAATACATAAACACTAAAATAATTAGATTGATTGTTGATTAAGTCAAACGATTCGGGTCTTTAAACCGAATGACACCACCCACCATTTTTGGCAAATTCCATATCCCTCAAGATGGAATCCGGGAGATTTCAAAGAAAGCTCCTAGCGGGTTATGGGAGGCTCACTATTACCAAGCCTACCTCACAATGATATGATATTGGCTAGCAAAAATAATAATAAGAGGGTATAATTACCCATTTGCAACTAATGCAAGTACCCATCAATTTGGCCTCTAGAGAATGATGCCTCACAATGATATGATATTGGCACCATTGCACTTAGTTAAGTCATTCCCACCATGCTTAGTTCGTGAAGGGGTTCAAGAATAGCCTCACAATGATATGATATTGGCTATCCTCGTTGCCTACACTAACCTCATCATATGTTTATGGATTCCTCCTGAGTATAAGCATGCACTTTGTACTCCCCCATGATAGGGTGAAGCCGGTGTACAAGTCATAAACGATTGGATCCCACCACGGTGGAAGGCCACGAAAAAGTGTTCTAAGCACTCTTACGCTTTCAACTTAATATTGTTTGTTGGTTGAGGGATTTTAAGGTCTCATCAATTTTATTTATTTAATCACATTCAAATAAATAGTCCTATTATAACTACTAGTCCAAAGTTAATGAAATTAGTAGCATATGATATCCCCACTATTCGTTTACACAAAACAAATCAATATCAAAACATTTTTCAAAATATTGGAGATATATATTACTACTAATTATATTCATTATATTTTAGTAGCGTATGATACTCCCACTATTTGTTTTAAGAAAAACAAATCAATATCAAAAACGAATTTTCAAATATTGGAAGTAACTACTACTACTATGGTTTTTGCATTCCTTTGAAATTGGACTTTATAGTTATCTTAGGCTCTTGGATGACCATGGACTTATTAGGTTATTGCAACAACGAGCCATCATTGTTGAATATAAACTCGGGGAGGTTGTGTCAATTTTAATTACGTGCTTTTCAATCCAATTAAAACATTTTCATTTAGCCATTAGAAATGAAAGACAATCATTCATTGCTAATTAGGGCGTTGGACCCATTTAATCTTTAATCTCATGTCAAAACCCTCTTTTAGTTATGTCTTCTTGCCAATAGTTAAAGAAACTCTAGTCTAGCACTAGAGGGAATCAACTAATGAATAGAGATTAAGAAGTAATAAGAATTACAAACCGATTTGTACAAATTCCTATAAATTACATATTCTAAAAGGGGAGAGATAGATTAATTTCAAACGTGACAAGGTCCAATTAAACAGTAATTAAAACACATTCCCAAGGTTCAAACAATTTGATTTTAGCGCCTTATCTCATAGCTCAATTATCGTTTAAGGCATAAGTCCATAGTCACCCATTTTTCCAACTATCTAATCAAATTAAATAATCATATGGAATGCAACATAAACATTTAGATTTAGTGCATATGGGCATAATAGTATTATGAGTTTAAACAACTAACAAATTAAAATCAAATATTTTAACTTTCTAGTTAGTAGGGGCCTTTATGCAATTATGAAAAAGTTAGGGGTCAAACCATAAATACTCAAAAGTAAAACCAACTTTCTCAAAATATAAAATGGCCCCATAAGTGGTAAATCCACTAGGGTAGGCCGGCCTTGGTAATGGGGGGGGATGAAATCCACTAATTTTGCATTAATTCATTACAAAATAAAAAGAAACATCATTATGTTTGTCACTTATTTTAGCTTTTAATTCTTTAGAAAAAGTGATGGATATTCACCTAATCTAGTAGGGTTCAATTAATTTTAATATGGTTATGGATGGTAAGAATATCATCCAAAACCACAAAACCATGCATGAAAACCATTTTCATCAAAAACAAAACTATGAACACCAAGAACAAAACCATGAACATATTTTTCAAGATTTGTGTATTCTTGGTGATTTTTCAAACCCAAAAACTTAAGTGACAAGATTTCTTCTTTCTAGCTTTAAATGATGTGTGAGTGTCTTACAATAAAACATAAACACATGCTCAAAATTTCCCCAAAATCGTGCCAACCACAAAGAACAAGAAACCCAAAATTTTGTTCATGACTTGTTCTTCATTCATGCATACAAAACAATTTTTACATGCACATCTTTTCAACTCTTGATTTATATTTTTCAACCATTGAAAAACAAAAGATAAACATACTTTAAATGAAGAAGTAATATGTCAAAATTAGTTCTAAACTCAAATTTCATTCATGCATACAAAACAACTTTTGCATACATATCTTTTTCAACTATTGACTAACATTCTTCAACTATTGAAAAACAAAAGATAAACATATTTTGAATGAAACAATAAATATGTCATGCATAATATTAATACCCATATGCATAAAATCCAAAAGGACACATTATTCATAAACCTTTGGCTCATGATACCACTTGAAGGGAAAATTATGAGTTTTCTAGATTTGGGATTTCAAAATGACTAGCATGCATATACAATTCTAGATTTATATACATACGCAACGGAAGCATTTATAACAAGTTATCAAAGTTATAGTCATGCAAATCCCCTTCAAGGTTCATAGGTTTAAATATAATGCATCAAAACAATTTTGCTTAAGAACAAAGTCAAGGAATAGATCTATACCTCTTGTTCTTGATTTTAGACCAAGGATGGACCACCTCCAAGCTCTTTGTTCCTTGAATTCCTTGAGCCTAGCTTCCCTCCTTGCCTCCTCCACTTTGATAGAATGAGTGCTCCTAGGTTCTCTTCAAGTCCCCAAAGTAGAAGACCTCTAAAGATCCTCACCCACTAGTATAATGAGAAGGATGAAGGAATGACCAAAAAGATGAAAAGTTGTTAGCCAATTCACCCTCAAGGTGGCAAGCCTAATTGAGAGAGAGAGAGAGATGGTTGTTTTGATTTTTTGTGTTTCTAAAACTCACAAAACAATTAAAAGAATCAATCTCTATAAAGTTCCTTATATATTATCAAAACCCTAGTCAACAATTTGACCAAACAACTCTCCCAAACCCTTAGTATGGCCGGCCCTATTGTGTTAATTTGGGCTTTGGGCTTTCATTTATTTCAAGTCATCCAATGCTTGAATAAAAGCCCAATGGGCCCAATTAAACCCGAACATTTCTTTAAGCCCAAAACGATCTTTTATCGCTTTTATGATTTCTTTAGACTTTCTAAATTAATCAAAACACTTAATTAATCCAATTAATTAATTCCATCATCCATTAATTACCCACTACAATAGTGTTTTGGTGAACAATCTTTTAGGTTCTAATTAGCAAGGCAGTGAGGTGATTGGTCATTAATTCAATTTAATTTCAATCACTAGTGAATCAAAACTTCATTTTAATTCACCATTCTTCTTTGATGACTATGTTTATTTATCTTAGAAGAACTCACAAACTATGAGTAGACCTGGCATTCGTGTCGTGTTTCCCGTGTTCGTGTCGTTTTCGTGTCATACCCGATATCTTAACGGGTCGTGTCGTGTAACACCCGTTAAAATAAACGGGTAAAATGACCCGACCCGAAATCGACCCGATAATATTAACGGGTAATATGACCCGACCCGTTACCCGTTAAGAAAAATATATTTTAAATTAATAAATAATCAAATAAAAAACATAATAATTTTTTTGAGTGAAAAAAAAAGGTTGCACACACGCCCAGTGGCCAGTGGGACTTAACTCTTATAAGGTATCAAACTCATGTACTTAACTTAACAAGCAGTAAACACACACAGCAAACGAAATGCAGAAACTCAAATACCCCTTGAGCAGATTTCAACAGAAAAAGTAAACAAAAACATTGTCATATCAGTTAACAAGTCAAATAATCCAGAATTGGAGAATCCTCATATCAGAAAAAGTAAACTCAAACACTGCTTTGATATCAGTAGCTAAAATCCAGAATCCCCATATCAGTTAACAAGTCAAATAATCCAAACTTAAATCACTGCATGTTGGAACTAATCAAAGATTGTCAGATTTTACAAACAGAACATGGGTTTTTTTTCAAGAAATGAAAATTCGTAATTTCGAATGAAAAAGAAGAAACAAAAACATAAGATTTATGAAGATACAACATTAAACAAATGAAAAGAACACAGAAAGTGTGTGTATATATAGTGATATAAAAATACCCAAGTACATATATTATCAGTGCAGAAAGAGTGAAGAGAGAGAAAGCAAGGTTGAAGAGGGAGAAATACTTACACAGAAGTGGCTGTACGAATGAAGGACAAGAAGATCGTGGTCGTCGGATCAGAGCTTTTTGGAAGAACAGACGGCGGGAGAGAGAGGCTAGGAAGAACAGATGGCGCGCGGCGGGTCGGGAGAGAGCAGAGAGGGTAACGGAGTGGGGAGACAGAAGAAAGAAAGGGATTAGAAATTAGAATTTAGGGCTAGGGGTGGGCGCTGACTTCTTCTGATGAAATCAGATGGAAAATAATGGAAAATATAAGGGGCTTTTTTGTCCAAAAAAGTTTTAATAATATAAATGAAATAGAATCTAACGGTAAAGATTGATTTTCATTTATCTAACGGTTGTTATTTAAGTAAGGTCTTTAATAATTTTTTAATTACTGTAGAAGTATAAAAATATAAAAAATATATATAAACGCTCGTAATAACAAGCTTTACAACTTTCATGAAGAAATTAATTTCGAAATTTGCCACTATAATCATATAAATCATAGATCAAAATTTAACCGTTGATTGTTGTTTATATTTACGCTTCATTTTTCTCATCAAATTTTGTTTTTTTCAGATTTTCTTTTTTGAAAACATGATCTATTAGAGGATGCAAGAATATGAACGGTTTGGATCATTGATATTATGTTCAGAGTTTTACGGTTAGTGAAAATATTGCTTGATGTTTATAAAGTTTCTACAAACTATATGACATCAACTCATATTTCAGTTAATCGTAAATATCGAAACATGATATCAAAGATCTGAACCGTTCATCTTCTTACATCCATTAGATGATCATGTTTTCAAAAAAGAAAATTTTAAAAATGAAATTCAATAACAAGAATAAAGCGTAAATGACAATCGACGGTTAAATATAAATTTAAGGTTTATGGATTATAGTGTTGGATTTCGAAGTTGACCCCTTCATGAAAGTTGTAAAGCTTGTCATTATGAGTGATTTTATATTTTTTTTTACATTTTTTACACTTCTACAATAATTATTATTAATTTTATTAATTTTTCCCTCAAATAAAAAACATTATTCATGAGGGTTTGGAGGATTTAAAAAATCTAAACGATAATGTAAATGTAATCATTATCTACTCGTGGAGAAATAATGATGAATCACAAGTGTTTATATATTCTTTCACATTTTTCATACTTGTATGTATATCTTATACAAATACTATACTAGGTTTATTTTAATTTTGGACAACATGTTAAGTAAAATTTATCCTAGTAATCATAATAAGAAACTCTCGTAATAAAAATAAATAATGACTATTTTTTTTTAACTTATATAGAATAATAATACAAAACTATATATTTAATATAGAATACATTGTATATATTAATAAATCTTTTAGTAATATGGCTATTGTATATATTGTATATATTAATATGGTTGTTGTATATATTAATATGGCTATTGTATATATTGTATATTGTTATATAGAATATATTGTATATTGTTATATAGAATATATTGTATATATTAATATGGTTGTTGTATATATTAATATGGCTATTGTATATATTGTATATTGTTATATAGAATATATTGTATATTATTATATAGAATATATTGTATATATTAATATGGTTGTTGTATATATTAATATGGCTATTGTATATACAAAAAGATTTATAATAAATCTTTTAGTAATTAAACTTTAAAATTATCAAAATAATTTTTTTTTCTTAACGGGTCGAAACGGGTCACCCACGTGTTACCCACGTGTATACCTGTTAAGAACCCGTTAATAACGGGTTCTTAACGGGTCACCCGATAATGACCCGATTAGTTATCGTGTTGACCCGAAACCCGTTATTTTCGTATCGTTTTCGTGTCGTGTCATCGTGTCGTGTCAGAAACTGCCGGGTCTAACTATGAGTGACATCTAACCATATGTCATAGCTACCCAAGCTAATGTAGAAGTTTATTCGGAGAACCTATTCAGTTGGAATTACAAATGTAATTCGATCCTTCTCTAATACAATACTCTCAATCATATTACTAGGGTATGGATATATTATGTCAAACCCCTAATGTGATTATTCCTTCTTATATGATTCTTTTGAGTCGTATAGGAACGCATTCCTTTCAATACGCTCGATACTTCGGCCGAAGATTTCCGAATCATATCTTAGAGTATTATTCCTCTCTTACCGAGGATTAGAGATTCCTTGTTGCGCATACACTTGCCTTCATGACTAAGTGGCTTAACCCCAACTATGCCGTTGACATTCTGAAAGATTGACGTTTGACATAATCAAAGATTAAGTACTTAACCACAAGACAACGACGATGCCTCAGGTCTAAGGACTACTTACATTATTCCAACCTTTAGAGTTACTTGCTTGACATGTGAGTAGACCTCCATGCAAGTACTCTCGTTCGATTGTGTTCAGTGAACTCATTCCCCTAATGAGCACCTACATACTTGTCTTAGTGTCACAACACGAATGGGATGAGACTTTCCATCCTTCCATTTGAAGCAGACATAGTATGTACCGATCTACGCATTGTCAGTTTCCCTCCGACAATCCAATGACCAGGAACCTTTTGGACATTTGGTTATCTGAAGAAGGTCTCTGTAATCTAACATCATTAGATTACTTCTTCAATCCATCCATTGTCCATGGATTCACTATTTAAGACATATATCGTTTATTGAGATAGTCATAATTCGTGTTTTTGCCTTTTGATGTATAAGAATCATCTATACATCTATTCATTTGTCCTGAAAGGTTTCTTCCAAAGATTGGCTTTCAGGGCATATTTCCAACAATTACCTCCAGTGAAATAACTCCAAACACTCTTTTGACGTGCTTTGGATGACTTATATAAACTTGGGGCTATTGGTGGTGTTGGTTGTGATTCTCTAAGACTGCCTCCCCGTCTCAGTTGTGCACCACCACTTGTCCCGGAACCTTGTGCTCTATTAGGAATTTTATGAAGGTGTTCTCTTTCCCATGCTGACTGTTTGGAGGCACGTAATGCTTGTTTCAAACTGCGTCGTTCTTCAGGTCCCATGTCATCATCACATTCGTCCTCATCGTAATCATCATCACTGTCAACCGCTTGGCCAATGACTTCTCCTCGTAGCCCAGCTCGAATATTTTCCATTCCATGTGTTATCTTTTCCTTCTGCTGTTTTTTATTTTTTAATAATGTGCTGATGAATGCCTTCACTTCTGGGGGGACATTATCGCATCGTTGGACATTTTTTGCTGGATCTAATCCACTAAGATGGTACTTAAGTCGTGTCACTCCGCCACTCTTCATTACCCGACCACAATATTTGCAAATTGTGCCATGTTTGTTTCCGTCTATTGGGTCTCCATGTTCCCAAGCTGGATCACGTTTAGTAACTCCACTGGACATCTTAAACGTACCTATATTTATTTTTCATGAAAATTATACAATTATTTTTTGATAAAATAAGAGAACCTAAATAATAAAGTTATTCTACAGAAGAATTAAATACGAAGTAAAGAAAATGATTGTAAAAATTTAAGTAATTATACAAATAATATGGAATAATAAAACCTAATATTAATGAATAATAATCCAATTTGATAAAAAAATAATCCTAATATAAAACATGGTGATGAATAATAATCCAATTTGATAATAATCCAATTTAATGAATAATCCAATTTAATGAATAATCCAATTTGATAATAATCCAATGTAATGAATAATCCAATTTAATGAATAATCCAATTTGATAATAATCCAATTTAATGAATAATCCAATTTAATGAATAATCCAATTTGATAATAATCCAATGTAATGAATAATCCAATTTAATGAAGAATAATCCAATTTGATAATGAAACCCAATATTATTGAATAATAATCCAATTTGATAATTAAAAAAAACCTAATATTAATGAATAATAATCCAATTTGATAAAAAAATAATCCTAATATAAAACATGGTGATGAATAATAATCCAATTTGATAATAATCCAATTTAATGAATAATCCAATTTAATGAATAATCCAATTTGATAATAATCCAATTTAATGAATAATCCAATTTAATGAAGAATAATCCAATTTGATAATAAAACCCAATATTAATGAATAATAATCCAATTTGATAATTAAAAAAAACCTAATATTAATGAATAATAATCCAATTTGATAAAAAAATAATCCTAATATAAAACATGGTGATGAATAATAATCCAATTTGATAATAATCCAATTTAATGAATAATCCAATTTAATGAAGAATAATCTAATTTGATAATAAAACCTAATATTAATGAATAATAATCCAATTTGATAATAAAAAAAAACCTAATATTAATGAAGAATAATCCAATTTGATAATAAAACCTAATATTAATGAATAATAATCCAATTTGATAATAAAAAAAACCTAATATTAATGAATAATAATCCAATTTGATAATAAAACCTAATATTAATAAAATAATAAATAACATTAAACATATTAAAATTATCCTAGGGAATAATTATACAACATTACTGAATTACTTAAAAAAATTAACATGTAATTGTTAACATTACTTAATTACTTACAAAAATTAACATGCAAGTATTAATTACTTAAAAAAATTAACATACGAGTCCACACAAATTTATTTGTTGTTGTATAAATTACAATAATATAAATTTACGTTTGTAAACTTACCTTAAATATGGAACCGTTTGTGTTCAAGCTTTGGAATGGATCTCGAATGGCTTTGAAAATGGTAAGGGAAATAAAATAATAAATAACATTAAACATATTAAAATTATCCTAGGGAATAATTATACAACATTACTTAATTACTTAAAAAAATTAACATGTAATTGTTAACATTACTTAATTACTTACAAAAATTAACATGCAAGTATTAATTACTTAAAAAAATTAACATACGAGTCCACACAAATTTATTTGTTGTTGTATAAATTACAATAATATAAATTTAAGTTTGTAAACTTACCTTAAATATGGAACCGGTTGTGTTCAAGCTTTGGAATGGATCTCGAATGGCTTTGAAAATGGTAAGGGAAATAAAATGAAATGAAAATGCTCTGAATCTGATAGTGATACTCCACCTCTTATAAGGTGAAAGAAGAGAGACGACAATGGCACACTGCTCTGCATGTGAAAGAATATCACGGACTCACAGTGGCACACGGACACGGTTTCATTATAAAAGCAGTATTATTTGATGTGCATGGTCTGAAACTGCAAAAAGTTATTTACATTCTGAAATCAGCCAGGCATCTCAGATGAGATGACCCAACCACACACACATACCGACATGACACCACACACGCACATAACCCACGCACACTCACCTCACTCACACGCATACAGTCTCTCTCTCAGTCTTAGACTCTCGAACCTTCTCTCTTCTCTTCTCCGACTCTGATCTCTCTTCTCCCCACCCCCTTCTCCATTCTTCCACGGGCCACAACAACAAACACAGATCTCCCACGTCTCTCGATCCTTCTCCCACACACACACACACGCACAGAGACCCAAGGTCTCTCGATCCTTCTCCCACTCCCACACACACGCACAGAGACCCACATCGGCAGATCGGCTTCTGCTTCTCCCTCGTCGCCGCCGTCGTCTTTCTCCTTTCTCTCTGCACCGAGGGTCCGAGACCCACATACACACACGCACACCCATCATCATCAACAACCTCGTCTTTCTCCCTCTCCTTCTCGTCTTTGCAACTCGGCGAACTCCGGCGAGGCTGTGCGTGTCGACTCACTTTCCGAACACATCCGACGGTTTCACGGCAAACTTCATATATAAAAACGTTCATCTCGTCCTTCTGTTTCATTTTCATACCTAGATCGGAGTCTAGGGTCCTGTTTTACAGTCGGCCGGAGCTTCTACAGCTCCGGCGTTCTTCTCCAAGCGTCATGGTTCGATATTATCGAAATTATCGATAATATCGCGATATTATCCCGAAAACCATTTGGATATTGAAAAAAAAATCGGTTCCCCTAAAAACCGATAATATCGGCGATATATCGCCGATATTATCGGCATTTCGGACCATGGTTTGAACTGTAAATTGAGAGGAAGACGCAGTCCATCAAATGGAAAAATTAATGGAAAATTGTAAGTCGTATTGCGTATTGCGTGTCATGAAAATAATTTAAAAACAATCATCGTATTATAAAATAAAATCATTTGGAGAAGGATTCTATAACTCTAGTTGGAAATATTTATCATTGCACTTAGTCAAGCAACGACGATTGACTAAGGGTAGTTTGTGAATCTCGGTTTATCGCTATGTGGTGTCTCAATTTAAGAATACATTTTCATATATATAAAAAAAAAATTACACTTGACAATGTACTATTAGAAACAAGATGTCACATGATGGTAGAACTTGGTTACACCCAAAGTAATTGTCCAACAAGTCTTTTAAGGTGTCATTAAAACAACTTTCAACATCACATGACATTGTTACGTGGTTACACCCTGATAGTTTTTGTTAAAAGGACTTAACCCCGTGCTTGTGTAAAACTTGGTTCTAGATTATTTTGTCCCGCAACGTTTGAATTGAACAATTAAACTCTACAAGCTTTGCTTATTGCATATAATCTTCCATGCATAATTTATGGCAAACATCGTATTCAAAAGTTTAAATGAATAAAGGGAAAAAAGCAAGTAGTGAATTGTTCTAGAAATTGGAGCGTTCAACTTTAACTCACATATAATTATATCCTGACATGCGAGCGGTTTAGAAAGAGCTGGGAACCATATGTCTCGATCGATGAGTCCTTAGAGCAGTTCCAGCGTGGGAGCCCTCCTCCCAGGCAATTCACTATTCAATCCACTTAGTGAACAGTAACTGCCTTTTGCATCTCCAGTGTGGGAGCCCTCCCCTGGTAATAGGCAATAAAATATTAGTATTTTTTTATTTATAAAATAATACAAAATAATTTTATTTGTAAATATTTTTAATCGTTTTCGTTGCGCCACGTGTCATAATCCAAAAAAGACAATTATGGGTGATGGATTTCCGATTTTTAATCGTTCTCGTTGCGCCACGTGTCATTATCTGAAAATACAATTATTGGTGATGGATTTCTGATAAGATTATTAACCAATCACGTCGCGCCACTTGTCATAATCTGTTTACAATCTTTGAGGATAGATTTCCATCAGATTTTTAACGAATGACGGCATGCCACATGGCATTATCTACAACCTAATCCTTTTTGAATCCTCTATATAATCCACCATCCATCCTCACAAATCTCACACCAATTTTCTCAAGATCTATATCATTATTCATAGTTTATGCATCCTTATTCACCTAAATCTCTATCATTATTCATAGTTTTTGCTTCCTTCTTACAATGTCTTCTTCTTCCTCAAGGATGATGTGGGAAATCGATGAGCAAGAGGAAGAATTGTTTAACCAATCAGAATGAATGTTCAAACGCCAGGCGGCCCAAAATGAGAAGGAAGAGGATGAGGAGTGTAGACGGAGAGACGACGAATCAAGAATGGCAAGAGCCTCACATTCCCGTCGAGTCATCCAAGTTGTGGCTCAGATTTGCAGGCCCAATCGTGCTGTAAACATTGATAGAGACAGGCAACGACGAGGTCAGTATTTCTTAGACGATTATTTTGTCCGTAATAGTGCTTTCCCTGATACGTACTTTAGACGTCGTTTTAGAATGGAACGTCATTTGTTCAACAAAATCATGGACGCTATTTGCAACCATGATTCTTACTTTGTGCAAAAGCCGAATGCTTTTGGTGCTATGGGTCTCCTACCTGAGCAAAAAATTACTGCTGCCTTACTGATGCTTGCATATGGAGCATCTGCAGACCAAGTGGACGAGATAACGAGGATGGGAAAATCAACCATTCTTAAGTCCCTAATGAGGTTTTGCTCGGCAATTGGATCTATCTACATCGCAGAGTACCACCGGACACCTACTAATATGGACTTAGAAAGACTTCTGAAGAAGGGCAAGATGCGAGGTTTTCCAGGGATGATTGGAAGCATTGACTATATGCACTGGACTTGGAAAAATTGTCCAAGTGCATGGCAATGCGCTTATGGGGACAGAAAAGGATCAAAAAGTATCATTTTGGAGGCGGTGGCATCTTTTGATACATGGATTTGGCACGCCTTTTTCATGGTTCTGGGAGCTCAAAATGACCTCAACGTCCTCGCCCAATCCCCAGTGTTCAACGATGTTCTGCAAGGAAAGGCACCAAAAGTCATGTACTGGGTCAACGGACGTATGTACGACGGGCCATACTACCTAGCAGACGACATTTACCCAAGGTGCGCGTCGTTTGTCAAAACAGTGCCACGTCCACGAAGTGCAAAGGAAAAACACTTTGCAAGCTGTTAAGAAAGGTGCAGGAAGGATGTGGAGCGTTGTTTTGGTATCCTCCAAGCTCGATGGGCGATTGTCAGGGGTGCTGCCAGAATGTTTGATGTAGAGTCGCTTCGATCCATCATGATGACGTGCATCATTCTTCACAACATGATTGTGGAATATGAATACGATTATGATGCCATTGATGAATATGAGCCAGACTCGATGAACAATTCAAGAACACATATATATTGTGCTCATGACGCCACCGAAGAACCCCGTGCAACATGAGCCATTAGAAAGGGATGGACGTTACAATGAATTGGTCATTCGACGATATACTGCACTTCAAAGGCCATATATGCACAATGCCCGGCTAAATGACTTGATAGAGCACCAGTGGGCATTGAAATAAGCTGAAGATAATTAAGTTCATTTAGTGTGTTTGGTTTTATTTGGTGTGTTTATTTAATTTTATTTGGTGTGTTTTTTTTTAGTTCATTTTTAGTTCATTTTTTATTATTTGGTATGTTTATGTAATTTTATTTGGTGTGTGTTTGTCATTTGAATAAATATTCTCTTAGTATAAATAACTTACCAAATTAAATAAATTTACTCTCACTTTAAATAAAGTACTAAATTCAATAAATTGGAAACAACATAAAGTACTCTATTCAATAAATAATAAATTACAACCCAAAGTGATTGAAAAATTATGGGCTTTGATTACAAAAACTACTCTATTCATCATCACTTATCCAATTTGTGGTGCTAGGATGATCTTCGCTTGCTCTCGCTTCTCTTGCACGCCTCATTCGCACCACGTCTGCTTTCTCCGACTTCCAAAAATATTTAGAATTTGGAGACTTCCCTTCTAAAGGTGTGTTCATAATTTCACAATCTCGTTAAGCCATTCTTTCTTGTCTAACATGTTCCCTTTCTTACTTAAGTAGCTCTCTTTCTCTCTGATTAGCTTGAAATTCTCTCTCAATAGCTGCAGCTTTTGCCTCCTCTCTAGCCTTATCAGCCTCAAATTTCGCCATTTCCCGCGCCAAAGTCAATTCACCTTGGCGAGCAAGTTCTTCCATGTATTTTGCATAATCATTCTTGGAAGCACTCCCTTTTCTCTTGGAAGCATTCCCTTTTCTCTTTGAAGCCTTCTTATCTTCAGGCCTAATTGGATAACGGGTCGAACCCGACGCTTGTTCAGGGAAGGGTGTTTCAGGCACTTATTCTGCATCATCTTCATGAACATGGGAGCCATGATTGGGTGTAGAGTGTAGAGGGGTGTTGTTCATGAAAACTTCTGGACCGACAGGCACAACTCTGAATTTAGGACAATCTTTGACAATATTCCAACATTCCCACCGGTTGAATGATTTATTTTTGGTTTTGGCACCATACCAAGCTTGTGCTTGAAGTTGCTACACAATGCGGGAGAAGAAATAATTATAATGAAAGTAGGTAACAAATAAATAATACAAACAAATAATTATAATGAAAGTAGGTAACAAATAAATAATAAAAACAATAATTATAATGTAAATTTGGATATAGTACAAACAAATAAATAATATATTGTTACCTGATCCGTGTAATTTTCCCCACTTCGAAAATTAGTACTAGCTTGTGCCAAGACGTCTCTCCACGTACTAAACGATTCGCTAAGTAATTTCCAACGACTGGACATCGATTCTTTGGTTCTTTTCCCACCCATTTTCTCAAGATAATTGGTATGAATAAGACTCCACATTTCTCGCAACTGCATCTCATTACCCGTAAGCGAACTATGAGTAACTTCAACCCAGCCAGTACACAACGCAACACATTCAAGAAGCGACCAATTCGTACCTGCAGCAGTAGTCATTTTGTTGAAAAAAATTGGATTGAAACTTTG
Source organism: Malus fusca (assembly GCA_035220775.1). Lineage (NCBI taxonomy): Eukaryota > Viridiplantae > Streptophyta > Magnoliopsida > Rosales > Rosaceae > Malus > Malus fusca. Next base: position 20,079,236 of record CM069073.1, on the reverse strand, counting down.
AGAGAAAGATAGGAATTTGATAGAAAGTAGTTGAGAAAATATGAAATTGTGGTGTAAGGTAAATGATAATGAGAAGGTATTTATAGAAAAGTAGAAACAATTTTTTTTTTTTAAAAATCATATTTTTTACAATTTTTTTTAAATTTTTATTGAACTAATTAATCTCTATCGTTGGATTAAAAAAAATTGAATTCCAACACTCCAGATTGTGCCACGTGTCACAACAGTAACTTTTCTTAATTTTAAAACTATTTTTTCTTTTATTTATTTATTTATAAAGCAGAATAATATCAACCATTGATCTTAGATCCAACAGTTGATATTAAATAAGTTTTTTTTATTTTTATTACCGTTGCAAATTGGACGGTCCAATTTAAAGAGCCGTTGAGATCGAATGGACCATGGGAAGCCACATGGCTTCCCAACTGTAACAATAGCAGACTGCGACGCGGGCCCCGACTTCTTAAAAGGTGTCGGCTGACGCGCCCCCACGCGAGGGTGAGGTGCACGCGCCTGACAGAAAAAAATATAAAATTGGGCTGATGTCAGCCTTGGCGTCACATCCACTCGGGCTCGCAGGTTGGCAATTCCTCACAGGCCTGTTGCTCGGGCTCCCACATGCTGGAACACTTCAGTCGGGCTATCTAGCCCTGTTCACTCCCCTTCCCCCTAAGCACCAGCCCATGCTGGAGTTGCTCTTATGTCTTAAAAACATTAGAAACTCATCAGACGGTACTCTTATATAACATTTTTTGATAAATCTCAATTTATTACCCTTAAGTTTTGTGGTTTTCAACATTTGGTACATAAAATTTTTTTCGTCCCAAAGTCATACCTAAAGTGTTAATTTTGGGACAGTCTCATACATCCGTTAATCTGGCAGTTAAGTCTCCCATTAACTGATGACGTGGTGCCTATGTGGACAATGACTGGGCACCACGTGTCATTAAAGGATCCACGTGGAAATTAAACATTCAAATAAATAAATAAATAAATAAATAACCCAACCGTCTTCTACCTCCCCCAACCCCTTTTCTCCATTCTTTCCTCTGCAACCCTCACCCATCCTCCCTCCCTTCTTTCCTCTGCAACCCGCACCACCCTCCCTTATCTTCTCTGCAACCCACACCCACCTCTCCTACCTCACCTCACCCCCGTTCCCTCCCTATTTTGATTTAATTTTCCTGATTTTATTTTTGAGATTTATATGGAGTTTCACACTGGTAGCTCATAATTTTCATCTAAATTCAACTGGGTTTCTTGCAAACGGATTGATTGTTCCGTTTTTTCTTCTGGGTAGTCTTTTTTTTTCTCTCTCTGATTGATGTTTTCTTGTTGATTTTGGTTCTCGAATGTTAAAAATCGTTAATTTTAATACTGGGAATTAGCTTTTAGTAATCTGGGTTTAATCGGGTTGTTTAGATTGACCAGTTAGTGATGTTGTGAGCTGGATTTTTAATATTGATTGCAGCTAGGAATGTTGATTTCAGAGGTGAGTATGGGTTGTAGAGGAGATGAGGGAGGGTGGTGCGGGTTGCAGAGGAGAGAAGGGAAGGGTGCGGGTTGCAGAGGAGATAAGGGAGGGTACGGGTTGCAGAGGAAAGAATGGAGGGAAGGGGTTAGGGGAGGTAGAATAAGGGTGGTTTTTTTGTTTTTGAATTTTTAATTTCCACGTGGACCCCTTAATGACACGTGGTGCCCACTTATTGTCCACATGGGCACCACGTCATCAGTTAACGGGAGACTTAACAGCCAGACTAACGGATATATGAGACTGTCCCAAAATTAACACTTTAGGTATGACTCTGGGATGAAAAAAACTTTATGTACCAAATGTTGAAAACCACGAAACTTTAGGGTAGTAAACTGAGATTTACCCAACATCTTTTAATTTACAAGTATATATTGTTGACAGATATATGTACACATCAGCAGGATAGGGTTTTGACAGATGACTTACACGTCAGCCAAGGTTGTTATGATTGTGGTTAGATAGCTAAAAGGATAAGAAAAGTTAGTTAGTTTTCGATTACTTAGCTATGAAGCAAAGATTGTAGTATATATAGCAATTCTCTGTAATTCTCAATCAATCAATACATTCATAGCAGTTCATTCTTCTCTCTCTTTTCTCTCTCTCTACATTTTTCTATAAAGGTTTTCTTTGTTTTCTTCTTCCTTCTGAGATACTGAGCTTAATGTTAATATGGTGTCATCATTGAAGGTCGAACCTTGGTGATTTGTTTTCGCTATTCCACCGCATGATTTGTAGTTGCTCGGTTCGTGTGAGTGATTTGCTGTTCTTGGTGAAGTTTCTTGGTGCTCGAATGATGGTGTTTCAACAGAGCAAAGGTTTATGCATTCTAGTTGTTTGTTGATTTGCGTTAGTGAGCATTTCTTTCTGTTTGATGAATTCTAAGGGCGATTGCCATTATGTGTTAGAAGTTGTGAAGTGTTACATCACAAGAAGCATGTAATTTTTATAAGATCGCTTTGCTTCTGTGTCAGTATCACAGATTAATCATTTGAAAACTGAGTTGCATACTGCACACAAAAGAGGTGATTCAATTGAAAATTTTCTTTTAAGACTGAAAGCTATAAGGGATCAGTTGATTTCTGCAGAAGAAAGGGTCTCTAACAATGATCTAGTTATTGCTGCACTAACTGGCTTGCCACAGGAGTTTGATATGATCAAGACAGTAATATTGGCGAGAGACACTCCGATTTCTTTAAAAGACTTGAGGGCACAACTTCTCAGTGCTGAGTTAAATTTTGAGTCCAGAGTTACTTCTCTTACTAGTACTATGTCTGCAATATATATGAATGGCGATAGGTTTGTTGATCATAACAGTGGTACTAATGGGACTTATCAGGGTGAAAGTTTGAATATGGGAGCAAATGCTTATCAATGAGGTTTTGGAAATGGTTCATATCAAGGTAATGGTACTTATATGGGAGAAAGTTCAAACATGAGAGCAAATGGTTATCAAAGGGGTTATGGATTTACTGGCAGTAATCACGGGTCATTCAATTCTCAGACCAATCGTGGCATATCTAATTCCAATAAAAATGCATATGGAAACAATGCTTCAAAGCCATATTTTGGTAGCAAATTCAAAGGGAATAATGGTGGCTTTTCTTCTGGTCAAGGCAAGGGATCACAATCTAGTTATAATGATCAGTTCTCTAGTGGTGGTTCTAAAAGTGGTTCTACTTGGCAGAATTGGAATGGTAATACCAACTTCAGATTATCCATTACACCTAAATGTCAAATCTGTTCTCAGAGATGTCACACAACACCTAATTGTCATTTTCGGAGTATCAATGGTTCCAATCCTAATCCATACTAGATATTAGTATGTCAGATATGTGGTAAGAAAGGCCATGTTGCCCTGGATTGCTATCATAGGAATAACTATGCCTATCAAGGAGCACCAACCCCACCACCAATAATCACTGCCATGATTGCTCACGGAACTCAAAGCTTCTCTCCAACAAGGAATGATCACCTTCCACAAGGTTTTTCTGCTACAGATACATGGGTGTTAAACACTGGAGTTACACACCATATGACTATAAATGTCAACAATTTAAATCAAGTCACATCTTACAATGGAGATGAGAAGATAATCATTGGCAATGGTCAAGGTTTGGATGTGAAACATATTAGTTCAACTACTCTAATCACTCCAGCTCATTTTCTATATTTGAAAAATGTCTTACATGTTCCTAATATTACTGTGAACTTATTATCAGTGAATAAGTTATGTCATGACAATGGATGCTGGTTTATATGTGATGATCTTGTGTTTTATATACAGGACAAGGCAACCAAAGTGATACTATACCAAGGAAGAATTGATGGGGAACTCTTCACCATACCTATGATAGTGTTTAGGTGCAGTTTGGGATTGAGGTGATTAAAAAAAAAGCTGGTATGAAAAAAAGCTAGGAGGGTTTTTGGTGTTTGGTAAACTTTCAAAAGCAGCTTTATTTCAAAGTTTGGGGTGAAAATAAGCCAAAACCTGAAGCTGCAAATAGCAGCTTCCCAAAAACAGCTTATTTTCAAAAACACGGGTGAACAATGGTGCGTTTAATGAATTTGTCAATAACCCAAAATTGCCTTCATTTCCTCTCACCTTTAGCACACTCTCGCATACCTGAACCAGGAAAACCAGCGATCTCTCTCGTTCTCTCGTTCTCCAGGTTTTTCCAGGTTCCTTTGGTAAGCTTCTCTTGTAAAAATTTGTTATTTATTTGTTTGGATTTTTAAATTTGGGGATGGGAGATTGAGAGGGAAAGAGGGGTGGGAAGAGCAAAGGGATGAGGGATGGGTGTCGGGAAAAACAATTGGGGATGAAGGGTGGGGAAAAAATTAATTGGGGAAGGTGATATGGTTTGTGGAAAAAATTAGGGTTTGTGGAAAAAATTAGGGTTTGTGGAGGTCTGCTTCTGATTTGGGTTTAGGTAAAGGTTAATTTCTTATAAAGCTTTGCTCTGCTTCTGATTTGTGAACTGTGCTTCTGATTTGTCATGCACCGTTCCCTCGTCTCTTGTGATTCAGCACACCCCTCTACGAAGTCGTTTCATCGTCTTCTTCAAGCTCTCGTAGTCTCTTCTGAAACTCCAACCTCCAGGTCAGTGCTCATATCTTATCTCTTTCTCAGTTTGCTATCGTGTTTTATATTTTTTTTTCTTCTGAATTATTCATTTATGCTATGTGTCTTCTTTTTCTTTTTTTTCTTATGAATTCTTCATTCCACCATTACATGATGTTATACCATATATTTGGGCCTCGATATTTAGGCTTCATTACTGAGCCCATGATTTATGTAAGAGGAGGAAACCCTTATTCTATAAAAGGGATCCTCCTCACCTTCAGTTAGGAGGGACTTAAGGAGAGAGGAAACAGACAGAGAGGCAGAGAATAATACAGAGAGCAAATAATAAGCCTCTATAGCCTTCATGCATACTATAACCTTCATCAACATTTATCGACATCAGTGTGGACGTAGCCCAATTTGAGGTGAACCACGATATATCTTTGTGTTCTTGTGCGTTTGTATGATTCACGGTCGGATTTACGTTGGTCCAAGATCCACCGGATTTTGTGCATCAACATTTGACGCCGTCTATGGGAAACGACACGAAAAGCTATATCGGTTATCTTTCATTTTTTTCATCTCACCACCGTGAATCTGCACAACCCAAGAACCCAAAACCTCCCTCTTTGGCTTTTCCAGAAAACCTTCGCAAACCCCCCTCATCAAACCACAAACTTCTATCTCCCTCTCTCTCTAACCTCTCTCTCTCATCCGTCTCTGCTCTGAGTAGCCGCTTTTTGTTTCTCTGCAAGCATCATCATCAAATTCAGAGCTCCAAAAGTTCCAAAAATGGACCCCACATTCTTCAGCAGCAACAACAAACAGATTATAAGCGATCAGGAGGAGAATGACAACACCACCTCCTCCACGGCGGAAAATAGGTCAGACTCTCCCCCGCTGTCCACCAATTTCAGCGACTACTCCAAGATCACCACTTCCACCTTCTCCCAAAAAAAAAGTGCTCGGCGAGCTATACAAAAACGAGTGGTGTCGGTACCCATAAAAATGAGAACAGCAACACTCCGCCGCCGTCAGATTCTTGGGCTTGGAGAAAGTACGGCCAGAAACCCATCAAGGGCTCCCTTTATCCCAGAGTCTCTCATCATCTGAAGAGTTGAAGTAGTGGAAAAAGAGTACCTATATTATTAAACCAAATGGCCGAGCGCACAGCCACTGGCGAACCCAATGACGGTAGTGAGCCCGCAGTTCCTCGCAGCGTACCCTGTGGACCTGGTAATCATGGAGAAGACGGCGCCAACAGGTTGGTCAGGCGATCATGGTGCTCCTTCTCACGATCCCCGGCCTCGACGGCCTCCGCAAGGGTCTCGTCACCGTCACCCTAACAAAGCGAATCGTGACCACACTAAAAAAGCTTGCTAGTGGGGGCCGAACCCTTGTCACCACCATCCACCAGTGGAAACACTCACGAAGAAGACAAGACTTTATATTTCTTAATGTTATTTCTCAATTATTTTATAAATGGTGCTCCACTTTCTCCAAAAAGCAACGGGTTGTAGTAAATAAACAAATTCTCTGCCTTTGAAAAAATGGGTCAAATAAAGGAACAATCATGATGATATTTTTACTTTTCTTTTTTTATTGTATTTGCTGAAAATGGATGTGAGTTGGCAGCCTAAAGTATACAAGCTAGTCTGCATGATGTCTCTACTTTTCACCTTTGAAATTGTCGGCCATGAATGAAAGAAAACATCATTATGTTTTCTTAAATTATTTATTTATTATTTTATTATTATTAATATTTGTTACAAGACCGTCTGACACACAACTTAATCCAACTTTAATCATTCATGAACACTACATTCATTATTTAAATATTTTATTATAATTATTGGCATACAATACTACTGATCACATCCACCTAGAACCCTCTTTATTCTTTACATCCACTGCACCATTTACATTATTTAATGATTTTATCATATGATTATACTACAACGCGTGGCATATTCTGATCAAACCATTTATTTTCATTTTTTGAATGTTAGGGCACGGTACACAATACAGGGTTATGCACGTATATATATGATAGTTATGCATGTATATATATATGTATAGTTATGCACGTATATATATGATAGTTATGCATGTATATATATATGTATAGTTATGCATGTATGTATATGTGTGTATTATCCCTACATCCATCATGTTAAGATTATTATGCTAAGAATGCTTCCCAAATCCATAACTCGGATTTCACTAATCATAGTCTCATCACACATGTTTAAATAGGCATTTATTTGTGCAACCTTAACGTGCTGCCTAGTGTCATGTGATTGCCTTTAACTATGTCACTTATACAACATGTGATTTACCACACAACTGAATAAATTATTTACTTGTAGTAGACACCTAGTACAATATTTTTCCTTGACAAACTTTGTCAATTTGATTTATTCATTATGCGTTCATACTTATACGATCATTTATTGTCAGGAATTATTGAGCAACTAGCTCTATTGATCAACATTGTCACTGATTAAAGAAGCCTACCAACTTATAGATTGATGAGCCACATGCTTATGGTGACAAAGATTTAGTCCGAACGATGATCTCTTGTCTGACCGGACACCCACTTGCTCAGACACTCGCTTATAATGAGTGCACGCTGACGTCGAGTGCATACTCGCAACGAGGAACGCCACAAGCCGAGCCGCCTTGCAAGAAGCACCGCCTCCAGCCGAGCAATCGCCTCTCCGAGAGCATTGTCTCTAGCCGAGCAGCCTCGCAACATGTGCTACCTCTAGCTGAGTATTGCTTGACCTTAAACATCGTCTCATGTCGAGTACTAGTTCTGGACGACATCTAGTCACTTCGGCCCACACATAGATTGGATTTGAAGTCTCCAGCCAAAAGACTATCTTGACTGAAGACTTGGGGGACTCCTGTTATACCATATATTTGGGCCTCGATATTTAGGCTTCATTACTGAGCCCATAATTTATGTAAGAGAAGGAAACCCTTATTTTATAAAAGGGATCCTCCTCACCTTCACTTAGGGGGGACTAAATGAGAGAGGAAACAGACAGAGAGGCAGAGAATAATACAGAGAGCAAATACTAAGCCTATATAGCCTCCATACATATTGTAACCTTCATCAACATTTATCGACATCAGTGTGGACGTAGCCCAACTTGAGGTAAACCACGATATATCTTTGTGTTATTATGTGTTTGTATGATTCACGGTCAGATTTACGTTGGTCCAAGATCCACCGGATTTTGTGCATCAACACATGAAACTTGGTTATGGAGAGTTTCTGAATTCTCCTGCAAACTTGGTTTGGTAGTTGTCTAACAGATCACCATTATAGTGAGGATTACACTTTTGCCAAATGTGTTTATTATAGTGAGGATTACACTTTAATCAGCCCGTACTTCTGCTGTTTCGGTAACTCTACAAATTAGTTCTACAAAAAACTTCTGGCGAAAGAGAAAAAAATAGAAACCTTTCCATATAAAAGAATGATCTGTCTGTGTTGTTGGTTTACCACGACCAAAACCAACATTACTCCCGCAATCGAGCTCTATCTTAAATGGTGATGGCCAAGCTTAGATTGCATCTTTTTCCTCAACCCCAACACCCAGTAAGTATATCACTGTTGTAGCTACTACAGATACACCGATGTAGACGCATATAGTTGTGGTACAAACATAAATGTACCTGGAAAATAGATCCACACCATAGTTTCCAATGTAAGTCATGTTAATGAGCTGTGTACTGAATTGAGAAAGAAGTAAGAAAAATTGATTACTTCTCTATTCATTTTCCTTGACTGAATCTTGATGCATGTTAAGCGTGAGAAGTGATAATGCATGTTCCCTGAATCTTGATTTGGATTAAAGAGTTCAAATAAGAGCACAAGTTGTTCACTTTTTAATATGTTGGTTGTTAGGTTCTCAAATGGTGTATTTGGGTTGTATCAAATGCCTGATTTTGTGTGCTTGCACTTGTTATCGATATCAAGAGAGAAAATTACAACTGCAGTTTTTAATGAACTTGGAAATTGGCTGACGTTTGGGTGTGTGAAACTTGGACAGTTGCTTGTGTGGGAGTGGAAGTCAGAGAGTTATATATTGAAGCAGCAGGGGCATTACTTCGATGTGAATTGTCTTGCTTATTCACCAGATGCACAACTGTTAGCCACTGGAGCAAATGATAACAAAGTCAAGGTATAGTAGTTTTTAGAATGGGAAGCTTTTTACTTAGAGGACTTTGCTTGTGTAGTTCCATGCACCATTTCCGTTCAAGCATCTTAGCTATATGTTTAAGCTCTTATGATTGAAGAATGAGGATAATAACTTGTTAGCTGTTATTTGCAGATCCATATATTGTCTCTACATTTGTGGGTTTTTCTTCAGCGTAATACTAACCCTTTTTATTTATCCATTTGTTTCGGTTGTAGCATGGGTTGCCTTTAATAAATGATGACTCGTTGCTTAACTGACTATGAAAGATACGACTTAGAATACTTTTGTACCGTAGGTCCATATTACTTGTATGGTACGATGACTTTGCATCACCTCATTCTTGTCTTATGATTCCCATAACGAATGATTTGTTTATAGTCAACAATTGCTGTTCATGAGATTTTATCTCAGGACATTGTCCAAGAAAGTGGAGATTGGATGCCATTAGGTCAAATGATCATTGGTGATTTATGTACTATAGAATTGTCTAGTGAGTTTAATAATGCATGACAGTTTGGTGGGTTTGTGATGTATTGTTGCATGACGACACCCATTTCTATTTGCGCTTTTATAATTACATTCAACTTGCCAATGTGCAAATTATTAATATTTTGTACAAAATGCAATTATGGAATCATATCCAGATAGTTTACTCTTTTTCTTATGCAGGTCTAGATTGTTTCATCAGGGTTCTGCATTATAACATTCGCTGGGATGAATGTGGCTTGCTTCAACTTCTCGGACGGCGAAGCTTGTGGCTAATTGCATCAAGGCAGTGATGATTTTCGTGCTGAAGAAAGGAGGAAGCACAACGAAGCTTATTTTGAGACCTCATGTAGCAATGCAGCTCCGACAAGGCATGACCTTGTTTACCATGGCGTTCTGCCACTTCTCTTCTCAGCTCTCGTTAGAGCTTCTCATGCTGAGTCCACAGAAGAGAGCATACAGTTTGCAGTTGAACATGCAAAGGCAAAGGGACTCTGCAAGCCTGGAGATGCAGTCGTGGCTTTGCACGGCGTTAACACTGATATGATCAAGATTTGTTTGTGATCTAAAGGAGATCCGTTTGAAGTTTAGGTTGAAATTTACCTTTGATTTGCAACATCTAATTTTGGCTTTACTGTTTTGTTTTAGAGTTTAATTTGAGGTTAGAACAAATAACATGATGTATTATTTCATCTAATGAAGAGAAATGTTATTGGGCTTTGAATATATGATAAATGCTTTGTTCTGGTACTCATGTAGCAATATGATAAATGCTTTCTTGTGCAACTGTGTATCAGGAGTTGCTTGGCGACGACAGGGTTAGTTTAGCCAGACCTCGTCTTGTTTCTGTTCAAGTTGTGTTGTGTTGTTGGTGTTGTTTCTGTCCACTGTACCCAAAAGAAACATCATTTGACAACCTTTGGAGACATTGTTTTTGTGTGCTTTTTATTCTGAACGTGATCGTCATTTTGATGACCCTAGGGACTTTTGTGAAGAGAGCGATAGTAGTGATGATGATGATGAAGAATACTTAAATTATCAAGTTGAAGGATCACATGAGATAGAGGCATTAAGAAATAGAATAGCGGCAAGTTTGATGAATGCATCTAATTAGACTACTTTCAAGTACATTAACAATATTGTACTAATGAATCTTAGCTATTCAGTATAAAATATTTCAATTGAAGTAGTTTGTCGTACTAATTAATATTTAAGATAAAGTTTATAATATTTTTCTTTTAAAAATAAATTATATTTAGTAATTCACCTTTATTTGTTAAGAAAATTAAATTAATAGCACATCCAATATTATACCATTTTTGGTCATTTCACACAGTCACAACTGTTTTACATAAAAGTTTACCAAACACTATCATACTGCTTTTTTTTCCAAAAGCACTTTTACAAAAAAGTTTACCAAACATTCTGCTGCTTTATTTCATAGCTGCTTATTCTCACAGCACAGCAGAAGCAGCTTTTTTTCAAAGCACAGCAATACCAAACCAGCCCTTACAAGATCAAGGGAAGGCGGTTAAAATTGCAATATGGCATAAGAGGTTGGGGCACCCTTCTGAGGAAATATTGGCAATTATGTTGAGATCTGCAAAAGTACCAGTTAGTATAGATGTGTCTCATTAAGTGTGTTCTTCATGTATTACAAATAAAATGTGTAGACAACCATTTTCTATAAGGCAAAGTAGAGCTAGTTGTATGTTTGAAAAAGTGCATTCAGATGTATGGGGGCCTTTTCCAAATATTTCAATAGAAGGATACATATATTATATCAGTTTTATTAATGAGTATTCCAGATTTGTGTGGATCTTTCCTCTGATTAACAAGTCTGAAGCAATGTCTGTGTTTGTGAAATTTCATGCTTTTGTGTCTAATCAGTTTAATACTTCAATTAAGTGTGTACAAACTGGTGAAGGAGGAGAATACGTGAGCAAATGGTTTACTAATTTTCTGGAATCAAAAGGCATAATTCATATAATTTCATGTCCTTATGCTTCTCTACAGAATGGTATTTCTGAGAGGAAACATAGACACCTAGTGGAGACAGCATTGACTTTAATGGTTGAGGGAAATTTACCTTCAACATTATGGTTTCATGCATGTGCTTATGCAACATTTCTTATAAATAGAATGCCTTATAGGGTATTAGAGATGAAATCTCCATATAAAATTCTATTTGGTAAAGTAGCAGAAATACAACATATAAAAGTATTTGGTACAGCTGTTTATCCTTTCCTCAGGCCATACAATTCAAACAAACTGGAAGCAAGGTCAGTGATGTGTCTCTTCTTGGGTTATGCTATGGGATATAAGGGAGTAATCTGTTACAACATGACAATTAGAAAACTGTTAGTGTCTAGACATGTACTACATGATGAATCGATGTTTCCCTATAAGGTACATTCAACTACAAGTGCAGATAGATCACACCAGGCTTAATCTATGGTTCAAAGACCCATTGTGGTTCAAATGCCTATACCTAGTGTTCTTAGTGTGCCTCACAGAAATCAAACGAAAGATAATAGTGAATATCAAGATAATATGTATGTTTCAATATCTAAAAGTAGTGCTGCTACTAGTTCTTCTACACATGATACTTCATTACAACAAGTACCAATTTCACATGGCTTATACTCATAGACATCAGATTTTTCTCCAGATACAAGCTTCAGTTCTAGTTCACTGTCACATGGTACTTCTTCACAACTGGAGTTTTCTCCCCTCACTTCCACTCCTTCTAGTATGTCACAAATGTTGCATGTCCATCATGACACACAACTTGAGCTAATACTTCATATTTCAACTCCCATTTTATCTGATGTTGGTAACTCCAAAGCTGATTCAATGCATCCAATGATTACTCGATCGAAGAGTGGTGTGTTACCACAAATGAGTTATAAGGGATATCTTGTTGCCTTACCTGAGCTGCAATCTTTGCAATTAACTCAAGATAAGCTTTTTGGTGGAGGTTTTTCATTTGTAGCAAGTTCTGTTGATGCTGCAGAACCAACAACGTTTCGAAAAGCTGCATTTATGCCACAATGCAGAATACAATGCAAGAAGAATATAATTCCCTTATAGCTCAAGGAACTTGGGAAATTGTTCCACTACCTGATGACAGGTCAATTGTTGGCAGCAAATGAGTTTATAAACTCAAAAGGAATCATGATGGCTCAATCTCCAGGTATAAAGCTTGGTTGGTCGCACAAGATTTTTCACAAGAACAAGGAGTTGATTACTCAGAAACATTTAGTCATGTGGTTCAACATACCATAGTGAGAGTATTATTAACATTGGCCACAATTAATTAATAGGAGTTAAGGCAGTTAGATATTAAGAATGCATTTCTGCATGGTGATCTTCAAGAGGAAATTTACATGAAACAGCCTCAGGGATTTGTGGATATGGCCAATCCTTCGTATGTTTGCAAGTTAATCAAGTTGTTGTATGGTCTTAAGCAAGCTCCGAGGGCCTGGAACTCCAAGTTCACAAGTTACTTACCTGCAATGGGGTTCAAAGCTTCTACTTCAGATTCCAGTTTATTTGTTAAGCAAGATAATGGTGATGTAGTCATTCTACTGTTGTATGTAAATGACATTATCTTAACTGGATCAAACTCGTGCAAGGTACAAAGTGTAATCACAGAGTTATATGAGGTGTTTGAGCTTAAAGATATGGAAAAGTTGACTTATTTTCTTGGTTTGCAAGTTAACTACAAGAAGAATGGTGATATCTGTGTCAACCAATCTAAGTATATAAAAGACTTATTGCATAAAACATGTATGGAGTCCTGCAAACCAACATCTACACCATGCAAGCCTCATGATCCATTGCTAGTCACTGAAGGTACCATATTGCCTGATCCAAGTTTGTATTGTAGTATTGTTGGCTCATTGCAGTATTTGACCTTTACAAGGCCAGATATTGCATATGTTGTGAATTCTGTGTGTAAATTCATGACTTCTCCCACATAGATACATTTTGGGGCAGTAAAAAAGGTCATGTGATTCTTAAAAGGAACTATACAAACTGGTATCACATTTTTAGTTGACACTGCAGTAGGGATCACAACCTTTAGTGATTCTGTTTGGGCTACAGATTTGAACACAAGGCGATCTGTGACAGGTTATGTTGTATACATTGGTAATAATCCAGTTTCATGGCAGTCAAAGAAGCAAGATTCTGTATCAAGGAGTTCTACAGAAGCTGAGTATCACGCATTGGCACATACTGCAGCTGATGTTGCTTGGATTATAAATGTTCTTCGAGATATGGCTGTTGTCTTACCTTTTCCTCCAGTGATATACTGTGATAACAAATATGCAATTGCATTAAGTGCCAAACCAGTTTTTCACTTGAGGATCAAACATTTAGACACAAATATCATTTCGTACTGGAGAGAGTTCAAAAGGGGGATTTGCAAGTTCAATATCTACCTACTGAAGGTCAAACTGCAGACATACTAACTAAGGATCTACAGAGTCCTTCATTCCTCAAGCATTCATTCAATCTCAAGCTTGGAAACCCAGCTGAGATTGAGGGGCGATGTTGATAGATGTATGTACACATCGGCAAGATAGGGTTTTGACAGATGGCTTGCACGTTAGCCAAGGTTGTTAGGATTGTGGTTAGACAACTAAAAGGATAAGAGAAGTTAATTAGTTTTCAATTACTTAGCTATGAATCGAAGGTTGTAGTATATATAGCAATTCTCTGTAATTCTCAATCAATCGATAGATTCATAGCAGTTCATTCTTTTCTCTCTTCTATCTCTCTACATTTTTCTATGAAGGTTTTCATTGCTTTCTTCTTCCTTCTAAGATACTGAGCTTAGTGTTAATATATATGATTTTTAAAGCAGGTGTCTATTTTAAATTCCATTTATAGGTGTAGTTGATATTGTTTAAGTTTTTGGCATCGGGTTTCATGTAGCACTAAAGATACTTGATTCCATTTGGTAATTATTATGTCCTTTATGTATTTTGCTTTAATAATAATTGTTTCACATATAAAATATATACGACTAACTATTTTTTCTTATTTACTATTTAATAGGTCTGACCTCAAATAAACCCGAATGAAATCCAATCTAAAATTTAACCACTTTTGTGAGGGTTGGGTTAGAGTTGGGTTGACCTTGCAACCCACTCGAGTTGTACTCTTATATATAACTGGCCCAATTTAGAATTATTTTTTTTTAATGAGTACGAGGAAGTTATTATTTTATAAGAGTACTGAGGTTCTAGGTTATGTCCATACTAATGTCATATCTTTGATTATTCGCTATGATAATCAATTGATAACATCTACACGGAGGCATGAGAGGCTTTTAGAGAGTAACGCGGTTGTGGAGAAACCCTAGCTAGGAATTAAGGGCGTGTTTACGTATCCGTAATCGGAATGAGAATGTGGAATTGAATTCCGATTACGGAGTACTCCGGTGTTTACTAAATATAAAGGAATCAAAAAAGTAGTGGGGTCCACACAAATTTTGGAATTCAATTCCTTGTATTGGTGGAATTGGATTCCCTAGATATAGGTGGTAATCCAATTCCTGCTTGTTTGGGCAATCGGAATGATAGTTTTGTTCCCTTTATGCCCTCTTACTTTTTTTTATTTCCAAGACTATCCTTTATAAACCCATTAAAGTATATAAAATATTTGATTTGGGACAAGGGCATTTTAGTAATCATACTGGTTTATATTCCGATTCTGCTGAATTAGTAAACAGTTTTATGGAATTCTATTCCGATTCCAGAACATTTAAGTAAACAGCTGCAACAAGAATCCGTATCTGACTTTTCCTCATTCCAACTCCTTCTCAATTCAATTCCTCCTATTTCCATTACCGTTACATAAACGCGCCATAAGGGTGCTTAGAGTGAGGGTAAGGTTGTCATTTCATATCAAAACTACACGATATTTCGTAACTGAAGCTAAAGGGGGAAAAAGGCAGTAGTATGATGCTTGGTTTAAAGTCATCAAATCCAAATAAAAAATCCCAATCCAAATAGGAATAGGAAAATAACTTTGATTGATTCTTATTCTCATATCTCCAATATGGAGGCAATATATATACATCCACACCTTGCGGTACAATGAATAATAATAAAAGAGTTTATCCTAAACTAGGTAGGAATCCCTTCAATGTAGGAAACCAAATTACATTCCAATAGTAATTGATTTATGACTCACACGTCAACATAAGATGTAGTACGAAGACTTTACAAATTGATCTGCGTACAGTTTATTGTTAGTCGATGGTTTCTTTCGAGGCTTAATTCAGGTCCTGATTGAATTTCTGAATTCTCGGTTTCGGACGCTGCCCTTAAGTTTCAAAATTTTAGGGTTTCCGATACTTCTGTTTCTTTCAACTTTACCAGAATAACTAGAGATCATCATGGTTGGCTCTCCGGCTGCTGCTGTCGAATTGAATGATTCGGGTACGAGGGATTTATGTATGTGTGATGATTTGTGGTTTAATATTTTGAGCAGATTATCACAGTTAGATTTGATGAAATGCAAGATAGTTGCCAAGTCATGGCATCGAATAATCTCTGATGTTTGGTTGCGGAGATTTTGGTCGCAGTCTCCTATTATAGGTCTTTACTACCGTACTCTGTGGCCAGCTGATGATGATACGTATCTTCAACTCAATTACGTATGTTTGCATCATAATTATAACTACTGGACCAAATTCTGGAATAATGACATTCTAGAACCCGATAAACTAGTTGTCACTCAGGTGCGCGACGTATCTGACAGTTATCTTGACTGTTGTAATGGGTTAATTCTGTTCTTCAACCTGCGCACTTGTCAATTCTGTGTGTTCAACCCCATCACCAAACAACATGTCTCCGTACCTATAGCATGTGCACATGAGCGTGAGCATTTTTGCGCTGCCTTGGCTTTTGACCCTGTTGAATCCAACCACTATAGAATTGTTCGAATTGATTATTCCCCACAATCCAAATCCAGTGGTTCCCCAGTCCCAACCCCAACCCCAACCCTAACTCTGATGATGGACATATTTTCTTCGCAATCTGGACAGTGGGCTCGTCGTGGATTGCAACTCGACCCCAATTTTGTTGATGGATTTAAAACTTCCAAGGTTTGCAGGCATTTTGTATACTTGCGCGGGGTGTTATATGGCCTTGCTAGTTCACAGAAAGTTTTATGTATTGACCTCAATACCGTTAAAGCTCGAGCCTTTGAACTCCCTCGTGTTCTTGGGGACGATGATAAGACAGGTGCAACAATGGGATGTCTTGGGGTGTCAAAGGATCTTGTTTGTTATGTAACATGTGATAGTTCAAAAACTTTTCGTTTTTGGTCTTATAATGATCGACGTGAATCTGGTGACCAATGGACTCTCAAATATAGTGCTGTTTGGAATGGTTGGGTATGGGGGTCGGATACAATGCTTATACCCAGTGCAGATATAGTGTTGAAACCCTATGCAATAAGTCCGAATGCTCATGTCATTTTCTATGGCACTTCAGAATTGATCTTTAGCTGGGACTTTGAAAGCCAGGAAGGTAAACTGTTCGACGAGCCAATGATAGGGAAGATAGCTCCACCTGGTTATGACCTTCCTTTCTTTACCCAACGTGCTTGCTTGATACCTTTCTACAGTTTGGGTGAGAGGAATATTGCCGGCTCTACTCCATTGTAAGTAGATTGTCTCCATACATACATAGATATATATATATACATATATATATATATATACATAGAGATATTTATATATATAAACATAGATATATATATATATATATATCTATGTATATATATATATATAGGGAATTGTTATTAGCACTCCAAAAATCTCATTCTATATTCCTCACAAGTGTATTTTTCTTTCTAATTATAGAAAGTTTGGAGTGCCAAATGTGATTTTTTGAATGCTAATAACAATTCCCTACATATATGTTATGTTCTTATATAATATATACTATATAAGCATATACACAGGAATGTTAGTACTTTTTAAGGTTATTATCATTGTCATTAAGAAGAGCTTTTTCGTAACTAAACCCACATACTTGGATACTTGATTTAAATTGGAGAGCAAACACTTTATCGTTTATTCTTATAAATGTTGGGAAATCCCGTTTGAATTCAACAAAAATGACTTCAAATTTAAAGGAAAAGTTGACGGACCCAAGAAGAGAGGAATTTCGACATTTTCAGAGATTAGAGGGCTTGAAACTTGATAGAAAGTTCTACTGACAAATCGAAAATTAAACAAATGATAAGTACAAGGGGAATTGCTATATTTTCTCCTTTAATTTTACCAATGAAGAATGGATTAATTAGTTACTGCTTAGATGACTTTGGAGTCACAATGTTGTTTCCAAAGAGTCCATATTTTGGTTCTTTTCTAAAACTTACAAGACACCGAACCCAATAGTTGCATAATTAATGGGTAACTTTTTGTTGAAGCTCACAACCTATCTTGACACAATGAATCTTGTCGTAGTTAGCATAAATATCTAAGCTATTTGTGATGCAATTAACATTGATTTTTCTTTGTTGTTTCACATGAAGCTTTATTTGTTGGTATATATGCACCTCACAATAGTTTCTCTCATATTTTTCCTACCAACAGATCAGGGAGCCTTTTAAAGGGAGCACAGATTTTGAGTGCGGAAGCATTACCATGTGAGTGTGATAAACTAGATAGCGTACAAGTTGTAAGTGGTCGTTCATATTGGAATATGTTGATCAAGAGGCGGTTTGCTTTTCCTAGTGAAATGCAGTTATGTGCAGGAATGGAGCTGCCGGGTTAAGGGTCATTTTCAGACATATCTGATAGTCAATAAGATTTCTACTTTTCAGATTAGGTGGTTAATTTATTTTTAATTTTTTTTAGATTGGATCAAATCAAAGTAATCTCGAAATTTCGAAAATATAGTTCATTATTCATATATTTTACAAGTTTGAACTTTCTCGAACTTTTTCATATATACGTGGGAAATTCATTTTTAAATCAATAAGATGTTATGATATTATTGTAGTCAAATTAGTCAAATATAATGTTCGAAAGTTGGGTGCGACTAATTTGACTATAATAAAATAGATACTTTAATACGACTTTAATTTGAATTTGCAGAATTACACAACGTACACTGTAATGCAATACATGTTTGATAACCCTTAAATATAAAAAAATAAAAAAAGAGAAAAAAGGGAAATAAATGGCCTCATTAAGTGACATTGCATAAGTGATAGCCGTAAATTACTTTTCTAATCACTAATGGACCGAAAAATTATTTTCTAACTATCTACATAGGAGAAATCCATGTGACATTCCTCATTTACCTAAACCTAATTAAGGATAATGCTTGTATTTCACATATGGGGTAACTTACTTGTTCCTCCACTTATATTTAACTTATCTTTACCGTATGAACTTTATAATCGAAACCGTTTATACTCTTTGTCATTACCTAAAGATCATTTGCAAAAAACCATTCAATTTGGAGATCCCTTAGTCATTTATATGCATCAAGCAAATGGATGCTTCATCATGAGTATGTTATTTGTTACGAAAACCGTTTAATTAATGTGACACCTATAGATTGCTAAAAGACCTCCAAACTGAAGGATTTTTGGTATACCTGATTTTTAGATGATGATAAAGAGTATGAATGGGTCGTTTTATTAAGTTCGTAGAGTAATGGTACGTTAATAATAAGTGGGAGAACAAGTAAGTTCCTCCGTGAGTGGAACACCATTATCATCTCATGACTAATTAATAAAGTTCTCATTGAAAAAAATAATAACTAAACTTAGTAAAAAAAGTTGCACATATGTTATATTTATTAATGGTGTTGATGCACAAAACCGGAGGTCTTGGAACAACGTAAGTCCGACCGTGAATCTGCAAGAAATGTAAATAACACAAGATGTATCGTGGTTCACCCCAATGTTTGGGCTACGTCCACACTGATATTGTATTTCTCTGTGAGAGAGAGAGAGCCTCTGAATAGGAGAGTGAGGCTTCTGAGGGTGGTAGTCAGGCCTAAGAATTGGCATCCCCTAATGAGGAGAGTGAGGAGTCCTTTTATAGAATAAGGGGCTCCTCACTTATTACATATTTGCCCCTTCATTTATTACATAATTATATTTGGGTCCCCCGAGAATTTATACGAGGTCTAAATACGGAGGCCCTAAGTATGGTACAAACAGTAGTCCCCCAAGTCTTCAGTCAAGAGAGTCTTTTGGATGGAGACTTGAAATTCAGTCCATGTGTGGGCCGAAGTAACTAGATGTCGTCTAGGACTGATACTCGATATGAGGCGGTGCCCAATCTGAAATGATGCTCAACTAGAAGTAGCACATGTTGCGAGGCTGCTCTGCTTGTGGCTTATGTTGCCTTGGTTGGCTCGGCTTGTGGCGTTGAAGGTGAGGAAGTCCATTTTATAGAATAAGGGCTCGCTCCTCAATACATAAGTGATGGGTTAAGAGTGATGCTCGTGGTGAGGCGGTTGCTCAGCTGGCGGCGATGCTCTTCTAATGAAGGTGAGGAAGTCCCTTTTATAAAATAAGGGCTCGCTTCTCAATACATGAATAATGGGTTATGAGTGATGCTCGCGGCAAGTCGGTTGCTCAGCTAGCGGCGATGCTCTCTAATGAAGGTGAAGGAGTCCCTTTTATAAAATAAGGGCTCGCTCCTCAGTACATGAATAATGGGTTAGGAGTGATGCTCACGGCGATGCGGTTGCTCAACTGGCGGCGATGCTCTCTAATGAAGGTGAGGGAGTCCCTTTTATAAAATAAGGGCTCGCTCCTCAGTACATGAATAATGGATGCTCTCTAATGAAAGTGAGGAAGTCCCTTTTATAGAATAAGGGCTCACTCATCAATACATAAATAATGGGCTAAGTCCCCCAAGTATTTTTCATGAGGCCCAATATATGGTACAATATATGGTACATAATGTAGTCCCCCAAGTCTTCGGTCAATAGAGTATGTTGGCTGGAGACTTCAAATTGAATCCATGTATGAGCCGAAGTGGCGGTTGTTCGGAGGCAGTATTTGTATACCCTGCACTGAAGCTTTGTAGGTGAAGCTTTGCAAGTGAAGCTTTGAAGCTAGAGCTCTGTAAATGAAGCTTTTGAAGCTAGAGCTCTGTAAGTGAAACTTTTGAAGCTAGATTGACATGAGTGATGCTCATGAATGTTTATGTTGATTGACATGAGTGATGCTCATGGATGTTGGCATGAGTGATGCTCATGAATGTTGACATGAGTGATGCTCATGAATGTTGACATGAATGATGGTCATGAATATTTATGTATGATTGTCATGAGTGATGCTCATGAATGTTTATGTATGATTGACATGAGTGATGCTCATGTATAATTTTGGAGTATTGGACGTACTTTTGATCACCTAGTGGATGATAATAGCGGCAGGCTGCCGAATAATTTTGTAGTACTGGGCGTACTTTTGATCACCTGGTTGGTGATAATAGCGGCAAGCTGCCGAATAATTTTGGAGTACTGGGCGTACTTTTGATCACCTGGTTGGTGGTAATAGCGGCAGGTTGCCGAATAATTTTTTGTAGCACTGGACGTACTTTTGATCACCTGGTTGGTGATAATAGAGGGCTTGGCTCTTTTGGGCATATGGGCCTTCGCCCTCCACATAACATTCCAGCCCATTATTTTGGGCTTTGCCTTTTTTTTCTTTTTTTTTTCTTTTTTTTTTTTTTTTTACCCTCTGATGGGGTTTATACAGTTGTCTCCGAAAGATAAGAAAAATAAATCACATCATTCAAAAAACAAGAAAAGTAAATCACATCATTCTGGTGGGGTGTTTATTCCTTGCTTTTGCAGTGTGGATGTTTATTCCTTGCTTTTGCAGTGTCCCCATGTGCTCTCGCAGAGGAAAGCCTTTCTTTTGCTTTCTGTTTTTTCTTGGTTTTTTTCTGCTTTGCTTTCGCTTTTGTTTCCCACAGCTTGCACCTCTCTCTTTTGCTTTTGTCATTCTCTTTTCCACCGCACCTCTCTTTTGCTTTTGTTTTCTGCTTTCATTATTCTGTTGCTGAAAGGCAGAGAGCTCGCAGCGAGAGAACTTGTTGCCTGCTCTTGCATTTCTATCAGTAAATTATAAGCCCATTGATATCAAATATATGCACAAATTGCCCAATTGACTGCAATATGTTCAGATACTGCCTGTCTGTAAAGTTCACAATTGAAGGTCCGGTGCTGCTGCTTCCTCCATTGACGTCGCCGCCACCGCCACTGCCTCCAGTGGGAAGATCATGGTTGCGGCTCTCCCTTTGAAGCGGCAAGGAATGCCGAAATGAAGAAAACCCTCTCTTCCAAGCCGTCGCATCGTGACCTCCATTACCAGCAGCACCGTCGTCCCCAGCGATTCTCCTTCTGGGCATAGACGAGAATCGTGAGGTGTTTTTTCTTATTTACTAACCTTGTCAATATGGGACTAAAAAAATAATGATGTTTTTTAGTCTTTAATTGATATGCATTAGGTAATAAATGGGTACTAAATTAAACTTTTTTATAACACGTCATATGATTTGCAAATTTGGTCTAAAAATTTGGTCAACACATTATTCTTTGTTGAAGATTAGACTTGAATTGGAACAAATGTTTAAAAATAACAACCCACATAGCTACTAGCTACTAATTAAAAATAAATTAACAATCAAACAAAATTCGTAAAAATTAAAAAGAATAAACATGCACTTAGCACAACAAAAACCATTCATTCTAATTAAAATTCTTGATCATTTAGGTAAATTTTATATATTTATACTCTTTTGAAAATAAATTTGTAAAAATTGAAAAATAAATAAGCACACATGGTGTTTTGAACGCAAGACCTCCTCATTAATTTCAAACAACAAAACCACCAATTCTAGTTAAATTTCTTTGTCATTGAACCAAATTTTATAAATTTATACTCTTATGAAAACATATATAAATATATCACCTTAATAATTTTGGTGCCCCCAATTATTTTGGACCCTGGACGGTCACCCTGCCAGCACTGAGCCTGGGCCGGCCCTGTAGATGAACATGGTTGGCTCTCCGGCTGCTGTTGTGGACTTAAATGATT
Organism: Malus fusca; assembly: GCA_035220775.1. Classification (NCBI taxonomy): domain Eukaryota; kingdom Viridiplantae; phylum Streptophyta; class Magnoliopsida; order Rosales; family Rosaceae; genus Malus; species Malus fusca. Next base: position 20,056,834 of record CM069073.1, on the reverse strand, counting down.
CGGGTATTAGAATTTATATATGTCTGATGATTTGAGGTTTAATATTTTGAGCAAATTATCACAGTTGGATTTGATGAAATGCAAGATAGTTGCCAAGTCATGGTACGAATAATCTCTGATATTTGGTTGCGGAGATTTTGGTTGCAGTCTCCTGTTATAGGTCTGTACTACCGCACTTTGTGGCCGGCTGATGATGATACGTATCTTCAACTCAATTACGTATGTTTGCATCATAATCATAACTACTGGACCAAATTCTGGAATGATGGCATTCTAAAACCCGGAATAGTAGTTCTAAGTAAGCCGCGCGGCGTAAGTTATAATTCTATGACTGAAATAATCAACAACAATATATTTTTCAATGATTACTTGCTTTGCACGTGCAAGTTAAGTTTCTAACCAATTAACAACAATAAAGAATAAACACAATACTAACCGCAACAACTAATCTTCTAATCTGACCAAGTGTCAAACATCCAATAAAGGAACCAATGTTCGAGAACAATTCAGAAAATAAATAAAATAACAGAAATTGAAATACAGAATGAAATAATAGAAATAATTACAGGACTTAAATGATACTAACTTGATTAAATCACAGATAGAGGCTAGCACAAAAAACTATGCCCTTCGAACAGTATTTCTGCCACACTCTTGTGCTCTTGGTTTGATGACGTCTGCCCGACCATGATACAACTATCTAATCCTATAATCCGCACCGGATTATAAAATTCTAGCGAATTGCTTTGTGTGTTTACTCTCTGTAAGGTTTTGTATGGGAGAGATGAGAAAGGAAAAAGATGATTTACGATGGAACTGAGTCTTCAGTTATATAGGCTATTGCATATCTCTTCAAATACCTTTTGGATGTATTTGAAACCACACAACTCTTTCTAAACAGTTGTGTCTATTAATCAAAACGGTTTTTAATTAATTTAATTAAAAACTTAATTCGATATTAAAATTAATATTAATATTATGATATAATCATCAAACCTAATCTACACAATTAATGGCCTAAACCTTGATTCTCATTCCAAATGGTCCAATACCTATTCATTAATAAAGGTTACTAACCTAATATAAAGACCTCTAGGGAATTTGAGTACCCCGATGTGGGACTAAAGGAGGCTCAAAACTCCAACATGAGGTACTAGAAATATAATCGTACACTCCAAGCGTTTCATCAGTAGGTTGATAAAGAATTAAAGTTGATGTGGAGCCAAAAATAATCAAGAGGCGACACGTGGATTTTTGGGTGAAAATAACAAAATTACCCTCGAGGTACATCAAGATTCCTATGCGCGAGCAATGGACAATCATCCCTCAATCAAGTCAAAGGTGCCCAAATAGGTAACAAATTCAAAATTATTTCATCCATCATCACCCTATATTCTCCACAAGGTAATTATTCCACAACCTCCAAAACATTCCTTTTAAATTATGTTAATTGGCTAATTAATGGATTTATTACCTAATTAATCAATTAATTGCCAATTAAATCACCAATTGCACCCAAAAAATACACAAGAGGCCAGCCACCCTCTCTCCCAAGGGGACCGACCATGTTCTATATATTCAACCTCATTTTCTCTAAAAACCTAAGTTCCAACACTCTAGGAAAACTCCCAAAAACTCTCTAAACACTTTTCTCTCTAAATTCTAACTTTGGCATCGAAGGTTCTTCAGCCAAAACTCCCCCCACCCCTATTCATCGTGGGCACGTGAGGCTTTTAGCCTTAGCCAAAGGTGTTAATTGTTTTGTAGGTGCAATTTTGTCCAAGATCAAGGAGGAAGAAGTTTGCATCCACAAATTGGTGCTTTCATTAAGAGAATAGTCACACACTCATAGAAGACTCTCGCATCAAAAGGTTTTTCTATTTTCTTGTCCATTTGTAGATTTTTCGTACGTTCTTATTATTAGAATTTTTTATTTGCAAAGATTCTTTGATAAAACGTAAAAGAGAAATACAATGGGTAGAAATTTAGAAAATTCTACAATTGAAAATTCCAATATTCAAGAGATAGGATCGCGGCGATCCATAAGGCTAAATGTGACAATAAGTAGAACGGCACCACCACCACGAGTTTCCACCATGGTGGCCACCCGCGATAAGGTCTATGGTGTCACCACCATGGCTCGAGCCGTGCCATATAAGCAAACCCACATCGTGCCATCCAAGGCCCACGGCACCAAAGCCACAGCCCAAGCCATGTCACTCCAAGCCCAGCGTGTTGCCAAGCCGAGCCCTAGCCTCGCACCCATATGTGCCACATACCGAGCAGCCCACTCATGTGGCCTAGCCTACTCCAGCCAAGCAGCCCACTCTTGTGGCCCAGCCTACTCCTGCCAATCAGCTCATTCTTGTGGTCAAGCCTGCTCTCGTGGCCCAGCCTACTCCTCTTGAGCAACACACTCTCGTGGCCTAGCCTGCTCCCGTGGCCCAGCCTGCTCCCGCCTAGCAGCCCACTCTCATAGCCCAGCATGCTCTTGCGGCCCAACCTGCTCTTGTGGCCCAACCTGCTTCTGTGGCCTTCCAAGCAGCCCAAATCGATCCAAGATTAGTTCAACCATCCCGGCTCTAAATTTTCAGACCAACGATCGAACTGGGAGCATTTTCACCATATTTTTCTACGGATTTGACATTTCCCAACTCAAATCTAGCGCCCGAAGTCTACCACACTTCCATTGCTCAAGGAGACGCATTACTTCCAAGTTATTCCAACCCAAATGAAGAACAACACTTGTCTGGACAAATCATAAAGTTGACAAGCGCCCTCGCACAACAGATGACCTTGGTGAACCAGCTCTTGCAGCGCATCGAGATGCAACGTGCCCCAGACGAGGTGTCTCGAAGTAGGATAAGGCAAACAAAGAACCTCTCTAACAGCGTCCCGGTAAGCAACCACTCGACCAGCCATGAACCGAGCATTCAGGCAATGTATACTCCCGTCTTAGCCCGCGGAGGAGCGTGCACTCTCGACTAGGCCAACGGACGAGCATACATTCACGGTTGAGGTCACACTCCAATAGTCAACATGAGCAACCTTCCAGGCGAAGTGTTCATTCGAGGCTAAGACTGCAATGAGCATCATCCACCCTACATCGGAGTAGGTAGCACTGCAGATGGAGAGAAGTAATCACTCAATCCAGCTCAAGTTCAATCGACAATCTACGAAGAACTTGCTCGCTGCTAGGAACTCACCACACGCACCGCATCTACAGCATAGACGAGCCAAACTCATAGAAGAGCAGCCTAGACCAGCAAGTAGTGGTTGAGGGCAGCCGAAAGCTCCGCTACCCCCAACAAAGGCAAATTCAGGAAGAAGTAAATAGATTCTTAACCAAGCGATTGCGTAATATCCAACGCAACGAGGTCACCGACGAGGCACTACGACTGAACATGACCAACATAAGCAGGTCTCCCTTCACGAACGAGATCGAGCAGACATTGCCTCCACTTGAATTCAGCATGCCACATTTCACATCTTTCAAAGGGGATGAAGACCCGGAGAGACACTTAAAACACTACTGAAGCGCAATGATCCTCTATCGAAACAACCACGATCTCATTTGCAAGATATTCGCCACCACTCTACAAGGCGAAACGCAAGATTGGTTCTACATCCTGCCGCCACAATTTATTTGGAGTTTCGACGACCTTTCTTTGGTTTTCACCAAAGAATATTCATTCTATCGCTTGATAAAAAAGAAGTCCGACCATTTGTTCAACGCCAAGAAGAACCCAAAAGAGTCACTTCGTAAGTATGTGAAGAAGTTCAAAGCAAAGAAGGCAAGGATAATCGGATGCAATGACTCGATAGCTAAAGCAGCCTTCAAAAAATGACTTCCAGCAGACCACCCACTATTCAAAAAATTGATCATGAAAGAAGATTTAACTCTAGCAGACTCTTTCACTCTGGCAGATAAGCCTGCACTTTGGGACGAGGCTCGCCGATGCACATTCAATGACTTGAAGAAGTACCCGACATCACCTCCCTATTATCCAAACGGAAGCAGCGGATGACTTATTCGCATGTTTAACGGTATCTAAAACAGTAATAAGCTCTACCATTATACAAGAAGAGCTGGGGGCCCGACTACATGTATTCCACAGTTCAAAAGCTCTCATCGATGCTATCAGAAATTCAAAAGCTAACTTTGGCGATAGTTGTTGCAACCCAGAAGCTCAAGTTTTACCTTCAAACGCACGCAATCATCCTCATGACGCACTATTCTGCCCAATCCAGATGCGCGACGATAAAGGCGTAAACCTTGGCGGATGCAAAGTTTCTGACGAACGCAACAACTCAGCCCAAAAGACATGCCAATGGCAGATGAACACTGGAAGGACAAACTCGGAAGCAATTTTTTCCCTCATCACCCCAAAAGATTCTACATAGAAACAACATGTATCGGCAGTTGAGCACCATTTCCTGCTACGTGTCGCATAGCCCCAGTCGACCCTTGCTCTATAATTCAATTCTAGAGTGGCCCAATATTGGCGGTTGAGCATCTCCTGCTGTGTGTAACATGTCCCCAGCTCCACAACTCTCTACCACGCATTGACAACGTAACAGGGCGGCCCAACGACACCCCAAAGGTAGCCGAGCACGCCCTAGCCGCGCCTGCTTCACCCGACGGAGACTTATGGCATTTGCATGTCCATGGCACATCCAACTACAAAGGTTCGAGAGCAGGCATAGTCCTTGTCACCCAAACGGTTCGATGTCTGACCAGGCGATCACTCTAGGCTTCAAAGCATCCAACAACGAAGCAGAATATGAGACCCTACTAGCAGGCCTCCGAATGGCAAAAGCTTGGCAGTGAAAAAGCTGGCAATTCATTCTGATTCCCAGCTAATCAATAGCCTGACTGCTTAAGGCGTTTCATACTTACACCCTCACTCAAGTTCCACAAGCAGACAACGTTCACGTGGACGCACTAGCCAGCCTAGGTTCCGCCCTCGACCACCAATTTAAACGCTTTATTCCGATGGAGTATCTAGACGAGCCAAGCATAAAGGCGAAGCCAGCAGCCGAGGTGTCACATACCACATCTCTGCTGCCTAGCGCCTCTCGATGACTTGAAGGTTCTAAACTTAATCCACGAAGGCGTTTAACTTCGGAGGTCGATCCTTAGCACAGAAGGCTCTTAACGCAGGCTATTGTTGGCCTACTATGCACCGAAATGCTAAGAAGTTAGTACAAAAGTGCGACCATTGCCAACGTTACAAGACGGTACGATCACTGTCTACCAGCGAGCTACACCTGCAAACGAATCCTTGGTCGTTCATGCAGTGGGCAATCGATCTGGTAAGACCTATGCCACCTACTACTGGAGGCAGAGGCATGATGATCGTGGCAACCGATTACTTAACCAAATGGGTAGAAGCAAAGCCCAAGACGACCACAACTCATACGGATATAGAGCACTTCATATGGAGGAACATCATTTGCCAATTTGGCATCCCTCAATCCATCGTCATCGACAACGGCCCGCAATTCGTGGGCTAAAATGTGGCGAAGTTCTTCCAAAAGTATGGCATCAAGCAGCACATGTTCATGCCAAGATATCCTCAAGGCAGTAGGCAGGCTGAAACATTCAACAAGATGATCCTCGATTGCCTCAAAAAATCCCTCACCAACAAGAAGGGAAAATGGCCAGACGAACTCCCCAGATGTCTATGGGCATATCACACCACCAAAAGAAAAGCAATCGATGAGACTCATTTCTCTTTGGCATTTGGCTCAGAAGCAATCATTTATCCCAATGTCATCAAGCCAAGTATCACCGCTGTACTACCAAGCATTGAGCAGAACAGTAAAGAGATGGCCACAAGCTTAAATTTGGCAGAGGAGAAGCGCGAGCAGACCATCACCTGCATCACAGCCTACCAGCAACAGCTCATTTCCAGCTACAACAAAATGGCCAAGATCCGGCAATTCTAGCCTGAAGATCTAGTCCTAAGAAAAGCCTTCATCACTGCCCACAGAGAAGGCTCCAAAAAGATGGATCCCATCTGGGAAGGTCCGTACAAGATCAGCAGAGTAGGCGACAAGAGTAATTACACCCTCGCCACCATGAAACGATAAAAGATCGAAAAGCAGTGGAGCGTCTACAATCTGAGGAAGTACCATGTGTAACCTTCCTCTACATCAAAGCCCGAAGACTCAAGCAGCTCGACGGGCACCACCTCACAAGCCGAGGACTATCCAGTTGTTATGCAGTTCCTACCTTACAACTAAGTTCTCGTTCGTTTCACTCGTTTTTCAATAAGGAATTCAAAAGTAATCATAACTTAGCTTGGCTGCATGCTTACAACAAATGATAACTCCAAAGAAGACCGTGCCCTTCTTAGGGACTCATCGCAGGAATTGCACCCCCCGAGGGACGAACCATGCTCTCCAGTACGAAAGGGCAAACTAATTGCTCTTCAGTGCGAAAGGGTAAACCAATTCCCCGACACCCACATGGGTCAGCTCTCCAAGATGGAAGGATAAACTCTACACTCCGAATATCCAGACGTGGATGAGCCTGGCTGCCCTAGTATAACTAGATGCATGATGGCTTGCGTCGGTATTCCTAGAAGTATCCACAATGGTTTTTTTCAAGGCTTAGCTAACTGAAGGATTTTAGGTCTCTTGGCCTAATCCACGGTGAACCGGGCCCTAGAGACGGAGGGGGCACATTACGCAGTACACCCTACAGACGGCTGCCCTGGAACCCTAAAGCTGCTACCGAGTGCACTAAGGTAGCCTACGGTTTCCGGAAGACTGCCTACGGCTTACCCTTCGAGCAGTAAAACCACGCTAGACTTATACAAACCGCACATTCTTGTGAAAGGTTAAATAAGCTAGCGTGCATAAACGAAGCTTTATCCACTGTTGACATGCTACGTAGTCGATAAACCTCACCTCTGTCAAGCGCAGAACAACCTACACCAAGTCCTAAAGTGTTGTGATACTTGCTACGTAACCTACGAAATTGGAGAAAGCCAAGGTTAACAGCCTAGTGGTTACGCGGACTTGTCTACTTCTGTAAGTAAGACATCCGGCTGCCAACCCTATGGAAAACAACTTTGTAAAGTTCTACACCAACACTTACGGCTGCATAAGCTACGCGGGCCTGTCTGCTAATAAAAAAGTAGCACGCATGCAACTGGTCTATAAAGTCTAAAGGTTAGGGCATGAACAAAAGATGTGAAGATGAAGAAAATTGAAGGAAGCATGTTTATAAACAACTAGCAAAGGCTAAAGGAGTTCAAGCAAAACAAGAGCTACAAGGAAAAACAAAGAAAATCCTAAAGGCTACCTAGAATACTACACTTCAGCAGCTTGGACATCCCACGACTACTCGGTCGCCACACCTTCAACAGTCGCGATGCTCTTAGTAGTGGCATCATCCAGCGCTTCACCCCCAGCTGCCCCAGCCTGGGCACTAACTTTTCCAACTACTTCACCAATGGAAGCCTCAAAAGTAAAGTGAGCAAGTCTTCCGGAGAAATAGAGAATGTCTCAAAACCTCTAGTCTATCATTCTTACCATTCAGTTACTCATCCTCCTCAAGCAGACCAACACGGACGCGCTGCAACTCATCCACTTCCTTCTTTAGATTTTCATTGATCTTCACTACACTTTGAAGTTCCCACACTTGGGCTTCAAGCCTATCGACGATTCTTTTGAAATGGATAATTTGATTATAATAAGCAATCAACTCTTCATCCTTTGCATAAACAGCGAAACAAAGCTCAGAAGCTGTAAACTCAAGATCTTGAATCTGAGGTATGTAACATTCAATCTCCTTCTCTGCACTTTCATACTTAACTTGGATCGCATCAAGCTTAGTCTTCAAGTCAACAATATCTTGGCGAGCGGTCTCAAGCTGCAGAGAAGTGGGGATAGAAATATTAGACCCCTTCAAGCAACGAGCTCAGAATCCAACATCTTGATCTCCTCGACCAAGGAATAAGCTTCAACTGCCATAGTCTTCGCTACCTCATTGGCAACCTTGCTATATCTGCATCATAGCAAGCAGAGCAGTCATTCTATATTGGGTCGTATGCTTCGCAAAGGAACTTGGGCAAACAAACCTTTCTAAACGCTATCAACAAACTTGGCACAAGTGTCCATGTTTTCAAGCATATCTGGTTTCAAGAGCACACAGATTTTAGCAGCCTCCCCAGAAGCAGGCTCAGTGGATTTCTCACAGTTGCCCACGCGAGCAGTCTACTCCTTCCCAGCAGGCGAATCAGTCTCAGCAGCAGAAGGAGTGGGCCTTAGCTCCACTTTAGCAGCAGAGTCCACCTTATCGCTCTTCATAATAGCAAACTTTTCCAAAGGAGAACCGGACTTTGCTTCCAACGAACGTTTTGGCACAGACTTCGACACTAGGGGCATGACAAAACCTCTACATTGAGCAATATTGTCAGCAATCGTACAAGCCATTCTCGACATGGCAGGTGCCACATACTCAGATCTAGCGGCCTCATTTTTCTTCCTATTGGAAGAAGTCATGTTAATCACAAGATTATTGGCAGCAGGCGGACCCTCACAAGCAGCGGATGAAGTCTTCAGTTTTCTCAACCGGCAGGCTGGAAGTAGGAGGCCTGCATGCCCAGCATTCTACCAGCCCATGAGGCCCGCAACCTTTTCATTTTTTTCAATCGCCGGCCTGGCCCGCGTCAGGACCAAGAGCCCAAAGGACAAGAACCATGCGACTCGTCTAACACTGCGCCCCAGCGCCTCAATCCGCGGCCCCAATCGAGCAAGCTGCCCTTGGCATTAGCCAAGCCAAGCGGCCCAAGCAGTGGTCCCTGCCACAACACCTCATTGGCCCATGCCGAGCCGACTCTTGGCCCCTGCCAGCCGACGTGCCGCACCACCCCGACGGCTGCCCCGCAACAGCACTATCCAAGAAGAAGACAAGGAAGATTAAAATTTTCTTACTTCGGTGCGGCACGGAAAAGACGAAGAAAGCAACGAAAGACAGTCCTTTACACGAGCAAGATGTAGAAGATTGCTAGAGGAGGGGGAACAAATATCCTCTAAGCTCTCTCTCTCTTGTAGGGTAGAATAAATTGCTCTCCAAAGTTGATTTAATAACTCACTTAAGGTGAACTTAAATAGGCTTTGAGAGAAATTTATTTCCCTTCCCTAAAAGGATCTAATTTCCAATTAAATAGGGAATCAACATCAAGATAGGAAACAATCTTATGTTTCCTTAAGCAAGAAGATCTCTACACCTGCTGCCCTTTCCTGCGAGCAGCCCAACAGGTGTGGGGGCATTTGTGGAGCCAAAAATAATCAAGAGGCGACACGTGGATTTTTGGGTAAAAAGGACAAAATTACCCTCGAGGCATATCGGGATTCCTACGCGCGAGCAGTGGACAATCATCCCTCAATCAAGTCAAATGTGCCCAAATAGGTAACAAATTCAAAATTATTTCATCCATCCTCACCCTATATTCTCCACAAGGTAATTATTCCATAACCTCCAAAACATTCCTTTTAAATTATGTTAATTGGCTAATTAATGGATTTATTACCTAATTAATCCATTAATTACCAAATTAATCACCAATTGCACCCAAAAAATACACAAGAGGCCGGCCACCCTCTCTCCCAAGGGGACTTGCCATGCTTTATATATTCAACCTCATTTTCTCTAAAAACCTAAGTTCCAACACTCTTGCAAAACTCTCCAAACACTTTTCCCTCTAAATTTTAACTTTGGAATCGAAGGTTCTTCGGCCAAAGCCCCCCATTCATCGTTGGCGCATGAGGCTTTTGGCCTTAACCAAATGTGTTAATTGTTTTGTAGGTGCAATTTTGTCCAAAATCAAGGAGGAAAAAATTTGCATCCACAGTTGATACTGAGATGATTTTTGGTGGCGCGGGTGCGGAATGTGAAGAGAATTGAGAAAATTAAGTTGGAAGAAAAAAATTAAAGAAACGCAACGAGATTGGGGCCATCCCTTCACCTCACAGATAGTTTTAAGTCCTTTATTGGCACCACTTCCAGTCTTCCAGCAGAGAGAACAGTATTGAAAAGCAACTTATGTGGCATGACAATTGACAAGCAGAAAAGAAAATTGGAGCTCAGCAGAGTTGCAGTTCCATCAAGAGAACTCCAAAGCGTGTGAAATCAAAGATTGATGCTTTGCCATACGATTTAATCAGCATAACTTCCACGCTGATGTAGTTACCTGAATACCTAGTGTGGCCCTTGCATTGTGTAGCTTTTTATCCAAGCATTCAGATTGATGAAGCCCATAGGGTGATGCCTCTTTCAAATTCCACGGAATTTCAACTGATGACATGTTGCCAGTGCTATCGCGTACACTACAGCCACCGTGTTGACAGGAGAAAGGCGTTGTATTGCAGCACACGATCAAAATGAAGAATCTCATGGTGCCAAATAGCATCGGGACCATATCCCCGGGCCAGCAAACAGAAAGTCATTCTGCAGACTCTTCTTTTCCTTCCCATGCATTTCAGCTTCACGAACTTTTCCACTCTTTTGGAGAACAGCTAAAAGCATCAGTATGTGCCCAAGAAAGCAGAAAACCCTTCCCCTTGAATTGTCTCAAAACATTTATTTCATTCATTAGCACTTCCAGCAGAGAATTACACCCAAATGCAAGTTCCAGTGCACTTGTGATCATTGATGGTTGGATATGGTAGCAGAATCCAGTTTTATTTTCGCGGTCCTTTCTGAGAAACAGATACAAAAGAGTGTAAACCAAGAAACACAAACCAACTGGAACTGCCGTCGTCATCAGAAGAAGCCCAGCCCTTGAGCCTTGCATGGATCCACAGATTTTGCATCGTAACCAAACACCTTCTCTGATAAAGCTCAAGAAAAGGCTTAGTGGTCTGGTGTTTGACAAGGACAACCTCAACAAACATAGGACCATTTGCAGCAGTAGCGTTCCAGCTGAGGGTCAGGCACATCACTGAATACCTAGTCTGCACACAATTGTTGTGCAGTTGAAAAAGAAATTTTTGTACAATTTTTCTTTTGCTTTAAACTAGTACTAGTATGACTATGTTTTCTGTACAATTTTTCTTTTTTATCATCCGACTACTATCTATCTAATTAAGGAGAGATTCACCCATCCGCAGTTTAGCTGAATGCAAAGCTTCAAACGCTGTGGGAGGACATTTAGCCCTCAAAATGGACAATAAGTTTCTTGCTCCTTCTGTTTGCTCGTTCCATGTGGCAGGTAATGTGTTTTTGTACTTAAAAGGGAGGAGATCATTTTGGTTTATGCCATTGACCATTTGGAAGAATATAAGCCCCACATCATTCATATCCTTTACATAACTTGCTTCTCTAGTGTGTTTGGCTACAATAAAGAGACAACTCAAATTAGATACCAACTAGACTGTATGCATTAAGGAAAAATACACAGCCAACAACAAAAATGAGAGATAGGAAAACTGAAAATTCGATTGAAAAGAGGAAAAAGATTGAACATTTCCAAAAAATTACAGCAAATCTCAGGCCAAACGACCACCATTCCCTTCCTAGCTGCCTCTCCCCTCCGCAATCTGATACTGAGCCCTCTACCGAAGTGACATGAGAGAGAGGGAAAGAAGAAGGGTGGGGGTGGAGGAGTGAACGTCGTCGATCAAACTTCTTCACTAGTTATTTGAACTGCAATGAATTGCTTTGGAGCTAAGAGTTCAATTTTTCATTTGAGTTTTGATTGTCACTTTTGGCATTAAAGGAATGCTACTTTTCGTTTCCCCTCGGCATTAGAATGTATTCCAATTCACACTCTAGTTTGTATTTGTTGACTTATTGGTTTTGGTAATTTGAAATTTGGGGCTGACAGCGAATTTAAGATTTTTGAAGGTGAGTCAAAGGTTTAAGTTTGTAATTTTTCTTTAATTGTCTGGATGGTGAAGATTGAATGAAGGAAAAAATGAATATAAGTTGGATGAATATAAAGCCGGACGATTGAAGACTTGCCCCTAAGTTTGGTCATTCTAGAGTATAGACTTCAAATTAAATGCCAACTAAAAGAAATCAATTATTTAAATAAAACAACCACAGAAATAAATCAAAATTAAAACATAAAACAAACTAAATCACTACTTACCTGTCCCAAAGTCACAAATTTTAAGCTGATCATCGTGAAGAAGTATGTTGTCAAGTTTTAAATCTCCGTGAATGACATCTTTGCTATGGAGGTATCTCAACCCCTCCAAGATCTGAATGAAGTAAGGCAATGCTTTACTCTCCAATCCTTTTTTGCCATTTTCTTTTTGGTCCTTAAGCAGTTCGTCCAATGACCTGTGTGTCACATCATACAACAGCAGCACAGCAGCAACAACAACAACAAAAGTTACATACTTATGAACAATAAATAAAAAAAATAAACAAATCAAATTGCACATAAATATTGAGTATCAATTACCTGTCACATAGTTCCATTTGTATACAGATATAATGATAAGGCACTGCCGCTTTAAGATCGACCTCACCAAAAAATGTCCGGACACCTGGTGGCTCGTACCAAGTCTAATTTACAAGAATAAATTAATACAATATAAAATTGTATTCATAAATCAATAAAATAAAATTTATGAAAAGAGAAATGTGAAGAAGGTTAATTTGGTATATTAAAACTATTAAGGGTGTCTAGAGAAAAATAATAATAATAAACTGGGGTGTTATGAAAAACAAGGGGGTGCCTAGAAAAAAATTTACAATTTGGGTGTATGATAAACAAAGGGTGTCTAGAGACGAACTAGCATTTTTGTGGTTAATAAAATTGACAAAACCGGACAAGATATGTATTGCGCCTATATGTTTTTGGGCCCATTTTGCTTTACTAGGTAGTTTTGGGTCCATTTTGCTTTACTAGTAGACTGCATATTTTGGATGTACAGAGAAATAAAGCAACCAAATGGTGAAATTGGGTTTAAACCAAGAAAAATGTGTCTATTCACCCGTTTGGAAAATTCTTTTAAATTGAAATATCTTTTAGACGATGATTATTGACACTCTAATTTTCTTCTTAATATAAGTTTGAAGTGCGCCGACTAGATTTTTAAAGTATCGATAACAATTCTCATGTTTTATATACAAACAACAATGGAAAAATGGGGTGTCCAAAGAAAAAACATGTTTGTAAACAAAGAAGATAATAGGAAAAGAAGAGATTAGGATAGTGTTCATACTTACCGAGAAATAGCGAACCACATTGGAATGAACGAGATTGCACATCTCCTTTGCCTCACTGAGAAATGCAAACAAAATTACAAAAAAAAAAAGTATATAATATATACCAGCACTTTAAATTAGATAAATGAATAAAAATAAATAAAAAATATTATGATTTTTTTTTTACCTCTGCACCTTCTCAAATGAAAGATTGTCCTGCCCGAAACGTACCCATTTCACGGCATAATCGTTGCCGTCCAAGATGTGACTACAAGCCACAACAAATCCAAAAGCTCCTTTTCCTATTAACTCATAAATAACAATAAGTCAAGCTACTTAAATATATAAATGGGATACTTTGAATGCGATCCCTAGCTATCAATATTCTTTGATTGAAACCTTGTTAGTGTTTAGTTTTTTATTGAGGTCTCTGACATTAATGTAATAATGTAAGTTACTATATTTTTTAAATTAAAAATTAAAAATTAAAAATTGAAATTTGTAATTGTTTATATTAATGAGATTATAAATAAAACCCATAATTTATGGGATTAAAAATAATAAAATATAAATTATACTCTCTATTATATTGTGTGTGTGTGTATATATATACATATATGTATGGGTACATTAACCAAAATTAACAAAAAAAATTATTGTACGAAAACATGGATACATTCTCAAATCAATGAAAAAGAATGTACCCATATAAGTTTAAACATGGATTAAAAAATTTGAATGGATTTTATATTAAAAAAGGGTACATTTTACATATAACAAATTGATATATTTGAGAATGGGTACATTTAAGATTAAAAAAATTGAAAACTTATATGAATGGGTACATTTAAGATTAAAAATTAAGAATCTTTTTATATATAAAAAAAACTAATAGGTACAAACTTAATTTAATTTAATTTTTTATTATTTTGGAAATGTTTGAATTGAAAATTAATTAGAAGTTTAATAGAGGTGTGAGTATTAAACCCTAAATTAATTACTAATTTTTATATTAAAAAATTATATTATAAACATGTAAATTCATTATCACATTAATGCTAGGGACTTGAATCAAAATTTGATAACTAATAAGGTCTTAGTTAATAAACAGTAAGAACTAGGGACCGGATACTAATTTTTCCGACACTTTGGATGCGATCCTTAGCTATCAATATTCTTTGATTGAAACCTTGTTAGTTTTTAGTTTTTTATTGAGGTCCCTGACATTAATGTAATAATGTAAGTTACTATATTTTTTAAATTAAAAATTAAAAATTGAAATTTGTAATTGTTTATATTAATGAGATTTTAAATAAAACCCATAATTTATGGGATTAAAAATAATAAATTATAAATTATACTCTCTATTATAGTGTGTGTGTGTGTACATATATGTATGGGTACATTAACCAAAATTAACAAAAAAAGTTATTGTATCAAAACATGGATACATTCTCAAATCAACGAAAAACAATGTACCCATATAAGTTTAAAGATGGATTAAAAATTTTGAATGGATTTTATATTAAAAAAGGGTACATTTTACACATAACAAATTGATATATTTGAGAATGGGTACATTTAAGATTAAAAAAATTGAAAAATTATATGAATGGGTACATTTAAGATTAAAAATTAAGAATCTTTTTATATATAAAAAAAAACTAATAGGTACAAACTTAATTTAATTTAATTTTTTATTATTTTGGAAATGTTTGAATTGAAAATTAATTAGAAGTTTAATAGAGGTGTGAGTATTAAACCCTAAATTAATTACTAATTTTTATATTAAAAAATTATATAATAAACATGTAAATTCATTATCACATTAATGCTAGAGACTTGAATCAAAATTTGATAACTAATAAGGTCTTAGTTAATAAACAGTAAGAACTAGGGACCGGATACTAATTTTTCCTATATAAATAGATTAAAAATCAAATAAAATTTACAAATAGAAAGAAAAATAATACAAAAAAATCAAGTAATTCAACTAACCTAGCAGTTTGCGGTGTATGTATTCGCTTTCGTATTTCGATGCCTTGATAAGAAAACACAAGATTAAATTAGATTAAAGATTAAAGATTAAAGAAAACCTTAATAAAATCAAGACAAAAAAAAAACAATTAAAAAAATAAAAACAATTACCTTCCCGCCAATTTTTCTGCAAACGAAAATTTCTGTTTTCTTAATCGGACAAAGGACCGATTCCGTCTCCATGGCATGATCTACTGCATCCAAATCATCCCTCACAGTGTTCGTCATAGGAGAGCAGAGCTACAAGCTGCAGCATTACCTGTCTGATTTCAAGAAATGGAGGAAAAGCTATGGACTACATTTCAAGAAATGGAGAAAGAGTTATAAATACTCATAACATTTGAAGGATATTATATATCAAACCTGAAATTCCGATGTAGATTCGTCCCTCGCACTCCTGTTCTTCGTAGGAGAGCAGAGCTCCGATTTACTGGTCTGATTTCAAGAAATGGAGGAAGAACTACATTTCAAGAAATGGAGAAAGAGTTATAAATACTCATAAGATATTATATATCAAACCTGAAATTACGATCTAGATTCGTTCCTTGCAGTTCTGTTCGTCGAGGAGAGCGGAGCTCCGAGCTGTTTGCTTCTCCGATTTGTTTCTGGTTCGAGAAATGGAGGGAAGGTAGCCTATTTGAAGAATCAGATACGGCGTCGTTCGGGCCGTTTAGTCTAGTAGTTATCTAAATACCCTAAATGACCCTATTCGCAGCCATTATTAGTAGGGGTAAAATGGTATATATATAGAGTTGCCAACCAGGATCGAAGTTATCCCATTTTGGAGGCGAGACATCTGATTACTGATTTCTTAATCAGAAAGCAGCCAAATCCAGTTGGGTCCAAATATCTTATAAACCGATGTGATGATAAAATCAGGCCGGAAAAGGGTCAGTCGAAGTGAATCCATGCCCTTGGGGACCCAGTGAGCCAGCACCAAGCAAGACAAGCCAATTGTTCTGCCGAGCCAGTGCCAATGCCGTCCATTGGTAAGACTAACCAGGCTCTCTTTCTCCCTAAATGTTTTGTGAAAGGGGATTTTATTACTTAGTTCTTCATTGTGGAAAGCTACAAAGCTACATCAAAGCATTTATAACAATATCATGATATCTGTTTGTTTCTGTATATAATAGTTGTAGTGGGTTAATTCTGTTCTTTAACCTATGCACTTGTCAATTCTGTGTGTTCAACCCCATCGCTGAACCACATGTCTCCATACCTATAGCGTGTGCACATGAGCGTGAGCATTTTTGCGCTGCCTTGGCTTTTGACCCTATTGAATCCAACCACTAGAGTTATTCGAATTGATCATTCCCCACAATCCAAATCCAGTGGTTCCACAGTCCCGACGCAAACCCTCACCCTGATGGCAGACATATTTCGCAATCTGGACAGTGGGTCAACTTGACCCCATGTTCATTGATGGGTTTAAAAGTTCCAAGGTTTGCAGGCATTTTGTATACTTGCAGGGGGTGTTATATGGCCTTGCTAGTTCACAGGAAGGTTTGTGTATTGACCTCAATACCATTAAAGCTCGAGCCTTTGAATGCTCTCGTGTTCTTGCGGACGATGATAGGACCAGTGCAGCAATGGGATGTCTTGGGATGTCAAGGGATCTTGTTTGTTATGTAACATGTGATGGTTCAAATACTTTTTCGTTTTTGGTCTTATAATGATCAACGTGAATCTGGTGACCAATGGACTCTCAAATATAGTGTTGTTAGGAATAGTTTGGTATGGGGGGCGGATACAATGTTTATACCCAGTGCAGATATAGTGTTTAAACCCAATGCAATAAGTCTGAATGCTCATGTCATCTTCTATGACACTTCAGAATTGATCTTTAGCTGGGACTTTGAAAGCCAGAAATGTAAACTGTTCAACAAGTCAAAGGTAAAGATGGCTCAAAACCTGGTTATAACTTTCCTTTCTTTACCCAACGTCCTTGCTTGATACCTTACTACAGTTTGGGTGAGAGGAATATTGCCGGCTTTACTCCATTGTAAGTAGATTGTCTCCTTCTCTCTTTTATATTTCTTATATGTTATATAAGTACATGCACAGTGATGTTAGTACTTTTTAAGGTTATTATCATTGTCATTAAGAAAGCATTGAACCCATATACTTGGATACTTGAACATGTTAATACTATCGGTTTGTTTTTATATGAATTAATTTGGGATGCAAACAATTTTTCCATTATTATTATAAATAAGGGAAAATCTCATTTGAATTCACCAAAAAAAACTCCAAATTTAAAGGAAAAGTTGACGGACCTAAGAAGAGAGAAATTGCACACATATTAAGAGATTAGGAATAGGAGGTCTTGAAACTTGATAGAATGTTCAGCGGACAAATAAAAAACAAATGATAAATACAGGGGGAATTGCTATATTTTTCCCCCTTAATTTTAATAATGGATAATGGATTAGTTGCTGCTTAGATGAGTTTGGAGACAGTGTTGTTTCCAAAGAGTATGTTTTGGTTTTTTTCTAAAACTTACAAGATACCAAACACAATGCGTACTGCAAAACACCCTAATTTGCAGTGCAAAACATGGCATCAGTCAAATTTTTTATTTAAGCTCACAACCTATATCTTGACAGTTGACAAGATGAATCTTTTCGTACTTAGCCTAAATATCTAAGCTATTTGTGATGCAATTAACCTTGATTTTCTTTGTTGTTTCACATTAAGCTTAATTTGTTGGTACATATGCTCCTCACAATATTTTCTCTCATATTTTTCCTACTGAACAGATCAGGGAACCTTTTGAAGGGAGCAGAGATTTCGAGTGCGGAAGCATTACCATGTGAGTGTGATAATCTAAAAGATAGCTTTCAAGTTGTACGCGGTCGTTCATATTGGAATATGTTGTTCAAGAGGCGGTTTCTTTTTCCAAGTGAAATGCAGTTATGTGTGGGAATGGAGCTGCCGGATTAAAGGTGATTTTCAGACTATCCGATCACCATGAATAAGATTTCTACTTTTCAGATTAGGTGGTTTCTTTAAATAAAAATTTAGATTGGATCAAATCAAAGTAATTTCGGAATTTCCAGAACATAATTCATTATTCATATAATTTACAAGTTTTTGAATTTTTTCAACCTTTTTAAAGTATATAATGACAATTTTGAATTGATAAAATGTTAACATATCAACAGTATTACGGCGAGAATCAGCCAGCTCACGAACACTAACCTTCATTATTAGCTGGATCAGCGAGTGTTAATTCAGGATTAAGAGTCAATTAAAAGCTTACTTTGTTAATTGTTATCCTGATACATTTCGTGACTCCTTAATTTAATAATACATTGCTAAGTTTGTGAATCTCTTATGCTTCCAATTGTTGGGATAACTTATATAAAAACAGGTTTATCGCTACTTGACTCTTTAATTTAATAATGCATTGTTATATGAAGAAAAAACTTACACTTGACAATGTACTGTTGAAAACATGAGAGTTTGATACCGTCCAGGGTTATGTTGCTCAATTGCTAATATAGAATAACATCATAAGTCGTAAAAGTTGTCTAAAGTTCTAAGAATGTGCCACCACTTCGTATGTTTCTCCCTCTTGAAAGGATAATATGTACAATCTTACGTGGATCTCTTTTATCTATCGTTATCAATGTACATTTTCTAAAATTACAAGTAGAGTGAATTTGTCTGAAATCATTTGCTCATTTATATTTGCATTATAATTATATTGTGATATACGAGTGGTCTAGAAACTAGAAAGAGGTGAGAACCTTATATGTCGCATGCGCAAATGATGTTCAACTGCAGTTATTCATGATGAGCCCTTATGTCTTAAAAACACTAGAAACTGATCAGAAGGAAGCTTGTATAACATTTTCTGTTTACAAGTATATTTCCCCTTGGTTTTTTCAGGGTAAGTACCATATGTCATGGAAAGTGCTTGATGTTACTGGGTTTTCCAGTTCAAGGTTGAGTACCACACATCACAGGCTTCGGTATCCCTATCTAAACAGGTCAGCTTTTAGCTTAGGTACCTCTTTTCTTTTTTTCCTGCTCAACAAAGAATTTCCACTAGTCGTAATCGATAACTTAGGGTTCTTTGTACATTTTTGTTTGATCGACATAAGTTGGATTATTCTCGGAGGCGGTTCAAAGTCATACAAACAAGTGATTTACTGCTGTCAATGTGAATTTTTCATTGTGTTATGTAGCATTGCATCGATGTACGTGGATTGAATGCTTCTTTGAAAATGACCATAAGGAAAACCATTTTGTTTTTATATCTATCTTCTGCTTTCTTTGTCGAACAAGTTCCTTCGGATAGTAACTAGGGTTCTTCCGCTCTTCCGCTCATCATTTTAAGGGACTCATTTAGTCAGCGCTTGCTGTGGCTTCCAGTTAAGGGCACTGTTATGTAATTCCAAACTGAATGTAGTCGTGAATTCTTATGTTGCATGTCACAAGGAATTGCCCACAAACGAAGAACAATATGGTATTATTTTGTTATGTTGTATTTTCCCAAGTCACCAAAAGTTATTGCGTTTTTATATACGATCAACTTTCAGTATACGATTTCCATTTACGGATAAATGTTTATTAACTTCAGAATTGATGTTTTATTTTTCTTTTGTTGACAAATGATAGGATAACTTATACTAATCACTTGTTTACGTTACCGTAATCAAAATAGGAAAAAATGGATTGAGAATGAATTGAATTGACAAGGAGTTAGAATGAGGAGTGAGAATCAAATTTTTGTTCAAGATATTTACTTCAATGTTCTGAAATCAAAGTAGGAGTCAAATTGACCTAATTCACCTGAATTGGAATAAGAATCAATATGAAATTTAAGGGTAATGCTAGGGAAACTAAATTTTTTAAACCAAATTGATTATTTGATTATTACTTAAGTATTCGTTAACGTACTTATTTTCTATTGGTAACACATCATTTGGTATGAAAGTTTGGTCTCCCTAGCATTATTATTTATAAAATAAAAAAATTTAACAGAATCTTTATTTTATTCATATATTTATTTTTAATTAGTTTTTTTTTTCCAAATTTTAATTTGTTGTTTTTATTTTCCGACAAAAAAAATAGTTGTTTTCATTTGTTTGGTTGATAACGAACATGTGTCATCTCCGGATCCATGTATCCTAATCCACCAAATTCATGAATCCGGACTGTTGAAATTTGATCTAACGGCTAAAGTTATTATAAATTTTAAAGTGAAAATTTGTTTGTAGCCGTTGAATCAAATTTTAATGGTCCAGATACATGAATTTGGTGAATTAGGATACATGAATCCGGAGAGGACCCATGTCCGTTGATAACTTGACATGAAGAGTTAAAATGTCGTGACTATAAAAAATCCGGAGAGGACCCAAATTCATCTTCCTCGAAGACCAAACAAGATTATAACCCACCCATTCCACTCTACAGCGCAGAAAGCCACTAAGCATGATTATACCCACCAAACACGATTATAGCCAAATTCAGCTTCCCGGCAGCCAAATTCATCGTGCATAGCACGATTTCGAAAGCAATTGTAGCCGTCAAGGACCAGACGAGCATCGACATTGCCAAAGTCGCCAGCAATCTGGATCTAGACCTCGTGTTTGCGGTCGTGAAAGCGACATCACACGAGGACTAGCCAGTGAGCGAGAAACACGTCCACCATCTCCTAAGCGAGAATCACAAGGATGAGCAAGCAAGCGAGAGGGCATAAAAGATGGAAAAATGCATTCCGATTCCCTTACCCTCTTGGAACTCAAATACATCATCTATACAGGGAATTCAATTTCAAGAGTTAGGCCATCTCCAACCAATGGCTGGCCAGAGGGCTCGTTTTAGCCCTCTGACCCTCCAATATTCTTCAAGATATTAATATTTTAATGAACAGTACAGGGCCATATTTGTCTCCGTCTCCAACCGAGGGCCAGATGGCTCGTTTTAGCCCTATCACAAAAAACCGTCTCCAACCGAGGGCCAAAAGGTCATGGGGCCAAACATAATTTATTATTTAAAAACTACAATATTTTTAAAATGTTGTTTAAGTTTCATGTTGTATAATTTTTTTGTTGGTTAATGTTATTTAATGTTGTTTCATATTGTTTAATGTTGTTTCATGTTACTTAATTTAATTTAATGTTGTATAATGGCTTAGGAAGTTATAGGAAAAAAAATAGAATTTAAAAAAAATGGAATTTAAAAAAAATATGAAACAAATTTTGTGAAATAGAAGTTATAGGAAAAATATGGAATTAAAAATAAATATGAAATAACATTTTGTGAAATAGAAGTTATAGGAAAACAATGGAATTTAAAAAAAATATGAAATAAATTTTGTGAAATAGAAGTTATAGGAAAACAATGGAATTTAAAAAAAATATGAAACAAATTTTGTGAAATAAAAGTTATAGGAAAAAAATGGAATTTAAAAAAAATATGAACCAAATTTTGTAAAATATAAGTTATAGAAAAAAAGTTATAGGAAGTTATAGAAAGAAAAAAAAGGTTTAAATTCATAAAAAAAAAAAAATTGAATACAACAGCTAGTGACTGGCTAGCCGTTGGAATTCAAATTAGTGTCGGTTTTAACCGACACTGTTCAAATTGATATTACACTAACATTGCTATTAGTGTCGGTTATAACCGACACTAATAATATAGTATATATTATTTCTGTCGGCTATAACCGACAGAAATAACAAAGCATTAAAATAAAAAATAGCCAGCCAGCCCAGCAGCCCTCCAGTCCTCTAGCCCTCTTCGATCCCGTGGGGCCCTCCCAGATTCTAGAGCTCTCTGGCCTAGCCCTCGGTTGGAGACGGTTTTCGGGCTATTTTCGACCATCTAGCTCTCTGGACCCTTCGGTTGGAGATGACCTTAGATTCCTTAATTTGTGTGGGCTCCACCTCTCTCTTGATTTCTCAATATTTGGTAAACATGAGTTTTCTGTAATCAAAATTACGTTTTTTTTTTTTTACGATTACCTTTATATAAGCGTGCCATACATTTATAATAGCTATTGAAAGGATGAGGGTTTGAACAATAAAATTGAGAGGAAGACTCGGTCCATCAAAACAATTCATGAGGTGGGATTATAAATTGGGTAAATTGCAATTCGCACCCTTAAGTTTTGGTGCAATTGCAACCTCATACAATATCTTTAAAACATTTCAATTTCATACAATTACTTATATTTCAATTCAACTTCATACAACATGTTTTGATGATGTGGCATATAAAAACAATTAAATATTAAAAAAGTAATGTAAAAACAAAACTAAATTAATACAAAGTGGGTCCCACCCACTTTCTTTCTTCAGGGTTTATTGTCGAAGGGCAACCTCATCTCCATGTAGCTTTTCAATTCCGGCGATGCGCAACCTGCCCGTTCCCAGAAAACAAGCACTGAATTGTTCTAGAAATCGGAGCATTCATCTTTAACTCACAACATTTTTTGTGCAAATCTTCCCATTTTTTGGAGTAATTTATATTAGAAATATAACTTTGTATTAACAAAAAATTAAAAAGAAAAAAGAAAAGGAAAAGAGATTAGGTGGGAACCACAATCCCGTGAAGAGCCACTGGTGGACATGTCAAGGGTTGTCGTGGTCCCCGTCGTAGATGGCCGGGAGAGAAATTTTTTATTAAGATCGGAATACGGAGGGGAGGGTATACCACTTATTTGTATACAAGTGGTGAAATTTTTTATTTTTTAAGTTATTAACTTTTTAACATACATATCTCATTATTTATATAATGACACATGCTATGCCACCTAATGTACCGATCACACTAAATAATTTCTCGAGCTGGGGTGGGGGTGGGGCCTTTGATTAGGGGGCCTAGAGGCATGTTTTCGTATAATACTTGTATATGGGTTCATGTGTCTCACAGTGTGTAGCCGACTGACCACTACATCCCTGAAAAAGAATTCAGATTCTCGTCGGATTCTTTTTGTGAAGATTCCTAAGATCCTTAAATTATATTTGTTTATCGTATGTCGTGCGGTTAGAAATTATTTTAAATATTTTTATTTAAAATTAAATACAAACAATATCTAATAACAATTAATTGTCCGACGTACACCTAACGAATTTTCGGAATCCATAACAAAAAAATTCTAGAGAGATCCTGTTGGCAGAAAAAGTACCAGCGGGTCTAACATGATTTGGAGGCTATTAAG
Organism: Malus fusca; assembly: GCA_035220775.1. NCBI lineage: Eukaryota > Viridiplantae > Streptophyta > Magnoliopsida > Rosales > Rosaceae > Malus > Malus fusca. The sequence goes on along the minus strand of CM069073.1, from coordinate 20,033,444 downwards.
ATGGAGGGAGGACGGGCGGGCCCTACAACTTTTTTTCAATTTCTAAGCTCATTGTTTGTCCATATCTATACCGTTCAAACTGAACATCACGTCAGAGCAATCCCCAAAGAATCAGGATTCTCTCCTGAGCATTTCCCTAGGGATCATAGGGATCCCGCAATCGTGTCCGTAAATCATGTATCGTGCGGTCAGTTTTCGTTAGGTACTATTCATATTTGAATTTTAAAATTTAAATTTTAAATAATTTATGACCGCACGATACACGATGAACGGACAAGATTGCGGGATCCTTAGGATCGCTAGGGAATGCTCAGGAGAGAATCCTGATCCATCCCCAAATACCGGAGAGACGAACTATTTTGGCTTTTTAATGGATTTTTAATCAAAATAGTCTTTATGAATATTCTTAAAATTTTAAAATCAACCAAAGTGGTTTTTGGATTATTTACTATAAATCATTTCAGTCATTTTGTGAAGAATTTCCGTTAAATTAAAGAAACTATCAATTCATGTAAAAGAGTTAATTTGACAAAAATACTCTCAAATTAACGGTAATTCTTTACGAAATGACCAAATAATTGACTAGAGACTATCAAAGACTATTTGTAGTATTAATTTTCATCGCAAGAATCTTAACAGATTTTCCTTCTTAATCAAACATGATCTTGATTTGGGCAATGACCTGACATTTCATAAAGAACAACAATGCACATCAAGTTCACCGCTTTGCCCTAACATATGGGCTTCTTCAGTCTTATTGTATGGTCTTTAGTATTAAGTTTATTACATTATCAACTATCACTTTATAAATTCTGAAATTTTATTATGCTTTAATTAATAAGATATTCCGAAACATACTACAAAATCTATGCCTCGAGCTGTTAATATGGTCGAAAGTGGAAGTAGAGTGTTATTTTGACATGATGAGATTGCAATATGTTTACTCGAGTGAATAAAATAGGTCCACATCTAACACATTACTTTGAGTGGTCTAGGGATTTTACATCTTTTTAGGGCCAAGTTTTAAGATTACTCCCAAGCACTTGAAGTCACTTACAATTACAAATCACGTGAATTAATCAGATTTTTAAATATTGTCATTCGTAAATGCTCTAATTTAAGATATTTGTGTTTACAATCTAATCGTAACAGACATATTTTGTAATGTTTTTCTAGTCGTTTTGGATCACAACTCCGTACTAAACACAACCTCCTCACTCTTTTCTCTCGTGTACATTACACAAACTAAAATACAAAAGAAATCATAGTTAATTTCGTTTACATCTTTCCAAGTAGAGACTTATTTCAATTGAGTTGAAATTTTTTTATTCCATCCATCACGTTGCTTATTTTTCAAGCGAACGTGGATATCGATTTTTCGAGCTTAAATCAAATTACTACCCAAGATTTGGATTCCATTAAAAAATTCCCACCTCATTAACATTAAACCCTAATTACCAACTTATTATAAAAATTTGTGCCTTTGGAAATCCAATTTGCATGATATGTGTGAATAGGGAAGAGGATCGAGACCCTTTGAATAAAGAAAGCACTTTCCTCGTGGGACAGCCAGAAAAATAGTGCTCCCTCTTCCTCTTCCCTCCCCTTCCCACTGCAACACACCATACCATACCATACCCCTCTCTCTCCGTCTCTCTCCCACGAGAAAACAGATTCTAGAGAGAGAAAGCTCAGAAGGGAAGGAGGTGGCCGTCTCGGAAAAGCTAAATGACAGGCGGTGGTTCATCGGGGAGGTTACCAACATGGAAAGAGAGAGAGAACAATAAGAGGAGAGAGAGGAGGAGAAGAGCCATTGCTGCTAAGATGTATTCTGGTCTCAGAGCTCAGGGAAGCTACAAGCTTCCCAAGCACTGCGATAACAACGAGGTATTGAAAGCTCTCTGTGCTGAAGCTGGCTGGGTTGTGGAAGAGGATGGCACCACCTACCGCAAGGTTTGTGGGATTTCATCCGACTGTTATGCAGATTTGACTGAATCCTCTTTTTCTATAACTGGGTTTCTGCTTTTGCTTTTCGCTTTTGGGTTTCATAGATCTCTGCATGCAAAATCATATTGGACTTGGTTTTGGTTGATTTTGTGAATCCTTGCTTTCTTGTTGAAATCCCAGCTGGGTTTTGATCTTTGAGGATCATTGGATAAGGAGTTGTGGATTGAAGCTTGGTGATTCCAGCTTAAGGAGCTTGTTTCTTGTTAATCTTAATTAGTGGGAAGCTTTTTGTTGTCACAAAATAACCAAACCCTCTTGTTTTTTGTATAACTGTTTCTCTGTTCTGGTTCTGATATGAGTCAGGATCTGGATTATCATGAATTGGGTCTCTCACTAGATTAAGAAGAGGATTATGAAATTGTCTTGATTTGTTGAAAGTTGGGGGGTGAAATGGTTGAGATTTAGGCATGCAATTTTGTCTTCAATCTTTTGTGAGATCTCCGATGTTGTTTGTTCTCGAAAGTATTTGTTTTTCTTTGCTCTAAGGATTCAGCAGGTCATCAATTTACTCTGCTCCATGTGTCAATATGTTGGATTTCAATTGACATTAGGGGAAAACCCAGGAATTTTAAAGCTATATTTGCTGATTTTGCTTTTTGTTAATTGGTTTATTCGTTCATATTGTATCTTTTTTTGTTGAGTTCGCGTGCGGAATGCTTGTTTTGGATGCAGGGATGTAAGCCATCTCCAATGGAAATTGCAGGCGCCCCAACGAATATGAGTGCATGTTCCTCTATTCAACAAAGTCCACAATCCTCAGCTTTCCCAAGTCCTGTGCCATCTTACCATGCCAGTCCATCCTCCTCCTCTTTCCCAAGTCCTACTCGTTTTGATGGAAACCCCTCTTACCTTCTTCCGTTCCTGCGTAACATAGCTTCCATTCCCACAAATCTTCCTCCTCTTAGAATATCCAATAGTGCTCCTGTAACTCCACCTCTTTCTTCTCCAACCTCAAGAGGTTCAAAGCGAAAACCTGATTGGGACTCCCTTACTAATGGCTGCATAAACTCCCTGCGCCACCCTCTTTTCGCGGCCTCTGCCCCTTCAAGTCCTACACGTCGACACCATCTTACACCTGCCACAATACCAGAATGTGATGAGTCTGATGCTTCCACTGTGGACTCTGGTCGTTGGGTCAGTTTTCAGACAGGGGCACCCTCAGTTGCTCCGCCTTCACCCACATTTAATCTTATGAAACCAGTGGCTGAGCAGAATGTTCTTCAGAATGCTGTTGAAGCCCATGTGGGGATGGGATGGGCAAGCACTGCAGAGAGGGGACGAGGCTCGGATTTTGAGTTTGAGAGTGGCACAGTGAAAGCTTGGGAGGGTGAGAGAATACATGAGGTAGGAGCGGATGATCTGGAGCTCACACTTGGCAATGGGAAGAACCATTAAGCATCACTCGAAGCTTTAGCCTGAGAATGCATAGAATCAGGAGGGAAGATCTTAGCATGTTGTGTGGATTTCACTGTGCATTTCTCAATGGTAATTGGTTTTATTTGGCAGCTGAGTAGAGCATCGCTCGGTGTCTACTTTGATTCTGCTATAATTGGGGAACTTCAAAAAACATATTTGGTTCATCATGTACTTCTTTAAATGTACAGCTTCCTCTCTCGTGGAGCCATTACAGGAATCAGTTCCTATTGAATTTGTTGGTTAAAGAGAGAATTTCCGGGCGCTCTTCACCGAAGGCCTGCAATTCTGAGTCTGAAATATTCCATGTGGGGGAAAAAGAAACAAGCAAGAACTCGGAATTGGGGTGTTAGTTCCCACAATACGTTTGAATTATCTTCTGCAATTCTTCATTGATACACCCCTAGTCAAGTTGTCATCAATGGGATTATTTCACCAGCTTCAAACACAGAGAATGCATCGCATCTTCTCACGAGCATATGTATTCGTTTGTAGACTCTATTGGAAACCCCATGCTCAAATTTCTTGAAGGTAGGTAGTATTATTATATCTATCTATCCATTTAGAAACTTCTCTGTTTCTTTCATGAACACAATCGTAAATTGGGAAGGACAGTAGGGATGGTGGGATGACCAGGATGCATGAGAGATGCAGTAAGTTTGAATGTGATTTTGCTCAGTAGGGCCACGTCCTTCGTGTCGATTAGGGTTTCGATTTCTTATCCATTCATATTCAAAGCAGTAAAATCATGGAGGGAGTGAAGAGTTTCTTTCTTCTGTGTAGTGTTTTGTTGCCTTGTTCTTGTGAGTAGTGTGGGTCAAAAAGCATCTCTCTGAGAAGGGAAGCCTCCGAGAGGGACCCTTTGGCATGTGATAGTATGCGTACTGTGGAAGCCCATGTGACCTAAGCCACGCTTGATGTCTCAGTGTACCAACCAATTCAGTAAACTTTGCCGCTTCCCCAATTATTGATTGCCCCCAAGTTCAAACTAGTCCCCCAACATCAACAACCAACCTTATTAATCTTCTTCCTTTTTCAAGTAAAACTCAATTACAAGCAGACTTTGACGGTTGAATGTGCGTCAAAGAATTTAAGCGACAAAGAATTTAAGCGAGAGTAAGTCATTTGTATGGTCATATGGATAACGACCGGGTGATGGGTGAGAGCCCTACTAAGCCTACCACCCCCTTCTCCGGTCTCCTTGTCGATGCATTTGGAGCCACTATCAGGGAATTAGAATCATGCATAACAGTTTAAATGATACTGGGTCTCTTCATGTTGTTGCCAATGTGTTGAGCTCAGCGACTTACACGCATCATTGTTATTCATGTGTTAGGTTGAAATGGCGGCATGCGGGATGAGGTGTCAAAACCCTAACCTATGAACTTGAAGAGTGAAAACCAAACCTAAACTGTTTGCTCTTCAAGTATGATCAACCCAAAAGAGTGATCTGAGAAACACAATCAGTAGGGCCCTGGATTCGTGAGGTCTAGGCCTGGGCAAAAAATACCGAGAACCGAACCGAACCCGATCGGTTCGATTTTTTTTTCGGTTCATTTCGGTATGGGTACAAAATCGGTTCGGTTTGGTGCTTAATCGGTTCGGTTTCGGTCTATATTCAATACCGAACCGTACCGAATCAGTTTTTTAATAGAAATTATGTTCACGTGTCTTGTTTCAAGGGAACCACTCCTCCACTTTTTGCACTCTCAGACTCTTAGACTCTCACTTTTCTCAGACTCTCGGACTCTCACTTTTCTCACTCTGAAGTCACTCGTTCTCTCTCTCAATCGCCGGCTCCACCACTCCTCCTCTCCAATCTCTCACGATTTCACGGTCTCACCTCCACCACAACCATCTTGACATCGTCTTCTCTCATGGTAAGTCAATCTCTTGAATTTGTTTGCATTTTATAAAATTAGGGTTTTAATTTTTAGATTCAAATTGGGATTGGAATTGGGGTTTCTCTGAAATTCAAATCTCTTTCGGTATAATTTTTTTTCTATCTGGCATGAGCAATCAAACAACATACAGATTGTGGGAGTGAAATTTATTTAGTTATTTCTCCTTAGTATTTCTTTGTGTGATGAATCTGCAGTACGATTGTTTGTAATGTACTGGGGCTGCTGCCAAGTTATTTGTCAATTTAGTATTTCTTTGTGTGATGAATCTGCAGTACGATTGTTCACTTTAGTATTTCTTTGTCAATTTATTTAGTTATGGAATCGGATGGTTTTGAGTATCTCATTATTTGTAATGTAATGGGGCTGCTGCCACAAAACTAAATCAATCCCATCATTTGTAATGTAAATATTGGTGGGTTTCCCATTATTTGGGAAAATGGGTTTTGTATCCAAGCTCAGAAAATGGGTTTTGCCTTTTGAAAATGTTTATGTGAGTGGGTTAATTATGTGTCATTTTATTGGCTAGAGCTAGCTACAAATAACTATTTTGTTCCCTTGGATTGTGGATAAACAAAGAGGAGGGACATAATGATTCACAAATTGTGATGGGCTTTGATTCTTTTTTGGACATAATGATTCACAAATTGATATTTTTGTATTGATTGGATGCAGGCTTCGGACCGTGTAGATTCTATAGATGATGCAATTGATTTGGAATATGAATCGGGGGGAAGCAAATGTGAGGCCGAAAGTGAAGGAGATCAAGAGGAGGTAAGCGTCTCCCAACTCCTACAGGGTAAACGTAGTAAGGTTTGGGAGCATTTTAGGCCTTATCAAGTTAAGACCCTAATAAGCCTCAAGGATCGAGAAGGGAATGTTGTAAAAGATGAAAATGATGAATTGGTAATGGTTCCACATGTAAGCCTCACTGAGGTCGACAGCCCAGATTCAGACTTGAGCTAATTAGAATGAGAACTGAGCTAATTAAGGGGATATGGCTTAATTAACTTATTGGGCTAATTATTTTATTGGATCACCTCGCCCAACCACGTGGGAAATCAATGTGGCATGCCATATTACATTCAATTATTTTTCATAGTAACCTTGCAATTATTAGGAAAGTATCGACACTGTCCACTTGCTAGGATTTCTCTTCGTGGACTTTTACTTAAATGCACAAAATATTGATCGACTCAATTTTAATTTTGAAAATATTATGTACTTATCTCAACGCGATTTTGTTATTATTGTTGAGAATGTTTGGCCGTTAGTCGTCTCAAAGCAAATTGCTAGAATGTAACAACTTTTCCACTCTAACGAGCAAGTGATATATGAGTTTATTCAAGCAATAATTGAACTTGTTGGAAGTGATGTTTAGAAGGATGGAAGATCTAGGGAAGTGATGTTTAGAATGTAACAACTTTTCCTATCACGAATACACCACTTCCCTAGATCTTCGATCCTTCTATTTTACAAAATTGAATTTGTTGGAAAGAAAAGAGTACAGAAAATAAGAAATAATTGCTCCAGATTCAAAGTTAGTTTACTTGAATAGATGGATTTTTTTTCCCCTTTCTTTTTCTATCGTTGATGTGATGTTAGCGGAGGGAGGAATGAAATTCAAGTGTAGTAGCGAATTCTCTAAACCAATCGAGTACAAGTCTCTTGTCATAATTAATCAAAGTTGAACAATATATTAAGAGCACCAAAAACATGCATTAAAGAGTTTCAACTGGGAAGTCCCTGAAATAAGTTTTTTGAAAGAGTCGCTATTATACGTAATTTAATAATATGATCCATCAATTGTTTAGGTTTCCCTGAAAGATAATCAGCCTCGCATGGCCAAAACATCACCCAAATTGAAAATTTTAACAATTTTGTTAAATGATATTGTTGACCCTAAAAACTACAAAGCCTACGTGGGGCGCAGGCCGAGTAATTAATAAGCTAACTACGTCCTTCGGTGAATGCGGGGCGTGCCAACTCGTCGGCCGAGCTCGGCCGAGGAGTAAATTTTGTTGATGTTGCGTTGGGTGCGCGGCTGACTTCTGCGTCTTGCGATTGCGGCCGAGAAAGGAACACATCTCGGCCTCTTGGGCTCTCGAACCTGAAGACAAGGTTACTATTCTTACGAAGTTCAATATCAAATTCGGCTTTCAATGTGCCGAATGTAATAACTGTAACACCTCACTTTGCCGAGAAGGCTGATGAGATGACCTCGACCAATAAGGATCTAGAAACCCTTCTCGACCGAGTCTTGGATAGGTAATCAACCGTCCTCGCCGTAGTGCTGTTGATGCCAACGGAAGATGCTGCGAGACCGGCTGATTCTACGGTGACAGAGCTATCTATGCCGACTTAAGATATCACCGGTTGCTTTCACAGTGCTGTTGATGCCAACGGAAGATGTGTCAGCGAAAAGAGAAAATAAAAAAATCTCAAAGTTGTTGAGAGGGTTTGCGCATGGCAGTTTTGTGTGTTGAATTGGAGGTCCCTGAACGTTGCCTGCGACTCTGTATTTATAGTGATGAATACGCACAGGTTGATAAGCTGAAAAAGACTCCCAAACAATTAAAACTCATCGTATCGAATCCAAGATAATCTGCAAGCTTGGGTAACGTCCATCTAATCAACCACCCAATATATATATATATATATATATATATATATATATATATATATAGCTTGGGTAACGTCCATCTAATCAATCACCCAATATATATATATATATATATATATATATATATATAAACAAAGGTTGCACATTTCCCATGAATTGGCAGACCTCATGTCGTCAATTATATATATATATATATATATATATATATATATATGGCTGATAGCTTTTGACACGGCCCCTTAGGTCTCCTACCTCATCCTCAATAGCCATCATCATTCTGATCAAACGAATTTTAAATTCATTTTACTTCCAAGTGCTGTCAGACATCAATTCGAATTGTACTGCTTATTCGGGATATGAATCGCATTCTATTTATCTGGTTTAAACAGATACCGAGATAATTCATATTAAAAGATAATTATAATATTATCCTTTAATAATCAAATTATCTCCACTTTCTCATCTGGCGGCCGAGAATCATGTCCACTCAACGGCCTCGATCGCTTGGGCCGATGATGTAAAATCGGGTCCAAACAGATATTCATAATTTGTGTGTCTTGGATGTATGATGTTTGGCTATTTATTAATTAGAATTCCCTACAAATTTTCTATATCATCTAGAGTCTAGACTAAATATTTGTGCCTTTTTAAAATTTGATTAAACTGCTTTGACCAATCCTCAACATTACATGTCATTATTGTATTTTTGTAATTAAAATAAATTTTAAATTTATCCATTTAGTTGTTTGATGTGTTTTCCTTATTCAGTGCAAATATTAGTTATTAACTATATTTTCTCTTTCTTTCAAATACGTTTCTTCAATAACATTTGTTTTTTTTTTGTTTTACAAACATTTAATATTATCTCTTTTCCCAAATGGTTTGTTTTTATTAATTTTTTTTCAAATACTTGTATCCAACATAACAAGTTCTGTGTAATTTTTTCAATTTTTTTTGTTTTTTTTTGTGAAATATTTATCTTTGATGGTTTATTATGTATAGTTGTTGACGAACTGTTATTAGGCACTATACATTATGCACATATTATCGGTGGGTACGTTTATATTTGTAAATGACACACCCCGTCCCGAAGGAGGGCATGCTGGCCGTCACGTGAGAGTGACGTAACCATTTACACAATTCGGAAGCTTTAAAAATACAATTACTAAGATGAAACACTCGAGGGTGAGTCCTACTTTTGTGAATTCTGTCAGAACACCATTGGATTCCTCGTGGCCACCAAAGCTCTGCTATCTAGAACCTGGAGGGGCGCAAAACAAAATTGAGTGGGTCAGTAAAACAAAGTTTTTCGAAAACATTTCATTTAAAACATTTCTAACCCCTCGCTGTAAAACATGTATACATTCCCAGAAAATAGCATAATAGCATATAACTTTTCAAATATCTCAAATCATCACTCTTTCTCAAAACCAGAAGGTATGCCATGCTATAAATGTCAAAACAGAATGAATGATGCATCAATGTAACAGGTGACATAATGAATTAACCGGAGACCCTGCAGTTGGTCCTGTACGGTTAATTCTATAGCTCAATATCCAACCAAACCGGAGTCACCTCGGTAACCTGTACGGCACTACTCTGCACATAAATCGGAACTACCTAAATTAGTCTGTACGATAAGAATGGTGTAATAATACGCTCTAGTGCTTCTCTCATCAATCATATGTGCACATAATCTAAAGTCACCTACTAGTCGGAACTACCTCTAGTGGTCTGTACGACTAGCATGTCGGAACCCTCTCATGGTCTGTACGACATGTCAGAACCCTCTCATGGTCTGTACGACATACACCTACTTGGATCCAAGGTGAGCGTGCGGTGCGGGTGAATAATATAAGCACTAACACCATGATTGCAGGTTATGAGCTATCCACATAATATACATCATCAATGATTCACATGAATAACATAAAACTCACCTGATACTCACCTGTGCGTCCACAACACCAATTCACATATATATATGCATCAATTATCAATTCATATAATTCATATAATTCATATCATTCATATCATGCATGCACGGCATTTTAGAAACATACTTTCATTAAAACTCAATTTCTGGGAAAAATATCAATAATATATAGGTATAAACATAAATACTGCCCACTCACCTGAAGTTCGCCCAACAACTCCCTAGCACAACACATCAAGGCGTCATGACGATCAGCGCCTAGAACAATAATCAAATCCAACCTCAGAAATCATATCGATAGAATATAACTTATATAAAACACGTCACTACGTAGTTCGATCCGGAAGATCTGCAACTCAGATTTCAAATCCATAACTTCCAGAGGTCCACAATATACCTCTAGGACAACATCCTAAAATTTCATTACCATCCAACGGTCGGATCTCCGTCAATTTCCAAAACCAAGTGACGGTTAACATTCTATTTTATGAACTTACAACTCCAATTCCGAAAGATCCATAAATTGGATTCCTGATCCGTAAGTTCCTATAATCCTCAAATATTATGTATTACAACGTATCAAAGTTTGGTGACAATCCGAAGGTTGGATCATTGATTCACCTTTTCACCTAACCACGAATCGTAACGAACTTAGGTTCAATTACTCAATTTACGTCCATCAATTATCAAAACTGAACCTAGAGCATTAAACACATGCTAAGAATGACATTGGCGGGCCATTGGCCACGCGCCGCCGCACGGGCCGCCGCGAGTGGCGGTTGGCCGTCCCGGCTCGCCGGAAAATCCAACTATTTCCAAAAATTCTCAAAAAAAATACAGAATTGAAGATCTCAATGAGTAGAGTAAACTTTATACCTGAGGCCAAGGCCAATTGTCATAGAAATGCTCCAATTCCACCAAAACCATGAAGAACCCTAGAATTGGGTGCTTTCAATTCGACCTTCAAATCAACTCCGATGCTCCAACTAATGCTTGGACTTTGTTCTAGGCCTTAAGATGAAGCTATGGGTGGTGGCAATTGGAAGAAATTGCTTCGGGATTGGGTGATTCGAAGCCAAAGCCGCCGCACCCTTCATTGCGGTTTTCTCCATTTTCAAAGCCAAATCTCTCCAATTTTGAGATGGAATGGGTAGAGGAAGGCTCCTAGAGCGTTTCCCATGAGATTTCTTGAAGCAATTCGCCGAAAAAACAGGTGTAAATTGTCGGAAAAATAGAGATGGGTGCGCGGGTAAACGGGTTGGGGAAAAACCCGTTTCTGATCTTCTCTCCTCCGCTTCTCGCCCTCTCTCATTTCCTCCTTTCCTCTGTTCCGATTGGCCATCCTCTCCTTCTCTCTTCTCCTGATTCGTCCCGATTGGCCTTTTTTTTTTCCTTTCTTCTTTCTTCCCGACTGCCCAATCCTCATTCTTCTTCTTCTTCTTACGCACACACACGCACAAACCTTATTTCTCTCATCCCAACCATCCATTTCAAATTCCTTTAATCTGGGCCATCCAAATTTTAATAATAAAATTTATAAAATGCCCAAACTTCAAACTTTAAAATCTTTTTCGTTATAACTCCAAATAACGAACCGTCAGCGCCCACACGTCCGTAGCGACGAGTACTACGAGGATATGTCAAGAAAACAAATCTTAGATGGCACGACACAAAGATTAACCTCGAATAATGCGCGTGCCTCAAACGCCATTTTTGTAAAATCCTTTATTAAAACTTTAAAACTCTTAAAATCAGGGACGGGCTGTCACAATCTACCCACCTTAGAAAATTTCGTCCTCGAAATTTACACAATCTTTACAATCCATCGATATCCATAAAACAACCTGGAACACATCCCCCTCATTCGATCTTTTGTCTCCCAAGTAGTTTCTTCTGCTAAATGATTTCTCCATAAAACCTTTACCAAGTACACTGTTTTATTTCTCAGGACTTCCTTTCTATTCCAAAATAATCATGGGTTCCTCATTATAAGTCAAATCTGGATTAATCTCTAAGGGCTGAACCAGAATCATACACTACGAATCTGCTACTTTGTAACGAAGCATCAAAACATGAACTACACTATACACCTTATCCAATCCCGAAGGTACTCAAACTTGAAAGTATTTCACTGATTCCTTCAATAGTCAAAGACGGCCTGATGTACTTAGGATTTAACTTGTCTTCCATTTCGACCCGAACCGCACCTTTCCAAGGTGATAATTTCAAAAACATCCAATCTCCTGCATTACACGTCCGGTCAGTGGCATGTTTGTCTGCTAAGCTCTTCAGCCGATCCTGGCTCACTTCCAGGTTAGACTTAATTACTTGAATATTCCGAGTAGTCTCCTCCACTAACTCAGGGCCTTGAATACCATCCGTCCACAATTCTAACAATTTCGAAACACAAGACACAGCTTTCCACGGCCTTATGGCGTTGCTCTAGGGAACAAACTGAAAGGACCAACATACCCAATAAGTTCAACAGATTCGTAAGCCCAAATCTCTTTTCCAAAAGACAGATAAATAATTGTTGCACTTCTGGAAAGGTTATTGCTTTTTCATTGAAGAATACTGCGCTGATTTAGTAAGCCAATCAATTATCACCTCAATTTCATCATAACCATCTCGTGAACGAGGAAACTTGCACACATGATCTATATTAATATTTTCTCATTTCCACTGTGGAACGGGAAGTAACTACATCAATCCAAAAGACTTCTTTCTTTCCGTTTTAACCTGCTGACAGATGTTACATCTATTTATATATACAAACATTTCTCTTTTCATACCTGACCAATAGTAAAATGATCGAATGGTATAATACATCTTAGTACCTCCAGGATGCATTGTATAAGTTGAACAGTACGCAAATTCCAAAATTGCTTCCTTAATTCCATAACATTAGGTATAAACACCTTGTTCTCTTGCATAAGCTTGCCATCTGATTCTCTAACTCTGAGGTCTTTCTTTTTCCCGTTATTCCTTGCTTTAAATAAATTATTGAATTTCTTCGTCAAACGCTTGAGTCTCGAGTACAACCTACCAAATAGGCCTAACTTGAAAATTAGCAAGTACGTTTTCTTTTCGATCTTCCATTCCCAACTTTACTCTAGTAGATCTCAAATCCACAAGAAGATGAACATGGCAATCGTACCAAGCATTAATTCTCGATGGGGTCTTCCTACTAAAAGCATTGGCCACAACATTTGCACGATCACCCTGGTCGTGCAATCATAATCATTAAGCAACTCAATCCATCTTCGTTGCCTAAGATTAAGATACCTCTGAATAAACAGATATTGGGTACTCTTTTGATTCGTAAAAATCTTGCACTTTTCTTCCCATAAAGTCAATGTCTCCAAATCTTCAAAGCAAAGATGATAGTTGCTAATTCTAAATCATGAGTAGGGTAATTCATCTCATGAGGTTTCAATTGTCGTGAAGTGTAGCAATCACTCTATCATGTTGCATCAACACACATCCTAACCCATTCAAGGATGCATCACTGTAGACCTCATAATTACATTTATCATCTGGGAGTGCTAAAACAGGTGTATGAGTGAGATAATGCTTCAGTTGCTGAAACTTTGTTCACAATTTTCATCCACTCAAACCTAACCTCTTTTCTAGTCGATCCCGTCAATGGCAAATCAATGACTAAAAAAAATCCTTTACAAACGTCTATAGTAGCCTGCTAGACCAAGAAAACTCAGTACCTCAATGACGGTTCGAGGTTGTTCCCAATTCTCCCCAGTTGTCACTCATTGAGGATCTACTTGAATACCTTGTGTAGATATCACATGTCCCAAAAATGCCACTTGATTCGTCCAAAATTGACATTTGCTAAACTTAGCATACAACCGATGTTCCCTCAAACATTTTAACACCAACTCAAAATGACTAGTATGCTTTACTTTCACTTCAGAGTATACCAGACCTCAACTCTTTCCTTGAAAACACATAGGCACCTCTAAGCTGATCAAACAATCATCAATGCGCGGCAATGGATAACGGTTCTTACTCGTTACCCGATTCAATTACCTAATATCCATACATATTCTTAAGGTCCCGTCTTTCTTCCTTATAAACAAAGCTGGGGTTTTCCAAAGTAACGTACTAGGTTGACTGAAACCTTTATCAACCAATTCCCGTGATTGAATTTTCAATTCCTTTAACTCTGTAGGAACCAATCTATAACATAAAATCGGTACTTGAAGACAATTCAATAGTGAGCACCACATCTCTGTCTGGTGGCAATCCAGGTAAATCATTCTAGAAACACATTAGGAAAATGTCTACCACTTGTACGCCATCCACAATACTAGGAGTACGATTCTGCAACATCACATGAGCTAGGTATCATTGGCAACCTTTTGATAACAATCTCGTTGCTCTCACAACAGAATTAACGGCATGCCTCACTCCACTTTGCTCAATCACAAAAGTAACCTCTGATAATCCAAGACAATGGAAAGTAACTGATTTCCCGTAGCAATCCATATTGGCACGATTATAATGTAACCAATCTGTGCTTAAAATCACATCGAAATCCACAATGTCTAACGGGATAAGATTCGCTGGCATAACTACTTCTTCCACCATCACTGGACACCCTGAATAGTCATAACCGACATAGAATGACCTACCTGTTTACTTGCTTAACGAATCCAACAAATAAGTTATGGATATTACAGTCTGCAGCCCGCAATAACGATAACTCACTGTCGTCTAGATAAGTAAGCAAAAATTCTTAAGGGTACAATATTATCATCTTGCTTTTCATTAGAAATACATATACACTCCTCGATCGTGCTTATTCACTACTTTCTTTGGCAACATCGTCAATAATAGGAATTATATCAGCCGGAGTCAGCTAGAATGACATGTACGGCTGAGTCTACAGCTCGACCATCCATGTTAGCACATAAGTCGGAGTCGCCTATAGTGACCTGTACGACTTACTCATCAATTTTCCAAGTAATATGTCAAGGAAGACTGCTGGGTAACAACTGATCCTAGGGACAATTCATACCTCTATGTCTCATCTAACCACATGAACACCTTCACAACTTCCCACACTCTCCAAAGTGCCTAATATTGTACCTACGGTACAAAGATACATTTCCTCTACCAGAGTCACCTTGTCTCTGAGATCTGGGATCACTAGTAAATCTATCACTTCGCCTCTGACCAGTGGCACTAAAACCTTAGCTGGGAAAATTAGCTCCAGTTTCACTTATTTTGAAGTTCTGAGTCTTCCGAGGTCTTTGATATGCCGGATCTTTAACTTTATCGTCTTTCTTCTGATTCTCATTCTTTTCTTATTCCTCTTTACTCTCGCTGATCATGTTCTCAGAGTCCTCAATGCTCAACAACATCCGAATGGAAACAAGGCAAGTCTGTAAACTCTCTATGATAATATGCCGGAGGAATGAACTTTTCCTTAAACAATTCTTTAAACGACTTCCAAACAGCTGTTCTTCCGATAACATCGAATAACATTCCTATCTCCATCAGAATGCAGATTCAACACTCAGAAACTAGGTAGTCATCTCGAACCACTTGTCGGGAGGAATATTCCTTTGACTTTGCATAATCCGAAACGTCTTTTCCCAAATGATTAAGCCATCAATCTTCTCCCTTAGGTTCTTCATTTCCCTAAAGTGATTCAAATTTAACTTATAACCAGTCTCAAAAGGTTCCTTTAGATAATAGACTGTATCACAATGGCAATAGTTTCCCCCAAACTACTATATCAGGGAAATTAGGCTCATCTGAACTACGTGGCTCGCTACGAGGCGGTATAGTTCTGACAGAAGACACTAGGAAATTCTCAAGTTGTCCAGAATTGCAACCTAGGCTTTGATACAAACTGACACACCCCGTCCCGAAGGAGGGCATACTGGCCGTCACGTGAGAATGACGTAACCATTTACACAGTTTGGAAGCTTTAAAAATACAATTACTAAGATGAAACACCCGAGGGTGAGTCCTCCTTTTGTGAATTCTGTCAGAACACCGTTGGATTCCTCGTGGCCACCAAAGCTCTGCTATCTAGAACCTAGAGGGGCGCAAAACAAAATTGAGTGAGTCAGTAAAACAAAGTTTTTCGAAAACATTTCATTTAAAACATTTCTAACCCCTCGCTGTAAAACCTGTATACTTTCCCAGAAAATAGCATAATAGCATATAACTTTTCAAATATCTCAAATCATCACTCTTTCTCAAAACCAGAAAGTATGCCATGCTATAAATGTCAAAACAGAATGAATGATGCATCAATGTAACAGGTGACATAATGAATTAACCGGAGACCCTGCAGTTGGTCCTGTACGGTTAATTCTATAGCACAACACATCAAGGCGTCATGACGATCGGCGCCTAGAACTCCCTAGCACAACGCATCAAGGCGTCATGACGATCAGCGCCTAGAACAATAATCAAATCCAACCTCAGAAATCATATCGATAGAATATAACTTATATAAAACACGTCACTACGTAGTTCGATCTGGAAGATCTGCAACTCAGATTTCAAATCCATAACTTCCAGAGGTTCACAATATACCTCTAGGACAACATCCTAAAATTTCATTACCATCCAACGGTCGGATCTCCGTCAATTTCCAAAACCAAGTGACGGTTAACATTCTATTTTATGAACTTACAACTCCAATTCCGAAAGATCCATAAATCGGATTCCTGATCCGTAAGTTCCTATAATCCTCAAATATTACGTATTACAACGTATCAAAGTTTGGTGACAATCTGAAGGTTGGATCATCGATTCACCTTTTCACCTAACCACGAATCGTAACGAACTTAGGTTCAATTACTCAATTTACGTCCATCAATTATCAAAACTGAACCTAGAGCATTAAACACATGCTAAGAATGACATTGGCGGGCCATTGGCCACGCGCCGCCGCACGGGCCGCCGCGGGTGGCGGTTGGCCGCCCCGGCTCGCCGGAAAATCCAACTATTTCCAAAAATTCTCAAAAAAATACTGAATTGAAGATCTCAATGAGTAGAGTAAACTTTATACCTGAGGCCAAGGCCAATTGTCCTAGAAATGCTCCAATTCCACCAAAACCGTGAAGAACCCTAGAATTGGGTGCTTTCAATTCGACCTTCAAATCAACTCCGATGCTCCAACTAATGCTTGGGCTTTGTTCTAGGCCTCAAGAGGAAGTTATGGGTGGTGGCAATTGGAAGAAATTGCTTCGGGATTGGGTGATTCGAAGCCAAAGTCGCCGCGCCCTTCATTGCGGTTTTCTCCATTTTCAAAGCCAAATATCTCCAATTTTGAGATGGAATGGGTAGAGGAAGGCTCCTAGAGTGTTTCCCATGAGGTTTCTTGAAGCAATTCGCCGGAAAAACTGGTGTAAATCGTCGGAAAAATAGAGATGGGTGTGCAGGTAAACGGGTTGGGGAAAAACCCGTTTCTGATCTTCTCTCCTCCGCTTCTCGCCCTCTCTCCTTTCCTCATTTCCTCTGTTCCGATTGGCCATCCTCTCCTTGTCTCTTCTCCTGATTCGTCCCGATTGGCCTTTTTTTTCCTTTCTTCTTTCTTCCCGACTGCCCAATCCTCATTCTTCTTCTTCTTCTTACGCACACACACGCACAAACCTTCTTTCTCTCATCCCAACCATCCATTTCAAATTCCTTTAATCTGGGCCATCCAAATTTTAATAATAAAATTTATAAAATGCCCAAACGTCAAACTTTAAAATCTTTTTCGTTATAACTCCAAATAACGAACCGTCAGCGCCCACACGTCCGTAGCGACGAGTACTACGAGGATATGTCAAGAAAAAAAATCTTAGATGGCACGACACACCGATTAACCTCAAATAATGTGCGTGCCTCAAAGGGCATTTTTGTAAAATCCTTTATTAAAACTTTAAAACTCTTAAAATCAGGGACGGGCTGTCACAGTAAAATCGTTGATTGGTACGTTTATTTGCAATTTTGGTACGTTTGATTTGGTACATATTATTAATATTGGTACATTATTTTTCATTTAGGTACGTTCGATTTCATACACATTGTTTATTGGTACGTTTATATTGTTTTCAATCCTATTTTCTTTTAATAAAAACTTATTTGGGTACGCTTAATTTCGTGGGATTTAAAAATAATATTTTACATCGTAGATAATCATTCCTATATTGTAGGGATTATGGTGAAATTACATTGAATCTAACCACTTTTTTCTTTTACAATTATCTCAAAAGGGAGAGAGGATAATCAAATGGCTAGATTATAGGAAATTTGTTATGATGTGTTTTTGGCGTGAGCTGTTAGGGAGGTACAGAAAATAATTAATTCTAATACATAAAGCACCGAAATTATAAAATAAAAAAGTTTAATCAAACATCTAAACCGAAATTATAAAATAAAATAATTAATTCTAATTTCTAATACATAAAGCACCAATAAACTAGTATCTTGCACCTAAACCGGTTGCTATTGTTTCTAAGTAATCGGAGGAGGACTGAGATATTTGTCCTCAAATTGAATCACGCGATCGAGTACAACTTGCACTCATGCGATCGAGTGCATCAAATAGGTAAAGATCTTGTCTTCAAAACGTGAATCATGCATGTTGTGATTGATTGGCAGGTGTCTCATTGCGTAGTGGTCACTCGCTTTATGGTTATGAATGATAATTAATCAGTTAGACCAAAAGATTGGTGGGGAATCTGTTTGATTAGCAAATATTTGTATCATCATTAAGCCTCTAGTTAATGCTAGATATTCTGGGTGGTGAACAGTCGACTTGGGCGAGGAAAGAGAGTTAAGAGAAACAAGATTATGGATTCAGTTAATTATAGAATAATGCTTGCGTTCCTCAATGGAAGGATGCACATATTTCACCTTTTTGCGAATAACTAAATGATCTTCGATTCGAATGATTTTTTGTATGAATGATTTTCAGATGAAGATCAAAAGCTTGAACACTTCCGATTATGAAACTTACGCAATTAATATAAGTTGTTCGAAAGAAGTGGGATATGTGCATTTCCCTAAAGGGAAACACAAACTTTCTCAAGCATTATCCTTAATTATATACCAAAAGCATTATCCTTAATTGCGTAAGAAGAAGAAGAACAACAACTTCAATTCTCAACGTCTCTTTTATGTTTACTAATACCGTAATACGTAAGGAATAAGAAAAATGTGACTCAAGTGTTAAAACTCATAGCCAAACACCTCTTAAACAAGGAATTAAATTAACTAGGGAGGAGCCGTTAATTCAATTTGCATTTTTAATTCCTCGTGACATATCATATAAAGATGTGCTGCGAGGAATTTAATTAAAAAAAAAAGAAAAGAAAAAAGATGTACATAACTTTCTGATGCCCATCCTTTTGGCCTCGTACTTGTGGCATTTCATATGAATGCTTCTTGAAATGGTTCGCAATGAACAACATCCAGGAAAGTATAGAGACTCTCATCAAATAAAGATAAAAATTGTGGGTAAAAAGTACCCACATTTCATCTTTGGGTGAAATTTACCTGAGGCCAAAATTCCAGAAGGATACAAATCCACCCACCAAATGATTCTACTCCAGCACGTCGCATTACATTAGACTAATTTTGTCATCTGCGGCCGGCCAATTAACTAAATGCCAATCATCATATCTCTTCCCTTAAACTATTCACATGAAATCGCATCATAATCTGAATGGCGCCACCCCTAACTTTAATTAGCTTATCATCTGATTATCCTTACTAAAAGTATAGTAAGTCTCGCACAAAGTCTAAAATATCGATGATATCGGAAATATCGGTAGTCCAAAATCACGGAAATTTCGATGGAAATATCGGGATATTATCGATATCGATAAAAATTGAATAAAAACCACAGATATTGTAAGAAAAACTTGGAAATTTTTATTGAAACTTTGCAGGATATTTATTTAGTTAATTATCTATTAGTTTATCACAAAAAATTGGAAGGAAATGCATTGCATGATGGATTTAACTGATTTAAGTTGATTATATAGCGAGCTGGCAAACATTGTGAGTGTAGAAAATATGTAGTAATTAATGAAAATGAAAGAAGTTTAAACACACCATAATCATTTATATGTAATGAATTAGTACAATATTTTACACTTTATACATTGCATGGTAAGATACATGAGTGACTTAGTACCACATAGAGTTCCTATCAAGGTCTAAAATATTGACGATCAAGGTCTAAAATATCGATGATATTGGAAATATCGGTAGTCAAAAAACACAGAAGTTTCGATGGAAATATCGGGATAATATCGATATTTTAGACCATGGTCTCACTTATCTCGTTCCTTATCATTAATCTTGTTGACTAATCCTTATGAAAAATGTATAATATATATTAGTCTCGCTAATGACTAAGTGCCACCAAACCCTCCTCAAATCAGCAAAATAATGACTCAAAACCTAATCGTAGAACAAAGCTAAGGTTTCCACGCATTGCGATAAAGTTTTTTATTTTATTTTTAACAAACGATATTATATACACTAAGGTATGGGGAGTAGGCTAAGCCTCATAATGAGCTAGCAATAATATCGTTCAAATTCGCCTTTGACGATAACCTAAGACATCTCACTTACAAGTGAAAAGAAATATCACTATACCGTAGTACTAAGTGGCCACATTGCAATAAATAATAGGGTGAATTGCCAATTTAGTCCCTGAATTATCACCTCGGTGAAAATTAGGTCCCTAAACTATATTATTAGAAAAATCAGTTCTTGAATTATAAAAATCTGTCGATTAGATCACTAATATTATATTTGAAGCTACTATATTCAATTTTTCATCAATTTAAGTCACGTTACTTGCATGTGATACACATTGGAGGGTAGATTGATAGTTTTTCATAAAGAAATAGTGTATGGAGTTAACTTTGGAGGGTAATTACTAATTGGTAGTTTTTCATAAGAAATAGTGTAAGTTAACTTTGGAGGGTAAATTAGACATTAAATTTGCAACCTATATGAAATGTTAAGGGCTTATAGGCGAGAAAGTGACGGTATTATACTCTAAAGTGTGTCAAGTGACTTAAGTAGACGAAAATTTCGATAAAATAGCTTTGAATATAATAGTAGAGATGAAATTAGCAATTTTTAATGAATTTAGGGACTTATTTTACCAAAAAAATAATACAAGGAACTAATTTCACTGAGGTGATAATTCAGGGACTAAATCAGCATTTTCTCCTATATAATAAGGGAGTCTTAACGAAATACTTCTGATACTGTTCACTTTTTAACGTTAAGAACATTTTTACTCTCTAAAGTCACTCTTGGTACTATTCACTTACAACACATTTTTGTCTTTTTTATTAAAACTCAAAGTTTTGAGGTCTTTTTCATTAGTTTTCATATATAATAATCTCACTTTTCTTTTTCTCAATTATACATCATCTGCTCATGTGTTTTAGACGATCGAAGAATTTTCAAAAGCATAAGGTGCCTCAAATATAGCTAGACCCCACTCTTACAATTGGATCGAGTGCGTTAAAGAGGTAAAAGGAAAAAAAAAAATGGATGGTATGATATTCATACATCTCTTTTTACTTCTCTCATGCCTTTTTAATTTTCGGCCGTCGGATCGGATGAATTGAAGAAGATCAAATCACAAAAATTAACAAGGGATATGGAAGAAGTAAAAATGAGTATATGGATAACATATCCAAAAAAAAAAATCTCTTCAATATGGGAATCATGCATGTGGTGACCGATTGGCGTAAAAGCTTTGTACACTGTATGGTTATGATCAAAAGATTGGTGGGGATCTGTTTGATTCAAATAATTGATATCATCATTAAGCCTCTAATTAATGCTGGCTATTCTGGGGGGTGGAGCACGAGGAAAGAGATTTAAGAGAAGGGAAATTTTATTTAAATTTTAAAGGTTAATTGTCTATTTTATCCTATTGCATAATTACTATTAAATACAAAATGAAATTAATAATAAAACTCAAATTTATCAATAAACCCACACACTATAATTAAACTCTAGCATCACCCCTTGTTTATCCTACGTTCTTTCCGACTAAAACTCTAATAGCTCTGATAGAGAAGAACAAATTTTTCTATTGATAAATGGTGATTTTGAAGTTTTGAGTTGTCTAACTAAGGTATGACTCGATCGATGGATATTTTGTTCATTTGTGTGACGACCCGTCCCTAAATTTCCTATGTAATTTCTCCCCTAGTATGTGTTGACGGTTATGCCCCTAGTGGCAAGTGACGTGGACGCATTTATTTCTCTTAAATTATTTATTTCCTCGTATCACATTTAAATTGTACACGCTAGTATGAGTCGGCGTAGATTTTAAAGTGTAAAAATATCTACTTCAGATAGATTTCGATTTCCTTTTACGGTAGGAAATCTGAAATCCTATCATTTGGATTCCTTTTTATCCTACCCGTGCACCCCCCCCATTATTCATTCACCCATCACTCCCTCACCAATCACATCTCTTCCCACTTCCCTGCACCCAATAAAATAAATAAATAAATAAAGCATTATCTATCTCCTGTATACTCCATCCTCTCTGTAAAGCCATGAACGAGCTTCAAAGCTCGTAGATCGAATTCAAAAACTACACCATTGTACTCATCTCAGTCCCACGATCACAACCATGTCCTTGAAATCTGGTTTAGACGAGTTTTGATTCACCAACTCGGAAGGTCTGACTCGGTGAGTCTCGGTTCTACAATTTTCAGGCCATTCACGGCTTACATAAGCCTCGAGAAACCCTTAGAACCTTCATTTCAATTCTATGGGTTGATATTGATCTCTTGTTTGTGTTTTGAACGTATGGTTTTACACAGAAAACTCGAGAAGAGAAAACTGCACGTTTTTCAGTCAAGGACCGTGACCATTTGGTCACTTTCAACCTATTTTTTCAGTCAACCTCGACCACAGCTGGACTCCTATTAGGTACAAACTTGTTCTCTACATTCCTAACTTCAAAATGGCTTTTGAATCACTAAGTTTGGTTAAGTAATGAGTTCAAAATCAACTCTGGAAGTTAAGAAGAAATTTCAAGTTTTCTGGAAATCTGCAACCATGGTCATTTGGCAACTTTCAGGCCAAATTCCTAAACAACATGGACCGTATTCAAACTTTCTGTGAAATGGGATCGATACATCACATTCCTAGCTTTAATTTGGCTATTGTATAAGTGTTTTTGGTTGAGAATCGAGCTCGTTAGGAGCTCCGAAGGTTGGCCCAAAAATTTGCAAAATTGCAGAAATTCGCGAGAAAGGCGAATCCGTCTGTACTCGCAAGTGCATGGGGCACGCATGACCAGTTTGTGCAGCCCTTTGTGGCGGCGTGTGATGGTGCGTCCAGCCTCCGGTCGGCGTGTGGTTTACACGTGTGTGTCCGTGACGTCGAGTAGATCGATTTCATATATTTAAACCCTAAGTTTGAGCAAACTATAGGGGTTTTATTTAGGTTTCCGTTATGTGCTTTAATTAATTTTATTTTAGTTATGTCACATATAGGGGAAACGTATCCCGATGACATTCAAGGTCAAACTAGGCTCGGGGGTTACGACCCAGCGATGTATTTGTGAATGGGCAGTTTATTTTTATATCTATACGTATTTATAGTTTCCAAAATTTCATAAATGCATCACTTTGCGTATATATTGCCAAATAATTGACAACTGCGATATAATTGTGGTAAATGCTGATATATGGTTGAGATATTACTGTCATGTCATTCATACATAATTGTACATGCTCATCTTACTGCACCCCGGTGTTAGTACTCGCCCCAGGGCCAAGGTCAGTCCTTCACATGTATGTTCACATCGCACCGTTCGCTTGCCTTGGATCCAAGTTAGGTGCCAGTCCTGTCGGGTATATTGCATTAGGCAATCCGACTTGTATGTGACCGTGCTTCTGCACCAGCCTTCACGTGATCGTAGTACTAGAGTATATTGATTACACCCAGTCCTGTTCGTGTAAGAAATTATCTGTTTGAACTTGTGTGTGTCAGCTTAGATGGATGAGCACTTAGCTATACTTGATTATCACATGATTATATTATTGTGGCATTTGATACATCATAACTTGGCATATACTTGGTTATAACTCTGTTATAGTATTGTTGATTTATCGTTTACATACTTATGTAGTATGTTTTAAGGAAACTATACTTGTTTTACGGTGAGGGGTTAGTATATTCAAAGATAAAGGTTTTCTTATAAACATTGTTTTGCTGACCTACTCAACTTTGTTTTTCGCCCCTCTAGGACCTAGATAGTTGTACGCTTTGTGGCACTCGAGGAATCTCGGCAGTTCTGACATTTCCTTATGTTAGACGTACGAACTTATCACTGGTATGTAATAAGTGTACTTTAGTTATTTTGACTACTCTTCTGTAGTCTCACTGTCTATTACGCTCTGAATAATTGTAGTGGGTTCACCCCACAATTGCGCACTCTTTCACTGTTTAGTTCTAATTAGTTTTAATTTTAATCACTTTTTGTATCACTTACCCTTATGGTTAAGTCACCTCACGGTGATGGCCAGCATGCTTCGACCTTTCCAGGTCAGGGTGTGTTGCTTCTTCTTTGGATTAAATTTCATACTTTTATATTATATTGTATTTGTTTTTCTATGCATGTGTCTGTCTGTGCCCCAAAACACCTTGCGATGACTTTTGATTAGTATTGAAAATACATATAACTTGATTCTTGGTATAGATAAAGACAAATAATAAAGATGAGAATTCCAAACAGCAATTAACTTCTACAACCTGGTAATGTGATGTCCTCCTCACTCACGTGATGATTATCATAGGCCTTGAGGAAACAAGGTTATTTGCATCATACATTCATTTAGAAGTAGAACATAAAGATGAATGAAAAGGACTTAATGATAATATTACCCATCACCCAAGGTCTAAAATATCGATGATATCGGAAATATCGGTAGTCCAAAAACACGAAAATTTCGATGGAAATATCGGGATATTATCGATATCGATAAAAATTGAATAAAAACCACGGATATTGTAAGAAAAACTTGGAAATTTTTATTGAAACTTTGCAGGATGTTTATTTAGTCAATTATCTATTAGTTTATCACAAAAAATTGGAAGGAAATGCATTGCATGATGGATTTAACTGATTTAAGTTGATTATATAGCGAGCTGGCAAACATTGTGAGTGTAGAAAATATGTAGTAATTAATGAAAGAAGTTTAAACACACCATAATCATTTATATATAATAAATTAGTACAATATTTTACACTTTATACATTGCATGGTAAGATACATGAGTGACTTAGTACCACATAGAGTTCCTATCAAGGTCTAAAATATCGATGATATCGGAAATATCGGTAGTCCAAAAACACGGAAATTTCGATGGAAATATCGGGATAATATCGATATTTTAGACCATGCCATCACCAAACATGCCTCCATCCAAATTCAAAGCATCAAGGTCTAAAGTTTTCGGCAAAGTGATGGATTGAACTGGAGCTTTCATTGCATTCTGTGGAAAATTCAAGTCTATGGATAGGTTTGGTAGCATAAAGAAAAAAAAACAGCCGTGGAAATGCCAGTCTTATACGTTATATGCAATTATAGAGTGGCAAATGACGCCTCTTTGAATAAAAACATTCAATTAGAGATGTTATTCTATAAAGGGAATTGGTGTAAAGATAACTTTACATTTTGAATTGGTTTTGAGATGGTAGTTTAGGTACAATTTTGGGTTTAAAGAGATATTAATTCTTTAATAAAAAGGTAATAGGGGTGAAGAGAGTAAGTTGGGTGTAGAAAGAGGTTAGATGAGTTCAAATAAAATTTCCTTTAAGAGAAACAAGATTATGGATTCAAATAATTATAGAATAATATTTGCGTTCCTCTATGGAATAATGCACATATCTCACATTTTGTGAATAACTAAATGATTTTCGATTGGAATGATTTTTTTTTAAGAATGATCTTCAAATAAAGACTAAAAGTTTGAACACTTATGTAACATCCCACATCGCCCAGGGGAAAGTCTTATATGTATATTCTCATCTCTACCTAGCACGATGTTTTTTGGGAGCTCACTGGCTTCGAGTTTCGTAGGAACTCCGAAATAAACGAGTTCGTCCGAGAGCAATCTCAAGATGGGTGACCCACTGGGAAGTTCTCGTGTGAGTTCCTAGAAACAAAACCGTGAGGGCGTGGTCGAGGCCCAAAGCGAACAATATCGTGCTACGGTGGAGTCGAGCTTGGGATGTGGTGGAGACCCAGGCCGGGATGTGACAATTTGGTATCAGAGCCAATCCCTGGCCGGAAGTGTGCCGACAAGGATGTCGGGCCCCTAAGGGGGGTGGATTGTAACATCTCACATCGTCCAATGGAGTGGATCATGTAAGCCTTATATGTATATTCTCATCTCTACCTAGCACGAGGCATTTTGGGAGCTCACTGGCTTCAAGTTCCGTAGGAACTTCGAAGTTAAGCGAGTTCGCGTGAGAGCAATCCCAAGATGTGCGACCCACTGAGAAGTTCTCGTGTGAGTTCCCAGAAACAAAACCGTGAGAGCATGGTCGGGGTCCAAAGCGGACAATATTGTGCTACGGTGAAGTCGAGCCCGAGATGTGGTGGGGGCCTGGACCGGGATGTGACAACTTCGGATTATGAAAACTTATACCATTATTATACATTATTCAAAAGAAGTGAGATTTATATACAAAAAAAATTTGGAAGAGAACTTCAATACTAGACGTCTCTTTTATGTTAGGAATTAATGGATTTCTACCGTAATACCTAATACGTGAGGAGAAAGAAAAATGTAGCTCTTATCTTGAAATTCATAGCCAAATACCCTTAAACAAGGAAAAAGAAAATTAAATGTGGCTCTTATCTTGAAATATTTAGTTTGCCAATTGCCTCTAATGGTTCGCAGATAACAACGTCCAAAAAAGTATTGTCACTCTCATCAAATAAAAGATAAGAATTGTCAGTTAATATATGAGTAATGTTATTCATACCATGTTTTTATACCACATTTCTATACCACCTTAGGTGACATCTGATGTGGACAACCACATCATTTGAAAAATTTGCAAAACCCAAGGAAATGAAGGAGAAAGACTCATTGTTTACCACAATCATCATTTAATTTATTAGTTTTTCTTAATTATTAGTTTATTAAATAATGAACTAAATTTAAAAATCTGATTAATTCAAATGATGTGGCTGTCCACATCAAATGTAACCTAAGGTGGTATGAAAAATGTGGTATGAAAACATGGTATGAAGAACATTACTCTTAATATATATCTAACCACCTGTCATCTTTGGGTGAATTATTTACCTGAGGCCAAAAAGTCCCAAAAAGAATTTGGATCTCATCCGGATCCAAATTGTAAAGATTCTAGAGATTTTCACATCTTAGACATTCATCACATATCGTGCGGTTAGAAATCGTTTTGACTTTTTTTTTATTTAAAATTAAACACAAATAGTATCTGACAAAAACTAACCGCACAATGTACAATGAACGGTTAGAATGTGAAGATTCTTAGGATCCCTACAAAGAGAATCTGGTGAGGACTGACAAAAACTAACCGCACAATGTACGATGAACGGTTAGAATGTGCTTTCTCCTTCATTTCCTTGGGTCTTGCAAATTTTTCAAATGATGTGGCTGTCCACATCAAATGTAACCTAAGGTGGTATGAAAATGTGGTACAAAAGCATGGTATGAATAACATTACTCTTAATATATATCTAACCACCTGTCATCTTTGGGTGAATTATTTACTTGAGGCCAAAAAGTCCAAAAAAAAATTTGGATCTCATCCGGATCCAAATTGTAAAGATTCTAGAGATTTTCACATCTTAGACATTCATCACATATCGTACGGTTAGAAATCGTTTTGACTTTTTTTTTATTTAAAATTAAACACAAATAGTATCTGACAAAAACTAACCGCACAATGTACAATGAACGGTTAGAATGTGAAGATTCTTAGGATCTCTACAAAGAGAATCTGCTGAGGACTGATAAAAACTAACCGCACAATATACGATAAACGGTTAGAATGTGAAGATTCTTAGGATCGCTACAAAGAGAATCTGATGAGGACTCATCCGTCCAAAAGAAACACAAATCCACCCACCAAATAATTAGACGACAACACTTTTCGTTCAACTAATTCTGTGCCAAATTATTCACAGGA
This sequence comes from Malus fusca, assembly GCA_035220775.1. Lineage (NCBI taxonomy): Eukaryota > Viridiplantae > Streptophyta > Magnoliopsida > Rosales > Rosaceae > Malus > Malus fusca. The sequence continues at coordinate 20,005,347 of CM069073.1, read as the reverse complement.
AATCTCATCATATCTGAATGGCGCCAACTCATTGACATATTTTTAATTAGCTTATCATCTGATTATCCTTACTAAAAATATAAATAAATATCACTTAGCTTGTTCATCAATCGATCCTTACTTAAAATTTATGTAATATATAAATATATATTAGTCTCACTAATGACTAGGTGCAGCACGATAATGACTCAAAACCTAATCGTAGAACAACCCGAATGTTTCCGCTCGTAATTTCCAATCACATAACATAAAATAATAATTAGGTCACACATTTCGATAAAGTTTATCAACTTTTTGACAAAAATACAAACCATCTGTTCCATTCTTCTTAGAAAAGTTGTAATGTCACTGGTATAAAATATCAATATCCCTTGAAGAGCAAAGATTGTTTTGATTACTTGAAGAATAATGTTTGGTAGATTAAAATTTATAAATTAAATGATGTGATTGTAGATAATTGGATTATTAATTAAGTATCAATTAACGTGCTTGTTTCTTATTAATGACACATTATTTGGTTTGTAATTTTGTTTAAAAAATTTGTTCTCCCTAGTATTACTCTTAGGGCTCGTGTACTATTCCGTAATCAAAATGAGGAGAATTGAATTGATGATGAATTGGATTGAGGGGGAATTGAAATAGAGTGGAGTTAGAATCAAATTCATGTTGAAACAGTTTACTAAAAATTCTTGGAATCGGGGTAAGAATCATATTTATTTATATAAGTTGTTTACTTAAATATATGAATCGAAATGAAAACTAATGTAATTACTCAATTGCCCATATTCCAAGTATATAATGTTTATATTTTTGATATTCTTTAAAAAAAAAAAAACCTTTGTGAAAAAGGGGTGTGCTATTCACATACTTCTTTTTACTTCTCACACATCCTTTGTTAATTTTTATCATTTGATCTTCTTTGATTCAGTCGATCCGACGGCCACAAATTAAGAGGATGTGTATGAAATAAAAAAGGGTGTGTGAATAGCACACTCCGTAAAAAAACTTTAAAAAAAAATTGTACGGTTTATCATTTTTTTTTTTTTGAAATGTCAAAAAGATATTTGTGTAGTTAATATTAAAAAAAAACCAGCCCAACTTGCTCGGCTTTCCCATCCCTCAATTATTTTTCCTTCTCAACTGAGAGCCCAACTTCCTCTTCTTTCCCATCCCTCAATTATTTTTCCTTCTCATCCCTCAATTATTTTTCCTTCTCAACTGAGAGCCCAACTTCCTCTTCTTTCCCATCCCTCAATTATTTTTCCTTCTCAATTATTAATTATTTTTCCTTCTCAATTATTTTTCCTTCTCAACTGAGAGCCCAACTTGCTCTGCTTCCCCATCCCTCATTTATTTTTCCTTCTCCTGAAGCCCAAACTGCACGCCATCGCCCAATCTTTTCAGCACCCCGTTCCCCAATTCTTTTCAACTTCTCCATCTCTTTTCTTCTTCTTCTTCCCTTCTGACTTTTCTTCTCCTTTGATATTGGTCACTGCCCGCAGAGACACAGAGAAGCAGAGAAAGAGGTGGAAGGAGACGAGATAAGGGTATTTTGGGTAGAAAAAAGGGGTTCCAGACAGATAGAGGCTTATTGTTCGGGAAACTGATTCCGGGTACATTAGGAGTCTGATTCTGGGTATATTGGGAGTCTGATTCCCCATATTAGTAGGGTCCCCACATACATTTCATTCCCTCAAGTGTTGGTAAACTCTTGAACAACTTGGGAGGAGTGCAATTCTCATTCCTCTTGTCTCATTCCCTATTTAAGCTCAAGTTGTGCACTAAAGGCTAAAGCCATTGCTACCCGCCTACCATGAGCTCAAAGCCACATGCTGCCATACTTTGCAGCCCAGGCCTGGGCCACCTCATCCCCGTCCTCGAGCTCGCAAAACGACTTGTCACCCACCGGAACTTCACCGTGACGATCTTTGCCATCCCATCTCCTACCTCCAAAGCTGAGTCTGAGCTCCTCAAGGCAGCCACCACCCCCAAATTCTGTGACATTGTTGAACTCCCACCGCCCGACATTTCCGGCTGTGTTGGCCCCGATGCTGCTGTCGTTACACTCCTTGCAGTCATGATGCGTGAAGTACGACCTGCGTTTCGGTCAGCCATACTTGGCATGAAGCCTCCTCTTCGTCCTACCGTGCTTATCGTGGACCTCTTCAGCACCGAATCTCTGTTCATCGGCGACGAGCTAGGGATTCCCAAGTACGTTTTCATTGCTTGCAATGCATGGTTCCTAGCGTTGACAGTTTACGTGCGAGTTCTTGATAAGGAAGTGGAAGGAGAGTATGTGGACCAGACTGAACCGCTGAGAATTCCAGGTTGCAAGCCGGTTCGGCCCGAAGACGTCGTAGACCCGATGCTGGACCGGACTGACCAACAATATTTGGAATACGTAAGGATAGGTTCTAATTTCCCCAAGAGTGATGGGATTTTGATAAATACATGGGATGACTTGCAGCACGAAACATTAGATGCATTCCGGGAGGAGAGACTCCTGGGTGGGGTGGCTAAGGTGCCGGTTTATCCTATTGGACCGTTGACGAGGCCGGTCCAATCAGGTGGTTCAGCTGGTCCAAAAGAGGAGGGCTTGTTTAATTGGCTAGACAAGCAACCTAGTGAGTCCGTGATATTTGTGTCATTAGGGAGTGGCGGGACCGTGTCTTTTGAGCAGATGACAGAAATGGCTTGGGGGTTGGAGTTGAGTCAACAAAGATTCATTTGGGTTGTACGACCACCATCTAACTGTCCAGATGCTGCTTTTTTCACTTCAGGTAATTCTCAAACTTACCTCTTATATCATCAAATTTTAATTGTTATCTTTAAAGAAAAAGTCTATTTGTGTTATGTACTGATTTGGGGTTTAAGATTATGTTATTTACAGTATTTAATACATTATCCATGTGTTATATTTGATACTTTCACTTACATTTAGTACCTTTATTTAAGGAGATGGAGACAATGACGCATCAACCTATTTGCCCAAAGGATTCTTAACCCGGACCCGTGACGTTGGATTGGTTGTGCCTCTTTGGGTGCCTCAAGTGGACATGTTAAGTCATCCTTCAATTGGAGGGTTTTGGTCACACTGTGGGTGGAACTCAACCATCGAGAGCATCACCAATGGAGTGCCAATGATAGTTTGGCCACTATATGCGGAGCAGAGATTGAACGCTACACTGTTGACGGAGGAACTTGGTGTTGCTGTCAGATCAAAAGTGCTACCATTGAAGAAAGTGGTTGGGAGAGAAGAGATAGAGGGAATGGTGAGAAAGATCATGGTAGATAGAGATGGTCAAGCAATAAGAGGTAGAGTTAAAGAGCTTAAATTGAGTGCTGCCAAAGCATTGAGCGTAGCTGGTTCTTCATATAATGCATTGTCACAAATATCGGGTGGCAATCAAGGCAAATGCTAGAAGATTTGCTGAACAGGAAGGCTCTCAAATATGCTTGTTGTTTTCAATAGGCTTTTTAACTAAAATGGTCTATGAGATTGACCTAATTCGTTAATTTGATCTCTAACAATGAAAATTGATAAATCTTGTTAGAGACCAAATTAAAAAGTTACGTCAATCTCATAGACTATTTTGACTAAAAAACATTGTCAATATTGTATGGTGAAGTATAAACATCAATAATATTTATGGTAGAATGGTGTGTATTCTCTTATTTCAGCCCATGTTTGTCGTCAGGCCAACAGGATGGCACACTGTCTAGCTAAATTTGCTCTGCATTGTGGGGTTTGCATTCTTCGTTCGAGGAATCCTCAAACCTGTTGTCTGACCTCTTTGTGCTAGAATGTAATGGTTGATTGTCTTTGTGAAGGGCGGGCCTATATATTGTCCATTCTCTATGTGTTGAGTTGTCATCAGCCTCCTTTGAATTAATGAAATTTCTATCATTGTGCTTAAAAAAAAACATGTAGAATGAATTTTATTCTTTTATTCTCAATCACATCAATTGATCTACTCACATATCTATGTCCCCTTTTAAGATAAGTATGTATTTTGTTATCATACATGGATGAATATTCATATTACATAGTTTGGTTCATTTAATTTGACTACATAATTTGATACACAAAATTTTGATTCATTTAATTACGCAATATCCTATCAATAACACGCTAAAAAGACAGTATACTAAGCTAATAGTTACACCACTAACGGGTAGTATTAAGGGTAATGTAACAAAAAAAAATTCCAACAAAATCACGTAAGCTATTAATTTGTTTTTGTTTTGTTGGTTTGAATTTGATACAACTACTTATGCGAAAAAAATAAATATATATATATATATATATATATATATATTAAAAACCGGTTTTTGCGAATTGATAAACAGGTAGGTAAGCCTGACATTTCATTTTATAACTTAAAAACGAGCGTTGTGATGAGCTCATGCGCAAATCATGCGCAGGGTGCTATTGTTGAAATTGAATCTCATATTGATGAGATGAATGACATTACATGTACTTATAAGTAGTTAGACTATTCTTCATATTGTCAATTGATTTTATAGTGGAACATCAACTTTCTTCATGGTATTAGAGCAGAATATCCCACATGTGAAACCCAACAACCACACGTGCTCCACGTCACCCGAATTGTGTTGTCTACGTGTTAGACTTGAAAATTCGCCATACGTGATGGAGGCGTATTGAGAACGAATCTCACATTGATGAGAGAAGAGATCTTGCGTGTGCTTATAAGTAGTTGAACTACTCTCCATGTTATTTGGGCTACTCTTCATATTGTGTGTTGAAAATGAATTGATGAGAAGTGTGTGCTTATAAGTAGTTGGGCTAATCTTCATATTAGACGTGTTGAGAATGAATCACACATTGATGAGATGAGAGACCTTGCATGTGTTTATAAGTAATTTGACTACTCTCTATATTATCAATTGATTTTATAGTAAAACCTCAACTTTCTTCAGTTAGGCCCATAAGAGAAAATTTATTTCATACTGTCCCTACTGACAATGGTTTCTGAAGGCTTGGAAATTGAGTGTACTGATACTGAAGCACCACCATCGGAAACAACTTTATATCAAAAGCCCAAACCGTGAAGGATAGTTGACCACGGTTGCAGTGGTTTATAATTCGCTGATAAGGGCTTTATGAGATCATTGCCACTAACAAACTTTAAAGAGTGTCTTTAGAGCATTTTCACTGGTGTAGACAAATGCAAATAATGATTTATTATAGTATTGAAAAACAATTATGTTTATGCAATCTGATGCGGGTTTGATCTCTACGGATTCGTCTTTCCCCTAACAACTAACTATTTAGCAGTTAGCACACTAACACTATCACTCTACTAAAAGAAAATGGTGTAGGCAAATAAAACAAACAAAATTTTATTGTAATAACTGATGTGGCAAGTTAACTACTAATTTCCTATACTATTTGAGCAACGTTTTATCTACGTGGCTCATCAAAACGAATTTGATCGTTCATTTACCTGCACCATTTGATCGTTCATTTATCTACATGGCTCATCAAAACGAATTTGATCGTTCCTTTGGAGATGCTCTCATATGTCAATCCACATATGATTGACATATCGGTTGGAGCTTGCTCCTACTTTCAAAAAATTAGGTTCTCATCCTTCATTTTGCTACTCAATTGATTAAAATCCTATTCCTTTTCAATTTTTGATCAAGGTCTTTGAGTATTAATAACATCAGTAATTATTTTAATAATAAAATATTTGTTTATTTCTAAATATATTCATTTAATGTTAAAAATGTTACAATTAGTATATTTATATTTATGACTAAATGTTTTATCATATATTTTTAGTTTTAGTTTGTACCCATTTTTAATTTGTAATTTTTTTTTTAATTTGTACCAATTTTCTTTTCAATTTTAATTTGTACCCATATATTAATTTCTTTTTGTGCCCATAGTTTTTAAAGTTTATTTGTATTTGTACCCATATATTTTTTTTTATTTGTACTTTTTATTTTGCTAATTGTACCCATGCGAATTATATGTACCCATTGACACACCCCGTCCCGAAGGAGGGCATGTTGGCCGTCACGTGAGAGTGACGTAACCATTTTCACAGTTCGGAAACTTTAAAGATACAATTTCTAAGATATAATGATCGAAGGTGAATTCTACATTTGTGAATTCTGTCAGAACACTGTTGAATTCCTCGTGGCCACCAAAGCTCTGCTATCTAGAACCTGGAGGGGCGCAAAACAAAATTGAGTGGGTCAGTACAACAAAGCTTTTCGAAAACCTTTCATTTAAAACATTTCTAACCCCTCGATGTAAAACCTGTATACTTTCCCAGAAAATAGCATAATAGCATAATACTTTTCATAAATCTCAAATCATCAATCTGTCTTAAAAACCAGAAATTATGCCATGTTAAAAACTTTCAAAAACCGAAAGAATGATGCATCAATGTAACAGATGAAATGATGAATTAACCGGAGACCCTGCAGTTGGTCCTGTACGGTTAATTCTATAGCTCAATATCCAATCCAACCGGAGTCACCTCGGTGACCTGTACGGCACTACACTGCAGATAAGTCGGAACTACCTGACATAGTCTGTACGACATGAATGGTGTAATAATACGCTCTAGTGCTTCTCTCATCAATCATTTGTGTACACAATCTAAGGTCACCTATCAGTCGGAACCCTCTCATGGTCTGTGATGCGAAAATAAGTTAACGCACAAATTAAACCCTATTTGTGACAATTGTAGTAATGATGTAAGTAGGGATCGTTCTAGGCCGGGGATTAACTAGGGATGCTAACCAAAGTAAAATTAAATTAAAAACGTAAAAACAAATTTTAAAACACTAAACTAAAATCAAAACACTTAACTAGAATCACTCAAAATAAAACTAACAAATAAACTAAAACAAATAAAAAGACTCAAAATAATTCAAGACTCAAGAAAACACAAACTAAATTGATTTCGAACAAATCTAACACTTTAAAATAAATGGGGGATTGATTTTTGACGAAATTGAATTTAAAACAGAAACTTAAAAACAAACTTCAAAGAAAATATATTTTATAGAATGATGAGACGTTAGTTAGAGGGGTCCTTATCCACACATGAACATATGCATATAATTTAATTCCCAGTTATGATTTCAACAAACGAATAAATGACAACGCTCCAAGTTAATTAGGTCCGCTTAAATTAACTTTCAGATTTCCCTATATTCATCGAATTGGACGGGATACGCATCACAACCAAATTATTCTTATCAAGTTCCCTAACTATGGAATACGCATGATAGAGAGACATATCAAAGATCATTAAGTTTAATGGAAATCATAAACATCGACTAGGCATTCATAACTATGGAATACGCATGTTAATCCAACCTAGGGTTTACTAAACACAATCGTGACTAGCGATTTTTACTACTCATGAATATAAGTTCATAACGATTAGGTGAAATTCCCTTATATCCTAGCATCAAGTCTAAGCATGCAAATTAAGTGTCGACCCTCAACCCACATACATAAACAAGTTCTTAATCAACACAGAAAAGTAAACCACATCCAACATTCATAAATTCATAACTGGAGTAAATCAAATCATAATAAACATTTATCCATGGTTTCAAATTCCCTTCTAACTAAACAGAAATTAATTACACATGTTTAATATAATTGAAAAACAAATTAAATTAAACATGAGTTTAAGAAAAATAAAACCAAATGAGGAAGTGATCCTCGTTGTGCTTCTGTTTCTTTGCTGCCCGTGGAGAGCAGCCCCTGTTTCTTTGTTGTTCTCTCTGTCCACCACCGAGGCTCCTCACTCTCCTTTTCTGTTTGTTCTCGCACACCCCACTTCACGCACACGTCTCTCTCGCTGCCTCTGGCGTGTCACCTCTGACCTCTTTCCTTCTTCTTTTCCGAGCTGCCTAAGGCAGCATGCTCCCCTTCTCCCGCATCTGTCTCGCTACTGCCTTGCTCTCGCCCTGACCTCACGTCTCTCGCTCACGCTGCCAAAGGCAGCGCCCTCTGCCAGTCCTCACTGTCTTCCTGCTTCGCACGCTGCCTCCGCTGACTTTTCTCGCCTTGCTGTCCCGCTGCCAGCTGCCAAAGCTCAGTGCTCTCCGTCCAATTTCAGCGCATGCTTTTCTTTTTTTCTGTTCGTCTCTTCTTATTTTTTTGTAGTTGCCTCAGCCAGCTTGCGTCTGAACCCCCCGAGGCTCTCGCTGCTTTGTTTTCTTATTCACCCGCTGCCCACCTACCACGCTGCACTCAGCAGCGTTCATTTATTCTTTTCTTCGTGCTCCACTCATTCTTTTGTTTTCTTTTGTTCCACCCAGGCAGCCAAGTGCTGCTTTTCCTCTTTTATTTTATTCTTCTTTTTGGCAACCTTGCTGCTTCTTTTCTTTGTGCGTTACTCACCATTCCACCTGAAACATCTTTAAGTTTAATAAAAACCCCAGTGCAAACTCTGATTCCAACCTGACAAAATTTAGTGAGTAAATAACAAGTTTGTGCCATTTTTATTTTCTTTGCATAACAAATCCTATAAACACAAAAATAACGTAAATAGCTCAAAAATATAAGGAACTAACTAAGAAAAGACGAGTGAATTTGAAGTAAAAATATATATAAATATGATCCGATCAAATACCCCCATACTTAGCTTTTGCTAGTCCTCGAGCAAAACAAAGAAAACATGAAAAAGTACTAACATAAAAAAAAAAAAAAATTAGTTCCCCCCTTATGTGACCCTCATAGAATTTCATTCGAGAAAACAAATCATCAAGAACCATAGCTAGCACCAAACAAACTAATCCAAATTCATCTTCCTTATTCAAATATTAGCAGTAATCTTTGAATCATCCTTGAAGTGTAGTGTGTGAGATAGCCATGCTAATGCAATTTCAAGTTTTTATTTTTAAAATCATCATATGCAAACTAGCGACATTCTCACGGGATATGCACTCAATCACACATGTTTTTAGTTTTAATGTGTTTCGCTCAAAGAATCAAATGTGAAATTTCTACCATAAGCTTGCATAAAGATCACTTCTCCACAGTCATAATTGCAAAACTTAAATCAAGAGGACTTTTATTGGATGTAATGAGGCTTAGGGATAGGGTTATTGAAACGAAAGAATAGGAAAACACAAGTTCCAAGCTACATTGCAAGCAATTCTTTTCTTTAGATTTATAAGAACTCAAGCTATCCAACGATTCTTCTGACATCTCCAACCACACCCTTAAACTGAAACTTTAAAAACTTTTTATTTTCTTTGTATACAATCTTCTTTTTTTTTTTTTTTTTTTTTTTCAAATACAAACATGAAATACCCCCACACTTATTCTTTTGCCAAACACCTTCAAAGTACTTCACAAACGTTTCTCATAAGACAATCTCGCATTGCTCGCTTGGAAAGGGTAAGGAAAAAAATTTCAGGTATAAGGGTAGACATATCTGGTGATAAGAAATAAAAGGTTCAACATATACGGCTCAAATTGGCAATTTAATGATATCATTTTTCTTTGGGAAACATGGTTATTTGGGCCATGGTGGTAAACCTAATGCCTCTATCATTTCCAAGTTCATGCAATCAATGACAAACATTTCGAAAGATCGTTACGCAAGTTCTAGAGATGTATCTCACATAAGTTCATCGCACATGAAAGAATAGGAGTGTATGAAAAATGCACACACTTTCAATAGGCTCAAAAACTCACATAGGATGTATATGATCACTAAATTCACATATGAAGCTTTAAGTCATGCTTTAGTTTCACATCAACAAGGCTATGTGCATTTGGTTTTTTTCAAAGATGATCAAACATGTACAAAACTAACAAGAGAATTAGGAATTTCACAAAACACATGTTAACTAAGTTCTTGATGATCATGGTTCAAATTTTATTCAATTATATCATTGGGTCGGGGAACTAACAAAAATCTAATTCAAAACAATAAGGAAAACAAGGAAATATTTTTGGATTTTTTTTTTTAAAATTTTCCGATTTTTTTTTTTTTTTTTTAAAAAACAACAACTTAATTAAGAAAATACAAAGCAATAACATGGAAACAAATGAAACCAGTTCAAAGTCGAAGGTACAAAAATTTTCAATTTGATCATTTTTATACTCTTTACCCCCACACTTAAACTAGACATTGTCCCCAATGTCAGAAAATATAATAAAATGAAAATAAAAATAAAATAGATAAATATAAAGAAACAAAATAAAGCAATATGACTGAAAACTTCCCTAATTTGCAGTAAAATCAAGCGATGACCCCCCAAGCTAAAATTCTGCAATCAACTTCAAGGGTGGAAATAACCAAAAGTTCATGCAAAGAAAAGAAATAAATCAGTTAAGTAACACAAGAAAATGTAAAAAAAATGCAAACGAAAAATTAAAAATGACGATAAAAGACAATGAATATAACTAATAAGTGATCATTGGTCCTGTTTGGTGACTTTCCACAGCTTTGAACTTGAACTGGCCTCGGGAACTTCTTAGCAAGGAAAATGAGACTTGATTGGTGGTGGTGACTGATGCGTCCAAATGTTGTTGAAGCTTCTCGAGCTCTTGGTTTCAACTCGGACTCCTTTTGCCGGGTTGATTAAGTCTGCAGGCTGCATTCTTCTCTGCTTGTTTCTTCTGCATGGCAGGTAGGCACGAGGTAGAGGTGGTGGTCTGTTTCTTTGTTCAATCTGTCCAAGTGCCGACCGATTGCTTTCTTTCACCTTGTCTCGCAGGCAAGAGTAAGGGTAAAGGAAAAACATGCCATGAGATATCTTTGCCTTTGACTCTGATGATATGAGATACTTTTGCTTTTGAAGAAGTATCGTTCCACAGATGTATTCTTGAACTGGGCTGGGGAACTTCTTAGCAAGGAAAATGAGACTTGATCTTGAAGATGAATCAGCACGTTGTCTCCACATGCTTCAAGTTATCACTTGCACTTGCCTTATCTGTTCTCCAGGCAGATGTGGCATCTTCTTCGGAAGTACATCAGCGGTTGAAGATGAGCACTCGAGAGCAATGCTAGGTAAGCAATCAGGAAGGATTTCCAGGCAGTCGGTTCTTAGATCGGAAGATTGACACCGAGTGCTGGCTGATTGCTCGCTTTCTCCTTGTCACAAAGACAAGGAAAAGGACAGGGAGAAAGCATGATATGAGATACTCTTGCTTTCAACCTTCATGATATGAAATACTCTAGCTCTTGATGACTTGTTTGCAAAGGTATCCCAGGGAATGAGAAACACAGAGTAACTCGAGAGGCTTCGTTGGGAATGCATTTTCGGAAATGAAGAAGTGCTGAGAGGGTTTGCCTTTGCAATGGATGGCGAAGGTAGACGTTTATAGGAATGATTCTTCACAACCGAAACTGTTCCTTTACCCCTGTCGGCAGCCGGTGGATGGATGAACAGTACAAGTTACGCGCTTTCTGACAAAGCTGCCCGTAATTTACGCAAAGCTGACAGCGCGCGTGACGAGAGACGACAATTCTGGAAAACTGTTCGCCTCGTGATTCCTGACCGCTCCGTATTTTGAGAGAGGCGCCCGACTTTTGAGAACGGCGTCCGACTTTTGAGACGGAGTCCGTCTTTTGAGAAAGGAACCCCGACTCTTCGATTTGCGAGATGACGCATCTTCGATTTCTGAGGAGCGGCTCTTTGATTTCTTCTTTTTATAGTGGCGCTGATTTTGTTCCACAACACACTTGAGCTCCCTCCTGTAAACACTTCATTCTTGCACTTTCTTTAATCTTGATCAGTTCGACTCTTCATTCTCAACACCTTCAGAAAATGTCTTGCCCCTCTGACCGTCGCCTTAACTTGAATGTTGGGGAAGATATTGATATGTCTTCTCCAACCAACATTTGGCAACCGTCCTTCATATCCCCAAATGGTCATCTTACAGTTGGGGATTCCATGATGATGAATGAAACAACCGCATCGGTGGTGGCCAGAAATCTGCTCACTCCTAGAGACACTAGGATACTTTCTCGGCGGTCCGACGAACTGGCTGTTCATGACTCTCTGGCTTACAGCGTCCGATGCGCAGGCTCAGTATCAAACATGGGCCAGCGCCTTCTTGCACGAACTCGTCAGGTTGAGTCGTTGATGGCTGAAGTGGCTAGTCTTCGGCAAGAGGTCAGAGTGCTTAGGCATGAGAATAAGGAGTTGCACATGCTCGCAACTAATTACTCAACAAGCATGAAGAGGAAGCTGGATCAGATGCAGAAGTCCGAAGTGCGGATTCAGAGTGATCATCAACGGTTTATGGCGTTACTCCCGAGGTTTATGTTGTCTTCGTCCTCGGGAGCTGCACCAAGTATTGAGGCTCCGAATGATCCAACTCTGGCGCTTCGTCTTTCTGGGGCTTCGTCGACCTCCGAGGCACCACCTACCAACGACCAATGAAAGCTATTAGTTCACATTATTGTAAAATATTTATGCTTTTAAGTTTATTTAATTATATATAAATATAAGTATTTTTGTGTTTTTTTTTTTTTTTTTTAAAAATTATATGGATGTTTATTATTATTATTATTATTATTTTTTTTTTTTTTTTTTTTTTTAATATCAATGTAAAATAAGTAAATCAAAGTAAAAAGACTATGTTTAATCTCCCAAACAAAAATCACAACTAAATAAACAAAACAAAATGAAAGCAGTAAAGAGAAGGGATTAGGAATGCAAATCTGATTGTGGGTGATTCCTAGGCCTTCCTTCATTATTCAAATGCATGGGCTTATCCTTGAACGGACGGTAGTACTTGAAATGATCCGACAACGGTCTAAGTTCTAATGACGGTACCTGAATCATCAAAATTAGATTGTTAGTATAACATAAATTAAAAATGGAGAAGATGGCTTACTATCTCGTTCAAACTCAATCACAAACACCACGTCCTTGAAAGTTTCAGGGACTTTGCACTTAGCCAGATTGCATGTGATGATTATGACATGGCCCTTGTTATCAAACTCAACTTCCTTGGCATTGGTTGTCTCAACTACATCCTCTTTGATGCATTCAACATATTCTCCGGCCACTTCCTTTTCTTGAATAGTTCTTCTTGGTGTACAAGTCTCTTTGAATGTTTCAACATCATCGGGAACATGATTTAGTGCACCAAGAATTGGGATATCATTTTGCACCTCTGGAAGAGCTTCCACAACATCTTTTTCACTCTCTTTAGTATTTGGAATCAAAAACCTACAAGGACAAAGGACATTCGGTGGAATAATGTTAGAATGAAGTGAATTTAGAACTTCCTCACCTGAGTTGGATGACATAGGGATTTGAGGAGCTTGCAGCAAGAATTCTTCTAAACTGCCCAGGTCGTCCTCCTCCTCTTCTGCTTGCAGCAACAATTCATCCATGTTCGGGCTGTGTTTGGATGGTTCTGGGACAGCTTCATCCTTCATGTCACCTTCCAAAGTGATGGCTTCATTGATTTCCATTTCTCCCTTTGAATTTGCAAATGTGGAGTTGGAGAGTTCACTTTGATCTTGAATCTGTGCCATGATCTCCATAATCTACCCAACTTGCTTCTCCAATGCATCCATCTTGTTGTCTTGATTTTCTACTTCCTGGTTCAAAGAGGTGATTAATTGAATAATATTATCATTATCAACCGACGAACCTGAATTTGGTTGGGGAGATTGTGGTGGAGGCTGTGGTGGTGCACATGGCCATTGATAGAACTCCTCTGATGGCTGCAATTGTTCTTCGTTTTGTGAGCCCTGCGTCAAAGAAATGAGTCCATCAAGAATTTCATTATAATTCATGGGCATACTTGAATTCGATTGAAATTGATGTGGGAGAGGTTGTGGTGGCTGCATAGATCTTGAATAAAACTCCTCATCTTGTTGCCAATATCCACTTTGTTGAACCTGTTGAGGTTCTCCCTACCTATGATCTGAATAATTTCTCCAATCCGAATTGTAAGCGTTGGAAAACATGTTGCCCCTTGATTGGTTATGGCCTTGATATCCCCAAGCATCTTCATTTGCAGAAAATTGGGGACATTGATGAGTTTGATATCCTTGCCCATACGATGCACCAAATGTAGGGACACTTGGCATTGTGGTCCTTCCGGCATTCTGAGTTAATTGAGACGTGAGATTCGCCAATTGAGCTTGGATGGATGCAAGTGCCATGTCTCGCTCCATTTGTACCTAAAATCAAAGAAAGAAAACTAAATCAAATATCAAAAGTTAAAAAAAAAAAAAAAAACATAACAAAAAAAAATAAATAAAAAAATAAATAAATAAACACAAATAAAAAATAAAAAAACACAAACAAAAACATAAACAAGGGATTAGCAAATTTGCTAATCCCCGGCAACGGCGCCAAAAATTTGATGCGAAAATAAGTTAACGCACAAATTAAACCCTATTTGTGACAATTGTAGTAATGATGTAAGTAGGGATCGTTCTAGGCCGGGGATTAACTAGGGATGCTAACCAAAGTAAAATTAAATTAAAAACGTAAAAACAAATTTTAAAACACTAAACTAAAATCAAAACACTTAACTAGAATCACTCAAAATAAAACTAACAAATAAACTAAAACAAATAAAAAGACTCAAAATAATTCAAGACTCAAGAAAACACAAACTAAATTGATTTCGAACAAATCTAACACTTTAAAATAAATGGGGGATTGATTTTTGACGAAATTGAATTTAAAACAGAAACTTAAAAACAAACTTCAAAGAAAATATATTTTATAGAATGATGAGACGTTAGTTAGAGGGGTCCTTATCCACACATGAACATATGCATATAATTTAATTCCCAGTTATGATTTCAACAAACGAATAAATGACAACGCTCCAAGTTAATTAGGTCCGCTTAAATTAACTTTCAGATTTCCCTATATTCATCGAATTGGACGGGATACGCATCACAACCAAATTATTCTTATCAAGTTCCCTAACTATGGAATACGCATGATAGAGAGACATATCAAAGATCATTAAGTTTAATGGAAATCATAAACATCGACTAGGCATTCATAACTATGGAATACGCATGTTAATCCAACCTAGGGTTTACTAAACACAATCGTGACTAGCGATTTTTACTACTCATGAATATAAGTTCATAACGATTAGGTGAAATTCCCTTATATCCTAGCATCAAGTCTAAGCATGCAAATTAAGTGTCGACCCTCAACCCACATACATAAACAAGTTCTTAATCAACACAGAAAAGTAAACCACATCCAACATTCATAAATTCATAACTGGAGTAAATCAAATCATAATAAACATTTATCCATGGTTTCAAATTCCCTTCTAACTAAACAGAAATTAATTACACATGTTTAATATAATTGAAAAACAAATTAAATTAAACATGAGTTTAAGAAAAATAAAACCAAATGAGGAAGTGATCCTCGTTGTGCTTCTGTTTCTTTGCTGCCCGTGGAGAGCAGCCCCTGTTTCTTTGCTGTTCTCTCTGTCCACCACCGAGGCTCCTCACTCTCCTTTTCTGTTTGTTCTCGCACACCCCACTTCACGCACACGTCTCTCTCGCTGCCTCTGGCGTGTCACCTCTGACCTCTTTCCTTCTTCTTTTCCGAGCTGCCTAAGGCAGCATGCTCCCCTTCTCCCGCATCTGTCTCGCTACTGCCTTGCTCTCGCCCTGACCTCACGTCTCTCGCTCACGCTGCCAAAGGCAGCGCCCTCTGCCAGTCCTCATTGTCTTCCTGCTTCACACGCTGCCTCCGCTGACTTTTCTCGCCTTGCTGTCCCGCTGCCAGCTGCCAAAGCTCAGTGCTCTCCGCCCAATTTCAGCGCATGCTTTTCTTTTTTTCTGTTCGTCTCTTCTTATTTTTTTGTAGCTGCCTCAGCCAGCTTGCGTCTGAACCCCCCGAGGCTCTCGCTGCTTTGTTTTCTTATTCACCCGCTGCCCACCTACCACGCTGCACTCAGCAGCGTTCATTTATTCTTTTCTTCGTGCTCCACTCATTCTTTTGTTTTCTTTTGTTCCACCCAGGCAGCCAAGTGCTGCTTTTCCTCTTTTATTTTATTCTTCTTTTTGGCAACCTTGCTGCTTCTTTTCTTTGTGCGTTACTCACCATTCCACCTGAAACATCTTTAAGTTTAATAAAAACCCCAGTGCAAACTCTGATTCCAACCTGACAAAATTTAGTGAGTAAATAACAAGTTTGTGCCATTTTTATTTTCTTTGCATAACAAATCCTATAAACACAAAAATAACGTAAATAGCTCAAAAATATAAGGAACTAACTAAGAAAAGACGAGTGAATTTGAAGTAAAAATATATATAAATATGATCCGATCAGTTTGTTCGACATGTCGGAACCCTCACATGGTCTGTACGTCATGCACCTACTTGGATCCAAGGTGAGCGTGTGGTGCAAGGTGAATAATATAAGCACTAACACCATGATTGCAGGTTATGAGCTATCAACAATATACACATCAACAATGCACACGAATAATATAAAACTCACCTGATACTTACCTGTGCGTCCACAGCACCAATTCACATATATTTATGCATCAATTATCAATTTATATAACTCATATCATTCATATTATGCATGCATGGCATTTGAAAACGTATTTTCATTCAAACTCAATTTCTGGGAAACATATCAATAGTATATAGGTATAAACAGAAATACTGCCCACTCACCTGGAGTTCGCCCTACAACTCCCTAGTACAACACATCAAGGCGTCATGATGATCGGCGCCTAGAACAATAATCAAATCAAATCTCATAATCATATCGATAGAATATAACTTATATAAAACACGTCACTACGCAGTTCAATCCGGATGATCTGCAACTCAGATTTCCAATCCATAACTTCCAGAGGTCCACAATATATCCCTAGAATAACATCCTAAAATTTCCTTACCATCCAACGGTCGGATCTCCGTCAATTATCAAAACCAAGTGACGGTTAACATTCTATATTATGGACTTACAACTCCAATTCCGGAAGATCCGTAAATCGGATTCCCCATCCGTAAGTTCCTATAATCCTCAAATATTACGTATTACAACGCACCAAAGTTTGGTGACGATCCAACTGTCAATTCGTCAATTCACATTTTCACTTATATGCGAAATAACTAATAAACGTTATTTTAAAGCATATAACCAACATTACGCAATAACTTCTCATACGATGCTCAATTTGGGTATATGAATATACCACAGTGACCTACTCGACGTCACGAACGTCGACAAATTTTTAGAATAATTTTACTATTGCTCACGCGCCCCCACGCGCCGTGGGTGGCACGGACCCACGCGCGCCCACGCGCACCACCTTCAACCTCGCGACGCCGGAACAATGCCACCGGCGCCGGAAACTGGGTAAACCTGTAACTCGGGTTTTCTCGGCCATTTCTTCACCATTTTGACTCAAATTTCTTCCTACATGGTCTAAATCAAGAGAGGAAGAAGTCCATACCTTCAAAAACCTCTAAAAACGTCTGAATCTCGACGGAGCAATTTCCCAAAAACCGGCCACCTTGGAACTTCGTGATCCCGACGTCCAAATCGACGCAACGAAGCACTCCGAGCTTCGTGGGAACCTCCTAGAGCTCGTGGTGAGCTTGGATCGTCCTAAAAACCAACCAATAAAAAGTTCGTGAACAGTGCTTAATTCGGTGCTCGTGATTTCGACGTGATATCATACGAGTTCTTACCTGAAATGGGTATGGATGTGCTCGTAGGGTCCTCACGAACACAATGGTGACTTTATAATCCTCGATCTGTGAAGTTTGCAAGGGTTTTGTTCTTGGTCCGTATGGGTTCGAAGGAGAGAGAGAAACCGAGAGGGAGGAGAGAGAGAGGGTACGGGAGTGAGAGAGAGAAATGATAAGGTTGTGTGGTCCAAAATTGTACACCCAATCAAAACCAATTATCTCCTCACTTGCAAATGGTTCCAAATTAATAGGAACTTAACCTATTTGGTCCACTTCCATAATTTTAACCACACACACGTACCACGAAAAATTCAACGTCCAAGGGCAACATCGTCTTTTCACGCCATCTGTAATTTATTTCTGGGACGGGTTGTCACACCCATTCATGTAAAACTTTTTTATCTTAAAATGTACTCATTCTTAAATATACCAATTTGTTATATGTAAAATGACCCCTTTTTTTATATATAAAATATATTCAATTTTTTTCTAATCCATTTTTAAACTTATATGGGTACATTCTTTTTTCTTTGATTTTAAAATGTATCCATGTCAAGTTTAATCGAAGAAATTTACTAATGTTATTAAGCCTAATATCTTTTTCTTTTTTTTTGTGATTTTGAAGAATGTACCCATGTTTTGATACAATAATTTGTTTGGTTAATTTTGATGAATGTACCCATGTTTATATATATATATATATATATACACACACACAACAGTATATTTATATTTTAATTTTTTAATCCCACAAATTATGGTTTTTTATTTAAAATCTCATTTATATAAACAACTAAATTCTAATTTTTAATTTAAAAAATATAGTAATGTACATAGAAATAAATTATCACATTAATTTCAGGGATCTCGATCAAAAATTAAAAATCAACAAGGTTTCAATCAAAGAATATTCATAGCTAAGGACTGCATCTAAAGTCTCCCAATTTAATTACATGGCATTCCACTTAGGATTTGACATCTCATTGGGAGATGGTTTGAAAAAGCAAATGGGAAAGGTAAAAAGTGTTTCTTTTCATGCTTTTAAGGTGAAAAATTAGAATATATGATTTTAATGCATTAATAATGTAGTTTAATTTGTTAGTGAAATACATGATGATAAGTGGGGAAGGTAAATATTATTTCCCTTTTAAGTTTAAATATAAAAAATAAAAAAAAATAAAAAAAGCTGACATAGAAATCTATTAATACTAATATTTGCGGTGTACAAAGTCAAAAGATTTTGATTGAATACTAATAAGATTTCGATCAAAGAATATAATGGCTAAATATCGTATCTAAATCTCCCATGTATGTGTGGTACGTACTAGACTCAGGACCACAGACATGCATGGTGACCTAAAACATATGTGATTACTTTCTCTTCCCTATAAACTCCTACTGTCCCTTTGATTTTTTTCTTCCAGCAAAAAAACAAACTCTCTATCACGATGTCCATGGAGATCACCAGCTCAAAGCAACATGCAGCACTACTGTGCAGCCCAGGAATGGGGCACCTCATCCCAGTCCTCGAGCTCGGAAAACGACTTGTCACACACCAAAACTTCACTGTCACAATCTTTGTCGTCTCATCTCACACCTCCGAGGCCGAGTCTCAACTCATTAACACAGCCGCAAACCCAAAACTCTGCCGAGTCGTCGAACTCCCACCGCCAGACATTTCTGGCCTTGTCGCTCCTAATGCCGCTGTCGTGACAATCCTTGCAGTCATGATGCGAGAAGTACGACATGCTTTCCGGTCAGCCTGAGATTTGCCCCGCGGTGCTTATCGTAGACTTGTTTGGCACCGAATCATTTTCCATTGCCAATGAGTTGGGGATTCCAAAATATGTTTATATTCCTTGCAGTGCATGGTTTATGGTCCAACCCTAGATTTTGAAGTCAAAGGAGAGTTCACCAAACAAAAAGAGCCAATCAAAATCTCGGGCTGTAGGTCCATACTTCCACAACTAGACGTCGTCGACTCTTTTTTGAACCGGACCCGACAGCAGTACTTTGATTTTGTTGAGATTTGTCGTCAGACTTCAAAATCAAAAGGTCATGGTGTTCTAGTGAACATTTGGGAGGATATAGAGCCCAAGACTTGCAGCACTTAGAGATGAGAAATTGTTGGGCCGGTACACAAATATGCCCGTGTTTCCAATTGGGCCGTTCCTGATTGGCTTGACATGCAGCCCAACGAGTGTGATTTATGTGTCGTTCGGAAGGGCGGGACTTTGTCGTTCGAGCAAATGATCGAACTCGCTTGGGGTTTAGAGCTGAGTCAACAAGGGTTCATTTGGGTGATACGCTCGCCTACCTTAACTGGTTTAGGCGGAGGTGGAGGCGGTGACGATGGCCCCACAAGTGGACATTTTGGCCCATCCAGCAGTTGGAGGGTTTTTGTCGCATTGTGGATGGAATTCAACCGTAGAGAGCATCACGAACGGAGTAGCTATGATTGCTTGGCCGCTCTATGCATAGCAGAGGATGAACGCCACACTCTTAACAGAGGAGCTTGGTGTGGCGGTTCGGTCTAAGATTCCACTGTGGAAGAAAGTGGTGGAGAGGGAGGAGATAGAGGAAATGGTGGGAAAGATCATGGCGGACAAAGAAGGTTTTGCGTAGAGAGATAGAGTGAAGACGATAAAAGCAAGTGGTGCAAAATCTTTGGAAAAGGGAGGTTCGTCTTATAATGCCCTCTCTCAATTCGCAAAGTACAGTGAGTTAATGTGCATGAAATCTGTCAATGGCGGAGAGTGATATGGTTCATGAGACAGAAGATATGTTTTGTAATTATTTGTTGTGTTCTGATATGCTTTTAGACGTGTGCTGTAAATTCGTTTCGTTAAATAATTTTGCATTGTTTTTCGTTAAATAATGTTGCATTGTTTCTCGTTAAATAATGTTGCATTGTTTCAGTACGAAAGATTGTGTAAATATTAAGGATGCAATTCGGACAGATTGGACAGGTTAGATGGTTAACGTAATCCTAATCCAATATTTATAATTCGAATTTGTGTTGGGTTCGGGTTTATGCAGGTTTATTTGAGTTTGAATTTAAATTGGTTTCGAACTTACTTGCATTGGGTTCCGGTTTGCCCAAATTTATCAAGTTTAATCTTATAACACCTTATTTTGCAAGATTTTCAAATTTTGTACCAAACAACGTCAATATATATTAGTTAAAATTCAATTTACACATCATCATCCACACAAAATTTAAGCCAGATAGTGTAGATACCGCTTCTAACGTTTCAACCATGCAAAGTTGAAATAAAATTACAAGAGTACCAAAGTTTCAACAAAAAGACACGTAAAAACAACATTATCATCCATTATTCAAATAAAACCCAACAATAACCTTCAATTATTGTCATCTCTAAACTTGTACCTTACTTATATAATATGAACCTGAATAGGTAATATGTGCATAAGAGAATTCGGCCTACAACTTGAGTTGGGTTTGGATTGACATGGGCGGGCAAAGAATCAATCCAATCCAACCCAATAAATGATCGTGTTGAAGTCGGGTTGGGTTTGGGTGGGTTTTTATTTCATTTTAACCCACTTGATTGGTTTGAAACCAAATTGGGCAAGGCGGAATCAGATTGACTCAACTCAAATTGCATCCCTAGTAACCATACATGCATATAATTATATGAAAGTTGTGTAAATGTACAAGTGTATCATAATAATTCTCTTTTATTTGTATACGCACATTACTTATGTTGTCTTGTAGATTCAGAGTCCTTTGGACTCGGTGCTTGTAATATAAATCATTTTGGAGATGTACTATTGAAACTGTCATGTGATATAATCTAACTTTTGACCTATTATTTGTTCAGCCTCTCCCTGACCACTATCGTGTGATTCACCGTCGCCAAAAATCAGACTCAGGACGTGCTGTGTAGAATACAGGTCTGGAATTCGTTTCCAACCACTGAGCTATCCCGTGGTGATTGACCTAAAACCAATAATTAGTTATGCTAGATAAATCACCTTTCCAAACCAAAAGACAAGCCTTTGCCTGGCCTACTGAAGCTTTAAAATGAATTCTCTTCGATTTACCACGAAAAATAAAAACACCTAAATAAGTAAAAGAAGTCATACCCAAACTAAATTCAAGATGTCTTTCGACATGAGCCTTACGATGATTATATTTTATCATGCACGCATTACCCCTTGCTATTTCTCCCGTTTCTATGTGATTTTTAAGCTCCGGTCGTAAAAGACTTGAGATCGCATTAGCATCCCCATTTGTGGATGGCAATGTGTAATACGTTAAATTTGTTGCCAGCTACACCATGATCGAGCACATGCGCCGTCTTAGTTCTTACTTTTGGGGAGTTAATTAAGGTAATCAAATTTTATTGAACAACCTTACTAATAAATGGTTTTTCATGTTAACGAATAAGAACCACTCCTAAGGGGGAATTTGTTTCACGGGACTTTAAAACAATCGTGTAACTCATGAAGGACTTGGTAGAAAATTCTTAGGCATTTTGTTGCTCTCTTGGCAAACAATGACCAATTCTAAATCATAAGAAAAAAGCTGTTCTATGCGCAAAATGCATTTTTACATAAGGTCTAGTTGATCATTAGACTGGTGCCAACAAAATAAAGTAAATACGAGCAGTAACAATTATGACCATTCCATACAACAAATTGTTTATAAAACTGGTAATATTGTCACTAAAAAAAGTCATTATTTATTCTTTCTTTTCTTTTTTATCTTTTTCGTATTCGTACTGCATTATTTATTCCTTTTTAATTTAAGGAATAAGAAATTATGTAAAATCACTTTCTGAACTTGGACATAACCACAAAGCGTTGGCTTTCATGAAGTGCTATTGTTCAGTTGACACTTGGACAACTTTTAATGTATACAGACAATCACAAGATGTCAATAAACTCTCCGAATTGGCTTAGAAAATGAAGGATCAACAAGCAACACCAGAATCTTTGACGAAAACAAATTGTTTACCCAAAAAAAAAAAAAAAAAAAAACAAGAGTAAACAAATAACTTAAATAGCACAAACAAGTTCGGTTGAATCTTTTAGTATTAAGGGAACCAATAACGACAGATTTTGGTTAGTGCTACTCTATTAATCTTCATTTTATTATGAATTTGAAAAGAGGTTGTGAGTTTAAGTTTAATGAACGATAGTAATTAATAATAAATTTGAGATTTTTTTTTTCTTACGGCAAGAGAAATTCTAAGTTAATTCATACTTGAGGAGGGGAAAAGTTTGATCCTAAAATACAACAACAATAACAATAAAGTCTTTTCCTACTAAGTAGGGTCGGCTATATGAATCCTAGAACGTCATTATGCTTGGTTCTGTGTCACGTCTTCCGTTATATTCAAGTACTCTAAGTCTTTTCTTAGAGTCTCTTCCAAAGTCTTCCTAGGTCTTTCTCTACCCCTTCGGCCCTAAACCTCTGTTCTGTAATCGCATCTTCTAACCGGAGCGTCAGTAGGCCTTCGTTTCACATGTCCAAACAACCGTAACCGATTTTTTCTCATCTTTCCTTCAATTTCAGCTACTCCTACTTTACTTCCAATATCCTCATTCCTAATCTTATCCTTTCTCTTGTGCCCACACATTCAACGAAGCATTTTCATCTCCGCTACACCCATTTTGGATACGTGTTGATGCTTCACCCCCCAACATTCCGTGTCATAAAGCTTTGCTAGCCTTATTGCCGTCATATAAAAATTTTCCTTGAGCTTCAGTGGCATACGACGGTCACACAACACGCCGGATGCACTCTTCCACTTCATACACCCAGCTTGTATTATATGGTTGAGGTCTCAATCCAACTCTCCGTTCTTTTGCAAGATAGATCCTAGGTAGTGAAATCGGTCACTCTTTGGTACTTCATGATCTCCAATCCTCACTCCTAACTTATTTAAGCCTCTGTTTGCACTGAACTTGCACTCCATGTCTTTGACCGACTTAGGCGAAGACCTTTAGATTCCAACACTTCTCTCCAAAGGTTAAGCTTCGCATTTAATCCTTCCTAAGTTTCATCTATCAACACTATATGAGTAGCAAGGAGAAGATCAAGATCCAAGTCAAACAATGGTTTCGACGTGCAGTGAGAAGAGAGTAACACCGTTATGGTGAGCTACCAAGCAGGAAGAATAACCAAGGTTCTAGAAAACGTTAGGTGCTAGTCGGGTGACGGGCAAGTGTCTAGCGCCTAGGCGAATTTATGTAAATTTATTATATATCTTGTAATAAGTGCCTATTTACACTTACAAAAAAAAAAAAAAAAAACTATACTTGTATAGATAATAAAAGAATGATAAAGGGTGGTTATTTTCACACACCCCTTGTTAATTTCTATCATTTGATATTCTTCAATTCATCTAATCCGACAGCTAAAAATTATAAGGATGTATGAGAAGTAAAAAATGGTGTATGGATATTACACCCCATATGATAAAATGCAAAAGTAGAAGTAGAAGAATACACAAGGTACATCCATCCAACAAGTTCAATATTTAAAAAAACAGTAAGTATATAATCATAATGAGGAGTATTCTTAGATGATAGACTAAATTCTTCTTGTTAATAATCCTTGCATTTGATTGGACATAGATTAAATTATTTAACCTGGTTGTCTCTAGTTTATTTCTTTTCTTTGTATGTATCCCCTCAAAAGTGCTCCAATTCATTTCACAATTAGATGAACTTGTAGTCAATCCATCATTTGCAAATTAGGGACACGATTTCCATAAATATACCACGATGAAACTAAAAAATAAAAAAGCACACAATTAATTAAAATAAAATAAAATAAAACACCAAACCGCCTAGGACCGCCTTGGAGCCTCTTAGGTGCTGCCTAGAACAGCCTGGCCCAATGCAGTTCGTCCAATGCAGTGTCCGAATTGGCAAGACCATGCGAGATCAAAGACCCATGCCGGAAAGTTGAGACTGCGTGATAATAGGACTCGAGGCATGCACAAATAACTAATCGTCAAGGCTAACAGTCGTCATAGGTCCGATTTCTCGGTAACATTGGAAAGTAGGAATGCATCATCGATGTCTAAACAACGAAGACTTGTGAAAGAAGGAAGCAAAGTTTCCAAATAAATAATCATAAAAACGCATGGCACAAGAGATGCTACTCATCTTGATTATTGAGTCAATATGCACGTTCAGAAAGCTCACGTTTCTGATTCTCTCGGAGAGACGAGGGAGGGATGCGGCTCACACGCTTTTATGGGTTCAGTGGCTTTTTTCAGCCACGCCTTCTCAGATTCATCCAAGTATGGAGCCAGAATATCCTTGCATTTGGAATGGTAGGTGTTGAGCCATTCCAATTCTTCAGGTACTAAAAGACTCAAGTCGATCATCTTTCTCTGGTATGGTGCCTGGAAAGAGAATAGAACAATTCTAGATCAGCTCAACCTTTATTCCCCTCTATAAACTGAGTGAGAAAGTGTCGTAATAACGTAAATGCCAGGTCATTGGGTGACTACGTTAACTCGTGTACAAATTAAGTTCATGTCCAATGTTTATGTGCAAGTCGTCCATACGAAAAGAAAAAGGAAAGACAAGGCATGCATAGCATGGAAATCGAACTATTTAACAGTAAGGAAAGTCATAAATTGCACAATCACATTGCATAACAGTTTATGAATTAATAGAGAAAAAGGCAAGCTTACCCAAGTTATATGCTCAAATTGTAAGTAACCCTTGTCACCGAAGTTGAATTTTGTATCTGCTTCGTTGACTATAAGCACGTTCTCCAATCTTATACCGAAATTGCCGTCTTCGTAGTATCCAGGTTCTGAAAAGTGCAGTTTCGGTGGAGTCAATTACAATTCACAGTCACATTCAAGAAGCTCATAATTATTCACATTCATGGATACTCAAACCAATTTATAAACCAAGCATGGCCTCAAAGAGTAAGACTAATTAGCAGTCAACTCGAGGAGCTATGCATGAACGACAAAAAAAATCAAGAAACATGAATACTAGAGAGCACGGATAATAAACAAAAGAATAAGAGGAAAACCTAAGCAATATCTATAAATCACGATGCATGGCAATCCTCTGGTATGTGGGATTTAATTCTTTCTTTGTTAAGTTTGAGAAAGTTCTTATACAAGCGTAAAATGAAATTATGAAACAAATAATATAATAATGACAACAACAATTGTATATACTGAAACTAACCATCTGTTACAGTCATGGAAGCTTGCAGCGGGACATTTCGAGCATGTGGTCTGAAACTAATCGAATGTGGACCTGCTCAATGGAAGTTAGAAATGAAAATTCATTTATCAGCCCAAAAACAATGCACTGGAGAGTAAAGGATGAGCAGTTGTAGTTAATATTTACCTTCATGAACATTTAGATAAGACCCAATCCCATGACCAGTACCATGTCGATAATCTAGACCACTCTTCCACAAAGGAACTCGAGCAAGAATGTCAAGGGCATGACCTGTAAAAAGATTGTGAATGTAAATGTATTCAACAATGATATACTTACAAAATTACACTTGAAAAATCTGATTAAAATTTGAAAGAACAAAAAGAAGATAAAAACATGAAATACCATTGGTTCCATTAGGAAATCGAGCATTCCCGAGACCTATATGACCTTTGAGGACCTGCAAAAGTAATGCAGCATATCAAGCTAGTTCATAGAACCCTAACATGAGTATTGACTTGAATAAATTTCGGGATAACAGTCTACACATGTAGACAGAATGGATTCAGCCGTTGTGAATCAAAGATTCAAAATTCATCTTAACACATAGAATCAAAAATAATATCTGAAAGTATTGAAATTCCATTGTGAATCTAAATTCATAACTCGTAGGTTATCAGCTGAATCTAAGGGTTCATTTAGATGGAAGGATATAAAATGGGGATTTGGATTTGAGTTTCAAGTGTAAAAAGCTAATATGGATTGTACTGCTTCATTGCGTTTGCGTGGTTATTTTGTGACATGGTAAACTGAAATATTAACAAAGATAGTAATAAGCTTGGGGAAGGTGCTGAGGGTCAGGGTGGGATACGGTTGTTAAAAACTGTAGGTGGTGAGTCTGGTGACAATGAGTCATTAATAGCAGAATGAATGAACTATTACAAGACTCTTGCAATTCAAGCCACAGAAAAACAGAGTTGGGACAACAACGTTCAAATTACGATAAGCTCAACTACCAAATAACAATGTCACAAAAGAGAAGAACAAAAAGAACCTACTGCCGTATAGCATGCTTTCTCATGTGCTGAAGGTTTACCAAAATGAACCGTCCGTGTTATATCAGTTGTTCCATCAAGATACTGCAACCATGCCATCAACATTAAAAATTAAAGAAACAGAAGCATCGTGAGTAAATGATACGCTAGAACATTTAAAATGAAATTGGTCAGTAATTTTTATCAGCGGAATCTTCCATGACATTTGACAAACCTGTGCCCCAGAGTCAAAAAGATATATGCTGTCTGGATCAAACTCAGCACAAGTTTCTGCTTCCGGTGAATAATGCATGATTGCCGCATTTGGGCCAACAGACGAAATAGTAGGGAAACTTAAACCTCTAAAGTTCTGCAAATATGACAGAAAAAGAAATTCCTATCATGTCAAGCAAACTAAACACGCATGAAGGTACATAAGCATACAAGTAAACATCTAACAATAAATTGAACAGCATATTTCATTTTCTGTATCCGCTTGTTGCAAATATTCTTTAGTGTGGAAGAGAGTTTTTACGGTCAGAACCATGATTGCAAATATACCAAATAGAAAGAACATCACATGATCCAAGAAATATATATGAGGGAAAAGCACACTTGCATCAAAGGAATTTCGCTACTATCATGTTTATTAAAAGTTCACACTACCTCTTTTGATGCTCGAAAGCCCTCCAGCTTATCACTTACAGTCACCTCGGTTAGCTTTGTAGTTTTCCTGTCATAGTTCATTCAATTCAATCAACATGCAAACATATTATAGAATTATAAAAATTTGTGCCACTCAGCGTATATTGAGCAACTAAAATATTAAATTAAGCATAGAACAGTATAAGGCATCAACTGTCTGAAAGTCCATAGAATGGATGATCATTAACTGCGATTGGACAAAAGCAGTTCTATGTGTGATTTTCACATCTTGCTGACATCATAAATCATACTATATCAAGATCATGATGCATCTCATCCACACAATGAGAGGTATGAAATTCAACAAGGAGACTCAAACTTACAAGTGGTTTTTCTTATCTGTTGCCTCCCCCTCCAAAAAGAAACCAGAAGCCCCATATATCTCCTGCGCCTGCATTTTTATTATACAAGCTCAAGCATTAGTTCAGGCCTTTCATATTGCTGCAAATCTAGGAAACTAAACGCATCAAAATCTGGAAAACATATAGAATAGAAACTAAGAAAATATTGTTTAGAAATTTAAAGATATTAAGATACCATACGTATCACAATGTACCTGCTTATCAAACCACACAAGATATTGCACAACAGCTGCACCATCCCGGATATGAGCTTTCTTTAACCCTTCCAATTCGACCGGGTTCTA
The DNA here is from genome assembly GCA_035220775.1 of Malus fusca. Classification (NCBI taxonomy): domain Eukaryota; kingdom Viridiplantae; phylum Streptophyta; class Magnoliopsida; order Rosales; family Rosaceae; genus Malus; species Malus fusca. The sequence continues at coordinate 19,977,103 of CM069073.1, read as the reverse complement.
AAATTTTAGAGCAATCAGTTGATAAGGAAAAAAAAATGAATAGAATAAAATCACTGGCACAACTATCAGAAACAAATTGCTATCTCCACAAGATAGGAAGTGCAGCATGCTACCTTTAGAGCTTTTGCTAGGGCCAAAGGCGACTGCTGTAAAATAACTTTTTCGGGGTTTAGTCTTGAATACAAAGCATAACAGCATGAACCAGGGTCAGCCCATATGAGGTCATTATCTGTTTCTTCTGCTTTGTTTCCACCATTAGCCTTTTCAGCTTCAGTTCCTTTAACTGTAGATGAAGGTTTGAGCTGATTAGACGCAAGCAAGGCAACATCCGAGCTCACTGCTTTATAGTCCCGGACATCAATCCCATTTTCTTCCAAATAAGAGTTTACCTGCATATCGAGTGAATTTGTCAGATACGTCTACTAAACCGATTAACTGCTCATGCTCACTCTAGCATTCTAACATGGAAAAAAGGATATACGAAAAAGAAATGGGGGACAGCATAATTTTGTCCAAAGGGTACAATTACTGTTATCAGTTAAAGACACAAAAATTGGTGATGGCAAATAGTAAATGCATCTATTATTACCGGTGGCTTGATAACTTCAAGCCAATATGCACTGCCTTATGAAGGTTGCTTAATAAGATGATATGTGTGTGTGTGTATTATTTATGATAGTATATCAACTGTGTATGGTTTAACTGACCTCAGCGGAAACCTTCATTTTGTCAACATAAAAGAAAGCCGAGTTGGATGTCACGATAGCAAATGCATGAACAACTGGACTGTAGGCAACATCAGTGCCACGAATATTATACAACCAAGCAACCTGTAGAGTAGCAATTAAATTGAGATACCGCATGACAAAATCAAAATAGAGTAAAGTAGGATGCCACATGAAGCAACACAACAAACAGACTAACCTCATCAAGCGCTGAGATAATTATACCACGAGCGTTCCCTTGTACGATTTTTTGTCTTAAATCCTTCAACTTATCCACAACAGAACGACCAGCATATTCCAAAGGATGTACAATGACGGGATTAATTTCCACAGGGGGCCGATTTTTCCAAACTTCGTCTACCAAATTTGTGGAAGTCTGAACCAACTTCTGTTGTTTCTTGGCAAAGGCACGCTCCCATAGTTGCACAGTGTTTATTGACGCGCACCAAGGATCAATACCAATGGCTGAACCTTCAGGAAGATTCTACAAAAACAAATCCCAAAATTCACTACAGCGGCAAACAAGAATCCACAAAGTCACAGGTAATTTAACTGGAGTCATCATTTAGAACCAACTTGTAATTTAATGCCAGAGTCGATACAAAAAGGTCAAAAGTACTGAAAATACAACATTGAAAATAATAACAGGAGTTACTCAAAAAGAAGCAGTGACTCACATTTTCCATCCAGACATCGACAGTCGGGTCTTCTCCCATTCGCATAAGCTGCCACTGGTCACTGAGTTCCTGCGTTGCCTGCAAGAAGTACCGACCATCGGTCCATAGCCGCGCTTCATTCTTCGTTATAAGTGCCAAACCTGAACACAATTCAACACACAATTTAACACAACATTAAAAGCTTCAAAATTCAACTTAAAGCAATCAAATTTAGACAGCAGCATCCTTAAACAACATCACAATACTAACCAGCACTCCCGGTGAAGCCGGAAACGAACTCACGCCGTTTGTCTCGTGCCGAAACATACTCACTCTGCAATTACAACACAAACATCACTCCCAACATCATTAAAAGTAAATGTTAAAAATAAAAAAAAATAAAAACGCAAAATTTCGAAATTACAATTGAAAAGTTCCAATCTTGATAAAGCAACAGATAACATGAGTAAAATCGAAAATTTTTGGATCAAGATTTCATCGAACAATGTTAAAAATCGAGCGACAAGGGCATAATTAAAATTGACAAATTGAGACAGACCTGGTGATAATCTTCAGAAGGGACGACCAAGGCGTCGAGAGGCGGAGAGTGGCACGCCATTAGAGACCTCAGAGCGGCGAGAGTGTCCGCCATATCTGTTTTTCGGCGACGAATTTGGAATCGTCGAAAAAACGAAGAGAGAGTGAATGCGAGAGTGAATCTGAACAATGTAGTTTGCTTTCGAGGTCCGACTTTAAAACGATGTTGCAAGTCGTTGAAGTCTGCGTTCCGAGTTTCCGGAAATGTCCCTGTCGCTACTCCTTCGGTCCTCGTAAATTATGGTATGTTTTGTCGCTTAAGGTAGGGTTAAAAATGTCATTACGGACAAAAAGCGTGGGTAAAGTTGTCCCACAAAATAACGATTTCTGGTCCTTTATTCAAGAAATATTTAATTTAATTAAAATTTACAGGGAAAGAATTTCGAACTTACATGTAAAAAGGATTATTCTGCTCAAATTAACTTGGTTACAACGAAGGCTATTCATATTATATTTTATGTTGCAGCGATAAGTATCAATGGACTTACAAATGAAGCCAAGATCAATGTGTTTTAATGAATTGTCCTAGACTATACTACTAAATTATGTTGGATTGTGTCGCTAACATTTTGGTATTGGATTGTATCGTTGCTAATTGCTCCTCGCAGCAAAGTCAGTACTTATTGTTCTCAACCAGTATTCATCAACACCAATCGTAACCAATGTGCGAATTTTATTGATATGTCAAGTGCTAACAGAATTACATGTTTTCGAACCAAAAGTATACAATATGACACACCCCACAAATTCACAAATTATTGGACAACAATCAAGGAAAGAACAAATTAAAAACCTTTACATCTTTCTGAACATATATAACAACTCGAAGTGAAGCAATAAGAAAGAACTAACATCGACATAGGTAACAAGAGAATGCCAAGAACGATCGCAGAAGGAATACATTTAGATCGACAAACAGAACAGGAAAATAATGGCAAGGAAATATGCTAAAATTCGGAAATCACTATCAAGCGGCAAGTTTCTTGACTACTGATGCCATATACTTCCCCTGATGCTCTGCAAGAGCCAACTCGGTTTCACTTGCGCCTCTTGTGCCGTCACCAGCAAAGACACCAGCGCCATACGGAGAACCCCCTCTTACAGAGTCCATCTTAAACATGCCAGCTCCAAAAGTATACCCAACGGGAACAAACAGCATTCCGTGGTGTGCTAATTGGGTGATTGCCGTCCATCTGTGACAAAATAGCAGAACATAAGTCTTAATAAAATTTCTCATCAATTTACATCAACCTTTCAAGGCTGAGCAGTAACTTCAACCAAATGATGGATCCGAAACTATAAAACTAAGGTAATTAGTAACAAGGTGCTTCTGCTTCAGATTGTTTGCGACAAATAGCCCAAAACTAAAATAACCATACAAAGAAACAAGCTTTATGCATCCTATAGTGTAACATTTTACTCTAAAACAAATTTGGAAGTTTAACCTCACAAATTTATGCACATTAATCCCGAAAAAAAATGGAAAAATCATTTCTTCAAATGCATATTGGAACAATGCTACCCAAAAACCCAAACTTTACTAATCTGATTTCGAATTAAACAACAATTTCACCAACTCAAACACTACCATCCATAAAAATTATTAATTTCATGTCAATTGCGCAGCTAAAACCGATAAACCTTCATTTGGGCAACAATGATCTCCATTAATCTTCACAAATTATTAATTAACAAAGCATAAAAACCCAATTTTGCAAACCACATGAGAAAACCAACCAAACAATTCAACTCCCAATTCAACTTCTTAGCTTTTTTAATTTCATAAAAGAAGTTTAGAATTGAGAAATGAGGCAAAAGCTTACAGAGTGGTTTCTTGGCCGCCGCCCTGAGTCCCGGTGCTGACAAAGAACCCACCAGGCTTCCCAGCCAGGGTCTGCTCCTTCCACAGCTGCCCGGTCGAGTCGAAAAACGCCTTCATCTGCGCCGCCATGCTCCCGAACCTCGTCGGAAACCCAAACAAAACCCCGTCCGCCCCCGCCAGCTCTGCCGCCGAAATCTCCGGAATTTCATGGTCCTTGGGCGGCGCCTTCATCGCCTCCAAAACCTCAGCCGGAAGCGTCTCGGGCACCCGGTACAGCACCCCCTCCGCCCCCTCCACGCCGTCAACCCCCTTCTTCATCCGCCTGGCCAGCTCCTCCACGTGCCCGTACATTGAGTAGAACACTATGAATATCCTCAATTTCGTAACCGGGCCCGGATTCGGGTGCGATTCGGCGACGACAGAAACGTTGTTTGGCTTGGTAGCGGAACTGGGAGTGCCGCCGGTGGAAGCCGGCGCCGGGCTTCGCGAGGCATTATTGGCGGTGTCGGGAATTGGTGCGGCATCGGAGAGGACTTTCTTCTTGCTTGGGACACAGCCCCCGCCTTTCCCCATCGAGAATAACGATATTACTCACTGCGGATAAGAGGTATTTGCACCGGAATCCAAACACCGGTTTTCAAATTTCGAGCTTTCGGGTGTTGTTCAGTTGCAGTTGAGCGCAGAGTCGAGAGCCGTGAAAGTAAAACCGGCCGGATGGGAGGACTCTTATATTTGGCTGCAATCCTATGACTGCTTATGTATGTACGTACGTGTGCATCTGAATATTTTCTGTTTATCAGACGACACGTGTCCATTTAAAACAAACATGGCGTCTCGTTCTGTAGTTTTTGTGAAATTTTCTGGACCGAGTCTCGCGGGGCCGCCACCCACCGCTTAATCAAACCATATGACTAAACATCTTTATCATCTTTGAAGAATTTTTTTGGTGTTATCATTACAACGATCGCATGATGTATCATTTACGCGCTGTGATATGGATGAATCGCTATTGTTGACGTGTTTTGGATTTTTATAAATGAATTAGAGATGGTTTGATAACCATTTTTTTTTATTTTTCGAAAACTTCAAAAATGAATACTCGTTTTAGTTACTTTAGTTTTTAAGAAAACTGAAAACTGAAAACCAAAATGTAAATGCAAAAATTGAAAACCAAATGACTGCTAGGCGACTCCTAAATCATGTACAGATGCTAAAGTTATGTCAAAATTTATGTCAAGTCTAAACCTGTTATAACAAAATTAGATAGATAAAACAATATCACGTGATCATATGACTGTTTTATTCTTTAATATTATCGTTATTTATTTTATTGTAATGATGAAAACATTTGAAGGAACGAGGCAAGGGAGTTTGGAATTAGGCACAAAAGCATCTTTCGGAGCTTGGCCTTAGCCAGTCATCGTTCAAAAATCATGTACGACCTACCTACCACTATCCATATAATAAGTCGTTAAAAATGATTAATTAAGATAATAATGACGTATGGGCGTTTTGTCGGAGGGAGCAGCCCCATAAAATTCCAACGTATGTTAGCACCGATTTAATTGACGTTGACAATTTATTGAAGGAGGAATCTAAAAGACAAGGGGAGAAATTTGATTTTACACGTATAGAAAATTAGAAATAGAGAAAAACAAGAGGGAATAGTCAAAATAAAGAAAAATAAAATCATTAATTAAATTAAAAAATAGAGCCGTTTAGGGGAGGTTTATCATTTGGACAAGTTAACTGCCTATCAGCGTGGTCAAGACTCCAACACAAGGACCTATACCACAACGAAGATATTTCCAGTCCGGAAACCCAATGCAGACAACGGAAAAGATGTTTGATCGACGGAGTTGTAGCTGTTCGATCAACGGGGTTCACAATTATACGACGATAAAATCAAATATCAATGCAAATTCATATAACGAAACACGCAAAACAGCAGCCGGACATTTTTACCCCTCCGGGGAAAGCCACCAGGCTACAAAGGGATCTCGGCTTGCACATAGTAATTCAAGTAATTCAAGATGTTACTATTATGAAGTCCAAACACCTGTCAATTGAAATTAACAAAGATTCAAACAGAGTTAAGAATTTGACCACCAACTGTAAGACACCGGATGTTACTCTAAAGAGTGCATTTAGTACCTGTCAATTGAAATTCACACACAGATCGAAACCAAGTTATACAGCACTGGAAAGTTGCTCTAAGAAGAGCAATTCAAACTCCTGACGATAGTACTTCTACAATTTTCAGCAGACTACATCTACAAGTCATTAGGACTGTGTGCTAAGTTCACACCTCACTTCGGATTCCTAAGAACGATGATAACAGAGTCCCCACGGAGAAACATCTTGCTGATGAACCTGTCTTTGTTAACCGGCTGGGCCTTTTTCTTGCCTTTTCCAGTCCTCGGCACCTACATAGACAAATAAACAATTAAAAAAAAATTAGTATAAGTACCATAGCATTGATGATCGATGATCAACAACCACAAGCTGTATCCCAATGAAATCAAAACGCAAAAGAACCAACCGAAAATACCTCAGTCCACATCTCCCTGACATTTTCCAGAACCATGTTGCAATGCCTGTCAAATGCTCTCACACGGCCAAGAAGCTTTCGGTTGTTACGGCAATTGATGAGCACCTGTTTGCACGACAAGAACCAAATTGAATAAGAATACTTGCCCTTGATATGTAAAGCCTTTCCGGACAAAGAACCATAGGATTCTCAGAAAGTATTACCTGAGTATTATTTTTTACACTCATCATAAGGACAGAAAGTGGCCCTGTGTTGAATTCCTCTTCCTCGTTCTTGGCACCCTGCAGCATTCAGGTTCGATAAGCATATTTACACAAAATGATGATACCACTAAGAATAAATATGTTGATTTAGGGGTTTCAGAAATGAGCAGGACAATGGACACGTGAGACCATGTCATTTAGCAAGAGAGGTCACTCTCAAACGTTTAGTCACGATGATTTCATTGCAGGAACAAGAAGTCAATAGTTGCTAGAAAGTTTATGTGAAGACCCTAAAGAAATACACAGACCATTTGAACCATAACACAATTAAAAATTACAATTTCATTTGATAATTACGGGTGTGCCGATGCATTGAACCAAAAAATGACTATTTGATGTGCAACAAGAGTATGGACTCACACTGTTTCCATGAAATACCATTAAGGTGGCGAAAACAGAAAAGCAACAAAAAAAAGTTTAAATGTTGCAAATGGAGAATCATTACACAATCACAGACGCACAACCATTAGATATTTCCAACTACGTACAAAGTCGCAAATTCATGAAAACTAACAACATTTAATGGTGCAAAGAGAGACATAACAAAGATGCACTAAATAAGCTCAAGAGCACTATAACCTACATCTTCCTCCATTGGTCGGCTGTGAAGCGAGGATGATAAACACAAAACAAAAGAAAAAGGAAAATTTGTTAGTACTTCAGAAAATAAAAGCTAAGAAGAATTGCGGTTTGACATATCAAACTAATCATTACCTCATCTCGAACAGAGGGTTTTGGGAAGTACTTAATCCAACAGCTGAACCTGGAAAGGAACAAGATACATTAACCCGAGTCTTAAGTAAAAACTGAATGGCAGAAACTACTGATACTTCTAAACAAAATGGCAACAGAAGGTAAGAAATCTAAGTAGGCGCGGATCAAATATTATAAATCTACAATAGCATTACTAAAGATCTTGTAAGTTAAGTAGATGTATCATGCCAAATCCAAAACTAATTCTTGCAGCCGTTTGATACAGCATTAAGAAAAGCAAAACTTAAGGTGCTATGTGTTTGCTGATTCAGTTCCATCAAAGAATAGTATACTTATAATGGCCACACCATGGAGAACGAAAATTTCATCAAAAAAATAACTAAAATCAAGACAAGGTTTTAGTGAATCAAAACAGAACAAAAAATTTTAGTATTGACACAATACCATTATAATAAAATGATACAGAACAACAACAACAAAGCCTTTTCCCACTATGTGGGTCGGCTGGATGAATCCTAGAACACCACTGCGCTCGGTTTTGTGTCGCGTTTTCTGTTAGCAATAAAATAATACAGAAGAAGATTAAAAATCTTGTGAGAATGCTCTAGTGAGGTATCCAGATTATCAACACTAAGAAGCTCGAAAACACAAAAGTTATATCCGAAACGCCATCAGAAGCAAGATAAGTTCTTTTGCGCAACTTCAATATCCCGATAACAAACTGGAAAATCCACTAATTCAAGTTTTCAAAACATTAAATCTGTTATGTGGGCTGATTTCAATGTTGCTGAGTTAGTTTATTTACAGTCCTAGCTATCAAATTGTTCAAATTAAATTTTAAAAAAAAATTAAATTAAATAGAACTAACCACATCAAGGCTCTAATTATACGTAATATGTGAAAATATATTATAATCCAACGAAGATCGAACATTACGAGAGACTAATTGAATCTTCAAGTAAGGAGAATACGAACAGATATTCATAAAATTATCCACTAAAATTTGGATAAATTATACAGTTTTACAGGATAAAGATCCTTACCTAGTCGAACACGACGAGAGAGAAGATCTGTGCGATGGGGCTAGGACTGCGTGATAACTCCCGAGTAATGCACAGTTAGGGTTTTTGGTTTTAAGTTTACGAAAGCGCCCGATGAAAGGCGGCGTAGGGCGGTTTGGGTTTAAAAATGATTAAGTTTGTAAAAGCCCACACTACAGAACCCAATCAGTTAATTGTAAGAAGGCCCAATTGGGCACCCAAACTTTGAAAATCCAACTAATAAACAACTGCTATGTTACGTGTTATATCAAGTTGTTTTTTTGTTTTTTTTGTTTTTTGTTCGATCAACATGTGTTGTATAAGTTGGTATTAACAAATTTTGGGATTGAATTTCAACGAATTGGTCTAGTGGAAAACGAGCAAAAGTTTAGAACTCAATCCGAGTTTGAATTCTCGCATATGTTTTCATTGGAGCTACCAGCTCTTTCTTAGTGTACCGTTTGCCTTGGGGCCAAAATTTAGTGGTCACCCAAATTGTCTCTGAGAAGTCTACTTCGAAGGATTCTTCTGGGAAATCCTGTGCCAATGAGAAGGCAATGCAATTGAATTGTCTTCTAACTCTGCTGGTAAAGGTCTTTCTCCTGCTACAAAGACTGCAGCTTTTTCTGCTGATGCCTAATGTATGGTGGGATTCCTCTTATTTAAAAAAAAAATGAAAAAACATATTAGATAGACATAATTTGCAAACTAAATGATGTGTCACTAATAAGAATGAGCACGTTTATCAACGCTTAAGTAAATAAATCAATCATCAACTTTCATGTCCTTGCAAATAGTATAAAAGTTAGAAGTTAAAATTCCTTTGGAAAGTAAACAGTTATATATATATATATATATATATATATATATATATATATATATATATATATATATATATATATCCTTTGATTCCAGAATATGATTCAAATTCAGAAATTAAGTTTTGGAAATTTGAGTCTTTGCTAGACCATGAGTTCTAGGCTGTATTTTTTATGGTGATGAGTGCAGCACTTTGGAGTATTAAGATGCACTGCACTTAGCATTCTAAAACTCCGAAAGGATTAATCTAACAATTGTATCTGAAGCTCTGAGGAAGCTACTCAAATTTTGTCGTCAGTTGGGTTGGGAGACAACAGAGAGAGAGAGAGTAAACATTGCCGAAAAAAGAGCATAAATAATTTTGAAAAAAAAAAAGTAAATATATTTAAGAGAAATAGCAATTTCAAACAGAGTCTTAGCCGTTAATAGTCGGTTAAAATATATACATGGGTTAAAATAGGGCGGTTCAGATTATTGACAAAAGTTATTGTGGAGTTTTCAAACTCTAGGTGATAAAAGTAGAGGAAGTCATTTTAATCATCAGTTCATATGCCCACCTATCTTTAAATTGTTTTAACCATTACATCAAAACAAACGGAGACTCAACAATTGCAAAAGAAGTTTGGGTGGTTAATGTGGGGATCGAATTTGTGGCTAGCATATAGCAAACATTTGTTAAATCAAATGAGCTCTTTTTTGTTCACATCTTTTTTTCTTTTTCTTTTTTAAAGGGGGACAACTAGGTGGCAAGTTACGGTGGTCACAATTCAACAGACTCACCAATTCGAAGCATCGAACTCGGAACTTCCCACATTTTCTTTGTCTTTTTGGAGAGTCACAGTCCGCGCCCTTACCGCTGAGCCACTTGCTGTGGCTTTTTTTGTTCACATCTCTTATTACTGAGTTCTTTTTGAGAAGTTATTACTGGGTTCTTACTAACCTAAGGTCCTAAGCCCCAACACTTTGAGGGGTTTCTTTCTCAATTGAGCTTACTGGACTCTACTCTAGTCATTTTATGTGGATGGGAACTTAAATCTGTTGTGGTTTTTTTTATTTTGTTTTGTTATAGTTGAGTGCTTCAAATCCTCGACCTAGTTTATTCTTACACATTAGCATACTCAGTAGCCCAAATTGTTTAACTATTGAACACTAAGGGCACGTATGGTGGAACGGACAGGTTGGGTTTTATGTCTGCTATTTGGTATTTTGAACTGCTTCTGACGACCCGAAAACCACGCTCGCGACCTATCCTCATAGTTGTACGACCTAGAGAGAGAGAGAGAGAGAGAGAGGTTATGAATCCGTCTAATTCTGGACTTGGATCCAAAGTAGGAATCTAATCCATGATGCTCTTTAAACGTATCAAACAACGGTCTTGGACTCAAGTCCCATTTTAAAGGCTCATAACCTTTCACATCCAGCATACCAAACGGGCCCTAATGATCTTCTTTATGTACATGTGTCAAATCAAAATTTAGGTCACGTTTACTTATAAGGAAGAGTATGCTACATTTGTCACCTAATTATATCATCATTTGTACCATCTCTCTAATGGAGATAGGGTCATCTCTATCAGGGAGATGGTATAAATGATGGTACAACTAGGGATGGACAACGGTTATGGCGGGCGGTTGACCGCGATTATTTACCCATAACCATTTATGATCATACCCGCATAACCATTTACCCGTTAGGTAATTGCCTAAATGGTTATACTCATACCCATAACCGTTTATAAACAGTTAACCATACTCATAACCGCATACCCATTTAACCGTAACCGTTTAATACCCGTTTACCCATTTACCCTTTTTAACCCGTTTATCTTTTTTTTTTTTTACCATTACCCTTTTTTCACCCGTCTACATGTTCTTTAACAACTTGAAAATTAAAAAAAAAAATTGTCATAATTTTTTTTTTTTTTTACAATTAAACACCGTTATAGGTACATTCATCATACATTTCCATATTTTAATTTTTTAAGTCCTTATACTATTTCAATAATTGAAATAATAGTTTACATACGATATTTTTAACTGTTACCAATGAAGGTAAATATAATATTTGCTAAGTATTATTGGGTTACAAAAATTGTTTAGAAGACATTTCTGTCAATTTCACGGCTACCCGCAAAGAATTTAAATTAATTTGGCGAATTCCTTGATGATGAGAATCATCATTCTTGCAGCAGTGTTATTGAGAGAATGACCGATGAATTCCTTGCTAATTTATTGGGTGCTAAGTATTATTGGATCGAGAACATGGTTTGTGTTAGTTTTACATATATAAAATAAATGGGTAAACGGTTACCCGTTTATAACCGCGGTTAATACCCATAACCGTCCATTTAAATTTCGCGGGTAAACGGTTATACCCATAACCGTTTATTTATCTAAACGGTTACCCATAATCATAACCGTTTAATTTAAATGAGCGGGTAACCGCGGTTACACATAACCAATGGGTATTTGGCCATCCCTAAGTACAACTAGATGGTAAGAGTAGCATTTTTGTATAAGGAATGGAATTTGAAGAAATATGTATCATTCATATTCACGTAACAACCAAATGAATAAAAAAAGTCATATCTCTATTAGAGAGATGGTACAACTAGGTGGTAAATGTAGCATTTTTGTCTAAAGAATGGAATTTGAAAGAAATATGTATTATTCATTTTCATCTAACAACCAAATGAATAAAAAGTCAGTGGGTCTCATAAATTTTGGGTATTGACATATCTGAAAAAATAAAAACATATAGATATCCCATTAATATTGGGGATTGTTTTCCTCACACTCAATCATTTTAATTTCTCATTTAATTTGGGTTAAAGCATGCCTTATGTGTAAAAAGAAATAAGTCATCACATAGGTTCCAAATATTTCATGCCTCTCTTATCTATATAGGGTTTAAAAATTTAGTCTTCTTATCATTTCCATCTATATATTATATTTTTCTCAAAACCTCCAACTCTTTTCTCTCACCAAGATTAGCATCCTAGTCCTACAAGTTGTAAATGGGCATGGGCTAGTTTAAATTCTTTAAGGCCATTTCTAACCGATGGCTGGTCAGATGGCTCGTTTTAGCCCTCCAAGATATTAATATTTTAATTAACAGTACAAGGCCATATTTGCCTCCATCTCCAACCGAGGGCCATAGGGCTCGTTTTAGCCCTGTCACCAAAAACCGTCTCCAACCGAGGGCCAAACATAATTTATTATTTAAATTTAAAAATAACAACAACTTAAATTTAAAAACTACAACTTATATTTAAAAACTACAAATTAAATTTAAAAACAACATTAACTTAAATTTAAAAACTGCAAAAACTTAAATTTAATATCCATAATCAACATCATCTTCATCATCTACCATTGTAAGAGTATAGTCAGAGGTAAACAACTACCGATGGATCATAATTTCTTTTTTTTTTCCCTATCAAAATAGGCCTTACTCATTGGAGTGTAACTTATAGTGTTCCTTTCCATATTCTTATCATCCATCTCTTCATGTATTTGTTTGGCCCGTTCATCATGCCTACGGTTCCTTTCTTCCGCGACAATGGCATTTTGCTCCGCCAATAATCGCAATGAGGCCGCCACTTCCTATTGAGCGGCGTAATCATCATTTGCCTTGCCCTTTTCCTTCAACCTTCGGGTCTTGTTTCGTCCCATAGCCCTAGGTAAGGAACCTTTGTCCGGAGATGGATTTTCTACCCTTGTTTGTTGAATGGTAGGAGATCCATCTTCATCCATATCTACAGATGGGGATGAAGTTCCGAACACCGGTATAGGACCTACTCTATGTTGAGGTGGATCTTCAAATAACACCCACCCTTTACAAATTTCCCAACAACCGTGAAACTGAAAGGGTTTTGAGCTGCCCTCCATATACAATTCCTCCGCTTGGCGTACCTAGAAAATATAATTACAAAAATTAAAGGAAATTAATTTATGAAATTAAATGTAATATAATTAAACATTTAAAATAAACTGTGAAAATACTAACTTCGTCATAGTAATTGGCGCCGCTTTCATGTCTACTTGCGGATGCTAACAATGCTTGAAGAACAACTCTCGTGGTTTTGGGTATTCGGTGGAATGGTGCCTTCGTAGAACTCTAAGTATTTTTTGGACACACGAGTCCAAACACCTTCACTTGTTTGAGAAATCTCACTCACACTATCTTCCAAGACCCATTTATAAGCCCTGCAAAGAGCTTCATCTTCTTTTCGGGTCCAAGCCATACCTTTCATTGCATATGAGGCCATTTGAAAATTATTGAAAAAATTGAAGGAAATATTATTGGAAGAGGTAAAAAAATATAATGTGAAGAATTGAAATAGAATGAAGTGAGATAGTATGGAATGGTGAAAATTATGTAAGAAATTGTGTAGGAATGACTTAGGTATTTATAGGAAAAAAAAGGTTTAAATTCATTAAAAAAAAATTTGAATACAACGGCTAGCTGACTTCAACTAGCCATTGTATTCAAATTTTTGCCTACTATTTGTGTCGGTTATAACCGACACTATTGCTTTTATTCCTGTCGGTTATATCTGACAACATTAGTAAAAATTTTGGGCCAGCCCAGGGCTGGCTGGTTGGCTGGAATGGGCCAGCCAGTTGGTCCTTTGGCCCTTTCAGATTCTGTGTGGCCCACGAGCCATCTGGCCTAGCCCTCGATTGGAAACTATTTTCAATTTTCGACCCTCTAACTCTCTGGACTATTCGGTTGGAGATGACCTAAGAAATAAGCGACTACCCACTTTCTTTTTGCATTCCTAATCTCCTAGTTTTGGTTATAACTTTTGATTTTATTTATTCAGTTCAATCCCACAAGTAAAACAGAATAGCGGAGAAAGAATGCAAGGGAGATCATTTTTTTATTGTTTGTTGAATCACTGCTATACATGACTCATAGCAGCCCACGTCATAGAAAGTTTGCCAATCAAGCATGTGGATATGATCAGCATAGCCTTTGTAGGCACCTTGACCTTACTAGATATGCCCTACTTTTATTTTGGAAGCAAAATGACGATGTTCTCGGGCAGCATGCAGCTGCTAGCATTTGACACAGTGTCTTATATTGTCTATAAATAACCTAGCTAGTACAACTGCCTATAGTTTTATATTTCCCTCTCTTCAAAATTTAATTGGTTACCAAAACTATTCTATATATTTAAAATAAAATAGACCGTTGAAAGAATGCAGCACTTTCAGCAAAGTAATTGGACCTGAATCCTTTACCTCTACTTAGGCTTTTAGCAAACCAAGATTTGGTTTCCTGAATTTCAATAACAACAGAAAATGTTCTCCCTCAATTTCAGGAAATCTTCCCACCATTCACACACTTTTGTGTTTTATATAGAAAATTGTAGAAGCATTTACCTCTGGAGTCTAAGCTAGCCAGACACTGTTTCTTTTGACATGTACATGCATGCATAATGACACTAATATACACAAAATCATTTGACGCTTAAATGTTAGATTATTAATACAAATCACTGAGCCATGTTGATTCTTACTTGAAGATGCGATGTATGTTAGAACTTTGTGAAAGCCAGTTGATGTGAGCGATTTCATGCCACTGATAAAATTAAGTTCTACAATAATTTGATATATAGTTATAATATTATTGATCCTAAAAACTACTAAGCCTACGTGGCGTGTAAATCGAGTAATTAATAAGCTAACTACGTCATTCGGTTGTGTGCGGGGCATGCCAACTCGTCGGCCGAGTTCGGCCAAGGAGTAAAATATGTTGATGTGGCGTTGGGCGCGTTGCTGACTACTTGATCTTGCGACTACGGCCGAGGAAGGAACATGCCTCGGCCTTCGGGTTGTAGAGCCTGAAGACAAGGCTGCTAGTTCTGCGAAGTTCAATTTCGAATTCGGCTTTCAATGTGCCGAATGTAGTAACCTGGTAACACCTCACTTTGCCAAGAAGACTGATGAGATGACCTCTACCAACAAGGACTCGGAAATCCTTGTTGATCGAGACTTGGATAAATAACCAGTCGGACTCGAAGCAGTGTTGTCTATCCAAACTAAAGGTGCTCATCGGTCGGCTGATTCTACGGCTCCAGTACTGTCTATCCAAACTAAATATGTCGCCAGTTGCCCTCACAATGCTGTTTATCTAAACTGAAGATGTGTTGGCAGAAAGAAAGGGGGAGAGGAAAAAATCTCAAGGTTGTTAAGAAGCTTTGCGCAAGGCAATTTGTGTGTTGATTTGAAGAGCTTTTCTGTTACGGAATGCCTTGTACTTATAGAAAACTTGCTTGATATGTCGTACCATCGTAGGATCTGACTCGTGAAACACTATCCTGATGCCAGACGTATCAAAGCACTGACCTTATTCCGCACGTTGCTAATCTGCATGTATTTGAAATTATCCTTGAAATATCTTGAGATAATTCTCATATGCATGTGCATTAATCTTCCATGTGGAAGCCCTATAATTAATGCTCCCTTTTATTGTTTGTCTCATCAGTGCAAACCAATTGCAGCCATTTACCAACAATGTAATCATTATCCTCCATCACCTTTATATCCGTGCATGCATTAATCTTTCTGCCAATTAATATCCATTTGCCAATCAACACCATGTATTAGGACTCTTGACATAATACTCTGATGTTCCAATCTATACGTCTAAATGCCGAGAATCCCAAATCAAATTGAACTATATTGCTCGCTTTCAAGTTGGAGTTATGACTTGTATCCCATTTATCTTGTACAAGAAAATCAAGATAATTCATCCAAAGATACTTACTATGATTAAAAATCATAACATTATCTCTTAACAACAAAATTATCTTAACTTTCTCATCCAACGGTCTAGAACTCTACTCATTCAACAGCCTCAATTGCACGGGTCGATGGCGTTATTTTGGGTCCAAACAAATACACACACGCACGTGAACGATTGTCGATTGACAACATATAACTCTACATGTTAACACGTTCTTAACGTAGATACATCATAGGTAAGACTGAAAATTTTTGAGCAGACAACATACGTGCCAGCTAAATGTTAGGTAACGGAACATAATCTTTCATGTACACAGCACTGTCTTCGGATCGAAGGACACCTGAGGAGGAATCTAGAAAAACTTTAGTTTGATGCTCCGAGTATCCGTACCTACATCGCAACATGTATTGAACAGGATCAATGTTTTAATCCTTTCAGACTTCAGATTATCCAGGTCGTCATAAAAGCTACAGAAGAAACGTATATATACAAAGTGGAGCAGCATGTGCTAAAGCTACAGGTAGTTCACTGCTTCTGCAGAGAGAGGAGAGCCAGCTTCGGAATCCCTTAAAATGTGTAAGAAAAATGTGTAAGGAATGCCACATAACCCTAGATCTTGTCAATCAAACCATCCACACACTTCGTACAGTTTCTCGATGTTTAAACCATAATATAATTAGGGTGTTGTTAATGACAGTGTTAATTAAGTTTAGAATCTTTTGGTGTTATTAAACTAAACCTCTCAAAGATACACACACAGCTGTTGAGAAGATTTTTTGCTTTTTAAGTATGGGGAATAATCCCACTTTATGTTGTTATACGTATTGGTGTTGGCGTGGGGACCAAATTTAAATTAGGAGCTTAATTTATACAAATGGAAGTGACAACCCAAGGGTTTGCCTTCCAATAGCAAAGATTAAAAGATATCTCTCTTTAATCTTTATGGATTTCCTTTTAAGTATTTGAATAATTGAAACTTTTCATCAAACGGGTAAAGAGAAAATTTTATGGGTAAATACACACGTAGTGTGAAATTGTATATCATTTCACGTGTTATATAGTATGAGTGAATTATAAGGTTAATATATCTCACTTATAAGGTGTTAATATAAAAACAAATCAACATATTATAATTTAAATTAAATAATAATGTCACGTGGTTATTTCAAGTACACTAAAAATTTACTTGGTATGCGGGTTGGGTAGATGACTTTGGCCAATTGTCTAACAATTTACGATTGATTGGCCGTTGTCGTTATACTTGGATATGGTGGGGGTGTGAACAAGCAAGTGCTCTTAACTATGATAAAGTTTAAGTAGAGCCTATATAATATACACTTGGTCCTAATCCACCTAAAAATGGCCTAAATTAAGGCGTAATTCAAGGGTTGTTGAAATCAACGTTTGAATTAAGGTATAGTTTAGAGGTTTCTACTAGCGTATTGCTGAGCCATGCGTCAGTAAGAAGTCGGCAGCAGGCGATCAAATTAGGGCACAAAGTTAGAGGGAGAGAGCGTGAGCTAGGCTTTTAGTATGGGAAGAGGGAAACATGCAAGGGTACTGTGTGTGGCATATACAAGACAAACAAACTTGACTGCATTGAGAAGAGACCTTGATCTTGATGACACGCTAATTAATCACACACATCATATCCAATTAAGCAGCTGCTTTATACTTTATAGTTTTCTTTTCGTCTTTTTTTATTTATTTTATTTTATAAAATACTTTAAATATTATGAAAAATGGAATGGTAGACATCAATGGCCAAGGCTTTAGGTAAGTGGGGGCCTAGCTAGCTAGATAGGGTATATGACTTCTAGTTACATCTAATGTGGACTGCATTCTAAAGTGTAACTTTCATGTGAAAACGATTGGTGGGCAATGGTCACTGGACACTAAATTTGTGGAAATAATGTACTGTTAACCCTGGAGTGAACTTTAGTTAGTTGATTACACTTCATGCAATTAAGTTAATTCATTTATAAATATTTATATTTTTCTAATTTTATTTGTAAGTGACGAAGTTAAAATTTTATCATAAATAAATGCGATAAGTAAAGAAACTCCTAATTACACAATTATAGTTTCCTCATCATAAAATGCACCTAGAATACATTTCAGCAAAAACTGAGAATCACACATAATGCAGCTAATACTAAAGATTGTGGTCAAAGTTGAAATGAAGATGAGTGAAAGAAAAGGCATAGTTACTAGGGTCATTTGTCCCTTGAGAAACTAATTAAATTGGAATGATACAAACAATAATAATATGGCCTCTGTGAAAAAATGACACGTATAAATCAAGGTTCATTTGAACCTATTCATCACTTTTACAATATTTGTCACAAAAAGAGAGTTCAATATATAGGCTGAATCCACTCCCTTCGTATAAAACAAATAGTACCTGAAAAATAATGCCATTAGATCAGAGACATCCATGTATTCGTACAATTATTACACGTGAAGGTTTTTTATGTAAGTGTGTCATATATAAGATCTGATTAGCCTGTTAATTCAAGCGGGACCAGTGCATATTCCTTTTGAAAGGGAATAAACTTGATAAAAGTGGTGATTAGACAGATGTAAAAGATGATTCCAGATGCAATATAACGTTATGGATTTTCCTAAATCAAAGGGAATATATTTGATTAGGCCTAACTAATAATTACTGAAAGAAATCTAATTAGTACACAACCATTAGCTGTTTAGCATCTAACTCCAGAGTTGGAAGATGGGAAACAATGGTGGGAATTGTCGGGATAAACATGACACTCATTAGTTTAGTCTTTGTAGATTTGTTTAGTCAAAATAATTATAAAAAAGTTGATTAGTTAATTAAACCCCAAAAAGAAAACAACTCAAAAGTATACAAAGGCATCCCTTCCATGCCATGCGCATGCCAGCTTAGCAGCATCTCTCTCTCTCTTACTTGTCACTAGGGTTTCATCCTTATCCTTAATTACCAAATCTTTACTTTAATCCAAACTAACCGTAGTAAACTTAGCAGCCTTATCTTTTCCAAATCCTTCTTTTAATTGTATCTCTTAATTTTATCTTGCTTCAAAGAGGAGCAACTGATCGAATAAATTAGCAATTCACACCTTTAGAGCACTTTCACATTTCATTAACCAAATGAAGAAAATTCGTATATGTCACAACTCTATTGGCCAACAAAAACTAAACCCTATTAACCATATAGCAACAAGAACATGCGTGCGCCAACAGTTATGTTCACAAATATCGAACCCAATCAATGACAACTCTTGACTTTGGCAACCAAACCAACCAAATTTGTAATTACAAGCTTTCCCTATCAACCCTTTTGCATCAAAGGTTAAAAAATGGGGTCCAAGTTTTGTATAGAAAACGTTACACGTGTCACACAACTAGGCAGTCTTTATCAGAGTGACACTAGTAGCTAGGTCACAGTTATTTCCTTCATTAATTCTTCCACCACTATAGGAATGACTCGAAATCCTTCAAGTTTCTTTGAAAAAATTTTGACAGAGAGAAAACTCACATTCACTGCATATACATATGTCAGTTGAACTGTAAGTTCCATTCACTGAATGTAGTCCAAGTAGAAAACCCACAAACATGCAAATCAGTCGTGCATGCGTATGGAGATTAATTTCGTTTGTTGATACATTAGCGACACCACATGCATCAATGATTATAATCAGCAATGTGTGTAACCCTAACTAGGACTGCTCTAACTAACCATTACATTTACGTAAGTCAGTTAAACAATTGCATTCAAAGAAGATAAGCATCATCATATAGAATGAGCATAAGAAGAAACGCATGCATTCCACGATTGTGTTTCTTTATTCAGTCATAGCTTAGTTTTTTTCCACAATTAGGGCTATAATATATCAAACATAAATCCACAACTAGGACTAATTAAGAAAAAAAATTAAAGGGTTTGTTAATCAAGTGTAAGAAGTGCGTGGTACAAATATGGCGGCTAGTGTAGTATTGGTAATTTACTGCTGAATTATATGATATTAACGTGGACATCTGATTCCTGATTGGTAGGCAGGTTTGTGAATTAGGTCTCCTGCGCATGAGAGAGTTACACGTGGGTGGATAGAATATGTGGTCCCTTGAAAACCCTAAAGCAAACCCTAGGGGTTTTGACACGTGTAAAAGCCTCTTGTTGCTCCCCATGTGCTCCTTTGGCCACTTAACCACACTTTGAAAGCTGCCTGCCATAGCCAAAAGTCCATCCGACCTTGCTAGCTATATGGCTCTGAGCCGACTAAAGCTTAAGGGTACTTTGTCCTATTGACCAAGGACAATTGGCCTGTCAATCACTTCTTGCTCCCTCCTTAGTTTTCCCTCTTTCATTATTAACATTACGTTTGTATGATTTTACCTGCTCCGAGTTTTATATATCGAGTGCTTACAACGTCGGAGTGAGAACTACGCAAGTAAAAGGGATATGCTCTCTTTCGACATAGTTTTGCAAAAACGTATGTGATATGTAATATGTTTATGTTAGTAAATTGTTATTTCAAACTTTTGATCAAGGTAAATTCATAATAAGCTAGTTATACTCATAACCTAACACCATGAGTGCTTATTTGATGATATAAGTATGGTTAGTAAACATTACTCAATATCGAGCCAAGCAATTAAACGAGTCTTTGACATTATTCTATATCAAATAGATAATGATAATGTATACTATGGTTGCTTCAAACTTCAAAGTATCTTTGAGTCTACTCAATAGGAAGTACATTTTAACTAATCTTAGTAATTGGGTGATATAATTCATTCAAATCGTTCTCACGCGGTGCCTCTACTTACACCATATGGAATTGTGGATATGATATATCCAATCCAGCTAAAATGCTAAAGCGTGGATTCTTTTACTTGTGCTATCAGATTTAAGGTCATGATTCCATCACTAATGAGGATATAATTAATATGGGGATCAGATTTTATTGTCATTTATAATTATAAAAAAAAAAAACTACAATAGCAACCAAATATCGATATGGATTTTCCTTTGCATTTTCTTGTTTCTTTTGTACATTTATTTTTATTGTAAACATTTTTTCTTCATAATTCCGATATGAACTTTATCTGTACTACCTAATTTTTAGAATGAAAACTTGTACATGAGCTAATAAGGAGTTGAATCACCCATCATATCACAAATTAATGCTGTACAAAAACAACAATTTTATTCATGATATCGGAGCTTTCTACTTCCCTTACACTTTTTGAAAGAAAAACCGCAGGTGATTGATGCAAACAACATATCAAGAAGACTTCCGTTTTGCTGTGGGACCTATTAGGTTATCTTTGACATTTTTCTTTCAGGTCCTTCGTGGATTCAACAAACGCATAACCTTTTCAAGGACAGACATGCATAGTGGCTTTTGGAGTGCAGATTTCTCGTTCATACTTCATACATGAATGTTACCGGAAATTTTGATCAAGCTAAGCCATGCCACATATTTCCCCATGCCCTTGTGAGCTGTGACCACTCAGTCGTTTCATCATCATCCAGTCGGACATTTATGTAAAGATGGAAAACCGTGGGAGAAAAAAGGAAAGTAAATGGATGAGAAAGTGACTCTGCTGGTTGTTTGATTGTGCGGGCGACAGGGAAAATGTTGTTGCTTTCTCTTTGTAATTCAGTATCTTCAAAACAAACACCAGATAAAACAGAGAACCTGAAAAGATAAATAAATTTAAATTTTTGTCTCTTCCTGTGTTTTCTCTCTTTCATTGTTATTTAGGTTATTAATTCTAAAGATTTAATAACATGATGGGAAAAAAGCTCATTTGATGAATTGTTTTAGAGACATATGCACTATTTTGGAGATATAACCCTAATTTTAGATATCCTAAATGTGATCAGTATTCTATGACTGAGGTAGTTACTAGGATTGACTCCTACATGAGTTTTACAAATGAGTAATGTTAGGGAAATCATGTATTTAAATTAAATTTTGTAAATCATATGATATAGTTGTTATAATTATATTATTATTTTATTGTTTTATTGTTGATTAACATGTTTATTTTCTATCAATGACATATTATATAATTTACATATTTGGTCTAAAAAGTTGATCACTCTAACATTTTCCGGATGTATCATGAGTCATGTTGGGAAAAAGAATTAGTATAAGATTACTTGGGCTCTAATTGAAGCATTTACAATAAAAAAAAATTCTATTTTAAATTTTGTACAGATTCCCATAAATATTAAAACAAATCGTGTGTCAAGTGTTAAGAAAGTGCGAGTGTTAAAGAAAAAACGTCAACACTGACGACATCTTTAGTGGCCACTGGCCATCAATTTCCTCCAACCTCCCCACAATTATTTTATTAACCTCCCTTAGTACTTTATGGTTCTTAATGTAATAAGATAAAAAAAAGGTGTGCTATCCACACATCCAATTTTACATCTCACACACCTCTTGATAATTTCTGTCCGTTGATATTTTTCAATTCATCTGATCGGACGATAAAAAATTAAAAATGTATGTGAGAAGTAAAATAAGATGTGTGGATATCACACACCTAAAAAAAAGGGGGCTCCAAGCTTTTTCTATGTTATTTACATGCTTGTTAAGCAAACACAAAACACTCTAAGATGCTTGCATTTTCACGGTTTCACCCATCTCGAGCCACGCATGACCTACTAGTTTACTAATGTATATATAAAGCCTAAGCTAATTAAGCTAAAGCTAATTGAGTGTGGCTTGGCTAAAACTGACATAGAAAGAGGAGATTTTACCACCCAATTGGACTACAAAAGTGAATTGCAAGTCCAAATCCATAGGCCAACTACACTACATTGTTTATTGACTTCGAGGTGGTCAGGTTTGGGATCCCAACCTAACCGGATTTACAAAGTTTGTGCGTGGTTAGGGGTTTTTAACTTTTTCTTTCATACCATAATTGCCCTATCCGTTTTTGGTTAATCACCAAATTAGGAACCCTAAATCAACCATTGGTCACAGGCGGGTTACACTTCCACCAAAATAAGCATCCTAATTTGGCGTTTTAGTGTATATAATTTTCTGTTTTTGTTATAGTGATATTTATTTTAACTTGTAAGTAAGAGATTTTAGATTTGATTTTTGTCAAAGACGAATTTGATCTAAATTATTGCTGATCTATTGTAAAATTAAGCTCACTCCCTCCCCCTAAATGTAAATAATACCATTTATTAAAAAAAAAATCTATTATTGTATCAAATTCAATCATGGCCATCAAAACCTAGATGCATCTTCACGTTTGTAGGGTGAATATGGAACCAAGTTTTAAAGATTATGTTTTTTCTTTCCTATTTTTTAATCTAATACGCGGTTAGCTTTGCATGTATGTTTTTACCAATTTGCCCTTTAATGCATAAGTGACGAAGAAAGAACTCCAACAACGTGATGCATGACTAGCACATCCCCATGTTTTTCTACATAGTTAAGGACATTACTGTAAAACACCTTTTACTGTAAAACAAATTAAAGCTTGAAAGGATGTATGACTCACTCACAGAGAAAACTTTTCCTTATAAATAAGGTCCATGCGTTGCATCCCAAGCCATTCAACTTCAACACATTTGTTTCTTGAGAGAGTGAGAGGTAGAGAAAAATTAAGAGAGTTGCAGAGAGAGTGACAGAACTAGCTAGCCATAGGAAATTAGGAAGCATGACAACCAACAGCCACCAAATTGTTGAAGACGATCATCAGATGCTACTGATCTCTCACTTGTACTCGGCCTCTGATGTCTACACTCAAATTGTACCCCCCCAAGGTTTGTACTTCAAAAGCATACAAACTTTTTCTAATTTTCCTTTCCTCTTGTTTATGAGAGTTCTTTGATAACGATTGCAGTTCTTAGTCTGAAAACCAAATTCTTAAAGCTACTTTGTTTTTTTAATTTCAAATTTGGCTTGAAATCAGTTTACATTTTTACAAAAGCTAAAAACTGAAAACACAATTACCAAACAAATTTTTGGTTTAAAAAAAATAGTTAAAACAAAACATGTCATTGAAGTGGTTATTAAACTGCTCCTTAATTAATATTTTAACTTTATTTTATTTTATTTTTATTATGCTTAGGAGCCTCAAAGCCGGCAAGACGACGTCGCAGGAAGAGCAAAGGTGGAGAAGCTGGTGGTGTTGGGCTTAAGAAGAGGAAGCTCACAGCTGAACAAGTAGACCTTCTTGAGCTCAATTTTGGCAACGAACACAAACTGGAGTCTGAGAAGAAAGACAGGCTTGCTTCTGACCTGGGTCTTGATCCTCGTCAAGTTGCTGTTTGGTTCCAAAACCGTAGGGCTCGTTGGAAGAACAAGAAGTTGGAGGAAGAGTACTCAACCTTAAAGAAAGAAAATGAAATAACTGTTGCTGAGAAATGTAGACTTGAATCCGAGGTAATTCATCTCTCTCTCTCTCTCTCTCTCTCTCTCTCTCTCTCTGTGCATATGTTATTTGCTTAAGTGAGTTTTACATCACTGACCTTGTTGGGTTTAGTTTACTTTCTAAAGAAATCGAGGAAAAGTGAACTATAAACTATATAGAAAGTATAATTTACAACTATATATTGTTCAGGATTCAAAGCAAGCATAGCATTTGAATTTTACCATTTTAGTTTTCATTTGGTTTCTTGGTAAGCCAATCAAGGTGGGTTAAAAGTAGATTATATTTTTGTTTGGGGGGTTGATGAGCATTCTTTCTTTTTATTTAACTATTCAGTATTTCATTTCTTAAATATATATAGTTTAATTTAGTAGTTTGAGATATCACACTACTTTTGTTTTTATACTAGTGACAGGGAGGAGAGAAAAATTATACTAAAAAACTTCCAGTACAAGGGTAAATACTTTGTTAGAAAGGGTTTCCAAGAAAATATCACACCAAAGTTGTTGGCTCGTAGTTATGTCTTACTCTTTTCCCTTGGAAAGGAAAATTAGAAAACTTAGATAAAAATTGAAAGGACAAGGTGCATGCACCAGGGCCACCACATAGGCACAACACGAACATGCATGATCTGTAGGCTCAAAGAATTGTTGGGTTTGGAGAGTAGGGCATGTACGAATACGTTGTCACATTAATATTTCGTGTCATACAAGTTGCTCTGATTTTGGCATAGAAAACACATAAAGAGTTTTCTTTTTCTGGGGTTGGGGGGTGGGGAGGGGGGATGGACAAAACACATCTTGCTGCCATCTCATTAGACAGCAAAAGACTCTTCTTCCAGCTCTCATGGGACGTCCGTACAATCTTGTTTAAGGTGGTTGGTGTTGGTCCATTAGGGCCTCGCCGTGACTCATTTGGGGAACATCAGGTGACCACATTTGGTCGACATTGACATTGAGTACATGTTTTATAAACACACAACTTGAATATATATATAGTCTCATGCATAACTTTTTAAACCATTGATATGCAGATGTCGAAGCTCAAGGATCAACTCTCGGAGGCTGAGAAGGAGATCCAACGGCTCTTGCAGCGGGTCGATCACGGCGGCTCCAGCAACAGTCCGAGCTCCTCGCTCTCCATGGAAGCCATTGATCCTCCATTTTTAGGAGAATTTGGGGTGGAAGAGTACGATGATGTTTTTTACATGCCCCAGAACAATTACATTCATGGCATGGAATGGATGAACCTGTATATGTGAATCTGGATCCATTTAGAACTTTGTAGATAGTAACAAGCTAATGTAAATCGTTATCTTCCTCTATGTAGTGTTTAGTGTGCTTAACTAGGAATTTGGAAATTAATTAATGTACTAATTAGTAATATAATAACTTGCCTATCGACTGGAAGTGAGCTGATTAATTTAGTTAATGACCTTCATTAATCTTTTAATATGATATAAGTACAACTTGTGCATGCCTTAAAAACCAATGCGATCATTTATTTTGTCCAAGAATCCATGGCGTGCGCAATAACCCTCTTCTCTATTTAAATCAGTGCCAATCGTTAACCTTAATTAGATTGATCCCCGGCCCTCAACGTCTCTCGGTTAAGCATAATTTAAATCATTATACGATCATGTGGACTAAGTATTCAGTACACCACCAGAAATTAATATTTTCCCTACAAATATAATCATCGAACCTAGAAGAATACAATAAAGCACAATTGAAGATTGAGGATATGTTGGAGGAAAAGCCACAGCACCGAAAGAAGTATGGGACACCTTTGCCACACTCTTTTAAAAAAGAAACGATACAAGGCTACAACTTAACGAGCTGTTATTAGTGGCACAACAGAACATGATTACTCAGTATTCTCAGAAGGTAAAGTCCATATGCTGTGAAGAAACTTTTTTGCTACGGTCAGGGGCAAGAGTGGAGTCGAACCAGATGGCCAAGTGTTTTTAGTTATATAGTGCATACTGATACAAATATTTTCAACTGTAGCAGAGTTGCTAGCTCTTCTCCAACAAACTATTAAAGGAGCACTTTATACGTGATACAATAAAAATCTCTCGAACGTCTCTAAAAAAAGTGAATAATATATGTGTGGCGGGTATTACCTGTTCTAGCCTAATATCTCATTCAGGTTGAATTGGCCTAGCTACACCGACTTGACTAATGACTTTGACTTTTGAATGTTCTTCCATGACTTGGCTCATTGCACTGCTGATGAAGGAATTATTGATGTATTAAAACCTCCGACAATCTGAAGGGTCTTGGAATTTAGAACACTACTTCGGATTGTATTGGAATTGAGTGGTGAATCGCTCTGCAGAAACAATCGAAAGCTGATCGAGATCACGGGGTACGTTTTTTAAAAACAATTTCCCGTTTGTTACTTTTCTTAAATAATTTAGTTGATGCATTTGAGGGCTTGGAATTCTGCCTTCAGGTTGATTTATCAATGTCTTCTGATCGTGTTGCCGATGCTGCTGAACTACTCTTGCGCCTTCAAATTTTTGGATTCAGCCAACTATCTGCTAGTGATCAGCTACAGAAGATGGAAGAAGTGCGTAATAAACTAGTTTATCAGGGTGTTCCAGTGCTCGAGCTACTCCCCGAAGAAAGCGAGGAGGACTTGAGAGTTAGAACATTTACAGAGCTATTCAAGAAACTTCCCTTCCATGAGCATGAACTTTTCCTTTCCAAAGTTATAAAGAAATTCAAGCGCGAAAGGCAATTTGGTGAGCTGATTTCTTGGTTCAGTACTCAACTAGATTCCAATGAACAACACGAAGTGATTGGTAAATTGTTAACGTCACAGCTGATTATGACGAAACCAATGATGAAGATGCCATAGTCGGAAGATTTTCACAGCTGTCGAGAGATTATACCGACTATGTTCATAAGGTTCTTGCCCCCTGCATGGAAGAACATAGAAAGAAACGAAAAGATAAACAGAAGACAGCCGAAGAGAAAACTAGTTCGGATTGGCAATCCCGTTTTGCTGAGTTTTACTTGGGTTTCTCAATTGTTTGGTTCAAGGGACAAAGCGTGGATAATCAGAGATGTTTGATAGAACATCCAAACTCTGGTACTGTTAGTAGAATAATTGATCAGATACTCCTCGGCGAGAGTGAGGAGGATTTCAGACTCAGAAAATTCTCAGAGCTTCTGTGTACGAAAGCACTTCCCTTTGGTATTCAAGCGCGTTTGGTTGACACTGTCGAAAAGGAACTGCATGAACGAACATCTCTTCCTCGTGGGACAAACCTTAGAACAGAAGTTTCTGGCCATGCTGCTAGTGAACTAATATCTCATCTCTTAACTTTTGGATTTAACCTACTATCCGCCACTGATCAACAACGGAAAATTGAAGAAATCTCCCGTAAAGCTGGTGGAAAGGTTGAGATTATTGAAAGACTTGCGGAAGAAAGAAAGATTTCAGAATTAGAACGTTCACAAGACAAGTTCACAAAGTTACGTTCTTTACTCGAGCTGATTTGCTCTCCGAAGTTTCAAACAAATATTTCTGTGAAAGAAAGTTGCATGACTTGACTCTTTTGTTCGAGCAACTAGGCTCCAACGATCGGAAAAATCTGATAGAACAACTGTTTGATTGGTTAATGGAAACTTACTATTCAAGCAAATATATCAAAGGTGTCATAATGGAGAAACACTCCAACGAGAGTGAGGAGGATTTCAGGCTCAGAAGATTTATAAAGCTATATACTACGCATCCTTCCCTTTGGGATCGCAACGAAGTTGCGAAGTGGGATCACAAGTATGCTGCAAACATCCTGTAATAGAGAGAGGAAGCAAATAAAACATGACGGTATGTCAGTATCACACAATAATTTCTCCTCATGATATGCTGAATTTTACCTTGGTTTGTCGATTATTTGGTTCAAGATGCACCAACGAACAAAGAAACCCCATTCAAGTACTTCTCGGTGAAGCTGAAGAAGGTGACACAATACAGAAACTTCGCGGTGAGAATGAGGAGGATTTCAGACTCCAAAGATTCAACGAGTCGTTTAAACAACTTCAAGTCAGCTCCCAAGAGTATATCGTTAAATATATTCTGAAAACGTTACTGGATAATATCCTTGAATATTGCAAGTTCGTTCCAAGTGCTGAGGCGGCATACGCTTCTACCTACTAGTTTGAAGAAGATCTTCCCTTTGTTCATGAATTCATGAAGGTCAAAACTCCAAATCTAAGGGGAGGAGGAGCAACCGCTCAAGGAGGCGGAACAACCGCAATTACACAAGGAAGTCAGGGACAAGTCAACAGTCGGGTCGATGATTTGCAACAATGCACGAGTAAAGAAATCTTCAAACCATAGAACTACGTACAAATTAAGGCAAACTTTACTACTGCACCAAATTCCAACACATGCAGTTGCTTCAAGCTGATTTTACAATTTACATGTACCTTGGTTTTGTATCTGTTTACTGCTCTAATGAAATTAGTTTCACTATAAAAATGGTTCCTCCTTAGCAATGTCCTAATTGCTTAATTAGTGTTTTTATTAATATGATTAAAAAAATCTTAGTAAAGCTTGCAGTATAACCCCAGCATCTTACCTCTTTTCTTCACTCACATCGAACCCTTCCTCCTTGTCCTAAACATGGATTTATGAGGTACTACTAGGCCCAAACGCCATTACCAACTAATTAATTATACAACACCTGCAAATTAAAGCAAAAATATGATAGGTAAGACCTGATACAAGTAATAATGTCATAGAGTTGCAACTCCAAAGACCCAAATTAGATAGTGTAAGTTATTAGCATCAGTTTCGTGTAGTCATGTGCGAGCGCGTGACGAAATGTCAACTACAAATGTGTTTACATGATTCAATAGTTGGCAGTTAGCACCGAAGCTTAATGAACCACTAAAGTAAGCATGTTTTAATTGCGTCAAGCAAAAATTACACGTCCACACAAGACTAACACTAGCAGTATATGTCACCAGTCACACCATGTTTTATTTACAAGAAAGGCAAAGAAGAACAATTTACCTACAGACTTAATTTGATATTATCCGTACATCCAAATGTAGGTGGAATCATACCATGCAGTGGTTAAACTAATCAATATGTATTACTGTGTAAACATATCACCATCTGCACAAAATTTAAAAGAAAGGCAAATTGGCAGTTATATCATCCCATATTATTATTGTGAGTAATGAGTAACATCCAATTTCCTCTCATATATACCAGCCACGACATGGCCCAACATGTTCCCAGTACATTATTGTTCATCTCAAATTATTTAATTAGAACAAAAATTTAATGTCTTTTTCACGACATTCAGTCATTCACACACAAAGTTCTCTAGCAAAAATGCGACCTACTTTAGCAACAACGTAAGCTACATATGTTTTATTTTTATTTTGGTTTCCTGCTGAACATTATAATGTTGACCTACACTGCCTTGGTTTAGTAAATTTGTTATTTGAAAATAGAACTTATTTCTGTTCCCGAAATAATTTCTCTAGCAAAAATACAAGATGTGTTCCCGAAACATCCAACCATTCACAAACAACTACTTGTGGCAAAAAATTAGTATGACACCAGGGCGCATACAAATATTCATTCACATACTACGTACATTTGATTCAAAATTGGTATAATAACCAGCACATACATAATTTTCATTAACGTAAGACATATTTGTGACCCAAAATTGAAATACTAATTAGCACATGCAAGGCTTTCATTCAAGTACGACGTATATATGAACCAATATTAGTATACTAATCAGCGCATACAAACTTTCATTCACGTTCGACGTATGTATGAACCAAAATTGGTATAATAATCGGCAAATATAATGCTTTCATTAACATAAATCATGTGTACAAACTATAACTAATAACAAATCGGTACATACAAAACTTTTATTAACGTTGGTGGTACATACAATCATCAATTAGAATAATCAGAGCACATACAAAGCTTTCGTTCACGTACAACGTACCCAAAAACCAAAATGGTATGCCAGTATGTAATTATTTCTGAAATTTAAAATATGGTTGGCGCACACCCCTGAACTTCCATTTTTCCTCGAAATTTCCATGAGTAAAATACCGGCCCCAAGTCTTATCCAGCGTAACCGAAAACAGAAAGAAACGGGGCTGGACCCTGTCGACGCGGCAACCTGAAACCCAACCCCACGCGACGGCCCCGTACCGAATCGAAGCTCCCGAAATTTAATTATTTAATTTTTTGCCCAAAAATGCAGGAAAAGTTCGCTAAGCTTTCCCTCGCATTTCTCGCACAGCATTTAAATGGACACATAATTTTTCCATTTATATGATTTTCGGGTGTTAATTTTTCGACTATATAATTTGGTTTTTAATTCTCCCAAAAACCCACTTTATTGGACTCTGTCTTTATCGCTTCCTTTCTCTCTCCAACTCTCTTTGAGCAAAATGCAAATAGCAGCCGAAGTAGTACTGGGGGTGTCACCAATGGAGGGAGAGGAAAGCGTGTTCATCGACCTGTACACGAAAGACCCTGCTGAAAACACAGGAAGCGGCGGCGAGGGGAAGGGAGCTGCGGCGGGGAAGGCCAGCTCCGCCTTCAAATTCGACCCCAGCTTTCTGATTGACCCGAGCTGCATCAAGATTGGTTCTGTGCTCGGAGAAGGGCGTGGAGCTATTGTTTATGAGGGATTGTGGGTCCCATTAACACTTTTCTTCTCTGTATCTGTTTGCTTTGTGTTATTTTTATCCTTGGGTTTTTGCTTCTTGATTTAGGTTGCTCACATTGTTTGTATGTTCTTGAATTGTGGTGCTTTTTTCGGTGCTGGTTTGTTTGAGTTGGTGTTTTTGCTTTGCTTTGGTGTTTGAGTTGTGTTAGTCTTCAAAATCGGGGTTTTTTTTCCTTTCGTTAAACCCTTTTGAAGGTTTATGATGATTTCTGGGTTTACGGTGGCAAGTGTTGATTTTTATTTCACTGAACACTATCTATATCAGGATTTCTTTTTCCATCCATGGCAAAGGATCAAGCTTGACAATTTTCCGGCTTAGCGAGTGTGGGAAGAGCCCTTTAAAAAAATTTCATTTTTGCAGGTGAGCCAGATGCCGAGTCTACCTCTGCCAAGTTCCTCTTTCTAGGCGATCTTGGAGTTGTGGTTCTCATAATTGATAAACCCTTTTCAAGTTGAAAGTGAATCTTAGGTTTTTGAGTTGAAGTCTCTGCCATGGTACATTTGTCGTATAATGTTAATGTGGAATCATTTTGAATCTTCATTAAATTTTGAACTGGAGGGTTCCTTCAGGGAGTGATCTTGTATCAATGTTTATTAGATTTTGATTACGGTCTTTACTAGGAGAACACATATAAAGTATAGCATTGATGATAATCGTTACTGAGAGTGATCATTGGCCTTTAACTGCTTTCGATAAATGCTCCAAAGTTGATCTGATCACTCTGGATTTTGGAGTACATTTATTATTAAGCTTAGAAGGGATAAAATTTTCGTAAATGTAGATTCGACTGATCGCGATTGTGAATGCTTCAAAATCGGATGTTGACATTCTGCATTTGGAGTCTATTCATTTGTTAGCATAAGAGGGTTTACTGTTTAGGATGGATAGAAAATTTCGTTATGATAGGTTCGGTTTAGTTGTAATTGTCCAATAGCGGGCGAGTCCTCCCATATTTGTCTGCAAGAAATCAGGCTGTTGCGACTAGTGAGTCTTATGTATGAGTTCTTTAATGAATTACTCTAGTGATAGTACATTAGATAGGGAGATACATAATTATGTGTTGTAGGTTGCAAATGGGAAATCATTGGTTATATATGGCAGGTAATCTCCCTGTTTTAATTTGGAGGCACTGCACTCTTTACGTTTCAGTAGCCTGGGGATTGGGAGATGGGGTGGTGAGGGGGGTCCTAGAAGCCATTGGTTCGATTGTCCCTTTAATCATTTAGATCATCCACATTGTTCCTTTACTCCTCTGGATCGTATAGCTTTTTTTCGTTTAATTCTTTGGATCACCTGATTACTAGGGTACACCTAAGCATATACAGTGGAACTGTTTAAACATAGATCCTTTTTTGTATTTTTCTTTCTCACATTTGAACTCCTCTCAGGATAAAAACGTTTTCTTACCCCTTCACGAGATTATCACCGTTTGGCTTGGTGGTCTTCAAGGATGTAATAATCAGTTAAGGAGACCAGATTACCGTTGGATTTTTAAGTTTAGATATAAAAATTGGTAAAGAAACCAACAGTTTTAGGAACGTCAAGGACAGAGAGAATTATAGTCTGATATTTGGACTTTGGTGATGTGATATCAGTTGAGACCAGATTATTCTTTACAGTATCAGATTTAGATATAAAGACATGTTGGAGAATCAACAGGTTTAGGGCAAGTCTTCTGAACAGGTGGAAAATGAGAGAGGGTCGAAGAGAATTGGGAAGTGTAGTGTTTGCAAGGTTAGTGTAATTTATGCATGAAAAGACAATAATATAGCTGTCAGGGTAATTATTTTGAATCATATAAGTGAAGTTGCCCTACGTTGATCGGAATGTAAAAGAAGGATATCTTTAGATGTTTTTTCCTTGTCCAGGCCTTTTCAAAGATTCATTGACATGGTTTATTTCCTAGTTATCCTATTTATTATACCTGAAGGTTAATTCCTGGGCAAGCAAGAAGTCCGGCGTAGATGTCATTTACAGAAACTTTATCTCTTTGTTGCCATGCATGAAAAGCATTAATGATCAATGGCAACATTAGATGTTTGAGGCAGGGTTAATTTTGTGAAATCTATTAATATGAGATGACATCTTACTTGTATGCTAAATGTAATAAATCGATCATATGTTCTTTTTGTGTATATAAGTCATAATCTATGTGTTGTTCTATGCTGAGGAATTTTATGTCCTGGATTTTAGACTGCTGAAGCTTTTGAAATTATGTTTCTAGGTACCAATCCAAGCCTGTTGCTGTAAAAATTATACGGCCACCCAAAACAAAATATGTTAGTCTTGATCGTCAAGAAAAGTTTCACCGGGAAGTATCAATGCTTTCGAAGGTGAAACATGACAATATTGTCAAGGTATGGTGCCCATTCCTCTTATTTCTTCTTATTAATATATTATCTACCCTCGTCATTTCTGGGAAATCATTCTCCCTTTTGCAAGGGACTTTTCTTTTGTCTGGTATGAGTTCTATACTATTCTTAGTTTTGGTTTAGAATAATATCCTTATGCAAATTGACCTTTGGTTTCAAGAAATATATTTCTTCAATTTATATCCAGGTCAGATGAAATTGTGGCCTGAGCAAATGAAATCACTGCGCTTCTGTTCCTAAATTAGTATTCAATTTATGATCCTGTTAACTTCAGCAAGCTGGTTGCACAAGTAATTTAAACTATGATGGATGTAGCTCCATTTAAGGAATAAGATTTTAAGTTTTTGGTTTTTATATCTTTCAGTTTTACTATCCTTCACCCTCTAAATGTATCTAGATTCGTATCAGCGTAGTGTATTCAATCAGTTTATAATACTCATTTTTCTGATGTGTATATTTTCATGGTCAATGCCCCTAGTGCATATACTCATAAAAGTCAATGCTCTGAAACAGTTCGTAGGCGCATGCTTTGAACCTTCGATGATAATTCTTACTGAGCTTCTGAGAGGAGGTAACCTCCAGAAGTACCTATGGGAAAGGCGCCCCGGAACACCTGATCTCAAGTGTTCAATAAGTTTTGCAATGGATGTCTGTCGAGCTATGGAATACTTGCATGCAAATGGCATCATCCACCGTGACCTGAAACCAGGTTATTTTTCATTTTCCTTGTCCTTCCCTTTTGTTCTAGTTGTTTTAGTTTACTTTGAAAAGAGGACCAATTGATCAGGCGTTTCGCTTGGCTACATGTCCCACTTATAAGTTATAACTGTAAATGAGTTCATTTGTTGATCCACAAAAACATTTACTCATTTTTAGTTTTGAACATTTGCTAGAAATGCATTGGTAAATTCATCGTGTTTTCTTTTGGTTTTGCATACTCATCTCAGTTCTAATTCTTGAACGTTAGGGTTGAAACATCATTTACCAGAGGAATTTAGTTCTAACTGATACTCTTCTTTTTTTTCCCCAGCCAACCTGCTTCTTACAGAAGACCTGAACATGATAAAGGTGGCCGACTTTGGCCACGCTAGAGAAGAAATATCCGGGGCCATGACCTCGGAGGCGGGCACTTACAGATGGATGGCTCCCGAGGTGCACTTTTTTTAGTTGTTCTTCCTTCATTATTCATGCATATACTGCAAAATATATATACACACACACGTAGTCGCGCACACATATGTATATTCATAATATGGCTAATTTTATTTTCTTATTATCTGAATAGCTATTCAGCACAGAGCCAGTTCCAAAAGGATCAAAGAAGGAATACGATCACAAGGCTGACGTGTACAGCTTCTCAATAGTTCTATGGGAACTGATCATAAACCAAACTCCTTTCTCCGGACGGACTAATATAATAGTTGCATATGCAGCGGCGAACGTAAGTCCTACGAATGACATTCAAACAGAAACGGATAGAACAGAAACCCGAAAATCTATCCAATAGCTTTTGAAAGTCCTTGAATGCTTCATATCTATTATCTTTTAAATTTTTGTTGACTTCTATTTTATGGTGCTTGATTATTTTGAGCTGCCGTGACATGACTAACCACATTGTATGCTAGCTGACGCTTTGGATTGAATTTTTTTTGAGTTTGAGTTTGATTTTGCTGGGGATGGACTGATTGTAACATGAAAAAACTATTTTCTGAAGTTAAATGACTGTTGGTGGATGACTTCCCTTCGTGCTTTCAGAAAATACGGCCAGAGCTGGACGACATTCCTCAAGATCTCATTCCGCTCCTGGAGTCCTGTTGGGCCGACGACCCAAAGATCCGACCTGAGTTCATGGAGATCACAAGCCATCTTTCCAACTACCACAAACAACTGTGTGCGGCTGAGTTGGAACCTCCAGCAGTCAATGTGCCGGAATCTGAACCTCAAGAGAGCAACGTGAAGGAAGAAGAGCCTCCCAGAGTCCATGCGAATGACAAGTCCGAAGAGAAAAAGAAAGTTAAAAAGCGAAAGAAGTGCAGATCAAGTTTCTTCTTCTTTTGCTGTCGACCTGTAGCGGTGCATGAGTGATCGGTTATTCGCTAAAGTTTTGTAGGATACACAGTAGAACCACAGGTATAGAGATTAGGGTAGACACAGCCAGGGATTCTGAGCTGAACCGTTGTTCTGTAACTTGTGTTACAAGCAACTGTACAGATACATCGTGGTAGGAGCCCCGTAGAATATTATTAGATAGAGAGTAGGATACAAAGCTTTGAAAGAAACAAAAATGAAGTTTGTAGTTGTTTTGGCAGTTGGATATTTCTCCGAAGCTGGCTTGCTTCTCAAGCAATCTCAGATTTTGGTAATGAATTGTTAATGTGATCAGTCACAGTGACTCTTCTTTTCTGATGGTTGAATTAATGGTTATGATGAAATTATTTCACTTTCTTGTCGGTGTCCAAATTTTGGGTGGAAAGTAGGGTTTCAGATAAGGATTTTGTTTCCCTTTTTTTGTGGGCGGCTTAGTGGTGTTATCTTATAAGTTGACTAACTCATCACATGATTTTATTGTGAATTTTGTAAAGACCTATTTTGGGCATCCAAATGACTTAAGAGTTCAAAATGTTTTCAGAAGTAGACTTTATAAGGTAAAGAAGATACACAAGCGTTTGCACGTATTTAGTGATTGTGTATGATACGAACATGGTAGATGAAATATCATGTATGATATGAAAACAGAAAGATAGAGTATCGTGCATCGTATGTATTGTATGGAAGTAGAAAGATAGAGTATCGTGAATGGTACCAAAAAAAAAAAAAAAAAAAAGGGAGTGTCAAATTCGTAATTAGAATGTTATCCTAATAGGCCAATGCACACTGTGTGGCATGCTAAAATGTTGAGGATGGATTAAATTGCAAGTTACTGCTCTATAATGGGCTAGAATATAATGACCCATTTCTAGGCTTAACCCTAGTTCCAGACCCAGAAGTGGCTTTGAGTTCAAGAATCCAACTCAAAATCCAAACTGGGGGGCCATTTTGAAACCGACCCAACAATTGAATTCAGAAAACGTGTGCGTTGGGAGTAGAAAGTCCCTGACACTTGTTATAATTTGATTGAATTCAATACAATACAACACAATACATCGTTATATTATATGCTATGCGTAGGAATAAATATCGATCATGTTTATGTTTACGCACTTATAATTGTGTCATGTTCGTATATGAACACGAGTTGATCAACACATATATCAATCCAACAATACAATAATCATATTTTACACACAAAAATTGAGAAGTTATTAGTCAAACAATTGTAATCAAGCTATGACAGTTCTTAGATCTTATATTCGTGCAAGTTTTGAGTCATATAAGATGTCAATTAGCGTCTGAAGTACGAAAATGTGCCAACAATTTTTCAAACAAAAAAAAAAAGGAATTTCCTGACATCCTCTACTCTAGGGGTGGGAAAACGGGTACAAGAAATGTGGGTCGGGGCAGGTAATTAAGATTAGGGGCGGGTACGGGCCGGTTCCTATTTTGTAAAAACAGAAACTGGGCGGGGTGGGGCGGGCCTTTGAAATTTTCGGTTCGGGCCGGTTCCTGAAGTATAGGAACCACGGGTACTCGGACCGGCCCGTTTGTAGTTAGAATGGACTAATGAGATTGAAGAGATCATGTCTCCATCCAATATGAATCGTTGGTTTTAGGTTTGCTCGTCCTCAAACTTATCGAATTCAACTGTCACTGTCACTCTGTCGATCGAGTCTCTCTCGCCGTCTCCAGTGCGTTATCCCCTTCCCTTCACCACCCCGACAACACGACGGCCCAGGCAACCACCATCTTCTCGATTTGTCACCTCTCATTCCCCTTCTCGAGTGCGTCATCCCCTCCCTTCATCGAGGAGGACGGGATTCAGATCCTGCAAGTTTACTCCAAGGAGATCAGCAAGCACATGCTCGACATCGTCAAGTCCAGGAACGCCGTTTCTTTCGCTGCTCAAAACGACGCCACGGAGTCCGAGACTGCGAGCTCTGTGGTGGAATCTACTGCTGTTGCCGCCAGTGAGGATGCTAAGGCTAAAGAGTATTGATCTCTCCATGTGTGTTAGATCACTCTTAGCTTCGTATTAGGACTTTCATATCGAGATATGTTCGTATTTATCATGGATTTCTTGTGATGCCTATATACCTAATGACCTGCTAAATATTTAAACTTTGTTAATTTCGCTATGCGCTTCAATTTCATGTGGATTATATTATCTAGGTTTATGTTGTGAGTATTAATCTACTAAGTCTTGATCTGCTTTGTTCGGAGATGTTTATGCTCAAGATTTTATAAGGAAGTGGGTGCATTTGGATTTGGAAAATTTTCGAAATCTTTCCTCTTGCATTATCTGGGTTTCTTATTGCATATTATGCTACACTGGTGAATCTGTGCAAATTCCAGTTTTTTTTTTTTTCAAAAAAAAAAACCAAGGACCCGTGGACCCGGCCCGAACCGAGCCGGGTAAGGTCTGGTTCCTATATAAGAAAAGGTAATCCTAGACTCAGCTTGGGCCATCTCCTTTGCACCCGAATCCAGTCTGGTCCCTTCAAATTCGGGCCCGGCCCGTGCCCACCCCTACTCTACTCTTTGAAATTTTTTGGCCTCACATGTAAGTTTTTTTTATGAGACCAACTTGGCTTCTTAAAATCAAGCATGAGTTTCTTCTCAAGATACTTTATGAGCAATTCATCAAATTTGATGCTTATGATAAAAAATTTTCATATTATAAAATCACTATGTAAAGATAATCTCTGCAAAAAGTTAATAAAATATGAGATCTTTGAGTCATCCAATTGTATAAAAATACAGAGAAGAATTTGGTAAAAGAATTACGAAATGTGTATCTATTTTATGCAGTTGATTGACTAAACCGTCTTAGTTTCAACTAATTTTTTTGCAGAAATGATATTTACATAATGATTTATCATAAGTACGGTTTTGATCATAAGTTATGTGAACCAGTCACAAAAAATCTTGAGAAAAAAGCCAAGTTTTATTTATCCAGTACATCATGTAAAAATAATTTTTTTGGCAAGTAAAGAGAGGAAAATAAATTTGAGAAAGTGCGTCATAAGTATTTGGTCTTACTATTTCACACTTTTTAAGTTTCAAGTGATTTTCAAAACAGGTCATGAGATTCTAAATTTTGTCAACTTAATACGATAACATGAATTGAAATAATTCCAACATGTTGCAGTCATATTTAGAATAGGAATATGATTGTGTAAATCCTAGTGTATCTAGGGATATATTGGAATATTCCCTTTAGTAGTTATTATCCTATTAGAGTCGTAATCCTGTTAGAATAAGGATTTAATGTATCATACTACTATAAATAAAGGCACAATGGGGTGATACAACACACATATCACAATTAAATCTCTCACTTCTCTCTTTTGCCGCCGACCTCTCTCCCTCTCTAGGCCTAAATATAGTTAAGTCAAATAGGCCTATAACACGTTATCAGCACGCTCTTGCCAGAAGTTAAGGAACTGAAGGATCGTAGGAGGAGGCTTTCTTCTACAAAATTCAAAGGTTTTTACTTGTTTTCTGCTAATCAGGTACGCTTAAAATAAAGTAAGATATTTAAAACGTCCACGAAGCATGAAAATATTCCACATGATGCATGAACCCTCTATATTTATATTTTCCTTCCGATATATAAATAAATTAGAAGCAATTTAGGGTTCTTAAAACCCTGGAAAAGTTAGAAAAAAAAAATGAGAATTATACGGCATGGCTGCGGCTCGATGTCGCGTCGCAATAAACACCATCGCTGACCACCGCAGCTGGTCTATAGCCTAGCCGCATGGAGCAAAAATGGGAACGGCATCGTTTGACGTCTTGGATCACACGGCAGCAGCCCTTTAGGCTTTGTTGCCCACGTAAGACAACGCAGGCCGAGGGTACTCACGGGCCTGCAGCCTCAGCCCAACCCGAGAAGGCCTGAAGCTTTCTTGGACCTATCCTATGCGTCCCTGACCTAACACTAGCAGCCCAGAGCTGCTGGACATTCTGTTTCGTGCCCAGGCTTGTCGGCAGCAAGCCTGTTGCTTGCTGGGCTTCTCCCATGCCTTGGCGCAGCTCACCAGTAGCCTTTGCGCTGCTGGGCTTTACCTGCCCTAGCCTAAAAACTCGAAACCCAGCCTTGGTTGGGCTTCCCTGCACCAACCTGTAGGCTATCACACGCTGGGCCTACACCCGTGCCTTGTTTTTGGCCCAAACCAACAACACTTACTGCTAGGCTCACCCAAACCACATGGCCCAGAGGCTTGCAGCCATCCCGAGGCCCAATAACCTACAACTGAACTACATGGCATGTCCCTGCGTCGTTACTAGCCCATTTTTTGGCTGGGCCACGTCATTTCTTTTGATTTAATGCCAATTTTTGGCATGCCCGCGTTATAACTCATACCCCAAATTTTTTTTTTGGGTACTTTGGGTTGCACCAATTAATTCTAATTTAATTATTGCTTGGTTTATCACCAACCGAAGCTAATATGACCTATCTGTCATTATTTTGCTTCCACGATCGACCCCTTTTGGTCTCAATCTATTGAATTAATTAAAAATGACCAGCATTATATTAATTTGATAATTAGTCCAAAATTATTGACTTGAAGATCACTTTTGGACATTAACGATTCAATAATTTATTTTTCTACTTTGAACCATTGACATCCTTTCATAGTCCTGAAGCTCTCACACTTGAGTTCCCGAAGCAACTCAAATCCACTACACTTAAATCAACATATTGCATTCTATGTTCTTGCAGGAACCTCTACTTTATGAACTAATTGTTCATAAAACTAAATTGAGCCTGTAGTTTCATATTTAGTGCCTTTGAAACCCAAAATTTTCATTCAAAACTTACCACATGAAACCTGTAGCTTTCATGTTTAAATTAAACCAATACATGTCTATAGAACCCCAATGTTCTGTGATGTATTTCTATAGATTACCATATGACTAACCACATTTTATTGTACCTTTCATTTTAGGGACATTTTAAACTTGAACAAGCTCGATTTCACCGCTCTGGAAGTATCTGGAAGAAACTGCCAGAAGTGGGTTCAAGACGTGAAGCTCCATCTTACTGCAAAGGGTATTAAAGCCATCATAGAAGAACCTACTGACGCCAACCCCGTCGATAAAGCTTAGAAAGCTACTGCAATGATCTTCATTCAAAGACATATCCATGATGCACTGCATAATGAGTACCTCGCTGAGGAGGACCCACGCACCCTCTAGCTTGCTCTGGATGGTCGTTTTAATCACCATAAGACATTTACTTGCATGAAACAAGACATGACTGACAACATTTACACTTCCAAGACTTTAAATCAGTGAATGAATACAACTTTGAAGTTTGTAGAATCCGATCACTGCTTAAGTTCTGTAAAGTGGCCTTAACAAATACAGATATCCTGAAAAATACCTATTCGACCTTCCATGCCACCAATATTGTTCTGCAGCAATAATATAGGGCACAAAAGTTCACCAAATTTTCATATTAAATCTTTGTTTTACTTCTCACTGAAAAGCAGAACCAGTTTTTGATGAGAAATCATTAAGCTCTACCCACTAGCTCTAACGCTCCACTTGAAACGTATGCGACCAATTATAGCAGCCACAAACGACGGAAAAATAGTCGTGGCCATGGTAATGGGCGGCAAACCCACCCACGGGCCCAAAGTCAATAAACCCAAGGCCTACCAAAAGGAGGAAATTTGACCCAGAAGCACCAACCCCTTGCACCTAAGGACCCAAACTTCAAGAACAAGGGAAAAACTACATTTTAATTGGCTTATACTGAAATGGGCATGTGCTACCTCTGTGGATCAAAGGA
Organism: Malus fusca; assembly: GCA_035220775.1. Lineage (NCBI taxonomy): Eukaryota > Viridiplantae > Streptophyta > Magnoliopsida > Rosales > Rosaceae > Malus > Malus fusca. Next base: position 19,935,772 of record CM069073.1, on the reverse strand, counting down.
TCATTGGTCACGCGTATGGTCGTTCGGACTCTAGATTCTAAACTAGATCTTTTCTGTCCCAATGAGGATGAGGAAGATATTTTGGAGCCTAAAGTTCCATACTTAAGTGCAATTAGTGCTTTATTGTACTTGGCTCAATGCAATAGACCTGACATCTCCTTCGCTATTAATCTTTTGGCTAGATACAGCAATGCGCCTACACGCAGACACTAGAATGGTTTTAAAGATATTTTTCGCTACCTTAAGGGTACGACGGATTTGGGTTTGTTCTACACCTAAGAATCCTCGAGAGGAGCCGCCGCCCCCTCGATCCTCGAGTTGATTCCTGCCTTATTGGTTACACAGATGCTGGTTATCTGTTTGACCCACATAGGGCACGTTCTCAAACGGGCTATGTTTTTACCGTTGGAGACACCGCTATATCTTAGAGGTCTACCAAACAAATGCTAGTTGCGACTTCTTTGAACCATGCTGAGATCCTTACCCTGCATGAAGCATCGCGTGTGTGCTTTTGGTTGAGAGCAGTCATGGAACATATTCGAAGCACTAGTGGTCTTACTACCATCGTTGACCTTCCTACGACGATCTTTGAAGACAATGCAACATATATCAAACAGTTAAAAAAGGGATACATCAAGGGAGACAGCACCAAGCACATAACGCTGAAGTTTTTTTATTCTCACCAGCAACAACAACATTAGAACATTGAAGTCAAGCAAATCCGTTCTCAGGACAACTTGGCCGATCTCTTTACCAAGTCATTGCCCAAGTCTACTTTTCAGAAGCTCATCCAAGGAATTGGTATGCGTAAATTATCTGAGTTGAATTGCTTGTAGTTCTCTTATTTGGAAGTTATGTATAACTCAAGGGGAATATCATAAAGCATACTCACTTGATCTTTATGTACTATTTTTCCTATGATTAGGAGCATTTTTCCTACTGGGTTTTTGCTACCTAACGAGGTTTTGATGAGGCACCCATCCTGGGATGATCATACTCCGTTGAGTTCACTACTTTCGTCCTGTTTGACGTTTGTTTTAGACATTATGCATACTTCTCACTTTTCTCTTTAGTCTATGAGTTTTCACCTGCCTTAGGTTTTACCATAGCGAGGTTTTGTGAGTTTTACTACCAATGAATATTTTCTTTATATTAGAGACTTGCATTTACCCGTTGTGCCGACGACTTCATCAACTGTTCTACCTTAACTGTTGAAGATCTGATACGATGTTTTGTTTGAGTTTTTCCACACTCAAGGGGGAGTGTTGCAGTCATATTTAGAATATGAATGTAATTGTGTAAATCCTAGTGTATCTAGGGATATCTTGGAATATTCCCTTTAGTAGTTATTATCCTATTAGAGTTGTATCCGATTAGGGTAACGATTTAACATATCGTACTACTATAAATAAAAGCACAATGATATGACAGAACACACATCTCATAAAATCAAAAACGGCTACAACGCGTAGTTGCTACTAGCTTATTTATTTATTTATTAAATATCTCTCCTCTCTCTTGCCACTGGCCTCTCTCCCTCATACAGTTCAGTCAAATAAACCTGCAACATAACATTTATAGTACAAAATAAAAAAGGGAACTTTAACGAAAAACCATAATTTTACCCTAAAAAGTCAATCCGGGACTATTCACTTTACCCTTTATTTTGTCCTTATTGTTAAAACTCAAAGTTTTCAAACATTTTTCATTAATTTTCCTAATAAAAAAATGAAAATTCATGATCTATTTTTAAAATTACACTCTGAAAAGCAGTTAATTCGGAAGTCTTGTTCACCTAAAAATAAAAAAATAAAAAATAAATTTTCAATTTTAAGCTGACGTGGCCACCAATCAAGGAGAGTTAGTAGAAGAAGCCGGATGGAAGGAGAGCAGATTAGAGATAAGAAGAAGATAAATTAATAAAATAAAATAAATTAAGATAAAAATAATAAAAAAGGTTGTTGTCAGGATGAGTCATCGAGGCTTCTGCATCGTCACGATCTTATCCAGTGAAACGTGGACAGCTGGACGCCTCTTCCTCGCACGTGTCTCCCCCGCCAAACCCTAACCTCCTCTTCTGGTACACCTCCACCACACTGGATCTCGCACCCACACAACATATCCAGTCACTCACTCACTCCCCCATACCAAAACTCACCGTCCCAACTAAACAACGACAAACTGAAAGCCCAGGAGGCGGCAGCCAACGGACACACACACAGAGCCTCTCTCTCTCTCCTCTCTCCTCTCTCTCTCTCTCTCTCTCTCTCTCTCTCTCTCTCTGTGGACGCACTTGCACTTGTCTTTTCAGAGTTTTGGGGTGTAAATTCCAAATCCAAAACCCTAGATTCCTAATTTCATAGCCGTTGATCTTAAATAAAGTGCAGTTCCACCTGGACTTCCACCTCACTCTCTCTAAACGCCATGAAAGCAGGTCTCTCTCTCTCTAGCTCCTCTCTCTCTCTTCTTATATAATTCTCTCGCATCACGCGTCTCCTGGCCTGATTTATCGTTAATTGCCTTTGGATGTCGTGTTTGTATTCCACAATTTGTGCCAAAAATCTCAGCTTTATTTGAATTCTGTGTTGTTTACATGAGTCAATCTCTTGCTGCTGCTAATTTATTACTGTCAGCCTTTGATTGCAATTGAAATTTTGAATTTTGAGCTTTGATGTAGGAAAATTAGTTAAATTTGGATAAGGGGTAGGTTTAATTTAATCCACTATCGGGTAAATTTTGTAGCTTTGGGTTTCAAATCTGTGTGTTTGAATTGTAAATACTTGAGAATTTGAATGTGATTCTTCAACAATTGAGCAAGTAATTTTGTTTTTGATTAATTGAATTAGTAATTTTGTTGCTGCTAAATTTTAAGCATGTGATTAGTGAATCTGAGGACTGTTAATTTTGGTGTCTTTCAGGTTCTTCATAGATTATTTTGAAGAATTAAACGTGATCTGGTAAAATTAGAACTAAAAGGGGTATTTGCTGAGCCAATAGAAAATGGGGACAGGGGAAGAGGGTACTCCTTCTAAGCCTTCCAAACAAGCTTCTACACCTCAGGTACTTCCCCTCCCTTCCATCCTCCGTCCTCGTCCTCACTCCTTTTCCAGCTCGAGTTTTTATTATGTTTCTGATGATTGTGCAGGAATTACCAACAACACCTTCATATCCCGATTGGTCCAGCTCTATGCAGGTTCATGACGAAAACACATTCTGGATCAATATGTAATTTTTTTTTTTGATGCAAGCATATAGATATCATTCATATCCTGATAAACAATAGCTTACAGCAAACTTTCTTGTTTAGGCTTATTATGGTCCTGGAGGTACTCCGCCTCCCTTTTTCGCCTCTACTGTTGCTTCCTCAACTCCACACCCCTATATGTGGGGAGCCCAGGTACATGTCTTTTGCTTTTGAATGATAAACAAGCATACATGTTCCTTAGGAGCTGTTGCTTTTTGTTTGTGTTCTTTTTTTGGAAATAGGTGGTTTTTATATTTTGTTGTTTACAATTTTTCAGCATCCTATGATGCCGCCATATGGAACTCCAGTTCCATATCCGGCCATGTATCCTCCAGGTGGAGTTTATGCTCATCCCAGTATGGTGATGGTATGATGCTATTCCTCTTGCATACATATGCGTGTCATCTTCATAGACAAAAATGGACTCTGTTATTTAGGAAGATCTCAACCTGATCAGCTTATTTCTTTTATTTAATTATTCTGTAGACCCCAGGCCCACCACAACCAACCCCAGAGTTGGAAGGGAAGGGTCCTGACGGGAAAGAGCGGGCTTCAACCAAAAAGCCCAAGGGAACTGCAGGAAATGCAGGTTTGGCTGGTGGCAAGGTTGTGGAGAGTGGAAAAGCAACTTCAGGTTCAGGAAATGATGGTGCTTCACAAAGGTGTGCTGATCTTTGCTTTGGATTCTTGCTTTTGACAATTTTTAGATTTTTCTCTTCTTTTTACATTTGTTCCATAGAAGATTTTCTACCGACACTGCCTTGTTATTTGACTGTAAATTTTCTGCTTTATAGTGGTGAAAGTGGTAGTGAGGGTTCATCGGATGGAAGCGATGATAATGCTAACAATCAGGTGTGTATGTGCCTTAACAGTTAATTAATTATAGGTGATCTTTGTAACTATTTCAAATGGCTAACAGAGTTTTGGAATCTTTCAAAACCCATCTAGAAAACTAGTGTTGGCCAGTTTATGCTTGCCAACATCTGAACATAGATAACATCTTTAGACTTTTAAACCTAACAAAATTCTTAAGATGCATTCTCTTTCTTCTGATGAAAACATACCTAATTGCTCTTTAGGAGTATGGTGCAAACAAGAAGGGAAGCTTTGACAAGATGCTTGCGGATGGTATATTAATTGTGTTCACTCTACCGTCTGCTTATGTTCTATTTTCTAAAATGGTTTTCTTACAGTTGGTCTTTTTCAGGGGCAAATGCACAAAATAGCACTGGGACACTTGTTCAGGCTTCAGTGCCTGGGAAGCCAGTCTCTATGCCTGGAACTAATCTGAATATCGGAATGGACTTATGGAATGCATCCCCTGCTGGTGCTGGAGCTGCAAAAGTGAGAGGAAATGCATCAGGTCCTCCTTCAGCTGGTGGTGCCGAGCATTGGATTCAAGTAGGGATCTTTCTGTTATCTTCTAAATTGTTATTTTGTACTCATTATCCATGCAAAACTGTATTGGTCTAGACTTTTGGCATGTTATGTTGGGCGTTTTTAGTTTGGTCCAGGACTGCCAATCTGGAAGCACCAATGAAACAATCGAGTAAACTAACATGCTAGATTGTCTCTGCCAAGAGAAAACCTGACTATTACGCTTGTGCGTATAAGAATGAAATTTTTTTGCTACTTATATGGTTTTGTTAGTAAAACTATTACGCTTAAATTTTATTGTTCATTCAATTTTTAAATTGGATTCCATTGACATTTTGCAGGGGTGCAAGTCTCATGAATACATTTCTAAAAAACCCTTTTGTAATAGTTTTAGCTCCTCATAATGATTTTTTTTATTTTCATGATTTTGACAGGACGAACGGGAACTGAAAAGGCAGAAAAGAAAGCAATCAAATAGGGAGTCAGCTAGGAGGTCAAGATTACGGAAGCAGGTACATATGTACTTCTGCACACTTGTTGGCAGGCATTTTGTGTTCTATCTGCCGTTCTTGATATGCATCCTGTGCTACAGGAGGATGATACGTTTTAAAGAACGATGTGCTAAGACCTGAACAAAAACAATTCATATGCCTAAATTGCTCCTCCGTTTCTTATGTTTTTCAGGCAGAGTGTGAAGAGCTACAAGCAAGGGTAGAGACTTTGAGCAATGAGAATCATAGCCTCAGAGAAGAGCTGCACAGGCTTTCTGAGGAATCCGAGAAACTTACATCTGAGAATGCTAATATAAAGGTTTGTTTTCATACGCTTGCATTTTGTTCATTCTGTACTTGTATGCCATCCATTACCTGGTTCCAGGAGAGAATCCTTGCTGATTAGAGTCCTAGCTTGATGCGTTAAAAGCAATCCAAGTTGCGCGAAAAGTTTCACTAGTCTGTTGCACGAGTGCAGTCCATCTTTTGATGAAGTATGTCTTTTTCGCTGCCATGCAGGAAGAACTGACACGAGTGTGCGGACCCGATTTGGTAGCAAACCTTGAGCAGCAGCCTGGTGGTGGTGAGGGTAACAGCTGAGATGGGGTATTAGTCTCGCTTTGTAGTAACAGAGATTTGATTGAGCTCGGGAAGCCGCGGCCCTTCCTTGGATTGAGCTCGGGAAGCCATGACCCTTGGTCGGATTGAGCGTAGAGAAATTGTTTTCCTTACTAATTTATACACTTTTAACCCTTTTCTCTGTAACGGTAACGTTTGTTTGTGAACTTTGTAGCTGATGAGTTGGATCCCCGGGAGCCATGCAGATTGTTGTATCATTGGAAAAAGAGTGTATAGTAGATTTACTTCCATTTGCTATTTCGAGTTTTTGAATCGATGTGTGGCTTCGGATTCTTATGCCCCATTTTCTCTCTTTCTATACAAGCCTTGGGCTCGAGCTCGTATGCCTTATTCTCTCTCCTATACCCAAATTTTTCTTCCAAGATATTTTGCAACTCTTTTTTTACTTGTAAGAGTGCTTCTATTTGGACCTTACAAACCATCCCGACTACAAACTCTAATACAAGTAGTTCTTCAGTTGTCACCCGTAGACGCATAAAACTGATGGTTGCATACACTTGTTAATAAAAGTAGGACGTACTGTTGTATAAGAAATCCACTCGTGTTGCGGTTTTATAGTTTGTTAGTATGCATGACCGATTTTGGTGTGTCTAAATAACATCACTCTTATTCCTTACATTAAGGTCGCAGAGCTACAGTTTGGATACGTTTATATTTTCTTCTTAGTAATCTGTTATGCTACTTCAGAGATTTCACTAATTAAAAGACAAACAAAAGATTTAGACTAGCTAATTCAAGGGGTGTATTTCTGCCTTTCTTCCGCCGGAAAAAGAAGAATTTCAAAACTATACATGCGAAAAGCAATAACAATTCTCCTTTTAGTAATAACACTAATCCTCGTGATCAGACTCCGAAACTGGTACTGCTCTAATCTGGTCTGGTCTTCAACCGCATTCTGCCCTGGTAGATCTGGATTAGGTGGTCTAATCTGGCCTTCAATTGCATTATGCCGTGGCAGATCTGAATTAGGCGGCTGGTCTGTTAAAAACAAGAAAGGGCAAACAACTGTAATCAGCAAAAATGAACTCGCGAGTTTAAGTAACCTAATGATAGATCGTTCCATTATATATAATCCCTCCGTAGGAGAATTTGACTTCAAGCTTGTGTGGTCGATAGTAATCATTCTCACCTGAACCCAACATCTTCATGACCATAGCCCTAGCATACTCAATCTCGGCCTTGTGTGCACTAAGGAGTTTGTGCTGCAATATAGAAACCAAAATACCTCAATGAGTGCACATTGCAGTATTTTAGCCACAAAGTGTAAACAACAAACAACACTTCCACAGCAATTCGTTTTGATCCAAACCAACAATTTCAGGGGTCCTGCTAACCAAGGGAACATTCAATAAACTCATATAATTCAATAAAGACAGGGGGAATACCACTTCCCTATATGTGAGCACCAAAACTCGATCAATTATAGCTTGATGCTTCAAAAAGAACAGGCGTAGATGGTTTGTGTACAACTGCTTCTCTCCCTGATGCCAAAAAGGCAAAATTACTTACTTTTCTTTGTATAAAAGAAAGCAGGTAGTTAATTACAACAAAATTTCCCCTCGTCCATATCTCATAAGTACGCACATAACCACAGTTGGCTGTGAAATTCTTTTCTTCCAAGTGTCCATCAACATCTTTAACAGATGATATTTCAACAAAATTGGATTAAAATCATGAAAAGACCTAGTAATACATAGAATTATATATAATTTCAAAACGACTTCTAATCATTTCTTTGATGTCTGACAGCCAAGACCTACCTGTACACTTGACACCACAACTTAAAAAAGTAAAAACAACCTAGTTCAAAGAAATTATGTTTCGTATAATAGATTAGCAGACTTCTCACAAGTAGTAAGCTTCGTTTTACAATCATATGCACAGTAATTAAGCAACACGATTTTGTTAATAAGCCCATAAGAAGAACCCATGTGGTGAGGTAGGTGGGGAAAATGGTTTAGGATTAGAAAAGGTCATTGGTGAAATCACATTCCGGTCTTCCAAAGTAAAATATAATCCAAAACAGAAAGATGAAAACAAATTTAAAAAACGATTTTTTTTTTTTTTTTTTTTTGTGAAATTACTCAATTTTACGCAACAATTCCAATGGAATGTACAATGAGTCTGAATATATGAGGATGATTGCAATGACGTACTAGAAGTGAACACAAGAGAGGGAGAGATAAAATAACAATTATAACCAACTGAACTTTGTGACAGACAAGTGTCTTTATAATCCTTCTTCCATATGTATTGATACAAACACTCCAGAGAGAAGATTAAAAATGAACTTACATCAACAGTAGGAAGTTGGAGCCAAACAAGAAATGCACACTTCATATGGTAGTACATTGGGCACCCAAGGACAACGGAAATAATGATGAGGTTATCTATCAAACTCAGATACACGCATGAAAAAATTAGCAGTGATATCTTTTCTTATAACATTGTTGGAAATAATTTACTGATTCCTTAGATCCTCATTTATAACTATAGTTGAAAACACATTCTACTAAGAATGTTACTGAAAGACTCTTGCTGGAAAATGGTATCGTGTCATGGTCATAAAGAAAGGAAAGTGGAGGTCTGCTGAATTGTGTAGGGTACCGTTTTCCTATTATTCTTCTTTGTTCAAAATGCTGATTTCTTTTAGTTATTTAATAACATTGTATTTTTGCTTTTCAATTCACCAACTGTGGTTGAAACATACAACCTTATTCATCAGAAATTTAATGAAACCGTCAACGTAACAAATTTAAAGAGATCTAGAATAATCCTGAAACAACACCAAAGCAATATGGGATTCTGAGCAAATATGCAAAGATGAATATGCATATGTAAAAAGGTAGCAAATGTGATACATAGAGAACCTAACTATTTAACAAATGTGATAATTCTGAGGAAAAAGATCCAGATCTTACCATGAAATAAGCTTGTCTGAAAATATTTCAACAAGGCTGAAAGATCCATAAGCTGCAATCATTTGAAGTGAAAGATGGCAAGAATTAGATTACTTGCACGATAGGGTTCAAAAGAAGCATAAGTCTTGATAGCATACAGTTAAGAATCTTAAGACAATTCATCCAAATACAAAAGGAACACTAAGAACTAATAAATTCCAACCTGCCCAATATAAAAGCCACTTTTCTTGTGCAGTACGAACTTTCCTTTCAATTGCCTTGCATGTATAGTATACCGGTAAACCAATCCCCACATAACAAAGAATAGCGCGCGCAGCGCGCAATTTTTTTTTACCAAAAATAGTATGCATATTGCCATTTCATCGAGTCTTGGTATGCCTGAAGTCATTTGGAAATGCATATTGCACACCTGTTAATGTATGCAAGAGGCAGCACCCAAGGTATCCATGGATTCACCAAGTTTTGGTAGGCCTAAAGTTAGTTGGAGGGCATGTATGAAGCCAACTCTAATCTTCAAAAGGGCATCACCCAAGGTATCTATGGATATTCACCGAAGTTCGGAGGATCAGCACTTAAGGTATCCATGGACGTTCACCGAAGACCCCTTGCCCCTCAATGCATCCGCCACTGACTACACCAGAGAAAGAACTCAACCTCGTATCATAAAATAACCACATTCGAAGTTTCACAAAGGAAACAATGAAAATGAATCCTGCCTTACCATGCTGTTCGGAGTACAATGACCCTACCTGCACCGGGATATTCTCAAACGTTAATTGGAGCATGTAACTATCGGAAAATTAATGGATTCCAATACTACATACAATACCACAATGCAGGCAATGGTAAACAAATGCTAAGCATCAACTTCGAATATATAACCACACAGAAGCAAATTCATGATTTATTAACAAAATTTCCCAAAATATCCTAAAGTTGTTGAATTTCACAACCCAGTTTCCTAACTCACACTGAAATTAACATTCTAATCATCGAATAGTTCCTACGATCATTATCTTGTACTTTACTCACACGATTTACAGTAAAAATTGAAATTTAAAAAAAAAAATCTAAAAAATTTATAGGTTATACTGAATCATTAGAAAATTATTTAAAAGGCATTTTAACGGCAAGTTAAAAGTACTTGAGAACCCCTAAATCAGATTGGAGTTCGAAATTGTGGGGATCAGTCTGTTTTACATCGACTGAAACCAAAGGTAAACGAGAGCGAAAGGAAAATAAATGTATCAATCAGTAAGCGAAGAGAAAAGGAAAATGGAATCGAAGGAGGAAGAAGAAAGGGCACCTCGTTGGCGATGTTGGATCCGAGAAGAGCCATTTCTGAGCAAAGCGGGAAGGGAAACACCTAGTAGTGAGAGTCGTTTGTTCAAGACCTAAGGGAAGGCGGAAAAGTCTGAACTCGAGACGTTGAAGCAGATGCCTTAACCGTCATGACAATTCACAATTTGCATTCAATTACAAGTGTGGAGAACCCAAACAACCTCACTTTACACTCAACTTAAATCTTAATTGTGAATTGTCTTCTTAGCCTAAGGATGGACAAATACCCATTAGTTATGGGTAACCACGATTATCCGCCCATTTAAATTAAACGGTTACGGTTATGGGTAACCGTTTAGATAAATAAACGGTTATGTGTATAACCGTTTTCCCGCAAAATTTAAATGGGCGGTTATGGGTATTAACCACGGTTATAAACGGGTAACCGTTTACCCATTTATTTTATATATGTAAAACTAATACAAACCATGTTCTCGATCCAATAATACTTAGCACCCAATAAATTAGCAAGGAATTCATCGGTCATTCTCTCAATAATACTGCTACAGGAATGATGATTCTCATCATCAAGGAATTCGCCAAATTAATTTAAATTCCTTGCGGGTAACCGTGAAATTGACAGAAATGCTTTGACAGAAATGTCTTCTAAACAATTTTTGTAACAATAATACTTAGCAAATATTATATTTACCTTCATTGGTAACAGTTAAAAATATCGTCCGTAAACTATTATTTCAATTATTGGAATGGTATAAGGACTTAAAAAATTAAAATACGGAAATGTATGATGAATGTACCTATAACGGTGTTTTATTGTCAAAAAAAAAAAATTATGACAATTGTTTTTTTAATTTTCAAGTGTTAAAAAACATATAGACGGGTGAAAACGGGGTAATGGTAAAAAAAAAAAGATAAACGGGTCAAAAAGGATAAATGGGTAAACGGGTATTAAACGGTTACGGTTAAATGGGTATGCGGTTATGGGTATGGTTAACCGTTTATAAACGGTTATGGGTATGAGTATAACCGTTTAGGAAATTACCCAATGGGTAAACGGTTATGCGGGTATGAGCATAAACGATTATGGGTAAATAATCGCGGTTATCCGCCCGCCATAACCGTTGCCCATCCCTATCTTAGCCCTATTGTTTAATTATCATCAAGTACAAAATTAAATTAACACAAAAATCAAAATTTATTAATAAACCCACCTCCAGTAATCAAACCCTTATCATCATGCAGTAAATTTTTTTTCATTCTGTCTTGGCTAAAACCCTAAAACATGTCAAAGAAAGAAATAAGCTCTTTTTGACGGATGAATGATAATTTTGAAACTTTAAATTCTTCAAATAAAATATGAATCAATTTATGTTAATTTTTTATTTGATTTCAATTCTTTTTTTTTTAGGCTTTAGTAGCAGTTGTATACTGCCTGCAAATAGGCTTGAAATCAAGGATAATAAGGGTGGATGATGTATTTCTTGGTATTTTGTTTCTATGCCACCACATGTTCTAGGTTTTTCAAAGATCCATATATATGGTGTTTGTACCATACTTAGGGCATTCGTATTTAGATCTCGTATAAATACTCGGGAGACTCAAATGTAATTATGTAATAAATGAAGGGGCAAATATGTAAAAAGTGGAGGAGCCCTTAGTCTATAAAAGGGCCTCCTCACCCTCACAATCAAGGGGCCTCTCAGATTTAGAAGAGCCTCTCACATACAGAAGCTCTCTCTCTCCCTCACAATCCTCTCAGAGAAATACAATATCAGTGTGGACGTTGCCCAAACATTGGGGTGAACCACGATACATCTTGTATTATTTACTTTCTTGCAGATTCACGGTCGGATTTACGTTGTTCCAAGACACCTCCGGTTTTGTGCATCAACATTTGGCGCCGTCTGTGGGAATCGATACGAAAAGTTGTGTCGGTTCTCTTTCATTTTTTCACCTCCGCCGTGAATCTGCAAAAACCCCAGGAAACCAAATACTCTCTTTCTCTTTCTCTATCTCCTGGTGAAGCCACTACCAAACCCTAACCGCCCCCGAAGCCTAAATCCTTCTCATCTTCCCAATCTCTTTATCTCTCTCTCCTCTCTCCGCGATGGTGCATCAAATGTCCCATTCCGATCACGACCCCAACTCCGACTCGTCCAAGGCCCGCCTCTACAACCCCTACCAAGATCTCTAGGTTCCCATGCGAAACCTCTACCAGCTACCTACCTCCCTGGAGTTCCTCTTCATCGAAGAGGCTAAACGTCAGCGTCGCTCCTGGGGAGAGAATCTCACCTTCTACACCGGCTGCTCCTACCTCACCGGAGCAGTTGGAGGCGGCGCCGCTGGTCTCTTTTCCGGCGTTCGATTGTTCGAGTCTGGAGACACCACCAAGCTCAGGATCAATAGGGATCTCAACTCCTCTGGCCACACGGGTCGGGCTTGGGGGAACCGGCTGGGCGTGATTGGGTTGATCTATGCGGGTATGAAGAGTGAGATTCAGGCGGTCAGAGACATTGACGATGTTTGGAATAGCGTTGCGGCTGGACTGGGAACTGATGCGATTTACCAAGCTGCGAGGGGCGTGAGGTCGGCTGCGGTGGCTGGAGCTATTGGAATAGTCCTGGTTGGCGTGGTAGTCACGGCGAAGCAGGCGGCCAAGCGATATGTGCCAATATAATGAGAGAGGCCTGGTTGTGATACTTCTGTCAGGACTAGGACAGAAAAGAAAAATAATGTGTGGGTTTCAGCCACACACCACCTCAACGCCCTGGATATCTTTTGCACTGCTCTGCCCGAGCGCCTTCATTGGCTGAGGGCCTCCGTGGGCTTCAGTAGTACCAAAAAAAGGGTGTCGTATCGTTACATTCTTTGTTCACAATCTCGCCGCAGAGGAATGGGTTCCAAGAGACGAACACAGAGAAGCATCAATCACTTCACTGAAAAGAGAGAGAGGTGCAGTGGAAAGTGAAAAGAAAAAGAAAAAAAAAGAAAAAAAAAGAGAAAAAAGCAGAAATCATGGCTACCCACTGAGATAATTGCAGAAAGCAGAAAAAATGAGAAAAAGCAGAAAGCATGGCTGCCCATTAAGTGCAGCAGAGAAAAGAAAAAGGGAAGAAGATAAAGAAAAAGCAGACGGGGTGATGGCATAATTATGGGCGTGACCCATTGAGCAGGCCCTGCCCCCCGCAAACACATGTTATCCCACTATCCAACCATCTGCCATACCCACTTCTGCAGCAGCTTTTTTAGCGATGTGATTTATTTATTTATTTTTTTTATCTTTTGCAGACATCTGTATAAACCCACCAGAGGGTAATCATAAAGAAAGAAAGAAAGAATGCAGCATGCCCAAAAAAAAAAAGGGCTGGAATGTTGTGTGGAGGGCGAAGGCCCATATGCCCAAAAAGAGCCAGACCCTCTATTATCACCAACCAGGTGATCAAAAGTACGTCCAGTACTACAAAAATTATTCGGCAACCTGTCGCTATTATCACCAACCAGGTGATCAAAAGTACGTCCAGTACTACAAAAAATTATTCGGCAACTTGCCGCTATTATCACCAATCAGGTGATCAAAAGTACGTCCAGTACTCCAAATTTATTCTGCACTCTGCCACTATTATCACCAACCAGGTGATCAAAAGTACGCCCAATACTCCAAAATTATTCGGCAGCCTGCCGCTATTATCACCAACCAGGTGATCAAAAGTACGTCTAGTACTCCAAAATTATACATGAGCATCACTCATGTCAATCATACATAAACATTCTTGAACATCACTCATGTCAATCATACATAAACATTCATGAACATCACTCATGTCAATCATACATAAACATTCATGACCATCATTCATGTCAACATTCATGAGCATCACTCATGTCAACATCCATGAGCATCACTCATGTCAACATTTATGAGCATTACTCATGTCAATCAACATAAACATTCATGAGCATCACTCATATCAATTAGCTTCGAAAGCTTCATTTACAGAGCTCCAGCTTCGAGAGCTCCAGCTTCAAAAGCTTCATTTACAAAGCTCCAGCTTCAAAGCTTTACTTGCAAAGCTTCACCTACAAAGCTTCAGTGCAGGGTATACAAATACCGCCTCCGAACAACCGCCACTTCGGCCAATACATGGATTCAATTTGAAGTCTCCAGCCAACGGACTCTATTGACCGAAGACTTGGGGACTACATTATGTATCATATATTGAGCCTCAACTAGGCCTCATGAAAAATACTTGGGGGACTTAGCCCATTATTTATGTACTGAGGAGCGATCCCTTATTCTATAAAAGAGACTCCCTCACTTTCATTAGAGAGCACCCATTATTCATGTACTGAGGAGTGAGCCCTTATTCTATAAAAGGGACTTCCTCACCATCATTAGAGAGCATCGCCGCCTGCTGAGCAACCGACTCGTCGCGAGCATCAACTCTAACCCATCACTTATGTATTGAGGAGCGAACCCTTATTCTATAAAATGGACTCCCTCACCATCATTAGAGAGCATTGCCGCCTGCTGAGCAACCGCATTGCCGCGAGCACCAACTCTAGCCCATCATTTTTGTATTGAGGAGCGAACCCTTATTCTATAAAAATGACTCCCTCACCTTCAACGCCACAAGCCGAGCCAACCAAGGCAACATAAGCCACAAGCCGAGCAGCCTCGCAACATGTGCTACTTCTAGTTTAGCATCATTTCACATTGAGCACCGCATCATATCGAGTATTCAGTTCTAGACGACATCTAGTTACTTCGGCCCACACATGGACTGAATTTCAAGTCTCCAGCCAAAAGACTATCTTGACTGAAGACTTGGGGGACTACTGTTTGTACCATACTTAGGGCCTCTGTATTTAGACCTCGTATAAATACTCGGGGGACTCAAATGTAAATGTAATAAATGAAGGGGCAAATATGTAAAAAGGGGATGAACCTTTAGTCTATAAAAGGGCCTCCTCACCCTCACAATCAGGGGGCCTCTCAGATTCAGAAGAGCCTCTCACATACAGAAGCTCTCTCTCTCCCTCACAATCATCTCAAAGAAATACAATATCAGTGTGGACGTAGCCCAAACATTGGGGTGAACCACGATACATCTTGTGTTATTTACCTTCTTGCAGATTCACGGTCGGATTTACGTTGTTCCAAGCAAGGTATTAAATATCGGTAATATCGGAAATATCGGTAGTCCGAAAACACGGAAATATCGACGGAAATATCGGTAAAATATCGATATCGATAAAAATTACATGGAAACCACGGAAATTGTAAGAAAAACTTGGAAATTTTTATTGAAACTTTGCAGGATGTTTATTTAGTCAATTATCTATTAGTTTATCACAAAAAATTGGAAGGAAATGCATTGCATGATGGATTTAACATTATCAAGTTAATTATATAGCGAGCTGGCAAACATTGTGAGTGTAGAAAATATGTAGTAATTAATGAAAGAAGTTTAAACACACCATAATCATTTATATATAATGAATTAGTACAATATTTTACACTTTATACATTGCATGGTAAAATACATAAGTGACTTAGTACCACATAGAGTTCCTATGAGGTTCAAAATTTTAACTATCTTTATCATCTCTATGTGTAGAGTAAGTGTATTTTAGCATATTTTCACAAAAACATAAGTGATATGGTGGTCAAGGTGTTGAAGGAGTAAAATGGGAGGGGTTTGAATCCCTTTTTAAATATAGAAATTTATCCTAAAATTTAAAAAAATCTATTTTTTATTATTTTTTGTCCCTTACCTTCTCGAACCCACAAATACACCTTTTTTCCATCTCCCTCCTACAGTCCTACCATTAACTCCTCCTCCAGAACCTTTTAGAAACAACAAAATCGAAATCCTCACCCTCTCCTCTCTCGTCTCTCCCTCTCTCTGAGCTGCTGCTTCCGGTACTGCCTGCTGCAGCAAGACCAGCAGCAGACGAGATCGATCGAGTTGGCTTTCGTCTCCAATCCAACTTTTCTGTTTGGTTGGTGGGATATCTCGTCTGCTTTCATGTCCAATCCAACTTTTCTGTTTGGTTGGTGGGAAAATCCCTACTCTCTGTTCATCCCCAAACCTTTAAATCCACGCTTTCAAGGTAATACACGCCGGCTCCTTGATTTAATTCCATTTTTTTTTATTGAATTTTCCATTTCCAATACCTAGAAATCTAATTACACAAAAAATAATAGGAAGTAAAATTTCATATCTCTAGAAATTTTTGTTTTCTAATCCTCCGCGGTTTCTCGGCAACCAAACGGAGCGTTAAATCATTTTAATTAAATAAAATAACGTTTTTTATTTATTTGTTTGTTGAACGGATTTTTGGTATATCAGTTGCTATTAGAGCTCAGATCCGAGAAGCCAAAGGCCAAAAAACCATGTCCTCATTGCCGGGCGAGCAGAACGGCGACTCGGCACCTACTGGAAGCAGTGGAGGCGGAGGAGATTCGCAAAGATCGCTTCCGACGCCGTTTTTGACCAAAACGTATCAGCTCCATCCGTCGATATCGCGATATTATCCAAAATATCGTGACATTTTGACGAAAACCAATAAGATATGTGTAGAAATATCGGACTCCCAAAAAAACGATAATATCGGCGAAATATCGCCGATATTATCGATTTTTTATACCATGGTTCCAAGACACCTCCGGTTTTGTGCATCAACATATGGCTAACCATCTTTTTTTAGTGATAGTGTCCCGATAAATATATGTCAGAACCAAACATTTTTTTGTTAAGAGGAAATATTTATCACTAGAGCAGAAAATTGAAATCAATAATTGAACTGGGTAATTATACTTGGTAAAATCTCGTCGAAACAATAAACTTACCTGGAGCACCAAGTGCGAAAGAAACCCACACGATACCTAAACTTCTGCAAATTAATAAATATTTTGAATACCTCAACTCTTGGGTTGGTTCAATGAAGAAACATAGTAATGAGAATTATGCAGCAAAAGAAGGATTAAGCGCGAGACAAATATGTAAGATATGTTGTTCTCTTTATGTCTTGAATGAGTTGTAGAATACTCATTTTGTGTTTTTATTTTGGGGCTATTAGAGATTAGTCCTTACTAAATAATTTTTAGAAAATAACCTAAGAGGTTTTTAGTATCTAAAAAAGATCATTTATTTCAATGCACCATGACATGTCACCTATACAACTACCAACGTTTTTCCAACTATTTACATGTCTGCCATCTTTAATGTTAGAACTGGGAAATGTACGCCCCCTTTCTCATAATCGTAACAGTCCAAGCCGCTTTAATGTCGTGATTTCAACGAGCTGCAAAACAGACGACCCCCCCACTCTCTCTCTAAATCTCTGATTGCACCTGTAATCAATGAAAATTTTCAAATTTTCAAACAGGCTGTTTACTCTCACAAAACAGTATTCCAGTTGTTGTAACCGTCTGGACCCTTGCTCCACGAAAATCTGTTTGAAGCTACGATTGTTCGGCTTCCTCGATTTGCTGCCTGGAACACCACGAATCATTTGTAAGCTACTATTTGTACTTTTCTGTTGTCGTAATCATAAGCTATATGGTGTGGAAAATGTGTTAAATGCATTCATAATCAACACACCGGTTGATACATGTATATCTTGTTGGTATGGTTTGCATGTATTAGTCCGATAAGTTTCGCTGTTTTAGCAAGAATTGATTTTTTACAATGCACACCATGTGTTTGTTAAAAGGCCTCTGCGGAGATTTTGTATTTGTTGGTTCTTGTTTTATTCGGTACAGTCATTTAGGTCCCCTCCGTTCGGTACGGTCATTTAGGTCCCCTCCGTTTGGTACGGTCAATTTGGTACGTTTAGTTAGGGACTCTCCATTCAATATGGGTTGTTAGGTACACTGTATCGTTTTGTTTCGTTCGATGAGGGTATGGCATGCAGTCTTTGCTGACTGTGCAATGCCATCCTATACGTTATTGTAATGTTTGGACGGTCTATTAGGTTTGGAATGGTCAGTTATGTTCGTTGTGTATGTTTAGGTCTCTTCTATTCGGTATGGTGAATTAGGTCCCCTCCATTTGGTATGGTCAATTAGGTCCCCTCAATTCTGTATGGTGAATTAGGTCCCTTCCATTCGGTATGTTAATTTAGGTACATTGCGTACGTTTAGGTCCAATCTGGTCTGTTTGATTTGGTAAGCTTAATTTGGGCACACTTTGAAATAATTATGTCCCCTCCGTTCGGTACGGTCAATTCGGTACGTTTAGTTAGGGACTCTCCATTCGATATGGGTTGTTAGGTACACTATATCGTTTTGTTGCGTTCGATGAGGGTATGGCCTGAAGTTTTTGCTGACTGTGCAATTCCATCCTATATGTTATTGTAATGTTTGGACGGTCTATTAGGTTTGGAATGGTCAGTTATGTTCGTTGTGTATGTTTAGGTCTCTTCTATTCGGTACGGTGAATTAGGTCCCCTCTATTCGGTATGGTCAATTAGGTCCCCTCAATTTTGTATGGTGAATTAGGTCCCCTCCATTCGGTATGTTAATTTAGGTACGTTGCGTACGTTTAGGTCCAATCTGGTATGTTTGATTTGGTAAGCTCAATTTGGGCACACTTTGAAATAATTATGTTTATATTGTAGGTCCGAACAATTCAGTATGAAAAAAGTTGGTACCGTTTGTAGTAATTAGGTTTGAATCCACCTGATGACTTATTTAATACATTTTGTTGTAATACCTGATGCATTTAAATCATTGTGTAAGCCCTGATGCTTTTCCATACTGTATGAATCCACAGGTTACAGGAATTATGGCACGAAAGAGGAGGAGTGAATATTCATTCCTACAATACAGGTCTAACATGGGGATTTTTGCAGAAGCCTACAAAAAATTTCAAAATCATATCAAACCTATCCACCTATAGCTTATGGAGAGGACACCATTTTGGGGTTTGTTCAAGACATACAAAGAAGGCATTGCAACAGATGATGCATGGAAGAACGACTACGATGTTATTGATATAATAGAGACATATAATAAAGATCTTAAATGCTTTGATATAGGTGGTAAGCGCTTGACGATAACAGCTGCAGATATTGCTGCCATTTTTGGATTACCTGATGGAGGCAAAACAATTGAGCATGGGACACGATTGTCAGGATCTAGGACGAAATTCATGAAAAGAAATTTTGGCAACCTTGAAAGGTCGACCAAGACTGCTGTGGAAAGTAGGATGATTGAAGCTTGCAAAGGTGGCTCCAAATATGATCCCAAAGACTTTGTTCGTCTCGTGTGTATCTACTTTTGCGTAACTCTCCTATTATGCAACACAAACACCATAATATCTTGGAAACTTGTGAGTTACTGTGAAGATGTAAACAAAATGAAGGAATATGCATGGTCCAATGCAACTGCAGATTTCTTGGATAAATCTCTCGCAAAGAAGAGCAACCATGTAACTGGTTGTGTTGCAGCTCTACTTGTAAGTTCTCTTTGCCAACATTTCAATATATCAGTTACTTTGATTGGTTAATTGATTGATTGATTGATTTAATTATATTTTGTTTGTTTAAGAATTGGTTATGTGAGAAAACCCAAATCATTAGCCCAATTCATGGAAGGGAAAACATGACCCCGAGGTTCGTTCGTTGGAATTTGGCAGCATTACATGAGTTCTTGGATGAGGTTGACCTACGAACAATGGAGGTACAATTGCTAAAAACTTGTTTTCTATTTGTATAATCATTGGGTCATACTTCAACATCATCAATTTACAAATAAGCAATAGTCCATATACTATTTTGAACTTGTATTGCAGCCATATGAAGAATCAAGTGAAGATGTAAATGCAATACCAGAGACATCGGAATATGTAACAACACATCGACTTCACACCTCGAACAATTTGGTACTCAGTTCGAGGCATCCCACAACAAAATCGGCATCTGTCATCACACCAATCACGTACCAGAAGACAAGAAATAGTATCACCACTGAATGGGTTGCAATGGGCAGTAATGGGAACGAAAGAGTCAGTGTTGAAGTCACACCAAATCATACATCTGAGAACAAAGCACCTTGTAGCATGAGAAGTTCTATATCAAGCAAGATAGGTCCAAGTGATTTCCCCAATTGGACATTAATACCATCCCAAAGTTTTGACAACAATGCAAGTGAAGCAGCCTAACCTTTGATAATGGTCACAAACATGGAGAATTTGCAAAGGGAGAATGAAAAACTGAAAATGGAGTTGTCCAAATTGAATATTAGGTGTGAGGTTGCTGAAGTAACTGCTGATTTACTGTCCGAATCAGTCAACATTGCTGAAAGTTCCCTTGAAAAGTTACAGACTGAAAAAAATGTACTTGAAGCTGAGAACCACACGTTGAGAAAGGAAATTGCGGGACTACGTAATGGTGATCCTGAAATTGGAATGCCACCACAACGATCCATGGTAAGAGGACTAAAAAATAAACAACGAAAGAAGGTGGTTTTAGAAGATTTTGAATGCGAACCTTTGGTCAAAAGGATACCAACGAACCGTTCAAAAGGGAAGTGTGATGGGTGTGCACCTGTGAAAAAAAACATTGGTCTCATTATTGAAGAGGGAGGTGTTGGTTATAACCAAGCCAACTTAATCAAAAAGAGGAAGCATGAACCTGTTGATGACTACAACAACAAAACAAATGGTACGAACCAGAATGAAAATATTCAAACCATGGTTGAGGACCGCAAAAGGAAAAAACCAATGGCTACACTGAACCCCTCACTTGACATATTGAATAATAATGTTGGAAATGCCTAGATGGAAAAGACATGGAGAAACTTGACAAATATCTTAGAAGCACTACGTCCAGGTGAGTCCACATTTATCTTAATTGTTTTAATGCCATGTTGTATGCACTTTATATTTGATGGAATATATTATGTCAAAAAGTATTCACATGTTTGTTCATATGGTTCACCCAAAGTGAACCGTTGTGGAAGGGTGATATGGCTGCTGTATTCAAACAAGATGTTGAGTTCTTGCTAAAAGAATTAGGAATGCGCACCTGTGTAAGTTTATCTATTTTAAAACGAGTTAGTACCTTCAAAGTAACCTATTACTGGTTGGCCTTTATAACTAGTTGAATTGATTTTCAACATGACAAATGTACGCAGGCTATCGATGCATTTTCTGAGATACTTTCAATCCGCCAATCACTAGATCCAACAAGGAAAATGAAATCGTTGTTTATGCCCACACATTGCTGGGTAAGAGTATGAGTCATATTTATTAATGGTTGAAAGTAAAAACTGACATGGTTTTAGTTGTCAATACCAAGGATACAATGCATCTTTCCATAATTTTCTACTTTTAAGTTTGGTCGTTCCAGTAGTTGTTTAGCTTTACTCAATTAGGTCAGATTCACTAGTTTGAATTTGCATACAGTTGGTATCTTCTGTTTTTGTCTTTCATATTTTTTAGATGAATTCATACCATTAATATAGTTTACTCATTATTGATTGTAGGAATACATGATATGTGGTGAAATCCAACAACTGGAACAAATGTTAATGGATATGTTGATACCAAATCTTGGAATGAGTGATTTCGTTTTCATTCCTTTGAGGCACCAAACTGTTTGGCATTTCACACTGATGGTCCTTGTAACAAAGGAACGCAAATGGCATCATTACAATCCATTAACAATTGGGGACAAATTAAATGACAAGTGCTACCAAGATGCTCAGAATATGGTAGGTAACAACCACTTCAAATTTGTTTGGGATATTTCCTTTAGAACGTAACACTAACATCGGTACTTGGGTTGCAGCATAAGACGGTGACTGAATTTCTAAAGCGAAATCAAGCAAATGAGAGGTCGGCTTTAACAACAGGAGTGGTAGAAAAAATGGTTAAAAGGAGAGGGAAAACCATAATAGTGAGGGAGCCATTGAAAAAGGGGGAGAAGGAAACATATAACTTTCTGAGCCATGCAGGTACAGAGTATCCCATTTCCTTGAGCCCAGTTTGTCCACAACAAGGTGAATAATCGTACGTGTTCTAAATTCTCTTCCCTTTGAAATTGTTTTACTATGTACATGTATTAGTGTTTGATATTCATTTGATGACTCTCAGGGTTGACTGTGTTGTGGCTATTATGTACTACATGCAACATTTAGCAGAGGGATGGCCACTAAAAGGCATTTTTGAGGAGGGTGAACTTACAATGATGATGGCAAAGATCATAAGCATGATGCTAAATGC
Source organism: Malus fusca (assembly GCA_035220775.1). Taxonomy (NCBI): domain Eukaryota; kingdom Viridiplantae; phylum Streptophyta; class Magnoliopsida; order Rosales; family Rosaceae; genus Malus; species Malus fusca. Next base: position 19,913,565 of record CM069073.1, on the reverse strand, counting down.
ACCGAGAGGGAGAGGAAGGAAGTAGTTGGAGCCTTTGTAACAAAAAAGAATAAGTAGCTGGAGTTCTAGCTACATTTCATCAATGACAATAGTATGTTAGTGTTCGACATCTTTATTGGAACGAAAATTATTGTAGTTTGTTTTTCTTTTTTTCAATTATGAATTAACATTCACGAATGTACTGATTAATGATTCCACATCTGGTATGAATTAAATTTCTGATTTCATGATTTGATCAATTAGTTTGGAGTTAATTTTGGTTTGTACCTACAGGGTGCTTAATGACGTCGAAAACAATGAATCGGGATTTCTTAACCATTGATTAGCTGAAATCAAGGGATTTCTTAACCATCGAAAACAGTGAAATGAAAAGGAAATTCGTTTTAATTAGCTGAAATCAAGGGATTTCTTAACCATTGATTACAGTGATACAAAGGAAATGACAAATCTCCAATAAACGTGGCATTATGAGACAAATTAACCATCTGCAGAAAACAAGGGATTTCATTAACCATTACAATCAGCCAAATTGTGGGCACAATTAAATAGATTTGCCATTTGTTGTTTCGTAAAGGAAATTCATAACCGTTGTAATAAAAACGTATCGTACTCATTATTGACATTCCGAAATTAATCAACCATGACCATTGAAATTCACACAACCTAATCATTCGTGAGCCATATACACTGAACCTATTTGACTGTACCTAAACTTTGAAGGGCGACACAGATTGGCGTTGTCATGGACGACACCAATTAACCATTTTTGCAATTGGAGAACTTACGTTTGCTCGTTTCTATGAGCTTGTGAAGGTGTAGTTGAATGAGTTCAGAAAACTATTATTTTCATTTGTACGATTTGGTATCAACACTTGTGTAGGTGCAGTTGAATAGGTTCAGAAAACCAAAACGAGATACCGTTTCATTTAAAAGTAAATCTTTATTCCAAGCTCTTTATTAATAACCAAATGGAAACATAGTTCTAGGAGTAACACAACTAAAATCGTTGAAACAAACATAGTTCTATGGCAGAAAGAAAAATTGAAAAGATAAGCTCTCAAATTTGGGCTTGACTTGTGCGAGAATTATGCCGCCCGATTCGATGACACCTCCCACATGTTATCGACCGTGATTGTTCGCCAATTGATTTCATCCTCCTAAGCTTTGGCCTCCCAGATTGTTTTTTGGTCAATGGTGGTTCCACAACAATTTCTTCATGTCCATCAATGTCAGGCCTATCAATGTTCGGAATTGGATATATTGGGAAAGAGTACGAAGACTTGTAGTATTCAGCGGTGAAGAAATCTTCAACATAGTTATAAGGATTTCCATCATCTTTGATAATCGCAGCCACTGCATGCTCACACGGAAACCCTTTGATTTTCCATTGATAACATGAACAGAAACGCTTTTGCAAATCCACCATCACTGAAATGTCACTGTGTACCTAAAAAACAGATAGACTTGACCTACTAATTTCCCAATGCCTGCCAACTTCCAAAACTTGATTATGGCGCTCCTCCATCTCAGGGCATAGAAATGTATTCCAATTGTGCGCTGCTCGGAACCGTTCAGAGTTCATCTCCATCATCTTCACTCTAATACCATCAACCAATTGATAAATTGGCAAAGATCGTTCTTCACATATCCAAGAATTAAAAGATTCCGCAACATTGGACCACATTTCTCCGTACCTATAAAAGGGAATGGTGATTAATGTATGAACCTCATTCCATAACCAAAGATGAAAGAGAAAATAAAAACTGAAAAATACACGTACCTGGCACCTTCAAAAAACGCATTGGACCAATTTTTTTTTGGAAGACTATCCAAGAAAATTCTCATTACGGATCCACCTTTATCCTTTAGAACCCTTAGGTGCATATCAAATGCTTCTGGGGTAGGTGCATAAGCACACTTGCAAAACAAATGCACAATATGGTCCCTGAAAATTTTGCCACAACCAGTAGGATATCTACTGAAGACATTTCTTTTCAAATGTTCCAAACAAAAAGCATGATGAGAAAGCGGAAAAATTGAAGCCACAGACTCAAGCAACCCCTTATTCCTATCTGAAACAAAAGTAATTGTCCGTTCCTGTGGTGTCAACATATAGGACAATTGCTCCATGAACCATGTCCAATTTTCTTCATTCTCAAGATCAACCATGGCAAAAGCGAGCGGGAAAAACCCTGCAAAAACCAAGCAAACTCAATGAAAAAGTAATAATAAAGATAAGATAATAAATACACTAATTGATTGCACAAAAAATATATAATTACCTTGGTTCCCATTCTTTCCGGTAGCTGCGAGCAATGTGCCTTTGTAATTATTTTTAACAAAGGTACCATCTAGAAACAACAAAGGCCTACAGAAACAAAATCCTTCAATGCAACCGTAATAAGAGATAAATAATCTCTTAAACCGATGACTATTTGGCTCACACTCTAAGACGCAATGAGAGCCCGGATTATGTTCCTTGATTGATTTGACATACCATGTCAATTGTTGGTATGACACTGCCTCAGCATCATGAACCAATGCCTTTGCTTTCATTCTCCCATACCACGCATTGTAGTATGAAATATCCAAACCATAATTTTGTTTGAAATTTTTTACGATGTCAGTAGGTTTGATGAGAGGATTTGACCTAATCTGATCAGCAACTATGGGTGACACAATGCTCGAGTTCATCATTTTTGCTTCTACGCTCCCTAATACGACCACTGCATGTGTGATTGTTATTTAACCTCCTAATATAAAAATAGCCATTAGTACGACACACCGAGGCATAAACCCGCCTAGGACACCCATCTAGCTTTTTGGTGCATGTTGCAGTGACCCTCTCCTTATCATTCTTTACATAAGAAAACTTGAAACCTACCTCAACTGCATACTTCTTCAATTTGTCTCTAAACTCTGCTACACCACCAACAAACTTTTGGCCCACGTTTGATATATATGATCTCCAAGGATGTGATAGATACATTCTCCCACTAGGTGCAGAAAATTTCCCTAAGAACTCACGGTCATCAGCAGGGATGTTGCCCTCCGCCACAAAAGAATTTTCTGCATTCGCATATGCTCCTGCCTCAACTATCATGTGATCACTGATATTCATATCAATGCTAGTTTTCTTTTCATTAATAAAAAATAGATGCATCAAGCGGACATCCATATCTGATTGTATCAAACATGATGGATGCCCGGGGGCAGCATAAGTAAGATCAAAAGTACGAACAACCAATTCGTCAAACCTCGAATAAACATGTGAACAAACCTCGGCGAATGAAGTGTTCCCAAAAATTGGGAAAGTTACAGTTTTTCCATTGTGGTTACACCTGCCAATGATGGCCAATTCCATTTTCTCCTACAAACAAATAAAACATAAAAAAAAGTGAGTACAATGAACTAACAAAAACTCTCACTAATGCACAGATTAGTAAAACTAAGCCACCAAGTTCCCATGTGCGGGATCATTTAAAAAACAATTCACTTGAGCATTTCATCAAACACAAAATATACATTGTGTAAAAATCATGTGAACCCCAACACAAATTTGATCAAAGTTAAATCCATGTTTCAACTATTTGAAAAAGGTAAAATTGAAACATTTGAGAGAAATAAAGAACAACATTTTACAGTTTTCAAAACTTACCCCAACTGGTCGGAATTGGTGCTGAAAACCATAACGAAAAATAGTCTAGTATGCACGAATCACCAGTGAATAGCACAACAACTGCTTTACTTTGATTTGGACCCAAGAGTTTATATAAGAAAATTCTAAAAATCAGGATGATTACTATGACTTGATAATGAGACAATCCAACCAATAAAGAAAAACTGATTTTCGGGATCAATATATAGAAAGGAAGCGTGAACATCGTCATCAGCAGAGAAAAAGGGAAAAACTTCATTGAAGCTGGAGATGGAGAGATGAATCGTAACTGATGCATAGGCGAGGGAGAGAGGAATCATAACGGGCAGAGGCGCGAGGAATCCTGAACTACAAAATGTTTAACCACTTATCTGTACCTAAGGGCAATATAGGTAAACTAAAAATATAATAAATTTGTAGAAAAATAATTAAATATGACATGGACTATATAATCTGACGTGGACATCAGTCAAATGACTATTTTAAGTTTTTAATCTTCAATATGGTATTATTGAAAAGTTAATCTTATTTAGGGATTAAAATGAAGTTTTCTATTTTATTTTCTCAATGGGTGTAAAGATAAACTTACATACTAAATTGGGTTTGTGATGGTAGTTTAGATAGTAAATTTGGGTTTAAAGAGATATTGATGGTTTAATTCAAATTAATATGGGTGTAGAGAGTAAGTTGGGTGTAGAAATAGGTTATATGAGTTCAAATAAAATTTTCCACACAAAATAAACTACGTTTAATACAAGGATACGCGAACAATATGCTAAATATGACGATTTTACTTTCGACGTCATGAGTATGAATAAGGGAATAAGATGTAGTCTGCCATAAGGTTATGGGCTTTATAGCCACTAATGGACCACGAGTCCTTCGAGCCGCTCACACCGGGTTATACCCAGTCGAATGATGCAGGGAATCGATCCTTCAGAGTTTCCCCTTGATTGTATAGTGCATCTGTACTCTTACTAACATAGACCTTCGTAACTGCTAGCTAGCAGGAATTCAAGGACTGGCCTGCATCATCAATGACTGCCAAGTATTCTTTGCAACCTCACATCCCGCTATAGTTCTTTTCCTATAAATAGCCAGGTCAAACAGAGAAAATAGTAATTGCCGCTTACTTCTCAGACCTCTCTCAAGTTCTCTTTGCTCACTACTACTTTTCTGACTTAGGCATCGAAGACTCTTTGGCAGACATCATCCCTTTTTTCAAAGTGTTCATCAATTAGGTTAACAATGTTTGTTCTCTTGTTTGTTTGTTTGTTATAATCGGATTGAAATAGATAAACTCACTATTTTTAAGAAATAATGAAGATAGAGATGAATGATTTTTAGTTTGAGACGATTAAACATGAAGAAAATTCATCACTTCTTATCCTCTTATTTTAAAAGAATTGAAATGGATAAGTTTCCTTGATGAGTAATTCATCGTAGAGACCAAATGGACAGAGGTCGAACCACACGGGTGGGAAAATTATATTTTCTTTTATACCAAAATGTTCTGGAAGTTTGCATGTTGTAGTGAAAACAAGAAAAGGGAATAGCATCACTTTCTCACTACCGTTTATTGTAATAGAACACACATGTTGGCATATGGTCTAATATCTTTATGGATAAGGTATTGAATTTCCATTTATGCGTCTAGGGTCCGAAACTTCTTATTCTCTAAATTATTGTAATAATTTCGAACCTTTCATCTGGAGCTAAAAATAATCACAAAAATCCTGAAGACAACACGTGTACTTTTTTCTGAAGAAGACAAGAATGCTCTCATTAAATGGGCAGGACACACAAATGTTCTCACGGGCAGTTCAATATCCCTGGAGGCTCGAGCAGTTGTCTACGACACCATCAAGCTCATCTGCTCATGACATGAAAAAGTCTAATGCAATAAAGATATGATTAATCACCAAATCCTATCTTAATACATTCATGATTGAAGAACAACTTAAACAAGTGAGGAATCCTCATCACCATGAATCAATGATACTTACCTGATAATTCTAAGATATTATCTCCTAATTAATATCTTAGAATTATTCCTTCATCATCCATCTGAATGACTCACCTTGGTCAATCTAAGCCTTCGTGTGTAGGGCAAACCCTAACGCTAGGCCTCCTATAAATACCTTATCTCCACCAATTTCTGGTAAAATTTTACTACGCACTTAAGCCCTAAACACTCACTCTTTCCAGAGTTACTAACTTAGGCATTAGAGATCCATTGGCCTACCCCTTACCTCGTGGGCACTTGTGCACGTGTGGTTTTGCCCTTGATTAAATGTGTTGATTGTTTTGTAGGTACAATTTTGTCAAGACTGAAAACGACAAATTTTTACTACCACATTTTCCTCTCCCTTAATAATAATAATTTTTTTTAGAACACACAGGTTGAGATTGATTTAGTGTTTTGGTGACTTTTTGAGATCAAAACTTCGTGCCGTTTAACACTTTCTCATTTGTAAAAATAAACTTGAAGTGTAAAAATGGGCAATTAACTTCTACGTGAAAGGAACTAAAAGAACTTAATTATGTACAAGGAAATGTGATCCATATTGATTCATGGTTTGAGTGTTGGGACAATTTCAAATAATTTACGTAACTTCCCTTTTATGTTTCTTCCAAAAAAAAAAAAAACAAGAGTTACAAAAACGAAAACCAACGAGAACCAAACATACACCAAAACAGCAAAACTACTCCCAAACCCAACAAAACAAATTGGTCGGCCGGGATCATTCCCTTAACACTTAACACATAATTACACCCCAAACCCCAATAGGTAAGAGAATAGGCTACTTAATAGATATTAGCTAGTTTTCTAGCTAGCTGCTGATGTTAATTAGCTCCTCTAATTACACCTCCATGCGGACGTGGCAACCAGGGCCCTATCGTGCCAGCAAAGCACCAACTCGGCCTGCCGTTTCGCCACGTGGAATCCCCTGACCTGGACCTTCCCCAACAAGCACTGGGCCTGAAAGTCCGCAAACTGGCTCAGCTCCACCGCCCTCATCCCCGCCCCCTGAAATACTTCCCTCCACGGCGGAATCCGCCTCCCTGCCACCTCCACTGCCGCCTGAATCTTCGGCCGCAGCAAATACGTCTCAATCTTCTTCACCACGTCGCTGGAAGCCGCCACGGCCGCGTCCAGCGACTCCAGCATGATTGAGAAGAACTCGAGGCCAGAGACAAAGTTCCTCCGGAACGAAGTTGTTGCGGCATCCCCCATCCCTTCCCCGTCGACGAACACCACGACGCTTGGCGACACGTGGCGCATGTTGCCGAGAAAACCGGAGATGTTGTTCTGGGAGCTGAGACGGCGGAGGATGTATGGAGACAGAAGAACCGCCGTCTTCTCTCCGTCCATGAACTTGACGGCCTTGAACGACATCATCTCGAACGTACGAAGGGGGACGAACTCGACCTGGAACCTAATCTTGAGTTCCTGAGCGAACTGGGACAGGTTCTCCCGAATCAGCCGGGTCTCAACGGCATACTCCTCGGGCACGACGGCAGTTATGCGAAGCACCGGTGGGACCGGGTTGCCGTTATTTCGGCTTGCCACGTCAGCTTTCTCAGCGAGCTCTTTCATTAGGGAAGCGTACTGGCCGCCCAGGCCGATGTCGAAGTCGATGACGTGGATGAAGGTGGAGCCGTTGAGGGCTTCCAGTAGGGCCTGGTTTGTCGTGAAGTGAGAGAACATCGGGACGGGCGAAATTCCCGAAAAGCCCTTGTAGGCGCGGATCGTCTGGACGATGTCGGACCAGGAAGTCAACTCGCGCGCCGCAGTGTCTGAGCCGTTGAGGAGGGACTGAAGAGCTTCCTTGAAATAAACTGCGGCGCGCTGGAGCGGCTTCCCAATGGGTTTCGACGGGGAGGAGGATCGCAGCCTGTTGTTCAAACGGTCTAGGATCAGTGGCGGATCCAGGAAATGATGTTTGGGGGGTCATAGCGCGCGCAGCGCAAAATTTTTTTTTAACAGAAACAGCATGCATATCGTCATTTCATCGGGTCTTGGTAGGATGCTTTTAAGTGTTGAGAAGGGTTTCTGTAAAACCCCTCCCCAAAGATCATCACAATAAAGATAAACAAACAGAAAATAAGCTTCCATTCTAAATCTAATTTTTTTAATCGAATTACCAGTTATAGTTGAGAGAGCTGAATTATTTAGGCAAGGTTTTTTTTTTTTTTTTAAATGTGTTCAACATTATATATATTGAACAACATAAGATTACGCATACGAGTTCTCAATCCAGGATCCGCTTCAAGATTACCCAAAACACCATCTAACTGACTTTGTCTTGAACTTGGAGTTCTTGAACTACCAACAGTATTTGGATTATCAACATTATTCGAACTACCCGAACCCGATGATGACTTTCTCTTAAAAAACCGTTCCATAATAATTCTACATATACAAAATATTCAAAATAAATATGAATTGAATTTCAATTAAATTAAATATATTCTACATATACAAAATATTCAAAATAAATACTCACAATATAAACAAACCATCAACATAATCAAAATAAGTATGAATTGGATTTCAATTAAATTAAATATCTCATCTTGCATTCTACATATACAAAATAATGAAAATAAAAACTCACAATATAAACAAACCATCAACATAATCAAAATAAGTATGAATTGAATTTCAATTAAATTAAATATCTCATCTTGCATTCTACATATACAAAATAATGAAAATAAAAACTCACAATATAAACAAACTATCAATATAATCAAAATAAATATGAATTGATTTTCAATTAAATTAAATATATTCTACATATACAAAATTTTCAAAATAAATACTCACAATATAAACAAAACACCAATATAATCAAAATAAATATGAATTAGGTTTCAATTAAATTAAATATATCATACATAGGGTTTAGAACTTACTTGGATTGTGAAATTTCACAATAACAATGAGCAAATACAAAGAGCAAAGCTGGGAGGAGATGGAGTTGAGGGTTTGGAGGGGGGGGATTGAGTTTGGAACTTAGGGTTGGAGGAGGAGAAAACAAAAGAAATTTGGGGGTTTTGGATTCGGGAGGATCTGTCAAAATAAGGCTGAAAGGACACACTTGGTATTTATTTTTTTGTTCAGACCTGCCCAGGACACGCTGGGCATTTTGTTTTTGTTTAAACCTGGCCCAAAACGACGTCGTTTTGGCCAGGTCATTTAAAAAAAATTCCTGGGCCAAAACGACGTCGTTTTGCCCAGGTTTTTTAAAAATCAAACTGGCGCACAGCGCCTTCGTCTTCTTCGATCTTCGTCCTCTTCGTCTCCAACCTGCCCAGAAAACCAACGGACGGGGTCGCACCAGGGGTCGTCCCACCATCTCCAAGGGGTCTCTAAGGTTGCTTCCATGGCTTCCAAGGGGTCGCGCGACCCCAATGACCCCACTGTGGATCCGCCACTGTCTAGGATCACCTGGGCGAGTTGCAACTCGTCCGTGTCGAAACAGTCCGCGGCGCGGATTAACTCCTCGATGAAATCAAGCCCTACGTTCCAGTTGCCCGATTGATGGAAGTCGTTCGTCACATGGTCGTAACAATTCTGGGAGGAGTACACTTCGGAGAGATTGATGTCCCAATCGGAGTGGACGAGCTGGGTGGCATCGAACGGCTGAGGATGGGGGTACTCCGAAATCTGAGGATCGTTTGCATTCAATTGTGGGATTGAAGTCTTGAGATTTGGGACGTTGTCGTCGTGCAACCCTAAGTCCCTCATAATTGAGTCCCAGTCCAAGTTGTGCAGGACTTGCTCCTCCTCCCACTCGAGAGGATCATGGTTCGAGTGGGACAGCACGTCGGGGATGGCCGAAATTTTCGAGGGTTTTTCGGCGGAGACGGGGCTGGGGCTGTGACGGAGGTCGAGAACCGAGGTGGGCTCGTAGCCCCCCAAGCTCGAAATACCGAGGTGAAAGTTGACACTTGGGTTATTAGTCTGGGGGTTGTGCTTGGGAGATTGGTTGTTGTTGTTGCTGTGTGGAGAAGAAACAGGCACTCTCATGGCTTATTTAGAAAGCGTTTGTTTATTTTTTTTTTTTGTGACTGGCTTATTTAGAAAGCTATGATTTTGGTTGAGAGGAAGAGGAAATGGGAAGGGATAGAAGGGTAAGGGGGGCTTTTGGTGGTGATGATTGAAGGCTTTTTATCTTTGCGTGTGTGCATGGTGGTGGTGGTGGGATGGCAATGGCGCGCAATGGCATAATATAAGGTAAAGTTGTGTGGAAATGTCATACATGACAGACAGGGATGACGAGTGGTCAGAGGGAGGCTTTTAATCTCTTTGAAGCTTCTTGCTCAAGTCTTTGCATACGATTGCTTTTTTTAGTTTTCTGTACGTGTCTTTGTTTGATTCGCAGCCTAATTATGCTTTTTGTAATTAGCTCGCTTCTCGACTCTCTTCTCGACTCTCTTCAGGCCATGCAAAAGCACTCAAACAGTGAAGTGTGCGGTTGGCTAGCTGGTTGGAAGTTTAGGATACAGTAGTAACTTATTTTATGCTTGATTGTGGATCGCCCTTAGGGTTTAGAGCAAAAGGGTAGAGAAGACCTAGGAAAATTTGGAAGGAGACTCTAAAAAAAGACATAGAGTATAGTTGGAGTTAACGGAAAATTTAGCACGAAATCAAGCGAAATGGCGTTTTAGAATTCATATAACCGACCACAATTAGTGAAATAAAGCTTTGTTGTTGTTGTTATTGTTGTATTTGTAAAACCATTTTGTGAATGGCAATGAATTATGCCAAGAATAATTGAGGGAATAGTTGACTTGGCAATTAAGTTAATGAAATCTCTAGGACTCTCGGTGCCTTAAGGAAATAAACATATTGGAGTCTTAATTACATGCAATCAATTAAGGGCCTTTATTAAGTAAATACAAGGAATAAGAGTCATGATGGGACTATAATTGATGAGATATGATTTGGGTTGATATCCTTTCCGATAATAGGGAGGAATTGATTGAAACCCTAGCTATATAACCTAGGAGCCGTCCCTGCTTCCATACCGATAGAAACTCACGAAAACTATAAGCCTATTTTGATAGTAGAGTTCATTGAGAGGTACTGGAAGTAGAAGACTACTTCTACTTTGTTCGCAAGGATCAATGGCTTCACCTTCATAACCATGTCTTCCGAATTCTACAGATAAGTTCAATATAATTAGTCGATCTCTATTTCATATTGATTTGATTTATTCGTGATCCTAATGTCTTGTTGTTGTGATTTCATAATATGTCTTACAGTATTGTGGATCTTGCTTATGATAAACAATGTGGTTAATATGTATTTATAGTTTCATGGAGTTTATACTTTAAGTGATATAGAGTGTTTGATTTCATATTCGGTTTAACTGATGAAATTAATAACGATATAACTCATGAGCAACTAAGGTATCGTTTTTTAAATGAATAATGCACTACATAAAAAGAATGGACGTGTGATATTAATGATTCGTCTATATAATGAATTTCACTTATATTAGTTTTGTTCTCGTCTTTTATTTCATGTCATGTGTCTATTTTTAGCTTGTAATGCATTCACATTATCTATGTTAAAAGTCAACATACTTTAAGTTATTCCCTTTTAAAAACAATTTGCAATAGGAGAAGTAACTAGCTCAACTCCTATAAACTCTAGTAAGTTTTCTCAATTTTTGGATGTGGTAATTTTTATATCCTCAGACGTCTTTCAAGTATGATGAATTTTAAGCCTAACACATAGTCCAAAGACTAAGCGATAGCTCCTCAGACTACTATGATTCTTGCGAAGCTTGTGGCACAATATATTTTATTTCATCATGTTTCTGGCAAAGATTCATTCATGCGTGTTCCAAATACAGTTTTAATACCAGTTCTAGTCTAAATTCAGAGAGTGTCAAGTCTAGTCCGTTTTACCTTTCAATAAAGTAATTAATAAACATCTTTTCCAAAAGCATCTTGGGTTAAAAGTTAAAAGTTAACCTATTGTAGATACAATCCCCTCAAGTCGCCTATAATGCCTCGATTGATTATTTGATTATTTCTACTCAGTTACTAATTAGACTTTTACTATCTTGTATTAGTCATATCATATAGGAATTAGAGGGACTTAAAGTCAAACTGTTGGCGTGAAAGCTCCAAAGTATTGTCCCCCCAAAACACTTTCGAGGACCCATAAAAGCTCGTAAAAACACCACCACCCACCTTTATTTATCTCACTTTGAAAAAGCTTGGAGAAAGAAGCCATGATTAAATCTTTAAGGGAACGTATCTTCCTTGACCATGCAAAGCACTTAGCAAAAGCTAATTACTATTAAAACAATGTTACTCTTACCATATATTTGTATTATGTTGATAGTCCTTACCTTTATTAGAGAAATGATACAAATATGTGGTAAGCGTAGCATGTACTCATTGTAATAAGCTTGTCATTGTTTTAATAAGTTGAAGGAGTATATCGAAAACCTACCACGTGATGTATCATTATATTTGTTATAAATATGAGTGAACTGTAGACGATGTAATTGGTATGTCTCATTTCTAAAGTGATAATACATGTCTTATAATTTAAGTATAATAATAATATCACATAATAAAGGCGGGTCCATGTAGGGATTAAGGTGGTTCTGAGACCACCTGGAAGTTGTAAAACAACCTATGAAAACCTCCAAAGACTTTCCGAATGTTTGACACAAGACTTTTGCATGCCCACCAAGCATTTGGTGTAACGCATGCTAGGAATATCTCAACAACACTCAATATGTTGCATCGATATAACTCGACAGATACTCTCGAGAGCGCTCAACAAATTGCTTCAATAAATGTCAATATATGATGAAATGTGCGCATAATGACTTGTATGACTACAACAGGCTCACCACATGTTCGATGCACTAAACAAATTGAAATCACACTTTGTTCTTTTTTCGTCTAAAATTTTTGAATATTCAACATTGAGGCCCTCAAAATTCAAACTTTAATGCTCTAGTACACATAACGGTATTTCGGTAAAACGAGACACTTCTCCATGTTTAATTTCCTAAAGTAACATTTGTACTCCGTAACTAGCTTGATTAAGGGCAACTGTAGACGTAATCTAGAATCATGAAGCATTGTTCACACCAGATATTGGAGCAAAAAGCTAATGGAAATCTTGTTGACGTTGGACGAGGGACCCAATGGCCAAGGGGGTCGGTCCTACAAGAAAGCACTTTAGGGTAAGTTGATTGGCCACAGATAGGGACCCACTACTACTACTAGGGTTAGCTTTTTGTCGGGCATGCATGGCAATAATGGTCATGCAACACAGTGCGTAGAAACAAGGCCCACGTAGGATTGCTTTGCCAAATTGCCATTGGCGGCGACCAGAAAGAAAGAATATGTTCCTTCCAAAATTTTGCAATAGGTGGTGAATTGCACTCACCGATTGATGAAAATCCTTCCGTCCATTTACGTACCAAATAGGCAAAGAGAAAATCAAACACAAGATCTAGCGATCTACATTCTTCACTTTTTATTTTTCTAATGGGGTGATGAAATTGATAGGTGGGGTGGGACGACTTTATTTACAGAAAAGTTTTGGCCACCACAAAAAGATGGTTTTAGGTCTTTTTGCTACCTATAATATAAACAAGGTATATTTCAAAGTTGATTTAAAATTAACTGAATGAAGCACTTAAGTCCTAATCAACCTAATTAACACGTGTTTCATTCCAGCCAAAAAAGAAAGGGCCTGTGTTTAGTTACAAATTGTATGAGACAATTTTTGTATTATTTTTGGCAATTATAGTTATGGAATGATTTGGTGTAAACACTTACGAGGTATCCAATGCAGCAAACATTATAAATTCTTTGAATGTATGTCTGAATTTGATTTTTTTTAATCATACTTTATTTATAAGACTTTAGAAATATTTCTAAATTCCCCCTCTAATCACTTGTACATTTAGGTTTAATTATTAGTTTATAACAAAAGGTACCGAAAGTCTCTTTAACCAATTCAAATTATGAAGAAGAAAAAAGATTGAATTATAGAGTCAAATCTAAATTCTTCATTCTAAAACGAGGTCAAATGAACTTGTTTATATGGCTTTGTAGCTTAAGTTACAACATTGCAAAACCCAGAAAAATAAACGGCAAAGGAAAGAATACGTACGTAGCATGTGAATAACAAAAACAAAAAGGAAGAGAAAACGGGATTTTTAATTGAGTAAGACAAACCAAGATGTGATTGTAGTATGTATTAACCTCTTCTTGCTGAATATTTAATTGCTTTTTATAAATTTTAAACAAGCAGAGATGTTGCAGATTGATTTGAGCTTGGATGATTTTGTTTGAGCTATAAATAAAAATATAGCTTGTTACGGGATCAATCTATTTTTATTTACACAAAGTCGCACGATTTAGTTCCACAAATTTCAGAGCCAATTTAGGGTCATATATCCATGGGCTCAGACGACCTCTTCAAATCACTCCAACCAGTCTGAGGGGTTGGAAAGGTTCCTTCCCAAAACGCGTTGCCACACGGGCGCTCTGATTCAGGAATATCTTGCCTTCTTTAATGTCGTTGAATGCATTATCCAACACGCCGATGTCATCACAGTGATCGTGCAAAACGCTACAAGACACAGTCAAAGACCACCAACTAGGAATTACAATCATTGTTAGCGCCAAATAACCCATCTACCTGTGCTCCAACTCAACGACAAGATCGAGGTTGCTCATTCTCCACTGCCTATAAATAAAGTCAGAGGCCTTCAAGCTCAAAACCTTCGTCAAATTCAATATCTACGATTATACAAAACCTTGAGTAATTCTTCAATCAACCCAACTGTTTTCAGCACAAACCCAATTGCTCTTCAACAAAACTTCTAGCTTTTCATCTACAATCTCAAAGCCTTCCTTGAAGCAAAAATTGCCTACGATTCCTGAGATCTAAAATTTTTACTACTATGCCACCCCATGGTATGATTTGGTTGACATGCAATTCCAATCACCATGATTTCCTCTCAATGGCTAAGAAAAAATATGTACGTAGCATTAGAATAACCAAAAAAAGGGGGGGAAAAAAAGGGAGAGGGGTGGACTTAGCCTCACAATGGGGTAGTAATAATATGGTTCAAATTTTCCTCTAACGAAAATCGAACCTAAGACCCCTCGCTTACAAGTGAAGAGGAATACCAGTAGACTGTAGTATTAAGTGGCTATCATCTTTAAGTTTAGAAAAATAAAATAAAAAGCTCACAATTTCTCTTACTCTCTCTCTAACATTTCTTTCCAATTTCTCTCTTTGTCATATCTTTTTTTTTTTTCGAATTTTTATATTTACACACACAATGTGTGTGGGGGCTTCATCTAGTTAATAATTAAGTAAGACAAACCCAATTGTAATTGTAGTTTATAATTAACTTGTTGAATATTTAATTGATTTTTTGTAAATTAACAAGCAACGATGTTGCAGATTGATTTGAGCTTGGATGATTTTGTTTGGGTTATAAATAGAAATATAGTCTGTTATGGGACTAATCTATTTTCATTTACATAAAGTCACACAACTTTGGTCCACCAATTTTAGAGGCGAATGTAGGATCATATCCTTGGGCTCGAACGACCTCTCCAAATCACTCCAAACCAGTCCGTGGTCTTGGACAGGTTCCTCCCCAAAACGCGTCTGCCACGCGGGTGATCAGATCCGGGAATATCTTGCCTTTTTAAATGTTGATGAATGCGTCATTTGGCATGCTAATGTCACCACAGTGATTGTGCAAAACGTTATAAGACACAGTCAAAGGTGACCAACCAGGAATTACAGTCACTATCAGCACCAAATAATCGATTTACCCATTCTTCAGGTCATGATAAGATCAAGGTTGCTCATTCTCCACTGCCTATAAATAGAGTTAGAGGCCTTCAAGCTTAGAACCTTCGTCAAATTCAATTACAATTATACAAAACCTTGAGTGATTCTTCAATCAACCCAACTACTGTTTAGCACAATCTCAAAGCCTTCATTCGAAGCAAAACACTCACTACGATTACTGAGATCTAAAACTTTTACAACTCTGCTACCCTGTGGTATGATTTGGTTGACATGCAATTCCAACTAGGGGTGGGTTCAAAAAATCGAAAACCGAAAAAAACCGAACCGAAAAAAAAATCGAACTGAACCGAACCGAAATAGGTTGGTTCGGTTTCAGTTTTGATGGTCTAGAAACCGGACTGGACCGAACCGATTTATATAATTATTTAATATATATTAATTATATAAATCATATATAAATACTCAAAACCTAGAGGCAAGGTGTTTCGAACTCCTTACCTCTTAGTTAAGAGTGTTTGTTTCAGCCAACTTGACAACAGGCCTTCTGTTGCTACAATCGTACTAGTAAAATATTTATACTGATTCTGGATCTTTAATTCATTATAAAATTTCCAAACACAAAACCCTAGCCGCCCCATTTACTCTCCCATTTTATCTACTCCTAGTTCTGTCTTCTCAGTCTCTCTCTCTCTCCCATCGTCGAATTCTCAGTCTTTCTCTCTCCCACCGTGGAGCCATTGACCTTCTCGCGGGTGATTCGCTCGATGTGGATGACCCATTTGCGGCGGTGGACCTAGACGACCTTGCCCTCGCGACTCTTGAAGGGCTCGCAAACCACCTGGACCTCGTCTTCCTTATGCACCAGGAACGAAGGTCTGAGGAGAGAGGCGTGCTCATCAACACGCGGCGCACGCTGGATGGCACGGTGAAGTGAGCCTTGCCGGCATTGCAGGTTTGGTTCTGTTTTTGCTTTGTTTTTTCTGAAATTTGCTTATGCATTCACTTTTACTTTGCTTGTTCTTATGGAAGATTAGTAGTAGTTCATTTCATAATTTTGCATCCGAATAAACCAACGAGTCCCAATTGTTTATTTTCGAGGTTAAGTGATGAATTTTTGAACGAAAATTGGCTGATGTTGTTCTTGGATTTGTCTATGTGGTAAAGATATTTGGTTTTTGGGTCTTTACTCTTTATTAAAACCCTTGGTTCTCGTCTGTTTGGCTGTGTTCGGACAGGTGCTCATGGCTGGATGTTGCAATCGGTGAGGCGTCGGTTGGTTGGTGGCGAGGGTTTGTGCTAGTGGGGATGCTCGGCGGCGGGTGCTTCAGTGGAAGCCTAGTTTTTTTTTTTTTTTTTTTTTTTTTTTTGTATTTTATGGCCTGGGCCTTTACTGTTTGTTGGGTCTTTTGGGCTAATTTACCAATATCCAGATTTAAAAAACAAAATGGAAAAAACCGAACCGAACCGGAAAAAACATAAACCGAAAAAAACCGAACAAAAAAAAATGGAAGAAAAATCGAACCGAACCGAACAGTAACTTCGGTTTGGTTTTCGGTTTCGGCCAAAAACCGAACCGAAAGGAACCGAACCCACCCCTAATTCCAACCACCTTGATTTCCTCTAAGAGGCATATGTTTTGTACTAAATTCAATCCAATATTAGTGATCTCGGTGGACTCCTCTAGCATTTTCTCTTCCTTCATGGACTAAATCTTGCTAGAGTTTCATTGCTTTCTTTACATTTCTAGTCAATTTACATTTCAAGCCATCAACCTATGTTTTACTTTTACAAACATTTGTAATCTTGACTTTATAATGGAATGATTACATTATGTTTCTCGCTTTAGTTTTCATTTCTCTTTTATTTACGTTTTAGTCAAAAACACACAAAGTTATATTGAATTTTAAGTTCTCATCCACTCGAGGCAAAAGAAAGAACTTAACCGTACCGTTGTCCTACTCGTTGCACAATTATTTGGTTAAAAAGTAAGATTTACGTGCAACATTTCACACATACTCAAACAAGAACATTGTCTGTTGACAGCCTCCAATAGTGGCACACCTATTATCTATTTCTCTCAAATCATCCTGTAACACTGAGATCGAAAACAACACTCGGAACAAATAAGTGCTGAACTTGATCCAGACTCTGTCTGAATTTTGACACCAACAAGTTTAATACCGCTAACTATTAAGGCGTCCTCGTCCTTTCTATTGTAGTACTATAAAATTTAAAAAAAAAATCCAACAGATGGTATCAAATGAAAACTAACAAGACGACATAATTATCTGCAGAATTTGGAGATAAGCATATTTCCTAATAATACAAAGGAAACATCAGCAGGAGATTCCACTGTGGGTTAGAATTTAAAATAGCCAATGTTTGCTCGACATGATCTCTTATTATCTCAGAGTCAAAATTCGTTTATTATGATATCAGTAAAACACTTTAATAAAATCTTCTCACTATTCCAAATAATAAAATTAGTTTGGTCCTAACCTTAAATCATCCAAGAGGTAGGCAATGATAAAAGAGATACCTAGTCTAAAGTAGCCAGTGCATGTAGATACAGGTTAGCAAGATATAAAAGAGTAATCTTGAATCATCTATCGACAATTATTATTGGAGATAACTTTCTTAAAATGTGACTCAAAAAATTTATAATTTATTACAATGTGATAATCGGTTAGAACTATAAGTTTTTTGAGACAACAAGAAGGTTATTCCTAAATTCAGTATCATTATATTGCCTTATATCAACTAAAGAGAGATTAATGTTGAGTTGGAAAATGCGTATAGATATAATTAGTGAGATAAAATGTGTCATATTTATCTATTCTTTAGATTGAATGATTCAAAGAAAATTCATGGACAAAAATAAATACAAGTGTGCGAAAGAAGAAAAAAAATGTGTCCATATCATATCCATCCACGTGGACAAGGACTTGTTACTTAAGAATTAAGGTTCCATATATCATATTTAAGTACACGGGACACACGCGGTGGGAGAGGGAAGCTTGAAGCATACAAAAGAGATACAAAAGAGAAGGGGTGATGGGAAGAGAGGGGGGGTTTGAGATTCTGATTTAAATCATTCATATAAAGAAGGTCTCACCAGTCCATTCACCCCACTCTCGAAAAGAAATAAAAAAGGCAAAGGTTGATAGAGAGCACTGGCGCATGCAGCAGCAGTGGAGAGTGGTAGTGACCATTTTTTAGGCCTCGTAGTGGCCCAAGGATCTTCTATCTTTCATATAACAAGCATTACCCTTACATTTACAGCTGCCAACTCGATCGATCTCCTTTTTATGATATATATGGGATTGCGATCCCTATAGGATATGTTGATTTTGCTTTGAGAAATACCCCTTGATTCATTTTAGTTTTATGTATGACCACATTTCTTCTTCTTTTCTTTTTTTTTTTCCTTTGATTCCTCCACATTTTGTACATGCACTCTCTCTCTCTCTCTCTCTCTCTCTGTGAGGGGGTACGTGTGTGCGCGTTGTGTGTTGCATGTGGCATTTTGTAAACTACTCAGATTAGACTAGTTGAAATCAAATAGTATGTGGTCTCTGGTGAAAGGTGCTTAGTATTTTTGCAACTTGAGTTTGGTGACATGATCAAGTCAGATAAACCATTTGATAGACGAATTTTTGCGTTACAGTCAGAAATAAGATGTGGTTGGATTTAATAGTACTGATGCTACAATTTGTTTTGATTTTTGACAAACAAAAGTATTAGTAAGTTAAATTGCTAATTGTTAGGAGGGAGAAGAATCGTTGGAGATCCAAATTGCACTACAATGCATAAACATCATTATTTTCCACCACTGCAATAAAATGTTATCTGCGATGTTACAATTCATCGAAAACATAAAACTTGATTTAAATTCTGAAAAAGTAAATGCTTTCATATCCAATCAAAATTTGATTGATGAGTAATTTTTTTTTTTATCAAAGTAAACAAACTTCATTAACTAAATTCCAACACTACAACCAAAGATGCTAGAACACCAATCAAAAGGGCGACAAAAAAAGGAGCTCAAACTCAAAGATGCAAATTAAAGCAGATAATAGTTGATTATACAACTGCAAGCTTATATCGTTATAACAACCAAGATTAAAAAAACAAATAAATAAATAACTCACGCACCTACTAAAATATGAACTGTTCAATTTTGTGTCTTTTTTATACAACGATATTCTATTTAAGGGTATGTTCACTACCTGAATTTAACATTTGTCTGACGACCCTTCTTTCGTCAAGCCAAGTAACTTTATACGATGAAATAAAAAAATTTGTAAGCCAAAACTTGGTCAACATTTAATTTTTTTCAGAAACTTTAAACAAAAAACTTGTTCGACTAGCATAGTTACCTTCGTCAGGCAACATTTTGCACCCTAGGAACCAAAATTGGCGTGTATTCTGACACATTATATCCGACAGAGATAGTTTGTAGGCTAAGGCCTCGTTTGGCAGCTCGTATAAGGGATCGGATAGTATTAACAGTACGGGCTCAGTTGTTTGGTGCTTTGCGGGTGAAATAGCCACCGGATAAAATAATCCGGTCCCACCATTTTAATACCCTCCGCACCCGCTTAGCTATCCTCTCCAAAAGGTTGGTATAATTAGTCGGGTTCGCGCTCCCGTATGCTCTTCTCTCCGACCCTCTCTGCTCCTGCCCAACGCGAACTCCACCAAGGTATTGCTGCTCTGTCTCTCCCTCCTTCCCAACTGCCAGTAGAGGCTCCGGCAATGGAGGAGCCCAAGAAGGAAGAAAAGGTAGCTAGGCAGACGAAACCCAGGTTTTCAATTATGGTGTTTCTGGGTTTTCAATTTTTTGATTCTGGGTTTTCATCTTCTCCATCTTTTTGCTTATGGATTTTCAATTATGGTGCTCGAATTCAAGATTTCTGGTCACGTTCTTCAACTTTTGCATCTGGAGGAAGACCCCGATGTGCAGCTAAAAAGTTCGACGGCGATAGGGAAGGTGATCAAGATCAAGGCCTCGTACAAGCTCTCCGAGGCGAGCAAGAAGGAGAAATCTGCAGCCAAAACAACTGCCGTTTCGAAAACGAAATCGGAGAAGACCAAAACGACTTCCTTGTCGATTATTCTATCAATTTTTTTTTCCTTTTTTTTCTTCATTTTATTAACAGATTTTTTTAACTAATATGGAAATTGTTTTTCATCTGGGGAGGGAGTGATGGAGGAGGAGGGAGTGAGGGGAGGAGATCTGAAATCTGGGGAGACGATCGACAATCTGGGGAGGAGAGAGAGAAAAGTTCATCAAACAAAAAAAAAGATTTCATTTTTTTTTTCTTCCTTTTTCTTATCCGGTTCAGTACCAAACACAGTATAAATAATACGATCATTAGTCCGATACTGCACCAAACGTCCGACTAATTTAGTCAGTACTATCCGGTGGCTATTTATCTTATCCGACAGAAATAGTCAGTACAGTCCGAGCTGCCAAACGAGGCCTAAGTAAACTTGGCCGGACTAAAAAGTTCGTCAGCCAAATCCCAATTCATTAAATAATTCGTTGGTCACTTCTCCTTTTCCTTGGTGACTTAGGGTTTAGGGTTTATATTTCATCTGGCATAATGTATTGTTTCATCGGGCAAAGGTGACAGATATTTTCACATATTAAATTCCTTCGACGATTTTTGAAATCTGTGAAATTAAATTAAAAAATCCAACCGTCAATGTCATTGGTATACACTTGAAGATGGCATATGCCAAAAATCATTCGAATGAAAGTATGCAGGATTAGGCAACGAGACGAATTCTTCGACGGTTAAAAACATATTATCATGATTTAACGGTTAATTTAGCTTCGATTTTGATGATTTTTAGTAACTACCCTCCTCAACCCTAGAAGAATACAATGAATGGACCCGATCATAAACACTTAAGAGTTTATCTTATACCTCCCTTAAGTAGAATGTATTAAATTTATGATCGGGTTCGTTCATTGTATTTTTCCTAGGGTTGAGGACTGTAGTTGTAAAAAAATCATCAAAATCGGAGCTGAAATCACTGTTAAATCGTGATTTTTTGTTTCTAATCGTTAAAGGATTTTGTCCAGTTACCTAATCCTTGAAAGTTTGTTTTGGTGATTTTTGGAGTATGAGATCTCAGAGTAATACTAACACGCCCCGATCCCAGTGTCCGAAGGACAATGGGATGGCCACGTGCTGACAGACACCCGAGGATGATGCAAGCCATTTATGAATACATATGCTGAGAACATGTAAAAATACATAAAAATTTCGAGCATAACTACGCAATGTAATATTCAAATACAACATTTACAAAATAATATAATAATATTCAATTGCCAACAAAATAATGGTGATGATGCATGACATGTTCAGAGCATACTACTAATTAAGATTACAAAGAAAGGGGTCATACACCAAGATGACTCAAAGATACTGATGCGGGAGTGCCTTGACGCCGAAATTGTACGCCTTGATTCTAAGTCCTGAGGGGGCGTAAACCAAAACATGAGTGAACCAAGTTTATATATATGTAATACTAAAATAGTTATTCATCAACGTACTAACTCCCAAAGTTTATGAAAACTCAATAGTATAATATGTAATAGGTTTTCCAAAAACCCTAGCATGCCATAAAACTTCATAAAATATATATCATATATAGTGTGCTTAGTAGTGGTATCACTATCGCCCAAAGGCATATAGAACTCTTCATTCGCCCGAAGGCATATAGAACACTTCATTCGCCCGTAGGCCCCTACGGCACCCGACCGAAGCCATATATAGATATCATTCGCCCGTAGGCATATAGTGACCACTATATAAGCACAAAAATCATTGAACATAATCTTTCCAAAATATATCTCATCAGAGCTCAATAGCTCAAACATCATATCATAAATCATGTTCATAAATATCTCAGTGAAAGTAAATCCAGTAAAGCATGCAATATCAATAAGTGTAAATCCAATTTACTCATAAACTCATAAAACGTAACCATTACATCATGATTTTCATGTATGCATTTCTAATAGTAAAATCATGCATTTTGGAAGGGGTCCACTCACAGATACTCCGTCACCGAAGAGCCGTTCGAACTAGGGAGGACAAAAATGCCACTAACAAACGCACCTAAGCACATAAAGGGACCAATTAATAAAACTCTACTCAAACGATTGAATTTGGAAAAACGAAATTAGTCTATGAGGGGTCCCAACCGAAACCCAAAAAAAGTCAACCTAAAAGTCAACGTTGGCCTGTCAACGGTCAATGCTGACCAAAAGTCAACAGCTGACTCAGCCGAGCCTAGCCATGCCGCCGGAGCTCACCGGAATCTAGGATTTTTGGTCGGAAGTTTGAACAATTTTCAAAGCTTCGTAACTTCTTCGTTTCTTAACCAAATTCAACCCATAATATATCAAAACGAAGCTAGGAAAGTGTAGAACAAGATTATATCTATTTGAAAGCCCAATGGTCTGCTAGAAAACTGGGGAACTCACTGGAAACTGGGTAAACTTTAAACGTTCATAACTTCTTCAATACTCAACCAAATCGAGTGATTCAAAAGCCAAAATGTAGTTAGGAATGTGGAAAAGAGATTCATATCAAGTGGGGACCGAGTGGTGGCCGGAGTTGGCCGAAAAATGGCCTGAAAGATGGCCAAACGACCATAACCTAGAAATTTCCAGATTTGCACAATGACTTTCCTTGAGCCTTTTTCGAGTTCCTACATCACCAAAACCACCCAAAAACGTACTAATCGTGAACCTAGATACGACCTACAATGATAGGGACCAATGTCGAGGCTTACCTTCATCGAAAATGGCGAGAAATCGCCGGAGAAGTTCCTTGAACAGTGCAGCTCGGGGGTGAGTTTTCAAATGGTTTTTCCTTCTATTTTCTTGGTTCAAGAACTCGTAGGGACTATGAGAGAAGGTTGTGGTGTAGTCTAGGTTGTTGTTATGTGTTGTTGTTTGAGTGAAAACCCTCTAGGATGGTTGGTTTTTTAGAGAGGAATGAGAGGGTTGAGAGTGAGGGAGAGAGTTTGTGAGATAGAGAGGTTTTCAGAATTTGTGAGAGAAAGAGAGGTTTTCAGAAAATAATAGAGGGAAGAGAGAAGAGGGGGTCACGGGGGAAAAAAGGGAAAAAACATGTGGGCCCTAGTGGCTCACAAAACAAGGTCACTAAAGACGAAACATGAAAATATCTGAAAAACGTTCGATGTTTCGAAACGTAAAATCTTTGTTATAACTCCATTCGAATCCGTTCGCGCCTACGCATTCGTGACGATGGGTACGATAAGAATAAATAAAAAAGATTAGTCACAAGTGTTACTTCGAGACGGTCAACAAAAGTCAACGTTCATGCTACAAGGGCAATTTGGTAATTTCATACGCTCGATAATATAAGAATATGACAATTTTAGGACGGGGTATCACAAATACAAACAAGTTTGATGGTTGGATTATTGAAACTAATTTTGCAGACTGCAAAACTAATTGAAGGAATTGGATAGGACGAAATATCCCTTACCTTTGCCTGACAAAATAGCATATATTGCCCTATGAAATGTAAACATTAAACCCTAAAATATAAATTAAACTTTTGCACGACAAATCCGGAATTGTTCGTCACGCAAAATATGCCATATCATGCGCCAAATTTTTCCCTTTGCACGTAAACTTCACACAACAAAGGACTCTTGGCCCATCGAACAACATTCGTCGAGCAAAAGCCTCTGAAGAAACCAAAATGTTGACCTTTTTTGCCCGACGAACATTTATATTATGTTCGATAAAGTCTTGTTGCCCGTCAAATTCCCGTTCGTCGGATAAATGTTAATTTCTGGTAGTGACCGATATTCCTTAATTATTAAGCAGTCAATTATGTGGAGAGCCTACTTTCTGTCTAAACTTACAGCAGATGTAGTAGTTGTGTTGTAATTCTAGGTAGCATTTAGTTTTTATGTATGTGCAATGCTTTTAAGAATAAAAATAAAAATATATGATAAACTTGTGAAACTTGTGAAACTCTTTGCAAGGGTTTTGGTTAATTACGAATATTCATCTTTGTAATCAAGTTTCAAGTTCAACTTTCCTCATTCATTCCGATAGAAAAACAAAAATATAGTGAAACTCTTCTTCAAGAGATTAATAATATGAAATCAATGCAGATGTGAAAAAAAATGTAATTATACGTATCCTTGAATATATACCAAACCTGTTAGAACCTCTCTAACTTTCACTCAATGTACAATGTATTTCCAGTAACTTACTAAATATGGTGCCAGTTTGCATCCTATCAAAACCAAATTATAACACATTTCAACTTTCCCCAATACATTTTATCATACCTAAACCACCCTTAACAAGTTATATTTGCTTTATCTCTCAAATAGGAAAACCAAAGAAATAAAACAACCTGGGACCAAATAAAATCTCGCCGGAAATACCAATTTCACAAGTTGATTTCATTTTCTTTAACTATATTGAAGTTTCTTCTCTATCAGTATTACCGTTTAATGATACTTTTCTCCTATACAAGTGGAAGGTTTAAGTTTATCTCTTAAATAATGAGTTCAACACCAAATTATTAAAGATGATATAGTGTAAATCACTATGTTATATGTAATAATTAAAAAAAAAAATCTCTTCAATCTTCAAGGATGATGGGCCATTAAGGCCTCCGACTCCAACCCAATTCCCATTTTCTATCAAAAATCTGTTTGAGTCCCCCGAAATTTCGGTTACGAAAGTCAGTGTTCAAAACTGCATGGTCTCCACGGGCAGACAAAAGACCTGATCACATGCCACCGGCCTCGATCAACAGCCACGTGCCCATGCAAACAGACAACGTTAGCACTTGTTCTTTTCTCTCTTTCCGGATTGGAACGCCGACTCTCTCGTTTATCTGAACCCAATTTTCTTCTATTTAGACACCCCCCCCCCTCACTGCAATGCAAATCCATCACTACATCCATAAAAAAGAATGTTGAAAAAAGCTCACATCTTCTTCTTCTTCCTGCTTTCTGTTGCTGTGTCTTTCCATGCAGCAAATGCACTGAAAAATGAATGTGAATGTGGTTCAGACGGTGGCGGTGGTGCTCCGGCTGGGTCTCTGGTGAATATAAATCAACGGCGGTCACTGGTTTCAACTGAGTATGGAGAGGTCTGGTCCGTTGATGTGAATGATGGACACGGGAGGCCTTACCATATCCAGTTCATCACTTTGGAACCCGACTCGCTCTTCCTTCCGGTGCTTCTCCATGCAGACATGGTTTTCTATGTCAACACAGGTAACATGTATTCCATCACAT
Source organism: Malus fusca (assembly GCA_035220775.1). Taxonomy (NCBI): domain Eukaryota; kingdom Viridiplantae; phylum Streptophyta; class Magnoliopsida; order Rosales; family Rosaceae; genus Malus; species Malus fusca. The sequence continues at coordinate 19,887,751 of CM069073.1, read as the reverse complement.
GGCTATTCGGAGACAGACTGTGGTGATGTTAGAGAATTGTTTATGTTGTCTAATTGTGAATCTCAAACTTATATTTACTATTTTTCATTGGTGCATTGAAAAATGCTTATGCTACTCTATTGTGAATCTGAAATATATATTATCATATGGGTGATGCTAGATTGACCACCTAATTAAACTATCTTTTGTTGATGGTTGAATTCCTTCTTTTAATCATCAAAGAAAGAATAGAAAGCTATATCATATGGTCTACACAATACATATGGTTTAAAACCTGGTATCTCATTTTCGTTCCCGTATTTCACCATCTTGAAAAATGTTTGTCTGTCGGGATGTAAATCTGAAACATTGATGAATGGTCCAAATCACGGTCTAACAAATGCATACCATGGATATCTGAAACCTCGACAAATGGTCGAAATTCATAATCAAAAATGCTTGTTGTCCAACTATGAATCTAATGACAGCATCTGAATTCCTTTATTTTGAGCCTATATATTTGTTTCAAGGCTAATGCTATTTGTAAGCCCAAAGTTCACATAAAAGTGACACACTATAATATAGATCAGACCCACATAATAGCATAACCGATTTCTATTAGAGAGTGTATCAACAAGTATGTCAGTTTTGTGTATACAAATAGTTTTTATCGTTATTTCAATTACATTTTATTTTTATCTTAGTTGGGGTTTTTGTTGTTTTGTTGGATTTTAGGGAGTGGGAGGTTGAGTTGGACTGATGATGATGAAATTAGAAGGGTGGACATAAAGAGAGGTGATCTCTATAGACTCGACCCAGGCACTGTTTTCTATGTACAAAGTAACTTAGAGACTGAGCGCCCGAAGCTGAGAATTAATGCAATCTTTGCAAGCAACTCTGATGATGACTTATATGTAAGAAGACCTATTTCTGATCCTTTTTCTTTACTTTCCTAGTTTACCATAAATCTTTTGGACATTTTAATCCATTTTTTGTCAAAAATTTCTTGTTTCTGTTGACAAAACGTGTGCAGGATCCAGCAGTAGGGGCATACTCCAGCATTAGGGACATAGTCCGAGGGTTTGATCCGAAATTGCTTCGGTCAGCTTTCAAGGTATGAGCCAGTCCAACCCAGAATCAAACAATGGGAAGTTCTCACTGTGTCATCAGAAATAATTGTAAATTTTAATCTAATTTTTTTAATTTAATGCAAAATGGTGGTTGATTATTAGGTCTCTGAGGAAGTGATAGAATCAATAGTAAATGGAACAGACCAATCTGCCATTGTGCATGCAATTCCAACAAAGAAAGAAACTTTCTGGGATTTGGAGGCTCGATTCCTGAAAACGTTTCTACTAGGCAATGATGGCATTGCATTCAACAGTAAGAAGAAGACAACAACGTATAATATTTTCGACGAGGAACCAGATTTCGAGAATTGCAACGGTTGGAGCCTAACTGTGAACAAAAAAACCTCCAACTTGTTAAAGGGATCAAACATTGGTCTTTTCATGGTGAATTTGACAAAGGTCTGTCTTTGATCTATTGTTAAATTGAAGTGTGTAGTTAACTGAATGTTTTAATTTTAATAATGTGGGTTTTTTTTTTTTTTTCATCGAAGGGGTCAATGATGGGACCTCATTGGAATCCAAGGGCAACTGAGATAGCAATAGTACTACAAGGGCAAGGGATGGTTAGGGTGGTTTGTTCAAGCACCGCAGTGAAGAAATCGGAATGCAGAAACATGCGGTTTAGGGTTCATGAAGGAGATGTATTTGCTGTGCCTAGGTTCCATCCAATGGCTCAGATGTCATTTAACAATAACTCTCTTGTGTTCATGGGGTTCAGCACGACAGAAAAGAAAAACAATCCTCAGTTTTTGGCTGGAAAATACTCGGTTCTGCAGACTTTGGACAAACAGGTCTTGGCAGCATCGTTTAATGTTACCAACACAACGATTGATCAACTTTTGTCTGTGCAGCCCGAGTCGTTTATAATAGATTGTACTTCTTGTGCTGAAGAAGAGGAGAAAGTGATGTTGGAAGAGATTAAAAAGGAGAGGGAGGAAGAGGAGGCTCAAAAGAGAGAGCAGGAGGAACAAGAGAGAAAGAGGGAGGACGAGGAAGCTAAGAAGAGGGAGGAAGAGGAGGCTCAAAAGAGAGAGCAGGAGGAACAAGAGAGAAAGAGGGAGGACGAGGAAGCTAAGAAGAGGGAGGAAGAGGAGAGAGAGAGACAAGAGGAAGAGAGAAAGAGGGAGGAGGAAGCAAGGAAACGAGAAGAAGAGGAAGCCACAAGAGAGCGAGAAGAGCAAGCAGCGAGGGAGAGAGGGGAGCACACCGCGAGGGAGCGAGAGGAGCAAGCCGCAAGGGAGCGAGAAGAGCGAGTGGCAAAACAGCAAGAGGAGCAAGCCCCAAAGGAGCAAGAAGAGCAAGAGGCGGCAAGGGAGAGAGAAGAACGAGAAGCGGCAAGGGAGCGAGAAGAGGAGGGTAGACAACAAGAAAAAGAGGGCAGGCAAGGCGATGATGAAAGAAGACAACAGGAAAAAAGAGAGAGGGAGAGGAGGCAACAAGAGGAGTGGAAAAGACGAGAGGAAGACGCGCGGAGGGAGCGGGAAGAGGCTCGAAGACAACAAGAAGAAGGGCAAGGAAGAGGAGAACAAACAGAGCAAGAGGGAGGAGGCAGAGGCTTCGACGCGGAGGAGGGAAGGAGATATCTGAGTGTCTTGAAGATTTAACTGAGATCTAGTTTCTCCAGTTAGCTCGGCTGTTCTGTCTCTTGAGTTTTGGTCTGCTGCATGTTTTGTTCATAGAATAATGTCTTGTGCTGGCTTTTATGTTTGAAGTTTTGCTATATATAAGTAAAGCTTGCAATTCAACATACTAAGTGCAAAAGTCAGCAATTATTATGTATATGGAAGACTGCAGCCCACTATTTCTGGACGATTATCAATACTGTGCAATAATTCCATAAATACAATTATGAACCGCATTCAATTATAGAGGGCTGCACTTGCAACAGAATTGCAAAATGCTGGAGGCAAACCGACCAAACCCTGTAGAACTGCTACACCAGCCACATGCAAACAATTATCAAGAAAGTACTCGAGAATCCTAAGATATGTGTTGTTTTCAGGTATAGTCTATGACTGTAACAAGACTCTTGAATCGTTCTATAGCGTATTACAATTAAAGAAAGTATTTATGTTCTTCCTTGACGTATTTCCAACCCTGATTTGTGTATAGTAACGGATATATACTAAACGCCAATATCATTTATGTTCATATATGTCAGTAGAATAATGCACATGATTGTCTCCACAAACCAGATCACATCTTTCATAACATGGTCAAAATTGGAAAAGCATCCCGACAAATTATAGAGGTCTGCAGGAAAGGTTAGTCAAAATGAAAAACCAAACCTTTTCCGTAAGGCCAATAATGCAAGCTGTTGAGGAACCCTTTGCTTTGGTGCATGAGCAGGCCTTCTCTAACACCCTGGCGGGGTTAAAGCAACCGTCAGGTTCCTCTTGAATTGCCCTTACAGAATGAGACATAAGTTCACATGAAAAGAATCCAGCATTGACACCAACATCTGCCCATCCACCCACATCATCTGCTACACCAATTGCTTGTGCATCTTCACAAATGAAATGGGCATCCTCTCCTCCTGTTGCCTCCTTATCAGGATGTGGCAGGTAACATGACCCTGAAAGTAGCTTCAGAGCTTTTGGTCTGAAATGAAACCAAGGAATATACTGTTCGGTAAATCTTATAGATGTGACTTGTGAAAGTGTCTTCCAATCTAATACATAGCGCTGAGGACATAAATTGCCTACATTGGCTTGAGACCGTGCTATAACCCCAACTCAAATTAAGTAAACACTAATCAATTGTGTTTGCTATTCATATTGTTTTACATACATCAATTAACAAGTAAGCGTGCACAGAAGATAAACCTTAATTCCATTCTAAACAAAAAAAGAAATCTACGAGTGCTGAGTAAATGGCTAAACAATGAAATAGGCAAAGTAAACAACAGATAGAGCACATACTGGTCAGACAAAATGGTAGAGTTTGCTGGTTGTTCATCATTAGAGTTGCCATCAAATGTCAAATTATAAGCAGCACCAGTAGCATTGCATAAGGAAGATGAGGTCTGGATATCCCTCAAGCTAGCTTTCAGTAAACTGCTCTGCCGTCTATCACTAAAATAAACACCTGTAGGTTTTGATAAGTCAAATGAATTCCCGCAACTTGAAATTAATCCATCAACATAAACGTCTCCAAAGACAGGTGTCGAACTTGAAGCAGGTATAGATTTTCCCTTACGCAGAGGATTGGAACTATATCTAGTTGCGTCTGATATCAAAAGGGTTGTATACGGTAAACTACAAGACAACCCTGAACTCCGTGACAACAATTTCCCACGACAAGGTAGTAAAGTTTTCAAATCTCCTAGCCCGCTCCCGCTTATCACTCTCCAAATACTAGAACATACAGTAGTGTTCACCTTGGGAAGTATCCCGGACCACATTATAGCTCCTTATGTAAAACACCCTTGATTCAATTATCCTCCCAAACTAAACCGGACCCAAATTTTGGTATCGGAGAAAATGTCTCATCACTGACAATCACAGAACATCTAATTTACCACATTAACCTAAAACCTACTACTTCTAATTTACCTCATACTTCTCTTAGGCCAACTCCAATCCACGACCTAAAACCTATAATTCCGCTTCTATTCCCCCTAATCCATTCCAAACCCAAGTTCTAATTTGAACATAAAACCTAAAAAAAAGTCAGATTTAGGCCCGGATTAGTGGTGGAGCCCCCACCCACATGGGTGTGTCTCCCACTTGGCTGCCAATAAAATTGAGCCCAACAGCTCTTTTGGTTGATCAACGGCTTATATTCAAATGGGTTGTTGGTTATCCAACAGTCAACATTTAATTTAGTTATTATTTTTGTTTTATATTTATAAATTTATTGAATCCGACGACTGAGATTGAATATGATCAAATCAAACTGTAAAAAACAAAAAAAAATAAAAATCTAACGGCCCAAATTTAAATTCAATGGTTAAAATAATTATAAAAAATTATTTAACTCAAAAGTCACCCAAAAACTCTATAAATACCTATATATTTGTTGAAACATCCACACAAAACTCACTTTTCTCCTACAATTCTTCCAATTTTTCTTTCTACCATCTTCCAAAACCATGTGTTTGCTCATGTGTCTTGTGTTTATACATCTCTATCATCTGTTTCATATCCTTCTATAGTGTTTTCATGAGTTTCATGTGTTGGTTTAGTGAGTTTTCAATGTTTATCAAAATTTAAATATTTTTAGGTTAAAATGTTCATAAAATTAATTTAGGATAGTATACATAATTTTTTTTTAAAGTTAATTTAAAAAAAAATAGCCTAAATTCATTCTTTAATAATCTGGGGCTAAAATTTTAGGCCAGAATGGCTAGAGCAGAAAAGTTGTTTATGGGTTAAAACCCAAATTTTATGGACTAAAAATTTTAGGTTTTAGGCCAAGGGTTGGAGATGGTTTTAGTCTAGCGTTAAAAACGATGATGTAGCAGGCATTTGGCCCACCAAAAAGTTTAAAATCATAAAAAAAATTATAAAAAAAAACACTACAAATTGAAAAATATTTGCTTGCATTTTTTCACTATCACTACTGACACACCCCGACCTAGAATATCCACTTGGACTCCGAATCGAGTTGTGATGGCCAACACCATGATGGTGACGAAGCCATAAAGTGTAGTGTAGTGGAAAAATGATGTGAATAAATTTAAACCTAAAAGTGCCTAATCAAAAGAGTGCGCGGGTGAGCGGGATTGAACTCATTTCATACGTGATGTCAGAGCATAAGACAATATAGTAACTAGGAAGACGGTTATACCACTGAAGATAACCATCTCCTGAGATTTGCTAGAATCCTCGTTTTAGCTCCAAACTCAAATTCACTTACGCCTATGCGTTCATACTGTCAAGAACTACAAGGATACGCTAAAAGAATAGGTTCTACGTCTCTCTAACTGAAGGTCAACGAAAGTCAAAACTTTGCCTCTAGGGCATTCTCGTCAAATCATGTTTTTAAAATAAATAAAATTGTAAATATAGTGACGGGTTGTCACAACCATGGAAGAAAATGCCGATAATATCGGCGAAATATCGCCGATATTATCGGTTTTTCGGGGGATGGATATTTTAAGTGGTATCCGAATGGTTTTCGTCCAAATATCGCGATATTATCGATAATATCGCGATATTTTGGAAATATCGCAAAATTTTTTTGAACAGTTCAATCGGACTCCGAGCCGAACGTCGGAGAAGAACGCCGGAGATGGTGTGCCTATTCCCGAGCCGATTTCGTCCCAAAAACCTTCCAAAAACACGATTTTTAACATCAATTTCACATATAAACTTCAGATTTCACGCATGCAAGAGGTAATAAACGATTCAACATATGTGATGTCGGTTTAGGGTTTAGGGTTTCAATGGAATCTCACCTGAAAGTTTGTTTTCTTCGAGTCGAAGACAAACCAGATGACTGAGCCAACTCCTTGCTCAGCGGCGCACCGCCACAGACGACTGAGCCAACTCCGACTTCGCCAGAGCCACGATCAACGGCGGCGACACCCAGATATCGAGAGGGATTCGAGATTGTCGGACTGAGGAGCAAAAGGCCGTGGTGTGTGTGTAGGGGAAGGGAGAAGAGAGATCGAGAGATCTCTGTGTGTGTGTGCGCGCGTGGGAGAAGGGAGAAGAGAGATCGGAGATCTGTGTGTGTGTGTGTGTGCGCGTGGGAGAAGGGAGAAGAGAGATCAGAGATCTCTGTGTGTGTGTGTGTGCGCGTGGGAGAAGAGAGAAGATAGATCAGAGAAGGGAGAAGAGAGATCAGAGAATGGAGAAGAGAGATCGAGAGATCTCTGTGTGTGTGTGTGTGTTTGGGAGAAGAGAGATCGGAGATCTCTGTGTGTATGTGTGTGTTTGGGAGAAGGGAGAAGAGAGATCGGAGATCTCTGTGTGTGTGTGTGTGGGGGAGAAAGGAGAAGAGAGATCGAGAAGGATCGAGAGAGAATCAGACTGAGGTCGTGTCTGCGTGTGATGTTTGTGTGCGTGCGTTGTATGCGTGTGTGGTTGCGTGCGTTGTGTCATTTGTGTGTGTGTGTGGGTTCCTCCTGTCAGGAGGACACATGACTCACTCAGTATTCCCGACAAGTTCACAATTATTTTGACAATTTCAGATCACTTTTACAATTATAATTTGTATTCTTTTCAGACCATGGATGGTGGTTTAATTCAAAACCGTGTGCCGATATTGTTTTAAAAGGTGGAGTATCAGAGCCATTGTGATATTCTTTCAAAGCTGCCATTGTGATAAAATTTCAAGAGGTGGAGTATCAGAGGAGCCTTTTCGATTATTTTATTTCCCTTACCCCTTTCAAAGTCATTCCAGATCCAGAGCTTGAACACAAAGGGTTCCATATTTAAAGTAAGTTTACAAACTTATATTTATATTCTTATAATTTATACAACAACAAAAAAAGTTGTGTGAACTGGTATGTTAATTTTTTTAAGTAATTAATACTTGCATGTTAGTTTTTGTAAGTAATTAAGTAATGTTAACAATTACATGTTAATTTTTTTAAGTAATTAATACTTGCATGTTAGTTTTTGTAAGTAATTAAGTAATGTTAACAATTACATGTTAATTTTTTTTAAGTAATTAATACTTGCATGTTAGTTTTTGTAAGTAATTAAGTAATGTTAACAATTGCATGTTATGTCACAGCCCATCCCGAGATTTTCATATCGAATGTATGAAATGACGGGAATGCCCTTGACGTGATTAAGGTACGTTATGTGACATTGTTGGTTCAATTAATAGTTTAAATATAAAGGATATATTTTTGGTGAATTGGACATAATTTTGGTAAGGTTGAATTATTGTTGATTAGGGATTAAGGATGGATGGTGTGGATGGTTTGTGGACCTCACAAACACTCTCCTTGATCTCTCCCTTCCCCGTCACTCTCTCTCTCTCCTCCCTCTCGACAGTCTCTCTCTCTAGGCACCCATATGTACGGCACACACCCAAAACCTTGCCAAACTCGACGGATCGAAGCAAATAAGGTATGCATCTTCATCCCTGAGTCCCTGTGAGTCGATTGGTACTAGTCTTAGACCGTGAAACCTTCGATTTCACGTGAACCCGAGATTCCCAATTTTTGTCACTGTTCATGCACACGTTAAACGTCGTGTTTCAGGGAATTCCAAGCTCACAGTGAGCTTTAGGAGGTCCTAAGGAAGCTCGGGGACGTTCGTTTGCAAGCTTTGGACGTCGGGATCGTCGAGTTCGAGAGTGGCCGAAACCCTTGAAATTTCCAGGTGAGATTTAGTTGTTTTTAGACCCTAAAACTAGTCCTACGCGATAGTACTCACTTAGGGCTTCAATTTGATATAAAATTCGAAGAAAATGGGTGAAAAACGAAGGAGAACTAGAGGTTTTAAGTTTGGCCGGAATCGGGTCGCCGGAAAAACCAGTCCGGCGAGCCCCGCGAAGAAGAAGACACGTGCCGCGCGTGGCCTGCGCGTAGGGCAGTGGCCTAGCCGGCGCGTGAGGGCGCGTGGAGGGTCCAAAAATGTTTCTAAAAACTTCTCGACGCTCGTGACGTCGAGTAGGTCGATGTGGTATATTCATATACCCAAATTGAGCATCGTATGAGAAGTTATATCGAATTGTTGGTGATGTGTTTAAAATTAACGTTTTATAATTATTTCGCTTATAGGTGAAAATGTGAATTGACGATCCGACCGTTGGATCGTCACCAAACTTTGATGCGTTGTAATACGCAATATTTGAGGATTATAGGAACTTACGGATTGGGAATCCGATTTACGGATCTTCCGGAATTGGAGTTGTAAGTCCATAAAATAGAATGTTAACCGTCACTTAGTTTTGGAAATTTACGGAGATCCGACCGTTGGATGGTAATGAAATTTTAGGATGTTGTCCTAGAAGTATATTGTGGACCTCTGGAAGTTATGGATTGGAAATCTGAGTTGCAGATCTTCCAGATCGAACTGCGTAGTGACGTGTTTTATATAAGTTATATATTCTATCGATATGAATTCTGAGGTTGGGTTGATTATTGTTTTAGGCGCCGATCGTCATGACGCCTTGGCGTATTGTGCTAGGGAGTTGTAGGGTGAACTCCAGGTGAGTGGGCAGTATTTTCTGTATTTACCTATATACTATTGAATTTCCCAGAAACTGAGTTTTTAATGAAAGTATGTTTCTAAAATGCCATGCTTGAATGAGATGCATGATATGAATGAAATGCCATGATAGAAATGATATGCATGTGATGAATGATATGAAAAACATGAATTGATATATGATGCATACATGTGCATGGTGCTGTGGAGGCACAGGTAAGTCAGGTGAGTTCATTATGCATTGAATTGTTTGATGTTGAGACGTTTAAGCTCATAACCTGCACCCTAGGTGTTAGTGCTTATATTATTCACCACACCGCACGCTCGTCTTGGATCCAAGTAGGTGGATGTCGTACAGACCATGTGAGGGTTCCGACATGCTAGTCGTACAGATCACTAGATGTGATTCCGACTAGTGGGTGACCTTAGTTATGCGCGCTGATGATTGATGAGAGAAGCACTAGAGCGTATTTATACACCTGTCATCGTACAGACTACTATATGTAGTTCCGAGTGACGTGCAGAGTTGGACCGTACAGGTCACCGAGGTGACTCCGGTTGGATTGGATGTTGAGCTTTAGAATCAGCCGTACAGGACCATTTCAGGGTCTCCGGTTGATTTATTTTCACCTGAATTATATTGATGCATCATTCTTTCGGTTTTTGAAAGTTTTTATAACATAACATACTTTCTGGGTTTTGAGAAAGAAAAATTGATGATTTGAGATTTATGAAAGCATCTATATTATGATTTTGGACACTTGGCATGACATATTTTTCTAAAAAGTGTTAAAGGATAGTGAATTGAGATATTTGCTTATATGTATGCTTATATATGCTATTTTCCGGGAAAGTATACAGGTTTTACAGCGAGGGGTTAGAAATGTTTTAAATGAAAGATTTTCGAAAAGCTTTGTTTTGCTGACCCACTCAATTTTGTTTTTCGCCCCTCCAGGTTAAGTTAGCAGAGCTTTGGTGGCCACGAGGAACCCAACGGCGTTCTGACAGAATTCACAAAAGTAGGACTCACCCTCGGGGGTTTCCTTTTAGTAATTGTATTTTAAGAACTTCCGAACTGTGTAAATGGTTACGTCACTCTCACGTGACGGCCAGCACGCCCTCCTTCGGGACGGGGTGTGTCATGTTAATTTTTTAAGTAATTAATACTTGCATGTTAGTTTTTGTACGTAATTAAGTAATGTTAACAATTACATGTTAATTTTTTTAAGTAATTAATACTTGCATGTTAGTTTTTGTAAGTAATTAAGTAATGTTAACAATTACATGTTAATTTTTTTTAAGTAATTAATACTTGCATGTTAGTTTTTGTAAGTAATTAAGTAATGTTAACAATTACATGTTAATTTTTTTAAGTAATTAATACTTGCATGTTAGTTTTTGTAAGTAATTAAGTAATGTTAACAATTACATGTTAATTTTTTTAAGTAATTAAGTAATGTTGTATAATTATTCCCTAGGATAATTTTAATATGTTTAATGTTATTTATTATTTTATTTCCCTTACCATTTTCAAAGCCATTCCAGATCCATTCCAAAGCTTGAACACAAAGGGTTCCATATTTAAGGTAAGTTTACAAACTTATATTTATATTATTGTAATTTATACAACAACAAATAAATTTTTGTGGACTCGTATGTTAATTTTTTTAAGTAATTAATACTTGCATGTTAATTTTTGTAAGTAGTTAAGTAATGTTAACAATTACATGTTAATTTTTTTAAGTAATTAAGTAATGTTGTATAATTATTCATTAAATTGGCTTATTATCAAATTGGACTATTCATTAAAGCCCACTCAATGTAGTCTCCAAACTTGAGTTTGTTGAACTTAGACCTTAGGCCCAAATCTCAAACATAACCACACTTGGGTTGGGTTGGGTTGAACCAAAAGGTCCAAAACTTAGGCAAAAAAAAAAAAAAAAAACAGATGGGTATTCTCAAATATCCTCCAAAATTGTCTCACTTGGTGTCTGGCTTTTTATTCATTAATATTAGGGTTTTTTTATTATCAAATTGGATTATTCATTCAATTGGATTATTATTAAAGTGGATTATTATTAAATTGGATTATTATCAAAAAGGAATATTATTCATCATTATGTTTTATATTAGGATTATTTTCATGAAACATAATTATCATCATTTATAGTAGGATTATTTATATTAGGATTAATATCAAAAAGGAATATTATTCATCATTTATATTAGGATTATTTTTTTATCAAATTGGATTATTATTCATTAATATTAGGTTTTATTATTCCATATTATTTTTTTAATTACTTAAGGGCACGTTTGTTTGACAGGATTAGCAAGGCTTGGACTGGACTAGACTATAGTCCTGTGTTTGGTGTGCAATCGGATTAGCTTTAATGGGCTTAGGTGGGACTCGCTCGGATTACACGCCTCCTTACGAGTTCTTAACGAAGAACCCCACTTTTGGGCGGACTCGTAAGCCCGGAGAGAAAACCGCGAGGATCCCCAACGTCCTGCTCGTCCTCATCTCTGCGAGGATCCCCAACGTCCCTCGTCCTGCTCGTCGCTCGTCGTCGACCTTGCCCTGCTTCCTCGTTGTCGTCCTCCTCACCCTCATCTCTGCGTCTTCTCGCCCTCATCTAGTCGGAGACAGTCCGGTAAGCTTCAAATCTTCGATTGATTTCGTCGAATTGAGATTAGAATTTGGGGTTTTCATATTTTTAGTTCAAATTGAGATTAGAATTTGGGGTTTTCGTATTTCAACTTTTCTGGTAAACTTCAAAATCAATTTTTAGGTCAAATTGAGATTAGAATTTGTGTGTGTAATCTCTGTGTGTGCGTGTGTGTGTATACTCTGTGTGTGTGTACTCTGGTTTGTCTGTGTGTGTGTGTATACTCTCTGTGTGCGTGTAATCTCTGTTTGTGTATACTCTCTGTGTGTGTGTGTGTAATTTGTGTGTGTGTAAGTGTAATATGTGTGTGTATGTAATCTGTGTGTGTATACTCTGTGTGTGTGTGTGTGTGTGTGTGTGATCTGTGTGTGTGTGTGTGTGTGTGTGTGTGTAATCTGTGTGTGTGTGTGTGTGTGTGTATGTAATCTCTCTCTCTCTGTGTGTAATCTCTGTGTGTGTGTGTGTAATCTTTGTGTGTGTGTGTGTGTGTGTATGTAATCTCTCTCTCTCTCTGTGTAATCTCTGTGTGTGTGTGTGTAATCTTTGTGTGTGTAAGTGTAATATGTGTGTGTGTGTGTGTATGTAATATGTGTGTGTGTAAGTGTAATATGTGTGTGTGTAAGTGTAATATGTGTGTGTGTGTGTTTGTGTAATGTGTGTGTGTATTGTGTGTGTGGGTGTGTGTGTTTGTGTATTGTGTCCGTGTGTGTGTGTGTGTGTGTATTGTGTTTGTGTGTGTGTTTGTGTAGTGTGTGTGTATTGTGTGTGTGTGTGTGTGTTTGTGTATTGTGTCCGTGTGTGTGTGTGTGTGTGTTTGTGTATTGTGTGTGTGTGTGTTTGTGTGTGTGTATTGTGGCCGTGTGTGTGTGTGTGTGTGTGTATTGTGTGTGTGTGTGTGTGTGTGTTTGTGTATTGTGGCTGTGTGTGTGCATGTGTGTGTGTGTATTGTGTGTGTGTGTGTGTGTGTGTGTGTGTGTGTTTGTGTATTGTGTCCGTATGTGTGTGTGTGTTTGTGTATTGTGTGTGTGTGTGTGTTTGTGTATTGTGTGTGTGTATTGTGTGTGTGTGTGTGTCTGTTTGTGTACTTGGTTTATAACCATTTACAATGTGAATGTTTTGTACCGTGTGGGGTTGATGCTAAACTGCAAAATTCTGTGGTTTTTGGTTGCAGAGAAGATGAGCATAAACGGAAGGATAAGGCTAAGGCTACTGCATTAGAGGTGTCCTTTAATTTCTTGGGCATTTCTTGGGCATTAGAGGTGTCCATTAATGTTAACTAGGATTTTGTAAATTATAGACATCTACTTTGGAATGCTATAGTTCACTGGCATTTTGTAAAATATCCTGGATGAAAGTTTAGTGAATGATGTTTTAAGAGTCAATCAATGGCAAAGATTGACTTGTCACAAGTATCTTCTTATGTACTTGTATTTGTTGAAGTTGCATGTATTGGGCACTATTCTTTTTCTTCTTTTGGGTGATAGAGTTTAAACCAAGCTACATTTGCAAATTAAACTCAACTATTTATAAATAGTATGCCCCAACTATAGTATGTCTCAATTCTATTAGCAAGTAATAGAAACAAAACAATTGTCCTCTTTTTTTAAGATTCATAATATACATGGCAAAAATATGCTCCAATTAACCCATATCATGAGTTTTGTAGCATTACTCTATTACACAATGGCAAAAATTTGTAGTCCTACTCTAAGCAAACACAAATCTGGTGAACAGTACTTTTTTTATTATCCTGCTTCTTAGTCCGAGACAGCACCAAACGCTTCACTAAGTTAGTCCAGCTTAGTCTAGTCTAAGCCAGTCCAGCTTAGTCCCTGCAGCTAGTCCAGTCCAAGACAGTCTGGCGCAACAAACGCACCCTAAATTTTTACAATCATTTTCTTTACTTCATATTTAATTCTTCTATAGAATAACTTTATTATTTAGGTTCTCTTATATAACCGTCATCACTACTATATTTTTTGGCCAAAAAATATTTGTCTAATTTTCATGAAAAATAAATGTAGGTACATTTACGATGTCCAGTGGAGCTACTAAACGTGATCCAGCTTGGGAACATGGATACCCAATAGACGGAAACAAACATGGCACAATTTGCAAATATTGTGGTCGAGTAATGAAGAGTGGCGGAGTGACACGACTTAAGTATCATCTTAGTGGATTAGATCCAGCAAAAAATGTCCAACGATGCGATAATGTCCCCCCAGAAGTGAAGGCATTCATCAGCACATTATTAAAAAATAAAAAACAGCAGAATGAAAAGATAACACAGGGAATGGAAAATATTCGAGCTGGGCTACGGGGAGAAGTCTATGGCCAATAGCTTGACAGTGATGATGATGACGATGAGGACGAATGTGATGATGACATGGGACCTGAAGAACGACGCAGTTTGAAACAAGCATTACGTGCCTCCAAACAGTCAGCATGGGAAAGAGAACACCTTCATAAAATTCCTAATAAAGCACAAGGTTCCGGGACAAGTGGTGGTGCACAAATGAGACGGGGAGGCAGTCTTAGAGAATCACAACCAACACCACCAATAGCCCCAAGTTTATATAAGTCATCCAAAGCACGTCAAAAGAGCGTTTAGAGTTATTTCACTGGAGGTAATGTGAATGAGGGAATGGGGCGTCTAATTAGCAAGTTCTTTATCTATGAAAATGTCCCTGCTGCGAAGGCATCATCACATCATTTCAAAAATATGGTAGTGGGATGTCAACAGGCCGGTGTTGGAGTACAACCTCCCACTCCCTATGAGATAAAAAACAAATATTTGGATATGGAGTATAAAGACATTGGTGAGTATGTTAACAAGTTGAGGTCAAAGTGGGAAACTAATGGTTGCACAATCATGTGTGACGGATGGACCGGCCCGACCAGATTGTCTATCATCAACTTCATGGTATACTCCAAGGGAAAGACAATTTTTTTGAAGTCTATTGATGCTTCAGACCATATAAAGAATTACAAGTATATTTACAAATTATTGAGGGATGTAATCATGGAGATGAGAGAGCATAATGTTGTCCAAGTCGTGACCGACAACGGTTATGCATTTGTCAAAGCTGGAAAAAAGTTAATGAAGCATCATAATGTGTTTTGGACATCATGTGCAGCACATTGTATTGATCTCATGTTTGAGGCAATGGGGAAGAGAGAGAATGTTGCTACTGTGGTCAAAAGAGCTAGAACGATCACAAATTATATTTACAATCACGGTTAGTTGTTGGCAAAGATGCGTGAATTTTGCAAAGGAGAAATTATTCGTCCAGCTACCACTCGATTCGCCACCAACTATATTGCATTAGACAGCCTACTCAAGAAGAAAGCAGGGTTGAAGCAACTATTCACTAGTGACGATTGTGCCAACCACAATTTGAGCCGCTCAAATACAGGTCGTATGGTGGAAAGTATAGTGCTTGATCATGCTTTTTGGACTCAATCAGAACATGTGTGTCAAGTGTTTGAACCTCTTTACAAAGTTTTACGCATCGTTGACACAGAAGTGTATCCTACTATGGGGGCAGTATATGAGTTGATGCGTGTAGTGAAGGATGAATTGGAAAGAAAACATGGTGCAAGGTGGGTCATAAAGATAATTGAAGACCGATGGTATAAAACATTATACCACGATTTGCATGCAGCAGGTATAAATTATGTCATAATTTGCAATTCATTTCTTTAGTTGCATAAGTATTATTTCTCTTATTAGAGTATGTGTTTCTTTGAACAGCATATTATTTGAATCCCCGATACCAATACAGACCCGGTGTTGGAGATGATGGTAACCTTATACGTGCTGTACATAATGTATACTCTAAGGGCTAGTTTGGTATTGCTGTGCTTTGAAAAAAAGCTGCTGTGAGAATAAGCGGCTGTGCTGTGAGAATAAGCGGCTCTGAAAAAAATCAGCAGAGTGTTTGGTAAACTTTTTTGTAAAAGTGCTTTTGAAAAAAAAACAGTCTAATAGTGGGTTTTTTCATTAAAAGAGCATTGTAGCTCCGTGTGCTTTGAAAAAAAGCCAGTTTTCCAAAGCTGCAAATAGCAGCTTCAGCTTTTTCCTTTGATTTCAGCTTATTCTCACAGCAGCTTCCAAAATAAGCCCTTTTTTTCAGTTTACCAAACACCTAAAACCCTCACAGCTTTTTTTCATGGGTGCTTTTTTTTTAAGCACCTCACTCCCAAACCACCCCTAAATTAGACCCTGCATCACCAGCAGTTGGCCAATTTGGAAATGAGGTACACAATTACTTAAATTATAATAATTACTTTGTTGGATTAAACTAACACAATTTATTGTATTCAACTAACATGGTTTAAAGATGCAAGAAGAACTTTTGGAGAACCAACATCAGTTGCTGCTCGAACAAATATGTCTCCTAGTGAGTATAAACATATTTCACTATAAGTTTATAATAGAATTTGTTGGAGTTATTAGGCTTATCAACATTATTTTTCATTGTAGCTGAATGGTGGATCATGTATGGGACCGATGCACCAACTGTGAGAAAGTTAGCAATAAAAGTATTATCACAAACAGCTTCCTCATCTGCTTGTGAAAGAAATTGGAGCACATTTGCACTCATACACACAAAGCAAAGAAATAAGTTGGCTCACAGTAGCTTGGAAAAATTAGTTTATTGCTACTACAACATGAAGCTTCAAATTCGAGATAAGGAAGCAGAAATAGATCATGTCGACCGTGGTGACCCACTAGATGTGTTTGATATTGTTGGTGAAGATGATGATACAGAGGGTAACCAACTTTTTCAATGGATTAGACCTCTTCATTTAGATGATGATGAAGGCAACCCAGCTCCCAGAGTTGCTGAAGAAGCACGTAATGAAGGGATAAATGTAGAAAGAGTATTAGAGGAGGAGGTGGGATCTAGCAGCGCTGACTCTTTGGATGAACTTTTGCACCCAAGACCAAGAAACACTGGAATTCCACCTTCTTCCAATCCTACACAACCACAACATCGTGCAAATACTAATGATAGCTCTAGTACAAGATCAGGAGACTCACCTACCACCGGAGGTGGGAATGATGAAGGACATAGTGGAGCTGGAGGTAGTGGAGCTGGAGGTAGTGGTGGTGGATATGGAAACTATTATGGACCACCACCTCCCGGATATATGAGCCCCTTCACTGGTGAGGCAAATTTCACGCATGCAACACAGGCTGATGACCATGGCAGTAGGCGGGCAGGACCAGGAATTGGTGCCATAGGGAAGGACTATACTCGCAGAGAAAGAGGCAAGGGGATTTTGTCAAGTCAAGAAGATGACTCGTTATCTAAAACTTCAGACTCTGTTGGATTGGGAAGTAGTAACTATGGTTATACTCATAACCAACCATTTCCCTACCCTTCATATCCCATTCCTGTTGGGATGGAATCGAGCGACTCATGGAAACAATCCCAGACTCAATCTTCAAATGATTTTTCTTATGGACAACCTCAACCAATCTCGGATCCATATGGGTGGCATGTTAACAATTACATGCAAAACTATTTTGGGGATTTATCATTTGATAACTACTCTTCACAATACACTCATTCTACACATAGAGATGATGAAGATATTGAAAAATTTGAACCTCATAGTAACTCTATGTGGTACTAAAGTGTAAAATATTGTACTAATTCATTATATATAAATGATTATGGTGTGTTTAGACTTCTTTCATTAATTACTACATATTTTCTACACTCACAATGTTTGTCAGATCGCTATATAATCAACTTGATAATGTTAAATCCATCATGCAATGCATTTCCTTCCAATTTTTTGCGATAAACTAATAGATAATTGACTAAATAAACATCCTGCAAAGTTTCAATAAAAATTTCCAAGTTTTTCTTACAATTTCCGTGGTTTCCATGTAATTTTTATCGATATCGATATTATCCCGATATTTCCATCGATATTTCCGTGTTTTCGGACTACCGATATTTCCGATATTACCGATATTTTCTTCCTTGGTCACAACTACAATCCCACCCTACTCCTCCTCAATCTTTTCTTGGGGGTGGGGCACAACATCTGTTCTTGGCACTCAAATCGCTAATATCTCCACCATTCAGAGCTCAACACTCACTCTATCGCCCACACCATGCACCCACCGAACCAAAGTTGATTCCAAATAGGCTATGACCAAGTCGTGTCACTTCGATTCTCGAATTACATATCATCTTCCTTATGCTTCTTACCAGGCAGTGAATTATCACAAGCAAACGAAACCACCACTTCACTCCGAATTTCACGGCGAGTTGACCATTTCTTGCTCTTTACACAAGTCACTGTCGATTCACCGGTATTAGTCTAACTTCGTTTTCTCTCTTTTCTTTGTGTGTGCATGTTTTCGTCAATTCAATCCAAGGCGGAAATTTGCACTCATAGATTTAATGTGACCACATCCACCCTAAAAACAAGGAAAGGAGAAGGTTTGTCCAAAAGAAAAGAAAACATAAGAGTGAGCATGTGTAAATAAAATTTTGTTGGACCTTTCAACCCAATCTTATAAATAAAGAGTAAAATTAGAATTACATCAAACATTTCTTCAAATCAAAGCATATCTTGTTCACACTTGAAACTATATTGAGCTAATATATATTCCAAAAAACGGTTATTAGCACTGAAAAAAGTTCATTCTTTTTTCTTCATGCACTAAATAAGTAAGAAATGATTTTTTTATTTTTTTATTTTTTTATTTTTTTATTTTTTTTTAGAGTGCTCATAACAACATTCTAAAGACAAATTTTTAATTAAAAAAATCTAAAAGAAGAAAAGGTCAGAATCTTTGTGTATATTAGTAAAGCAGGCAATGGTTGACAACCTAGATTATACATAGTTTAATCCATCCAAATCTATATATATATTGTTTTAAATATTTTAGTGATATATTCCTTGCATTGCAGGCAAAAGATGTGGTTGACAAATTATAGGTATGGTATCAACATAAAGTATTGGTAGTTCAAGGTAGAATTTATATGTCAATAAATCTTCTTGTTCTTCTTTTTAATTTTATTTTAATAAGAAAATATTTATTATTACCCCATTCTCTATAAAACAATTTTAAATTTTAAATTCTTGTATTTGCTAATTAAGGAGAAATGTAGTAGAAGGATGACGTTGGAGTTTGGACAGTCGCGATCAACTTCTATTCAAACATCAAGATATTGACTCTCTCCCCAACAAAATATATTTATTTATTTATATGTGTTCAGATTTGATTTTTTTTTTTTCTTCTCCTTTATGTCATTGGTGTTGCTGACTGAAAAACTTTATAAATATCGAAGAAAAAAGTGACTGATTTTATGTTCTAAAGTCAAGCGAAATGTTTAAGGAATGTAAATCGAAATAGAAAAACTCTTGTTTCATGTGATTTTGTCACAATTAAAGGATAAATTCTAGAATTAAAAGGTTCAACACAGGACCATTTCAAGATATTAAAGACGCCATTCAATTTTTGTCTTTGGGGACCATGTTAGACGCGTTCAAACAATTATGGAAAACTGCACACTGGCACAAATTTCTTGTAATTTCTCGAAGTCATTAAAAAAATCCCAAATCTCATCCCGCTGTGCGCTAACGAGAACTTACAAAGCACGATGATATTGTTGAACGAGAACAACTTACAAAGCATGTTGTCATTGTTAGCGTAACATCTCGTACCATGAATTATTGGAACTCCTCGTGATATAACTTTGTAGCCCAGCATGGCACACCACCATCACCATCGACATTGTTCCAACTTAATCACCTATTACTAAGTGTTTAACTTTTATTACAAAAAATCTCGGTGATGCTAAAATACGAAAACTCACATATATCAATTGTATATCATTGTCATACGCCCAATGTGAAATTCAACCGTCCAACATCTTTCACCAACAGAGACCAACATGCCAACCAAAAGAAAATTCATTAAATATACAAGAAAATATAATAATTTAATTTAATTGTACATACGAACTACCAAGTGGAGGAAATTGCAAGTTTGACCAAGTCTAGAAAACCTAAAAAACAGGGTAATCAAACAGTAATTTACAATGTCCCCCATCCCATCCACCTCTACCTGGCCTAGTGCTGTAAACCCAAATTGGTAAAATCCATCCACTTAGCCTTTCATAACCAGGCTTAGCCATACAAACTTGACAAAATTACAGAACGTATGCAGTAGTAGGTACGCATATTGATTCACCAAATCCACCTGAAGCTTACAGAAAGTGACATACATACATACATAGAAGCCTATGCTAAAACCCCCACTTTAAACAGAAGCCGGACGAAACCTGAAACAATCTTCGGACTTAGCTTGCGACAAAGTCTACACCGGCAAGACAAGGTCGTTTTCGCCCTAGTCACGGAGGCAGGAGAACATTAAAAAGGAATGCTGACCTCCATGCCTATGAAGGCTAATCTTTTATTTAGTTATGTATGCCTTGCTTCATTCTTCAACATCATCGATTTTTCCATTTACGAGATCAACCTGCACCTTGTATACCCCTTCCTCAAGTCAAATGAAAGAAAACGACTTCTTCAGTTGTCCAGTTTCATGAGCTTCTTGCCAAGTCCTTACCGCTATATTCTCCACCTCCATAGGATGCAGCTGCAGCAGCTACATCTAGACCGCCACCAATTGATGTGATTAGGGCTGATAGGCCACTACTGGGGTTATTACCAGCGGCCATTCCCAATCCCAAAAGATCGAGTGTGGTTTGCTTTGGACCGAACATTGGAGGACTTCCCATCATTAGTTCCTTCCATCCCGAACCTCCGTCACAAGGAAGACCAAGTCCAAGCCCTGCAGCAACTGAGACATTATCTGGTTCTGCCGGCCTTTGATTCCACTGCATACTCTCTTGTTGCGTGGAAGACGTTGAGGATGACATAATGCCAAACCCACGAAGCAACGATGCATTGGTTGCTGCTGCGCCCATTTGAGCAGCTTTCTGAAGCAGTGCTGTCGCAGACATAGCTGGTTGTGGTGGAGGCGCATATTGCCTACGCTCCTGCCCTGCAGACTCGAAAATTGAGGATCCATGGCTGGTTGAGAGGCCAAGAGAAATGGGCTCCATTGAAGAAGATGGAGCTAGGTTGGTTGATTGATCTGGATGCCCCATGGCTCGAATTAAGTCAGTAAATGCAGGCTGTTGAGGAGGTTGCAAGCTTGCCGATGTTGTTGAGGAAGCGAATAAACTTGCAAACACACCACTGCTTGTACTGCCATTGCTGCTTGAGCTGTTGCTGCTGCTGCTGCTGCTACAATTCCCCTTTCTACCCGCCACAGCCGGCACTGCTTCTACAACTTGCGTGGGATTTTCTGGCAACTCTCTCACTACATCAACAGAAGGAGAAAAGGATGTAAATTAAAGGGGTCATTTAAAAGTTAAAAATGCAGGCATAGAAAGTTAAGACCTTTCTATATGAAGAACTTTTGAAGAAAAAGGAGGATCAATAATGGCGTCCTTTCTTTAAACCCACTTACTCTTCCCTTTTTGGCTTTTGAATCACTAAAGTTTAATACAAAATCTCCAGGAAGCTTAATTTTTAATTAATTTGTTAAATCCCCTCAAATCTTTGATCAATTTACCAATACAGTGATCGATTACAATCCCAGCTGAAAACAAATTTCATAACAGACAAAAAATACTAAACTCCAAGATCCCTAGCAAGAGACACACAACATAATAAAACAACGACAATTAAAAACAACATAGATTGTGTTGTTTGTTTTCAGGCTAAAAACACATCAGACAAAACCCAACTGAAAAGATTGAAAATTTTCCAATTTGGGACATGTGTTACCTGGACTTTGTGTAGGCGGGGATGAAGATAGCACACCAGCTAACTGGGATGGAACTGATGAAGTTGTAGGCTGGGGTGGAGCTGCGGCAGGCGGAGGCGGTGACGGCAGTGGTTGTGGAGGTGAATTAACAGATTGAGCTCTTGGGTCTGACTCTGAATTCAAATTCACTGCTGTGGCGGTGGCTGTGGTGGCGGCAGCCGTGGCGCTGGTGGTGGTGGGGACTCTGGCGCTCTCCTCAGCCAAAGCATCGCAAAAAGCCCTGTGAGTTATGAAGCTGTCCCTCCTTCAAACACAAAAAAGACTTCACCAACAAATCCAAAAACCCAACAATTTAGTCTAAAAAAACATAAAATCCTAAGACAAAATCGAAACTCTATTAATTAGCAAACCTTGAGAACAAAGTCCCACAATCACATTTGTACTCTCGGGTGCCACAAATCTTGGAATGAGCCTTCCAATCCGACTGAACCGCATACTTCTTTGAGCACTTATCGCATTTCCACTTCTTCTCCCCGTGCTTTCTACAAAAGTGCTTTTTGATCCCAGTAAGATCACCCAAAGCTCTAGACGGATCGTGGTGAACACAGGAGGCCTCCGGGCAGACGTAGACTCGTTTCTTCACCTCTTTGCTCGACCTCTGCCGCAGCTTCCACGGCAGATTATGGCCGCGCCGATGAAGCTGCAGATTCTGATCCCTCTGAAACCCTTTGCTGCAAATTTCACAGACGAATCGGTTCGTCGCCAAAAGGGTCTTCGGCGACAGAGCAATCACTTCTGCATCTGGATCTGCAACAAAACCCAAAAGTCAAATGAACCCAGAAATCCAATCAGTAATCCGAACAAAGTTTAAGAAAAATCTGAAGAAAAAAATGGTAATTTGTTTTTTGAGCTACCTGGCATTCCTGGCAAGTTTCTTTTTTTCTTGGTGGCGGGTTTGGGCGGAGCGGTTTGGTTGCCGGAGGAGGAAACGCTAGCTTCACCTGAAGCTGTAGGGGAATTATCTAGGTCGGTCGGCATCAGAGCTGAGATTTTGATTTCTCTCTCTCTCTCTCTCTCTCTCTCTCTCTCTTCTTTTTTTTTTTTTTAAATTTCAATCTACAGGACAAAAAGCAAAAATCTACCGCTTGGGTAGGAACTCTAAGGAACTGTTTTTAGATACAAATTATTCATTTTCTAGGGCTTTGATTTCATCTCTCTCTCATCTACCAGTCAGGGTCCCCTCTTGTTTTTCTATGCCCACCTACCAGCTCTGTCGTGATGGATCTCTGACCAAAGCTTACATTACCCCAGAAAACACAATCATTTAGAAACCCCAGACTGTAAAATAAAAGTTTCTCACCCACCTCAGAGATTTCTATGGACGAAGAAGAAAAAAACCCCAAATTTTACTAGAGTCAAAATTCGATCCAGGTCTCAAAAATTGACCAAACCCAAAATTTTCAGCTGGTTTCTCAGCTGACTGACTACCGTTTGAAAAAACCCTATTGAGATTTCAGCTAAATAGAAACCAGAACCAGAACAAAGTTGCAGGGTTTTTATAAGACCGCTAAAGAACACAACGAGATTGAGATTCTAGAGAGAGAGAGAAGGCAAAGTTTTTGCTCTGCTGCTTTTCTCACCGACTTTTCAGGAGAGAGAGAGAAACTGAAAAAGTGATAAATAAATAAAATTATTGTTATTGCCACTTTCAAAACTTTTTTATACTTCAAACTTTATATAAAAAATGACGTTACTAATGTATAATTTTACTTCTTTATATTTGTAAGTGAGAGATATCAAATACGAATATGAATCACATAATGACTCGTCTATTGTAAAGCTCACCCACTCTCTCACCTCTTCCTGTAAATAATATCGCTCGTTAAGAAAAACACATGTGGGGCCTAGTGTAAAATAAAATCTCTTGAGTGCCAATAACAGGTTTTATATAAAATAGATGTTTAATCGAGTTTAATTAGTGGAAAGTATGGGATTAATCTGAGTAGGCCATGACTTGTTGTTCAAGTTTCTAATTACTGACACGGAGGCTAATCCGTTCCACGTGTTGGAATTTGGGCGTTCTTAGGCACACTGACGGACGAGGGATACGATGGGGTTTGTCGTTTAGTCCAGTGTTTGAATGCGTTTTGATCGACGACCGCTGCTTTAATTTTATAAAAGTCAAACAACTTTTGTCTTGATTGGTGTTCTCACCCCCTTCTGATCTGGACACGTTGTTGGGTTTTCTAGGCCGCACCATGTGCAATTACTGCTCTTTTTTCTACTGTTTTATATTTTTTGGGTTTACTGGTTTACACGTTGGATTTAAAGGATGACACGTGGCTTGTTATTTTTCCCAGAAATTGCAGGGCGATATAATCCAACCTCATGCAAACTTTGAATATCATTGCTTCCACCTCCCACACCTCTTTCTACTCTCTAGAGATAAGATTTGATCGCATTGAACAAAGGGAAAAGAAGAAGAGATAAAAACGAAACACACAACCATTAGATTTAAGGAAAACTAAAGAAAAAGATTTGAAAATTTTGAGTTTCAACGATAAAAATAAAAAAAAAAGTTAAGTGAATATTACCAAGATTGACTTTTTAGTATAAAAATATGGTTTTTCGTTAAAATGAACAGTAACGAGAGCTTTTCGTTAAAGTTCTCTTAGATTTAATATAAAGTTTGTTCACACGACACAAATTTAACATCACATCAGTAAAAATGTTACTCACAATTGACACATTTTCATTTAACAGTTAATTAACTGGTTGTTTAACGAATATATGACATTGTAATGAATTTGTAAGTGCGTGCATGACATTACATGTTAAAAAAAAGGGAAAATTAGAATGCCCTACATCTTTTCTACAGTTGTTAGATTAAACATTCATTCCTTTTAAAGATTTGATTAAGGTGCTTTGATCAATTGCCACCTAAATAATTTTATATTTATTTAATTTCCATATCATTAATTTAAATGCATTTATATAGAGACATAAGGTAGCTTAGCAACTAATTGCCTATAATATAGGAATTTAATTTCATCAATCCCCTTCTACGCATTAAATGACATTTTTTTAATAAAATAAAATAAAGAATTAATTAACTAATTCCTTATTTCCTTATTATCAGTATTTAAAAAAAATATATCTTTCTATTAAAAATGTCTCAATAAAAGTCTTCAATACATATTTTTTTCACGTATAGATATATAAAAATTATATTTAAAACTTATGGTACATTTGAAAACAAAAGTATCAACTGTTGGTACGTTTAGATTTCAAATGTACCGAGAAACCAAATGGACCATAAAACCAAATGTACCCATTATTATGTAACCATTTTGGTACGTTTAGATTTCAAATATACAGATAAACCAAATGTACCAAAATTTCAAATGTACCATAAATCCAAATGTGCCCATTGTCAGGTAACCCTTTTGGTATGTTTAGATTCTAAATGTACCAAAAGACCAAATGAACAAAAAATCCCAAATATACCACAAAATCAAATGTCTCTATCAGATAACCATTTTGGTACATTTACATTCCAAATGTACCGAGAAATACAAAAAATCAAATCCACTATAAAACTAAATGTGTCCATATTATAGGTAACTAGACGTAGCTATATAATCAAAAAAATATTTATTATGTGTTGGATCTTCTAAATAATAAAATCTGACAATTTTTTTATAAATATTCTACTATATTCGCACAAAAAAAAATAAAAATTATAACAAACAATAAAAAAATGCATAGAGATGGATAATAAATGCATAAATATAGGCATAATAGGAAAAGAAAAAAAAATGAAATCCCCAGGAGAAGTCGTGAAAAACTAAAATTCTAAACAAAATTGAACTTATGTGAAAAAGCTGAAATTAATAACCAAAATTTTAGGAAAATGTTTAATCAAATTTTCAAGAATAGTATATGTTTAGTCTAAAAAAATTAAAAAACGAATCGCCTATATCAAAACGGCCCTAAAAAAAAAGATATAGATATTATATGTTGTATGATCCGAACTCGCAGGTGCATAACGTAATTCATGTATAAAACAAGCAAATGGTACTTGGAATAGATGCGAGGACAAGGACGATGACAAGAGGACACAAAGCAATCGACTATAAAATGACAAGTTAATTAATTAAGATGGAACAAAAGTCGTTTTGATATCCAACAAAATCACAAGAGTTGTCTTTGATCGATGGAAAATGTGAATGTCTCATGTGAACTAGGTTACAAGATATAAGATGGGGTCCAATAAAAGAGAATTATTTAGACAGATCATAAGAGTACATGGATACAGTGATATCACATGTGAATCTCACTACTTACATAACACGTGTGATAAACGGAATCGTCATCGTACCGGTTTTCCGATGCACCTAGATTACTCTCCCAATGAACGCAGGTCTTCGACGTCCAAAGAACGTAGAATAATTAATTTTCATGCAATTTATTTTTCACGATTCATGCACTTTCTTTCTTGTCCTTGTTTACATGAACATGTTCCCACTTCCCTAATCATCATTTAAGTGGAAATTAAGGAGGATAATCTTAAATAATAGGCTGAAATTTCATGGCCTTTTTTTTTTCTTTGGATACGACCTGGATGTCAAATAGCAATTAACACCATCATCTTGTGCCTTGTGGTCCAAACTCGAAATAGTGAAAAATCATTGTTGAAATTAAGCTTCAAAATTTTATATGCAAAAGTAAATATTTAACCAACTGAACTACAAACATCTTATCACAATAGTGACAGTTTAAACATACAACTATTACATTGTTCTCTTATGTATGGTTTATATAGTCGATTATTAGTTTTAAAATGTTTTTATTTAAAAAAAATGTATTTGAAAAAGGTTTTTGCTTAATACATAAGCTTTTTTCTTTTCAACAAAGGATTAAAGGCCCCAAGAAAAACTCAAAATATAATTTTTAAATTACGCGCATAGGCTTTGTGGAGTTGAATCAATATCCCAGTTTGATTTTTGATGGGTTTGCAACCTGGCTGGTTGGGCAAGAGAGTGGGGAGAAGGGAGCTAGGGTGGAAGGCCGTGTCATAACATAATTGGATAATTGGAGAGAAGTTTAATTTTTCAAATGTTTAACTACTTTTGTTATGATAATTATTTGACCCTAACTCAGCGACTAAAAAAAGGTTTTTAACCTAGTTTCCATAAATAAATAAATAAAGGTTTTAACCCATTATCTTTTGAATTTGATAATTTTTTTTATATTAGAACATCTCTAATGGAAATTTGTAAATTTGAGATGTAAAACCATATTTACATCTCATTTTGCATCTCTAGGATTAGTGGGATCCACCTTCAATAGATGTAAAGTAGGGCTTTTGTCCATTTTTCGGCGAAGATGAATACTTTACATCTCTCTTTTGGAGCCTTTTTCAACCAACTAAAAATGTAAACTACACATTTCAAGGAATTTTGCATCTTCCATTGGAGATGCATGCTCTTAGTCCAAAGGTTAATACAATTAGGGGGCGTTTGTTTGCCCTCACTAAGTGGGACTGGACTGGACTGGACTAGCTGTTAGTCCAATACTGTGTTTGTTTCATGCTGGGACTAACATTAATGAGACTAAAGGGGACTAGCATGGACAAAACCCTTCACTAAGAGGTCTTAGCGAGACCCCCCAATAACCATGGGACTAGCTAAGACTATCCTCTCTCGTCCTCGTCATGCTCAACAACCACTCCCGATAGACTCCTCGTCATCTTCGATCACCTAGATCATAATAAAATATTAATAATTTATATATTAAATAATATAATATTAGAATTTGTTATTATCCAGCTTCTTAGTCCAACACTGCACCAAACGCTTCACTAAGTTAGTCTAGCTTAGTCTAGTCTAAGCCAGTTCAGCTTAGTCCTTGAAGCTAGTCCAGTCCGAGATAGTCCGGTGCAACAAACGCCCCCTTACAGTAATTCATAGCTATCTCAACCAGTGACTTAGTGAAATAAGGCTTTTATTGTTATAATAGCTATCTCAACTAGCTAACATATAATGTGTTGTGATCGTAAGTTAATTGAGTAAAGTTTGCATGATTAATTTTTAGTTAATTAGTTCTTAATTAATTAAGTACTAATCAACTAAGCTTCCAATTATTTTGTTATGTGATGTTGAAACTATTCTCCTAAAAAGTTAATTTTGTAATATTGGATATTATGTAGCAACTACATAGTAATTAATTAATAAAAGACAAGTATTCATTCATGAGTTTTGGCTTCATATTATAGAGATAATATACTATGAACGAGTTCATATGATTTAAGGTTAGAAGCAATGCCCTAAACGAGATTAGGGCAAAGAGACTTGTATTCCATAGTCACTTGGTCCTTAAACAAAGTTCCTAGCCTTTTGGAAAGTCAACCGGACAATGACCGGTAAGTGCAATGTATAATGCATTAAGGTTAGCATGGTCTCGTGTTACGCGTGTTGGTCACGTGTGGATATACAAGTGTTTGTCCATTGAACAAGAAGCTTAAAGGTATGGATGCTTACCACATGTCAAACATTACAAAGTTCCGGGTTGCAGTATGCAAATAGTTCTTAGGCGTAAGGCATTATCGGATAACTTTGCTTATAGATATGAATTTTGATTTCACCTCAAAGCCCTCACTACTCTGCATGACCGATTGTGTGTTGCTTGGGTTTATGTAGATAAGTATGGGGATATATAAATGTGCAATAAGAAATCTTTCACATTCTAGTAATTGTTCAATAGAAAGAGATATCCTTCAAAGCCACTTGAACATCCATCTCGAAAATCTATGCGCATAGTACTTGTCGATCAAGTTATGTTTGCAAAAACAGCTTCAACTTGAGATGCATCATGGTGATCATAGATGACTACATTTTCGTCATTCTTTTGTATATACTTCTCTTTTTAGCAAAGTGTACAAATATTTGCTAAATATATTGCCCGACTTATTTACTTGCAATGAAATTTTATACAAAATGTCTTAGTACTTTTAGCTTTTTAGGTTTATGCTCTTTGCTTTTTTTGACTATTTGCTTGAGGAGTGTGACTACGAGGTATTTTCTAGCTTGTTCCTAATTTAGCCTTGATTTGGTATTGAGGTGATTCTGGAAAAAAAATGGCTATAAAAAAAAGCTTTTTATGTTTGGTAAACATTCAGCTTAAGTTTTTTTTCATAGTTTTTGGTGAAAAAAGCCAAAAACACAAAGTTGCAAAACCCAACTTTGAAAAACCAGCTTTTTTCACATCTGTTTTACATAAAAGTTTATCAAACACTATAATACTGTTTTTTTTTTCAAAAGCACTTTTACAAAAAAAAATTATCAAACACTCTGTTGATTTATTTCACAGCTGCTTATTCTCACAGCACAACAGAAGCAGTTTTTTTTCAAAACATAGCAATACCAAACCAGTCATTAGTTGGCTGCGGAAAGTTATCACCTTCGGATCAACAAACCAACTGAGTTTAACGTGCACGCATGTGGCTTTGACAAATTATCGATCACTTTTGGTTAAACATAGCACGTGAGAAAATAATTACCGTATATTAAGTTAAGTAGGATTATCTTTATTGTTAAATTTGTTTTAACATAAGCACCTTATTGAGGTAAAAATAAATAAAGATTCACAACTTGTTGATTATATTATTATTTAACACAATAGAAATACGATGTCATTTAGTTTATAAAATTTAGTCTACACATTTAGTCTCTCTAACATTACTCATAAGACCATCTCCAACCTTTGGGGATAAAGTTTAAAATTTTAAGCTAGCAAATTTTAAGCCATAACCCATAAATTGTTTTTCTTCTCCAACCCTTATGGCTTAAAATTTTAGCCCGATATTATTAAATAATGATTTTAGCCTAATTTTTTTTGTTTTGGCAACTTTTTTGAAAATAAAATTTATGTAGATTATTCTAATTTATTTTTATGAACATTTTAATCTAAAAATATTTAAATTCCGACAAGTAATTAAAAATCATACAAATACATAGGTATTTATAAAGTTTTTAAGTTAAATATGATTTAAATAATTTTCTTAAATTATTTTAGACGTTAGATTTAATTTTGGGCAGTCATATCTTTTTTTTTTTACCCTTAGATTTGATCTCATTTGATTATAGCTGTTAGATTATAAATAAAAAACAAAATAAGGTTGAAATATGACAATTTGGTGGGTCCAGAATAATTTAAGCAAGACTTAAATACTGGGGGGAATCTAGTCCAAAGATATATTTTCTTCCCATAGCTTATTTTAGCCCAATGGTTGGAGATGGTTTAGGGGGTTTTAAAGCTTTATCCCATTGGTTAGAGATGGTCTAAGAAGACTTTTAAGGGAAGGCATCCCCATATATTTTTTTTAAATTGAAAATAGTTTTGGGACCCACACCACATTGAACTTTAACAATTTGAACAGTCTATTTTTTAAGTTGCACCTATTAGATCATCTTTGCAAAATATTAGCCAAATCGGAAATATTTGATACATCTAATTGAGCTTGGAGAAATTAACAAACACTTTGTTCTATAAGAAATAATGAAATTTTATTGTGATAATTAAATAGACAAATGGTTTCAAATTGGATTGAAGTTTTGAAATGATGATCCATGAATCGAGCCTTACAAAATAGGTGGTTCGAATCGTTGAAGTTCGAAATAGAGTAAGTCCCACGATTAATTCCTATTTAAAAATAAAAATAAAAAATTCTTATCTTAAAGAACCTCTTACCCAAATACAGATGCAGAATCCCATCACTAGCATTGGAAAGAGATATTCTCTAGATCTCTTCCTCCAAAACTCATGGATCAAGTGATCCGGGCTTTTAAAATTTGATTCAACGGCAAAAAATTATTATAACTTTTAAAAGTTTTTACTAACTTCTCTGTTTTTAGCCGTTTGATCAAATTTCAAAGGTTTGAATCATTTGATCTGTGGGTTTTGGAGGAAGATATCTGGAGAGGATCTCTTTCCACTTGCATTGACTTGGATTGCATTCCTTTTTATCCTATAGATGCATGGGGCCCTTTGGATGGATTGCTACTTCGTTTAGAGACGGCAATGACCAATGACCATTCTTAATTTTGGATCACATTAAGATAAAAAATTTATTAGTACGCAAATACTTGACTACTCACCTTTTAATTTTGTACAATGATATTTTAACATATGTTTTATTGTTTTAAAATAAACAATATTTTTTCTTGAGCTTTAAAAGACAAAAAACAAGTTGTACTTTTTAGTTGGGCCAAATTAAAAAGTGGGTACTTAAATATTATCTATAAATTTGTACAGGCTTAGTCAGAATAGCAAATTCCAATTTTAAAAACTCACCACGAGCATGAGACTGAACATCTATCTATATTCTTTGATTTTATTATGTAATATTTTACTAATAAAGTATACAAAACTGATTCTACAGATAGTTAAGCAATTGTTTTCATAAGATGTTCTTTTGTATGTATAAAAACTTATTTCTATTAAAAAGTATACAAACTGGTTATGAGCATATAAAACTGATTTACATGTAGTTGAAACAGCTTCTGCGAAAATGGTCAAGGTTGGGTTGAGTTGGGCTAATGACATGTATGTAATTTTATTAAAAGTATACAAACTAATTCTATTAAAAAAATATACAAACTGGAACTACTAAAAAACATACAAAACTGAATCTACATGTACTTGAAAGTTCAAAATGCTTATACAAAAATGGTCGATAAGGGGTGGGCTGGTGGTATGTGAGTAATTGTGTTGAAAGTATACAAACTGATTTTACTGAAAATAAAAAATATATAAAACTGATTCTACATATAGTTAAAACTGCTTCTGCAAAATGGTCCAAAAAGTGTTTGACGGATGACATGTATGTAATTTTGTTAAAGTTGTGTAGGCTGGGGTCTGTTAACTAATGGGCGTGGTCAGGGGTATGGATAGAATTTAAAAAAATTGGTTTCCTTGTTTTAGGTTGGGTTTAGTGTGTTTTGGTTTTTTGCATTTCCATAAAATGATTGAAAAGAAATGGAGGTTTAGGTAATGTAATGTGTGTTGCAGTCTGTAGGCTCCCTAAATCAACTAACTTTCGAGAAAATAATTTCATAAACTAGCTAAAGATCACAGAACCAGATTAAACAAATCTCTTGTGATATCTCACACTTTCTAATAGGTTCTTGATGGAACCCATTTCGTAGAAAGGAGAAAGAAAGGAGGAATTTAAAAAAATTAAGAAATTAAATATAATATTCTTCCTTCGTAATTTCTTGAGATGAACATATGAGTTTAAATACATAAACGGATAGTTATAGTTCAGTAGACATAATGGGTTTACATGCTTAGCAAGTACTAGTAACATATATGGTCCAAAGAATGCTAAAAATCCTGACTGACCCTTAAAAATAAGGTCCGCCCTTAGACCTTAACAAACAATCCAATATAATGGCAATTAATCGGCTGAACCTTTTTGTTCTTTTGTTTTTTTTTTAACGAACAATATTATATACACTAAATAAAAGATGGTGAGCTTAGCCTTACAATGAGCTAGTAATAATTTAGTTCAAATTCGTCTTTGGCGAGAATCGGACATAAAACCCCTCATCTATTGCTTTGCATCCAATAACAAGATTAGTCTTATACCTATATCTATTGCTTTGCATCCAATCATTTATCTATTTTTTCATCCAAATCCCATCCAAAAATTAAGTATAATATTTCAAATGGGATAGAACTTGGCTGCTGAAGAATCAGCAGCCAAGTCCTGTTCTTTCAAATGGTCATTTATCACAAATCAATGACATTAAATTAAAACCCGTCATTCACTTTTAATTAAAAAATTGCCTTTCACTTATGCACTGGTAGAGCTATTCACTTATTCTTCTTAAATTTCATATATTTAGCCATTCCAAATCCCAAACTTATTGAATAAAGAACAAGAAGGTTTGTGAAACTCTATTATTCTCTATAAAATATTTGTTTGTATTCTATTCTATTTCTTTCTTGAGTTTTAGGGTTTGCAATTTTTTTAGTAATTCTCTCTATTGAGTTTAATAATACTTTCAATAGTACAGATGAGATCATGCAATGGTTTCAAATTATGAAGTTCGTCGAGAATAATTGTGATTACTATAAATAGATAAAATTATTTATGCATATGTTAATTTTGACTATTTAATTATTTGGATATATATTATGATGTTTTGCATGAGTAAGTTTATAACCACTATTCATTATGTCTTCTTCTATACTTGTGTGAGGCCCCTCCTCACTAGAAATCCTTGCTCCGCCATCTCACTTATAAATGAAGAGGAATACCACTAAACTGCAGTACTAATTGACAATTTTAATCACCTCCAATGAAAATCTCTCATCCTTTGGTTCATGGTGAATGATGTCCATACAGCACAAAACATTTGTTACTGTACCCACTTTCACAGTGGCCAACTGCAGCAAATCGGAAGGCCAAGCAAGGCACAGAGAGTGTTTGCGTGAGACTCCATGTATTTTCGTTCACCTTACACAACCTCAAACTGTTTTCAAATCGTAGGTTCATTCTCATTGGACGACATTAATTACCAACAAAACCAGAAGAAAATGGACAATGGTTATGGCGGCGGATAACCGCGGTTATTTGCTCATAACCGTTTAGATTAATACCTTCATAACCGTTTACTCGTTGGGTAATTTCATAAATAGATATACACATAACTATAACTGTTTATAAACGAGTAACCATAATAAGTGGCGGAGCCACTAAAGGACAAGGGTAGTCATGGGCCTATCCTGCAAATTTTTTTCCCTTTTCTATGTATAAGATATAGCATAACCTCCTTTTATTTCTGGTAAGTTTAGTTGCAATCTTGAAATTCATGGATTTTGGATTCTCTTATCCTAGTTATAATGATGTAGCTTCTTCAACTTGTTAATTACTTCATGTTCATCTTTGGGCGGAGGAGATTAATTTAGGTCGAAGTTTTTGACCGTGGTAATTGAATCTAATTGTCAGGATTTATCACTTACTCTAAGAGCTAATATTTTTCTTTGTTGGCTTGAACTTCTAGTCCATCTGCTCTTAAATATTAGTTGGATTATGTGACTATATGGTTGATGCGGTATGAGTATAATCTATCTCTATCTTGCATATTAACCTAATGGTTGATGCGGTATGATATTTTTCTGAGTTGAGATAAATAAATCAAAATACAACCAATCTATCTCGTATATTAGGCATTAAAAAATAAAGTTTCATATTTGTGAAAGGCCGCCGTGATGTATGATCTTGGCTCCGCCAGTGACCATAACCATAACCATAATCGCATAACTATTAAATAGTTATACTCGTAACCATTTATTTAAATAAACGGTTTCCCATAACTATTACCATTAAATATAAATGGGTGAATAACCGCAGGTATTTTGCCCATCCCTAAACACAACATTTGCAGAAAAATGGTTGCCTGTATAGATGCCCATGTTGTCCAGGACCTCTCCACATACATGTAGAATTATGAAATAATGCCGAAAGTCTGGAGCAACTCGATACGAATCCTCATATATGCATTTAAACGAATTTGTGTTGCACATCATAAAAAATTTTAAAGTGCAGACCCAAGTCAAGTCTGAGGAATATGTAGCTTTCGCAATCACATTTTCTGCACATTCAACACACTTGAAACCCATTACGTACTGAAGAAATGTTGTCGTATATATCAAAGCAAGTCACACCCCGATAGCAACCGCAGCCATATCAGGGAATATAACCAGGTCACAATCTAATTGGAAAAGCTCTTGCGTCGATAAATTCACTTGGCCGAAAGGATCCTAACAGTTCCCATCTCCTTTGGCACCTTCACTATAAAAAGATGATTCCATCTCTTTTGCAATTGCGATAGGGACAACTGACAAGAGTTGGCCGGCTGGCTGGTGGTCACATTTTCAGTCCCGCACCGCGCCCCCCCCCCCCCCACCCCACCAAAACAAACCAATTAACCAAGAAAAAAGAAGAAACCTTACAAAATAGTGTAATAAAGTTGCAGCCCTAGAAAAAGGAAAAACAAAATACAAATGATTGCGTATGTAAATATGAAAGCAATATCAATACTTCTACGTACATTATTAGATCAAAGAAAATATTGGTAATGGATTTGCCATTCACGAGATTCGAACATCTTACAAAGAGAAATATCATTAGACTACAATGACGAGTGTCTCTCAAGGGACAAAAAAGATCTATACAAATATTGTTAGTGCCAGTTATGTTTAAGTTGAACAGTAGTAAAACCAAACTTTAAATTCCACTAATCAGATAAAGTAATATGCGTGCGTATGACCATAAGGAACCAGGAGTGTCTCCTGAGCATTTCCCTAGGGATCCTAGGGATCCCGCAATCTTGTCCGTTCATCGTATATCGTGCGGTCAGAAATCGTTTAAAATTTAAATTTTAAAATTCAAATATGAATAGTACCTAACGAAAACTGACCGCACGATATACGATGAACGGACAAGATTGCGGGATCCCTAGGATCCCTAGGGAAATGCTCAGGAGACACTCCTGGTTCGACCATAAGACTATACGAGGGTCCCTCAACTCGTCAACTCAACTCGACAATTATTTGGTGTTTCGCAATAGAGAATTACAGATTACATGTTGAATCCTTATGCATGGACGGTGCAGGGACATTCGTGGACCAAGATCGTCAATGAGAGTCCATGCATTATATATGCCAGAATCTAAGAACTTCGTGGATGGGCTGTTAAGCTTTAAACTTAATTACTGTTGGACATACAAAGTAAGTTGAGTAACAAGCTGTGATTCTTGCGCACAACATTTAAGTATTTTTTTTAAATTTATTGGTAATTTTACAAAAGAAGCGGTTTCAATTATTTTAAAAGCACTTTTAAATATACATTAAATGTCAATGCATTTTTTTATAAATACTTGCAAACACTTCCGAAGTGGCAATGCTAAGTCTTAACCAAGCTAACCATTTAGTATTACGGTATAGTGATATTCATTTTTACTTGTAAGTAAGAGATGTTAGGTTTAAGTCAAAAGTGAATTTGAACTACATTATTACTAGTTCATTACGAGGCTAAGCCCACCCATTTTCTTTAGTGTAGATAATATTATTTGTTTTAAAAAAAAAAATTTCTTAACCAAGCTACAAGACTTACGTGGCACCTTTGTAACGTTTGCCAAAATTAAAATTAGGACGAAAGCGAAAACAAATCAAATTACTTGGACCAAAAATGTAATTAAAGAAACTTATAAAATCCCCACGCAAACTTCACCCCACCAAAACCCCCAAGAAAACCGCGCACAAAAACACCCCACTCTCTCGTTCAAAAAAAAAAAAAAACCCCACTCTCACAGCTCCGCTCTCTGCCACCGTTCACCGGAACAAACAGAAATCACAGAGTAGCCAACGATGAACCTCGATGACCTCGACGCGCAGAGCCAGGTCCCTTCCAGGCCCAACCGGTTCGTGCCCCGGTCCTCCAAGGCCAAGCCTAAACCAAATCCGAACCCGTCGCCAAACAAGAACCGGTTCCGAAGCCCGACCCAGAAAAGCCAGAGCTCAAACCTACGCGAGTAGAACTGGACGCCCTAACTGTGAAAAAGAAAGACGAAGAAGAAAGTGCGCCGAAGGCCGAGGATTCAAATGGCGGTTTGCAAACCGAAAACGACGATGTTTCGAAAGAGGATGATCCAATGGGAGAAGACGAACCGGAAGACGAAGTCGTGCGGGAAATGGACGTCTTCTTCAATCCAAAAATCGACGACAGCTCTAAGGTCTGTCATCCTTGATCTCTCTTGTGCTCTAAATTTTTGTTTTTTTGGAAAGGATTTGCCTAAAATGTTGATCTTTTTTTGTTATCAGCTGTATGTATTGCAATATATCCTCTTAGGCCATGGTGGCGGCCATACGACTTGGACAGCCGGTGCGAGGAGGTGAGGCTGAATCCCGCCACTTCAGAAATGGAGATTGATTTGTCACTTGATCGAGACCCGAAGAATTTCGATGAAGATTGCGCTAGCAGATTGAAATGGCCTTCGGACCCGAGGAAGTCCAATTCTAAGCTTGCATATAGTTTATTCTTGAAAAGGATTCTTGCATATAGTATCTTACTATGTGAGACTGTTGGTTCTCTCTTCATTTTGCAGTTACACTTGAATCCTGTTCATGCAGTTGTGCAGCTTCGACCCTCATTGGATCATTTGAACTCCAGTGGCTCAAAACGGAAGAACAGTGTCAAAGGGGATGCAGAAGTTACAGTTAAGTTGGAAGACCCTGGACAAGAAAAACCTATGGGTCCATCAAAGATGCAGCTTCTCTCTGTCATTTTGTTACAGAATTATGGCTCTTTAGTGAAGAATTATTGGAACTTATCAAATCTACTCAGGATTTACTTTAAGATTTACAATAACCATGCACTTTTTTTAGTCATAACTGTTTACACAATAAGACTTGATTCTATGTCATGTGACTATTTTGTTTCAGAACAAGCGGATGGAGTCTTCAACTGAGAAAAAAACTGAAGACGAAGAGGTATGAGAAAGTTACTATTTGTAATCTGCAAACTTCTGTGTATAATGAGGATTATATATTGAACGTTGTTTAATATTATGAGTCCATTTATATGTTTAAAATCATGGAAAAACCAGTCATTCTGATCTGGCGGCTATGAACAAATATAAGCTATTTATGAGCAGTTCCAGTGTGGTTTTCTATGCATTTTGGTTTCCTTAGGAGAAAATATTACCATGTGTTAGCATAATAATGTTTGGTGTTATCAGCCATTACAACGTTCTGTTTTAACTATTGTTTCTTTTTATTGTTCTTGATGTGGATTCCTTATTAGATCTGCTTTTTTGTTTCGGTTTACCTGTCAAAAAGATAATATCTTTTAGGAAACTCAATCAATGGGAAAAATGATTCTTCCCTTCTTCTTTTTCCATCAGATGAGAAATTAGTATTCAGATCATTAAGTTGAGTATGACATTATCAAGCTTTATTTCTAAGTGTAGCTTATAGGTTAGAAGTTTCATTTATCCTATAAAACAAGTGTATGTGTGGTAGTTTTTGTTTTCATTCTCTGTTGAATCCTTTGGCTATTTATGGTTATATTGTTATGGGTCTTTGAGATTTGCGTAGTGCATTGGGTACTCCACGTCCTTTGTCTTCTAACGCATTAGTTGATTCTAGAACAAACAATTAACTCGTCTTTTCATTTCAAATCTTAATAAACCATGTCAAAGGATATGGATACATTCTTTGGCGTCTAAGTATTCCGGTGGTCATTCTTTATTTGCCTAATGTAGGTACAAATCTTCTTAATGTCGCGAGTGGAAAAAACTCGACATTTTGTTCTCCCTGACATTATAAACATGTCAGGATCATTAAACATGCCACTTTGGTGATCATTAAACATGCCATTTTAGTGATTTTCAAACATTGACAACTGAGGTTGACTTCGTTGATTGGTTATTTGACATTTACAGGATATTTTGATCATATTGTTTTTTTATCTTTCTTATATTCCCTGGAATTAATGCTGTGGATTGTGTTTTTGTTTATGCCAGAAGGCAAATATGTGCTTAGTTTTGTGAATGTTTTGAGTTTCTGTAATGATCCAGGAGGTGCTACAGTGGTTTATTTTTTTTAGATTGGTTGTGATAATTAATTAAATATATAATGTATGATATCCATTTTCTCCACTGTCTTCCAGAGTTGGGTTCCACTTCGGTATCATAGCTCAGAAGTGATTTCTCGGCCAGATACTTACGGAAGATGGTGGTGCAAGAAAGTTCACATATAGAATTTACAATGAGCCCGTACGTTCTTTTCTTCCTTCCTAGTACTTACCTTTACCCTCATTCTTTAAAAGCTCTAGATATGCTAGTTATAATTTTGAATATTGTTGTTATTTGAAGGCATGACTATGTTGACTCCTTGTGTCCTAAAACATGCAAAGGTTCTTCAAGAAGGTGCGGTCATCTTTACATTATTTAGTTCTTTCATTTTATTTCACTTTAACATTGTGGAAATTATAATATGTTGTTTTCCTTTAATAAGTTCTTCTTTTCAAGACATTACCTTTAATTTTCAAAGAGTTAAGAAGATTATCAATTCCTCCCCCCCCCCCCCACCCCCCCCCCAAAAAAAAAAAACTCCTTTTTTAAAGGAGGACCACCTGGTCGCTGGCCAGATAAACAACTCCTTTTTTAGGTCTCTGCTTTCCGTGCCTCTGGAAGAGCGTATCAAGAAGTTGATTGTTGCAATTACCGAAGCCACAAATTAATGTTTTGATGATTATATAGTTGTAAATTTGAAGCTAATTTTTCAAACTTATCAGCATTGTTCCCATCATATGGAAAACAACTAATTTTTTTTATTATATGAAACCGTAATTGTGCCATAACAGGAACCTGTAGCCCGCCGGTTCGGTGATCTTCAGAAGTACTTTGCTCCCGATCACACCACGGAAGAACTTCTGGATGTCCTTCAGAAGCATGCTCAGTTACTGCTGTCCTCTGGTCTTTGGGTTCCAAAAACCTTATTACTATATCCAAATAAAGATGATAAAGGCTTGGATATAAATGATATAGCAAATAAAGATCATAAAGATCGACATACAGCTAGAAATTATGTCCTGAATTTATTTCGGAAGAACCCTGTAATCAGAAATTCTCATCTAGACCTCCAAGAGGGCATTAAAATTCATGTGTATGATTCCCTCAGAATACTAGCTGTCTCAAGACCTTCCACTCAAGATTGGAAATTCAAAGAGCAACCAGATATGTCATTCATTGAACTCTACCCGGACATTGTTAAAACCCAAGAACAGAACTGGGAAAGGATGGAAGAAAAGTTGAGGATAGCCGTTAAATCTAATACTGACCGTTATTTGAAGAGTGCTAGTATGACTACTACACCTGGCAAATCACTGAATTCTGGTAAAGGTACGGCAAAAGGTGCAAGTGAAGTCACTGGGGGAAGAACCATGTCAGATGAAACTCGAGCAGCTCTACAAGAGGCTATAAAGGAAGTTTTTCAAGATCACAAGGTTTGCAAGTAAGTTTTCGAAGTTTTCGAGACTATCTTTTCCATCTTTTGTTTTGTGTGAAATTTTTTATTCTGCGTAATATGACTGCATACAGGCTGTTCTACACACCAAGTGTAGACTTTACATTACTAATGCTCTTTGTTCTTAATGTGATAATGTTATCATGAAATTGATGGAAGTATCTCTCTCATTCTTGCAGGAAGGTTATTATTGATCTTCTATGCGCTAAAGGACCTAATGCTAAGCTCAAAAGGAGTGAGGTTTCTGAAGCAACTAAGATTTCTCTT
Organism: Malus fusca; assembly: GCA_035220775.1. NCBI lineage: Eukaryota > Viridiplantae > Streptophyta > Magnoliopsida > Rosales > Rosaceae > Malus > Malus fusca. The sequence goes on along the minus strand of CM069073.1, from coordinate 19,847,679 downwards.
GGGAAGGAATTCGCTGCCAACGAATTCAGCAAGGTCAGTTGTTTTTCATGTTTGTGACTCGACAGAGTTTACATTTGTTGTCAGGTTACCAAACACAAATTCTTTCTCCAATGTGCGACAACATGGTCCTCAACAAATTAGTATTTAGAAGACCCTAGGCTCTAAAAACCCTAAAACAGACCATTGTCGTCTTCTTCTTCTTGCCCTACATTTCCAACTCTGTTCTTGAACCACTTGATGGTTCTCGTATATCGGCAGCCTGCAAAACACGTCAGTTTCTTTTTAGAATCATGGTTCATGAAGTACTCCAGGTTATTGCGATGTTTAGTGAATGGTGTAGATGGTATATCAGTGCTGAATGCAGCATTGGCCTGTGATCCGATTTCTCGTGATAATTTCTTAATAGAAGTTGCTTTCTTAAAAAGGGTCACGGCGGAAACTGATTTTGGAAACCTATGAAACAGATTGATTTGTTCGTTCTGTTTCCAGGGAATAGATTGTCGTAGACTCGTAGTATAGTACTAGAATCGTAGAATGATAGTTTTGTGCATACACATACTCAACATGAAATTGTCTTGTCGTAAATCGTCGTCGTTCTATTATATGAATGAAAGAAGTAAAGATTACAATTTAAAGGGACGTTCATCTGCCACTCATGAAAGAAGTTGATTTGCTGTGCTCCAATTGCTTGCATGAGGGAAGATATGTTGTTGAAAATTGCAAGTAATCTCTCAATAGGGAAAAAAAGAAGAAAACCAATTTAAAGGGTTTGAAAACTTTGTGTTTTAACGATAACGACAAAATAAAGGGTAAAGTGAATATGATTAATTTTTTAGTGTAAAAATGTGGTTTTTCGTTAAAGTGAACAATACCGGGAGCTTTTCGTTAAAGTTCCAAACAAAAAAAGGCAAGTGCCCCCTACCATAGCAGTGGAGATGAGTGTTGCATCACGACGTGGGTTCAAATTCCGTCGATTTTTTAATCTAACAAATTTATTGTTTGACAAAAACAAAACAATAGAAAAAAGAAATGTAAAATTAAAAAAAGGGAGCTTTAATGAAAAGGGCTTGTGTTAACTTTTATTTAATAAAAAACCACCCTAAACTATTATTTAATAAAAAGGGCTTAAATTTTAATCATAAAGACACAAAACTTTTATCCTAGGCCCTACAAAAACTAAAACACACGGGGTCACCAAAAAGCCCAAACCGCCTAACAATTAATATTCCAAAATTGCCCCTAACAGAGCCTAACCCAGGCCCGTTAGCCAAAGTTACAGTTACTAAAATTCATCATCCCTCCCAACGCCATTAATGTTCACCAACCCCTTCACACCGTACCAAAAAATCGAAACCTTCATTGCTCGAAACGTCAAGATCTCAAAGCATTTTCAAGTTCGATTCAAGTTTTCAAACAATAATCTACACATCAAATCCGGAATTTCTCAACCCAAAAACTCCATTTGAAGACGAAAAATTGAAAACATTCGAACTGAATGTTTGCAGAGTCGAAATCGGACAAACACAGGTACGAAAGTGTGGTTTTCTACTCAGTTTGATAAATAGTTTAGTTTGCTTTGGTAAAAAAATGTGGTTTTCTAGTTCACTTTGATAAATAGTTCACTTTGCTTTGGTAAAAAAATGTGGTTTTCTACTTCAGTTTGATAAATAGTTCAGTTTACTTTCATAAAAAAAATATGGTTTTCTAGTTCACTTTGATAAATAGTGTGGTCTATACAAATATGGATTATTAAATAGTTTACATTTATTAGTTCAGTATCACAAAGTACTTTGGTGTAGTTTTGTTCTAATTTAAGGAACAACATAATTTTATTTTCGTTCTATTTCATGAACAGTGTAACCTATTTAGATGTGAATTCAGAATTAGTGTGTTTTCATAGTTCACTTTCATAATAAAAAAATTGTGGTATATTTTGATATAGGTACAAAAAATAGTTGTAATAATTAAACTATGTTTATTCTTACAGATGGACGGAGCAAAGAAACCAACAATTAAGACTTTCGCTGTAAAGAGTCCACACAAGAAAGAGAATAAAAGACTTGCAGCTTCTTATGTGCAATATAGATGCAATGTTTTCGGGTTTGCAAATTCAATGCAATTGTATAAACCAATGCTTCAACAACGCCATGATGTCTGCAATCATTTGGCCAAGACGCCATTTTGGAGTCTGATCAAGTTCTACATGGATGATGAAATCGTTGCAACATAAAGAAAAAAGAAGTCTGGTATGGATCTGATCAAGATTATACAATGTTATGACTCCAAGCAACAAAAATTCAAATTTGGAGATCATGAGCCAAAAGCAATAACAAGTGAAGACGTTGTTGAAATATTTGGATTGAACAACCAAGGGGTTGAACTACCAAACACAGACAAATCCACAAAGAACATGAAGGACAACTTTGTCAAAACATATTTCGCGAACCAAAAAATAGTGAAAAAGGACATTCTTGAAGCGTACCAAAAATCAATTCAAGACGAAACTCCTGAAGGGGCAAAAGCTATTGCTTCAATCATATGTGTGCATCTGTTATAATCCCTTTTATTTGCAACCTCCGGAACTTACATCACGTGGAGCTTCATAACAATTTGTGGGGCATTGGACCAAATCAGCAAATACAACTGAGCAAAAGGAGTGAGGGACTACTTGTTCAAGAGGATTAACAAATCGAATAAAAAGAGGAAAAATGGAGAAGAATCAGCAACAACAAGTGGATGCACTGCCCTTATTTTGGTAAGAAATAAGAACTATATTTTAAAAACATGAATTCTGTCTTATAAATTACACAAGAAAGTAATTCAAAGTTCTTATTTCATGCAGTATTGGATTTGTCTTCACACCAATCTGGTGGAGACAATAAGTGGGCGAGAAAACATGATTCCTGCCATTGGAAGATGGGACATAATGAAAATCCACAAAGCAATAAGAGACATTCGAGTTGAAGAAATTGAGGTAAGGACAAATAATAAAAGTATTTCAATAAACAATATATTTTTGCACTGTACAATTTCATAACATAATGATCTTTACAGTTTAAAGTTTCAGAAGTGGTGGCTTCATAATCATACAAAAATAGTTCAAATTTGAAGTTCAATAATAATTCAACTTTGCATTTGTACCAACAATGAAACCTGCATAATCTCTAATACAACAAATCTAGCAATAGTGTCATTTATATAAAATAGAAATAGTGTCAAATCCAGCAATAGTTTCTAAATTTCTTGAAGAGTTCATGTTTGCAGTCTAAAAGAAAAATGCATTTCAATAAATAGTGATCTATCGATAATGTAATAATACAAAATCCATAAAATAATGTCATACTACTAATATTGTTAGTTTACAAGTTCAGAAATAGTGTCATAATAATGATATAGGAATAGTTTAGATTTCACGTTGTATATATAGTTTCTCTTAGCATTTCTATAAACAGTAACATATATTACTCTATTACACAAACTAGTGTGATTCTCTTTTAATAATTTGTACATTCAGTAAATAGTTTGCGTTTTTTAAAGTTTAATAAACAATGTTTACGAAACAATGACATTATTATGTAATTTAACAGCTATTTAATGTGTCACTGTGCAGATTTGTGGTAGTATTCCTTGTGCTGAACCAACTGAACCGATTGGTCGTGGTATTCCTTGTTCTAAAGAACCAACAGAATGCATTCCAACATAAACCAAGAAGAACATAATGTCATTCCTTATCCTGAACAAAATAATGAGTTTTCCAAGAAAAAGGAAAAGAAGACAACGAGAAGGAAAATGAAGAGAACTGAAGTTGGAGCTCAAGAAAACCAAAGCATCACCATCACTGAAGCTCAGTTACAGTTTGATCAACTGTACAAAGAAGAATTGATGAAATTTGATGCAATTTATCAAAATGACTTCATCGGGATTGATAACACATTAGGTGTGGAAGGTTTTGAAAAGTTTAAAAGATGTGCGAGCATGGATCAAAATAGGTATCTAGTCCTCAGTCACATGATGATATATGCACTCGACAACCTACACACAGATTCAATTGTAACGAATCAAACAACTGGAGCACTCAACAGAAACATTGAAAAGCTTCTGCAAGAACGACATGAGGGCACGCAAAAGATTAGTTCAATGAAATTTGAAATGAAACAGTTGCAATTAAAGAACACAATAGCTTCTATGAAAGTAAATAAACTTCTAGATGAAATTGGAAGTTTGAAGAATAAGCTACTGGAAAATCATGCAATAGTACCAGATCTAAATGCTTCAACCAAGGAAGATCCAGAAGAGGATGAACCACCTAAAGAAGATCCAGATAATGATGATCAAGTTGAAGAGCATACATATGATAAGGATACTGCTATTGAGGATCCAGTTCAAGAGAATGCAACTGAAAATGATGTGGCTATGGAGGATCCAAAACAAAGGCATGCAACTGATCATGATCCAGATGAAAATGAGGATGATCAAGCTGAGGAGGATCAAGAACATGAAGAAAAAGACACTACCACTGCAAAAGGAACCTCTGGAGTTCAACAAGATGTTCAAATGCAGACTCCAACTATCAAGGATCCTGAAAAGCAAGGAAAAGAAACTGCCAAAAAGAAGACAAGAACACTGGTAAAAAATATTCGAAAGAGGGATGATCGTAAACTAAATGTCGATCCACAATATGATTATATCCCCATCCAGAGAAAACAAAAGAAGGCAAAATACATATATGTTGTGAGTGACAGTGAAAGCCCTTCAATTGTTCCGTCAGAAAGCCAATCGTTGGAACCAATAATTGAGAAAGGAAAGGATGAGCCAAAGGTTGAATCACCCTTGAATCTAATTGCTAAAGAAATAGCAAACAAACCTGCAAAGAAGGCTGCAAACAAACCTGCAAAGCAAAAGCTTGACAAACGGTATCATCTACCTGCATCAACAAGGGCGTACAAGTTACTTGAAGATGAGACAAAAGAAAAATTCAAGGAATATTACAGACAAGAGAAAATGTAAGTTTACATTATTAATCATAACTTAATACATGTGTATACACACACACACACACACACATATATATATATACATAGATATATAATACGTTTTATTTTATGATACATGGAGTACTTCTAGATGCAACCAAGGCAAAGGTCCATGGCGACTGACCTTGTTGTCCTAAAAACAGATTTGACGTCATTGTTTGTGGATGGAGCAATCGATGCCAACAAAATTGATGCTTCGTTCTACACAATGGCAGAAAACGAATCAAAAATAGGGCAACAACAAAATATGTATCTTCCTTTTTTCATTTTTGTAAGTGCCAAAACAGTTTTGTTTACAAAAAAGTGTGGTTTTCTAGTTCACTGTGATAAATAGTTTATTTTGATATATAGTTCAGTTTTGTAAGTGCCAAACAGTTTTGTTTACAAAAAAAGTGTGCCAAACAGTTTGCTTTGATAAAAAATTGTGGTTTTCTAGTTCACTGTGATAAATAGTTCATTTTGATATATAGTTCAGTTTGCTTTGGTAACAAAGTGTGGTTTTCTAGTTCACTTTGCTAATAGTTCACTTTGATATGTAATTTAGTTTGCTTTAGTAACAAAGTGTGGTTTTATAGTTCACTTTGCTAAATAATTCACTTTGATATTAATTCAGTTTGCTTTGTATACTTGCCTCCTACAAAAGGTCTTGCATTCACTTTAAAACTTTAAATGTGTATTCTTGGTTCAGAATGATATGGAGATTGAAAAAAAAAAGTGTATTCTTGGTTCGGTTTAAGAATTAGTGTTACTTATTAATTAAGATTAATAAATAAATGTGTATTCTTGGTTCATAATGATATGGAGATTGAAAAAAGCAAGAGTGATCAAGAGCACATTGACCAAACATTGAAGACAGTCTTACAAGATAATGTGGATAAAGTCGGAAATGTCTTCATACTGATCAAGCATTACTTCCACTTCAGCTTGGTAGTTTGGGACATTAAAAATGGAAAAATGACACACTACAATTCCAAACTACCGAGGGTACATGGGCATACAGACCAATACTTTGATCATGCTGTGCAAGTGGTAAGAACAAAACTATAACTCAATTACAAACTATATTCTTATGCTGATAGGAAAAATCAAACTTCATAATACAATTTATTTTTTTGTTTTTTTTGTTTTTTTATGTTATTATTATTTGTTTTGGCAGAGAGACAAAATATAAGCATTTTACAAAGATTTCAAAGGAGACAACAACCTCACAATAGATATTCAAAGATGTTTAACTTGCGCACAACAAAAGGAGGACTCGTAAGTACAAACAACACGTTGATCTCTATATTTTTCAATCAAATTTATACATTCAAACACATAAGACCATGAAAATCATATATACAAACACAAGACTCATACTTGAAAAATAATTTGCAGTTTGCAAAATAATGTCATAAGAAGTTTCAAAAATAGTTGATTTTTCACTTTTTATACTTTACGAAACAGTATTACAAATCAACAAATAGTTCATTTTTTCAGTAATTATATGTCATCTAACTACAAATATATGGAAATGAGACACAGAAAACAGAAAACAAAATCATTCTAGGAAAATATACTATAAATTTAGACTTTGCAAAATAGTGTCATAATATAGTTTCAGATATAGTTCCAGTTTGCATAACAGTGTTACGAACAAAAAATAGTTTCATTTTTCACTTTTAATATGTCATCGAATGTTATAATATGATCTCATTATCTGTCATACTTATTTGCTTTTCCAAAAAAAAAAATACAAATTGGATTGTGGCATATTTGTCATTCAATTTGCAAACCAAGTGCAAGAGGGCAAACCAATAGAAGCCACATTTGAGAAGGAATAAGTATTTACCAAAAGAGCTCAAATTGCAACTACACTTGTGAATCACGAGAATAGTTATGCAAATGTATTGAAGAAGATACTTGAAGACAGAAGACGACAAAATAAACATGGTCAATATGATGACATTCTTGATGAAGATTTTATTACATTAGCATGAGTTTTACAAATTACATTTTATATCAATGTACATCTACATACAAAACGTCGAGCTCAGGTAGGCTTGTATGCTGGTGCCCATCCATACTTGCATACATTTTATAATTTTTTTGCCCTAGGGGGCCTAACACCATTACTCGTCTAAAGAAACCATGTAAAAATGAAAAAGAAGTAAAGTTTAGTATGAAGCCAATCAACTTCACATACCTGATTCTTTGAGTTATAACTTATAAGAATGAGAACTATATTAAAAAATTTCACATGCTTACATTTTGACACTTCCTTTTTGTTAAAGTTCCCTTTTATTACCCAAAGAATATAGTTACCAAATTAGATAAATTTATGCAAAACAAAAAACTAGATAACTTAAACTGTTTCTGAAATACATGTACACACTATATCTAAAAAATGAAAAATAACAGTTTTTTTTTTCCAGTTCCAAATCAGCACCCAAATTTCCCATCCTTAACGCATAATTAATGCCCAGCAAAAATCATCATTTCACTCTCGCACTAACTTCACTTTCTCTCTCTAACACCAACTCCCATTTTCACGCACAGATAAGCCATTCACGATGAAGAAACTACATGCACTATAAAAAAAACCAGAAACCCAGCCCCCAACTCAAATCATCCATCCTCATTTCCCGATTTCGTACATCATTCTAGTTCTTTTACGGACGAATTCATGCAAATTTCAACTTCGCTGAGCAACTTGGTCGCAGAAATACCAAGAAAATAAACAAAATGTAACAATCCTACAATTTTTCTCAACATATTTCTCAAAATCATACGGTTCATTGTTTATATAACTAACATCTACTGGAATCAAGCATATAGAATAACATGCATCAACTTAAACAAAACCCAGATTATACTATTTGCTTAAATTTATTTTGTTATTTACTCTCAGTACGAATCTATCACAGATGCACCCAAAAAAAGACTATTTACTAGCTAATCGTTCAATATATAAACATACATTATGCTATTATACGAACTAGTGTGATTCTCTGTTTTTAATTTTTACATTTGAGTAAAATAATTCACGATTTTTAAGTTTAATAAACACTGTTTACGAAATAGTTTACAATTTGCTTCATTTGTAAATAGAATTGAAATGTACGGAAATAGTAAAATCGGGGATGCATTCACGAACAAGTATAAACATATATTACGCTATTACACGAACTAGTGTGATTGTCTGTTAATAATTTGTACATTTAGTAAATAGTTTGTGTCTTTTAAAGTTTAATAAACAGTGTTTACGAAACAGTTTACAATTGATTCATTTATAAATAGAATTGCCACCTCCTACTGTACATTTTTATTTCTAATTTATTTAGTTATATGAATCTTATAAAGATTTATGCAGTTATAAAAATATTTTCTATTTTCATAAATAGTAATTCACCCTGGTATGTTTCAGATATAATTGTGTACTTATACTAATTTTTATTTGTTTACAATCAAGTTGCATTCTAATAAAAACTATATTGATAGATGGTTTCAGTTAGAATAATTGTATAAATGTCAAACTCAACCAAAGCCAATGTCAAAATGATATCCAAAACAACAAAGATGACAGAACAAAGGAAAATGCTTGGAGAAGTACAAAACATATCACGTACGAAGAAGGAGACAATTCATCTACAAATTGACAAAACTACTGAAGAAGAAATTGGAGAACCAATGCAAAGTGCAAAAAAAAAGGTGCAAAAAAAAAAACAACCACTACAAAGGTAGAGGAAGAGAGAGACACAACCTAAAGAACAGAACAATTGTGAATCAAAGATGCAGAAGAAAAGATGTCAAACACTCCAACCACCAACAACAATCAAGAGAAAGAAAAAGGAAAATGACAAACTAGTTTCAAAGAGAAAGAAAAAGGAAAATGCCAAACCAGTTTCAGAATCAAACAAGCAACAAATTGAAGAATGAATAGTGCAAAAAGAGGCAATACAACAAACAAATGAGCATAGTAGCAGAATTGACACATTGCCGGACAAAAATGTTTCACCAATGACAAAAGAAAGAGAACAAGAAACAGATATTGAAGCTATAAAAAGCAACACTGTTCTCAACAAGAGTGATCTACAAGTCAAAAAGCAAACATTCAACCAAAAAGCAACAAAGCCAACGACAAAAAACAGAAAGAAAATCTTGGGTGAAATTCCATCATTCAACGTGGATCTAAAAAATGAGCATTCTTCACAACCAGATGACATTGCAGCACCAAATCACATAGACAACAATGTGAATTGGACACAACTTCAAGTGTACAATATGCTGAAACCAGATGATAGAAGAAGAATAACTCAATTCTGATCAACAGACAACATGTAAGTAATACAAAACAAAACTCTTGACTGAAGTTTTTTTACACACTCCCATAACTTTATAAGCACTGACGAATTATTGTATAACTAATATTTTTGCACTGTGCTGCAGCGATAAATACTGGACGGCTGAAACTACAGATTTCAACTATTACAGAATAATGGTGTTGAAATAAGACCTACACAGTTTGATGGCAAATGGACCTACATCAACTCAGATTGTTGATTCTTTCTGCTACCTGAAAAGAGAAAAAGAGAACATCACGAAATAAATGAACTCTTTGTGAGCAAACAAAACAACTAATATTCTGCAAAAAAATATTTACATATACATATCAAAATTAGAACAATTAATATGTAATTATAATTTTAGATGATTTTCATTTTCAACAGCACAACATCAATAACAAAATATTGAAACAACTCTGCGAAACAAGGAAAGGCTCTACAACCAATTGATGGACCAATATGGAAAAGTATCAAAGATTTTCTTCCCATTGTTTCATTACAACCATTTCTCCTTTGTAGTTTTGGACACAAAAAATACATAAATGATTAACTACAATTCTCTTCGACAAAGCACAATAGATGAAGATCTGGACTTTGATTGCTACTGGGAAAGTGCAGCAATAGTGGTAAGCAAAAACGCACAACCAAAAACTCTATCATATTTATAGAAAACAAGTATCTTATTATTACATTATAAATTTTTGCAGGGCCACTTTGTTCAATATTGGCTCGATAAAGCTAGAAAATCAACAAGCAATTCAAATGCTATAGATTCAATTCAAGCCACAATGAAGAAAATCAATTTCATTAAAAGTGACTTTGAATTCCAAGTCAAAGAAGACAGAACCTGTGCACAACAGAAACCAACATCGTACGTTATAAAATTAAAAGCATTTTAGTTATATATATGTATAGTTTGTGCTTATTGTAGTTTCAGAAACAATATGAATAATTTGATACAGTTATAGAAATAGTTTGTACCACACACTTCATTTCATTTTAATACTCATAATCATTCCATGAATTTCTTTGTAAATCAGATTAGATTGCGGCTTATACATGATGAGCTTCATTGACTAACTATCAACTAACCGGAAGGTTCAATGATGTATCAAAGATTATCAAGTAATGAAAGCAAGGAAAGATATCCTCGTGGATTTGATGAACCATGATTTCAGCTGGACAAAGGAGCAAGAAGCATATATCGAAATCTCACAACAACTCACAAGCATTGGACATTAGAATAAAAAATAAAAAATACGCATTATATGTAATTTTGATTCGGATGTACTTTTTAAGGTTCAAGATGAAAATTTGAGAGATGGTGGAAAATATTGGTCTAAACTGAAGCAATACTTACATGTTCAAGCTTACTTTTGCTATGATTTACAAATGTCATTGTCAAACATGTTTAACACAACTCTATATATAAATATATATAAATATAAATATATATATATATATATATGTTTCATGACTTAATCTAAATTTTAATCTATTTTGATAAATATTTCAATTTGCTTTGTTAAAAAAATGTGGTTTTCTAGTTCAGTTTGATGAATAGTTCAGTTTGATTTGGTAAAAAAGTGGTTTTCCAGTCCACTGTCATAAATAATTCATTTTGATATCTAGTTCAGTTTGCTTTGGTAACAAAGTTTGGTTTTCTACTTCACTTTGATAAGTAGTGTGGTTTTTTTTTTCATTTTTTCTTACCTAAAATGGAATATTAACTAGATCAAGAATGAAAACCAACATACTTGCCTCCTACAAAAGGTCTTGCATTCACTTTAAAACTTTAAATGCAACACACAAACTTACATACAGACTACAAAACAGATATTGAAATCACAAAGCCATAAACTTAGATATGTATTTCCTGTTTATCAAACTCAACATACTGTTTCGTAAAACTGGAAATACTAAAACATTGAATTCATATTTATTACTCGAACATAATTCCAAATCAACAATTACATACTCCCAAACACCAATTGAAAAAAAATAAAAAAAATATCCAAAATGAAAATCTGTTACATATCACCAAAAACTCACATCTCTCAAAACAAAAAAGAAAAAAAAATCAACCCTCTTGTATAACAACTTTACATGAAACCTTGTTATGTCCCGAACAACCACACCTACTACAAGTGACAGTCTTCTTACTCCCACTGATTTCCCTAGTAGATTTGATCCTAGTTTTCTTTGGTCTTCTAGACATAATCTTTGTAATTGGAGGCCTCACACCATTTATGATTGTATCAACATTCGACTTTTCCAAATCAGAAAATGGATTCATGACAAATTGATATGTTTTTCGATAAAAACTTGATTTCCAGTAATCATCAACGTAATAAAAAACATCACAATTATCATGTTGCAACACTTGCAAAGCATGAGAACATGGGAAACAATTACGCTGCCATTGCACACAAGAACATGTCCTATCATCCAGACAAACAACAAACCGATTCCACTCCGTCCTAACTTAAAAAACATCCGCATCAGAACGACTAATCTTTTAATGCATGCTCACCTTCAACATCAACTTCATCTCATTTTCTTTCTTTGGACACAAAATCGTATGAATATTCTGACCAAATATTCTTTTCTCAGCCATACTACCCATCAACCGAACTCTAATGTCTTCAAGAAGATCCATAAGTGGCATACAACGACTATTCGACACCATGGCGTTAAAAGATTCTGAAAGTGCATTGCTCATCGATCCCCATCTCTTACCAGGACAATGGGCAATATCATAATTCTCTTTTGGCAAATCACACAAAAAATTCTTCACATGCCCTTGCCCATTATCCTTGAATTCCACCATGCAATCATCAAAATTAGATGGGGTACATGCGTGTGCACAATTTGCCAATAGATTCATCATTTTCTTCTTTAGTCCTTCACCAGCAGCCTTTGGAAATAAAGTGCTCACATTCTGTTTCAAATGAACAATACAAAATGAATGTGGACACTCGGGAAAGAATTCTCGAATGCTCTTAAAAATACCATCATGTCTATCCGACATAAATGTGATCACCCTCCCTTGAGGCCTCAATATACCAGATAATATTGACAAGAACAATCTCCAATTTGCTATCGTTTCTGAATCAACAATAGCATAAGCAACCTCAAAAATCTCTGCACAACATAAGTGAAAATGCACTGTCAAATGTCAACTACTTTTGAAACTGTAATTGAACTATTTAGTATACTCTGTTTGAACTACTTCTTCAACCTTTTTTCTTTATTTGAACATAAAATCAAAGACCAATGCACAAAAAAAAAAAAAAAAAACAGATACAGTCAAAGTATCATCTATTTATGAGACTGATTGAACTATTTCTTAAACTGTTCTTCAACTAGCTTTGGATATGTTTCTTTTGCACAGTAAGAAAACAGAAACAAATAATATACAATATAAAAGTCGAAAATTATTAACTCACCATCGTTACCATTTTTTGCACAACAAGACAGAAGTGTTCCCTTGTATTTGCTCTTGATAAAAGTACCATCAATGAATAACATCGGGCAACAAAACATGAAACATTTTATCCATGCATCATAAGCAATAAAAAAATGAAGAAATCTATTACTCTCCAGTACAACTTCAAGCTAAAATACAGATCCAGGATTGCTTGAACGAGCATATTCAACATACCAAGGCAAGAACTTGTAAGTATCAACATCATCACCATTTAACTCAAAAACTGCCATCTGTTTTCCAAAATATGTAGCAGAATAATCAATATCTAATCCATAAAACTGTTTTAAGTTTGAAATGATCTCATTCGGTTTAATAAGAGGATTTAACTGAACCTTATCCTTAATGAGATAAGCAATAAACTGTCGTCCAACAACTTTGTTTTTTTTCTTTTGAATCATACCCTTGCATGTATGCATATTATGTAACTTCCGAATAACAAAAAAGTCATTAATATCACACTTGGATGCATACACACGCCAAAGACAACCATCAGATTCCTTCCTAGAACACTCCGCACTAATGCGATTCTGATCATTCTTCAAATACTTCAAATCAAAACCACATTCAACAGAAAACTTCTTCAACTTATCTCGGAAATCAACACAACCTTCCCTAAAGACTTGCCCATAAGATTCTATGTAATTGTCTCATTCACATGACATATAATTGTGCACACCGTAAGAACCATACTTTCCTAAATGATCATTTTCACTAGAAACAATCATAGAGTCTAATGTACGGCAAGAAGAAGATGTGTTTTCCGTAGGTAACTGAACTATGGAACCATCACATTTATCTATAACCAATATCTCTACAATCGATTTCCCAACAACATCAAGAACCATCAGCATGTTCAGAACATCGGCATCACAATCTAACACGCAATTAGGATTTTCATTCAAACCATATCGCAACTCAAAACAAACGTCTCTCAAACCCTTAAACCTAGAACAAAGATCAATGCAAATATAATTGAAGGTAGAAGTTGATGAAATAGAACTAACAACGCATAAACCATCATATGTAAATCGAGCTAGTTTACCATTCTCCATAACTGTTTATTAATAAACAACAACTGCTTATTAATCTGTTGCAAATCTAAATTTCAATCTTTGTAAAACAAATCAGTACCTAATAGTTAAACAATATGCATATAAAGTGAACAAAAATAACACTATTTATAAAACACAACAATCACAAAAAAAAAAAAAAAAAAAAAGTAAACTGAAATATCCACTGTTTCGTAAAAAAAGAACACTATTTCTGAAAAATGTTAAAAACATAAAAGGTGATGAACACCTATTAGTTAAACAATATACATATAAAGTGAACAAAAATTACACTATTTATAAAACACATAAACTGAAATATCCACTGTTTCATAAACAAAAAGAACACTATTTCTGAAAAATGTTATAAACATCAAATGTGATGAACACCTATTAGTTAAACAATATATATATATAAAGTGAACAAAAATTACACTATTTATAAAACACAACAATCACAAAAACAAAAAAGTAAACTGAAATATCCACTGTTTTATAAACAAAAAGAACACTATTTCTGAAAAATGTTATAAACATCAAATGTGATGAACACCTATTCGTTAAACAATATACATATAAAGTGAACAAAAATTACACTAGTTATAAAACATAACAATCACGAAAACAAAACATAAACTGAAATATCCACCGTTTCATAAAAAAATATCACTATTTCTGAAAAATGTTAACAACATCAAATGTGATGAACACGAATTAATTCATAATAAATTTCTGAAAAAGGAAAACAAAATCAAGATGAACAACATACAATATAAAAATTAAAAAAAAAAAAAAAAAAAAAAAAAAAACTTACCTGAGATTCTTCGAAATAAGAAACTCCTAACTGAAAATTTCACAAATGGAATCAATCTGCTAATCTAAAAACAAATCAACAACAATATATAAGTCAAATAAAAAGTTAAGCATATTACATGCAAAAACGAATTCAAAATCGAATTCCAATTAAAAACAAAAAACCAAATCAAAACTTAACTGAGATTCGTCGAAATAAGAAACTCCTAACTGAAAATTTCACAAACCGGAATCAATCTGCTAATATGAAAACAAATCAACAACAATATATAAAGTCAAATAAAAAGCGAAGCATAACATGCAAAAACGAATTCAAAATCGAATTCGAATTAAAAAAAAAAATCGAATTCAAAATCGAATACAAAACTGCAAAAACAATGTTGATTACCTCCAAACGAAAATCTAACCAAATATGAAAGACGATCACTCCAGTTAAAATATTCAAGTACAACGAACAACACCGATGACAACGATTCGATAGAATTTCAAAATATGCAACCACTGCGAATCTGTTCTGAAATAAAGGTTTATTCCAGAAAAATCCCCCTAACAGAGACGAAGAACAACGGCGATCACGATTTCAAAATGCGCTCTCAACATTCGTCGGCAAACATTACTCAAACCACTCAACCGGATTCATAAAAAAATTGAAAATCTCTCTAAAACTGGTCTGCAAAAATTAAAATTCAATTAGTTTATAGGTTCGGCTAACCTCAAACTGACTAATCTAACAAAATAGTTAAATTAGGTTAACCACATCCGTTAGGGGTAAAATTGACAAATCACCATGTTATTTAGTCTGGGCTATTGTATTTGGGCTGATATAAAAATGGGATTTGTACTAACCATTAAATAAACTTTCAATGTGGTTTTCGGTTAAAAGTTAAACATTTCAAGCCCTTTTGGTTGTTTTCCTTTTAAAAAAAGGACACATGGACCCGTAAGAACCAAACGGGCTGGGCTCCAAGCCGAGCCTAAAATTGGAAGGGTCGGGGCAAACCCGTTTGAAAATGAAACAGAGTAGGGCGAGGCTGATCCTAATTTTTTAAAAACAAAACCAGACCTATGTTGTGCCCACTCATATGCCACTGTTTTGGAATTTTTTTTTATCACAAATGATTCCTTAACGTTTTGTCAACTCATCAATTTGGTCTTTTATGTTCCAAAGTCATCAATTTCATCCCTAATTTTTTGCTTCGGTCATCAATGTTGTTCTTATCATCCAACTCCATTAAAAAATTCATTAGGGTGCTGACATGGCTGCCATGTGGAACCCACAACACCAATTAGAAGATGCCACATGAATTAATAAACTAACAATGTCACGCCCCGCCCCGAATAAATTCTTTAATTCGGGAAATAATGTTATTCTTTTTTTATAGGCCCAACCTAAAAATCATGTTTAGTTGATTACCATTAATTGTTTATTTTCTACTATATTCAATTCACTAATCCTTACATTAAATTCAAAACCGACAAAAAATAAAACATAAGGTAAAACTCAAATTATTTCTCGAATTATTTAAGGCTGCATCTAACACTGTTAGACTGCCTACGTACCATGGAGTGGGATCAAGCATTTCGTAGTTCATATATTCCAAAATTAAACAAAATGTGAATATATTCCGTTAATCCAACATATACCAAAATCGTATTAATATTCAAACCACATCAATTTGATCTCAAAAACATAATTAGGATAACGAAATTCGCATAAAGAACAATTGTCGGCTCCCTGGCCGTGTGCCGCAACACCCGCCGCCGCGGGTGGCGGTCGGTCGCCCCGACTCGCCGAAAAATTCAATTATTTCTAAAAATTCTCAAAAATTACAGAAATGAAAATCTCAAAGAGTAGAGAAAACTTTATACCTGTGACCAAGTCCAATTTTGTCTAGAAAGGCTCCAATTTGGGCCAAACCCGCCAGAACCCTAGAAATGGGTATCCTTGATTCGACTTCAAACAAACTCCGACGCCCCAACCATTGCTTAGGGTTTGTTCCTGGGGTTAATAGGAGTCTACTGGTGGTGGAAATTTAATCAAATCATTTCAGATTTGGTGGAATTTAAGCAAGGTAGGTCGCGGCACCCTCGGGTGTGTTCTTCCCAATTTCAAGACCAAACTTCATGATTTTTTTGGGTAATAGGGAGAGGGAAGGTCGTGGAAGGGTTTCCAAATGGTTGTGTGATCCAATTAACCGGAAAAAAGGGTGAAATTCCGTCGGAAATATGTGTGGCGCCGAACCGGGTCGGGTCACCAAGGCCCGGGTCCCGATTCCCCGTGTCTCCTTCCTCTCATTTCCCTCCCGGTTCTCTCTCCCCATTGGTCCCTCACTTGTCTCCCCCTTTCCTGATTGGCTCCTCTCTCCTTCCTTTCTCTCCTTTATCTTCCATCTCCACCGCTTAACTTTTCTTACTTTTAATCTGGGCCACACACGTGGCCTTCTAGATTTGGCTCCAAAAATCTGGAGCATTCTAGAAATGATAAATTTACAATTTTATCCCCAACTTTAAACGTTAATAACTTCTTCGTTCTAACTTCGTTTCACGAACGGTTTGGGTCTACGCGTTCGTGAGGTCGAGCTCTATTCAAAAATATAAATTTTGACCTCGAAAGGTCTACGTATTTTAAATAATTAAGGTCCAAACTTTAAACCTCGTAACTAGTTTAATTTAAAACTAAACTTACACAAATTATTATAAATTCTTGAAAAATCATATAAAAGCTCAATAATACAAATACGTTGATTAATATAATTTCCGGAAACAAAACTTTAAAAGTTCTCGATTAAATTCTTCATAATCATAAATCGATTTATTTTCGATTTTCTCCACATATTCATATATTTAAAATTTTCAGGGTATTACAAACAACCTCCTCAAGTTAGATATTGACGAAAGAACATGATGTGGTTGGGCTGCAGGGTTTATATGGATCCGAAGAATCTTGCAATTGTATCCGTTCATCATACATCGTGCGGTCAGTTTTCGTTAGGTACTATTCATATTTGAATTTTAAATTTTAAATGATTTTTTACCGCGCCGGATCCTTTTCCATATGGAGAAATATGCGGAAATCAAAAGATTGGATAAAGAGAAGTGGCACTAGGTGAATAGTCGAGAACCTGATATAAAATATGAGTATACTATTAATGGATAATGAAACGTTGTGCGACGAGAATGGTTGAAAATATCAAAATATCATTGAAAATCTAATGCGATAATGATACATGGAGGATAAGATCAATAAAACATAAAAAAAATAAAATAAAACAAGATATTTGTAAATAGTGTTGAGCAAAAATTGTACATAATATGTAAACAAATAATTCACTCAACACAATTTCACCCTCGTTCGTTTTTCGAAGAAGGTTTTATTAATTTGAGTTCGACCCATTCTAGGCTACGCGCCTATTAATTACAACCGTTCTTTTGGGAAGGGAATACCCTTTGATTCTAATATGAATAAATCGTAACTTGGGGATTTGAGTGTTTATTTGATTTTGTGACTGTATCTAGGTAGAGCCCTAGATTGCCTACGTACCCTCGTTGAGGGATCAAGTCACTCGTAGTTCTTTATGTATTTGTTGGGGTTTGATGCCTTGTGCAGTTTCAGCTCGTGCATGCAAGGAGCATTTGATGCCTTGTGCAGTTTAGGCTCTTGTAGGCAGGGACTTTGAGTCACTAGGAGCTTTTGACGCCTTGTGCAGTTTTAGCTCGTGCGGTCGAGGACTTTGAGCCTTTGGAGCTATTGATGCCTTGTGCAGTTTTAGCTCATGTGGGCGAGGAGCAAGGACGTGGCTTCATGCCATTTGAGTCTTGTTACGGCTTCGTGCTCTTTGATACTTGATACGGCTTTGTGCCATTTGATACTTGATACGGTTTCGTGCCATTTGAGTCTTGTTACGACTTCATGCCCTTTGTAATTTGAACTGGCTTTATGCCATTTGAAGTGGCTTCGTGCCATTTGAGGCTTTTCTTCGGCTTCGTTGCATGAGCAACATATATTAATTGTAAATCTAGGAATTGTGCTTCCAGACTTATTTTTTACTCTTCGTAGAATTTGTAATTACTTGGTCAAAGTAGCAGAAGTGAATTTAGTTTATATAAACCAGGGATTCATCTTGATTTCTTGGTTGCGTCTAAAATTTGATATCAGACTGCCTACGTATCCTTAACGGAATCAAACCGGCGTAGTTCGTAAAATATTTGATTTGTATTTGTAGACTTGTGTTCAGACTTGGTAAAATGAGAAGCCAATTGGATCTATTTAAAACCCATATATATGACCTTTGGTAATCGTCTAATAGACTTTGTGCAATAGGACTTTAATTTGTCTTTTCTTTAAGTAGCTTTGAAGACAGAAAATGAGACTTCCACAAAGGATAAAGTCACCCCACTTTTTTTTATTTTCTTCCCTTTGAACTTTCAACTCTTTTAACATGGGATTTTAAACCCATTTGGACAGCAAGCTTTACTCTCATTTTTTTATGCCTTCAAAGTTCAACACCCACGTGGGGTGCAGACTGGACTCCCAATTTCAATACCCTCTTTTCTTCTCCACATGAGCAAACTTAGCCTTTATTCACTTTTTTCATTTGGTGTAGATGAGATGGGGTTGCCCATTTTTCCTTGCTTTTTTCTGGGACCTTTGTCAGTTTGTCCCCATACTTCAATTCTAAATAAAGCCCATAATTTAGATGGGGAAGTGGCCTTCTTTTGCTCTCCATGATTTCGGTGCTCAGCAGAAGCACCAAGGATAAATAAAGACTTTGCCTTTTGGTGCATTAAACCAAAAAGGAACGTCTTTTTATTTAAATCCTTTAACTTCAGTGCCACCTAAGTGGCTTTCCTCATGGTGATGACGATCATGATTTGCCATCCTTTCACATTTTCTAATAATATTTTGTCCTTTTTCTAGGGAATTGCATGCATGGCATCCCCATTTGTTTACTCTCTTTATCACGTGCTATTTGCATTCCTCATGGAACTTATGAAAGCTCCAAAGACTTCGATGATAAGAAAACTGCAGCAGCATATCTTCAATCTTTGAAGCAGCAACATGTCTTGGCACTTGGAGCAACAATCAACATGTGAGAGAGACACTAGGCACAGTGGGTTGGTGTTTGTTTCTGTTTGGACCAAAACTTAAACTTTGGGCTCCAGAAAGGGGCTGGCCCAAAAGGAGGCCTGAAGGAAGAGTCGGTCGAAGCCCAGCAATTTGGCCGAAGCCCAGCCGAAACCCAGAAAAGCAGGAAAGGGCCTCTTCTGACTTGATGCAGCTCATGAAGGCCACTTGCCCACCTACCCAAAGGCCAAGTGGTATAGACTGACCAGCTACACAGCCCATAAAGTACTTTATGGTGGCATTACATGTAAAAAAGCTGATGAGTCATCACCCTCAAACCGCATTCAGGCAAGGCTGCTGCTACAGGAGGACATGTTGGGTTGTCTATAAAAGAAGAAAGAGAAATCAGGATTAAGGACACTCAATCAAACAAACAAATGCAAGCACAAACTCTGCTCAAAGCTAGATTTGACTTCAAAACGAAGCTGTAGTCAGCCCAAGCCTTCATCCCTCTCGGGACAAGCCTTCATCCCTCACGGGATAACCTTTCATTCAAACCTTTGTAATAGCTCTGCTACCTTGTTCAAGCTTGCTGTAGTATCGATTTCTCATTGTAAACCCTTCTCTCTTTACCTCCCTCTAAGACCCTCAGAACCTTGATAAGCCACAAAGATAGGAACCAACAAGACGATCAGGCTTGCCCGACAAGGTTAAAACCTTGCCCGACCTTCTTTGTTTTTGTCTTTTCATTTA
Source organism: Malus fusca (assembly GCA_035220775.1). Classification (NCBI taxonomy): domain Eukaryota; kingdom Viridiplantae; phylum Streptophyta; class Magnoliopsida; order Rosales; family Rosaceae; genus Malus; species Malus fusca. Next base: position 19,827,151 of record CM069073.1, on the reverse strand, counting down.
GCCTAGCAATATGTTGTATACTTCCAGTTGTATTCACGTTATTTCTAGTAAGATGAATATTAAAAGAACCTCTCAGTGTTTAGACCCGATTTGAATATATCTTCATGGTTCAAATCAGATCTAAGTGCTAAGCCCTCGGGCATGTATATTTGATCAGTTAAAAGTCCTTGGCCTCAAGGCATAAAAAAGAACCTTATGTGGACTTAACCCATCCACGATAGTCCTTGATAAACAAGAAGTCCGAAGTTACTTGGGGCTCAAGTAATCGACCTACCACTTAGTTTTATTTCTATTATATGATGATTATCATAGAACGTTTATGCATGGAATGGATTTTGATAGGAAGCCTCAAGGCCTACACCTAAGGCCCCACAAAGGCACCTATTTGGGTTCATTCCGTTCTGCGGTCTAGAGCGTTTGAGTAGAAAGAACGAATTCTGATAGGAAGCCTCAAGGCCTACACCTAAGGCCCCACAAAGGCACCTATTTGGGTTCGTTCTATCTCTCGGACGTAGGTAATCAGAAGTATAATAGTTATAAGACTCCTACAATCAATGGAACAAGTATTATGTATTCGAGTACTGGTTTAGTAACCGATGGGAAGCCTCAAGGCCTACACCTAAGGCCCTACAAAGGCACCTATCATAACTAACCCGGTTTCTCGGGCACATATATACACATACAACTAAAACTCGACATCGATTTCACATCTGCCATGCTAAAGATGGCAGTGGCACGCCTGAGTACTTAGAAGTTAATCTTGATTTTGAGCCTTAAGGCCTACACCTAAGGCCCCACAAAGGCACATTTCAAAGTTAACGCTGTCATTCTCTTCCAGCCTTGCCCGACCAGCTTTGCCCGACAGAGCCCAACCGTGAAGCAGAAGCCCGACAGCAGCCCTCAACCGACGCCAAAGCTCCAGGGGAGCTGTGCATCTCGCCGACCAGGAAACTTGCCCGACGGGAATTCCTGACGCGAACATAGTTTTGGCACGCCCGGTGGGATCTTTACTTCTTAATATTGTATGTCCAAAAAGAGAAGCTATATACTTAGCAACGAATCCAAATGGAGGTCTTCTACAAATGGTAGATCAATAAGAAAATCCTTCTTCCCCATCAGGACAAGTGGTCATAGAAAGCCCGACCGCATCTGAGAAATCACAAGGAAAGGGAACTAGTGAAGAACTACAAGCTACTATGATCCAAGTGCTAAAAAGCATGGAAAGAATCTCCTTGGAAACCAAGGGGGAAGTGAGCAGACTCTGTACACTAACAGGGAATCTACAGAGAAGACTTGACTTAGAGTTCTCTACTCCAAAAGGGACTCAAGGAAGCGGGATGAGCCAAGTTATTATGAGAAATGAACCAATCATTCCCTTATTCCCATTATTAGAAGAAGAGAAAGATAGAGGAAATAAGAAGGTAGTTCCTGAAGAGAGTCAACCGATAATAGAGCCAGTTCTGGAGAAGGAGTTTCCCAGCTTCCCATTATTATCATTTAATAATAGGAGGTAGAGCGAGCAAGAGAGAACGAGGTACGGAATGCCAGCTGTAATGGGAGAAACTAGCGGAAAGGAAGCCACCACTACTTCAGATAAACCTCCACCTTACAGGCCACCCCCGTTGACTAACAAGGGAGGAGGAGCTAACTGGAGAAAGCCGGAGCCAAGGAGAGAAGCATGTGCGGGCAATGACCAGAACCCAAGGATTGAACCTGCTCTTGTCGGTCATAATGATAATTCAGCTACTCAACAGCTGAGAGAAGAATTAGCTGAGCTAAGAAGGACAGTGGCTCAAAACGCTCAACCGCGGGCTCGCCCAGTGTTCAGGGTCACTTACCAAAAGCCGTACCCTGAATATATTGACGAGCTAAATCCATTCCCTCTCAACTTCAAGATGCCTGCATTCCCAACATTCACAGGTGAAGACAGCAGCGTGTCTTCCAGAGACCACATTTTCAAATTCTCCAATCATTGTGTGGCATATGAGGACAATCCAAATTACAAATTGAGGTTGTTTGGGAATTCATTGGCAGGATTAGCATCTCAATGGTACTCTCTATTACCCCCCAACTCTATTGCCAACTGGGGACAAATGGAGATGGCTTTCCACGAACAATTCTACAGAATAGAGCCGGAACTGACCATCAATGACCTTGTTGAAGTTAAGCAATACGATCATGAATCTACTGAGGACTTCATGATGAGGTTCAGAAGAACAAGGATGAGATGCCAATTCCCCGTCAACCAAGCACAGCTCATATCTATTGCTCAAAGGGCTCTGAAATTACCTTTGAGGAAGAGATTTTATGATACACAATTCAACGAGCTGCAAGAATTGGTAATAGCTGCCACTAAGTATGAGAGGTTGTTGCAAGAGGAGCAACAAGTGAAGCATACTTCCAAGGTTCCTCCCTTCTACAAAAATAAAGCTGCAATTCATCGAGTGGAAGTAGCAGAAAGCAGGCCAGAGCATGAGGGTAGCCATGATGAAGAAGACATTGACGTGTGTGCCGCTGAAATGACTACACCTTTCAAACCACTGACGGTAAAAGGGCTAATCTAACCTGTCAAAGATCAGAAGATCGTAATGAACGACGGTGGTTTCGTCCCCATGAAACCACCCAAGTACCAGAGTTATTCGTTCGATCTAACCAAGGCGCCTGAGATCTATGAAGAACTGGTGCGGGCAAGAGTAATTTTGCCCGACAGTACCAAGAAGATGCCTAAACCAGAAGAACTCAGAGGGAAGAAGTATTGTAAGCTACACTATACCTTCAACCACTCCATAGTCAATTGTGTCCAGTTTAGAGATTGGATACATGACCTGATAGTGAAGGGAAAATTGTTACTTGACAAGCCCCAAACCAGTATGTTGGTAGATACAAACCCTTTCCCGAAGGCTCCTATCAGCATGATCAACCTCATTTAAAAAAGAGGAACCAGGGTCACCAGTCGGTATAGCAGAAGATAATAAACAAGGGGGCAACGAGTTGCCCGAGGTCAATTCAAACAGTACCAAGAACAGAGCAGGAAGCACAATACATGTTCATTCCAATAAGAAAAGAGTTACAAATCATCCTATTCTAAAAAATTTACATCTTCACATAGGGTGATTATTCGAGAATGATATGTTTGCATAATGGCAAAAATCCTACTAGGTTCGGCCAAAACAGTGTGGCTATTTACAAGTTGAGACCGGGCTTGCTCTAACTCCGAGTTTGACTTCTCCACTCCCTCAATTTGGTTTTCAAGGGTATCTAGAAGAGTTGCTTGTTCCGCTTTAAGAGTAACCAATTGTTCCTCCAGCTTTTGGATTTCGGAAGTAACAACTCTGACCCTCTCTTTTGTCTGCAAGCTTTCTTCCATCAACCGATCAACTTGAGTGGAGGTGCTTGATTCTTTCTCCATGAAGCATTTTGCCCGATTAGCTTGTCTGTCCGCTCTCTGGTATTGTTCCCTAAGAGCCTTCAAGTTCTCAAAGAAAGAGATAAAGGAATCATGTTAAGGTTTTGATAGCCGACCGGTTTTGAAAGACTCAGTTATGACCTTCTCAAGATCACAAAGAGCCTTGAGGCTGAATGAAGCAGTGAAATCCTTCCTTGCCCATTCCTGAAAGATTCGATGTTGCTCTGAAGAAATAGAGGTTGCTGAAGATTGTCTTGAAGATTTCAACCGTGTCTCAATGCGCCCGAGTGCTTCAAAAAGTTTGGGCAACTTAGCAGGGTTTGAAGATGGGAAAGGAGGAAGATCCTGCATTACAGCTCCCTCTGATGAAGCAATGCCTATTGAGGGTGCAATCTCTGCCTGCCCGATCTGCTCAATTCCAGAAGAGGGAATCTCAGTACCGCCAGAAGATAAATGAGGATGAGAGCGTTTTGATTTACAGACCAAATGAGGGGGGGAAGTTTCTGTTGGAGCTTGCTGCAAAAAGCCAAAAGTACCAGGTCAAAAACAATCTAGATACAGTTTGAGGCAAAAAGAGGCTTTGGAGAGATAAATGTACCTGACTCAGCCCTGGGGTTTCACCAGGAAGAGAACTAACTCCTTGTTGGGGAAGGGATTCTTCACCACCAGCAGGAGAGGAAAAAGCTGCACCTGAACCTGTGTCAGTGCCCTAGAGGTACCCAGAGATAGCAGTAATTGTCAGTAAATAGATCATAAGAAAAAAAAACAAGAAGAAAATACTCCCATACCTGAGTTTGGTCTTGATGAGGAGAATGAGGTTCATCAACTGTCGGGCAAGCAAATACCCGTGAGATTGCTACATCTGAAGCTACAGGGATCTCAGGAACTACGGGTTCATTATCTGAAACCACTAATGGAGGGGGTGGCTCATATACCGGAGAAGGCTGCAGAGAACGTAAGTAAGAGTTAGTTGGGAATCAATGTACAGAATTTCAATGTGGAAATAATGACTCACCAAGTTACTGTCCTCATCCACGAAGTGCAACATAACTCCTGTAGATGGATCAAATTGAGAGGAAGGGGTTGCATCCAGAGTAGTAGAAGAAGTCATAGACTTCAGATGAGGGTCATAACTAGGCAAGGAGGCAGATGCCTCAGCCTAAGTACAGATAGGAGGAAAAGAAAGATTCAGGGATTAAGTCCAGAAACTATCAAGTTACTCAAGAAAGAAAAGGTACTTCTGAAGGGTTAACCTGAGGAGGAGAAAAACTGGTTTCTCGGGCAAGTGATGAGGAGGCCTCGGGCGGAAGAAGCTTATCCTCTCTTGCGGCCTGATTCAAATAATCAGATTTAGAGTTCTATGAAGGCAAGAAAGGTGTACAGATAAAAATATAGGTCATACCTCGAGTTCTGTAAGAGCGGTTTTTTGCAGTTCCTCAGCCTTTTTGTGCATGGCAGCTCTTAATGGTTCCTCCTTAGAAGCAATGATTGGTCTTTTAAATGCTTGAGGTCCTATTTCTCGAAGAAAACAAGAAGCAATTAGTAATGGGAGAAAGGTAGCAGTTTGGGGAAGAAGAACAGAAACTTACTTGAAGACTGTTTCTTCTTTCTGTCTGCCTCAGAAAATGGAGCAGATATGGCTGGTGACATAGGAGGAGCAGTAGTTCTGGCTCTCTTACTCTTTCTGGTAAAAATTGGTCGTGTAGTTTTGGGTAGAGGTGCAGGATCAGGATTCGAAGTCTTAATCCCAGCCGCTCTTTTTCGCTTGGGTGCTTTAATAACTGCCTCAGGTGTCTCTTCAGCTCCTGAATCCCCAAGGGATTCTGAAACATCCGCACCTTCCCCAGCTTCTCGTCTCTCAGCCTCTGCAGCAGCTCCATGAAGAACTGCAGCATCAGCGGAGTCATCCTCGGACTCAATGGCTTCCGATTCAACATCCACTGGAGCTGCAGAGTCAAGCAAAAGTAAGGATAGAAAGACTTCAGAAGGGAAGCAAAATCAGATTGAAAGAGAAGTACATATCAGAAGTGACCGATTCTTCTCTTGGATCATTTCTTTCCAATTTTCAAGCTCACCCGAGCCGGGGTACGACTTAAGAGAAAGTTGACTGAAAAGACGATCATGAGCCTCTTTCAAATCTCCTCCGTACTTCTTGGACCATTTGTCTTCCCACCAAGAAGAAAAAAGTGAAGTACATTCGAAGTTGAGAATAATAGAGTTTCGGGCAGCCTGACTCATGATGTCAAGACTGCGTCGGGCGGCTCGGAAGATCACCTCAGAGGGAGTTTGTAGTCGAAATGAAGTGCCGCAATGGATAGAATCAAAGAACGGGACGGGAATGGCTTGCCTGAATCCTAACTACCTGCTGCAAAAGTTAGGATGATACACCTCCAGACCTCGGTCATATCTATTACCCCGAACTCCCCAGGCCAGGTCTCTCGGTTGAATACAGCTAATGGATTTTTCCCTACAAGAGAGGGTTGCATCTTCACCAGGAGCATCTTGAAAAATTTGGTTAGAAAACCAAGGGTATCTCCTCAGGACCGATGCACCCCATTCTAAATCTGATCGAGTCCTACAAACTCTGAAGAAGTAGAAGCAAGCAAAGGTGGAGTGATCTATAGGGGCAGCTTCAGCCAGGACTCGGGCAGGGGCCACACCCTCCGGGAACTCCAAATTGGCAGCCCGAAACTCTGGGAAGTACCATTGAAGCCAGGTTTGTATCATCCAGATAGGCCCATTCAGGTTAGTCTCAAATGGCTCGCCCTGAGTCATTTCGAAAAGGAGATGATAAAGATGGGAGAGAATGAATGGACCAGTGGCCACATCATCGAAATTATGAAGAGCTTCTACTAAGGGGATCCATTCAACCCTCACCCATTTAGACTTGTTGGGGAAGACATGCCGGTTGAGCCAGTTTAAGAGGAAATACATGTGCTCTTGATCTTTATCAACCCGAGAAGCACTTGCCCCAAAGTTATCCTTTACGAAAGGAATGAAGCCTTTGAAGGAGGTCCCATAGCTCTTGAAGGTTGCAGAGTTGTAGTTCAAAGAAAGGAAGGTAGTAGATGAACTTGAGCTTCCAGTAGTAGAGGAGGGAACCCAGTCTTGAGTAACATCCACTATCCTGCCCGTTGGCCTTAAACCAAAGACCTGGGCCATGTCAAGAATGGTTGGAGACATGGGGCCTGTACGGAAGTCGAAAGTATTTGTGCCCGAATTCCAGAAAATGAGGGCAGAAGCAAGTACTTCGGGCTTGGGGGTAATGGAAATTTTCAAGAGCATGATTAATTCGTAAATTCCATTATTCATCCATTTCTGCTCCAATTCATCAATCCATTGAGCCCAAGCAGGATCGTTCATCAGAGGGAAGCCTCGACGGTATGACGACCATTTGGATGAAGAGATGCCCGACTCAGCCAAAAATGGATTTGGGGAAAACCAATTATCCCTGGGCATATTGCTTTCTATCACTGAAGGGACCCGGGAGATCCATGCGGGACCCAATGATTGTACCCCATGCACCTCAAAGAAAAGCTCGGAATGCAAACCTGCCCGAGGGCGATGAAGCCCGTTGAGTAGACGACGCATGGTGGCGATTCCTTCGCCAGATTCGTAGGATGGTTGAGTTTGGCTAGATCCCGAGGCCATTTAATGAAGTTTGAGAAGGGGATAGCAAAGAAGATGACGAGGGTGAGAGATATCAAGTAAAAAAGTGAAGAAGAATCTGAAAGATTTAAGAGAAGAGGGATAACTGGGAGATTTAGGGATTTTTCAAGTTACAGAGGGATTTCTTGCTATGATCACAATGTTGGAAATGTGCCCTAAAGCCATTCATATGATGATACTTTACGGATATTTCACATGTTAAACTAATCTAGTTTACATATAAAGGGCAAACATTATTGTTTGAGACGTCTCATATAAATGTTATATGCTTAAACGATAAAGTCCAAGGAATATGTGATTGGAAGAATGCAATCTAATGTAGTTAGATTAATGAGACCATTCTTTCGTAGACACATCCTAAACGTTCCTGATCATAGGATTGCCAATTGGGCATTGACAGTCCGATAAGATCAGTACGTGCTATGTTTTCTCTCAGGGAGAGTGACTAGTCTCGAGTCATTGGTGTGTGTGACATCAAGACAAGTACGTAGGTGCTCAATAGAGAATGAGTTCACTGAACACGATCAACGAGGAGTTCTCATACTCATGTCACATGAGAACTCATGTTTGGGATAATGCAAATTAGTCCTTTGACCTGAGGCATCACAGTTGTTGTCTTGTGGTTAAGTCCTTGATCTTTGATTATGCCAAAGTCACCCCATCGGGGTGTCCACGACATCATTGGGGTTAAGCCACTTAGTCATGGAGACAAGTGAATGCGCAACAAGGGATCTCTAACCTTCAATTGGCTTGAGGGAGAATACTCTATGATATGATTAAAATCTCTGGCCAGAGTATGAATGAGATTGGGGAATGCGTTCCAAATCACATTCAAGGTAATCATAAAATGCAAATGAATCACATTGGATAGTAGACATGAATAAATAAACTATCAAACCAAACAATGTGGTCAAGAGTATTAGATTAGAGAAAGACCGTATTGCATTTGTAATCCTAAACTGAATAGGTTCTCTACCTCTTCTGATTAGCTTGGGTAGCCATGATATGCTGCTAGGGGTCACTCATGGTTTGTGGAAGCCCTAAACGTGTGTAATCACTAAATGGAGAATTGAAAGTAAGTTTCAATTCACAATCGATGTAAAATGGTTTTAATCGCCCACTGCCTCGCTAAAAGGAACCTAATGTATCGTACACCAAATAAGGTGGAGATTGAAGAAACAAAGGAGATGAATTAAATGGTTTAATTATTTATGGCAAGGATTAATTAATATGTTAATTAATCAAACGAATAAGTTCGTTAAAGACCTCGGGATAGTTTTGGACCTTAAGGCCCAATGGGCTTCGAACGTCAAAGCCCATTGACTTAAGTTGTATGACAACTTAATGAATAAAGATTCACAAAGGCCCAAAAGCCCATATCCATTTAGTGTTGAATTAGGGTTTTTGGTTCTTTAGGTCATTTAAAGAAGTGACTATATAAAGAACTTTATAACCTAAAATTCATAAGTTGTTGATTTTAGAGAAAATTGGTGAGAACACAAAGCTTCCATTTCTCTCTAAGAGGCCAACCACCTTGGGGGATATTGTCTAGCAATTCTATTTCCTCAAGGTCACTCATTTCCTCTCCAATCCAACCTTGGTGTAGAATCTTTAGAGGTTCTCAATTTTGGGAACTTGGAGAACCTATTCTTCTAACCAAATCCATGGAGCTAAGAAGCAAGGAATGAAGGCCCTATCTCTTGGGTGATTATCCTTTGCATATGCAAAGAGGAATCTACAAAGGTAAATATTTCTCAACTAACAAATTGTTGTTTTTAAGTTGAGTCAAGGTTCACCAATCTACTAGGCTTTGAATTTCATGGTAGATGTTTTGTTTTTGAATGCATGAAAGCATGATTCCGCCTTTAATTGTTAATTGCATGCTATATGATGTTATTCAAATGAACATGTTTTTCACAAAATTTCCTTCAAGTGGTATCAAGAGCATAGGTCTAGTAGTTGGTGAATCATTTTGGGTTTTGTAGTTCATAGTTTTTGATTTAAAAGTTGTAATATGTTACAAGCTTTATTCTTGTTTCTTTGAATGTAAATTTTGTTAGAAAATTTGCCATCTCAAATGTTGTAGATGTAGTTCATATGAGCATGAATTTTGGAGCTAAAATTTGGTGCCATGTTTTTTGGGAAATTCGGTCAAATCCAAGGGGTGATTTTTTGGGTTCATGTTTGTCTTGTTAAAATGGTTTTAAAGTGACTTTTGGAACCCCTAAGTACCCTAGGATGTTAACCCTCTTTTGAGTGATGAAAATTTGAGTTTTGGTGAGTGAAAACATTCATGGAGCTATTATGAGTTTTCATGAGTGTTCTTCAATGTTCTTGAAGTTCTTGCCAAGAACAAAAAGTTTTGAAGTTTTGATTCAAAATGTTTTATGTTTTTACATAAAGTTTTGGTTTAATTTTAGTGGGTGATTTTAGTGGGTGATGATTATTTGTAAAGTATTATTAATTGTTTTAATGGTAGACAAACTTTTTTAAAAGTTTGACATAAATTCAATTAATGGTTATAATGGTAGACAAACTTTTTTAAAAGTTTAACATAAATTCAAAATATTTCATCTTTACCTCACCTAATAAAACCCACTTACAAAAACTTTGTAAAAATCATATTTTTTCTATCATGGCCGGCCACCCTAATTAAATAGGGTATTTTTGGGTCTTTTATTCAATTACATAAAGTTTTGATACTTTTGTGTATTTGCACTTTGGCCCAAAAGTTTACGTTTTTACGTTAAGGCCCAAAAACGTTAAAGGACAAATTGTTTTGCTCCTTTAATGAAGTTTTTTTTGTATTTGTTGAAATTTTTGGGTTCTAGTTGTAATTACATGAAGTAGTGGACTTTTGTGTTTTTACAAAGTGACCCCAAAAGTTTGTGTTTCGCAATATAGCCCAAAAAGTTGTGGTTATTGCATGATGGCCCAAATTAAGTAGGGAACAAAAATTGTTTTGTCTCTTTAAATGAGAATTGGATTTTCATTTCATTTAGCTCCATTTAAATCAATTTTATGGATACAAAAACCAAATGAAAATGTTGCATTCAATTTAATTAATTAAAGTGTTGATTAATTAAAGGGTGATTATGAACCTAAGCCTACGATAATTGAGCTATGTGAAAGGCCGTTTCAAATTTGTTTGAACCATGGGAATGTGTAGATTAATTTTGGTTGTAATTTGATTTGATCAAATGTTGTAAAAGAGCATAAGCTCTTCTTTACTTTAAAGTAATTTGTTTTATGCAAATGTTGTAAAGAGCATAAGCTCTCTTTTACTTTGAAGTACTTTTTTCTTGCTTTATTTGATATGCATGAAAATGAAGTAGTTGGGTCCAACGCCCCTAAGACAACACGCCTTAATGTGATTAAACGCGTAACTAAAATCAATCTCCATCCCTAGTCCGAGATTCAACACTAGGCTCGTGTTGAATCTAAACAAAGGTTCATAGTCATCCTAAGGCCCTAAGGCAACTATATAGTCCATCAAATGAATGCAAACCTTATGTTAGTAGTATCATATACTCTTGCTTTAAAAACCGTTTTATAAGTATAGTGGGAGTATTATATACAACTAAATTGAATCAAATGGACCAATAGTTGTAATAGGACCAAAATTGTTTTAATAAAGATTAAAATGAATATTTATATGTGATGAGACCTAAAACCCTCAACCAAACCATTATTAAGTTGATAAGCGTGAGAGTGCTTAGAATACTCTTTCGTGGCCTTCCACCGTGGTAGGCTCCAATCGTTTATGACTTGTACACCGGCTTCACCCTATCATGGGGGAGTACAAAGTGCATGCTTATACTCAGGAGGAGTCTATATACATACTTGATGAGGTTAGTGTAGGCAACGAGGATGGCCGACATCGTATCATCGTGAGGCTATTCTTGAACCCCTTCACGAACTAAGCATGGTGGGAATGACTTAACTAAGTGCAATGGCGCCAACATCGTATCATCGTGAGGCAACATTCTCTAGAGGCCAAATTGATGGGTACTTGCATTAGTTGCAAATGAGTAAGCGTACTCTCTCATTATTATTAATGCTAGCCAACATCATATCATTGTGAGGTGGGCTTGGTAATAGTGAGTCTCCCATAACCTACTAAGAGTTTCCTCCAAAACTCTCGAATTCCAATGAGGGATATGGAATTTGCCAAAAATAGTGGGTGGTGCTATTTGATTTAAAGACCCGAATCAAATGGCTTAAAATCAATCAATTTATATTCGTTATGTATTTGTTTACCAATATATTTGCAAACGCTATCCAAAACTTGACAAAGAAAATCCGAATGTTTTAGTTTCCGGACTTGGTAACACAATCCCAAAGATTGTCTTAAATGGATTGTGCATGTACCTAAGAAGTCTCATCCTCACAATCTTCCTATTGATAATGTATCATTGGAAGAACATGTTAGAAATGTCTATCATGAAGAGGACAACACAAACAACCAATGCTTATTCCTTCGTTATATGAACAAAGGAACTTATGAACAAATAAGAGTTGCCTTGAACAACTCTTGAAAGTTTGTAATTATGTTTAGAACATAATGGTTGGTTGACAAAAATAGTCCATCAACATGGACTTATGATGATTTTGAATCATTGAGTGTTGAAGTGATAAACCACTTAACGAGACGGAAACTAAGCTAGGACTTCACCTTTATGTCCCTATCCTAATGGTTCACTAAGTTTATTGTAAACTATGTAGTGAATAATAACCACACACTCTCCAAAATGTTTGATGTGTATAACACAATTGAAAAAGGTTTCAAGAGAGATAGTGGGAGTTTAGGGACCATGACTATTGTAGTCAAAGGAGAAGTCAAATGAAGAAGATAAAATTAACTCCAAGGGAACAAACTTTCTTTATGAAATGATGGACATTGGAAGGGGTATTTGCAAGAAATGTCTTGCAAGTGTCAAGAACACACCTTTCGAAGGTGTTGTAAATTGTTCTTGAATAGTTCAAAACAGTTGGTTCTTCTACTTGAATGCTTGATTCCGTATTAGTAACTATGTTTTACAATCGTTGTAAAAGTGTGGCTAATAAGAAGTAGAAGATTAATGAGAGAAGAGAAAGTACTTCACATTCGGAACGTGAATAAAATATAGATCTCTGCGAAAGCAGATGGTACTAACTTCCTCATATGAACTACCAAAGAAATTGGAAAAACCAAAGATTGTCTTTACATCCCAATTTTAAGGAACTTAATTCCGTCACTATAGTAGAGATGGATGAATGTTTTGTTTGACAAAACATTGTTCTTTATTAATCAATGATTGGATTATAGTAATCTAATTGATTGTCTCTATAGTAGAGATGATATGGTAGCGTTAACTGTTTAGAATATAATGATGCTTAAAACCCAAAAGGTTGCAAGATAGTGGCAATTGTCCACAACATAATACTATTCATGTTGTATGACATTCACCGAAGATCACTCTCGGTTGGACTATAGTTTATTTTGAATAAACACAAGTCCGAATACTTTGCAAAAGGTTTCAAAGAATTCAAGAAATGTAAGATTGATGAGTAAGACGTCTAAAGTAATTACATCCTTAGATTTGATCCAAGGAAAGGTAACACTTTAGATGAGTTTCCTTGAAAGATATCAAGGAAATTAGCATCATAAGATAAATGATTTTCTCCATTAGGAGAAGAACGAACTTGAATAAGATTTAGTTCGTTGGATATTATCAATTACCCATATATAGGATATATATGCTTCTAAGACAATATGATTGTCAATTAGAAGATCTTCCAAAATTTTCATAACTCCATAGGATGTAGTTGGAAAGAAAGACAAATCTTAATCATGTTAAGATTTGGGGTTGTGTGCTAATAAGCAATATTTGTTTAAAAATTATCTTGTGGATATCCTTAAATTAACCTTTGGATATCACTTCTATAAACCAACCAACAAATGTTGTTTGTTGAGTAGTTCATTGTAATCCTACAATGTGATTTGCCTTAGAGCAAATGAACTAGGAATAGAACTCAAAAGAATGGGTTCTTTGAGAGACAAGATGATAATCAACAAATATAACAACCTAGTTCCTATACCACAAGCTCCAAGGTAGTCAAGAAGGATTTATAAACCGTCTCAGTTGAATGGTTTGAACTTTATGACTACATTGAGTGTATATACGATATATACTCAAGGAAATGGTAAAGTACCATTTGACCCGAAATAATGAAACCTTCATAGCTAATTGGTAGCTTAAGGTGACTACAATCAAAGAGAATGGTTGACTTTGAAGGAACCATCTTTGACGTAGTCTTAGTTTCAATTAATTCGATGATTGCTAGCTACAACTAAATGGTGATTCAATGTTTGGACATGATATAGGTTTCCGAAACCATTATTAAGATAGTCTTGATAATTTATGTCTAAAACTATGAATCACAAAACATGTAAGTTGTAGAGATCCAACCATCATGGATCTTAGCAAGCTAGTGGGAGCCATAAGCGTCTTATGAGAGAAAGATCAAAATTGTTTGATTTCTTATATAGATGTAAATGAATCTTTTGTTTACTAGGTTTACAAAAGATTAGTGGGAGTTAATCATATTCCTAAATTTGAATATATGTATGATATATTAATTTTGGAAATGAAAAGAATACTTCATTGTTAAAGTTATGACTTTAAAACTTTCTATAACGATAGAATGTATATGGGAGACATAGTCTATATACATGGGATGGAAATCTATAATGATAGATTTTAGGATATAATTGGATTATATCATGCCCTAATAATAGACAAAAGGTTGCTAGGAAGTTTCTCATATGATGATAAACTTTAATAAGAAGAACAACTCTAGTGAGACTAGGAGGTAGCTCTTCTCAAAGGGAACGTACCCTTTGACTCCCAAAGAAATAATGCGTAAATCGAATCCTTTATGCATACGCAGAAAGGTGATTTATGTATTTCATATTGTATGAAAAACATTGATATGAGTTGTACCTAGAAAGGTACAAGGCGATATCAGTGCAAGCCCAGGATCAGAACCATGGCAACTGTCAAGTAAATCCTTAAGTATTTAAGAAATACTAAAGGATAGGTTCCTCGAAGAAAGAGGAAGAATTAGAGTAACGTAATGGAAGCGTAAATGTATTAGATTGTGAATCTAATCCATCATTGGATGTTTCTTCATTATGAATGAAGAGATAAACAGATATCTCTTTATTATGACTAAAGAGATATTTGGATGGAAACATTAAAGTAATGACTTTAGTGTGTTCCATTATGAATGCAAAATATATTGCCATATAGAAGTTTACAACAATGTTGTTTGGATGGGAAAGTTCATTTATGAACTCTCTATTCGGTTCCAACCAGAAAGTGTATCTAGTGTACTGACACTACGACACTAATGGGGCGATAGCTCAAGCCTGGGAATCAAGGTCTCATCAAGATCCGAACTCATATGAGAGACTGAACCACATGATTGGGAATCATGTATAATGGTGACGTCGATATTCTCAAGGTTGCTTCTATGGATAACATATAGATATCCATTTCCTAGGCCTACTATTCAGCCATTTAGGAAATGACTACAGAAGAGGAATCATAACAGATGACCAAGCTGATTGGCTCTAGTGCAAATGGGAGATTGTTGGAAATGTGCCCTAAAGCCATTCATATGATGATACTTTACGGATATTTCACATGTTAAACTAATCTAGTTTACATATAAAGGGCAAACATTATTGTTTGAGACGTCTCATATAAATGTTATATGCTTAAACGATAAAGTCCAAGGAATATGTGATTGGAAGAATGCAATCTAATGTAGTTAGATTAATGAGACCATTCTTTCGTAGACACATCCTAAACGTTCCTGATCATAGGATTGCCAATTGGGCATTGACAGTCCGATAAGATCAGTACGTGCTATGTTTTCTCTCAGGGAGAGTGACTAGTCTCGAGTCATTGGTGTGTGTGACATCAAGACAAGTACGTAGGTGCTCAATAGAGAATGAGTTCACTGAACACGATCAACGAGGAGTTCTCATACTCATGTCACATGAGAACTCATGTTTGGGATAATGCAAATTAGTCATTTGACCTGAGGCATCACAATTGTTGTCTTGTGGTTAAGTCCTTGATCTTTGATTATGCCAAAGTCACCCCATCGGGGTGTCCACGACATCATTGGGGTTAAGCCACTTAGTCATGGAGACAAGTGAATGCGCAACAAGGGATCTCTAACCTTCAATTGGCTTGAGGGAGAATACTCTATGATATGATTAAAATCTCTGGCCAGAGTATGAATGAGATTGGGGAATGCGTTCCAAATCACATTCAAGGTAATCATAAAATGCAAATGAATCACATTGGATAGTAGACATGAATAAATAAACTATCAAACCAAACAATGTGGTCAAGAGTATTAGATTAGAGAAAGACCGTATTGCATTTGTAATCCTAAACTGAATAGGTTCTCTACCTCTTCTGATTAGCTTGGGTAGCCATGATATGCTGCTAGGGGTCACTCATGGTTTGTGGAAGCCCTAAACGTGTGTAATCACTAAAGGGAGAATTGAAAGTAAGTTTCAATTCACAATCGATGTAAAATGGTTTTAATCGCCCACTGCCTCGCTAAAAGGAACCTAATGTATCGTACACCAAATAAGGTGGAGATTGAAGAAACAAAGGAGATGAATTAAATGGTTTAATTATTTATGGCAAGGATTAATTAATATGTTAATTAATCAAACGAATAAGTTCGTTAAAGACCTCGGGATAGTTTTGGACCTTAAGGCCCAATGGGCTTCGAACGTCAAAGCCCATTGACTTAAGTTGTATGACAACTTAATGAATAAAGATTCACAAAGGCCCAAAAGCCCATATCCATTTAGTGTTGAATTAGGGTTTTTGGTTCTTTAGGTCATTTAAAGAAGTGACTATATAAAGAACTTTATAACCTAAAATTCATAAGTTGTTGATTTTAGAGAAAATTGGTGAGAACACAAAGCTTCCATTTCTCTCTAAGA
This sequence comes from Malus fusca, assembly GCA_035220775.1. NCBI lineage: Eukaryota > Viridiplantae > Streptophyta > Magnoliopsida > Rosales > Rosaceae > Malus > Malus fusca. The sequence continues at coordinate 19,811,057 of CM069073.1, read as the reverse complement.
GGCCAACCACCTTGGGGGATATTGTCTAGCAATTCTATTTCCTCAAGGTCACTCATTTCCTCTCCAATCCAACCTTGGTGTAGAATCTTTAGAGGTTCTCAATTTTGGGAACTTGGAGGACCTATTCTTCTAACCAAATCCATGGAGCTAAGAAGCAAGGAATGAAGGCCCTATCTCTTGGGTGATTATCCTTTGCATATGCAAAGAGGAATCTACAAAGGTAAATATTTCTCAACTAACAAATTGTTGTTTTTAAGTTGAGTCAAGGTTCACCAATCTACTAGGCTTTGAATTTCATGGTAGATGTTTTGTTTTTGAATGCATGAAAGCATGATTCCGCCTTTAATTGTTAATTGCATGCTATATGATGTTATTCAAATGAACATGTTTTTCACAAAATTTCCTTCACACAAGGGATTGGAGAGTTCAAACGTGAGAAATTCGTGGGTTTTGATAAAGAACTTTTCAATTGATATTGGCGCCTGGAATTCCAGGCTAAATATCAATTGAAGGGGGCACTGTTTGGACCAAAACTTAAACTTTGGGCTCCAGAAATGGGCTGGCCCAAAAGGAGGCCTGAAGGAAGAGTCGGTCGAAGCCCAGCAATTTGGCCGAAGCCCAGCCGAAACCCAGAAAAGCAGGAAATGGCCTCTTCTGACTTGATGCAGCTCATGAAGGCCACTTGCCCACCTACCCAAAGGCCAAGTGGTATAGACTGACCAGCTACACAGCCCATAAAGTACTTTATGGTGGCATTACATGTAAAAAAGCTGATGAGTCATCACCCTCAAACCGCATTCGGGCAAGGCTGTTGCTACATGAGGACATGTTGGGTTGTCTATAAAAGAAGAAAGAGAAATCAGGATTAATGACACTCAATCAAACAAACAAATGCAAGCACAAACTCTGCTCAAAGCTAGATTTGACTTCAAAACGAAACTGTAGTCAGCCCAAGCCTTCATCCCTCTCGGGACAAGCCTTCATCCCTCACGGGATAACCTTTCATTCAAACCTTTGTAATAGCTCTGCTACCTTGTTCAAGCTTGCTGTAGTATCGATTTCTCATTGTAAACCCTTCTCTCTTTACCTCCCTCTAAGACCCTCAGAACCTTGATAAGCCACAAAGATAGGAACCAGCAAGACGATCAGGCTTGCCCGACAAGGTTAAAACCTTGCCCGACCTTCTTTGTTTTTGTCTTTTCATTCATTAGCCTAGCAATATGTTGTATACTTCCAGTTGTATTCAAGTTATTTCTAGTAAGATGAATATTAAAAGAACCTCTCAGTGCTTAGACCCGATTTGAATATATCTTCATGGTTCAAATCAGATCTAAGTGCTAAGCCATCGGGCATGTATATTTGATCAGTTAAAAGTCCTTGGCCTCAAGGCATAAAAAAGAACCTTATGTGGACTTAACCCATCCACGATAGTCCTTGATAAACAAGAAGTCCGAAGTTACTTGGGGCGCAAGTAATCGACCTACCACTTAGTTTTATTTCTATTATATGATGATTATCATAGAACGTTTATGCATGGAATGGATTTTGATAGGAAGCCTCAAGGCCTACACCTAAGGCCCCACAAAGGCACCTATTTGGGTTCATTCCGTTCTGCGGTCTAGAGCGTTTGAGTAGAAAGAACGAATTCTGATAGGAAGCCTCAAGGCCTACACCTAAGGCCCCACAAAGGCACCTATTTGGGTTCGTTCTATCTCTCGGACGCAGGTAATCAGAAGTATAATAGTTATAAGACTCCTGCAATCAATGGAACAAGTATTATGTATTCGAGTACTGGTTTAGTAACCGATGGGAAGCCTCAAGGCCTACACCTAAGGCCCCACAAAGGCACCTATCATAACTAACCCAGTTTCTCGGGCACATATATACACATACAACTAAAACTCGACATCGATTTCACATCTGCCATGCTAAAGATGGCAGTGGCACGCCTGAGTACTTAGAAGTTAATCTTGATTCTGAGCCTCAAGGCCTACACCTAAGGCCCCACAAAGGCACCTTTCAAAGTTAACGATGTCATTCTCTTCCAGCCTTGCCCGACCAGCTTTGCCCGACAGAGCCCAACCGTGAAGCAGAAGCCCGACAGCAGCCCTCAACCGACGCCAAACCTCCAGGGGAGTTGTGCATCTCGCCGACCATGAAACTTGCCCGACGGGAATTCCTGACGCGAACAGTTTCTCCATGCAAGTCATACTTCTAAACTTATTTAGGCACCCATTCCTTCATGCAAATCAAACTTCCAAACTTTTAGGCACCCATGTGACTGGTTCTTCTTTTTGAAATTAGGTTGAATCCAATCATCGTGTTTTTGCTGAAATCTCCATTGTATATCGTCGCGGTGGTAGAGAGATGTGGTGGTTTTGTTGCGGTTTATTGGGCTGCAAGGGATTTTATTTCGTTCCGTCTTCTCTAGCAATTTATGGAGTCAAGGCTAGGTTGTGGAGATTCTGAATGCGAAGATACCACTGCTGCCCCGTTCGAAACCATCATTTGCGTTGTTGGCGAATCTGACTACTGTAGGCGAGCGATGCTAGGTTTGGTTTGTTGACTTGTGGCTGGACTTTTGACGTCGGCGTTCATCGACGGTTGGTGCTGCGGGATTCTCATCCATGATGCTGGTATTGTTGCTCTTTTTAGATCTCGTCACATAAGGCTTAATATCGTCGACCGTTGTTTTCAGTTTTGGTTTCATACGGACTCTGAGGAAGATCAACGACGACTTTCTTTGCCGTAGGGTTCCATGCTTGCTGCTGGTTTCCATTCTTTTTGACATGCTTTACTGAAATTCTTCTTCTTCCCTTTGAGACGAGGCGGTGTTTAGCTGGGCAGAGAGGAGGGAGACGAAATTGTTGCAGTTGTGGGTGCTACACTGCTAGAGACTAGAGGTTTGGGGTGCGAGTTTTAACGGCTTGGAGGTCCCTGATATCGCTGTGACCATTGGGTTGAGAGGATAGATAAAGATCTTCTTCCTCGTTGGCTTCTGGGTTTTGGCAGTGGATTTTGTCGTCGGCGTTGATCAACGGTTGGTGCTGCATCAACACTTGCTGCCATCGACTGAGCAGGGAAGAGAGAGATTTCCCAAACTTTCTGTGTGGGTCTCGGTGAGTAATTCGGGAGAGAGAGAGAAAAAGAGAGAGAGGGAAAGGATTTGGGGTTGCTTCTTTAGAGTCTCCACCCTAATTTTTTTTGCTTCGGGGAATGAGAAAGGTTGAAGAAGCAAAATGCTTCTTCTTCTAATGCAAAAACCGAGAGAAACCAAACAAAGAAATTTAGAGGGATGGATTTGTACCTTTAAATGCTTTGTTGCTTTCCTTTGTCGTGTATCCGCTTCTCTGTTTACTCTTGTCTCCTAAATTTCCGCAGCAGTTCACCTCTTTGATTTCTTTCTTAATTTCTGCAGAGTCTCCTCTCTTTTTCTATCCCCTTCTTGCTGCAGCTGATGCCTATTTATAGGCATCCTAGGAAAGCTCTAGAGTTTTTTACGTAGGGGAGATGGAGGCCATGTTTCCTGCCACTTTCCCTTAAACTCTCCCCCCAACTGTGCCGTTTTTTCCAAGTCTCGCAGAAAACATAGGAGACCATACTTGCACGTGACTTCCCCCTTTTGTAGGGAGAAATACATATTTTATTTTTTTTATTTTATTTTATGGATTTTGTGTAAAACCCGTCCTTATCTTTTGGGTTGTATTACATTTTTGTTTTGCCTTGTAATTTGACCCAATTTGTATGGACTTTATTTTTTTTCACGTAGCCAATTTTGCCTGTCATAAAAGTCTTATTAATTTTGGTTATCAATTTTTTCAATTTATTTGATTCGACGATTTAAAATTGAATAGAGTGTAGAAAAAATAAAAATAAAAATAGCACTCCTTAAATAGTAATGTCATTGCCCTCGCGGTCGCTTCGACGTTAGGTGGTTCTCTCTGAATATTACTGCCTACAGCATATAGTAAAAAAAATTATAAAAATATAAAAATAAAATTTACCGCCCTCAGTAATCCCTTCCCCTCGCTGCCATTTAACTTGGAGCTGTATAAAGGGGAAAAAGCCCAATTATCGAGCCCTAGATTTCTCACCGCTCGCTCAGAGTCACTATAATCGCAGACAATTTTCCCGAGAAACAAACATCAAGTAGGTTTGCAACATCGAGACTTCAACTGCGAGGTAGCGGAAACCTATGATGACGGACTACGAAGGAAGGTACGAAGGCAACGGAGAGGACCCTGGCAACTACGCCGACGGTGGGTCCTCTCCTCAACCTCGTGCCGCCAACCATGGCGGTGCCGACGATTACAGTGATTCCAAATCTCAGGTACGCCTTGTGTTGCAAAAGTATACGATTGATTCCATAGATTCTTGTTTACTTTCGATTACTTAATTGTAAGATCGATGCGAAGATGTTGCGTTTATGAGAGTGTTTTAGGGTTTTGGTTGGGTTAGCCGAATTGGTTGTTAAATTAGGGTTCTTTGAACATATTGACTTCCGTGGGCTTTTTTTTTTTTTTTTTTTTCCATCCGAATTTCTGTCTTTGTATGATCTACTCGTTTTCTGCTTTGAATTTGTGTGCTTATATAACTATTTTATGGAATTCTTTTTAGCTGTGAATTTTGGGGTTTGGGGGTTTCTATGGCGAGGTTTCTTCATAGAATTCTCTGTTAGTCAGGGTTTATTAAACTGGTTTAGGTCTCTTGCCTATTGGGTTGTTGATGTTTAATGCTTATAGTTGCGTACAATTTCTTATACATGTGCGCAATTGTCGCAATTATGCATTCTAGTATAGATGTGATGATGTACGTTGTGAAAGATGTTCTGGCCGTGTCGTTATTGTGCTGTAGACAATTCTCTTGTACTTATACGCAAATGTCGCAGACTTGCAGTTATGTATTCTGTTATAGATGGGATGACACTTTGATATTTAATAACACTAGAATGTACATATTTGTTCTGGTGAAATAATTATATTGAAGTATCTTGCGGAAAAGGGTGTATATTAGCTTGGTTTCATCATTTATTTTACATTACGCTGATTTAATCGTCTCTTTTGCAGCATGAATATCATGATTATGAGAGAGAATCTTCAAAGAGCAGAGAAAAGGATAGAGATAAAGGGCGTGATAAGGAGAAGGACAGAGATAGGGACAGGGACAGGGACAGGGACAGGGACAGGGGGAGAAGCAAGGACAAGGATAAGGAAAGGGATAAGGACAGGGACAGGGACAGAGATAGGGCTAGGGATAGGGATAGGAATCGGGATAGAGAAAGAGAAAGGGACCGAGACAGGGATCGTGATCGTCATCACAGAGACCGCCACAGGGATCGTGAAAGAAGTGAGCGACGGAGAGATAAGGACGACGACGGTGATGATCACTACCGTACCCGGGACTCTGATAGGTATGACCAATTTGATTCCATCGTTTACCTTTAAATGAATTTTCTGTTAGGAGATGAGGAACTTGGTTGTGTAAATATCAACTGATTTTGATGCAATTTGTGCAATTAGGAATTTTTATACTGCTATTAACTATTATGCGAATTTGTCTGGTGAAGCTTATCCTATAAATTTCTGTATTAGAAACAAATCGTTGAGATTCTTTTTGTCCTATTACTATTATAATTTATGCATTGATTTTACAGGCGGAGGGATTATGACAGAGACAGAGAGGATAGGCACAGGCGCAAGTCGCGGTCTCGTTCAAGGGGTAGATCTGAGCACAAATCCAGATCAAGGTCACGTTCTCGTTCACGTTCAAAAAGGTATTTTTCTTCTTGAGAGGTTGGCAAAGGACTCGTAATTTTTGCACCAAATCCCAAGTATCTTGGAATAAACACTTGGTTGATGAGTTATTTGCATTAAATTTATTTTCCTTATTTGATTTTGGGTCTCTTTAACCAAACTCTTGTTGTTAATTTTGTTTATTTGCTGTCTTTATTCCTAATGATTGACTATGCATTAGCTAGCTAGTGTGGTGGTGAAAGACGTGGTTCTGTTTCATTTGTCTTGGGATGTAGATAATCAAATTCGAACCCCGCTTTTCACCACCACACCCCTGGATATATGAATGCCTGTCTCACCCCAAATTTATCCGTACAGATACCATTTTAGGTAGGTAGTGAACTGTCAACTTCTATGAAATTTATAGTAGTGATTTTTTGTGTATGAGTTTCATGTAGGTATAAGTTTGGGGTGAGACAGGTAACTTTGCGATATTATTTTTCTGTGGAACTGTGATAACAACGTTTTGCAGAATGTAGGTTTTTGGTCTTGTGCCTTTAAGTTGTCTCTTTTATATTGACTCTGTTCTTGGTATCCTAATACTAATGACTTGCAGCAAAAGGATCAGTGGTTTTGACATGGCACCTCCTGCTTCTGCAATGTTAGCTGGTGCCGCCGTTGCTGCAGCAGGTACATTTATCCTCCTAGACTTGGGATTGTTATATTCTGTGTAACTGCTTTTTCTCTTTGTTGAACTAGTGTGGAAAGTTCGTATCCAATTGCATGGTGTTATTTTGGTAAGCAATATTTTGTTTCTTCCCTTGTGCACATAGCCTTTATAAAGCTATGGTCTCTGGAAGGGTTATAAGTTTTTTATTGTTTACTTGGTGAAATAATTCTGGGACTGAGAGATCTTTTGGTTTTTTCTTGTGTTTGGTGTTTTTGTTTGTTTGTTTCTATGTCTTGTCCTTTGTTGTAAGAAGGCAATGTTGGGCTACTTGCCCCACTGTGATGACAATGGGTGTGAGCCGACTTCTGTAGCTTTTATGTACAAGGAGGAATCAATGCACCGGTTTGATGGATCTTGTTCGTCTTCAACCGGCAACTATTACCGTTTTTGGTAGTCTTACAAATATTTCCTCCAGAACTTGTAAATGATGTATTTCTTTCATCTCCTTAAACTAAATAAATTGAAGGTCTGGATATTGCTTAAACCTAATGAGTTTTCATGGAAAATTAAGTGGCAGAGGAGTCATTTGGCATTAACATTTTTATAAGTTTAATGTGGTAGTTCTCTTATGACTGCAATGTGATCCAATTTTGTCTGCAGGGCAAATTCCTGGGACTAGTCCTACCATTCCGGGGATGTTTCCAAACATGTTCCCTTTGCCGACCGGTCAGGTATCTCTTACTCTTTTTCTTGGTCGCTTTCTTTCCCTTTGTCGACCAGCATGCTTGAGTTTCACCAGTACTAGCTTCTTGCGCACTTGTACACATGTGCAATTGGCCTTTTTATATTATAGTTTATTTTTATTTTTTAATTTATATATACTAATTCTATATTTTGAAATTTAAAAATACTAGTGGGTGTTTATTTAAAAAATTCTAGTTTAACTTTTTAACATTTAAAATGTTATATTACTATTTATCTAATTAGGAAGGGGCATTTTAGGTGAATTTGAAAGCTTCACCATTTTAAGGTACTGGCATTATTTCACTAATATTATGTTTTATTTGTTCTCACAGCAGTTTGCACCCCTTCCAGTTATGCCTGTTCAGGCGATGACTCAACAGGTTGGCATGATTGAGATTCTATTTTTAGTTTGTATCAGTATATCCCACTACTCCCTAATCGTAACATGTGCTGACATTAATTGTTCTTTTATTTATAATTATCAGGCTACTAGGCATGCCCGACGGGTGTACGTTGGAGGGCTTCCCCCAACAGCAAATGAACAGGTTTACTCAACTCACCTTTACCGTTTATTATTTTTTCCCATCTACCTGTAATTCAACATGAACACTATGTTTTAATGTGTACTTAAGCTTACACTTTCTTGCGGATAATGTGGTTTTTCCTGTCATATGCAGTCAGTTGCTACATTTTTCAGCCAAGTTATGGCTGCAATTGGAGGGAACACTGCTGGCCCAGGTATATTGATTTTTGCACTCAAATTGGTATAATAAAGTCGCTTCCCTTTAGTTGATCGCCTAATTGTTGTTTTACTTGTTTCTTGCAGGAGATGCTGTTGTCAATGTTTACATAAACCATGAAAAGAAATTTGCTTTTGTGGAGATGAGGTCGGTTGAAGAGGCTAGCAATGCAATGGCTCTGGATGGAATTATTTTTGAGGTACTCTATTCTTCCCTTTTGTTTAGATCAGTACATGATTAACTTGAGCATTTTGGATTAAGTTCACTTTCTTGGTATTGACTCTTCTCTCATCTTTCTTTCTTTTTTCCGGACAATTGCTACAGGGAGCCCCTGTTAAGGTGCGGAGACCTAGCGATTACAACCCATCTCTGGCTGCAACACTCGGCCCAAGCCAGCCCAATCCCAATCTGAACCTGGCTGCTGTGGGGCTTACACCGGGTTCTGCTGGTGGGCTTGAGGGCCCTGACCGCATATTTGTTGGTGGGCTGCCATATTACTTCACAGAAGCACAGATCAAGGAATTACTTGAATCCTTTGGACCTCTTCGTGGTTTTGATTTAGTGAAAGACAGGGAAACAGGAAACTCAAAAGGCTATGCCTTTTGTGTTTACCAAGATCTTTCAGTTACAGACATAGCTTGTGCAGCACTGAACGGCATTAAAATGGGCGACAAGACGCTCACAGTTAGGCGTGCTAACCAAGGTGCCAACCAGCCCAAACCTGAGCAAGAGAGTGTTCTGTTGCATGCACAGCAGCAAATTGCATTGCAGGTAAGAGTGGAATTGCTAATTTTCCCCTAATCGGTGTTAAATTAGATTAAACTATAGTTTAAATTGGCTTAAATTAATAATTTTTGGAAAGTTTAGTTTATCTGGGTTAGATTTAACGTCTGGAGGTGTTTGTTTCTTGTGCAGAGGTTCATGTTGTTGCAACCGCCTAGTTCTGTCGCCACCAAGGTTGTTTGTTTAACTCAGGTAGTAACTGCAGATGAGCTTAGGGACGATACTGAGTATGATGATATCTTGGAAGACATGAGGCTTGAAGGCGAAAAGTTTGGTAAATAACTATCACTCAATGTTAACTCGCACTACTTTTTTTTTTTTTTTTTTTTTTTGATTAATTTAGAAAGCTTATTGCGATATTGATTTTCTCATTTCTTTTTGTCGTTATCTTTCTGTTTTACAGCCTTTTTTGTAGTCCCACATTCTGCTATAAAGAATCAGGCCTAACATTCAGACAGAAGCCTCCATAACCTTCTAACTGAATTCGCATAAGATTTGTGTTGTTGTCTATTTTTAATAGTTATTTGATTATGACCGATGTGCAGGTACATTAGTGAATGTCATCATCCCGCGTCCAAGACCAGATGGTGAACTTGCCCCCGGTGTTGGGAAGGTTAGTGTCTGAAATCTAGTTATTAATACATTTTGTCTCGAAAATCCGAGTTTTTACAGGGGTTGGTCTTTCTACATGCTGAAAATGTCCTTGTATTTGCAGGTGTTTTTGGAGTATGCAGATACTGAGGGTTCTACAAAAGCCCGTACGGGGTTGAATGGCCGGAAATTTGGTGGCAATCAGGTGGTAGCAGTGTTTTATTCGGAGGACAAGTTTGGTGAGGGCGACTACGAGGGCTAGTTGTTTGACGTGAAAGTGTTATTAAGAGATGTATTGAGATTTTTTTTTCTAAATTAGAAGTATTGAGGTTGCATATTCATCATTAGAGTGGTATCGTGTAGCCTCCTACCTAGTATGTATAACTAGGAATAACTGGTATTTCTTTTATTTTGTTGTTTTCGTTTGCAAAGTCTCTACTTTTTCAGTTAGTGTTTTTTCCTTGTGTTTTTATTGACTGCATTACGTATTTGGTCTGTTTTTGGCATCCGACTGCAACCCGGCGAAGCACCTTGAGTTGAGCCATTACTTTTCAGGCAGAGACTAAATCCATGTGGTCACTATTCTCTCCAGTTACCAAAGCTAGCTTGCATAACACTTGCGAGAAGTTTAAAATTTAACAAGGAATAACCTTTGTGACCAAACTTTTTTAGTGCCTTTCTCGAGTTACATGGTGAAATTCTTAAGTTATGACATGTTGATGTGGAGTTATGATCCAGTTAGAAGGTTTCCTGCCAAGTACGGAAAAATCCCCGGAATTGGTTTCCCATATCTTACGCAGCAACAGGACAAAATTAACTCCTAAACCCTCAACATTTCTAAAGAAAAGAGCTTCCACCCAAAACCCCCGAAGCTGCCAAAGCCCTAAAAAATGTCATCTTCGATTTCCCTCCGCCACCTCTCCACCACCACCGCCAAGTCTACCCTCTCCATCTCAAAAGCCAAGTCAAAGCTCCGAACCGAGTACGACCCGGACAAAGCCCTCCAGATTTACTCCTCCGTCTCCCAACACTACTCTTCTCCTACCTTGTCTCGCTACGCCCAGGATCTCACCGTCCGTCGCCTCGCCAAGTCCCACCGCTTCGCCGACATCGAATCCTTCATTGAATCCCACAAGAATGACCCCAAAATCACCCAGGAGCCCTTCCTTTCCACCCTCATCCGATCCTACGGCCGCGCCGGTATGTTCGACCAGGCATCGAGGACGTTTGATCAGATGGACCAGCTCGGTACTCCGAGAACCGCCATTTCCTTCAACACTCTGTTGTCTGCCTGCAACGATTCAAAGCATTTCGACAGAGTCCCCCAGCTGTTCGACGAAATTCCCAGCAAGCATGGGGTCTCCCCTGATAAAGTGTCGTATGGTATACTGATCAAGTCGTATTGCGCAGCGGATAAGCCCGACAAGGCAATGGAGACGCTGAGATTGATGGAGGAGAAGGGTATTGAGATCACTGCAGTGACGTTCACCACGATTTTTAATGCTTTGTACAAGAAGGGCAATGGTGAAGAGGCGGAGAAGTTGTGGGATGAGATGGTGAAGAAGGGCGTTGCGGTTGACGCTGCGGCTTATAATGTTAAGATTATGTATGTCCATGGTGGCAGTGCGGACAATGTGAAAGCTTTGATTGAGGAAATGGCGAATGCTGGGCTGAAACCAGATACAATTAGCTACAATTACTTGATGACTTGCTATTGCAGGAATGGGATGATGGAGGAAGCTTTCAAGGTTTATGAGGGGTTGGAGGGAAATGCATGTAATCCGAATGCTGCAACTTTCCGGACTTTGATATTTTATTTGTGTAAGAGTGAGGATTATGACAAGGCGTATGAGGTTTTCAAGAGGAGTGTGGAGGTGCATAAGATCCCTGATTTCAATACGATGAAGTATTTGGTGGAAGGATTGGTGAAGAAGAAGAAGATGAAGGAGGCAAAGGGATTGATACGCACGATCAAGAAGAAGTTTCCTCCTAATGTTTTGGTTGCCTGGAAGAAGTTGGAGCAGGGTCTAGGTATGGCTTCTTCTGATACTGATGCTTCTTCGGTCGCGGATGAGGAGGCTAAAGAGGCTACAGCATAAGTATTGATGGGGGTTCTGGTTCGTTGGTCTGAGTTCAATCCGTTGATTACTTCACCTGCGGCTGCGGCTGGTGAGCCGATATATGATTAAACTGCGAGCAAGGATGTCAATTGGCCGCAGCGAAGAAGCAAGTTTGAAGCTTTTTGGAATTGTAATACTGTATGAGCTTCAATTTTGATTGTTTTTATGTTAGTTTTCTTTTCGTTGTCTTCTATGTGGCAGTTGGTAAGATTTCTGTGTTCTTGCTCTCGCTGTCTTTTATTCAGACATGGAAGCAGGCCCATTTTATTGACATACCATTTAGGACCTTAGCATCCTGCATATGCCATCGCCAGTGTAGTTTGTAATCTTGTTTTTAGTAACATGTCTTATCTGGTTGAAACTTATCCTACCACATTTGGCCCCTGAATTCTGTGTTGTGCTTTGGCTTATGGATGTTTCTGAGTTTAATGGCAAAAATTTCAATATTGCAACTCAAACCAGAGTGAGCTTAACAAAAATATCTTGGTTCAAAACCAAAACAATTATTTGAGGGAGTTGCCAGATTGTAGAGGAGAGAGAACCGCCCGACTACTGGGGAGAGAGTCACCAAATTGCATATGAGAGATCGTAAAGGAGAGAGACACGCTCGAATACTTGGGCAAGAGTCACGAAATTGCATATGAGAGTTGTCATATTTTAATGGAGAGAGCACATTACAGAAAGGGAGGGCCACTGAGGGGAGAGTCAAGCAGAGAAGAGAAATAGTCGGCTAATATAAGTAAAAAAAAGCTTGAGAATCCGAATCTGTCAACTACTTGTGAATGAATTTGTTTTGGTAAAGAAGGTGAGAAGGACAGAATTCTCCTGTAAAAAGAGAAAGAGGCAGAATGAAGAGTCCGCTCCTCCAGGAGAAGGAGCACCTTGCCAGCTTAACCCTCGTATTTATTGTTAAGGTTTTTCCAACTGCGCAGTCTCTGCAGGGATACGAGAAGAAGTTAAGCAGCTAATGTTTGCCAATGAGTAGTTGTTGAATTCATGCAATTCCTTTTTGAAGAATTATTTGTTCAAATTGGCCATGTTGGTTTACCCCTATTTTCATTTGTCTGCAATCAGTTTTAGTTGAAGCTGCATCCACAATAATAGCCTTGTCTGCGGAGAAGATTAAGCCTTTGTTAGGTCTAGATTCGGATGGCTGACACCTGTGTGTTGAACTCTGATGAAACTACATGAATTTGATTTTTTAAGAGATGTTGCAGTACGAGCTCCGTCTTCCTCTTGCAGTTACTGTTTTTGCTCCCAAAGACACAGCACGAGAGGAATGCTCTCTTCAAGAACCATGAATTGAATTATGTTCAAAGAAAGTTTCTGGTGTAAACCTCATGATATCTTTCCCTATTGTGGTTTTGTGATGCTGACTGTTTATTTTTTATTTGGTGGCTGTAGAGGCGGTGAAGGTGCTTCATATGATCAAACTTCGTGGGAAGCCAATAGGTGTAAATAAGGTATTGAACTGTGTTTTCCTGAACCCCTTATTATTTTTCTAGTTCTGTAAGTTTTGTGCCACATAGAAAGGTAGCAATTATGAAATGCCATTTAGTAGGGGAAAAGTATTTCCTTCAGTCTCTACGTAACAAATATCAGATATGTACTGTAATCTTGATGTATTGTCCGAGTTCTATGGTTTCAGGCGTTCCAAGACGAATAGAGCTCGGACGTAGGAGGAAATGGATACTCTAATTTAAACCTGATATCTATTGTAAGATGCGGATGAGAAGCTCCCTTTCAGTGAATTAGGAGTCATAGTTAAGAATAACGGTAATGCCTTGCCTGCTGCGCATGTCCTTTTCATTTCCATAACGTTGTTTGTTCAAATTTTTCATAACCTAAAAGAACTTATTTCAAGGTTTTCAGTTGCGTTTTACATGTGTACAATGGTATTTCCTCATTGTTTCAACAAATGAAAAACATGACACTCTCGGGCAGGTTAGCTTTCTAGCTGCCATGTTTGTAATACATGTCTCTTTGCCACATGAAAGCTTCTGGTGTAATAAGTCAGGCTTACTGTTGAGCTAAGTGAGAAGATGATAGTTGCTAATCCGACGAAAAAAATGAGTGGAGTATATGTTCATGCCTGCGGCATTTGGGTTTATATTGAGCAGGTAGCAGAACTTGAATAGTGTTAGCTTTTATCATATCTCTACCTTCAAGTACTATAGCGCTTGTGAATCTTGATGAGACTGTTGTCGGATTAGCTTTAGAATTATTTTCGACTGCAGCAGGCAACCAGGACAAACAGCTACCTCTAGTTCTGTAGTTAATAAGTAGTGTGGTTACTCAAATTTAGCACAGCAAACATAATTGAATTGAAGTGATTAAGGTTTCTCCCTTCGTGAATGAGTCGGATGTTTCATTTCATCTACCGTTCTCCTTGCAGCCAGCAATGATCGCAGAAGCCTACATTTTGTTCTAGAGAACTAATTTTCTTTGTTTGCATGATTAATGGTTTGTTTATGTGCTCCTCTTTCCGTGCTGTTTTGCAGAGAACAACCTTGTAAATAAGTGATTGCTCTCCTGCACAGAAGGGTAGAAAGGTAGGTCAATTTTTGCAAATTCAGACAATTTTCTATACAATTGAAAGACTGTCCAAATCCAATATCTAGCAATATACCTACTAAATAGGAGGTAGAACCAACCAACCCATAATTTATTAATGGAATTCTCAAATGCGAAGTTTTCATGAAATGATGAATCGAGAGATCCTTTTGGGTATGAGCTTCCATGTCATGTAGGGCTGGTTTAGTCTGGGATATCGAACCGAAAGCCGAAGTCTGAAAAACCGCATCGAAGAGTAAAAAACCACATTGAAAATTTTTGGTCCGATTCAGGATATCAATTTAAGGATGTGACAAGCACACTTCATGTGACAAGCACACCTCATGTGCAAGTGAGCCCTATCAAGTAAAATAGTACCATTCAACTCTAGCTTTATCTTCATGTATGCAATGGCGGTATTATTTGCTCTAGCATTGTCAACGATATAGGTAAATACCTTGTCTATGCCCCAATCATTTAAGCATACCTCTAGACACAATCCACATCAGGATCATCGTCCCAATCATCTTCATGATAATTGTTCATTTGAGGGAGTTTCTACTTGAGAGGGTGTAAGTGTACTAGTTGGCTTGTTTGTTTTTGTTTACCTAAGACGTAGGTGTACTGGGTTGGCTACTAAACCCGTCTATCCTAACAATGTAGCACATCTCCAATTCAACATATCCAATTCAAAGTAGCATATCTCTAATTCAACATATCCAATTCAAATTAGCACATATCCAAATCAATTCAAACTAAACACCTAATATTCAATAACATATCCAATTCAAACTACATGGATAATATTCAATAACATATCCAATCTATAAGCACATATCCAAATTCCAAATCAAAATAGGGCATATCCAATCCAAAATACCACAATTCCAATTTAAATTGGATACCATTCCAATCCAAATTCCAATTCAGAATACCACAATCCAATTCACTTACCTTGCTTGTTCCAATTCTTGTAATTCAAGGGCCTTGATTGAACAACACACACAAACATTATAAGAATGCAAGGGATGCCACTTGTCTTGTGTGTGTCTTGTACACACGGGTTCGAAGTCCCCTACCCAAAAAAATCTCCCGAAAATCAGGTGTATCCTAATCCCTGGGCCTCGTTGGACAAGAAATCTAGAAATGACTATTAAGCTAGAAGACTACTGATTTAGTAGCCCATAGTATTGTCCGATTCTGTTTTTTCTCTTCCTTCAAATACACGCTCCTCAATCCCAAGGCAGGCGGCACTAATAGTCCAAGGATAAGAATCCAAGGGTGGTTTGGACATATAGGTGTAGAACCGTAGGGTTACGAGTCCTTAGCTGCTCCCACAACTGGGACTGACTGATGAGTCTAATGATACTCTGCGTGTTGTTGTTGCTAACTTGCTATGCTAATCGAAAACAAGATTGGGGATTGATATATAGATATATGCACTGAGCACCAGCAGCTCTCATGCGCTAAGAGCAACTCCACCATTGCCAAGGCCCTCCAGGGCTATTCACTATTTAATCCACTCAGTGAACAGTAACTGTCCTTAATGAATAGTAATTGTCTTTTGCATCTCCACCCATACACTGAATATCCCTGACAATAATAATTTCGGATAAGATTTTTAATCGTTCTCGTTGCGCCACGTGTCATTATCTGAAAAGACAATTACTGGTGATGAATTTCGATAAGATATTTATTCAATGCCGTCGTGCCACGTGTCGTTACCTTTTTAGAATCGTTGATGATAGATTTCCAATAAGATTTTTAACCAATCACGTCGCGCCACGTGTCACAATCTATTTACAATCTTTGAGGATATATTTCGATCATATTTTTAATGAATGACGGCATGCCACGTGACATTATCTACAACCTAATCATTTCGGAATCCTCCATATAATCCACAATCCATCATCAGAAATCTCACACCAATTTTCTCAAGATCTCTATCATTATTCATAGTTCTGCTTCCTTCTTACAATGTCTTCTTCTTCAAGGATGATGTGGGAAATCGATCAGCAAGAGGAAGAATTGTTTAACCAATCAGAAGGAATGTTCAATCTCTAGGTGGCCAAAAATCAGATGGAAGAGGACGAGGAGCATAAAAGGAGAGATGACGAAGCAAGAATGGCCAGAGCCTTACATTCCCGTCGAGTCATCCATGCTGTGGCTCAGATTTGCAGGCCCAGCCGTTCCGCAAACCTAGATAAAAGCAGGCAGCGACGAGGTACGGATCTCTTGGACGATTATTTTGTCTATAACAGTGCATTCCTTGATACGTACTTTAGACGTCATTTTAGAATGGAACGACATTTGTTCAACAAAATCATGATTACTGTTTGCAACCATGATTCTTACTTTGTGCAAAATCATGGAGTATATGCAGACCAAGTGGATGAGATAGCGAGGATGGGGAAATCATGATTGCTCTTCCATATACTTTGCATAATCATTCTTGGAGCACTCATTTTTCTCTTTGAACCCTTCTTACCTTGAGGCCTAATTGGATAACGGGTTGACCCCGACGCTTGTTCCGGGGGGCGTTTCGGGCACTTCTTATGCGTCATCTTCATGAACATGCGAGGAATGCTCGGGCGTAGAGTGTAGAGGGGTGTTGTTCATGAAAACTTCGGGACCAACATGCACAACTCTGAATTTACTACAATCTTTGACAATATTCCAACATTCCCACCAGGTGAATGATTGCTTTTGGTTTTTGGATTTGTCATTATACCAAGATTGTGCTTGAAGTGTCTACATAATGCAGGAGAAGAAATAATTATAATCAAAGTAGCTAATGTAAATTTGGGTATAGTAAAAACAAATAAATAATATATTGTTACCTGATCCGCTAAATTTTCCCCACTTCGAAGATTACTACTAGCTTGTGCCAAGACATCTTTCCACATACTAAACGATTGGCTAAGTATTTTCCAACGACTGGACATCGATTCTTTGGTTCTTTTCCCACCAATTTTCTCAAGATAATTGGTATGAATAAGATTCCACATTTCTCACAACTGCATTTCATTACCCGTAATCGGATTATAAGTAACTTCAACCCAGCTAGTACACAACGCAACATCTTCAATAAGCGTCCAATTCGTACCTGCATCATTAGTCATTTTGTTGAAAAAAAAATTGGATTGAAACTTTGAGAGAAAGATAGGAATGTGGTTGAAAGTAGTTGAGAAAATATGAAATTGTGGTGTAAGGTAAAAGATAATGAGAAGGTATTTATAGAAAAGTAAAATCAATTTTTTTTCTTCGGATTTTTATTAATTTTTTACATTTTTTTTAAAATTTTTATTCACATAATTAATTTCTGCCGTTGGATTAAAAAAATTTTGAATTCCAACACTCCAGATTGTGCCATGTGGCACAACAGTAAGATTTTCAGAATTTTAAACTGTTTTTTTAATTTATAAAGGAGAATAACATGGACCATTGATCTTTAGATCCAACGGCTGCAATTAAATAAGGTTTTAAAATTATTATTATCGTTGGAAATCCAACGGTATAGAAAAAATTAATGTTGAGATCCAATGGACGCAGAGGCTCCACGTGGCCTCCCCAACGGTAACATTTTCAGAACTGTGTCGCGGGCCCCATTTTTGCATTCTTGTCGGACGACGAGAGCCAACGCGCGCTTGAACCCCACGCGCCAACGTGGCTGACGTCAACCTTGCCATCGGGCTCTCAGGCCATCTACTCTCGCCAAGCCTCTCCCTCGGGCCCCCTCGGGCTCAATCGCCTGGATGGGCTGGACGTGGTTGCTCGGGCTCTTCCCCTTTGTTTTGGGGCCTGTCGCCGGGGCTACTCCACATGGTGGAGTTGCTCTAAAAGGAAGCTCTGCCTACTTTCTGTCCTAAAAATCTCTTGGAGCCAAGTGCTGTTGTGGTTGTTGATTTCAGATTTTCAGTTTTTCCACTTTGGCCCTTCAAATTTATTTCGTCCCAATTTCAAGTCGGCTTTTTTCAAATTTTGAACCCTAATAAATCTTCTTGTATTACAAAATAGTTTAGAGGGCATTCTGACGACTCGTCTACTTGACTAAAATGTCATTCATCTACTGACACGTAATCATTTATTTTTTAAGAGTAGTCATTTAATATGTTCAAAAGCGTACATAACAACCAATCCGAATATGTTTTCACCTTAAATATTGGTTTCTTACTCGTGCTTCCATCTGAGTTATCGTTCTTGCATTGTTTGGGAATGATCTTAACAATGAACGTCTTTTGATCTCTCTGTGGTCTACAAAAGCGGTGACGGTTTGGTGTTAGTGCAAAAGGATTTTTTGTTAACATAGTTGGCATTGAGGTTTGTTGGAACCAAAAAACAACTAACCACTAATTCTGTCAACTTTTGTAACTAATGTCACTATTATCTTCATTTACCACATTTTTAAAAGTTTATGCACCAATTTATGGAAAAAAAGTATATGACCAAAGTAAAATAACCAGTTAAGTTCATGGGTTGGTAAATTAACTCTTTCAACTTTGAGCCAGATAAAATTAAAACTTTAGTTCTGAGGTTGGTAAAGAATCTCTGATGGCGTGTGTTCCTTCCACCCACTGAAACCTAACCATTTCCAGAACAAGTTCATTCTCTTTAAGCCGAGTGATGCTAGGGAGATTAAATTTTTAAATCAAATTTTCAAACCAAATAATGTGTCACCAATAAGAAATAAGCACGTTAATCAACACTTAAATAATAATCTAATAATCAAGGTCCATATTATTTGGTTTACAAAATTTGATCAAAAAATTTAATCTCCCTAACCTTACCCTTAAATTAAAGACAGCCTTATGCATTTTCCTGCCCAATCAAAATTTACTACTAACTGAAGTCTTACTTTTTACTACAGTGCTGGGTCACAATTGAAGAGAAGGCTCTCACCACCTGACTGATCACGACCGGTGAGAGAGAGAGAGAGAGAGAGAGAGAGTCAGTTATCAGTTGGTCATGTCGTCGTGGATGGATGGTGGGATTCGATTCCATTGTGTTTGCGGTACTTTACGTTACGTGAAGTGTGTACAATACATATTGAAGGGGAGTTTTCTTTCTTTCCATTTGTACGTTAAAAAGAAAAGGTGAAAGGAATAGAAGTAACTCGCAATACCTATATAAAAGAACGAGGTAGTGGAATGAACAAGCACATTGCACATTGGTTTAATGGTGAAGTTTTTTGTTTTAGTCCTTGAGGTAAGTTATAGTTAGTTGCTCATGTGTATGTGAGCGGATTTGGATGATTGATGCATGTAGAGTTTACGTTGTTTAAATTATGCTCACATGTATATGGACGAGATGTTAACAAAATTCATATAATCCTCATGCAACAAAACAAATGTATTGACTAGTGGGCTGGAAAGGTTTTGGTACAATCCCTCTTATATATGGAGAATGTCTTATTAACTACATGTAATGTCACAATCAAACAAGGTATTGATTTAACAAACAATTAAAATCCTTATTCATGAACACTTTCTTGCATGTTTTCAAAAAAGTTACGCTAGTGACAATCGTCCGTATTTAGATAGTTAATGATTAGCGCTTGCGAGAATTATTTGCATATTTTAGTGGTATATATTAAATAAATAAAAAACAATCTTAGTAACGAACATTTCAAATAAAGATTAATGGCAGTCTTCTTTCATTTTTCATATTTAAAAAATGCAAACTACTTCAACTAGAAGTTCATTATAACCACGAGCTGGTGGCCCAGCGGTAAATAACGGATTGCGAGGCTTCCTTCAAAAAAAAAAAAAAAGTGGGCTAGCTGGAGATGGCCAGCCCGCTGGCCTGATTGGCTGGTTTTGGTCCAGTGGGACCCACAAGCCCTTTGGCTTAGCTCTCGGTTGGAGGCGGTTTTCGTGTCATTTCGAGCTATTTTCGGCCCTATAACCCTCTAGCCAGATCAGTTGGAGATGCCCTTGTATACTTCCATTTTCCATATGCAGCTAGCGTGCATCGCGGATAAAAGGATTAGCTTTATTCATTCATGTTTAAAGTTGCAAGTTACAACATAATCATTCCATGCAGTCCAGAAGGCTGGCTTTTAATCGCTAGTCGGTCCAAATGCTTAATTGGTCGTCGTCAATATTATTGATTATGAATCCGCCTGCGTTTACCGATCGATATGAGGCTAGCTCCTCATCCTCCGCCTCCTTTCAAACGAACAGGGCATCAATTAGTATCATGTCTTGTCGACCAAAAGTGCAAACTCGTTTATTAGCTGTTGCAACTTTACATCCTCCATAGGTCCATGGGGTTTCCAATGCCTCCGTTCAACACGGCTTTCATGACCTACTATTTGCTTTATTGACTCAGCGAGGTGTTATACAATAATTGAACCTGATTTACACCATGCGAAGGCATAAATCAACACTATTCCTATAAAACTAGGTCACATTCTTCTTTTTAAGTGATCAGTGACGAAGCTAAAATATTGTCCTAGTCAAGCGCGATAGTAAGAGAAGCTCCAACCAAATCTCACAACCCCAGTCTTCCCGTTTACTTTTAAATGCAAGCATATCTTCAAATTTAATAAATGAGATGAAGATTAATGAAATCATTTGACCACCCTTGGCGGAGGTTTGTCATTCCGAATCCAAAGCCTTCTAGAATCAATAGTCTGATACCATGTTAACCATTTCCAAAAGATTAAACTCTAAGAAAATAGATCCATGTTAATGTATGTCAAAATATTTAAAAGAAAAGGACAAAACTAAGATTGTGGAGCATTTTTTTTACCTTCCTTTGATAAGATACAAATTATGTTTTATATTTGGTACTTCCAGTTAATAATTAACATGTGTTTGCTTGCTTCATCATGCATGCCAACTACCAAGTACTACTACAAAGTGATCATCTGCTTTTACGTAGAGGAAAAATGCATGACAATACCCAAGTTGTGAAGAAACTAAAGAGAGTAATTTTATTTTCCATTTCATTGATTAAAAGTTAAAACACTAGTTAATCATATTTCAAAGAGCCCTAGAAACCCTAGCTCCTGAGGATCTTGCACTACAACAGAACAAACCCTCCCAAATCTCTGTGAAAACTTCAACAATAACCCTATGATGCTCTCTCGAATTCAACGACAAGAAGCAATGCAGCAGTTGCTCCAGCTCCCTCTCCTCAAACATCTGCTTCTCCAAAACCATCTCCATCATCGACCTCTTAAAATCCTCGTACGGATCCTCTGATTTCTTCACCACCGCGAAGCTCTCCCTCACTTTTCCCTCCACCCTGCACGGTATCAGCCTCTGAAACATCGACAGTCTTGCCGGCACAGCTTCGGTCTCCCCAGCCGCAGACTTTCTCGAAAAGCTGCGTCTGACGGCGCTGCTGCTCCGCTTCTTTTTTCTTCGCCTTGTCGGCGGCGAGGAGTCGGTGGAGAAGCTTCTGGAGGATGATCTGGTGGAGACTAGGGTTTCGGTTTCTTCGCCATCGTCGAAGCCGCCGCCTTCGCTGCTGAAAAGTCCGGTTTCGAACGAGGACGTGCTGATCCGGATGCGACTCGTCGTTCTTTTCTTCTTTCTGTTGACTCGACGCGTTTTCTTCTTTTGTTCCTTCTCTATGGCGGAGGAGGGAGGAGGTGAAGCGCCGTCGTTTGCGTCGGATTCGGGCGAGGCGGAGGAAGTGTAGATTTTGCGTCGGGGGGTGATGTCGTAGACTTTTGCGACCACGTGCCACTTGTCCTCTCGGTCCCACTCGAACTTATGAAGATCGGGCGGTGATTTGGTGTGGTCGTCGTCGGAGAGCGTTGGTCTGGGTCTACAGCCGCAAAATAACACGTGGCGTTTGATGGATGAGGAGTGGTGGTGGGTTTTGGAGGGTAGAGGTGGTGTCGGGGCCGTGGCCAAGTGGGGTGGACGGAGGAATGAAGGGACAGGATTTGAGGGCAGAGTGGAGGGATCTTTCGAACGGCAGGAATGGAAGGAGGTGATGACTCGGGAGAATCGGAGCTTGAAACGTTTTTCCATGAGTGAATGATGGAAGTTTCTTAGTAGAAATTAGCTCTGTGTTTGTGTTGTAATTGGAGAGAGTTAGGGGTGAAGAGCAGCAGTGTGAACAAAACATTGAACTGTTTGTGTGTTGTTAAGAGGTGGTGGGGCTAGTATATATATAGAAACAGCAGTGCTAGATGGACAGCTTTTTAACTATACTCACAAATAAATAAAAAATTCAGTGTGCCAGGAATACGGTCCGGTACACTAATTGGCATAATACTTTTTTTTCAAGCTTCCAACCAATTATATTATTAGACTTGTTGTACTCACTTCGTGTTCTTGACATTGAAAATTTTCTTCACTAATAGAAAATAAGCACATTAACTAACATTTAAGTAATAATTTAACCATCAACAAATACGTCATATAATTTATAAAATTTAATCTAAATAATTAATCTCCCTAGCATTACCCGTATAAAAAAGTTGTGTGCCCATTTATCACAACTTCTGTCCAATTCCACCCATAAAAGAAGGACAAAGAAAAAGAAAGTAGTACCATTAATATTGATAAGTTATAACAATACACAGTTTCAATGTCACTTATATAATAACTATAACTACTTCCAATTTTTTCTTTTGTAAGTTCTAATATAATGTTTGAGAAATGCTTTTTCACCAACTGTATAGTAATATATCTTGTTAGACTCCGTTCTAGTTAACTTTAACTGTATTTTGTCTGGCAACATAAATCTTCATTTATAGAGACATAAGAATTATAAAAGACATGATAATTAACAGTTAAAAATATGTTTTTTCTTGTTGAGAAACAATAAACTATGTATGTTGTGGGTTGAAAACATGCCAGTTATCATGACCATTATTAGTCAAGGTAGAGAAGGGGAATTACTTGAATACAAAATATTGATCATAAGTAGTCCAAATTCAAAGCCCCCCAACATATATAAACATTCCTCTAACAAGATAACATTATTTTGTGATGCTATATTTAAGTTATCGAGTAAGGAGCATAACATATGGTCTTTAGGCAACTATATGTTGAAAACTATGAAAGAAAAAGATACAGTAAAAGAGAATCTATATGGTAGGATATGTTAACAGGGTAACCTATATATTCTGTTTGGCATTATACTCAAACTACAGGGGAGGGTGTCCCTCTTTTTCTCTGTGGATTGCTGTGTTGCTGGCATTTCTCTCTTCTTGTATTATTTTTGGGAGACGATCATCTGATCTTATATAGAAAGCTGAGGGAGCCGACTTCCAAGATAGTAAGACAGTCATGATTATATGTGACCAAAGATCTGGGTGCATGTAATGTAACCAGTGCAGTATGCATGCAGTAGTATCCAGCCGTACGATGATGGATTCTTGGAAGATGATCATGGAATACAAAAATGTTGATACATCAACTGGTATTATTATTATTGTTATATTCTTTTTGGTGGGAAGACTCAATAGAGTCATGACAAAGTTCATATCTAAAGCTGGATTTTGCACCTTGCAGGGCTTGCATACTGTAATATTGTAGGGTAGATCAATAGACGATGTGCCCCTAGGCCCCTACCCATCATCACCATTGAGTTTTATAATAAGCACATGAGGGATGAGGCCATGGTTTTTTTTTTTTTTTTTTTTTTTGAGTTTTAACGAAACATTCCCAGTACTGTTCACTTTTAACGAAATTTCACATTTTTATTTTTCTTTGGTACTATTCACTACACCTTTATTTGTCATTTTTCATTAAAACTAAATATTTTTTAGACTTTTCGAGTTTTCCTCTTTTTTTTTTTTGGTCGGCAGGCCATGCTTCTAATTATCTGCCTATGTGAATGGAAAAACCTATACCATTTCCCATTTGTACGGGATAAGAAGTTGGAGTGGACTATCTTAGTTCATATTTTAGTTCAATAAAACTATTTAAGCACACAAAATCAATACATTTATACATTCTTAAATTTGATTAGTTAAAATAAAGATTGAATTGAATTAAAAATAATTTACTCTATTTTCCCATGTTATCGGTCACAAGAGAAATTGAGCCTCAGGTCTTGGATTCGAAGTTAGTTAGGGTTCAAAGTTTGTGGACTAATTAATAAACAAGGTTAGAGTCTACGGTAGTGTGTGTCCAACCCTAACTTGGAGCCAAGAACCATGGTTCGGCCGCCGGCCGGGCCTAGGTCTGTTGTTCAAAGCTCGGTGTTAGGATACCAATATCTCATATGCATTAGAAAAACATGAGGTTTTGGAGTAGTATATGAGTTCTGAGACATCTTTCCCTCTTACAAGCCAGTATTTTGACTGTAATGTACACAAACCCTAGCTATATATTAAAGTTCACTTTGCGCATGATAGCCGCATTATTGGGGAAGGAAGTCGCGTGCTAGCATACCTTACCCAAAAGGACAAGTAGGGAAGGAGATCAGGAGCCATCTTAAGAGACAAACTTCAAATTTTATAACCCAGATGGGTGAAAATTTTAACATCTAGGTTGCTAGGCCCCAACACTGTAGCACCTGGTGGTGGATACAAAGCAAAATGATTAGTAAAAGTAAGCTACTCTTGTCCCCTTCATGCTACTATTGCCATGCCAGCATTGAAATTGAATTTAAGTATAACGTTACCAAATCGTGAAAAGTAAAGGAGCCTAAGCTTTTTTTATGCTTGAGATTGAATGGGTGGGCACTGGGCCGATTGTATATAAGTCAAAGAAAAGTCAACCAGAAGAGAAAAAGTATTTCATCAAACGCGTGGTGGGGATCCAAGGAAACAAAATGATATTGCATGCAAGTGTCTCTTCTTGTTTCCCTGGTTTTTTCTTTCTGTCCTTTTGGACCATTGCTCTTTGGCAAGCAAAGTTAATGCTCCTTTTTGTATGTACAGTAGTCTCTCAGTATCTCAGATGTCCCCCCACCCCAGCAGCAATCAGCATGGCGCGCTCTGAGCATCCCAGTCGTGACTTGTGGAGCTCGATTCATTTTGCTTTGCATGCTTAAGCTAATGTCCTTTGTTTCTCTTTTTCTTCAGCTTGCTTTATTTATGTTGTCTTCTGAATTTGAAATTTGAATACCCTGTAGTAGTTTTGGTGGTTATTTTTATATCTTCACAACTTCACGTAGTATTATTATTTTAGAAGGAAAGATCAATATGATATTATTTAAGAAATTTAGAACTCCATTTCAAAAGAGAGCAAATTAATGTAGCCTTACGGCCCTTACTCTCATCCCGCATAAGATGATTAGAAACAGCTAAGATTTTGAATTTATTGTAGGCTAATTCCGTTATACTCAGAGCGATTAGAAGTACCAACCTTTCAATAAAGATCCTGTCCCTCAAGCTTATCCAGTTCAAATCATAAATTACATTCTTCAAATAAAATATCATGAGCTAAATCCACGACTCTTCAAACAAAGTGCTTGTAAAACCATTAAGTAGTCCATAACGTGGAGAATTTTTTCTAGGTGAGCTGGTGTGCAAGTCCCATGACCCGCTTCATCAGTTTGACAACAAACATGGGTGAAACTAACTCCAGTGGTCCCCAATGCCAAAGCCTTTGCATCCTCCACCAGCTGCCCAATCTTAGACGTGTTTGGTGACGAATCCCGCAGTGCCATTATGAGTGAATCACTCTCTACACATAGATTGTTAAAACCTCTTCTTGTCACCATTAACAAACCTTGTCGCATCGCGACTGCTGCTGCTTGAAGAGAGAATTATTCTTCATTGCTGAACCCGCTACAAAGAGACCATTTAAATCACATATTACTTGGTAAGCATATTAACCATATCAGACACTCATATCAGAATATGTGAATTAATAATATTACATGACAATATGACCGTCATATGCAAAAAAAAAAATTAATAATATTAAGGAAAAACTAAGCTTAATTGTAGTTGAAGTGTCATGTTCTAAATTGCTAGGTTGTTATAATAGCTTAGATGTAATGAAATACGGGTAAATAAATTAAACTTAAATGTAGAAACTCGTGATGTCTTTCATATTTAATCAATTTTGGAATAAGTTAATTTGAAATTTACTGATAAAATTTTAGCATTTCTTTCCAATTTTGTCCAAAGTGTCACGTGGCCACCATTTAATGAAATATTATTGATAATTTTGTGTTTATAACATAATATATCGATAATATTGCGTGATTGCACAATATTCACACTGAAAAACTTCCCCTCATAAAAAGTTTGAGCTTACTTTAATTTTTGTCTCTTCTACTTTTTGGGCTAATTCAAAAGTACATGGCAGACCAAATCTTAAAAACTGTTGTCTCTAGGCCCAAATCTCAACTCTCATGCCAATTTTAAGCTATTCTCGTTTATATTGCACATCATTTGCTCGGTCGGAAACTTTGAACAAAATACAGAACGTTACCATCTCCAACCGAAGGGTCCAGAGGGCCGAAAATAGTCCTAAGACCGTCTCCAATCGAGGGTCAGGCCAAAAGACTCGTGGGCCCCACTGGACAAAAAAGGCCCAAATGAGCCAGCCAGCCGACCCTGGCTAAAAAATTTGAATCTCAACGGCTAGCTGACTTCAGCTAGCCGTTATTTTTTATTTTTTTTTGGGCCAAAAATTTAAAAAGAATATTTAATTAAGATCCAGAAAGGTGATTGGTTATATGTGGGGATGTTGCTTTTATAAGCATGTTTGATTGCTCAAACCTCTCTCACAGTCGATGTGAGACAAATATAATAGGTGCCACACATGCAAGCTTTTGCTTGCTCAATTCTCTCCCGATGTGGGAAAAATATAATGGGTGCCTCAAATATAAGCTTTCTATTAGAGATGGTAAATGTGCATTTATACATGTAACTATCTCAAACTAAGTTGTACTAGTAATTGGACACTTAAATTAAAAAAATTATTTAACAAACAACTGTTAACCGCCGCAAGTAGACATGAAAGCAGCGCCAATTACTATGACGAAGTAAGTGTTTTCGCAATTTATTTTAAATATTTAATTATATTTCATGTAATTTAAGTTGTTGTAGTTTTTAAATTTAAATAATAAATTATGTTTGGCCCTCGGTTGGAGATGGTAAGAAATATGGCCCTGCACTGTTCATTAAAATATTAATTTTTTGGAGGGCCAGAAGGCTAAAATGAGTCATCTGAGGCCATCTCCAATCGAAGGCTGGCCAAAGGGCTCGTTTTAGCCATCTGGCCATCCAAGAAATTAATATTTTAATGAACAGTACAAGGCCATATTTGCCTCCATCTCCAACCAAGGGCCAAAGGGCCATAGCGCTCGTTTTAGCCCTGTCACAAAAAACCGTCTCCAACCGAGGGCCAAACATAATTTATTATTTAAAAAATACAACTTAAATTCAAATACAACTTAATGTTGTTTCATGTTACTTAATTTAATTTAATGTTGTATAATGGCTTAGGAAGTTATAGGAAAAAAATAGAATTTAAAAAATATATGAAACAAATTTTGTAAAGTAGAAGTTATAGGAAAAAAATATAATTTAGAAAAAATATAAAACAAATTTTGTAAAATAGAAGTTATAGGAAAAAAATTGTGTTAAAAAAATATAAAAAAAAATGTAAATTTTTTTTTCAAAAATAACGGCTAGATGACGTCAGTTAGCTGTTGCATTTGAAATTTGGCCTAGAATTCCTGTCGGAAATAACCGACAGGAATGCTAGAATTTCTGGCCCAGCCCCGAGTTGGCTGGATTGGGCCAGCCAGATGGCCCTTTGACCCTTTCAGATTCTGTGGGGCCCACGAACCCTTTGGCCTAGCCCTCGGTTGGAGACGGTTTTCGGGCTATTTTCGATCCTCTGGCCCTCTAAACCCTTCGGTTGGAGATGGCCTTATTGCCTTATTGGTCAAGTTTATTGGTGCTACATAAAACTGGTACAAGATTATTGGTCAAGTTTGCAACCAATTTCCTGGTTTGATCGGTCAAATGACATCTTACCTAATTACCATATATTTTCGTCGTGCCTTATAGCATATATCTTTTGTCGTGCTTTATGACACATGATATATATTGTTGTCACATTGTTCAGTAGGTTTGATTTGCGGGATTAAAAACTAGTTCAACAGATTTGATCAAACTCTAAATACCTTTATTTATTTATTTTTTTCTTTCTATTCTGTAAAATTATGGTATAGTTTATGGATAAGTCTTCATTAATCGTTATAACAAACACTTGGGTGAGTGTTGTTCGACTCTAACCTTCCTGTTTATAAGGAAGTATAAACTCTCGTCGAATTTTTTGGGATCGCTACAATTTTGAAAATATAGGTAATGCCTCACAACGAAGAGTGTTTTTTGTTTTTTTTGTTTTGTTTGTTTTTTCGGTCGAAAATGAAAATCTTACATGAGAAAAACTTAAAGAAAAGCTGCTAGTAGGCCAAGTAGACAAAGAAGCCCAAGCAAAGCACATGATGACCCAATTAGGTTCCGTTAGTTGACGGAATAGTCTTCGAGCACAACCACTAAGTACCTCACAAATTCACCATTCAGGTCATGCATGACCAGTACCAACAAAACATAAGGGCCATAAAATAATACCACAAATGCAAATAAGTCTCAAATGAAGAACAAATTTAATCCCTACTTTCACAACAACAAAGATGCACAAAGAATACAAATTTACCTCTAAGATACTCAACAAATGAAATAAGCAACCAACACCAATAACCATATCCACCACCCGAGGAACATCAAGAGAAAACTTTTGATGCCAACAAAGCAAGAAGACTAAACACCATCAAAACCATAGAAGGAGGCGGCACAGAGACCCAACCAGCTGCAAATTGATCGGTTTTGCACACCTTCATTTGAGTGAGTGATGACTCGCTCTCGAGGTGGGGAGCAAATACAATGCCCAGAAGAGACTTCTCAATTGATAGCAAACATCTATCAAACAAATGGAGGATTTGTGGACAGAGGAGTGGGAGGGTATAGGAGAGCACTTGTGTCATGCACAAATCTAAGTAGTTGTTAAGGCTAAATTGAATCTAGTGCAGCAAACTGAAAATCTCTAAGAGGTGAGCAGAAAACCAAAAAGATGGAGATGAATCAAAAGAGTTACAACATCATATCCAAAAGAGTTACACGATCACATATTATTCAAAATTAGCAACCTTAGATGGAAACTGAAAAGACCTAGAAAATTATGGTAAATTGAATCAAAATTATATTTTACCATTAATTCGTCTTCAATTTGAATGTCTTATAAAAAAAAACTTCATAATTCTTATCCAGAAAAAAATCAATTGACTCATCCGCTGAAAATGGAAAATTGTTAAATTGGAAAGAAAGTTAGACCTAAATGAAATATAGCAAATCCGGATTATTCCTAATAATCTTAGAATTATATCTAATTTTATGTTCTTTTTGCATGTGTATAAACATAATTTGATAATGCGTGACGCGATAAAATACACTGTAGCCTACTTCGCCGCCCAACCCACTTGATAAGTTAGTACCACAGCTGGTACTCTATAGTGCAATATTATTTTATGCCATAAGTGAAAGCGATTCTAATTTCCCATGTCACTATCCAAAGAAAATCAAAAAATCAATTTCACCAATATTACTAGCAATAATGCATGGATGGTGCTAATCTTCCAGGTGCTTTTCTGTTACACTTTTTACATACTAAACAATTCAATCCTTAGTACCACAAATTTGAAATACCAACTTATTCGATCCCACCAAGAGTTCTTATCCAAATTTATTGTGTTTTACTCTTTTTCCAAATATCTGTATTAGTGTCTAAAGCTGCCTTGGTCAATGGCACATCAAGCTGGTGGATTTGGCCGACTATACAAGTGACCTATCAACGCGCTGTAAGTATTTTTCTTCAACTAGGCACTTTCCTCATCGTGGTTTAATGATCATGCTTCTGAAAGTGAAAACTACTAGCAAAAGCGGCCTAACTTTGAACAGATTTGGTTTTAATTTAAAGCGTGCTTTTATCACACTAACTGAGAGAAATATATACCAGTTTATCAATTCAAGTTTGTCACGATTTTGCTGGCATACTGACGGCTATCCATTTCCCACATGGTGTTTCCAATATTGTTCCTACCTTTAAAATACTCTTTATTGCATAAATTCCAAACTTGGCCTATTTTATTCCTATATAAAGCTAATCTGTGTAGCCAGAGTGACACATAAGTTTCTCCTGTCTATCCTTCCTAAAATTTCTTTTGAGTGTTCATGCATCTGAGATTTTATATCCAATTGACGATACTATATTATCCAGGGAAAATTTCATACACAGTACCCCAATCTTATTGTTTTTTCATGAATGATTCCTAGTGAAGAATAATTGTTATAGAGGAGAGACATAATATTGGTAGTGGTACCTATATATAGATTGTGACGAACACAAACTACAAGCTAGGATACTCAGACGAGCGCATCTATGCCGAAGCATACTACATCCCCGATGGAGGTGGAGGGCAGTGGCGAAAGCTGCGAAACACCGGAAAGGATAAACAAGATTGCTTGTGCTTGTGCTGTGGTAGCCTCCATTATATCCATTATATTTGGCTATGGTATGCTACATTTCACATGTTTCTTTTTAATCTGTTATGTTTGTAGTTCAATACCCCCTTAATTAGATCAATTGGCTTCTAAACAATTTGGTTTTCCCTTATAATTAGATTTTAATTAAACATGAACGCATGATCCAACAATTTATGAATGTGGTAATCATGAAAACCAATTTCTTTCTCAATCTAGATACTGGTGTGATGAGTGGAGCCATGATCTTCATCAAGGAAGACCTCAAAATCAACGATGTACAAGTTGAAGTACTTGCAGGAATACTAAACATTTGTGCTCTAGTGGGATCCCTAGCAGCTGGAAGAACATCTGATTACATCGGTCGGCGTTACACTATTGTTATAGCCTCCATTATTTTCTTAATAGGTGCAGTGCTTATGGGGTATGGTCCAAACTATGCAGTCCTAATGACTGGGAGGTGCACTGCTGGTGTCGGTGTAGGGTTTGCACTAATGATTGCTCCAGTTTACTCTGCAGAAATTTCATCTGCCAAATCAAGAGGCCGTCTAACCGCGCTCCCAGAGCTTTGCATAAGTCTTGGAATCTTACTAGGGTATGTATCAAATTATTTGTTTGGAAAATTCACTTTGAAACTCGGATGGAGATTGATGTTAGGAGTTGCTGGACTTCCTTCAATTGTCTTAGCTTTTGGGATTCTCAAAATGCCCGAGTCCCCAAGATGGTTGGTGATGCAAGGTAGGCTAGCAGAAGCCAAGAAAACTTTGTTACTAGTTTCTAATTCCAAACAAGAAGCCGAGCACCGTTTTCGCGATATCTTGGTTGCTGCTGGAATCAACAAAAATTGCAACGAAGATGTGGTGAAGGTCAGTAACACCACTAGGGGTGAAGGGGTTTGGAAAGAACTATTTTTGAGGCCAACGCCCGCCGTCCGCAGGATTTTAATTGCAGCGATTGGAATCCACTTTTTTGAGCATGCGACAGGGATAGAAGCTGTTGTGTTATATAGTCCAAGAATATTCAAAAAAGCTGGGATCATTGGCAAAGACAAGTTATTGCTTGCCACAGTTGGAGTTGGGCTCACAAAAACTGTGTTTATATGTGTAGCCACACTGTTCCTTGACAAAGCTGGGAGAAGGCGCCTACTGTTGACCAGCACTGGTGGCATGATTATAGCCCTAGCAGGTTTAGGGTTTGGTTTGACCATGGCTGAGCACTCCAAAGAGAAGCTGACTTGGGCTCTAAGCTTCAGTATTGTGGCAATATATGTGTTTGTGGCATTCTTCTCAATTGGGCTGGGGCCCATAACATGGGTTTACAGTACTGAGATTTTTCCCTTGAAGCTTAGGGCACAAGGTACCAGTATTGGGGTGGCTGTGAATAGGCTTATGAATGCAACTGTTTCTATGAGCTTCATTTCAATTTACAAGGCAATTACAATTGGAGGGGCCTTCTTTATGTTTGCAGGCATAGCTGTTTTAGCCTGGATATTTTTCTTTTTCTTCTTGCCAGAGACCAAGGGAAGATCCTTGGAAGAGATGGAATTGGTTTTCAGCAAAACTAGTGATGCTAGTAGGTCTAGAAATGGTACTGTATGAATGGGTTCAAGAAGTAATATGTAGAATATGACTAGTTTGGGGATAAAATTAGTGGAACCTGGAATTTGGAATGTGTGTGTGTCAATACATTATCAAGATCTATAATTGTCGGTTTTTTTTATTACAAGCAATATTATTATTTTAAACTCGACTAAAGCGACGGAGAGAGCTTCAACCCATAACACAATGAATTGAAAAAAAAAGTTCCTATCCACTAGGTCAATCCACCATTTGCCTACAGTTATTCATTAATTAGTATATTTAATGTATTGATTATGTTATGCTTTTACCAATTGCAATGATGTAGTGAAAGAGATTTTATTTATGTTTTATTCAAAAGCTTAATTATGAGGTGATTACAATCTTTGCTTATATAGCAAAAGATTCCAATTCACACTGCTAGATTAAAGGCCAAATGCCGTAATTCACCTTGCTTTAATTTTTGGGATGACAATTCAAACAAAACAAATTAACTACTGTATATAGGAGGGAGATATTATTCGTATGTGTTGAGAGAAATCGTGCATCAAGGAAAAAAAATCTTGCATGTGCTTATAAGTAGTTGAGTTTCCCATTGTATTGTCAATTGGTTTTATGGTGGAACCTCAACTTTCTTCATGGTCTCAGAACATGTTGTTCCATGTGTGAAACCCAACGGCTACACATGCTCCACGTCATCCAATTAGTGTTGTCTATGTGGTTAGCTTGAAAATTTGTCAGACGTGAAAGTGTTGAGAAAAATCCACATCAGAAGAGAATGTATCTTACATTGCTTATAGCCTATAAGTAGTTGTTTACTTTTCATATTTTCAATGAATTTTACGGTGAAGAAATCTCAATTTCCTTGGTTATGTTTGCAGGCATTTTTGTGGTCGCTTGGGCCTTGGGTTTTATTTTTTCTTTCTATTTTTGCATGTCAGGGAAGAGACCAAACGAAGATCTGTTTTTTGGTCAACTAAAATAAAAAACCTTTATTAAACAAACAACACAAACTTACAAATCACTGGCCCACAGACAAAATATACAAACAAAAAAGGACTAGCCCAAAAAACAGAAAAAGCCCAACCAAAGGTTGAGCCCAAACCAGAAAAAACCGAGAAAAACCTAGAACTTTGCTACAGTTGTTTCCACACCAAAAAATCTCGTCCAGCCCGATTCGATGCTTTCGACGAAGCATCCCCGGCCCAATTGAACATCTCTTTAATCGCAACCACAAGCAGGAAAAAAAGTAGCCATGAAGCCAATGAAGATCCACATGCAACGCTGCCAAAGGCACAGAGAGAGAAGGTGATGGTGTTGATGACGCCCGAATCGGTGAGAACATCGAAATTTGACACACCGACTCAATAAATCGCAACGAATCGTGATGAAAAGTGGCTACAAATCAAATTGGAAATGACCCGGAAAAAGGGATGCCAAAGGATTGTAGAGAATAGACTAAAAATGATTGATAGAAAAGGGAAAACACAGTAGAAAAACACAAAGGAAAAAGCATAACAAAAAGAGAAGAAACTGCCACAATCCTTTTCTGTAGAAACACTTGTGATGATGATTCTAAATTTGAAGTTGCAAATGGTGTTGGAATGCAGTAAAAAAAGCAATGGATAGCAATTTACCATTTAAGTTTGGCTTTTTAGCCAAAATAGTATATGAGATTGTTCTATGTCAATCATTGGTCATTTTGTGAATAATCTTAATTTAATTGAAGAAATCACCAGTTCAAAGGGAATAGTTGATTTGACAAAAATATCTTCAATTTAATGAAGATTTTTCACAAAAAAAGATCAAAATGATTGACGGTGAATAATCTCAGGGATTACCTCTATTAATTTTAAATCGCAGGGGTCAATGTGATGAGTTATGCCAATTTCAGGAATCATTTTGGATAAATTTTTTATAATTTGAACAGAAAATTAGGTGAAGCTTTGTATATATGTCAATAATTTCTTGTCACCTCATAATCATTTACTTCTCTTAAAATGAGACGAGAATAGTTTTGTAATTTGAAGGATTTAAAGACACAGATATACAATTGTTCAAGCGGACATGTTAGACTATAGGAATGGTAATTTTCTGACTAGTAAGAATACAATTATTTGTTATTCAATTTAATTTAAGAAATATGGCTTAACTATACACCTAAAATAGAAAGTTAAATCAAATCCATCTAATCTTGCCCACATGACACCTACAAGCAAGGAGAACCTCTGGCAAATTCACATCCACTCCCATCCTCTCACCTTCTCCACTCTCTCCACTTAGTTCCCTCTTTTCCCTCATCAGGTTTGAGGAAGGAGAGCAAGGCGTTTTAATTAAGCCCTTGACTCTAAGTCTCTCTCTTTTTTTCTTCCTTTTCCCTTCTCTCTTTTATGAGATCGTAATACACATGAGGAAGCTTTGTCCAAATATTGATAAAGAAGATGGCCTCGAGACGGTTCTTGAGGTCCCCATACCAGAAGAGATGTTCACGAGTATGGGAAGCAACGTGCATTTGCGATGGCAGAACATGTTAACGTGGA
This sequence comes from Malus fusca, assembly GCA_035220775.1. Lineage (NCBI taxonomy): Eukaryota > Viridiplantae > Streptophyta > Magnoliopsida > Rosales > Rosaceae > Malus > Malus fusca. The sequence goes on along the minus strand of CM069073.1, from coordinate 19,776,524 downwards.
TGAAGGCTCAAACTTCCGACAAATGGTCTGCGCCGGTCATCGCCGGACGCTTAAACGAGCTGCGGTTCTTGCTTTACCTTGTTGGCTCTCCTCTCATCCCTCTTCAAGTTCAATTGGGACATTCCGTCCATCGTCCAGTTAGAGATTCTTCCATCGTAAGAATCATCGATCCTTTTCATAGTTATTAATTTCTTATACTTCGTTACGGATTTCTATTGTTGTTGCTGAAAATGCATGGTTATAAGGCATCCACCATCTTTACTTATTACATTAATATTATTGGCAAAATCTCTAACTAATACCAATTGAGACAATTCATTCGAATGAATACCTAAAGAGAATATACGTATTGTAAATAAATAAAGAAAGAATCAACATTCAAATACATCGTGCAATAGTTCCAACACAATAATGAGAATCTGAAGATCACTTCCTATATTAATCACAATAATTCTACTCAATATGTTACAGCAAGCTTCCACAGCCAAATACATCGTGCAACAGTACACAGCAGCAACCGGAGGGCAACCAGCACTGAACTCGGTGACCAGCATGTGTGTGACCGGCGAGGTAAAGATCAGTGCATCGGATTTTCACCAAGGGGACGTGAGCGTTGAGGTGAAAAGGAGCTCAGCCGAGAGGGGTGGTTTCGTGCTGTGGCAAAAGGATCCGGACTTGTGGTGCTTAGAGCTTGTTGTGTCTGGCTGCAAGGTTATCTGTGGAAGCAATGGCAAGCTTTCATGGAGGCATTCCTCTAACCAACAAACAGCCGTCTCTCAAGGCCCACCTAGACCATTGCGCCGTTTTCTACAGGTACATATACATATATTCTTCAACATATTCTGATTTCTTGTAGGAACGAGAACGAAACTTTTTGCACCACATTTACGGAAATTCGTCTCAAACAGACATGCCACTCGCGTATGTGAATCCGCCACAGAATCTCAATTAATGTGCATAAAACTATTCCACTTGAATCGGTACCTCAAAATTTGTATTATATAAGCAAATGGAATTAGCCTAGTGACGTGGTATAAGCAGGCTATCTAGGTTTAGGATTCAAAATTCTATAATGTAACAAAACAAAATCTATACTAAATAGATCCACATACCTGATAGAATTAATTTGTCAATACAAGTGGGATCCCATTGACAGATGTAGTGTGTGAGTAAATGTGTGAAGATTTTCTTCTTAAATATTTGTTTTTGCTACATTTCTTAAAAACAGTTCAGTAGCGTAACTAATTTCATGGAATTGAGAACTGATTTGACGTGAACATATGCAGGGTTTAGACCCAAGGGCCACGGCCAATCTATTCGCAGATGCAATGTGCATCGGTGAGAAGATCATCCACGACGACGATTGCTTCATCCTCAAGCTAGAAACAAGTCCAGCAATTCGTGAGGCACAGAGTGGTCCAAACTATGAGATAATTCACCACACAATATGGGGATATTTTAGCCAGCGATCGGGTCTACTGGTGAAATTTGAGGACTCAAGGCTACTTAGCATGAAAAACAAAGGGGACGACACGGATGTGTTTTGGGAGACGAGCACCGAGTCGGTGATACAAGATTACAAGTACGTCGACGGCATCAACATTGCTCATAGTGGGAGGACTAGGGTTAAGGTGTTCAGATATGGTGAGCAATCTGCCAACCACAAGAGGGAGATGGAGGAAACGTGGAAGATTGATGAGGTGGATTTTAATATATGGGGTTTGACAATGGAGAGCTTTATGCCACCTGCTGAAATGAAGCAAGGATAGTCGATTTGATATGAGAAATTTTGTTTCTGTTTTTAATTTACAAAGAGATAGCTGAAAGAAAATTAAAAAATGTGTAAATACTAGTGAGCGTGGAAGTGATACACGTATGGCAAGTGATGAAAATATTTTGTAAAAACAATTTTGTTAAGCTGCATAATTGAATTGAAATTTTTTTGTACGTTAATTGGCTTTGCATATAAAAGGGTGTGGTTATAATTTCCTGTAGTATTGAATGCTTCAAATTTATAGCCGTAAAATATCTATTTTGCAATAGTGTTCTTTTTCTTGTTTTTAGGAACAAATGATATTACCTATATTGAAGGAAAATGATCAACTTAGCTTGACAATGAGTTAGTAATAATGCAGTTCAAATTCTCTTTTAGTGAGAATCAAACCTAAAGCCTCTCACTTACAAGTGAAGATGAATGCCATTAAACCATAATACTAAGTGACACTTGCAATAACTTTAAATCTCAATGTTTAAGAGCTCGTTTGAAAGTGCTTTTAAAATAGCTGAAAGTTTTTTTTTTGTGAAAATGTTTTTGAGACCAATATTTAGTAAAAATGTAAGTGAAACTTAGAAAAACACTTGAAGTGCTTTTAGAATAAAAAAAACATTTTCTTCAAAAACGTGCCCTAAATCTGATTGTTCATTTTGTGATCATTTAATGGTTGCATTGTAAAAAGATTGATATAGTTAGTGAGCATTTTGTGTAATTTTCTATATTTTTAATGAAAATTTTATTTTCTGACCAAAGAAATAAAAAAGAAAAGTGGTTGGTCTCATAAATTCCGCTAGCTTATTCTTTAAAGCCTGTATAAAACTCCCAAAGCTACATACGGTTTAGAAGCTTCTTAAAGTTTAGCGCCTCAAGAAAATCCTCATCATCATCATATCTTGGTCTTTAAACCTAGCCGCTCCTGCTTTTCTCTCTCGCAAGACCCTTCCCCCCCCTTTTCCCAGCCTTTGCCGCCGACTCCTCCCTCCGGTTGGAGTCGGCCGGCTTCCCCTTGCTGCTACCCCTTTTCTTCTCCTCTCTAGCCCGATACCCTCGCCCTCAGGTCATCCTCCTTCCCCCTCCATCTTTTTCTCTCCTGCTGCAACCCATCCGGTTTCCCTCACCCTCTAGTCCTTCCTCTTCCCTTGTCTCGCTTTCCCTCCTCTGTTTTTTCTCCTTCGGTGCTGTTTTTCTGTTTTCACTTTGGCTTTCTTTGAGCTTGTCTCAGATCGGAACATGTAGACACCTCTCCTGCTCCGATGTTTCCTTCCGTCGTGAGTCCACAACTACCAACCATTGCTCCTCAACCCCGGGTGCTTCTCCTCGGTGACATGCTTGGGTTTTGGGTGACTGTTAAAGTGCTTTGTGCACTATTTGGTAAGATTATGGGAGCGCTGCTCACAGCGTGGGTGGCTCGCTCACCCCCATTTTCCGTTGATCCGGTTGCTGCTTTTGGTTCGATTTTTGGTGGTGGTGGCTTTCCGATGGAGGCGCGCCAGATTTGGTGGTGGATGCTGGTTTCCTCTTTCTTTTTAGGGTTTCTGTTACTTTTTTGCTATGCCTTTTGGGTTTTGTGCTGTATTCACTCTTTCCCGCTGGGTTTGTATTTCGGTTGTGAGATGCCTTTTGGGCTATATTTTCCTTGTATTAGTCTCTTTGTTTAATGGAAAAGTATTGCAGTTTGTCCAACAAAAAAAAAAAAGTTTAGCGCCTCAAAATTCAGAGAGTTTAGTTATTCAACCATTAACGCTTTCACTACCAGCCATGCAAATGGAGGAGGAAGATCTTCATTGTAGGGTCCCATTATTAACTGTGCTGGGAGAAATTTTGGGCCCCGACAACCTTACAAGACTCCTGATATGTCATGCTAATCTTGACTTACTCTTTGATCTCACTTTTCTCACACACCAACTACAATTCAGGGGAGGCAGATTGTTTGCCCTCATGTTAGGGTGCCCTTCTCATCCCCTCTTATTTATGCGGTTATGGTTAAATCACGTCAACATTTTATATTCTTATTGTTTTTTGTCTTATTATCTCTATAAAAAAATTAATATAAATTGTTGACGTGACTTAACCGTGACCGCATAAAATAAGAGGGGATGAAAAGGGCACCCAAACAGGAGGGCATACAATCTGCGTGCCATGTCAAAGACCATCTCTTGTGCTAGAGGCCTTCTTCAAAGTTTATTAATTGAATCAAGATCATAGAGAAGCAATGGGACACTATATCGTACGAGTTCTCCAACTTGATATGTGACTTGTTTTTAGAGGATAAAAATTAGTTTGTAATTATAGTATGGGACGCTCTTTTTTTCAATCTAGTTGAAATCACTTTTAAATTTTTATCGATGTCCGAATAAAATGCAAGTCCATCGTTTGTTGTATTTATCCATTGTCACAGTATTAAGGGGGCGTTTGTTTGCCCTCACTAAGTAGGACTGGACTGGACTGGACTAGCTGTTAGTCCAATACTGTGTTTGTTCCATGCTGGGACTAACATTAATAAGACTAAAGGGGACTAGCATGGACAAAACCCTTCACTAAGAGGTCTTAGCGAGACCCCCCAATAACCATGGGACTAGCTAAGATTATCATCTCTCGTCCTCGTCATGCTCAACAACCACTCCCGATAGACTCCTCGTCATCTCCGGTCACCTAGATCATAATAAAATATTAATAATTTATATATTAAATAATATAATATTAGCATTTGTTAGTATCCAGCTTCTTAGTCCAACACTGCACCAAACGCTTCACTAAGTTAGTCCAGCTTAGTCTAGTCTAAGCCAGTCCAACTTAGTCCTTAAAGCTAGTCTAGTCTGAGATAGTCCGGCGCAACAAACACCCCCTTAGTGTATAGGATCCTTAAAAAAAAAATAAAAAAAAAGGAATAAAATAAAAACTATTCAATTAATACCACATGAAATACGACTTCCTGTTAACCAAATTTTAGAGGGCAGCTTTGTATCTAGAGTTTGAGGATGTGAATTTACACAATATCTACCATCAACATAGATGGTTGATCTGTTGTATAAACTCGAATTTTTATCAAGTTAGTCATATGTTTTATTTTTGTTTCATCCATTAAGGTTAGTCTGAAACATTAAAAAAATAATAAATAAATAAAATAAGTAAAAAAACTTATTTTTAGTTATGACACATATATTATCCACCAAATCTCACTTTATTTTTTATATATTTATATTGACTCACTTAACCACGTGCACTTTTTTTGTGTGTTTCACTTTACCTCCTATACTCTATATTGTCTTACTTTAACATCTGCATTTTTCCTTAAATTCCCATTTACATTATTCCGTCAAATAAGTTTAAAGAGTTGTTAATTGTACTAACATGGCATAGAAAATTTAGTCTTTTCAAATACGTTGGTTGTCTAGAATGTTAGGTGGATTAAACTCAAACTAGGTCTTAATTATTCAGATTAAGAGAAAATATAAGAGAATGTTGAATTTCAAGATTCGTGAATTAAATTATTGTTTTTGGACCTTTTTACAAAGATTCGAAGAGTTCTATCATCAGAATCTCTACTTCTATTGCTATCCTTTTTTTTTTCTTTTTTTTTTTAATCTGGAGAAATCAAACCTATTTCAATTTACCCCACATCCTTACACTCCAGGATCTTACCAACATAGTTGAAAAGACTAAATTGTTCATGCCACTGCTAGCACAATTGATGGCTATTTTTAACTTATTTGATGAAATCGGGTAAATAAGACATTGAGGAAGAGTGCAAGTAAGACCATACATAATGTAGGGGTAAAGTGGACACGAAGAAAAGTGTAGGTCATAAAGTAAGTCAATATGTAGTGTAGAAGCTAAAATGAGATTTGGTAAAGAGCAAGTACGACAACAACAACAACAACAAAACCTTATCCACTAAGTGGGGTCGACTGTATGAATCCTACAACGCTATTGTGCTCGGTTATGCGCCAAGTCTTCTGTAAGGTCTAAATACTCCATGTATTTTCTTAATGTCTATTTCCAAGTCTTCCTACGTTTTCCTTTAACCTTATTGCCATGAGCCTCTATCTCATAATCACATTTCCTAACCAGAATATTTGTAGGTCCTTCGCTCACATGTCCAGACCATATTTTCGACCCTCAAAATAGTACAAGCCGGAAAACAGACCACGAAAGCCCAATAAAAGTCAAAGGCCAAAGAAGAATGGGAAGCCCAAGGCCTAGTAGAATCAAAATGAGGCATGTCCGAGTGCTATAACCAACCACCTGCTCCTAAAGTTTTGTGCCATTAAGTTGTCGGTCTCCCCACGTGTCCTTGGTGGTGAGAAAGTACTTTATGTCGTTCGCCATTAAGTTGTCGGTCTCCCCACGTGTCCTTGGTGGTGAGAAAGTACTTTATGTCGTTTGACGAACGACATAAAGTACTTTCTCACCACCAAGGACACGTGGGGAGACCGACAACTTAATGGCACAAAACTTTAGGAGCAGGCCTACTCAGACACCAGTCAAGCCACATGTCAACCACCAAATAAAAGCAGGAGTCCAGGATGGGACGTAAAGGCAATCAGACCATTGCTCGGGAATGGCATCGTTGACTTATCAAGGCCAAGCAGGTTGCTCGCCACACATTGAGCTAGAAGGACCTGTAATTTCGACTGAGTAAATGTCACTTCATCAGCGAATATCGACTAATAGTGAAAAATGTTATTAGCAAGCAAGCCTATTTCAGTGGCTCATTAGATGCCAGAAAAGTAAAGGTAGGTGAGCCCAAGGTTTTTTGGGTTCACTGTATATAAAGGGGTGTGAAACTCTTGTAATGGGGTCGGATAACTAAGGGGGGTGTATTCAATTGGGATTTTGATGGATTTTAATTCTTTTAATGAATCTAGGGGTATTCAATCAGGATTTTAAGTGATTTTCTGAAATTGAAGGTGTATTCAATTAGAATTTTAAGATAGTTTATTAAAATCCTTAGAAATCCGGGTGTATTCAATTATGATTTTAAAGAAGTTTATAACATTCCAGGTGTATTCAATTAGAAATTGATTTTAAAAAATTTGAGAAAGTTGAGGAATTAGAGGGAATTGGAGAGATTTCGTAGTGTATTTTAAGCATCCATAAATCTCACCTCTCCCCATGAGATTTTGAGGGAATTGAATCAAAATTTTATATGGAATCTCTACAGATCAATTAAACTCCATAAAAATCCATGAATTTATAAATCGATTAAAGTCTCTCAAATTCTCAATTGAATACACCCCCTAAAAGAAGAGAGTTATTGTCTTTACCCTAGCACTACTTGTGTAATCTTTGAAATCAATATATTATGAGCAATTAAATGGATGTAGCCCATTTTTAAGGGTGAGTTCATTATGGCTTCGATTCCACACCCACCAATGACTAATTATTTTAGTTTGTTAACCTATAAGTTTTGAGCGTTAACACACGTTAATTAACTGATTTTCTCTCATCTTATCTTAAATGAGCCATTCATAATTTCTCTAAGATATCTTCGTGTTTAATCCTGTCATTTGTTGTGTACCTAATTATCCAATAAAACATTTTCATTTTGGCTATACTTATTTTTTACCTGTATTAATGTATGATCATTCAATATTCCTTGCTATAAAGCATCCTATAAAAAATTTCTTTGAACGTTATTGACAACGATTTCACAACACACGTGTTATAACTGAAAAATAAGTCGAATAAAAATTTTAAAAATGAAGCGGCCAGAACTTTCCATCGAATATATTCTTATATTCCTGAATCAAATCCGTTACTTTTGAGGCAAACGAAACGCCTTCGTGGTCCTCCCTGGTTGGCCACCGTAGGGCGCAGCACCACGCCGACAGGTGTCCCCAAGAAAACCGCCATAAGTTACCCCATTTGGAAAAAAAATGTGGGGATCACGGCCATTCCAGAGTTTCTGCATAAGGAAAAGGTAACCAACAGCTGCCACGTACTCGAATTTCTGCGGTGTATTACTGGCCACGTAACGTTACGTGGTGATCTTGCTCATCCGTGCATTGGCTCACTAGAGTCAACCAGTCAATGAGTCACGACCGACCAAATAAAAATGCAGAGTTCTTATAAACACTTCCTCTCACAATACTTCGTTTTCTTCATCAGATATCAATCGCTACGCTTATCTGTTTCTGTCTCCCAGCTCCCAGAAAGCAAAAGAAAATTTCTGTTTCTCTCTCTATATCTTTCTGTCTCGTGTCTCTCACTATTAAGAAAATGGAGGCTGCACCAATTCGGATTGATAGGAAACCATCCATAGAAACCGAGCCAAGAACGTTGGGAATGGAACAAATTGAATTTGCAAGGGTACTTATATTAATTCTTTTCTGGGTTTTTGAGACATGCATATATGCTCCTCCTTGGCAAGAACAGTTCATTTCGTGATGGCAAAAACGGGACGATTTACTATTTACCGTATAAGACTCTTGTATTAAGCAGAAGGAAGAGAGTAGAGTACACGAGGTTTTATATGGCGAATACAAGATCATTTCTTTACCCCTTTTTGCTACAGTATATGGAATGAAAATTGGAATTATGAGTTTGAATTTTTTTTTAAATTATCTTACTTTTTATGGGTTTGTAATTAATAAGTGTGGTGATATCGTGCAGGAGGCAGCTAAGTATGTGGTGAATACAAAGAATATGGAAGAAGCAATGCGCATTTTCACAGAGGTTTGTTGTGGTTGAAAAAACCCTTTCAATAATTTTTTGAATAAATATTTTGTAACAATATTAGAGACCAAGATTTAAATTAACTAAATTATTATTAATTTTGCAGGGTTTGGAGCCAGTGGTTAGTTCGATCCAGCAAAGTGGTGATGAAGTGATGATGGCTTCAGTTGAGGAGCCCGAGTACTCGGAACATTATTACAGAAGACAACGAGGACCCTGGGAGATTGTCTCAGCACCTTTTTAGCTGGTGATTAAATACTTTTGTAATTTAATTACTGCAGGTGTTTTGAATGTAAAATATTGTACAGGATATGGATTGCTTGTTTTTGTTTTTCCTTCAGTCGGTCTTTTTGTAACTTGTTCTTCTTACGATGCCGAAAAAGTTTTGAATTGATTGAGATTTTCCTAAGTATAGCAAACTTGGACTTTTTCTTCTTCAGATTGTTTTTCTTTTCTTTTTAAAAGGGGACCAACAGTTGACATCGCCACCACAGTTCACTCTTCCGGAGGCCAAAAAAGTTCATAGGGCATTTCAACTTCCTCCTGGTCATTATCGTGTGATTTACAAACGTCAGGAATATAACTGAGGACGTGTCATGTGAAACAAGAGTCTAGAATTCATCTTCAACCATTGATCACCGTGGTAATTTCTTGTAGACTGTTCGTTTATTCTTTTCCGGCTCGTGCATGATAGTGGATAGACTTTTCAATGTTCTAAGAAAGTATAATAATATAATTGATTAAAAACTTAAAAAAATATATATAACCAATTATATCATGACATTTAGTGTTTCGTGCTGTATTCTCGGATACCCTAAAAAATTTCTCGTGACAGTAATCCCCAACTAATTAATACTGATTCTAATCTAACAACTAGTGACAGTGACCCCACTAATACTGATTCTAATCTAACAACCAATACACTTAGTAGGGATGAGATATTCCATGAAAGGTTTATTCTCTTTCATAAATTCAATTATTCAACTGAAGTATTTACTGCGATCAGGTTTAACATGATGACTATCTTAGTAGGTGCATGTGGAATGTCCTCTTTTATTTTGGATTTTAGGGATTTGATTTGCGTATCTTAACTTAGAGCTGCAGAGTTTTTTTAATCTCATTTTCCAATTCGAGTTGAAAGAAGGATCGTCCTGATATCATGTTAATGTTTCAAAGACTTTGAAAATTCACTACTAATTATATTGATATTGTCATTAATTTATTTATTTTGAACTTCAAAATTTAGTTCGAGTGTTTTAAGTCAGGATGTAGATTTTTAGTTCATTGTCACATTTCGGCTCAATCGAACCCAGAGGATCACTTGCTTTAATACTATGTCAAAGTTTTAGATACTCTAGTGGCCAACTAATTAATATAAATATTTTTCTTAGCTTAACCACCTATGAAATTAGATGCAAGTAGAGATTTTATACGATTAGTAATGGAACCTCAATATGATTTTTTGTGATGTCTAACGTTTATGGGCTTCATATTTGATTTTTTGTTTCGGGTTTTGTTGTGATTTAGGCCTCATCTCTTTCGCAATTTTTTTAACAAATTATATTATCTACACTAAAAGGAGAAAAGGTAATGGACTTAGCCTCACATTAGTAGCCCATTAATGTGGTTCAAATTCACCTTTGGTGAAAATCGAACCTAAGACCTTTCACTTCTCACTTCCAAGTGAAGATGAATACAACTAGACCCTAATACTAGGGGTGTAGTCAATTTGGATTTCATAGGATTTTAAAAGACTTTTTTAAGTGACAAATTTCAAAGGATTGTAGAATCCTTACAACTTTCAAATGGATTTTTAAGGATTCTAATGGATTTTGATTAAAGATTTAAAAGAATTCTTATGGACTTTGATTAAGGATTTGACTGGATTTTGAGAGACTCTCTTGCCATTTTAAAATTTATTTTTAAATAAAAAATAAGATTAAACTTGAAAGTAAATGAAGAATTGTGCCCAGTTCTCCCAAGTAACCCCTATCCTCCATGTCCATGGTCCTCCACGGCAGAAACCTTCCACCATAATCATTCATTCATGAAAGCGCTTCCGGCTTTTGACTTTTTCTAAAAGGTGATTCCTTTTATTCGAGAGAGAGAGGAATGGATGATGCAAATGTAGGAAAAATGAAGGAGTCCATTAGCAAATGTGAGAGAGAAGAATGGATGCTGCAAAGGTAGGAAAAATGAAGGAGTCCATCAACAAATGCAACTCAAACCCTTCAATTATCCACACCCCTTCTCTCGCCTTCTTCAAGTCCTATCTTCAAAGGTATGATCAACTTTGCTATCTTTGTATACGATCGTATATATACAATGGTATATTGATTGTATATTGAGAGGATGGGGTGGGTGGCTGAGATGTCAGAAGGAAGGAAGGAAGGAAGGATGGGTTTCTTGGAGAAAATAAAGAGTGAGAAAGAAAGCTCGAGTTGCAGTGTGAGGAGAGAGAAAAAGAAAGTGGGGTTGAAAATAAATCCTAGGGTTGGAGGTAGGATTTTGTTATGCTCACCATTCATTCTCAAATCCTATAAAATCTCTTATTGAAGGAAATCCTTCAAAATCTATTATTTTTTTTAATACCTATAGATTTGTATGGACTCTATAAAAATCTTTTAAAATCCTAGTTGACTACACAAGGATTCTAAAGTCTTTCGAAATCCTTTAATTGACTACCTCTATATTTGAACAGACTCTTTTAAAATCTTGTAAAATCCTAATTGACTATACCAAGATTCTAAAGTCTTTTAAAATCCTTTAAAATCCTTATTTGACTACACCCCCTAATGACATCTCATCCGCAATATTGAAAATGAAAATAATATACAGTGATTCTCCAGAACATGTTTTTCACAAATAAATGGTTAAGATTTAACTAAAGGAGATTTAGTTAAATCTCAACCACCTATTATTCTCAAATCATGCTTAGAAGAGAACAACTCGAACAATATATTTCTATATATCTCAAATTAGTTGATAGTTGTAGCTTCCTTTCTATTTAAGAGCATCTCTAGTCGAGTCCCTAAATATGGACAACCACCGTATAAAATGGGTATAAAACAAATATAAGGACAAAATGAATCTCCAATGGATCAAAAAGTGAGTTCTTAATGTATAGAGACTCATCGGATACATAGTGTATGTCCTCACACAAAGGGACTGTACATGGACAACCTTGAGTGGAAAACGAAGCCCACAATCTTGATTGTAGCTTTTAATGCTTTTAATTAATTGAAAAATGGTTAACATAAACAAAAAAATGTGCACCTTGAGTGGAAAACCGTACCCACGATATTGATTGAAGAATTTTCTTTTAATGTTTTTAATTTTAATGCTTTTAATTAATTAAAAAAAGGTTAACATAAGCAAAAAATGTGCACCGAATCAAATTATCACGTAAAACCATAAAAACTTCAAATTTAAGGATTCTACTATAAAAACTCTATCATTGGAGGCAATATTCCTTTAGGGATACAAAGATTCCCTTTAAATCTTTAAATGAGTACTAAAAAATGATGGTAGGAGTCCTTAAATAAGGACTTCCATTAGAGATGCTCTGACTAACCATCATGCACGCACTCTTGCACTGAAAGGCCCTTTATGTTTTTGAAACCACGTACGTCCTTTGGAAGCTTTATTATCCTCTCTAAGGACGGGTGCTATATATCATTTTCTACTATTGATTATAACTCCACCTTCATAAATCAAATTTCTTTCTTTTCCTTTTTTTTTGTCGGCGCCAATAGGTCACAATAATTACACAATTTACACAAGTTCCTCAAAATATTAGCACAATCGGATTTCAACTCAAGGTTTGCCTTAGGATTAGACTTAGAAACAAAATACTAAGAGACGATTTATCTTAATAATGTGTTCGACAACGTTGAATAAGAAGTTACCTTGCAATATGCAAATTCTTATGCAATAATACATTGATAAATGGGGGTGCACTGGCAGTATATTTTTAAATAAAATAAAAATCACGATATATATACACCATTACATTTAACATAGACTAAGAATTAAAAAAAAATATTACTCTCTGTTTTGATGGATTACAAAAGCGAGCATCTTTTAGTATGTATTATTGTATGATTCTGTTATGAGGGTCAAATTTATCAATCTTTGGAAGACACTTCAAAAGACAATTGGCAAGGCAGCAACATTGCTGCCAACATTATCTTTGTGCAATCACATCTTATCGGTAGACACTTCAAAATAATAGTCTGATCTCCACTAACCAGTAATACCTTTGTTGAAAGCAACTTGTCATGCATCTGTATAATATACACAACCAAAATTTTGTCCGCAAGAAAAAGGAAACTTCATGTTGCTTATTCTCTTTTCTAATTTTGGTAGATAAAACAGCACTAGAATCAAACCGCATGTAAGCAACACGTAATCAATTATAACATGTTATCAAACGTAAATTATATTCTATTGCAGCCTACCTTCAATTACCCAACCCATTAACCTATGTAATAAAACAAGCGGACCTGCATGTCCCATATCATGCATTTTACCACCGCAGCGATGGTCCGAATGCTCTATTATACAAACCAACCCCGTAACTCAATCATCCCAAGTACCCCTTTTGTTAGTCATTGTCATGACCCAAAAATGTAACGTGATAGCGCCGCGAATCTTAAAAACGCATGAGAGTTGCATGCTTCGTCTCAGAACAGGACAATTCTCTTGTATCTTTAACATACGCAAGGCCTTGAAGGAAATTTTGTGAAAAACATGTTCATTTGAGCAACATCAATAGCATGCAATTAACAAATTAAAGGCGGAATCATGCTTACATGCACTCAAAACAAAACATCAACCATGAAATTCAAAGCCTAGTAGATTGGTGAACCTTGATTCAACTTAAATCAACATTTGTTAGTTGAGAAATATTTACCTTTGTAGATTCCTCTTTGCATATGCAAAGGATAATCACCCAAGAGATAGGGCCTTCATTCCTTGCTTCTTAGCTCCATGGATTTGGTTGAAAGAATTGGATTCTCCAAGTTCCCAAAATAGAGAACCTCTAAAGATTCTACACCAAGGTTAGATTGAAGAAGAAATGAGTGACCTTGGAGTAGTAGGATTGCTAGATTCACCCTCCAAGGTGGTTGGCCTCTTAGAGAGAAAATGAAGAAACAAGTTCTCACCAATTTTCTCTAAAACAAACCCTTATGAATTTTAGGCTATAAAGTTCTTTATATAGTCACTTCTTTAAATGACCTAAAGAACCAAAAAACCCTAATTCTACACAAAATGGATATGGGCTTTTTGGCCTTTGTGAATCTTTATTCATTAAGTTGTCATACAACTTAAGTCAATGGGCTTTGACGTTCGAAGCCCATTGGGCCTTAAGGTCCAAAACTATCCCGAGATCTTTAACGAACTTATTAGTTTGATTAATTAACATATTAATTAATCCTTACCATAAATAATTAAACCATTTAATTATTCTTACTCATCTCCATTGTTTCTTCAATCTCCACCTTACACGGTGTACGATCCATTAGGTTCCTTTTAACGAGGCAGTGAGCGATTAAAACCATTTTACATCGATTGTGAATTGAAACTTACTTTCAAGTCTCCCTTTAGTGATTATACACGTTTAGGGCTTCCACAAACCATGAGTGACACCTAGCAGCATATCATGGTTACCCAAGCTAATCAGAAGAGGTAGAGAACCTATTCAGTTAAGGATTACAAATGCAATACGGTCCTTCTCTAATCTAATACTCTTGACCACATTGTTTGGTTTGATAGTTTATTTATTCATGTCTACTATCCAATGTGATTCGTTTGCTTATATGATTACCTTGAATGTGATTTGGAACGCATTCCCTAATCTCATTCATACTCTGGCCAGAGATTTTAATCATATCATAGAGTATTCTCCCTCAAATCATTTGAAGGTTAGAGATCCCTTGTTGCACATTCACTTGTCTCCATAACTAAGTGGCTTAACCCCAATGATGTCGTGGACACCCCGATGGGGTGACTTTGACATAATCAAAGATCAAGGACTTAACCACAAGACAACTGTGATGCCTCAGGTCAAAGGACTAATTTGCATTATCTCAACCATGAGTTCTCATGTGACATGAGTATGAGAACTCCTCGTTGATCGTGTTCAGTGGACTCATTCTCTATTGAGCACCTACGTACTTGTCTTGATGTCACACACACCAATGACTCGAGACTAGTCACTCTCCCTGAGAGAAGACATAGCACGTACTGATCTTAACGGACTGTCAATGCCCAATTGGCAATCCTATGATCAGGAACGTTTAGGATGTGTCTACGAAAGAATGGTCTCATTAATCTAACTTCATTAGATTGCATTCTCCCAATCACATTTTCCTTGGACTTTATCGTTTAAGCATATAACATTTATATGAGACTGCTCAAACAATAATGTTTGCCCTTTATATGTAAACTAGATTAGTTTAACATGTGAAATGTCCGTAAAGTATCATCATATGATTGGCTTTAGGGCACATTTCCAACAGGCCTCTAATACTATCATGGTGTGTTTGTTTCCCTTCGTTAAGTCTCACTAGACTAGACTGGACTAAAAGTCAGTCTAGTCTTGTGTTTGTTACAGGGAGGGATTACCTTTAATGGTATTAAGTGGGACTCGTCCCGACTAACACCTTCGTTAGAAGGTCTTAGCGAGACCCCCCAAATACGAGAGGACTGCTAAGCCCCTTCTCGCTTCGCTCGTCTGCTTCGTTTCGTCTTCTTCATATGCTTCGTTTGTTTTTGTCTTCTCTTTGCACCGACAGCCCCACCCACCCCACTCCTCTTCTCCGACAGCTGTTCAATTCACCTCTAGTCTGCTTCTCTCCTCTTTGCACCGACATCCCCACCACCCTACTCTTCTTCGTCGTCACGCAAATTGCAAATTCGTCTTGAAGCGAGAGAGGAGAGATTCGTCTTGCAAATTGGGATTCGTCTTGCAGCAAGAGAGGGGAGATTCGTCTTGTAGTCTTTGGGTATTCTTTCTGATTCATCTTTGGGGATTCCTTTTTTTTTTTTTTTTTTTTTTTTTTTTTGAACAAATGCTTTGTCTGTTTGATTGCTGGTGTTCTGCCATTTGATTACTGGTGTTCTGCCATTGATCTTTGGATGTTTGATTTTTTGGTGCCTATATTTCTTATTTTACTTTTTGGTAGATCTTTGGAATCGTCTGAGTTGGTATTTAAACTTGATTATATTTGATAAAGTTTATACATGGTTTATTACATATTTTCTTGATTAATTTTGAAATGTTAATTGAGGGTTATTTGAAATAAGTGTCGTCTGGGTTTTATGAAATAAGTATGATCAAAATATAGTATCTAAATTTAATAGTTATCCTGCTCCTTAGTCCGACACTGCATCAAACGCTTCATTAAATCAGTCCAGCTTAGTCTAGTCTAAGCCAGTCCAGCTTAGTCCCTGAAGTTAGTCCAGTCCGAGATAGTCCGGTGCAACAAACGCACCCTTAACAAAATAAATATAAGAGTTCAAGCAAAAACCATAACATTCAAAACTATTTCAAAAGCAACCTTTATACAAAAGAAACCCCAGAAATATATATTTATTTATATGGAGGTTGTAAAGGTTTAGGAAAAAAAATGAGGCAAAAGGAATGGAGAGCACGTGAGTTCAAGAGGATTCTTTTATCTTCTTGTTTTCGGTGCACTGTTTCCAAAAGGCCAGAAAGGAAGAAAAAATAGCCATGGTTCTTCTTTAGGTATCAAAAGAGGAAAATTCATAGGTTAATCTCTAGACATCCGATTTGCAATCTGTTTTTGCCTCTATGATCACAACGTCAAGCTCTACAAACAAAGGTAAGAATTTAGAGCTCATTTGCAAATTTGAAATTTTTATTAATTGGAGATTTCATGTTAATAAGTTTAAAAATTCACATTTGAAGTGCTGCATGGTTGAATTGAGAGTTTTGAAAGTCTCAATAGGTAAAATTTTAGTGATTTTGAGTTATTGGATTCAATTGTGCATTGGTTGTTAGATGACATTGGGTATATGGCTAAAGCCATGAATGGATTTTATGGAAAATGCTAATTAAGCTGGGATTCAATATGAATAAATATTAGATTTGGTTATTTTGGGACATACATGCACTATGTTAGATGGAATTGTGAAGTATTAGTATGTGTTGGTGCATGTGAAGTGTGTAATGATATGTTTTTTTTGTTTTTTTTGCATGTTAGGAAAAAGAGTTTTGATTTCTCTAGCATGTGATTTATGTTATTCTATATTGTACTGACTACCTGAGAGTGAGGGGGACTGTGACTACCTTGGGCTTCGATCCCCTAAACTTGTGAAGAGTCCTATACAAATGGACTCGTACCATTAACCGTAAGGGGAGGGTACTTGTGTCTATGTGGTATAGGTTGTAAGTGGACACTTTCACTACCCTATCTTCTGTTGGTATTATTTGAGAATATTTTTTTTAGGTATGGGTAGTTGGCCGCGTTTTCGATTGTCAGGACAAAAAGAATCTAGGGATCCTGCTATAGTTAACTTGCATGAGCATGAAATAAGTTTTAACTCAAGCCAAGGGTTTTTTGTGTGCAAATTGTTTCTTTTATACGTAGTACAAAGGTATATCTAGTTTCAAACCCAGCTAGGGTGCCTCCCGAGGAGGTGCAAATGATTGTATGTGATGCTCACCCCTACATTTTCAGGTGCTGTGCGAGATTTAATGGAAGAGTTGGACTAAGGTGTGCGGTTGTAGCTTGTTAACCTCAAAGCTTTCGAGTCAGAAAATCAGCTTTTGAAATGTAAATATTGATTTTCTGGTTTCAGTGGAAAATGTTTATGTGTAGCCTCTTTTGCTTATGTATATATTTATCTAAAACTTATGACTTTCCTGGCTGTTGTAAACTAAATTTATAGGATTTCTTTTGTAAAAAGGTTGCTTATGAAATAGTTCTGAATGCTATGGCTTTTGCTTGAACTCTGATATTTATTTTGTTAATAGTATTAGAGGCCTTGCATATCTTAAAGATAAAAGAGAATTGTCGTGTTCTGAGACGGAGCATGCAACTCTCATGCGTTTTTAAGATTCGCGGCGTCTTAAAGATACAAGAGAATTGTCATGTTTTGAGACAGAGCATGCAACTCTCGTGGGTTTTTAAGATTTGCGGCGCTGTCATGTTACATTTTTAGGTCTTGACAATCATCTTGTTCTTTTCTTGGTCGCTAGAGTCCTCACTACTTTGTATCATTCCTATAATTTCACTTTTGTCACCCTTGCTAGTTCCACAAGAGTCGAAACACTTCCGTATATATTCCAATAAAATCCATCCACCCCAATATGCTATGACACATGCATATAATCAACATTATGACGATATCCACATTACCAAAAATAACAATATTATGTCAATGTTCTAATATAAACATTTATATCAGTTATAAACATACCAAGTATAACACATATTTCACAAAGCTTAAACAAGACAACTATCCCAATGGTGATAAGTTCAATAAGAAACCTCCTACCCCGATTCCAAAACTAAAACAAAGATCCATGTCACTATCGCAATAGCTAGACTCCACGTACTTGAGCAAGATCCTCATCACTCCTAAGCCATGTATTTCCTCCACTCTAATTTCTTTTCTAATCACACTATAAACATGTACACACACACACATATGTACCATCCAACCTCTACGTAAACTAATGCAAGCATTGCATGCCATCCTATTCTCACTCAAGTACTTATTGGTTTTGAAAAGAAATGGCGATGAGCTTCTCCTGTTTATACTAGTAGAGGCTGTTAGTAAATTAATAACTAAGTAAAAATAGTAATAAAATATGGAAATTTAAGACCGGTTCTTATCTTAATGGCAATGAGGGGAAAGGGATCCTCTTCGGATCACTTCCACCTAATCATCCTCATCAAACAATCTGGGCCATTGAAATTTGATCCAACGGCTAAAATTATTATAACTTTTAAAATGTGCCCGTGTTTTTAGCCGTTTGATCAAATTTCAAGGGTCCGGATTGTTTGATGAGGAGGATAGCGGCGCCGTCGTCTCCTCGATGCTGCATCTTGGTTGCTATTGCATCGTTAAAGGGAGAGAGAATACGGGAGGGAAGGAGAGATAGTAGAGGAAGAGAGAATTAATGGGCTAAATTAAAAAATTAATTTGTTTTTTTAAATCCATATGTGCCACGTCAGCACACGAACAGATTTTTAACAGAATGCAGAAGGAATGATGACATTGATCGATTTTCAAATTTCAATGACCATCTTGATGGGGTAGGTCAATTCAATAGACCATTTGTGATAAAAACTCAACTTTGTTAAGGTGATACAGGAAAAGTAAGGGAAGAGGTTTAAGTGCCTAATGTAAAAAAAAAGGGGGTGTGCTATCCACACACCCATTTTTACTTCTCACACACCCAGTGACGAAGCTACATAGGGGCGAGGGGTGGCCGTCGCCCCTCCGCTCGCCGGAAAACAAGTCTGGGAGCGCCTCTTTGGTTCGGTCGGAAACTGGAAAGTATGGTGGCTTTCTGGCGTTTGTTGCTGTGCAACGCCCCTGCGCGCTGCAGGATTTGCTTTTATATAAAAAAATTAATTATTAACTAAAACGACACAGTTTTACAGCTTCATTAAAAAACAATAATAAAATATTGTGTGGACCCCTGGTTCCCATTAGCCATCACCCCTTTCAATTTCCCATCTCTCACTCACACTTTACCAAACACAACAAATCCCGCAATTCCTAGCTTCCATTTCAATACATTACGCTAATTAATTACTAAATTAATTACGCTACATTCAGTTAAACTTTAATTCTTGAATGTAGCGCAAACCTTTAATTCCTAGACTCGAAATTAATTACCCGTAGAAGGCAGGAGCCTTCCGTCACGCCATCCTTCCCAATTTTATGTAAATTTTTTATTTTCTAAATTTATATATTATTTCAAACCCTAATTAATTATTCAATATAATTTTTTCTTTAATTAGTATAGAATCATATGATAATACATTAATATGGTTATTGATTATTGATATGAATTCTATGATTATTGATCGTGAAGCAATTCATAGACACTCTTCAAAATGATTATTGTTAACCTAAAGACCACGTCATTGCCAAGAAAAACTAGCAACAATCGATGTTTTATTATGGTCAGGATCAATGGTTAAATGATAACATCATTGTTTACATTGAGATACATGTATTTGCTTTTATTGACAATAATCTATTATGCACGTTTTCATGACATGAAACCTCGTCACCAACAATTGTAATTTGGTTGTTGCCCTTTTTTTTTAACTTTGCACTTTTTAAGTTCGCCCCTCCCCTCAGCAATTCCTGGCTTCGCCACTGCACACACCCTCTTAATTTCCGGCCGTCGAGTCGAATGAATTGTAAATCAAAATACATAAATTAATAAGGAGTGTGTGAGAAGTAAAAGGAGTGTGTAGATATCACATCCCAAAAAAATACAAAAATCATGCTTAAAATGTATGTTTAACTTTTTGTTTTTTGAAAAATGAAAAAGTATATGAAAAAATAAGGAATATAAGGGGTATTGCCGTATTGGAATCAATTTTAATTCACTCTTGTTGTTACGTTTTCTAAAATCTGCCCCACTGCTGAAAAATTAGAAATTAAATTAGATTATTTGACTCCATTTCCTTTGGAAGAAATAATAATATTTATTAAAACAACTTTAATAGTATAACAAAGACACATATAAGACGAGATCAAATTTTCTGCATGCAAATACCATACATACATACAAATACTGACACAAATAGCATACATATCATACTAACATACATGCATCGGAGAATTCCCAATTTCAGATCAAACTGTATAAAAACCTCAATATCAGAATCAGAGAATCCCCAATCTCAAAATCTCAATCCCTAATTTCGAAATCAAATTTCAGAATATCAATCCCTAATCCCCATTTCAAACTTTGTAATTTGGTACTAGGCGGAATATCCTGCAAATAAAAATTTAACTTTGCACAGTAGATTAGTCAAATGAGCTAGTCAAATAACTACAAGTTAGTCAGTGATATAAAATGCAGTTGTAAGAACAAATCCAAATTTACCAATACGTCCAACTAATCAGAGTCTGCCCATATTAGTTTCACAACAATAATTCCTAAATTTGAACACATTTATATATTAGTTCATTATGCAAACAATAATGACAAAGCAATTATGAATTAAAGTATGCTGGATTGACTAGTCAAACTCACCAGTCAATTAAGTACATATTCGTCAGTTAATTAAATGCAAATCTACGAATCAAACTTAATTCACTACATGTTATCCTAGTCAACAACGATTCAATTCATTGCTCATAATATGCAGTGTAAACTTAGTCGCTAACACATATCAAATAACAACTTATAAGACACATGAAACATATGCAAGTAATAAGTTATGTGTACAAGTTTAAGAGACAAAGATCGCAAGAAGTTTTTGTCAGTGAAAACCTACTTCTAGGTTAAATAATCGGGGACTCTCTACTGAGTCCAATCCACTAGTACAAATAAGGTTCTTACAAAGTACCATGCAAAGCTCAATTTCTAAACCTAGTCTACAAAGCAGCTTTACCTTTGTGCAACCTTGCTTTGCACAAGTTGAGAATTCCTTCAGTCTTCATGAAGTGGCAGCTCTTCCTGAGCTCTTCACCAAGTGGCACCAAAATGGAGTCGTCTCCAATCTTCACAAGATGACAACTTCTCCTAAACTCTTCATCTTGTGGCACTGAAACCAACATCAACAAATGCACATGATATGATAATGATGATAGTGTGCAATCTGGATTCAATCACTAGTTAGTTTCTTGAGTCAAAGAGTTGAAGGAAGAAACTGACGTGAATCCGAAAATGGGATCAGTTTAAAGATTTGAAACTTGAAGAACTTGATCACCAAATTAAAACAAAACCATGGAGATAATGCTACCCTACTATGCAATGATTGGATATTTGGTGCATGAACATGGTTTTGTGGCTAGGGTTTCAATGAAGAACACAAGAGGTAACTCATAACTAAAAACACTATTTTTAGAAAATGTAAACTTCCTAGCCAACACAAATGAGCATATAAAAATGATTTAAGCAAACAATTTCAAAGATAGATTTATAATTATCCAATGAAGAACATTACCTAGAAAAATATGTTTGGTGCTCCCAGGAGATCTGAGATGGAGATGAAAAAAAAAACTCTAAAATTTTTTCCAATCTTAGCCCAAAAAAAACAAATGAACCCTAGATGAACTATTTAAAGAGGGCTCGATAGTTTTAGACAAAAGGGGAGCAAAAGAACACGTGTAACGACCCGTCCCGGATTTTACGAATCAGAAAGGCAATTTTGTAATTTCACTTTCGTTGGGAGATATTTTGAAATTGTTGCTTTTTGGATCTTGTTTGGTATGCAATTTGGGGCCCATTTTCCTTTTTGGTCCCCCGGCCCACTCACTCTTCCTTTCTCTTCTACCTATGACTTTCTCTCTCTCGGACATATTCCTTATCTCTTCACTCTTTCACCCTTGCTACACCCTCTCATCCATCGAGCACCACACACACACACATACACACAAACAACATCGACGACGACAGCAACACCACCACCAATCACCACCGTGAACATGGAGTCTAGCCTGAGATCTCAAACCTTGCAGCGAGTTATACACTGTTCATCATCATCCCCAAATGAAACATGGCGAGTTCTCGATTTTTCCTGACGTGGGGTAAGCCTCGGGGTACTTAGATCCTTCTTTGTTCATCATTGTGGTTCCGTTCTAACCTAGTTTAGGCCTTGTGAATGACAAGATCGCATAGGAACGAAGGAAGTAATCAAACCCAGTTTTCCAGCGAGAACCTGAGCCTTCTAGGCAATTTTCTGGCCAACTCTGGTCACGACCTGACTCCAAACTGGTACAAACCTCTTCCTCTCTCTCTAAGCTTCATTTCATTAGCTTGTACATCGAAAATGGTGTAGAAATGAGCTCGAATAGAGCTCGGGAAACCTTACCCAGATTCTGGCCGAACCCACGGCTTGAAACCAGGTTGACCCGACTTGCCACCCTTGAACCCGGATCCAAACCCAGCTATTACTCGGCCCAAACCTTTGGGCCATGCTACCCGGCCCAACCCAAAACTTCGGCCCACTAAACCAAGCTTAAACCTGAATTAGAAACCGACCTAACCCAGAAAACTCAAAACCCGGATCCGACCCGACCCGCCCCAATCGGATCCCAATTTCCAGTCAGGGCGTGGGTCCGCGCGTAGGCGCTTGTCTTGGCCGGCGCGTGGAGCACACCCACCTCCACCGGAGTGTGGACGATGCCGGTAATTTTTCCTGCCAACTTTCCGGTAATCCAACTCAGCGTGTGGTGGCGCGTGGGGTTACCCGAGGTTCTCTTTTAGGTTTTTCGATGTCCTGAAGTCGTTTGCGACGTCCGTTTTCTCAAATTCAATTGTTATAGTATAGTTTAATTAATTGGTCCCTTTATGTGCTTAGGTGCATTGTTAGTGGCATTTCCGTCTTCTCTAGTTTGCATGGCTCTTCGACAACTGAGTAAGGTGAGTGGACCTCTTCCAAAATGCATGATTTTATTATTAGAAATGCATACATAAAAGCATGATTTTATGACTACGTTTTATGAAACGCTTATGAGTAAATCAGATATACGCTTTATGGAATATCATGCTTTATGGAATATCATGCTTTATCGAATAACCGTTTACTGAGATATTTATGATATTCTATTTGAGCTATTGAGCTCTAATGAGATATATTTTGAACAAATAATGTTTATGATTTTCTATGCTTATATATGGATAATGATATTTATATAAGGCTTCGGCCGGGTGATGTAGTGGTCAAAAGATAATTATATATGGCTTCAGTCGGAATATATTTATATATGGCTTCGATCGGGCAATGTAGTCGCTTCGGTCGGAAGATATTTATATATGGCTTCTGCCCGGTGATGTGGTGGCTTCGATCGAAAGATATTTACATTTTGCTTCGATTTGGTGATGTAGTGGCTTCGGTCGATTGTGATACCACTATTAAGCATACTATATATGATATATGTTCTATCAAAGGTTTTATGGCATGCTATGGTTTTCGAAAAACCTATTACTTATTATGCTATATGAGTTTTCCAAACTGGGGGTTAGTTCATTGTTGAATAACTGTTTAGTATTATTTATATATAACTTGGTTCACTCATGTTTTATTTTGCGCCCCCTCAGGACTTAGAATCGAGGTGTACAATCCCAGCGTCAAGCCACTCCCACATCAGTAGCTTCGAGTCATCTCGGTGTAGGACCCATTCCTCTGTTCGTACATTTGTATATTATTCCTTCTTCAATGTTCTGGTTTAGCTGTATACTCTGAACATGTTCCACAATTGCATATTCATTATAATTAAATTTACAAGTTTTATTTATGTTCGTTCTTTCTTCATAGTTCTTATACATTTTAGTATGGCTTCGTCACTTTCAGGTGTCGGTCAGCACGTGCCTATCCTGGTGTTTGGAGGATATTGGGGTCAGTTGTGTCAATTTGGTATCAGAGCATGGTTTGTTCATAACATACTTAGGATCTTTTATTGTTGTGGTAGTGTGTCAGCCTTGACATCATTTGGATGTCACTGTTTCCGGATTTGGTGCCATTCGACGTAGTTGTGCAAA
Organism: Malus fusca; assembly: GCA_035220775.1. Taxonomy (NCBI): domain Eukaryota; kingdom Viridiplantae; phylum Streptophyta; class Magnoliopsida; order Rosales; family Rosaceae; genus Malus; species Malus fusca. The sequence goes on along the minus strand of CM069073.1, from coordinate 19,752,360 downwards.
CCTTTTTCTGTCTAAATTGTCACATTCTATTTGAAATACAATAATTCGTGTCGGGATTGTGCCTCATCGGTGACAAAATGGAATGATGGATGACTTTCAATAACGGACCGATACTCTACAACATGCATTCCCTAGGAATGGCGGGCAGAGTTGTATTTATATTGAAGTGACGTGAAATAGAAAATCTTAGTAAGAGGAAGTCTGGTTAAGACTAGCTGCTGATCCGAAACGAGGAAGTTACTCTGCGATATGCGTTCCTTAGAAATGGCAGGCAGAGTCGAATCTACATAGGAGTGTTGTGAAATAGAAAAATCTTAATGGGTTAATGTTTGGACCAGACCAGCTGGAGTGTTCTAAAATGGTGATGTTAATCTGCGACATGCGTTCCCTAGGAATGGCGAGCAAAGTTACATCTATATGGAGATTGCTCGAAACATCCGAAGTTTGGGTTGAAGAAAGTGAGGAAGCATCAGTTATATGCGCAGTTTAGCAAATGTTAGTTTGGTGGGATCGAATCATATTTTTGGACTTCTTGTTTCCTCTGAGGGAATTTGTGTGGACCCTGAGAAGATTTCTCGGTGATTGTCTTACCGATAACCTTCTTGCTTACTCCAACAACGAGGTCAAGTTCACTAAATATCAACAGTCAGCTTTACACCAAATTCTTCAAACGTTGATTTTGTTTATATTAGATACTTTTCTTGGAAGACTCTTTTGTAGTAGACGTTATTCTCATCGATTTCCAAAAGGGTTGCAACCGTTGGAAATTGAAAATCCACACAAGGTGTTGTGAAATACGAAATATCATTGGTCTTGTCAATTTCTATAGGCAGTTCTTAACGATTCTTTGTGCTTAGCCTTATTCCTTTTGGCTAGGTAGCAAGTCAATCTTGTTTGAGAAGTTGATGGTGAACAAAGTTTTTGACAACTGAAGTATTGTCTCACTTGATCATTATTCTTACACTTTTCGATGACATCGACAAATTTTGAATTCTACGGTGATGTATTATTGAATATTTGGCTGCACGTTGATGCAGAAACGCGTGTGCCTCTTGACAGTTGGAACCGTATGAAGTGAACCATCCTATCTACGACCTTGAGCCAATGGTTACAGTCTTACTTGAAAACTTAATGACACCATTTCTTTGTAGAAATTATGTGGGACGAAGGTTGAGAACATAACTTTTGGAGTTTGGAACATCGTCTTACTCATGCTCCCGTCCCTGTTTTGCTTGACATTGGTGGTGAGTTTTAAGTCTCTTGTATTGCATCTTTGTCACATTTAAGGTTGTTTTCGGATGTTGAATGGGAAGGTCATCGCCTATGCTCCGGACATCTTAAACCTCACGAAAAGAATTATCCTATTCATGACCTAGACCTGGTAATAATCTTTCTTGCTGTAAAATCTGGTGATGTTTTCTTTACAGCGAGAAGTTTTGCATCATTTCTGACCAAAGAAGCTGTGTGCTTTCACACATAAGTGGTTGAGTTTGAGAAAGAAGAGGTGGATGGAACTTATCGATGATTGATTGCACTTTTGAATACCATCTTGGTCAGGCAATTGTCATAGCTGATGCTCTTAGTAAAAAAAAATGCTAGGGACAGTTTACCTTTATTCGAGTTATCCATGTTCCATTATTGTTTCTCTTCGTGGAATTGGGTTTACTTTGGCACCCGATCCACGGTGAGTATTGTTGGCTCACTCCTAAGTCAAACCAGTATCGGTAGATTTCGGGTATGAAGCCCAAAAGCATCAGTAATGTGCAAGTTTGAATAAGCAGGTGTCGGATGACATAAGAAGAGATTTGAAGGTCCTAGGAGTTGGAACTATGTTGATAAGAAACAAATTGTTATTGCCTAAGGGTAAGAAAGTTGTGAATATTGGAACGGGAAAAGGTCTAAGTCACCGCCTATCAGATTACTTTGAACTACCACTCAAGTCGAGTCCACACTCAACCATCTCGACTTGTCATAAAAATCAAGTTAGGTACTCATACGTGTTCTTGCATCAAAGTTACGCATTCAATCCTGTTATCTTGTACTCTAGATTTGATGGACTTGTTTGACCCTTAAATTCTTGAGTGTTCTTTTAGCCTTTTCGACATAGCCTTTCACTAAATCAGAGAGAAAATTTCAATGAATTAGCTCGCTTAGGCTGTGTGAATCATATTGTTCGATTTTTGGGTATGTCGTCACTATTGTACCTCATCGTGATGTGCGTGTCGCTCCAAAGTCTTGTGAAGCTTTCTTGAATGCCTTGAGTACTAAGTTGTTGTCCAGTACTACATTTCATTCTCAGACTGTTGGACAGTCTGAACGAACTATCTAGACCTTGGAGGGCGTGTTGTGTCCATTTATTCTGTGGTTTCAGCATGATTAGAATTTACATTGATTTCTTTTGGAGTTGTTCACGATGACATTTATTATTTTCGGTTTGTGTATGGCACTATGTGAGACTTAGTATGAGAGATTCTACAGGCAACACTTGTTAGATAGAAGAGTATTGCGAACTGGTATTCAAAGGATCAAATTTACGATATGAGAAGCTGCATGTTTCATATGTGTCACCTTGGAGTTTAGATAAAATGTTAATTTTGTATCCCTAGGAAATTACTACTTGGTTATCGAGACAACAATGTGTTGTCGATATTACGGGCTGTAGACTGTAATATCGACAGTTTATTTGTTGGGTTTGTTAAGCAAGTGGGCAGGTAGACCCGTCTACTGTAGTGGTTACTGATTAATTATTGTTGGGGCTCGACCCAAAGACACACACACGTATTTTCGGAGTACGTGACTTTACAAATGCTTAGGCGAGACCCATTCTCTTTTTCGGTTTTAAATTCTCGGTGCAAGTAATTTTAACTTACTTATTATAGTTATATATTTGTACCTTTGACGTTACAATGTTTGAGCAAGTCATTTCCACTTTCAGTTTTCAAGTCAATATAAGTTTTTGACTCATGTGTGTACATATCTATCTTGACGTTACCGTATTATGCATACATATTTTTTACCTTACATTATTATATATTTTCGACTTTATATCTTTTTAAAGTATGATACTATATTTTTCTTGATGTGGGAAGAAAGTATGAGCTTGGAGGCATGAAAGAGGAATCATTGCAACCCGATCGCGACGGTGTGGCACATTCTCTTTTATGCAACCGCTTTGACTTGATTTCTTCTTTATATATACTCTTCTTCCTATCTTCGAGTATGTTTGTATAACAAGTTATTTCAAATTTCGGGGATGAAATTTTCTTAACGGGGGTATATTGTAACTACCCATCCTGTATTTTACGAATTGGAAGGGTAATTTTGTAATTTCACTTTGGTTAGGGGATATTTTGAAATGGTTGCTTTTTGGATCTTGTTTGGTATGCCATGTGGGGCCCACCTTCCTTTCTGGTCCCTCGGCCCACTCTCTCTTCCTTTCTCCCCTCCCCGTGACTTTCTCTCGAACATCTCTCTTCACTTTTCACTCTCTCTCTCCCTTGCTGCACCTTCTTTTCCCCCGAGCACCATACACACAAGCACACACACAAACAACAACAACGATGATGACAATACCACTACCAGTCACCACCGCGAACGTGGAGTCTAGCCTGAGATCTCAAACCTTGCAACGAATTATACACTATTCATCATCGTCCCCAAATGAAACCTGCGAGTTCTCGATTTTTCCTGACGTAGGGTAAGCCTCGAGGTACTTAGATCCTTCTTTGTTCATCATTGTGGTTCCGTTCTAACCTAGTTTAGACCTTGTGAATGACGATATTGCATAGGAATGAAGGAAGTAATCAAACCCAGTTTTCCGGCAAGAACCCGAGCCTTCCAGGCTATTTTCTGGCCAACTCCGGCCACGACCCAACTCCAAGCTGGTACTAACCTCTTCCTCTCTCTCTAAGCTTCATTTTCATATCTTGTACGTCAAAATGGTGTATAAATAAGCTCGAACGGAGCTCGGGAAACCTTGCCCATATTCCGACCGAACCCACGGCCTGAAACTGGGTCAACCCGACCCACCACCCTTGAACCCGGATCCAAACCCAACTACTACCTAGCCCAAACCTTTGGGCCATGCTACCCGGCCCAACCGATAACTTTTGCTTACTAAACCAAGCCCAGACCCGAACCAGAAACTAGCCTAACCTAGAAAACCCAAAACTCGGATCCGACCCAACCCAACTAGATCCAATTTCCAGTCAGCGCGTGGGCCTACGTATAGGCGCGTGGAGCACACGTGCCTTTATCGGAGGTATTGTGCTCCGCTACCATCCATGGCGGCGTCGGTGACTTTTCCGGCCAACTTTTTGATGACCTAACGAGGCGCGTGCAGTGGCGCATGACCTTTCGGGCTGTCGCAACGTGGCGGCACGTGGGGGTACCTGAGGTTTCCCTTTAGGTTTTTCGACATCCTGAATCTGTTTACGACATCCATTTTCTCAAATTCAATCGTTATAGTATAGTTTAATTAATTGGTCCCTTTATGTGCTTAGGTGCGTTGTTAGTGGCATTTCCGTCTTCTATAGTTTGCACGTCTCTTCGACGACGGAGTAAGGTGAGTGGACCCCTTCCAAAATGCATGATTTTATAAGTAGAAATGCATACATGAAAGCACGATTTTATGACTACGTTTTATGAAACGCTTATGAGTAAATCAGATTTACGCTTTATGGAATATCATGCTTTATCGAATAACTGTTTACTGAGATATTTATGATATGATGTTTGAGCTATTGAGCTCTGATGATATATATTTTGAAGAGATAATGTTTATGATTTTGTATGCTTACATATGGATAATGATATTTATATATGGCTTCGGTCGGAAGATACTTATATATGGCTTCAGACGGAAGATATTTATATATGGCTTCGGACGGGCGATGTAGTGGCTTCGGTCGGAAGATATTTATATATGGCTTCGGTCGGGTAATGTAGTGGCTTCGATCGAAAGATATTTACATATGGCTTCGGTCGATTGTGATACCACTACTAAGCACATTATATATCATATATGTTTTATGAAAGGTTTTATGACATGCTAGGGTTTTCGGAAAACCTATTACTTATTATGCTATATGAGTTTTCCAAACTGGGTGTTAGTACATTGTTGAATAACTATTTAGTATTATTTATATATAACTTGGTCCACTTATGTTTTGTTTTGCGCCTCCTCAGGACTTAGAATCGAGACGTACAATTCCGACGTCAAGGCACTCCCGCATCGATAGCTACGAGTCCTTTCGGTGTAGGACCCATTCCTTTGTTCGTACATTTGTATATTATTCATTCTAAAATGTTCTGGTTTAGCTGTATACTCTGAACATGTTCCACAATTGTATATTCATTATAATTAAATTTACAAGTGTTATTTATGTTCGTTCTTTCTTCATAGTTCTCATGCATGTTAGTATGGCTTCGTCACCTTCAGGTGTCGGTCAGCACGTGCCTACCCTGGTGTTTGGAGGATATCAGGGTCGGGCATGTCAACACGTGTCAAGTGCAAAAGCAGTGGTCTAAAAATCAGCTTAGGTGTCGTTGTGCCGATGCGATAAGGTTTGAAACATTAAGGAAAATCAGGGAGCTGTTAGGCGCCTACGCACTTCTAGACGATCTAGGTGGAGTGAAATGGTTTCCTGGGAAGAAATTCCAAACAGAACCCAGAATCGTAAAAGATTTTGCTCCGCTTCAACTCATTCTCTATGTGCACCACGACTTGCTTGGCCATTGCGACTCCCTCTCTTTGAAATCCATCGAAGCAGAGGAACTTGCAAAGCAAAATAGAAGAAGGGAAACAAAAAGAAATAAAATTTATAGAGGGAAAATGGAAAAGGGAAGAAGATAAGGAAACGGAAAGAAGACGATGACGATGAGGAAAAGGAAAGAATAAAAATAAATAAAAGTTTCCGGTTTTCAAGGGGTCAAAGTGGTCTCCTTCGTTCGGGAGTCTCTTAGGTGATGTGAGGGTTGGGGTGGAAGGGAAGGATCACACCTCACACGTGAGGCTTTATGAAATGGGGAAGGATGCAGCTACCTAACCTACAACGTGGAATTTTCACTTATATTTAAAAAAAAAAAAGTAAACACTAATAATTCAAAATATCTTATTATTACTTTATTTTTATAACTTAATATATTTCTTTTATAACATACAATAAATTTTGATAAAACCGCCTAAACCGCCTAAGCGTCTGTTTAGGCCCGCCTAGCCGCCTAGGCGCTAGGCCCCAACCCATTGCTCGACTAGCGCCTTGCGTTTTTTAGAATCTTGTGCACAAGCAATCAAGAAAGATATAGGGTTAAAAATCACTCTTGGGAAAATGGTGTCACTTGACTCATGTGGACTGTCTTAAAGTGTGTGCCCAACAAACTAGAAAATAGCGAGAAAATTTGACGAGACAGAACCGCTAGACAAAATGAACTAGAAATAATAACATAAAATGCATATGTACGAACAAACCTTTGATGTAAGAAGTTAGCTCTTGAGAGAATATTTCCAGTAGCAAGATCCCAAAAGTGATATTGAACCCTAAATCTATGTAGAGCATGTGTGTGGTACAATTTACAAGATTTGATAAGGAAAGCCAGATAATAATTCTAGACTTCACAAAATCTCAATCCCTAATTTCACACTGATCCCCGATTTCGGAATCTAATTCCAATTTCAATTCCAATTCAAAGTTGGCAATACCTGGTTTCGAAATTACAATCTATAATTTTAAAATCACAATCCCTAGTTCAAAATCACAATCTCTAAATTTAATACAAATCAGAAACCCTCATCCCAATTTAGAATCTCTAATCTCAATTCGAAATCAAATCAAAGTTGACAAATGAAATGAGTTAGGAAAGTCATAGTTTTCTTACCTTTAGACTTATGGAGTGTAGAGAAAAATCGAACAAGAGATCGAGAGAAGCCTTAAGCGAGAAAGAGAGAAAGAGACCGAGAGAAGAGACTAACAGAGGAGTCTGGAGAGCCGTGTGTGTGGATGCAAATTTCTTCCTCCTTCTTCTTGGACAAAATCGCACCTACAAAACAATTAACACCTTAGAGTCAAGGCCAAGAGCCTCACGCGCCCACGATGAATGAGGGGCTTTGGCCGAAGAAACTCCAATGCCAAAGTTAGAATTTAGAGAGAAAAAAGTGTTTAGAGAGTTTGTGGAATTTTGCAAGAGTGTTGGAATGATTTTTTGGTGAAAATGGGAGTCTATTTATAGGGATAGGCCGGTCCCTTTTGGAGAGGGAGTGGCCGGCCACTAGGTAGGGTTTTCTAGGTTTAATTTTGGTTTAATTAGCCAACTTATTATGATTAATTGGCTAATTAAACATAAAGGGAATGTTTTGGTGGTTATGAAATTAATTGGCTAGCTAATTAGTGTAATAAAAAGGGAGAAATGATGAAAAAAGGTAGAAAAAGTGGTGGACTCCTTTTTGAATGGGGATGGTCGGCCTTTGAGTAGTTTTGGGTTTGAATGAATTAGGGGATTGATTAGGCAATTAATCCCTTAATTAGTCAATTATTATGTTTTTAAAGGAAGATTTTAGGAAATATGAAAGGAATATATTATTTAGCTAAATAATGGAATATAAAACATATAGAATAAATTAGGTTTTGGGAATTACCTTATAGAAAGGATTTGATGAAATAGGCTTTAAATTGTTACCTATTTTGAGCACTTTTGACTTGGTTGAAAGATGATTGCCCGCTGTTCGCGCGTAAGAATCCCGTTATGCCTCAAGGGTGTTTTTGTCCTCTTTTGTCCAAAAATCCATGTGTCGCCTAGTGAATATTTTTGGCTCCATAAATGCTCCCACACCTGTTGGGCTACTCACAGAAAATGGGCAATAGGTGTAGAGATTCTCTTGCTTTAGGAAACTTTAAATTGCTTCCTATTTTGGTGATGATTTTCTCTTTTAATATGAAATTAGATCCTTTTAGGAGAAGGGAAATAAATCCCTCTCAAAGTTTATTTAAGTCCACCTTAAGTGGATTATTAAATCAACTTCTTGAGAGAAACTTATTTCACCCTACAAGCGAGAGAAAGCTTAGAGGATATTTATTCCCCCTCCTCTAGCCATCTTCTACATCTTGCCCGTGCAAAGGATCGTCTTTCGTTGCTTGCTTTGTCTTCTCGTTGCTTATAGGTAAGAAAAAATTACTTTTCTTGTCTTCTTGATTTTTTGTAAACACCTCGGGGCTTGAAATTGTCTTGACAATGGTCGAGGAGATTTGACAATGGACCTAGGGAGGTTGCGGCACTATTGTCGTGGGTGGTGGGAGCAGACAAGCCATGCCGTGGAGTTTGGCATGGGTGCTATGCTTCCTGCGGCTTGGACCGTGGGTTGGTGCTGCAATCTGGGCCTTTGTGCCTGGGCTGTGAGAAATGAGAAGGTGTGGGGGCGCCTGCCCCCTGTCAGTTAAGCTGGGCTGCAAAGCCCTTGGACCATGGAGAATGATAGGGGAGCCAGCGCGGGTTGGGCTCCCTGTTTTGCCACACATTTTTTTTTTTTTGGTTGAGGCCCGTGCCCTAGGAAAGAACTGAAGGGCTTTATGTTCTTTTGGGTTTTTTGCGGCTAGGCTTTAAGCCTTTTTTTTTTTTTTGTTTTGTTTTGAAAACAACTCTCTAACGAATCCCACTTGTGCTTTTTGTAGAATTTTCAAGCATGTATTCCTCGAGCCATAAGAATGATGATGGTGTGCCACCGTTGTATCGTCAAGGCGGGTCTTTGAGCAAGGTTGGCTACTTCAAAGCTGCTCACTTCAATATTAGCTCGGATGATTTGTTTAGAGATTTCCTTGAAACGTATTGGCATGCCATTCTGTCGGGAGTGCGTGTGAGGCGAGTTAAGGATGATAGCAGCCGGGAACCATGCAGTGGAACTCGGAGAGCCATCAAGTTCCACCTCTACTATTTTGTGTTAGGGTTTACTTTCTATATGTCGCGTTTCTTCCAAGAAGTGCTTTGCTCCATGAGATGTGCCCCCGCTCAATGTTCCCCGAACGCGGTCCGTGTGATGGTGGGATTCCACAATCTAAGCCAATTCTTTGACTTAGATCTAACCGTCAACGAATTTTGGTACTTCTTTGACATTGATCACATTGACGGTGTTAGGCAACTGCGATCTCGTCATAAGCTTTTTGATAACTCGAGAGAATGGGAGTCTGATTCTTCCCCTGAGCTGCGTGTTCCAACGGTCTTCATATCTGGTAAGCAGGCTGCTTAATCTTCTCGGCTGCTTTGCTTTAGTGCCAAGTGACTCTTCAATTTTTTGATTATCTTATGCTGTTTTTTGTAGATTCGGAATTCAGCTTAACTCCTAAGGTTTCTCTGGACATGAAGAAATTACATGTCGCTCTGGGTATCCCTTCCGAATATCGTGAATGGCGTTGGCTGCTTAGTCCTTTTCATAGGGAAAAAAGTGGGCTACCCCAAAAGAGGAGATAAAATGGATCAAGGCAGATGCGATGGCTCGTCCTATCACTGTGGTGGAACCTGCTATCAATGAAGGTGGGAAAAGGAAACATTCCCCGCCTGCTCAAGAGATGCCTGCTGAAAAGAAACTGAAGATGGCTCGCGGGGATTCTCCGGCTGCTTAAGAAATACCTGTTGAGAAGAAACCGAAGATTGTTTCCGCTGCTCGTAAGGGTTCATCAACTGTTCCCAAGATTGTGATTGACTTGACTTCCTCTAAGGGCTAGAAAGAAAGAACTACTAGATTTCTGCCGGTAACGCCTATTGCTCCGAAGGCTGCTAGCTCGATTGCTGAAAGGATTGCCCAGCGCAGAAGTTCCTCCGTGCCTCCGGTGCCGAAGTTTGTGCCAAAGCGTTCGTCTGAGGCTAAGTCTGGCTCACTTTTAGAGAGGCTTGGTACTATGAAGAGTGATAAGGTGCCCCTGCCTGCTAAAGTGGCGCAAAACCCTGCTTCCTCCGCTGCTGCAACTAACTCGTCTACTAATAAGAAGGAAACTGGTCATTCAAGCAGGCTTGAAGAATCCACCAAGGCTGTTTCTGGGGAAGCTGCTGAGATTTGGGCGCTTTTGAAGCCATAACTACTTGAAGACATGGATGCATGTGCCAAGTTTATTGATGGCGTCAAGGAGATTGTTGGTCTGAGTTTTTTTCGCGAAGCGCACACCCGAGTATAAAAAGACTGCTCTGCTAGCCATGATGCAGAAAACAACAATTCTGGCAGCCGAGTCTATGCTCCTTGACCAAGAGGATACCAAGGCTGTTAAAGAGATGGCAAGAACCAGGGCTGCTGAAGCTTACTCCTCGGTCGAAAAAAATCAAGAAATTGGATTATGAGCTTGCTGCTTTGAAGGGATCTAACATTTCTGCCCCCACTTCTCTGCAGCTTGAGGCCGCTCGCCAAGAGATCATGGATTTTAAGACTAGGCTTGATGCGATCCAAGTAAAGTATGAAAGTGCAGAGAAGGAAATCGAGCGTTACATACCTCAGATTCATGATCTTGAGTGTTCAATCTCTGAATTTCGCTCCGCTGCTTATGCAAAGGATGAAGAATTGATTGCTATTTACAACCAAGTGATCCACTTCAGAAAGGTTGTTGATAGGCTTGAGCCTCAAGTGTTGGAACTTCAAAGTGCTTTGAAGACCAACGACAATCTGAATAAGGAAATTGAGGAGTTAAAGCGGGTTCGTGCTTGCCTGCTTGAGGAGAATGAGCAGTTGAAGGGTGAGAAGACTGGGTTCGAGGCTTCGCTTACTCAGAGTCAAGCCGATTTCTACAAGATGGGCTATGTAGATCATCTATATGGGCGGCCGTCTGACTTTGAGTTTTCTGGTAAAGACTTTGAGACATTCTCTATTTCTCTAGAAGACTTGCTCGCTTTTACTTTTGAGTCTTCTATCGGTGAAATAGTTGGAGAAGTTGGTGCCCAGGCTGGGGCAGCAGAGGGTAAATAGTCGAATGATGCCGTTGCAGAGAACATCAAGGCTGCTGAAGGTGTGGAGACCGAGTAGTCGTGAGATGTCCAAGCTATTGAAGAGTAGTCTTCTAGATAGCCTTTAGGATTTTCTTTGTTTTCCTTTGTTGCTTTTGCTTGAACTCCTTCGGTATTTGCTAGTTGTTTATCAATTTTGCTATAAAATTTAATAAACTTGCTTCCTTTGCTTTTCCCCATCTTTGCTTTTTTTTTTGTCCATGCCCTAACCTTTAGACCTTATAGACCAGTGGCAGGAGTGCTACTTTTCTATAAGCAGACATGCCTGCGTAGCCGTAGGTATTGGTGTAGAACTTTTGCAAAGTTGTTTATCCATAGGGTTGGCAGTCAGATGCCTTACTTACAGAAGCAAACGAATGCGCGTAACCACTAGGCAGTTAACCTTGGCTTTTTCCAATTCTTAGGTTGTGTAGCAAGTATCACAACACTTTAGGATTTGGTATAGGTTGTTCTGCGTTTGGCAGAGGTGAAGCTTATCGACTACGTAGCATGTCGGCAGTGGATAAAATCTTTGTGTATGCACGCTAGCTTGTTTAACCTTTCACAAGAATGTGCAGTTGCATAAGTCTAGCGTGGTTTTACTGCTCGAAGGGCAAGCCGTAGGCAGTCTTCCAGAAATCCGTAGGCTACCTTAGTGCACTCGGTAGCAGCTTTAGGTTTCCAGGGCAGCCGCCCGTAGGGTGTACTATGTAATATGCCTCATTCGTCTCTAGGGCCCGGTTCCCTGTGGATTAGGCCAAGAGACCCGAAATCCTTCAACTAGCTAAGCCTTGAAAAAGACCATTGTGACTACTTCTAGGAATACTAGGGCAGCCAGGCTCATCCACGTCTGGATATTCGGAGCGTTAAGTTTATCCTCCCGCTTTGGAGAGCATGAAGAGGGTGTGATCTTCTTTTGAAGTGCAGGAAAGATAAGTTGTTGTAAACATGCAGTCGAGCCAAGTTGCAAATTACTTCTGAATTCTTTATTGAAAAATGAACAAAATGAGCGAATAACTTAGCTGCAAAAGACTGCATGACGGCTGGATAGTCCTCGACTTACGAGGTGGTGCCCGTTGAGCTGCTTGAGTCTTCAGGTCTTGATATGGTGAGAAGTCACACATGGTATTTCCTCAAATTGTAGGCATTCCATTGTTTCTCGATCTCTTTATCATCATGGTGGCAAAGGTGTAGCTACCATTGCCGCCTACTCTGCTGATCTTGTAAGGACCTTCCCAAATGGGATCCATCTTTTTCGAGCATTCTCTGCAGGCAGTGATGAAGACCTTTCTCAGGACTAGATCTCCGGGTTGGAACTGTCAGATCTTGGCCCTTTTATTGTAGCTGGAAATGAGCTGCTGCTGGTAAACTGCGATGCAGGTGATGGTTTGTTCGCTCTTCTCTTCTGCCAGATCTAAGTATGTGGCCATCTCTTTACTGTTCTGCTCAATGCTTGGCAGTAGAGTGTTGATGCTTGGCACGATGATGTTGGGATGAATGATTGCTTCCGAACCAAATGCCAAAGAGAAAAGAGTTTTACCGGTTGCTCGTCTTTTGATGGTGCGATATGCTCATAAACATCCAGGGAACTCATCTGGCCATTTTCCCTTTTTATCGGCGAGGGATTTCTTGAGGCAGTCGAGGATCGTCTTGTTGGATGCTTCGGCCTGCCCATTACCTTGAGGATATCTTGGCGTGGACATGTGTTGTTTGATGTCGTATTTTTGGAAGAACTTCGCCAAATATTTTCCCATAAATTGCGGGCCGTTGTCGGTGACGATAGACTGAGGGATGCCAAATCGGCAAATGATGTTCCTCCATATGAAGCGCTTTATGTCCGTCTGAGTCGTGGTCGTCATTAGGGCTGGGCACGGGCCGGGCTGGGCCTATTTTTGAAGGGACCGGACTGGACCCGGAATTAAAGGAGATGGGGCTGGCCGGGCCGGGCATTACAATTCTGAAAATATGAACCGGACCTTACCCAGCCCGGTTGAAACGGGCTGGTTCGGTCCGGGTACACGGGTCCTTTTTTTTTTCTTTTTTTTTTGCTGTTTAAAAATATTTGCTGCACAGATTGCAGTTTGAAAAAACTGCACAGATAGCTGTTTGAAAAAAATTGCACAAATTGCACAAATTGCAATTTGAAAAAATTGCACAGATTCCAGTTTGGAAAAAATCACAGATTGCAGTTTAGAAAAAATCACAGATTGCAGTTTGAAAAAAAATTGCACATATTGTTGCACAGAACAGATTGCAATTTGCACATAACAAATTTCCCATAATGCAGTTTGCAGTTTGCATTTTGCAGTGCACATATTGCACAGATTGTAAAAAAAAAAAAGCACAGATTGCAGTACTGCACACACAGATTGCAGTTGCACAAATTCAATACATCTAAAATAACATTGCATCGTTATGCAGAGTCATCAGAATTCGGAAAAACAACTAATGATCCTTATCAAATATGGTAAACAACTACTGATCATTTTCAAACACTGGCTTAAGCTGCAGAGATTCTATTTGTTAGACATCAACACTTAAACGAGTGTGAAGTTAAAAACTTAATGCAGAAAATTGCATGCCCGCTTCAAATAATTGGATAGAACTAAAAATGCTTTTCAGACACATCTTGCTTTCATCTTTTCACACCCTAGCTGGTTAAATGCTTTAATCAAATTTTAACTAATTCAATAGAATCATCAATGTTACCTCACTTGCTGCTGCCTTGAAACGGACATATATAACAGATGCTTCTACACCCTCAGAAACAGAAAGTACATGAGAACGAATCATTCCCAAGGGTCGAGACTGTCCAAAACAAGTAAACTATATATTACTGAAGGTGAGGTCAAAACTAATCTTACTAGAAGACAATCTTCATTCTATACTATTCATCTAATCAACGCTCTTGCAAATCATACCTGCAATTGTCGAAATTTGAGCAAGTAAACACTGGATTCTGCATAAACACACAAACACACACATGTATATATATACACATATACAACAACATGTTATGCAGAGGCATCAGAATTCGGAAAAAAAAAACCCTAAAATCTCAAATTTCAATTTAAAAACCCTACACCCAAAATTCAAAATTTCAAATTAATAACAAAACCCTAATTCAAAATTACCTAAATTTGAGAGGGATGATGGCTGGTACCAGTGTTCTCGACGACGGTGATGGGGTGATGGGGTGATGGCGGTCACAACGGCGGGGGTTGCTGTCGAAGATGAGAGAATCGACGACAGGGGTGATGGCGAGAAGGATGATGGGTGGTGGTGCCGTTGTCTTCGCCGAGGAGAATCGACGGTTGGTGAGGGGGAGGACGATCAGAGTAGTCGAGGGAAGGGAACTATCGAGGGACTGACTGAGAGTCGGAGACTGAGAGAGTGAGAGTCGAGATGAGAGACGGATAGAGAACTTAGGGTAAAACTAAAACTAACGGTTCAGATTAGATATGGTAGCTTATTCATCAATCTGGTCAGTCCATTTTAATTACAAACGAGTCGGTCCGGGTACCCGCGGTTCCTATACTCCAGGAACCGGCCCGAACCGAAAATCACAAAGGCCCGCCCCGGCCCGCCCCGTTTCTCTTTTTTTAAAATAGGAACCGGCCCGTACCCGCCCCGAACCGCCATTACCCGCCCCGACCCAAAAATCACAAAGGCCCGCCCCGGCCCGCCCCGTTTCTCTTTTTTAAAAATAGGAACCGGCCCGTACCCGCCCCGAACCGCCATTACCCGCCCCGACCCGCGGTTCCTGTACCCGTTTGCCCACCTCTAGTCGTCATGGGTTCTGCTTCTACCTATTTGGTGAAATAATTGGTTGCCACGATCATCATGCATTTGCCCCCAGTAGCAGGCGGCATAGGCCATACTAGGTCAATTGCCCATTGCATGAATGGCCAAGGACTCGTCTGCGGGTGTAGCTCGCTGGCAGGCAGTGTTGGTACTGGTTTGTAGCATAGGCAGCGGTCACACTTTTGTACTAACTCCTTAGCATCTTAGTGCATGGTAGGCCAGTAGTAGCCTGCGTTAAGAGCCTTCTGGGCTAAGGATCGGCCTCCAGAGTGATTCCCACAAACGCCTTCGTGGATTGAGCTTAGAACCTTCAAGTCATCGGGAGGTGATAGGCAACGGAGATGCGGTCCGGTGTATGATCTTCGGACGAGAATGCCATTCCACATATAGTAGCGTGCCGCCTTGATTTGGAACTTCCTTGACTCCAATCTTTCAGTGGGTAGTGTGCCGCTGACCAAGTAGTCTATAATAAAACTTTGCTAGTTGGGAGTTACACCAACCTGTGACATTTCGGCTATCCGCTCCATCTCTATGCTTGGCTTATCTAGATATTCCACCGGAATTGAGCGTTTAAATTGGTGGTCGAGGGCGGAGCCTAAACCGGCTAGTGCATCTGCATGGGCGTTGTCTGCCCGCGGAACTTGAGTGAGAGTGTAAGTCTGAAATGCCTCAAGCTGCTGGCGTACTTTCTCTAGGTATTGTGCCATCCTTGGGTGTTTTACCATGTATTCCCCAGTAGCCTGGCTGGTGATTAGTTGGGAATCAAAATGAATTGCGAGCTTCTTCACCGCCAAGTCTTTTGCCATTCGAATGCCTGCTAGTAGGGCCTCATACTCTGCTTCGTTATTGGATGTTTTAAAGCCTAGAGTGATCGCCTGCTCGAGTATTGAGCCGTCTAGAGTAACAAGGACCACACCTGCACCCGAGCCTTTATAGTTGGATGCTCCGTCGACATGCAAATGCCAGAAGTCTTTATCGGATGGAGCAAGCGCGGCTAAGGTACGCTCGGCTACTTCTGGGGCATCGTTGGGTCGCTCTGTTGCGTCGCCTAGGCTAGGCGTGAATTCCTCTACAAAGTCTGCCAAGGTTTGGGCCTTTATCGTTGTGCGAGGTCGGAAAACTAAACCATATTGGCCAAGTTCCAATGCTCATTTCATCACTCGTTGAGAAGCGTCTGGACCATGTAAGATGGGTCGTAAAGGATATTGAGTCATGACAATGACTGTATGAGCTTGAAAGTATGGTCTGAGCTTCCGAGCCGCAACAACTAACACCAAAATTAATTTTTGATCTTCGGATATCTTGTTTTCGCATCGAGAAGAGCTTTAGAAGTGTAGAATACCGGCAGTTGGGCCCCTAGCTCTTCTCGTATGAGGGCAAAGCTCACTGCTACTTCGGAGACTACCAAATAAATGTATAAATCTTCTGCTGCTTCCGGCTTGGATAGTAAGGGAGGTGATGTGAGATACTTCTTCAAGTCTTGGAAAGCTTTTTCGCACTCCTCATCCCATTTGTCTCTTTATGCCCTCTTGATAGCTTTGAAAAAAGGCTTGCATCGATCGGTGGATCGTGAAAGGAAGCGATTGAGGGCAACTGCTCGTCCGGTCAAGCTTTGGATCTCCTTCAAGGTAGTTGGAGACTTCATCTCTAGGATTGCTCGGATTTGCTTGGGATGTGCTTCAATTCCTCATTGGGTTACTAAGTACCCTAGGAATCGGCCTGAAGATACTCCAAATGTGCATTTGGTAGGGTAGAGCTTCATCTTATACTTTCTAAGGATATTGAAAGTTTCTGCCAAATTGCTAATGTGATCTGATCGCTGCCTGCTCTTTACCATGATATCGTCGACATAGACCTCCATGGTTTCTCCAATTTGCTTCTTGAACATCATATTTACTAGCCTTTGGTAAGTGGCTCCCGCATTCTTGAGGCCAAAGGGCATGACCTTGTAGCAGTAGGTGCCCCGCTCTATCACGACCGTGGTTTTCTCCTTGTCGGGCTCGTACATGGCTATTTGATTGTAGCCGGAGTATGCGTCTAAGAAACTGAGCAGCTGGTTCCCAGAAGTTGAATCTACTAATAGATCGATCTGGGGGACAGGATAAGGGTCTTTTGGGCATGCTTTGTTGAGGTCGGTGTAGTCTGCGCAAACCCTCAATTTGCCCTTCTTTTTCTTCATGACTAGTACGACATTAGCAAGCCATGTCAAGTGTGCTACCCCTTCTATGAATCCGGCCTCCAATAGCTTGTTGATTTCCGCCTCAATGATCGCTACTCGTTCGGGTGCGAAATGTCTTCTCTTTTGAATTACTGGTATAGTGGGATCAACGAGCAGCTTGTGGCAAGCCACCTTGGGGTCAATGCTGGGCATGTCGGATGGTGACCATGCGAAGACATCTCAGTTTTCTCTAAGGAAAATTGTGAGTTCTTCCTTTTCGGCTGGGTTTAGTTGTGAGCCAATTTTGGCTGTCTTTTTCGGCTGTTGGGGATCAAGAATAATGTCTTCGGCGTCCTCTTCGGGTTTCCATCCTATCTCGTCTGCTTGGGTGCCATATTCTCGATCCTCCTGCTGTAATTGCTATTTGGTAGTATTTTTGTCCTTTTGGACTTCAGTAACCTCTACGGGGGTAAAAGTCTTCTTCTTTGATTCTTTCAACATTTGCACAGTGCACCATCGTGATGAAGCCTGGTCAGACCTGATCTCTCCGACTCCTCCTCCCAAGATTTTTTGATACTTGACGGAAGTGACGACATCTAGCTTGATCAACCAAGGTCTTCCAAGAATCTCATTATAGGGAGATGGATCGCTTATGATTGTGAACGTTTGCTTTGAGATAACTGGCGGTGTTTTCACGTCAAGTGTGATGTGGCCGATGGCAGTTGAGGTGTGTCTGTTGAATCCGGTAAGTACCTATGCTCGACGTATGATTGTGCTTTCCAAGCCCATATCCTGAATGACTGAGAGTTGAAGTAAGTTGACTGCACTTCCATTGTCAACCATCCTCCTGTCGACTATAACATGGGCTAGTTGGACATATACTACTAGTGCATCATCGTGTGGGAAATCGACGTCTTCTGCATCCTGCTCAGTGAAGCCAATAATGGGTCCAGGTTGGGTATCGACTGCTTGAACTTGTGAGATTAGTAAAGCCTGCTGGATCTTCCTCTTTTTGGAGTTATTAGTGACCCCTAAGTGCTCGGATTCAGCGAAAATGCCATTGATTCGAATCATCTTGGTTGACGGCTCCTCATCACCGTATGCATTCCTTCTTGGCAGCGCAGCTGGCTTGTCCAAGTATCCATCGACTTTGCCTTCTTTCACAAGCTTCTCTAGGTAGTTCTTCCAAGTGTAGCAGTTGTCGGTTGTGTGACCAGGACCTCGGTGGAATGCATAATACTTGGTGTGGTCCAACTTGGAAGTATCTCCTTTTGATTGTTTCGGCAACTTGAACCATGGTTCGTTCTTGATGTCACGAAGGATTTGATGAATTGAAATTGAGAACTTAGAATAGCTTTTGGTTATCGGGCCTTCTTTGGTTGTGGGTCGGTCCCTGCGCTTGACCTCATGTCTGCCCTTGTTGGGCTGCTTTCCATCCTCCTTCCTTTGAGCAGCTGCCGACTCTTTTTGAGGTTGCTCGGGTGCCTTTTCTACTTGTCGAGCCTCATCCCAAAGTGCATGTTTCTCTGCCAGAGCAAAGGAATCTGCTAGAGTTAGGTTTTCTTTCATGATCATTTCTCCAAACAGTGGGTGGTCTGCTGGGAATCCTTTCTGGAAGGCTGCACTTGCTATCGAGTTATCGCATATGACGATCTTCGCCTTCTCTGCTTTGAATCTCTTCACGTAATCGCGAAGTGACTCATTTGGGTTTTTCTTTACGTTGAACAAGTGATCGGGCTTTTTCTTGATCGAACGATAAGAAGAGTATTCTTCGGTGAAAACCAAAGAAAGATCATCAAAATTCTGGATGGATCGCGCCGGTAAGGTATGAAACCAATCTTGTGCCTCGCCTTGTAAAGTGGTGGCGAATATTTTGCACATAAGGGCATCATTGTTCCGATAAAGGACCATCGCACTTCGGTAATGCTTCAAGTGTCTTTATGGATCTCCATCTCCTTTAAAAGATGTGAAGTGAGACATGCTAAACTTGCGTGGAGGCTCTACCTGCTCGATCTCGTCCGTGAAAGGTGACCTACTTATGTTAGTCATATCCCGCCTTAGGGCTTCATCAGCCCTTTCGTTGCGTTGGAAATCACGCATCTGTTCATTGAAAAGTCTTTCTACCTCTTCTTGGATTTACCTTTGTTGGGGGTAGCAGAGCTCTCAGCTACCCCTGGTCTTGACATGCCGGTCTAGGCTGCTCTTCTTCACACTCGGCTCGTCTATGTCGTGGCTGTGGTGTATGAGATGGGTTCCTAGCAGGTGAGGGATTTCTTTGCAGGCTGCCGGTTGAACTAGAGCCGGATTGAATGACTGCTTCCTTCCATTCGCCCAGCTGCCTGCTCTGATGTGATGTGGATGATGATCCTTGCTGGCCTAACCGCGAATAAACGCTTTACCTAGAAGGCTGCCCATGTTGAATATCGAAGTGTGGCCCCAATCGTGAATGTATACTTGCTAATGGGCCTAGTCGAGAGTGCACGCTCATTCGCGTGCTAAGACGGGAGCATATGCTATCTCAGGGGCCCAATCGGGAGTATGCATTGCCTGAATGCTCAGTTTGTGGTTGGTTGAGTGGTTGCTTCCCTGGACGCTACTTGAGAGGTTCCTCGTCTGCCCTAGTCCTACTTCGGGATACCTCATCTGGGGCATGTTGAATCTCGGTGCGTTGCAAAAGTTGATTCACCAAGGTTGTTTATTGTGCAAATGCGCTCGTCAACTCCATGACTTGTCGAGACAAGTGTTGTTCGCCATTTAGATTGGAAGAGCTTGGATGGAAAGTGCCTCTTTGAGCAGTGGAAGGGTAATATACTCCGGGTACAAGATTTGAGTTGGGAAATGTCAAATCCGCGGAGAAATACGGTGTAAATGCCACTGGCTCAATGATTGGTCCGGATGGTTGAAATAGTCTCGAGCCTACTTAGGCTGCTTGGGAAGCCATGAGAGTAGGCTGGGCTACGGGAGCAGGCTAGATCATGGGAGCATGTTGCTCAGTGCATGGTGCATGCGAATGCGAGGCTTGGGCTCGGGCCCATGCAAGCTTGGATGGCACGGCTTGGGCCATGGTGGAACCTCGTAGTGGTGGTGCCACTCTATTTACGACCGTATTTTGCCTCGTGGATCTCCGCGATCCCATTTCTTGAGTATTGGAATTTTCACTTGTGGAATTTTCTAAATTTCTAGCCATTATATTTTTCTTATACATTTTATCAAAGAACCCTTGCAAGTAAAAAAAATCTAATAATAAGAACGTATGAAAAATATTCAAATGGACTAGAAAATAGAGAAAAAATCTTTTTGTGCGAGAGTCTTCTACGAGTATGGATTTCAACTCTCAATGAAAGCACCAATTTGTGGATGCAAATTTCTTCCTCCTTCTTCTTGGACAAAATCGCACCTACAAAACAATTAACACCTTAGAGTCAAGGCCAAAGGCCTCACGCGCCCATGATGAATGGGGGGGCTTTGGCCGAAGAAACTCTGATGCCAAAGTTAGAATTTAGAGAGAAAAAGTGTTTAGATAGTTTGTGGAATTTTGCAAGAGTGTTTGAATGATTTTTTGGTGAAAATGGGAGTTTATTTATAGGTATAGGCCGGTCCCTTTTGGAGAGGGAGTGGCCGGCCACTAGGTAGGGTTTTCTAGGTTTAATTTTGGTGTAATTAGCCAACTTATTATGATTAATTGGCTAATTAAACATAAAGGGAATGTTTTGGTGGTTATGAAATTAATTGGCTAGCTAATTAGTGTAATAAAAAGGGAGAAATGATGAAAAATGTAGAAAAAGTGGTGGACTCCTTTTTGAATGGGGATGGCCGGCCTTTGAGTAGTTTTGGGTTTGAATGAGTGATTTAATTGACAATTAGGGGATTGATTAGGCAATTAATCCCTTAATTAGTCAATTATTATGTTTTTAAAGGAAGATTTTAGGAAATATGAAAGAAATATATTATTTAGCTAATTGATTAGCTAAATAATGGAATATAAAACATATAGAATAAATTAGGTTTTGGGAATTACCTTATAGAAAGGATTTGATGAAATAGGCTTTAAATTGTTACCTATTTTGAGCACTTTTGACTTGGTTGAAAGATGATTGTCCGCTGCTCGCGTGTAGGAATCTCGTTATGCCTCAAGGGTATTTTTGTCCTCTTTTGTCCAAAAATCCACGTGTCGCCTAGTGAATATTTTTTGCTCCACAGTGTGGTCACTGGTCACTGGTCACTGGCCACTGGCCACTGTGGTGTGGCGTGCGTGTGCGTGTGTGGTGCGACCGTATAATTCGAAGACGGAGAATAGGAAGGAGGACATAGATCTAGAGAATCATAGATAAAAGGGCGGAGGGTCGAGAGCAAAGTGAGGTGAGGTGGAGATAGATGGGTTGGTTTAGATTCAACGGTTGAGATTAAATTTCAACTAAATTCGACAGTTATATTAATTTCAGATCTTATATATTTCTATTTAAAGAATTCTTATTAGCATTCCAAAAATCTCAATTCGCACTCCAAACTTTCTATAATTAGAAAGAAAATTACACTTATGAGGAGTATAGAATGAGATTTTTGGAGTGCTAATTACAGTTCTCTCTATTTAATATATATATATATATATAATATAATATAATATTTTGGTTCAGTACGCTTTCAATGGACAAATCAACATTTCATAACGGTGCCCGTATTGAATTTTTCGATTTCGTTTCGATTTTGGGTTACCGAATTTTTGGTGTTTTCCTTTCATACGATTTTGGTTTTTTGAGTATTTCTTACCACCCTTAATCATAACTATCACCACAAATTGAAGTTGTGTCATCATTGAATCCACCCACATCTAGTCATTAAGAACCTGCAGAACAAAGAAAAGATTCAGGGAAGAGTCAATCTCTACTGATCCAACTGTGCATAATAGCGGAAAAGAGTCGCATATTAGCGATTAAGAGTTGTCACTTGGCAAATTTGATCAAGAATAAATCGGCAATAGAAATAAGATTAAAGAAAGTGAAAGAATTCGAGAAGGCGTCTTGGAGAAGGATTGGAATGAGAAACGAGAAAACTGAGTATAGCTCACTCACCACATGAGACTTGTTACTTATTATTGCGAATTGAGACTAGATACATCTAGGGATGGGCAACGGTTATGGCGGGCGGGTAACCGCGGTTATTTACTCATAACCGTTTATGCTCATACCTAGGGCTGGAAAAAAATCCCGAATTACCCGAACCCGACCGAAAATTCCCGAATTCAAAACCGAAAAATCCCGAAATAAAAAATCTCGAAAAGTTCGGTAACCCATACCGAAAAAATCCTATGGATTCGGTACGGGAATTGGGACTTGGTTGGCAGATGTTCGGTAATCCCGAACCGATTTGTATACATATTATACATTTATTTATCATATATATATTAGAATAAATTGTAATCATTGGATTCAGTTGAGATTGAATCTCAACCGTTGGGTAAAACACCTCACTCTCTCTAATCTCTCAAATGTGTCAGCACTTCCTCTCTCACTCAGACGACCTGCACTCTTTCTCTAACCTCTCAAATATCTCCGCACTCTCTCCTCTCCTCCTCAGCTATGTCAACAAACTCAACACTCTTTTTGATCTCTCGAATCGTCTCTACACTCTACTCTCCTCCTCCTCCCTCTGTGAGCAGACTCAACACGTCCGACCAACCACCACATCTCTATGACTCCTCCATATTCCAGATCCAGGCTTCCATGGTTCCACCTCGAACGACCTCCAAACCAAAGCTTCTCTGGTATGATAATGAAGGTGTCAAGTTCATGAAATTATTGTACCTTGATTTTGATTTGGATTCTAAAATTGAGAAGGTTTTGAGCTTTCAATTTGGAGATTTAGAATTAATGAAAATCCCCTTATTTCAATTACTGCTTGATATCTTTGTATTTGGCTTTCTGCTTTTGAATTTTGATCGAGGGCTTCTTCGATCTTTGTATTGTTGACTCTCTGAATTTTTAGGGTTTGTCTGCAAATTTGGGATTTGGGATTTGCGTTGATTCAATCTTCTAAATTAGGACTGCAGTCATTCCCGATCCCGAACCGAAAAACTGAAACAATTTCGGGAATCCCAAAATTCGGGAACACCGAAATTTTAGTACGGTTTCGGGTTTAAGAATTGCATCTCGAAAGGAGTCGGTTTGGGATTCGGGCTTTGGGTTTCGGTTAGGGATCCCGACCCGAACCAGCCCTACTCATACCCGCATAATCACTTACCCGTTGGGTAATTGCCTAAACGGTTATACTCATACCCATAACCGTTTATAAACGGTTAACCATACCCATAACCGCATACTCATTTAACCGTAACCGTTTAATATCCGTTTACCCATTTATCCTTTTTAACCCGTTTATTTTTTTTTTTTTTACCATTATCCCTTTTTCACCCGTCTACATGTTTTTTAACAACTTGAAAATTAAAAAAAAAATTTCATAATTTTTTTTTTTTTTTTACAATTAAACATCGTTATAGGTACATTCATCATACATTTCCATATTTTAATTTTTTAAGTCCTTATACCATTCCAATAATTGAAATAATAGTTTACGGACGATATTTTTAACTGTTACCAATGAAGGTAAATATAATATTTGCTAAGTATTATTGGGTTACAAAAATTGTTTAGAAGACATTTCTGTCAATTTCACGGTTACCCACAAGGAATGTAAATTAATTTGGCCAATTCCTTGATGATGAGAATCATCATTCATGTAGCATTGTTATTGAGAGAATGACCAATGAATTCCTTGCTAATTTATTGGGTGCTAAGTATTATTGGATCGAAAATATGGTTTGTGTTAGTTTTACATATATAAAATAAATGGGTAAACGGTTACCCGTTTATAACCGCGGTTAATACCCATAACCGCCCATTTAAATTTTGCATGTAAACGGTTATACTCATAACCGTTTATTTATCTAAACAGTTACCCATAACCGTTTATTTATCTAAACGGTTACCCATAACTGTAACCATTTAATTTAAATGGGCGGGTAACCGCGGTTACCCATAACCAATGGGTATTTGCCCATCCCTAGATACATCTTAATGTAGACTTTGATTCCATTTCAATTCTTCTTTTCCCTGGTCAATTTATGAATTTTCCATGTTTTTATACAAATGAAAATTTTCATTTCAAGTAAATAAATATGTAACATAATTGTCACATCCCGGCCCGGGGCAGACCACTTCCCGGGCCCGCTCCACCACCGTAGCACGATATTGTCCGCTTTGGGTTTACCAGTCCCTCACGGTTTTGTTTTTGGGAACTCACGAGCAACTTCCCAGTGGGTCACCCATCCTGGGAGTGCTCTGGCCTCCTTCTCGCTTAACTTCGGAGTTCCTACGGAACCCGAAGCCAGTGAGCTCCCAAAAGGTCTCGTGCTAGGTAGGGATGAGAATATACATTTAAGGATCACTCCCATGGGCGATGTGAGATGTTACAATAATACTGAAGTAAATATTGTAGTTTGGGAAATTTGAAAAAATAACCAAAATTTGGACCACAAATAGAAGTATAACCATCCTTTTAAGTTTACGATAATTATAACCAAAAGTCGATACAAAAGTACTAATATAACCTTAAATTGAGGTTTTCCAAAAAGAACCAAAAGGAAAAATTAAGGTGAAGATTAGGTGAGGTGCTTAGAACTTAGTGATACTTATAAGCTTCTTCTTGTTAGTAAAGGAACGCATTTGTATGGTGTGGTTGCAGAAAAATGGTAAAGACTCTTCAAAAGTTAGTGAAGATTTAAAGGTCTTGTTGTCACAGTTGTTTGCTACTCGAGGGCTTGAGCAATCAAGAAACCTAGAGAGAGAAAGTGCTCGAGAGAATTATATAGTGAGAGAAATGGATAACAACTTTTGTTCTATTTCTATTGTAAAACATAATTACAAGGCTTTCTACTATTTATAGTTACACCTACTATAACTATCTCATAACATAACCACTACTACACTGCCACATGTTATATTACGTACAACTTATAACCTTTATATTCTAACATTCCCCCTCAATCTTATGTTAGGAATCCCCAAGCATAAGATTGGAACAATGATGAGTAAATGAAGGAGAACATAACCCTTTCGTAAAAATATCTGCATACTGATCTGCAGATGCAACAAACTAAAGAGAAATGACTCCTTGTTGTACACGTTCCCTGACAAAATGACAATCAACTTCTATGTGTTTAGCTTTAGAATGCATAACCAAATTGGTAGCCAAAGCCATAGCAGAGATATTATCACAGTGAAGAAGATGAGGGAATGAACTGTGAACATAAAGATCTTTGAGCAATTGTTGGATCCAACCAATTTCAGCTATTGTAGTGGCCATGGCTCGATATTTAGCTTCAGTGGAAGACCTGCTGACTGTGTGTTGCTTTTTCGAACTCCATGAAACAGGATTGGATCCAAGGAAGACCACAAAACCTGTTGTGGAACGCCTATAATTAGGGTCCCCAGCCCAGTCAGCGTTCGTGTAAGCCTTAATATTCAAGGAACCAGGACGCAAGCATACTCCCCAACCTAAGGTACCTCGAAGATATCTCGGTACTCTTTTTACAGCAACAAAATGAGATTCCAGAGGAGAGTGCATAAATTGACGGACTTGGTTGACTAAATATGCAATATTTGGATGGGTAAAAGTCAGATATTGTAATGCACCAACAATGCTTCTGTATAGGGTAGGATTGGAGAAGGATGAGCTGCCATGATTCAATAGTTTTTTATTGGGATGACAGGGAGTTATACACTGTTTGTAGTGAAACATATCTGTCTTAGTTAGAAGATCTTGAACATACTTGGTCTGGTGAACAAACATGCCTCGAGACTGATAGTTGATTTGCAACCCAAAAAAAAATAGTGAAGAAGCCCTAAATCTTTCATGTCAAACTCCCTTGTTAATTGAGACACCACAGTTTGTATACACTCATCATTATCACCAGTTAGAATGATATCGTCCACATAAAGCAGCAACACAATAATTGACTTGCCATCATGTTTAACAAATAAGGAAGGGTCAGCAAAGGATGATTTAAACCCTAATGACAGTAAGAATGAGGTAAACCTGTCATTCCAAGCTCGAGGAGCTTGTTTGAGGCCATAGAGAGATCATTCCAATTTGCATACATACTCAGGATGGTCTTTGTCAATGAAACCCTGTGGTTGTGACATATAGACCCCTTCATCAAGGAAGCCATGTAAGAACGCGTTCTTGACATCAAGTTGTTTAAGTTTCCACCCGTTGGTTGCAGCAAGATACAATATTACCCTGATTATGGTTAGCTTAACTACTGGACTGAAGGTTTCATGATAGTCTAAACCTACCTCTTGAGAGTAACCTTTGGCTACTAATCTAGTCTTATGCCTTGCAATGGTACCATCATGATTTCTTTTCATCTTGTAGATCCATTTGCATCCTACCAAGTTCTTATTGGGAGGCAAGGGAACCAATGACCATGTATGTTGTTGAAGAAGAGCATATATTTCCTCACTCATAGCCTTTTGCCACTGAACTGGCTTTGATGCTGCAGTGAACGAAGTGGGTTCAATATCTGGATCTGAATGTAACACAATATGAAAAACTTGTTTCTTTTTGACAAATCTAGATTTGGATCTTGTCTGCATGGGATGATTGTTGGTTGAAGGAAGATGTACACACTGTAAATCTGGAGCTTGAAAGACTGTTGTATCCTGATGTAACTCATTTGGGTCTGTATATAATTGAGAAGACCTTGAAGAAGCTGAAGTGGACCTTGATGTTGCATTAGATGAGTCGGAGACAAGATCACCAGTGTTAAGAGTAGAGGACTGAGTAATAGGTTGTGTAGCAACATCCAATGATGGAACAAAAACATGTGGGAAAAGAATGGAAATAATCGGAGTGTGGTGAAAAGTATTGTTATGAACCACAAAAGAGCAGACAACTTCAAAGACTTAGACAAATGAGTTGTGGTATGTGACAAAGAAGAAAATTGTGTTTCATCAACTAACACATGTCTAGAAACAATAAGCTTGTTTTTGTGCCCATCATAGCATATATACCCTTTGTACTTGGCAGCGTACCCCAAGAAGATGCACTCCATGGTTTTTGGTTCAAGCTTATTAGATATATAAGGTTTTATGGAGGGATAACATAGGCAACCAAAAACTTTTAATTTATCAAGTCTTGGTAGAGTGTGATATAGAACCTCAAATGGAAACTTCATACCAAGAATAGATGTAGGCATCCTATTTATAAGATAGGTGGCAGTAACACATGCATGATACCAAAACCTGGAAGACAAGAAAGCTTGTTGAAGAAGGGTAATGGCCGTTTCAACAATGGGTCGATTTTTTCTCTCGGCCAAGCCATTTTGTATAAGGGTATAGGGATAAGACAATTGATGAATAATACCCTTTAAGCTAAGAAATCTTTGAAATTTAGCACTCATATACTCCCCACCACCATCACTTTGTAGAATCTTAACATTTGCAGCAAAGAAGTTTGAAACATAGGCTTGAAATTGCACAAAAATATCAAACACAACAACTTTATTAATGAGAGGAAAGATCCAAGTATATCTAGTACACTCGTCGATAAAAGACACATAGTACTTATATCCTTCTAAAGACATACTAGGGGCAGGTCCCTACACATCGAAATGAATTACTTCAAAATGAGTGACAAATTTGGAAG
Source organism: Malus fusca (assembly GCA_035220775.1). Lineage (NCBI taxonomy): Eukaryota > Viridiplantae > Streptophyta > Magnoliopsida > Rosales > Rosaceae > Malus > Malus fusca. Next base: position 19,724,744 of record CM069073.1, on the reverse strand, counting down.
TAGACACAAAAAAGGGTAACTTGGTGAACTTGCCTTTGAGACAAGAAATACATGTGTGTGGACTAGATTTGTCACTAAATGGAATAGAAGCTTTACTTAGAGCTGCTTGAACAATGAAGTTGGTAGGATGTCCCAATCTACAGTGCCATAGTGTAGACGAGACTTTCTGTCCAAGAAATGCTGCTGGTGAGGTTGTAGGTTTGATGATAGGGAGAGGATACACTACATTATTACTCAGTCCATGGAACAACGTTTTCTCGATGACCTTGTCCTGTATAGAAATAGACATCTCATCAACAATGCATCGACAATTGTTGTCCTTACATAACTGATGCATAGACAAAAGATGCTGAGACAATCTTGGAACATGCAGGACATAATTTAATCTAAAATTATAATTGGGAGTAGGAAGAGTAGAATTGCCAATGTGAGCAATACTCAAACCTTCGCCACTAGCTCCAGTAACTATTTCAGTAGAAGGATAAGGTGTTGCAATGTTCAGATTTGACAAATCAGACGTCATATGATTCGTGGCTCCAGAATCCAGAGGCCAAAATTCTTGTGCAGATGTTGTTGGACTGGTGTTAGTTCTAGCATTCGTAACAACATGTGGAGTAGGCATCCCATATGGAGAATGTTTGTACCATACTTGACCAATCCCGAAACTACCAAGCACCAGTCAACGTTATACCGTCAAGGACCCAGAAGAGTTTCCCTCCAACCAGGAGGCCAATCACAGCACGACACGTGTCAACATCAGAGGCCAATCACAACATGACATGTGTCAACATCAGAGGTCAATCACAACACGACACATGTCAATGTCAGAACAAAGCTAGAAACTCTCTTCTATAAAAAGAGATCATTCTCTCACAATATTTCCTAATGTCATTTGTACTAAATCATTCACTAGTACTCATTAAATGAGAGCTTGAACCTATGTACTTGTGTAAGCCCTTCACAATTAATGAGAACTCCTCTACTCCGTGGACGTAGCCAATCTGGGTGAACCACGTACATCTTGTGTTTGCTTCCCTGTCTCTATCCATTTACATACTTATCCACATTAGTGACCGGAGCAATCTAGCGAAGGTCACAAACTTGACACTTTCTGTTGTACCAAAGTCCTCATTGATTTTGTACATCAACATTTGGCGCCGTCTATGGGAACGACACTTATTCCCACTCTCTTCAGCTTTGTATAGCTGGTTTCCACCATTCGTACACTCTCTTTTGACCAGGCATCCATCTCCAACATGGGGAGCGAATGAAGCCACAACACGCAGAACGACACCCCCCTCACACCTGGTGCGAAGCAACGAAATAATGAACAAAAGAAGTTTCTCTTCAGGCTAAAGTCGATGAGCTGGAGGCTCAGAACAACAAGATAGCAATGAAGAATGAGATCCTCCAATAGCAGTATAAGAATGTCTTTGAGATGCTCCACGAGGCTAGATATACTAAAACACACGAGCTCATTACCCCTGTAGAAGTCAACCATCAACTGGGTGCCCCCTAACACAGAGGGTCATTTACCCTCGACATGGGTATTTCTGTTGAGAAGCGAGCTACTCATCGAAATGGCTACCAACATGAGACTTATCTCAACCCAGCTGCTTAGACCCGAAGCAGGAAGAGTGGAGGAAGACACCTCCTTACAGAATGAGTGGAAAGATTAAAAGCCGTCTTTCGCAACTGTCGAGACTTCCTAAAGCAACGTCGAGACAATATCATCCATGTCAGCTCGAAGATCAATGACCCAAGGGTCTCTGAAAGACTCGGTCTTCTCCCATGTCCCAGGCCGGCTACCAATTTTGGGAAGGGGCAACAAGTCCTAGAGAAACACGAAGGTATAGGGGACTCAGAGATGTTCCGACAGACATACCTTGAAAGTCAGTACGGCGAATCCCTTAGCCATCCATAGAACGTTGATCACTTGAAGTACTATTACAAGTAAACTCACATTGTACAAGTGTTAAGCTTCAGACATTCGGCATCCTATGTAACGAATACCATTTGGCATGAATTCAATAAAGAGGTGATTTAGACAACTCGGTTCTAATCCTCTAACATTCCTAGCAATGAAACACTCGGGTTCAAAGCTTCAACACGAATGCTTCCAACATGAAAAAAAGTCTAAGTATATGTCAACAAAACTATACAAATAAACGAACAACTTCACAGTATTTTCATTCAATCATACATTCCAACACATTCATACATAAGCCAACTATGCTTCGAAAGGGTTCAACATACTTTGTGTCATTCGACACTTGCTACAATGTATCTCGGCACATTGCCCTTATTCTCACCAACTAGGTGATGAAGGAACTTACCTTCGTGCCACCAACCAGGTGATGAAATGTACAACTCGTACTCTAATATTATTTGGCAACTTGCCACTCTGATCACCAACCAGGTGAAGAAGAAACTCACATTTGTGCCACCAACCAGGTGATGAAATGTACAACCCGTACTCTAATATTATTTGACAACTTGCCACTCTTATCACCAATTAGGTGAAGAAGGAATTGATCTTCGTGCCACCAACCAGGTGATGAAATGTGATGAAGAAACTCACATTTGTACCACCAACCAAGTGATGAAAGCAACTCACCATTCATTCCACCAACTAGAAGATGAGTGGTACAACTTGTACATGTGAACTCCTAGCATTCACAAATAATCAAAAACCCTCAAGCTTTACAACTCAACTAGGGGAGCATTTATGCCTAACAAGAGTTATAGTCACCAACAAAGTCTTATTGCAAGCCAACAACAACTTCAGTGCATGGTATACGAAGATCAAGCTATTCAGCCCTCTTGCATCTGCTTCAGACATTTCTCCTCTGTAACAATGCAAACACTACAACTCGTAGAAAGCTTCACACACTCTTCATCAAGATTGTTCGAAGCAAATTCAATTTATATGGTTCATCCAAACCTTCGACTACTACAAGGTGTGGCTTGTATATGTTGTCTCTCATACATTTTCAAATTTCCAGTTTTCCCAAAAAAATAAAAATAAAAAAAAAGGGAAATTGGGAAATTCAATAAAGCTTCATCAATGGAGGACAATTACAAATTCTCAAAAGCTTCACACACTCTTAATCAAGATAGTGTGAAGCAAAACCAATTTATGGTGGAAATCAAAAGCTTCATCAGTGGAGGACAACCACAATTCTCAAAAGCTTCACACTCTTGATCAAGATAGTGTGAAGCAAAACCAATTTATGGTGAAAATCAAAAGCTTCATCAATGGAGGACAACCACAATTCTCAAAAGCTTCACACACTCTTGATCAAGATAGTGTGAACACTCTTGATCAAGATAGTGTGAAGCAAAACCAATTTATGGTGGAAATCAAAAGCTTCATCAAGGGAGGACAACCACAATTCTCAAAAGCTTCACACACTCTTGATCAAGATAGTGTGAAGCAAAACCAATTTATGGTGGAAATCAAAAGCTTCATCAATGGAGGACAACCACAAATCTCAAAAGCTTCACACACTCTTAATCAAGATAGAGTGAAGCAAAATCAATTTATGGTGTAGACAAAGCTTCATTAATGGAGAGCAACTACAAATCTCAAAAGTTTCACACACTCTTGATCAAGATAGTGTGATGCAAAATCAATTTATGGTGCCAACAAAGCTTCATCAATGGAAGGCAACTACAAATCTCAAAAACTTCACACACTCTTGATCAAGATAGTGTGAAGCAAAATCAATTTATGGTGTCAAGAAAACTTCATCAATGGAAGGAAACTAAAATCCTCAAAAGCTTCACATACTTTTGATCAAGATAGTGTGAAACAAAATCAATTTATGGTGCCAACAAAAGCTTCACCTACAAAGCTTCAACACTAAAGCTTCACCTACAAAGCTTTAACACCAAAGCTTCACATACAAAGCTTCAACACCAAAGCTTCACCTACAAAAGCTTCAACTCCAAAGCTTCACCTACAAAGCTTCAACACAAAAGTTTCACCTACAAAGCTTCAACACAAAAGCTTCACCTACAAAGCTTCAACTCCAAAGCTTCACCTACAAAAGCTTCAACTACAAAGCTTCAACACAAAAGCTTCACCTACAAAGCTTCAACACCAAAGCTTCAACTACAAATGCTGAAAGCTTCACACACTCTTGATCAAGATAGTGTGAAGCAAAATCAATTCATGATACCCAACAAAGCTTCAACCTCAAAGATTCACCTACAAATCTTCAACACCAAAGCTTCACCTATAAAGCTTAAAATATATATATATTTCGGAAATTCAAAAATTCAAAAATTCGAAAATTCGAAAAAAAAAAGAAAAAGGCCTAGGCCTCCTCTTCTTTGGGCCTAACAACTTTCATAACAAATATATATGAAGGATGAGTTTTGGGCTACCACTTAGAAAGGAAAATGGTGAAGTTTTGTTACTTTGGAAACTTGGCTACTAGCAAGACACCTCTTTCGTCAACTCCATCGACCGGAGACTTGGGGGACTCCTACCATATGCTACTGCACCTTGATACTCGGAAGTCTCACGACCACTCAGTGACTTGGATTTTTCAAGTCTCCAACCGAGAAGTTTTCCTCACTCGGGAAATTAAGGGAGCATTACCTCAACCTACATGCCTCACTCACAAAGCTTCAACAAAAGAAAAAAATTCAAAGAACTTAGTGAATGAGGCCTTGGTGTATTTAACACAATACGTTGAAATTAAGCAAAGCTTATTTATTGATATCTCCGATAAGTTACAAATATGTACATATACATGAATCAAAATAAACAAACAAGAGGGAACCTTCACAAAGGTTGCTCAGGAGAAGTCTCAGCAGTCGGCAGAGCCCCAGAAAGAGGAGGCACCGAAGGGTGATCATTCGGAGCATCAGTACGGGCAGAACCCCAGAAGGATAAGGCACCGAAGGTTGATCATTTGGAACTTCATTACGCGGTACAACCCTAGAAGACGAAGACAATAAATGTCTTTGGAACAAACCCACAAACCTCTGATGATTAAGTAAAATCCGACCAGCAGTTGGTCAAGCTTCATCTTCATGTTTGTAGCATAGTCATGTGCGAGCCTGTGCAACTGTTTATTCTCATGCTTGAGCCCTCTGATATCTTGTTTGAGACTTATCACTTCAGGCGCCAATGATTCAACTTGGCGAGTTCGAGCAAATAGGCGTTGGGCCATATTAGACACAGAACCTGCACACTGAACACTGAGAGCCAGAGAATCCTTAACAGCCAACTCATCAGACCGTTTGGAAAGTAGTCTGTTATCTTTGGGAGTGAGAATGTTCCTGGCCACCACCGTAGCGGTCATATCATTCTTCATCACATAGTCCCCAACGATAAGAGGACCAGTAGGGGATAAGAAGGATGGACGCCATATGTTGTCTTGAGGAGGCATGGCTGCCTCTTCACCAAAGTTCAAGTCAAAAACGACGGTCGGATGGTCCAAACATTTTCAGAAATGATGAAGGAGAAATGAGGTTCAATAAATCTCTGAAGTACAAAAATAAGGGGAAAATTCCTACAAGCAATAACTCTCTGAACGTACTTCTTGCACATAATTGATGCCCCTATAAAAGAAAGGGCAGCAGGGCCGTTTGTTCAAAAATCGAAGAGGCACCACTCTCCGGATTTTGAGAAGCAAATTTTCCTGAATAAAATATGTCGACAATCCCCACACGCAACATCAGCTTATCGGGTACCACATATAACTTTGCCAAAGATCTCTGACAAAGTTTAGACACATAAATTTTGAAGGTCTAGCTACCCTACCATTACCCACAAGGGTAAAGGAACAGCACCACTGCTTGATAACTGGAAAGTCCTTATGTGTGTCAACCTCCGTGCTCTGTGGCAAGGCAGACTGGCAAAAATGCCCAACCTTTACTCACATCGAGAAAACACTCCCAACAGGATTACTTGCTCAAAAATCGAAGAGGTACCGCTCTCCGAGAGCCAGAGTCTCACCAAGATTGTTTTCTCAAAAATCGAAGAGGCACCGCTCTCCGAATCTCGAGAGCCAGACTCACACTAGGATTACTTTCTTAAAAATCGAAGAGGCACCGCTATCCGAATCTCTAAAGCCAGACTCACAACAGGATTACTTTCTCAAAAATCAAAGAGGCACCGCTCTCTAAATCTCGAGAGCCAGATCCCCAATAGGATTGCTTGTTCAAAAATCGAAGAGGCAACGCTCTCTGAATCTGAGAGCCAGATCCTCAACGGGATTGCTTGTTCAAAAACCGAAGAGGCACCGCTCTCCGAACTTTGAGAGCCAGATTTCCTTGGATAAAATTTTTCTGCAATCTTCACACGCATCATCAGCTTTCCAGATACCACATACCACTTTTTCAAAGTGCTATGACAAAGTTAAAACACGTGAATCTTACAGCTCCCACTACATTGCTATGACCGAGAAGGGTAAAGGAACAGCGTTACTACTCGTTGTTGGGACAATTCATATATATGTCGACCTTCATCATCCACAGCCAGGCAGACCTGCAAATAAAAAAAAATGTTCAACTTTTCTTCACATCCGATAGGGCACTCTCAGCAGAGTCTCTCGAAATACTCAACTTATTTTCCCCCCGATAATACCTATGCAAACAAGCCACACCAGAGCAAGAGTATCTCATATCATCAGGGTTAAAAGCAAGAGTATCCCATATCATGTTTTTTCCCTGTCTTTTCCTTTGCCATTGCTCTTACCTGCAAGACAAGGAGAAAAAAAGCAATCAGTCGGAACCTGAAATCAAACTTCTGATCTGGAACTGATTGCCCAGAACCTTTGCTTGGTTGTTCACCTAGCATTGCTCTCGAGTACTCATCTTCAACTGTTGTCAAGGTCGTGAATTCTTTCGGAAAATACCACAGAACAGTTAATACAATATTGGCTCTTTACACTGAAGCTGCCAAGCATGGATGAGTCGCTGAGAAGTAGTACTCTGAATGACCATTCAAATGCAAAGGGTGCGCACCACTTCTGCGATGCAAAAGATTAAAGCAGAAGGTTCAACGATGAGCTGGAACAGATCACTATAGCACGACGCCCTCCCTGCAGAACCGCATAATCCAGACGGATGAGTCTAAGTCAAATCCAAACTCGACATCGTTGCCCTATCCGAATAGCTCGAGAAGTTTCAACAACCTTTCGCTGACACCGTAGCCAAAGAGCACAGCCTCGCCATGCCACATTCACTACTTTGTCAACAACAAAAGTATCCCATATCATCAAGGTCGAACGAACTCTTGATTTGATGGACTTGTTTTGACCCTCAAATTCTTGAGTCGGCCTTATACTCTTGAGGAAACCAGAAAACCCTCCAGCCCAGTTCAAGAATAAGCTTGTGGAAAGTTACTTCTTCAAAAGCAAAAGTATCTCATATCATTTATTCTCCTTTTTCTTCTCTTTATCCTTCTTGCTGCTTGAGAGATATGGAGAATGAGAACAATCAGCCGGAACTCAAAATCAAACTTCTGATCTGGGACTGATTGCTTGGGACTTTGATTGCTTCCCTTGTGTGTCACCTCCTTCGGCAGATCTCCTCGCTCAGAGACTTGGGGGACTCCTACTATAAGGTTTGTATCACACTTGACCAAGCCCGACACTACAAGTAAGCTTCAAGTGAAATTGATACATTACCTTGTGCATCTCAATTGGTTAAAGATACCACCCTTTAATGGAGGAAAAGTACTTCCAGAGAAGATGCCGCATATACCTATGAGACAGATAAGGCAAGTGAAAACGATACCACACTTCGGTACTTAGAAGTTTCGTGATTACTCAGTAGTTTAAATCTTGCAAGTCCCCAATCGAGGAGCTTCCCTCACTCGGGAACTTAGGGGAGCACTGTTTGTACCATACTTGACCAATCCCGAAACTACCAAGCACTGGTCAACGTTATACCGTCAAGGACCCAGAATAGTTTCCCTCCAACCAGGAGGCCAATCACAGCGCGACACGTGTCAACATCAGAGGCCAATCACAACATGACATGTGTCAACATCAGAGGCCAATCACAACACGACACATGTCAATGTTAGAACAAAGCTAGAAACTCTCTTCTATAAAATGAGATCATTCTCTCACAATATTTCCTAATGTCATTTGTACTAAATCATTCACTAGTACTCACTAAATGAGAGCTTGAACCTATGTACTTATGTAAGCCCTTCACAATTAATGAGAACTCCTCTACTCCGTGGACGTAGCCAATCTGGGTGAACCACGTACATCTTGTGTTTGCTTCCCTATCTCTATCCATTTACATACTTATCCACACCAGTGACCGGAGCAATCTAGCGAAGGTCACAAACTTGACACTTTCTGTTGTACCAAAGTCCTCACTGATTTTGTGCATCAACAGAGAATATTGTGAACACTGCACCATAGTAGAGGTTGGATATAAAGTTGTAGACATTCCAGGATTCTGAGTATGATTAGAATACTGAGGAGATGAGAAATAACCCTGTGGAACCTGTTGATACTATGGTGAATGCATGGAATATCCTTGTGGAGACTACTAATTTCTATCAAAACAAGTGGCAGCAGTGTGCCCCACTCGATGACAAATTTGACATCCACGTTGAAAACAATTTATGGTTGAATGACCATTTTTAACATAGATCTGGCATTTTTGCCTTGGTTGATACCCTTGAGAAAACTGCATTTGATTATCTAAGGAAGGAAACTGTTGTTCAAGATGAAAGGTTTAACCTCCATACAAAGGTTGCTGCTAAGAGTGGTTGCCACCGAAGAGAAATTTCTTGCCTTTACCCTTGTTCTTAAAATTGTTTCCCTTGAAATTGTTGAAGCTACCCGAGCCAATTTGAGATACAAACACATAGGGACCAGGTATAGGCAACTGAGGCATTGGCATTTAAGGAAATGACATTTGCTGAAGTCGTGGCATCTGCTGATATGGGTTCAGAATTGGTGAGTATACACTTGGAAAATTAGGAGAACCATCGAAGGAAGATGTTGCAGGGACAGACTTAGTACCAAAAGTGCCTCCAGTATCATACACAGAACTGGAAGTATAAGCAAGCATAGCTGACATTAAGGATACTTGTTTCGGCACTTCATCCAAAATTGTTTCTTCAGCTTTGAGTTGAGACCTTAGTTCTTGCAGAGACACAAGATTCTCTCTTCCACGAATGACATACTTGATGGTATTATATTCAGAGGGAAGCCCACGCAATGCAACAATGATAATATCTTCATCAGAAATGATAACACTCACAGTAGCCAATTGGTCTTTAGCTTCTTTGATGAGTTGCATATAGTCATCAATGGACTCAGAACCTTTCTTTATGTTTTGAAGATCGATCTTAAGTTGCAAAATATTGGTTCTGGTCATATTAGCAAACCTCTCACACAGATTTGTCCACATTTGTTTGGAGCTTGTACACCCAATAACACATGACAAGGCAGTAGTGGACAATGTAGCAGTAATAAAAGTCATCAAGGCTTTATCATGAATTTTCTAGATCTTATATGCATCAGACATAGCATTATCATTCACCACAGTTCCAGTGTCAGACTTAGAATTAACAGGACAGGGTATAGAACCATCAATGAACCCTAGAATTTCATTACCATCCAGTAGCAAATCAAGTTGGAATTTCCAAGTTACAAAGTTAGAATCATCAAGTTTCACCGTAACTGTGTTGCCCACACTTGGAATCAAAGAAGAAATAGGTGACTGCATAAGTGCTAATTGAGCAGAGGTCACCATTGTTATCAGATCAATCGACAAACTGAATACTCTAGATATAGTAAGAACTCCACAATCAGATTAAGTAATCAGTAAATCACAAAGGCACCAAGAATGCACAACAAAATCTCCAAGAATTCACAATAAAATCCCAAGAATTCACAACAAATTCTCCAAGAATTCACAACAAAAATCTCCAATAATTCACAACAAAATCACCAATAACAGAGTGGCGAATCAGTAAGACGAAAGATATCACCTCGGAGAATTAACGAGAAGTCAATGAGCGACAAGCAACCAAAACCCTAGAATTTGACGACAACGCCCAAAACGACTGCACCCAATCACACAAACAACCGACTGGAGAAATCAAACGTCGGCGACGACGACTACGACCAGAAGAATAATCAATGAACGGAAGAAAATGATCGACGACCACCGGTGTTAACCATTAGAGGTGAAGATACCATGTCAACACAACTGAGAAAAGCAATCAAGAAACCTAGAGAGAGTGCTCAAGAGAATTTTATAGAGAGAGAAATGGATAACAACTTCTGTTATATTTCTGTTGTAAAACATAATTACGAGGCTTTCTACTATTTATAGTTACACCTACTATAACTATTTCATAACATAACCATTACTACACTACCACATGTCATATTACATACAACTTATAACCTTTATATTCTAACACAATCAACAAGGGTTTTGTATAAGGAGTTAGAGGAAGAAAGTAATGCTTCTACAATATTTTCAGATCAAGCAATGGCCATGATTACAAGACTGCAAAATGAGAAGGCAGCGCTCCATATGGAAGCACTCCAGCAACTAAGAGTGATGGAAAAGCAATTCGAGTACGATAAGCACTGCAAAAGACAAACAACCTTATTGTCGAGAAGGAGAAGGAAATACAAGATGTATAAGTGGAGGTTGAAAGCACTCAAAAGCAGACTGAGACTTTCTTGTACACATGATTAACCCAATTCTTATTTTAATTTTACTTTGGTTCTTCTAAAGAAAGAAGAAAAAAAAACTTCATTTCAATGATATATTAGAGCATCTCCACCCATTGGTGGAGAGCAATGATAATTGGAGGGCAAGGTCAATGAAATTGCCCTCATTATTCACTCTACACAGTAATTGTCTTTGTGCAAGTTCATCCGTTTGGAGGGCAAGGTCTGCTAGGCTTCACGTGGGGATGTCCCACTCCTTATTTAATGGGCTTTCACTCAAGCGCAAGCCCTTGCAATTGTTGAAGGGACACCTGCCTTCAATCTAATTGCCTCCCATTTTTCTTATTGATGGAGCAAACACTTTTTGGGCAGATGGAAATTGAACCAGATTTCAAGGGCAATTGCAAGCATGCTAAAGATGCCCTTAATACTTTCATATCAATTTTTGGTTATATTTATTATAAACTTAAAAAAGTAGTTATACTCTATTTAAGGTCCAAATTTGATTATTTTTCCAAACTTCTCTTGTAGTTTTACACAAAGTAGATATCTCAATTAGATCCAACCACCACAATTCTCTCGCAACAGCCCATCCCAATAAATGTCAACATTACTGAAAATTAAAGGATAATTATAGCAATGGTCCCTCAACTTTAATTTAATTGGAGTAATGATCTCTTAACTAAAAATCAACTCCATTAGAATTTCCGTCAAAATGAGTCACATGTCATGCACGTGAGGCTGAATCAGGTGCAAATACGAAAAATCAAAAAAGAAAAATTGTATCAATGATTTCTCAACTTTAATCCAACTGGTGAAATGGTCCCTCAACTTTAACTTAATTTGAGAAATGGTCCCTCAACTTTACTCAAATTGTAGCAATGGCCTTTCCAACATAGCTCATCTTGACATAATTCTAACGGAGTTGACGAAAAGGACTACAGCTACACGTTTTGGATGAGTTGAGGGACTAATGATAATGAATTTTTAATTGAAATATCATTGTTCCAATTTGAATAAAGTTAAGAAACTATTATTACAGTTTATTCAAAATTAAAATATGAAAATTGTGGTGGCCCGCATATTACAGTTTATTCAAAATTAAAATTAAAAAATAAAAAATTCACACCTTCTTTCTCTGAAACAGCAAATCCAAACACTCCTTCGGTTGGATCCTCTACTCTCACAGTGTGCACAGCAATTACAAGAGTCACAGCCAGATTCCAAAAATAGAATAAAAACCAACAAAAAGAAATTAAGATTTTTGGGCGATTAAATTTAAATTAAACTCAATTTACGTGGGATTAATCAGCAATGAAGGATGGCGACGGCTTTCCAACAACGACTGCGGCCAGCAGCGGGAAGAAGGAGAGCTCGGATTCGGGTCTAATACTCGGGAAAGGCAGGTACAAGTTCTGGGCTTTGGCCGCGATTTTGTTGCTCGCGTTTTGGTCCATGTTCACCGGCACCGTCACCCTCCGGTGGTCCGCCGGCAACCTCAACCGCCTCTCCGACGACCTCGACTCCCGCATTCACGACGATCTCGACGTTCTTGTATGATATTTTCTTGTTTTTGTTTTGCGGGTCGATTTGGTTGGATCTCTGATTTGATTGGTTAATGGGGATTTTGGGTTTTTTTTGTGGTGGTATAGGAAATGGAAGAGAGGGAGAAGGTGGTGAAGCACATGTGGGATGTGTACACTAATAGCCGTCGGATCAGATTACCGAGGTTCTGGCAGGAAGCTTTTGAGGCTGCCTATGAGGAGTTGACAAGTGACGTCCCTGGTGTTCGAGAGGAAGCCATAACCGAGATCGCTAAGATGTCCGTCCGCTCTGTGGATCTCGATCCGCCTCCGGTGCAATCTGCAGTGAGTGCCCTAAGCTTTGTCTTTTTTTTGTTTTTTTGTTTTTTTGTTTTTTTTTTGTATGATTACTTAAGGACTTGTTTAGGGTTGATTTGCTATGTGTTAATCAAGCTACATTGCTCATTAGCTGGACATTGCATTGCCTTTTTAATTAGTGCAATGGGTTAGTTTAACTTAAGGAGTTTGGTACTTCGATTAGGACGTCTATTAGCGAAATGTGTTGTTGCATTGTCCATTAATTAACCTGTTAATGATTATTGATTACCAAGGGAGCAACAGAGCAGCACTAATTCAAAATTTCTTTGCTTTCATTGTTTTGAAGATTGGGTGACGTTAAGTAGGAATTTAGATTTGGATGCTCCGATGTATTGTGCGTTATTGCTTGAGATTGTCCTGGTCAATGTCTGAGTTCAACCCAAATCTGTCATTGTTCAGTTTGCAATTGATTAGGTGCCGAAGTGACCTTAGTTGCTTGAGATTGCCTTGGTCCTTATAGGAGCACTTGAAAACATGCGGACCTGGGTTGCTTGAGATTGCCCTGGTCAATGTCTGAATTCAGTTTTCAATTGATTAGGTGCCGAAATTTAGGCTAGGATGAGTGACAAACAGGACTTCTAGCCACATTGGCTGGCTGTGGAATTTCAATAGCCATTTTGCCTACGGAATCTGGGTTGCTATGTGGTTAACAAGAATTAGGTTTCACCACAGATTGTTAGGTGACCAAAGCTATTTTCTGAGAATTATCTTTCACCCTTTATATGAAGCTTAACTGAATCCATTTTGTATGCGAGTGGCAAACCCAGATGAGCAACCACAAATTAGTTGGATCCATTCGTGCATCATTAGTTTTCTTAGCCAACTTAGTTGCAACCCTAGATTGTCATCTGACCAAAGCCAAAATGTCCCTCCTTGCCAAGAACTTTCACCCTTCGTATGAGAATTAACTTGATCCATTCTGGAAGTGAAACTCAGGGGCAATCGAACTAATTTGTGAGTAAGAAAGGGTGAGAGGCTGACAATTACCTAGTTGGATCTACATCTGTACATCATTAGTTTCCTTAGCCGACTTAGTTGCAACCCCAGATTGTCAGCTGACCAAAAGCAGAAGCTACTTGGCCAAGAACTTTTACCCTTTGTATAAGCATTAAATTGATCCATTCTGCAAATGAAGCTGAGAGGCAGTGGGAATTATTTAGAGTTGGAAAGGGTGAGAGGCTGGCGATTACCTTCTTGGATCTACATCCTTGTTTTCCTTGGCTATAGGACTGTGAGATTCACTCCCTTCCAGTTAATGCATGTTAAGATATGTCTGGATGAGGATATTCCTCCCAAAAATCTGTGATTCTACATTCTTGGAGAAAAATGCAGAAAAATGTGATTGAGATAACAGATTACTGAGTTCAGTTTTCTCGTTGGGTAAATTATGTTATGTTGCTTCAATTTCCTCGGAATTTAAGACTTTGTTAAGCAGGATCGCATAGGTGTGGTGAATTAGCTTTCTAAGGGACAAATTAGACCTCAAATGTTAAATTGATGCTTTCTACTAGTTCAGTAGATGATATATTGTTATGTAAAGACTATAATTTAAAGCATAATAAGCATTAGATAGCTTTCCAAACATTGAATTTTGATTGATCTTGGCAGTTAAGTGTATTGTTTATCATAGGAGAATGTCAGTTGTAATTGGAGTCATAAACTATGTCCTTTTGCAATTTCTTGTAGGAATGTCTTTGTATTCCTGTGTCATGCCCAACACAATCACAACAGTGGCACATGTTCTCATAAGATAACATAGTCGTGCAGTTGATGTGAATAATTAATTCAGAAGTTCAACCTATGTATGAAACCTACTCGTTTAGTTTCTTGGCATGAACATCTTGATCTTGACTAAGGAATCATTTCCTTGCATGTGCCCTGATGATATAACCAAGCCTTGCTATTTGGTTCCTTAATATCTGCAAATAATTTTATAGATGCCTATATCTTAGCATGGCAATCTGTTTACGCATGGTAAGTTTTAACATGTTCTGTCCTTTTCTATCAGAGCGCACGAGAATTTAGTAAGACTTTGAAGCAAGCAGAGAGAGGTAGAGAACTGGTGACTTCTACGGGCAGTGGTCGATGATGTCTAGATTAATGTTGAGGACCATCGTTCAAGTCTCCGTTATCCTGCATTTACGACTGTGTGCTGCCCAGAGTCCGTTGAGTGGTAGTGATGCGCACGGCCACACTCGGTTCTTGATACGTTTTTCATAGGGCAAAACTATATATTTGATTAGGTTCTTAAATGTTCCAGTTTTGGATATCAGGGTCTTGCCATGTGTGTGGTGTTAGAGTAGATGAGTTCAGAGTGCAGGAATTTTGCTTTTGATATTCTCTTGTTTTTATTTTTATAAATTCAATTATTCAAGTGAGAGGAATTTCTGAAGCATATTTTTCATGTAAACGTAAAAATGTTAGCATTACTCCTTCAACATGTTGCTTTGAGGGTGCGTTTGGTACGCAAACGGGACGGAACGGGACGGGACGAAGGTTCCATGCCCTTGGATGGAAGTGAGGAGGAAGAAGAAGGAGACATAAAGGTTATAATTTTGTGTTCCACGATGTGGAACGAGTTCGTTCCGGGGGGAGGTGGAACGAAAAATCATCCAAAACTTGTCCCGTGGAACAACGCGTTCCACTCGTTTTAGGCGTACCAAACGTGGGACGGAATGCCTCGTCCCGTCCCGTCCCGCGTACCAAACGCACCCTGACAGAATTGATTGAATTACAGTGGGACCCAAAGTTTGATACTTTGAAGGTGAATCCTGATATCAAATATGAACCCCATCGACAAAATCTTTACCAAATATCTACATACACCATCAAAACGAAAATGTTATCAAAAGTGGAGAATGACATAGTCACTCACCCGTAAATTGGATGTTAAGATTTGGATATCCAAAGTGAAATGTGACCCGTAGTTATTATTGAACAGCATGCAGATCTCAAATTTATTTTATGAAGAAACAAACGATGAACTCTATTGAAGAAGAAAAATTAAAAAACAGTACCTCGAATACACTATGGATAATAACGACAATCACATTTCAACGAAATAATACAAAATATAAATTAAAAAGCATAAGGATCTATATTTTTGTTTCAAAGAAAAAAAAGAAGGTCTGCAAAACAACGATGAACTCCATTAACGACAAAAATCTGGAACTCAACCTAAAAATATTAGGGGTAAAATTGACAAATCATAATTTATTATAATTGGACCATTTTTAGTTGGATTACTTTAATATGGGTCTTATATTAATCATTTAACAGTACTAATCATTAAAGAAAACTTATAACATAATTTTTTATTAAAACTAAAAATTTTTAAGTCATTTTCATTAATTTTTCTTTATTTGAATGAAAATTTTAACAAAGTTGCTAAAAAAAATCATTGCTATGTAACAAGTTCACAACCAATACTCATACGCTTTTAATTCACCATTAAAAGCTCTATTACCTCAACTTTTGCAAGAGTCATCTTTGAAGAATTAGGCGGCGGACTCAGCACACTCAGCTCGCAAACCCCACAGAAATGAGGTGCCCCTACTGCTCCACCGGCGAAGCACGGTGCGCGACGACAACCAACTCCCGTCGTTCGATAACGGAGTGCACGTCGTGCGGCCGTGTGGTGGAAGAGCGCCAATCCCAATTCCACCACCTCTTCCACCTCCGTGCCCAAGACAACCCTCTCTGCCTCGTCACCTCCGACCTCCCCACCCTCCCCCACACCCAGCAACCCAACGACGCCGACGACGAAGACCCCTTCTTGCCCACTGGCTTCATCACCGCCTTCTCCACCTGGGCCCTGGAGCCCAACCCTCTCTTCCTCCGCTCCTCCCTCTCCTTCTCCGGCCACCTCGCCGAGCTGGAACGCACCCTCGAATCCACCTCCTCCTCCACATCCTCGTCGTCGTCCACCGTGGTGGTCGATAATCTGAGGGCCTACATGCAAATCATCGATGTCGCTTCGATTCTGGGGTTGGAAAACGACATCTCGGATCACGCGTTTCAGCTCTTCAGGGACTGCTGCTCCACCACTTGCTTGCGGAATCGCAGCGTTGAAGCTCTCGCGACTGCTGCTCTGGTCCAGGCTATCAGAGAGGCCCAAGAGCCCAGAACCCTCCAGGTAATTTCACTCATTAGTGCTAATTGGGTTAATTGGATGCGTTTTGAGTTGATTTTTTTTATTAAAAGTCTGGATTTTGATGATGGGTTATCAAGTTTTGTGGTTGTTTCGGGTTAAGGATGTTGTGAATTGGCGTTTGGTTTCTGTATTGCAGGAAATCTCCATTGCAGCAAATGTGCCCCAGAAAGAAATTGGCAAGTACATTAAGATACTTGGAGAAGCACTGCAGCTTAGTCAGCCCATCAACAGCAATTCGATATCGGTGCATATGCCGCGGTTTTGCACTCTCCTCCAGCTCAATAAATCTGCTCAGGTACCTTTTGTTTCGATGCTGAATTCGCTACTTGGACTGCTCATTGAATTTACGTCACTTGAAATGAGTCTTCTGGATGCATATGCGTTCTTGTTGTATGGTTAGATGATTACTGAAGGAAAGAAATGTGGCACTGGCGTTGTATGTGCAATCGAAAAGATTTTGTTTTTCTGTAACAAGTACAAAAACAGATTTTGGAGTTAAAAGTTTTGAATGTGTGTTATCTCACAACAGCTGTTCAAACCAATATCTGCTGGATTCTAGTCTTGATTGGCTAGTTCCAGTGTAATTGAAAGCTAAATGGAGGCACATTTTTAATAACTGTGTAAATAACATTACAGTTTCTTAACCAACGTCACATCTTATTTGCTTCATCTGCACGCATATCTTCAATATATAGATTACGGACTTGAATTTGACTTTCTGTGACTTAAATTGTTGTGTTCTATGCTTCATAACCAACGCCACATCTTATTTGCTTCACCTGCACGCATGTCTTCAATATACAGACTACAGAGTTGACTTGACTTTGTGTGACTTAAATTGTTGTGTTCTATGATGAGAGTATTGAACTTGAGTTGTTCTCCTGATGAAGTCCATGATCACATACTTTCGTGTAGAAACTGGCAACTCACATTGGAGAGGTTGTCATCAACAAGTGCTTCTGCACGCGTAGGAACCCCATTAGTATCTCCGCAGCTGCAATATATTTAGCCTGCCAGCTTGAAGACAAGAGAAAAACTCAGGCAGAGATTTGTAAGGTGACTGGTCTTACTGAAGTTACTCTCCGAAAAGTCTACAAGGAGCTCTTGGAGAACTGGGACGACTTGCTCCCATCTAATTACACTCCTGCAGTTCCTCCAGAAAGAGCATTCCCTACCACTGTAATCGCTTCAGGCCGTTCTTCATCATCTAAAGTTGATTTTGTTGATTTACCACTTTATTTGGAGAGGGAAAAGCTGCTTGAAAGAAAACCGAACAAGCCAAACGAGGGATTAGACATGAACATTCCACCACCCGTATGTAAAGAAGAGTATGAGCGTAAAGGTAATTCTCAAGGTCCGATGAATCAATCAACTACTTTCTGGCAATCCCAGGTTCCATATGGGACTTCTGATCTAAAGACGGCAGGACAAAAGTATGAGAATGGTGTGGAGGGAATGGACACGGACGAGCCCCAACCTAACCAACAGCCTAATCCAACTCATACTATAAACCCCCCAAGTTCAGGTGCATGTCCAGTTACCAGGCAGTTTCGGTGCCCATCTACATCAAATCCTTCTCCAAATGTGATGTATGTGCTGCCGCCGAAGCTGGCACCTGGTTATACCGAGCGTAGAAGCAGCGGTGGACAAAATGGAAGTGAAAGTGGCAGACACAGTGGGGAGTCCTAGTGGCGTGATTGCTGTATATAGCCTTGAACGTTACGGATTTAACTTCCTTCTCATGATCGTCGTAATCCTTCTGTATTTGAGCGAGAAGGGGGACACTCCCAACTCGGCTAAGCATTCGATTTTCTTATCATTTCAATTGTGTGATATGATTAAATGCATTTCTTAGTCTTCTTGGCCTCTGAAAGAGTGGACTATTATTGTGAAGTTACAAGCTGATCTCTGTTTTTAAGGAAAGTGAAAAAAAGAAAAATGTGTGATATGATTCATATTGTGCTCATGTTAGTCCAACTCATGTCACACTTTTATCAACTGAAAAAAAACAATATCATATTACTAGACATAAGATTAAAACAGCAAATTGTATTAATGGTCTCTCAATTAATTTAATTGGAGCAATGATTTATTCATTAAAAATTTATTATCATTGATTTCTAAACTCATCAACATGTGCAACCATGGTCCTTTTCGTCAACTCCGTTAGAATTTCCGTTAAAATGAGTTACGTATCATGCACGTGAGGCTAAATCAAATGGCAAATATGGAGAATTAAATAAGAAAAATTGTACTAATGGTCCCTCAACTTTATTCTAACTAGAGAAATAGTTCCTCAAAATTAACTCAATTAGAGCAGTGATCCCTTAACCTTAATTGAATTGTAGCAATGATCCTTCCAACATAACTCATTTTGACAGAGTTGACGAAAATGACTATAACTATACGTTTTGATGAGTTGAGATACCAATAATAATAAATTTATAGTTGAGAGATTATTGCTATAATTTAATTAAAGTTAAAAGATAATTGTTTTAATTTATAAGCTCAAACAAACTCAAAGATTACGTCACTATTTTACCAAAAGATGTGGTGTTTTAGTTTTACCACCACGTCAAAACGAGCATAAAAAGCATGTCGTAGATAAATAGTAGGAAACAAACAAAAGCAGCGTGGAAATTACGACATGAAAGGCAAATGCTCCGTCACGAAGCATCGTGGCAATCAAGTAATTTGGTCAGATCACATAGGCATTTCTGTAAGCTAACTGATATTTCCTTCAGCAGTTACGTGTCTTCTTTCATGCGGAGCCGAAATCCTCTCTCCTCTTCTCTCTACCTCTCTCTCCCCATACAAACAAACACAACAAACTACAATTTCCACCGTCTATTTATCCACGTCACCGATCCGCGCCTTCAACATCCAACGGCCCCCCTATTTTTCGATACGGGTAGGTTCAGCCCCCCGAACCCTAGCGACGGAGGGCAAAGACCAACGAGCCCCCTCTAGAGGTTTATCCCGCTCACCCACTCGCCCAATACGAATAGGAGTGAGAAAGTAGAGAGAGAAAGAGAGAGGAGAGGGAGAGGTAGAGAGAGGAATTTCATTTTTGGTCCTGAAGCATCTCCTACTTGCAGAAGAGTCCGTCCGTACATATAAAAGCTTAGGGTTTTAAGGCGGCTCAGAGAGACAAAACGATTAGGATTCGTGTCGTTTTTTTCCTTTGAATCTAGGGTTTCGGTTTTCCTCCCCATTTTCCTTCTTCCCGGGAATTGAAAAATCGTAGCTCCCGTGATTTTTCAGAAAATATATGATAGAAGAAAAGAAAAATTAGGGAGAAATTTTGTATTTTTGTTCTTTGTATGAGATAAATTAGGGTTTCGAATTTGATGGACGAGATCTGGGAGAGAGCCGTTGAGACAGCGCTAGAGGGCCAGACTGACCACGCCGCGGCTCGAGCCCTAACCCTTGACGGCGCCGTTAAGTGTGTCCAGGGTCGCCTGCCCCCTCCGGGCCTTCTAGAGAAGTTCCAGAACCTTCAGCACCTCTCAATCGCAAACGTCGGCGTTTCGTCCCTGGAGCAGTTCCCGAGGCTCCGAAATCTCCAGAAGCTCATCCTTTCTGATAACAGAATCGCCGGCGGCCTCGAATTCCTCGTCGAAGCCGGACTCAACTCGCTGAGGGATCTCGACCTCTCAAACAATCGGATTCAGCAGGTCGAGGATCTCGCGCCGCTGGCGCAGCTGAGGCTCGTCTCGCTTGATCTGTATGAGTGTCCGGTCACGCACGTCAAGGATTATCGATCTAGGGTTTTTGGATTGATTAAATCGTTGAAGTATTTGGATAAGATGGACGCGGATGAGAACGAGAGGCCGGAATCTGACGATGAGGAGGAGGATGAAGAGGACGAGGAGGATGATCCTGGGAGTGGTGAAATTGACGGGGAGGAGCGGCCGTTTGAGATGACCAATGGGCACAGTGAGG
This sequence comes from Malus fusca, assembly GCA_035220775.1. Taxonomy (NCBI): domain Eukaryota; kingdom Viridiplantae; phylum Streptophyta; class Magnoliopsida; order Rosales; family Rosaceae; genus Malus; species Malus fusca. Next base: position 19,704,066 of record CM069073.1, on the reverse strand, counting down.
CGGTTGAGGGAGTTGTGGATGTTGATGAGGATGAAGAGAGTGATGCGGATGAGGAGGAGACGGTGACTGCGGGGAGAGTGAATGGAGCGAATCACCCGGCTGAGAACGGGTTCCGGTTTGCTGCAGCCGGTGAAGATGGCGATGAGGATGAGGAGGAGCCCGATGAGGATGATGAGAATGATTCTGGTGAGGAAATCGATGAGGATGGCGAGGATGACGATGTGGTGGAAGTTCATGAGATTGAGGATAGTGATGATGAGGAAGATGGGGTTGAGTATGATGAGGATGATGATGACGACGACGATGATGAAGATGACGAGGAAGAGGAGGTGGACAATGATGAAGGGGATTTGGCAGAGCCGGAGAGTACAGGGCGGTTGACGAGCACGGAGGGAGAGATTGATGGGCATGAGCAAGGGGAGGATGATGATGCAGATGAAGATGATAATGGCGAGACGGGAGAGGAAGAGCAGTTAGTAGAGGAAGATGGAGAGTTTGAGGATGAGGATGGTGATGAAGAGGTGAGAGATCCCTTTAAATAACATTGTTACATTGTTAAATTCTAAATCTTGGTAGTCTGCTTTTATATTTACAAGTTGCTATAATTTTATTTGCTTGTTGTTTCTATTAATTGATTGATTTTTGTGGCTGTGTTTAACGGTTTATGGCTGATGTTCTTATAGATTACAGGAGAGGAGAAACATGGCTGCTGTTCTAATTATGCCATGAGCATCTTGTGCATATGGATTGAATTTGGGTTTCTGCATAAATCTATGTGTTTGTCGATTGGTTTTCTTGTAGGTTTATGAGGTTGCTTCTTTGGAGTGTCTGCTCGAATATTTTGAGATAATGTTTGTGCTTTTGTGTGTTTATGTGTGGTATATAGCATATTGTGAAAGTTTCAAACCTATGATTTAGGCTGTTTTGCCTTATTCTTAGGTAATTGTTTTTGTTATACAGTTTTGGAAGATTTCTCAAAAATAAAATTTCTGTTGTAGCGGCCTTTTGTGTAGTAATAAAATTGGAAAAACATATCTTAAAGTAAATGGAAGAGTATGCCTTTAAACCTCGCACTTTTATTTTGTGTTATTGCTACAATGTTTTTTTGTTTTTAAAAAAAAACCATTATTTTGTGCCTTATCTTATGTGTCGTGTACTTCCAGTGTTGCTGGACTGCTTGTTTTAATGGGGATTTTTGTTTTCTTTTGAATTTTCCAAGTGATTATGTGTTACTAATATTACATCTTGCTGGACTGCTTGTTTTAATGGGGAATTTTTTTCTTTTGAATTTTCCAAGTGATTATGTGTTATTATATCTTGTGGACGAAGAAATTGAAGGTGTTATGATAGATTTTGAAGACCCTTTTTTGTCTATTTCTTTTGATTTATTTACAATTTTTGCGGTAAGATGTATTTATTTTGATTGGACTTAATCACGGTTTTGAAGTTCGCTAAAATGTTAATAAGTCATTTATTCTTGTTTTCTGACTGCTGTTATGTTAGTACTCGTATTTGTTGATTTTGCAGCCAATTATCCCCCTATGTCTGGTTGCATGAATTTAGAGTATTGTTCTAAGATTTTCTATGTAGCGCACTCATGTTCCAGCTATTTCGATTCCTAAGTCGAATATTTGGCTCAGATGATCTTCCTAGTAGTGTTCTTATAGTCTTGCCAGGCAATACGAAGCAGTGATAGGTTATACAAGGGTTGATTTTGTTTGTTTACTCAATGTGGTGTCTGTTTTTAATGTGTTGGAAGTGAATATATTGCGGATTTATTGTTAGTGCTGCAATTATATGACTAGTTATTTCGTATGAATTTTAGCATCTATTTGTTAATTCCTGAATTTATCAACTTACGGAGACATGTTTGGCTGGCAGGAAGAGGACTATGGTGCAGGTTACTTGGTTCAACCAGTAGCACAGGCGGAGGAAGAAGATGCTGGGGGCAGTGACATGGACCCTGGGAATGAAGAAGGAGATGGCGAAGAGGAAGAAGTGGAAGACGAAGAAGATGACGAAGTTGAGGTGCTACCCCCCTCGTCGTCATCCCAACTCAAGCGGAAGAGAGACGGAGATGCAGATTCAGACGACAATGGAGAGGACGACGAGGAAGATGATGATGTGGTTGAGTACAGCAAGTCTTCGAAGAAGCATCGTTGACAGAGAGTCAGTAATCATCAATCTGGTGACAGTATTTAATGTTTTTGTTGATGGTGTTCTGCTGTCTTAGTTTGGAAAAACAGAGAAACCTCGTAGAGAGAGATTAGATTAGATTTGCTTGGTTGGTTGGTTGGATGTTAATAGACTTGGATTTTCCTGAGATGTTGGACAAACAACATATATAAAATGGTAAGGATGTTTAAAAAGTCGTTGGTGAATCATATAGCCGTTGCTGGATGTTATTCAAATGACAGTTATGCGGGGTTCTTGCTTGGAAGGGAAGGAGGGAAGAGCAATTGGAGAGTTGGAGGGAAAAAAAAAGACTTGAAAAATTGTTGTTTTTTGGATATGTGTTCGTTTGTCCAACCAGGTCGTCGTTTTTTTTTTTTTTTTTTTATTAAAAAAAGGGGGGGGAGGGGGGGGATTGTAAAAACCCTCTGTAGATAGTCCTTGTATCTCTTTGTATATTATGTTGGCATTTAGGCTTCGAGTCTTGGTATGTGCGTTGGGTTTTTCGTTTATTTGTTGCTATATTTACAGGTGACGTGGAGTTATGATTTGTCCGAGGAATGTTCCAGGTGGCAATGATTGTGAGGTGGCTATGGGATTTGAGACCTAATGTTAGAGGCGTCGATCTGATATGCAAGAGTGCAGCAAAATATGATGCACTTGGTTGCATGCAAAATATGATGCACTTAGTACCGAGCGAAATTAAATTAGCATTTTATAAAGAAAAAGGTTGTTGGTCATAACTTATAAGCTCCTGAGCTGAACTTGTTGACGGCTTTACTCAAAAGCTAGCTGCAAGCTTTCACGTGCGATTGTGTGAGCTGCTGAGAGCCGGGCAGCGAAGCTCAAGCATTTCATAACCTGCTGCTACTTTACAGCGGCTTGGGTGAGCTAGCAGTGCATGGAAGAAGAAAGAAAGAGATAATTACAAAACATGCCACTGTAGTGTCGGGTCGCTTTCTACAAGGGACGTAACCACCTAATTTTTCACATTTCTAAATTTGTTTAAACCTTTAACAATTAAGGCCACTCGTCTCCACTGTATAAGCCTATGAAATCACGGATAATTATTTTTAATTCATGAATTAAATAAATCAAACAAAAATTAATGAATTAGAGAGATCATTTTCCCCAATTTATATCGGTTGGATAAAGCTAATACCATTTCCCACCCTTCCATTTTGCATAAATTGGTTCTCTAAAGTACACCAAAACACCGTCTCTCACTCTCTAAACCTCGAGTATGTTGCTACTTTCTCCAGCATCTACCTCACTATTACCAAAGCCATTTCACAATTTCAATGCTAGAGATGGACAAACAACAACAACCAGATTTGTATCTCCCCTGAAAATTTCAGCCAAGGCAAAGGAAAGCAGCGATGAGAGCACCCCCACCATTGCAGAGATAGCAGCCATTGCAGGAGGCTTAATCTCCACCCCTGTGATTGGCTGGTCCCTTTACACCCTCAAAACAACCGGGTGCGGCCTGCCGCCTGGACCGGGCGGTTCAATCGGCGCACTCGAAGGTGTCAGCTATTTGGCCGTCCTGGGGATTGTGGGTTGGTCCTTGTACACCAAAACCAAAACCGGCTCCGGTCTGCCCAACGGACCCTTCGGACTGTTGGGTGCTGTTGAAGGTCTGTCTTTCTTGTCTTTGCTCTCCATTTTGGTGGTGTTTGGGTTGCAGTTCGTTCAGAATGGCTCCATTCCAGGTCCAATCCCAACTGACCAGTGCTTTGGATGAGTTGGGATTATTGGCCGGTACAATCCTATCTTGTGTTTGTGGACACGGTTGGTTGGTCCTCCAATTTATCATGCTTTTCAATTACTAGGATCATGTGTAGGGTATCTATCTAAAAGAAATATGCCATTACGATGTTTTTCCCAACTTTCCTTTCTTCTTTGAGTAGTAATGAATATCAAAGAATTACAAAGTGACTGAAATTCTTCTTCTTGTATTATTAACGGAATAGGGTTACAGCAATTTATAGAGGCTATACAATTGTGATCCTATATTGAATCCTACAATCAAGGGAAATCAAATACTAAACAAGTAAGTGAATAACTAATTACAATATACAATATTGACTTAATCAATTTGAGATATCTTCCTTAACACTCACCCTCAAGTTGGAGTGTATGTTAATGACAGCCAACTTGATGAGTAGCGTTTCAAACTGTGTTGAACTCAACGGCTTGGTGAATATGTCAGCTTGCTGATCAATTGTTCGTATGTAGATTGTATGCACCATTCATCCTTGAACCTTCTCTCTTACCATATGACAATCAATCTCTATATGCTTTGTCCGTTCATGAAACACTGGATTCGAAGCAATGTGTATTGCCGTCTGATTGTCACAAAAGAATGTGACAGGTTGTGGATGGATAACTCTCAAATCTTTCAAGATGTTCTTCGACCATGTTATCTCGCAACATGTAGTGGCCATGGAACGGTACTCAGCCTCTGCACTGGAGCGGGATACAGTGGTTTGTTTCTTTGTTTTCCAAGAAATTGGTGCTTGACCGAGTAAAATACATAACTTGTTATTGACCTTCTCGTATCCTTGCATCTAGCCCAGTCGGCATCGCAAAATGCCTTTAATTGCAATGATCTTGTAGAAGGTAGAAAAATACCTTGTCCAGGTGCACTTTTGATGTACTTGAGAACCTTGAGAACCTTTTGATGTCTCTTTTCCTGTTCTTGCGCCTATCTCGTCAATCAACTTATTAGTTTAGTTTGTTTGTCACCTTATGCATTTCTTAATTGTCTCACATGTTAGCATTTTGTAGACTAACCTTGTTTAATTCCTTCTCTGTGATGTCAAAGGTTCTCCTTGTTATGGCAAATAGCTTGTGAAAAATCTTTGTTTCATTTGACAAAAGCACTTGTTGATTTAAGGGTTAGGCTTACTTTGGTCTTGATTGAGGTGTAGTGATAATTCTTCTCTATAAATTGGGCTACGTGACTTTTCCAGTACAAAACACCACCTAGTTTGTCTTTCATTGTCATCTCAAAAGTAAAATCATTTATCTAAGCTTCAATCTATTCACTCATGAGCAAAGTTCTCAAAGGTTCAAAAAGGGGAGAAGGGAAAATTTCTCAAAAGTATTGTCTCATGCAATGTCATGAAATATTAAATTCATTTCTCTCTGTCTCAAGAAGGGGTCAAAATGTGTCTTGGATTGTCAAAATGCAATTCTCTCCAATCATATCTATGGTTATGTGCTCCATATCACATTTGCCATCTCAAAAGTTCTACTAAGTTTGATTCTTCATTGTGAGTAGTTTTGTGTTTAGATATTGGCTTAATTTCTTTTGTGAGGATTGTGACTTAATCTCAACGGGTTATTAAAAGTTTGGTTAGCTTTTGAATCAAATCCTTGCTTACTTGCGTGAAACTTAGTTTTCATTGGTTGTCAATAATCTCTTTCCTATACCTAGACACATCGTGGATGTGGTATGAGCAAGTGTTAATTTGTGTTGTGCCTTCATTGTGTGTCCATAAAAATTTGGTTATGAAGTATTGCATTGCATGTTTCCTTTCAAATGTACTTGCTTTGTCGAATATTTATTATCAAAATTGTCTTGGATGCTTGGTTATTGAATTTGTTTATTCTTGGATTTTCTCTTAAAATTCAGTTGGCTATAGCTTAAATGGTACTAGGTTTGTATCTATGGCGTGTTTTCTTATGTTTGTGTGTTATCTTCTCTCATGGTTTCATCTTGTTGCACTTAACTACTTTTGTTGTAATTAATTTCAACATTCTGACTAGTCACGTGGTCTAATCAGAAACGTGAGGTTAATTAAGGGTATTCTCGTCTTTGCGCCGTCTGTTTTAATTGTTGCATCCCATCCTTTGGTTTTCATAATACGGCTTAAACATTTCCACAATCTCCTAGGTCAACCTTTTCTAACCTATCTAGGTTTTTACCATACCTCACTTTGTGCCGTTTGCCTTGTTTGATTTCCTTCCCTCATTTTTCAAACTCTAAATCTATCTCACCGAAAACTTTCACTTACCAATGGTCGGAAACACTGCTACTGTCCGTGCTCAACCCTTTTGTTACTCTACTCGATCATAGACTACGAGGAATTCCTCTAGAGTTGCAACTGATAATCAAGTTCCCATATTTTCATCCACTCAAGCCAAGAATTTCTTCTATACGGTGGCTGCTCGAAAGGTTGTGCCTGAACGACAAATCATCTGGGATGATCTTTCCTTGGCTGACGTTATCTATTATGATGACCTCATTGAACAGTACAGGCTTCATAGGGTAAACTCTCTTCCTCCCAATTACAATATTTCTATGGTTCAAGAGTTTTACTCTAATATTTCGTCAAACTTTCTTGAGTCGGGTAGGGCTGTTTATGTTCGTGGTGTTATGGTTGCTTTTGACCCGTCTATCATTTGTACTATCCTTGAACTTGATCTGTCTTCTGCTTCTGTATCATCAAAATATAATGTTGCAACTAGTCAGTATGACTTAAGTGTCTACCATCGTGAGGCCTATGTTGATCCGTCTATTCCACTCGTTAAAGGGCAGGTGTCAAAGTCTCGCCTCAAACCTTTCTATAGGATTTGGTCTGATTTCATCCGTAGAAATGTCTTAGGAACGTCGAACAATGGTAACCCTACCGTTAAGTCAGCCAGAGTATTGTTTGCCATGTTAACTCACTGTGATGTGCCTTTTGGCTTTCTGATTTTCAAGTCAATTCTGTCTAGTCCAAACGTGTTGGAACCCACCTGAGATGGTCTACCATTCATCCTTGTTTGATCACTCAGTTATGTGAACATGCTGGTGTTAAAAAAAGTCTGGATGATCTTTGTCCTAAAACCACTAAGGATCTTGACAGAAATGTGATGAACCTAAGCGATGTAATGTGTGTTGTAGCTCAGGGTGATCCTAAACCAGTTCCTCCGCCAAATGCCTCTCAAGACAGAAAAATAGCTTATCTAGAGTCTGAAATCAACTCCCTTAGAATGCAATTTGTTGATTTCAAATCCTTGATTAAACAATTTGCGTCCTCACCACTTGTTAGTCACTCAATCTCCACACCATCTCTGAGTCAAACTTCCCTAAATCCTCAATCGTTTGTCCCCGAGCCGTCTCTACATCCTTCAAAACTTGTCCCTCAACGTCCCATGACTCCGTCTCATGCGTCTTATCATATTGCTACTTCCTCCGGCCATTCAAGTGTCGTTGCTGCCAAGATTGCCGCAATCTATGTTGCTAAAGGAAAGGGTGTGACCATCAATGTTCATCAGCATGTCTCTTCTACTTCTACCTCGAAAGGCAAACACATCAGATTTTCCTATTCTTCTGATGAAGCTGAAGATGCAGAAGGTTTTAGTAGTGGCCCGTACTGGAGATGCCCTTGTTGAAGATGTTATTGTTGTTGGATCTCCTATTGGCTCAAATGACTCATCATAATCCGAGGAGTTCTAAGTTTATAGGGAAGTTCTTGTAGGGGTTTTTAGTTTAATTGAGAGCAAGTGTTATTGGGGAGTTCTGTTTTGTTAGCTATTAAACAATGTTTGTTAAAGTTAAAACTCCATTTTCTTTTAGTTTTTGTTGTAATTAATCTTGCAACTCTTTTGACTTTATCTTGAATCTTGCAACCTTTAAGCTTAAAACTGTTAGATTTTATCACTTTGGTTCCAAAACTTTGCACCATTGTGGGCTATTTTGGTTCTCCTAGATGCATTGACCCTTCCTTGTTGCGTGTTATGCTTCACTACTTATTCCTTGCTATGTGTTGTGCTTCCTTGTTAATTTCTTCCTTTGTCTTACCATGACTAAATGGGGGAGAAAAATTTATATCACGTTTCAATGTGGTAACTAGAATATTGACTTAATCAATTTGAGATGTCTTCCTTAACACTCCCCCTCAAGTTGGAGTGTATGTTTGTAACGACCCGTCCCTAAATATTTCGGTTTTTATAATTTTAATGCGTGAATTTACGAAAATGTTCTTCGAGGCGAAATCATTGACTTTTGTTGACCTTCGTACCGGGCAACGTATGACCTATTATATTAACGTATCCTTATAGTTCTCATTGTTACGAACACGTGGGCGTAAACAGAATGTAATTTGGAGTTATAACGAAGAAGTTATAAACGAACGAAGTTGAGGGCAAAATGGTCATTTGACCATCATCTAGAAGGCTCCAAATTCGCTGGAGCATTGGTCAGGTGATCAAGATAACATTTTTGTTATTTTGTTCACTTTCTTGTGCAACAAGAGGGGTAACATTTTTGTTAAGGGTAATGTTAGTGGACCAAATTTTGTAAACTAAATGACATGGAAATTTATGATTGCACTATTAATGTTGATTAACGTGCTTATTTCTTATTGGTGACACATTATTTAGTTTACAATTTTAGTCTCCCTAGCATTACTCTTTTGTTAAAGGCATGTAGTTGGGGCTACATCTCAATTAAGCCCACCAGTAAAAGATTCATCTCCAGCCCAAATGGAAAAGGTTAATTATCACATAAATTTCTATCAACAAATGAATAGCCCTCCAAATGTCTCTGTTGCTGTGATTATGCACTCCAATAACTACCATTAAAATTCAATCATCATCAATTGCTAGCTTCTTACACTTTAATTGGAAAGGACATCCACATTTTTTAGTTTTAGAATTCCTTCTATCCTTATCTTTTATGTCTTTTTTTTTTTTTTTTTTTTTTTTTGCGGATTCGCTTACATATGGTTCATTTCATTCCTTTCACAACCCAATGTAAGTCTAGGGCTTTTGTTAGCTTTTTCGCACCCAACCTATTATTATTATATATCTTTTAAGGTTCTTATTGGTCATTTTACAAATAGGCGAACTTGTAACTAAAAATTTCATTAAAAAGTGAGTGGAGACATAAGACACTGGATGGGAATAAAAGCACTTATACTACAATCTTCTACACTAATAAATGAAACTTTGTAACCAAAGAAATACCCAAATCCTAGCCTCATCATCGCTCTTAGCCTTCCATGGTTTTCCTCATAGAGTAGGATTATCTCCCCTCATATTCCCCTCTCCTTCCCTCCCCTCATCTCACATTTTGCTTTTTGACTCTATAAAAAAATTAATATAAATATTGATGTGACTTAATCGTAACTGCTCAAATAAGAGGAAAAGAAAGAGAGAGAGATTAAGAGGTGAGAGAATCCTCCTCCCTTCCTCATACTTTTCCTTAAACCAGTAAACCTTCACTTTTTTTTTTAACAAACGATATTATCTACACTTGTTGACCTTAAAAACTATCAAGCCTACGTGGCGCGCATGCCGAGTAATTAATAAGCAAACAACGTCATTCAGTTGTGTGCGGGGTGTGCCAACTCGTGGGCCGAGTTCGACCGTGAAGTAAAATATGTTGATGTGGCGTTGGACGGGCTACTGACTTCTTGATCTCACGACTGCGGCCGAGGAAGGAACACGTCTCAGCTTTCGGGTTCTAGAGTCTGAAGACAAGGTTGCTAGTTTCTTCAAAGTTCACAAATTGTCGGTGCCGGGTTCGATCTCGGTAATTATATTCGTGAGAGTATAAGTATACCAAACTGGTACCAGACTGTACGAACACAATTACTCGAAAGAGATAAATGTCTTGATTGTAAATGTGGTTAGGCCGTCATAATGCCGAACTCTAAAATGTACTTGCGAATATCCAATCATAAAACTCGGCTTTCAATGTGTTGAGCCTAGTAACCTGGTAACACCTCACTTCGGCGAGAAGGCTGATGAGATGACCTCTACCAACAAGGACTCGAAAATCCTTGTTGACCGAGACTTGGATAAATAACCAATCGGCCTCGAAGCAATGTTGTCTATCTAAACTGAATGTGCTCTTCGGTCGGCTGATTTTACGGCTCCAGTGTTGTCTATCAAAACTGAAGATGTAGCCGGTTGCCTTCACAGTGTTGTCTATTCAAACTGAAGATGTGTTGGCGAGAAGAAAAGGGAAGAGGAAAAAATCTTAGGGTTGTCGAGAAGGTTTGCGCAAGGCAATTTGTGTGTTGATTTGAAGGGGGCCTTTGAATGATACACTCTCCTCTCTATTTATAGCAGCGAACCCCCTTATGGCCGAACTAGAAATTTACTTGGATTAGAACTCCTCAACCCAATCTGATCAGATTTCGGCCAATCCTAACCCCTATGGGACTTTGAACCAAGCTTCTTAACGAACCAGATTCATCCCCTAATTCTAAGCATCCTTAGCTTTAAGACTCCTTGTTGCATTAGGGTTCGACTACCTCACATTTATCTAAACCAATCCTCTTCGTAATAGGACTCGGTCAACCTTAACTGGACAGCCAATGACAATATTCTATACGAATGTTACTGGACTAAGAACGACTCTAAGCTCGGTCCAAAATATTATTTTGGCCCCAAACAACACTAAAGGGAAGAGGGTGGGCTTAGCTTCACAATAGGCATAACAATAATATGATTCAAATTCGGTCAAGTGTCCTGAACGGAATAGAAATATAGTTCTATTCAGAACCAGAACACACGTCTCCCCGAATCCAAACAACCCCAATTGACTTCGCTTTATTAGTCAAGCCATAGTCATGCTTCACACAATAGAAAGAGGAGCCCAAAACCCCCAGCAGAATCCAAAATCTCAACACCCGTTTTTCATCAATTTCTTCGTCCCGATCGAGACCTCTCCTCCCCGATTTGGCGAATCCGATAGGTACGATCACTCACCATCTCTCTACTGTCACTTTGAATTATTCGATTTGATTGATTAATTATTGTTGTTAATCGGGATTAACTCTCTGCAAATTTGTACATTAATGCCGTATGCTTCCAGTTTGTTCGCATTTTGCCATGGAAATTACTTAGAGTTCTTAGTCTAGGGTTTCACTTTCTGTGTTGTCTGTGTCTTGATTGAGATAGGCGGACTTTGGTGTTTTCATTTCTGTTATCGTCTGTTTGGCTGCTCAGAAAATTTGGGGAAAGCGTTTTCTTTTTCAATTTTCAGTTTGTGTATGCTCTCAATTTGTAAGTGTATGAAAATTGGTAGATTCTATATTCTGTGTGCAAGTTGATTATGGCGAGTTCTTCAGGTTGGTAATCTCGTCTTTTAATATACTCTGAGATCCCAAAATGTGAAGTGGCATCATGTAATTTAAATTCAGAGAATATGCAGAAACTGATAGGGATTGATGGTTGTTGGGCACTAGAGGGAATTGCTCGATTTCGCCGGGTCTAGTTTTTAGAAATGGATTATGAAATTTATGAGTTACGATATCCTTTCAGGTTTTTGTGTATAAAATCGAATTTGCATTTGGTACTCTGTCAAGTATGAAAGCATTTAAATACAAGAGAGAGGTCTAATTTTGTCTTGGTTGTGTTTGCTTGTGTATTCAAATGTCTCTTTTTGTTTAGTTTACATTGGTGAACCTGTAATCTTAACAGTTCTTTCTGAGACGTTTTGGAGATTGATTGTTGTCGGAGGAGAGGAAGATGAGCGTGATGGATCGAGGAAGGAGAGCAAAATAAGTTGGTAGCAAACAAAAACAGTATTTTATACATGGACCTCAAGGACATCATTAGGAACCATGCCCTCCAGTTTCTACCTGCTAAATCACTTTTCAGGTTCACTGGAGTTTGTAGGGACTGGAAGCTCGATATCACAACCCCTTTCTTTGCCCACAAGCAGTCAAATAGCTTTCATGATATCTCGGGCTTCTTTTGTCAATCCGGCACAGCCCCACCTTCATTCATATCTCTTGACCCCAATGCGTATGGTGTTCCAGATCCACCTCTGAACTTCTTGCCTGAGCCAGTTGAGATAAGGACTTCTTCCAATGGATTACTTTGCTGCCAGGGTCGTGATGGCTATAAGGCTTACTACATTTGCAATCCTGTTACTAGGAAGTGGAAAAAACTTCCCAAGCCAAACGCGGATCACGGATGTAACCCTGCTATTGTTCTCATCTTTGAACCATCTTTGCTCAATTTTGCGGCTGAGTACAAGCTCGTATGTGTTTTTCCATCCGTTGATTTTGATAATGGATATGAGTTTGAGATCTATTCCTCCAGGGATGAGTCTTGGAGAGTTTCTGGTGAGATTTACTTTGGCAATCATCCGCCCATGCCAAGAACCAGTGTTCATGTGAACGACATAGTTTATTGGGTATTGGATTATCAGATTCTTGTTTTTGACCTGACGATGGAGCGCGCACAACTTTCAGGCAGTTTTTGTGAAACAGGAGGAATTGGGGCCCTGGGTCGGATGGATGGAAAGCTTTGTCTGACAAAGCCTAGTCCTACAGGACTAACTGTGAAAGTGTTGTCTAACGCCTACACGAACACTATGGGGATGCACAGCAATGTCAAGGCATGGGAAACGAAACATCAGATTAGTCTATCCCCTCCACCATTCGATTCAACGACTTATAACCATCGAATGATGACTAATTATATACTGTTTGCCGGTGGAAATGTGGTCTTGTATCGGAGTGGCGGAAAATTGCATACGTATGACCTGAAGACTAAAGAAACTCAATGTTTGGGTGATGAACTTGATCAGAATGCAAGGATTGTTTCGCATGTGAACAGTCTTGTGGAAATCTAGCTTGCCTCTCTTATGTCCTACTCTGCCATTCTGAAACACTGAAGAAAAAAAGGCATTGGTTAGTTGTATTAGGTGATTGTGTTTTTAACTAATTAGTAAAAAACTGCTTTTCTTTTTCTTTCCCCACTTGGAGAGGAGTTGACTGCAAGCAAATTTGTACTATTTTTTATGTTTAAATAACACTCGTTATGTTACTTTATCTATCTAATTAAGGGCTCTTTTTAGTTTTCGGGTTCTTCAATAATAATTTTGTAGCCTTTTTTGAGAAGTACGATACCATCACCGATTTCCATCAATGAGGGAGGCAATAAAACATCGCGACGCTCACTGTTTGTTCAAGAAATTAAAAAAAAAATAAAGTGATCTCATGCTCCATTTGTTTCCCTATGCTGATGGATTCGTTCGATGTTCCATGTAAAGTGAACGATCATGACCCTTTATTCTAGCCCCATTCCTGCAAGTTTAGAATACATCGGAGTGACAAGTTGCAAGGGCTTAATTCATGCCTGATAAGCTCATATTTATACATATTTTACATCAAATTCTCTCGTCTTTTCTTAGTTAGTTTCTTATATTTTTGAGTTATTTACTTTGTTTTTGTGTTTTATCGAATTTATCTAGCTAAGAAAATAAAAATAGCACAAGTGTGATTTTATGTAATAAATTCGTCAATGTAGATTAGCTTTTAAATTAAATAATATATATATATATATATATAATAATGATTCATGATGATGTTTGAAACATCATCATGGTTTGTTTTTTTAAAGAAAAGGATATAAAAATAAAAAGAAAGGTTGACAGCTTGCATGGAAACAAAGCTCGGGATTTAAAAGGGGAATGAAATGGTGGGATGAAAGGGGGGAAGAGTCTGGGCATTTGGCAGGATTGGAGCACCAGCAGCTGCCTGGGGGGCAGCTAGGAAGAAGTAGAAGAAGGCAACGCTGCCTTTTGTGGGCAGCTGACTGACGCAAGCAAGTCAGCACAGCACAGCTGGCAGCTGGCGAGAGGCTTGAGGGCCTTGCGAGAGAAACCAGGCAGCAGAAACCGAGGTGAGGACAGGGCAGCTGGCGAGTCAGCGCGCGCGGAAGGGAAGGAAAGCTCTGCAGCTAGAGAGAAATCCTCGGGCTTGGGGGAAACTGAGCAGATGTGGGGGGATTTTTGGAGAGAGGAAGACAGTCAGCACAGCGCGGAACGAGGCAAGTAACCAGAAGCAGAAGCAGAGGTGACTGCCTCGGGCAGTCAGCAAGGAAAGAAGTCATGACATGCGGAAAATAGCAGAAGCACAGCAGGGAGAACTCCTCAATTGGTTTTATTTTTCTGAAACTCATGTTTAATTTAATTTGCTTTTCAATTATATTAAACATGTGTAATTAATTTCTGTTTAGTTAGAGGTGAATTTGAAACTATGGTTAAATGTTTATTATGATTTGATTTACTCCAGTTATGAAATCTTGAACGTTGAATGTGTTTATTTTTCTGTGTTGATTAATAACTTGTTTATGTATGTGGGTTAAGGGTCGACACTTAATTTGCATGCTTAGACTTGATGCTAGGATATAAGGGAATTTCACCTAATCGTTATGAACTTATATCCATGAGTAGTAAAAATCGCTAGTCACGATTGTGTTTAATAAACCCTAGGTTGGATTAACATGCGTATCCCATAGTTATGAATGCCTAGTCGATGTTTATGATTTCCATTGAATTTAATGATCTTTGATATGTCTCTCTATCATGCGTATTCCATAGTTAGAGAACTTGATAAGAATAATTTGGTTGTGATGCGTATCCCGTCCAATTCAATGAATATAGGGAAATCTGAAAGTTAATTTAAGCGGACCTAATTAACTTGGAGCGTTGTCATTTATTCGTTTGTTGAAGTCATAACTGGGAATCAAATTATATGCATTTATTCATGTGTGGATAAGGAACCCTCTAACTAACGTTTCATCATTTTATTTTAATTCTAAAAGAAAAAAAAAATATATTTTCTTTGAAGTTTGTTTTTAAATTTCTGTTTTAAAATCAATTTCATAAAAATCAATCCCCGTTTATTTTAAAGTGTTAAAATTGTTAGAATTAAATTTAGTTTATATTTTCTAGAGTCTTGAATTATTTTGAGCCTTGTGATTTATTTTAGTTTATTTGTTAGTTTTATTTTGAGTAATTCTAGTTAAGTGTTTTAATTTTAGTTTCGTATTTTAAATTTTTGTTTTTACGTTTTTAATTTAATTTAGAATAGATTAGCAATCCCTCCTAATCCCCGGTCTAGAACGATACCCTACTTACATCTATACTACAATTGTCAAAAAGAGGGTTTAATTTGTGCGTTAGTTAATTTTCGCATCAAATTTTTGGCGCCGTTGCCGGGGATTAGCAAATTTGCTAATCCCTTGTTTATGTTTTTGTTTTTGTTTTACTTTTTATTTTATTTTATTTTATTTGTGTTTATTTTATTTTATTTTATTTGTTTTTGTTTGTTATGTTTTTTTTTAACTTTTGATATTTGATTTAGTTTTCTTTGATTTTAGGTACAATGGAGCGAGACATGACACTCGAATCCATTCAAGCTCAATTGGCACAACTCACTGCTCAATTGACTCATAATGCCGAACGGACCACAATGCCAAGTGTCCCTACACTTGATGTGCCCTATGGGCAAGGATATCAAACTCATCAATATCCCCAATTTTCTGCAAATGAAGATGTTTGGGGATATCAAGGCCATAACCAATCAAGGGGCAACATGTTTTCCAACGCTTATAATTCGGATTGGAGAAGTAATTCAGAGTATATGTGGGATGAACCTCAACAATTTCAACAAGGTGGATATTGGCAGCAAGACGAGTTCTATTCAAGACCTATGCAGCCACCACAGCATCCCCCACAGCAATTTCAATCGAATTCAAGTATGCCCATTAATTATAATGAAATTCTTGATGGACTCATTTCTTTGGCGCAGGGTTCACAAAATCAAGCTGAGGAGACTCACCAAGCAGAATATTGGCAGCCATCGGAGGAGTACTATCAATGGCCATATGAACCACCACAGCCTCCACCACAATCTCCCCAACCAAATTCAGGTACGTCCTCGGATAATGACATTTTGAATAAGTTACTAACCTCTTTGACCCAGGACGTAGAAAATCGAAACATGGAGATGCAAAATAAAGCCAACAAGGTGGATGCTTTGGAGGAGCAAGTTGGGCAGATTATGGAATTCATGGCACAAATTCGAGATCAAGGTGACATGGAGGATGAAGTTGTCCCAGAACCATCCAAACAGAGCCCGAACATGGATGAATTGCCAATTCAAGAAGAAGATGAGGATGACGACTTGGGCAGTTTAGAAGAATTCTTATCGCAAACCCCCCAAGTCCTTATGTCATCCAACTCAGGTGAGGAGGTTCTAAGTTCAATTCATTCTAACATCGTTCCACCAAATGTCCTTTTTCCTTGCAGGTTTTTAAATCCCAAGGAAGAAGTGAATGAAAAAGACGTTGTGGAAGCTCTTCCAGAGGTGAAAAGTGATATCCAAACTCTTGGTGCACCAAATCATGTTCCCGATGACGTTGAAACATTCAAAGAGATTTCTACACCAAGAAGAGGGATTCCAGAAAATGAGGTAGCCGGAGAATTTGTTGAACTTATCAAAGAAGCTGTGCATGAGACAATCAAGCCCAAAGAAATTGAGTTTGATGACACGGGACAAGCCACAACCATCATAGTAAACCTGGCCAAGTTCAAAGTCCCTGAAACGTTTAAAGACGTAGTGTTCGTCATAGAGTTTGTATCGGAACAAGATAGTAAGCCATTTTCTCCATTTTTAATTTTGTTTTTTACTAACAATCTAATTGTGATGATTCAGGCACCCACTCTAGAACTTAGACCGTTGTCGGATCATTTCAAGTACCACCGTCCGTTCAAAGATAAACCCATGCATTTGAATAATGAAGGGAGGCCTAGGAATCACCCACAATCAGATTTGCATTCCTAATCCCTTCTCTTTACTGAATTTATTTTACTTTGTTTAGTTCTTTCATTGTTTGTTTGCTCTTGTGTGAATTTATTTTACGTTGATTTTTTTTATTTTACGTTGATTTTATTTTGTTTTGTTTATTTAGTTGTGATTTTTGTTTAGAAAGTTAAACTTAGTTTTTTTTTTACTTTGATTTACTTATTTTACATTTATATAAAAAAAAAAATGAAAAAAAATAATAATAATAATAATAATAAACATCACATAATTAAAAAAAAAAAAAAAAAAAAAAAAAAAACAAAAAAAAAATACTTTTATTTATATTTATAATTAAATAAACTTAAAGCATAAATATTTTACAATAATGTAAAACTAATAGCTTTCATTGGTCGTTGGTAGGTGGTGCCTCGGAGGTCGACGGAGCCCCTGAAAGACGAAGCGCCAGAGCTGGATCATTCGGAGCCTCAATACTTGGTGCTGCTCCCGAGGACGAAGGCAACACAAACCTCGGGAGTAACGTCATAAACCGTTGATGATCACTCTGAATCCGCACTTCGGACTCCTGCAGCTGATCAAGCTTCCTCTTCATGCTTGTGGAGTAATTGGTTGCGAGCATGTGCAAATCCCTGTTCTCATGCCTAAGCACTCTGACCTCCTGCCGAAGACTAGCCACTTCAGCCATCAACGACTCCACCTGACGAGTTCGTGCAAGAAGGCGCTGGCCCATGTTTGATACGGAGCCTGCGCATCGGACGCTGTAGGCCATAGAGTCCTGGACAGCTAGTTCGTCGGACCGCCTAGAAAGTATCCTAGTGTCTCTAGGAGTGAGCAGATTTCTGGCCACCACCGATGCGGTTGTTTCATTCATCATCATGGAATCCCCAACTGTAAGAGGACCATTCGGGGATATGAAGGACGGCTGCCAAATGTTGGTTGGAGAAGATATATCACTATCTTCCCCAACATTCAAGTTAAGGCGACGGTCAGAAGGGCAAGACATTTTCTGAAGGTGTTGAGAATGAAGAGTCGGACTGATCAAGATTAAAAGAAATGCAAGGAGGAAGTGTTTACAGGATGGAGTGTTTACAGGGGGAGCTTAAGTGTGTTGTGGAACAAAAATGAGCGTTCTTATAAGAAGAAGAAATCGTTGAAGCATCACTCAGCAGTCGAAGAGGCGCCCTCTCGCAAATCGAAGAGCCGGGCTCCTTTCTCAAAAGCCGGATTCTTTTCTCAAAAGTGGCGTCGCCGTTCTCAAAAGTCGGACGCCGTTCTCAAAAGTCGGGCGCCTTTCTCAAAAGCCGGAGCAGTCAGGAATCACGAGGCGAGCCGCTCCCTGATTTGTCCAGACGTGTCACATGCAATTCCTTTCTCAAAAGTCGGGATTGCTCAGAAACCACGAGCCGCTCCCTGATTTTTCCAATTTTGTCGTCACTCGTCACGCGCTGTCAGCTTTGCGCAAATTACGGGTGGCTTTTTCAGAAAGCGCGTAACCTGTACTGTTCATCCATCCACCGGCTGCCGACAGGGGTAAAGGAACAGTTTCGGTTATGAAGAAAAGTCCTATAAACGTCTACCTTCGCCTTCAACAGCAAAGGCAAACTCTCTCAACACTTCTTCATCTCCAAAATTTTTCATCTCCGAAAATGCCTTTCCATCAAACCCTCTCGAGTTTCTCTGTGTTTCTCATTCCCTGGGATACCTTTACAAACAAGTCATCTAGAGCTAGAGTATTTCATATCATGAAGGTTGAAAGCAAGAGTATCTCATATCACGCTTTCTCCCTGTCCTTTTCCTTGTCTTTGGGGCAAGGAGAAAGCGGGCAATCAGCCAGCACTCGGTGTCAATCTTCCAATCTAAGAACCGACTGCCTGGAAATCCTTCCTGATTGCTTACCTAGCATTGCTCTCGAGTGCTCTTCTTCAACCACTGATGTACTTCCGAAGAAGTCGCCACATCTGCCTGGAGAACAGACATGGCAAGTGAAAATGATACTTGAAACATGTGGAGACAAGGTGCTGCTTCATCTTCAAGATCAAGTCTCATTTTCCTTGCTAAGAAGTTCCCCAGCCCAGTTCAAGCATACACCTGTGGAACGATACTTCTTCAAAAGCAAAAGTATCCCATATCATCAGAGTCAGAGGCAAAGATATCTCATGGCACGCTTTTCCTTTACCCTTGCTCTTGGCTACGAGTCAGGGTGAAAGAAAGGCAATCGGTCGGCACTTGGACAGATTGAACAAAGAAGCAGACCACCACCTATTCCTCGTGCCTACCTGCCATGCAGAAGAACAAAAAGAGAAGAATGTAGCCTGAGACTCAATCAACCCGGCAGAAGGAGTCCGAGTTGAAACCAAGAGCTCGAGAAGCCTCAACAACACCACCAATCAAGTCTCATTTTCCTTGCTAAGAAGTTCCGAGGCCAGTTCAAGTTCAAAGCTGTGGAATGTCACCAAACAAGATCAATGATCACCTATTAGTTCTTTTCATTGTCTTTTATTTTCATTTTCAATTTTTCGCTTGCATTTTTTACATTTTCTTGCGTGCTTAACTGATTTATTTCTTTTCTTTGCAGGAACTTTTGGTTATTTCCACCCTTGAAGTTGATTGCAAAATTTTAGCTTGGGGGTCATCGCTTGATTTTCTGCAAATTAGGGAAGTTTTCAGTCCTATTACTTTATTTTGTTTCTTTATATTTATTTATTTTATTTTTATATGCATTTTATTATATTTTCTGACATTCGGGACAATGTCTAGTTTAAGTGTGGGGGTAAAGAGTATAAAAATGACCAAATTGAAAAATTGAAAATTTTTATACATGACCAAATTGAAAATTTTTATACCTTCGACTTTGAACTGGTTTCATTTGTTTCCATGTTATTGCTTTGTTTTCTTAATTAGTTTTGTTTTATTTAAAAAAAAAAAAAAAAAAAAAAAATTTCTGAAAATTTAAAAAATCCAAAAATATTTCCTTGTTTTCCTTATTGTTTTGAATTAGATTTTTGTTAGTTTCCCGACCCAATGATATAATTGGATAAAATTTGAACCATGATGATCAAGAACTTAGTTAACATGTGTTGTGTGAAATTCCTAATTCTCGTGTTAGTTTGTACATATTTGATCATCTTTGAAAAACTAAACGCACATAGCCTTGTTGATGTGAAACTAGAGCATGATTTAAAGCTCCATATGTGAATTTAGTGACCATATACATCCTATGTGAGTTTTTGAGCCTATTGAAAGTGTGTGCATTTTTCATACACTCCTATTCTTTCATGTGTGATGAACTTATGTGAGATACTTCTCTAGAACTTGCATAACGATCTTTCGAAATATTTGTCATTGATTGCATGAACTTGAAAATGATAGAGGCATTAGGTTTACCACCATGGCCCAAATAACCTTGTTTCCCAAAGAAAAATGATATCATTAGATTGCTAATTTGAGCCGTATTTGTGAGCCTTTTATTTCTTATCACCAGATATGTCTACCCTTATGCCTGAAATATTTTTCCTTACCTTTTCCAAGCGAGCTAATGAGTAATGTGAAATTGTCTTCTGAGAAGTGTTTGTGAAGTACTCGGAGGGAGTTTGGCAAAAGAATAAGTGTGGGGGTTTTTCATATTTGTTTCTGCTTGAAAAAAAAAAAAAAGAAAAAAAAAAGAAAAAAGAAAAAAGAAAAAGAAAGTTTGTTTACGAAGAAAATAAAAAGTGTTTAAAGTTTCAGTTTAAGGGTGTGGTTGGAGATGTCAGAAGAATCGTTGGAGAGCTTGAGTTCTTATAAATCTAAACAAAAAAATTGCTTGCAATGTAGCTTGGAACTTGTATTTACCTATTCTTTCGTTTCATTAACCCTCGCCCTAAACCTCATTACATCCAATAAAAGTCCTCTTGATTTAAGTTTTGCAATTATGATTGTGGAGAAATGATCTTTATGCAAGCTTATGGTAGAACTTTCACATTTGATTCTTTGAGAGAAACACATTAAAACTAAACACATGTGTGATTGAGTGTATATTCAGTGAGAAGGTCGCTAGTTTGCATATGGTGATTCTAAAAATAAAAATTTTGAAATTGCATTAACATGGCTATCTCACACACTACACTTCAAGGATGATTCAAAGATTACTGCTAATATGTGAATAAGGAAAATGAACTTGGATTAGCCTGTTTGTTGTTAGCTATGGTTCTTGTTGATTTGTGTTCTCGAATGAAATTCTATGAGGGTCACATAGGGGGAAGCTAATAATTTTCATGTTATTACTTTTTTCTATTTTCTCTGTTTTGCTCGAGGACTAGCAAAAGTTAAGTGTGGGGGTATTTGATAAGCTCATATTTATACATATTTTACATCAAATTCTCTCGTCTTTTCTTAGTTAGTTTCTTATATTTTTGAGTTATTTACTTTGTTTTTGTGTTTTATCGAATTTATCTAGCTAAGAAAATAAAAATAGCACAAGTATGATTTTATGTAATAAATTCGTCAATGTAGATTAGCTTTTAAATTAAATAATATATATATATATATATAATAATGATTCATGATGATGTTTGAAACATCATCATGGTTTGTTTTTTTAAAGAAAAGGATATAAAAATAAAAAGAAAGGTTGACAGCTTGCATGGAAACAAAGCTCGGGATTTAAAAGGGGAATGAAATGGTGGGATGAAAGGGGGGAAGAGTCTGGGCATTTGGCAGGATTGGAGCACCAGCAGCTGCCTGGGGGGCAGCTAGGAAGAAGTAGAAGAAGGCAACGCTGCCTTTTGTGGGCAGCTGACTGACGCAAGCAAGTCAGCACAGCACAGCTGGCAGCTGGCGAGAGGCTTGAGGGCCTTGCGAGAGAAACCAGGCAGCAGAAACCGAGGTGAGGACAGGGCAGCTGGCGAGTCAGCGCGCGCGGAAGGGAAGGAAAGCTCTGCAGCTAGAGAGAAATCCTCGGGCTTGGGGGAAACTGAGCAGATGTGGGGGGATTTTTGGAGAGAGGAAGACAGTCAGCACAGCGCGGAACGAGGCAAGTAACCAGAAGCAGAAGCAGAGGTGACTGCCTCGGGCAGTCAGCAAGGAAAGAAGTCATGACATGCGGAAAATAGCAGAAGCACAGCAGGGAGAACTCCTCAATTGGTTTTATTTTTCTGAAACTCATGTTTAATTTAATTTGCTTTTCAATTATATTAAACATGTGTAATTAATTTCTGTTTAGTTAGAGGTGAATTTGAAACTATGGTTAAATGTTTATTATGATTTGATTTACTCCAGTTATGAAATCTTGAACGTTGAATGTGTTTATTTTTCTGTGTTGATTAATAACTTGTTTATGTATGTGGGTTAAGGGTCGACACTTAATTTGCATGCTTAGACTTGATGCTAGGATATAAGGGAATTTCACCTAATCGTTATGAACTTATATCCATGAGTAGTAAAAATCGCTAGTCACGATTGTGTTTAATAAACCCTAGGTTGGATTAACATGCGTATCCCATAGTTATGAATGCCTAGTCGATGTTTATGATTTCCATTGAATTTAATGATCTTTGATATGTCTCTCTATCATGCGTATTCCATAGTTAGAGAACTTGATAAGAATAATTTGGTTGTGATGCGTATCCCGTCCAATTCAATGAATATAGGGAAATCTGAAAGTTAATTTAAGCGGACCTAATTAACTTGGAGCGTTGTCATTTATTCGTTTGTTGAAGTCATAACTGGGAATCAAATTATATGCATTTATTCATGTGTGGATAAGGAACCCTCTAACTAACGTTTCATCATTTTATTTTAATTCTAAAAGAAAAAAAAAATATATTTTCTTTGAAGTTTGTTTTTAAATTTCTGTTTTAAAATCAATTTCATAAAAATCAATCCCCGTTTATTTTAAAGTGTTAAAATTGTTAGAATTAAATTTAGTTTATATTTTCTAGAGTCTTGAATTATTTTGAGCCTTGTGATTTATTTTAGTTTATTTGTTAGTTTTATTTTGAGTAATTCTAGTTAAGTGTTTTAATTTTAGTTTCGTATTTTAAATTTTTGTTTTTACGTTTTTAATTTAATTTAGAATAGATTAGCAATCCCTCCTAATCCCCGGTCTAGAACGATACCCTACTTACATCTATACTACAATTGTCAAAAAGAGGGTTTAATTTGTGCGTTAGTTAATTTTCGCATCAATGCCCGAAGGAGAAGTGTACATTGAGGTCCGGTGAGGTTTTCTGCAAGTCTTCGTCCACAAACTTTGGTGTAGTCCGATTCCTGCGTGGAGGGCTTGGTAGCTTTGGTGATAGCACCCTTTGCTGGAAAAAATAAAATGGGCGATACATGAGAGGATTATTGGAGAATATGATTGACACTCTGGAGAAAATGAGCGGTATGGCCTATGCTTAAATATATTGAATTATTAATGAGTTCAGTTGTTTTGGTTTACATGTCGACTAAGAATTCATGGTCTCTTGTTTTTTTATTTGATGTCAAAAGTTGAGATTAAAACAATAAAAGTGTATTCATATTTTTCACCTTTAAAAACATCTCCAATCTATAGGAAAATGTTAAAAGCTATAAAGTCATGTTTTACCCTATAATAGGGAGAACCAATGAAAAGTTCATTAGTGTTGTAGAAATGGATGTCCACTCAAATAATGGGCAAGTTGCCCTTCCACTATTTAGCATGTGATTTACTTCTATAAAAAACAACACTATGGAACACAACAAATGGAGAGAGTTTCATAATTGGTGGTGGAGTTCACGGGAGAGAAAGAAAAGGAAACAAGAGGAAGAGAGAAGAAAGAGGAAGAGAGAAAAGAGAGGAAGAAAAGATGAGAGAATAGAGAGAGTTATCTTTGTACTCTTATTATTTCAGATTATAATGAAAGCATCACTGCTGCCCCGAGGACGTACTCCAGTCACACTGACTGTAGAGAAACCTCGTAAATTTTGTGTCTTGCTTATTTATTCCACTGCATCCACCGTCGATTTTACAACACGTTATCAGCACGAGAAAGCTCTCGTGTCAGTGGAAAGCACAACGTCACAAATCTTGTTCACCTTTGTCTCCTGGAATCTCACAGATAAGAAAATCTTTTCATTTCATCTTCAAATCTCAGTACAATTGATTTTCTTGAAGCAACTATATATATTGTTGTATGACTGTATATCATCTTTTGCAGAAGCAAAAGAGTACAGACTCAAAATTCGTAGAGAATTTGACAGCCATATAAACAGCCTCGAAACTCCAACTTGCGGACCTCGGATTGAAATACTTTCTTCTTAAAAGTTGTTCGTCCGCTCAATATCTACAACATATCAAAATTTCAGAAAACTTTAACGGTGCGATCGTCTCAGATGTTTGAAATACCAAACCAGTTTCCAATTTCCGCATAAAACTGGACAGCCACCTTATGAGTACCACAACTCCATTTCTGTACCTCAAATCGAAATTGTTTCTTGACGAAAGTTGTTTGGTATCCTCTTATCCATATCATACTAAAATTTGAACTAAATCTAACGGTTTGATCTTCTCATAAGCTGCAGACACTCTTGACTCCAAAACTTATGGGAACTGTTTCGACTTTTTCGAAACTCACCGGAGGAGGAACACCAATTGGAACTTATTGTTACTATTATTTACTGAGTAACCAAAATGACTTCAGAACTGTGAAATAAAAATAAAAATAAAAGGAATCAAACAAAAGAAGTGGTAGACCAAGAAAAAGAAAAAGCAAAAGATGAGGACTTAATTATTGCATTTTCTGTTTTGGCATATTTATGTGCATGGTGTTGGTTTAAAGCCCATGTCACAAGTTCTATTTATTTAAAGCAATTTATTTACAGTGGGTAGAATTATTACCCCTTGCTTTAAAGCTTTGATATTTTTGTGAATGGTGCTGAATCAAAGCCCTTGTCACAACATTTATTTACTTTAAAGCAATTTATTTACCATGGACGGTTTTACCGCCTATTGCTTTAAGTTTTGATGATTCTAAATTAAAGCCCTTGTCACAAGCTTTATTTACTTAAATGCAATTTATTCATTATGGTTGGAATTACCGTCTATTGCTTTAATTTATGTATTGTACTTATCTTTTGTTACAATGAGTATATATAGGACCTGAAGTTCCTTGATCAGATCAGAACCTGCAGTTTCTTGATCATCATCATATAAAAATGATTGGACCTGAAGTTCCATCATGCAAAAGGATCAGGCATGAAGTCCCTTGATCTTGAAGATCAGGACATGAAATTCCTTGATGGGTATCGTAAGTTTTAAGTGCCACAGTGCCTCAACTTAATTGTAATAAAAGACATAAGAGTCTCAGTTCACAGACTATTAAATAAGGACCAGAAGTTCCTCATGTCCATACTCAAAAGGGTTTAGCAAAAGCATTTATTAAGTGGGTGAAATTGATTACCAATGCTCTGCTCATGAAAACGAAATTGCCAGTTTTCTACATGGGGACATGTAAACTTTACATGATGCATTATTAATTCGGTTGAGACATGTTACCAACCATCAATACTTCTCAGTACAACTCGGGTTTGGGAACCAGCCAAACATTATACATTTACGAGTTTTTGGTTGTGTTATTTATATGCCTATTGCACTGCCACAACGTACTGAAATGAGGCATCATCGTGGATTAGGCATTGATGTTGAACACCATCTATCATTCAATATTTGGAATCCTTGACTGGGGATATGTTTACCGCGTGGTTTACGGACTGTCATTTTGATAAGATAATTTTCCCATCATTAGGGGGAGAAAATAACATTGTTCCAGAAGAACGATGAGAAAATATCATTCCAGAAGAATGATAAGAAAAGACCGTTCCAGAAGAACGAAGAGAATTTGTTTTATTTTAATTCACGAAGCAATCAATGAGAAAATGAAATAGGAATAATTGAATGATGCAATGAAAGTGCCTACAAGAATTGATGTCCCTGTTGGACAAAATAATGAGACAGTAAATGATTTATCTGTTGCACGCCTGAAGCGTGGCAGACTTTTAGACTCAAAAGGTTCAGTTATTCGAAAGAAGAAGAATATGGCACTACTGAACTATTACATTCCTGGAGCATAACTGTTGCATGCCAGAAGCATGACAGTCGCCGCATGGATACACGTCCCAGAAAGGACAATCCGCAGACATGGGAATGATGATGTCTCATGCATGAAGCATGATTGACGTATAGGTTCTAAATGACTCAACTCTTGGAAGTGGAGATTAAAATCCAAGCTCTATAACGCTCAAGAAGAGGTTATGATCCGCATTCTCTAAATTATGACTATCCTGGAAGAGATATCGTCATGCCCTTGAATAGGCAATGTATATCCAAAGAAATGAAAAGCTTTTATGCATACGCATGCACATGAGAATATGGGATCACGGATTGATGATAACCAATGGTAATTTTGGTTTTTACAAGTAGCTACTAAATTCATCAATGAGCTGTGTTAATATTGAGTCACGTTCTTATGTTCGTCGACAAAAGGAAAATTATTGGCCAAAATGGAGAAAGGCAATTCCATTACAATTTTGTAAGAACGTGGAAAAATGGACATATAGATTTGAATACAATACAAATAGCCAGAAGATGTTGAACCAATGAGGTTACATATGGGCATTTGTAATATAGTGAAATACACTCACATGATATGACACAAGGTTACTAATTGAAACCTGAAATTATACTCTTGTAAACGAGTTCATATAAATGGAGAATTATATACGAAGGGTTGTGAGTCGCCCACATTATATCTCCATAAGTAAATCCCTCAAGTATACATGGGAGCAAATTGCTCTGTATAAATTCCAAAGGAAAATGTGTCATGAAGTGTAGAAAATCCCTGAAGGATTCAAATTACTTGAAGTAAGCCCCCGAAGGGTAAAGCATAAAATATGTACTCAATACCAATGGATGGTATAAATTGTCTTAGTGAGTACTATCATTATGATATTGTTGCAACATACTAAAATCTCTTGCAAGAGTCAATGACATTAAATTAGAACTCCTGAAGAGTTGATGATATTAAATTGAGACTCCTGAAAAGTCAAGAAAGATTATAAAGTGTTGAGAGAATTATTGTCTCGAGCTGCAGATCGAACAATCTACCAACACGAATATTATCCATGATGTTTATGATATTAAAAGAACCATATGGATTGAAGATTATGAGTTGAATACTCAAATGATGTTGACACTAAGAATGATCATTTATCTTCGTGAGGGTAAAGATAAATTAATATTTGGTCCAAAAGTACCACATCTTAGTGAAGTATATGCTTTATTGTATTTGGCACAATACATTGAATGAAATAAAGCTTATCTATTCATATCTCCAAGAAATTACAGATATGTACATACACATGAGTTAAAACAAACAAACAGGATGAAGTTTTTACAAAGGTTGCTCATGTGAAGCCTCAGTACTCGGAAGTACCCCAGAAGGGGGAGGCACTGGAGATTGATCATGTGGCACCCCAGTACTTGGCAAAACGCCAGAAGGGGAAGGCATCAGTTGCTTTCGGAATCTAGCAACGAACCTCTGGTGATTACTTTGTATCCGACTTTCAGATTCCTGCAGTTGGTCGAGCTTTCTTTTCATGCTCGTCGAGTAATTATTTGCAAGCACGTGTAACACTCTATTCTCGTGCTTGAGCCCTCTGATCTCTTGTTTAAGACTTGTCACCTCCGCCATCAATGATTCAACTTGGCGAGTTTGAGCAAGTAGGCGTTGACCCATATTGGAAACAGAGCCAGCACACTGAACACTGAGGGCCAATGAGTCTTGAACGGCCAACTCATCAGAACGTTTTGAAAGGATCCTATTATCCTTTGGAGTGAGAAGATTCCTAGCTACCACATTAGCGGTTATGTTATTCTTCATCACAGAGTCCCCAACCGTAAGAGGACCATTAGAAGATAAGAAGGACGGGCGCCATATATTATCTTGATGATGCTCGTCTGTATCACTTCTAAGACTCAAATCTAAGCAAATGTTAGATGGGCAAGTCATTTTTCAGAAATGATGAAGGAAAAATGAGATCAAATAAAATTTCAGAAGTGCAAGATAGGGGAAATTTCTACAGGCAGCAACTTTCTGAGCATACTCTTGAACACAATTGATGTCTTTATAAAAGAAGAGGCAACAGAGCCACTCATTCAGAGATCGAAGATGCACCACTCTCCGAATTTCAAAAGTCAGATTTTCCTGAATAAAGTTCGTTGGCATTTTTCAGACGCAATCTCAGCTTTTTCAGATATCGCGTGCAACTTTGTCAAAGATCTCTGACAAAGTTGAAAACGCGTAAATCTTACTGTTCTATTTACACCACAGTTGCTGACAAGAGTAAAAGCACAGCACCACCACTTGCTATTGGAAAATCTCTATATATGTCGACCTCTGTTCTTCATAACAAGGCAGACCCGGAACTCTGCAAGAATACCTAACTCTTCCTCATCTCCGAGAATGCATCTTCAACACATCATCTTGAAATACTCAGTTTTCTTCCTCTCCGTGAATACCTCTTCAAACAAGTCACACCATAGCAAGATTATCTCATATCTTCAGGGACGAGAGCAAGAGTATCTCATATCATGCAATCTCCCTGTCTTTTCATTTGTTCTTGTTCTTACCTGCAAAGACATGGATAAAGAAAGCAATATGTCGGAACCTCCACTCAAACTTCCGGTAAGGAACTGACTGCCTGGAACCTTTCCTGATTGCTTACCTAGTATTGCTCTCTAGTAGTCATCTTCAACTGTTGTTGGAGCTGGGTCCCCAGTCACGAAGAAGTGATGAACCATTCAAATGCAAGGGTTTGCATTCCACTCCTGCATCAAGGGACAAATCCTACAAGAGAAGATGCCACACATGCATGGGGGAAAACCAGGAAAAATACTACTTAAGCCAGGGGAGCAAGTAAGGAAAGTGAAAATGATACATTGAAGCATGTGGAGACAAGTGCAATGAACACGTGTTGATTCATCCCCAACTAAGCCGAAAATCACTTGTCACGTGAAGCTCTTCATGGTCCAATTTCATTCAAGATCAAGCTTCGAGGATCCTTAAAGAAATCACAAGTCCGATTCAAGATCAAATGTCCACCACCCTTGAATCAAATTCCGCTCCAGATAAAAGGAGTAAATTCAGATCTTCGATGCAAGTCTAGCAGAAAGTCCTACAACCCAGTTCAAGAAAAAGCCTGTGGAAAGTTAACAAGTAAAACATCTCTTTCGGCAACTCTTCTTACTAAGAGACTGAAGCAGAATGATCAACGATCAGCCTAAATGATTTGAAATCAGAGGGAGATACTTATTAGGGGGAGCATCCAAAACAGATCAAGATTTTAACAAGTCAATCGAAGACTTGTGGCCATCCAAGGGGGAGTGTTGTAGAAATGGATGTCCACTCAAATAATGGGCAAGTTGCCCTTCCACTATTTAGCATGTGATTTACTTCTATAAAAAACAACACTATGGAACACAACAAATGGAGAGAGTTTCATAATTGGTGGTGGAGTTCACGGGAGAGAAAGAAAAGGAAACAAGAGGAAGAGAGAAGAAAGAGGAAGAGAGAAAAGAGAGGAAGAAAGAGGAGAGAATAGAGTGAGTTATCTTTGTACTCTTATTATTTCAGATTATAATGAAAGCATCACTGCTGCCCCGAGGACGTACTCCAGTCACACTGACTGTAGAGGAACCTCGTAAATTTTGTGTCTTGCTTATTTATTCCACTGCATCCACCGTCGATTTTACAACAATTAGAAAGCTTTTTTTTCTTATTATTAAGGATATTTTTATATTATAAAGACGAAAAACGAAAAAGGAGTCACACTTCACGAGAGTTTTAATTTTAAAAAAAATCTTTACTTATAAAGAAAGTATTCCTAATAATAAAAAGTGCGCTTAATTATAAAGAAAGTTGTTTAAGCGTTTTTTAATTAAAAAATATTGCAAGGTGTTACCGCTCTATTAGATTAAGAATGTGATTGTGTAAATCCTAGTAGATCTAGGAATATCTCTTATATTCCTATTAGGAATTGATTACCTATTAAGAGTTGTAATCCTAAAAGGGTAAGGAATTAACCTTCCCTACTACTATAAATAATTTAGGGGTGTGCTATCCACACACCCCTTTTTACTTCTCACACACCCCTTGTTAATTTATGTCCGTTGATCTTCTTCAATTCATTTGATCCGACGGCCGAAAACTAAAAAGGTGTGGGAGAAGTAAAAAGGGGTGTGTGGATATCACACCCCATAATTTATAGTCCCAGTGAGATGGAATAGAACACACCCACAATTACACATCTTTCTCTTCTCTCTCTATGCCGCACCTCCTCTCTCTCTGGCCTCCATACTTGTTCAGTAAATTATGTCTGCAACACGTTATCAGCACGCTCTTGACGTTGTGCTAAAGAGAGTTTGATCTTCAATCTGAGAAGTATTACGTTGTAATCATTCTTTTTACGATTAATTTATTATTTTATTAAATTGATCTACATGATATTGATTCAATTTAATTTTTTTTGTGTTGAACGTGATACAACGCATTGAAGATAAAATTACAGCTTTACAAGAAGGATCTCCTACAAATTCAAAGGCTTTTATTATTTTCTGTCAATCAGGTATGCTTAAAATAAAGGAAGATATTTGAAACGTCCACGAAGCATGAAAACATTCCTCATGATGCATGAACCTATAAAAGCTATAAAGTCATGTTTGACCCTATAATAGGGAGAACTAATGAAAAGTTCCTCGAAAGTTTTTTTTCTTATTATTAAGGATATTTTTTGTATTATAAGGATGAAAAACAAATAAGAAGTCACACTTCACGAGGGTTTTAATTAAAAAAATCTTTAATAATAATGAAAGTATTCCTGATAATAAAAGGTGCGCTTAATTATAAAGAAAGTTGTCTAAGCATTTTTTTAATTAACAAATATTGCAAGGGACTTTTTTTTTTTTTAATTTTCTACGAAAAATATGGTTGTGCAGATTATATCATCTCCTATGCATATGGAGTGAAATAGGACTTTTAATTTTTAACTATTATGCATAAGAGAGGGATTAAGTGGGGTGTAGTCAAATAAGGATTTTAAAGGATTTTAAAAGACTTTATAATCTTAGTGTAGTCAATTAGGATTTTACAAGAGTTTAAAAAGTCTATTCAAATACAGGGGTAGTCGATTAAAAGATTTTGAAAGACTCTATAATCCTTGTGTAGTCAACTAGGATTTTAAAATATTTTTATAGAGTCTATGCAAATCTATAGGTATTAAAAAATTCATAGATTTTGAAGGATTTCATTCAATAAGAGATTTTATAGAATTTGAGAATGAATGCTAAGCATAACAAAATCCTACCTCCAACCTTAGGATTTCTTTTCAACCCCTCACTTTCTTTTTCTCTGTCCCACACTGCAACTCGAGCTTTCTTTCTCACTCTATTTTCTCCGAGAAACCCATCTTTCCTTCCTTCCTTCTGGGTTTCAGCCACCCACCACATCCTCTCAATATACAATCAATATACCATTGTATACGATCATATACAAAGATAGCAAAGTTGATCATACCTTTGAAGATAGGACTTGAAGAAAGCGAGAGATGGGGTGTGGATAATTGAAGGGTTTGAGTTGCATTTGATGATGGACTCCTTCATTTTTCCTACCTTTGTAGCATCCATTCCTCTCTCTCTCGAATAAAAGGAATCACTTTTTTGAAAAAGTCAAAAGCCGAAAAGCGCTTTCATGAATGAATGATTATGGTGGAAGGTTTCTGTTGTGGATGACCATGGACATGGAGGATAGGGGTTACTTGGGAGAACTGGGCACATTTCTTCATTTACTTTCAGGTTTAATCTTATTTTTTATTTAAAAATAAATTTTAAAATGGCAAGAGAGTCTCTCAAAATCCCTTCAAATCTTTAATCAAAGTCCATAAGAATCCTTTAAAGTCTTTAATCAAAATCCATAAGAATCCTTAAAATCCATTTGAAAGTTGTAAGGATTCTACAATTCTTTGAAATTTGTCACTTTAAAAAGTCTTTTAAATTCCCGTGAAATCCAAATTGACTACACCCCCTAAGTCAAATTTAAGGGCATTTTTGTTTGACCTTCTTAAGTGGGATTTGACTAGCTAAGATTATTATTCCATGTTTGGTATGCTTAAGGACTAACTTAAATGAGACTAGTCCGGACTCGTGTGGACTCCTGGCCTCGTTAGATTGTCCAAACTAGTCTCATGTTGAACCATGGGATTGCTAAGGACCTTTCCTCACTATGCTGCCTCCACATTTCCTCATCTCTCTCTGTCTCTCTTTATGTTCCCTCCTTCGCCTTTCCTTATCTCTCTCTTTGTCTCTCCCTCCCTCTCTACTTGATCAAAGCTCGTAGGAAAATTAATCGATAAGCTTCTCTCTGCGGTCGCCTCTGATGCTGCGAATCTCAAACCGGATGGGTTCTACAATCTTGCGATTTCTCTGCCTGATCAAGCTCGGCTCTTCTACGACAGCCGTTATAGAGCCGTCAATCTCTATCTTTAAGTATCGTAACCTAAGCACGAGAAGAGCACTAGCAATTTGAGTCTTTTTAGGGTTTTTCTTGGGTATTTTTATTTGTAATAATCAAAATTTTCTCTTTGTTATTGGGAAATCCTCGTAGCTTTGAATGGGGGTAAGCTTTTGTTATTGGAAATTCGGCAATTCTCCAAGTTGCAGAGAAGCACTAGCAATCATGAAGAAGAAGAGGGCTATGCTCTTTTTTCACATATATTAATTTTGATATTTTTAATAGGAAAGAAATTAAAATATAATAATAATTTATTGTTAGTCCAGCTTCTTAACACAGTTCCAAACGCATCATTAATTAGTTAATCTAGCTTAGTCTAGTCTAAGTCAATCTAGGTTAGTCCCTGAACCTAGTACAGTATGAGATAGTCCGGTGAAACAAAGAATCCAAAAAAAAAAAGTTTGAAGCCAAATTTACCCTCTTATAAACTGACATCTAAGGACCCAATAAAAAAAAAGGAAAACTAATGAAAAGGGCTTGAAAACTTTGAGTTTTAACGATAAGAAAAAAATTAAGGGTAAAGTGAATAGTATCAGGATTGACTTTTTAGTGTAAAAATGTGGTTTTTCGTTAAAGTGAACAGTACCAGGAGCTTTTCGTTAAAGTTCCCAAAAAAAAAAAGATTGAAAGGATTTTCTATTCACCATCTATCTACAACTCAATTCCTTCGAATAAGTATTTTTTTCATTTTCTATTTTGTCTAGTTTAGCCATATATAATAGTTGTTCAAAACATCTTACTAATAAAATAATTATTTAAAATTTGAAAAACGAAATGGGAAACCAAAAGAAGGAATTGGAGTTTGAGTGGTGGGATTGGGTTATCACGAATTTGGGAATGGGGTATGAGGATGAAATTTTTGGAATGCGGCATGAGGCTTGATCGTGGGATTTGAAAATGGGGGAAGGTGGAAGGACTAGATTATGAAATTCTAATCGGAACAAAAATCAGAAAGGTCATGGAGATGAGTGGAGGCTCAAATGGGCTTCTCACTCTAATATTTATTCTTATGAAAAATTGAAAAACAACTTAAACGTATATTAAAGGTTATTTTAGGAGTAATAGTGGGTTAGGAAATAGCATTTTAATTGTTCAAATTTTTGTTGTGCGTGAGATTATAATATGGGTAAAAAAAATAGGACAATGGTCTAGCAGAACTCTTTGTAATTGTATATAGCAACAAAGTTATATATAACCTCAATTTTTCTAGTACATTAGAGACGGAATAAGTCAAATTTAGAGTCATATCTCATTTTTAACTTTTAACTTTTTAGATTCATTGGAGATAATTAATTTAGCGTCATAATCTACTTTAACTTTTAACTTTTAACTTTTTCGATTTACTGGAGATAATTAAAAAAAAATTTCTTAAAGTTAAAAAGGAAAATTCCTTTTGGGCCTCCAATTTTCATGGCCTCTAATTTTCGGAAACTCAATATACTTCCGAAGTAGAAACAGCATACAGTGACTGCTGAGTCCTACTTGAACACAAACTCGGAAACCCCCAGTACAGTCCAAAAACACGACACCCCCTCTCTTCAGTAACTCAGTTCGACGATTTGATGAACCACGCAATCCGATTGGTACGATCCCCTTGTCACTCACTTTGAATTCCTTTAATCCTCTATGTAATCGGTTAATCAACGTTGTTAATCATGATTAACTCTCTGCAAACGTCTGCATGGATTTTGTATGCTTCGTGTTTGTAACGGAAATTATTTAGGGTTTTTGGTTTGATTTTCACTGCATGTCTCTTCATGGTGTACCGTAACTCTGGATATTTTCGTTTCTGACTTTCTGTTATCGTCTGTTTGGTTGGCTAGAAAGATTTAGGCTAAAGGAATAAAAGATTTATTTTCAGATTCTATGTGTTCTCAATTCTTCTTGTTATTTAAGTTCTAGAGAAAACGAAAAGGTGTGCAATCCTAAATTACGTAAAACAATATTCGATTCTGTTGGTGAAGCTTATTCTGTTGGTGGTGTTTGTTGGAATTCCTCAGTCCCACATCGGCCAGATGGCTTGAGAACAAGCCGTTTATATAGAATTACCCCACTCTAACTAAAACCGAGACCTTTTGTAATAAAACCCCACACCTAACGGATTGAGCAGGTGGCCAAGTGGGGACAGTATCGGTGTTGTTGGAGTGGGTCATCGGCCCGTCCACCTGAAATTTAACAGTGTTCAAGGATACGAACTACCAGAGGTTAATTAGATTTAGTTCGTATTCTTTTTTTGATCAATATTTTGTATTAGTTATTTTGATATTTGTTCAATGTCTGGTTCAAATAATCAATTTATTTTGGTATACATTCAAATAACCAATGAATTTAAAACAAGATAACATGTGTTACAGTATTATTTGGCATGTTATTGCGTAAAGTGTGGAAATTTGAGTGAAGCCACACAATGTGTCAATAGTAGTCCCTAGATCAAACCGCTTACCTTACTTGCCTCGGGTCCCTTTACTTAAGCAAAATGGAGGGTACCATGATGTTGTAAAGATATCTCATCCTTACTAGTCAAGATTCAAGTAGTTTCAGTCAATAAAAGTAAATAGTTAGGAAATTAAAATACTTAGGTTAGGGCTCTATATAATTAGGGCAAGTTGATTGTGTTTTTATTTTGATGAAAAGAATGTGCAGAATAGAATAGTGATTGAGGATTGTTTTTTGGTATTAAGAGGGAACCGATCAATTTCGTCGGCTTTAGTATTCGGAAATTTTGTATGAACTTATGAGTTACGTGAAGCTAGGGTTTTATCTATGAAAATCAAATTTGTGTTTGGTTTCTGCCAAATATGGATTACCTTTGACTTAATTATGATGTTTAAGAAGTATTAGGCAAAAGAGAAAGATCGTATAAATGCGTGACAAGAGAAATCAACGATGTAGCATTCAGCCCGTCTTTGTCTCAAATGGCTTTGCTTGTGTTTTTTAATGTCAGTTTACTGTGGTTAACCTCTAATCTTAACGGTTTTCTTACTTTTGAAGATTGATTGCAATTGAAGGAGAAGAAGATTTAGTTGAGAGTGCGATGGATCAAGAAAGGAGAACAAATAAGTTACTTGCAAACAAAAACAGTATTCTATACATGGACCTCAAGGACATCATTAAGAACCATGCCTTCGAGTTTCTACCTGCTAAATCACTTCTCAGGTTCACTGGAGTTTGTAGGGACTGGAAGCTCGATATCAAAACTCCTTTCTTTGCCCACAAGCAGTCATATAGTTTTCGTGGAATATCGGGATTCTTTTATCAATCCAATGCAGGCCCTCCTTCATTCATCTCTATCAATCCGAATGCATATGGTGTTCCAGACCCATCTCTGAAGTTCTTGCCTGAGCCAGTTGACATACGAGCTTCTTCGAATGGATTACTTTGCTGCCAGGGACGTGATGGCTATAAGGCTTACTACATTTGCAATCCTGTTACAAGGAAGTGGACAAAACTTCCCAAGCCAAACGCGGATCACGGACATGACCCTGCTATTGTTCTCATCTTTGAACCTTCTCTGCTCAATTTTGTGGCCGAGTACAAGCTCGTGTGTGCTTTTCCATCAGTTGATTTCGACAATGGATATGAATTCGAGATTTATTCCTCTAGGGAGGAGTCTTGGAGGGTTTCCGGTGAGATTTTCTTCGGCAAGAGCACTCTTGCCAAGATCCGGTGTTCATGTGAACGACATAGTTTATTGGCTGGCATTGAATGGTCAGATTCTTGTTTTTGACCTGAAGATGGAGCGTGCGCAACAACTTAACAGAGGATATGGGACCCTTGGTATGATGGATGGAAAGCTTTGTTCTACGTATTCTCAACCTCCCACACTAGTTGTACGAACGTTGTGTAATGCGTACACAAACACAATGGCGATGGGCAGCAATGTCGAGCCATGGGTAATGAAACATCAGATCAAACTGCCCGCTCCGATGTCATCTGGAACCGGTTATGGTCTAAAGTCTCGTAGTGTAGTGTTTGGCAGTGGAAATGTGATCATGTTTCGGGGTGGCGGAAAAATGCACGTTTACGACATCAAGACTAAAGAAATTCAATGTGTTTGTGATGAACTTAATTCGAGTGGGATGCTTGTTTCTCACGTGAACAGTCTTGTGGAGCTCTAGCTGGTGTGCAAGGCATGAAGAAGTTGGGTGGTTTTGTTTTGAACTAAATAGTAAATATGCTTTTCTTTTGGTCAATAATTCGTAAACCGCTTATTTCTAATTAGCTGTTTTTTTTTTAGCCAAAACAAATGAAAGTAGATTGGAAGCTTCTTGGATTTGAGTTGATACATTATTAAATTTTTTTTGTTTTTTATCCAATTTTTTAAATGATATTTTCGAGAATTTGTAATGTAATCTTCAAAATGTACTACACATTCAACGCTCTATTTATTCGGTACATGTTATATAGTAAAATTTTCTTGAATCAAACACTAATTGAGTTAACTTCCTAAAGATTAGACAGCGAGAATATTGGTGAAAAAAAGCCAGTAATTATCTATTAGAGTTTGACTGCGTATTAAACAGCAACAACAGTAGGAGATGATGCAGAATAAAATCCAAGGCTTGCCAATTTACAATTTACATATCTTTCAAACTTAAAGCTTAAGCAACCTATTGATCTCGCCACAACTTTTCCTCCGGTGAAGGCCAATCTTAGTCGTACATGTGTCACCGGAACAGTCGATGCAAACAATTGGCATTAGAGGGAGGGAAATTTTTCAATGTGACCGTCACACGAAGTGGTACATCATATGTCGCTATATAAATGGTGAAATATGTATGTTAAAAAGTTAATAACTTAAAAAATAAAAAATTTCATCACTTACAACATGTTCCCATCATAATTAAAAATTTCTCCAAATGAAGCTTATACCACCTCGAAGTAGAATTCTCTCTCCATTAAATCTCTTCCGCTCTCCCTTTTTTCACTTTTCTCTTTTTTTAGTTTTTTATAAAAATATTAACGTGATTTAATTACGAACAAGAAAATAAAGAGAATCTTTGTCCCACGACCTCCCACTCTGTATAGACTTTTCTGTTTTTATCATGCTCTGAGTCTCTCTCTACTTCGACGAAGCCTTTCGATCGCCGGTATGCTTCGCAGGCCTACGACGGCAGTCACGGTAAGCTTATCGGTATACTTCATTCTTTACCTCTTCAATTTTTAGAATGAGAAACTTCTCTGTTTTTTATAGATTTTATATGGGTTTTCTGGTGAATATTGAATCTTTCAGGACGTGTATGAGTGGGGTTTTTCTGGGGTTTTTCCTATCATTTCTGATCGTTGATCTGCCTCTGTTTAATAGGTTTTGATTGGTCGTTGACGGGTTCGTTCGTATCTGTTTGTTCTGGGTTTCTTGTTTAAATAGTAAGCTCTCTGTTTCTTTGTTCAATTTTCTTGTTGTTATTTACCCTTTTTGATTTGTTTGGTTACTGAAAAACCCAGAGAAATTGAAGGAGAACTGGGATTTGAAGCCATTGTATCTTGGATTTTGGATTTGATTTTTGAAAAAAAAAAGATTTATTCTTTATGGGGTTTTGTTACTTTTCTCCATTTTGCAAAACCCATGTTTAAATTTAGTTAATTAAGATATCAGAACACCTAATTGAAGCAATCAAATGAAGGCTTGGGGGGTTTGTTGTGATCTGATAGTGTATATTTGGTTTGCTTTCTTTTGTGCCAAGCAACCATAATTGAATACCAGGGTTTAATCTAGCTACTGTATGAACAGTTGTTCGTTTGTCTGAAATCAAAATTCTTATTCCAAAGGGTTGTATTTGGCATCGAATTCGTTCTAAAGTTTAAGCTAGTTTCGTGATTTTTCATAGGTTGAGATGTTTGGGGAATTCAGTTATCTGCATTGAATGATTTAAAAATGTTCAAATTTTGTGAATTAATATGTCGAAGATGGACTTTGGGTTTTTTATTATGATCTGATTTTGTAAAACTTTGTTTGGTTTCTTTTGTGCCAAGCAACCATAATTGGATACTAGGGTTTAAACTAGCTGCTGTGTGAATAGTTCTTCCTTTGTCTGAAGCCAAACTTCTCATGCCAAAAGCCTGTTGACAGCAAAATCGTTTCGAGGTACAAATAAGGTTGCATTGTTTTCCTCGTTTGAAAGTTGTGATTTTTTATATGTCTTGATGTTTGGGAAATTCAGTTATCTGCATTGAATGATTTTTCACTGTGCAGCTGTGAGCTTTGAGGATCCTATCATGGATAGCGATAAAGATGTTGGCAATGACTCCGACTCTTTTGTCATTGTGAGCAATGCCAATTCTGTGTGCAGTGATTCTGAAAGTGTCGTGGGTACTGATTCCGAAAATTATGTCATTGTGAGTCCCAAAAACAATGTGGCTACCGATTCGGGAGAAGAACTATTTGTTGGAAGCGCACAACAGTCGAAGAATGTGGAAAAGGACGCGTATGTGTGTTCTGACTCTGATTGTGGTGAGAGCACTTATTCTGAAGAAGTTCTACCTGATGAAAGCGAACAACATTTGAAGGAAGTGGATAATGATAGTTATCTGAGTACCGATTCTGAAGTTTTTGTATTTGACGAAAGCGAACAGCAGTTGAAGAATGTGGATAATGAAAGATATATGAGTACTGATTCTGTAGAAGAACTATCTGATGGATTCGGAAAACAGTTGAAGATTATGGATAATCAACATTACATGGATACTGTACTCCCTGGGAAACAGTTGAAGATGAGGCATTGTTCTTGTGAGGTATAAGATTGTCGACAGCTTTAAGGTTTGGTGTTGCTGTATTATTTATGGGATATGTTTTCATTTATTTTATATTACTCTCATGCTGTTTTGATTAAATGATTTTGTATATGATATTACAATATCTACATACTTAATTTTTGCTGTCTGAAAGCTTGGAATCCAAACGGTTGGTTTTCTCCTTGATAAGCATTATTGGCTACTGCGTGTGTAACTAAATTAAGCAAGCTGTTATAAGATCCCTGTACACGTTGGACGATAATTTATTTCCCCCTTTTTACATTGTTTTGACGATGAATTGGAGGCGTTGGCATTGTTCATGTGATTAAATGTTATCTTTAATTTTTTTTCTCTGACGTGCATCCTAATGATTATCTTTATATGCAGTTTCACACATATCCATGCAAAAGAATCGGTCGTGCACATGATTGTTTTGAAGTTCCCCATGACGAAAGGCTTTATAATAAGAAAATGGACATCAGTGATGTTGCAATGGAGAATGTTCTTCCTTTCCTCCCTGCGAAAATGCTGTGCAGGTTGAGAACTGTTAGCAAACTGTGGGATAAGTGGATTTGTAGTCCTTTCTTCAGTCACAAGCAAACTTACTACTTCAGGGAAATCTCTGGTCTTTTTTGTCAAGCCCCCGGTGGAAACCCTTACTTCCTCTCACTTGACAATGATGCTTACGGCATTCCCAGATCTTACCTCAGCTTCTTGCCCGAACCAGTTACTGTAAAGACCACTTGCAATGGTCTGGTCTGCTGCCAGAGTGAAGACAGAGAAGATAACTACTACGTTTGCAACCCTGTGAACATGAGATTTAGAAAGCTTCCCAAGTCAGGTTTGTATCATGGGCCTGAGTCTTATCCGGCACTAGCCTTTGAGCCTTCTGTGCTCGACTTTGAAGTGTGTTTTCAACTTGTATGTGCCTTCTCTGTACCTGGTCATTCGGGTGTCCATTTTGATATATACTCTTCAAGGTCAAGTGGTTGGGAACTCGCCGAGACAGTATGCTATGAACTGGAGACTACGGAGTTGGAAGGTCATACCCTCTATCTAAAGGGTGTACTCTTTTGGGAAACTTTAACTGGGGTCATTTTGGCTTTCGATGTGAAGGAGCAGCAATATGGTATTCTGCCACTCCCCTACAGAACAGGACCACGCGGTGTTATTTCACAGATGAATGGAGAGCTGTGTTACATTTTGCCTCGTGTTGAATTCGGTCAGTTCTCCTTGGAGATCTACGGTGATATGGACATGAGCCTGAAGCAGAAAATTTATCTCGTCGGCCAGATTTTCACCTCCTTTGTGGACAGAGTTAGGTTATTGGCTTGTGTGAATGATGATGTGATGCTAATTCTTGTCGGACAGAGGGTGATCGCGTATGGTGTGAAAGCCAGGGAGGAAAAAGTTTTGAAAATACTTGACCACGGGCTTGGTGCTGGTAATGAAAGGTATCTTCCATATGTGAACAGCCTTGTGCAGATCTAGTTCTCTCTGCCTTCCATTTTATTAGGTGGTTTATGTTTTGAACAAATTGGTTTGAAGTTTCTCTTGTCCATGGCTATGTAATTTGGCTTTGAGTTAGTACTGTAATAGTGCTTATTTCTCGTTGGCTTCTTGTAGACCTGGTGCCTTGATACATAAGTGCTTTTGTCAGATGGTGCTTTTGCTACATCAAATGATAGTGTTTATAAATAATATGGTGCTTGATAATAAGCCCTGGTAATTTGGCAGTTCCGTTTTTGCTTCTCAATTTTTTTTCTTTCTGTGTGCATAAAATGGCTTATATTCCAAGTGCTTTATGTGAAATTTCTTAAGAAATAAAAGCAGCGATAGAAACTCCCGACAAATTCATAAGTAGGTAACTGGTAATTCTGTTTCTCTTCTTAAGTGGCTTTTTGTCACCGAAGGACAGAATATTTGAATTTGGGACATTTTTTGACATTGTTGTAAATACATGCCTCGTGACAATAAATTCATTCCAGGAAGTATTTTTTCAACTTTGGATTAGCGTGTGGACTCCAACCTAACACAAATACTTGGAATTACATAAACATAGTGCTAAGAGACGCTCACCCTATTTAGTGAAAATTAGCACACCCAAAATTCAGAAATAATTAATCAACTCCATCCGGTGGCGGATGCATATTGGGACCAAGGTATCACTAGGAGTTCGAAAAATATACATGTGAAAGTCTTCAGAATGTTTGATACAAGTGTGATAATATGTCTCTCGCATGTTGCGTCGATAACACTAACAAATTCTCTCAATATGACTCATTAGATTGCTTCGGATTTTTCAATATCTTTTGACTTGTGTGCAACTTGGTTTGGCTGATGACAACAAGTCCACCAAGTGTTCGACGAAATACCTCAGTGAGTATATTAAATTTTTTTGCATGCTTCACGCTCTGTTTCTATCTATAAAACTTGGACTTTAACACCGTGACCCTCTCAAAATTCGAATCTTGAATAAGCCATTGACTCCACCTCCAAAAAGGCTTAAACAAAAAAAGAAAGTATAGCTCACCCTACGAAATTCCTAGTTTACTGGAAAAAAAATTGAGCTTTGCAGTATGAGCTAATCGTTTAATCAATCGTTAAAAAGGGTTCAAAATTAAAGATATATTCCGATGTTGGTAAAAAAATATTGAATGACAAAAAAAGGATTTTCGCACTCCCTTGTAACCGTTAACAATCTAAACATTATGTTTTATTATATTTTTTTTTCCGGTGGTACACAAAACAAAGTGATATATGGGGAAGGGTTATTTGCACATTTCTTTTTAACTTTCACACAATTTTGTAAATTTTTGTTCATTAATTATCTCCAATTCGATCGATCGACAATCGAAATTAAAATATGTGTATAAAAGGTAAAAATAAGTGTGTGAGAAGTAGTGTTGAAAATTTGTTGGTGGAGCACAAAGCTCGTTTGTGCATTTCAATTTTGTTGATTTTGGAGATGGAAGAACAAAAGCACAACACGACAAAAACTGAACAATGGAATCCAACAATGATTTTTCCTTTTTCTTTTAATTTCTAGGAAAAACCGAAAACAAAAATAGAGGCGATAACTATCAGATAGATTCGGATGACGCGATTCTGATGACGTGGTTCTGATGATGCGGTGCTAATGAAGTACAATTTTAGTTAGCCAATCCGAGGCCAAAACGTGTTCAAACACCATTGGCCTATCTCGGTTTTACCACGGTTTATTTGTTGTTTTTTTTTACTCTGTGTTCGTTTGCGTAGAGGGGTGTATTCAATCGGAAATTTGAGATACTTTAACGAGTTTATAAATTCATGGATTTTTATGGAGTCTAATTGATTTATAGAGATTTCATATAAAATTTTGATTCAATTCTGTCGATATCTCATGGGAATATGTGAGATTTGTGGATGCTTAAAATACAAAACGAAATCTCTTCAATTCTCTCTAATTCCTCAACTTTTTCAAATTCTTTAAAATCAATTTCTAATTGAATACACCTGGAATGTTATAAACTTATTTAAAATTCTAATTAAATACACCCGAATTTATAAGGATTTTAATAAACTATCTTAAAATCTTGATTGAATATACCTTGAATATCAGAGAATCGATTAAAATCCTGATTAAATACCCTTACACTATGTTTGGATGAAGAAATTTAAGATTACTAAGGAATTTTAAAATGACGGAAATTGAAATGAAGGGATTTTATTTTCTAGAATTTGTGAATTTTGTTGTTTGGTTAACTTAAAAGAACAATGGAATTGAAAACGGAATTTGTTAATTTTAAACTCCCAATCATAGAAATTGGGAAATGACACATATTTACATGGAATTTAAACTTGGAAATTGGAGGCCCCAAATTCCAAGTTTTTTTTTTCGCGCGGAAATTCTAAATTTCTATGTTATAAATCCAAACAAGGGAATTGGTGCATGTCAATTTATAAATTCTGACTTTTATCCAAATTCCAAGTTTATTTCCCTCATCCAAACATAGTATTAGATTCATTAAAAGAATTAAAATCCTTCAAAATCTCAATTGAATACATCTCCTTAGTTACCGAGAAAGTAAGGAAAATGCAAGAAAAATGGGTCTGATTGTGTTTTGGGTTTAAATTTAATTTTTGAAAAAATGATCAATTTTTACCCAGAAACCCACATCTTTCCTTTAATGGGTTTTGGGTACGTCGCTGGTTGATTAATTGTTTTGATTTTTAGAACATTCATGTTTAATAGATTACATTAATTTGGAGCATGTACATTTGCTTCAGTTTGCTACCGCTTCATAAGAATTACGCCGAACAGGTTGTCTACTTCATTTCGATGTGTTCTCATTAGAATACAATTATAAAACTTGGTTCTTGCAGAACAAGTTGAATATAGGTTCTGTAATTCTTCATGTGACCAGATGTTTAAATTATCTATAGCAGGTTTTCGTTTCAGCTTCTGGTGATGCTATTTTTTTAGTATTGATAACTTTGCATGGTTTCGATAGCAGAGTTGAGGTTTTGATAAACTTTATACCATTTTGTCTGCCTAGTCTTCTCTTAATACTCTTACTATTATCTTAATCTTTTCTTTGAGCAGTAATCGGCTTTTCCTTTCATAAACTTATAGTTGACGGGGTTTTATACTAATCTACAAAAATTAGAAAGGAAGAAGGAATTATGTTTTTCTGTAGGTTGCAGCAAACTTAAGCAATCTGCAGGCGGATTTCATTTTCCTCACTTGCTTGGTTTAATGATGAACAGGCTTTGCCATTGTTCAACTTTTATCTATTTAGGCATCTTTCTAATGCGTTATATCTAGATATCGCAACAAAATGATTGCTCTTGTACATGAAGCTTGGGAATATCCTGGACACAAAAGGCTCAAGCATACTGTGGAGATCAAAGATGTTACGGAGCATGTTCTTCCATTCCTCCTCGCAAAAACACTCTCCCAATTTAGAGCTATTAGAAAAAAGTGGATGACCTGATTACCAGTCTTTTCTTAATGCACTGATGGACAAGCAAGCTTACCATTTCCGTGACATCTCTGGTCTCTTTTGTCAACTCCCTGGTGACAAGCCTTTCTTTGTATCTTTTAACCGTGATTATGGCATTCCCAATCATTTCCTCAGCTTCTTGCCTGAACAAGTCACCGTCAGAACCATTTGCAATGGTCTGCCTTGCTGCCAAAGTTGTGATGGAGAGAACACCTACTACATTTGTAACCCTGCTACCAAGGAATGGAGTGCGCTTCCCAGGTCGAACTTCTTTCACGGCCTTGAACCTCCCCTAGCTCTAGCCTTTGAGCCTTATGTGCTTAATTTTGCATAACAATTCCAACTTGTTTGTGCCTTCTCTCTAACTGACCATCCGTTTATCTGTTTCGAGATCTACTCATCCTCATGGAGACTTGCTGACGCATAATGCTGTGAGCTGGATGCTCCGAAGTTGAATGGCGACATGCTCTTTCTGAAGGGTGTAGCCTTTCGGGAAACTTCTGCTGGAGCGGCTTTGGCTTTTGATTTGAATGACGAGCATGATGGTATTCTATCACTTTGTATTGACAGAGATGAATGGTGAGCTGTGTTACCTTCTGACTCGCAAAGAAGAGTATGCATACACCCTGGACATCTATAGTGACCAGGACATGAGTCTGAAGCATATGATTGCTCTTGGTCTTGAGTCTTTCAACAATTTTAACAAGGAGTTGACGGCATTGTCTTGCGTGAACAATGACGTAGTGATATTCGATTTTGGAAAAAGACTGTATGCTTATATTCTT
This sequence comes from Malus fusca, assembly GCA_035220775.1. NCBI lineage: Eukaryota > Viridiplantae > Streptophyta > Magnoliopsida > Rosales > Rosaceae > Malus > Malus fusca. The sequence continues at coordinate 19,659,265 of CM069073.1, read as the reverse complement.
AAGACAGGGAAGGCTAAAATTCTAAGAAGTGGTGACGGGACTGATGATGATGGATATGTAAGGTATCTTCCTTACATGAACAACCTTGTGCACATTCATCCTTCATACATGAGCAGCATACTTTCTGTGGATCCTGGTGCCAAGCTAGCTAGCAAGAGCTTCTTTCGACAGAGCGGCCGTGGTGCTGTGAATTAGTTGTTTTTTGTTCTTTGTTTCCCACCTTCCACTCTCAAATTGTGGCCCTGGCCAGGGTTGGCTGGCTGGCTAGGTTGGGTTGGCCGGTTGGCCCTTTTTTGTCCAGTGGGGCCCATGAGCTCTTTGGCCTAGCCCTCGGTTGGAGACGGTTTTCGGGTTATTTTCGGCCCTCTAGACCTTTCGGTTGGAGATGGCCTAATGTTCAGTGTCTTGGACCACAAGTCATATGTTTGTTCAGGGGGTTTTGACTGTCGGTATGATATGCAGAGATCACGGAAACATCATTTGACAATCGTGGATTGTGGGATCACCATTTTGAATGTTGAATGTTGAATTTCTCTTCTCTTTTTAGTCAGAGGTCCCTTGAATGCTGAATCTTTTCATTTCTTAATCATCAAATTGAAACAATTTGCAATGTTTCTTGTTTAGTTGACGACATACATTAGAAAATAAAAGGAAAACTAATGAAAAGGGCTTGAAAACTTTGAGTTTTAATGATAAAGACAAAACAAAGGGTAAAGTGAATAGTACCAGGTTTGACTTTTTAGTGTAAAAATGTGGTTTTTCGTTAAAGTGACCAGTACCGCGGGTTTTTCGTTAAAACTCCCTAGAATGAATCACATTTTCCAATTTTGTCTCTGTTGAGCATTTTTCCATCATCGTCATGCTTATAGGTTTTTTCTTTCCCATCTAGTGGGATGGAAAAATGCTCGACGAATACAAAATAAACCCGTTTGTCTTATAAGTAGAAAATAACGCATAAGTGCAAGAACCAAACTTTTACCGTGGTGTAAGAGGGGATGATTGAGGTGGTGAGCAGGTACAAAACAATGGATGTATGCCCTATACAGACACAGTACCTACAAGTTACTATTTTTGGTACCATTTTATGTTATTAAGTTGGTTGATGTGAGTTGTAACAAGTGTGAAGAGAAGCGTCCCACGTGGAGGAGATGTCTAAATTTGAAGGCAATATTTGTTGGCTGTGAGGCAAGAATGTAAAGAAAATAAAAATGTGGGGGATTACAGCGAGGTGCCAAAGTGGGAGAGAACTAGTAAAAGATATAACAAACAGAATGCTAAGTTAGGGCTGGCCAACACAGAAAGATAGGTTTAGAGGGGTTGGTCCCTCCTTTGTAGGAGGCCATAATGCCATGGCAATCATACCTTGCTTCTCTTTCCTTTGAGAACCCTCCTACCTTCTTTCATTGATCACCAGGTACCACCTTATTTTGTTTTTCCACCCCTTAATTTCCAGAATGCATCTTTTCTCCAATAATATCCGATTTTGAAATTTCGGAAAATTCTTTTTTAATCTAATTAAACGTAAAAAGGACGTACATATTAGATCATAGGATCTAAATCCTGGAGGGAGATCAATACTAATGTTGTTATCTCTACTTGGTAGCACATGTACATGTACATTTGTTTAACGTTACACGTTTGCAATTTCTCTCTTCTTCTATTACATGCGTCTACATGGTTGCATGCGTCGTGAGGTATATACGTTGATCTTACAAAACCCTAATGTTGTTTCGTTCAAATATTGTTTGATTTGATAATGGTTTAGGGGTCTTCAACCATTGCGACGAGCAGTTGCGGGAGAGGTGAAGTTTCCGGCCACCACAACATACATATCTTTGGGAAAGTAGTCCTTGGCCGGAGGTTGATCAAGAGACGAATAATGTCTTCTGACAATGCTCCGTCCCCGGACTCCTCATCCGCTTCACCACCTGCACCGGACTCGTCCAAATCAACACCATCTGGTCCATCTCCAAAGGAATCCCCAAAGGAGTCATCTTCAGAGCCACCACCGTCCTCGCCACCGCCATCATCACCACCACCGTCCTCGCCGCCGCCATCTTCACCACCACCGTCCTCGCCGCCGCCATCTTCACCACCGCCTCCAAATGACTCGTCTTCACCATCATCGCAACCTCCCAAGGACTCATCTTCATCATCATCGCCACCTCCACCCAAGAAGGAGTCCCAGTCTCCACCTGCACCACAGCAGGCGACCCCATCTCCACCTCATGCTAGGGAACCACCGGGTAAGGCACCGCCGGCACAGAAGACACCAGAGGCAGATACTGGAGGTGAGACTTTCAGAGCGCCTCCTCCTCCAGGGCGTTCTCGGACTTCTCCCTCTGGTGCACTCACGCCATCACGTGGTAGTAGTTCCTCATCAAAAGATAGTTCTGATGATGACGGCACATCATCATCATATAGAGGTAGGATAGCCGGAGTTGCGATTGGGGCGGCGGTAATTATAATTGTCTTGCTCGTTGTTTGTGTGGTTTGCATCAGGAAGAAGAGGAGAAAACGCCGTGATATGCAGTACTATGGAGATCCTGCTAAAGGTGCCAAACCCTAACGCTAAATAATTACTTTCCATAAAAGAGTAGGAGGACCTTATTCATCACGAGTAATGTTATTCATACCATGTTTTTGTACCATATTTTCATACCACCTTAGGTGACATTTGATGTGGACAGCCACATCATTTGAATTAATCAGATTTTTAAATTTAGTTTATTATTTAATAAACTAATAATTAAGAAAAACTAGTTACTTAAATGATAATTGTAGTATACGCAGAGTTTTCCTCCTTCTTTTCCTTGGGTTTTGCAAATTTTTCAAATGATGTGGCTGTCCACATCAGATGCCAGCTAAGGTGGTATAGAAATGTGGTATAAAAATATGGTATGAATAACATTAAATACCCATATGCATTAAATATCCATGTACAACATTCATTAATTTGTTTTTTTTTTCTCCTTTTTTGCACTAGCAGCATTCATTCTCTCGCTACTGCTAGAAGCCTTATTTTCATAGCACATTAGTTGACCACATGATATGATCGTGATCTAAAAATCTGATTCTTTTAGGATTGTTTTAAATTTGTTTGATGTGTTTTAACCTCATTATTCTATAAAATTGAAACCATGTTTATGTCTTTTCCTAATCAAAGAGCTTAGACATATATGGAAAACGATTGGATTAGTTGAACTACATATCGTAGAGCATGCAATAGACTTATCGACTTGTTCATACAAAAAATGAAAACAACTTTATATGTGCGCAGCTGGTGGTGGCTATTACAACACACAACAACAAAATTGGCACGATATAAATAATCCACAAGGAGACCATGTGATGAGGCTAAACAACCAACCGCCTGGTGGTGGTGGTGGTGGTGGTGGTGGTGGTGGTCCTTGGCCTTCACCACAGCCTCAAATGCCGCTGAGCGGTGAAGTGAGCACCAATTATTCAGCAGCTCGGGGACCCCCATTGCCAGCCCTCTCACCAACAATGTCACTTGGGTTCAACAAGAGCACCTTCACTTATGATGAGCTAGCGGCCGCCACTAATGGGTTTAATGAGGCCAATTTGTTGGGTCAGGGCGGTTTCGGGTATGTGCACAAAGGTGTTTTGCCCAATGGAAAAGTAGTTGCAGTGAAAAGTCTCAAGTCGGGCAGTGGGCAAGGAGAACGAGAATTCGCGGCAGAGGTGGAGATCATTAGTCGAGTCCATCATCGGCATCTTGTGTCACTGGTTGGATATTGTATTGCTGGTGGGCAGAGAATGCTTGTCTATGAATTTGTTCCCAACAAAACCATGGAATATCACTTGCACGGTGAGTTTTGCATGCACTTAACGTATTCTCCTTTGTCACACGAGCATTTGATAAATTGTCGATATTCTATTGATATCACAAAATGTCAACAAATGACAACACATCATTAACAATAAAAATATGGACTGACACTATCTCAAACCTTTTTGTTGATCATCTCTCTCTTAATAAAAGGTAAAAGGAGAGAAGCGGTCAACAAAGTAATCATCAAGTTTTGTCTCAATAGTTGTGTATTTTTGAGCTATTGTTTAAATTTTGGGTTGCAGGAAAGGGTCTTCCACCTATGGATTGGCCAACTAGGCTTCGGATTGCAGTTGGGTCTGCCAAAGGGCTTGCATACCTTCACGAAGATTGTAAGAAAGTCGCAGCCGCTATATCTATTTATTTCCCCTATTTACTTATTTTTGTCTCTTTTTCACACTTAAAAATCTTATCATTACTAATTCATTGGAAATAAATTGTATCCAGGCCACCCAAAAATCATCCATCGTGATATCAAATCTGCTAACATTCTCATTGATAACAACTTCGAAGCCATGGTATAGTCCCTGAGATGTTTATAATTTGCATACCAAAATCATTCAATCATTTTAAACATCCTTTTAATCTGTTCATTTTTTTTCTTTTCTTTTAGGTTGCTGATTTTGGGTTGGCTAAGTTGTCTTCTGACAATTATACCCACGTCTCAACACGAGTCATGGGAACTTTCGGGTAATTCATATAGCTTCTGTATTACATAAGTTTTACTCCTACACTCGAGACATGAGTTCGAATATTCATTATGACAGATAAGAAAATGAAGATAATATATACTGCAATATTTTTTTGCAATTAAATTAAAACTAGATGCAGCAATTTTATAGATAGCTTGCAATGCAAGCAATAATATGATCTGTGAAATTCTAACTCAATCTCTTCTTAATTACTAGTGGGCTGGTCCAATTAATAACTCTAATTTTGGTTTTGCATATGAATAATGCAGATATTTAGCTCCAGAATATGCATCAAGTGGAAAATTGACAGAAAAGTCTGATGTTTTCTCATTTGGGGTCATGCTCCTGGAACTCATAACTGGAAGGAAACCAGTGGATCCTTCAAATGCAATGGACGACAGTTTGGTTGACTGGGTTAGTACTTGCTCTATTCTTTCCAAATTTGGATCATTTATTGTAAATTAAGGATATTTAGAGTATTATTTATCACTAAGGTTTTACTGATTTGTGCCAAATGTGACATAAATGTACAGGCTCGACCACTTCTCACTCGTTCATTAGAGGATGGTAATTACACGGAGCTAGTAGACATCGGTTTGGACAATAATTACAACCCTCAGGAGATGGCACGCATGGTCGCCTGTGCGGCTGCAAGTATCCGTCACTCTGCTAAAAAGCGCCCAAAGATGAGTCAGGTATACATATCTAATAAAATGCTATGTTGTCATAGATATTGATGTGGGCTCGATGTTTGACGAAAATTTCATCCTAACCGTTGTTTGAGACCTACAGTTTGATAACATAACACTTTGTGTTGTGAACAAAACAGATAGTACGTGCACTAGAAGGAGAAGTGTCGCTGGACAACCTAAATGAGGGGACAAAACCCGGGCAGAGCTCTATGTTCAACGCGGGTGGAGGAAGCTCAGACTATGATACGCAAGCGTACAATGCTGACATGAAGAAGTTCAGAAAGTTAGCCCTTTCAAGCCAGGAATTAGGGAGCAGTGACTACGGGACTTCAAGTAATGACTCCAGAGAAATGAGCACACCCAAGAAATGAGTAACTTTGAGCCCTCATCCTCTACAACAATACTGAATTAAGAGGACACAAAATTCACAGTACAGTAAAACTGTAAAAAAGAAAGCAATTGATGATGATCATATATGCATGCATGCAACGTGATTACTGTTTCTAATTTGTCATTGAACTTTGTGATAAAGCTGAAAAATGTGAGATTAATTGAAGATTTGGAGTGCCATTGATCGGCCGCGGGGCGATTTGCTTTGGTTAGTTGTGTACTTTGTGGGGTAATTGAGATGACCCAGATGTTAATTAGCTTAATTAACTTTGATCATTCTCTGATAAATGGATTTGTACTATACCCGTACAAATACGTTCGACTTCGAAGATATATTGTCTGTATTGTTATAAATTGCATTGAATGTTGGATTTTTTATTTTCAATAAAATTAGTTGTATCACACATTATAAATCTTTTCATGTTATCATTCAGAAAGGTAGTGCGCACCTCCTTGCAAATCAGAAATTAGGATCAGAAAAGGGTTTAATTAATATACTTCTGATCAAAATCATTTGCACTATATATATTAAGGAAAATTTCGTTCTCAAAATAGAGGATCTAATGCTAATGTTTTCATCTTAATTTTAAACAAGTTAAACAAATCTACTCTCTTGCTAGCTCCTTTTTGATGATATTCATGCTTAAGCGTATTCTTCAAGAAGCGAATTTTGTGACCGGAGCAATTGCAGCTAAAGATCTTGTCACCCATGATTTGCTATCTGAATTAATGTTTTGCCTAAAAAAACCTCGTTTGCCTAACAATTGGATTGTTTAATGGAAGTTAATGTAGTTCGTTCTTCTTGTAACTTTTTGGCATTTTTCATGCTGAGCTTTGGGATATTTTCATGGTCTTAATATTGTCAAATATTAATTGTTTGGTTATCTTATGGTTAGGAGGTTCGTTTCATTGGTTTAGGTAGATTTTACTCATGAGTGCAACTCCTTCATGAATGGAAGTTGGCACAATTCTAACGTCGAGTGCGTCCCTGGCCCTTGCTCGTTTCTAGTAACCGATCGAGTTTCTTCACCCTTTTCCCGCTTTTTGATTAGGGCAAGTCACTCGAGTCCCTCTTTTAAGAAAATTCCGGGATTTATGGATTTTTCGGAAACTAAAGTCAATCACAAGTTGCACTGTTCTAATGCTCACGTTAATTTTGAGAAAAATGTTATAGCTCATGCGTTAGCTGATTAAATTGATATGTATAAACATTAATAACATGCTTCCAATTATGAATCATTCATGTGTTTATTAACTATGGAAGAATCAAAATATAATTGTTTTCGACACAAAATAAGGAATTAAACTTATGATTTTGGAGGAATTAGACTATTTGAGGGAGTTGGTATTTTGATTTAAAAAGAACAAGGAATCATGAATTTTATTATTTTACCCATTCTGCCCTCGTATTATTTCTGAATTTTTTGTCCATTTACTTTAATCTAACATCTCATAGAGCTTCCTAATAATCAAACTGGTTTTCATTTGATAATGGTGAATCAATAAAAGAGCTTATATGAAAGGGAACTATTACGAGTGATAATTTGGCTTCAGACGAATATTGCTTCCTCCACAAAGCCCCTTCAAACTCATACTTTTTTTTTATTGGAAACCTGAGGGTTGGGTAAAGCTTAATCTTGATGGGTGTCCCAAGGAATTGGCTAATTTCATTGATGTTGGTGCTGTCGAGGTGAGATTCTATGTGCTGAAGTTTAGGGTCTTTTTATTGGGCTGCAAGTTACATGGAATAATGAAATTAAGAAGATTATGGTGGAATGAGATTCTGCACTTGCACTACAATTGATTTTAAATGCAAAAGTGGATAATCACCCTATGGGAAGTTTAGTATTGAAATGTCGTGCTCTTATGCACCAAAGTTGGTATTTTGAAATTCGACATATTTATTGTAAAAAGAATTTCGTTGCTGATGATTTGGCTCGTTTGGGTTTGTCATGTAGTTTCGGTCTTTTTTTAGCAAGCTCCTCCTTCTTGTAGCCAGTTGCTAATTGCAGATATAATTGGGGTCTCTTGGCCTCGTGATATTCTTATGTAATCTTTCCTCATAAGAGCATTTTTCTTTTTAAATATAAAAAATTTGGAGTGTATAATTAAATTTTGAGAGTGCTAGTAACACTTCCCATACAAAATAAGTACTATTTAGACTCCGATTTCATTTTCTTTTATACAAGGATGTTACATACACTAAAAGAGTGAAGGAATATTTTAATTATGAACTTGCCATTTTACATATTAATAATTATTAGGCTTTAACAATAGTAAAAATGGGTCGGTACCCTCTATGATTTATGCATTGTTTTTTTGGGCTTTGTCACTTTCGTAACCCAAAAAACAAGGAAGGAGAAAAAACTACCAGGAAAATTACCCCTTCCTTTTGGCCGACTTTGGCTTCTATAAACCAACAAGATCCAGCCTTACGCAGTGCCCTCCTCCACTCTAGGAACCATGAAGTTTGAGCCTTCGCTCAAGCCACACAGCGGTTGGCAGCAGCATACGCTCTCGCCGGATGGGAAAGAGGTTTTACTTAAGGCTGTTGTTCAAGCGATTCCTGCATACCCTATGAACTTGTTTAAGTTTCCAGCGGCGATATGTAAGGAACTGGATTCCTTAATATCTAAATTTTGGTGGGGAGATGTTGGAGATAAGCGGAGGATCCATTGGTTATCTCATACAACTTTGGGCCTTTCCAAGCAGGAGGGAGGTTTGGGTTTTCGGAACTTTAGTGATTTCAATGACGCCTTACTTGCCAAGCAATGTTGGCGATTGATCCATAATCCTCACTCATTTTAGGCTTTGGCTTTGAAGGCTCGTTACTTTCCCAATTATTCTTTTTTGGATGCTCCACGTGGAAGTAAGGCCTTTTGGGCATGGCATAGTCTTATGGTGGGCTGAGATCTGTTGATGAAGGAAGCCAATTGGCAAATTATGAATGGGCATACCGTGAGGCTTTGGGTGGATTTTTGGCTTCCCTCTCTTCCGATTGGTCATCCTCTTCCCAATGGAGAGGTGCTTGTTACTCGGACTACTCGGGTGGAAACGTTAATTCATCCTACTTTGCGCTCTTAGGATCTTAGTTGCTTCCAATCTTTTTTGTCGATTGAGGAATTGGATGCAATCAGGAAAATCCATATTGGGGATATTGGCAGGCAAGACCGCTTAGTCTGGCCAGCTACCAAAAATGGATTATACGCAGTTAAATCGGGATATTTATGTGTCCGCTCCTTGCATGGGTCATCGGTGCCTTTTCGGCCCTCCTCTTTTCAGACTCTTTCACGCCAGGTATGGTATATTATATGGAAATTGAGTGTCCTACCTAAAATTAGACATTTTATGTGGCGTCTTGCCCACCGAGCCCTGGCTACAATGGAAAACTTGTTTGTTCGCAAATCGGCTCCCTCGCCGCTCTGTCAGATTTGTCATCGGCATGCAGAATCTATTGAACATCTGTTCTTATTATGCCTTTGGGTTGAGCTGGTCTAGTTTGGTGGAGTTCTTAATTATAAAGTTGATATAAATGTGATCTCTTCATGGGTTGATTGGTTCCATTTCATTGCCACTCAAAGGTTTAGGTCTCCGGAGAAGCATGGTTTTGTGCTCTCTAATATTGCTTTTACTTGTTGGAATATTTGGAAAGCTAGATGTCAATTTTTATTTCATCACTCTCCCATCAACCCTACAAAAGTTATTCTTGCCATATCTACTTCGGCTTCAGTGTTTTTGGCAGTTAATGGGTCACATTCTTTTTCCTTTCCGGTGCTTTCCTCGAGACAGCATGCGGTGGTTATTTGGTCACCCCTACCATTTTCCTTTTTCAAGATAAATGTAGATGCCAGCTGGTCTTCTTCCACTCGACATGGCTTTGTGGGCGTGGTGATTAGAGGAAAGCAGGGTCAGTTTGTTGCTGCTGCACGGTATGAAGTTCAAGCGCCTAATGCATCCACGACTGAGTCATTGGCTATGTTGAGAGGATGTCAACTTGCTGTTCATCTAGGCCTAGGCAAGGTAATCTTTGAATATGATTCTCAAGATACCATTTCATCTTTATCACATTCATTGGATGTTGGCAACTGGGAAGCCTTTCCTACCTTGTCGTTGGTTAAAAGGTTTGAAGAGTCTTTCTAGGTCTGTCACTGGTCTTGAGTTCCAAGATCAGCTAATTTGGCTGCGGATTTCTTGGCGTCGCGTCACAACACGGAGATGTGCAACCAGATTTGGGTTAATCGCCCTCCATCTTCGTTGGTTCATGTACTTAACAAGGATGGTTTGCCTTGTCCTTCTGGTTCATATTAATTTAGGTTGCAATATATGGGGCGACACTTGAACTCAGTTCTTGTGTCTTTCCTTATCCCCTTTGCTGTTTGTTTGTGATGTTCTGTTTGTTAGCCTTCTGGTAGGCTTTCGATGTATCATTCTGGCTTTTGCCAGCTTGTTATATATTGCCTGGTTTCCAAAAAAAAAAAAAAAAAAAAAAAAACCAACAGGATCATTCCGGATTCTTTTGGTGAAGATCTTGGAGATTCGTGAATCGTGTTCGTTTATCGTATATCGTGCGATCAATTTTTGTCAAGGACTATTTGTGTTTAATTTTAAATAAAAATATTTAAAATAATTTCTAACCGCATGATGTACAATTGATAGTAAGCGGATCCGGATTCTTCTATAAATATCCTCGCGAAGACCTTCTACCCAGAAAAGAGGAAAAAAAACCCTCCGCTGCCGCTATCGGGCCTTCACTAGTCCGAGTCCGACCCGATTGCCTCAACGGGATTCATATAGTTATGCAATCTTCACCATCTGGGTACGATTACTCTGACTGTCTCATATACTTGTAATCCAGCACCTATCAATTCGCCATGGGAGACTTCACCAACGATGCCTTCATGCGCGGCCAAAACGCCGCCGTTCAGAGCCGACCCAAAGCCCACAACCGCCAAAATGTTGTTCAGCTCAAAATGGTTAGTCCTTAATTAGGGTTTCTTCTTCTTATTCGTGAAGGTTTAAGGTTCCTTTATTTGTAACTTTTAAGCCTGAGTTTTTCTTTATTCTATTCTTTTAAAATTAATTTGACGAAAATACTCTTCACTTGATCTCGATCAAGGAAGAAAATATCGGTAATATTGGAAATATCGGTAGTCCGAAAACACGGAAATATCGATGGAAATATCGGGATAATATCGATATCGACAAAAATTACATGGAAACCACGGAAATTGTAAGAAAAACTTGGAAAATTTTATTGAAACTTTGCAGGATGTTTATTTAGTCAATTATCTATTAGTTTATCACAAAAAATTGGAAGGAAATGCATTGCATGATGGATTTAACATTATCAAGTTGATTATATAGCGAGCTGAGTGAGTCATGTGTCCTCCTGACAGGAGGAACCCCACACACACACACAACGCACGCAACCACACACGCACACAACGCACGCACACAAACATCACACACGCAGACACGACCTCTGTCTCTTTCTCTCTCGATCCTTCTCGATCTCTCTTCTCCCTTCTCCCACACACACACACACACACACAGATATCTCGATCTCTCTTCTCCCTTCTCCCACACACACACCACGGCCTTCTGCTCCTCCCTCTCCTTTCTCTCTGCACCGAGACCCACACACACACCACGACCTTATGATCATCCCTTTCCTTTCTCTCTGCACCGAGACCCACACACACACCATCGCACCTGCTCCGGCGAGTTCCTTCAATTTCTTCGGTTAGGTAAGCTTCGGGTTTTTCTTTTTATGTTCTAGATCGAAGCTTAGATGTGAAATTGAAGTTCTATCTCATCTTTTTGCAAGGTTTTTGGGATGAAATCGACTCGGGAATAGGCACACCCATCTCCGGCAAGGCCGTGGGTGTCGACGAACTTTCCGAACACCTCCGGCCGTTTCACGGCAAACGGACGTTATAAAAACGTTCCTCTCGTCTTCTATTTCATGTTCATACCTAGATCGGAGTCTAGGGGGTTGTTTTACAGTCGGCCGGAGCTGTAGAAGCTCCGGCGTTCGTCTCCGACTTGCACAGTTCTGAAGTTTTGCGATAATATCGCGATATTATCGATATTATCGCGAAATTTTGACGAAAACCCCTTGGATACCACTTAAAATATCGGTTTGGGGAAAAACCGATAATATCGGCGATATATCGCCGATATTATCGATATTTTCTTCCTTGATCTCGATACAATTAACATTACTGAAATATGTCACTAAGTATTAGTATTACGGTAAGCGAGATATCTTAATTTCGATTATCGTTAAAAGTAAATTTAAATTGCTTTATTGTTAGAAAATATTAAAAAATTAAAAAGATGTGGAAGAAGTAATTTATGATGTGTGAATATAATATTTTAAAATATTAAAGCCACTTTATGCTATAATTTAGTGATATTTCATTTAGTTTCGATTCTCGACAAATTGCTCACACCCCACCTCATTATTGACAATAATATCATTTGTTAGAATAAAAAAAAAATTATCAACAATGATTAACAAAAGGCATTTCCCTTCCACCCCGAATATTGTAATTACCCGGAAGGACAAAATCTCACAAAATTTTGGGGTCTATAATTTTCCCTGCCGCTAGTCCGACTCCGACCCCGGCCCGACTGTTACAACCGGATCCGAATCGCCCATATATTTATGCATTCTTCACCATCTGAGTACGAGTACCCGGACTGCTCCAGATACCGTCACCCAGCTCCGATCATCGCTTCTCCATGGGAGACTTCAACAACGATGCTTTCATGCGCGGCCAAAACGCCGCCGTTCAGGGCCGAACCAAGGCCCAGAACCGCCAAAATGTTCTTCAGCTCAAGATGGTTCGTCCTAGGGTTTTTATGCTCTTCATAACTTTTGCTAAAGTTCGACTGTTTAATTCTTGAATTTCTTGGATAATTATGCGGTTTTCTTTGTTTTTAGAAAAACCCTAGTTTAGTTTTGAGTTTCTCTCTGTAAATTTTATCGTGATTTAACGAATTTCGATGTATCTGGACAATGTGTGCGGTGATTTTGTAAATATTGTGAAGTTCTGGATGTATTTTGTAAGGGATGTTGATTTGGAGATTTTGTGTTTGCAGATTGGGCAGAGCCACCCCACTGGTCTAACAACAAACCTCTTGAAGCTGTTTGAGCCTAGACCGCCGTTGGATTTCAAACCACCTCCGGAGAAGAAAAAGTGCCCACCTTTGACAGGTCTGTTAACAATCTTATATGGGGGTTGATTGGTTTCAATTTGGTATTAGTTTCTATGTTGTTGCTGTTAATTTTTGTACTAGTAGTTATTAATTTTGTTGTTGTGCTTTATGAAGGGGTAGCACAATTTGTGAGTAAGTTTGCGGAGCCTGGAGATCCTGAGTATAATCCGCCTGTCCAAAAGGGCGAAACTCCTGTAAGATTTTTACTTGAATCGCTTGTATGAGGACTCAGCATTATGAAATCATTGTTTGTACTGCAACATATATCTGGTTTTCTTTGTTGGATTCAGACACAGAGAAGGGCTCGAATACACCAGCTAAGACTTGAGAAGGGTGCAGCAAAGGCTGCGGAAGAGCTAGAGAAATGTAATGACTTAATTCTTTACTTGATTGTAGGGTTTGGAGTCTTGTAATTTCTGTTTTCTTGTCTTCCTAAAATCTGTTTCGGTGCAGATGATCCAAATAATGACCCAAGTATTTCTGGAGATCCATACAAGACTTTGTTTGTTGCAAGACTCGTAAGTAACATTTTTTCATATAGTATTGGATTTCCTCCTCCGATTCTTCATAATCGTCAAGGTTAACCTGTGATTTTCCCTGCATACTTGCAGAATTACGAGACAACTGAGAGCAGAATCAAAAGGGAGTTTGACGTTTATGGTCCAATCAAGCGGGTAGGTATTTTGTTGAGAAACCCCAAGGGGGTTTGGTAAGAGGTTTTTGTAGCTTTATTCTTTTATTTACCTTCACAAATTGCAGATTTTCTAATTTTGAATTTGAAAAAAAAAATGCTACAGTCTCAGCATTATCAGTATTGTTATCCTTTTTCGTTTTCTTCAAAAATACGTCTGGGGTACATATTTACAAATTTTATGCATGATAAACTCATTTTGAAAATTCACCTTTCAGCGAAATTGTTCGACATAATGCATTGTTTTTTGTCATAACGATAACTGGAAATGCATTATGACGCCTTTCAAGTTTGTTCTCTCTGATTTAGTTTTATTGTTAGTGGAGTCTATGCAAATTTGTATTACTATTACAGGTGTCTCAGCAAATTTACTGGTAATGTCTTACGGGGTTGTTTAAATCCTTCCATAGCTCTCTTTTGAAGTAGTTTTTATAGAGATCTTGGAATTGGTTGTTTCTAGGGTATACATTAGCATTTTTTAGTGGGTGAACTACCAATTTAGTCCCTGAATTATCACCTAAGTGAAAATTAGATCCCTAAATTATTTTTTCCAGAAAAATCAGTCCTTGAATTATAAAAATCTGCCAATTACATCCCTGATATTAAATTCGAAGCTACTATATTCAATTTTACGTTAATTTAAGTCACGTTATTTGCATGTGATACACATTGGAGGGTAGATTGGTAAATTTTCATAAAGAAGTAATGTATGGAGTTAACTTTGGAGCGTAAATTGGACGTTAGATTCACAACCTATATGAAATGTTAAGGGCTTATAGGCAAGAAAAAGATGGTCTTACACTCTTAAAGTGTCAAGTGACTTAAGTTGTCGAAAAGTTGGATAAAATAGCTTTGAATATAATAGTAGGGATGAAATTAGCAATTTTTAATGAATTTGGGGACTTATTTTACTGAAAAAATAATTCAGGGATCTAATTTTCACGGAGGTGATAGTTCAGGGACCAAATCGGCACTTCACTCTTCTTTATTTGATGCAAGGGTATATATTAGCATTAAGTTTTAACATTCAAGAAGTATCCCTGGTAAGCGGTGAGTATTGATCAATATCTTTGATTTCTACCAACTTGATTACAAGCATGGTGCTTGTGCACAGAAAAGCTGAGTTTATAAGCCTTTATATTAACAATTTAACACAGGTTTCACCGCAAGCATTATGGTAATTTCAGATTGGTTTGCTCCATTCATAGTTCCTCTTTGATGTAGTTAATAGTTTTATTTAAAAGATCGTGGAAATGGGTTTTCTTAGGATATATATTCTTTCTAAGTCCTAACATTCAAGACTATCCTGGTAAGGTGGTAATTTGTTCGCATATGGTATCTTTGGTTCCATAATTTCTCCTATCCAACTCCAAAGATGCTTCATCCTGCATAGCAAAGCTGATTACTATAAGTTGAGCAGAGCAGTGATGCACTGTGTGCCTTTTGGCCTTTATTTCAAGCAACAAAAGGAGACCCCAACTTCTGTTCTTTTCCCTGCACTGGGTAAATCATGTCGGGAGTGTTACCATTTCTTTCTTCTTTGAACTTTTTAGTACGTGCATTTCCTGCTGAAACTTTTACTTCTGGTTTTAAAGGCTCTCAGAAAAGATACATCAGCAGCAGGATTTCATGGTATTTTTAGTAGTAGTTACAACTTTTTTATTATTAAAAAAGTATTCCTGGTAAGGGGATAGTAGTCTATCCAACTGGTAAATTGGCCACAAATGTCCCTTTTTCTGCAAATCTAGACGGTGGTGATGCATCTTGCGATGGAAGCTGTATGATTTAAAGGTGAGCACGGCTAAAGAGGCACAGTGCCTGTCTGCCGTGCAATTTAGGATTCAATATTTGAGATTTTTTAGTATGCTGCCTTGTAAATGCTAAAAAAATTATGCATAATTTCTCTGTCTTAAGCAGTCTTTGCTTAAGATCTGAATCCTCTATGTATGTGGTTTATTAATTAAATTCTTCTTTGAAATTTCAGGTCCGATTGGTCGCTGACAAAGAAACAAATAAACCTAGAGGCTATGGATTCATTGAGTACATGCATACAAGGGACATGAAAGGTTTGTCTTAATACTGTTTGCACTAAAAATTACCAAGTGATTGATCCTTTGTTTCTAATGCTAGCTATATACGTTACAGCTGCATACAAACAAGCTGATGGGAGGAAGATTGAGGGAAGAAGGGTACTTGTTGATGTTGAACGTGGAAGAACAGTTCCAAACTGGCGACCCCGCCGACTGGGTGGTGGGCTTGGAACCACCAGAGTTGGAGGTGAAGATGTCAATCAGAAATATTCTGGAAGGTACGTAGTTTGATTCCAACATTTCCACACTTCAGTCATTAGAAAACTAATGTGCTTCTACACTTATTTTGTTTTCTTCAATTTCAAATGTGGTCTATTTTCTTAGAAGAAATTATCTTTCCTGCTGGTGGTTTTGCATTTAAGTGCATCTCAGAAGCAGTTTTTTTGTCTTCCTAATATGTAATTCAATGTAAAATTGAACTGTTTTACTGTTTCTTTGTTGACTTCCAAGTTCTATGTGTTCTAAGCATCTTTGCTAACTATAACATTCATCGTTATTTGCTTAGGGAGCAAGTACAATCCGGAGGACAATCCCGTTCTGAGGAGCCAAGGGTACGCGAGGAGCGACATGTAGACTTGTAAGATTTTGCATATTGTTGTGCACACTGTCTAAGGGTTTTGTGTGTAGTGTTTTGCAAATTATTGTGCACACTGTCTAAAGGTTTTGGATGTAGTGAAACTAACACAAAATAAATAAATAAAAATTATAACTTGGTTCTAAGTATAAAAAACGAAAAGAAGAAATTGCATGCTGCATAATTGTTTTAATGATAGTTAATACTGAGTCCTAAAAGTTTTGCAACAATGACTTGAAGTTTTTGTTCTATCCTTTGTTATGCTTTGTAGGTGTTGCCAAATTTTTCTTAGATTGTTGCAATGTCAGTATTTGTTTTCTGTGTGATTGATATTGAGTGAAATGATTTTCAGGGATAGAGAAAAATCCCGTGAAAGGGGAAAAGAGAAAGAAAAGGAAAGAGAACGGGAGAAATCCCGTGAGCGATCTCGTGAACGCTCCCATGACAAGTCTAGGGACCGTGATCACAGGGAAGACAGACATCACAGAGACCGTGATAGAAACAGGGATAAGGACAGGGATAGGGAAAGAGATCGTGGTCGTGATCGGGACCGTACTCGTGAACGAGGACGGGATCGTGGTCGCGACTATGAGCATGGTCGTGATCGAGACAGAGAGCGTGATCGGGAGTGTGATCGTGATCATCGCTCTAGAGACAGGGAGAGGGATGATGAAGTTGGGGACCCTGAGCATGATCGTGGCCATTCCCATGAACGTATTGAATCAAAACATGAGAGGGTCCGACATGGGGAGAGGGAGCGGGGTTATGACCACACTGCCCAAGAAGATGACCAGGGTTGGTTTGAACAACCTGGACATGGCCATAGGCGCTCAGAGCCTGATGATGATGATAAGCCCTACGAGCGTCATCGTAGCCAGTATGATCAATTGGATGTCCAGCATGATGACGACCGCTACAAACAATATCCTGACCATGCGCATGACCGCTATGATCAAATGGAAGAGGATGATTACCGTTATGAACAAGCACCAGCTGAGTCCCGTGAAAGGGAGAGGGGTGGAGATGTGGAGCTTGATTATCGGAGGTCATCTAGATCACTCTCTCGGGATTGCAATGAGTATTGACTGAAGTTTAAAACCCAAGCTGCCATGCTTTACCAGTTAGATTTTCACTCTGCTTGGTTTGATCAGTGCTTGAGATTGCGTCTTACACAGCAGCTGCTATCTATGTTGTGGATCTTCTTGTTTTTTTCTTTTCGTTTTCACTGAATCCTACGTAGTCAAATGTTTTTGCGAAGATGTCTTGAAGCTGAAGATATTGTGTGTTGGGGTGTTTTAACGTCTGAACGTTTGTGCTGATGGAAATTGGTAGAGATTTTTCACCTCTCTTTTGTAAACCTTTTTATGAAATTTGTGAGAATTTATGGTCCTTTTTGGTGGTTTCGTGTGACAGTTTAATCCATGATGTCCTTTACTGCATCTTATTTCTCTTGAAAAATCTTGTGTATTGGGCTGGAATGATGAGGCCCAAAGGTCTGTGCCTTGCCACTGTTATATTTGAGTCAGGTTAGTTGGTCAGGACTCGAGAGCACGAGGGCAGTGTTTTAGTCCCTTGCACTCGAGTTTGACCCCTCTTCTGTAATATGTTTTTAAATTGAGAAAAAAATGGCAGCGCGTTGCTATTGTGATGTGGCAAACTTTACTTTTAACGAGACGTTGACTGATAGTAGTCAAAATCAATCACACATTGTTGTGCATTTTAACTTTTTATACTCAATTATTAGTTTGGGAATTAAGTCGCATGAAAACTCTTGTAAAATGTGATTTGGGCTGTCTGGAAGTGGCGGTGAGTGCTTACAACTAAAGAGCAAAGAAAAGGCCAACAACTATGAAGCAGCGATGAAGTTTCACACAGAAAGTAGCACCGCCTAATACTTGTTCATGCAGCCACAGCTGCTCCAAGAATCACAGAATTGCCGCTGCATGAGCTTCGTGCTGGTACAGCCTTTGGCTTTGCCTTGTTTCAAGAATTCAAACTGCTTTTCGGAAATTTCTTGGAAGCCAATACTCTTGTTTTTATGGTACGAAAACAAAAAATGGCAACAGAAGGTTTTGTGCGCGGCAGCAGGTTGTTTAGAGAACAAGCAAACGTGACAACAAAGAAACAAATATTACATTGTGATCTATTTGTCACAGATTATACACGACTCCACCGTAAGTTTCATTTATTTACAATCAGTATAAACACTTACATGTTACGTGCCACATCAGTGAGCATTCAAAATTTACATAATAGTTAGTGGCCGCAAACCTACTCAATTACTCGTGGAAATGTAACAATCATATTTCATTACCAGATTCTCGTACCTCAACTTCTACGAAGCTTCATGGCCAGAAAGATGATGTTTTGCGGACAAGAACACATCAGGGGATCCAGATTCTGGCCCTATTCACAAAAAGTTACCTAGCAATTTTGACTTGCCAAAGGAAAATCAGTTTTTTACCCTATCCTTGAGAAAATAATTCAAGACAAAAGATGTGAAACTTTTTTTTTTTTTACCAAGTTTAGAGATAGCATTTCTTGTGTTTTTCCCACTCTGATTTCACTTTTATGAATTTGAAGTTGGAATGAGTGAGAGTTCCAAAACAACGCTACATGCAATTATTAGTCAACTCATATTACAATACGTGAATATATTTACTAATACTATAATCTAACCGTAAGATATATCAACTTTGTAGTTCATATATATTATAACACGTGAATTAGTAACACTACGTAACGGTGTGACTGTCACCCTCAAATTTTTTTTTCGTATATATGGTTTGTGGGCCCCGAATGGGAGCGTAAAAAAGATTTGAGGATCCAATTGTGAATTAGTTTTACTTAAAACGAGTCCAAATCAATACACACAGGCAAGTAAAAAGATAGAGGAGAATAGAGAAGGATTATAACGAGCAGGCAGGTACTAAAAGACTGCATATTCCTCATTCTTCATGTTTTCCTCCACCCCTATACTGCACTTGAAAAACACAAGAATATAAGAGTTGAAAAATAAATTCAACTCAAGAAATATACATACAGAAAATAGCTTCTGAGATTCATAAACTTCCTTGCTTGTTACCAAACTTTCATCAATCTTTTTACCTGAATGGCTCGAAACAAGGCCACTCAGAGGGCAGTAAAAGTATCAGCAGGAGCAGCAGCAATTGCAATTGCATGGGCAGTATTCATTAATCTTCTTATCATAACAGAAGTTGCCAGTGCAGATAGGCCCTTAAGAGACGAGATCATCAAGCCGGAAAAATTTGTCCAGAAAGATACACATGAATCATTTTTTGTGAGGGTGGTTAATTTTCTATGGCAGGCTGGAGGCTCTTCTTATCAGCCTGTTTGGCCTGTGAGTTCAATCTCTCTTTACACACCAAAAAAATCGAGAGACAGAAAGACAGATGTCTTTCGTAATTATATATTTGATTTTTGCTATTGTGGTATTTTGAATTTTGACATGTATGTGTATGTATTTTGGTTGAGCAGGAGATGAAGTTTGATTGGAAAATTGTAGTAGGTTCAATAGTTGGATTCTTTGGTGCTGCATTGGGTAGTGTTGGTGGTGTTGGTGGGGGAGGAATTTTTGTTCCAATGCTAGCCTTGATCGTTGGCTTCGATCCCAAGTCTTCCACCGCGATTTCCAAGTGTGAGTAATCACCTCTCAATCTTTTCTTTAACTGTTTGGGATTAAATTTAGACAGATTAATCAACTGTCTGGCATTGTTTTGGTGGTGCAGGTATGATAATGGGAGCTGCTGGATCAACGGTATACTTCAATTTGAGATTGAGGCACCCAACACTGGACATGCCCCTCATAGATTATGATCTGGCATTGCTTTTTCAGCCAATGCTCATGCTAGGGATCAGCATCGGAGTCGCCTTCAATGTCATGTTTGCCGATTGGATGGTTACAGTTCTTCTTATCATTCTCTTCTTAGGTATGCAGTAACATTAAGAACATCAATTCCTAACAGTTATATTTCCTTTGATTAATGAACTGATAAAATGGAATATGGACTCTGCTACAAGAAAAGAAAATCCAGGTTTTCGATATATCTATGCATTCCCAATAGTCTTATTAGGTATTCTTCTGAGTTGTGGCAGGTACAGCAGCAAAAGCTTTGATGAAAGGCGTGGAAACATGGAAGAAGGAAACAATGATGAAGGAGGTAAGATATTTATTCATGTGAAATGATTTCCGCACATTACCCTTTTCTCCCTTAAACCTTTTAGCACCTTCCCTTTTTTCCTGGCCTTTGGATTGAATAAATCAAAGGTGAATCAAGGGACAAAAATAAAGAGAGGTGGAGAAGGAAAAAAAGGGTCAATGAAAATCACTTCCCTTTCCACTTAACTATTTAGAACTATCAATGAGCGTGTTCTTACCAACCTACTAACGAGGAATCTGATGTTTTACATGACTTTCAGGAAGCAGAAAAGCTGTTGGAATCGGAGTCCAAACCAGGCGGTGAGTGCTCATTCATCTCATCCAAACAACTAAAAGAGGACTCAACAGAAAACTGATAATAATAAACAGTTATACAATATCTATATGTCAGCATATCTTTGAGAACAATGGTGCTAACTAACCTCCTTAGTTGCAGAGGGTTCTGGAGAAGACTACAAACCGCTACCTAGCAGTCCAGACTCATTGCAAGATGAGCAGGTGACTCCCAATCATATCATTAGCACTTCCACACGCAGAGCACTCTGAGAAAACTTCTATCTGCAATTTTTCTAGTTTTTTTTGTTGTTGTGTTGAATATATGAACAATCTATCCAGGTACCAATAATGCGCAACATTTACTGGAAAGAGTTATCGTTGCTCATGTATGTCTGGGTGGCTTTTCTTATTGTCCAGATTGTGAAGGTAAGTTAGTTAAATCTGATCACTACTAGCACTGTAGTCAAGAGCTAGTAGACCTTGGCTTTCTTAAACTACAAAATTCATCTTTCTAATTCCTCTGCCTTTGTTCCGAACGCACAATAACTTTTCACTTCCATTACTGAATGAAACTGTCTGAATCTTTATGCAGACATACACCAAAACTTGCTCCACCATGTTTTGGATCATGAATTCATTGCAGGTAACGATAAAAACCTGAGTAGTAAGTTTGAGAATTTTCCTAAGAACCCGAAAAACATGCAATATCGATTTAACACTCATGTTTCCCAATGATGATCCAGCTCAACATTATAGTTTTATCATTGCATACACAGGTACCAATTGCAATTTCCGTAACACTCTTCGAAGCCATATGCTTATGCAAAGGCACCAGAGTGATTGCATCAAAAGGAAAGGAAATCACAAACTGGAAGTTGCATCAGATTTTTCTATACTGCAGCTGTGGAATTGTAGCTGGTATGGTCGGTGGACTACTTGGGCTGGGAGGTGGTTTCATCTTGGGACCCCTTTTTCTTGAATTGGGTATTCCTCCTCAGGTATAGTTCGATGCAAGTAGTGAACCGCGTACCTTTAACTTGTAGATTATGTTGTACTTCTTCGATATGGGATTTTGGTCATTCACATCCACGGCTTGTACACTAACCACGTATCATCTATAACCTACATAACTGGGTATCATAACGGAAAATGTCACGAACGGAACCTCTCTGCTGCAACTGAAATAAGCGGAAAAATGAAACCAGATGATGAATTTTCTTATCTTTTCCTTTTGCAGGTAGCAAGTGCTACATCCACCTTTGCAATGCTATTCTCATCCTCCATGTCAGTTGTACAGTATTACCTTCTCAACCGTTTCCCCGTCCCCTATGGTAAGCAAGCAATAATCTAACTTTAGAACTATATTGTACATGTAATTAAGCTTATAGTTTGTATAAATGCGGGGAAAATAAAACTAAATGTTTAAAGTTTACTCTGTGCTGCAGCTGCTTATTTTGTGTTAGTTGCAACAATTGCTGCATTTACTGGTCAGCATGTAGTGAGAAAGATAATTGCAGTCCTTGGGAGAGCATCCATTGTCATCTTCATTCTAGCTTTGACAATCTTTGTCAGCGCAATCAGCTTAGGTAACTGCTAATCACCTGAATTATAACACGTATATTTATTAATACTGTCGAAAAGTACATACTCTCAACTCAGCTTAATTTTGTTTTGATGTATTTTTCAGGTGGGGTGGGCATAGCAAACATGGTTGAAAAGATGGAGAATCAAGAGTACATGGGATTTGAAAATTTCTGTAACCCGTCTTAAGTATATATGTTGTCTAATATGATTATTGCTGTGGAATTTCTCAACCCCAAATAACTATATCCACAATTCAATCTACCTTTCATATATGTTGTGTATTTTCCATTAATTTTCTGGCAAACATTGCTTGCCATTTATGTACTGGATTTTTAGACAATTATTTGTTCCCATATTTTACAACTTTGCCTTTTTTATGAGAATGTCCAAGAATTACAAAGTCGTGACTCGTGACTGAATCTTGGACATTTTAGTAAAATCGAACAACCATAAACGTCCCCGGCCCAACCCAGTGGAAAAATTGTCAAGGCAACTGCTACAAAAAAAAGCAACTGCAACACGGAGTTGGGGTTATTATGATACCGGATTATGTAGGTTACAAATAATATGATAATGAAAAAGACATGTAAGGCAAATGCTTAAGCAACATGCTCTAACTTGTCCATTACCATTTTGGTTACGTAAACCTATCACATGCTCTAACCTTAAACCTATCACAAAGTACAATTTTGCTAACTTAATTTGTCTATTCCATTAGATATGCTCTAACTTGAAATGCCCATATCAAACATCAAACAATTTTTTTTAATTTTTTAAAAATAAAATTTAACAGTTTAAAAGTAACATCTGTCTAAGGCTGGGACATTTGAATTGATTTTCAGTAAGGCTAAATTTTATATGTTTAATATCAGCCTTTGTTTTTCTCATTACTCATTGCTACGTATTGTTAAAAAAAATAAAAATAAAATAAAATTGTATCACCTACTCATGAATTCAAAAGTTTTTTTTTTTTTTTTGAACAGGTGATATTATATGGGGAGTGGGTGGGGTTAGGCTCATAATGTGGTAGCAATAATGTGGTTCAAATAGTCTTTGGCGAGAATCGAACTTAAAACTTTTCATTTACAAGTGATGAATACCACTAGACCGTAATAGTAAGTGACATGAATTCAAAAGTTATTTAGAAAAAACTAAATTAAAAAAGTTTTCATATAGTGACCTCAATAACGCCAAAATCTAGAAGTAGGGCAGACAAAACGTGCCTGTTCCCTCCAATTTGGGAACCCACAAACCCACTTAATTACCATTAAAAAGACTAATATAACCCTGTTCGCCAACGTTAATAAAACACCGGTAAAGGCAAATCTTCTAATATTAACACGAAAGGCATCAGAGTAATTAATTACTAATCGCAGGGCAAATTTACAACCCCATTTTCCCGCCCAGTCACACCCATCACTTGGAAAAATTAATAAATAGATTTGGGTCTCACACTAATTATCTCAAGCGCTTCTTCGTCTTCCCTCCTTTTTCTCTCTCCGCTGCCGGACTCTGGAACCCTCTGTCTCTCTGCGGTTCTCTCTGAGAAGAAACCCTATCCCGTACGTTTCGAATTCCTACATTTCATGCAATTAATTTCAATATTTTTTTGTTATTTTGAGTTGGGTGAAAATTTCATTTCCACCGCTATTTCTGGAATTTGAACCCTAGGGTTTGTGTTTTCCTGAAAGCTTACAAATTTATTTGCTATTAGGGTTTTCTATTCTGTTTTTATGTGCTTAACGTTTGTTCTTCGCTTGTAGATTTTGAAATGGCGACGAAGAACGATCCCTCGGCAGATTCTCCGACTTCGGTACTCGAGGACGAGGTTTGCTTTCATTTCTTTTAGAATGGCGTTTGTTCCCACAGTTTTTCTGTTTGGGGATTTGTAATTTGGTGGATTTTGAAGGAAAATGTTTGAAGGAATGAGTAGAAAGACATGGAATGCTTCAAAATAATGGATTTTGTGGAAAAAATTATGCATGTTTCTGTTTGTGTCTATCTCTGTCTTTCACATAAATTTCGAATTAAATACAAGTTAATAGTAGAGGAAATTTTCAGTTTTCGTTTGCTTGCAAAATCGATGTTTTTGCAGGCATGCTCAATCTATTGTTTCTGTGAAATGCGGCGTTTCATGGTCTCGGCGGGTTTCTATGCGCCTAAGTAGATAGCTTTATTGTGTGGTTTATGTGGAACTTCATAACTCAGTCTCAATTTGTTTTAGTCTACGAGTAATATTACATTTCTAATTAACCCCAAATTATTGTTTGTTGGTTGAATAATTTTGTTGCATTTGAATCATGTTTAAGGATGCATGTGAGGCAAAGATTGATGTCAAGTTGACTGAGGTGGAGGAGAAATTGCTTAAAGAACGGGTTAAGGAAGAGGAGTCAGAAACTGGAAGGGAACCAGAGCAATTACCCGACCTGAATGACACTCAGTATAACAAGTTGGATGAGCTCCTAACACAAACTCAGCTTTACTCACAGTTTTTGCTAGAGAAAATGGATAACATCACACTTGTACCGTCCCTTACACTTCTCTTGAATGGTTAATTTCTTCTTTTTACCGATTAAGTTATAAAATGAAATGTTTTGCTAGATTGGAGCCAATCAACCGAGTGAAACTGTTAAGGAAAAGAATGTTGAGGAGAAGAAAGGTCGTGGTAGGAAAAGAAAAGCAGCTGCAAATTTTGATAATGTAAGAAAGTCTATGCTTCCCTTACTTTTCTTAAATGAGATATTTGTGTGTTTGGTTGGTAGATCATAGTTATACATGGATATTCCTGTTTAGGGGTTTAAAATCAGATTAATCTGATTTTTTCAAATTAATATTGAGGTTTTTTAGTGGTCTGACTGCTCTTATCTCCTGTACCAAGTGGATTATTTGATATTTGTGACGTAAGTATTCTTGTGATATTTTGGGGAAGTCTTATGGCTTTTAACTTTTCCATCCCTTTAGAAGAAGTTTGTGTCTTTATTTGATATTTTTATACGCTCATCAAGTTCCTTATCTTTGTTGAATTCTTGTATCTTGACATCTTGACCTTTATAATTATCATTTCCGTAGAGGAAGGCCAAGAAGGCAGTTGAAGCTATGCTTACAAGATCTAAAGAGGGTGTGAAAACTGAAGATGAGAACCTCACTGAAGAAGAAAGAATTGAGAAAGAGCAAAAGGAACTTGTACCTCTGTTGACTGGTGGAAAATTGAAGTCTTATCAAATCAAAGGTGTAAAGTGGTTGATCTCATTATGGCAAAATGGGCTAAATGGGATCCTTGCGGATCAAATGGGACTTGGAAAAACCATCCAGACCATTGGTTTTCTTGCTCATCTAAAAGGGAATGGAATGGATGGGCCCTACTTAGTGATTGCTCCTCTTTCTACTCTTGCGAATTGGGTAAATGAAATTTCAAGGTAAATTGTTTATATACTTTTTGGTTAACTGATCTGAATTTTGTTTCATCCTATGATCTTCCAACTTTAATTCCTTGTTTAACTTCTTTCTACCCGAAATAGGTTCACGCCTTCAATAAATGCTATTGTCTACCATGGTGACAAGAAACAAAGGGATGAGATACGAAGGAAGCACATGCCTCGACAAATTGGCCCTAAGTTCCCTATAATTGTTACTTCATATGAAGTTGCAATGGCTGATGCAAGAAAATGTTTGAGACATTACAATTGGAAATATCTTGTGGTTGACGAAGTGAGTAATCTAACTAGTCCTATAGATACAGTTTCCCTTTCAAACCATATTACTATATAGCATGAATGTTGAACTTTTATGCATGTTTTTATTAAAGGGACACAGATTGAAGAACTCAAAGTGCAAACTACTGCGGGAATTGAAATTATTACATGTAGACAATAAGATTCTGTTGACTGGGACGCCTCTACAGAATAATCTGGCAGAGCTTTGGTCATTATTGAATTTCATTTTGCCTGATATATTCTCATCCCATGAAGAATTTGAGTCATGGTAAGTATGGTTTTCTGATTAATTATTGTTTCTTCAGTTTGATGCTTGTTAGCTTGCAAACTCGTTCTAGTGAGGTGAATATCCCCGCTACTAGTCTGGTTGAGAAGTTCCTGCACCAGAATCTGCATTATGCAACTGAAGTACCATTGCATATTTATAACTAGAGGAACTGAGCTTCTAGCCTACTAATGTATTAGATTTTGGAAATCCCGTGATGAAGGTTAGCTGTTTAAGAACCATGCTTTATGTCAATACGTTTTACCACTTCGTATTATGGTCTAGTGGTATTCCTCTTCACTTGTAAGTGAGAGGTCTTAGGTTTGAATCTAGTGTAAATACATCGTTGTATAAAAAAAAGTCCATGACATGTTAAGTGAGTAACTTTTGCGGAAAACTATGAAGTTTCTGTGTGGCTAGATTGTGTTAGTCTGTTGGATGAAAACATTACAGCAGATAATGGTTCCAGTATTGTTTGATCAGATTAATTAGCTTATTACAATCATGTTGTCAGGTTTGATTTAGCAGGAAAATGCAGTAATGAGGCAATGAAGGAAGAATTGGAAGAGAAGAGAAGGGCTCAAGTATGTGTTCTTGCAAATATTGTGGCTTAAAATTTTACACATATTTGAATTGTGTAATGTTGAATATGGTGTTCCAATTCTCTGCAGATGGTTGCAAAACTCCATGCCATCTTGCGTCCTTTTCTTCTTCGAAGAATGAAGTCTGATGTTGAGCACATGCTTCCTAGGAAAAAGGAAATCATAT
This sequence comes from Malus fusca, assembly GCA_035220775.1. NCBI lineage: Eukaryota > Viridiplantae > Streptophyta > Magnoliopsida > Rosales > Rosaceae > Malus > Malus fusca. The sequence continues at coordinate 19,632,273 of CM069073.1, read as the reverse complement.
TATATGCATCCATGACAGATCATCAAAAACATTTTCAAGATCTTCTGATCAATAAGACATTGGAGAATTATTTACTTGAGAGGGGAGATCATGGTATGATATGTCTTTACGGTGAAAACTTTGGACTCTAAATTCCTTATTGTAAGAAATCTTGGGTCTTACTGTAACTAAAGACACTTAAGGAGGTGGATCATTGGTGGGGCTTGTATTTTTCCACGGTTTTAGGATTTATGATAGACTGGCTATTTGAAGGTATTACTATGTAAACTTGGGCATGGTATTGAAATGTGATGGTTGGCTTGGTTAGTTGTCTTTTGCTGTATCCTAGTGTGCTGCAATCTGTGTTATTTAACAATTCTTAAACTTGCAGTTTGCGGTATGAAAGGAAAGCTTAACAATCTGATGGTCCAACTTCGGAAGAACTGCAATCATCCTGACCTTTTGGAGTCGGCATTTGATGGCTCATGTACTTTGCCTTAAACTGATTCAGTGTTGTCATATAAATAGGTGATATACCTATGCTTATGCAGTTCTTTTTTCTTGACAGATTACTACCCACCTGTTGAACAGATTGTTGAACAGTGTGGAAAATTTAGTTTGCTGGACCGACTGTTAAAGCACCTGTTTGCCCGCAAACACAAAGTATGTCTACTAATTATTTTCGGATTGTTTTTTTGTTTGTTACTGGGTTGCTAATATCTTGAATTTGTATTCAGGTTCTTATCTTTTCTCAGTGGACTAAGATTTTGGATATTATGGAGTACTATTTTAGTGAGAAAGGATGTGAAGTTTGTAGAATTGATGGCAATGTGAAACTTGAAGAACGGAGAAGTCAGGTCTGTGGTTGGTTTGAATCAGAAGTCTGAATTTTTCATTTGAAATTTTCGAAGTTTAGTAGATGCATGCGATCTCTTTCTTTGGCCACATTAAAACTCGAATTATTTTTCTGCAATGTATCAATCCTTGTTTTCTTGGACTTCTGCAATGTAACATATCATTTAATCAAAGCATAACTGCCGAAATAAACATGATTATACCATCTGAAATATTTCTTGGCAGTGAAAACCTCTGGCATTTAAAACCTTCAGTTCGTGCCATAGATTAGTGTTGTGACAATATGTAGATTTGGGAGTTTATTTTCTCATAGCGTGACTTGTTTTCTTACTCAAATTTGGATTTACCATCCTTTTGGGTTCAGCGCTTACTTTTGAACAACTATTGTTTAATTATAACTATTCTATTTCTGAAAGCAGATTGCAGCGTTCAACGATGTGGACAGCAATTATAGAATTTTTCTTCTAAGCACCAGAGCTGGTGGACTGGGTATCAACCTTACTGCAGCTGACACTTGTATACTGTACGACAGTGATTGGGTATATAATTCCTCTCTGTTTAATTCTTTCTTCTAGTCTTCTTCTGGAATTAAGGATTCATGAATGATTGATTTCATTTGATATATTGCATGTGCATACCAGAACCCTCAAATGGATTTGCAAGCCATGGATAGATGCCACAGGATTGGTCAAACAAAGCCTGTTCATGTTTACAGGTTGGCGACGGCACAATCTGTAGAGGTAAGTAGGTGATGATTGCAGCTTTTTATATGTAACTGGGTATATTTTATTCTTATATTGTTAAAAATTTCTGAGAAAATATTAATTAACAGGGTCGGATTCTGAAAAGAGCTTTTAGCAAGTTGAAGCTTGAACATGTGGTGATTGGGAAAGGGCAGTTTCATCAAGATAAAGCGAAGAGTGGTACTGATGTCTTGGAGGTTGGTTGCTGTTCTTTGTTGGTTATGTTGAACTGAATTAGAAAATCATGCTTGATAGAGTCTGATGTGTTTATGCAGAAATCGTTGTAGCTCTTTTCTTTTTGATCTTGTTCATAATCCTATGGGACACGATATTCACTATATTACTCTTACTCTCAAGAATCAATTTTGCGAGTCTGAATTGTCTGGCAGTGGATGTGACTCATTTCATGACTAGTGCATTAAGCTTTGACTTATTATATCAGTTGGGTTTATCATGCTGACGCTGGTTTGTGCGTTCTGTGAAATCTTTCTTAGGAAGATCTTATAGCTTTGCTAAGAGAGGAAGAATCTGCTGAAGACAAGATGATACAGACAGTTATCAGTGACAAAGATTTGGAGAGGGTGTTGGATCGCAGTGATCTAGTGTGCGGTCCTGCTGATCATGATGAAGAGAAGGCCAATGGTGTTGCCGATGTTCTTCCCCTCAAGGGCCCTGGCTGGGAGGTGGTGCTACCCACTGCAGGTGGAGGCATGCTCTCCACCCTCAATAGCTAAATTTAACAGTATTCGGTTGTTGAACTTGGTAGGGGTAGTCGGTAGTCGGTAGTCGGTTTATTCAAGTCCAATGATTTTGGATGTTTTTGAGTTAGGGCTAACTGAGTATGGAAAAACTAACCCCCGATGAGGCTAAAATGGAGGGGCTCGATTATTTTGTGTATGTTTGAATCGAGCTCTATTTTTGCATTTGAATATCCAAGTTCGATTCCAAGACAATTGTTGAAGTGTAATTTTAATGCAAACGGCACAGCTATTTCAAGTTATTAGGTGTTTAACGAATGAATGTTTTTTCTTTGTTTTTGTTTTGTTAATAGATGAATATGCACTGATATAAATACAATATTTCAAATATTAAATGGTTTTTATAATTAGAAAAAAAAAATTGAAAATTGGCTAAAAGGTTCCATTGCCGGGAATTGAACTGGGTTTTCTGGGTGAAAGCCAGATATCCTAACCGGTGAGGAAACACCGTGTGCCTACTGCAACTGCAAGTCTTACCAAATTCGTTTGCTGGAGATAAATCTTGGGTGTTTCCTTTGCCCAACACTAAAGGGGGTCGACAACCATGAGTATTTGTTGCTGTTTAAAAAGGGAGATAGAGAGTTCACAATGACCTTCGAAATGATCGATGTCTTTCGAGATAAGATCTCGTGTGATCATGGGATTTTGAGTTACACTGCATTGGGTGTTTCATTTAGACTGTTTTCACAATGTTGGATCTTTTGATATAATGTTTTCACAATGTTTTCAAATTTTTCTCTCTTCCACACTGCCTTTGGTGCATTAAATGTCTCAAGTCATTGTTCATATAAAACATTATATCAATTTGTGCAGTAAATCACATTCATGTTTTATGAAGAAATAACTGGATGGAATCAACTTATATTAACATATGTTCATGGCTTCGAATTCACCTTTAGTTAAAAAATGAAATCAGTTACACATGTTCATCATAATTAAAAAGCAAATCATAATAAACATTGAAAAGAAAATAGATAAACAAAGGTTCGAAAGAAAGAAACTAGAAAACTCCTGCAACTTCACTTGAATGGACGAATGAATGTCTGAATGGTTAAATGTGTAAGGCACGATTGGGTTGATGAAAGTTGCCGGAAAAATATGATGGGAACTGCAGGGAATTGTGTATAGAATGCGGCAAAGAGGTTAGGTTATGATAGAGGGTGCATTTGTAGAGTAAATTATGGTTTATCATGTGTTATAACTTGATTTGGATATTGTGAAGTCTAGACTTCAGTATTTTGGATTTTCTTGTCAATATACTATATATCTACCACACATGTTCTATTTAGTCTTTAGAATACACTATCATTGAGGCATCATGATGCTAGAAATCAATGTTTAAGGGGTTGGCTCATTACTTCAAAGGTTTTTTCATGCATATGCATTTTACGTTTAAATTCCTATTACATTCTGTCTTGTGTGGTTGTCTTGTTAGAATTGTTTGCTGTTTACTCGTGAACTGGGTACACAATTTAAGACATCTCACATGAGCTGACTGACATCTTTTATACGGAAATAGGCTTTTCACCCTTGATCTGTTCAGATTATTTTTTTCCCTTTGACAAGTGTCATTTTGTTCTTATTGGCTAAAAACAAACAAGCCTTAATGTTAAAAGGATCATAGGTTTATTGGTCTGGTTTTAGTTTTCACAGAAAGTGAGAGAGTGCAATTAAGCCTTGAGCTTCCTGTCTTCCTCATTTATGAAACCTTAGCTGCCAAACCTTTTTCCAAACAAAAAATTCGTATTAACTCCTCTTATCATTGATAAATAGGTTTGCATTGTCCATGGGCTAGTTTTTAAGTTTCAAATCTTCATATAGACTTAGGTTGGATTCACTCAGTTTTTCTTCTTCAACAGTTCGATAGGAGGAATTGACTTGTCATGCTTTGAATCCATATTACATATGATCTTCATCATCATATCATATTACATAAATCGTGTTTGGTCTTGTTTCCACAAGGAGATGAGCTCAAGGTTGGAGTTGCCCTCTTGTGAAGACTGAAGACTTCTCCGGCTACGTGCAAAGTAAGGTTGCACAAAGGTATAAAACTGCTCCTTAAAACAGATATAGGATTTGAGCTTGTGGTGGTACTTTGCATTAATCTTATTTTCACTAGTTGATTGGACTCCGTGGATTCCCTAGTTTTTAACTCGGTTAGAGATTTTTCTGGTCAAAGCTTCTTGTGTTCTTTCTTGCTTAAACTTATCCACATATCTAGATTATTAACTTATGTTACACGCATTGTGTGGTTTGTTATTGATATGTGTTTGTGCTCAAGTTTATATTGCTTAATTATGAATTAAGAACCATGTTGCTGTTGACTAGGTTAACTTGTAGTAAACTAAGTTTATTCCTTGGATTTGTGTTTTTATATCTAACGAATTTGTATTTAGTTGATTAGTTTGTTAGGCTAGTCGATCTAGTATATTTTAGCTCATAATCGCAAGATATTCCGCCTGGTACCAATTTCAGATATAGGTAAAAGTATGAATGAGTGTTTGGGTTGGGGTATGACTTTAGGGAATCAGTTAGAGAATGTTTAAAGTTGATTAGGACTCTTCTTTTCAGATGGAGATAAGATAAGATAATGTGCACAACAACTACCTTATCTTTTTTATAGTATTCACTCTTCAACACTAACTAGGACTCCTTCCTTGCGATATTCCTTGTCTTCCAAGCCTCATCTTCAAATCCTCCAGACTTTATGCACAAATCTACACTATATTAAGCTCCAAAACGTCTACCTCCTTCTTGCCAACGCCTGCCAACCAAACTTTGCTCCATGTTGCTCTTTTTAACGTCAAATTGTCATCCATGGCAAATCAAACCTACAATAAAACAAAATAATATACACTAGTACTAATGGAAGTTAACTAAGTAAATATAAAGAAATAAAATAACAAAATCGCATACATATGCTTTTATCATAACATAAATGAACTACTTTTAGAAAGGTGTTTTTTTTAGAAAGTAAAATAAAAAATAACTTGAAACGTTGTCTGCATTTGTACTATGATATCAAATCCATGTCTAGCCTTTCATTATAACTTTATTTATCGGGGAGTAATATACAATTATCATAACAGTTGTAGTTCTAGCAATAACTTAAAGCTGTTTTTCTTTGCCTTTGTGAAAGCAAATACTAGAAAGAATAAGAGAAAAAAACATCAACAAAACAGAAGTTGTGAAATTATTTTTCTTCAAATATGTCAAAATCCTAAGATTGTTTATAGTTTTGAATTGTTGTGCAACATTACTTTCTCCCTGGTCAAATCACATATTTGAATTCACTAATCCCATAAAAGACATAGGTTCCACTGTTGTACCGAGATCTGCACATCATGGGATAGGATCATGTCAGTGATATTATCTCCGTAATTCTTCCAGTTAACTTAGCTTCTAAATTTTGCTCTGTTGATTTTTAATCTGTGTTTTTCTTTTAATATAACAAAAGGGGGCTGGGAATCAAACACTTGCAAATTTAGTAGCTCCAGAGCGAATGCATTTTCCGCTTGTTATATCATTTTGCATGCACCACCTGTGTTTTCTTGATCCCCCACGTACAGGACTGCACTATTCCTTTTTTCCTTCAAACACGGCTCAATGTCTAGTATGATGAACTAGGGAAGAAGAAAAGCAAGAAATAGAATGAAAAAGCCAAGTGTTGTTGGTGGCGTACAAATGACATGATTGCTCTAAAGTAATGAGTACATGGCCCCAAGCATGTCAAATTTATGCAGGATTTACTTTTTTTTTATTAGAAGACGATGAGTAACAACAGTGCAACAAATAATTGTTGTCGAATATTGCTTTTGTTTCTTTGTTCTTACAGTTGAAATTCATATCATATATTGCTTTAGTGTTGCCTTGGATATAAGAGATTGTTCCGTGAAGCTGTATTCGATTCTATCATTCTAACTCTGGAAAGAGATTACGCGTATATAGCCCGTTTGCTTTTAGCAGTTGGTGCCAGTTGGAGTCTGCAACTTGTTAGAGGATTCAAATTAAACAGCAATTCTAGCAGTGGTTATGGAAGAGAATCTCAGCGAATTTGAGGAAGAAGAAGAGAAGAATTTGGATCAGAAAATCTCAAGGAATATCCCTCTGCAATCTTCCATATATTGCGGGCACTCACTCTGAGCATGTGAGCTCATACATTAGCACATTTAACCGTTGGAGGTGAGAGAGAGATAGACACATTTCTAAATTCAATCTCAGCCATCCATTACATCTTACTCTGAGATTAAGACACTTGTCCAATGTTAAGCCCTATGAGACTTAACCAACACATTACATTTTAACACATAAACTCAGCCTATGAGCTGAGGCATAACACAAATGTAAACTTATAATCTTCACTAATCAGTTCATCAATTTACACACTAGCATTCCCCTTTAAATTGTGGACTGATTTCACTCCAAGAAGATCTCTAAGATATGTGTATTGCTCCCTCGCCAATGCCTTTGTAAAAATGTCAGCAACTTGCTCTTTTGTAGGATAGTGAATCAAGTCAATCACTCATTCCTGCAATGCTTCCTTGATGAAATGATACCTTATGTTGATATGCTTGGTTTTCTGGTGAAATATGGGATTTTTAGTGATAGCAATAGTTGAAGTGTTGTCACAGTTCAATGGTGTTGCAATAGATTGCATTTCACCAAAATCTTCCAACACAAATCTTAACCAAGTGGCTTGTGCAGTTGCCTCCGATGCACTGATATACTCTGTTTCAACTGTGGATAAAGCAACACATTGTTGTTTGATAGAAGCCCAAGAAAAGAAACCACTGCCAAATGTAAAATCATAACCAGATGTGCTCTTCATATCTTCTTCTGAACCACTCCAATCACTATCACAAAAACCTATCAGAATTGCTTTTTTTCCTTTCTTGTACTCTAAACCAAAATTCAGAGTTCCTTGGACATATCTAAGTACCCTATTTGCTGTCCCATAGTGCCTGTTAGAAGGACAATGCATGAACCTTGCTAACAGACATGCAACATACATTATATCAGGCCTTGTTGCTGTAAGATACAACAAGCTTCCCATAATTTTCCTGTATTGAGCTTCATCTGCAGCTCCATTGTCATCATCATTTCTTAGTTTGTCATTTGGTACAAGTGGGATGCTCATAGGTTTACAATCCTGGAGCCCAAACTTCTTCAATATAGTTGAGGCATACTTCCTCTGATGTATGAAGATACAGTCTTTAGTTTGCATAACTCTTATTCCCAGAAAATGGTGCAACAAGCCCAAATCTATCATTTCATACTTGTGCATCATATCAATCTTGAATTCCTCCATTAGCTTATGAGAACTTCCAGTATAGACTATATCATTAACATATATAGACAATTATCAAATCGGAGTCTCATCTGCACTTAGTATATAATGTTGCCTCACTGGTACTTCTTTTGAAACCACACTGCACAAGATAGGAATCTATCTCTCCATACCAGGCTCTAGGTGCATGCTTCAAACCATACAAAGCCTTGTGTAAATTGTACACCTTATCCTTATTTCCTTGCACAATGATTTCACATCCAATTGAAACAGCTTTCAATTGTTCTTTGTAGCCAGTGCAATAAGGGTTCTTATGGTATCCAACCTTGCCCCTGGTGCAAAGGTTTCATTATAGTCTATCCCAGGCTTTTGTGCATAGCCTTTTGCAACTAGCCTAGCCTTATTTTTTTGAACCGAGCCATCTAAGTTCAACTTAGTTTTATACACCCATTTTACCCCAATCACAGGCTTATCAAATGGTCTCCTTACCAATTCCCATGTCTGGTTCTTCTCAATCATGTTTATTTCATCTTCCATTGCCTTTTCCCATGCCTCATCTTGTGCAGCTTCATTAAAATCTTCGGGTTCAACAATGCACAAATGACATCTCTCATAAATCTTTCTCAAGTTCATGTACCTCAGTGGAGTATGATTATACTGAGATGAAGAACTTGAACTGCTTGCTTCACCAGAGACAGTAGCTGGAGAGTCTTCAATTTGGACTTGAGAACATCCAAATACAACATCATCATTAACTTCATCCATTTCCAGAGATTCATTTGCAGATAGTGGAATGCATACTTCTTTGACTTTGTGCTTCTCCCAGTCCCATTTACCATTCTCATTGAAGATTACATCCCTAGAGAGCAAAACCTTTTGAGTTGCATGATTCGGCACCTTATACCCCTTCTCACAGGCACCATATCCAATGAAAATGCCTATGACACTTGTTTCTTTTAATTTGTGCCTCAAATTTCCTGAAATAAGAGAGTAACACACTGAACCAAACACTTTTAGGTGTTTAATCCCAGGTTTTCTTCCACTGAATTTCTCAAAACGTGTAATGTTCCCTAAAGCCTTTGTAGGACTTCTGTTTAGCAGATACACAAATGTGTTCACTGCTTCACACTATTTCTCATGAATCATATATTTTGCCATCTCCACAACAGTCCTGTTTTTCCTTTCTACAACTCCATTTTGTTGTGGAGAATATGCAACAGTGAGTTGTCTTTCTATCCCCAGGTCTTCACAGAACTTCCCAAAATCATTTGAAGTGAACTCTCTTCCCCTATATGTTCTTAACCTCTTCACAAAGTATCCACATTGAAGCTATACCATATCTTTAAACTTCTTAAACACATGGAAGACATCTGATTTGTTTCTCAAAAAAATAGACCCAACACATCCTTGAATAATCGTCTATGAAAGTAATGACGTACCTGTTTCCGCTCAGACTTGGTGTTTGCATAAGACCACACACATCTGAGTGTATTAATTCTAATGGCTCATTTGCTCTCCACTTTGATTCCTTGGGAAATGACTCCATGTGATTCTTCCCCAGTGCACACGCTTGACACATTGCATCACTATCTTGAATTTCAGGCAGCCCCGATACCATTCCTTGACTCTGAAATAGCTTGAGACTCCTGAAATTTAGGTGACCAAACCTCTTGTGCCATATCTTTGCACACTCTTGCACATTTTTTCTCAATGCAAGCTCCTTGTTTGTGTTGAAGATTAAGGGAAAACACCTATTCCCTTTCTGTTTCACACTGACTACGAAGTTTCTTAGAGATTTGTCATCAAACACATCCACCTTATAATCTCCAAATAGAAGAAAATAACCATGCTCAGTCATCTATCCTACACTTAGCAAATTCTCTGCAAGACTAAGTACAAGCATAACTTCTTTTATATATCTCCTACCCTTCATTGTTTCAATGATCAATGTCCTTTTTCCTGCCACTTCAACCAAGACTCCAGTGCCTACTTGAACCTTGGCTTTCACCCTTCTATCAATGTCAACAAGCAAATCTTCCCTGGATGTCATATGATTACTACATCCACTATCTATGTACCATTCATCACTTATCTTCCTTACTTCTCCTGAATGATAGCATAGAATAGGTTTCCAATTTCTTCAACCTGATTAGCAAAATTCACTTGTTGCACAGCCTTGTTTGTATTACAGTATCTTGTAATATGCCCAATTTTGCTACACTTATGACACTTAACCTTGTTCTTAACCCAACACTCTCATAGTGAAGTCTATCACATAATTTACACTTATCCCCAGTGTTATTTGTATCAATCTTCACAGGGAAACTAGCCTTATTACCCCAATCAACCTTGTTACTCCACTGTTTCCCTTTTGGCCTAAAGTTTTTCTAGTATTTGCTATTGTTTGTTTGACCATTAAACCTATTTGGTTTTGATGCAATGTTCAAACTAGCAAATGCTTTCTCCATACCACTCTAGCCATGTCTATCAAGCCTTTGTTCATAACCTTTCAAAATTGCAACAACATCTTGAGCATCTATGGTATCCAAATCCTTAGTATTTTCTATCATAGCTGCAATACTATCATATGATTTAGGCAAGCTAATTAACAGCTTCTGCACAATTCTCTGATTACTCAAATCCTCACCATAGCTTCTCATTTGATTAATCAGATCAAACAGTTTAGCAATATGCACAGAGAGAAATTCATTATCATTCATGCGAGTATATTTAAAATCTCGTCTAAGACCTTGAAGTTTCACATATCTTACTTGCTTATCACCAACGAATTCTTGTTTCAGAATGTCCCAGTCAGCCTTTGCACTTTCCTAGGTTGCGATTCTCGGGAAAATTTGATCTGAAACAGCACCTTGGATGATTCCAAGTGCTCTAGCATCCTTGACCACATTCTCACGCATCAGCTTCTTCTTCGCCTTCATGAGCTCCTCTTCCTTCTTCACCAGAGTTTTGTACCCATTTTCAACCAAATCCCACAGTTCGTGTGAATGGAAAATGGTCTTCATTTTGATTTGCCATAAATCAAATTTCTCGCCATTGAAGATTGGCGCTCTGAGTTCTCCTCCTCCAGATCCAGCCATGTTAGACTCGATCGCTGATATGAACTCGAATCACTGCAATGAGCTTTTGTTGTGAATCTGAGCTCACCCTCTCACAAACACAATGCCCAGAAATTCAGACCTAACTAGGCTCTGAGGCCATGTTAGAGGATTTAAATTAAACAAGAATTCTAGTAGTGGTTATGGAAGAGAATCTCAACGAATTTGAGGAAGAAGAAGATAAGAATTTGGATCAGAAAATCTCAGGGAATATCCCTCTGCAATCTTCCATATATTGTGGGCACTCACTCTAAGCATGTGAGCTCATACATTAGCACATTTAACTGTTGGAGGTGAGAGAGAGATAGACACATTTCTAAATTCAATCTCAGCCATCCATTACATCTTACTTTGAGATTAAGACACTTGTCCAATGTTAAGCCCTATGAGACTTAACCAACACATTACATTTTAACACACAAACTTGGCCTATGAGCTGAGGCATAACACAAATGTAAACTTATAATCCTCACTAATCAGTTCATCAATTTACACACTAACACAATTACCCTAAACCCTAAAACCCAAAGCTAAGGATGATGATAAGGTTGCCCACTGAACATAAAAAAGGAGAAGTAGTGGCAAGAAACTTTATGGAACATGTTATTCCTATCAAACACTGTTTTTCCACTAAAGAATACAGCAGATGTTCTTCGTATGCATTCTTCTAATCGATTGGAACATTTTAGTCGTATCCAAATATCGATAAGCCGAGAAACATGTCACTGATAAAAGTTTCTTTGAGTCATTTCTGATGATCCGTCTGTTACAGTAGTGTCCAACTCAGTTCCGAGAGTCTTTCTTGGCACTTGGAGTTTTAAGTTGCAGGGTTTTAGCTCAACTTAGAACAAAAACATGAGTCATCTGCTATATGTTAAAGGCGATAACGAATGATGTGGATTTTGTATGTTTCAGAGGAAACAATGTAACATTCAGGTTATGGATTATAATCATTCATCCAGGAACTAGATTATTCGGTCTAGTTGTCATAAGATGATTAGCCTAACCACGTATTTAGCTGATAAGAAAGTGCAAGTTAATGATTCTCTTCCACTAAGTCTAAACTAATCTACATCTTTTTTGTATCTTTAGCTTTTACTGGCCGAAAAATGCCATCATAGAAAACCCTTTGATTAATTGTTGCATTAAACAATGATTATGCATGATAAATTAAAAAATTATGGTGTCAATGTGTTGATGCATTCATTCACTTTGTGCATAAACCCTGACCATCAAAGTATTAACTATAGAGGGGACCATGTGTTGGTTGCTGCATAGCGGAAAGGCAAACTTCTTACCTTTTTTTTTTCCTTTTCCGCTGGAATGTTGGGGTTGTGAGTTACTTTAATTGGTGGTTTTACAAACATTTAATTTACAGAAATGATAGCCACACATAACATCATTTTTTTCTCTATCGACACTTATATTTGATTTTGCTTCTTGTTTTTGTTAGATCTATTCGATAACTAGTAAAAATAAAAGGGCTAACAGAAAGCCCCACAAGTTTTTAATTTATAATTAGATCTAACGCGAATCCCCCACAATTCCATATAATCTCCTTTTTAACTCTTTTGACTTTTTTGGCTTTCTGTTTTGCTTTGCAGAGGTAGGCCTATGTTGCCCTGATTATGTGTTGCTTAGAGCACCTCCAGCGTGGGCATTAGCCCTGTGGACAGGCTGCTCCAGCAACCCAATCGTTTGCCAAAGTGATTCTAGCCCATTCGGGTTATTGGGTTAAGGGGGAGCCCGAGGGACAGCTCAGGCACAAACCCAAGGCCCGAGCACCTGAGGGGAGAGTGATGCAAGGCTGACGTCAGCCACGTTATAAAAAAGATTGCATCAGGTGCATGGCTAGCGCGTGGGGGTGCGTCATTGACAGGGTTTGCATGCGATGGGGCCCGCGCTGGACAGGCTGTTTATAGCCGTTGCTGGGTGCAACGTGGCATCCTCTCAACCGTTGGATTTTAACGACTCTTTTTTTCTGGACCGTTCAATTCCCAATGGTCAAATTTTTTTTTTTCAAAACTCCCCAAACGGCTAGATGATGTGGCACAATCTGAGCCATTCGATTCTAGATCAATGGTCCACGTTTTTCGACTTTAAATTTTTTTTTTAAAAATCTGAGGGACTAGGTGATTTGTTGTATAATCAGAGCCCATAATTTGAGGGACAAATTGGTTAGGTGATGATTTTTCATTCATGAGGGACTAGGGAATTTGTTGTATAATCAGAGCCCATAATTTTCCAATCACTTTGGGTTGTAATGTCGTATTCATTGAATTTGATACTTTATGTAATTTCACATTTATTTAATTTAGTACTTTATTTAGACTGAGTATCTTTATTTAATTTGGTACTTTATTTAAACTAAGAGAATCTTTATTCAAATAACATAAACACACCAAATAAAATTACATAAACACACCAAATAAAAAAGCACCACACTAAATGAACTTAAAAAACACACTAAATAAAATTACGTAAACACACCAAATAAAAAAAAACACACTAAATGATCTTAAAAACGCACCAAACAAACTAGGAGCATTCTTCTTCCACCACAATCTTGTGTTTAAGTTTCTTGAGCTTGTTTCAATCCCCACAAGTGCTCTATCAAGTCACTTTGCCAAGCTTTGTGATAGTATGAGGATTGGAGTGAAGTATATCGTTGAATGAGCCTTTCATTGTAACATCCATCCCTTTCTAATGACTCGTGTTGCATAGGTTCTTCAGTGGCGTCATGAGCACAATATATTTGTGTTTTGGAATTATTCATCGTGTCTGGCTCAAATTCATCAATGACATCATAATCATACTCATCTTCTACAATCATGTTGTGAAGAATAATACATGTCATCATGATGGATCGAAGCGACTCTAAATCAAATACTCTGGCAACACCCCTGACAATCGCCCAACGAGCTTGGAGGATACCAAAACAACGCTCCACATCCTTCCTACACCCTCTTGACATCTTGCGAAGTGTTTTTCCTTTTCACTTCGCGGAAGTGGCACTGTTTTGACAAACGATGTCCACCTTGGGTAAATACCGTGTGCTAGGTAGTATGCTCCATCGTACTTATGTCCATTAACCCAATACATGACTTTCTGTGCTTTTCCTTATAGCACCTCATCTAACACTGGAGATTGAGCAAGGGCATTGAGGTCATTTTGAGCTCTTGAAACACCGAAAAAAGCATGTCAAATCCATGTATCAAATGATGCCACTGCCTCCAAAATGATACTTTTTGCTCATTTTCTGTCCCCATAAGCTCCTTGCCATGCACTTGGACAGTTTTTCCAGGTCCAGTGCATACAGTCGATGCTTTTAATCATGTCAGGAAAACCTCGCATCTCACCCTTCTTCCGAAGCTTTGCAAGTCTATTGTCGTAGGTCTCCGGAGGTACTCTTTGGTGCAGATAGATTCAATTGCGGAGAAAAACCTCATCAGGGACTCAAGAATTGTTGATTTCTCTATCCTCGCTATCTCATCTACTTGGTATGCAGATGCTCCATATGCAAGCATCAACAATGCAGCAGTAATTTTTTGCTCAGGAATGAGACCCATGACACCAAAAGCATCATTCTTTTGTACAAATTAAGAATTATGGTTGCAAATAGCAATCATGATTTTGTTGAACAAATGTCGTTGCATTCTAAAACGACGTCTAAAGTACGCATCAGGGGATGCACTGTATACGGTCAAAATAATTGTCCAATAGATCCTTACCTCGTCGTTGCCTGCTTCTATCAATGTTTGCAGATTGCCTAGGCCTGGAGATCTCAGCCATAGCTTGAATGACCCGACGGGAATGTGAGGCTTTTTGGCTTCTTGTTTCGTCATCTCTCATTCTATGCTCCTCATCCTCATCCTCTTCCATCTCATTTTCTCCCTCCTGGAGATTAAACATTTCTTCCCCTTACTTAAACAATTATTTCTCTTACTTATCGATTTCCCACAACATCCTTGAAGAAGACATTGTAAGAAGGAAAGGAGAAACTATGAATAAGGATAGAGATTTTGAGAGATTTTGATTTTGGTGTGTGATTTCTTAGGATGGATGGTGGGTTATATGGAGAAAAAAGAAAGGATTAGGTTGTAGATAATGCCACGTGGCACGCCGTGATTCTTTAAAAATCATATCGAAATCTATCCTCAAAGATTCTAAACAGACTGTGACATGTGGTGTGTGATTTCTTAGGATGGATGGTGGGTTATATGGAGAAAAAAGAAAGGATTAGGTTGTAGATAATGTCACGTGGCACGCCGTGATTCTTTAAAAATCATATCGAAATCTATCCTCAAAGATTCTAAACAGACTGTGACATGTGGTGCGATGGGATTGATTAAAAATCTTATCAAAAATATATCCTCAACGATTCTAAAAAGATAACGACACATAGCGTAACGGAATTGGATAAAAATCTTATCGAAATCTATCACAAAAAATTGTACTTTCGGATAATGACATTTGGCGTAACGAGACCAGTTAAAAATCCTATTAGGGGTGGGCACGGGCCGAGCCGGGCAGAAAATTGAAGGAACCGGACCAGACTCGTTTGTAAATAAAACGGGACGGGGTGGGGCGAGTTTTGGATTTTTCAAAATGGGATCCAGACCTAACCCAGCTTGTTGCAACGGGCAGGTTCCTACGGGTCCAAATCTTCACTCACGCTTAAGTTTGGTCTTTGTCATCCTGTTTGTTCCCCTCCTCAGCGTCTTCGTCATCCTGTTGTTTTTAGATCTAACTGGTGACTCTTCGAATAGTGGGTTGATGAGTCAGACTTCTCAGCCAAATAGTGTTCCAGCATATCGTCTTCGTCATCTACCATTAACCATAAGATAAGATGGTTTCTTCATCAGATTGTGAACACAAAGCATTTCCTTCATGACAAAATTCAGTGATTCGACTTATTTTGGTCTCATCAACATAAGACTACATGGGCTATAAGGAAAGAGAATCACCTTCAAAATCATTAGAATTGAAGTCAATATCGTCCTCATCCTTTTCATCAGACCCTTCAGTGGCTGGAGCTGCACCTTTTCTATAGAGGGAGAAAAAGCAAGCAAAATGGAAAAATGATAGGGAAAGTGCAAGGAAAAAAAAGGGAATAGAGAACCAATAAAGAAAGAAAAATAGCTCCTTTTGAGGTTTGTGGAGACAGAGAAAGGAGACAAAGAAATGAGACAGAAAATGAGCTTTTGAGGTGGGTGTGTCAGAGATCGAACGGTTGAGAATTGGGAGAAAAGCTTAGGTTACCACACCAAATATCTGATAATTTTGTGAGAATTGGGAGAAACGGGTCCAACCAGGCCCCCGTTTTCTAAGGCTTTTGCACCCACCCCGTCTCGATAATTTTGTGAACCTGCCCCGACCCACCCCATTTTGTCTTTACAAATTTTAGACCCGCCTCGAACTGCATGGAATCGGCTTGCCCCGCGGGCCTAAGGCCCGTTTTCCCACCCCTAAATCCTATATGAAATTACAAATAAATTATTTTTTATTATTTTATAAAATAAAAAATAATAATATTTTATTGTCTATTGCCATGTCTATTCAATTTAGGAGTGGAGATGCAAAATGCAGTTATTGTTCATTAAAGACAGTTACTATTTAGCGGAGGGGATTCAATTGCCATTTGCCATAGGGAGCCCTTACACACTTAAATTGCTCTTAAAACCTCCCCCCGTGTGGCACATTTATATACACTTTGCTTCTTCTCCAATACGGAAAGAGATCATCTCTGGATCTTTCCCTCCAAAGCCTAGCGATCAAGTGATCCGGGCCTTTAAAAATTTGATCCAAAGACTAAAAATAGAGAAGTTAGTAAAAACTTTTATAAGCTATAATAATTTTTGACCGTTGGATCAAATTTTAAAGGCCCGGATCACTTGATCCCTGGGCTTTGAAGGGAAAAATCCGGACAAGATCTATTTCCCTCCAATACATTTCCAGAATCATGTTTCTGCTACTTCTGTTCTGTCAGTGCTTAGAAATTGAAATCAGTAGAACACTTTGGATCCTTAAATCTTTATTTTTCTCGTTTTCTCATTGTTTGGTTTTGTGACTGTGACGCTACATCAATAGAAGCAATTTTTCTTCTATGGTATATATTATTGAGTGGCTCGAAAAATCAACGGTATAAATTTTGCTTATAGAAATTTAATGGATCTTGCAACAGTTGGATCTTGTATATAAACGGTACCATTGAGTGAGATGTAGTTGTTTACAAGGCAAGAAATATTAACCCAAACAGTAGTATTATAGTCAGACCCCAATAAAAGTAGGTTCGAAGGCTCTTAGTATTATGTATCAATTATATGACATTGTTTCTTTTCTGTTTTTCGTCACTAAAGCAAGTGGATTTAAACTTAGAATCTCTTCGAACTTTAAGAAGAGATAAATATAACATCTTTCTATACAATTCATTGTAAATGATAAAATTCCAACTCAAGATTTTTCCAGGTTTATAAGATGAACTTTTAGAGATAAAATTACGATATGAACGGTGCATATAGTTTGATTTCTTACCATTATTTGTAAATGATAAAATATTAACGATTTGTAAGATGTAGGAAAATGTTCCTTTCTTACAGTTCTTTACATAATATAAAAACCTCGGTCAAGATTTTCCCATGTTCGTTAGGATCATATTCAATATTGTAGAAATTCTAAATACGTTGTTTATAAATGTTACACATTTGTTTTCTAGCAATTCTTTGGAACCGATAAAGTCGATATCTAGATTATCCCATGGTAATAAGATGTAGGAAAATGTTTCTTTCCAATTTTTTTATTTTTTATTTTTTATGTTGTAGTTAGAAAGCATAATAAAATTGATGGTGGTACTGGTTACAATTTGCCTTCTTTTTCCACGATGCAACTTTACCTTTAAAAACCCTTAGGCAACTTTGCCACGTTGTTATCCTCATTCGAATGATAAATGATGATGCGGCAAAGAAATTCGGTTTGTCTTATATAAGAGAAATTTCGGTAAAATTGTTTAGTTAAAACAGTTTCACACCAAATGACTAGTATGAGATCAAGTAAACCAAATTTTAAGAAGTTTCAACGAGATATCTACTTATATAACGTACTCAGAAACTTTTATACATTCAAGTTTTTCTCGTCGTGATAATGCTCCAACAAGCGTATTTGGTAGATCATTTAATACAAGTGGAATGGATGATGCTAATATTTTCGAGTGATCCTGCATGCCAAAACGAAGACACGATGTTGAATCAAAGACCTCATAAAAAATTAATAAATGCTTCGCTCTATGTATCATGAAGCAAGAGCAAACCGTCAGCCATGCAAATTCATTGTTATCTCAAATGTGGTCCTGCACCGCAGAGAGCCCTGTTGATCTGATTGATTAAGCAATGGAAACAAACTAGTAAATGGGAGGCAAAGCAGACATCATCATTTTGTTTCTTTGGATTTCAAAATCTCCAACCCACAATTTAATAGCAGCAGCAAATTAACTAAGCTATGACTGAAAATAATAAGGAAATGGATCATCTCCGGATCATATCCTCCTAATTCACCAAATTAGGAAATCTGTGCCGTTGAAATTTGATCCAACAGTTACAAATAAGGGTCCACTTTAAAAGTTATAATAACTTCAGTTGTTGGATCAAATTTCAACGACACAGATCTCCTAATTTTGGTGGATTAGGAGGAATGGATTCGGAGAGGATCCCTTTCCTAATATTAATAGGTGATTTACACTGTTGGTCCTTGTAACTTGAGCAATTTTTCATATTAGTCTCGTAGTTTTAATTTTGGAAATTTGAGTCTTGTACGAGAATGCATAAAATTGGATCAACAAAATATTGACTCGAGTTCGTTCCAACCCAAGTAGTGATGATGCATTTGGATGACTTGAAGCCTTGGGTTTTAGTTGTAAAAGGATTTGGATCCCATTCAGATCCAAATTGTTAGGAACCTAAGAATTCTCACATCTTAACCATTCATCGTGCATCATGTCGTTAGAAATTATTTGACTTATTTTATTTAAAATTAAACAAAAATAGTACCTGAAGTAAACTGACCGCATGATGTATGATGAACGGTTAAAATATGGGAATCCCTATGATTCCCACAAAGTGGATCAGGAGAGGATCCTCTTCCATTGTAAAAAGGGTGTTAATAATTGGGCCAAAATTGTAAAAATAAGCAAATTACATAACCAAAACTGCCAAAATCCAACTGCAAGAACTAAGGTGAAAAAAACAAAAAAAACCTAAACCAAAAGTGCAATTTGGTGAAGAAAATAAACTATTCATTTTAGTCAAAGTTGGTTGGAAGCATACGAAAGTGCCATCATTTGGCTGACAGGGAGGGTCCTCAGCTGGTGAAAGTTCTTGGAGCATCGTGCGGCCACGTTTTTAAGGCGAACCCGCTCGTGAGCAATGATTGATGAACTAGTATGCATCCTTGGTTTGCTCAATCATCATCATCATCTTTCATGGGCTCACCTCAGTCATCTCAGTCAGCAGTCACCACTCACCTGTGGGCCTCCCTCTCTCACTCTCTGCACCTCTTCTGCCCATAAACACTCACATACATCGATTTTCAAACAGCAACTATACGGCACACCGACACAGTAACATTTTGTTTCGAATATATAAAAGGGAAGATAGAATTTGCAGGATTTATTAGTAATTGAACATTTTTTCTGTATTTTTATTTAATTTTATTATAGAATTTCATGTATTTTTGTGTTATTAATATAAAACATCATTATAATGGTTTATTAACGACATATAAATAATTCGAAATTCATCTACAATGCATTGAAACATGTCATGTATCGCATCTTAAACAGTTGATTTCTTTAGACATTTTAACTAAACCAAAAAAAAATTAAAAATTTGACCCTGAATTTTCTTATGAATAACATATTCCGGAGCTTGTTAGTACTTCTCCGATTGAAATTTGTGATATATACTAATATTGATTTCTGTACATGAAAACTTTGAATTTGACACTGACCAGCTTTTTCTACGCCTTCTGATCTGCAAAACAAAAATACAAAAACTTCATTTCATAGAACGAAACTCTTTGTCGTTGTTTGAAAAGTATTATTAAGAAGTTGGTGAGTTTGGTAAAAGAGAGATGGGTGATGTTTCGGACCTGCATAAAAAATAAAATAAAAATCTTATCTTTAATAAAAAATCTTTGGAAGTTTATCCTTGTTTTTAGTCAACAATATACTGCCAAATTAAGCTTTCAACAAGGACGTATTTCTTCTTTCAGTCTCTTTCCTCCATTTGGCTTTTGCTCAATCTTGTTGATCCACTCGTTGATATCGCATGCAATTGCTAACCATACTGCTATAGTGGTGTTATGAGGGAATAGTAGTGCAATGTTATCTGTAATTTTATGTTTTCATATGTTATCGTGATGTAGGACTTATTTTGATGTGCTACTTATATTAAGCTTTTTCACTCACTAACGTGTTTTGTTTGTAGTATTTTTTAATAGCGTTTTTACGAAGAAAGTAGTTTGTTCTTTGGGAGAAGAACGTAATGAATATCAATATGCGCTAATTTGATTACAAGCATCTTAAAATGATTTGATCCTTTGCTATGATCATCAATAATTCAGCACTTCCTTTCACTTTCCCACATTTTCTCTGTGTACTCAAGTAGATCAGAAGAACAATTATCCAATTACAATCAATTTCTTATAAAACAGTAATTCCTTTTTTTCCTTTTTGTGTGTGTGAATTTCATGTTTGAGGTGTATGTATGGTAAATAAACCCTAGCTTCGTATCTTAGACCACCTACTGAGGTAGATCAGATAAACCGTTGAAACCAAGAATTGCACATAAATATATCATTATGAATTTGACTGACTTGGAGTCTTGGAATACCCAGATAAACAAACTTATCTCACAACAATTTCAAACAAAAATAATTCAAATTCCCTAATCACTAATCAAAAAGCGCAAGACACAAATTAAAGCTAAAAACTTTCAAACAAAAAGCAGCAAAAAAACGAAGCAGTAGGAGACCTCCAAACAAATTCACACACGACATACAAAATTAAGATAACTTGGTAGAATCCTACCTCACTTCTTCTCTCTCAATGCAGTAAGACAATCTAACAACAACATATATTTCATTCAACAACATTTCCTTCCTCTTACAATTTCTTTAGGGGTGTGCTATCCGCACACCCCTTTTTACTTCTCCCACACCCCTTGTTAATTTCTATCCTTTGATCTTCTTTAATTCATCCGATCCGACGGCCGAAAATTAAAAATGTGTGAGAGAAGTAAAAAGGGGTGTGTGGATATCACACCCCTTTCTTTATATAGCTACTTACTGCCTTAGCTGTTAAGTAACCAACTAACTACCTTATCTCTTGCCCTAATTACTCGCTAACCTTCTAACCAACTAACCAATTATTGACCCTTGATAGTGCTGACACATCATCCTAGTTAGCATCCTATCAATACCCCCCCTTTGAAATGAGGCTTGTACAACAAGACTTAAAACAAATAGTACAATATAGGAGAAGGACATCTAAACAGCGCAAGGTCTTCAAGGTTCACAGTTGAGTAATTGTAGGAAACTGACGCTTCAAATCTGCATAAACTTCCCATGTAGCTTCATCGGTTGTGTGGTTTTGCCACTGGACCAATACTTCAGTGACTGCTATATCACCCTTCCTGGTCAATCTGCGATCCAATATTGCAATTGGTACGTCCTGTAAAATCCCATCATCTGTAATGATTGGTAACAGAACTGTAGGTTGGATGTTAGGGCCCAAATGCTTCTTCAAACATGAAATATGGAACACTGGATGCAATTTGGATGTTTCTGGAAGCTTTAACTTGTAAGCCACGGAACCAACTTTCGATAAAATCTCAAAGGGTCCATAAAATCGAGGCTGCAGCTTATGGAATGGATGTGAAGCCAATGATAAGTGTTGGTAAGGAACCAACCTCAAGTACACCATATCGCCCACTTGAAAAACCCTCTTCGTTATGTGTTTATTGGCTTGCATGGTCATTCGATTTTGAGCAGCTTCCAAGTTCGCCTTCAACAAGGATAGCATCCTATTCCGTTCCTGTAAACTTTTGTCCACCATCTCATACTTGCTTCTTAAACTAGAAGATGTGGAGGAGATTGACCATACATGACTTCATATGGAGATAACTTCATTGTAGAATGATGAGCTGTGTTATAGCTCCATTCTGCCCATGGTAACCACATAGACCACTTCTTAGGTTGGAGACTACAAATGCAACGCAGATAAGTCTCTAAACAGCAATTCACAACTTCTATTTGGCATAATGAAGAACTTTGTAATGTAAAGAAAGTTTTCCATAAGGCACTCATGAACAAAGGATCTCTATCACAGATGATTGATGTAGGCATGCCATGCAACTTGAATATGTGCTCCACAAAGAGATTAGCTACTGATGCTGCTGTGAATGGGTGAGACAATGCCAGGAAATGACCATACTTCGATAATCTATCGACGATCACCCATATAACCGTTTTACATCTACAAGGAGGTAGCCCCACTATGAAATCCATTGATATATCAGACCACACCCTATAAGGAATTGGTAAAGGTTGAAGTAGACCCGCAGGAGCTAAAGTCTCATACTTTTGCTGTTAACAGACTTGACAACTGGCTACCATTTCCTTGATATCCTTTTTCATTCCAGTCCAGTAAAAGGATCGAGAAAGTCTCTTATAAGTCTTTAAGAAACCTGGATGACCTGTAGAATGACTACTATGATGCTCTTCACATACATGTTGGCGCCAAGAGTTGTTGGGGCTTAAGACAATTCGATTCTTGTACTTAAGAAAACCATTATCGACTTTATATTTCAAAAGAGCCAATGGAGATGAATCTGTAACATTCTGCACTGCTTGAATCTTGTCTAAAATCCAAGGATCTTGTTCACTATGTCTCCTCAAATCATCCATCCAACTTAGATAAGGGTAATAAATTGCCAAAAACTCCATTTGATCCAATGTAGGACTCGACTGCTCTTGAGGTGCTCCCAAAGGAAGTTTAGATAAAGCATCGGCCACTTGATTATCACACCCTTGTTTATACTGAATTTCGTAGTCAAACCCTAACAGTTTAGACACCCACTTTTGTTGAAATTGAGTGTTAGCTCGATTTTGCAAAAAAAAACTTCAAGCTATGGTGGTATGTCTTGGTAATGAAATGCTTGTCCACAAGGTATGATTGCCACTTTTTGATTGTATGCAGGATGGCCATCATTTCCCTTTCATAAGCCGATAAGGATTGATTCATAACACTCAATGCCTTACTGGTAAATGCAATGGTAAATGCAATAGGTCTACCATTTCGTTGAAGAACAACTCCAATTCCGTAACCTAATGCATCACTTTCGATTGTAAAAGGTTGACTGAAATCCGATAAGGCCAATAACTGAGGTGACAACATTGCTTGCTTGAGTGTGTTAAATGGCATTGTGGCAACATCATTCCACTTGAAATTATCCTTTTTGGTAAGAACTGTCAAGGGACCAATTATCTTGCCAAAATCAGGAATAAATTTCCTGTAGTAACCTGTCAACCCGAGGAAACCTCTTAAAGCTTTCACAGTAGTAGGCATCGGCCACTTGGCTATGGCATCCAATTTAGAAGGGTCGGCTGCCACTCCTTCTTATGATACTATATGCCCCAAATATTCTATTTGAGCTTTGCCTAAATGCACATTTAGACTGTTTGACATACAAGGTATACGACTGAATAAGCTCAAAAACTGTTCGAAGGTAATCCAAATGGAGCTCCCAAGATCTGCTATATACAAATATATCATCAAAAAAATACCAAGATGAATTTTCGAAGATATGGCCTAAAGATTTCATTCATTAGGCACTGGAAGGTTGCTAGGGCATTAGTTAAACCAAAGGGCATGACCAAAAACTCATAGTGACTATCATGAGTTCTAAAAGCAGTCTTCTCAATGTCCTCATTGTGCATTCAAAGATGGTGGTAACCCGACCTGAGATCCAACTTAGAGAAAAATTTAGCTCCAAATAATTCATCCAATAGTTCATCAATAAAAGGAATAGGAAATTTGTCTTTAAGTGATACTATTGAGATGTCTATAATCCATGCACATTCTCCAAGTCCCTTCTTTTTTCTTAACTAGAATGACTGGAGAGAAATAAGGGCTATTACTTACCCGAATGAAACCTGCAGTCAACCGTTCCGGCACACATTTCTCAATTTATGTCTTTTGTAGAGGACCATACCTATAGGGCCTTATACTTGGTGGTCGACTATCTTCAATGAGAGGAATTATGTGATCATGTGATCTAGGAGGTGGTAGTGTACTAGGGGTAAGAAATATCACCTCGAATTGATGTATGAGCTGTTGTAATAGTTATTGTTGGGACAAAGAGAGAGTTCCTTGTTGTTGATCAAGTCCTTGAGGTTGCAACTGATACAAAATTGCTCTAATGGATGGTTCTTGTAGCAATAACCTCTCCATTTGAAATGCAGTAACCTCCTGAATGTGATCCACATAAGCTTCTTGACTGGAAATACAATGAGTTATGTTGCCTTGTTGAAATTTCATGTATAATTTGTCAAAATCCCACCGAGCCCAGAGTCCTGAGCCATTGTATCCCCAGCACTATGTCACATCCTCCCAACGCCATAGCATACAAATCTATGATGCAATAATAATCTTGGATCTTGAGTGGTACTGCCCCCAAGGTGCCTGAAGTTGATACATTTCCCCATCTGCTATCTTAACATGAAATGCATGAGTGGTATCCAACTGCCCTCTAATTTTCTTGACCAATGCCAAATCAATGAAGTTATGGGAACTTCCTGAATCAATGAGTATAACAACTGAGCAGTACTTAATCATGCCACAAACCTTCATTGTTTTGATTGATCTAGGTGGAGGGGTGCCAAACAATGCACACACAGTTATCTCAGGTTCTAAAGTTTCTTCCTCTATCTATGCCATTTCCTCATATTCCTGAACATCAATAAGCAACAATTGTTTTTTCTCACAAGAATGTCCCCTTGTATACTTCTTCTTACAGTGAAAACAAAGATCGTTTTTTCGACAGAATTCAACTTCCTCAAGAGTTAGCTTCCTCACATTATCAGTTTTGGTCTTAGCATCACTAGTATGAACATTACTAATATTGGATAATAGTGTTCGCACATGAGTAGTACCATAAGATCTAGAGAAAGATTTAACCTTTAGATCGGAGAGCTTGGCATCCAATTGTTGGGCATAAGCTGTGGCTTCCAACACGTCATTGGGCTTCAAGATTTTGACATCGTGCCTTAATTCCACCTTTCCCACCAATGAAGCACGATTTCAAAAGGGAATGGCTCATCTCTCGAGTCCTGTTAGCTAGCCTTCTGAACTCCAGAATATAATCTCTCAAGAAGCCCGTTTGTCGCAGCTTCACCAAGCTTTCTGCAGAATCTTCGAACTCGGAATGACCAAATTCCTGACATAAAGCCTTGGTGAAATCATCCCATTTGGGGTACTTCATGATGCAATTAGCCCACTGAAACCATTGTAATGGCTCCCCTTCAAGGTGAAAGGATGCCATTTTCACTTTCTTGGAGTCTTCGATGTTAAAGAAGTCAAAATAGTGATCGGCCTTGTAAATCCAACTCAAGGGATCGTCGCCATCAACGAATCTTGGAAAGTTCATCTTGAGGAATGGAGGACGCTACAACGATACACCGATCTGAGCTTCTTGGCTATTTGGCATGGTGTTCCAATTAGGATCCCTCCCTGCTCGCAGCATTGGATCGGAGTTTGTGGCATCAGAAGATTCTTCGATCGCCCTATTACCCCGCGATGACAATGCTTGCAACTGATGCATAATCATCTCATGATTTGCTTGGTTTTCTTTCCTTGATTCGACGAATTCGACCATCTATTCCCTGAACTCCTTCTGAAATTCGGCGAATTGTGCTTTGAGCTTTGATACACGCGACTCCATTGCTTGCCGAGAAGCAAGGCGAGTCATGCACGAGGAAGGCTTAAGTAGGGCTGGTGCACTGGCTGATACCAATGATAGAATCCTACCTTAGTTCTTTTCTCTCAATGCAGTAAGACAATCTAACAACAACATATATTTCATTCAACAACCTTTCCTTCCTTTTACAATTTCTTTATATAGCTACTTATTGCCTTAGCTGTTAAGTAACCAACTAACCACCTTATCTTTTGCCCTAATTACTCGCTAACCTTCTAACCAACTAACCAATTATTGACCCTTGATAGTGCTGACACATCATCCTAATCAACATCCTATCATAAGTAGGCGACCAACCTACACAAAAATTCAAGTGATGAAGATTCAAAGAGATTCGGGGAAGATGGAGACGAAGAGATTGAGGCTAAGAGGACTGCTCCGGTCTCCAAAATAATCTGAAAAGAAAAGAAAACCCTTTGGATTTTCTCATATGACAACATAGAGTTAGAACCCTAGAAAAAGGTGGTAATGGCATTTTTGATGTTTTTTGAAATGTAACTGCATTTTAGACTTTGCAAATTAAAAAATAGGTGCAGTTTTGGAATTGAAAAAGTTTCATCAAAGGGAACAAAGGGCTTCCCTTTGTTTCTATGCGCAACACTTTTAAGAAGAAGCACCAAGACCTCCTAGGTGCTCCTTGGAAAATAATTCCCAATGCTTCTACTTTCAACTAAAAGCACTATTAAAATATTTGTCAAACGACCATTTTTTAAATTGAAATATTTTTACTCATTAGGAAGCGTTTTTTACTATTTCAAAAACTCATTCAAATGAGCCCGTACTCAGTTGTAGCTCAATCCATGTTAACTTTCTCATCTAGGTGCAATGTTTTTGTCTCTTACTATCTTACACTCGTTGCATAAAACTATGTTTGCTGCACTTTTGTTACATCATGTGAGTAACATGTGACTCTAAATCTAAGACATTCCAAACAATGAATCACCGCCAAGGGTTTGTAAATGTATTTTCCTTGGACACTCTACTATTCAAGTTTCAATTTATAGCATACAAAGTATATAGTGAAAAACAAATGACAAACATCATGATGTATATGTTTTTATGTTATGCATACATGTCTCGTGCTTTAACCATATAAAAGAAAAGGGTAATTCCTATTTCAAATGCGACTATATATATAAATTGTAAATCACTAAACTTTATGCGAGGAACGCATGTTTTTGAATTTTATTTCTTGTGGAGATGGTAAAAGTATATGCATGCATGCATTGCAGTTTGCGGAAGAAAAAAAAGGTCCATGTCAAACCGAAATTTAATGGACTTGTACTTTGGTCTTGCTAGTTGTTACGTGAAAGTAGCATAGCATCTCCTACCGTACGTAGTGTCGGTCGTGGCATGCTCCTCTGTCTTAAACTACAAAAGGAATGAAATTAAGCAAAACAGCCACTCCAGTTGAGTCGACTGTCACTGTCAATAAATAATCTCACTTGCCTAAGAATGAGGATCCTCTCTCCAGATTCTCTTTGTGAGGATTATGAGATCCTCAAATCGTGTATGTTCATCGTACATCGTGCAGTCATAAATTATTTTAAATATTTTTATTTAAAATTAAATATGAATAGTACCTGATAAAAACTGATCACACGATGTACGATGAACAGACACGATATGATGATCTATTCCTTGCCTAACACAATATCTTGTGTGATACGTGATTGGTTTTGTATCAAGTTGGACTGAAGATTTATGCATCTTTTAATTTTGGTTATTATTGTGATAACTAAGAGCAATGTTAGAGACAGTTGACCGCGCATGGCTCTATACCCTAAGCACATCTTGATGATGGGTTAAACCCTCGCTGCCCTAAGCATTAGTGATAATCAGTATCATAACATCTCTCAGCTATCTGGCATTTGCAATTGTCTCAATGTACAAAAGAGATAATATATTAGGAAGAGAAACGTACAAATGTATTAGTGCTGATAGACTAACATTCGCATTCTGCATTCTCACATAGTTGACTTCAATACGAGATGCAAATGATAGTCAATCGGCACTAATTTGTCACTCGAGCAACGTACAAATGTATTGATTGACTGCATCCCTCATCTGAGGTTTTCAAAATGAATGCAAAAGGCAGCAAGTAAATAATGCTAGCAAAAGTAGTTGGATTACTGTGGTAAAATCCAAAACATTTGTCTCATTAAAGATCTTGTGCTCCACTTTAATTTTGCGAGTGTTTCTATCAAATCTCAATCTAAATTGAATGAGATTCTCTTCAAATCTCATAAATCAAGTAATTTTGACCGTTCAATTGAATTTCTTTTCAACGTTTAAATATCTTTTCTTAAACGGTTGAAATTGCTCGATTCGTGAGCTCCTAAATGTGAGATCTGGAGACAATGTCAATCCAATCCAAATTGGCTGTAAAAGGACGTTTGAGGCCTACACCCTACACTCACTCAATTGGTTGGTGCGCAATAAATTCTCCCTACCTCCACACTGGATCGGTTTAAGCCACCCAAACTTGTAGGATTTGCCACTTGGACCATATCTAGTAGAGTCTTATGGATTGCTATGATTGGCATATTGGCCGAGCGCACGAGTGGCTCCGTCCACATCTTCAACATTCGTGCGTTGCTTCTGCTAGCTTTGCTCAGGTTTAGTATTTAATTATTTATTTATATTATGTCACTCAGTACTACGATCTAGTAGTATTTTTCTTTTAGTATAAAAATATCGATGTACTAAAAAAATATTATTTATTTATATTCTGTCAATATCTCTCTTCTTTGGAAAGGGATCATCTTCGGATTCCTTCCTCCTAATCCACCAAGTCCAGGGATCCGAACCATTGAAATTTGATCCAACGGCTAAAGTTATTATAACTTTTAAAGTAGTCCCTTACTTGTAGCCGTTGAATTAAATTTCAAAGGCATGGATCCCCTAACTTCTCTTCTTTTAGTGTAACTCTACAAATTTACACCCATTAATTTAGTGATTCTAATCATGTATTAGGGTTCTTTTTTACTCATGAGAATGTTGAACAAATGGAGTAGGTAGATTCTTCGTTTAAAAAAAGATTTAAACTTGAACGGCATGTTCCAATACTAAAATAAAAATTTGAAAAACATATATTTAAACTTAGTCAAATTAGTTAAAACAATATATATTTTTTCAACATTTATGTTCGAATCTCCTTCTCGCAATTTAGTTTACTAGTGCATACCACCCCTCGAACAAAAAAATAAAGATCTAGAAAACATTTTGCTTGAGGCTTGGATTGCAAGGTCCTTGCCGCTTTAAAGGTTAAGAGTGTTTTAAAAATTAGTTGCTCAATATTTCTCTTTAAAAAAGATATCTACATGTAATTGCAAAGAATCTTCAACATCAGGAATTAAGGTCCCATATATGTGGGGATTATTTGTCTCTGCATAAAGAACAAAGAACAATTAATTAATATTATGTTCGAAAGCTAAGTTAGTGATTAATATTATGCTCAAAATCGAAGGTTAGGTAGTGCTTTTATTAATTTGATTAATTTAGTATTAGACACAATCTAGTTTACCAACAATTTCTTGCGCTATATATATTTTTGTATGGCACCAAGCTACTAATATATAGATTATAGTAGAACACATGGGATGCATGAAGCAACTATTATAATTTCATCTAGCACCACACTTGTCCTCTCTATGATTATTTCTTCATGGATGGGCGCACATACAACTAGAAACTGAGGCATTCATGGTGCTCACCAGAAACTATTTATAACTACAATTTTTTTACTGAGACCCCATATTTTGTTGATTGCAGCTCACTTAAAAAATTAATTATTAAATGATTCATATGCTCTATGAAATGACTATACACACTCTAAAAGGTAAAAATTAAAAAGAAAATTCTGAATACAAGAACTAAGAATTTTTTTCCTGACTCATATGCCTAAAGTTCACTTCTAGGCTCTAAAAATTTGCATAAAATCAGCTTTTTACATAAGCTATATGACTTTTTTCCAGAAAAGAATGAACATGTTTTCCGTGAAAGTTTGAAAGCTCAATTTCAAACTCCATCACTTCAATATATACACACATATATACAAATACAAGACCTAAAACCCCTAAATTGAATAACAAGCAACAGACTTCTTTTTGTCTCGTCTTTTGGCATGGAAGCTGGCTGCCTTGGCCTTCCAGGTAGTTCTTTTGTAGGTCTTTGTTTTCAGTTCTGTTGCTTTAGTTGGTTTAGTTTTTATTGTGGCTTGGTCTGTGTTTTGCGTTCTGTTTTTGCCACGAGTCTGTTTTGTGTCACTTTGCAACTGATATAAAAAAAGAGAACTGGAGGACACTTTTGTTACGTATAGCTCTTCTACATGTGGTGAAGACAAGAAGTTTGTGAAGACGAATTAAAGAGTTTGATGCGGGGTGTATTTGAAGATGTGGAACGTGAGGGTAGGATAGTGTGGGAAAGTATATATGTGTGTACGATAATTTTTAATTTAATAAGTAGATATGTGGTGTTTTTGGTATGTGAGGTGTAAATATAATATGAGGTGTCAATAAAACAACTCATTTAATTATTTTGTGTATACAACGATTGCGTTAACTTAAGGGTTTCAAGATTTGAGCTAATCACATAATTTGGTCAATCAATAAGTTGGTTCGAACTCATCATCCATGAAAGTCGAAACTAAAACTTTTTACTTGAAGAAGAATATTGTTATTAGACTCTAACACTATTGGTTCGGAGAATTTTCCTCAAACGATATAAGCCTCTAAAACATCTAATTAAATTAGTACCAACCATGCATGTTCTCATTTTTTGGTATTATTGTTCATATTGTTGGGGGGGGGGGGTGGGGGAGGAGTAGACGTTTTTGGAAATGAAGCATGGAAACTGTGGTTTAATTTTTTTGGAAAACTAACCAAAACCTCTCAAAAACTTTCCCTTTAATCATAAGGACAAAACAATTCAATAATACCCAAAATGGGCATGTAAAAAAGACAAGGGAGAGAGCATTTCAGGGATATCACATGCAAAAGTAAAAATTGGGCACCAGGAGACAAATTATGCAGCAAATTCACATGCAAAATGAGACAAGCAAGTTCACATACAAAGCAAAAATCAGACCACGTTTCAAAAACAGTGCTAACAATTTCAACAACAATAGAAGCGTAGTGACAAATGACAAGTACCAAGGAGATGTCCACACCATTTATTTATAAATACTTTTAATACCATTGTATCCTCATTCAGCCTATATAAGAAGAGTTTCATTCATTGTAAAAACACACCTCTACATCTCTCAACATCTTAACACCTGAACACCCTACTCTCATCATATACTCACACCATCTTCATACTCTCAAGCATCCATAGTCTTCATAGCATCCTTTGTAAACATTTCTTTGTAAACACTTCTCTTTGTAAACATTCTATATATCAATAAAAGTTCAAGTGTACATATTCAAGCAATCTCCAAGTCTTAAGTAAGTTTTCTTTTCTTTCTTTAGTGTGTTTGTTTAATTAGACTTCTAGTCCAAAACAGGGAAACATTATTGTAATTATATTATTAACCTGCTAAACTGACTATCATACTTTATTCGAGCGCTCTGTTATAGTTGAATGTTTGTCATACAAATAACTAGACATTAACCAGGGTACCTCTGAGTTATTCGTACCTCTGAGTTCAGCCATTAAGGCCTTATACTTGTACTATGAGTGGCCGTCATGCTGAAACATATCGAGTTCCATGTGCAAGGTTTTATGTCTAGTTGTTATAATGGTCATCCGACTATTTAACCGGGCCTACTGTGTGAATCTGGGAATCTGGTATCAGAGCCAAGTTTAGCATTTTAATAGTATAATTATAATAGTAAAGTACCTTGAGGACGGAAGTCATTGATACAACTGATATCACACTTGTTTATTTAGTATGAACAACAGATATTATTCTCCTTGTAGACCTTGTCAACCACAACCACCAGGTATTTATTGCCCCAGACACCCAACTATAAATAGCATAAAGAGAAGATTAGCATATATATCCAAAAGAATTAGCAGGACTTTGAAGAAGTAGAAGTTTTATCTTGGTTATCTTGAACATCATTCATTTATTCGTAAATATAATAACACAGAAGTGCAACATAAAGTTTTAGAAGCAAAAAGAGCAACATATCAAGTTTTAGAGACCTTGAGAGAAGAAAGAGAATTTCTAAGAAACCAGTTAGCCATAACTCTAGATAAAGGTAGACTGTAGTTTATGATAGATTATCTTAATTTATAATTAGTGAACCTCAAAAAAGAAAAATAACCTTAGACCAAAATAGTTTAGTTTGTTATTTTCCATTCAGAAAGCATAATCATATTTTGCATAGTGAAGAAAATCCACAAGCCAATAGTATTGTAGATCTTATTATTAATCAAGCAAAAAATATAAAATTAGAAAATAATAAGCATAATCATTTGTTAAACTAGTTGTTAGAGCATTTTCAGAAAAATTCCATAAAAATAATTAGACAAAATTTAGATTATATTACATCTCAGTTAGAAGATAATAATAAAAATATTCAAAGGTTTCCTAGCAAAAGAGAGATAAAAGAACCTTATTGACCTCATAGATAGTAAGCCGAAGCAAGTAGAACATAGATCACTAGAAATAGTTGGGCAGATAAAATTAGAAGTTCAAAAAATTCAATTAGTGCAAAAGGAGTTGAGTGAACAAGTACATAAGCTGCATAATAAAATAGATAAATTATTAGTTTAATGACCGATTCTAGAACTAGCAGAAAATATATCCAAACTTTGAAAGAAATTAGTAAGTTAGATAAAGAACCAGTAGATTTAACAGATTTTTCAACACAAGTAGCCAGTAGTAATATTCTCATTAGGCAAAATAATTTAATTATTCAATTAGTTTTAAGTTTGGCTGAAAAATTAGATCAAGTTAAAGAACAAATAGCAGAAATAAACCAAGTTTTACATAACGCATCTTCAACACTTCCACCATCTTTGCTAGATAAATTAGAAAACTTAACTTTAAGTGCAAATAGTAATATTAGAAGACCTAAGCTAAATTCTTTTGATAATAGAAAATGGAACTCTTTAGGAAAAAGGGAAAATAAGTAGTTAGAGCTGAAGATATTTATCCAAATGAAGAAGAAGCACAAAAATTTATTCAAAGAGGTTTTGAGATAACACAGAAATATAAATATAATTTGTATCAATTATGTTTATTTGAAAACAGAAGCAGAATTGTAAGTAGCATCAGTCAACATGAAGTTAGTTGTATTGATAAAGAAGTCACACTTAATTTAATTAGTAAAGAAGCAGTTACTCATTTGAGAAAATCACATTTTAGTCAGATTCATATAGGAACAATATTAATTGGAATAGCAGTATTAACCAGAGCACAAGTAGGCACAAAAGCATTAGTATACATATATGATGATAGATGGGATAATCACCAACAAGCAGCAATAGCAACAACTGAAGTAGACTTAAGTTCAAACTTAGCAGTCATAGGATGTATTCCAAATTATGTTATGACAATTAATGAATTTAGTAAATATATTAAAGTAAGCATAAGAACTAAAAATTATAATATGAAAGGAGAGTATAAAATTTTGTGTATTAGCTTAATGTATATTGGTAAAGTGTCTGATAGATATAATCGTAAGTTTAATTTAGAATTTCAAAATTTAGTTCAAACATTTTGTAGTAAACATGTAAATATGATAGAAGCAAAACTTATAGATAATAGCTCAGTTGACATTACCTAATTTACAAGTAATAAGAAATAGACAACCAGATAAAGTACGAATATATGAAACTAGTACAGGTCAAGCAACAATTAGGTTTAGTAATTACAAGATACTAGAAAAAATAGAAGAGGATAAGAGTGAGATCGAAAATGAGAGTATTCATATAGCTTTTGATAATTTAGATATTAATTTAGTTTAGAAATTTTTTGATCATATTGTAGATAAGCTTATAGAAGATATTGATCATTTAGATGAAGAAGAGTACTTAGAAAAATATAAGATATATGATTTAGGACTACACAAAATTTCAGATGAAGAGATGAAAATTTTAATTTTAGAAATAGGAGTAGAACATATTTTAGGATCAAAAGGCCGTCTCTGAGATTTTGGAGGCCATGTGCGAAATTTATAAAAGCGCCCCTCCTTAAGATAAGTCTTAAAAAATGTAGGACAATATATTGACGCTAGAAAACAATCACTTAAATCAAAACAAAGTTTAGTACTCACTGATTGCAAGTTTAAAAATGTCATTAATAATAAGTAAAAAGAGTTACAAACATAACATTCACTAAATAATAAAAAACAGTTCAATCTTAAACAACCAAACAAGAAAACAAACTTCAAAAACCCTAACTTTAAAGTTTTACTTGAATATGTAACATTATTATATACTAATATTTAAAAAAAATACCGTCTTTTATGGTGTGTTATTGGCACTCAAAATATCTTAGTGTACTCTAAATTTTTGTATTTAGAAAGAAAAAAAATTACGCTTATAAGGAGTGTAAGATGAGATTTTAAAGTGCTAACAAAATCAATTTTTGAATATAAAACATTATTTCATAACAAAAGCAATTTTAAATATAGAATATTATTACATATAAATATTAGGTGACAAAAATTTTGGGGGCCCCTTCAAATTTGGGGCCATGTGCGACTGCACCTTTCACATCACCTCAATGCCCCCTCTGAAAGAATATAATAATTTATTAGAATTGAAAGAATAATGTAATCCAGCAGAAGAAAGTAGTGCTTCAGGAGTAGAAAATCCAGGACATCCAAGTAGAACTGGTCAACAATTTTTGAGACCAACAAATGAACAATATAATGAAAAAGCAAAAGTAGATTACATAGAAGAAAGTATGATAAAACCACCTAGAAAAAATATGATTCCATATTTGAGAGGGTTAGAACAAATTAATATAGCTGGTAATATATTAAATTTAGATAATGTAGATCCACAGCATTAATGTTAGATTTTAGTAATTCACAAAATATGTTAGATTACTTTGAGCATACTTTAGATGGTTTAGTTTTTTATTATTTTCAGTCACGAAAATTTCAAAATCCAGAACAGCATCAGGCAGCTAAAACACATTTTAATATTGATGGTTTTGTTACTTTGATTAAACAAGACTTTTTAGATCATAATAGGTTAGATGGCAGAAGTGAACAAGAACAAATAAGAGCAATTAGAAATTTAGAACAATTCCAAATTTGTGATTTACAGTATATAGCTAAGTATACCATAGATTTCTTTAAATATTTAGGAAGAACAGGTAGAATTAGTAATATTAATTTATTAGATATTTATATGACAAAAATAAAAGGACCAATAGATTTGGAATGAATGACAAAAGCATACAAAGAAAAATGATATTGCAATAGGACCTAGAATTCAACATGTATATGATATACTGAGAAAAGAGTGTAGTCAAATAAAAGCTAAGACACAAATTAGGAAGCAATTTTATATGAGCTGTAAAAATATAGATTTACCACAACAATATGGTTGTCATAAAAAGAATAAGCATAAGAAAATATACAAAAGGAAATATAAGTCATATAAACCCTACAAACAGCATAAGAATTACAACATAAAACCTTCAAGAACATATAGGAAGAGAAAATATATTCCAAAACAATTTAGGAAAATAACTGGTAGACCTTGGATTAGAAAATATAAAGCACCAAAAGATAAGAGTAGTTGTAAATGTTATTCATGTGGAGAAGCTGGACATATTAGACCTAAATGTCCAAAATTAGGAAAACAGCCAAAACAAAAAATACATTTAATGGAGTTGTTTAAGTTAGAAGAAGATGAAGATATACAGTCAATATATAGCTAAGATGATTTAAGTGATAATGAGAGTATTTATAGTATAGAGAGTATTAACATGATAGATTCAGACTCAGAAGATTCAAGTAGCACAAATAGTGATTTAGAAGAGTATATGTGTGCATTCATAGAAGAACAATATGAAGAAGAATATAAATACATTAATTTAGGTTGACCAGAAAAATGTCGTAAGTGTAGTAAATTAGTTGCAAATAAGTACTATAATACATATTCAATATTATTTGAAAAGTGTTATATTAATAGGTTATTAGAAATTAATTCGGCATAATCACAAGAAAGTACTGAAATATTAGGAAATATAGTTTATAGTATAGAAAAGCCAAAAAATAGTTCTTTAATTACCATAAATTATGAAATAGAATTAGCAAAAGAACATAAGATACAAACAACAGTTATGATAGATACAGGGAGTACAAAGAGTGTCATAAGAGAAGAGTTAGTATCAGAAAAATATAGACAAAAATGAGCAAAACCTATAAGAATAACACAATTTGATGAGAGACCAGTTTACTTAACATATTGTATTAATAATGAGTCTATTAAAGTAGAAAAACAACAATTTAATTTACCATTAACATTTGTTTCACCAGTAGGATCATACCCATTCATTTTAGGATTAAACTTTTTAAAAAGTTTGAAAGGCTTTTTATTTATGAATCCTAACATAACATTTTTCAAAAGAGGCATTACAATAACTGACCAAAGTAATATTGTAGAAGCATACAAAAGTATAAGTATAGAAGAGTCTAGTAGCTAAGATAGTTATCATTTAGAAAAGTAAAAAAAAAAATGATGAGCATAATAATGTAGAAGAGTTTGATGAAGACATATTTGAACATGAATATCCGATTTTAGAAGAAAGAATTCGTATAGAAATATTACAATTAGATAGACCAAAGAGTTTAGAAGAATTATTGCAATTAGCAGAACAAACTAGGATTATAGGAGAAAACCCACAATTACATTGGAATAAAAATAAAATACTAGCAAAATTAGAAATAATTAACCTAGATTTAACCATTAAGACAGTTGATATGCCTTGTAGTTTATTAGATAAACAAGAGTTTGAGCAACAAATAAAAAAGTTGTTAAATTTAAAAGTAATTAGACCCTCTAAATCTAGACATAGATCAGCAACATTTATTGTGAGGAAACATTCAGAGCTTAAGAGAGGTAAGGCTAGAATAGTTTATAATTATAAGAGATTAAATGATAATACATATGAAGATAGTTATAAGCTACCAATAAGGATGAGCTTATAAATAAGATTCAAAAGAGTAAATATTTTAGTAAATTTGATTGTAAATCAGGATTTTGGCAAATACGATTAGCAGAAGAATCAATTGAATGGACAGCTTTGACTTGTCCAGAAGGACATTTTGAGTGGCTTGTTATGTCATTTGGACTTTCAAATGCTACATCAGTTTTTCAAATAAAGATGGACCAAATTTTTAAGAAATAAGATAATTTTTGTAATGTTTATATAGATGATATTTTAGTACATAGTAAAAATAGAAATGAACATAGGAAGCACTTAGAGATAGTTTTACAAGAATTTATCAATAATGGAATTGTGATTAGCAAAAATAAAATAGTATTAGAAAAGCAAGATATTGAATTTTTAGGAATGTATATCAAGTCAGGTACAATACAATTACATGATCATATAGCCAAAAAGGTCTTAGAATTTCCAGACAAATTAGAAGATAAAAAATAGTTACAAGCATTTTTAGGTTTGTTAAATTATGCAAGAAATTTTATCTCTGATTTAGGCAGAAAAATAGCAGTATTACATAGTAAAACTAGCAAAACAGGACAAAAGTATTTTAATAGTGAAGATATTAAATTAGTTCAAAATATAAAAGAAGAAATTACTAAACTTAAGCCATTAACATTACCATTAGATGATAGTTACAAAATAGTTGAAACAGATACTTCCTCATTAGGATGGGCAGGTATAATATACCAGGAGAAGCATAAGGAGTCACCAAAGTCTGACGAACAAGTTTGTAGATATTCATCAGGAAAATTTAGTGATGTACAGTCAAGATTACCATCAACAGATTTAGAAATTTTAGGAATAATTAACTCACTTGAGGCATTTTCTTTATTTTTACATAATGAAGTATTTACGATTAGAACAGATTGTCAAAATGTAGTTTCTCATTATAACAAGATACATGCTAATAAACAGGCAGCCCGAAGATGGGTTAATTTTGTTGATTCAATTACAGGAAATGGTTTTAAACCAAATTTTGAACATATAAAAGGTAATGACAATACATTAGCCGATATCTTATCAAGATTAATTTGTTGAACATGAATGGAATATCGTGGATCATCATCCTCAAATAGCACAAGATCACAAGGCAGAAGAGCATCTTTCAATAGCATAATGATTCACCAGGGACCTCCACCATTCAATGGATTCCAAAATAGCATAAGCAGACCAGCATCACCACCAGTATCAACTTTCAACTTTAATGGCAATATTGTTGAATGAATCAGAAATCCAACTCTGAGATATAGACCAAGAGTACCAGGACTTTCTGATAAGCAACAGGTTCTCTTAGATAATTTTTGGAATATCCAAATCAAACAGCCAAGCATGAGGCTAGGTCATGAAAAATTAATTAGAGTCTTAGAATAAGAGTTTGATAGTTTTAATTTTAATTTCCATCAAAACTAGCAACATATTCATTCTCTTGAGCACAAACTTCAAGCCATTTCTAGAGACCATGAGTCATTACTTGGTAAGTTTACCAAAATGAACCAAGAACTCCAATCTCTTAGAATGCAGCAAAAGGCAAGTGACACCCTGAAAAGAGAATTGAAAATAGGTTTAGAAACTGATCAGTATAAGAATAAAGAAAAAGAGGTTATTGAACTCATAGAATATGAGGCTAATGAGCCCATAGGAAAGATTAAGATTGAGCTCTTAGAAGAAGACATTGAAATGGAGCAACATCAAAATAATGAGCAGCATCAGCACCTGAGTGACAAAGAAAAACAAGAAATATATGAAAGTTTTCTTAGGAACATATATTTAGACTTAATATTAGATGATATTCTATTAGAAGAAATTTTAAAAGAAAAATTAAGAATAATGCCACCAGATATGCAAACTGAGATCCTGAGTAGAGCATCACAGCCCATGAAAGAGTTACAATTACAATTACAATTATAATGTGCTTTGTATCAATCCATCTTTAATCCAAAACCAGTGATGAATATTATTACAAAGATGTATCCACCATGTCTTTGTGATAGTACAGAGAATTGTATTTGTAAACCAGAGGTTAACATAGCTGTGGTCAAGATTAACATGAGAGATTTTAGACCATAGTATTTTAGTTATGAGCATCAGAAAAAACATAATGTGGTAGAAGTTACCCCGGCCTTACTATTAGAATTTAGCTATCTTGATAAAATATTCATTAACCATATTTCCCAACTAGAATTTTTTCCTGAAAAACTTATGAAAGTAGCAAAAGATTATCTGGAAAAGTGGAAAGAAATTTGCATATGCATATAGCCATGATTAATGAAGAGTCCTTTAGACTATCCCTTATCTCCTCACATAGGTGGACTCCTTCATACAAAAATATTCTAAATTTTCGAATGATCCAAATGTTTGCCTTAGATAAGTTTGAAGATTTTAAGTATGATATGATATTAGTAGCAGAAGAAGAAGAAATGCATATTTACAACAAGTCAAAAACCCGTCATCAGCCATACTGGAAGCTCAAAGAAACAGAAGATATGTATTACAAGATGAAATAAGATAGAGAAAGAGATGCAGAGCTAGTAGAAGGCGATAAACAGTACTGGAACAATTTGACAGAAGAAGAGCTGCATAACATTGACAACATGATGGAAACATGAAGAGTTAGCAGCAAATTAGCATAAGTTGAATAGCATCATGCAAAATAATGTATTTTGATCATACAGAAATGTCAAAATCATTGTGGACCCCGCTACAATAATGAAATAATGGCATAAGAGTAAATAAAGAAAAGAGCTTGATCCATTATGAACTTTTCATATACAAAATGTCATTTTGATTAAGAATGAATAGTGTCAGACCCTTTCGTTAAAACTCTCTTAATTTTTTAATGTGTGTATACAAATAGCTCATTAGAATTTTAATTAATCTTCTTAGTTCTTGGAAGCGGGGCCATGCATCAATCCTGTCCTTGGATTTGTGGATGACTTGAACAGCTCAGATGAAAATATTCGTGAGCAATAAGGCTAATGTATATGATTAGTTGCTATTAGTTATTAATCACCAATCAATTAATTAATTAGGTAGCTGGAATATTAATACAGAGACTTGTGTAACATTTCTCTGTCCCCATGAGTAAGTACGTACGTAATCTTTGATGCTGAAACCACAGCATCTCAGGCTTCATACAATGCAAGTAAAACATTGTCCCTACTCCCTACAAAAGACAAAATCTTAATCAGAAAAAAGATGTTTAGAGTGGTTTTTTAATTGACAAACAATGGGATACTTACAAGACTAAATTTACATTGAGATAATTCATCCAAAACAAAGTTCTCTGAATATGTCATCTGCAAATTCATTAAGTATCAAACATAACAAAAATAATTATCATCGTATTCGTGTGAGTCGAAATTAAAGCATCCTCCAACTAAGAGACGTTTTCCATGACATCAAAGGTTCATTTGTAAGTACATGAAAAGTTAGAGTTTTAGATATTTCATTCTTGGACATTATTTGAGACATGACATCCTTTCACTTATATAGTTTAAATCGTTCATCTTCTTTATTATAACTAAAGATCATTTTTATTAAATTTTCGTTTGATTTGGAGACCGTTTAATCATACATATGAGCCAAACAAGTTGGCAGTTAATCAGGAAGATATTACTTGTCTCCAAATTAAAAGAATTTTTTACAGATGATCTCTAGATAATAGTAAAGATAATAAATATATTTGTGAGATAAAGTAATGTCACAGGCGTATCTCGTTGAATCAGTCTTTTTCGCCACATCGGGGCCATGGGAGTCGAACCCAATTCTTCTAAACAAGCAAGAAAAGCCCTATATATTCTATTTTGTAAAGCCTAAATGTCAGGCGTATCTCGTTGAATCAGTCTTTTTCGCCACATCGGGGCCATGGGAGTCGAACCCAATTCTTCTAAACAAGCAAGAAAAGCCCTATATATTCTATTTTGTAAAGCCTAAATGTCCAGCTCAGCTACTATTTATTGAGCTCAAAGTGGATGAGAGAGAGGCTTTTCTATGCTATGGTCTTCTCAATTGCCTAGTCTCAGTTCACTTGTAGCTAGTTCCTCCAGAACCACAAGAATCCTTAGTTAGAACAAGTCTTCTTTGAATTCTCAGTTAGAGCATCCTCCTTTTTCTGCAACACCAATGAAAGATCCTTTGAATACTGAATGAGACTCCATTTCTTATTAACTAATATAATAAATCGTGTCCGGTCCAATTGATACTATTCGACGGTTATACTAAGGAGTACTTTGAAAGAGACGGCAATGTTTTGTTTTACTTACGCCTCGAAGCAAGCCTTTGTCACCAGGCGGCTCGCCTAAATGTTGTCCTTCTCTGCCGCCAACTCGACATCGTCGTCACCCTCTAGATAAGACCAAAAACTTGACTTTACTAGCTGTAATGTAAATATGAATGATTCTGCTAAGGAGCCAAATATTATTCTAAAAAGAATGTGACATACGACCGATATTGTTTGAATATAAATACCCATGAAATTTGATCAAACAAACTACGAAAGTTTTGTACTTAAATTAGTTTGTTTAGGCCAAAATATATACAAGGATCATGCTTGTGTTCTCCCCTTAGGGGGATGAGCTCATTCTACCACTTTTAAATAATGTATCTTTCTCGTAGAAATTTCACAATCGGAACCGTTCAATTTCTTAATTTTCATTGTAAGATCATTTCTTACAAAAAAAAATCATTCGAATTGGAGTTCATCTTATACGTCAACGGTGTAGGTACCAAGTAACATATTAATGAATAACTGTCCATTTATTTGATAAAATTGAATAACTAAACGAACTCCATTCGAATGATTTTGTAAGAATGATTTTATAACATAAGAAATTGAACTATTCCAATTATGGAATTTCTTGGGGAAGATACGTTATTTGAAAGTGGTGGAATGAGTTCATTCCCCCAAGGGAGAAATACAAGCATTATCCATAATAATTGCTTTAAGGATAATACCTGCATTCCCCCTTGAAGGGATGAGCTCATTCCCCCTGCAAATAATGTATATTCTCCGTACAAATTTCATAATCATAACCGATCAATTTCTTAATTTTCATTTGAAGTTCACCCTTACAAAAAATGGTTCGAATAAGAGATTTTGGTCATTGAAATGTATAGAACAAATCAAGGTGTAGGTACCAAGTAACGTAATCATGATGAGCCGTTCATTTATTTGATACGTTTGGATGATTAAACAATTTTAGATTCGAATGATTTTTGTATGAGTGATCTTCAAATGATGATTAAGTGTCACACCCCGACCCGGGCTCTACCACATCCCGGGCTCGACTCCGCCGTAGCACGATATTGTCCGCTTTAGGCCCCGACCACGCCCTCACGGTTTTGTTTCTGGGAACTCATGCGAGCAGAACTTCTCAGTGGGTCACCCATCCTGGGAATGTTCTGGCCCCTTTCTTGCCTAACTTCAGAGTTCATACGGAACCCGAAGCTAGTAAGCTTCCAAAAGGTCTCGTTCTATATGGAGGTAGGCATGTACATATAAGGCATAGATGATCCTCTCCCCTGGGCGATGTGGGATCTAACAATCCACCCCCCTTAGGGACCCGACGTCCTTGTCGGCACACAATCGGCCAAGGATTGGCTCTGATACCAAATCGTCACACCCCGACCCGGGCTCTACCACATCCCAGGCACGACTCCGCAGTAGCACGATATTGTCCACTTTGGGCCCCGACCACGCCCTCACGGTTTTGTTTCTGGGAACTCATACGAGAACTTCCCAGTGGGTCACCCATCCTGGGATTGCTCTTATGCGAACTCGCTTAACTTCGGAGTTCCAATGTAATCTGAAGCCAGTGAGCTCCCAAAATGCCTCGTGCTATATAGAGGTGGACTTGTACATATAAGGCATAGAGGATCCTCTCCCCTAGGCGATGTTGGATCTAATATTAAGAAATTGAACGGTTCCGATCATTGGATTTATATGCTCAAGATACATTATTCGCAAATGAAAGAGTATGCAAGTATTATCTATGCTTTAATTTTCTAACCGCACAAAAATTAATTATACGGTGAAGGGAAAAAAAACTTCATTGTGTACATAATTATATTTAATAACCCTAGCTGCAATAAATTAATCTCAACCCTAAAACCAACAAAAACAGATCAAAGTTGTTTTACATCTAAGAGCACAAACAAAATATATTGTTGTCCATACTTTTTTTTTTTTGAGTGCATTAATATTTTTACACTAAGGGGAGGGGGAGTTCAGCAAAGCCACACAATGGACAGCCTAATTTGGTATTGAATTCGTTATCCACAAGATTAGAACTTGAGACCTCTCACTGCCAAGTGAAGAGGAAGACCACCAGACCGTAGTATTGAGTGGTATTGTTGTCCATACTTAGATGCAATTTTGAGATGCAATCACCATATGTAGTTACGTACAATCCATTTTACATTTTCGGGAGATGTATATGGGGGTTTTTTTCTAATGAGAGAGATAAATTTGAGATCCCCGACACGTTTACTAAACAATCAACCATCGTCAAAATGGCCCCACTAGGGTTAATAATTCAAGGTTCTCCAATTCGGAAAATTCGAACGTCAGATTTCCATTTACAAGTACTCAAAGGTCCATCAATCAATAAATAGCATACTCGTAAAATTGCACAACAATCCAATGGTTGGATTTTCATCAATAACAAAAATCGAACGATAATACAATTATCCTAAAAATCAAATAATTGAACCATAGTATTGAATTTCAATAAACGGACCTTGGATATGGCCTTAGGGCATCGAGAACGTCTCATTGTTCAAAATCCAATTCACTAGATTTTCCTACGCATCGCCACGTGGTGTTTTTTGGCTACTAGAAACACAATTTTTGACTAACTTCAAATTTCACCAAACTTTATAATCATGTATATCTCAACACGAGGAACAACTTTTATACATGCCACGACAACAAGGTCGGGGTTGGTGAGGCTTTAATTATGGGATGATGGGTTACAAAACCCAGATGGTGGCGTCCGTTGCTGTTTAACCAATTCGCTGGAAAAAAGATAGGGCTACCGAAACTCATCGAATTTCGTGGCCATATAATGCCACGTACGTGGTTAATCGAGGTGGTTCTTAGGTGGATTTCGTAGAGGGAAGTGAGGGCTTCAATTTGGTGGTTGGGTGGGGGCGTTAACCAATTTTGCCGGACATGGCTAGAATCTGTTTAGGCTAGTGAGAGCTTCAATTTGTATAGGCTAGTGAGAGCTTCAATCTGTCTTAGGTGGATTTCGTAGAGGGAAGTGAAAGCTTCAATCTGTCTAGGCTAGTTTAATTTTCCAGAAATGAAAATTTTCCAATTCTATCAAGTCCCACAACAGAAACTTACTCTTTATGGTAAGTGGCAAAATATAAAAATGCCACTCACTTCCAATGCTCGTGGGTTCGAGCTCTATCCATCCATTCTAGAAGCCAAAGTAAATTTAAGATGACTGAAATTATTTTTTTCTTTCAAAAATTGTAAAATAAATAAATAATAAATTTCGGAACGAGATTTCACACTAAAAATAAGGCAAAACATCATATCGGAAGCATAACATTATTCAATTTCCGGACAAAGGCGAAGTGAGTTAAATTTGGGTTTACGAGATATGAGTCCAAGGTAGAGGCCGTGCAAAATAAGGAAAAATCCTAGAAAAACAAGATTTGAGTTTGCCTCCAACATCACATTCTTGAATTTTGTATTTATGAGTTTTGACAGTGTTTTCTTCTCCAATGTTAATACTCAAATCTTGGACTATCTCAAATGCATCTAAAATTTTTGAGTCACAAGTTATATTTGACACCACTTACCTCCAATGCCCAAAAAGTTGGGGT
The DNA here is from genome assembly GCA_035220775.1 of Malus fusca. Classification (NCBI taxonomy): domain Eukaryota; kingdom Viridiplantae; phylum Streptophyta; class Magnoliopsida; order Rosales; family Rosaceae; genus Malus; species Malus fusca. Next base: position 19,587,530 of record CM069073.1, on the reverse strand, counting down.
CAATATGACTTTGGTGCCACACGTTAAGTTATGTTTCACTTTAGATATAAATCTACAGTAAAAAGTGAGAGCCCAACCTTTAGAAGATACAAAAGTTATATTTAACTTTAAAATTGACTTGCTCCTTCTAAGGTATACGAGTTAAAATTAAAATTAAAATTTGACTTTGTATACATTTAAGATTTTATAACTTGTAGTATCACATTTAGAGTCAAATATGACTTTATAACCTTTAACTTTTGTCTTTTTAAACTAGAGGTAGCATTATATAAGGGACTTCCCGTGCCTCCTGTTTTGTGTGGTCACGATTAAGCCACGTCAACATTTTATATTTATTTTTTTATAGAGATAATAAGACAAAAAGAAATAGTAATATAAAATGTTGACGTGGCTTAACCGTGACCACACAAAACAGGAGAACACAGAAAATGGAAGGGCAGAGAATCTGCCTCCTTATATAAGAATATGAGTCTAATAACATAAGTCCTTGCACCTGAAGAGAAAATAAAAACCATCAAATCGACTACTTTTTAAAATTTAAATACAACAATACAGGTCTAAAAATATAATCTAGCATTTGAGATGCTTAAAGTTCAAACTTTCATTCTTCCACAATAAAACAAATGATTACACATGGTGACATGTTGGGGGACTAATATTGAAGATTTAATTATTTTGCTCACTAGTGTATTAAAAATAAAAAAAATGTATTAAAAATCAAAAACAAAAAGAGAGAAAAGCTGTATGTTTTTTTCTGAGACATGCCATTCTGTTAATGGCTTTTCTTTTTTTTTAGATAGGGATCAGTTGGTGACTTCGTCACGATAGTTCACCATTTCAGAATCGAGAAGATTCACAAAAGTATTTTAGCATCTCTTAGTCACCATCGTGCGATTTACTAACGCCATAAATCAAATCCAAAATATACCATATAAAATACAAATCTGAAATTTATCACAACTACTGAGCCATCCATAATGATTTGTTAATGGCTAATTATATATGTTATTATGATAACTCTTACCACCGTCCTACCGGAGGTTTTTTTATTCAACATTCATACCTGCTCGATCTTCACCAGATCATTTGATTAGCCTAACGCAACAACTCAAAAGTTCTGCAATAAGGCTGCTGATCGATGTAACTAATTAACTCTTTTATTAGTTTTTTTTTTTTTTTTTGGGAGAACACTCTCTTATTTAGTTTATCCAAAACAAAATAGTGGAAAAACAACACAAATTATATCTGATCGATGTAACTAATTAACTCTTTTATTAGTTTTTTTTTTTTTTGGGAGAACACTCTCTTATTTAGTTTATCCAAAACAAAATAGTGGAAAAACAACACAAATTCTATCTTACCCTGTACTCTAATTTTAGGATCCGAATCCCTTCCTCCTAATCCATCAAATCAGTGAATCTGTACTATTGAAATTTGATCAAACGGCTGAAGTTATTATAACTTTTAAAGTGGATCCTTGTTTGTAGCTGTTAGATCAAATTTCAATAGCACAGATTCCCTGATTTGATAGAATGAGGAAGGAATCCGAAGAGGATTCCTTTCCTAATTTTAGTGTGAATGTTGCTGGTACATGAACTATATGACAGTCAACGGAATTCTTACACCATATTATTTACGTTAATTTCTTGAAATGATTAGGGTTAATTACACTAACATCCCTTGAGGTTTTTTGAGTTTTCAAAAAACCCGATCAAGTTTTAAACATTACACAAACACCTCTTAAGGTTTTAATTCACTTTCACAAATACCCATTTGGTCTAAATTCTGTCTCTAAAAGACAAAATTTACCCTTGTAATTAATTACTTAACAAAATAAAATCATCTTATAAATAAATAAGTGTTGTAAACATTCCTAGAATAAGTATGATTGTGTAAATCCTAGATTAGATTTGATTCTAGTTATCATTTCCTATTACAACTTGTATTACTTGGAGGAGAAGGAATATCTTCTCTCCCTTTACTACTATAAATAAAGGCACAATGTAGGAGGGATAACAACACACACATTCCCCTACAATTCTACAAACACACATCTCTCTCCTCTCTCTCTCTCTGTCGTCGGCCCCAGTCTCTCTGTCGGATAAAATAGACCACAACACGTTATCAGCACGCTCCTACCGCTGCGCTTAGGAATCTGACGTTGGAGATTTTTTTTTCTGCATCAAACCAGTTCATCCATATCATCACACAATCAGGTTCTTTCCAAACAACGGTTTTTAACTCGATATTTTGCAAGCCCTGATAGCATGAACATTCACCATGATGCATGACCCAACTTTATGTTTAACGTATTTTAGATTCTACATAAATTGTGTATGCTTCATCACCAAAATTGCTACAATTATGTGAATTTGATATTTGTCATGAACTGAATCTTACATATGTACATGCATTGAACTATTATTTGCATATGCATCAACGTAAATATGTGATTCATTAGAATTATACATGCATATAATATAATTGAATTGAAATTTTTTTTTTGAAATTTCAATCGAATTTCTAGGGTTTTACAATGAATATCGAGATTTTTTAAATCTCCGTTCACCCCCATGGTCACTAGGGCTGGGTTCGGTTCTGATCGGTTCGGTTTTTTGCAAAAACCGAAACCAAACCGAAATTTCGGTTCGGCCCAAATTTTTTTCGGTTTTTTTCGGTTCTGTTTTTTTTTCGGTTCGGTTTCGGTTTTTTTTTCGGTTTTTTTTTTTTTTTCCTCCAAAAAATGCAAAACAACCACAACATAAGATAGACCCCTGTCACTTGAATTACTTCTCCTTCTATCCTCCTGTTCCTTCTCCTTCTGTTTCCTCCGTTCTTCTGCTTCTTTCTCCCTCGCTAACCTTTCTTCTTCCCTTGCCTTCTCTTTAGATTCCTGAAAAATAAGGTCCACGTTTTTCAGTCCCTGAGCAAGAAATTATATTTTTCCTTAACTTCAATACTTCATTAATCAACAGAGAGACTCACCTTGAACTCAGCGATAAAATCTCGAACCATGCCATAACCAATATGCTGTTTCCCTGTAACATGAGACTGAGTTCTCTCTACAGCATCATTGGCCACAAGAAATGAACCACAGATATCACAGAGTGCCATTTTTTTCTCTTGTGCTAGCATCAACACTTTATCATTCTGTATTTCTTCCTTACAGCATTTACTCGCTGAAATCATCAAAAGCCGCTCTCTCTCTCTCTCTCTCTCTCTAAAAAGCTCAAATCGTTTTGTAGTCATGAAGTTGAAGCCTTTATATTCAACAAAAAACCCAAATCCAGAAAGAAAGAAAAAAACCCAGAAATCCATCATAGTCTTTTAATTTTTTATCATTTGGGTAGTTTTGAAATCGAACCAAAACCATGAAAGAGTCGGAGAAAAGCTTGGATCCTCATCTCAGCTGTGAAATCCATCATAGTCGATTTCTTCTCCGCCTCGCCGAGGATCCCGTCGATACAAATTAGTACCGCATGCAAGGATAAGAAAAAAATAAAAGGACCTGTTGACAATCAAATTAGTACCTCAGCACAAGATCTTAGAGAGAGAGAGAGAGAGAGAGAGAGAGAGAGAGAGAGAACCTGTTGACAACAAGAACACCGAGGAAGAAGCTGGCAATGCAGAAGAGAGAAAGCCATCTGGCGGGGACTCCATTGCTGACCTTGTGAGGTCTGCTGAGACCCATCTGGTTGCAAAAAAAGTCCTCAGCTTTAAGGAACCTCCCTTTTGGTTTATGGTAGGAAGCTTTAGGAAGAAGATATGAGCAGCAACAACCTAGAGAAAGAGCACAGTTTTTCGTACACTGGAGGCAGGGAAGGGAACGAGAGAGAGAAGAGGGGAATGAATAAAAGGTGTGGCTGCTAGCTAGGGTTAACTTAAAGGGTTTTGTTGATTTCTCAAAAAAATTAAAAAACTTTTCTGAAATGTTGGAGGCATGAGGGTTCGAACCCTTGCGCTTCAACTTGAAAATTTGCCCTGAAACCAACTTGGCAACAGGTTTTGTTTTGTTATGATTGTATGACTAAACTATTTATAATATTGAAAAAAATAATTAAATATATATATCGGTTCGGTTCGGTTTTCGAACCTCAAAAACCGAAACCGAACTGCCAGATTCGGTTCGGTTCGGTTTGACAGTTTCGGTTCGGTTTTTTTTCGGTTCGGTTTTTTTCGGCCTCGGTCCGGTTTGGTTTTCGGTTTTTTTCGGTTTTCGGTTTTTTGAACCCACCCCTAATGGTCACCATGACTCAAATCGAGTCTTCAACAAAACCCCGACCGACGCCAGAAGCGCCAGGTCCGGTGTTCTTCTCCGGCGACACACACCCAGCACTCGCTGGGGTGTTTGACCCCAAAAACCCGAGCCCCAGTGGGCTCCTATTCCTCGGCCTGCATCAGCGCCCTTTTGGGCTTGCTGCTGCTCTGAGATGTCACGGCCCAGCCCGTGCCGAAAAAAAAAACAAATTTTTTTTGTTTTCTGGGCTCGCTTGCAGCGGCCCAGCCCGACAAGAAAAAAAGAAAATTTTTTTTGGTGCTGCACACAGCAGCCCATTCCCCTTGCTCATGTCTTCCCGTGAGCTCCATGAGCCACCTGTGGGCTTTGCCTATGTTTTTAGGCCCCGAATACCACATAAATTTATTCAATTATCATTATACAATATTTGTTGCATATTTGTTTGCATATATATTTGTGTTTGCCTGCAGGAATATATGAACCTGAAGTTCGTAATTACTTTGAAACCCGAAGTTTCTTATAAACATACCTTGTTTGAAAACCTGAAGTTTTCACTTAAACATATCACCCATGAAACCCGAAGTTTTTCATGCAAAATTAAACCAATACATGTCTATTAGAACCTGTATGTTCTACTCCTATGTGAATGGATTGATTTTTCTCCATTACACTAACCACATCTTGTCCATCTATTTTGTGATAGGAACATGTCGAATTTGAACAAACTCGACTTCACCGCTTTGGAGGTCTCTGGAAGGAACTACCTCAAGTGGGTTCAAGATGTGAAGCTCCACCTCACTGCAAAGAACTTGCGTCCTGCTATTGAAGAAGCAACAGATAAACATGTTGGCAAAGCTGAAAAAGCCACTGCTATGATCTTCATCCGAAGACATATTCATGACGCTCTGCAAACTGAGTACCTTGCTGAGGAAGATCCACATGCATTATGGGTCGCTTTGGCTGATCGTTTCGATCACCAAAAGGACATATTCTTGCCTGAAGCAAGACACGACTGGCAGCACTTGCGTTTCCAAGACTTTAAGTCTGTGAATGAATATAATTCTGAAGTTTGTCGAATCCGATCACTTCTCAAGTTTTGCAATGAAACTTTGACTGAAGATGATCTCCTGGAGAAGACCTACTCGACCTTTTCTGCTTCTAATATTGTCCTGCAGCAACAATATAGAGCTCAGAAGTTCACTAAGTTCTCGGATTTGATCTCTGTTTTACTTCTTGCTGAAAAACAGAACCAGCTGTTGATGAAGAATCATCAAGCTCGACCTACTGGGGCTACTGTTGTGCCTGAAGCACATTATAACACTCATCAGCACCCAAAACGCCAAAAGAGGCGTGGTAAGGGCGGCCAGAAGCCATCCCACCAAGGTCAACAGAGCCAAGGCCCATCCAAGGGAGGAAACAAAGCCCAGAAGCGCCCAAACCTCGCTCCCAAGGCCCCGAACTTCAAGAATAAGGGCAAAGCACCTGCCACAATGAATGACGATATGTGCTATCATTGTGGTTCAAAGGACCATTGGTCCCGTATTTTCCGTGCTCCCAAGAAGGTTGTAGATGAATATCATTCTCGTCGTAAGAAGTTTGAATCAAACTTCATGCAAGTGGACGAATCGGAGACTACAAAGATGGAGGTTTCTGACTTTCAGGAGGATACCACTCCTATGGAAGATTAGAATCTTAGACATAGACTTATTTTTCAGTTAAAATAAGACAATTGGGGCCGAATTCCACCTAGTGGCCGAACCCCACCTTGTTTTTTGGTTGATTTTGAACAATTTTCCTTTATGTTTTGGATTATTAGTTGGCGATTTATTTTGAATATTAAGTTTTTAATCCTTGAATAAATGAAATTATTTTGAATTGATACTTGTTTTTATAAACTTTTATGCATGTGACCGATTCAAATTAATTTTTCATTCTAGGTATGACTAGTGGGATAGTTAGTTGTCTGGCAGATAGTGCAACCACGCATACTGTTTTGCGTGAACGCATCTATTTCACTAACTTCGTACCTAAGAATGCACCTCTAACAACCCTCTCAGGCCCATCCAACCTGATCGAAGGATACAGTAAGGCACGTGTAATGTTGTCCAATGGTACAATCTTGACCATTGCTGAGGCACTCTATTCTCCACGTTCCGGAAGAACGTTACTAAGTTTCAAGGACATTAGAGATAACAATTACCACGCTGAAACCCACGTAGAAAACGGAGTTGAATTTATGTGCGTAACTTCCTACGAATATGGCCAGAAGCGTATTCTAGAGAAGATGGAGCGTAACCTGAGTGGTATGTATACTACGACCATACGCCCCATAGAATGCCACTATGTGGCCGGCCCTACCACAGGGACCGCGCACGAAATTACACTTTGGCATGATCGTTTGGGACATCCTGGAAGAATAGCGATGCGCCGTATCCTCAAAACTTCACACGGGCATCCACTAACCCGAAGCTTAGGTTCGATCCATGAAATTGCATGTCAAACATGTTCTATGGGAAAGTCATATGACAAGATTCGTTCGAATCCTCCCATTTTTCTACAACGGATTCAGGGGGACATTTGTGGACCGATTCAACCTCCATGCGGACCATTTAGATATTTTATGGTTTTGGTTGACGCTTCTACATGTTGGTCACACGTATGTTTGTTGTCCACAAGGAATGCTGCATTCTCCAAACTGTTGGCTCAGGTTATCAAGCTCAGGGCTCACCACCCTGATTATCCGATCAAATCTATTCGATTGGATAATGCTGGAGAATTCACATCTAAAACTTTTGATGACTATTGCATGTCGGTTGGGGTTGAAATTGAACATCATGTACCCCATGTTCACACCCAGAACGGCCTGGCAGAGGCTTTCATTAAGCGTTTACAAATGATTGCTCGATCGTTGGTCATACGTACCAAGCTCCCGATCGCTGCTTGGGGCCATGCAATATTGCACGCAGCAAAGTTGATCCACTTGAGGCCTGTTGCGACACAACCATTTAGTGCCCTTCAGTTGGTCACCGGATGCGAACCCGACATATCGCATCTGCGCGTCTTTGGTTGTGCGGTCTATGTGCCGATCTCGCCGCCCTTACGTACAAAAATGGGGCCTCAGTGAAGAATGGGAATCTATGTCGGATATGATTCTCCTTCGATTATTCGTTACTTAGAACCTTTGACAGGCGATCTGTTTACCACTCGTTTCGCGGATTGTCACTTCTATGAGACAGTCTTCCCGTCGTTAGGGGGAGATAAGAACGTCAACATTCCTAATGAACGACGCGAATTATCGTGGACGACTCCCACTTTGTCTCATTTAGATCCCCGCACCGCTCAGTCTGAAGCTGAAGTGCAACGCATATTAGATCTCCAGAGCATAGCTCAGAGCATTCCAGATGCTTTCACCGATCTAGCGCGCGTGACAAGATCACATATTCCAGCTGCGAATACGCCTGCAAAGATAGATGTACCAAATGTACGACGGACTACCCTCCTGGAAGCTCGGGACGCCAATTCTGGTGATCCACGTACATTAGCGGCTAGCCAATCATCTGCCCCTACACAAAGCGTGGCAGACCCCTTGGTTCAAAGGATTCACACCCCCGGAAGAGGAAAACCACGGCACAAGGTCCTGAAGAGCCTACCGTGAATCCGACTATCGCTTACTCATTTTACCCAACTCATGAGGAAATTCTAGATTATGGAAGCGTCCTTGAAGAGACGAATCCTCCCCCCGAGAATCGTGAGATTTCGGTCTATTATGCTAGCTTAGATGATGTGTGGCGTAGAAATGAGATGATTGTCGACGATGCATTAGCATTTGCAGTAGCTACTGAGATCATGTTGAGCGATGACATTGAACTGCGTTCCGTTGATGAATGTCGACGTAGAGCTGATTGGTCAAACTGGAAACAAGAAATCCAAGTCGAACTTGATTCACTTGCGAAACGTAAGGTGTTTGGACCTGTAGTTCCTACTCCTCCACATGTGAAGCCCGTTGGCTACAAGTGGGTTTTCGTTCGGAAACGTAATGAGAAGAACGAAATTGTGCGTTACAAAGCTCGTCTTGTAGCACAAGGTTTCTCACAACGCCCCGGGATTGATTATGACGAAACTTACTCACCCGTTATGGATGTGATTACTTTTCGATACCTTATCAGTTTGGTAGTTTCCGAAAAAACTGGATATGCAGCTGATGGACGTAGTAACCGCGTATCTCTATGGGGATCTTGATACGGAAATTTATATGAAAGTTCCCGAAGGACTTACATTGACTGGTTCAAATATTTCCAAACCCCAGAACACACTCTCAATTCGGCTGAGGCGTTCACTATACGGTTTGAAACAATCCGGAAGAATGTGGTATAACCGTCTGAGTGAGTATTTAACTAGTCAGGGATATGTGAACAACAAACTATGCCCTTGTGTGTTCATTAAGAAGTCACATTCCGGATTTGCGATTGTTGCAGTATATGTCGATGACATGAATCTCATCGAAACTCCTGAAGAGCTCGCGAGAACTGCTTCGTACCTGAAGTCAGAATTTGAGATGAAAGATCTAGGTAAGACTCGATACTGTCTCGGTCTCGAGATAGAGCATTGTTCGGATGGAATCTTAGTACATCAATCGAACTACACCCAGAAGGTGCTGCACCGTTTTAATGAGGATAAAGCGAAGTTTTCGAGTACTCCTATGGTCGTTCGTACGCTAGATGCAAAGCGAGATCCCTTCCATCCAAAGGAGGATGATGAAGAGATTTTGGAGCCTGAAGTTCCTTATCTAAGTGCGATAGGTGCTTTATTGTACTTAGCTCAATGCACTAGACCCGACATCTCATTCGCTGTTAATCTTTTGGCAAGATACAGCAATGCACCAACACGCAGACATTGGACTGGCGTGAAAGACATCTTCCGTTACCTTAAGGGTACTACGGATTTGGGCTTATTTTATCCCTACGAATCCTCGAGTGATGCCGCACCCTATGCTCATCGGGTTGATTCTCGCCTTGTTGGTTATGCCGACGCTGGATACTTATCTGATCCGCACAAGGCGCGTTCTCAAACGGGTTATGTCTTTACCGTTTGAGGCACCGCAATATCTTGGAGGTCAACTAAACAGACCTTAGTTGCACTTCATCTAACCATGCTGAAATTCTCACCTTACATGAAGCAACTCGGGAATGCTTTTGGTTGAGAGCAGTAATGGTACATATTCGAAGCTCATGTGATCTTCATCCCGCCGTTAATGCCCCGACGACGATTTTTGAAGACAACGCAGCTTGCATCGAACAGCTCAAGAAGGGTTACATCAAATGAGACAACACCAAGCATATTGCGCCGAAGTTCTTCTTTACACATCAACAACAAGAGCATCAGAAGATTGAAGTCACACAAATCCGATCACAAGACAATCTGGCCGACCTCTTCACCAAATCACTACCGAAGGCGACGTTTCAGAAGCTTGTTCATGGAATTGGTATGCGTAAACTTTCTGAGTTGTATCTTTGCTATTTCTCTTTGGAATTATGTCAAACTCAGGGGGAGTATCTTCTGGATACTTGTTTGATCTTAATGTACTCTTTTTCCTACGATTAGGAGCATTTTTCCCACTGGGTTTTTGCTACCTAACTAGGTTTTAACGAGGCACCCACCTTGGGCTGGTCATATCCCTGATGACGTCCTGTAGACGTTTCTTTTTACTTTGCATTTCTCACGCATTTTTCCTTAGACTATGGATTTTGTCCCTACTCGGGTTTTTGCCATAGTCTTAGGGTTTTTAGTGAGACTTACTACTTATGCAAGTTCCTACCTTATTGAGAATAAGCGTTGTTCCTTGGAATCAGTGTCGACGAGTCGACTTCCTCAACTTCTGCATGATGTTGAATATACCTTAAGTATTTGCACACTCAAGGGGGAGTGTTGTAAACATTCCTAGAATAAGTATGATTGTGTAAATCCTATATTAGATTTGATTCTAGTTATCCTTTCATATTACAACTTGTATTACTTGGAGGAGAAGGAATATCTTCTCCCTTTACTACTATAAATAAAGGCACAATGTAGGAGGGATAACAACACACACATTCCCCTACAATTCTACAACCACACATCTCTCTCCTCTCTCTCTCTCTGTCGTTGGCCCTAGTCTCTCTGTCAGATAAAATAGACCACAACAATAAGAAAATTTAAGTTAACCATTAAGAAAAAAATGAAAAATTGATAGAATCCCCCCTCCATTATTTCTGAATGCGTTTTCTTGACTTCAACTGCACAAACAAATTGTTCAGTCTATTTTCAATTACAAGAATTCTTCTAAGAGAATAAATAAGATATTGTTCAATACCTTTGAGTTGTACCAAGAGATTAAACGGAACAGAAGAAGATAAAAAAGAACCGATTTTCTTCACGAAAATGGAGAGCACCTCCATTTCTCCGGTACCGCCTCCGTCCATATTTTGCGACGCCATTAACAACATCGTCATCTCTTTCGTTTAAAAATTTTCTCATTGTTATCACCATCCTTTTTGCTCTATTTATTTTAATTTCATACTTAATAGGAAGTATTCTTGTCGACTTCACCATCTCATTGCTTACAAAACCTCCTTGAAAGAGATGGCGATGTTAACAAGAATACTTCCTAATTGTATATGTGCAATTATATATTTATACATATACTATATAAATTAATGCAGGAAAAAAAAGAGAACTTTAACGAACAGTTCCGGTACTGTTTATTTTAACAAAAAATCATATTTTTATACTAAAAAGTCAATCCTGATACTATTTATTTTACCTTTTATTTTGTTCTTATCGTTAAAATTCAAAGTTTTCAAACCTTCTGTTTTTGCTGAAAGGACAAAAATTGAAGAAGCTTGTAATAGGCGACCCACCGGCAGCAGAAGCTTTTCATTAAGTTTTTGTTTTCACAAAACCTCCTTTTATTTAAGAATAAGCTCAGAAGCTGCTTTTCCACAGCTCCAGAGCTTCAAAGAAGCAGATATCTTATTTCATTTTTGTACTACAACAGCTTCAGCTAAAATTAAAAACTCCCACAGAAAACAGCAAGAAAAACAGAAGTTAGAAGGCAGCAGCAGCCTCCATGTCTGACTCAGAGATTATTCTCTGTCTTCTTCCATCAATTGTAGCTCTCTTCCTCTTCCTCATTCTTCTCAGAAGGAAGCAGAACCAGAAAACCAGACTCAATCTCCCGCCAGGAAACATGGGTTGGCCTTTTCTTGGTGAAACCATTGGCTACTTGAAGCCCTACTCTGCAATCACCATTGGCAAATTCATGGAGGAGCATATCTCAAGGTAAAGAGTCACAATTACCCAGAAATCCAAAATCCTTGAATTTCAAAGCCCATGTTTTATTTTTTTGATTCGGGCGATGTTCGAACTTGGGTGCAGAGGGCCGAGTACGCTGCTCTGGCTAACTTGGCTACGTTTTTATGTAAAACTTAAACTTTTGCTTGAAAATTCTGCAGGTACGGGAAAATTTACAAGTCGAATTTGTTTGGGGAGCCAACAATTGTGTCAGCAGATGCAGGGCTCAACAGATTCATATTGCAGAATGAAGGGAGATTGTTTGAATGCAGCTACCCAAGAAGCATAGGAGGGATTCTTGGGAAATGGTCCATGCTGGTTTTGGTCGGTGACATGCACAGAGACATGAGGATGATATCTCTCAACTTCTTGAGCCATGCCAGACTCAGAACCCATCTGATGAGAGAAGTTGAAAAGCACACTCTTCTTGTTTTGGGGAGTTGGAGGGAAAACTCTGTTTTTTCAGCTCAGGATGAAGCTAAGAAGGTAATTAAATCGGAAAGCGATTTTCGCAGTCTGCTTTTGTGTCTCTGCACTCCTCTCCTTGTTTCTCGTCCAATAATTGAATAAACTAAAAGAGAATCGCGAGATAGAAATAAGAGGAGTGCAGAAGGAAAAAACGAGAGTGCGAAAATCATTGCATATTATCATTTTGTGAAATGAATGCTTGCGAATTAATAAAAGAAAGAAGCTTAACTGGGCTTTTTGAAAAAGTGATTGCAGTTCACGTTCAACTTGATGGCCAAACATATCATGAGCTTGGATCCTGGAAAACCAGAGACTGAGCAGCTGAAGAAATTGTATGTTACTTTCATGAAAGGTGTGGTTTCTCCTCCTCTGAATTTACCAGGAACAGCTTACAGAAGAGCCTTACAGGTAAATTAATCAACATTTTTCAACATGGGAGGTCATCAGAGTTGAACTTTTTACTGTTTTCATACCATTTCTATTGAAATTTTTACAGTCAAGATCAACGATTCTGAAGTTTATAGAGTGCAAAATGAAAGAAAAATTGATGGAGGGAACCGAAAACATTGGGGAAGATGATCTGCTTGGATGGGTTCTGAAGAATTCAAATCTTTCAAAGGAGCAAATTCTTGACTTAATATTGAGCTTGCTCTTTGCTGGCCATGAAACTTCATCAGTGTCTATAGCCTTAGCAATTTACTTTTTACCAAGCTGTCCTAATGCAATTCTGCAGTTAAGGGTAAGTCAAAAATATTAATTTTAATCCTTCTTTTTGGTTTTGATTATATTTTAATTTTTTTTAATGGATTTGATTTGTTCTGCAGGAAGAACACAGTGAAATTGCCAAAGCCAAGAAACTGGCAGGCGAGACAGAGTTGAATTGGGAGGACTACAAGAAAATGGAGTTCACCCAATGTGTAAGTCTTTTAATCATGGGTTCAAGTTTTAACTTTATGCAGTAAAAAAAAAAAAAAAACTAATGAAAAGGGTTTCAAAACTTTGAGTTATAACGATAAGGACAAAATAAAGGGTAACGTGAATAATATCATGATTGACTTTTTAGTGTAAAAATATAGTTTTTCGTTAAAGTGAACAGTACCGAAAGTTTTTCGTTAAAGTTCTTTAAAAAAAAATTATTTCAAGATTTGAAAGTTTTGATGTCTTTTTGTGAAGGTTATCTGTGAGACACTTCGGCTTGGGAATGTGGTGAGATTTTTACACAGAAAGGCTCTGAAGGATGTTCGGTACAAAGGTGAGTGTCAAGGATAATTTAGTGTTTGTAGCCAAAAAGTCATCTGGAAGATGAGGCCGCTTATGCCACTCTCTTTGTACTTTAAATCTCAGTTTAGCACAGACGAATAATACAACAGAAGTACAAAAATAAATATATTATTCTACACCTACATGTCAAACTGTAATTTATAGGCAAGTAGAAATGACTAAGCAAGAAAACATTCAATAGAGCAACCTGGCATAATCAGTTTAATGATCAGGCCTCTTACAAAGGATGGAGTCGTTTCATTGGAACATTTACCTGCATGAGGTCAGATGGTACCAAATATGACGGAACTTGATCTTTTGTGAATGCTTATCATTAAGCCAATTAGATTGTTCTACTGAAATTTTTCTCGACAAAAAAAACTTGGGATGAATTCTTATTTATATTTGGTTTGGTGTTTGAAACTTGGAAAGGGTATGACATTCCATGTGGGTGGAAAGTGCTTCCGGTTATTGCAGCCGTGCATTTGGATCCTTTACTTTTTGACCACCCGCAACACTTCAATCCATGGAGATGGCAGGTCAGTCAATACCTTTGGCCTTTGTACAGCATGCCTCATAATTATTATTTTTCGTTATTATTTTCCTTTAAATAATTCTGTGTCAAAGCTAAAAAAAAAAGTAAAAAGAGTACCTGGCACACCATTCTTTTGGTTGTTCTTGTGGCTCCTACAGAGCAGCCATTGGTTGTTTAGTTATGGATCCACTCTTAACAGAGAGATCCAAAAAAATTGAACTCCTTTCTAATTCTGATATTTATGAACCAGTATTAGCAATACAGTTATACGTCTCTCTTTTATCAAATACATAAAATATCACATTTGACATACTACGAATAAGAAATGTACCTTCTGGTTATGATTGACCTAGTCGGAACTTTGATTCGTTGTCGACGCTTCTCGAATCCCATTAGATAAGGCATAACAAGATATAGTTGCAAAGGCATATGATGAGAGATCTCGTAGATTTCCCATTCAGATGAAGTGTCTAGATCATCCAATTGAAAGGATTGGAAGCTGCATGCTGTGTACGGACATTACATTAGGTCCCAACTTTCCTTTGCTTTTTTTTGTTGCCCTAGTGTGCGTGTGGGGAGAGACTTTAGGGTTGGGAGATGATTAGAATTTTAGAGCTCCCATGTGGACGTGGGGTATCATCATGGTGCCATGCACGTGCACATAAGTGCTTTTGCTTTTCTAGTGGGTCAAATGCCAAACTGGTCCTGACCAATTTCTTCTTCTTTATTGACAAAAGGAGAAAAAGCCCAAAAAGCTGATCCAGAATATCCCAAACAAACAAGGGAATAGAAATACTTACTTACAAAGTCCATCCGTCACAAAAGGTTTAAGAGAGTACACCCCGGAACTTATATGAAATTTGCAATGATTATGGTGCAATAGTCACACTCACCATGATAATGCAAGCTAACCTAGAAGCTAACATAGTTCTAGATGTATATCATGTACTGCACAAATGAAGCCCTCGAATTTTTCCCGAACAGTAAAGTTGGCTCTTTGAGGCATTTTGTCAAATATGTTGGAGGTAACTCTTAAGAATTTAATGGGAATAAACCGAGCCTGCAGGGTAAATTGACCCCTTTTGCTCCTTAGTGAATCCGTCACTTAGACTGTACAAATAGTAACTCATACAAAAGGAGAGTTTTGGACGAGGATGCCTCATGCAACAACACATGTGAGAAGTGGGACCAGATGGGCTTAAATGCAAGTAGTCCCACTCGAATGCGAGTTTGTTGTTGTTGTTGTGTCGAACAACCTCACCCTAGACTTTCTCCCTTTCCTGTATAGGTCCCAATGAGCTTACAAAAAAAAAAAAAAAAGCTTTCTGTTTGATTAGATGTCTAACATGGTGATTAATTATTTGTGTTGTTAATGATTATGCAGCAGAATAACAACCACCACCACCGTGGATCTTCGTCGTCATCATCATGCTACACGAGCATGACAAGTCACAACTTTATGCCATTTGGGGGAGGACCACGACTTTGCGCCGGTTCAGAATTGGCCAAACTTGAAATGGCCGTGTTCATCCACCACCTTGTCCTCAACTTCCACTGGGAGTTAGCCGATCCTTTCGACAAACCTTTTGCTTTCCCCTTCGTCGATTTCCAAAATGGCCTACCAATCACAGCCCACCGCTACGTACCAAACTAATCTCATATAATCCCAACAATTTTAAACTCCATGAAATTAGATTGGAATCAAATCAAATCAAACTCCATTGTTTCTACTGCACCAGGGATATGAGAGACTTTCCTACACTTTGGTATGCAACTGTGACATCCGGACTAATGATACAACGTCTTGTAAGAACACAGTTGTCATGGTGGCGTAGGAAGTGTAGATAAGTAGATGAGTCTTTCTTGTACTACTAGACGTACTCAGATGCAAAAAAAAAGGAAGAAAAAGACCAAATGTACTGCTACAGCTACTCGGATGATATATACTAGCTAGGACCACTCTCACCAAGCTGCATATATGCAAAAACCCTAGAGGATAAACAAAATATCTCGTCTTCCTTTTCTGTCTCGTTAAATTTGATTTTGTCTTGAGTCCTTCATGCATGTTGGGAGAGACTCGAGGGTAAATTATTTATTTATATGTAATAATATTTATTTTTCTTTTTTACCGTAAAATATTAATCATTTACATTTCCATCGTTTTTGCTATTTACTGTTTGATGCTCACCTATCGAATAGGTATTTTGAACTGCTCTAATAACTTAACATTTGAACAGCAATAAGTCCACAGCTCAGTAACCTTTTGTTTTCTATGTATTTCTCACCAGTGTTACCTTGTAAGATATATGCTGAAAAGAACAATAATAAGACATTAGGATGACATATTGAATAAACCAAATGGACATAAAAGAAATAGATTTATCTCTTGAATTCCAAGACATGGTTGGAATTTGATCTCAGAACTGTATTCTACTCTCTACAATCTAAATAGTCTTGCTAGTGAATAGGGTTTAGCATTGGAATAGGGCGTGTATTGTGAGAGTAAAGACAATCTTTATATAGTTATTAGGTTATCGCTCATCCAAGCTTATAATTAAAGGAAAACTAATGAAAAGGGCTTGAAAACTTTGAGTTTTAACGATAAGGACAAAATAAAGGGTAAAGTGAATAGTACCATGATTGACTTTTTAGTATAAAATGTGGTTTTTCGTTAAAGTGAACAGTACCGGGAACTTTTCGTTAAAGTTCCCAAATATGAATGGGTTTTTGACCCCTGTAGTGCAACAGTAATCGTCCTTGTTAGGTTTTATTTCGCTTTCCAATGTGGAATTGTTTTGTTCTTGCTATTTCCGTAGCTTCTGAAATGATTAATGGGTTTTTGTTCTTGTCGAATGTCGAATTGTCGATCATTGATCTCCCTCACTCCGGACCTGAGGTCTAGGAAGCTGGCACGTTATGGTTCTAAGAAATGAAATGTGGACCTTAATTAGGATGGATATAGTGATTAGGGATCGACAGTGAAAACTAACCGAAATCATTGTCGATCAATAAGTCTCTTTTTGTTTTAAAGGGCATCATGTATAATTGGCCACACAAAATTTTCAACTTATATGATTTTCCAGCATCTTCCTTCTCTCTATAGTTTTCAGGTTTAGGTACAAATTGATTCCTAAGTTTTCGAATATGGTCCAATATTGATAAGCTTTGCAAGTCCACTACAAATTGTCACTATCGTCGCAACTTAATTACATATTGTGGAATTTTTTAGGTCGACGAACCGAGGTTCCACTCTAACAACACCGATACTATTCTCACTTTACCACCTACATAATCCTCAGGTGTGGGTTTTATCACAAAAGATCTCAATGTTAGTTAGAGTGAGGTAACACATCAGCAACCACGTGGAGGCATGTCGGAACTCACCCATTGCGCGAGGCCAAACAGGGACCCACCCAATCACGTGGCAATACGAGCCCACCCCCTGACTCTAATACCATATGGAATTTTTCAAGTCGACGAGCCGAGGGCCCACTCTAACGACATCAATATTGTCCCCACTTTACCACCTACTCAATCATCAAGCGTGGGGTTTTATCACAAAAGGTCTCGATGTTAGTTAGAGTGGGGTAATTCTATATAAACTGCTCTTTCTTCTTCCCTCTGTCCAATGTGGGACAAATTGAGTTCCAACACATATTGATAGGCCACTTAGTACTACGGTGTAGTGGTATTCCTTTCTTAGGTTCAATTCTCGTCAAAGGCGAATTTGAACCATATTATTCCTAAGGCTAAGTCCACCTCCTCCCCTTAGTGTAGATAATATTGTTTGTTCAAAAAAAAAATTACATATTCATAAGTGTTGAGTTTTATCATAAAAGACTCTGGTGATATTATTTTATCACATGACCATTGTGGAATCCTATTCTTTAACAAATAGGATAAACTGTCATTTTCCCCCTTAAACTATCATCCTATTGTCAATTTACCCCCTAAATTGTTTTTTCAGCCAATTTACCCCTAAACTATAAAAATTGGCCAATCTACTCCTTATTGCTAAATTTGTTAAATTTCATCCATTTAAATGTTAAAAATAAGGGTGATTTTGTCATTTCCAACGCAAACTAGTAATTAATAAAAAATGATAAAAAAATTAATAAAAAACCAAAAAAAAAAAAAAAAAACCCTTGCAAATAGCAAACGAAGGATTGGTTCATAGAGAGAGAGAGAGAGAGAGAGAATGGCCTCCCAGACTCCCAGTGATTGGAGTGGAATCAGTGATGTGGATTCTAAGGTGCAAAGGATCAGCTGTGGTGGCATGGCAGAATCGGAACCGGCTCGGTGGAGTTGAATTGGAACCGGCTCGGTGGAGTTGAATCGGAACCGGCGCGGTGGAGTCGAATCGTTAGCCGCCCCTCCACCTTGGACTGCCCGAATATGGACTTCAAATCTACCGCTAACCCCACAATTTTTTAGAGAGGGAGAGAAAGAGAGAGAGAATCGTGATGAAGGTGGCGGGTTGGGTGGGGGTGGAGTTCGGGCAGGGAAGGATATGGAATTGCTGGGTTAAAGGAATGTGGGCTGGAGAATAGGGTCTCCTTTTATTTTCTTTTCAAGTTTTAGTATTTTTTTACTTGAATAGTTAAAAGTGATCTTCTTTTTTAAATTAAAGAATTGATTTTTTTAACAGAATTTGGAAGGAAGTTTAAAAGTTTGACGGTAAGGTGTAAATTGGCACATTATATATAGTTCAGGGGGTTAATTGGCTGAAAAAATAGTTTAGGGGGTAAATTGACAATAGGGTGATAGTTTAAGGGGGAAAATGACAGTTTATCCTAACAAATATAACACATACATGTCCAAACACTGGCATAGTACAAAAAATCAATTATTCAATGCTAACGTGAAAGAACCAGAAAATTGAAATCCACCATAAAATAAGAACAAATCAAAATTTATTGATTAATTTCCTAAAGCCTAATCATTCTATTTATAATGTCTTTTTTAGGCTCTAGAGTCCAAATATTAATAGAATAACAAAACGTCTAAAACGTCCTTAAAACATAAAACCCTAAACACTGTATTTAATGAAATTTGGCCCAAAACGCTCACTTGACGCATAACGCAAATTTTGGTGTATGTTTTCATTCTCTTAGAAATGACGGGTCATGGGTCCGAATCAAACAGTAGAGCCCAGTTATGCCAAACTTAATTCTAAATGTAAGATTTGTGCCTTTGAACTTGATGTTCAATATATTCCATAACCTGATCCACATCTCACATCCTTTTAAATCAGCGACCCCCATTAAATATAGGGAGTTTTAACCAAAAGTCCGCGGTACTGTTCATTTTAACGAAAAACCACATTTTCTTTAAAGTTCCCGTAAATATATTGTTGTAGGGCAATGTGTGAAGGACATAGTTAAGCCTTCATAGTTGTGGGGGAAAGATGAAGGCAATTGTAAAATTGAGATTTGGGCTTTGACCCAACCTAGTACAGCTTTGTATCCGGCCCAACTTAATTCCGGAGTCCGGACAAAACAAAGCCTGTATATTCATGTGATGCGTTCTAAGTCCATTTGATGCGTTCCCACATCCAATTTTTCAGATCTAGTACTGGCCCAAAACTGTGTATAATTAGCAAAAAGTCTGGCCCAATCCCAAATGAGAAACTCAAACTCTAATTGATCATTTTTTTTTACTAATTTGTAAGTGAAAAGTCTGAGACACTCTCCATTTCGATTGCGTTTTGAAAATTAACACTAAATTTATGACTAATTTAATAACAATCAGGTGTTTTCATACATACGTTTTTTTCAATTGAGAAATAAAATTACAATTAAACTAAAAAGTAGTTCATGTAACTTAATCATTGACGGATATGATTAGTTATCAGATAAACCAATGTTTATTCTTGATTATATTTGCTTTTAATTTGTGTAGACATATATGTGACAACATGATATGATACTATTCCTAATTGCTAATCCAATTCAATTCGAACTCGAAGTCTATTAGCAAATGGTGGATCAAATGCCACATGGACCGTGTCTTCTCTGTCATCGTGGCTTAAATAGCACCCGCAGCCCTTCCTACCAAACCTGCAAAATATTTGACTTCGACGTCGACTCATAAAAGTCCTTTCCTAAAAGCACTTTTATGATGCCAATAGGCGGACATTATCCAATCACAAAAGCTAGACCGACTTATAACAAATTAATTAAAGAAAGGGGAGGAGGAAAGTGATCAACGTGAGGTTTTTGCTTATGAAGCGTGGTCAATAAACAATCACTAAATTCCATTGCGATATTTGTACACAAATATGTCAACAAATTTGACAACTATGAATCAGGTAATTGGTGCAAATGTGATTTACTCGAACAAATATTCTCCAGAAGTGATGTTAGCAAAATGTTTGCTTGTGGAATTGATATTGAATTCATCATTTATGAGAATTAAACATATGATTTCTCATTTAAAAAAATTATATATATATATATATATGACTTCTCATTAACAAATGAAATTGAATCACTAAACCTTAATAATAATAATAATAAACCACTTATTATTGGGTGATTCCACATTATTAGTTAAAGGAATTAATTGAAGCTATTATCCCTAAAATAACACTAAAAGATAAAAAATGAGAAGTGTAGTTTAGAACATTGTGGATCAAAAAATGCCAATAAAGATATGAAAAGTAAACCCGTCAAAATTATTGAATTCTCCTCTTGGGTAGTAAGTAGTTATTTTTTTTTACAATGATATATTTATATTACTAATGGAAGAAATAAATAGGGAATTGTTATTAGCACTCCAAAAATCTTATTTGGCATTCCAAACTTTATATAATTAGAAAGAAAAAATACACTTGTGAAGTGTAGAATAAAAATTTTGGAGTGCTGATAATAATTCTCAATAAATAAATTAATATCAAACTTACAACTTACGAAATTCAATTTTAAAATTATCAATTACAAATAAAAAATATCACTAAATCGTTACAAATTGTGATAAATGCGAGGAACAAAGATGCACGAGACAAAATTTTAATGAAACTTTTTAACTCCTTTTTAACTGTTTAGCTTTTGCTAATCACATGCTGACGCCACAATACGCAAAAGCCACTGTCCACTTTATTCCCATTTCGTTGCTGCGCTTGGCATTTCGCCTCCACTCTGACGCCGAGAAGAAACAAACACCCGATAACAGCAGAGACCCTCCCACTCCAATCCCCTGAGGTAAGCTCGTAACCAAACACCCCCCCTCAGAGCTACCACTGCTTCCGGCGACATGTGGCGCTGCGTTTCTCGTGGGCTTGGCGTTTCTTCCTCCAAGAGATCCGCCTCCGGTGACTCTCTTAGATCTCACTTCTCCAGGCTCTTCTCCTCCGAATCCGTACGATCACTATCTCAATCTTAGGGTTTTTCTAATCTTGTTCTTCTTAGCTTCATCGGAATTGATCCGAAACTGTTTGTTTGTTTGTAAAGTTTTGGATTTTCGGATTATTTTATAAATTTTGTTTGATTTTAATGGGATTCCAGCTGATTGTTTTGGTATTTGTCATTGTATATATGCATGTACTTGATTTTTTGCGTTCCTTGTCTGTTTGGTTGCCGAGAAATAGCTGGAAAATAAGGGAATCTAAGCTTAAATGTGTCTGATTCTCCATTTTTTTCTCTCGAAATTGAAACGGCCTCAAACGACCTCATTGCTGATAATTGGATTAGCTTCCTTTGAAAGTTAAAGTTGGATTCAAAGTTACTGTTTTTGGCTTTTAAAAATGCAAGCACTGTATTTGTTCAGTTGATTATTATTTAATCTGCGCAAGTTTAATTTTATTACTTTGTGATCGATTGTATTTGGTGATAACATTGTGCCTTTTGAGGTTGGCAGGCTACAGGACGTTCTCCGTACACTGTGGTGGATCATACTTATGATGCTGTGGTTGTCGGGGCTGGTGGTGCAGGGCTGAGAGCAGCCATCGGACTTTCAGAGCATGGATTTAACACCGCTTGCATTACTAAGCTTTTTCCAACTCGTTCACACACCGTTGCAGCCCAGGTAAGAGATATTGCAACTTAATCCGACTATTGCATATAGCTCCCTTGAAATTATGTGTCTCTGTAAAGTTCGTTTCTTTCGGTTGGATATCCTTGTTTATGCCCTGAGTTGTGTGTAGGGTGGTATAAATGCTGCATTAGGAAATATGACCGAGGATGACTGGAGATGGCACATGTATGACACAGTCAAAGGAAGCGATTGGCTGGGTATGTTACCTGTTAAGCTTGACCCGATTATGATTTTCATTTGATGTTTGACTGGGGGCATTACATGTAAAACACTTGGTTGTATAGATTATAAACGGTTGTTCTATTTTAGCTGTGTAAGGATTTCCTAGGTACCCATATTCTTGCAGAGTTACACCACCAACGTACACTTGTAGACAGATCAACATAGGCTATGTGGTTTTATGACTTTTTGGTTGATTTTAACATGTAAGGGTTTCGTGTTTCTATAGGTGATCAAGATGCCATCCAATATATGTGTAGAGAGGCTCCGAAAGCTGTGATTGAACTTGAGAATTATGGATTGCCATTTTCTCGAACTGAAGATGGAAAAATATATCAACGTGCATTTGGTGGTCAAAGTCTTGACTTTGGAAAAGGTAAGACAATTCATCTGTGCAGTTTTGAAGTTGGTATGTTTATCTTATGGTTTCTATTGTCTGACATTGGCTTCCTTTACCTTTATCTTGCTACCCTACAGGTGGACAGGCATACCGCTGTGCTTGTGCCGCTGACAGAACTGGGCATGCTCTATTGCATACTCTCTATGGACAAGCTATGAAACATAATACACAATTTTTTGTTGAATACTTCGCTTTGGATCTTTTAATGGACAGTGAGGGTAAGTTGATGCATAATAGACTCACCTTATTTAATGAAAAAACAAATAAAATCAGTGCAAGTTGCGATCCTTTTGTTTTGGTTATTGAACAATAGGAAGACAAATGTTTCAACAAACCAGAAGAATATCAGAAGTAATTAGTTATATTCAGACTTGCCTTTCATGAGAAGAAAGTTGTAATACACTACATATTGGATGAATTTGATTTGATAACACGCTCTTGTACATTAAATTCTAAAACTTTAAGTGTCTTTTAGTGAAATGGTACTTCCACTTAAATGTATAAATCTTAATCCTCACCATTTTGCAGGTTTGGTCTTATATGTTGATGCTTTGGTATATTACCAGGGTATTCTATATTGTGTAAAATGTTCAGCTGTGTCCACTGTATTGATAGAATTGCAAATAGAACATGACAAAAAGAATTGTGTTTGTATATCCAGTGTGCATGTTGTTAAGGTAATTGATTATTGAAATATTAAATATTCAGGGACCTGCCAAGGAGTCATTGCATTAAATATGGAGGATGGGACTTTACATCGGTTCCACGCATCATCAACAATTTTGGCCACAGGGGTACGTTTTCTGTTTTTTGTTCCCATTGGGGATATATCATTGACGTTCACCTTATTTCATTTAAGCAATCATATCCAAATCTATCTTTTGTGTTTCTCTCAGGGTTATGGTAGAGCTTATTTTTCTGCAACCTCAGCCCATACCTGCACCGGAGATGGTAATGCCATGGTTGCACGTGCTGGGCTCCCGCTTCAGGTTTGTGTTTAGGTCCTTGCCATTCTTTAATCTATAAGTACGTGTTCACTGTCGTTATTTATATATTTTATTGTTGTATTCCTTCTGCAGGATTTGGAGTTTGTGCAGTTTCACCCTACTGGTATATATGGTGCTGGGTGCCTCATCACTGAAGGTTAGATTCTTAAGGTTTTGATAAATTTGTTAGGTTAACCTAAATTTTGGTTAGTGATCTACTATGTAATCTCACCTTGTTATTTGTTATTATCTTGTTGCTTTAGTCACAGTTCAATTTGAAGTTGGAAAATCGTATATTATGATTTTTTTATTTTTTTTGGTAGGATCACGAGGGGAAGGTGGTATCCTAAGAAATAGTGAAGGTGAGCGATTTATGGAACGATATGCCCCTACAGCAAAAGATCTTGCTTCTAGGGATGTTGTGTCGAGATCTATGACTATGGAAATCCGGGAGGGTCGTGGTGTAGGTAATGATGCATTCAGAAATGATATTGACCTTCATCCATACTGACACTGCTGTGTATCTTTGAGAAAGACCCCTGCTATCCATTTTCTATGCTTTTGGTGCGTGTTTTAGTAACTGTTACAGCTGTTTTCATCAGGACCTTTGAAGGACCACATCTATCTCCACTTGAATCATTTGCCCCCAGATGTACTCAAGGAGAGGCTTCCTGGTATCTCTGAAACTGCTGCCATTTTCGCTGGTGTGGATGTTACAAAGGAGCCTATTCCTGTCTTACCTACTGTGCACTATAATATGGGTGGAATTCCAACAAATTACCACGGAGAGGTATGAGTTGATATAATTTATGTCAAATTATTTAGTCAATGGTCTGCAATGTAGGGTGAAAGTTTGCTTTTGCTGACCAACATGCTCTCTTATTTTTCAGGTACTTACCATTAAAGGAGATGATCCAGATTCAATAATACCTGGGTTAATGGCAGCTGGGGAGGCAGCCTGTGCATCTGTTCACGGTGCTAATCGGCTCGGTGCAAATTCACTCCTTGACATTGTTGTTTTTGGTCGAGCTTGTGCAAATAGAGTTGCAGAGATCCATAAACCGGGTAAGCTTATTTTCGTGCTAATGAAGATAAATCAATAATAATATACAGATGAAAAACTTAAACTTCTCTAATTGGTTTGTGTAGGGGAGAAACAAAAGCCCCTGGAAAAGGATGCTGGAGAGAAGACCATTGCATGGTTGGACAAAATAAGGAATTCTAATGGCTCATTACCAACTTCAAAAATCCGGTTGAATATGCAACGAATAATGCAAAATAATGCTGCTGTGTTCCGCACACAGGAAACATTAGAAGAAGGTATTCCTTTTCACAGAAGTTACAGTGCCCTTACCCCATTTCTAGCTTTCGGGATACATCAAGTTGCTTTATTGCATTCTCTTTCAACTGAAGATCTCATATTCTTCCCAAACTTTTAGGTTGGAGATCACGTACTGTTGCAACCTTTTATTTACCCCCTTTTCTGTGATCCTTTTGTAGGTGCTCAGTTGATTGACAAGGCTTGGGAGAGCTTTCATGAGGTTCAATTGAAGGATCGGAGTTTGATATGGTGAAAAAAAAATTTACGAGAATGTTGACGAATAATTATATCATTTTCTTATTTATTTCATTAGCTTACGATTCAAAAATAATATCTTTTGACAGGAACTCCGACTTGATAGAGACTATAGAGTTGGAAAACCTTTTGATAAATGCCTGTATCACCATGCATTCTGCTGAAGCCAGGAAAGAAAGCAGAGGAGCACATGCTCGTGAAGACTTCACGGTTAGTCCTGTTTCTTTTAGTTAGAATGTCTTTTCCATACCATTATATAAATGAATTGCCTCTGGTTTTGCAGACAAGGGATGATGAGAAATGGATAAAACATACATTGGGGTAAGTCATTTTTTCCATCCTCTTAAGAATAATATTAAATTTACCAAAAAAAAAAAAAGAATAATATTAAATTAAAGAGAAAACACAGGTAGAATGGTCAGTTAGGCAAAATTGTCGCTTCACAATTACTTGATAGATCAAACAGTTTATCTCCTCTAGGCAAAGTTCAAAAGTAACCGTGAAGGTTTCATTAGACTGTTGTCTTTATATTTTATAACTTCACACCTTTTTACCCTATGTTTGGATGAGGGACTTCCAAAGTCGCAAGGAACTTTAGACTCAATTATTAAAAATGCACGTTCTTTGTTTAGCTGTCTATTCTAAGTTCTAACCGAGACTGTTTTGGGAAATATGTCGTTATCTATTCTTGGCATTTCATTGTATAAATTATGTTCATTTTCTATGCAGATACTGGGAAAATGAGAAGGTCCGACTAGACTACAGGCCGGTTCACATGAACACATTAGATGATGAAATCGAGACATTCCCACCTAAAGCTCGTGTCTACTGAGAGGGTCCGACTAGACTACAGACCCGGTCATCCATAGTCACGCAGAAAATCTTTTTACGAGCATGTAGCAACTCCGCAAAGAATAATTCTGTCAATTGTTGTAGGTACAGCTTCTTGACTAATAATTTATTGCATTCATCTGTTTTAAAAACTGATGCGATCCAAAGTATCAATAATTTTCAATCGCGGATTTGAATGTGTATTTTTGCAGCAATGGGGAATAAATCTCAGAATGTATTTGTTGGATAAGGCCGTTTTATGTGTTAAACTGCCAGCATATTCATGGATGTGATAGTGTTTTTGGTTGAGGGCCTCTCTAGGCGATTTGTTGGACTTTTGATTTGCTAGTGAATTTGTTTAACGTATCGGCCTCCTTTGATATCCATGATTAGACTTGAATGGATAACGCTGTATTCGAGATATATTGATGGTCGGGTTCTGATTTTTTCTTGGGGGATTAGACATGAAGAAAAATTACTCGTTATAATCCAATCATTTTGTGGGATTGAATGAATAAGTTTTTATAATGAGTAATCTGTTTACTACCTTCAACTTGGACACACTGACTAGACACACGATTGTTTCAACCTTAGATCGACTAAAATCGCTTTCAGGTGACTCAAGTGCTTACAATAGAAAACAACTAGAAGTGGTTATGGATTGTAAAAACACTTTATTCAGCATTTTAACGTGCTTCTTGTAAAAGCACTTATGAGCTGAAATTCTTTCTACGTAAGCATTCACAAACGGACCAATGAACAGTAAGCATGTAAGACAAGGGTTCCTTTTTGGGGTGTCAAATTTGCAATGAATTGGTGTGTTGATCCAAATATACAGCTTCATTGGCATTTCTAATGTGCATGGTAATATAATGCTATGGGAGGGAGGGAGGGAGGGAGGGAGTGAGTGAGTTCAGTAACAAGTAGGCGACACTAGTGGCTTTTTAGTTGGACTAATGGACTGATGAGAGAGACTTTGATACAATATGACTACATGACTTCTTTTTTTATACATATATTAGTGGGAGGCACTGTGCCCCTCAACCAAATCAAATAACTACTCATTCATTTATTTTATATAACGATATTTTATTTTACGAGAGCGGATATTTGCTCATAATATTGTATGAGTCAAATAATATGTCAGTTATAACTTAATATTTAATTGGACACAAATAATACATACTTTTTTATTTGTGTAACACCGTAAGTTGAATATGAAATTTCTTATTTACGAATGAAGAATAATATTATTGAATCGTAGTACTGGTTTACGTATTCTCATAATTTTGTTTCTAATTGTATCATTTGTAATGAAAACCCAGGTACTCATTAGTCATCATGACCACAGTCACTAATTTGAATAACGGCTTCAATTATGTAACCCACTTGGCGTTTGGACGGCGTTTTATTGTCCAATGATTGTGACGTTTGGTGCCTAATTTAATGTAACCTTCTGTTTGGATTTGATTTGTTTAGGCAAGTCGTATATACAGTCTATCATATTGTAAGACTAAGCAAGTGTCATTGTTTTAAAGGAAAACTAATGAAAATGACGTTAGAACTTTAAGTTTTAAATAAAATGACAAAATAAAGAGTAAAGTAAATAGTATCAAGATTAACTTTTTAGTGTAAACATATGGTTTTTCATTAAAGTGAATAGTACCGTGAGTTTTTCGTCAAAATTCCCTTATTTTAAAGAACGTGATAAAAAAAAAGTCTTGTATTATTTTAGGGTCTATATAAACATAATTCTATTTCATATGATAGGATGAGAATTTATAACTTGTCATGAGTCAAGACAAATGGAATAGAAACACAGAGAAAAATACAACTTCAAAATTAGTCAGTTTTCTACATTGTAAGCCTTATTTTACGCATCGAATCGAAAGTTATGAAATACATTATTTATTACGCACAATCAAAGACGGAGCCACCATATACTCACTGGGTCAGATGCCCCCACTCACATTGGTCTAAAAAGGAAAAATAGTACATGTAATATCAACTTTCACACATTCACCTTCTCTCGTATGTGAATTTTTAGCCATTGAATTGAATAAAAAAAGAATCAATGAACAAAATAAACATAGGTGTGCATAAAAGGATAAAAGATATGTGTGGATTTCATTTCATTTCTCTTAATAAATTTTTGGTTTAATGCCTCGTTCAAAAAAATCTCTAACTCCGTCCCTGCGCACAATGCAAACTTTTCACTTTTAATAATTTGTGTGTAACTTATTCTTCTTATGCATACACGAATTTGATCGATTGTGCACTCTTGGGTATTGGGATTTTGGTGGACCACAAAAAGATTTGAAATGTTTATATCCTAAATTTGTAAAAAGAGAAGTTAATTGTTTAAATTAAAAGAGGTTTATAGGCCGCTTGAATTATTAGACAAAGTAATCAAGTAGTAGATGACCACTTCAACCTGCATTAAATAATTCAATCTTACCAAACCCATTCACCACTACTCCCCTAAACTAAGACCAAATATAATATTATGACCAAACACTTACAAGTCATCGATCGCCTCCCGAGTTTTTATTTGTGATTCAGTGTAACGTCTAGTCTTTCAATTATAAAGAATTCAAAATATCATGCAACAGACATGTTTATGAAAAATAAACAACCTGTTCCGCATTGCAAACCTCGTCAAGTTAAATTCTACTTATATTGAATAGTTCCACTACAAAGTCTCCCGTAATATATTATATATCTATATATACTATATGCAGGGGCGGATCGAAATAGGAATTAAGGTGGTCTAGGACCATCCGAGTCCGGAAAATATACATGTGAATGTATTTTGATGACACTCTGAATATTTGGTACCGGTCTTTGTGTGTCAGTTAAATGTTTGATTTAATGCATGCTAAGCATATTTCGACATGTTGCGTTGACAACATTCGACAAATTCTATCTATATCACTCATCAAATTGATTCGGCATATGACAATATCTATTGACATATGTGCATAACAAAGCCCACGAAGTGAATAAATTGATTTTTTTATTTTGCACGCTTTGAACTGTGTTCCTATTTAAAAAATAATAATATGTATTTAACACTGGAACCTTCCAAGGTTCAAATCCTAAATTCGCCATAGTAAAATATTCAAGTGATTAAAAAGTAGAAATACGTGTTTAGTGGCTATTGCTTTCACTTTCAACTGAACTTCAAAACATTCAACTATCTCGGGCTGGCAAGAGTCTCCCAGCTGCTACTAAACCATACCTATATATTTTTTTTTATGCTTTCAAGTACTAATTCAGTGCTGGATCTTAATCAGATTGTTGACCAAGCTAAATATATAAATTGCTTATGGTTTAATTTTCTAATTAATAAAGTTGATTAACCCTAATTAGTATTGATTTAATTACCACCTTTTATGTCCTAAGCTACTGACATTTTCTGAAGTTGCGTCAGTCAGATTCAACTGTACAATTAACTCCTATTCAACTGATCAAATTGCCAATTTAGAAATATTTAGGTAATATTAATTTGCTTTTGATGATTTGTAGTTTTTTTCTAACACATTTTAATTCCATGAAGTAAATGCTTTAGTGATGATTATTTGCTAAATCAGTCGGTAATCAAATCAATCTACCACTAAAGAATCACTGTTTCTTCAAATTGGAAAAAGGAGTAGGCATGCGTCACGATACAATATCCATGAAGATATTGATTTATATGTCTCGCATGTATAGCGTTTCTTAAAAAAAAAAACCTATTGTACAAGTCATGAAATAATTTCGATAAAAACATTGATTCATATGTCTCACATGTATACCGTTTCTTGGGAAAATTTATTGTACACATCATCATTCCAACAGGATCTTCTCCATATCATTTTGGTGAGGAACTTGGAGATTCGTAAATCGTGTCTGTTCATCGTACATCGTACGATCAATTTTTGTCAGATACTATTTGTATTTAATTTTAAATAAAATATTTAAAATAATTTCGGACCGCACGATCGACGATAAACGGATATGATTCATGGATTCTTGGGATCCTCACAAAGAGGATCCAGTGAGGATCCAGATTCAAAAACATTGATTCGTGTGTGTCACATGTATACCGTTGAACTTTCAAGAATTCTAAAAGTTGTGAAAAACACTTTTACGCATAACTTTCGTGCATACAAGAAATTTCGGGATTCTGAGTAAATTCATGAAAGTATATATGTCACGACTCTCGTTCTTTTGGTCACTTGATTATTTAATTTGAAATTTGACATTAAGAGTTGAGATTAAAATATTTTAAAAATATATATCTACTTACTCTCCACCATAATATCTAGGCGAAAAGAAGTGACAATGCAATTCTTTATCACCTGGTGACGAATAGAATATTTACGTATACTATGTCAATCAAACTTTATGTTTTTGTTCAATTCGCACACCCTTAATTAGTAATTTAAGAACTTGGGTTAACTTAAATTAAAGGTGTGAAAAGACGAAGGAGAAAAGAAAAGTGGCAAAGGTGGATATATAAGCTGTGGGGTCTATTTCAAGTTAACAAAGAAAAGCAATCAATGGATTGCTTTGATTTATTGTCTAATCACCCATTTAGTGACGGCGGACTAATCTTGTCTACTTTGCTTTTATAATATTAACTGCTAATCTTTAATTTAGAGGGGGAAAAGGCTTCTTTTACATGCTTTCCCAGCTGAAACACCTCAAATCCACCTCCTAATTACATGCGATCATCATCACTAAAATCAACTTATTTTGTTGACCTCAACTTTTTAACCACCCCTACTTTGGCTTCATCCTCGTTAGGGTTGTGATCGTTACGTTGTCGTCAGGGGCGCAAGTAGAAATTTTTATTAGGTGTTATTTTGCGGGAGGTTTTTTTTTTTTCCATCTATTATGCACGAGTGACTTATTGATATTGTCTTAGAAGTTATGAGGTAGAATGGACTAGTTTCTTCAAATTGGCGTGAACATCTGGAAATGACATCCATTTGGTTCTAGGTTTTATAAACTGGAAATGACATCCATGTGTGATTAAAAATCACTCATGCGTGATTGACTTACCGTAACAATACTCGCCAAATCAGCATTGCGATAGTGGAAAACCGAAACCCAACTACATATCTCCTATGCATGCCAAAAATAGTAAACACTTGATGTTATTTTCCAACAAAAATACATTTCAAAATAATGAACCCCTTGACTGGCACCATGAGATTCTCCAATGGAATTGGTTGCGGTGGTTTGTTCAATTGCATATTTTATGAAACGTAACACAACAAAACATCTCAGTGTGGTAGAGACCACCACCACCACCACCACTACCGCCACCGGTCCACCACCACCGTGACGTTGCTTTCTCTGAGCCAGTCGTCTAGATTTTTGTTTGTTTGCCCGTTGCTCTTTGTTCCCCGTCAAACTTTCCTGCACCGTTGCTTTTTCTCAGTTGTTGCATCTTGGTTGGTTTAAAATTGTCCAGGTGGGGCCCCAATGGTACCACTTTTGTTCATCAGTCCTTGACACGTGGGGCCCATTGGTTTACTGTGGGCCATGACCGCCCAAAAAGAACGGACCCCAATCTGCGAGTCTCCTCCCCACTTTTCCCATTGAATTAAAGCCCACTCCAAATTTTCACCTTTCCATTTTCTTTGTTACTTTTTCACCTTATCTCTAACCTTTTATCCAAAATCACCCCCCCTTGGGCCTTGACTCACTTTTTATCTCTTGACCCAGGTGAAATTACTTCACTAGGACCTCGGTCACTAATTTTATTTACATTTTTACTAATTTTTAAAATATGGCCTAAGTTGAAATAGAGTTAAATTTCATATGGGGGCCTTGAGGTAGAAATTTTGTTGAATGAGTGCAACACACTTCTAAACCTATGAATTCCTAAAACCATCTTAAATCAAAAGGAATTATTAAAGAAATTATATTTTGATAAATATAATTCATGAGAACAAACCAAACACGTTACAAAGAGAGGCACACTGCCATATCTAACTAAAATAACCGCAATGTGCTACTATATATAAACTATTTGATGACTTAGCGTTAATTACTATTTCTCAACTGCAAAGTTTTTATTTTGCACGTTGTCTAATATCCCAGTGTATAGAGTGTCGGGATTCTACTCATACATCCCGAGTTTAGAACTCTCGTGTTAGGCTTATTTTTAGCTAAGCCCCCTGGAAGTCGATTTAATCTCACCTTACTCCCTATAACTCAAAAGTCGCCGCTTACTCCTGAAACTCAAAGTTCGCTCGCTCCACTTTGCCCCTTGGAACTCGATTTTAATCTCATTTTGCCCCCTGAAACTTTAAATTCATCCCTATAAAACTCAAAATTCGCTCCACATTGCTTTAGATCTGTTAATTAGTTATGAAGGTTAGATTTGGGTGCTCCAGGCTAATCAATTTTTTTTTATCCCTTCAATTCCTTTTAAATTCAATATTCTCTAATTGTTGAATGTCGCATAATGAAGATTTATAATCAAATTTATTGCACATGCTGTCACATCTCGGCCTAAGCCCCTACCACATCCAAGGCTCGACTCCACCGTAGCACGATATTGTCCGCTTTGGGCCCCGACCACGCCCTCACGGTTTTGTTTCTGGGAACTCACACGAGAACTTCCCAGTGGGTCACCCATGCTGAGAATGCTCTAGCGCGAACTCACTTAACTTCGGAGTTCTAATGGAATCTGAAGCCAATGAGCTCCCAAAAGGCCTCGTGCTAGGTAGAGATGGGAATATACATATAAGGCTTAGAGGATCCACCCCCCTGGGCGATGTGAGATGTTACACATATGACATAGTCTTATTTGGTGTTGGGTCCCAAATATGTTTCAAAAGACGATCTATAAGTTTTAGGAAAAGAGATAGTCCACAAGTCAAAGTGGAACGAATTTTGAGTTTCAGGAAGTAAAATGGTGACTTTTGAGTTATAGGGATAAAGTGAGATCAAAATAAAGTTTCAGGGGGCATAACTAAAAATAAGCCTTAGTGTAATAGTTTCGAACAATCCGTTTTGATAATAATAATAATTTAACAAAAATTTGACTAGAACTACTTGAACTTCCCCTAATTTAAATTTGATTAGTACATTGCCCTAAAAAACAATTTAAAGAAAAGTTTATCTAGCCCAAAAAAAAATTGATAAATTTGTATTAAGTTGCCATATATCCATAGCCATCAAAGAAACAGACATGTTATTCACATTCCAAAAATTTAATTGTACATTTTAAACTTTCTATATTCAGAAAATAAAATTGTCATTCTTTAAATATTGTGGCCTTTTTTATTGGTGGGGTGCGGCAAAGAAAGAAAGAGAGAGATGGAGAATGGCTTGAGGAATTTTGTGTTATTCCTCATGCATTGTACCTTTGTTTATATTAATAAGGGAGAGAAACTTACTCCCCAAGGAATACAATCACAATCAGGAAACTATCTAAAAGATATTGTATAATCTCAAACATAATCAGTCTACTGAGATTTACAAAATCACATTCCTAACTAATTTAATATTGCAACACTCCCCTTTGAGTGTGTAAATACTAAAGTAAATGGTGCATCTATTCGTCGTATGATGATGTATAAATAGTTGATGAAATCGTCTTGTCTAGTTGGCACAATGAATGAATGTGAGTCTCAAAATGTACGGAAGAATGCATATGTAGTAAAACTCACAAACAACGCAATGGTAAAACCCATACTCTAAGAAGAAAAGTGAAAAGTTGCATTAAGTCAAAACTAAACGCCTTCAAGACGCAAGTAGAACGCACACAAGGTATGACCAGGCCATGATGGGTGTCTCGTTAAACCTCGTTAGGTATGCAGTGTGAAAAATACATTTACTCGTAGGGAAAAATAATACATTAAGGTCAAGTGAGTATATTTCTGAATACTCCCCCTGAGTTTAACAAACATTCCAAATGAGAACTACAAGCTTTGCAAATGAGATAGTTATGCATACCAATTCCTCGGACAAACTTCTAGAAGGTTAACTTTAGCAATGACTTCGTGAAGAGGTCGACAAGGTTGTCATGGGATCGGATTTGTTTGACTTCAATTTTTTTATGCTTTGTTAATATGTTAAGATTGCAATATGCTTGGTGTTGACTTTGTTGATGTATCATGTTTTGTTCTAGTCGATACATCCGACAATTTCTTCATGAATCATCGTTGGGACTCAACGATGGATAAAAAACCACAGGTACTTCGAATATGCTCAACAAAAGCTCTCAACCATGTCTCTTATGTATGGTGTAGTGAGGTGTGGTGAGTCTTGGAACAATTCGAAGATTCCTCAACTAAGGTCTAATCATGGACCTCCAAAAATTGCGGTATTTCCTAACGGTAAAGACATAACCATTTGGGAACGTGCCTTGTGCATGTTTGATAAGTCACTAGCGTCATCGTAACAAACAAAGGAAGCATCATTCCGAGGATCAGGGGGTTGAATCCTCTTGGGATGCATAGAGATAAGCCCAAATCCATAGTACATTTGGGCTAGCAGAAAATTTTCTTTTAATGTCAATTCAATGGTTGCGTGTAGGTGCATTATTGTATATTTACAAATATATTAATAGTTAAAGAGATGTCATGTCTAATGCAACGAGGTAAGTACAACAAAGCGCAAAGTTAAACTTAGATATCGAACTTCAGGTTCCACAACCTCTTCAAGGCTTTCCATTTGAATCTAACGTATAAAAGATCATTGGTGTACTAAGAACAACACCTTCTTAATGTACTTCGACTGGTGAACCAGAATACCACCAGAACAATGCTTGAACCTTAGGTCAAGCCACAAAGTGTGCATTGCACTACACTATTTCATTCATCTCATTATGCTTCCTTTCCCATTTGTAACACAACAAGGTTACCTTAGGCAGTGTAGGGACAACAGGTCCAAACACACTTTGATAAGGAATATAATTCGACTTGGATTGTAATTTCAATCGGCCAATCAGTTATACTTGTCACTAATCAACAAAACATGTTTAATATCATCGCTTTTCATTTATGTCGGTAGCTACCATATAATTGAACATCATCGATTATAATCTTATTCCAATTCCAAATCTCACCCAAACTAGTATACTGAACCAACAACTTCACGTTTCAGTAGTAATCCGGACTAATTTCATGAGATGGAAATGATTGAAACAGTGATCGAGTATGGATTTGTTTTATGCCATATTCTTCCTCTTATAAGGAAGTGAATCATACGAACCGAGTGGTATGTCGTACTTCAGGCTACAGACATATTGATTGGCTATCTGCCGATGTACAGGGTCGTCCAACATAAGCGATCAACCGTCCTTCAAGATGACACACCTTGCGGGGTTGTTAACTCAATGTTTGTTAGGTAAGTGTATCCTAGTGGGAGATCAACAGCTTGACAACTCGATTTAGCATAATTATAATAGCAGTAATACATTATAATTGCAAATAATAATTTTAGTAAAATTCCCCTTTTTTATTCTATCAAAATGGAAGCATTTGGTACGCCATTTATTTCATCTTCATTAAAAAGGATATCAAATAGGCAATAGGTAATGAATAAGATGGTGACAAGTAAATCTAATCTAATCTAATGAACTATTAAACTGTAATCTAAAACTCACCAGTCAGTGGTCACAGCACCGTTCAAATTTTAACTTTTGACCCACGTGTTAGTGGCACACTACAGACGACAGTAATTGCATTCACTTGAATGTCGTACGATGCGCCAACCGCATACACATATCGGGCAACAAGAAATGAAGTCGACAGGTTTCGCAGAACGGTTCTGTTTGTGTGCAAGTGAAGTCAGTCAAACGAGCGGTCAGGATTTGCTTACCTTTTCCCAAACTTCATTCCCAGACGATGACACAGTCGCGCCGTTTCAAAATTGAGTGGCCCGTGGGGGCTATGTTTTCAAGCGAAGAAATTTTAGTATGACGAAAATACGATACGGTGCAATATTATTATGGCCTAATCGGATAAATGGTCCCCGTGATCATAAGGTATTCGGATGATAGCCCCTGTGGTAAAAAAATTCGGATTTAAACCCATGTGGTCTAAGTCTGTTAGGATTTATGCCCTTTTGTTAAATAATGTTGATGTGGCTGCCACATATATGCCACGTGGCTGCCAAATGTCTGCCACGTGGCAAAAATAATAATTTTTAATTTTTTTTTAAAAACCTGAATTTTTACAAAAAAAAAAAAAAAAAAAAAACCCAGAAGCTCCCCCGCCCTCCGCCCGTTCCCCCCCCCCCCCCGCCGGAGACCAGCTCCCCACGCCGGAGCCCTCTCCCCGCGCGATCCTCCTCCCTCTCCTTCTTCCTTCTTCTTCTTCTTCCCGCCGGCCGCGCGACTCCTCCCTTCCCTGCGCGACTCCTCTCCTCCCTTCCCTGCGCGACTTCTTCTTCTTCTTCTTCCCGCCAGAGACCTGCTCCCCCCCTCGCCGGAGCCCTCTCCCCGCGCGACCCTCCTCCCTCTCCCTTTTCCTTCTTCTTCTTCTTCTTGCAGATCTGGTTTTTTTTTTTTTTTTTTTTTTTTTTTTTTTGTAAAAATTCAGGTTTTTTAAAAAAAAAATTAAAAATTATTATTTTAGCCACGTGGCAGCCACGTCAGCATTATTTAACAGAAGGGCATAAATCCTAACAGATTTAGACCACAGGGGTTTAAATCCGAATTTTTTTACCACAGGGGCTATCATCCGAATACCTTATGACCACGGGGACCATTTATCCGATTAGGCCAATTATTATAATACAATTGATTGAAATTTTTTTTAACTAATTATTTTATGTCATTTAGCGTAACGGCACACATTAAAACATTTCTCAAACACATAGGGAGTAATAAAATAAATTTAACACGTGGACGTTCTAAGACGCCGTTATCATATTTGAGTAACTGGGTCCCACGCCCATATGGCCGCCACGTCAGGTAGGGGAAAATGAGAAGGAGCGCAGGAAAGAGAGGGTCTAGGTTTCTAACTTTTTAGTAGGGTTTTCCCTCGTGAGTTTTTATTTTTTTTACTTCTTTATCTTTGGTAAGTCCCACACTGTTTCCATTTGGAAGGGATGTTAATCACAACTTTAAGAAAAATTTACGCCAAAAAAATAGAGAAAATGTCATCTCCGGATCTCTTTCATCAAGGTTACCGGATCAAGTGATTTGAATTTTTGAAATTTTATTCAATGATAAAAAATTATTATAGCTTTTAGAGAATCAAAACACGTGAGCCGAAATTTCAAATCCGAATCACTTCATCCGGTGACCTTGGTGGAAGAGATCCGGATGAGAAATTGATCATTTATTTCCCGGGGTTGGTCATGGAAAAGTAGGTAGAAAATATAAGGATTAACTGGGTATATCATGAACATATTAATATTAGTTGCTTCAAGAACTAAATTCAAACATAGATTATATAATATGGAACCCAATGATCAAATATGTGTTGACTTGAAAAAATAGACTCAAATTAAAATTACATCGGGAGGGCAATATCTTCACAAAGAAGAGGGTTAAGAATTCAGATACGGTTTCAAGAAGCTTGTTTCTGCTCATGTTATTTCCTCATTCACTGATTCTCGACTCGTAAAGTTTCCAAACTAATTCAGCAACCTCTATGACTTTCTCCTTGATGGTCACGGCTTGAGTTGTAGGGTGGAGTTGGCGGCTTTGCGTTAGGTTTAGAGGTGATGGCTTGATGGGAGCAGTGGTAATCATTAGTTGGTGGAGGCTAATGCTTCCATCACCTTCTATTGATTTTAGAGATAAAGTAAGCTTAATTAATCAAATAGATTTTTAACTGGGGCTTAACGGATGCGACATTTTCAATAGATTTGAGACTTATTTGGAATGTTTATAAAGGTTGAGACCAATTTGGAATGACACTAAAATGTTAAGTGGTTTTGGTACTTAATTTTGAATATAATTTTAGTTATTTTCCCTTATTTGATTGGCACAATAAGAAAAACTTAACTTATCTTTCTCAAGATATCCCTAATTACTGTTATTATTTACTAGCATTTTTACATGTATTTTCACATGCTCAAGATTTTTTTTATCACATGCGCTACGTGTTCCTAAATATTTTTTTATGCATAGATTAGTGTCATTTAGAATTGAGAGTAAAAAGAGTGATATGATAGAGGATATTGGAATAAATTTGAATAGAACATCAAATCATGCAGCATGAAGCCATTGTTACTTTCTTTTATTAAATTTAATTCATACGACGTTCATTATTTTGACTTATGACATCAATAATATAGTACTAGTGACTCTCAACGAACAACTGAGGGCAATTTGGAAAAATATGACCAAAGTATCAAGACGTAAGCCAACATTTAATTAAAAGAAAAACTAATGAAAATGATTTGAAAATTTTGAGTTTTAAAGATAGAGACAAAATAAAGGGTAAAGTGAATAGTACTAGATTTGACTTTTTAACGTAAAAATATGGTTTTTCGTTAAAGTAAACAGTATCGCGAGCTTTTCGTTAAAACAACCTTAATTAAACGAAGATCCAATCTAATAATCTCTAGGAGTTTGCTCCAATATATGCTTTAAGTTTAAAAAATTTAATTAATTTTAATTAATTTAATGTAATTATCTTATCATAAAAATATGATTTTTCGTTAAAGTGAACAGTACCGCGAGCTTTTCGTTAAAACAACCTTAATTAAACGAAGATCCAATCTAATAATCTCTAGGAGTTTGCTCCAATATATGCTTTAAGTTTAAAAATTTAAATTAATTTAATGTAATTATCTTATTATTTATTAAACATTAAAATATAAAAATCACAGCTTCGAAGCTTGAGATGCAATTTTTCTTTAGCACCTATAAGTAATGTGCGTTGAATATATTTGAAAATTAAATTTGATCCAATGACATAATACACATAGGCACTCAAGAAAAATTACTTCATGTATGGTGTATCTTCCTACCGTTTTAATTGTCTATGGTGTATTTTCACGACACTTATTAGTACGATCTAGTGTTATTCCTCCTTACTTATAAATGAGAGGTTTTACATTTGATTCTCATTAAAAACGAAGTTAACCCATATTATTTTGACAAACTTGTTATAAAGTTTTGCCTACTTCTAAACTCCGTTAGTGTAAATACTATTTATTGTTAAAAGTAAAATATTTGTGGAAAGTACAGACGTATAACTTGAAACGCTAAATTCCCTTTGGGGAAGAAGAGAAGTACTCTCTTTTGAGATTTTAGCTTCACCTCCTACCCTTCATTATATTATTATTATCAAATAATAACAAAAATAAAAACCAAGCCATTCTACACACTCCACACTTTGTATTGCACTGTCCTCTCTCCTTCCTCTCTCTCTTCTCAGCAAAATTCAAGTTGTGATCCCGTTGTTTCTGGACCTCCAGTTGTGTATGTACTCCTCTCTCTCTCTCTCCCCTTCTCACTCCGTCTCTCACTCTATAAAGTCTCAATCTTTCACTCTCGAACTCACTTTCCTGCTACTATTTTCTGATCCTGGGTTTCTGTTGTTGTAATGTGAGTGCAGTGATTTCCGGTTCGATTCGGCCGGAGAATGGCATATATGTGCGCGGACAGTGGAAATCTAATGGCGATTGCCCAGCAAGTCATCCAGCAGAAGCAGCAGCAGGAGCAGCAGCAGCAACAGCACCACCAGAAGCCGCCGCTCGGTGCTTTCTCCCTCACTCCATGGCCCAACAACACCCACCACACTCTCGCTCAAAGCCCCAATCTGGGCTTCGGGCTAACTGGGTCGGGGTTTTCCGACCCGTTTCAGATGCCGGGAGGTTCCGACGCCGGTGGGGAGCCTGGGTTTCCGTTTCCTAACTTGGATCACCACGCCGCTGGGTTTAGGTTCTCTGATTTGGGCGGCGGTGGAGCGGCCGAGTTCGACTCGGACGAGTGGATGGATAGCATAATAGGCGGTGGGGATTCAACGGATAGTTCCAACCTGCCTTATGCTTGCGACACGTGGCATGGGAACAATGCTGATTTCGGTCTCTATGGCGCCGATCCGTTTCAACCCCACTGCCCGAGTCGACTCAGCAACACTTGCTCTCCGCCGTCCGATCTCAACCGAGTCATATTCTCCGAAACCCAGAACCAATTGCCAACGTGGAATCCACCGCCGCCACAACAACTACACCAGGTTTCGATTAAAGAATCCAAATCAGCAGACCATCCTTCACTCAAAAACGACGCTGTCGGGGTGTCGTTAGGGTCGCCCGAGATTGAGTCAGCACCGCCGCTGCTTAAAGCCCTACTCGACTGCGCCAGGCTCACCGAGTCGGACACCGACCGCGCCGTCAAATCACTGATTCGACTCAGGGAATCGGTCTCAGACCACGGAGATCCAACCGAAAGAGTCGCGTTTTACTTCGCCGAAGCGCTGCACAACAGAGTGTCAGTTCTGCAATCAGAGAAGAGCTTTACGACGGCGTACGACACTCCCTGCGAGGATTTCACGCTGTCATACAAGGCCTTAAACGATGCCTGTCCGTATTCCAAGTTTGCCCATTTGACGGCGAACCAAGCGATACTCGAAGCGACGGAGAGAGCTACCAAGATCCACATAGTCGACTTCGGAATTGTCCAAGGGGTCCAATGGGCGGCGCTGCTGCAGGCCCTCGCGACCCGGTCCACCGGAAAACCCGTCAGTATTCGGATCTCCGGCATACCCGCTCCTTCACTTGGGGATTCTCCAGCGGCCTCGCTATTCGCCACTGGAAATCGACTCCGAGAGTTCGCGAAGCTTCTCGAGCTGAACTTTGAGTTCGAACCGATTCTGACTTCGGTAAACGAGCTTGACGAGTCGTGCTTCCGGTTCGAACCGGACGAGGCCTTGGCTGTGAACTTCATGCTCCAATTGTACAACCTGCTTGACGAGAAACCAACAGCGGTTCATTCTGCTCTGAAGCTGGCCAAGTCTCTGAACCCGCAGATTGTGACTTTGGGCGAATACGAAGCGAATTTGAACCGGGTCGAATTCGCCAGCCGGTTCAAGAACGCATTGAAGTACTACACTGCGCTGTTCGAATCGTTGGAGCCGAACCTGACCCGAGACTCGCCGGAGCGGCTGAAAGTGGAGAGGCTTTTACTGGGTCGACGAATTGGCGGTTTGGTCGGGCCCGAACAATCGGGAACCAAACGAGAACGGTTCGAAGACAAAGAGCAGTGGAAGTATCTGATGGAAAGCTCCGGTTTTGAGCCGGTAGCCCTCAGCCATTACTCCGTCAGCCAAGCTAAAATCCTGCTCTGGAACTACAATTACAGTTCTTTGTATTCTCTAAAGGAATCTCCACCTGGGTTTCTCTCTCTATCCTGGAGTGAAGTTCCCCTGTTCACAGTTTCTTCATGGCGTTAGTGGGTTTTGCTTCGATTTCGGAATCGGGTTATCGGGTTTTCGCCAGGTCTTTTATAACTGGGCGGGAGCCTGTTAGTTTCGGTACGCCATTGACAGCCATTGACGGCAATCAGATATGAAACTCAAGACTCTGCCTTAGTGACAAACTTAGGATTAGTAATTACCATCCATCGGTGTTAATTTTGAGCTTTTTGGGTCACAAATTGCTTGTTAATTTTGTAGTTTGGTACTAGTTTTTTTCAACTTCCTCCGTTTTTTGGCTTTCTTGGTTACAGGTCTGAGACTGAAATATGACTAATTGTAAAAAAAAAAAAAAAAAAAAAAGGCATTGAAAAATGGAGGGGTAAAAAGGTTCTGCCCCCTTTGTTGTCTGTAATTCTGTTTGTAAATTTGAATCTTGATATTGAGTTTAGTTTTCATTTAATTTCAGCTTAATTCTTGGGTAGTGCTTTTCACTCCTGTTTTCTCGTTCTGTACTTTTTAATAAGATTGTTTCTGTTCTTTCTTTCGTTTGATTTATTCAATTCAAGACTAGGAGATGATAACAACACCGATACACTACTGTAGTGATCACTTGCTGGATTTTACATGATACATTGGGGCCTATTATACACCGAAATACATGACCATTAGATCTTAATTGTTTGATTATTAGTTGCATATTTCATGCTTCATTCATCCAGTACATGACATATGGATAATATTTGCATTCTTCCTAAGGGGCGAGCTCACTGTCCCACTTAAACGAATCTGCACCGTAAAACTTTCATAAGTGGATCCGTTCAATCTTCTAATCTTCATTTGAAGATCATTCTTAAACAAATTCATTTAATCGAATATCGTTGAGTCATCTATATGTGTGAAATAAATCAACGATTCATCATGAATGTGTTTTTTGGC
This sequence comes from Malus fusca, assembly GCA_035220775.1. Taxonomy (NCBI): domain Eukaryota; kingdom Viridiplantae; phylum Streptophyta; class Magnoliopsida; order Rosales; family Rosaceae; genus Malus; species Malus fusca. Next base: position 19,545,393 of record CM069073.1, on the reverse strand, counting down.
ACCTACAATGTTGATTTATTTGATACATTTGAATGACTAAACGATATCCGATTCAAATAGTTCTATATATATATATGACATTCAAATGAAGATTATGAGATTGAATGGTTCCAATTATGAAATGCCTATGTAATCATAAGTTATTTGCAACTAGGGAAATGAGCTTATCCCTTCATAGGGAATGCAAGTATTATTCATGCCATATTATCAAAACCCTGAGACACACCGAAATGCTATGTGTCTTAACTTTCTCACATAGAATTGCTAATTAATTTGAGATACAACCGCAGTGACCTATTCGGTGTAGGTACGTCTCCCTCTCACAGTAGTGAGTAGGCTCAATATTTTGCCTCCTTCAAATTCTTTTAACTGGTGTCCACATTAGGGTTTTTCAATGCAGATGCCGAAGGCATCAGATTTTTCATTTTTCTGACTTGCAGAAGGAGTAAATGATCAAATCTGACAGTTTTAATTGCTTCAATATTTACCAGGTTGTGAATGTAAAGTCGCCTTCCGAGGAGGACGACCTGTAAGCAAAATCAATCTGCCATAAAAATCTTTTTTTTCTGCAGATGAAACCTTTCCATATTCAAAGGCTGTTGCTTTATTAGGGTTTCATAATCAATTTCCTTAAACCAGCCCCAAAGACAATGACTTGAACTTCAAACTTCAAATCCATGGGACCAAGTTTTCTTCTCGATTGTGATATTAATGGCGGTCCCTTTCACTCTCCGATCAATCCCTCTCTCTCTCTCTCTCTCTCTCTCTCTCTCTCTCTCTCTCTCTCTCTCAGAGAGATGAGATGAGAGAGAGAAGGATTAAACAAGCTGGGGAGGAGAAGCATTACCTTTCCTGTTCAGTGTACAAAATCAATGTGGCCAAAAGCATGACAAGGAATGCAGTGGACTGCATGATATATAATGCTGCTGCTTATGGTCCGAGCGATTGTGACAACTCAGGACTCAATTGTAAAAGGAAATATTTGAGTTTATAGAAATTTCATTTTGCCTTAAGTTAGGGTCTAATTTTTGCTAAAAACACAAATGTGGGGTTTGGTATAAGTCTCTGTCAATCTCTGCGCTCATTTTACTCTTGTAGAACACAAACCCCTTCTTGAATTGCAAAAATGGACCCTTATAGTCCCTCCACCCTGCCACTACTATTTGACATGTCATGCTCACAAGTGGGGAGAAATGATCGAATGGTTGTTTCAAACTTAAAATTCATATCTTTCAGCAAATGTGAGCTCGGCGAGTTGATCAAAGCAGTGTGTCAATTCCATAGTACAAAAATACAATTATTTCTCTTTATAAATTCGAATAGTTTGAAATATCGCGTTATAAGTAAAACAAATAAAAAAGTTTATATCTTTTCCAACTAATCAATTTAGTCCAGCAAATTGCATATTTAGTGGCTCAAACTAGTCCAATTTTTGCTGTTAGTTACTTGAAAGAGGTATGTGTTCATCACTAATTGTCCCCAAGACCGCCTGATTTGGTAACTTGACAGCTAGGGCACTGGTTAACCTAGTTATAAGTAGTTGAATGTGAAATTTATGGACCATTTTTCTGGTTAAAGTTATGAAGTAATAAATTTCAAGGACTACAAAACACATTATATGGAATATCTTTTCAATTCTTGTAGAACACCACTAACCAAGCCCTTACAAGCCGAGGCCATGGTGGTTCGAGAAGGGTTGGCGTTCGCGGCTAGGAGGGGATTTCAAAACCTGATTATCGAAAGAGATTCGCGGCCATGGTGGTTCGATCTGTACAGCGGTGCGGGTACCTCTGCGATCCTATTTCCGTTGGACACATTGTATAGGATGTGAAAGCTTTGCTGCCCATGATCAGTGGAGTTAGTATTACCCATGTTCGCCGCAACGCCAACGGTGTCGCTTTAGCCCGTTTTGCAGTTCAGGTTAGACGCACGTTCTTATTTGTGACCTAAACTTCGAAGAGTGTAACTCTTGTTTGTTTGTTTTTTTTTTTTTTTTTTTTTTGAACAAATCGATATTATCTACACTAAGGGGATGGGGTGTCAACCTAAGACCTCTCACTAATCAGTGATGAGTGTAACTCTTGTTAAGAGTCTTTGTATTCTCCATTCCTTATCAAGGAAATCGGATCGTTTCAGTCAAAAAAAAAAAAAAGGAAAACTAATGAAAAAAGTTTGAAAACTTTGAGTTTTAACAATAAAGACAAAATAAAGGGTAAAATAAAAGGAAAACTAATGAAAATGGCTTGAAAACTTTGAGTTTTAATGATAAGGACAAAATAAATGGTAAAGTGAATAGTACCAGGATTGACTTTTTAGTGTAAAAATGTGGTTTTTCGTTAAAGTGAACAGTACCGGGAGCTTTTCGTTAAAGTTCCCTAAAATAAATAGTAACATAATTGACTTTTTAGTGTAAAAATATGATTTTTTTGTTGTTAAAATAAATAATACCGGAAGTTTTTTATTAAAGTTCTAAAAAAAAAAAAAGGGTGAAAATGGGGAACACTTCTAGAAACGCCCTTTTCCATTCAAGTATTGGGTTAATTTGACGAGATGAGTCAGTACTCAATATTTTGTGATATGACACGTGAATTTTCCTAAATGGCTAAAGTGAAAGAGGCCAACATTGAGAAATTTGGGGGCACAATTTCGCTGTGAAAATGTCATGTGTATAGTAATGTATATCATTCTGAGACATATTTAATCATTATGTACATATTGGAAGAATGCGTGTACCTAATTACGCATTGACTAAGCTCAAGTGATATTGTATTGCCAGCTAGTAAAAGTTCGGTTCACACCATACCGGTGTAATTTTAGTATCTAATTATCCTAATTTTAGGGACGCTAACGGTTTTGCTATGAACGTGGGAAATTAATATACCATATGCGAGCACAATAAAATGATGTCTGATTACACACACCATAACATACATATCTTCAATATAAATATACCATATGCGAGCACAATAAAATGAATTGCGAATAATCCGCATCCTACTAAAGATGATCGAATCCGCCATTAGAGTAGAAAATCTTACATTTTACATCTTTCACTTTGAAGACGATCTGTAAAGCTCTAGTTAATTAGTTTAATTTGGGTGTTTTTTTTTTTTTCTTGTTTTAGTTGGGCTTAAAAGGTGGGAAATTTTAGACAAGGGTAATGGAATAGTGCAAAGATTGAAGGGACTAGTCTTTACAGCCAACAGCTGTTGATATATAGACAGCGTTTGGTTTGCAGTTGCACGACTCTCATCCTATCAAATCATATTTATTCACATTTTGCTACAGTACGAATCAAATGGTATAGTTGATCACTGTTATAGTCGCGCCATCAAATTGGTATTCTGAGCAGAGTACTGAATGGCCAATAATATGTTTGATTTAGTGTCACTATTGATGGCATATATATCTGCTCGTTATATTGTTATTACGTAATTTCACCGGTTGTGAGAGAATTCTGCATTTGTTAGGCTTTCGCCTACCCAATGGTGAAACCTTTACCATCACCAATTAGTGGTAGAGTCATAATTTCATGTGACGAGGGATTTTTCACAAATACAAATAAATATGATAAATAACAGTTACAAAACTACTAATCAAAACACCATAATAACACATGCGTCTATGATATTTTATATTTTCAATAATCATAATTGTCTCTCACAAATTTTAATATTTTGAAATCGTTGCATGATAACCTCGTTATTTATACTATTAAATTTAATAAGAAGAATCAATCAAAAGGTCCAAACTCTAACACTTAAGGAAGATGTAAGATAGACGAGAAACAATAGGAAAAATTATAGAAAGTAAGATAGATTTTACAAATAGTATTGTTTTTGTTGAATAAATTTGAATTTTATATGAAAATAGATATGAAATTTCAAGAAATGAGAAAAATAATAGCTTTTTAGTCTTGGACTCTTGCTCCTGGGTTGCACTGTGAAAGAAAGACGAGAAGTTTTTTGTTTTAATTAAAAGTGAACGGGTTTAATGTTAAGAGATTTTATTTTTATCAAAATGTTAAGGGTTATTGTTTTTATGTTCAATAAATAACTATTAAATTAGTGTCGGGATGGAATCAAATATGGGAGTTGGAAACTTAAATAGGAGATAGTTTATAATGTGTTTTGTATTATTGACTAATAGGAGAAGGGTTGTAAGGAAGAAAAATGAAAGATGTTTATAAGGGAAGGCTTGCAAAAAAATGTGAGGATAGGCCTATTCTCTTCTTCCCTCCGCTCCTGACCACCGCCAAAAACAGCCTTGATTTTGTGAGGAGACTAATGCTTTTTATTTTTGATAAAAAACGATAGATTTCCATTTCAAAAATAGAAAGGCTAGTTCAATACAAGCTAATAGCAATTCCACCGTTGCTTATTGCCTTGAGAATAGGCAACTCAATCCACTCTCTCTCTCTCTCTAACCAAAACACTTCAGCCCAATCAGACAATTGGACCCAAGGCGAGCCCGATGGAGAAGTCAGGCAATAATCGCCTAACCCAACGCCATGCTATGTGACATAAGGCTGACATCATCATGACTTCAGCCACAATTTAAATTATTAAAAAAACTAATTAAAATATAAAAAATATAATTTTTTTCTTTCTATAAATACCTAGCAATGTTATTCCACTTTACTCTACATTTCAATATTTTCAAATACTTTTAACCAATCTTTTATTATTATTTGAAATTAAAAACAAAGTTATCTTTTATTATTTTATAAAATAAAAAATACTAATATTTTAATACAAATTGGCTGGACTTTTCAGTTTAGAGATGAAGATACACTTGGGCAGTTACTGTTCATTTAAGAAGATTAAATTGCCTATTGCCCAGGAGAACCTTCCTACACTGGAAGTGCTCTAAAGGTACTAGTCCAATACAAGCTAAAGGTACAACTTGAAGGAGACTGATTTCCTCAAACTACGTACGAACATGATTAGAGTGAACAACCAAATAGACGAGACGAGATGGTAGATTGTAATGTAACTATTGTTATTTCAACTAGAAGAATAATTTACATGTAAAAAACGATTGTTTTTTTAACTCAATCACACGTGTTGCATCGTGTGAATATGAATATGAATATGAATATGATAGGGTTGAAACGGACTTGGATTGTCTGTCCTCCCATTTAGGTGCCCTTCTCGTGCCCTCCTGTTTGTGTGGTCACGGTTAAGCCACGTCAACATTTTATATTACTATTTCTTTTTGTTTGATTATTTTTATAAAAAACAATATAAAATGTTGACGTGGCTTAACCGTGATCACACAAAATAGGAGAGCACGGAGAGGACACCGAAATTGGAGGGCAACAATCCAAGTCCGGTTGAAACACAAGCAATTCAGCGTTATGATTGCGCGGAAGTTTCTCACTAGAAACGGGGCTGAAAAGGAGCTGTCTTGCTTCACTTTTTCACTATGACAATTGACTACTCAAATATTTGAGGTTTTTTGGGTGGTGATTTTAGAATGTGGTCAGATGACGTCATTCATGCTGCAACGGTCGGGTGGTCCCACCCTCTTCTTCTTCTGTGGAGATATTCCTGTACGATCCTCCCTGCTTTCCTTTCATTTGGATTCTCCGGATTCTTTAATTTTGTTCATTCAACCGAAAATCGAACGGTTAGAAATTCATTTTTGTTCACTTTCATCTTCTCTTGTACATCTCTTCCATCTTGACTGTTCACCTTTTCCTATTCATCATTTTTCTCTCCATCTCTAGAATTGAAGAATCCAGAAGGGATGGAAGTAGGGATGACCAACGGTTATGGTGGACGGGTAATTGTATTGCATAAACGGTTATACTCATATCCATAACCGTTTATAAAAGGTTAACCATACCCATAACCGTATATCTATTTAACTATAACCATTTTCCCATTTAATCATAATCACTTATCCGTTTACCCGTTTATCCTTTTTTTTTTACCCATTTACCCATTTTTCACTCGTCTACATTTTTTTTAACAACTTGAAAATTACAAAAGAAAATTTTGTCATAATTTTCATTTTTTGACAATTAAACACTGTTATAGGTACATTTTAGCAAACATTTCCCTATTTTAATCATTTAAGTCATCATACAATTCTAATAATTGAAATAATAGTTTACGAACGATATTTTTCAGCTACACCCAAGCAAGTCTTTAATTATAATCCATATGATTACAAAGTAAAGCTTCTAAAATAAAAAAAGTAGTCATTATCTTGAATACTAGATGATTCAAAGCTCCAAAATATTTCAAAACTAAACACTTTCGAACACTAATGCTTTAGCACGTTCAATCACAAAGTATCATCGACTCGTTGTCACCAAAAGAGACTTATAAAAGAAATGTATAGATTGAATTAGTATCCCATTTAGGAACACCAACACCAATTAACATGAATTCAACAGAGGTAAGTGATCACATAATGTTTACATTGTACACTCAGTTATCTAAAAAAAAAACAGCAAACAAAAGCGGAGTACCAAATCAATTGAGTTAGTATCACCATTCATCAATATGCATAAGAAGGTTTACATTCCATGATTTTTCACACACCCATATGCATAAATTAAATTAGTATCACCAATAACTCCAAAGTAAAAAACAAAAATAAAGATTAGTTTTTACCACATTCACATCAATATCATCACCAAATGAGGAATCTTCAACATGAGGAGTAGAGTTTGAATATGGTTCAATAGTAAAAATTAAAATTAGGCTAAAATAGTAAAATTTTGAATATATACATAATTTATATGAAGTTTTACAATAAGTACCTCGCATCTGACTCCACAACCAGTCTCGAGAACACATGAGTGCTTCCACTGTGCTTGAATGAATTCCACTACGGTGTGGACTGATAATCCTACCACCAGTACTAAATTTTACATATATTAAATTAAATGAGTAAATGGATACCCGTTGTAACTGCGGGTAATACTCATAACCGATAGATACTCGTTATAACTACGGTAATACACATAACTGTCCATTTAAATTTTACGGATAAACGGTTAAACCCATAACTGTTTGTTCGTCTAAACGGTTACCCATAACCATAACAGTAAACTTTAAATGGGCGGGTAACCGCGATTACACAAACTCATAAGTATTTTGTCCATTCCTAGCTAGAAGTGATCGGGAGAATTCCCACAGTGTATGAAAAAGTGACATGTCATCGATGTGCATTGGCTGACTAGATCATGACTCATACTGCCGAAAGAAAAAGACTAAAAGGTTGTCGTCGACAATATCATCTTATGTTTGAATCCACTGCAAATTTAGTTGAATTTCAGGTCTTAGATTTATTTCATGGAATGTCCACACAGCATGTCATATGATTTCCCTGTCATTCTTGTAAATTTGGTAACCCAAACATTGTGGCACTACTATTTTGCTGCTTAAAAGTTATTAGAGAAATGCTGAGACTCTTTCAAAAATGAGTATTTCCATTGATTTTTTGTCACATCATGCTTTTAGCACAATGTTTTTAATGTTGGCACGAAAATTGACGTTAAACTGTGATGTAACAAAGAGTTTATAGAGAGTCTTACTTTATATAACTTGAGTGTAAAAATTTCCACCAAGTTATTTGATCACTTGACATTTTTGTATGATCCCATTTAATTTTATAATGTTCCAATTATTATGAGAAGGTTGCTTTTGTGGTCGACCAACTTAATCTTGTGAAGGAGGAGAACTTACATGCAACTTTCAAATGTCGTAAGAGAATCTAAATTTTTTAGTGGCATCCTAAAAATGATATGACATGATATAATTAACTTGAAACACTATAATGACACCATGACTCTTATCTGTTTTACAGAAGTTCTTAGTTCTGTGTTTACACTTGGAACACTACGGTGACACAAGGCAGCGTAACAAAAACTTTCTGTTTGATTTAATGAGGCCAGTTGGCGGTAGTCCATAGTGGAGGCTATGGGCTGCGTTCTGGGCTAGTAAACATTGGGCCTTTTTATATCCCATGAATTGAACGACACTCCTTCATCTTATATATATATATATATATTTTTTTTAAACGATATTATCTACGGAGCATGGGAGTGGGCCAAGTCTCACAAGAGGTGAGCCATAATAATGTGGTTCAATACCTAAGATATCTTACTTACAAGTGAAGAGGAACATATGACTTCCATCTTATATATATTAAAAGTAAAAAAACTAATTAGTATACGAATGAAGATCCTCTTCGGATCCTATTTGTGAGGATCCCGGAAATCTTTCAATCACATCCGTTCATCGTACATCGTGCAGTCATAAATCATTATTAATTTTTTATATTTAAAGTTGAATATAAACAGTACATGAAGAAAACTGACCGCACGATGTAGAATGAACAAACGTGATTAGAGGATCCCTGGGGATTCTCACAAAGAAGATCCGAAAAGGATCCTCATTCAATTAATACTACAAGATCATAATATTAACTGTTAAACGAATGAATGATCAAACTTTGATCTACGTAGGCTATTTTTTATTATTTTGTACAAAAATACTATTCTTACTTTCTATTTATGCACAATAGTGGAGGGGACCATAGGTTGGAAATACAACCGATGCAAGGTGCTCGTGATACTTCTTGGTACCTTAAGCCAATTGTGGGATGACATTTGATGACTGGCCTCCGATTTTCATTTGCATTCCTTAAAACCATATTTTTATGGAAGTAAATTTTGCGGCTGACGACCTTCCTCTCCTTAGTCTTACCTCAACGAACCCATATTTCTAGAAATATTGTTACAGATGTTGATTATAGACGCTTTTTATTTTGGTTGTATGGAAAACAGTTGTACCAGGTTTCAAGTCTTAATTAATTTCTTTTCTTGATAAAAGAAAATATCTATTTTTACTATTTTACTAAGAAACGGAATCTATATGTATTGGTGACGGGTGAAACATACTTTTATTTTTATTTTTTATATATTTTTTTTTCAAATGGCAAACTTTATTAAATTTTAATAGGAATGTTTACATCTTCAGCAAGAACATTAAATAAAAATTCCGGACCAATAGCATCCCAATGGAAGGCACCTCCAAGTGAGGCAACGTATGAGGCGACAACATAAGCAGCGGCATTTCCATTCCGCTTGACAAACCTAAACCTCACCCCTCGAAATTGAGATACCAACTGACGAATATCATGAATAGAGCATTCCAAAGCCGCATCCACCACATATTTCCCATTAATCATACTAATTATCACCTGAGAATCAGACTCGATCTCCACTTCCTCATAACCCAACTCCAGACAAACCAATAATGCCGCACGAATCGCCGCAGCTTCCGCCATAGCCGTCGTGTTGAAAAACAGTCTGCCCTCCACGCAGCCACTCACAACAACCCAACAAAATCCCGCATTACCCAGCCATATCTACCTTTGCATGTCTTAGCGCACCATGCGCCATCGCAGTTGACCTTAATCACCCCAAAACCTAGTTGCTTCCATCATACTGGTTGTCCAACAAATACAGCCCCAGCCACGACCTCACTCCCCCCAAATTCATGATTTGCCTCAGAGGTGCAAACTCTAAATTCCAAAAGTTGCTTGCGTACCAAGTGAACCATCTCCATGGGATCATTTACCACCTCATGAAACACCATTTCATTCCTACTCTTCCATATTCTCCACATAATAAACACACACTCTTGCAGCAACTCATTCTTCCTATCATTTTCATGAAATCTCATACATAACCCCTTCCAAGTCTCATGAAAATCTCGCCCAAATAATAGCCGTGATATCTAACTGCAAAGAACAACAATACCGCAAAACATGACTAAACTCACATGTAAAAAACAGATGGTTCTCCGTCTCCTCCGCAGCTCCACACATCACACATTTACTATGCACTCGCATTCGCCGTCGAATAAGGTTGACCCTTAATAACTGATATAACAGAAATGCCACATGGCATTATTCTAGTGAGTGAGGTTGTTAATATAGCTAGAAAGGTATTGTTGTAATTAACATATATGACTATATAAGAGTGAATAGAGCCATTATTCCATTAAGTCGGTTGTAATATTTTCAGAAAGTAATCAAGACAATCTTCTCTTTCTCTTTTCTTCTCTCTTCGATTTTGTATTCCTTTTGCTCTTCATAGTTTCTTAGTGTGAACATGGTATCATCGCCGGTTTTTGGCTTGTCGCCTGTTTTGATCTTGACGACGTCTTCCGCTGATTAGGGTTATGCTTGAAGGTTAAGAGTCTGACGATTTGGGGATCATTCAGAGATCTCAAATTCTGCATTTCGGAGATCTAGATATGCTATCTGGGTGAATCAGGTGAATTCAATTCTGCTAAATTGTTCAGTATGATGTTTGGTTTCTGAAGTTGTGGTGTTTTTGTTAGAATTGTCTTGGATTTTATGCGATAGAAATTTGAGATTTTGTTAGAATCTTGATGTGTTGATCTCAGAAAGTGTCATTCTTTCTGCATATTTCTTGGAGTATCATTCTCTAGGATCTGTGAATGTGTTGAAGAGTAAAAGTTGTGATTTCAGAGCAGAAAGTGTCATTCTTTCTGTGAATCTTGGAGTGTCATTCTCCCTAGTAGAATTGTGAAGTATTTGTTGAGGGTTATATCTTTCTTGGAGTGTTATTCTCCTTAGAAGAGTTGTGAAGTGTTTGTTGAGATCTATATCTATCGTGGAGTATCATTCTCTTCAGTAGTTTTTTGTTGGGTGATTTCAGTTTAATGGCGTCTTCTTCATTCAAAGTTGAGAATTTATTGGGTATGTTGACTATTAAACTCAGAGATGACAATTTTGCCAAATGGGCATTTCAATTTCAGTCAGTTCTTAAAGGGTACAAACTCTTTGGTCACTTTGGTGGTACAACTGTGTGTCCATTGAAATATGCAGTAAGTGCTGAAACAAGTATCACAAAGGAGATTACTCCAGAGTTTCTTGAGTGGGAGGCTACTGATTTGGCTCTTATCAGTTTGTTACTTGCTACATTAACAGATGAAGCAATGAAATATGTTCTTGGGTGTAGAACTGCTTTTGAAGCATGGTCAAATCTTCTTGAGCGTTATACTTCTGTTTCAAAGTCTAAGGTGAATCATTTGAAAACTGAACTGCATACAATCCAAAAGGGCTCAGATAGTATTGATAAATATTTGTTGCGACTGAAAAATATTAGGGATCAGTTAATGGATGCAGGTGAGACAATATCTGATAATGATGTTATAATTGCTGGTTTGGCTGGTTTGCCTAAGAAATATGTTATCATTCGAACTGTGATTTTGGCAAGAGAGACTTCAATAACTTTGAGAGAATTTCGTGCACAATTACTTGGTATTGAAAATGAGATTGAGGGAGAAATGAATCTGTTGTCCCAAAATATGGCTGCTATGTTTGTTCAGGGTTCTCATTCTGATCAGTCTGCTAGTTCAGGTTCTATCATATATGGTCAAGGATATGGATCATCACATGGTGCATCTTCATCTAATCTTCAGAGTCATGATCATATACTTGCTGCTACAGGGGGTACAATTGTTCAGCAACCACATAGTTCATTTCCTAATTCTCATCAAAACTGTGTTGAGGCTTCGACATTTGGCACAAATACATCACTGTCGTTTGGTTCTTCAGGACATCATGATCAGTCTTATGGTTATGGTTTTGTGGGTCAATCTAGTTCTGGAAATCAGCAAGGATTCAAATCTCAGAATTTTAATATAGGTTACAGAACCAACAATGGTCATCACTATAAGAATAATGGCAGCAACTATAGGAGCAATAACAGCTTCAGAGGAAGAGGGTATACCAACGGGAATAATTACTATTCTGCAGGATCAAGGCAAACACAGAGTGGAGCAGGATCATGGTCAGGCAATACAGAAGCAAGGACAACTGTTGTAATTGAATGTCAAATCTGTAATAAAATGGGTCATACTGCAGCAAACTGTTTTCATAGAAACACAAACAATGCTTCAGCTGGTTTTGTTGTAGAATGCCAGATATGTGGAAAAATGGGACACTCTGCACTTGATTGTTTTCATAGGGGAAATTATGCATTTCAAGGTCAGCCACCACCATCATCCTTCTCTGCCATGATGGGATATTATTCTGCTTTTGCTTTATGTAGATGATATCATAATCACTGGTTCTAACTCCACAAAGATTCAAGCAGTGATCAGTGCTCTTGCAGAAGTATTTGATCTAAAAGATATGGGAAAATTGTCATTTTTTCTGGGATTGCACATACAATATAAAGAGGATGGCTCATTGTTCATAAGTCAATCAAAGTATGCAAAGGAACTACTGAAAAAGGCAGCAATGGAGTCTTGTAAGCCAACATCTACACCATCAAAACCACATGTACAGTTGCTTGCACAAGAAGGTAATGTTCTCTCGGATCCAAGTCATTATCGAAGTTTAGTAGGGGCACTTCAATATCTGACCTTCACTAGGCCAGATATTGCTCATGCTGTGAACATGGTTTGTCAATTTATGACTTCCCTAACTGATCTCCATTTGCAACTTGTTAAAAGGATTTTAAGATTCTTGAAGGGTATACTTGATTATGGTTTGCATTACAAAAAGAGCTCGGATTTCAATTTAACCGCCTATTCAGATTCCGATTGGGCAGCAGATATAAACACTCGCAGGTCCATAACTGGATTTGTGATTTACTTGGGAGATAATCCAATTTCATGGCAGTCTAAGAAGCAATCTACAGTGTCCAGAAGTTCCACAGAGGCTGAATATAAGGCTCTAGCCCATTATGCAACAAACTTATTTTGGATTCGATCTCTGCTCAAAGACATGCATCAAGTGCTTTTGGTTCCTCCGTTACTCCACTATGACAACTTAAGCGCATTGGCTTTAAGCTCAAACCCTGTTTTCCATTCCAAGATCAAACATCTTGACACTGACTATCATTTTATTCGAGAAAAGGTGCAACGTAGAGATCTTATTGTTCAATATATACCTACTGAAGAACAGGTTGCCGATGTGTTTACAAAAGGATTGCACAATCCAATGTTTGTCAAGCATTGCAGACATCTTGCTTTTGTAGTTTCAGACAACAAACTTCACTTGGACACTCCAAGCTCAGTTTGAGGGGGGAGTAATAACTGATATAACAGAAATGCCACGTGGCATTATTCTAGTGAGTGAGGTTGTTAATATAGCTAGAAGGGTACTGCTGTAATTAGCATATATGACTATATAAGAGTGAATAGGGCCATTATTCCATTAAGTCGGTTGTAATATTTTCAGAAAGTAACCAAGACAATCTTCTCTTTCTCTTTTCTTCTCTCTTCGATTCTGTATTCCTTTTGCTCTTCATAGTTTCTTAGTGTGAACAACCCTAACTGCTAACGAGTTATTGCAGCAGCACCAAATAAAAAATTTCATTTTATTTGGCACAACCAAACTCCAAATTTCCCTCCAGACCGGATCACAGTCCTCCCGCCAGCTACTACTCCCGGTCATTTTCCTTCCAAGTTCCCCATTTTCCTGCATTTCCATGGCAACACCATACCCCGTTTGAACCGTATAATCACCATCTTTGAAATAATACCATATGACTATCAGAACAACCTCCAATACTCATTGGTAATCCCAGAATAAGATTACCCTTCTCCTCCACAAAACTTTTATTAACAAGTGTACAAATAGATGATAATAAATGTAACTATATCCTATTTTATATACTGTGGTATGATATCTATCTTTCTTGGCATTCCTGCTACCAATCAAACCTATACATGTTGTGCTGCTCATCCGTATCCCTTATCTTCTCCCAGCATAAAAAATGTGTCAAGTTTCAAATGGCATGTCAGTGCCGATATGCACACTTGAAAGCCCACGTAACCACACTCGTCTCTCCAGAATCCGACATGTGTCCTCTCATCACCACGTGTCACGACGTGAGAACAAAGCTTCCGGTAACGCCGACGACAGTCAGACAAATCTTAGAGCTGTCAAAGATTTTTGCTCTGCAAGAGTGCATATAACAAAAAAAATCTCAACCTCTATGTATAAATAGCAAAGCAGGAGAAGTTTGAAGATGAAGAAGATGACCACTGCGATCAGATTAATTCGACCCCAACCGCCAGCTTGGATATTCACGCCGCCGCTGCCGTCAAACTTAGGCCGGAAAGCTTCCGGAGTCCGATTCAAGCAGGCTGCAAGTGTAGACGTTTCTAGTGAGCCCGAAAGTGAGAACGGTAACATGGACAAGCAACAGGACAAACCTACTGAGAAAACTGGGTCTGTGTAATTTCTTTTCATACTTGTATATTTTTTGAAATTCATGATTAGAAAAAGATCGAACTTTGTATCGATAACGTTCATAATTTATTAATAACATGTTGATTAAATCGATAACATGTTTGTGAATTGGCGTTGATAATTATTAGTAACATGTTGATCAAATCGATTACATGTTGATGATATCGATAACATGTTGGATTATGTCTCGATTCATATATGTTATCTTGATCCCAATATGTCTCGCTTGATTTTCACATATTATCCACTAGTGTAATTAACTTATTGACCTGTTGAGCGAACGGTATAAAATTAATAAAGGGGCAAAATTTAGGGACGAGTGCACTCTATCAATGACAAAAATATGAGTGTCAAAATTAGTGCAAACTAGTGCTCTTAATCTATTGACTAATGTTGTTTGTATGAACAATATCAGGGACCTTCTGTCACATTCTTTCGGGGAGGGGTATGCGTCGAGGTGCGATGACGAAGGATTTGGTGGGATATGTGGAGGAAACCAGTTCCTTCCAAAGACGGAGCACGGTCAGCTGGTCCATGAGAACCATCCGGTCTACGACAAGTCGCAGGGAAGTGAAGTGAAGGAGAAGGAGAAAGCACGACACCAGACCGATGCCTCTTCATAGATAAAATACAGCATGCTGTGCCGTTTTATTTACTTTTTCGAACTTTCTACTACTAATCAATCTTTTTTTTTCGTATTCCTATTTGTTTTTGAAGAACAAATGCCAGACTTGTGTGTATGAGTCTGGCTTGAGTGGTTAATTTCTACCCTTGATCTAGCTAATGTAAATGTTTTGTGTTTTTTTAATAATTAATCTCATGTTTCTCAAATTTTACGAAATGCACTTACCCTGGTGAACTTTTGAGTTTATCAGATTTCAGGTCGAAGTATTAGGGTTTACAATGTCAAAGAAAGAATTAGTAACACCGCGTGGCTGGTCGACTTACAATGTCAAAGAAAGAATTATTAACACTGCATGGCTGGTCGAGGAATTGATGTCTTAAAAAAAGAATTGGTAACACCACATTGTGGATGTAAATTTTTGCCTCATCTCTTTTGACGAAAATGCAACTGCAAAATAATAACATCTAAGATCAATGCCAAGAGCCTTACGCATCCACAATGAATGAGGGGTTTTGGCCGAAGAATTTCCGATGTCAAAATTAGAATTTGAGAGAAAATGTTTAGAGAATTTTAGGGAGTGAATGGACTTAGGTTTTTTGAGAAATGATGGGCTATATATAGGGTGTGGCTAGCTCAATTTGGAAAAATAGGAACCAGGCATTTATGGTGAAAATTTAGCTCTAATTGCAAGATATAATTTGCAATTAATTAGGTAGTTAATCAATTAATTTTGGTAATTAATCCCAATTTGAAAAGAATAATTGGGAATTACCTTGTGAGTGAAGATTTGATGAGGAGTGATGAGAGTGTTTTGAATAAATACCATTTTGATCACCTTTGACCTTGATTGAGCCGTTATTGTCCGTTGCATGCGCTTGGGAGTCCCGGTGTGCCTCAAGGGTAATTTTGTCTTTTTATCCAAAAGTCCACGTGTCGCCTCCATATTTTTCTTGATTATTTTTTGCTCCACAAATACCCCCACACCTATTGGGCTGCTCGTAGGAAAAGGCAGTAGCTGTAGAGATCTTCCATTGATTTAGGAAACATAATATTATTTCCTATTTGATGTAGATTCCCTCTTTAATTAGAAATTAGATCTTTCTAGGAAAGGAAAATAAATTACTTCTAAAGTCTATCTTAAGTAGATGATTAAATCAACTTCAGAGAACAATTTATTCTCTATTTCTCCAGAAGACTTGCTTGCCTTTACTTTTGAGGCTTCCATTGGTGAAGTAGTCAAAGAAGTTGGTGCCCAGGCTGGGGCAGTCGGAGGTGAAGCGCTAGATGATGCCGCTGTGAAGAACGTCGCAGCTGCTGAAGGTGTGGCGATCGAGTAGTTGTGGGATGTCCAAGCTGTTGAATAGTAGTATTCTAGGTAGCTTTTAGGATTTTCTTTGTTTTCCTTGTTGCTTTTTGCTTTGCTTGAACTCATTCGGCCTTTGCTATTTGTTTATCAATTTTGCTAGAAAATTTAATAAACTTGCTTCCTTCGCTTTTCTTCATCTTCGCTTCTTTGTTTACGCCCAACCTTTGACTTTTTGGCCAGCGGCAGGCGTGCTGCTTTTCTATAAGCAGATAGACCCGTGTAGCCTATGCAACCGTAGGCGTTGGAGTAGAACTTTTGTAAAGTTGTTAGCCATAGGGTCAGCAGCCGGACGTCTTACTTACAGAAGTAAACGAGTCTGCGTGACCACTTGGCTGTTAACCTTGGTTTTCTTCAATCTTTTGAGCTGTGTGGACTGCATCACAACATACTAAAGATTTTTAGGTTATGAAATTCGATAACCTTTCGTATCAAAAGTACGTGGTTGTATGGAATTTCGTAAGCAAAGGTCCGAGAGAACTCCTTGCTTTTTATGTAACCAATTTCATGGGTTGCGTAACAAGTATCACGCTAACTTTAGAGCTAAATGTTCATTTTGCCTTGGTAGAGTTTTAAGAGCTTCGTATATGCACGCTAACTTATTTAACCTTTCACAAAAATGTGCGGTTTAGCGCGGCTTACTGCTCGAAGGGCAAGCCGTAGGCCATCTTTTGGACCGTAGGCTACTTTAGTACACTCGGTAGCAGCTTTAGGGTTCCAGGGCAGCCGTCCATAGGGCATACTTCGTAATATGCCTCATCCGTCTCTGAGGCTCGGTTCCCCACGGATTAGGCCAAGAGACCTAAAATCCTTCAGTTAGCTAAGCCTTCAAAAAGATCATTGTGGCTACTTCTAGGAATCCTGATGCAAGCCATTGTGCACCTAGTTATACCAGGGCAACCCTACTCATCCACGTCTGGATATTCGGAGTGTAAAATATATCCTCCCACGTTGGAGAGCAAACCCATGTGGGTGTCGGGAAATTGGTTTACCCTCTCGCACTAGAGATCAATGAGTTTATCCTCTCGCACTGAAGAGTAGACCCACATGGGTGTCGGGGGATTGGTTTACCCTCTCGTAATGGAGAACATGGTTGCATACAGCCTAGCCAAGTTGTAAATTACTTCTGAATTCCTCATTGAAAAATGAGTGAAATGAACGAAAACTTAGCTGTAAAGTAAAGATTGCATAACAACTAGATAGTCATCGGTTTGCGAGGTGGTGCCCGTTAAGCTGCTTCAGTCTTCAGGCTCTGATGTAGTGGGAGGTCACACATGGTACTTCCTCATATTGTAGGTGTTCCATCTTTTTGGGGCCTTCTGTGCGAGCATTGATGATGGTTTTTCTTAGGACTAGATATCTAGGCTGGAACTGCCGGATCTTAGCCCGCTGAAGAGGAACTGCTGTTGGTAGGCTACGATACGGTGATGACCTTCTCGCGGTTCTCCTCTGCCAAATCTAAGTTTGTGTCCATCTCCCTTCTGTTCTGCTTGATGCTTGGCAGTAGAGTGCTGATACTTAGCACAATGACATTGGGAGGAATGATTGCTTCTGAACCAAATGCCAAAGAGAAAGGAGTTTTACCGGTTACTCATCGTTTGGTCGTGCGATATGCCCATAGACATCCGGCAAGTTCGTCTGGCCATTTTCTATGCTTGTCGGAGAGTGATTTCTTAAGGCAGTCGAGAATCGTTTTGTTAGATGCTTCGGCTTGCCCATTACCTTGGGGATACCTCGGTGTGGACATGTACTGTATGATGTCATATTTCTGAAAAAACTTCGCCATATCTTTGCCTACGAATTGAGGGTCGTTGTCTGTGACGATGGATTGAGGGATGCCAAATCGGCAAATGATGTTCCTTCATATGAAACGCTTTATGTCCGTCTTAGTTGTGGTTTTCATGGGCTCTACTTCCACCTACTTGGTGAAGTAGTCAGTTGTCACGATCATCATACTTCTGCCCCTAGTAGGGGCAGTATTGGCCCTACCAAGTCAATTGCCCACTGTATGAACGACCAAGGACTCGTCTGTGGGTGTAGTTTGCTGGCAGGCAATACTGGTACAGAGTTGTAGTGTTGGTAGCGGTCGCACTTTTGTACTAACTCCTTAGCATCTTGATGCATAATAGACTAGTAGTAGCCTACATTAATAGTCTTCTATAGTAAGAATCAGCCCCCAAAGTGATTTCCACAAACATCTTTATGGATTGAGATTAGAACATTTAGGTCATCGGAATGCTCTAGGCAACGGAGATGTGGTTTAGTGTAGGATATTCGGACGAGAATGTCGTTCTACATGTAGTAGCGTGCTGTCATTGTTTGGAGCTTTTTAGACTCCAATCTTTCCATGGGGAGTGTGCCATTGACCAGGTATTTTATAATGGAATCTTGCTAGTTTGGAGTTGTACTAACCTGTGACACCTCGGCTGCTGGCTCTGCCTCTATACTTTGCTTGTCTAGATAATCCACCGGAATAAAGCGTTTGAGTTGATGGTCGAGGGCGGAGCCTAGGCCTACTAGCACGTCCGCGTAGGCATTGTATGTTCGCGGAACTTGAGTAAGGGTGTAAGTCTAAAAGGCCTCGAGTTGCTTTCGTACCTTCTCTAGGTATTGCGCCATATTCAAATGTTTTGCCATGTACTCCCCAGTAGTCTGGCTGGTGATTAGCTGGAAATCATAATGAATTGCAAGCTTTTTCACCGCCAAATCTTTTACTATTCGGAGGCCTGCTAGTAGAGCTTCGTACTCTGCTTCGTTGTTGGATGCTTTGAAGCGTAGAGTGATTGCCTGCTCGAGCATTGAACTGCCTGGGGTGACAAATACCACGCCTGCTTTCGAGCTTTTGTAGTTAGATGTGTCGTCGACGTACAAATGCCAGGGCGTGCTCGGTTGCCTCCGAGGCGTCGTTGGGTCGCTCTGTTGCACTGCCTAGGCTAGGCGTGAAGACGTGGTAAGGAATCGTGGAGCTGGGGTCATGTTACACACAGTAGGAGATGCTCAACTACCGGTATTGGGCCACTCTAGAGTTGAATTATGGAGTAAGGGTCGGCTGGGACCGTGTGATGCGCATCATGAGGTGGTGCTCAACTGCCGGTACATGTTACTCCTATGTTGAATCTTTTGGGGTGACGGGGACAAAACTTGCTTTTAAGTGTGTCATTCTAGTGTTCATATGCCCTTAGAGCGCCTTTTGGGCTGAGTTGTTACGTTCGTCAGAAACTTTGCATTCGCCAGTGTCTGCGTCTTTATCGTCGTGTATTTGGATTGGGCGGAATAATGCGTCATGAAGATAATTGTGTGCATCTGAAGGTATAACTTGAGCTTCCAGGTTGCAACAACTGTCGCCAAAGTTAGCTTTTGAATCTTTGGTAGCCGGTTTCCATATCGAGGAGAACTTTTGAACTGTGGAATACAAATAGTCGAGGCCCCTAGCTCTTCTCGTATGATGGTAGAGCTTATTGCTGCTTTAGATACTGTCAAACATGTGAATAGGTCATCGTTTTGTTAGACCTTGAATCTCCTTCAGAGTAGCGAATGACTTCATATTCAAGATCGCTCAGACTTGGCTTGAATGTGCATCGGTGAGCCTCATCCCAAATTGCATGCTTCTCTGCTAGAGCGAAAGAGTTTGCTAGAGTTAGATCTTTTATCATGATCAATTCTCCGAACAGTGGGTGGTCTGCTGGGAGTCATTTTTGGAAGACTGCATTAGCTATCGAGTCGTTGCATCTGATTATCATTGCCTTCTCTGCTTTAAACTTCGTCACATAGTCGAGAAGCGACTCATTTGGATCATTTTTTATGTTGAACAAATGGTCGGACTTCTTCTTGATCGAGCTATGGATTATGGCGGTAGGGTGTGAAACCAATCTTGTGCCTCGCTTTGTAGAGTGGTGGCGAATATCTTGCACATGAGAGTGTCATTGTTCTGATAGAGGATCATTGCGCTTCGGTAGTGCTTTAGGTGTCTCTTCGAGTCTTCATCCCCTTTGAAGGATGTGAAATGCGGTATGTTGAACTTACGTGGAGGCTCTGCCTGCTCGATCTCGTATGTGAAAGGTGACCTGCTTATGTTGGTCATGTCATGTTATAGTGCCTCGTCAATGACCTTGTTATGTTGGAAATCGCGCAATCGCTCGGTCAGGAGCCTCTCTACTTCTTCATGAATTTACCTTTGTTGGGGTAGCAGAACTCTTGGCTGCCCCCGCTCGTGACCTACTGGTCTAGGCTGCTCTTCCATGTGTTTGGCTAGTATATGTAGCGGTTGCGGTGCATGTGGTACGTTCCTAGCAGACGAGTGAACTTCTCGCAGGCTGCCAGTTAAACTTAAGCCGAATTGAGTGACTGCTTCTCTCCGTCCGTCGAGTTACTTACTCCGATGTGAGGCGGATGATGCTCCTTGTGGGCCTTGCCGTGAATGAACACTAGGAATAAGAACGTACGAAAAATCTACAAATGAACAAGAAATGAGAAACTTTGAATCCGAGAGTCTTCTTCGAGTGTGTGAATCAAACTCTCAATGAAAGCACCAATTTGTGGATACAAATTTCCTCATTCTTCTCATTTGATGAAAATGCACCTGCAAAACAATAACACCTAAGATCAAGGCCAAGAGCCTCATGCGCCCACGATGAATGGGTGAGGCTTTGGCTGAAGAATCTCCTATGCCAAAGTTAAAATTTGAGAGAGAAAGTGTTTATAGAATTTTAGGGAGAGAATGAACTTAGGTTTTTGGAGAAATGATGGGCTATATATAGGGGTGTGGCCGGCCCTATTTGGAATAGGGGTCGGCCACTTATGGTGGAAATTTGGCTCTAATTGCAAGATATTATGCCAAATAATATTTTATAATCAATTATGCCAAATAATATCTTACAATCAATTAGGTAATTAATCAATCAATTTTGGTAATTAATCCCAATTTCAAAAGAATAATTGGGACTTATCTTGTGGGAGAGAATTTGATGAGGAGTGATGAGAGAGTTTTGAATAAATATCATTTTGATCACCTTTGACCTTGATTGAGCTGTTATTGTCTGTTGCATGCGCGTGAGAGTCCTGGTGTGCCTCAAGGGTAATTTTGTCTTTTTAACTCAAAAGTCCACGTGTCGCCTTCATATTTTTCTTGATTATTTTTAGCTCCACATACATGGTTGGTCGAGGAATTGCTATCTTAAAAAAAAAAAAAATTGGTAACACCACATGGCTGGTCGATTATACTTCATTGTAAAAACTCAATGATAGTTAAAAATCAAGTGAACGGTTACATCTTAGAATTACTAATTTTCAATTATTAGGTTCTGGTTGACCTAATGGTGTATCGCGAGGGTAAGTGACTGAACCCGAAAAGGACAATTTGGAGTCTATAATTAGAATGTGGAGTGTACGGTGTCCCATTATTCAATACTATCCATTTATTTGTAATTGTGTTATGGCGTGAAATGGATCTGCGTCCCATAGAACAGGACATACTGCTATTCCTAATCGGGGACTTCCACTATTTCTCACCCGCATATATTTACTGGTTCATCGTGGTGAATTTTCCTTTCATGTATTTATAGGAAGCTGTAAAGTCCTGCAAGAATGCAAAAGATGATTCATGCAGTAAAATCACTCAGAACCCAATCTTCAGCGCCGTCGAACTTGGGTCGGATTGCTTCCGGGGTCGGATTAAGGCACGCCACAACTATTTCCAGTGATCCAGATAGTAAACACAGTATGGACAAGGCACAAAGCCCCAATCAGAAAACCGGGTTAGTCGCTCGTTGCTTCTTGTATTCAAAACTTTCCAGTTTTTGTGTGCGGGTAATGGTATCTAGTCATACTCGAGGATGAATTCTTTTTCGAATGTGTTTTCATTCATATAGTTTTGTTCATAAGCGCTTTTGTTCAAATCGATGTTATAAGCAATAGTCCGGGACTCATGATAAGAAATCAAGTGGTTCTTGACGAAACGTTTTTCACTGACTTACCAACCGAAAGAACCACATATACTTTTTTGGCCAAACATTGTCGTAAAAGTTTGTTTTTTGTGATTTAAAAGTGTTTTTAACTATTCTAAAAGCACTTTCAAGCAGACTTATTTTTTGATACATCATATATTTTTCATGGTTTTAGATGTACATTCAAGCAAAAATTCAACCTGATTAATGTAAAGTTTGACCAGGTTTTTAACTTTTGTTGGAATCCACAGATAGATTCATGAAGACTATTATGAAAATTGACAGTATACAACGTAAGCAGTTTATGTTGCTAGACAGTCGAAAAAGAGTTTTGTTTATGATTAGTAGCTAAATGTTATTAGTTTGTGTATGTTCGTATTTAGAGATGTGATGTCCCAATCATTTGGGGAAGGGTATGCGACGAGGTCTGATGAAGAAGGATTTGGAGGGGTGTTTTCAGACAACCAGACTCTTCCGAAGACGGAGCAGGACCAGCTGATCCATGCGAACCACCCTGCATATGACAAGACGCAGGGAAGTGAAGTTAAGGAGAAGGAGAAAGGGCGATGCCAGACCCAGCCCAACGCATCTACAAACTAATTAAGCACCCGATGCCAATACCCTAATGTCTATGGATAATGACTGTGGATAAGCGGCTTTTTATATAATTCCTTTTCACTTTTTAAGTTTTATTTATTTAAATTTTTGTTATACATGTTCATCATCAAGAGCGCATGGACGCTTAATTTGAGTGATTAAACTATAGTTCTTTTTGGTAATGATCTTTCATTTGGATTAACATCATAATTTGTGTGTTAAAACCGAGTCATCTAATCCAACATAGATTGGATTGTGCACTTCACATCTTTGTTTTTTTTTTTTTTTTTTTTTTTTGGTCAAACGATATATTTTGTTAGATTAGATGTTAGATTAGCCACTGACGGGGGTTTGAACCACGCCGTCATCCTAGTTCGATTTGTTAAACCTAGTCATATCAAGCATTTTTAAGATATGTAAACCCTAAAAAAAAGAATGCTAAAAGCAACTCAACTGCCCATGAGAGGAGAAGTACCATCAAAACTAACAGATAGGTTGGCATGGATCCTCAAAATCAAAATCCGTCAACTATCCAAATTCAATTCAATTCAAGAGAGTCATAAAAGTTGATAAAAGTTGAATTGGACCGGTCAGTTTAAATTGGATTGAGCTGTTAATGCACTTACAACGATTAACCAGAATGGACCGAAACCAGCCAGAGTTTCTTATGGCCCAAGGAACAAGCCCGACCCAAGCAAAGCCAGCAAGACCGAAAACACAAAACCTAAGGGAACTAAGTATAAACAAACTAGGAACAAAGGCTTATTTGAATACATACAATATTATTTACGTTGAGGAGCGAGGGAATTGACTAAACCTTACAATGAGTTAGCCATAATATTTTGGTTTAAATTCGGCATTGGTGAGAATCAAACCGAATACTTCTCACTTATAAGGGAAGAAAAATACTAGTACACTGTAGTATTAAGTGGCAAGAACAAGCAGCCTTTTAGGAAAAAAGAAGGTCAAGTAGACATCCAAAAACCAGCATTTCCTTACAAACCAACACAAGAGCATTGGAAACAGGTCATACTTACGTAAGTCACACAATAAATTAATCATAGTTACATTTACACCTAATTAGGTTACTAGTCATTCATGAAAGAGTAGCTATGTTTCTACTCGTTGTTATCTCTAGACATTCTATTTCTTTGGACACCCTACTAAAATTCACTTTTTTCTTTGGACACCCAACTTTAATTTATAATTGGGGTGTGATATCAACACACCCCATTTTACTTCTCACATACCTTTTTAATTTTCGACCCTCGGATCGGATGAAGTGAAGAAGATCAACGGACATAAATTATCAAGGGGTGTGTGAGAAGTAAAATAGGGTGTGTGGATAGCACACTCCTTATAATATTTCAAACTTGACCCTAGATTAAAAATAGACAAAAAATAAAATAGTTTCACGACCATCCATCTTCTCCAAAAACTGTAAATCTAAACCCCTAGTTCTCAATAATGTTATTAAAATTAAAAAAAAAAAAAATTGTGGGTGTCCAGATATCAAAATTTGGTGAATAGGTGTTGCAAATACGCAAGGCCTGTAATTTCGGGCTTGGTCCATATCAGCCTCTGAAGGCCCAAAGAACAAACCCACCAGCCCAGATATATCGAATAATCTAGAACCGAAATAACCTGTCGATGCGGCAATAACGAGGAACGTGCTTTGCAATAACGCAATGTTTTCTCCGTGAGTCCCCCACCGCCAAATCCACCGAACCCATCAATACCAGCCGTTGATCACGATGATAAGAAAACAATCTCAACCGTTCGTGTCCATTTATCCTCTTATAAAAGTAGGTTAGGGTGCCTGCTTATCAACCATTCAAGATTCAACGCCACCAAATCTTCTCTCCACCCCCCCCTAACAGCTCCATGAGCCTCCCGACCTCTTCTCCAGATTTACGCTCCATGGATTGTTTTCGCTGTCGGTTTCCATCGGATTCGCGTCGATCGTTTCGAGATCTACGCGTTGACGGTGGTTTGAGATCGTGAGGTGATGGATTGAGCTGCTTTTGAATTCAGCTGGTTTCACCAGCGCGAGCTTCTGTGTTCGCCGATCTTCGATTCGGATTTACGGGTTCATGTATGTTTTTGATTCGTTTTACTGATCTGGATATGAATTTATGTATGAAGTCGTTATTGTATTTCCTTTTTGCTGCTGTCCTACAGATTTTGATTGATGTATGTTTTTGTATCCAAACAGACTTCGCAGACGGAGCTCTAGCCAAATCAGAAGTATTCGACATCGTTTCAGCTGCTGATCCGATTCGATCTCCTGGTGGCTGAAGAATACTATCAGAAGATTCACATGTAATCTTGATCAAGGGTCATGATTGTAATTTCATGAGTGTAGCCGGAAGATTGTGGGGATTTGGGTTGGGAGTATTGGTTGAATTGGATGGATGTATAAGATATCGGGACGAAAGGCTCGGTGGAAGGGCCGAGTCCTGGACCGATCTTTGTCATCCGACCTTTGCCATGACAGGTGCGCTTGCATGGCGGGTCAAAAAAATATCTCAATAAAAAATAACGAATTTTTGGTTTTGAGGGGAGACAGCATGGGTTTTTTTGGGCCCAGGGTCTCCCCTCCGGTGTGGTGTGCGCTCTCTGTCTTTGTCTTTTTGTTCCATGTTTCAATTTTGCTTGCCGCCAACCGCAAACAGTCGGACATGGATTCCGGACAACTACAAATGCATCGATATCTCGCCTCCAAAGGTATTATCTGACAGCCTATTTCAATTGATTTGCACAGGAAACATATAATCACGTGCACGATTAATTAGGTCTCATGCTCACATTTTCTTAATTCAATGTGGGATTAATCTAATTGTGCACACACTATGAAGCCTTTAATCGATATAACTTTTCTTAAATCAATGTGGGATTAATCTAATTTTGCACACACTATGAAGCCTTCAATCGATATAACCTATAATTCTTGGAACTTAGGGATTGATAGAAATGAATAATAATAATTCTTCAGTTTGCTAATTGTGGACTTCTTCAATCAACTCCTTTATTTTGAAGGTAAATGAAGTTATTTAATCTCCATTTATATTGTAAATTTCAATTTATAATATTTGATCCAGAAAAAAAAGCACCTCTATTATTTTAAAGCTAAATTAATCTATATTTATTGTTGAATAAAAATTACAGTATTTGATCCAGAAAAAGAACTTTCTAATTGAAAGATCCAAACCATGACCAATAATTACTTGGTAATTTTACAATCTACTTATGCCACACTCTACACATTCTATCATACTACTTAACAATACCCGCTTCCAAAATCTATCCGGCTGACTTTTTAAAGTCGTGCCTAAGATACCATTATGCACTGATTATTGCCTCGTTATTATTGTTTATTGCCTCGGTATTATTGTACTTAACGAATTCTATGAGCTGAGAGTGGGATTGTGTTATCAAATACCCTGAAGTGCCTATTTTGTTATTGTTTGATCTCAATGGATGTTACTAGATATTCTGAGATCTGTTAATGCATGGCTCTTTGTAATATTATGTGGCTTTGGCTGCCATTGTTGCAAGCCATGCCTTGTATTCAAATTAGATGATTCTAGGGAAGTTTGCTGCCGGAAGGTCTCTTCCCGAGGATTCCTAATAGCCAGAATGAAGTCTCTCATATCATTTACAAGTTAATGGAATTTCTACTCAAATACAAGCTGCGTGGTCGTGGGGAAGATCCAAATTTTGTTACATTGCAGTCTCTTTTCCCAGAACTTGAGATGACCAAGGAAACGAGTTGAGCTTCACAATCTTTTGTCTTTGAAGTTTTAAATCTCAGCGAGTAATATTTTCAGTTAATTTACCTTATGTGATTGAATCCATTGTGGGGATTATTTCATGTGCCCGTTAGCATTATCATTTATTTATTCTGTTCATTTGTTAAGTCTAGATAGAATATTTCACCCCCAATTTTGTGATTGAATCCATTGCGAGGATTATTTCATGTGGCCATTAGCATTATCGTTTATTTATTCTGTTCATTTGTTAGATTTACACTTACTGATTTTGATTATGTTTCAAACAGTATTTCCGCGTATCCGTTTTATGTTTCTATTATTGTGCTTCTATGATGATTACTCACGTATGCTGTTTTGGTCGGTTCATGATACCTTTCTTGTTATGATACACGGGGATTTAACCCCAAAGAAAAAATATTTGCTGGAAGCATTTGTGTTACTGTAAATTGTTTGTAAAAATGAAACAGCGGCGTTGTGAACTTGGAAAGTTGGATGCTGTATTAGGGTTGCATGAGAAGGTGTAGGTTGTTTTGTTCCTGGGCTGTGGAATAATTGTGCGACTGTTGCTCTGCTTTGTAGTTTACAAGTTTGGATCAGGGTTTAGAGATCGACGAGTGTCCCGGTCTAGTAGTATTCTATCCCCCATTCAAATAGACATGTCCCTTTTGCTAAACGTGAGTTGACAGGTAATTAGGATGTACTGGAAACTTGTTATTGGAAAGAAGAAACTGAAAAACAAGGTGTGAAAACTTTGTTGATGGTGTTTCTCATTTTGCCTCGTCAGTTGAAACGAAGATCTGTAAGCTCAAAAATGGTAGAGCGCTCAGGGTCCTTGACTGGGCTTTTGAGAGGTTGGTGGTTCGAATCCATCCAGATCTGCTCTGAATTGACCATTAGATGGTTTGGTTATGTTGGGTGAGGGTTTAGGTTTGCCTTCTGTTTCCTTTTTTCAGTCTCTTTTTTAGCATTTACTTTTTGATGCAAAATTATATTTACGCCAAAGGGTTGGGAAAATAATTATTATTTGGAAGAGTTCTTAAAATAGTTGAAATAACTTTTAGTGAAATATTTTTGTTACTAATTCTTAATAAAAATACAAGTGAATCTTGGAAAAACATTTAAAACTTCAATATTTTTTTTAGCTGCTTTACATTTGTCTTTGGGATTGATGTGCTTTGAAAAAAAAATGCTTCTACTAAGAATAAATTCATTTTTGTTGCTTCACATTTTCAGTTTTTTTTTTTGACCTAAAACTATGAAAATAAGCTATTTTTAAGTGTTTACTAAATATTATTTTAAGCTCAATTTTTTTTAATATCTAATTTTTATAAAATCATTTCAGTACCAAACCAGTACTTTGGGTTGTTACAACGATTTAGGCAGCTCAAGTATCTTTATACGTAAACATGTTCCGATTGGAACTAGATTATTTACTTTTTGAATATTGCCAGCCTTTTTGTGGCAAATACAATATTCTAGAAGCATGATTAAGAAAAAAGAAAATTAATGAAAAAAATTTGAAAATTTTGAGTAAAGTAAATAGTGTTAGGATTGACTTTTTAATATAAAAATATAAATTTTCGTCAAAGTAAACAGTATTAAAGAGTTTTTTTGGATAAACATCTCTTAAGAAAATTGGCGCGGGTGAATCCTAATTATAGTACAAGACTAATACGCACATGTGCTGGATTCCCACTCCACCTACGAAAGCGGCAAATTAATGTGTCCTGGTTGGTAACCGGTACCACCCTTCCCATATCAGCCTTCGATTTCAAAGACAAAAATTCAATCCTAACCGTCCATAGCATCCCATCTCCTACTATAAATTACGTTAGGCTGTGTGAATCTAAAACCATTCAACGGCTTCAATGTCTCTCTCTCTTTCTCTGTTGGCAGCTCTATTGGTCCTCCAGAGTAGTTCTACTCCGGCAATCCAGTCTGCATGGATTGCTTTCTCATTCGATTTCTTTTGAATTCTGGTAGATTGATTAGAGATCTGTATATCGATGCCGGTTTTAGAGTGTGAAGATAATTTGAGCTGCTGTTGAATTGAATAGCTAGTTAAAACCAGCTCGATTTGTTGTTCTTCGATGTTCGATTCAGATTTACAGGTTCGTATGTGATTTTGATTCGTTTTTCTTATCTTGATATGCTATCGATTTGTAAATCTCCAAGCTCAATTGATTCAGTAGTTCCCTACAGTTTCTGATTGCTCTGTGATTGTTTATCCAATCAGATATGGCCACGGAGCTGTTGTCGAGTTCAAGGAGGTTCCAGGCCCCGACGTTTCCGAGCTTGATTCGAGCGTCGTTTCAGCCTCTGCAGAACTGATTCTCTGGTAGTTAATGGTGCTGTGAGTGACGCACATTCGTAAATCGAAGGGCATGATTGTAATTTGATGAGTGGGAAGCTGAAGGCTGGGGGAGTGGGGATAGGTTAATCGGATGTATAAGATGTCGGGGAGAAAGGGCCGAGTCCTGGACCGATCTTTGTCATCCGGCCTTTGCCATGACAGGTGCGCTTGCATGGCAGGTCAAAAAACATACCTCAATAAAAAGTAACAATTTTTCGGTTCGGAGGGGAGACGGCATGAGTGTTTTTTCTCCCCAGGTCTCCCCTCCGGTGTGTGGTGTGTGCTTTTTGCCTTTTCATTCTCCCTGTTTTATTTTTGCTCACTTGCCACATGCATAGCAGTCGAACATGGATTGTTGGCAACAGCAACAACCTCGAAATCTCGTCGCCAAAGGTATTAATCTAACTAAATCAAGTTGTGATGGTTCATAGTTGCATATATCTCGTTAATCATGTATGTTTACAAAGATGGCCATCGGCGCATCAAATTTATTTCTTTTGCAAGTCATATTATGAGGCAAATTCCAGACATGAATGCAACAGTGTTATGTTATTAATTATTGTATTGGCTTCTTCTTTCATAATTTGATCACAACGAATGCTATGTTGTATTCTGGGATCTGGTTGTAATATCATGTAATAATGCTTTTGGCTGCTATTTATGCGGCCATGGATGTATTCCCGTAGTTTGTTGTAAGGGAGTGCCTGCTGGAAGCTCTCTTCTTTGAGGAGCTCCAATGATGCTTCTGCTCAAATAAACGTTGCCCTGCAATCTCTATGTGTAGTTTTGAGGTGCAATGATATAAGTTGAGCTTCACATTCCTTTTGTTGTAAAAGTTATTGCAAGTCCTCGCAACGAGTCATTACAAAGATTATTTCAGATTTGGCTATCAGGATTATGTATTTAATTATCTTATTCATGTCGTAGTTATGTATGAATACTTTGCACCTGATTTTTTTCTATTGAATTTTGGAGGAATTGGAGTTATTTTGTTTGGAAGATACAGGTTTAGTTGATGTGAATGTAGTCGACGGAACTATATGTAGTTTGTAGTTCTTTTTTGGCAGTAGAGTTCCATTTGTTGGTTTTGATTTTGAATATGTTAGTTTTTAGCATCCGTCCAAATTATAATCCTGCAAGAAATTATTTTTTAATGAACAGTGCCAGACCATATTTATATACGATCTCCAACCGAATGAGACTATTTTTTGGCCCCCACAATTATTTATTTTTTTAAGTTTGTTCTATAATTTTATTGGCTAATTGAATTAAACTACCATATTAAAATAAGGTTTCTGGATATATTGAATGCCACTTGTCGCTAAATGAAAAAGCTTCCAGACATATTTTGAGTGCCACTTGAAGATGTTGCCATTTGAAAATTATTAAAAAAATTAAAGGAAAGATTATTAGAAGAGGTAAGAGACTGGTGTGTATGAAAAGAGTGTTTGAGGTAAATAGAATAGGAAGAATTGAAACACAATGAGGTAAGATAGTATGAGATAATGAAAAAGATGTGAGAAATGGTGTAAAAATTTCTTAGGTATTTATTGGAAAAAAAAATTAAAATTTTTAATTTCACCTTAAAAAAAAAAAAAACCTAGTTGATCCCAATTGAACTGGCTGGCTAAGGATGCCCAGTCCGCTGGCCATATGACTAGATTTTGGCCCGATGGGTTCCAAGGTTTTTTGGCCTAGACCTCCTTTAAAGGTGAGTTTTGTGTAAAAAAAAAACTATCATTTGACCTATAACCGTATTACCAGGACAGTTAGAAATGGCCTAAGACAATTCCAGCTAAGGACCGTCTAACAATCGGGGCCGTGAAGTATAACATAAAGTTAGGCCGAAAGTCCATCCCCAGTCTGGGCTTGTTTGAGCATGGCCATATCATATAAATGCTCTGAAGTAAAACGAATAAGTGCGAATGGCCCAATACCTTCTTTTTCTGGTCCAAATAATGAGATTCTAGATGCAAATTATTAATTAAGAAATTGGGAGGGTAAACCTAATTCTGGTAAAACAATTATAAGATTCCCTAACAAAGAAGAAAAGCCATGGTCCCACCACTTGTCCTCCCCCACTAAGCGGCAAAAATAACGTGTCTTGGATGGTAACGTCCAGGTCATGAACCACCAAACACGACATCCCATACTAGTCGTCCATTTCAAAGATGCGAAATCAAGCTCAACCGTCCCTCGCATCCCTTATCCCATTATAAATGTTACGTTAGGATGGATGGCTCTAAATCATTCAGGTTCCAACGCCACATATGTCCTCTCTCTCTCTCTCCAAAACTCTATAGTTCCTCTTTGTCTGCAGATCTTCTCTGCATGGATTGTTTTCTTCGTCTGATTCTTCCGGATTCGTGTAGATCGGCTTCTGATCTACCCGTTGATGGTGGTTTGGGGTTGTGAAGATGGTTTGAGATGCTTTTGGAGTTTTGCTAGTTTGACCAGCTTGTGCTTGTGTTCTTTGATTCAGATTTTGAAGGTTCGTATGTGTATTCGATTCGATTTGGTTATCTAGATATTAAATATTTGGTTGAATTTAATAGATCTGCAGCGTATTTCAGCTTGATACAGCTTCTGATTGCTTTTTATTTTTTATTTTTTTTATATTTTGTTTTCGATCAGATGCATCTACCGACCTCTTACACCGATGGAGGTTCGAAGCCCTGATGTTTCCGAGATCAATTCGATCGACATCGTTGCAACATCTGCAGATCTGATTTGTCCTTGCGGCTGAAGATCGCAAACTCTTGTAAATTGGTTAATCGAAAGCTATAACTGTAATATGATGATTGGGGAAGGTGAAAGCTGGGGTATTTTTGGGTGGATTTGGGTTTGCACGGATGTAAGAGATGTCGGGACGAAAGGCTCGGTGGAAGAGCTGAGTCCTTGACCGATCTTTGTCATCCGGCCTTTGCCATGGCAGGTGCGCTTGCATGGCGGGTCAAAAAATCTGAATAAAAAAATAGAGATTTTTGGTTTTGAGGGGAGACAGCATGGGGTGATTTTTGGCCCAGGGTCTCCCCTCCGGTGTGTGCTGTGTGCTCTGTGTGTGTCCCTCCCTTTTGTGCTGTGTTTTATTTTTCGCTCTACTGCCTGCGCATTCGAACACGGATTCAGCACATCAACGACGGCATATCTCACCGCCAAAGGTATTATCTGACTGCCTATTTCCATTGATATGCACTTGTTAC
This sequence comes from Malus fusca, assembly GCA_035220775.1. Taxonomy (NCBI): domain Eukaryota; kingdom Viridiplantae; phylum Streptophyta; class Magnoliopsida; order Rosales; family Rosaceae; genus Malus; species Malus fusca. The sequence goes on along the minus strand of CM069073.1, from coordinate 19,513,275 downwards.
TATATTAACCCCAGTTAAACAGAAAACCCCTAATTATTATGCACCATTAGTTCGCCTTATGCTCAATTTACTTAAAATTAATGTGGGTTTAATCGTGTTTGTAGTCCAATTATCTTAATCTGGGCTTAATATTGTAGATTGATATAATCCAATATAACCGGGTACATGAGGATTGGTAGACATGCATAATAATGTTTTTTGTCAGTTGTCTGAATTATGTTATTCAAACTGCTTCACTTGATTCCAAGGTAAGGGGAGTTTAAGAAACCCTAACTGTATATAGGAAAATACCTGGAAGACCGACTATTTAGACTAAAGTTCATAAATCATATGATGGTTGTTGATGATTGGATTATTACTGGAGTCCTTGTTTCAGGTTTTTTTGTTTTTGAACAAACGATATTATTGGGTTGGTGAATGATTCGAGCCTCATTGCGGTTCAAGTTCGCTTTATGCGAAAACTGAACTTAATACCTCTCAATTACAAGTCGAGAATTATTGTGAATTTAGTCTAAAAAATTGGTCCACCTTGCATTACTCCTATATATAGTTACAATGTTATCCTCGAATTATTTTCTCACTTAACAGAAATATCTATCCAAATTATCCTGGATTGTTGTTAAGTATGTGTTAACTTTGCCTCAAGGCATTTGTTATTGGATTCGATACACTTGCATCAATAATCAATTGCACCCCATTTATATCCCATGTAGTCGATCTTTTCCGCATACCAAAGTCCTGTCCTTGTGCACGCATTCAATATAAGCTATGTTGTTTTTGGAATTCATATTTACAATATGCTTGCAATCCTTTCCAAATTGTGCCTCGTGCCTTCGTTACGACATTATGTGGAATGAGCTGAATATTTTATTACCAGTCTTAAGTTGGAATTTAAGTTTTTTGTGTTGTATACTGAATGTTTTTTTATGGGTATTGATTACAATTCAAGTTAATTATATGTTCTTGGAGCTGATGTTATTTGGATACTTTGTAATACTCTGTAATTTTGTTGCCTTTGGCTGCTATTACTTAAATATTTGGAGATTGTATTACCATTAGATGGCACCAAGGATTTTGGCAACCGGGCTAACCGGTGCTCTCTCATCTGCCAAGTCTGAAGCCCGAATGGTTCTCTTCAATTGCAAGATGATCGAATTATATGATGTTCGTTTGTGGGAATTTTGAGGTGAACAACGAAACGAGTTTAGCTTTCTTTTGCCATTTTTAACAGAGCATACGTAGAGTTAATGTTTTTAATTTACAAGTTACGGGTATGACCTCATTATGCGATGTGGGTGTCCTAGTTTTATATTACGACTATATTTTTTTAATTATCTTATTGCCATTATAGTACATTCAAGCATTTTTGTTACTTACAACTGGTGTGTAATCTCGCTCGATTCAGTTTTTGGGTTTTAATTTTGTTGAAAGCTGAGAATTGACATCTTATTTTGTGGGTGGTTATTAGTTTGCTTAAAAAAGTGAATTAAAAAATTGTAAACTGAAAAGCAATGTTATTCTCAAACAGTTGCTATATATATAATTCAATCTTTGTTTTGGTATATTGATTTTGGAAAGGATGGGTGGAGAAAACGAGTCTCTGGTACGTCCTTCTAATACATATATGAATTGAATAAAAAACATTATGTATTTATTTTGGGCTGGTATTTGATTTTGGTATGTTAAATTTTTTTCACTCCCATTTTATAGAGATTTTTCAGCAAATTTGGAACAACAGCGATACATAATAACCGCATCTGACTATAAGTTAACCATGTTTCGGTCAGAAGCAGCTTCTTATTAAACTTCAATGGTGTGTTTTTACCTTGCAGAATTTGAGTTGTTTGCGTGAAGGTTAAATAAGCTTCTCGCTATTTAATATATCGGTGTTAATTCGACTCCGTAGATAATATTATTTTTACATAAAAAATGCAAGTTAAACAAGGTTTCCGGAATAAAGTAACATTAAATCATATTCAGATTTGTTTTGAACAAGTGCTGCTCTGGGAATGCTTGAAAGAACAACCCTAATGATTCGCTGTTGACAGATTTAACGTCATAAAGCTGGATGAAGGTCGTCTAAACTGTTTTCAAGGCTACCGTGCGTGCTGGTAATCGTTTCGCTTTTTTGGTTGCTTCAATTGAATTACGAGACATGTTTGAAATGAAGATCTGTAAGCTCAAAAATGGTAGAGCGCTCGGAGTCCTTTGCTGGGCTTTGGGAGGTTGGTGGTTCGAATCCACCCAGATCTGCTATTCTTCGATTTCGAATTTGTTTGGCCATGATTGATAAGGATATCAATTATCCTCTTTTGCGTTTTAAAAAAATGGTTGGGTTCCAAGCTCAGTTTATCTTAAACCCTAACTTGTGGATGCAAATTTCTTCCTCCTTGATCTTTGACAAAATTGCACTTACAAAACAAATAACACCTTAGGTCAAGGCCAAGAGCCTCACGCGCCCACGATGAATGGAGGGGGCTTTGGCCGAAGAACCGCCGATGCCAAAGTTAGAATTTTAGAGAGAAATGGTGTTTAGAGTATTTGAGATTTTTTGTAAGAGAATTGGAATTGGCTTTTTGGTGAGAATGAGAGTATATTTATAGGGATAGGAGGTGGCTAGGGTTTTTTGGGTTTGATTTAGGTTTAATTAGCCAATTTATTTGGCTATTAAACATAAAATGAATGTTTTGGTGGGTTTTGAATTTATTGGGTAATAAAAAGGAAGAAATGGTGAAAAAGGTAGAAAAAAGTGATGGATTAGGTTTTGAAATGGGGATAGCCGGCCATGTGGTGTTTTAGGGTTGAATTGGATGTATTTTGTGGTTATTTGGATATAATGGATGGTTTAATTGACAATTAATGGGTTAATTAGGCAATAAACCCATTAATTAGCCAATTAACATAATTTAAAAGGAATGTGTTTGGGAATTACCTTGTAGAAAGGATTTGATGAGATGGACTTTGAATTGTTACCTATTTTGGGCACTTCTGTCTTGGTTGAAAGAGGGTTGCCCGCTGCTTGCGCGTAGGAACCTCGTTGTACTGCAAGGGTCTTTTTGTCCTTTTTGTCCAAAAATCCACGTGTCGCCCTGTGAATATTTTTGGCTCCACAAATGCCCCCACACCTGTTGGGCTGCTCGCAGAAAAGGGCAGCAGGTGTAGAGATCTTCTTGCTTTAGGAAACATAGGACTGCTTCCTATTTTGATGTAGATTCTCTCTTTAATAGGAAATTAGATCCTTCTAGGAAAGGGAAATAAATTTTTCTCAAAGCCTATTTAAATCCACCTTAAGTGGGTTATTAAATCAACTTTGGAGAGCGATTTATTCTACCCTACAAGAGAGAGATAGCTTAGAGGATATTTGTTCCCCCTCCTCTAGCAATCTTCTACATCTTGCCCGTGCAAAGGACCGTCTTTCGTTGATTTCTTCGTCTTCTTCGTGGATGGTGCTACCGCGGGGCAGCCGTTGGGGTGGTGCGGCACGTCGGTTGGCATGGGCCAGGAGTCGACTCGGCATGGGCCGATGAGGTATTGTGGCAGGGACCACTGCTTTAAGTTGCTCAACTTGGCTAGAACCAAGGGCAGCTTGTGTGGCTGGGGCCTCGGATTGTGGCACTAGGGCGCAGTGCTAGGCAAGTCACATGGCTCATGTCTTTTTAGGCTTTTGGACATGACTCGAGCTAGGCCGGTGATTGAGAGAAATGAAGAGGTTGCGAACCTCATGAGCTGCTGGAATGTTGCGTTGAACTTCCCTGCTAGGTACCACGAATGACGTTGGCTACTTTAACTCTTTTCGTCAGGAGAAACGTGGGCTGTTCCCAAAAGAGGAGGTGAATATGATCAAAGCGGATGCACTGGCTCGTCCAATCACTATTGTGGATCCTGTTGCAAGTGAAGGTGGGAAAATGGATCTTCTCTGCTTGCTCAAGAGATGCCGGCTGAGAAAAAACCAAAGACTTATTTCGCTGCTCGCGCTGGTTCGCCGACTGCCTCCAGGCTTGTGATTGACTTGACTTTTTCCAAGGGGAGGAAAAATGAGGCTACTAGATCTGAGCATGTGGCGCCTGCCATATCAAGAATGGCTAGTATGATTGCTGATAGGATTGTTCGGCATAAAGGTCTTGGCATGCCCTTAGTGCCGAATTTTGTACCAAGACGTCTGTTGGGAGCTAAGTCTGGTTCACATTTGGAGAGGCTTGCTATTATGAAAAGCGATAAGGTGGACTCTACTGCTAAAGTGGCGCCAAGGCCCATTCCTTATGCTGCTGAGACTGATTCGCCTGTTGGGAATGAGGAGACTGCTCGCGTAGGCAGCTGTGAGAAATCCATTAAACCTGCTTCTGGGGAGGCTGCTGAGATCTATGTACTTTTGAAACCAGATCTCTTGAAAACATGGATGCTTGTGCCAAGTTTGTTGATGGCGTCAGAAAGGTAGTTTGCCCAAGCTCGTTTGCGAAGCATACGACCCAATATAGAATGACTGCTCTGCTTGCTATGATGCAGATATAGCAAGGCTGCTAAGGAGATGGCAAATACTATGGCAGATTCTGAACTCGTTGCTTTGAAGGGGTCTAATATTTCTGCCCCCACTTCTCTCAGATTCAAGATCTTAAGTTTGCAGTTTCTGAGCTTCGTTTCGCTGCTTATGCTAAGAAGGGAGTGGATGAGCTGCAGCGCGTCCGTGTTAGTCTGCTTAAGAAGAATGAACAGCTGAAGGGTGAGAATGATGGGTTTGAGGTTTTAAGACCTTCTCTATTTCTCCGGAAGACTTGCTTGCTTTTACTTTTAATGCTTCCATTGGTGAAGTAGTTGGAGAAGTTAGTGCCCAGGCTGGGGCAGCCGGGGGTGAAGCGCCGGATGATGCCGCTGCTAAGAGCGTTACGACTGCTGAAGGTGTGGCGACCGAGTAGTCGTGGGATGTCCAAGCTGCTGTAGTGTAGTATTCTAGGTAGCCTTTAGGATTTTCTTTGTTTTTCCTTGTAGCTCTTGTTTTGCTTGAACTTCTTCGGCCTTTGCTAGTTGTTTATAAACATGTTTTCCTTCATTTTTCTTCATCTTCGCTTCTTTTGTTCATGCCCTAACCTTTAGACTTGATAGACCAGTGGCAGGCATGCTACTTTTTTATAAGCAGACAAGCTCGCGTAGCCTATGCAGCCGTATGTGTTGGTGTAGAACTTTGCAAAGTTGTTAGCCATAGGGTTGGCAGCCGGATGCCTTACTTACAGAAGCAGACAAGTCCGCGTAACCACTAGGCTGTTAACCTTGACTTTCTTCAATTTCGTAGGTTGCGTAGCAAGTATCACAACACTTTAGGACTTGGTGTAGGTTGTTCCGCGCTTGGCAGAGGTGAAGCTTATCGACTACGTAGCATGTCGGTAGTGGATAAAACTTCGTATATGCGCGCTAGCTTGTTTAACCTTTCACAAGAATGTGCAGTTGTATAAGTCTAGCGCGACTTTACTGCTCGAAGGGAAAGCCGTAGGCAGTCTTCCGGAATCCGTAGGCTACCTTAGTACACTCGGTAGCAGCTTTAGGGTTCCAGGGCAGCCGTCTGTAGGGCGTACTGCATAATGTGCCCCATCCGTATCTAGGGCCCGGTTTCCCACGGATTAGGCCAAGAGACCCAAAATCATTCAGTTAGCTAAGCCTTGAAAAAGACCATTGTGGCTACTCCTAGAAATCTCGGCGCAAGCCATCGTGCATCTAGTTATACTAGGGCAGCCAGGCTCATCCACGTCTGGATATTCGGAGTATAAAGTTTATCCTCCCATCTTGGAGAGCTAACCCATATGGGTGTCGGGGAATTAGTTTACCCTCTCGCACTGGAGAGCATGGTTGGTCCCTCGGGGGGGCGCAATTCCTGCGATGAGTCCCTAAGAAGGGCTCAGTCTTCTTTTGAAGTGCATGAGTGATTAGTTGTTGTAAGCATGCAGCCAAGCCAAGTTGTGATTACTTCTAAATTCCTCATTGAAAAACGAGTGAAACGAACGAGAACTTTAAATGTAAGGTAGGAACTGCATAACAACTGGATAGTCCTCAGCTTGTGAGGTGGTGCCCGTCGAGCTTCTTGAGTCTTCGGGTTTTGATGTAGCGGGAGGTCACACATGGTACTTCTTCAGATTGTAGGTCATCCATTGCTTTTCAATCTTTTTGCCGCTTCATGGTGGCGAGGGTGTAATTACTCTTGCCCCCTACTTTGCTGATCTTGTACGGACCTTCCCAGATGGGATCCATCTTTTTGGAGCCTTCTCCGCCGGCAGTGATGAAGGCTTTTCTGCGCCGTCGACATGCAAATGTCAGAAGTCTCCATCGGGTGGAGTAGGCGCAATTAGAGTGTGCTCGGCTACTTCTGAGGCATCGTTGGGCCGCTCTGTTGCGTCACCTAGGCTCGGCGTGAAGGCGCAGTAAGGAGCTGTGGAGATGGGGCCATGTCATACGCAGCATTAGATGCTCAACTGCCGATATTGGGCCACTCTAGAGTTGAATCATTGAGCAAGGGTCGGCTAGGGCAGTGTGGTGCGCAGCAAGAAATGGTACTCAACTGCCGGTACATGTTGCTCCTATGTAGAATCTTTTAGGGTGACGATGACAAAACTTGCTTTCGAGTGTGTCCTTCCAGTGTTGCGTTCGTCAGAAAACTTTACATCCGCCAGGGTCTACGCCTTTATCGTCGCGCGTCTGGATTGGGCAGAATAGTACGTCATGAGGATGATTGCATGCGTTTGAAAGTAAAACTTGTGCTTCTGGGTTGCAACAACTATCGCCAAAGTTAGCTTTTGAATTTTTAATAGCATCGAGGAGAGCTTTTGAACTGTAGAATACAGGTAACTGTGGAATACAGGTAGTCGGGCCCCCATCTCTTTTCGCATGATGGTAGAGCTTATTGCTACTTTAGATACCGTCAAACATGTGAATAAGTCCTCCGCTGCTTCTAGGGAGGTGATGTCGGGTACTTCTTCAAGTCCTTGAATGTGCATTGGCGAGTCTCATCCCAAAGTGCATACTTCTCTGCCAAAGCAAAAGAGTCTGCCACAGTTAGATCTTCTTTCATGATCAATTTTCCGAATAGCGGGTGGTCTGCTGGAAGTCTTTTTTGGAAGGCTGCTCTAGCTATCGAGTCGTTGCATCCGACTATTTTTGCCTTCTCTACTTTGAACCTCCTCACATAGTCGCGAAGCGACTCCTTTGGGTTCTTCTTGACGTTGAACAAATGATCAGACTTCTTTTTGATCGAGCGATAGGATGAATATTCTTTGGTGAAAACCAAAGAAAGTTCATAGAAATTCCGGATGGATTGTGGCGGCAGGGTGTAGAACCAATCTTGCGCCTCGCCTTGTAGAGTGGTGGCGAATATCTTGCACATGAGATCATCGTTGTTTCGATAAAGGATCATTGCGCTTCGGTAGCGCTTTAAGTGTCTCTCCGGGTCTTCATCCCCTTTAAAAGATGTAAAATGTGGCATGCTGAACTCTCGTGGAAGCTCTGCCTGCTCGATCTCGTCCGTGAATGGTGACCTGCTTATGTTGGTCATGTTCCGTCGTAGTGCCTCGTCGGTGACCTCGTTGCGTTGGAAATCATGCAATCGCTTGGTCAAAAGTCTCTCTACTTCTTCCTGAATTTGCCTTTGTTGGGGTAGCGGAGCTTTCGGCTGCCCCCAGCCATGACTTGCTGGTCTAGGCTGCTCTTCCATGTGTTTGGCTCATCTATGCCGTGGATGCAGTGTATGTGGTGCGTTCCTAGCAGGCGAGCGAGTTCTTCGCAGGCTGCTGGTTGAACTTGAGCTGGATTGAGTGACTAATTCTCTCCGTCCGTCGTGCTGCCTACTCTGATGTGAGGTGGAGGATGCTCTTTGTGGGCTTAGCCGCGAATGAACACTTTGTCCGGAAGGTTGCTTATGTTGACTATCAGAGTGTGACCCCAACCGTGAATGTATGCTCATCCGTGGGCCTAGTCGAGAGTACACGCTCCTCCGCGCGCTAAGACGGGAGTATACGCTATCTCGATGGCCCAATCGGGAATGTACACTGCCTGAACGTTCGGCTCGTGGCTGGTCGAGTGGCTGCTTGCCGGGACGCTGCTGGAAAGGTTCGTCTGCCCTTGTCCTACTTCGGGATACCTCGTCCGGGGCACGTTGGATCCCGATGCGTTGCAAAAGTTGATTCACCAAAGTTGTCTGTTGTGCAAGGGCGCCCGTCAACTCTATGACTTGTCGAGACAAGTGTTGTTCACCATTTGGATTGGAAGAGCTTGGAAGGAATGCGCCTCCTTGGGCAGTGGAAATGTGGTAGACTCTGGGCGCGAGATTTGAGTTGGGAAATGTCAAATCCGCGAAAAAATGTGGTGAGAATGCCCCCAGCTCGATGGTAGGTCCGGATGGTTGAGATAGCTTGGGCCGACTTGGGCTGCTTGGAAAGCCACTGGAGCAGGATGGGCCGTGAGAGTGGGCTGCTCGTCGGGAGCAGGCTGCTCGGCATGAGCATGTTGGGCCGTGAGAGTGGGCTGCTCGACGGAAGCAGGCTGGACCACGGGAGTGAGCTGCTCGTCGGGAGCAGGCTGGGTCACGAGAGCAGGCTGGGCCACGGGAGTGGGCTGCTCGGTAGGAGCAGGTTGGGCCGTGAGAGTGGGCTGCTCGACGGAAGCAGGCTGGACCACGGGAGTGAGCTGCTCGTCGAGAGCAGGCTGGGTCACGATAGCAGGCTGCTTGGCAGGAGTAGGCTGGGCCACGGGAGTGGGCTGCTCGACGGAAGCAGGCTGGACCACTGGAGTGGGCTGCTCGTCGGGAGCAGGCTGGGTCACGAGAGCAGGCTGCTTGGCAGGAGCAGGCTGGGCCACGGGAGTGGGCTGCTCGACGGAAGCTGGCTGGACCACGGGAGTGGGCTACTCGTCGGGAGCATGCTGGGTCACGAAAGCAGGCTGCTTGGCAGGAGCAGGCTGGGCCACGAGAGTATGCTGCTCGACGAAAGCAGGCTGCTCAATGCGCGGTGCATGTGAATGCGAGGCTTGGGCTTGGGTCCACGTAAACTTGGATGGCACGGCTTGGGTCGTGGTCTTGGTACCGTGAGCCTTGGATGGCACGGCTCGGGCCGTGGTGAAAGCTCCATGGACCTCGCCACGAATGGCTACCGAAGTAGCCACCGCGGTGGTTCCCATGGTGGCCGTGGTGAAGGCACCATGGACCTCGCCGTGGGTGGCTACCGAGGTAGCCACCGCGGTGGTCCCCATGGTGGAAACTCGTGTTGGTGATGCCGCTCCCCTTATTGTCGCATTTTGCCTCACGGATCTCCGCACTCCCATTTCTTGAACACTAGAATTTTCACTTATGGAATTTTCTAAATTTCTAGCCATTATATTTTGCTTATACGTTTTATCAAAGAACCTTTGCAAGTAAAAAATTCTAATAATAAGAACGTATGAAAAATATTCAAATGGACTAGAAAATAAAGAAAAAACCTTTTTGTGCGAGAGTCTTCTACGAGTATGGATTTCAACTCTCAATGAAAGCACCAATTTGTGGATGCAAATTTCTTCCTCCTTGATCTTGGACAAAATTGCACTTACAAAACAAATAACACCTTAGGTCAAGGCCAAGAGCCTCACGCGCCCACGATGATTGGGGGGGGCTTTGGCCGAAGAACCTCCGATGCCAAAGTTAGAATTTTAGAGAGAAATAGTGTTTAGAGTATTTGAGATTTTTTGTAAGAGAATTGGAATTGGCTTTTTTGTGAGAATGAGAGTATATTTATAGGGATAGGAGGTGGCTAGGGTTTTTTGGGTTTGATTTAGGTTTAATTAGCCAATTTATTTGGCTATTAAACATAAAATGAATGTTTTGGTGGTTTTTGAATTTATTGGGTAATAAAAAGGAAGAAATGGTGAAAAAGGTAGAAAAAAGTGATGGATTAGGTTTTGAAATGGGGATAGCCGGCCATGTGTTGTTTTAGGGTTGAATTGGATGTATTTTGTGGTTATTTGGATATAATGGATGGTTTAATTGACAATTAATGGGTTAATTAGGCAATAAACCCATTAATTAGCCAATTAACATAATTTAAAAGGAATGTGTTTGGGAATTACCTTGTAGAAAGGATTTGATGAGATGGACTTTGAATTGTTACCTATTTTGGGCACTTCTGTCTTGGTTGAAAGAGGGTTGCCCGCTGCTTGCGCGTAGGAACCTCGTTGTACTGCAAGGGTCTTTTTGTCCTTTTTGTCCAAAAATCCACGTGTCGCCCTGTGAATATTTTTGGCTCCACATAACTCATCTTTCCATCTCCTCATATTCAGAGAAAGATAAATAAATAAATATATATATTGGATTTAAAAGATGATTTTATTCATTGAAGAAGTAGAAGGTGACGTTTTATTTTTCCTTTGAAGAGGTAAAAGAATAATTTGTTGTGTAGATTATTTCAATTTGTTATTCTCGAAGTTTTCCTTTTGGGTACCTTTGTGGTTTTCTATTTGAATTTGCATACTTATGACTTCAAGACATCAAAAGAATTTGGCCAACATATCCGCTATTTTTTATTGCGTGTTGGAAGAAAAAGAAAAGTATCATGAATGGCAACATATGCTTGACAGCTTTGAGAAACACAAAACTCAATAGCAAAGCTAGCACCGCATCCTCCAGATGTATCTTTTATTTTGAGATGTGCAGGTTTCAGTTTCTTAATTTTAGTTTTATATATTATTTGTGTATATTTTGTTAAGAGGGTTTTATAATTTGATATGTATATATATGTTAAAGGTTATTTTGGGAATAATAGTGGGTGACGAAATAACATTTTAATTTTTCAACTTTTTAAGATGGATGAGACTATAACGTGGGTGGGAAAATTAGACAATATGATGGGTCTAGTACCTCTCTATTTTTTTCTTTTAAATTACAGTTTACACCACATGAACAAGTAATTATCTAAAATACAAAAAAGACACTATTTTTTTCACGCTTGTCCAATTGTTGTTTGTTGGAAGATAGGAGTACCTATTTCTAGGGTGTGCATGTTTTCTCACCATCTTAAGTTGGAGAAATTTTTCATTGTGACGGAAACACGAGTGGTACATTTCGTGTTTTTATGTAAATGATGAAGATTTTTATTTTTTAAGTTATTAACTTTTTAACACACATCCCATCATTTGTATAGTGACACGTGGTGTGCCATTCCGTGTGTCCGGTCACACTGAAAAAAATCTCTGCTTAAGTTGTTGATAGGTTCAAATTAATCTATCTGTTACACAATTTCGACGTTTGGATTTTAGGTACAATGAATGAATGGCAGGGGAGCGAGAATATTTCTGTTTCTCAAAGGAAGGAGCCAAAGTTTTGTCTTACTGAAAGTGTATTTCATTCTCGAGTATCTTCAATGGAGATATGCAAAGCCACATTTATCACAGTGCCAAAACTTCTGAATTCTGAAGAGCTTTTCGACTAACAAAAAAATGTAAAATGCACTTATGCTCTTAGCAATTGCATGAGGTAGACTACAAATCGAAAGCTAGGGTTCTTTTGGGCCGATCTTGTATGTCGTATGTGTAGTTTATAAGGGACAAAGAAAAGTAATTGACATTGTTTGACGATTTCTATAGAAACAAATCCAGGTCGTTTACTTCTATGCCCGTCTTTGGATATCTGTTTTTAATGAGCATGGATCACTCACTTGCAAGAATTTAGGCTACGTTAGTAAGAAGAAATGCACTGCAAAATGTTCTACACATAAATTTCTTTTTTGACAAACAATAGCGTTAATGGGTTAACTAGTTAGTTGTTAAAAGGGGAGGGGAAGTGGTTAGCATTGAACCCGTACCAGGATGCATAGACATGATTGCACACCGCCATTGCGGTAAAACACCATCCGCTTAAAAACATGAATTAGAAAGACTAGCAAGAGTGCGAAGAATTTTGAGGAATTTGCAAAATACTACTAAAACCTTTGTAATGCTAATGTTAATGCATTTCCAATTCCTTTATGTTTTGTGTACCGATTTAGAGTGTAAAATAAATAAACTGGATTCCTGTATATTCAAAAGGAATATACATCTCTGACGTCATCGGTGTTCCAAATTAATCATAAGACATCATATGGGATTAACAAAAACACGCAGCGATGCATGATACATTTAGGAAACCGCCTTCTTGACGTTCCCATTCCATATAAGTCTCTATTTTCCATGAAAACTTTTGCTTGTTGCTTTTATTGGAGAAGGTTCCCATTCTATGTAAGTCTCTATCTTTTTCATGAAGGCTATCTCTATGTGGAATCCATCCAGATATTTTAATAAAGCTTTTTAGCCAAATTCTTTCTAAGATTGACATAATTCCTTACTTTGATCGCTGATATTTGAAATCGATAGAAGTGGTTCCTGAGTTTATCCACTCTTAACCATCTTGGTCATTCAGTTAATTTTTTGTTAAATAAGGGCCAAAATGACCCACAATTTAATAAACAATGAGCCAAAATGATTTGACAAAAATTAAAGGTGTTTTTGTCATTTTTGATCCTTATTTAACATAATTTTTTTTACAGATGGATCAAAATGATTGGTGGTGGACAAATTCAGTGGCCGCTTTTATTAATTTCAAATCTCAGATACCAAAGTGAAGAGTTATGCCAAACTCAAAGATCAGTTGACCAAAATATGAAACTGAAAAACGAAAGATTTCATTTCAATTATTTATTCTGTATTCAATGCCACCATTATTGAAAGTTGAATATGTGGTCACAAATTGTGATCCAAACTGGACATGGGTCGTCTCCGGATCCATTGGTTCTAATCCACAAAATTCCGTGATCCGGACCATTGAAATTTAATCTAACGGCTAAAGTTATTATAACTTTTAAAGTGTACCCCTGTTTGTAACTGTTGGATCAAATTTTAATGGTTTCGAATTACGGGATTTGGTGGATTAGGACCAATAGATCCGGAGGAGATCCATGTCCATCTAAACTGTACCTCAAAATTGCACTTTGCCAAAATTAATGCAAGTGGTGTATTAATCTAGCCACTGGCGGATCAACGGTATGTCAAGGGGGTCAATCCACTCCGTGAAGGTTGAAAATCCTCTACAGAAGATTTGGCTTGATCCCACGGTGGAGTTGTGCTCCTGAGAAAATTGCCCACGATTAAACGACACGGTTTTGTATAAATTTGTACTGCCTTTGGCTAAACGGGTAGTTTTGGTGTCAACCCTACCAACCCCAGTTTACATTCGGTAAACTTAAAAGATAATGTTAGAGAGACTAAATTTTTTAAATCAAATTTGCAAACCAAATGATATGGTCGTTGATGATTAGATTATTACTTAAGCGTTAATTAACGTGCTTATTTCTTATTGGTGACATATAATTTGATTTGTAAATTTGGTTTAAAAGTTTAGTCTCCCAGTATTACCCAACTTAAATTATGTACATAATCATATTTTACTACAACTAAGTCAACCATATGTTATTGGTGACATATAATTTGATTTGTAAATTTGGTTTAAAAGTTTAGTCTCCCAGTATTACCCAACTTAAATTATGTACATAATCATATTTTACTACAACTAAGTCAACCATATGTTACTGTTGACCCTAAAAACTATCAAGCATACGTGGCGCGTAGGCCGAGTAACTAATGAGCTAACTACGTCATTCGGTTGTGTGCGGGGTGTGCCAACTCGACGGCGGAGCTCGGCCGGTGAGTAAAATGAGTTGATGTTGCGTTGAGCGCGCTACTAACTTCTTGATCTTGTGACTGCGGCCGAGGAAGGAACACGTCTCGGTCTTCGGGTTCTAGAGCCTGAAGACAAGACTGCTAGTTCTGCGAAGTTCAATATCAAATTCGGCTTTCAATGTGTCGAATGTAGTAACTTGTAACACCTCACTTCGCCGAGAAGGCTAATAAGATGACCTCTGCCAATAAGGATTCGAAAATCCTTCTTGACCGAGACTTGGATAGATAACCAGTCGGCCTCGACGCAGTGCTGTTTATCCAAACTGAAGGTGCTCTGCGGTTGGCTGATTCTACGGCAACAGTGCTGTTTATCCAAACTGAAGATGTGTTGGCGAAAAAGAAAATAAAAATCTCAAGATGTTTGAGAGGTTTCACGTAAAGCGAGGGTTTGCGCAGGGCAGTTTGTGTGTTGAATTGGAAAGGTTTTCCGTTGCCACTGCCTCTGTATTTATAGGGACATATGCGCGTTGGTTGATAAGCTGATATAGACTTCTGCCATGTATTAGAACTCTTCCACTGATTGCGTCAGATAAGCCTTACTATCCCCAAGACTCTGAACTTAGTAAAAAATGCAACCAAATTCAATCCTTGTGCTCAGCCTTATCACATCAAATCCCAAGATAACCTGCATGCTTGGATTTGATCAAATAATGCCCATCAAAATAACCACCAATCCACATACACCGATGTGGTTGGTTGCTTTCTAGAGATACATAATTACATGGGAAATAGTCTCCCAACCTTCCACGTATATGCATGTGCTGACTTAAATAATTGCAAATGAATTGCAATTCTTCTACTGGTTATTATATAACCATTCTTATTTAATATTATCCCATGCAAAGAAGGGCTAAAATATATATTAAAAGATAGTGCCATGATTAAAACCACAATATATCTTTCAATAATAGCAAAATTATCTTCACTTTTCATCTGATGGTTGGGAGCTATGCCCACCCAACGGCCTTGATTGCACAAGCCGATGAAGCAATTTTGGGTCCAAACAGTTACATATATGTAAGCATAGGACAACCCTCGCAGTGAAGTGACACTAATATATACCTAAATAGGCCTTTTACCCAAAAGGATTCCCATTTTTGGGTAAAAATGGGGACTAGTTTTAGGGACCACTCCACGTCAAATTTCAATAATTCGAACTAGGGCTGGGCACGAGCCAGGCCTAATTTTGAAGGAACCAGATCAGACCCGGATTAAAAGAAACGGTCGGGCTGGGCTGGATATAACAGATTTTACAACAGAAACCGAACCTAACTCGACTCGTTCGAAATGGGCCGATTTGGTTCGGGTACACGGGGCCTTTTTTTTTTCTTTTCGAAACGACAACCTTCCTCGACATCGCCGCCTCCCTCCACCAAGGCCACGCCTCCGTCTCTTGCTTAAATCCCACTCAATGCTCTTGCAAATGCAGGATGTAGCTTAAGATATTGCTAATACCATCTCCTTATTTCAGCTGGTCAATCTTGATATCGCGCTACACTTGAATTTGATGACTAACCAAATCATCAACAATCTGGAATCAATGGAGTTCAGGTCAGTAGCTGCAACAGAATCAATTGCTTCGGAGATGGATAATTCGATGTCACAAAATGCTACGAATAGGGAAAATGCTCAACAGAGTCAGTGACTATGAAGATCATGCCCCCTTTACCTCCCATGACGTCCATGTTGAACTCGATGCCGCAATCGGCGAACTTTTGGCGGTTGTTGCTCCAGTCCTCGCAGCGCCAGCCATCGTCGATTGGGTTGCCGATGCATGATTTGTGGAAAACCCAGCTGGGATTAAGAACTTGAAGAAGAAGAAGAAGAAGGTTGGGGGGGAGAGAGAGAGAAAGAGAGAGAGAAAGAGAGAGAGACAGAGAGATCGAGAGGGATGAGAATCGACAGATTCGAAAGAAAAATCAGAAACCCACAAGGAGGAGAGATCGAGGGAGGAGACTCGGAGTGGTGTCGGAGACTCGGAGACGGGATAGAGAGAGAGGGTGAGGGAGAGTTGTGAATTGGGTCTGAGAATAAGAGAGAGGGTGATACCGTGATAGAGGGTAGAACAATGAACGGTCCGGGTCGGGTCCCGTTTTCTTCAACTTTTAGAATCGGCTCGTCCCGTTTAGTATTTATAATTTTTGGACCCGTTCCGTACCCGTCCCAAACCGCATGGACCTGCGGGTCCAAGACCCGTTTGCCCACCCCTAATTCGAACCTCTATTTAGTAAGTCTTGATTCATAGGTTATTGTTGCAAAATTCAATTTAATCCGAAACTATTTGCCTATTTAATTGTCATGTTGAAATTTTCCTTGTTTCCTTGAGAACAAAGTATTTGTCAATTTCTTTGAATTCAAGGCTTCCTATACCTAAATTGCACCCCCATTCACTTCTAAAGAGCTTTCTTGTGCGACAGCCCTGCTCAAGAATCCCTCGTTTATACGTAGCTTTTTATGATCACATCGTCTGGATTAAAAACCCATCCAAAACAAGACTTGTACAATGCATACGTATATAGACCTCATGCCAACCAATATTATGGATGATTGGATGTTACTTAAATTGGCACCGAAAAAACTGTTCATCTGCTATTTCTGAAAGGAAAGGAAGGACTCAAAACATTGAGAGTCCCCCCGCCCCAACGCCACACGAAAGCTTTTGACTTGAATTACATCTTGACAAAATGAGGTTTCCAGTCGCCTTCTTTTCTTAATTCTTCGCCCATTTTTTTGTCATAACGTTCTAACAACCAAGAACATATTCAACACAGGTGGCCCTTGCATATATTATTTTTTAATAATAATCTTAAATAATATATTATTGCAGATATGGTCTTAATTTATATATGGTTGATTTTTAGTGTTTTTTTTTACTGTTGGTCAAGATTTTTAGTGTGCTTCATGCGTTATTAAAGCATCATAAGTACCAAAGAAAAACAATAAAAAAAATAAACAACTCTCAATGATTGCTTAAGTTATAAAGTTTTGGCGGACAACGTATCAAACCCGCTATGCTTCTAATGTAACTTAATGAAAAAATTATTGCACAGAAAAAAACATATGATTGTTCTTTAATAATAGCATAAACTTTTGAAAATCATCGATATTTTTGCAGTCATATTTAGAATAGAAATGTGATTGTGTAAATCCTAGTAGATATGACAATGTATCTTATATTCCTATTAGGAGTATATTACCTATTAAATGTTGTAATCCTAAAGGAAAAGGTTTTTACCCATCTTACTACTATAAATAAAGGTACAATGGGGTGAATCAAATACACCTCACAATTAAATCACTCTCTCTTCTCCCTCAATATTGTCGGCCCCCTCTCTCTCTCTAAATCCTAGATCGTTCAATCAAATAGGTCTACAACACGTTATTAGCACGCTCTTACCAGAAGCTGAGGAATTGACGCATCGTAGGAGGAGGCTATCTTCCACCAAATTCAAAGGCTTCTTTTTGTTTTCTGCTAATCAGGTACGCTTAAATAAAAGAAGATATTTGAAACGTCCACGAAGCATGAAAACATTCCCCATGATGCATGAACCCTTCTATGTTTATATTTTCCTTTCGATATATATATATATATATATATTGTATATATTCATATATTTGTCAATATATATTTGTTTCATGCACCGCACAATTAAATTGTTATGTGGAATATGTGAGTCAATGTATAAAATTAAATTAGAAGCATATTTAGGGTTTCCTCAACCTTAAGGGATTTCGAAAAAAAGGGAAATTAGACATGGTGCGGCACACCCACCGCACCATCACTGTGCACGCAGAAACCAGGCCTTGGCCTAGGGTCAATCTGATGGGCCTGAAGCCCTTTGCCCGTTTGCACCATGGCCCACGTCATTTAACCAGCCCAGATTTGCTAGGTTTTTCCCCTGCATGCAGCAACCGTTATGGTTGCTGGGTTTTGTGTTGCCCAGTCCCGCAGCCTGCACCTTGGCCCGTGTCACGACACGTGTCTTCCACGCCAGCCCACAAGGCTGGGCTTGGTCCCTGCGGCTCACTCCACGCATTACCTGCAGCCAGCCCATGCGGCTGGGCTTCCCGCGCCAAACCCACAGGTCAACTTTCGCTAGGCCTTGTGCCGTGCCCTCCCCTAGGCCAAAATTGAAACCCAGCTATTGTTGGGTTTCTCCCCTCATCCGACGGCATGCAGCCCACTCTCGAGGCCCTTTTGGGCCTTACCTTTTACTCAAAGCACCTAACCCGAGCCCAAATATTTTGGAGGCTATATTTTCGATCCAATAATATTATTTTAATATTATTTAGCTTTTACAATCGACCCCGACCCGGAATGTCTATCTAGACTCTGAATCGAGCTGTGTTGGCCGATACTAGGAGGGTGACGAAGCCATAAAGTGTAGTGATGTGGAAAATGTGAATAAATTTAAACCTAAAAGTGCCTAAATATAAGAGTGCGCTTAGGGGTGGGCATGGTGCGGTTCCACCCCTAAACTGGAACAAGAACCGAAACCTTAAAATATCAACGGTTCGGTTCGGTGTGGTTTCACTTAAATTTATTACTAGAACCGTACGGTTCGGTCTACATCGATTTTGATTCGGTTCTTGCCGGTTTACGGCTCCGAATACTAAATTATTTGAACACCAAATCATCATGCATTCAAATACATCTTCTAAAGCAGCATTCAAATACACCAAATCATCATAAATTATTTGTATCTTGTCATTCACATACATATTGAAATTGATCCACAAACTGATCCACAAGTAGCATCAATTGAAATCCACATAAGCAAAGCCGTATAAAACCCGAATACAAAACTTAGAGCAAATTCTAACAATAAAACAAAAGAATAACACTCACATAGCAAATGAAGAAAGATCAGTTGAAAAGTCACACAACTCGGTACAGGGGTGCCTCCAAATGACCTGACTGCATCAAGTAACCTACACAAAAAATATCTCAGATACCCGGATCAAAAAATTGCATAACAAGATACAAATCACTAAACAAAATAGCAACAAATCCAACACCAGTGACCATTCAAGTGTTTTTGAATTACACATTACAAGCATTAGATCTATAAAAAAACAAATTAGTACAATTAATTACTAAATTATTTATATGCAAGTTTAAAGAGAGAGATACTCCAAAATAATCTGAAACAAAAGAACCCAACACTTAAAAACCTATCAGTTCTTATAATCCCAACACAATTCCACATATCCATCCACATCTCGCATGAACAAATACATGTTTAATTTAACTTCGTTTAATATATATATATATTTGGGATTAGAGAGTATAATAGTTCTGATTAACAATTATAACAAAAATTAGAGGTTGGTCCAAAGATATCTCGAAACAGGTGGAGAAGAAAATGGAGTTTTACCTCTGGAAACCGAATCCACGACAAGTCTGCGCTGTGGGAGTTGGAGTTGTGGGCGAACCAAAGCTTAATTCAGGTATCAAAAAACTAAAACAATCCAACCATGAAGTGATAGAAATCAACCCAACAATATGGAACAAAAAAAGGGAACAAATCATGTTACATACCTTTACTCATGACACCGGCAAGGAACCTATCTGCAGGACATGAGTCACAGAACTTGATTAGACGGTGTTAATCACACATATATAGTGCAGGTAAAAGAGAATGGAAAACCAGTGGAACTCAACCATATTCCTAATCTCAAATATGAGAAACGATAGAGAAAAAACCAAGGAAGGAGGACGGAGGACAAAGAGTCGTGAACTGTCGCGGATAAGGGATGATGAGGGCCGTCGCAGAAAGCTGAGGTTGTGGGATGCCTGAGGAATTGTTGATATTTTTGGATGAGAGGAGGGTCGGCTGTGTGAAATGGGGGAATTGGGATGTGAGGGGTGAGGCCGTGTGAGAGAGGTGAGGGTGATGCCGTGTGAGCCCTAATCGGTTCTTGTTCATTTGAAACTGGAAAAGAAACCGGTTTGAACGGTCCGGTTCGGTTTTTGACTCAAAGTTGACTTTTTAGGTCAACACGGTTCTTTTTGGTTTTTTTTTTTTCATACGGCTCGATGCAGCTTTTATGCCCACCCTTAAGTGCGCTAGTGAGCGGGAATGAACCCATTTCACACGTGGTGTCAGAGCATAAGTAAAGTACAATAGAGTGGATTGAGAATTACACCATCGAAGGTAATCTCCAATACCAAGAGTTGCCAAGAATCATCGTCGACACGAAAGCTCAGCCCTAAAAACAAGGGTGAGTGGGCCTAAAATAAAGCTTTGTAGAAACCTTTTTGAAAACATAATAACTTGTCGCCGTAAAACAAGTATAGTTTCCAAAATATACATACTACGTATGGTAAGAAAATACTTACCGTAGCCTGCAATATCTCAAGAATTAAATACATCACAATATTTCATAAGTAAACACACAACGTCCATAATCACATAATCTCGTATGAGCAAATAACATAAATACGATCACTTAACAGTAAATCGAAAATTCACAACATAATAGTAATAAATAAAATATTAATCATGGTTGTACTTAAATTTCCATAAAAGTACG
This sequence comes from Malus fusca, assembly GCA_035220775.1. Classification (NCBI taxonomy): domain Eukaryota; kingdom Viridiplantae; phylum Streptophyta; class Magnoliopsida; order Rosales; family Rosaceae; genus Malus; species Malus fusca. The sequence goes on along the minus strand of CM069073.1, from coordinate 19,493,025 downwards.
CATACATGTGCATCTCGTAGGATTTAGGATAATTTTGTAATTTTCGCTTATAAACTTTAGTCCAATCTAGGCATACGTAGGAAATTTTTTTTCAAATGTATGAATGGAAACTAAATAAATATATAATATTTAAAAGTAAAGACCCACTCACAGTTACTTGCGACGTCACATCCGTTCGAGCTAGGAAGCCGGAGTTTCCGATAGTAATCACACCTAAGCATAATATTGGGACCCATTAGTAAAACTCAATTAAAATGTTTGAATTTGGAGAAATGGACGGCGAATTCGGAATCAGCGCGTCAAAATATGCTAAGAAGGGTCTTGGGAAATTTTCATAAAAAGTCAAAGAAAAGTCAACAGTCAACCCTAAAAAGTCAACCAAGACGCCCCAATGGTCAACTATTTTAAAACTTCAGAATTTCACTAAATGGATGTAAAAAACGGACTTGGGGCGTTGAAATTAGCCTAGAAAGGTTTCCGAAAAAGTCAACAAGAATATTTCAAAGAATATTCTCAGAATATTCTAAGCCCATTTTGGAAATGGGCTGGGCTGGAACATCGGCCCAAGGGTTTTGGCCGGTTAGGCTAAAGCTTTTGGACTGGGTTTTGGGCCTAAGGCCCTTTTTTTTTTAGATCCGATCACCGGTTTCTACAAAAAAGAAAGTCGGAATCGGTTGGTTTGGCTGGGAAACTTCCTGAGCTCTATTTGAGCTCGATTCTTAACTATTTTTCATTAAATAAAAGTCAAATTGAAGCTTAGGAGGTCATGAACAAGGGCATACCAAAATGAGGTTGAGTCGAGGTCGGGATCGACCGAAAAAAGCCTGCAAAGGCCGGGTTTCTCGTCAGAAATCTAGGGAACTTTCCCCTAAGGTGTTTCTTTGTGTCAAATGTTATAATGAGGCCAGAAACAACATAAAATTGGGATCTAGAACAACCCACATCGTTTTTTAGGCTTACCTAGTCGAAGTCGTCAAGAACTCACCGGAAAACAAGGTGCCAGCAGTGGTTGGTTTTGCGTTTGCAGTTGAGAAAGGCGAGAGAGAGATAGAGATAGAGAAAGTAACAGGCGAGCTCAAGGCTCTGCCTCTCATATGCGGCCGCACACATGGGTGGTGATGACAGGTTTGAGGATGTTGCAGTCCCGCCGGAGTGGTGAAGTCATTGCACTCTCTCGGTGTTTGCAGGGAGAAAAGAGAGTTAAAGATGTTAGGGTTCGAGAGAGAAAATAGCGGGGTGAGGTGAGGATCTGGGTGGTGATGCTCACTGGAGATGGCAAGTGATGGTCGTGTTTGCAGGTTTCTCTGCACTTGCAGATAGAGGGAGACAAGAAAAAGCTGAGAGAGTTGAGGGAGAGGCGGAGAGAAGTAAGTGAAGGGAAAATTATGAGTTTTCAAGATTTGGGATTTCAAAATGACTAGCATGCATATACAATTCTAGATTTATATACATACGCAACGGAAGCATTTATAACAAGTTATCAAAGTTATAGTCATGCAAATCCCCTTCAAGGTTCATAGGTTTAAATATAATGCATCAAAAATAATGTTGCTTAAGAACAAAGTCAAGGAATAGATCTATACCTCTTGTTCTTGATTTTAGACCAAGGATGGACCACCTCCAAGCCCTTTGTTCCTTGAATTCCTTGAGCCTAGCTTCCCTCCTTGCCTCCTCCACTATTGATATAATGAGTGCTCCTAGGTTCTCTTCAAGTCCCCAAAGTAGAAGACCTCTAAAGATCCTCACCCACTAGTATAATGAGAAGGATGAAGGAATGACCAAAAGGATGAAAAGTTGTTAGCCAATTCACCCTCTAGGTTGGCCGGCCCTATTGAGAGAGAGAGAGAGAGATGGTGGTTTTGATTTTGTGTTTCTAAAACTCACAAAACCATTAAAAGAATCAATCTCTATAAAGTTCCTTATATATTATCAAAAACCTAGTCAACAAATTGACCAAACAACTCTCCCAAACCCTTAGTATGGCCGGCCTACTTGTGTTCATTTGGGCTTTGGGCTTTCATTTATTTCAAGTCATCCAATGCTTGAATAAAAGCCCAATGGGTTTAGGCCCAATGGGCCCAATTAATCCTGAACGTTTCTTTAAGCCCAAAACGATCTTTTATCGCTTTTATGATTTCTTTAGACTTTCTAAATTAATCAAAACACTTAATTAATCCAATTAATTATTTCCATCATCCATTAATTACCCACTACAATAGTGTTTTGGTGAACAATCTTTTAGGTTCTAATTAGCAAGGCAGTGAGGTGATCGGCATTAATTCAATTTAATTTCAATCACTAGTGAATCAAAACTTCATTTTAATTCACCATTCTTCTTTGATGACTATGTTTATTTATCTTAGAAGAACTCACAAACTATGAGTGACATCTAACCATATGTCATAGCTACCCAAGCTAATGTAGAAGTTTATTCGGAGAACCTATTCAGTTGGAATTACAATGTAATTCGATCCTTCTCTAATACAATACTCTCAATCATATTACTAGGGTATGGATATATTATGTCAAACCCCTAATGTGATTATTCCTTCTTATATGATTCTTTTGAGTCGTATAGGAACGCATTCCTTTCGATACGCTCGATACTTCGGCCGAAGATTTCCGAATCATATCTTAGAGTATTCTTCCTCTCTTACCGAGGATTAGAGATTCCTTGTTGCGCATACACTTGCCTTCATGACTAAGTGGCTTAACCCCGACTATGCCGTTGACATTCTGAAAGATTGACGTTTGACATAATCAAAGATCAAGTACTTAACCACAAGACAACGACGATGCCTCAGGTCTAAGGACTACTTACATTATTCCAACCATTAGAGTTACTTGCTTGACATGTGAGTAGACCTCCATGCAAGTACTCTCGTTCGATTGTGTTCAGTGAACTCATTCCCCTAATGAGCACCTACATACTTGTCTTAGTGTCACAACACGAATGGGATGAGACTTTCCATCCTTCCATTTGAAGCAGACACAGTATGTACCGATCTACGCATTGTCAGTTTCCCTCCGACAATCCAATGACCAGGAACCTTTTGGACATTTGGTTATCTGAAGAAGGTCTCTGTAGTCTAACATCATTAGATTACTTCTTCAATCCATCCATTGTCCATGGATACACTATTTAAGACATATATCGTTTATTGAGATAGTCCTAATTCGTGTCTTTGCCATTTGACGTATAAGAATCATATATACATCTATTCATTTGTCCTGAAAGGTTTCTTCCAAAGATTGGCTTTCAGGGCATATTTCCAACAGTAAGGTGGCAACCAATGAGTGGATAGTTGATAAAAAAAGGGATTTATAGGGATTGGAAGACACTAGAGAGAGGGAATGAGTGGGGTGTGGGCCCTACGTGATACACACAGTTCAAAGTCACCAATGAAAATACAGAAATATCTCCCGTAACGCGAATTTACCAAAACAACTGTAACATCACACATCGCCCAGGGAAATGGATCATCTAAGCCTTATATGGATATTCTCATCTCTACCTAGCACGAGGCATTTTGGGAGCTCACTGGCTTCGGGTTCCATCGAAACTCCGAAGTTAAGCGAGTTCGCGCGAGAGCAATCCCATGATGGGTGACCCATTGGGAAATTCTCGTGTGAGTTCCCAGAAACAAAACCGTGAGGGCGTGGTCGGGGCCCAAAACGAACAATATTGTGCTACGGCGGAGTTTGAGCCCGGGAAGTGGTCTCGCTCGGGCCGGGATGTGACAATTTGGTATCAGAGCCAATCCCTGGCCGAAAGTGTGCCGACGAAGACGTCGGGCCCCTAAGGGGGTGGATTGTAACATCCCACATCGCCCAAGGGAGTGGATCCTCTAAGCCTTATATGTATATTCTCATCTCTACCTAGCACGAGGCCTTTTGGGAGCTCACTGGCTTTGGGTTCCATCGAAACTCCGAAGTTAAGTGAGTTCGCGCGAGAGCAATCTGATAAGCTCATATTTATACATATTTTACATCAAATTCTCTCGTCTTTTCTTAGTTAGTTTCTCATATTTTTGTGTTATTTACTTTGTTTTGGTGTTTTATAGAATTTATCTAGCTAAGAAAATAAAAATAGCACTAGTGAGGTTTTAAGTAATAAATTCATTAAAACAACATTACCCTCTATATTTGGTTAATAAATTTGTTCCCTTTTTGTTTGAAAGCAGAAAATAAAACAATAGAAAGCATGGCAGCAAAAGGAGAGGAAGTGACGTGCTGCCTGGCAAAAGAAAATAAAAGAAATATGAAAGCTGCTTGGCAGCTGTGAAGCATAAAAGATAGGCGTGCAGTCAATGGGGAATAATAAACAAGAGAAGATAATTGAGTTGGGGTGCACGAAGACAGAAGGAACCAAGAAAGAAAATAAAATAGAAGTGACTAGTGAGCACTGACAGGCTCAGGAGCACTGAGGAAAAGAATAAAAGAGAGGCAGCGACAACGTGGAGCTGGAGGGGGGACGCTGCCTGGAGGCAGCGAGAGGAATAATAAAAGAAGGCTGCTGTGAGCAGCTTGAAGGGGAGAAGAGGTCGCTGCCTTGTGGCAGTTTGGGGAGAGACACGAGGGCCTCAAAGAAATAAACAGAGTGCAGAAACGCTGCCTTTGCAGCTGGGCAGAGAGTCGGTGCAGCAAGGCTGCTTGGCAGCACGTGCGCAGCTGAAAGGACTGACGGGGGAGTGGCGAGACACGTGGGGACTGGACTTGCGAGAGCAGGCGCGCGCGGAAGGCAATACGCGGGGAGGCTGCGAGCACGGCACGTGAGGAATTGGAGGAAGCCAGCTGCCTTGTGGCAGCTGAGAAAGAAAGTCAGGAAAGGCGCGAGCTGGCGGGCAGCAAGGCAGGCCACACCAGCGTGAAGACAGAGGTCTCGGTATTGGGGGTGAGACGCAGCGGGAAGGAAGAAGGCTGCCTTGGCAGCTTGTGCAGTTGGCGAGCAAAGAAGGAGCACGCTGGCTTGAGCAGGAAAGGGTCAGCACGGCAGCAATCCTGCCTGGTCAGCACGGCAACAGTGCAGGGAGCGCAACAACACTGCAGTCCTCGTTCGGTTTAATCCTCCAAACTCAAGTTTTATTTCTGTTTTAATTTTAAATAATGTATAACTAATTTTATTTTGGCTAGAGTTTAATTCAAAACCATGGATATATTTGTAATTTGAATTGATTACCTTCAGTTGTGATTTCTGAGTTGTGATTTAATTTGCTTAACTGCTTGATTGATAACTTATTTTTGTATGTCGATTAAGGATGCATACTTAATTTACATGCATGAATTTGATGCTAGAATATAAGTGAATTTCACCTAATCGTTATGAACTTATATTCACAAGTAGTGAAGGTCGCTTATAAACGATCGCGTTAGGTAAATTCTTGGCATAAGTTTCATGCAATTCATAGTAACAAGTGCCTCGTCAATGCTTATGATTTTCATAAAACTTAATGATTCTTGCTTGTATCTCTATTATGCAATTCATGTAGGGAACTTGTAGGGAATGTTTTGGGTTGTCGTATGCAATCATCCAACCTAATAAAAGTAGGAAAATCTGAAGGTTAATTTAAGCGGACCTAATTAACTTGGGGCGTTGAGAATTTACAATTTATAGAAAGAACAACTGAAAATCAATTTAGGTTGCATATGTGGCATGTGTGGAGAATAATCCTCTAGCCAGTCCGTCATTTATCATTTTACCTTAATTTTATGTTTTTGTCAATTTTGTAATTTATTTAAGTTTAATTTACTTTTCATCAAAAATCAATCCCCCGTTTATTTTAAGGTGTTAGATTTATTAGAAATCAATTTAGTTTGTATTTTCTTGAGTCTTGAATTATTTTGTGTCTTTTTAGATTATTTGTTAGTTTTATTTTGAGTTATTCTAGTTAAGTGTTTTGAGTCTAGTTTAGTGTTTTAAATTTTGTTTTTACGTTTTTAATTTAATTTTACTTTGGTTAGCATCCCTAGTTAATCCCCGGCCTAGAACGATCCCTACTTACATCATTACTACAACTGTCACAAATAGGGTTTAAATTTGTGCGTGAATTTATTTTCGCACCAAATTTTTGGCGCCGTTGCCGGGGATTAGCAAATTTGCTAATCCTTTTATTTTTGTTTTTGCTTATGTTTATTTGTGTTTGTGTATGTTACTTTTGATATTTGATTTAGTTTTCTCTCTTTGATTTTAGTTACAAATGGAGCAAGACCTGGATTCTACTAGCATTCAAGATCTATTGGCACAGCTCACTGCTCAATTAACTCAGAATGCCGGAAGGACCACAATGCCAAGTGGCCCTACATTTGATATGCCCTATGAGCAAGGATTTCAAACTCATCAATATCCCCAATTTTCTGCAAATGAAGATGTTTGGGGATATCAAGGCTATAACCAATCAAGGGGCAACATGTTTTCCAACGCTTATAATTCGGATTGGAGAGATTATTCAGATTACATGTGGGTAGAACCTCAACAATTCCAACAAGGTGGATATTGGCAGCAAGAAGACGCGTTCTATTCAAGATCTATGCAGCCACCACAGCATCCCCCACAACAATTCCAATCGAATCAAAGTATGCCCGTGGATTATAATCAAATGCTTGAAGAATTAATTTCTTCAGTACAGGGTTCACAAAAAGAAGAACAATTGCCGCCATCGGAAGAGTTCTATCAGTGGCCATATGAACCGTCACATCCACCACAACAATCAACCCAATTCAATTCAGGTACATCCTTGGTTAATGATACACTTAATAATTTACTCACCTCTTTGAATCAGGGAGTAGAAAATCAAAACCAGGAGATGCAAGACCGAGTCAGAAGAGTGGACGAATTGGATATGCATGTTGGGCAGATTATGGAATTCATGGCACAGATTCGAGATCAAGGTAACATGGAGGATGAAGTTGTTCCTGAACCATCCAAACAGAGCCCGAACATGGATGAATTGCCAATTCAAGAAGAAGATGAGGATGACGACTTGGGCAGTTTAGAAGAATTCTTATCGCAAACCCCCCAAGTCCTTATGTCATCCAACTCAGGTGAGGAGGTTCTAAGTTCAATTCATTCTAACATCGTTCCACCAAATGTCCTTTTTCCTTGCAGGTTTTTAAATCCCAAGGAAGAAGTGAATGAAAAATACGTTGTGGAAGATCTTCCAGAGGTGCAAAATGAGATCCAAATTTTTGGTGCACAAAATCATGTTCCCGATGATGTTGAAACAATCAAAGAAACTTGTACACCAAGAAGAGGGATTCCAGAAAATGAGGTGGCCGGAGAATTTGTTGAACATATCAAAGAGGCTGTGCATGAGACAATCAAGCCCAAAGCAGTTGAGTTTGATGACACGGGACAAGCCACAACCATCATAGTAAACCTGGCAAAGTTCAAAGTCCCTGAAACGTTCAAAGACGTGGTGTTTGTAATTGAGTTTGAATGTGACTGTAAGCCATCTTCTCCATTTTTTATTTTAATTTATACTAACTTGTTTTTAATTTTGATGATTCAGGCACCGTCATTAGAACTTAGACCGTTGTCGGATCATTTCAAGTACCACCGTCCGTTCAATGATAAGCCCATGCATTTGAATAATGAAGGGAGGCCTAGGAATCACCCACAATCAGATTTGCATTCCTAATCCCTTCTCTTTACTGAATTTATTTTACTTTGTTTAGTTCTTTCATTGTTTGTTTGCTTTTGTGTGAATTTATTTTACGTTGATTTTATTTTTTTACGTTGATTTCATTTTGTTTTGTTTATTTAGTTGTGATTTTTGTTTAGAAAGTTAAACTTAGTCTTTTTACTTTGTTTTACTTATTTTACATTTATATAAAAAAAAAAATAAAAAAAAATAAAAAACTTAAAAACATAAACATTCATATAAATAAAAAATAAAAAAAAAAATAAAAAAAAATAAAAAAACTTAAATGCATAAATTTTTTTACAATAACTTGTAATTTAATTTCGTTCATTGGTTGGTGGTGCCTCGGAGGTCGACGGAGCCCCTGAAAGACGAAGCGCCAGAGCTGGATCATTCGGAGCCTCAATACTTGGTGCTGCTCCCGAGGACGAAGGCAACACAAACCTCGGGAGTAACGCCATAAACCGTTGATGATCACCCTGAATCCGCACTTCGGACTCCTGCATCTGATCCAGCTTCCTCTTCATGCTGGTTGAGTAATTGGTTGCAAGCATGTGCAAATCCCTGTTCTCATGCCTAAGCACTCTGACCTCCTGCCGAAGACTAGCCACTTCAGCCATCAACGATTCCACCTGACGGGTTCGTGCAAGAAGGCGCTGGCCCATGTTTGATACTGAGCCTGCGCATCGGACGATGTAGGCCATAGAGTCCTGAACAGCTAGTTCGTCGGACCGCCTTGAAAGTATCCTAGTGTCTCTAGGAGTGAGCAGATTTCTGGCCACCACCGATGCGGTTGTTTCGTTCATCATCATGGAATCCCCAACTGTAAGAGGACCATTTGGGGATATGAAGGATGGCTGCCAAATGTTGGTTGGAGAAGATATATCACTATCTTCCCCAACATTCAAGTTAAGGCGACGGTCAGAAGGGCAAGACATTTTCTGAAGGTGTTGAGAATGAAGAGTCGGACTGATCAAGATTAAAAGAAATGCAAGGAGGAAGTGTTTACAGGAGGGAGTGTTTACAGGGGGAGCTTAAGTGTGTTGTGGAACAAAAAATGAGCGTTCTTATAAGAAGAAGAAATCGTTGAGGCATCACTCAGCAGTCGAAGAGGCGCCCTCTCGCAAATCGAAGAGCCGGGCTCCTTTCTCAAAAGCCGGATTCTTTTCTCAAAAGCGGCGTCGCCGTTCTCAAAAGTCGGTTCCTTTCTCAAAAGTCAGACGCCGCTCTCTCAAAAGTCGGGCGTCTTTATCAAAAGTCGGAGCGGTCAGGAATCACGAGGCGAGCTGTTTTTTTCAATTTTGTCGTCACTCGTCACGCGCGCTGTCAGCTTTGCGCAAATCACGGGTGGCTTTTTCAGAAAGCGCGTGACCTGTACTGTTCATCCATCCACCGGCTGCCGACAGGGGTAAAAGAACAGTTTCGGTTGTGAAGAAAAGACCTATAAACGTCTACCTTCGCATCCATTGCAAAGGCAAACTCTCTCAGCACTTCTTCATCTCCGAAATTTTTCATCTCCGAAAATGCCTTTCCAACAAACCCTCTCGAGTTTCTCTGTGTTTCTCATTCCTTGGGATACCTTTACAAATAAATCATCTAGAGCTAGAGTATTTCATATCATGAAGGTTGAAAGCAAGAGTATCTCATATCACGCTTTCTTCCTGTCCTTGTCCTTGTCTTTGTGGCAAGGAGAAAGCGGGCAATCAGCCAGCACTCGGTGTCAATCTTCCAATCTAAGAACCGACTGCCTGGAAATCCTTCCTGATTGCTTACCTAGCATTGCTCTCGAGTGCTCTTCTTCAACCACTGATGTACTTCCGAAGAAGTCGCCACATCTGCCTGGAGAACAGACATGGCAAGTGAAAATGATACTTGAAGCATGTGGAGACAAGGTGCTGCTTCATCTTCAAGATCAAGTCTCATTTTCCTTGCTAAGAAGTTCCCCAGCCCAGTTCAAGCATACACCTGTGGAACGATACTTCTTCAAAAGCAAAAGTATCCCATATCATCAGAGTCAGAGGCAAAGATTTCTCATGGCATGCTTTTCCTTTACCCTTGCTCTTGGCTACGGGGCAAGGTGAAAGAAAGGCAATCGGTCGGCACTTGGACAGATTGAACAAAGAAGCAGACCACCACCTATTCCTCGTGCCTACCTGCCATGCAGAAAAACAAAAAGAGAAGAATGTAGCCTGCAGACTCAATCAACCCGGCAGAAGGAGTCTGAGTTGAAACCAAGAGCTCGAGAAGCTTCAACAACACCACCAATCAAGTCTCATTTTCCTTGCTAAGAAGTTCCGAGGCCAGTTCAAGTTCAAAGCTGTGGAAAGTCACCAAACAGGACCAATGATCACTTTATTAGTTTTTTTTCATTGTCTTTTTATTTTCATTTTCAATTTTTCGTTTGCATTTTCTACATTTTCTTGTGTGCTTAACTGATTTATTTCTTTTCTTTGCAGGAACTTTTGGTTATTTCCACCCTTGAAGTTGATTGCAGAATTTTAGCTTGGGGGTCATCGCTTGATTTTTCTGCAAATTAGGGAAGTTTTCAGTCCTATTGCTTTATTTTGTTTCCTTATATTTATTTATTTTATTTTTATTTGCATTTTATTATATTTTCTGACATTGGGGACAATGTCTAGTTTAAGTGTGTAGGTAAAGATTATAAAAATGACCAAATTGAAAATTTTTATACCTTCGACTTTGAACTGGTTTCATTTGTTTCCATGTTATTGCTTTGTTTTCTTAATTAGTTTTGTTTTATTAAAAAAAAAAAAAAAAAAAATCGGAAAATCCAAAAATATTTCCTTGTTTTCCTTATTGTTTTGAATTAGATTTTTGTTAGTTTCCCGACCCAATGATATAATTGGATAAAATTTGAACCATGATGATCAAGAACTTAGTTAACATGTGTTGTGTGAAATTCCTTATTCTTGTGTTAGTTTGTACATATTTGATCATCTTTGAAAAACTAAACGCACATAGCCTTGTTGATGTGAAATTAAAGCATGATTTAAAGCTCCATATGTGAATTTAGTGACCATATACATCCTATGTGAGTTTTTGAGCCTATTGAAAGTGTGTGCATTTTTCATACACTCCTATTTTTTCATGTGTGATGAACTTATGTGAGATACTTCTCTAGAACTTGCATAACGATCTTTCGAAATATTTGTCATTGATTGCATGAACTTGAAAATGATAGAGGCATTAGGTTTACCACCATGGCCCAAATAACCTTGTTTCCCAAAGAAAAATAATATCATTAGATTGCTTTTTTGAGCCGTATTTGTGAGCCTTTTATTTCTTATCACCAGATATGTCTACCCTTATGCCTGAAATAATTTTCCTTACCCTTTCCAAGCGAGCTAGTGAGCAATGTGAGATTGTCTTATGAGAAATGTTTGTGAAGTACTTTGAAGGTGTTTGGCAAAAGAATAAGTGTGGGGGTTTTTCATATTTGTTTCTGTTTGAAAAAAAAAAAAAAAAAAAAAAAAAAAAAAAGAAAAGAAAAAGAAAGATTGTATACAAAGAAAATAAAAAGTTTTTAAAGTTTCAGTTTATGGGTGTGGTTAGAGATGTCTGAAGAATCGTTGGAGAGCTTGAGTTCTTATAAATCTAAAGAAAATAATTGCTTGCATTGTAGCTTGGAACTTGTGTTTTCCTATTCTTTCGTTTCAATAACCCTATCCCTAAGCCTCATTACATCCAATAAAAGTCCTCTTGATTTAAGTTTTGCAATTATGACTGTGGAGAAGTGATCTTTATGCAAGCTTATGGTAGAACTTTCACATTCGTTTCTTTGAGCGAAACACATTAAAACTAAACACATGTGCGATTGAGTGTAAATCCTGTGAGAAGGTTGCTAGTTTGCATATGGTGATTTAAAAAAATAAAAAAATTTTGAAATTGCATTAGCATGGCTATCTCACACACTACACTTCAAGGATGTTTCAAAGATTACTGCTAATATTTGAGTAAGGAAAATGAACTTAAATTGCTTGTTGGTGTTAGCTATGGTTATTGATGATTTGTGTTCTCAAATGAAATTCTATGAGGGTAATATAGGGGAAAACTAATAATTTTCATGTTATTACTTTTTCTGTTTTTGTTTGTTTTGCTCGAGGACTAGCAAAAGCTAAGTGTGGGGGTATTTGATAAGCTCATATTTATACATATTTTACATCAAATTCTCTCGTCTTTTCTTAGTTAGTTTCTCATATTTTTGTGTTATTTACTTTGTTTTGGTGTTTTATAGAATTTATCTAGCTAAGAAAATAAAAATAGCACTAGTGAGGTTTTAAGTAATAAATTCATTAAAACAACATTACCCTCTATATTTGGTTAATAAATTTGTTCCCTTTTTGTTTGAAAGCAGAAAATAAAACAATAGAAAGCATGGCAGCAAAAGGAGAGGAAGTGACGTGCTGCCTGGCAAAAGAAAATAAAAGAAATATGAAAGCTGCTTGGCAGCTGTGAAGCATAAAAGATAGGCGTGCAGTCAATGGGGAATAATAAACAAGAGAAGATAATTGAGTTGGGGTGCACGAAGACAGAAGGAACCAAGAAAGAAAATAAAATAGAAGTGACTAGTGAGCACTGACAGGCTCAGGAGCACTGAGGAAAAGAATAAAAGAGAGGCAGCGACAACGTGGAGCTGGAGGGGGGACGCTGCCTGGAGGCAGCGAGAGGAATAATAAAAGAAGGCTGCTGTGAGCAGCTTGAAGGGGAGAAGAGGTCGCTGCCTTGTGGCAGTTTGGGGAGAGACACGAGGGCCTCAAAGAAATAAACAGAGTGCAGAAACGCTGCCTTTGCAGCTGGGCAGAGAGTCGGTGCAGCAAGGCTGCTTGGCAGCACGTGCGCAGCTGAAAGGACTGACGGGGGAGTGGCGAGACACGTGGGGACTGGACTTGCGAGAGCAGGCGCGCGCGGAAGGCAATACGCGGGGAGGCTGCGAGCACGGCACGTGAGGAATTGGAGGAAGCCAGCTGCCTTGTGGCAGCTGAGAAAGAAAGTCAGGAAAGGCGCGAGCTGGCGGGCAGCAAGGCAGGCCACACCAGCGTGAAGACAGAGGTCTCGGTATTGGGGGTGAGACGCAGCGGGAAGGAAGAAGGCTGCCTTGGCAGCTTGTGCAGTTGGCGAGCAAAGAAGGAGCACGCTGGCTTGAGCAGGAAAGGGTCAGCACGGCAGCAATCCTGCCTGGTCAGCACGGCAACAGTGCAGGGAGCGCAACAACACTGCAGTCCTCGTTCGGTTTAATCCTCCAAACTCAAGTTTTATTTCTGTTTTAATTTTAAATAATGTATAACTAATTTTATTTTGGCTAGAGTTTAATTCAAAACCATGGATATATTTGTAATTTGAATTGATTACCTTCAGTTGTGATTTCTGAGTTGTGATTTAATTTGCTTAACTGCTTGATTGATAACTTATTTTTGTATGTCGATTAAGGATGCATACTTAATTTACATGCATGAATTTGATGCTAGAATATAAGTGAATTTCACCTAATCGTTATGAACTTATATTCACAAGTAGTGAAGGTCGCTTATAAACGATCGCGTTAGGTAAATTCTTGGCATAAGTTTCATGCAATTCATAGTAACAAGTGCCTCGTCAATGCTTATGATTTTCATAAAACTTAATGATTCTTGCTTGTATCTCTATTATGCAATTCATGTAGGGAACTTGTAGGGAATGTTTTGGGTTGTCGTATGCAATCATCCAACCTAATAAAAGTAGGAAAATCTGAAGGTTAATTTAAGCGGACCTAATTAACTTGGGGCGTTGAGAATTTACAATTTATAGAAAGAACAACTGAAAATCAATTTAGGTTGCATATGTGGCATGTGTGGAGAATAATCCTCTAGCCAGTCCGTCATTTATCATTTTACCTTAATTTTATGTTTTTGTCAATTTTGTAATTTATTTAAGTTTAATTTACTTTTCATCAAAAATCAATCCCCCGTTTATTTTAAGGTGTTAGATTTATTAGAAATCAATTTAGTTTGTATTTTCTTGAGTCTTGAATTATTTTGTGTCTTTTTAGATTATTTGTTAGTTTTATTTTGAGTTATTCTAGTTAAGTGTTTTGAGTCTAGTTTAGTGTTTTAAATTTTGTTTTTACGTTTTTAATTTAATTTTACTTTGGTTAGCATCCCTAGTTAATCACCGGCCTAGAACGATCCCTACTTACATCATTACTACAACTGTCACAAATAGGGTTTAAATTTGTGCGTGAATTTATTTTCGCACCACAATCCCATGATGGGTGACCCACTAGGAAGTTCTCGTGTGAGTTCTCAGAAACAAAACCGTGAGGGCATGGTCGGGGCCAAAAATGGATAATATTGTGCTACGGCGGAGTTGAGCCCGGGAAGTGGTCTCGCCCGGGCCGGGGTGTGACAACGCCCATTACACTCCGTAGTTTGTAAAATCTTTGTCATAACTCGAAATTCAATTATGCTTACACATATGCGTTCGTACCGTCGATTACTTTGAGAATAAGATAAAATAACAACTCGTATGCGTCAAGAAAAGGTGGTCAACGGAAGTCAATAATCTCGTTTCTAGGGCATTTTCGTCAAATCATTCTTTTAAAATTTATAAAATCATAAAATTAGGGACGGGTTGTCACAAAAATGATTGACAGTTGAAAAACTTATTGACGGTGGAAAAACTTAGGGACCACTTCAATCAATTTTAAATCTCAGAGACTAATGTGAGAAGTTATGCCACTCTGAGTGACCAGTTTGGCAAAAGCCTTAAATAAATAAATATAAGAGAAAATAAGCGTATGATTATCATAAATGTATCATTCACACGAAAAATAAATGAACTTATAATAAGAAACTTTTGTAACCTATTTTATTGAAGGAAGAGAGGGTGCAGCAGAGGAAAGGAGATAGGCAATCCAATCCACTTTTCCTCTCCCCAAAACACTACAGCCCACTCAGGCATTTGGGCTCAAGGCTAGCCCGATTGAAAAGTTAGGCAATAATTGCCTAGCCTAGCACTTTGCCTATGTGATGCAAGACTGGCGTAAGCCACAATTTGAATTATTAAAAAATTATAAAAAAACTAATTAAAAATAATTTTTTTTTTTTCAATAATTACCTAATCATGTTCTTCCACTTTACACTACATTTCAAGATTTTCAAATATTTTCAACCAATCTTTTATTATTATCCAAAATTAAATAAAGTTATCTTTTATTATTTTATAAAATAAAAAATACTAATATGTTAATACGATTTATTTGGACTATTTAGTTTAGGGGTGTAAATGTACTTGAACAATTAGTGTTCATTTAAGGAATTGAGTTGCCTATTATTGCCCATGAAAACATTACTACACTGGAAGTGCTCTTGTAATAAACTAAATAGGAATAGGATTCATTGCATTGCAAGTAATATAATTATAAAGAAATTAAATTCCAGTATTTAAATACAATTTGCTAATAAATAAATAAAATAAAAAACTGAAAACACAGAGGAAAATAGGAATGAGAAATGAATGGGGGAAGCAATGGGCCCAAGTGAGAGGTAGGTAGTAGTCCCCACTTTGATAAAATCAGTCGCAGTCGCAGTCTGTCGCAGGCCTTGAAAATCCACAATTAGCCAACTTTGGTGTCCTCGACTCTCGACTCTCACACAGCAGCACGCCAATTACTTCCCATCAACCTCAATCCTCCTCGCATCCGGTAAATCTCCCCAAATGCCACCCCCTACAGGGTCAAAAATCAGCGTCATCAAGCCAAACACATTCTCTCTCTAAAACATTTATAATTGCCATAAAAGTATAAGCACAAAGTTCTACCTAATTGCTTGCCCAGAGGGATCTCTTGCATTTCACTCTCTCCTCTCATCAGACCAAAGGTACGTTCAAGGCTATTCCATTCATTCTGTCCCCAACAAAAAAGATGAGATTTTTCGGCTGTTTTTGCAATTACACAGCTGCCCAACACTTACTCAATTTGCCATTTTGTATTTCATCATGTTTCTGTGATGTTTTAGGAGATCTGTCACTCCCGAATGATGATCCAATAATTGTAGCTACACCCCCTTTCTCCATTTCTCCGAATGGATCTTGAATGATTTTACCTGATTGTGTTAGAAATTATTATTTTTTGGTAAAATGGAAATTAGTGTGATCGCTTTAACCAAGAGGGAGTAGACCAAATATGAAACTAGGCGGTGCGGTTAAATATTTGGTGAACTTTACATTGAACTTGAAGACCATGTAATTTTCCCATATTTTTGGAGAAGAAGGAAACCCAAATGGTTTTATTTCATGCTTTTGATTTTTTAAGTTTTTCAGTTTTAACTCAGAATAATTGGTGAATTTTTTTTCTTATTTTAATACATTGTTCTGGATTCACTTGTTGTATAATTGTATTTGAAAGAGGATTTTTTGTTATATTATTTTTGAACTTTTTAATTATTTACTGTAGGGTGAAAAGTGAGGTCAATTGGCGAGCAACATGTATCTTTTGAGAAGACAATCTCAAAAACCAACCCCTGAGGATGATTCTGCACAAAAAGATGCAAAGGTAACGAATCCAATTACGTTTCTGGTTTGTAGTAATAGCAAAAGTGTACAACTTGCAATTCAAAGGGGTTTTGTATCTTTGGTTAAAAAAAAAAAAAAAGGGGTTTTGTATCTCAAGTAAATCGATCTGCCTTTCCGGCGTACACATGATCATAGTTGTTAAGTCAGCTAGAAAAATTAAACCTTTCCTTCCAATCTTTATTGAAAAAACATAGCAGTGTGCGCTATAGAAATCTGATGTTGAATGACACAAATGTACAATCAGGTCAAAGAACTCAGGGCTGCACTTGGCCCCCTATCTGGACGTAATTTGAAGTACTGCACTGATGGATGCCTTCGGAGATATTTGGAAGCTCGGAGCTGGAACCTTGATAAGGCGAAGAAAATGCTTGAAGAGACACTGAGGTGGAGGGCAACTTATAAGCCGGAAGAAACCCGTTGGGTAAGTTAAATGAACTTTTATGACATTCACAAACTAGAAATCGATCATTTGTAGGACTGTTTGTTTCTCTTCATATGTTGGTAATTCTGCTTGAACATATTTGTAGGACTCTGAGCTTGTGTATTTTGTTTTCATCAAATATATAGCAGAATAAAAACTTAATATGGAGTCGGATGGTGTTCTCTAACCACATTGCGTATGAATTTGTTCATTTAATTCCCTTACCTATTCTGCAACTGACTTCTGTGCATTGCACATAGGTTATCGCCCGTCATACTTATTGATGATAAATTCTAGTTTACTATGAAAATTTTCAATTCACTTTTTGGGTTTGATTTAAGTTCGTACTTACCATCTAAACATGCCATTGTTTAGCATGAAATAGCGCATGAAGGTGAGACTGGCAAAGTATCTAGAGCTACTTTCCATGATCGACTTGGGAGGAGCGTGCTTATAATGAGGCCAGCAAAGCAGGTCTGTAGTAGGCTATCCTCCCCCACCCTCCAAAACACGGTTACACTTTCAGTAAGCTTACAGTGAATAGATTTAACTCGTTGCCTTTCTTTTTTCGTTTTTTGTTTGTTCTTTCAGAACACAAACTCGCCCGAAGATAATATCCGCCATTTAGTCTATCTTATAGAAAATGGTATCCTCAACCTTCCTGAAGGTCAAGAACAAATGTCGTGGTTAGTTGACTTCACTGGATTCTCAATCAACACCAATGTCACCGTCAAGACAGCCCGGGATATTATTAACATTCTACAGAACCATTACCCCGAGAGGCTTGCGGTTGCATTCCTGTATAACCCACCAAGAATTTTTCAGGCATTCTGGAAGGTACGAACTTAATATGAAGTATCAATATTTAAATTTTTTTTTTTTTTTTCAGAATATAAACGTTTAGTTAATAGAACATTGGAAGGCAACCTAGTGAGATTTCGTTGGGATTACTGTCAGGACCGTGACTTAGTGAGATGTCATTAAAGTTTGAGTTCACTTATATTTAGCGCTATAATATTTGTCGCTTAACAGCTATATCTGTCATTTGATGAACTTCCTGCTGCCTTTCATTTGTGTAGGCTGTCAAGTACTTCCTGGATCCCAAGACCTTTCAGAAGGTGAAGTTTGTATACCCTAAAGGTAAAGAAAGTGTGGAGCTCATGAAGACATTCTTTGATGTTGAAAATCTTCCGAGCGAGCTTGGGGGACAAGCCACCCTGAAGTATGACCATGAGGAGTTTTCACGAATGATGGCGGAGGATGATGTGAAAACTGCCAAGTTCTGGGGATTTGACGAGAAGCCTTGCCATATAACAAATGGGCATTCTGGAGCAGAGGTGGCACCGGAGCCTCTCCCCGTCGCACCTGCGGCTAGCTGATTAACCCTGCCCGGCCCAGCGACGTACAGTAAGAATTTAAAGAGATACAGTTGAGTACAAGGCTACAAGCTGAACCTACTTATATTTGTCTTTGTTTTATATTATGAATGAGGACTGGGAGGATTCGTGGTTCAGTTCCTCTCTGCGGGTTATTAAGCATTTGAACTACTGTGCTTAACTGCTAATTGCGAAGGAAATCGTAACCTGTGTTTTGTTTTCCCGACGTTCAATAGTTTTTAATGGACTTTTCTTTAATATTTTCACTTGATTTAACAACTCCCCTTACATTCCAATTGCTGCAATATTTCACATCCATCACAAGGCAAACTTCACTTGTCGATAACATACCAGTGAATTTCAGCTTGTAGCCTTGTACTCAATTGTATAGAGACGAACATGCTGAGTAATATTTACTGTACGTCGATCCCAAGCTTGTAGCCTTGTTAAATCAAGTAATATTACGAACAAGCTTTGCAGTTGAATTTCACGTAGACATAACAAGGCCACTCACTGCAAAGCAACTCCTTTATATAGAGACGAACATGCTGAGTAATATTACAACAAAACAAGTTCTTATAGCATATGCATTACTGAGGTTCCTTTTGTACAGTGGGTTTTGAGCTGTGAAGTTTACTTGGTCAGAGTTCATTAGAATACAGGCACTCGTCCACAAGTTGGCGAAGGTTGGGATTCTCCAGTGCAGCAGCGATTCTTTCTTTATCGTTCAACTGCTTGTTAACTAGAAAAATGGAAAGAAACAAATTTCAAATCTGAGTCTTGAATATTTTTTCACAAGAAAGATGTCAAAATGCAATGAAGAAAAGTTACTCCTCGCACACTGGAAATTCACAAACTATGTTTGATGCGTTCTTGATACTTGACATGTTATCAGTGGAAGCCAAGATATGTGCCATCGATGGATCATGTGTATCTACGCAAAAACATCTTGAGGCACCAAAAACCGGTTTGGTAAGTGGTAACATCTGTCAAAACTACTTAAAAGTATATACGATTTATTTTCCCTGCTTTCATAAAACATATAACCCAATCATTTCTGTTGTTGCCTAAAGATATTAAGTGAAATGAGTGGTCCAACAATTCCCTACGCACAATACAAAGTTACAAATATGCCACGTAACTAGCCAGGACAGGAAGCCAAGTTACTTACAACAGCCCTTTTCTGAAGATGATATTGTGACAAGATTTCTTAGTCATTTTTTTATGCTAAACAGGGGAAAAGAGATTACCTGATTCTTCATTTGCATGAGATCCTGGAGATACTTTAATGTCAACCTGTTTTAATGCATCATCAAACGTATGGTTAAGACAATAGCTAAACAATTACAATGCAAAGCAGATCAATGATATATCTAATATCTCTGACAAAAGAAAAGCTAGATATCGAACATCCGAAAACATAAACGCCAGAACAAGTCTATTTGCATGTTATTTCTCATTATCGTTTCAAACTTATTTCTCAAAATAGACCAATTACGAAAATAAAACCTGGCTTTGGCACTGGTTCTGGATTAAATTGGTTGTCAATTAAGATAAAACTTGGGACACTTTTAACACGCCGAATATAGTTTAGTGACTCCAAATGGGAAAACTAAGTTGGCAGTCACAGCTCACATGGGAGGCTAATTTGTACTGATCCCTAGTATTGATTTCTCCAACCCCTATCAAAAAATGGAGTGAACACGTAGCGTGTGGTGCAAGGGGACGACATTTTCTAATTGCATTAGGTGCCAAACAACAGATGATCGTAACCGTCATATTAATGTAACAAGTACACATCAAGTATCACAGTAATCAACTAGCAAATAATTAAGTGAGAACTATCCACGAGAAATAGAGAACGATGTGTCTCATCTAGCACCATGAGAGTTTGTACTAAACAGCACCAAATTTTGGTCCCCATTGCAACTACCAAAATTGATAGAGTCATAACTAAAAACTAAGGGATCTTCTAGTACACTCCGAAGGCACCATAGAATTTTCGCATAACTAAATCAGAAGGCATTGGATAAATTAAGGGTGGATGTATTCATTAAAATCCGTCAAAACCTAAATTGAAAACCCGGCTAATTGGTTGAAAGCAAAGTACACCAAAATCTCTTACATAGCAAGCAAACTCACCTTGTAATGAGGAGGGAAGCAATGTTTTAGTTTAACTCTCAGGCACAGACCTATCACTGTTGCCATACTGCAATGCTGAATTGTCGGCGTAAAAGTTATCCTTCAAGCAAAATTTAAAAACATAAATAAAAAATTCCAAACTTTGGTGATTTCTTTAAAACCCCAGAATCCACATCATCAGAAAAAAGAAAATTGAAGCTGAAAACTGAGAAATGATAATACTCACAGAATACGACCGAGCTTGTCATCCACTGTGATCGACTCCTCTGAAAGCACGCTGAGCTGCTCTAACGAATAGGGGTGCTCCGGATCTCTAATATCCCTCACGAAATTTACAATTTCCAGTCAAGGATCGCAAAAAGTTTAACCAAGCTTTTACAAAATTAAATCAGAAAATAAAAATAAATAAATAGATAAAGGAATTGGAAAGGATATCATAGATATCGAGAGGATCGACAGCGTCGTCGGCGTGGAGATCTTCGGTGCGAGCAACCCTTTCCTTCTTAGCGTGGACCACGGGGTTCGCATTGATCAGACCCAACGTCATCTTCTTCTTCTTCTTCCTCCTCTTTACAGTTTGCGGTCCAAGTTTTTTACTTTCTATGCTTCACAGCTTTACCTGGTCAAGAGCTCAAGTGGCTGAGATTTTTTTATTTATCTTTGTATTATTACTCGAGACCTCATTTTTTAAAGAGAAAGTTTTAGTCTTTTGAATTGCAAGTTTGGTTAGTTTTACAAGAACTAGAAAAAATAAGCCATATTTAAATGGAAAACTAACCGAAACTCCCAAAAATCTTTCCTTTTAATCATGAGGACAAATATTTTTTTGATAATACCCAAATTGGGCATAAGAAAGATGACAAAGGAGGGCTCCAGGGAGGCAAAACATGCAGCAACCCTTGAAAATCTTTAGACAACAATTGAATGCAAAATGATAAAGTAAGGGCACGGATAAACCATGCAGGATGATTCACATGGGTTCACATGACCTTTATCGAAGCAAAAGAAAGAAAAGACAAGATCCCGCCAGAATCAGAAATAGTGTCTACAAATTCAGAATCAGTGCCAAAAAGGGAAGATAAGGCACACCATTCAATTGTAAAGAATTTTTTATTTTAGTATCCTCATTCAGTGTATGTAAAGATGAATTCTATTCATTGTAAAAACCACCTCTCAATCTCTCAATATCTCAACACCTGAACACCATCTTCTCACACCCTACTCTCACCATATACTCACACCATCTTCACCTGTAGCCTTCATTGCATCCTTGTAAACACTTTCTTGTAAACAATTATCTTTGTAAATGTTTTATATATCAATAAAAGTTCAAGTGTACATATTTAAGCAATCTCCAAGTCTTAAGTATATTTTCTTTTCTTTTCTTTTCTTTAGTGTATTTGTTTAATTAGACTTCTAGTCCCAAACAGAGAAACACTATTATAGTTATATTATTAACCTGCTAAACTGACGATCATACTTTGTTCGAACACTCTGTTATAGTTGAATGTTTGTCGTACAAATAACTGGACATTAACCAGGGTACCTCTGAGTTCTTCGTGCCTCCGAGTTCAACCGTTAATGCCTTATACCTGCATTGTGAGTGGTCGTCATGCTAAAACATGTCGAGTTCCATATGCAAGGTTTTGTGTCTAGTTGTTATAATGGTCATCCGACTATTTAACCAGGCCTTGCTGTGGTAATCTGGTATCAGAGCCAAGTTTAGCATTTTAATAGTATAATTATAATAGTAAAGTATTTTGAGGATGAAAGTCATTGATACAACTGATATCACACTTGTTTATTTTGTATGAACAACATATATTATTATCCTTGTAAACCTTGTCAACCACAACCACTAGGTATTTATTGTCCTAGACACCCAACTATAAGTAGCATAAAGAGAAGATTAGCATATATATCCAAAAAAATTAGTAGGACTTTGAAGAAGCAGAAGTTTTATCTTGGTTATCTTGAACATCCTTCATTTATTAGTAAATATAATAATACAGAAGTGCAACATAAAGTTTTAGAAGCAAAAAAAGCAACAAATCAAGTTTTAGAGACCTTGAGAGAAGAAATAGAGTTTCTAAGAAACTAGTTAGCCGTAACTCTAGAGAAAGGTAGACTGTAGTTTATGATAGATTGCCTTAATTTAGAAATTAGTGAACCTCAAAAAAAAAGAAAAATAACCTTAAACCAAAATAGTTTAGTTTGTTATTTTCCATTGAGAAAGGTAGACTGTAGTTTATGATAGATTACCTTAATTTAGAAATTAGTGAACCTCAAAAAAGAAAAATAACCTTAAACCAAAATAGTTTAGTTTGTTATTTTTCATTCAGAAAGCATAATCATATTTTGCATAGTGAAGAAAATCCACAAAACAATAGTATTGTAGATCTTATTATTAGTCAAGCAGAAAATATAAAATTAGAAAATAATAAACATAATCATTTGTTAAACCAGTTGTTAGAGCATTTTCAGAAAAATTCCATAAAAACAATTAGACAAAATTTAGACTATATTACATCTCAATTAGAAGATAATAATAAACATATTCAAAGGTTTCTTAGCAAAAGAGAGATAAAAGACCTTGTTGACCTCATAGATAGTAAGCCGAAGCGAGTAGAACTTAGATTTTTAGAAGTAGTTGAGCAGTTAAAATTAGAAGTTCAAAAAACTCAATTAGTGCAAAAAGAGTTAAGTGAACAAGTAGATAAGTTGCATAATAAAATAGATAAATTATTAGTTTGATGACCGATTCTAGAACTAACAAAAAATATATCCAAGCTTTGAAAGAAATTAGTAAAGATAAAGAACCAGTAGGTTTAACAGATTTTTCAACACAAGTAGCCAGTAGTACTATTCTCATTAGGCAAAATAGTTTAATTATTCAATTAGTTTTAAGTTTGGCTGAAAAATTAGATCAAGTTGAAGAACAAATAGCAGAAATAAACCAAGTTTTACATAACGCATCTTCATCACTTCCACCATCTTTGCTAGATAAATTAGAAAATTTAACTTTAAGTGCAAATAGTAATATTAGAAGACCTAAACTAAATCCTTTTGATAATAGAAGATGGAACTCTTTAGGAAAAAAGGAAAAGAAGTAGTTAGAGCTGAATATATTTATCCAAATGAAGAAGAAGCACAAGAATTTATTCGAATAGGTTTTGAGAGAAACATAAAAATAAATATAACTTGTACCAATTAGGTTTATTTGAAAACAGAAGTAGAATTGTAAGTAGCATCAGTCAACTTAAAGTTAGCTATATCGATAAAGAAGTTACACTTAATTTAATTAGTAAGGAAGCAGTTATGCATTTGAGAAAATCACATTTCAGTCAAATTCATATAGGAACAATATTAATTGGAATAGCAGGATTAACCAGAGTACAAGTAGGCACAAAAATATTAGTATACATATATGATGATAGATAAGATAATCACCAACAAGCAGTAATAGCAACATCTGAAGTAGATTTAAGTTCAAACTTAGCAGTTATAGGTTGTATTCCAAATTATGTTATGACAATTAATGAATTTAGTAATTATATTAAAGTAAGTATAAGAACAAAAAATTATAATATGAAAGGAGAGTATAAAAATTTGTGTATTAGCTTAATATATATTGGTAAAGTGTCCGATAGATATAATCATAAGTTTAATTTAGAATTTCAAAATTTAGTTCAAACATTTGATAGTAAACATGTAAATATTATAGAAGCAAAACCCGTAGATAATAGTTTAATTTAGAATTTCAAAATTTAGTTCAAACATTTGATAGTAAACATGTAAATATGATAGAAGCAAAACCCGTAGATAATAGTTTTTTAGAAGGAATTAAGTGGATATTACCTAATTTACAAGTAGCAAGAAATAGACAACCAGATAAAGTACAAATATATGAAAATAGTACAGGTTAAGCAACAATTAGGTTTAGTAATTACAAGCAACTTGAAAAAATAGAAGAGGATGAGAGTGAGATCGAAAATGAGAGTATACATATGGCTTTTGATAATTTAGATATTAATTTAGTTGAGAAATTTTTTGATCATATTGTAGATAAGTTTATAGAAGATATTGATCATTTAGATGAAGAAGAGTACTTAGAAAAATATAAGACATATGATTTGAGACTACACATAATTTCAAATGAAGAGATGAAAATCTTGATTTTAGAAATAGGAGTATAACATATTTTAGGATAAAAAAAATATAATAATTTATTAGAATTAAAAGAAGAATGTAATCCAGCAGAAGAAAGTAGTACATCATGAGTAGAAAATCCAGGACACGCAAGTAGAACTGATCAACAATTTTTGAGACCAACAAATGAACAATATAATGAAAAAGCAAAAGTAGATTATATAGAAGAAAGCATGATAAAACAACCTAGAAAAAATAGGATTCCATATTTGAGGGGGTTAGAACAAATTAATATAGCTGGTAATATATTAAATTTACATAATGTAGATCCACAAGATTGGGAAAGAACGATTGAGAGATTGGAAAAATGTTGTGTACATGCAGCATTAATGTTAGATTTTTGTAATTCACAAAATATGTTAGATTATTTTGAACATACTTTAGATGGTTTAGTTTTTTATTATTTCCAATCATGGAAAGTTCAAAATCCAGAACAACATCAGACAGCCAAAACACATTTTAATATTGATGGTTTTGTTACTTTGATTAAACAAGAATTTTTAGATCATAATAGGTTAGATAGCAGAAGCGAACAAGAACAAATAAGAGCAATTAGAAATTTAGAACAATTACATATTTGTGATTTACAGTATATAGCTGAGTATACCACACATTTCTTTAAATATTTAGGAAGAACATGTAGAATTAGTGATATTAATTTATTAGATACTTATATGACAAAAATAAAAGGACCAATAGGTGAAAAGATTTGGAATGAAAGGCAAAAGCTTCCAAAGAAAAATGATATTGTAATAGGACCTAGAATTCAACATGTATATGATATATTTAGACAAGAGTGTAGTCAAATAAAAGTTAAGAAACAAATTAGGAAGCAATTTTATATGAGTTGTAAAAATATAGATTTACCACAATAGTATGGTTGTCATAAGAAAAATAAGCATAAGAAAATATACAAAAAAAAACAAATATAAGTCATACAAACGATACAAACAGCATAAGAATTTCAACATAAGACCTTCAATAACATATAGGAAGAGAAAATATATTCCAAAATAATTTAGGAAAAGAAGTGGTAGACCTTGGATTAGAAAATATAAAGCACCAAAAGATAAAAGTAGTTGTAAATGTTATTCATGTGGAGAAGCTGGACATATTAGACCTAAATGTCCAAAATTAGGAAAACGGTCAAGAGAAAAAGTACATTTGATGGAGTTGTTTAAGTTAGAAGAAGATGAGGATATACAATCAATATATAACTTAGATGATTTAAGTGATAATGAGAGTATTTATAGTATAGAAAGTATAAATATGATAGATTCGGACTCGGAAGATTCAAGTAGCACAAATAGTGATTTAGAAGAGTATATGCGTGCATTTATAGAAGAACAACATGAAGAAGAATATAAATACATTAATTTAGGTTGGTCAGAAAAATGTCATAAGTGTAGTAAATTAGTTGCAAATAAGTACTATAATACATATTCAATATTATGTGAAAAATGTTATATTAATAGGTTATTAGAAATTAATTCAGCATAATCAAAAGAAAGTACTGAAATATAAGGAAATGTTTTTCATAGTGTAGAAAAGTCAAAAAAATAGTTCTTTAATTACCATAAATTACGAAATAGAATTATCAAAAGAACATAAGATACAAACAACAGCTATGATAGATACATGGAGTACAAAGAGTATCATAAGAGAAGAGTTAGTACCAGAAAAATATAGACAAAAATTAGCAAAACCAGTAAGAATAACACAATTTGATGAGAGACCAGTTTATTTAACACATTGTATTAATAATGAGTCTATTAAAGTAAAAAAACAACAATTTAATTTACCATTAACATTTGTTTAACCAGCAGGATCATATCCATTTATTTTAATATTAAACTTTTTGAAAAGTTTACAAGATTTTTTATTTATGAATCCTAACATAACATTTTTCAAAAGAGGTATTACAATAACTGACCAAAGTAATACTATAGAAGCATACAAAAGCATAAGTATAGAAGAATCTAATAGTCAAGATGGTTATTGTTTAGACAACTCAAAAGAAAATGATGAGCATAATAACGTAGAAAAGTTTGATGAAGACATATTTGAACATGAATATCCGATTTTAGAAGAAGGAACCTGTATAGAAATATTACAGTTAAATAAACCAAAGAGTTTAGAAGAATTATTGCAATTAGCAGAACAAACTAGGATTATAGGAGAAGACCCATAATTACATTGGAATAAAAATAAAATACTAGCAAAATTAGATATAATTAATCCAAATTTAACCATTAAGACAGCTGATATGCCTTGTAGTTTATTAGATAAACAAGAGTTTGAGCAACAAATAAAAGAATTGTTAAATTTAAAAGTCATTAGACCCTCAAAGTCTAGACATAGATCAGCATCATTTATAGTGAGAAAACATTCACAGCTTAAGAGAGGTAAGACTAGAATAATTTATAATTACACGAGATTAAATGATAATATATATGAAGATAGTTATAAGTTACCAAATAAGGATGATCTCATAAATAAAATTCAAGAGAGTAAATATTTTAGTAAATTTGATTGTAAATCAGGATTTTGGCAAATACGATTAGCAGAAGAATCAATTGAATGAACAACTTTTACTTGTCCAAAATGACATTTTGAGTGGCTTGTTATGCCATTTGGACTTTAAAATACTCCATCGATCTTTCAAAGAAAGATGGACCAAATTTTCAAGAAATATGATAAATTTTGTAGTGTTTATGTAGATGATATTGTAGTACATAGTAAAAATAGAAATGAACATAGGAAACACTTAGAGATAGTTTTACAAGTATTTATCAATAATGGAATTGTGATTAGCAAAAATAAAATAACATTAGAAAAGCAAGATATAGAATTTTTAGGAATGTATATCAAGTCAGGTACGATACAATTACAAGATCATATAGCTAAAAAGGTCTTATAATTTCCAGACAAATTAGAAGATAAAAAACAGTTACAAGCATTTTTAGGATTGTTAAATTATGCAAGAAATTTTATCCTTGATTTAGGCAGAAAAATAGCAGTATTACATAGTAAAACTAGCAAAATAGGACAAAAGTATTTTAATAGTGAAGATATTAAATTAGTTCAAAATATAAAAGAAGAAATTACTAAACTTAAGCCATTAACATTACCATTAGATGATAGTTACAAAATAGTTGAAACAGATGCTTCATCATTAGGATGAGCATGTATACTATACCAAAAAAAGCATAAGGAGTCACCAAAGTCTGACGAACAAGTTTGTAGATATTCATCAGGAAAATTTAGTGATGTACAGTCAAGATTACCATCAACAGATTTAGAAATTTTAGGAATAATTAACTCACTTGAGACATTTTCTTTATTTTTATATAATGAAGTATTTACGATTAGAATAGATTGTCAAAATATAGTTTCTCATTATAACAAGATACATGCTAATAAACAGGCAACTCGAAGATGGGTTAATTTTGTTGATTTAATTACAGGAAATGGGTTTAAACCAATTTTTGAACATATAAAAGGTAATGACAGTACATTAGCCGATATCTTATCAAGATTAATTTGTTGAACAGAAGTGGAATATCGTGGACCATCATCCTCAAATAGCACAAGACCACAAGACAGAAGGGCATCTTTCAATAGCATAATGATGCACCATGGACCTCCACCATTCAATAGATTCCAAAATAGCATAAGCAGACCACCATTACCACCAGTACCAACTTTCAACTTTAATGACAATATTGTTGAAGGAATTAGAAATCCAACTGTGAGATATAGGCTAAGAGTACCAGGATTCTCTGATAAGCAACAAGTTCTCCTAGATAATTTTTGGAATATCCAAATCAAACAGCCAAGCATGAGGCTAGGTTATGAAAAATTAATTAGAGCCCTAGAACAAGAGTTTGATAGTTTTAATTTTAATTTTCATCAAAGCCAGCAACATATTCATTTTCTTGAGCACAAACTTCAAGCCATTTTTAAAGACCATGAGCCATTACTCGGTAAGTTTACCAAAATGAACTAAGAACTCAAATCTCTTAGAATGCAACAAAAGGCAAGTGACATTTTGAAAAGAGAATTGAAAATAGGTTTAGAAATTGATCAGCATAAAAATAAATAAAAAGAGATTATTGAACCCATAGAACAAGAGGCTAATGAGTCCATAGAAGAAGTTAAGATTGAGCTATTAGAAGAAAACATTGAAATGGAGCAGTATCAAAATAATGAGTAGCATCAACACTTGAGTGATAAAGAAAAACAAGAAAGATATGAAAATTTTCTTAGGAACATATCTTTAGACTTAAAATTAGATGATATTTTATTAGAAGAAATTTCAAAAGCAAAATTAAGAATAATGCCACCAGATATGCAAAATGAGATCCTGAGCAGAGTATCACAATCCATGAAAGAGTTACAATTATAATTATAATGTGCTTTGTATCAGTCCATCTTTGATCCAAAACCAGGGATGAATATTATTACAAGGATGTATCCACCATGTCTTTGTGATAGTACAGAGAATTGTATTTGTAAACCAGAGGTTAGCATAGCTGTGACTAAGATTAACATGAGAGATTTTAGACAATGACATTTTAGTTATGAGCATCAGAAAAAGTATAATGTGGTAGAAGTTACCTCGACCTTACTATTAGAGTTTGGCTATCTTGATAAAATATTCATTAACCATATTTCCCAACTAGAATCATTTCCTGAAAAACTTATAAAAGTAGCAGAAAATTATCTGGAAAAGTGGAAAGAAATTTGCATAAGTTTTATTAGTAGTCATCCAGATTGGTATGTACATATGCATAAAGAGAAAGCCAGGCATATATCCATGATTAATGAAGAGTCATTTAGACTATCATCTATCTTCTCACATAGGTGGACTCCTTCATACAAAAATATTCTAAAATTTTGAGGGATCCAAATGTTTGCCTTATATGAGTTTGAAGATTTTAGGTATGATATGATATTAGTAGCAGAAGAAGAAGAAATGCATATTTACAGCTAGTCAAAAGCCCACCATCAGCCATACTGGAAGCCTCAAAATTTCAAAAGAGAAACAGAAGATATGTATTATAAGGTGAAATAAGATACAGAAAGATATGCATAGCTAGTAGAAGGCGATGAACAATACTGGAACAATTTGACAGAAGAAGAGCTGTATAACATCGACAACATGATGGAAGCATGAAGAGCTGGTAGCAAATTAACATAAGTTGAATAGCATCATGCAAAATAATATATTTTGATCAGACAAAAATGTCAACATCATTGTGGACCCCGCTACAATAATGAAATAATGACATAAGAGTAAATAAAGAAAAGAGCTTGATCTATTATGGACTTTTTATATACAAAAGATCATTTTGATTAAGAATGAATAGTGTCAGGCCAATTTCGTTAAAACTCCATATTTTAAAAAGCTTGCTCTCTAAAATGGCTATATTCCAAAATTTCAAAAAAGTAAGTAATAATACAAAGATTGAATTTACTACTCGAGGTCTCAAATACTTCTCCATTTGAGCCATATTTCAATAACTTCCGTGTCTCTCCTCTCTAAACCCCTCATCTCTATTTCAATTATTGAATTTACTACTCGAGGTCTTAAACACTTCTCCCAAACTCATACATCGCTCAATAAATACTGTATTACGAATCGGGTAGCAATCGTGAGTCTCATCATGCGGTAGAGGGCCTTAATTTCTTGGGGTCAAGTGATTGGTGTGTTGTTCTCTTGGTTTAATATTTTTTAGTAGAGATAACAGGGCATTGCAGTTGTATTTGGACCCTAGCGGTTCAATGGGGTTGAGAGAAAAAAAATCACAACTTTAGGAGAAAAATAGAATTTTAGTCCAAGGGTAATTAAGTCTTTTAAATGTCAATTTTAGTTAGTTTTATAAGAAGTGAAAAAATTAGGTTATATTCAATAAGTGCTTTTTAAAATGATTATATTTCCAAATTTCTCAATAAGAAGCAATTAAATATAAGTCACGTGTGCTACTTCTATTATTCTCTAAGTAGTATTTGTCATCATTTAAGAAGTCGTAGATTTGAATCTCATAAATGATTAGTTCATAACTAATTCATTTTTTCACTTCTCAATATAAAAATGTATCATTGTACATAACAACTAAACCATGTGTAATGTAAAGAAGAAATTTTTGGACTAAAAGTGGGAAATTTGGTAAGAATTATTTTGCAGTATCAACAAAATCTTGCATGTAATAAGTTATTTATTTTGTCTTTTTATTTCTCATATCACTTTGTTTATAATATTATTATTAGTAACAAATAAAAGTGAAAGAATAAAAAACAGTTATACGGCAGAATCTCCCTCGTATACATGAATTAGCTTTGCTAAGTTACAAGCTTTGTAAAATTGGGCATTTACTTTAGCTCTGTTATTAATTAAAGAGAGTTTAACGAAACACTCTCGGTACCATTCACTTTTAACGAAAAACTACATTTTTATCTTTCCCTGATACTATTCACTACACCTTTATTTGTCATTTTTCATTAAAATTAATTTTTTTTGTACTTTTCGTTAGTTTTTCTTTAATTTTTAATGCATTGTTCGTTTAGAAATTTCTGGCAATTGACGTTCACTGGTAATTTACCATAGGTGGGAAGAAGGACCAGAACAAAAGAAAACGTACATTAATGATATTGTGTAAAAAGTTAACATCTTGGTCCCGTAGCTCAGTTGGTTAGAGCGTTGGTCTTATGAGCCGAAGGTCGCGGGTTCGAGCCCCGCCGGGACCACTTTTTTTGTCTATTTTTTGTTCTTATATTTTTCCCCACATTTATTCTGCTATTCTCACACAATCCCTTTTTTTATTGGAATTATATTTAAACTTGTTTTCTTCCATGCACATGCTAATATCTTTGATTACGATCCTGCTACATTTTCCCCACTTTTATTTTGCTATTTTCAGAGTCCCTTTTTGAAGTATCTTTGATTACTAAATTTTTTTTTTTGGGTAACAGAAAGTTTTATAGGGAGATTGGTTACTCTCACCATTAGAGCCATACTCACAACCTCGAGTCTGAAGAACTTATGCGTGACACCTAATTGCCAGTTGCCACCAATATGAGTTTATGTAAGAATTTATAGATTGTGTACCAACGAGAATTGCTAGCAGCATAACTCAAACTTAGATGCGGCGGCATACAAAGCAGAGACCTTACTAACTGAGCTAACTCCCTTGGCCTTTGATTACTAACTTTGGTTAACCCAAGTAATATCCATTTGGGTGGAAATCACGTCCATAGATGATGGATTAGAAAGCAATTTATTTAATTTTTTTTTCTAAGCCGATTCCCTCTTACACTTGTCTGAGACAGTTAAGCATAACCAACTAAAACAATAAACTTGGTGTTCAAAATTCTTTTTTATTTTTATTTTTATGGGAGATGTGGTGTTAGAAATGTATTTGAGAAAAAAAAATCTAAACTAAATATTGGGGTTAAGTACAGATAAATATTTAATTTTTATTAGAAATTGTAAATAAATTCTTATTTTTTAATTTTTTTTTAAATAACTACTTTAGATTTAAAAAATTAAATCACTAGCGTTAAGTGATAATGTTCATAATTATTTACAAATTTAAAATTTAGCTTAGATAAAATGACTGATAGTGAAAATTTAGAGGTCCATAAAGTATGTGTTCATGTTTGCTTTGATGTCAATGAAATATTAAGTAGTTATTTGGAATGTTCTAAATATTTTAGGACGAAATTGAAATCGCTATATTCTGTTATTTTGGTACGTATGTGTAGTTTTCACTGGGCTGCGTTTCAAAGTTAGTTGTCATAGTGTAGACAACTGAAACGGCGTCGTACGACTCACTAGCACTATAACCATTCCCAGCCAACATAATATTCCGATCAAAGGACAACGACGACATGGTACACAGTGCCTATGATTCCTTCGAGCTCATCGGTGACTGCCCGACGAAGATCGAAGCCATCGAATCCTACGGTCTGAAGCTCCTCCTCGGCTGCTCCGATGGATCTCTCAAAATCTATGCTCCGGACTCCTCCGGCTCCGACCGCTCTCCGCCGTCTGATTACCACGCGCACAAGCTCCAGAAGGAACCGTACGCGCTTGAGAGGAACGTCGCCGGTTTCTCAAAGAAGCCCTTGGTTTCAATGGAGGTCCTGGAATCCCGAGAGCTCCTACTTTCCCTCTCGGAGTCGATTGCGTTTCACGGCCTCCCGAACCTGGGCACCATCGCCGTGATCACGAAGGCGAAGGGCGCCAATGTCTACTCGTGGGACGACCGCAGAGGATTCCTCTGCTTCGCGAGGCAGAAGCGGGTCTGTATTTTCCGGCACGACGGTATTCACATGAATTTTAATTCTTATTATTTTTGTGTTTAGGAATTTAAGTTGAAAATGCTCGAATTTTGAAATGATTTGGGAATTGAATGTGTTTAGGTGGACGAGGGTTTGTGGAAGTGAAGGAATTTGGGGTCCCGGATGTGGTGAAGTCGATGTCATGGTGTGGAGAAAATATATGCGTAGGGATTAGAAGAGAGTATATGATACTGAATTCTACAAATGGTGCATTGTCTGAGGTGTTTCCTTCGGGGAGAATAGCGCCGCCGCTGGTGGTTTCTTTTCCTTCCGGAGAGCTTCTTCTCGGAAAGGTACTTGCTTTTGCCGTGTGTCCCATTTGGTTTGTGTTTTGGAATAAAAGCGCAAAAAATTTAGAGAACATCAATATATGGCATACATTGCTGAATTTTAAGGCTGTATGTACATTGATGTATAGTAGAAGGGTTCCTAAAAGCAATACTGATTAGTGATAAGCGTGTTCTCGTGTTTTAGGATAACATCGGGGTTTTTGTGGACCAAAACGGGAAGCTTTGTCAAGAAGGCAGGGTTTGTTGGTCGGATCCCCCGAATGTTGTTGTTATTCAGAAGCCATATGCAATTGCTCTATTACCAAGATATGTTGAGGTACGTTGGGCCTCATATTCCTAAAGAAAGAAGTACTTATTTCTGCTTTTAAAATTTTACAAGACACAGGGAAGATGTGCCTTTTGCAGGTTCGGTCGCTCCGGGATCCCTATCCATTGATACAGACGGTTGTTCTTAGAAATGCTCGTCGTATTCTACAGAGCAATAATGCTGTAATTGTTGCATTAGAGAATGCTGTTTATGGTCTCTTCCCTGTTCCTCTTGGTGCCCAGGTATTCCTGATGCTCTTGCTGTACTGACTACAGCTTATATTGTAGATGCACCATCTTCTTTGGTAAGGAGGTGTGAATTGTGTGTTTTCCTTGCAGATTGTACAATTAACAGCATCTGGTGATTTTGATGAAGCGTTGGCATTGTGTAAGATGCTTCCTCCAGAAGAAGCAAGTCTTAGAGCTGCAAAGGAGGCCTCAATTCATATGAGGTGAATACTTTCTGCTTATGTGAATAAACTGATGTATTGTATTGGGGCCAAATTTGCAATATATTTATGTCTTTGTACTATATTTTACATGTGTAAGGATGCTAATGTAATGCTTAAGTTTGATTTATATGCATCAGCAAGTGAGGAATTCTTTAAATCCACTGACTGGTTCGCACAATTACAGCGTTTTTAGTATGCTTGGTAAACTTTCACCTTAAGTTTACCAAGCATACTAAAAGCGCATTAATTGTGCGAATCAGTCAGTGGATTTAAAGAATTCATCACTTGCTGATGCATATAAATCATGCTAGTTTAATGCCTTTTCTTGTTATATGTTAAAGGATTTTTTTGTTATTGTTTACAGATATGCTCATCATCTTTTTGATAATGGGGCCTATGAAGACGCCATGGAGCACTTTTTAGCATCTCAAGTAGACATAACCTATGTTCTTTCTTTGTATCCATCTATTGTTCTTCCGAAGACAACTATGGTTGCTGTGCCAGAGAAGCTAATGGATATTTCTGGGGATTCATCATACCTCTCAAGAGGTTCGTCTGGTTTATCAGATGATATGGAACACTCTCTTCCGTCTGTACTGGAATCTGAGGAGAGTGCAGCACTCGAGTCCAAAAAAATGAGCCATAACACTCTCATGGCTCTCATAAAGTTCTTACAGAAGAAAAGATATGGCATAATTGAAAAGGCCACTGCTGAGGGAACTGAAGAGGTTGTTTTAGATGCTGTTGGAGACAATTTTGTCTCCTATGAATCTAGGTTTAAGAAATCAAACAAGGTAAACTAGTTATATTTGTTTTATATGTGATTTCAATATTTGATCTGGTATTGATACACAAATTTCATATGGTTATGAACATGTGATCAGAATTTTGTGTCACCAAATGCAGCATGCCAGATTTTGTTTGTCAGAACTCAGATATTGTGACATTTTTGGTTGCAAACTAAGAAATGGTTCTTTCTTTTTCTTTTTTGGTGAGCAAAAGATATATGTTTTTACCACCCTGTTCCTTTATGCTTTTTAATACAAAAAGCTATGTGTTGGTTACTTACATAAAGTTAGCTTGGTTACGCATGAAGCACATGGTTATCAAAAGGAACCATGAATTTTTATATTAGATTAGATTAGCCTTATATTAGATTATATTAGCCTTTGGCAAACATGCATAACTCAAATGTCAGCAGTTAGTTTTTCTCAGTTGATCAATATTTATGACCTTGTGTGTGTACATTCCCGTCTGAATCTTCACAACTTGAATTTCTCTTTGTATATTGATATGGTCACTATCTTTTATTTAAATTGTGATATCAACAAACTCACATTGTCTTTGGTACGTAAGGGGCGCGGCAGCATTCCAATTACCTCTGGTGCTAGGGAGATGGCTGCAATCCTGGATACAGCACTACTCCAAGCTCTACTTCTTACTGGACAGGCTTCAGTGGCTTTGGAATTACTGAAAGGTCTTAACTACTGTGACGTAAAAATATGCGAGGAGATACTCCAGAAAAATAATCATTACGCTGCTTTGTTAGAACTTTACAGGTGCAATTCAATGCACCATGAAGCTCTAAAACTTTTGCATCAATTGGTAGAAGATTCTAAATCTAACCAAGTGCAAACTGAACTGATCCAAAAGTTAAGGCCTGAGTCAATTGTTGAATATCTCAAGGTAGGTTTTCTCAATCTGTTTGATGACTTGATCTTGAATATGCTAGTCATATTCTAGAAATTGGAGTATGTTAGTGATTTGAAAGATTTACATTCATCAATAACTGGAATTTGGATTCTGGAACCAGATGGTAGCATTACAGAAATCCGTGGTGTATATTATGAATGCTAAGTCAACCACAAGTTGCCTGACCATTTTAAATTTTTCATATCACTGGACACTACAATTTTTTTCAGCATTACTATCATCAGATGTTTTTCCATATACTTTGGAATATAGAACTGAAAATTGTGATGTAGGGTTTATTTCAGAAGTATAGAACTATATTTTAATGTTTCATACAATGGATGGAGTTTTATTTCTTAGCATCCAGCATAATTTTTTTTTTTTTTTGGAGAATGTATTGTTTAAGGAACTTGGTTATCTGATCAGATTACTTTTTTTATTAGGATTAGGAACCAAAATATACGTAAAATACGTAAACAGATATCACCGGTTTTCTTATGTGCAGCCT
The DNA here is from genome assembly GCA_035220775.1 of Malus fusca. Lineage (NCBI taxonomy): Eukaryota > Viridiplantae > Streptophyta > Magnoliopsida > Rosales > Rosaceae > Malus > Malus fusca. The sequence continues at coordinate 19,457,075 of CM069073.1, read as the reverse complement.
CTGTGTGGGACTGATCCCATGCTTGTCCTGGAGTATTCAATGCTTGTTCTTGAAAGTTGTCCAACACAGACAATTCAGCTCTTTTTGAATGGGAATATTCCAGCAGACCTGGTCAACTCTTACTTGAAGCGGCATGCTCCAAACATGCAGGCCACATACTTAGAGCTTATGCTTGCAATGGATGAAAACGGGGTCTCCGGAAATCTGCAAAATGAAATGGTAAGATGTACGCATGGTTCACAAATATAATCTGCAAAATGTAAATGGTAAGACCAATTATAAGTTGGGATTAAGGGTCATTTGGATTCGCCAAGAAGCTAAAAAGGTAGAGTTGTCAGAAACAAAATATCTGCTGCCAATTTCAGCTACTCTGTTGTAATTTCTGTAAATTGGTGATGCAAGTAGTATGCTGGTATTTACCAGTCAAAACTGCATGGCAGGTACATATCTACCTATCAGAAGTACTTGATTGGTATGCAGATTTAAGCGCTCAGCAGAAATGGGATGAGCAAACTTACTCCTCAACAAGAAAGAAATTATTGTCTGCTTTAGAGAGTATCTCAGGATATAGTCCGGAGGTTTTGTTGAAACGTCTTCCAGCGGATGCTTTATACGAAGAGCGTGCAATGTTGTTGGGAAAAATGAACCAACATGAGCTTGCCTTATCTCTCTATGTTCATAAGGTATTTTCTATATGTTCACATCCTAGAAAGAATACGTATGTATATTATATGAATCCTGTTTGAGTTGATTAAGTTCTTGACTTTTGTAGCTTCATGTTCCTGAGCTGGCACTGTCCTATTGTGATCGCATGTATGAGTCCTTAGTTCATCAACCATCTTCAAGATCTTCCGGCAATATATACCTAACTCTATTACAAATTTATCTTAATCCGAGGAAAACAACCAAGAACTTTGAGAAGCGAATTACAAATTTAGTATCACCTCAGAATATCGGTACACCAAAGGTTGGTTCTGCAAATACAGTTAAAAGTAAAGGAGGTCGTGGTGCTAAAAAAATTGCTGCAATAGAGGTGGCACCTGACATAAGAGTCAGTCAAAGTAGCACTGACAGTAGCAGGAGTGATGGAGATGCAGAGGAATATAGCGAGGAAGGAGGGTCAACAATCATGCTTGATGAAGTCCTCGATTTGTTGAGTCGAAGGTGGGACAGAATTAATGGAGCTCAGGCACTTAAACTTTTGCCAAGGGAAACTAAGCTACAGGTATTCATCATATTAATTCTCATAGAATATGATTTTATCAACCACAACGCAATGTGTTTGCAAATAGTGATCAAGAGTTTGAGGAAATGAATATTTGAATTCTGTTTTTTAAATATTCGATTAATGCATTGGTGTCGATGTCTCTTTAATCTGGTTTGTTCATGCTTGTCTATGTTGATCTGCAGCACTTGCTTCCATTTATGGGACCTCTGTTGAGAAAATCCAGTGAAGCGTACAGGAACCTTTCAGTGATCAAGAGTTTGAGGCAAAGTGAGAACCTGCAGGTATGAATATATCGTGCTTGGAATCTAGTTCGGCAGTGAGTAGGTATCTTAGGCTTGATCGTGTTGCAGATGATACTGAACTCCTAGTTCTGTGTTCTACTTTAGTCTCCTTTTCTCCTTGGCGCATGTCCTTTCGTTCGTTTAGTCCCATCTTAAAGTGCTCATTTAAAATGCTCTTTGATGAGGTTGAGATTCCCCAACGAGTTATTTATGTCAACGATTTTAAACGTAGTTCACCTGAACTAATAAATAAATGATTATCTGAAACAGGTTAAAGATGAACTCTATGAACAAAGGAAAGGGGTGGTGAAGATCACCAGTGATAGCATGTGCTCCCTTTGCAGGAAGAAAATAGGAACAAGTGTCTTTGCCGTGTATCCAAACGGGAAAACATTAGTGCACTTTGTGTGCTTTAGAGACTCGCAAAGTATGAAAACCGTGGGCAGAGGATCGCCGCTATGGAAGCGATGAAAATCAAGCATTCATATGTGGCTAAGAGAAACGCTTTCCTCCACTTTCGGTTCATGGTAGATTGTGTGAGAGTGAAGTTGTGAGCTTTCTTTGTTGGTTATTTATAGCTTTCTTTGTAATGATTGTAAAATGTAAAAATAGTCGTCATTTTGAGTTAAAATTAAAAATGCATTGTATTTGTGGCAACTGAGAATATAAACCCAAGCAAAAATGAGTTACGCCAGTTAGTAACGTCAGTGTTTCGTCAATTTGCATCCGAGGTTGAATTCTAATTTCTCTCCCGTAATTTAGTAACGTCAGTGTTTCCGTCACTTTGCATCCGAGGTTGAATTCCAATTCCCCTCCCGTAATTTAGACTCGTTTAGAATTTAAAAAGTGCGAAAACGCAAGAATAATTAAGATGGAATTTGATGGTTAGGCAATGACATTGGTATTGCCGGTAGAATTCAACATTTTCCGACCCGACTTCTTCGCGGTAAAACGGAAAACAGTAACTCCAACCCTGGAGCCATGGCACGGGGGGTCCACGTGCAAGACCTGCACCTCAAAAACCTTCCTGGCCTTCTTGAAGAAAGCCGACTCCTTCTTCCACCGCCTCAGGTGGGCCATCACAAAAACCCTTCCCTCCTCATTCTCCTCCGCCTCACCTAATATCAGCAAACGCAACGTTTTGAGCAACGGCTCGTAGAGATGATCATGATACACTACATCCGACGCCAGAATAAGATCAAATTCCCTCCCAATCACCTCCACGTCCGCCGCTTCCCCCCACCCCAGCGCCGCCACGTGGACAATCCCGCCGTTGGCTTCCAATACGGAGACGTTCGCTCCCACGTTGAATAAAAGGTTAGGGATGACGTGTGGGAGGTCAGTGACCATGACGGTAGCCCCGAGCGTGGCTGCGGCGGCGATTCCGACGAGGCCGGTTCCGGAGCCGAGCTCGAGGATTTTGAGAGGGCGCTTCCGCATGTCCAAGGCCGAGAGTGTGGGTCCCAGGGGACTGGTGCTAGGGTCACCGTGGTAGCCGTCGAGGAGAGTGAGGAGCGTGGTGGCGGCCGGCCAGAGCTGGAAAGAGAGGCCTTGAGACCGGAGCTCCCGGATAAAGACGACTGAGTTGATGGAGTGGAGGCAATGTTGAGTCGATGGAAGGAGCGTTGCGGTCTCGGGGATCAGTATTGCATCGTCTTCAGAATCACCACCTTCTTGATCCGCCATTGATGCGCCGCCGACGATTCTGGTTGCGGTTTGACTTCAATTGGACTAGGGTGGTGTAGGGCTTGTTTGGCGCACTATTTGATATTTATACTTTTTAAACCACCTAGTTGCGCGGATTTGGATCTCCTGCTATGCGTGATGCGTCCCCGCATACGAATTTACGAGTAGGCCCCTACTTATTTACATAATTACAAGGGACCGGCCAGCATGGATCTCAAATCAAATCTCATTTTTTGTAGTGTGGAAATTCACTAAAAAAAAAGAAAGAAACGCTTTTTTGCTTTTTATTTCTGGAAAAGATGATACGATCGGTGATGGTGATAAACACGCAGGGGAAGCCTCGCCTTGCCAAGTTCTACGAATTTCAGGTCACCTCCTCCTTCCAATTTTCAATATTTATTTATTTTTTTCCGTAAAATTTTATTTATTTATTATTACGATCGTTGTATAAAAATGGCTGACTTTACAGTGTTTAAGGTCAGCCTGTGGAGAAGCAACAGGAGCTTATACGCAGCGTCTATGGAGGTTCTCTCTCTGGCTCTACTGTGATTTATGCTTCATTTACTGCATAAATCATGTGGATGTTAGCTTGACACTCAATTTGTTGTGATCTTTATATTCAAATTAGGGTTTCATGTTTGGTTTCCTCTTCTGCAGTGTTATCCAGTAGAGCTGAGAATGTGAGCAATTTCGTGGACGCCGAGTCTATTTTCGGCCCGGTATTTTGCTAATCTTCCCTCAAATTCTTCCTATTTTTTTATGTTCTGTATGATCCGAATTGCAGCAGTTAGTCCGTTTCTTCCTACTCCTTTCTCAACGATTACTCAAATTGTGTATGAATCATTTTTTGTTCTTGTGCAGGATACTCGCCTTGTGTACAAGCACTTTGCAACTTTGTACTTCGTCTTTGTATTCGATAGTTCTGAAAACGAGCTTGCCATGCTCGACCTCATTCAAGGTACCTAGCGTTATCCCCATTGATAGAGCTGCTACTGAATTGCAAAGTTTCGAATTTACAAGTTACCGCACCTTTGGCCAGTAGAGAATTCTCAAATTGATTGCTTGCAATTTTAGTTGAAATCAGAAGGCATTGGGAACGCTTTTTAGGGTTGGAAATTGGAATTTCGAGATGTTTATTGCTAATTGGAAATGCAATGTGTGAAATAGGAGAGAATTTGCTTGCAGAAACCTTATGGTTACAGTTAATTTGTCGCGACTCGATGAGAAATGGGGATTACTGTGTATATGGTCCTGACTTGAACAATAGACTAAGTCATCACGCCCTCCCTATATTAAAACCGAACATGGCGATGATTAGCTTATTTCTCAAAGCTAATACTTGTGCTTTCTTGTGCTATGGATTGCTTTGATTGAATGATTTGCTTACTTCGATTCTCATTATTTCAGTTTTTGTGGAAACATTGGACAAATGCTTCAAAAATGTATGCGAGCTTGATGTGGTCCTCAATTACAGCAAGGTAAATTACTCCCGTTGTTTTGGCGTGACTATTGTTTACTTGTGATTTGTTGCATGTACTTTGATACTTCGAGTAAACGAGTGGGTGTTAGATTACTTCATTATTGTTTAGGAGATGTAGCTGAATAAAATGTTTGTGGTCTTTGATTCGTGAAACCATTTCCCTCAAACTGTGCTTCAATTATTTTTTGGGCAATTAGCCACAATAAACATATTTTGACATTTTGTTACAGAAGTGATGAGTGTTTATTATGTCGTCATTATATCATCGTTGTATTGTCGTTATGTCATCTTTGTGTCGTCGATATATGATTAATATGTCGTCATAACTGAAAAATGATCATTTATGTAAATCAAATGTCAAAATATGTTTATGGTAACTATCTTCTTCTTTCACAGATGCATACCGTATTGGATGAGATCATTTTTGGAGGTCAAGTGCTGGAAACAAGTTCTACTGAAGTTATGAAGGCCGTCGAAGAAATCTCAAGGTGCTCTCCCTCTCCCCTCGTATCTGTCAATATTCTTTTGCTGACTATTTTGAATGTCCGCTTGCTTATTTTCATCTGAAAAGTTAACAGATTCTCTTAACTTTTGGTGCAGGTTAGAATCTGCCTCAAATGCCATCTCACTGGTTACAAAATCTGTTTCCGCCTGGCGGAGTCGATAGTTTGCAGTTTAGAGTGATTCGTTATAATGTTTGTCTTTTGATTACACACCGATCCTCCAAGTTTCTTTGATAGGAATCACTGCAGAGCTCTTGCAATATTAGTGCGATGTTTGTGAATATTTGGATGCTTGATGGAAAAAGGAAAAAGAAACGCGTGACAAGCTTGAGTTATCAGTGTTATATATATTCTGTTTTCTTGAGCTGTTGAGCATGTGTGTTTTTCGGTTTCGAGCCTTTGAGACACCTTGTACAGTCCAAGGACGCAGCATATGCCACCAAAACGGAGCGTCGGTTTAGTATGGTTGTGCGCTCGGTTTTCTCGGCTCCATTATTTCGAACTAGTATTTCTTGTCAACATGATTAGCAGGAAAACCAAAGAATTTTGAGGGATCAAAAGATAATTTACACGAACAGGTATTAATGCAGTCTCATATTGTTCGCTTTCTATGCTGGATGAAGATACAAGATACAAACACGACCACGTATGCCTGGAAATTTCGGAGCACACCCGCTACAAATTGAAACCAGTCAGATTAGTAATCATTTTAATGGCTTGTTCACATCTTCAAGAACTACGCGTGCAGCATTACGCCCGGGTGCACCCATCACACCGCCCCCTGGGTGGGTTCCGCTCCCGCACAAATACAGCCCTTTCAGCGGCGTTCTGTAATTTGACCTGGATCGTGTATGCCAAATTAACATAAACAGATATAGACTTTTTACACAAGTCAACATAAGGCATCGCTGATTCGCTATAGCAGGAAAGATTTTGTCACAGGTAAAATCTGATGTCATAAGATATACCATCCTTTCACAGGTCGCATGAGGAAGAGCGAATCCAATCCCATAGCACCATGGAAGATATTCCCTCCTGTCAAAAAACATTTACAAGTCGGTGTGAGTTTTTCGGTGCTGCAATCATGCTGAGAATATGGGCCATCTCATCGATTATGCATAGAATGAAGAAAATGTTTGGTCTATTTTAACATTTCACACTTTCGCTACATTTTGAGTTAGATCAAGTTTGTTTGACAAACTTCCCATCTCCGTATTGTGATGTTCAACGGCTGCCATTTCCGGCCAAAACCCTTAATATCATTTATGGTGAACTAAATTTGGCTGAACCTTCTGCTTACATTTCTACAAAGATTTGAGTTTTGAAGTACCTGTCAAACCAATTTCCCTTTCAAGGTCTGGCGGAGTCAACATGTCGTAACCAATGATTGATGAACTAAACCCAGGCGCATATTCATCAACCAAGCTAAAACATTTTTGTGCGAACAATTCCTGCAAAGGCACCATGCCATTTTGAAAGAATTAGTCAGAGGCCCAGAGCAAGATTTCTGTGTCACCACAAAAGTATTCCATCAGAAGTAAAGTTGCCACAAAAAAGAAAGCAAAAAGAGTTGATGCCTCGTCTAGAAAGAAAAAGATAGATATTTCGCTTCTCCGACATCTTACAGAGTTTCCCCCTCATCTTTTTGCAAAGAAATTAAAAACTCACTCTGTAAACAGTATCTCCCCAGTGGCCATCTGAGGGGCTATATGGTGTATATTGAGTAAACAAGTTGATCACATGCTTGCCTACAAAGAGTTGAATTATGTCGTATGAGAACTAGAATGCTTTCTAGAGGAACGAGACATATGATACACACGTTCAAGGCAAAGAAGTTTTATGTACCAGGTGGAGAAATAGTTTTGTCAAGTACAGAGGGAATCGTCATCTCAATAACTGGTCTGTTCGATGGCAATCCATTGACAGCATCTTGCCAGGCTAAGTGAAACTCCTCCATGCTTTAGAATAGAGACGGAAACAATATGAGAAAGCACAGCATGTGGAATCAAAGAAATGATAATGGTGAGATAAAAGCATACCTCTCAGAACCAATATGAATGCTGCCCACATGCTGAGGACCTGCATCCGGATGACCTATCTTGCAACTTTTGAACTGGGGCAATTTATCAACCGCTAAATTTATTTTTGTAGTTCCCTGCAGATAGGTAAGTAACCTCAAGTTAAGGGGAAGATTATAAATGGAAAATTTAAGACGAACGACCCAACAAAAGAAGCAATAAAAGGAGCTTACGGAGCTGTAATCAGAATACTTAATTGCACGGACGAAACTATCAGGAAGAGCATTATCTGGTACCAACTCCTGTGTCATATATAATGGAAACCTATAGTATATAAATTAAAAATGTATTTACTATAAAAAATTTGAAGGTTTACACAGGTGTTATTTCCCATCTAATTTCTCACAGCCCAAGTCTTCTCTATATATTTGAATTTACATATGCAGGCCCAGTATTTTACCTTGAAGGTTTTGTAAGGGGTTGCATTTGATAAAACAATTGAAGAATGCACCTGTGAGCCATCAGTCAGCAAAACCTACAACAAGACATGTAAACTATCGAACAAGTTAGATTTAAGTTTCAAGACTACCTCATTCAGGAAGCAAGAAGAAACTAACCCCGTCCGCAGTGCCAGAGTCATTAATCAACAATTGCTGAACCTGAACAACAAAAATTGAAAAGTTAAAGGTAGCTATAGCCAAGACAACCGCATAATGTATAAAGTCATACAGACAGACAATATAAAAGAATTGTCCAACGCAAAAAGTTTGAGAACTGAAGCACAAACTAAAGCTAGCTCCCTTCTGGACATAAATACCTCTGCACATGTTACAATATGAGCCCCAGCTTCCTTAGCGGCATTAGCGATAGCCAAGGATACTGAACCCATCCCACCTTCAACAAACCTATAGGGAAAATTGGGTTTCCAATACTAAGAGCAAGTCTAAATAGGGATAAACCAAAAATGTTTAACAAAAGATATAGTAGAAAGCCAACAAGAAAAGAACAAAAAATATCTCAAGAATTTCTATCAAAGTATCATGTGAAACTAATTTTGGAAAAAAAAGGGGGCAGAAATATGTCAAGCAAACTTACGACCAAATTCCACGCTCACCATCAGTTTCTCCCATCACATGATGTAGCAGAACATATCCACTCCCAGGTGTATGGACACTTCCCTAGATAAGAAACAGCGTGGAAAAATGACTAAACAACAGTAGGAAAGTCCTTTTGAGAAAAAGAGAAAACAAACACAAAATGTCCAGTATATACAACAAGTATTAAAAAATTTGAAGCGATGAATCTCCCACCATTCATGAGAAGTCTTACTGTAGTTCCTATTACAGAATCCATTGCGAGGGTTGCCTTCAGAACATCTGACTGTAAACAGCAAAATCAACAAGAGAGAAGACCAACAAAATAATATGCAAAAACTTCACAATGTATGAACTTTGGACGAATCATCAATGATAACTCTCATGTAGAAATGAGTTGATCACCTCAAACCAATTATTCAAAACCTTGGAAGCCGGGGATAACAAAAGGTCCATAAACTCCCTGTCAAACCCAATAATCACATAATCATAAACCGAAATCAATTAGCCTACCTCCATAACCATAGTAATTCATGCTGGTTCTATCTATAACATCGTTAGGAAAATTAATGATTCTTACACAAAGTCCTTTTGGCCTAAGGCGGCCGCTTGTCTCAGACACCGAGCCCAAAACATCGAATTGTGCATCTTATTCTTAAACCGATCACTAACACTGCAAGATGACTCGCATTGCAAAGATTCAGGGGGAGCTGAATCCAACAAGGGGTCCATAAATTCACAAAAATTCCCTAGCTGATTCCCATATCTGTACAATCAATTTATTCAATACCAAACCAGAGCGAATCGAATACCAAATGCAGAATACAAAACACAAAATACAGGATACGGACTACAGATAGTATAAGTATAGACCTTGGATAAGCATCGGCGTCTCTTTTGGAGAACTTGGAAATCTCTGAGTGGTTATGGTCCTTGTTTGGCCCCAAAAGAAGATATCTTCCATCCAAACAGGGTGTAAAGGACGAATGACTCCCCTTCAGCAGCTTCAATCCGTGCCGCGGAAGCTCTAATTCTCTGTTAGAAGGCGGCGTAAGGCATTGTTTGGTAGAAAATTAAATTATTCAAAAATTTCTACGATGCAAATGCACAAATAGACAAATGAAGAGATGAACAAATGTGTTTTACTTGATGATGGACGGGCGGAGGAGGCTCTGGAGGTAGCTACACCGAGAGAACTTGAACCCGCGAACGAGCTCCTCGGTAACGGCGGCGCCGCCAATCACGTGCCGCCGCTCAAGGACGGCGACGGATAGGCCGGAGCGTGCAAGGTATGCGGCTGCTGTGAGGCCGTTGTGGCCGCCTCCGATGACCAGAGCGTCCCATTTCTTGTTCTTCAACGCGGTTGTAGCAGCGGCGGTGCCGGTGCTGCTGATGCTGCTAAAGCTCCTCCGCCACATTTTTTTCCCCCACTGGGACTGGCTTTTGCTTTCGTTCCAAAAAAGGCGAAAGCTCAACCTTCAATTTTGAAAACTAGTAGCATTTTCATATATATATATATATATATATTTTTTTTTTTTTTTAAGGGATAAGTGATGGTAAATTAAGGTTATCTACTCTTTTCGGATGCCAGGAAGACTCATAGAGGTATTTCAACCTCCTTGGCCACAAGTTTGGCTTCTACAATAGCAGGATGTTTTGAACACGAGACATATATTTGTTACTTGAATTAAGGTAGAATATTTTGCAGATATATTTATGTTGATATATTAGTTTTTTGTTATAAAATATTAATTAGATTTTTTGGAGTTGGAAATGCATAATTTTAGAAAATTTTAATTGATTTTTAATTTTTTAGAAAATAAAAAATAAGTATAAAAGAAATAAAAACATGTAATTAGATACTTACTCCTAAAAATAATTTATGTTTTTTGACTTAAATCTAAAAGCTCCAAAAAGAAAATAGCTTTTTAGTTAAAATAAATTTTGAATTTGGCATAATTCTTACCTTGAAAATCGTTAAAAATAATCTCTAAATTTATCCACCGTAAATTCAAAATAAAATAATTATCACACCTTGCTTAATCACTTAAAAATTAAAATGGCGCATTACACCCAATTTCGTGATTAATCAAATGTTTAACGGCTGTGTTCTTTCAGTCTATTGCTTTTCTGCTTGTTTATTCTTTTTTTTTTCTTCAGGACTAAGCACCAGAATATTGAGTATATAATTTCACATGTTTAATCAAAACTTTTTTTTTTCCTTCAGGACTAAGCACCAGAATATTGAGTATATAATTTCACATGTTTAATCAAAACTTTTTTTTTTTCCTTCAGGACTAAGCACCAGAATATTGAGTATATAATTTCACATGTTTAATCAAATCTCAGCCCTTCATTTTTATGGACGAGATGTGATGAGTATGGTAGGCTCATGCGCTATGCTCACGAAAGAAAAAGTGTTGAATTCTTGTATGATGAGTTTAAATTCCAGGATGACTAATTTAATATTTAATTTAACAAATCATTACAGAGCCAAGTTGGAAAGTATTTTAAAGTTATAGTTGGAATGGATTACAGGACAAGGGTAATTTAAGATGGAATTTTGTAATTTGAAATACCCCTCCACTAAAAAAAATAAAATAAAAAAAATAAAAAACAAACGATGCACCTATTCTTGCCTTAAAATAATGATTGCAAACACGTTTTTACGTCATTCTACACTGCTTAGTTGCTAATTAATCAACCACCTTCCCGCGTGATTGCAATTTTAAATTTCAATTTTGTTATAAGAAAATGATCATGACGTAATTATTAAGGAAGATAATAAATCTTCCAATTCTGTTGATGTAAAATAGTTTAGAAACAGTTAAATGTGGTTAGTTTGTTATTTACTGTTGTTAGTTAGAATGGTTACAATTTAGTTAAGGCAGTCAAGGGTATACTGGGTATACTTGTAAAGAGTCAAAGTCTATATATATTCTCTACTGTGTAATTGTACATTTGTGAAATGAAATACAATCTTACTGAAGAAGTTTTATCTTTCTATATGGTCTCATCGCCAGTCGCCTCACGGCTCCTCTCGATCCTCTTCTCTTCCACTCCGATCCTCTGATCTTATTCCTCGATCTGTATCTCGATTTGTTCTCTGTGGTGATCTTGATCTGTTTTCATGGCGACTTCGTCTGAGTCGGTGTCTGTCCCCAATCCCTCTTCTAACCCTAATTCTTCTTCGAACCCTAATTCCTCTTCGTATTCCTCTCTCACGATCCAAAATATTGGCAGTATGGTACCAATCAAGCTCAAGAGGACCAATTATCTGCCGTGGTGTGCTCTGTTTGCTCCGATTCTTCGACGTTATCGTCTTCTTGGCATCGTCGATGGCACTGAGCCCTGTCCTGCTCCTCTTCTGCATGATCGCACTCTTAATCCAGCTTTCGAAATTTGGTATGAGAAGGATCAGAATCTCCTGATCTGGTTTAATTCCACGTTGTCTGAAGAGGTGATTCCTGTCACCGTTGGTGTTTCGTCTTCTCGAGATCTGTGGCTTAAGCTCGAACAACGATTTGGAGGTATCTCTGATGCACATGTTCATCAGCTTCGTTCTCGCCTTCACAGTGTTCAGAAAGGTTCTCGATCCATGTCTGATTATTTGCAAGAACTCAAAGAGATCTCCGATTCTCTCACTGCTGCTGGAGCCTCCATCGCTGATCGTGATCTTATTGCTGCTACTTTGGCTGGTCTTCCTGATGAATTTGAATCCTTCACCGACTCAATCATGCTTCGGTTATCGTCTACATCTTTGGATGAATTGCATGGCTTGCTCCTTACCAAAGAGCTTTCTCTGAATCGTCGCAAGAAAGGTGTCTCTTCTGGTATGTCTGAACCATTTTATGCCTTATCGATTCAAGCTCAACCCCCACTTCTTCCCAACCCTCCACAGGTGTATGTTGCTCAGAATCAACCTCTTCAGCACTCTTTTCGTTACAATTCCAATCGTGGGAAACAAAATCGTGGTAATCGAGGTTTTCATCGTGGCAATTCTTCCACTGGTGGTTTTAATCGTGGTCCCTCTGTCACTGGTGGTTTTAATCGTGGTAATTCTTTCAATCGTGGTTCTTCCTCTGGTCCTCGGGCTCCTTGTCAAATTTGTGGTAACTCCAGTCATGAAGCGCTTGACTGTTTTGACCGCATGAATCCTGATATCTATGGTCGCATTCCCCCTGCCAAACTTCAGGCAATGTGTGCTCGTTCTGATGCCAAGTCCTCTCATACTTGGTTAATTGACTCAGGAGCCACCTCGCACATTACTAATGACATCTCAAATATCACATCTCCTACTCCCTACACTGGTGAAGACAAGGTTTACATTGGTGATGGTAAAGGTCTTCCCATTTCCCATGTTGGTTCATCTACATTATGCACCCCTACTTCTTCTTTTCAATTGTCTAATGTTCTTCATGTTCCTCATATGCAACACAATTTGCTGTCTGCCTTTCAATTTCTCCGGGACAATTATTGTTCATTGATTCTTGATTCTACTGGCTCCGTTGTTAAGGATCGTTCCACGGGGAAGACGCTTTTGCAGGGTTCCGTTAAAGACGGCTTCTATCCTTTGCAGTCTACTACATCCTCTAATTTCGTTTCTGGTAAAGCTTCTCCTTCACTTGCTGCATCAGCCTTTGTCAGTATTAAAGCTCCCATAAAGATATGGCACAAGCGATTGGGTCATCCATCTTCTGCCATTTTTCGTAGGGTAATGTCTACTACTACACTTGCTGTCCAAGGCAAGCCTACAGTTGATTTTTTCTGTTCTGATTGTGCATTGGCAAAGAACCACAAGCTTCCTTTTGGCCTGTCTTCTTCAGCAACTACTCACAGTCTTCAACTTTTACACTGTGATTTGTGGGGACCTACTTCTGTTACATCTAGCAGTGGTTTCAGATATTACTTACTTCTAGTTGATGATTTTAGCAAATACAGCTGGTTGTTTCCTTTGAAGGCAAAGTCGGATGTATTTTCTACATTTGTTGTTTTCAAGAATTATGTAGAAAACTTGCTTGGTAATAAAATCAAAGTGTTGCGTTCCGATTCAGGGGGTGAATTCACTGGTCATTCTTTTGCTTCTTTTCTTAACGAGCATGGTATCTTTCATCAGTTAAGCTGTCCCCACACGCCTGAACAAAACGGCTGTGCTGAGCGAAAACACCGACATCTAGTTGAGACAGCCCGCACCTTACTTGTTGCTTCTCATGTTCCTCATGTTTTTTGGGTCGAGGCTTTCTCTACTGCCCTGTATCTCATTAATCGTCTTCCCATTTCTGGTCACTCGTCCTCTCCTTGGGAAATTTTATTTCATCAGCACCCGGATTATTCAAAACTCAAAGTTTTTGGTTGCCAATGTTTTCCATGGCTTAAACCTTATATTCACAGTAAATTGGATGCTAAAAGCAAGAGTTGTGTGTTTTTGGGCTATAGTCTTCAGCACAAAGGTTATCGGTGCTTTGATCCGGTTGACAACCGTGTCTACATCTCCCGGCACGTGATTTTTAATGAAGCTGTCTATCCTTTTCAGTCTATGCAGCTTCAATCTTCTTGCTCTCCTGATGTTTCTCCCGTGTCTTCTTCTTCGATGGATCTTTGTTTTCGCATGTCTACTCCTCCTGGTGCGTCTCCATCTCCTGCTGCTTCTTCAACTCCCGCTGCTCCTTCCACTGCTGATGCTTCTCCACCTCCAGCAACTTCTCCATCTCCAGCTCTTTCTCCGACTTCCGATGCTTCTCCACCTGTCTCTACCTCTCCGGTCAATCTTCATCCTATGGTTACTCGATCCAAAGCTGGCATCTACAAACCTAAGGCTTATACAGCCACTAAGCATCCTCTATCTGTTGACTTGGCTTCAGTTCCCAGTACTTATCTTCAAGCATCTAAGTTTTCTCACTGGCGTTCTGTTATGCAGGATGAATATAATGCCTTACTGTCTACAGGCACTTGGTCATTAGTTCCTTCGAATTCATCTCAGAACATTGTTGGCTGCAAGTGGGTGTTTCGGGTTAAGCAAAAACCTGATGGTACTGTGGATCGTTACAAGGCCCGGCTTGTTGCCAAAGGCTTTCATCAAAAACAGGGAATTGATTTCCAGGAGACTTTCAGTCCGGTTGCTAAACCGGTTACCATTCGAATCATTCTTAGTCTTGCTGTTCAACATAATTGGTTTTTAAATCAGTTGGACATCAGCAACGCCTTCCTTCATGGTGATTTAAAAGAGGATGTCTACATGCTTCAACCCACAGGCTTTACTGATCCTCTTTTTCCCAGTCATGTGTGCAAACTTCACAAATCGCTTTATGGTCTTAAGCAAGCCCCTAGAGCTTGGTTTGACAAACTCTTTCGAGCTCTGCTTGATCTTGGCTTTCATCAATCTTCTTCTGATGCATCTCTGTTTGTCATTCCTGGTCCTCAGCTGGTTATAGTTCTTGTTTATGTGGATGACATTCTCGTTACTGGCCCTGATTCCCATCTCTGTACTCACTTTATTAATCAGCTGGGTACTCGGTTTCCAGTGAAGGATCTTGGTCCTTTACACTATTTCTTGGGGCTGGAAGTTCAGAGATCGTCTAAAGGGCTCTTTCTTCATCAAACTAAATATCTGCTTGATCTTCTTCAGCGAGCCAATATGCAAGGTGCCAAACCTTGTTGCACACCTCTTGGTTCTCATAAACTGGATCACACTGGTTCTCTTCTCCAAAATCCCACCGAGTATCGTTCTCTTGTTAGCGGCCTTCAGTATCTAACGTGGACTCGACCGGACCTTGCCTTTGCTGTCAATCAGCTCTGCCAGTTTATGCATGCTCCGCGTGACCAACATTTTCAAGCTGCCAAACGAGTTCTTCGTTTTCTCAAAGGTTCTGTCTCTCAGGGATTATGGTTTACAAAGGGCAATTATGTTGATCTCTCCGCCTATTCTGATGCTGATTGGGCTGGCAGCCCTTTTGATAGACGCTCAACCAGTGGCTATTTTGTATTTCTTGGCCCTAACCTCATCAGCTGGAGTGCCAAGAAACAAAGTACTGTCGCCCGTTCTTCTACCGAAGCCGAATATAGGTCTTTGGCTCATACTGCTGCCGAACTCACTTGGGTTTGTAAAATCCTTCGTGATCTTCACTGTCCTCTTCCCAAACTGCCAATCTTATGGTGTGATAACATTTCCGCCATCTCTTTAGCCTCTAATCCTGTTTTCCATGCTCGCACTAAGCATGTTGAGATTGATTATCATTACATTCGCGAACTGGTTCTTGCTAATCTTCTCAAAGTCCAGTTTGTGTGTAGTGCTGATCAATTGGCTGATCTTCATACAAAATCCTTGTCTAAAAATCAGTTTCTATATCTGTGTTCCAAGCTTCCAGTTGGCATCAATTCTGATTCCTCCTCTTGCTTGAGGGGGTGTATTAAGGAAGATAATAAATCTTCCAATTCTGTTGATGTAAAATAGTTTAGAAACAGTTAAATGTGGTTAGTTTGTTATTTACTGTTGTTAGTTAGAATGGTTACAATTTAGTTAAGGCAGTCAAGGGTATACTGGGTATACTTGTAAATAGTCAAAGTCTATATATATTCTCTACTGTGTAATTGTACATTTGTGAAATGAAATACAATCTTACTGAAGAAGTTTTATCTTTCTATAGTAATTAGCCATAAATAATTATAATCAATATGTAAATCAACATTTTGGAGCATTAATCAACGCCTTCTCTAGTTCTAGATGTAGATAAAGCACTTTGCTTGCGTTGTTAGGAACGGAAGATGGCAGCTGAATTTCTGCTTACTTTTGCCGCCCAGGGAATTCTAACTAAGGTGGCTTCTCGTGCCGCTCAGGAAGTCTTGCTCGCCTGGGGATTCAAAGGAGAACTAACGAAGCTTCGTCGATCATTACTTGCAGTGCAAGAATTCTTACTTGGTGCAGCCGAGCAGGCACTCCAAGGCCAGGGTACGGCAGTCGAAGCAAGCTTAAGGACACAGCTCAAGATGTCGATCATGTCTAGGACGAAATCAACTGCGACATTCTCCGGGGTGAAGTAGAAGTGCAAAACGATACAAAGAAAAAGCTACTCAACATCTTCTCTGCCTCCAACCCTGCCTTATTTCGTCAAAAGATGTCCCATAAAATCGAAAAAATCAACGCATCTCTGGCCGATCTCAAGAGCGAGGCGTCTTTCATTGGATTAGTTGCAAAAAAATTAGATGCAACCCCTCCAGGTACGGGGAACAGGGAAACCGTCTGACGGTTTGATCTTGATGAAAAGACCTTCGAAAGGGAGGAGGTTGTGTGTGATATAATCGCAACCTTGACAAACTCCAACAACCAGGAAAAGTATCTTTCGGCTATGGCAGTTGTGGGCATGCCAGGCCTCGGAAAGACAACTTTGGCTAAATCAAATATTCAACGACAAGCGTGATATCGACAGATGTTTTGACAAAAAGATATGGGTGTGTGTATCTTAAAAGTTAATTGGATTTTAAGCCGAATGTTAGAATCCCTTAATTTGAAAAAAACAAGACTCGAAGAAGAGTTGACAGGGAGGAGATATGTTCTTGTACTCGATGACGTTTGGAATGAAAATGACATACTATGGAGCAGCTTGATTAGTTGTTTATCGAAACTCAATTCTGCTCGCGGCAGTGTTGTGATTGTAACCACTCGCCATACAAACGTTGCATTGATTACAGAAACACTTCCGAGGTGTGACTTGGGGCAACTATCGGCAGATGATTGTTGGTCCATATTCAGATGGCAATGCTCAAATAGATTCAGAGTTGCAAAGAAATGGAAGAACGATTGCTCAAAATTGTGCTGGTGTACCATTAGTGGCAAAGGTATGCACTGATCCATATATTACCACTAATTAAATATAGTTTCGGTAAAGCAGATTAATTATTCACTTTCAATTCACTTTTTGCTCCTACTGCTATTAATTATGGACTATGATTCTCTTCCCTCCTCTTCACATCCTCTTCCATCCCCTCCTCTCACATTCTCTTATTTTGTCTTTCTCTTGCTATAAAAAATTAATATAAGATGTTGACGTAGCTTAACCGTGACCGTTCAAATAGGAGGGAAGGTAAAAAATAGAGGGGAGAGAATCTTACTCCATTAATTATATGTTGCTTATGCACCTTGTTGTAATCTTCATTAATTGAAATTCGGACTTATGTGCAAATAGGTTTTGGAAAGCATGATGCGTTCTAAAAAGAGTGCACATGAATGGTTATCAATTCAAGAAAGTAAAAAATGGGAATTACCGGAAGGAGATGAGAGAATCATGTCGGTTTTGAAGCTGAGTTTTGATAATCTGAAATCACCATCTTTGAAACAATGTTTTGCATATTGCTCCATATTCGAAAAAGATTTCAACTTTGAAAGGGATGGTTTGATCCAACTGCGGATGGCTCAAGGATTGCTCCGCTCTCCAAGTAATCGAGAGATGGAGGATATAGGTAATGAATATTTCATGAGTCTATTAGAGAACTCCTTTTTTCAAGATGTTACGAAGGATCGCTACAGGTTTATCATCAGATGCAAGATGCATGATCTCGTACATGATCTTGCAGAACTAGTGTCAAAATCTGATCGAGAAGATAAACTGAACCTTCTAAAGGAGCCCACATATTCCTTCAATACAACAAAAAATTTCAGAAAGAAATGTTGAGAAAGTGCGCTCCCTATTTTCAAATGGTGAACTTTGTAACTTCTTCTCAAGCTTCAAGGCTTTACATGTGTTAAATCTATTCTGTTATGATCTTAAGGAGTTGCCCAGTTCAATTGGCGAGCTAAGACACTTGAGGTATCTCAACATTTCCAAAACAAAAATCAGGGTACTTCCCAAATCTATTGGCAAGCTCTATAACCTCCAGACATTAAGAATGTTGACTCCGACAGGATCTCTCGAGAGTTCAATGTTTCCAAGAGAGCTGGAAAATTTGATCAACTTGCGACATGTTTATTTCCATGAGGGTCTAGAAGTTCTGTTTGGGATGAGACGATTGACTCGTCTTCAAACGTTACGTTTCTTTACTTTGGATAGCGCGAGGAGTCATGGAATTGATTAGCTCGTGGCTTAAACCAACTGAAAGGTGAACTAACTATTGGAAATTTGGAATATGTGAGGGACGGAGACGAAGCGAGGAAATCAAACTCAGTGGAGAAAGCAAACATACAAAGGTTGACGCTTGAATGGGGGTATTCTTTCAGGAACGTAAATGCTTACAATGATGTACTCGTAGGCCTCCAACCGCACCCGAAGTTAGAAAGCTTGAAGCTCGTCCACTTCCTGGGTACTAAATTTGCATCGTGGATGATGAGTGGTTTGTTGCCCCTCTATTTACAAGAGATTCGGCTAGACAATTGCCGGCAATGCCAACAAGTCCCAGCACTCGGCCACTTACCATATCTTGTAAGCGTTGGGTCT
The DNA here is from genome assembly GCA_035220775.1 of Malus fusca. Lineage (NCBI taxonomy): Eukaryota > Viridiplantae > Streptophyta > Magnoliopsida > Rosales > Rosaceae > Malus > Malus fusca. The sequence goes on along the minus strand of CM069073.1, from coordinate 19,438,361 downwards.
CACAGGATGCATAAGCTTAAATCTTTGGGAGCTGAATTTTATGGTTGTAAGAAGACTGGAGCAGCTTTGTTTCCCGCATTGAAAGGCTTAAACATTCTTGAATGTCCAGCTCTGATTGAATGGAAGGAAGCGGTTGTTGTGATGCCATTGCCAACCGATGAGAAAGTAGCGCCAGTAGTGTTTCCCTGCCTCGAGCAGTTGACTCTCTTCTTGTACACAAATCAGAAATGCTCCTGCTCATTTTCCATCTCTCCAAAAGTTGAAGTTAGATTGTATTGGCAGCGTCGCATCAATAGAAAATATAAGCAGTCGACTAACTACTCTCACTTCCCTCGAAATACATGGCGCCAATGCGCTTACTTGTCTGCCAGCAGGGATGGTGGAAGAGAACCACAATCTTCAGTCACTGCTTATTAGGAATTAAGTGAAAAGCTGAGGCAATTGCCCAAGGGGCTGGACACACTCCCTCTTCTTGCAAAGCTAACTGTAAGGAATTGTCCTTGTTTAGAGTTGATTCCAATTACGCGCGGCATGACATGTCTCCGAGAATTGGTGATTGAGGATTGCAAGACATTGTCGAGCTCGCTGAGCAGGTTAGAAGACAGCACCGCTCTTGAGATGTTGAGAATAAGTTGTTGCCCCAATCTGACATCCATTCCAATTTCACCATCCCTCCTTGCACTGGATATTGAAGGTTGTGATGAATTATCAAGCCTACCAGGTGGTCTTGAACATTGCACATCTCTTCAGGATTTGGCAATAGCAAATTGTCCAAAGATCACATCCCTTTCAATTCGCAACCTACCTTCCCTCTGCGAGTTGCATATTTCGAATTGGCGTGGTTCAAAGAATCTACAAACTACATCTCTTGACGAGGAGGAGTTATCTTTGCACGGTTGCACATCCCTCCATCGAGTGAACATTGTAGAGTGCCATGGATTCACAAGCATGCTGAGCGGACTATGGTCTTGTACTTCTCTTCGCTCGCTGCGTATCCATGACTGTCAAAATTTGAGGTGTTTACCGGTTGACGGGCTTCAGTCTTGTACTTGCCTCGTTGCCCTAAGCTAGAGGCTCTTCCCAGTTTAGAAACCCTTGCATCTCTCCGTCATTTGTCGATTGAATAAGATGTTGCATTTGGAATAATTTGCAGGCTTTCAGGAGGCTCTTGTGTACACTAGCTATGCATTGAATGATATCCATTAGTTAACAAGTACAAACTTAATCCAGGTACTAGTATTTCTTATGTTTGCTTCTGTAAAGCCATAACTTTTTTTTAATACAAGCAATATTTTACTCTAAATTACACTAAGACAGGAGCGTTTGAACCAGACATGAAGAGAAACGCTCTATCTACCGAAGCAATCCACCATTTGTAGGCCTTAAAGTTATTAATTTATCCTTAATTTATAAAGGAAAGTTCTATTCACGCACCAATTTTTACCTCCCACACACCCTTGTTAATTGTAGCCATTGATATTCTTCAATTCATTCAATCCAACAGCTGAAAATTAAAAGAGGTATGTTGGAAGTAAAATTGGATGTGTGGATAGCACTACTGTTTATAAATTAAGGATAATTTAGGGTTTTTATTGTAAAGTTATTTAAACACAAACCCTTCTCCTTTAAGAAGATGAGCGTAAAAGAAATTAGAATTTTAACTTCCCATGCGTTTACCAACACATGGTATTAAGGGCATGTTTTCTTACTTGGTGGGGATAAAAAGGAATAGATATGAGAATGAGTGAAAATAAAAGCGAATCGATACAAGATAAACGACCCGCTTACTTTTTCATCCTTTGAATCTCCTTGTGAGCTAGAAAATGTTGATGCATTCTCATAGAGTTTAGTTTGAACTTATCAAATGACTAATTCTTAAGCATTAAGTATCTTCCTAGTTGGTAAAAAGCCTGAAAGGCTGAAAGTAAAGTACAAAGGAGATCATCACTTTTGGTTTTAGTTTCCTTCAGGGCTACGCCTAGGGTACACAGTTTCACATGTTTAGAGTTTAGTCAAGCCAAAAGATGCTTTCATGGGGAATTGCCCCAAGATAAGCACAAAAGGACATGTCACATAATTTTAATTAACCTTCTCTAAACATGATTATCTTTTACTAATTAAACTAATCGATTTGCTCCTAAAGAGGATAAAAATACCTCATAAGAACAAGTTAAAAACACAAAGGAAGTACTTCCTTTACCAAATCCGCCGATTTGGAAGGTGGCCAAGAAAAGTTTAGCAAAATGTGATTAAACTTCACATGGGGTTTAAAAGATTTGTTCCACACTTAATCAAATAGTATATATTATAAACCTGCAGCTTGACAAAGAAACATCATTTTTCTTAAGTTTTATTTGTCTCCGTTTTTGGACCACTTCCACATTTTTTTTAAACTCATTGGTGAATCAAAAAACCAAATTCTAGGCTGTAGAGTGACAAAGAGGATCGAACTTACCTGCAACGGAGATGCCATAATTCAAGTCAATCACGGACTGCCATGCGTTTTAACATTCCCACAAGGCAATGCCTTTTTGACTTGGGTTACCGCTACAATAGTACCCCTGTTGCACGAAAGTCTTTCTCCACTGAAACTAGAATACATGTTTAGGTAGGACTAGAGTGCATCAAATTTTATATAGTAGCTAGGAAAAAGAAGTGATTTGATTCTTGTAAGTAACCACAATGTGGTCCTGCCACTTCCAGAAAACCAGGAAGAAGTTATTTAATGACATAAACATGCGGAAGATTTGAGCTAAGAAGTGGAAATGTCTTGGAAACAAATGCTTCAAGGATGCACACATACACATGTTTATAACAGTTGCTTCTTTTGTATCAATAAATATCAAGAAAGAAGTTGTTTGGAACACACAACTGGATTTTACAGCTCTACATTCATTTCCTAGGAAACTAAGACATCAGAAATTAACTAAGCAGGTATATCCAAATTCTCCTAACCAACACTGTTTTGCAATGATATAAATTTAAGGAAAGAATTTCAAGATTTCAGTCAGTCAAGCAACCCACTACTAATAACACTGATACTATCCCAACCTAACCATCTGCACATCCCTGCAAGTGTTGAGTTTTATCACAAAAGACCTTGATACGATTAAGAGTAGAATGATTCAATATAAGCTTTAATTTATTCTGTCAAGTTTTCGATATAGGATTGCATTTTTTAATTCTATAAAAAAGGCTTCACGCTGACATCTAAGAATTCTCAAAAGGTTAGAGGGTTCACTTCTTTTGACTATGTTTAATGATTCTTTCTACTTATGAAATCACACATGCTTATATAATATTTATATTAGATCATCGTACTTCCAATCATAAAAAAGTAAAAACTTGAAGGGGAAGCAAATTACCGTCCTTAGAGATCTATCTGTTCCTAGTTTCTGCTGCTTATTCTAAGCACATATAGTTTTATAATATGCTATCCTTGCCAACTTGCATCATCTCATCTGTACGAACTGTAATTCTTTGGTCTCATCTTCGCTAATCGCTTGACTTAGAGTACTATACTACCTTTATTCATATTTTACTTTCTACACTATTTGTTTTCTCTGCCTCCGGCTTTCCCTTTAAATTTCTTCGATCCCCTTCATCACCCAAATTCGTTCTCTCTTAAATATCCTACTGAAACTTGGTTCTCGTCACTTCCAGCTCCACCCTACTAATCTTGCTCTAATATCTCATAAAAATGGCACCTAGCACGCTTTCTTCTCCACACTCCAATTCAACTTGGACAGCCAAACAAAACAAATCATTTGAAATCGCTCTGGCAACATATGATAGGGAAACCCCTGATCGTTGGCATAATATTGCCAGGGTTGTTGGAGGGACGACTGAGGAGGAAGTGAAGAGGCAGTATGAGATCCTTCTAGCGGACATCAACCGCATTGAGTCAGGCAAAGTTCCCCTTCCTAAGTATAGGAAAGCCGGAGAAAGCAGCATCAGCGGTGAAGAACAGAGGTAATACACTTTTTTCTCCTTATTACTTGATAAGATGAAGAATATATAATTACTGCTTGTAAGTCCTTAATTGACCATATATAGACCTTAAGGTATTCATGTCCACGAGATATATAACCAACAAAATCAGTGAAGCTCACTTCTGTATTAAATCCATACTCAAAATATAAATATAATAATTTCTGGTCATAAACCTCTCAGGCTACAATTTGATACTAACATTCTCATTCTTCATTTTGCATTGCCCTCACTCTTCATAGGCGGAGTTGCACTATCAACATGCATTATTAACTCACTGCCAATGATGTAATAGCATGAATACAATGTCAATCCCAGTATCTATTTCTCAATTTGATGAGTGTACATGACAATGACATTATTCAGCTACTCACTCCTTACCCCTCACTCATATCATTTGTTCCTATTCTCCCTCGCTCATATCATTTGTTCCTATACTGGCAGAAAATCTGTTCACCAATGATAATTAATTTTCAGCACTAGAAAGCACTTAATTCAGAAAAAATTATAAGCATCCTGTAATATAACTTCCGTTTACCTTCTACAGGCTAAAGGCCCTAAAGCTCTAAAGGAAGACGCCCTCCAGCAGTAGACACGGCACCAATTTCCTCTTGAAGTGGATCTAGCAAATTAACAATTAACCTATATCTCTACTCCCTTCCCATTCCCTCCTATTTTTTTCCCGTAACTTCTAAATGCAGCATACTTTTCTTTGTCTTGTTTGCACATGTAACAAGTAAGAATCACCACAGATGCAATTGCTTATTTATTTATTTATTTATAATCACCATTAATTAAAGAGAGCATGTATTAGCACATGATCATTAGCTCCAGTTGCACAAGGTGGGGTGGGATTAGGGGGCAGAAATCTTAGGTTAAAAATTAAAGAAAGGAAGCATTAAATAGCATATTACTATAATTGGCTAGTGGCTACCAAATCTTTAACTTAATACAATAAATTTTTGCTCAAAAAAAAAAAAAAAACAATAAATTAGATTCACACCAAACACTAGTATCGCAAGGGTGTAAATAACCGGTTAAATCAAATTCAATGCCATCCAACGAACGACTATTCGAGTCATCAAAAAGTTTGCTCCAGTCACTCACATTCGCATGGACAATTTCTAGCAATTGATTGAAATATGAAGTCAATGTGAGACCCACATCAATGAAACTCCAACGCATGAGTAACTGACGCTAGCATTTCAATGTCATTCGTCAAACTATTGTTTCAAACAGAACCTATACAGATGCTAAAGATAAAGATATCAAATTTGTCTTACAGTACTCTTTTTTCTCTGCAACCCAGAAAATAGAAAAGCTTGCAAATTCTTCCTAATCTGTAGTGGTTTGCAAAGGCAGGGGCTTTTCTCCTTCGTTTGGTCCGCTGCCACTCTTTTCTCTGTAAAGCTTTGCCCTTTCAAACATCTGCTTTGGACCAAAACCCAAACATCAAATTTATTTCCCAAATTGCCCAATAATTCACAAACAGGAATCTGCCATTGCAATGCAAACAAGAGAGAGTGAGGGTAAAATCGTACCTTCCGCACCGTCTCTTTCAAGCAAGTTCTGTGCTCATCCATGGAAGCATGAAGAAATTCATGAATGTGATCCCTCAAATTCGATACGAAGCTGCCGCTCCCGAAATTCTTCTTCCTGCTACAAGAACTCATCGGCGCCCTTGATTTCACCCGAAAACGACGTCGGTGCGGTGTTTGGAGCACAAAGGAGCTGAGCAGAAAGGTGAGAGAAGGTTAAAAAGGAGGAAAAAACTATGAACTGACGCGGACTTGGGGCGGAATGTAAAGGCGGCAACGGATAAAAACGACGTCGTTTCTTCTGTAGGATATATTCGGTGGAAGATTCGAATTGAACCGGGCCAACTTGAACCCGTTAGGCCCAAAACGGAAAGTGCACACTCATGGGCAATACTGTTGCAAATTCTTCCCTCTCCTCCGAGAAAGCAGAAAGTGAAAGCAGACGGACAAAGATGTCATTTCAGGTTCGTCGCTAAATCCCGAATAAATGACAATCCCCTTTGCCATTCTAGCTTAAACGGTTAGATTCGGTGTTTAAAGGAAGTGAAAATTAGCGGCAATTTCTGATCTTTTTTGCGACAGATAATACTCCGGTCGGCGTCGGCGGCGCGCCGGCAAATACTGGCGGAGATGGGATACGGGTTCACAGTCATGGTACATTGTAATTATATCAAAGAATCAATCTTTGTTCTTGGTTAAATGGGTTAGCTTTTGAAATTGCTGATTTGGTTTGTGGGTTTTAGACTGCAGATATTGATGAAAAAAGTACAAGGACGGATAAGCCCGACGAATTGGTCATGGTTCAAGCTGAGGCCGAAGCACGTTTTCTTTCAGCCTTGTTCGCTTTGCTAATGGGTTCTAAATTTTCTTTCTTATTCCGAGATTGAACTAGCAACCAAACATGCTCGAGTTTTGGCCTGCATATACCATTTTGTCGATCAAACTAGTTTACCTCAGCTGTGTCTTCATCTGTCCATCCAAATTCGTCTGCAATGTGCTTCATTTGGTTTGCTGCAGATAGGCACGGCTGACACGGCTATGGGATTGCCTAAACAACTCACAGAAAAACTCATCCAGGAAGCAGTCTAACTATTGTTGTGGAGTTGTGATCGGGTTCTTATTCGAAACATGGCAGCTGCTGATGAATCTACAATTTCCGAAAACTCTTCACCCGGTCATTTTTTTATATATCATTCTTCACGAGTATCATGGTTAATCGTAAGTGAAAATGCCCACCTCAAGTGCAAGGGTAAACGCTCTTTCGACCTCGAGTACTAGTGTAAACGCTCTTTCTACTTTACCCAGTCAAAAGACTACATACATTATTTCAGAGAGTAATATCTTCTTTCAAAAAAGAATAAGAATACGAGTATAACCTTTGTAACGAACGGTTCAATCGAATTTCTCATCAACAAAAATGCCGCTCTCAAGGCGTTAATTGTAACGTGACACAGTTTCAGATAGTGCAATTCTCATGGCTCACATACAACTATACAAATAATTTCCGTTACTTTCATTACGAATATTGCATTTACTTACCAGTCAACCAAATAATACACATGTTACAAACAAGATTCCTTAACTGGGGAAGTTATCTCTGTTGCGAGTATTGTAGGGGCGCACCGAGGATTGCTCTTCATGTCGAAAAGCAGCAGTAGCTCACGAGAAAAGTGTTGTCACCCGTGAAGCTTTAGCATTTTAGAATATAAACAGAGTTAACTAGTGAGCCTTGGGGCTTTGAGAAGATAAACCCCCCTCACAAACCCTGTTCCCACTTTACCGATGTCTTTTAATAAATCAGTTGGATCTTTTACTTCCTCTGCTTCTTCCCGCCCTCGTTTCTGCAAATATTAGGGTCCGAAAATAAAATATTTGGAATTGACAATTGAAGCTAGTCATTTAAAATTGATTTTTCCAGCCACGCAATTATACCTGAATCTAGGGGCTGCACAGTAGAAACCTTCAGTGGAATGTCTTCAAGAAGCCGCAAGCGCTTCAATAGAATTTCAAATACCCCAAGCAAATTCCCAGAAGATGATATAGGATATGAAAGAGTTGAAATGTTACCATAAAGCAAAAAATAAAACAAAGATGAGAATTATATTGAAATCACATACAAAGACAACAACGAATTATTCTAGTTTACCTCCAGCACCATATAGCAAAGAGAAATCAAGTTGATCCACGATGTGCATTATATTCTCTTTTGATACAGAAAGATGTCGCTGAAGCACATACTCGGAAATCCTTTTTAAGATAATGTCTTCTTCATTGCTCACTTTCCCAAACTAAGGAAACAGTGTCAACATTTTAGTCATCTTGACAATTTATTTTAGCAAGAGTAAGGAAAGCACGTAAATGATACTGATACAACTAAAGGTCAAGTAAGGAAGAACAAAAAAAGCCAAAACAAATGACTAACCTGTGCTTTCTGCAATTTTACCATCTTTAAATCTCCTGAGCTCCGACTTTTCCCCCCCCCCCCAGAACTTGCAGAATTTGAGAGCCTACACAGAACATAGTAAACTGAATACATGCAACAAAAGAAGAAATCGACATATGATTCCAAACGGGTACTCATATACCTCCTCTTTATTATCAGCATCTGGACCAATATCAACAAGCCCAAAAGCTTTCTCCAGAGAGCTCACGGAAATTCCAATAAGCAATGGCTCTGCATTCAGGGTTGACAATCCCTGGAGTGACAAGTCAAATTTAAACAAATTGATCTGCTACATAAACATATGTTTGATAAAAGATGATAAAGTAAAACACTTGATGACGTACATTTTTTATGATGTGGTCTGATAACATATTTCTCCAGGTAACACGTACAGTCTTCACTCTGTCACTCAACCCTTGAATTAAAACACTCTGCACCTTCTGCTCATACAATCTCCAACATTCATCATCAAAGCAAAATCCTGATGTATAAACTGCACTGTTCCCCTTTAAGTTCAACCTAAAAGATCAAACATGTAAACAAAACGGGTAAATCAAACCACAAGCAGGAAAAAAAAGAAGGTATAATGCAATATCACATTCAATGCTGATGCAAGATCATTGTACACACAAAAGACAACTTCAATAAGAACCATACTATTACTAATATGTATACACCTTATGATGTGGTCATATTTTACAGGATAGTCCACTGTGGTCATAAAAATTTCTTCAAATCCACCATCTCTACATTTGTCTATGCATGCTAGTGTCAAACCAGACTCATCTTGGATCTGCAATGAAGACAAATGCATTATTTTTAAGAGGTTAATTGAGTCTGCAACACATACCGTTACTAAGGAGCAATATTTAAATGCCAATTAGTACCTTGAGGAATCCAGCCCTTGTCATCCGGAAGGCCAAATTAAAGTTTGTAGATGGACTACATATAACAACTGGAAATGATTCTTTAAGAGGCAACCTTTCCTGCAATCCCAGAGATCATGGTTAACTAACATCAGTAAAATGCAATAGAGGGGAGAGCATCTGAACAATCCCAGAAATCACGGTTAACTAACATCAATAAAATGCAACAGAGGGAAAGCGTTTTGTACAAGTTCAAAATAGACACTGAAGTAATATCTTCAACGAGGGATACTTGTAAAGATAATTGCACAGCTTCATTCCAAAAAAATAAAAAAAAGCACTTTCTCAAATTACTACCAACTGATTAGAGACATAAACAAACTTCTCAATGAGCACATAGTTTTTCAAGTCTCAAGGCTGACTATAATAAAGGATAATGACTAAGGTGAAGTTCATATATAAGAAATACATAATCATTTCATCTCGCTACCCATGTTGTCTTTCTCTTTCATAGATTTTCTTAGGTAATCATCTAAGGAAAACAGATAGTCTTAAAACAAGAAAACCAAGAATGACTCTAGAATGTGGACAATAATGACAAAAGGCTAGTGAAAAACATAATTGATGGGGTTAAGATACAGTAAAGAGCAGACCTCCTTTGGTATAGCATTTTGGTCATTCGGTGTAAAGTAGAGCTCATGTTTCCAAAGTTCTGAATTCGCTGCACATGCAATGACAATTGTATGTATAATCATTATCACAGTTCTGTATTTCAGATTAAAATTAGTTTTAGATCAACATTTCCTTGTATAAAGAAGAACAAAATCTTGTAAAAATTGGCACTCCAAAAAGTCATCCTGCACTCCTCCCTTGTGAAATAAATAAGAGAGGGAGGAGAGCATGATGACTTTTTTTAGTGATAAATGCTAATAGCAATATTCACATTAAATAGCATGTCTGCCAAATACGCTTATATAAATGACAGGTGACATTATATAGTTTGCAGCAGGTGGCTTCCTTTTTCTGTTTCAAGCTCAACAGTAAATGTAATAAAACCATTCAATTTTCATCAATCCCCACTATTAAATAGATTGTGATAAGGGATAAAAGTCCATATATGTCAAAATGGGACACGCGTAAGATAAACCCGAGTCTACAACTAGGTTTGATGTCATTTAAGTAAGTCTCTTGGGGCCAAGGAAAAAAGAATCATACCAAGGAAGCTCAGAGTAAAACAGAAAATGTGCATGTCGTCATTGACTTTTTAATACGATTCCTATCCGCTAGGTATGACAGTATGACAGAGATTATATATCCACTCAAGCAATCATAAGCATATATCGGTGCCCTCCGATGAGCCCAGACCTACATCAATAAGAAAAACCATTGTCACACAGCTATTGCATTAGTACTTTTTAAGTGGCCATGGAATGCTGGCCTTATACCTTCAGCAAAACTAATGCCTCTTGTAATTCCTTCCATCCAAGGAAAGTTTTCTTGAGAATTTCTTCAGTTTCTTCCATAAGCATGTCTTCCAAAATACTAATATTGTACTTCGGAGTAGCCTGTGGAATGCCCCCTTCAAAAAGAGTTAAAAAGATATATAAGCATCTGAAAATTGAAAACATCACCAAATAGCTCAAAAGCACAAACGTATGTTACCTTGATTTAGAGCACGTACATTATTCCGTTCTAGGTGCAACTTCGGAATGCTGAAAAGGGATGGTGCTGTAGGAATTATCCTTAAGCAAAACCCAGGGACTTCAGCAAGTTTTATGGCTGCAAAACCAATTTATTTGTAATTCAAAAGTCGCATTTATCAGGCACTAAAGAAACAAATACATTCGCTCTTTCAAGTTGATGGAAGAAAAACAGAATTTGAAAACGCTGCTACAGGAAACCAACCTGGATAGACAATCAATACAGGTTTCCGGGCTTCATTCTGTAAGGTGGACCATTCAACCTTGTCAACTAATGAAGATGACTTCAAAAACTTTTTAATTACACAAAGGTACAAGCACCTTTTCGCATGGTACCGGTAATTCAAATAGTCCTTCTCATGGAAACACTCCTGAAACAGCGAAATTCAATTTTTAGAAGGAAAAGAAAATGATTTATGTTATTCTCAGATGTAACATTTAATTGGCATCAATAATACAACAAGAACTAACGCATTTTTCTTTTGATAACCGAAACAACAACATTATTACAATTACGAAATTAGCAATTCAAATACCTTGGGCATCCGAACGAAAAGATCCACATTGACCTCAGGTTTTACAATGCACTGTAATGGCATAGCTCCCGCCAATTTCAATAGATTTCGGCTTCTCAAACGTGAATTCGACCTTATCAGCGCCTATGTCTCTGATGAATCCTGGAGCTTCGTTAGCTGTAACCTGCCCGGTTTTCAATCCAACCACCACCAGTGAGTTCAAGGTAAATGGTAAAGCAAAATTTCATCAGAAAATAAAAAGTAGAATCCCACTTCTTAAATTTTAAAAAATTGCCAAAAATTCGAGGTTAAAGTGAAAGATTATATAAGCAACTAATCAGAGGTTTAAGAATCCGACTGCCGAATGATAGTCTGTGGAAAGAAAACGAACATTGAACCCTTCTGGGATTTTCTCCATGGCGTCTTTGATGGCTGAAACGGCCTTGGTGAATACAGGTGAATAGTCGAGCTGGACCTCCTTCAAGAGCTCCCCAATCTTCAGGTCCATTGAGTTCGTCAGCGTAGCGGGCTCCATTGTTCTTCGTCGGCTTTGGCTCTGCTTTGCGAGCTGAAACAGGGTTGTTTTGGTAACCGGTAAAGCTTCTGGTCATTTAGGGTTTAGGGTTTGGACGAAGAGCTAGCGGGAGAAGACAGGAGTACACAGAATGTGAACAAGACGTTAGCCACAGCCGGCCCAAATTATTTTCTGGGCTAAATTCATGGCCAAAGCCCAACTATTATTCTTCTCTCCTAAGCCATTAAGCCCAACTATTATTCTTCTCTCCTCGTCCTTTTCCTCCGGGTTGGAGTTCTTGTGTAGTCATGGAAATAGCCATAGGACATGAGCAAACATGCACACGCATAGTGGACCTCGTTGAGAAAAAAAAAATTGTTAAAAGGATTATACAATGCATTACAAAAAAATTTAGTGTGACGGTCGCGTTTTCGGTATAGTATTGATAAATAAATACGCAAATCAAAATGTCATTTGCAATTACAAATTCGTCTGAATTAGATTAAATTATGGGATGTTACATTACAATCATGATGCAACCATTGACTAGAAGAGACGTGAAAACTCCTAATTGGAATAGTATTACATCTACAGTCAAATTTATATGTCATATCAACGACATTGTCTTCTTAGTTATATTATAACACGTGACTTTGTATAATTAACTTGTTAAATCAAAACTTGCTAGCAATAAATGTTACTATTTATTTTATTTATTTTTAATTGGTGGGGCCCATCATCCACTACAAGATAAAGCTTTAAAAATAATTTTACTATTTATTTTATTTTAAAGCAATGTTCTAAAAGATGATAGGCGCTAGTAGGGCGGCGAGAAGAGGCCTAGTGTCTAGGCAGCCTAGGTGGATTTAAGTTAATTTAATATAAAATTTAAATTTAAGGAACTGTTATTAGCACTCCACAAATCTCATTCTACACTTCTCACAAGTGTATTTTTCTTTCTAATTATATAAAGTTTGGAGTGCAAAATGAGATTTTTGGAGTGCCAATAACAATTCCCTAAATTTATTATATAAAAATAATTTGTTTTTTTTTATAATATATATGTAATGTTAGGGTTTTTAATATAAATGGTCTTAAAAGGAAAAAGGAATAATAAAACAATGCAAAAATATTTAAAAAGTAAAAAATGATGATTGATTTGGGTGAGAAAAGAAACAAAAGAATACTGACCCAAAAAAAAAACAGAAATAAAAGAACATAAAATAGTGGAAACGTGGAACCAAACAGAAGTGGTGGGACCATAAAGACCACATTTGTCCATTTAAATTGAAAAAATAAAATAAAAGATGGACCCCATCAGTCATCTTTTTCCTCTCGACTCTACAACCTGACTTTTCCAGATTCAAAATTTTTCCTGGTTCCGGCGGCTTCAAATACGACTGACTAGACTCCGCCCAACCCTGCGCAAACCTGCATAGCTTCATCTAGACCCGCCCAATGTCCGTCTAATACTTTCTCCGATTTTGCAACCGACTATGAGTTAATCGGGGTGGTTGGTCTCCACCCAGCGCCTAGGCGGGCCTAGGCCGATTTTTAGAACACTGTTTTAAAGTGGGCCATATATTATAGTAAAATAATAACTAACACACCAATTGAAATATAAAGAAATTTGACATCATGCTTTAAAATGCCACATTAACCATCAATTAGGAATTTGACAATAAAAAAATGACATACCCATTGGATATGCTCTTAAGCTACAACAGTGATTTGAGAAATTTTATTCATACCCATTTATCTTCTTTTTAGACCAACTTTTCATTTTTTATCTTGAAGTTCCGAATGTGCCTAATGATTCTCTTTCTACACCCAAAATGAAAAAGAACAAAAAAATTAAAATTAAAATTCTAGCACTAGGAAACTCCGGCCACCTCATCTCTCCATACCCCAAAGACCCCCAATTTTTACCCATCTCCAACCCCCTCCCCCTTGCGACCTCCGCTACCACGCACAATGAAAACCCCAACGATCTCAGCCATCACTCATTCTAACTTGTCACAAGTGAAGAACGTTGAGGAACTTGCCGATGCTTAATAGCTTGCAGGCAAATGCATAATCGCTGGGATAACTTTGAATAAACCTTTCATTGGTTACAACTATTTTAGGGTTTTATTGGGATTAGTTAATTAATCATTTTTCTTATCAAATCTTGTTCAAATGATGGTCAATAATTTTCCGCGAATGAGTTTTAATGTTTATATGCTTTAGGATTACCACATGATTTGAAGTTTTGAACTTGTAATTTTTAATTTCTAATCCTACTTCTAGTAAAGCGTTAGATTCAACCAGTCAATAGTTTTGGAGAATTTGGGGATGTTAAAAGGATTGCGTGGAAGAGGGAGCTGTTGTGGGTGGTAGGGAAGGTGGGGGTGGAGGGTTGGGGAGGGGTAGAAATTGAGGGTGGTTGGGATTTGGAGAGATGGGGTGGTCGGAGTTTTCTAGTGCTGAAATTTTAATTTTATTTTTTGTTCTTTTTCGTTTTGGGTGTAAAGCGAGAATTGTTGAACACATTCAGAATTTTAAGATAAAAAATAGAGAGATTATATTTACACACCCAAATTTACTTCTCCCACACCCTTTTAATTTTTTAATATTTTCTACACACCACTAACATTAAAAAAAATTAAAAAGGTTTGGGAGTAGTAATTTGGGGTATGTGAATATAATCTTCTTAAAAAATAATAAATTAAGTGTAGAAAGAGAATAAATGAGTCTGAATAAAATTTCTCTAATAATTTCTATACTCATCTTTCTACCTTTTGCACTATCCTTTTAATTTTGTCTCATGTTATATTAGATGTGTAAGTACTATTGAAAAGCCTAACGACAAGTATTACTAGTTGAAAATTAGGCTAAGCAGTGAATAAGTAGAATATAAAATAATACTTTATTAACTGAAAATATTGAAAGTGACAAGAAGGCTACATAACCCGTAAAGACTACATTTTGACTAACTTACCTCTCAAACTACCTTACAAGCTATATTTATAGCGATATAAACCTAAGAAACCCTAATGCGTTAATGCCAAAAATACCCTAATACAATATAAATCAAATCTCTAATTAATTTCTAAAATAAACCTAATAAAACATTACTTTCATTCTGACGTATCCCGACCCGGAATGTCCACTTGGACTCTGAATCGAGTTGTGCTGGCTGACACCTGGAAGGTGATGAAGCCATAAAGTGTAGTATAGTGGAAAATGTGAATAAATTTAAACCTGAAAATGCCTACATATAAGAGTGTGTTGTGAGTGGGAATGAACCTATGTCAGACGTGATGTTAGATCATAAGTACAGTCCAGTAAGATAGGGTGAGAATTATACCATCGAAGGTAATTGTCTACACCAATATTTGCCAAGAATCCTCGTCAACATGTAAGTTCAGCAATAAAACCTGAAGGGGCGAAAAACAAGGGTGAGTGGGCCTAGAAACAAATTTTTGTAAAAACCTTTTCGAAAACATAATAACCCCTCATTGTAAAACAAGTATAGTTTCCAAAATATACATACTACGTATAGTAAGAAAATACTTACCGTAGTCTGCAAAATCCCAAGAATTCATTATGGCACAATATCTCATAAATAAGGGCATGACATCCATAATCACAAAATCTCATGTAAGCAACATATCATATCAGATGCTCATCGACACATGCTAACACACGAGTTCATGCAGAGATATTCTGGCATGAATAGGACTAGGTGTAATTAGGGCTGGGCACGGGCCGAGCCGAGCCCATATTTGGAGGAAACGGACCTTACCGGTTTTAAAATGTAACAGGGCGAGCCGGGCCGGGTAGAGAGTTTTAGAGTTTTATAACGGGACCTGACCCGGCTCGTTTCAAACGGGCCGGTTCGAGGCGGGTCCACGATTCCTAATACATTTTTTTTTCGTCAACACAGAAGGGGACGACGTCCTTCAAGTCGTCTTCCTCGCTCATCGAACCCGTTTCCTCCACAACAACCCATATGCAACTCAAACTGTTCAAGCCGTCTGGGAGAGAGGAGAAGACGACAAAGCAGAACCATAAAAAAAACCCAACCATAAAAATTAAAAAAAAAACCCAGAAAAGACGAGTCAATGAGAGAGGAAAAGACAAGTTAAGGAGATGAAGAATGGCCTGCTCCATAAGAAACCCACATGCGCAGCGTTGACGGACTAGTCGGCGGCCATGAGAGTTTATCTCAATCCTGGATCGTGGTGATGAGGTAGTTGATCGAGTCAAGAATGTGCGGAATCAGCCGAGTCGGACCATATTGGGTGGTCAACGACCAACATCTGGCGGTCCAGCGACTTCAGCAAGAGCTCGAGGGCGGTGCAATCGTGGTGGTCGTGAGGCGATGATGGTCTGGGTGACTGCTGTCGAGAACTCAACGCAAGCTCAACTGCTCAAGTGTGAATGAATGGAAAATGGGAGATTGATGAAAGTCTCTGAAATGAGGGGATAAAAATGCTGGAGAGTTGGATTTAATTAAATTATATAAAAATGCTCTGAGACCTTATAAAGTTATATTGGTTCCAGAAACCTTCTTGAGGGCCTCCCAAATCTGGTCCAATTTGGTGGCCGACCTTGTAAGTTGAGGCCCACGACGTGCCTTTAATCCAATCCATTAGCCCATGCTACAAACGGGCAGGGCTGGGGGCCAATTCCTCCTTATTTTTTGACCCATCCCGCCCCTCTAATTTTGTAAACCCGCCCCATTTTGTGTTTTGAATTTGTGGACCCCCCTGTAACGGCCCCGAACCGCATGTACCCTCCCCAACCCGCGGGTCCAAGACCCGTTTGCCTACCCCTAGGTGTAATAATGATATACGCTATAGTACTACAATCACATGAAGACTAGCGTTATGCGTAACATATACGAGTCGGAGTTGCCTATGGCAACATGTACAACAGGATTGACACCTACTATGGATCCAAAGTGAGCATATGGTGCGATGTGCACACACACGTGAAAGACTGGCCCTGGCCTGGGCAAGTACCAACACCAGTGCAACAAACGATGAGCAAATAACATCAATATAGTCATGCCACAACCATTCAACAATTCTAATCAATATCGTATTATTCATGACCATAAATATAATCAAGGCATCTCCTTATAGTAAGCTTACATGTGCATCTTGTAGGATTGTTTCATCATTTCCCAACAATAAGGTATTTCTTATAAACATTAATTTAATCATGGCAATCGCATAAAGAATTTATTAATGCTTGTATATATGGAAACTAACTAATATATATATAAAGAAAAGACCCACTCACAGATCATGTCGCCGAGTCAAACCCGTCTCGTAGCATCGAGAATCCTTGCGATCCATTTCGCCTAGAAACGAAACCATTTAGGTAAATATAACGTGCTAATGAAATTACGTATTTTTGTACAAAGTACGGTAATAAAAGAACTATCCTAGAAAGGTCAAATTTCAGAAACGGTGGATTCAGAATCAGCGTGTCGAAATATGCTAAGGAGTGTCCATAACCTTACACAAGTCAATCTGGAACATTCGCCCATGGATTTCTGATCCGTAACTTTCCAAAGTCCACATTATGCTTCTAGAACAACATACTAAAACTTCTTTACGATCCAACTGTTGGATTTCCGCCAATCGTAAATTCAAGTGACGATCAAAGTTGGATTTTACAAACTTTAGAAATTCAATTCGAGAAGTTGCGTATGTCGGATTCCCTATCCATAAGTTCCTAATATCCATAAATATTACGTACTATAACATATTAAAGTTTGGTGCCGATCTAACAGTCAGATCGTCCATTCATATAATAACCAAGTGGAGACCAACTTGGTGGTCCACTATAAAACTATATTAAAACATCAGGATTTCACTAAACATATGTCAATTATGGAATCAGGGCATCAAATTAGCCTATGATGGTTAGGTGGGGTCTCGGCCCACACGCCGCCGCTCTGACTCGCTGGAAAAATCAACTATTTCCAAAAATTACCAAATTTCACAGAAATAAAGATCTTAATGAGTAGAGAAAGTTTTATACTTGTGGCCAAGTCCAATTTGGCCGGGAAAGCTCCAATTTCCCTCGAACTCGTCGAAAACCCTAGAAATTGGTGGCTTCGATTCGACTTCTTCGGTGCTCTGCTACCTCTAAGGTTGTTTGGGGTTTGTTCCTGGGCAGGAGAGTCTAATGGTGGTGGAGATCGAGGGAATTTCATTCAAAATTGGTGGATTGCCACTAAGAACCTCACAGTGTTATTGTCGCCGTACACCACGAAACAGGCTTAATCCCGCAAAATCTTTGGTGATCAATGAATGAGGAGTGGCGTGGTGATGTTTGCAGGTGTTGGAGAGTCCTTATTCACCAGAAAAATAATGGAGATTGTTGGAAAAAGGCTCGGGGAGGTCCGGGTCGAAGGTTGGGTCAAGGTTTGGAAATAGGTCAAGGGAAAGGGGCCTTGGTTGTGTGTCTCTCCACTCTCTCATTTCCCTCCCTGTTCTCCTTCCTAATTCGTCCCTTCTCATTCTCTTCTGTAATACCCTGAAAATTTTAAGTATATGAATATGTGGAGAAGATAAAAAATAAATCGATTTATGATTATGAAAATTTAATTGGGAAAATTTTTAAATTTATTATCGGAAATTATTATAATTTACGTCGTAAAATTTGTCGATAAGTGAAAAAAAGATGAAAATGGCCCTAGTTGGTTTTATTTAATAATATGAAGACGTATTTTATACTCATACATATTAAATTATTTCTTGTTAATTTTGGATAGAGCTCGGTCCTACGAGCGCATAGGCGCAAACAGTTCGTGAAACGAAGTTATAACGAAAGAGTTATTAGAGTTTAAAGTCAGGGATATTTTTGTAAATTTAACCTCCTTTAGAAGGCTCCATATTTTCTGGAGTAATGGGTGATGCCACATGGGTGGCTGACATTGAAAGGAGAGAAGAGAAATGAGAGAGGGCTACCAATCAGGAGGGGAAGAGAAGAAAGGAGAACCAATGGGAGGACATGACAAAGAGGGAAAAGAGGAAGAGAGAGAACCAGTCAACCGGACCCACGACCTGGTTCCAAACGACGGTTTTCGTCGATTTCTCAATTATTTTCCCAGTGATCCAAGGCTCGCCACCCCCTGTGCTCGACTCCACGACCCTCCTTCCTCAAGTTCTACCCCAAACCCGATGGTTTTTTATGGTAGTTTCGTGGGAATAGCTCCGACGATGCCGTGAGGAGATCGGCGGAAATCCGCCATTTCTGAAGGTGATTCATTCAACCACCACCACCCCTAAACACCTCTTGAACCTAGGAACATACCCCAAACAAGTTTTGAGGCGGCAGAGCTACGGAATCGACGAATCAAACTTCACCTTTTTTTTGGGTTTCCGAAGGTTTGAGGGCTTTTCCGGCCACTTCCCGGCCGAACTAGCTTTTGGCCCAGGTATGAAAGTTGATCCTCTCCTTGAACTCTAATTACTTGTAAAATTTAGTAATTTTTGGAAATAGTTGAATTTTTCGGCGAGTCAGGGGGCGGTGCATGGCGAGTGGGCCGATGCTGCCATTTTGTGCAAATTTTGATATTCTAAAAATGAATTTGGATTCCAATATATGTGTTTCGATTGTTAAACCCAATGTTGGTTATTTTGGTTACTTGAATATTTTCGTAAATGGATTGAAAATGGAATGTGAACTACGATTGACTTGATCCCTTCAATGGGTACGTAGGCAGTGTAACGAGAAAGTTAGATGCAGCCATTAAATAATTGAGATTAATCTGTGGTTGGGAATTTGAATTAGGAAAAGAAATTTGGTGATTAATTGTAAACTTAAATCTTATGTTTTGGTAATTAAACTTTGGTTATAGAGTTTGTGAGTGCTTAAGAAAATTAAATAAAGAATTGTGATTAATGGTAGTTAAATAAACAAGAGTATAAATTGGCCTATCACGAATATTATGCTCTGAAACAAATGTTTCGGGGCGGGTCGTTACATCTTCTCTCCCCATTCACCCAACCTTCCTCATTTTTCCCTCCTATTCTTTCTTCTCATTCGTCCATCTTCCCTTCTTCTCTTTCATTTCCTTTCTTCTGATTGGGCAAACCCTTCTCCACCCCCTCTCTTTTCTTTTCTTTTCTTTTCTCTCCAGCCACTCACGTGGCTTCATTCCACCAAGACAAGGCTCCCACAAATCTGGAGCCTTCCATATTCATAGCAAAATGACTATTTTGCCCCTACCTTCGTTCGTTTATAACTCTTTCATTATAATTCCAAATTGCGTTCTGTTTGCCCCCACGCGTTCGATTGTCGAGTACTTCGAGAATTCGCAAAAAGAGTAGCTTGTACACATCATGAAAGACGGCTTGATGAGTCAATATTATATTATATATTTTACCCTATTCTTAGTATAATTTGGTAATTATTTTGGTAGAATTTTGATACTTTGCTTTATATTTTCAATATAGGATATTCGACTTCTTCTGGAGCAAAACATGATCAAACGGATGAATTTTGGAGCAATTCAAATTGAAGGACGTTCGTGTGTCTCTTGGCTTGTTCGTGCCAGAACGTGGCTGTGCAGATTTCTAGGCAAATTTACCAAGTTAATTTAGGATTATGTTTCCTATTTTATTTCAATTTATTTAGTTTCCTAGTCTTATTCATGGTCCGAAATGCCGATAATATCGGCGATATATCGCCGATATTATCGGTTTTGAGGAGTACCGATTTTTTTTTCTATATCCAACTGGTTTTCGGGATAATATCGCGATATTATCGATATTATCGATAATATCGCGATATTATCGAATTTATCGATAATATCGATGGCTGACCGCTCGGAGAAGAACGCCGGAGCTGTAGAAGCTCCGGCCGACTGTAAAACAGGACCCTAGACTCCGATCTAGGTATGAAAATGAAAAACAAGACGAGATGAACATTTGTATATATGAAATTTGCCGTGAAACCATCGGAGGTGTTCGGAAATTGAGTCGACACGCACGGCCTCGCCGGAGTTCGCCGAGTTGCAGAGATGAGAAGGAGAGGGAGAAAGACGATGGTGATGATGATGGGTGTGCATGTGTGTATGTGGGTCTTGGACCATCGGCGCAGAGAGAAAGGAGAGAGACGACGGCGGCGCCGACGAGGGAGAAGCAGAAGCCGATCTGCCGATGTGGGTCTCTGTGCGTGTGTGTGAGAGTGAGAGAAAGACGATGGTGATGATGATGGGTGTGCATGTGTGTATGTGGGTCTTGGACCATCGGCGCAGAGAGCTAGAACGAAAGACGACGGCGGCGGCGACGATGTGGGTCTCTGTGCGTGTGTGTGGGAGTGGGAGAAGGATCGAAAGACCTTGGGTCTCTGTGCGTGAGTGTGTGTGTGGGGGAGACGGATCGAGAGACGTACGTGGGTGGGATTGGGAGATCTGTGTTTGTTGTTGGTTGTGTGGCGGAGAACGGAGAAGGGGGAGAAGGGACTCAGAGAAGAGAAGGGAGAAGGTTCGAGAGAGTCTAAAAGAAGACCGTATGCGTGTGAGAGGTGAGTGTGCGTGGGTTGTGTGCGTGTGTGGTGTCATGTCGGTGTGTGTGTGGTGTCGTGTGAGGTAACTGTGGACCTGTGTATATAGACATATAAATATTATATAATGCATTTGTAACCTGTAAAGCTGTAAGACACCAATAATATTCTTACTTTTTGGTTTTAGATTCTAGCAATACTTGCAAAAAATTTATGTGGCCCTTTGATGTGGTTGGGTCATCTCATCTGAGATGCCTGACTGCTTTTACAATATGTCCATAACTTTTTGCAGTTTCAGACCATGGACATCAAATAATACTGCTTTCATAATGAAACCGTGTCTGTGTGCGTGAGTCCGTGATATTCTTTCACATGCAGAACAGTGTGTCATTTTCTATTATATTCTTTCACGCGGCACGCCTTATCAGAGGTGAGTGATAGTATCAGAGGCATTCAGCATTTTCGTTTCTTCTTCTTCCCTTACCATTTGCAAAGCTATTCCAGATCCATTCCAAAGCTTGAAAACAAACGGTTCCATATTTAAGGTAAGTTTACAAACTTAAATTTATATTATTGTAATTTATACAACAACAAATAAATTTGTATGGACTCGTATGTTAATTTTTTTAAGTAATTAATACTTGCATGTTAATTTTTGTAAGTAATTAAGTAATGTTAACAATTACATGTTAATTTTTTTAAGTAATTAAGTAATGTTGTATAATTATTCCCTAGGATAATTTTAATATGTTTAATGTTATTTATTATTTTATTTCCCTTACCATTTTCAAAGCTATTCCAGATCCATTCCAAAGCTTGAACACAAACGGTTCCATATTTAAGGTAAGTTTACAAACTTAAATTTATATTATTGTAATTTATACAACAACAAATAAATTTGTGTGGACTCGTATGTTAATTTTTTTAAGTAATTAATATTTGCATGTTAATTTTTGTAAGTAATTAAGTAATGTTAACAATTACATGTTAATTTTTTTAAGTAATTAAGTAATGTTGTATAATTATTCCCTAGGATAATTTTAATATGTTTAATGTTATTTATTATTTTATTAATATTAGGTTTTATTATCAAATTGGATTATTATTCATTAATAATAGGTTTTTTTATTATCAAATTGAATTATTATTCATTAATATTAGGTTTTATGATCAAATTTGATTATTCTTCATTAAATTGGATTATTATCGAATTGTATTATTATTCATCACCATGTTTTATATTAGGATAATTTTTTTATCAAATTGGATTATTATTCATTAATATTAGGTTTTTTTTAATTATCAAATTGGTTTATTATTCATTAATATTAGGTTTTATTATCAAATTAGATTATTCTTCATTAAATTGGATTATTCATTAAATTGGATTATTATCAAATTGTATTATTATTCATCACCATGTTTTATATTAGGATTATTTTTTTATCAAATTGGATTATTATTCATTAATATTAGGTTTTTTTAATTATCAAATTGGATTATTATTCATTAATATTAGGTTTTATTATCAAATTAGATTATTCTTCATTAAATTGGATTATTCATTAAATTGTATTATTATCAAATTGTATTATTATTCATCACCATGTTTTATATTAGGATTATTTTTTTATCAAATTGGATTATTATTCATTAATATTAGGTTTTTTTAATTATCAAATTGGATTATTATTCATTAATATTAGGTTTTATTATCAAATTAGATTATTCTTCATTAAATTGGATTATTCATTAAATTGTATTATTATTCATCACCATGTTTTATATTAGGATTATTTTTTTATCAAATTGGATTATTATTCATTAATATTAGGTTTTTTTTAATTATCAAATTGGGTTTTATTATCAAATTGGATTATTCTTCATTAGATTGGATTATTCATTAAATTGGATTATTATCAAATTGGATTATTATTCAGTAATATTAGGTTTTATTATTCCATATTATTTGTATAATTACTTAAATTTTTACAATCATTTTCATTACTTCGTATTTAATTCTTCTGTAGAATAACTTTATTATTTAGGTTCTCTTATTTTATCAAAAAATAATTGTCTAATTTTCATGAAAAATAAATATAGGTACATTTAAGATGTCAAGTGGAGTTACTAAACGTGATCCAGCTTGGGAACATGGAGACCCAATAGACGGAAACAAACATGGCACAATTTGCAAATATTGTGGTCGGGTAATGAAGAGTGGCGGAGTGACACGACTAAAGTACCATCTTAGTGGATTAGATCCAGCAAAAAATGTCCAACGATGCGATAATGTCCCCCCAGAAGTGAAGGCATTCATCAGCACATTATTAAAAAATAAAAAACAGCAGAAGGAAAAGATAACACATGGAATGGAAAATATTCGAGCTGGGCTACGAGGAGAAGTCATTGGGCAAGCGGTTGACAGTGATGATGATGACGATGAGGACGAATGTGATGATGACATGGGACCTGAAGAACGACGCAGTTTGAAACAAGCATTACGTGCCTCCAAACAGTCAGCATGGGAAAGAGAACACCTTCATAAAATTCCTAATAGGGGACAAGGTTCCAGGACAAGTGGTGGTGCACAAATGAGACGGGGAGGCAGTCTTAGAGAATCACAACCAACACCACCAATAGCCCCAAGTTTATATAAGTCATCCAACGCACGTCAAAAGAGTGTTTGGAGTTATTTCAAGGGAGGTAATGTGAATGAGGGAATGGGGCGTCTAATTAGCAAGTTCTTTATCTATGAAAATGTCCCTGCTGAGAAAGCATCATCACATCATTTCAAAAATATGGTAGTGGGATGTCAACAGGCCGGTGTTGGAGTACAACCTCCCACTCCCTATGAGATAAGAAACAAATATTTGGATATGGAGTATAAAGACATTGGCGAGTATGTTAACAAGTTGAGGTCAAAGTGGGAAACTAATGGTTGCACAATCATGTGTGACGGATGGACTGGGCCGACCAGATTGTCTATCATAAACTTCATGGTATACTCCAAGGGAAAGACAATTTTTTTGAAGTCTGTTGATGCTTCAGACCATATAAAGAACTACAAGTATATTTACAAATTATTGAGGGATGTAATCATGGAGGTGGGAGAGCATAATGTTGTCCAAGTCATGACCGACAACGGTTCTGCATTTGTCAAAGCTGGAAAAAAGTTAATGAAGCATCATAATGTGTTTTGGACATCATGTGCAGTACATTGTATTGATCTCATGTTTGAGGCAATGGGGAAGAGAGAGAATGTTGCTACTGTGGTCAAAAGAGCTAGAACGATCACAAATTATATTTACAATCACGGTTGGTTATTGGCAAAGATGCGTGAATTTTGCAAAGGAGAAATCATTCGTCCAGCTACCACTCGATTCGCCACCAACTATATTGCATTAGACAGCCTACTGAAGAAGAAAGCAGGGTTGAAGCAACTATTCACTAGTGACGATTGGGCCAACCACAATTTCAGCCGCTCAAATACAGGTCGTATGGTGGAAAGTATAGTGCTTGATCATGCTTTCTGGACTCAATCAGAACATGTGTGCCAACTGTTTGAACCTCTTTACAAAGTTTTACGGATCGTTGACACAGAAGTGTATCCTACTATGGGGGCAGTATATGAGTTGATGCGTGTAGTGAAGGATGAATTGGAAAGAAAACATGGTGCAAGGTGGGTCATAAAGATAATTGAAGATCGATGGTATAAAACATTATACCACGATTTGCATGCAGCAGGTATAAATTATGTCATAATTTGCAATTCATTTCTTTAGTTGCATAAGTTTTATTTCTCTTATTAGAGTATGTGTTTCTTTGAACAGCATATTATTTGAATCCTCGATACCAATACAGACCCGGTGTTGGAGATGATGGTACCCTTATACGTGCTGTACATAATGTATACTCTAAATTAGACCCTGCATCACCAGCAGTTGGCCAATTTGGAAATGAGGTACACAATTACTTAAATTATAATAATTACTTAAATTATAATATTAATAATTACTTTGTTGGATTAAACTAACACGGTTTATTGAATTCAGCTAACATGGTTTAAAGATGCAAGAAGAACTTTTGGAGAACCAACATCAATTGCTGCTCGAACAACAATGTCTCCTAGTGAGTGTAAACATATTTCACTATAAGTTTATAATAGAATTTGTTCGAGTTATTAGGCTTATCAACATTGTTTTTCATTGTAGCTGAATGGTGGATCATGTATGGGACCGATGCACCAACTGTGAGAAAGTTAGCAATCAAAGTATTATCACAAACAACTTCCTCATCTGCTTGTGAAAGAAATTGGAGCACATTTGCACTGATACACACAAAGCAAAGAAATAGGTTGGCGCATAGTAGGTTGGAAAAATTAGTTTATTGCTACTACAACATGAAGCTTCAAATTCGAGATAAGGAAGCAGAAATAGATCATGTCGACCGTGGTGACCCACTAGATGTGTTTGATATTGTTGGTGAAGATGATGATACGGAGGGTAACCAACTTTTTCAATGGATTAGACCTCTTCATTTAGATGATGATGAAGGCAACCCAGCTCCCAGAGTTGCTGAAGAAGCACGTAATGAAGGGATAAATGTAGAAAGAGAATTAGAGGAGGAGGTGGGATCTAGCAGCGCTGACTCTTTGGATGAACTTTTGTGCCCAAGACCAAGAAATACTGGAATTCCACCTTCTTCCAATCCTACACAACCACAACATCGTGCTGATACTAATGATAGCTCTAGTACAAGATCAGGAGACTCACCTACCACCGGAGGTGGGAATGATGAAGGACATAGTGGAGCTGGAGGTAGTGGAGCTGGAGGTAGTGGTGGTGGATATGGAAACTATTATGGACCACCACCTCCCGGATATATGAGCCCCTTCACTGGTGAGGCAAACTTCACGCATGCAACACAGGATGATGACCATGGCAGTAGGCGGGCAGGACCAGGAATTGGTGCCATAGGGAAGGACTATACTCGCAGAGAAAGAGGCAAGGGGATTTTGTCAAGTCAAGAAAATGACTCGTTATCTAGAACTTCAGACTCTGTTGGATTGGGAAGTAGTAACTATGGTTATACTCATAACCAACCATTTCCCTACCCTTCATATCCCTACCCTTCATATCCCATTCCTGTTGGGATGGAATCGAGTGACTCATGGAAACAATCCCAGACTCAATCTTCAAATGATTTTTCTTATGGACAACCTCAACCAATCTCGGATCCATATGGGTGGCATGTTAACAATTACATGCAAAACTATTTTGGGGATTTATCATTTGATAACTACTCTTCACAATACACTCATTCTACACATATAGATGATGAAGATAGTGAAAAATTTGAACCTCATAGGAACTCTATGTGGTACTAAAGTGTAAAATATTGTACTAATTCATTATATATAAATGATTATGGTGTGTTTAGACTTCTTTCATTAATTACTACATATTTTCTACACTCACAATGTTTGTCAGATCGCTATATAATCAACTTGATAATGTTAAATCCATCATGCAATGCATTTCCTTCCAATTTTTTGTGATAAACTAATAGATAATTGACTAAATAAACATCCTGCAAAGTTTCAATAAAAATTTCCAAGTTTTTCTTACAATTTCCGTGGTTTCCATGTAATTTTTATCGATATCGATATTTTACCGATATTTCCGTCGATATTTCCGTGTTTTCGGACTACCGATATTTCCGATATTACCGATATTTAATACCTTGGTCTTATTCTAAGACCTTTGACTAGGAGGATTTTATTTAGAGTAGTATAAATAAGCCTTTTGGCAGACCTAGGGTTTCGGGGGGGGGACGGATGCAACTTTTTGGGAGAAGACTTTGGGAAAAAACTTAGAGAATTCAAGACTTATACTTTCAGGTGTTTCCAGTCTTTTTCTAGTTTAATATAATCATGTTGATTTTAATTATGAATATGCGTAACTAATTTTCTTTTGCTAGGGTGGGGCCATGATCCTTAGCAAGAATATGTAGTCTCTTTTTAATTTTCTTATGAATTTATGCATGCAAGTTTTGGATTGTTAATCACTGTGCTTTAAACTATCGATTTGTCTTATTGATTCGTGACCATTAGGATAATTAGAAAAGTAATTTGATGCAATTTTGGCGGAGGGTTGTCCTTAAAATTGACTAAGGCTTCTTGTGGTTACCATGTGTAACTATTTAGGATGGACAACACGTCTTAGGAGTTATATGGTTTTTCAAAAGGTTTTCACAAAACTTAATGAGTCTTGCATGTTCATATTCGATCTGGACGCCACGGACGGATTGCATGATTAGATATACGTTCTATGTTGGGGGTTCCAAGTAGGGCATACTTTAGGAAAACCTAACCTTCAAAATATGCATGTGTAATTCATAAGGAATTAGAAGAACTACGTAGGATTGTTAGGGTGACGGCGGAACCCTAGTATTTTCTCATTTTGAAATCTAAAAAAATTGTTTCTTTTTTCTTTCTCTAAAAATTGCATATTTTAATTAGCCTTTTTAGTTAATTTCGTTTCTCTTAATTTAGGTTATTAAATCACCATTTTCCAATCTTTGTTTTTAAATAGTTAACTAGGATTAGGGTTTCTCATAAATTGTTTTAAATAATCCTTGCGGAAACAACCTTGCTTGAGCCATTTATACTACAACACCCTTGTTCTCTTGCAAGTACTTTGTGTGATTTTATACGGCCAACGAAAGTCAAACATCCTCACCTGACGAAATTTAAAAGCATTTGCTATACATAATATACTCCAAAAGGTAGGAAGAAAGTATATATAAGGAAGAAATCAAGCTAGAGCGGTTGCATAAAAGAAAATGACATTCTGTCGCGATTGGAGTGCAGTGATTCCTCTTTCATGCACCCAAACTCATACTTTCCTTCTCCTTCAACACAATAATATAATATATTGTTTTTATAAAAATATAACGTCGAAAATATTTATATACGTATAAGAACATCTCGTCAAAATACATATATATAAAAACATAAAGTTAAAGTAATTGTACTGAAATTAAAATTGAACATAAAATATTTTTCACCTATGCACTCGTTGCGTCACGTACTCCAAAGGTAAGTGTATGGTATCCTTGGGTCAAGTCCAAACAATAAATAAATAACTAAAAAGGCTAACGTAAAAGGACCTACTTGTCTACTTGCTTAACGAACACAACGAATAAGTTATCGATATTATGGTCTGCAGCCCACGTTATCGACATCTTACTGTTTTCTCGATAAGCAAGTAACAAATTCCCGATGGTGCAATATTACCATATTTCCCCCTCATTGGGAAATACACATAAATCGTCTGATTAGCGCCTTGACCGCGCTCACGTACTACCCTCTCGGGGCGACAACGCAACTAGCACAATTGTAATCTCGATTATTCAAATATTTGTTCGTAATGCTCATGTGTCAATCATGTGCTATGCATAAAATCTCCATACTACGTCTCAACAATGTCATACCCAAAACCAAAAATTGTAACCGTAGTTACAAGCAACTAAAATAAAGATAACTATGTGCTACAACCATGCTAATTGTAGAACGGACAAAATGCAATACACCCACTAAGGTCTAGATAGTTCGTACAGACTAGTCGTTAGTCTAAGGGTAAAAATGTGATACTGGACAAAAACTTAGTACTCATAACCTTCAAAAAAGCTTCCCAAGACTTGGAAATGAAACACGTGTCAGAGGGAGATATAGTAGTGACATGCACACTATGCAACCAAACATTGTAATTTACATATGCCTCAGCAAGTAGATTCGTTATGAATTTTTCTCGAATTTAGTGAAAAACTGTGTCGAGAAGGCTAAAAGAGCAATCAAGATTTTGAGAGTCAAAACAAGTCCATCAATCTAGAATACAAAGTAACTAGATTAATGCATAACGTCTCGCTACAATGGTAGCTTCCGGAATAATCAACCACCAACGATAAAGATTCGTTCAACATAATATTTGGAGGGTGATTGAAGCATTAAATGTCAAAACTAAAAATTTAAATGTTCGAGCGATTCACCTAAATAGTCTGTCTGTTTCAAAATTAATACAAAGTGTAGTAGGGTAGACATGTACTCAAGGTTAACAGGAATGTCTTCGAGCACAAGAAGTAAATATGGACTCACAATCAGAGTAGATGCTGACCAAAACGTCAGAAAATCTGATAATTTAAAGAATGAGGAATTTTTCCAAATGGTCTAAACGTAGTCCCTCTGGACCAATGGAAAGTGAGTTGACTTGTCAAGTCGGTCAGTAACCATCGAACATCATCATATTCTCCACATGTACGAGATACCTCGTATTGTGAGTTTATGATGATCTTTCCCTACTCTATTCATACACAGGAAATGATTATACCACTCAAATGATTTCTTGATAATTCGGATATAACGTCAAATCGATATTTGTGAACTCCAATTGGAATGGGATAGGAAAGGCTGGAAATGTTCAAGGGTAAATATATCTTGTACTTCGGTGAACAGTAATTACATTTGCACAACTGAGGTAATACACGATAGTGCACTCGTAGGCGTTGATTTGGTTCTTCTATCATCGCTATCAGAAATTTTAGCTTATCTTAAATGAAGATGTATTTGAGAAATCTAAGGGTGGTAAAGATTTTGGGCACGTTTCTCTACAAAGAAGTGTCATTCGGTTTTCAAGTAAAGATGGTAACTGTTAACTTTAAGTCATGGGTAAGATGGTGCATTTCAAACGGTTCTACACGTTGGGAAATATAAGCGATACTCCGCAATGCTACCTCTACACAGTCGAAACATCCAAAGAACACATCATCATGGATTTCGAAATGATTAATGTTATAAAGGCATAAAACAGAGGTGAGGTGAGACAACAGTTGAGTTGTCAGAAACTTTATTCATAATCAACATCACAACTAATCTAACTGTCCTCAGTTGTTAAGTGAGGAAAAACACTATAGCCAAAAAATCGCTAACAAATTATCGATGAAATCGACAAGACCAAGGATATCTCAAATTTCACAACACTTTGTGAGAATTTCAATTTCCTTCCCCCCATAACCTTTTTGGGAAAAGAAAAGAATATCGTCCACTGAGAGCACGTCTCCCAAGAAACGTACCCATTTAAACAAGGCCAACATTTATGGAAATTTGGTATAAAGCTGACTATCGGTGTTTAGATAATTTCATCTCGTTACTGGGATAAGTGAGAAAACTATTGGTAAGACGACTACGAATTCATTAGGCTATGGAAGAAAACTCAGACTCAAAAAGTTGGTCGGGTAGACCATCAATTCGAAGTATGGGTATTAACGGTTTTAATCGCCACCCGATTGGGTTGCTAATATATAGTTACGATCTTAAGGTTCAGTCTTTCGCCTTCATGGATAGGTTTGAGGTTCCCTAGATAAAGTGTTTGGTTGGATAAATTCCTAATCAGTAAGCTTTTGTAACTAAGTTCTCTCAATGATGTAGGACTTGTTCGAAAAGTCGCAAGGAAAACTGATGTAGTACGACATAGTAGATTGTTGGTGTACTTCACTTCACCATTTGGTGATAATCCAGGTGAGATTTTGGAATATGACGCCTGGATGTACATCCTTGAAACATACCTGATAGGATTTTTACAACTAGCAAAAATAGGGATAAAAAGACTTAAAAATACTTGCAAGAGTACAAGGTTGTTGTAGTATAGCAGCTCAAGTAAGGTCGTTTTCCACAGGGATTGAATGAATAATTTGTGTTTAAAACTAACTCTTAATTAATTATTTAAAACAAAGTTTGGAAAATGTTGATTTTAGAATTTAATACAATAAAAATGAAATTTAAAATAAAACAATTAAAGAAATTAACTAGAGAACAATTTAAAGAAAATCAATTTGTAAAAGCCTAGGGTTCAGCCATCACCGTTACAATACTATGCAATTCTACTAATTACTTATGAATTTCCACATACATGCTTTGAAGGTTAGGTTTTCCTAATGCATATTTTCCTCATGATGTTCAAGCGAAAATGTATATCTAACATGCAACTCGTCTGTGTTGTTCAGATGAAATATAAACATGCAAGACTCATTAAGTTTTGTGAAAACCCTTTGAAAAACCATGCAACCCTTAAGAGCGTGATGTTCGCCTTAAGTGAACTTACAATTACTAATCACAATAAGCCCTCCTCAATTTCAGGGTGATGTTCCAACAGAAATTGCATCAAATTACTTGTCTAAATATCCTAATGGTCGCGAATCACTAAGACAATTAAATAGTTTAATTGCGGTGATTAATAATTCAAAGCAAGCATGCATCCATTCATAAGCAAATTAATAAAATCACATATTCATGCTAAGGCTCAAGGCATCACCCTAGAAAAAGAACTAGTTACGAACAATCATAATAAAAACTAAAGAAAATATATTAACTTGAAAAATGATTGAAAACACCTTGTAGGTAAAAAGTCTGAAGTTCTCCAAAAGAATGCGTGCCTTCTCCCCCCAAAACCCTAATAGCTAAAAGCCTTATTTATGCTACTCCAAATTAAACCCTCCTAGCAAAGGTTTTCTAAAAACTAGGAAATAAAATAACAAAAGGATAACTAGAAACTACATTCATATTCTGACTAGGAAATTTGCCTAGCAGAGAAATAGCCACGTTTCTGAACCTTCAGGGCTCCAAAATAGGCCCAAAACGAATCAAATCAAAGATTATGACCTTTTCTTCAAGTTCCAAGAAGAGCCCAAGTCCAAAATCCATCATCTTCTAGCCCAAAAGTCACAAATAAGCTCTGCAGCCCAATCTGCCAGCACTGCACGCTGGGCATAAATTAATTTTCCATGATCAGATGCTTCGGGATAAAATTATGCAATTTTGATACAACCTTCTTGATAGATTCATGAACCCGCTCCAGTTGGAATCACTAAAAAATTCCACCATTTGATTACTTTATGCTCAAAACAAGTTCGCATGTTCTACATTAAAAACACATAGCAAAGCATCAAAATCTCACCAAAATAATAACCAAAATATACCAAGAATATGAAATAATATATAGTATAAAATCAACTCATCAATACCATACTACCTCCCAACTCTATGACACGAATTAAAAGGTCTTCACAGTTTTCTCGATACTCAATTCACTCTGACAGTGGAAAATTAACTCGCACTTCGATTCTACTGTCTACCTGTGGAAGTGATCGAAAAGGTGGCTAGTCGAAGAGGTTTTGTTTACCTAGATAGGTGATAAGGGCAAAAGCAACCATGAGTTTACTAACCTAATACAAAGTTTGCTCCTAAGTTTCTTCGGCTCATGTAGTCACTGTTAATCGGTCCATTAGTCGCATCACCAATTAACGCACATATGTTATTTTGATATTGTTCGCTACCATGAAGCTGTGAACTGACGTTCTAACATAAGGGTATCACTCCCAAATACTAGTACATGTGTCTGGTGTCAGGAATCATACCGCCTGAATACTGGTTGATAATTCCTGGATATCGGATCGTCAATTAGTAGCACCACCATAGGTTGATTACAAATTAGAGTCCACTAAGGTGGTTGGTTTTGGACAATTGGTAAGGAACTAGTCTGGTGAGGTGGTTTAATTAATTCTAGGGAAAATACTTAGTACTTTCGGGATTTCTACTGACAGTAGGTATAACAACTCGTACGCCTGTGCATATGCTTGTCGAACTGACGAGTACATCACCAAAAGAAACTCGGCAAACTAGTATTGGTTGGAACATCTTAAGACTGGAAAAAGGAATTTGCTATTAATCTACTTTAGAACAGACTTAAACGGAAGTCGATCTTCCTCTCGAAGATCCGAAATGATAACTAGTGCGTTTAAGAAGATTAGTGTTATCGGGGACCAAAAGTGGCTGTACCCCAGAAATTCTTCTTTCGAGTACTACCCCTTTTAGCACCACATTGTCATTTGGGACATTTCTAGAATTTTTGACGAAAACTAAAACTTTGTAGGAATTCTGATAGGTGCTATACTACGAGTACTGCTAAGGAATCGAAACTATTCTTGGTTTCCTATCTCGAAAGGTTTGGTAATGATGATTGGAGAATAGCGATAGGATTGATTGGTAAATCTCTGGTGACATACAATTATCGAGACGTTAGCCCTATTTCAGGGCCATCAACTCATTCCATAATGGAATTTTCCTTGGCAACGACGTTCTTTGTTTAAATCCAAAGGTGGTCGCCAAAATGTTCTTCTAGAAGGTCGATAAGTCGACTAAGTCACTCAAAACCTAGAAAAAGATAACACATTTTTCATACTCGAAGAGGTGGCAAGATTCAAAAATTAGGCTTAAGAATAAAAAATTCTTACATCACGCATGTGATGAACGCAATACTGTGCAAACTTATGCTCTGATACCAAACTGACACATATCAATCTGGAATGTCCACTTGGACTCCAATCGAGCTGTGCTGGTCGACACCTGGAAGGTGACGAAGCCATAAAGTGTCGTGTAGTGGAAAATGTGAATAAATTTAAACCTGAAAGTGCCTAAATATAAGAGTGCACTGTGAGTGGGAATGAACCTATGTCACACGTGATGTTAGAGCATAAGTGCAGTACAATAAAATAGGGTGAGAATTATACCATCGAAGTCTACACCAAGATTTGCCAAGAATCCTCGTCGACATGTAAGTTCAGCAATAAAACCTGGAGGGGCGAAAAACAAGGGTGAGTGGGCCAAGAAACAAATCTTTGTAAAAACCTTTTCGTTGTAAAACAAGTATAGTTTCCAAAATATACATACTACGTATAGTAAGAAAATACTTACCGTAATCTGCAAAATCCCAAGAATTCATTACGACACAATATCTCATAAATAAGGGCATGACATCCATAATCACAAAATCTCACATAAGCAACATATCATATCGGATGCTCATCGACACATGCTGACACACGAGTTCATGCAGAGGTATTCTGGCATGAACATGACTGATGATATACGTTATAGTACTACAATCACGTGAAGACTGGCGTTATTCGCAGCACATACGAGTCGGAGTTGCCTATGGCAACCTGTACGACAGGACTGGCACCTACTACTGATCCAAAGTGAGCGTACGGTGCGATGTGCATATACATGTGAAAGACTGGCCCTAGCCCGGGCAAGTACCAACACCAGTGCAGCAAACATAGAGCAGATAACATCAATATAGTCATGCCACAGCCATTCAACAATTCTAATCAATATCGTACGATTCATGACCATAAATATAATCAAGGCATCTCCTTATAGTAAGCTTACATGTGCATCATGTATGATTATTTCATCATTTCCCAACAATAAGGTATTTCTTATAAACATTAATTTAATCATGGCAATAGCATAAAGAATTTATTAATACTTGTATATATGGAAACTAACCAATATATATATATATATATATATATATATATATATATCTTTTCTTTATATATATAAAGAAAAGACCCACTTATAGATCATGTCGCCTAGTCGAACCCGTCTCGTAGTATCGAGAGTCCTTGTGATCTATTTCGCCTAGAAACGAAACCATTTAGGTAAATATAACGTGCTAATGAAATTACGCATTTTCGTACAAAGTATGGCTAATAAAGGAACTATCCTACAAAAGTCGAATTTTGGAAAACGGACAACGGATTTGGAATCAGCGCGTCGAAATACGTTAAGAAGGGTCCACAACACTACACAAGTCAATCTGGAACATCCGTCCATGGATTTTTGATCCGTAACTTCCCAAAGTCCACATTATGCTTCCAGAACAACATACTAAAACTTCTTTACGATCTAGCTGTTGGATATCTGCCAATCACAAATTCAAGTGACGATCAAAGTTGGATTTTATAAACTTTAGAAATTTAATTTGGGAAGATCCTTATGTCAGATTCCCAATCCGTAAGTTTTTAATGTCCACAAATATTATGTACTATCACGTATTAAAGTTTGGTGCCGATCTAACGGTCGGATCGTCCATTCATATAATAACCAAGTGGAGACCAACTAGGTGGTCCACTACGAAACTATATTAAAACATTAGGATTTTACTAAATGGATGTCAAGTATGGAATTGGGGCATCAAATTAGCCTAGGATGGTCAGGCGGGGTCTCGGTCCACACGTCGTCGCACGCGGCGATCGGCTGCCCCGACTCGCCGGAAAAATCAACTATTTCAAAAAATTACCAAATTTCACATAAATGAATATCTCAATGAGTAGAGCAAGTTTTATACATGTAGCCAAGTCCAATTTGGCCGAGAAAAGCTCCAATTCCCTCAAACTCACTGAAAACCCTATAAATTTGTGGCTTCAATTGGACTTCTTCGGTGCTCCGCCGCCTCCAAGGTTGTTTGGGGTTTATTCTTGGGCTCAAGGAGAGTCTAATGGTGGTGAAGATCAAGGGAATTTCATTCAAAATTGGTGGATTGCCATTAAGAACCTCACCATGCCGTCGCCGCCCTACACCACGAAACAGGCCTAATCCCGTCGAATCTTTGGTGATCAATGAAGGAGGAGTGGCGTGGTGATGTTTGCAGGTGTTGGAGAGTCCTGATTTGCTAGAAAAATAACAGAGATCGTTGGAAAAAGGCTCTAGGAGGTCCGAGTCGAAGGCTGGGTCACGATTTGGAAATGGGTCAAGGGAAAATGGTCTTGGTTGTGTGCCTCTCCACTCCCTCCTTTCCCTCCTTGTTCTCCTTCCTGATTCATCCATTCTCCTTCTCTTCTCTCCCCATTCGCCCAACCTCCCTATTTTTTCCCTCATGTTCTCTCTTCCCATTCGTCCATCTTCCCTTATTCTTTCTCTCTTTTCCCTTCTTCTGATTGGGCAAACCCTTCTCCACCCTCTCTTTTTTCTTTTCCTTTCTCCCCAACCACTCACGTGGCTTCCTTCCACTAAGACAAGGCTCCCACAAATCTGGAGCCTTCCAGATTCATAGCAAAATGACTATTTTGCCCTTACCTTCATTTCGTTTATAACTCTTTCGTTATAACTCTAAATTGCGTACTTCGAGAATTCGCAAAAAAAGTAGCTTGCACACGTCACGAAAGACAACCAACAAAAGTCAAACATCCTCGCCTCTAAGGGCATTTTCGTAAAATCACTCTTTTAAAATTTATAAAATCGTGAAATTAGGGTTGGGTTGTCACACATTCTTTCTTATCAATGGAAAGGGATATTGTAACTCAAATTTGAGGCACTTTCCAATTTTAGGAAGAGGCACACCTTTAAACAACGAACTAATTGGTCTATTCGTAAGTAATTTAAACACTTCATTTATCTACTGTTTAAATTTTAAACAGATGGTTGATAAAATAAGCATAGAATTTTTTTTTTTGTCAAACGAAAATTAGCATAAAGCTTTCATTGAATGATATTTAGCATGGGATAATTAAAACATGTAGGCCTCGTTTGATTTATCGAACTGGATTGAAATTGATAAACTTCTCCCATCTAATCCAAACAAGTTGCTCACATTATTTTCTTCTTTTTTTTTTCTTTAATTTATCTTAAAATAGTAACTTATCAATTTCATTCCAATATTCAACCCAAAACGAGGCTACATTTGTTTCTCATCAGTCATCCCCACGTCCAGTTTCTTGACTTGTAGCTAGACTGATATAGTAGATATATTTTCTGCAGTAGTAACTTATAGAAAACTGAACCCATTCAAAGCTGTAACACAAGAGGAATATCGACCATGTGATAAAGCTACAAAAATTTACAACATACAAACAAAGATAAAAATGGAATTACACAAATCCATGTACTTTGTTTTTCATTTTTTAAATTTATTTTCCCCCGTTGATAATACGAATTTAAACCTGACAGTATATGTATATTTATATACTACTTTGACCAGCAGAGACCCTCCATGTCGTCACCCGTGAGACTTCTATAAACTGCATGGCGATCGGCATGCATGATCAAAACATTCCATCTACCCATTAAATTCACAAAGTTCACAAACAATACAATTTCAATTATTTGGCACAAAGAAATTATTTACTAGAAGAAATAAAATTAACTGAAAATATAATTTTAGTCCTTGAAACTTAATTTTCTTCACATAAAACCCGACATAAGTTTTTGATTGGAATAAAACCCATTGACTAGATTTCACATCAACAAATTCCTTAAATATATTTCGCTTTACACATTTAAAAAATTTCGATGCCCAAAACACCCCTATTTGAATGTTTGATTTACACAATTAATTCCATACAAATTGTAAGGGAGAATTAATGATTTTACAAAAATAAAAAAAATAATAAATTCATTGCATAATATATAATAACAATAAAACATGCCTAATAAATGTAGTAATACATGCTTAGTTAAGTCAATAAAATTATATTTTACGTATAAATGTAGGTAAATTATTTCACACACACATATATATAACAACAAAAAAAGCATGCTTGACATACATAAAATTCATGCAAAATAATTTACCTACATAATAAAGCAAACCCAAATATATGCAAAATAATATACCTACATAAAAAATGTTATTATTTTATTCATTACTAGGTTACCTGTTATTTGTATGTAACATCCCACATCGCCCAGGATAGTGGATCTTGTAAGCCTTATATGTATATTTTCATATCTACCTAGCACGAGACCTTTTGGGAGCTCATTGGCCTTGGGTTCCGTAGGAACTCCGAAATTAAGCGAGTTCGCACGAAAACAATCCCAGGATGGGTGACCCACTGGGAAGTTCCCGTGTGAGTTCCCAGAAACAAAACTGTGAGGGAGTGGTCGGGGCCCAAAGCGGACAATATCGTGCTACGGCAGAGTCGAGCCCGGGATGTGGTGGGGGCCCGGGCTAGGATGTGACAATTTGGTATCAGAGCCAATCCATGGCCGGAAGTGTGCCGACGAGGACGTCGGGCCCCTAAGGGGGGTGTATTGTAACATCCCACATCGCCCAGGGGAGTGGATCTTGTAAGCCTTATATGTATATTCACATATCTACCTAGCACGAGACATTTTGGGAGCTCACTGGCTTCGGGTTCCGTAGGAACTCCGAAGTTAAGCGAGTTCGCACTAGAGCAATCCTAGGATGGGTGACCCACTGGGAAGTTCTCGTGTGAGTTCCCAGAAACAAAACCGTGAAGGCGTGGTTGGGGCCCAAAACGGACAATATCGTGCTATGGCAGAGTCGAGCCCGGGATGTGGTGGGGGCCCGGGCCGAGATGTGACATTGTACATATAATAATAAAATGTGCCAAATATTTATGATGATACATATAAAATAAAATACCTACATAATGAAGAAATGCTATTTGATTCAAAATTAATTTACTTACAAAATAAAGCAATTGTTTTTTATTGAAGATTAATTTACCTATTATTTGTACATATATCTTATAATAATAAAATGTGCCCAATATATGTAATAATACATGAAAAATAAATTACCTACGAAATAAAAGAGTGTTATTTGATTCAATATTAATTTACCTACAAAATATATGTATTTGCTCATCATACATTTAAATATAGGTAGATTAATTAGTGTAATATGTTTGATCATATATGTAGTAATGTGCATGTATGTGTATATGTATGTGTGTGTGTGTGTGTGTGTGTGTGAGCGTATAGTAATATTATATATATAGGTAAACTATATATATAGTACTACTATAAGTTCATATAGGAACTATATATGTGTACATATATATATATATATATATTGAGCTTATGGTAGTAATATATACATTTGATCGTATATATATGTGTGTGTTTGGGGTAATAATATGTGCAATAATTATATTTTCATTGTAATTAAGGTGAGTAATAACATTTGTTGATTTTTATTTTGAATATTGTGGTACTAATTACAAATATTTTGTAATTATAGGTCAATTACTTCTATACTTGACAGTCATTTTTAAATTTGGATTTTATTTAGATATTTATAATTAAGTGGGTTTTTATCTAGAAAATAAGAATTGTAAGGGTCTACATCTAAAGA
Source organism: Malus fusca (assembly GCA_035220775.1). Classification (NCBI taxonomy): domain Eukaryota; kingdom Viridiplantae; phylum Streptophyta; class Magnoliopsida; order Rosales; family Rosaceae; genus Malus; species Malus fusca. Next base: position 19,399,283 of record CM069073.1, on the reverse strand, counting down.
ATCCTAAAATTAAAGGACCAAACTATGCAGAAATATCTGAAGTTTTGAACGGTCAGAACATGATCAGAAAAAGACAAAGCATGTTCATGTTCTGAACTGAACCCACTGTAGTGTCCGGTCCAAGTCGAAACACAGTGATATAACAATCGCCATTGGACAATCAGATGCATCCGTCCCAGTTAAAAAGTTAACAGAAATTCAGTAAAAAAATAGCCTCCGATTCAGGTGAGGTTTAACTTACAGTTCATTACATAAGTGATAGCCGTCTAGTACCTGGAACTCCTCCTCCTAGGGTTTTTAAAACTCAAAGTTTTCAAGCCCTTTTCATTAGTTTTCATTTTTAATAATCGTATAACGAAAAATTTAAAAACTAAGAGAGTCAAAAGAATCACAGGTTTGAACATAGCTACTGCTTAAGACTAAATGGACATCCTCAGTTGCATCCAAAAGAATTGCATCTGAATTTGAATCACTCTTTGAATCACTCCTTTATAATTTAGAGTTAAATAGCCTTGATCCAAAAGAAATAACAATACAGTCAAACTTATCGCATATGTGGGCGTAGTCATATTAGTTTTTAGTTTGTTACACCCAAATTGTTTTAGTGTAGATATGTCTAATGTATTTTAAAGTTGAATGTTGCTTATGTCAATAATAAAGTGAACCAAACCGATCAAGTTAATTAATCAAACAGTACGCATGCAATCTCATCATAATTGTAAGGTAAAAAACTTCATTTAAAAAAAAGATGATTTTTAGACTAAAATCTTTTTTAAACTAATTTTTTTAACTTTGTGTAAGATTAAAATCTAATTTTAGTTCCTTATTTTTTAAAATTATTTAGATTAAAATCTAATTTTAGTTCCTTATTTTTTTAAATTATTTTTTGATGTTTTATTTCTCTTTTCCTTCATAATTTTATTGTATTAATTACGTTTAATTTTCATTTTCACTGCATTTGTCATAATATATTTTGTTGTAGACATTTAGGTAAATTAATTTATTCAGTATATTTTGGTATATTTACTTCAATATGGACATTTGGGTATATTCATTAAATATAATACACTTCGGTACTAATATTTAAGTACAATAATTCAATATTTCATTATAATATATTTTGATATAGACATTTAGGTACATCAATTCATTTTAATATTTTTTCGGTATACTTATATATTTAAATTTTTTTATATGTCATATTTTTTTAATGTTTTGTCATTCAACTAAATTTAAAAGAATATAATTGGAGAAAGTTAAACAAAATTGATAAATCAAAATGTGTATATAAATAAAATTCAAATATTTAATGGAGACATTGCATAAAGGAAAAATTACATATAAGGTATATTTATAATACTTAATTTTATATTGAGACAACATTTTTTAAACATTTTAATGGGAGACAAAAGTAATAACATGGAAGATGACATCATTTGCTTTTTTTTCATTTGGAGTGTAAGTTACAAAAATACTCTTTATAGTGGTGAAAATCTTTTCACACTTCTATCTCCTTCATCTCTTAGGGGTAGTTTGGGAGTGAGGTGCTTAAAAAAAAGCACCCATGAAAAAAAGCTGTGAGGGTTTTAGGTGTTTGGTAAACTAAAAAAAAAGGCTTATTTTGGAAGCTGTTGTGAGAATAAGCTGAAATCAAAGGAAAAAGCTGAAGCAGTTATTTGCAGCTTTGGAAAACTGGTTTTTTTTCAAAGCACACGGAGCTACAGTGCTCCTTTAATGAAAAGACTCACTATCAGACTGTTTTTTTTTTTTTTCCAAAAGCACTTTTACAAAAAAGTTTACCAAACACTCTGCTGATTTATTTCACAGCCGCTTATTCTCACAGCACAGCCGCTTATTCTCACAGCAGCTTTTTTTTAAAGCACAGCAATACCAAACCAGCCCTTAGTCCCTTCACTCTCTTTCTCACTTCAAGAAATATTGGTCCGATTTAACATAATAGCATGTTCTGCCAAACAGACTATTTGTTAATAGCTCTTCCTTAATTGTTAAGTTACCAGACTAGGTTATAACGATACATAATTGATTATGCTACCTTGAGAACTCATTTGCTGTCGATGTTTTGCCTGCATGCAAAGTCTACATTTTATTCATAGGATTTGCTCACTATGATCATTAGAGAAAAACAACGGTAGTTTAGTAGTATTAATTATTTTCATTCCCTGACATCGCGTAACAATTATGTTCTATATCCTTAATCACGTTATCATGTGAATTCCAAATTAAGATGAATTTCAAATCAACAAATTATGAATCATAAGACTTTTGCCATGCTTTTCTCGGCCAAAATTATGCTGTTTTATTTCAAATTCTGTTAACAAAATAAAATCTATCGAAATTTTATTTCATGGGAAAACCATGATTTGAATTTGTAAAATGAAAAAAAATATAATCCAAGATCTACATTTTGTAAACGGAAATTTATTGAAGGCACCAACGATAAAATAATAGATGAATTAGTGAAATTTTGTAAACATTGTCATTCATCGGAATGAAGAGAGGGTGAGGAAGGGATGATTAAATATACAAACTGATTATACTAAAAATTATACAAACTGATTCTACTAAAAAGTATGCAAAACTGATTCTGCTCAAAAGTATACAAAACTGATTCTACATGTTTTTGAAACTGATTATGCAAAAAATGATCGCGGGTTGGATTGATGACATCTATGTAGTTTGTAAATATACAAACTAATTCTACTAAAAAGTATACAAAACTAATTCTACATATATTTGAAATTGATTATGCAAAACTGGTCGAAGGAGGATTGGACAGGAGGATTGGACTGATGACATGTATGTAGCGAGAGTATAAATTTAGTTTAAAGTACACATTAAAGACTAGAATTAATATATAACCTAATACCAGATTTTAATTCATATGTAGTGATCCCTTGAATAAAAGTACACATTAAATATTAAAACTAAACTAAAGAATAAATTTAATTTAAAGCACATATTAAAGAATTAGAATTAATATGTAACCTAATACCAGATTTTAATTAAATTTTAATTTTTTTAAGAATTAAAGTTCAAAAACTCATAGTCATAATCATCATGATCGTCCATTATAACAGAAACGTCGTAGTAGCTTAATTTATATGTAACTTCATGAAAACAAGAAACCAAAAAATAAATAAAAATAAAGAGAAAAAACACTTGAGAAAAGAAAAACAAACTAAGCAACATTTTAAATAAGTAATCTTCAACATCTTCATGAGTTGATCATCTTGTGAAATCATGGACAAGGCTTGGCCTGTCAGTGACGTTGAGGCGCCAGGACAGGAAGGGGATGCCGTTCATGTCGTTTTCGTGGTGCACGGTGTCGTCGTCGATGAACCGAAATTCGTTACCAAAGCATGCCATTTTCTGGGTCTGCGAGTGCGGAATCCATGAGTTGTGGTGGTGGTATCCGTTAGACTCCATTCCTACGACACTCGAACCACCGCCGTTGGCTGCTGCCGCAGTGGCACGTCTCTCTTCTTTCTTGAACCGAATGCCGCAGGCATTGCACAGTGACTAAAGTAGTTACAAAAACAAAAAACAAAAAATAATTAGTACATGTAAATAAAAATTAAAGGAAAAAAAAGTGCTTAGGAAAAAGGGAAAATCATTGGTGGGTTGACTACTTGGGAATAGGTGATAATGATTACAGACAAGAAGCTTAAAATCCCATCATTTTATTTCGATAAACTGGTAATTAATCACATCATCACTAAAATAAAATACAAAACAAAAATGGGAAATGGCATTATTGTAAATTTTGTACATACCTTGGGGCCTCTTGGACCGTTTCTCCAGAGAGGTGTGGAGGTGGTGTCACAATTAGCGCAGCGGCGAGCGAGAAGGGGATCGTTATTACCACTCACAGCGTTAGTAACGCCGTTGATATTGCCACCGCGGCTGCCGTTCTTGTGATGGGAAGACGGAGATGACTTATTGGGCTGCAACAAGTCCCAGCAGAAGTTGGAAACGCAGTTACCGGAGCGCCGCTCGCCGTTGCGCGCACGCCTGTCGTCGGAAACGACGTCGTTGTCGGTCAAACGGGTCGACGGAGTTCCTAGAGAGAGAGTGCAATCGACGGAGGATGATGGGGATGCGAACGGGTACATGTGATGATGATCGTACGATGTTTCGTGATGAATATGATCGTACGGCTTGTGGTGATTAGGCATGGAGAAGAGCATGGAGAAGGAGGAGTTGGATTGGGTATGGTGAAGGACACCGCACGAACATGGACCGCCGACCATGTTGCCGCCATGTGAAGAGCCACTACTGCACCTATGCATGGTTTTTTTTTCTATTCTATTTTTCTTCCTTTTTTTCAATGGGATTCGAGTAAAAGTTGGATTTTTTAAATGGGTTTTCTGAAACTGGTTTTGCTTAGAATTGAAAAAAAAAGTAAGAGAGTGGGAGTGGGAGATGTGGTGGGTTTATAGTTAGGAGAGAGTAGAGAGAGAAAGTGAGGAGAAGGGTAGAAGTACAAGAGCCAAATAGCGAAGTGAGAGCGATATGTAATGATAAATGTGTGGAAATAATACTTGGGGGAGAGAGGAGGTGAGAGCTGAAAATAGTGTACGATTTCAGGGAAGAGTGGGGAGGGGGGGGGGGGAACGGAAGTGAGGAGGAGTTGTCTGGTAGCTTTATAAGATAATAAAAGGGCGAAATACCAGTCAGCAGCTGCAGTCGACGTTGTCGTGAAATGCAAATAGAGTGTATTATATATAGTAAGTGAGAGGGTGATAAAGATGGAGACAGAGAGGGACCCAAATTTGCATGTTACAGAGAGAGATGGAAGAAAAGAGATGGACCAAGTAGACAGAGTCACGACTCACATATATAGTCAGTGTTGTATAATCTTCTAGGGCATCAACAAGTGTACTAGTATATCAGGAGTGGTGTATGTGATGGGATTCTCACATATTTTGCTGGCTTACAGCCACCCATAAATTTCAAAAATATTTCTTCACATATTATTAAAATTATTTTGCTTTGTGGCTTGTGTTTTCCTTAGAAGCGCGACATTTTATATTAAATTACAGAAAATTGCTCAAATTCAGATGTATTATTCTAGTTAACTTAACTAAATTCATGTTTTATTATGTAATGTTACAACTTGGAGTGTACCACTGTGCGGCCTGTGCCTATGAATAACATGAAAAACGACATCACAAGGCTCAAATGTAATGCAATATTACAGTTTACCAAAAATATTTATTTATGCTCAACCTTAATATATAAAGTTGTTGTCCAAGTATATTATAGCGTGTAAATTAGTAACATTATTCAACATTTTAACAACCCAACTTGAGTTTTATTCCTTTAATATAAACTCGACTATCAACCACATACATGATATCATGTGCATTAGTGAACTTTAAGAAATAATTTTCGGCCATTGTTTCCTTTCACACCTCTATTTATTTTTTAACATAATAAACATAAAACAAAATTATATAAGTGTTCACAAGAAAACGAATGTCATCTCTCAAAATTTATATCATTAATAAATTCAATTACACACAAAATTTCTAGTTTTTATAAAATTTTGAATATCCAAAAAAATGTTTAAATGAGGAGTCGGGGAGAATAGGAATAGTGGGGTTTGGTGTTTTGGTCATGGGGTAGTCAAAAGAGAGCCCACGTGACCAGCGGGAACAGTCTTCTATAGATCTGCCTTCTCCGATCACGAGGACTAATTAGTCTCTGGCCTGTTCTGGTCACAAACCCAATACAACATCAACAAACCTCTGTCCGTATCTCTCTCTCTCTCTCTCTCTCTCTCTCTCTGTGGACGGACAGCCACCCTCCCAAGGAAATGGAATAGTCCTTTCCTCTCCCTCTCCCCCTCCCTATTCCCAGTCCCATTCGCACTCCCACACTCCTTTCTCTACTCGTCTGTTCATCTCACTCCCAATTCTCGAATATACCCCTCTCTCCTACTCTGCCACGAGTATATTCAGATATTCAAAGCCCTTGTTAGTCTATGTCACGCTCTCCTTTTCTAAGCTTTGTTTGGATTATCATATATATGTAGTTATGTACTGCAAAATAAAAACTAAAATGTCACACCACTAGCAAGTATATATTAGTTTTATTCATGCTTCTGAGACACAATCTCACGAATAATGAATTAATAGTTAGAACCAATCTTTCATGTGCCACAACTTGTCACTATCGAATATAGTTTGACGAGTACGATGAGCAGTGTCATTTGTGTTTTTGGAATTCAAAACGAATAAATAATTAAGATTGGTCGAGTGCATGAGGAGTATTAGGATCAATGTTGCTTGTGGAACTCACAAAGCATGAACAATTAGAATTAATGGAGTGCTTGAAGAGTATTATGATTAATGTCGTTCACGTTCGTGATTTTCACAAAACAAAAAGTATAGAGTGCATAGATGTACATTGGTGAAGTTAGGTTGAATTTAATCATTGAATGCACACTTAAGAATTCAAGTGAACATAGCAAATAGACTAATTAAGCCATTTAAATTGAAATGTGAATTTTACACATTGATACATAGTTGATTGATCACGATATATATATTTTTGCATTAGTATTTATTCAGCAATACAATGACTACTTAAGTTGGTTGCTACAGAGTATGGAATCCATCAAAATCGATCCTTTATCAACATTGATGGTAACAACATCAACAAACCCCAATAGTCCAATACCATGATAACAGCCAGTTTTTAAGCTCTCTCTATATCTTTTAGCTAGCAAAGTTGTAAGTACTAGAACTAGTATAATTTGCAACGGCCGTACCGAGTGAAATCACGTGGAAGTAGGAAACAAAGTGGAAAAAGAAGCCAATTTGGTCATGACTCGTGATAGAAACCTTGAGGCTCTCGATTAGGTTTTGGAATAACCCATCACAAGAAGATTAGATAGATAAATATATTAAGATGGATAGCGAACTTTTTATAGAGATTTCGTGGGAGTAACTAGTAGTAGAAGATCTGGAGATTTTGATCAGACAGAAAAGCTAAAGAGATGTTAGACAGACAGATAAAGTTACACAAATATATGACACCATGCAATCATCAAAGCACCTAACACTCGCAAGTTTTGCATTTTTTATTTTATTTTTTTGTTTATTAGGTCAGTCAAACCGTCAAAGACTGAAACTTCAAAAAGATCAAAAGGGTACGTAGTAGTAAAATAATAAAAGTGGGACCCAAGAAAATTATATATGATGATGGGGCAAGTCCCACCCAACAAACTTCTCTGGAGGCCCGACCCCATTTTTTGATCAAAGATTCAAAACACAACCAAAGACACAGAGAGAATCAGATCGTCTAGAGATTGGTGAGGCCACAGTTGGACAAACGGGACGACTACCGCTTTCCAAAAGATGCGTTCTCTCTCTCTCTCTCTCTCTCTCTCTCTCTTCGTTTTGTTGTAAACTACGAGATGGAGAGGAGAGAATACATACAACATTACAACGCAAACAAGCAAACTACGATTAGCCCAAGACACACCACTTATATGTTTTTTTTTGGTATTTAACGTAACACATGCATTTTTCTCGCATCCCCACGCGACCTCGTTCATCGCGTGTCCTGCAAATAGCCTATGTTAATGATTAATTATTCTGCCTAATGTACCAATAAGTTGTAGGCTCATTTTTAGCTATGTTCTATCGAATTCAATTTCAAATTTACTTTATCTCATGAAACTTAAAAATTGTCATTTTATTCTTTGAAATTTAATCTCATTTGTCTTCTGAAACACAAAACTCATTACTTTACTCCTTGAAACTCAAAACTCACTACTTTACTTTTTGAAACTATTTCTATTTTCTAAAATAAGTTCATCTATTTAGAATTTATAAGTAGTAATATGCCAAATTCCCCATGAAATAAATGAATCGTAAAAAAGAACAAAAAGAACCCTCTTCTCTCTTGAGCAGCCACCTCCAATAAGAACATAAGAAATAATGAAATTAAAGAAACTAATGATAAGGTGGTTAGAAACGGAGAGAGAAGGAATGAATACATGGACAACAATTAGTGAGATGGAAGAGAGAAGGGCTGGAGGGATGAACCCCAGGATTTATTTTTGCTATTCTTCTTAATTTTCCTTTTTTTAATATGTTATACAATGTTTCATTTGCTTTTTTTTTTTTTTCAATTTATGTGGCACCATTTAATTAGATATGTGAGCTTTATATTTGTTCTACGTCAGCCATAATTGGGCCATAATTATACCATATAAATAAACTTAATTGTTATTTAACAGAATACATAGAAACATACTAGGGATACCAATCTTTATAGACCATATTTTTTAAATTATATGATATGACGGTTGGTGATTGAATTATAATGATTTAAAGAATTCAACTACTAAACGCCACATCATATGATCTACAAAATATAGTCTAAAAATGGTCTTTCTAGCACCTTTAAATAATGTTGCACAATAGTGGAAACCACATGATTTGACGGTTGATAGCTTGACCCTCTTCATTAAACAATGTTGCTCAACCATTAAAATAATATATTTCTATTTCACCCTTGAAAACCAATCAAATTATAATGTGCATATTTTTTGTCAAATTATAATTTACCTTTTTTTTTTTTGAACAAACGATATTATCTATACTAAAGGTGAGGAAATGGGTTAAGCCTAACAAATGGACTAGCAATAATGTGGTTCAAATTCTCCTTTGGCAAGAATCGAATATAAGATATCTCACTTACAAGTGAAGAGGAATACCACTAGGTGACTAAATAATTTTAGATTTAATTAATTTTGAGTAGATTAATATTTACAGGTTAATTTTTTTTTTAAAAAGAAATGCTAAGAAGACTTCCTCAAAAATAGGACTCTCCATGAATACTTTTAGCATCTCATGTTTTTTTTCATAAAAAATTATAATATCGACATAAAATTAAGGTTAAATTATAATGTGACAAAGAGCTCTACTTACAAAAAGTAGTAGTTCTCATTTAAAAATAAACAATTTAGGTTATGATAAGAGCTGGATTACGTACTTCATATATAAAATTGATTGTGACAGACTGATGCTAGAATATGTGAGTAATTTTGGACTCTACATACAGTGTTACATTCACGTGCAATGAAAATTTTACTGGTGATTAGTTTACACGGTCCATGCAACGTCGTGATTGGTAAATTCGAGTAATTAATGCGAATCTGTATAACCTCTTTTTAATGTTACTGTGGGATTTGCTTAATCATCCCAGAAGTAGAACCCCAAAAAGAATATAATTAATGGTTTTGGTTCACCGCCTCACATGCACCTGCATGCACATCACCTAATGCTCCCATTAATCATGATGTTATGTGGCTCGTTGGATTTGGTGGGACCCTCCCCACTCAGTCGGGCATTGGGTATGTATAAGGTTTTCCACTTTTCCAAGGTAAACTCAACAACTCGATAAATAAATAATCATCACTGTCACTATGAATGTACCACGTGGCAGTCTTAGAGGGATTCGCTTTGCATGCATGCATGCATGCATGCAAATGTTGTGTGGTTTATTGTGTCCATAAATTTATATGGTATTATGGTATCTTTGGAACCCCATGAAAATACACTTTCCTCAAAAGCACCAAGATACAACTGGAATGTTTGTCCCTCATCCCCCTCTCTCATATTTTAATAAGATTATTTTTAATATCAAGAAGTTTGTATGCATGTTTGGAATATATGTTGTATGCATTGCATAATATAGGTGTATGATAAGGAATACATTAATAATATTAATAAACGTATTTTAATTTAAGAAGGCATAGAAACTCTTTGTTTAGATGGGGTGGATTGGATTGGGGGAAAGGAATCCTCTCCTGATCATTTTCTTCTAATCCACTAAATTAGGGGATCTGTGTCGTTAAAATTTGATTAAAGACTACAAATAGATGTTTACTTTAAAAGTTATAATAATTTCAGCCGTTTGATTAATTTTCAACCGCACGAATCTCCTAATTTGATAAATTAAGAGGAAGGAATCAGAAGAGGAACATATTCGGGCTCGCACTAGGAAACCCAGTGAATTTGTAGTTGACTAGGGGATCTTGGTTTGGTTCCAGGTAAGACTAAAAGTAACAATATTTAAATGGATTTTTGGGGAAATTGAAAATGAAAAGAAGGAAAAGCAAATAGGAGAAGTAAAGTGGACCAGGAATTGGAAAAGGAGGGAGGAGGAGTTGTTGTGGGAGAAACAAACCCCAGCAATAAGCCGTCGACCTATGAAACCAAAGTTAAATCTTTGTCAGGAGTAGTATCACATCTATGGGAAAACACTGTAAACCTCTAATTGTCTCCTCTAAGGAGGTCTAAATAAAGCACAAATTTATTAGCATTTCTTTGGGTAATGCTAGAGAGATCGCACTTAAAAGAAATTTTGTAGACTATAATATGTCGTGTGATGATTGAAATATACTATCAATCGGCTTCATACATTAGGGGTAGGCATAGCAAAAATAAAAAATAAAATAAAAAAAAATTGTACGGCCTTCCCTTCTCCTCGAGTCTCTTCATGCCTTTCCTTATTTTCATGCCAAAGCTATGATATGTTACATTCTAGGGTTAACGGGAAATTGGCATCCATAATATTGTAGATTGACATTAATGTTGCAAGATTACACACGTACATATATGCATGTGAAAATATATTCTTAACAAGATGCTGGGTATATGTAATGTATAAGATAGACGTGCATTTGATTGATAAACTTATATTTGAATGCATGGTACCAATTAGCAAGCTACGCAGTATATTAGATTGTTCAATCGATTGAAAATAATTTTTTTTTTTAATATAGTAATGTTATTGACAGTTCAAAAAGTTATTTCAACACTCTTTCAAGTACATTTTCTCTTATTCTTTTAATGTTTAAGGTGTAGAATAACTTTTACAGAATGCTAATAATAGTATTGATAACGTTCTATTTATGTATCATTACCATTTGTGAGATTCAAATTTCCCCTTCCCCTAACCCTAAATGAAGTAGTTATTCATTTTTAATCCGTTTCAAGCAGGTAGCCTAGGTTGGTTTCAGACACTTAGAGATCTTGTTATTCAACTTTTAAGGTAATCGAATACTGATTTTGCAGCACAAAGGCAACAAGAAGAAACTAAAAACTAAAGAACCCACCGACCGACATGCAGAATGTTCAAAAGGAGGGGCCAAATACGTACTAGGAGAATATATTGCGTACGTTATTTGGCTCAGATCTAGTCTTCATGATATATACCCGAGCCAGCAGGCTTTTCTTTTCTTTCTGCTGCCTCTTCTACCACAACAACATCTTTCTCTCCCCTGCACTTTGAATCTCTTTTGGGCCTTTTGCAGGACATCAAGACTAATACATATTTCTCTTTTAAGGATGTGTAAACTTCCTGATCTGGAGCACTGTCGCATGCACTTTTATATTTTTGATGAGGAAGATCAATGATCCAGATCTTGACTGCTGAATCTTCTTTACCATCTTTAAGAAAATCTAATGCAGAAAATTTGATTCCAAAACCCTAGTTTTTGTTTTGAGTTGTATTCAATTGGGAATTTGAGAGATTTAAATGGATTTATAAATCCATGGATTTTTACATAGTTTAATTGATTTGTAGAGATTTTATGTAAATTTTGATTCAATTCCCTAGAAATCTCATGGGGATAATTGAGATTTGTGGATGTTTAAAATACACTACAAAATCTCTCAAATTCCCTCTAATTCCTCAACTTTTACAAATTCTTTAAAATAAAATTCTAATTGAATACACATGGAATGTTATTAACTTCTTTAAAATTCTTATTGAATACATCTGGATTTTTAAGGATTTTAATAAACTTTCTTAAAATCCTGATTGAATACACATTAAATTTCAGAAAATCATTTAAAATTCTGATTGAATACATCTATAATCATTAAAAGAATTAAAATCTCTCAAAATCTCAATTAAATACACGTAAAGGAATGTTTGAGGGTATCAAATGCTAGACTGCCATATTATATATACATTCTTGGGCCTCTTTTGAACAGAAGACCTAGACCCAAGCTAACAGATCTGGGCCACTCTTGTGGGCATATTCACTTAATTTGGGATGCATGTTTCACTTTAGAATACGAATTTAGATCATATTAACCTATAACTGTTATGTGACGTTTATTACATAACTTGTCAACAATGATATTTAGACACAAAAAACTGGCACAATTGTTGAAGCACGATGTAGTAGAGGTGACCATATGTAAAATCTACGGACATAATAGAATATATAAATAAATTTGTAATGTCGAATAGCACTACTCATAAGTCCTAACTTATATATCATATAAACTAGATGGAATATGTTTACGTGGGCTTAGTACATAACTTTCTAATTCAGATTTCAATGGAGATTTTAAATTTTGTTAAAATTAAACGAAATGAAAATTTGTTGGTGTCCAGCAGCAATATTTTTTTCCCCTAATTTAAAAAAAAAGTACTATCAGGACCACATTATTGAATAAGTTGACTTTTTCTATATATAAAAATGTTCCTCTTGTTTATAGAGAAACTGGTGGTTAAATTGAATATGTATAACTACTTCTAGTGGCCATGGGTGGTTGGGGACCAGTGAACATATAGGTCACGCCTCTTAAACTTAGATTACCTAATACCTGATTGCGGGTGAAATTGCAAGTGGTCATTGTCCTGGTGAATAAGGTGACACATTGTCACTCAAGTTTAAACACTTCTTATTGTAATAATATCGATTGTAAAGCAAGAAGTCCAAATAGATGAAGCATTTCAAAATGCCAAAAAAGTCCCTTTGTTTTCTTCACAATCAAACCCAAAAAAAAAAAAAATCAGAAAATAAGAACAAATTAGTAAAAAAAAACTCATAATTGAATAGAAAACTGTAATGAAAAAAATATTAAATTTTTCCTATAAATTGAGAGCAAGGAACACAAAAAAAATACAAAAGAAACCGGAAATTAAAACGAATACTGGTCACGAGTCCACGTACGTAATAGATAACCCATGAATGCAATATTGGTACTCATCTTGATTTAAAAAAAAAAAAAAGTAGATGAAAACATAAAGAGACAGATGCCGTTGAAAAAATGAAAAAAAAAAAATTGTTGGGAAATTGAGGAAAGAAACGTGGGAGAGAGACTGCAGTTTTTAGTTTCCAAACTCTCACGTTATTGTAAAATCTGATGGAATGAAAAAAAAAAAAACCTAATACGTTTAGAATTAGAAAATTTTGAAAAAAAATTGAGGAAAGAAACGTGAGAGAGACCGCAGTTTTCAAACTGCTTTCAATTTATAGACTCACGTTATCGTAAAACTAATGGAATAAAAAAATAATAATAAATAAAAAGAACCCTAATATGTTTAGAATTAGAACTGCTATTCAGCAATTGAACACTTGAAGCGTGTGAAGGGAGTAGTTTTGTAGAACTATAAACGCGAACTTGCATGAAAAAAAATTCAAACGTGGGAGAGGAAGCTGTTTTGCGGAAGGAGATGTAAATAAAGCACAAAATAAAAGAACCTGAAAAGAACAAATTGAAATTGTTTTGCTGGAGCCCGGAGGAGAAGATGAAATTGGCGAAAAACCAACAAGAACTGGTCATTCGATAAAGTATGTGTATTTTATTTTAATTTTTTTTTGCGGTTAATTGAGTTTAATTCCTCCTCTATAGTTCTCAATTATTAATTAAACTTTTGTATTTTGTTCTCTATCACGGTGCTCCTTATTCCTTACTATTAATCTTCTCATGCATTTTCACAGAATTATTGAATTGAAGTTCTTCTACAAATCAGTCTCTGGAATTTACCAATCGTGGAACAAACAAGTAACGAGATCTAAAATTTGTTTTCTTTGTAATTGATATTGGCATTCTGTTTTTGGCTTGAGGAGGCTTTGGCAATGTTAAGTTTTTGTTTTTGTTTTCGGTTTTGTTTGAGGAGGCTTTGACAAATTTGCAGAAGGAAAACCTAAGAGAGCATTGCTTGTTTTGCACCTTAATCCATCCACCTTCTTTACAGGTATGCCATCTTTCTTCAATTTCTGAATTTTATCTCTACAATTCAATCTAAAATATTGGCCAATATTTGAAGATGAACAGTTGGCTAATTATCCTCCTATTTGGAAAAAAAAGAGAGATAATTATCCTTCTAAACTGAGCGGTTATAATTTAAACACGTTGAAAAAAAAAGTGGCGTTCAAATTTGAAAATGCAATTAGCAGTTGCCAATTGGTTTTATTAATCGTCTTCACTCTCAGGTCGTTAATTTTACTTTCCCTATTTCACCCACCTTTCACATATCTAATATGGAATTAAATTATCTCAATTTGTTCATTTATTTTGTATTGTTGCATTGGTCATATTGTGAGTTTCAATTTTGATTATCTTAATGTGTTATAGGTGTGCTATGGTAATTTAAAAAATTATTTGTTTTCATTCTCATGATATTTACAAGAATACCCACAAAAAAATGAACAAGGAAGATAAGATCCCAAACAGACGTGTCCCTATTTTTACACCTAGTTAGGAGATATCTGTTGGAGTAAAAACTACTGATCTAAGCCAACTGATTCTGAAAGAGTGGAAAAAGAAGAAGCATGAGCAATATGTATTCTAAATTCTTTATTAAATTTGTTACAAGAAATCTAACATTATATATACCTTTAATATATAGGTGGTGCATGAAAAAAGCTATAGAAGAATTAAGACCTTCAACAACTCCTCACATCATACGTAACTCTTCTCCTATTTTCATACGGAAGTATACTATAAATTCAATTTTCATTCAATTTTCAAATAGAAATAAAATTACATTTTTATCAGTTTTACAAGCATCACACCCGTCTCAAAGTACAAAGGTTGAAGTACAAGATTAAGGTAACATTTCTTACTATTTAATTTTGTAAACATGATTACAATTTGTTACCTCAAACTTGACAAATTATTTATCTTTCAGTATTCTAAAAGTAACTGGAGTAAAAGTATTGCTATGGGAAAATTGTCAAAGTTAAAGGTATTTAGGTTAAATTGCTTACAACCTTTATATTTGGGATTGTGCATTATAGTGCATTATTCCTATCTTAATCAGTTAGACTTCTTATTTTATTATCATTGCTTGCAGATTAATCATGAAAATCTAAAGCATCAAGTGCAAGCAAATGGGTGGCAAGCATGGTTTTGATTTCACACGTAGAAGCTATATATACATATGTATATATTGTCCATATTTTGCTTTGCTTCATATATTAGGAGTTCATCCCTAGCTAGCCTATAACTTTGACCGAAAACTTATGAATCTGAATATTTTGATTTAAGGATATTAAATGTTATCAGCATGTATTTAGAAATGAAATTACATGTCATATTTTCAGATTTTTTGAATAGTTTATGTCCATTTTATCTTTGTTGTTGTTTTAAAAGAAAAATAGTAAAAAATTGTATGATAGATTACTCACATTTGTGCAAATTGAATGCTAAATTCTTCAATGAACATGAAAACAAATCATAGTAAACGAAAATGAAATCCACCATTTTTAATCCCTTATTGACTAAGGTTGGGGATGGACATTAATCATCCCATTTTTAATCCACCATTTTTAATCCCTTACCGTAACTGCTCTCCATTTAGGAGAGAGATATTAAACAAAAAATTAAAATTTGTTTTATTAGAAAAAAAAAGGAAAAAATAAAAATAAAAACAAAAGAACAAGAACATATCTCCTCCATTTTAGGAGGAGGTCTTAATATCTAACAAAATGGTGATGGGATGGGATGATTGGGAGAGTACAATCCCAGGCTTACCGTACAATGGAGAGTATAATAAGAAATTGTTGTGATGAACACACACCCATAATTTATAAAATAATCACATAAGAAATATAAGAATATCTAAAACAACACGAGCCCGCGATGCAAAAATGCCTCTTGATCGTTATGTACAATTCACCTTTATGTACAAATTCTTTATTGTCAATGTAGTTGTATGTTGACAGATATGCTCTATAATGCTGATCAGGATATATGAATATCTAAAGCAACACATCTTTGAGGCGCGTAGCGCCTGTGATGCAAAAATGCCTCTCGCATTGGCGTGAGTGCGTGCGGAGAGGCTAGTGACACTAATCATATCAATAAATAATACCTGTTTGCGGGTGGCACGTTAAGGGAAGCAAACTTCATGTTTATTTGGAATTTTATGTAGAAGTGTTAAAAGTAAATTTTGACAATTAAAACTATAAGGATTTCAACTATGTTTGGTAGAATAACTTAGAACTGATATTAGATTGTAAAATTACTTTTAAATGAGTACATTCTCCAAATAATTTTTCAATAGGCACTTGATTTTTAATGAAACTACACATGCATGCATGCTTATTGTAAAGTGATAGTTCTGTTAGCATAAACATAAAACCAGGAACAAGTAATATGAATTATTGTGATCAAAACACAAATCATTGTTCATTAACCAATGTATAGAGAAGTACAATACAGGTAGATGAACTCGAAGAAGCAACCATGTCCGATTTCTGCAATGAGTTTGCAGTGCACCTTCTCATCTCTTCAGTAATCGATTTTTCTCTTAACTAATAATAGGTCTTAATTCAGAATAGAGCATATCAACTGTGAGAGCAGATACCACTATATATACACTACATAATCCTTGCCAAATTCTATAAGGATTCCCCTATTAGAATCCATATAGAAAACTAATTCCTTCCAAAATAGCAATTCAGTATAATATGGATTACAAATCCATTCCTAATAAGACTTCCCATTCAATCTCTAATCCTATAACCAAGTTCACAGATTCATACTTATGCTCATATTCTTACATTCTCCCACTTGAGC
Organism: Malus fusca; assembly: GCA_035220775.1. Lineage (NCBI taxonomy): Eukaryota > Viridiplantae > Streptophyta > Magnoliopsida > Rosales > Rosaceae > Malus > Malus fusca. The sequence goes on along the minus strand of CM069073.1, from coordinate 19,382,415 downwards.
AAGTATGAACCAAATAAACTAGTTAGATTAAGATTATAATAAAGTGATCACCAAGCCTTTTGAGTAACATCATAAACAATCTATCTGTACATCTCAAAACACAGTATCTAAAAGCTTACTATCACAACCAACATGTAACTGATGCCTTCAAATTACTTATGTTCAATCTGCACGTATAACATTATGATCAAACTGACATTAGTGAACCTAAATATCCATTCCCATTATTTCTCAACTTAATTTTGAAACAATTAAGTCTAACACTGACCGTAAAACCGTCAACTTGTAATTCATTCCAACATAATGAATTATCAACACATGAATTCGAATAATTGCTCGAGTCAAATCACAAAGATTCTCAAAGCATCAAACTGAATTCAAAACCATATATATATGTCAGACCAATCAATTACAAAATTGAATCTCTGAATGCAATAAAACTTAGCTAACAATTTCACTAACTGATAATTATACTAGCTAAACATAAACTTAACTTTAGAGAAGAACATTATTGCTACACCAGCTCTTCGAACTTCATAGTAGCAACACTTCTCAAACTTTATTATCGCAATTGTCTTCAATGCAACAATTGCACTTTCTAAAACAGAATAACAAACTACTCCCACTGATCAAAAGATTCGAGCACACCCATCCTAGAGATTTTTACCCTGAATATACCAACTAGCAATGCTTTAGCTAAAGGGTCAGCAACCATCAGACTTGTATTGATATGCTGCACATCAATGGTTCCTTGCTTGACTTTTTCTCTTACCTTCAGAAACTTAACATTCATCAACCTTGAAGCAGAAGTTCTCTTGTTGTTTTTTGCAAAGAAAACTGCAGAATTATTATCACGAATTCTGCCTCCATAGTAGAAGTTGCAATGATAGTTTTCTTAGCACTCTTCCAAGACACTGCACCTCAACCAAACAGAAAAATATATCCACTAGTTGATTTTCTGTCATCTAAATCACCTGCCAAATCAGAATTGGTGTACCCTTTCATTTCAAGTTCTTCTCTACCATACACAAGCGTATAACCTTTAGTTTGTTGCAGATACCTTAGAACTTTCTTGGTAGCACTTAAGTGACCTTCTTCTGGATTAGATTGAAATCTTCCCAAAATTCCTTCTATGTATGCAATGTTAGGCTTTTTACAAACATTTGCATACATTAAGCTTCCAACTAGTGATGCATATGGCTTTTCAGACATCTTTTTTACTTCAAAATCAGTTTTAGGACATTATTGTTTTGATAAACGATCCCCTTTGTTCACTGCTACATGACAACCATTATAGTTTTCCATGTTGAACCTGGTCAGAATTCTTTCAATATATCATTTCTGTGAGAGTCCCAACAATTTTCTATTTCTATCTCTAGCAATCTCAATTCCCAAGACAAAATGTGCTTCACCAAGGTCTTTCATTTCAAAATTTGCACTAAGTAATGTCTTTGTCCTTTTTAACAACTGAATGCAGGAACTAGCAAGTAGTATATCATCAACATACATGACTAAGATTATAAACTTTGTCCCATTGAACTTGAGATAGATCAAACTGTAAGTACCATTATTTGGAAGCTTGCTTGAGACCATATAATGACTTCTTTAATTTACAGACCATATTCTCCTTCCCCCTTTCAATAAATCCAGGGGGTTGAACCATGTAAATATCTTCTTGAAGATCACCATTGAGGAAGGTTGTTTTTACATCCATTTGATGTAACTCGAGATCAAAGTGTGTAGTTATTGCCACAATGAGTCTTAGTGAATCTTTGGAAGACACGGGTGAAAATGTATCATTATAGTCAATTCCTTATTTCTAAGTAAACCCTTTAGCAACCAGTTGAGCTTTATACCCTTTAATTTGTCCATGTGCGGACTCTTAGTTTTATACACCCATTTGCACCCTATAGGCTTTAAATCAGACCTTGGCTCCACTAACAACCAAACCTGATTCCTGTACATTGATTACAACTCATCATTCATTGCATTGTTCCAAAAAATTGATTGTGAACTATTCATGGCCTATGAATAAGTTGTTGAATGTCACACCCCGATCCCGAGATACGCCCGAAATCGACACGTGATCGTAGATTGTAGAGGAATGCCAGGAAATACAAACTGAAATATTGAACTGAAAATAACAATAATCACATCTTTTGAAGGAAAGTATAGGGGTAACCTAACACTCCAAGCTCCCTGAACTCTGTCTGCTACCCCAAAGCTCCTCGTACCTACTAAAACATGCACAATCACCCCTACACCATGAGAATGGTGCATCGGGCAAACAACAACCCGAATAAGCCGCGAAGCTCGTGTGAGTGACAATGATTTTACGTATGTGATACTATGTAAAAACTAACCATCGATTCGATTTACAAACGTCAAATATAAAATCATATTTTATGAAATCATAATCAAGTCACTGAAAATCCCGAAGAAGTCACCCAAACATCCAACGGCTCGTCTGAAACAAGTCACAAAAGCTCACAACCATAAACTCATACAACACAATGAAAAGTAGGGCTAGCAAGTACTCAAAATACAAAAGCTTAACGAAACAAGAAATAGAACAATGAAACGAGATATGAAACAAGCACAAGTACTAAATTTAGAACGAATCAACGAAGCGGGAAATGAAACAATATCAAAGCAACAAATCCCCATCACAATGGGTTAACGGTCCATTACTAGCCTTCACATTTCATCGCAACATGCCAAGCATACAAATCAAACCATATTTCAAATATATATGTCAAATCTCATTTCATAAACATAAATCGATGACTAAGTATTAAAAATAACAATTCAATAGAAAACATATTTATAAAACCAAGTCATATCCACATAGGATAACAATTACGAAAACAGGGTAATCACCAATATCACATATATTAAAGTCACTCACCTGGAGTCCGCACTATGACTCCCTAGCACGAATATTGAGGCGTCATGAACGATCGTCGCCTAGAACAAATATCAAATCACATATAAGAATCCAAGTGATAAACCATGTAACTTACATAAAACACATCCCTAAGGACGTTCTAGAATGATTTGGGACCGGTTGACCAAAAGTCAACAGTCGGTCAAAGGTCGACAGTAGGGTTCACAACCCTACGTAACTCGATTTGGAAGAACCACATCTTGGATTTCTGATTTGTAACTTCCAAAGATCCAAATTATGCTCATAGAACGACATACTAAAATCTCATCGTGATCTGACGGTCGGATCTCCGCCAATCACAAATTCAAGTGGCGGTCAATTAGCCGATCAACTATGAAACTATGTTAAAACATTAGAATTTCACTAAACGGATGTCAAAAATGGATTTAGAACGTTGAATTACCCTATGAAAGGTCATGCCAAAACCCCCAAAAAAAATCAACAAAAGTCAACAACCAATGCAGGGAATATTCTTTGGAATATTCCCTCTTCTTCAACTTCTCCTCCAGTCGCTGGATTTATAGATTTTGCAGATTTTCTGGAAATCTTTAGAACTTTATATCTCACTCGTTTCTCAACCAAATTCGACCCATAATATACCAAAACGAAGCAAGAGAAGTGTAGAACAAGATTATACCTACTTGGAGTCCCAAATGGTGGCCATAAAATGGCCTGAAAGATGACTATCCACGAGAAAACTGGTAACTCGTCGGAATTTCTGGGCAAACTTTCCCGACGGCTAACTCACTGTGGTTTGGCTTGAAAATGGTCTGGAATGTCACTGGTTCGCCGGAAATTGTTTTAAGTTCAAAAGATGGCTGAAAATTGTCTGAATCACGGCTAGAAGTCTCGGCCCAAAACCTTGTTCTTCGAACTCATGTTTCGGGTTCGTTTTCAATGAAACAAAAATCACAACAGAGTTTATGGTGGTGAGGACATGCAGATAATGGTGGTTTTGGTGTTCAACAAGTCAAAATTTTGGTGGTGGTGGTGGTGGTTTGTTTCACGGGAAGAAAGGGAGAGCCGAGAGAGAGTGATAGAACTCTAGAGAGAGAGAGAGAACGGAAGAGAAAAAGGAGAAGATAGAGAGTTCCAGAAATTTTGGGTGCCTACGTGGCACTCACCCAATGGTTAGACAAAAATATCACATGTCCAATTAATTATCAATTTACTAAAATATCCTCGATGTTCAAAACCTCATAAAATCTTCGTTATAATTCCAAATCACATTCTGTTTGCACCCACGCGTTCATATCGACGAGTACTATCCATATATATAAAGATATATGGAATAATACGTAAGGATCAAATATGCCATAAATATAAAAGCGTCAAAACTACGAATAAGACTACGAAATACGAAATACGTAATTTTAAATAGTGAAATCTAAGGATGTTATTTTACATCGGATCATCAATGCCTCTAATATTATAGTCAGTTTCTTGAAGATAACAAAGGAAATCACTTGTAATTGCAGGTTTTTTTTGTTCTTATGGATTTTCTGATTTCAGGTTGAATTTGAACATTGTCAATTTGCTGAGCATTATCAATTTGTTCAGTAGTTTGTTGACTCGGTTCATGTTTTATTTCAGTTACTTCCGGTTGCTCCATCACTTGATCAATTTCTTCATTGTGATCATACTCTATGTGTTGATCCTTGGCTTGGGAGTACACCAAAACTGGGTAGTGTTCACTTGGAGATGCTTCAATTGATGGTTGTTCAAGTTCCTTAAATATAAAGTTCTCAATGGTAAAATCCGAGACATCTTGATCTTCAAAAAATCTTGCATTGTGGGTTTCCTTGATTCTTGTGTGAGCCTATGCACAATAGAACTTAAACCCCTTTGATTTTTCTAAGTAGCCTACAAAATAACAGGACTTAGTCCTAGGATCCAGCTTCCTTTCCTTTGGATTATAGAACCTACCCTCTGCCCTGCATCCCCAAATGTGGAAGTGACCAAAACTTGGCATTCTACCATACCAGACTTCAAAAGGAGTGGTTGACACTGATTTGCTGGGGACTCGGTTTAGGATGTAATTAGCAGTCTTTAGAGCCTCACCCCATAAGAAACTTGGCAACCTAGACCTTGACATCATGCTTCTCACCATGCCAATCAATGTCTAATTTCTTCTTTCAGATACTCCATTTTGTTGTGGTGTACCAGGAGTTGTGTATTGAGCCACAATTCATTGTTCTTCAAGGTAGAGAGCAAAAAGACCCTTATGTTGTCCAGACCTACCAAAATATTATCCACCCCTGTCTGATCTAACAATCTTAATGGATTTGTTTAATTATTTTTCTACCTCAGTCTTAAAGATTTTGAAACATTTAAGAACAACTGACTTTTCACTCATTAAAAAGGTATAACTAAATCTTGAAAAACCATCAATGAAATTAACAAAGTAACTATTTCCACAAATCGTTTTAGTTGGGAAGGGACCACAATATTAGTATGAATAATCTCAAGTAAATTTTTGCTTCTTTTGGCTTCAAAATTTCGAAAATTAGTTAACTTTCCTTTGAAACAATCCACACATTCAGTTGCAGTTTCGAAATCAAGTGAAGGAATCAAGTTTGATTTTGACAATTTAGTGATTCTTTCTTTTGATATATGACCTAATCTCTTGTGCCAAAGAATGTAAGAAGTGTTAGTGTTTAACATTCTCTTACTACTTGTATTTAGTGCATGATGTTCATTAAAACCCACATTACACTCCAACTGCCATAAGTTTTCAACTAATCTAGTAGTCCCCAAAGTGGAATTAAAATAGTTCTTTTGAAAAAGTTGCAAACCTTCATCATCACCTAAGAAGGAAAACCATTTTTCATAAATTTAGAGGCTGAGATCAAATTTCTTCTCATCTTTGGCACATAAAGCACATCATTTAATCGTAAAATGAAACCAGAATTCAGTTTTAACCTAATTGACCCTACAGCTTTGGCTGCAACTTTTGTCCCTTCCCCCACAAAAACATTGAAACAGTTAAAGCTAGCATCCGTTTGTTTTTCAAAACCATGCAGTGAGTTAGTTATGTGATTTGTGCAACCGGTATCAAACCACCAAGAGTTAAATGGAACCTCAATTAAGTTTGACTCGACACATATATTAACTATCTCTTTCCCATTAGCTTTTAGATAATCCTTAAATAGTTCACAATCTTTTCTTAAATGACCTTGAGTTTTGCAGAAAAAACATTTAAGTTTAGCAACATTTTTAACCTTTGGTTTCAGATTGTTAGATCCTTTAGAAGTTTCAAACATTTTAGCAGAAGCACCAGTTTTATCAGAAGGTTTAGGGTACTTGAAATTCTTACTTGGATTATTTCCAGCATTAATGAATTTCCTTCCTTTCCCTTCTTGCACAAAGTTCATAGTTTCAGTGTCTTTGCCTTTCTCTTGCCTCTGTCGAGTTTCTTCTTGAACACACTGTGCAATGAGCTCATCTACATCCCAACTCTTGTCTTGTGTGTTATATGACACCTTCAATTGAGAATACTTGTTTAGGAGGGCTTGCATAATCATGAAGACCAACTATTTTTCACCAATATTGACATCCATTGAGTTCAATTTCTCTGCAGAATCAGTCATTTTCATGATGTGATCCCTGATTGAACCAGAATTATCAATTTTGTAAGTTGTCAACATTGACATGTATTGGCTGATCTCTTCTTTCTATGATTATTTGAACTTCATCTCAATGGCCTTTAAATAATCAGCTGGTAGTTCATGTTTCTTAATGCCTCCACGAACTATATCAGTCATGCAACTTTCCAGGATTGAAAGTGCCGCTTTATTGGCTCTTGTCCATCTTTCACGATCAATCTTCTCAGCTCTTGTACTTTGATCCAAAATTAATGGCTTTGGAGTATCAATGGCAATATCATACTCATTTATTGTAAGTAGCAAGCCAATTTCTCTCTTCCATTTCTTGTAGTCAATCCCTCCAACGAGAATTGGGATACTTGCTAAGTTTGAAGTCTTCAAGGATATTGTAGATACTGCAGATGAAATCACAAACATGAACCAGTTAGGTTTCTGATTTCTTTTTGCAGTTTGCACATCACAACTCACATCAATAATTCATACATATAGACTTAACAACATTTAGTTTATAAGCATACATAGAAAAACTAACCTATCAAGAACTCAACAAACTCACAATGGGATATGCAACAATAGACAGTTAATAGATGTCTCATGCATAGTAACCATTATCCATTGTTCAACAGAAACATAAAACTGCATTAGAATTTGCAGATCACAAGATAAATGCAGACTCAAACATGATTGAGCATTCATGGTCTAAGATTACTGATTAATAATTTTAGGTAGATTGAATCTACATTGATTTTGTTATCGGAATTTGAACTTTGAAAATCTAACAGAAAACTTCGACTCAATCTATGCATCAAAATATTAAGCAGATAAAGCAATGCAAATTATCAAACACACCTTATGCAGATCCAATTTGAAATAGCGCAGCGGAAATAATCATTCAAATCGATCATATTAGTTTAGAGGTTGAGGAAATCATAACCCAGGAGTATGATTTGATGAATGTTGTTTCTAATCGAAAAACCCTAATTTGGTAAGAAAACCCTTACCAATGGGTTTGCAGAAAATCGAACGGTAAAATCCTTTTAAAAACCAACGGTAATATTTTAAACATGTTTTATCGTTATTTGCGAAACCTCATACCATAACCCGTGTTTGATTCCCTAATGCCGCAACAAAAGGTATATTTTCTTAAATATTATTTATGCTTTTGAACCTATTGATTTTAATTTCAGAACTCATAAACTTATAATCAAGGCTCTGATACCACATGTTAGTGTAAACATAAAACCAGGAACAAGTAATATGAATTATTGTGATCAAAACACAAACCATAGTTCATAAACCAAAGTTCAAAAACCAATGTATAGAGAAGTACAATACATGTAGATGAACTCGAAGAAGCAACCATGTCCGATTTCTGCAATGAGTTTGCAGTGCACCTTCTCCTCTCTTCAGTAATCGATTTTGCTCTTAACTAATAATAGGTCTTAGTCCAGAATAGAGCATATCAACCGTGAGAGAAGATTCTACTATATACACAACATAATCCTTGCCAAATTCTATAAGGATTCCCTTATTAGAATCCATATAGAAAACTAATTCCTTCAAAAATAGCAATTTAGTATAAGATGGATTACAAATCCATTCCCAATAAGACTTCCCATTCAATCTCTAATCCTATAACCAAGTTCACAAATTCATATTTATGCTCATATTTTTACAAGTTCTAGTATTATTTCTGTTTCTCAATCATTTGATTTTGATCTTTCTTGGCCTCTTCGTACGCAATTGTCTATTTGTTTGGACCGCATTCTGAAAATGACTTTCTACGCTTCTCACATATATCACGAAGGAAATTTTGTTGCTGAATTTTTTTCTAACAAGGGCTTGTCTTCTCCAACTTTAATATGGTACGATTTTCCTTTGCCGGCGACTTGTGCTGCTTTGTTTTCGGACTCTGTTGGCTTGCTTTAGTTGCCTGCTACTGCTTCTCAAATTAATGTGCATCCCGGTATCCAGGTTTGTCTCACTTTCTTCTTTTTTTCCTAACTTTGTTGTGTTGTTCGACTTGTTTTGCAAGTTTAGACCTTTAGGTTTGGTTTTAGAGGGGTTAGGTTTCATGTCTCCTCCCTCTTTTCTTTGTATCTTTCTTGTTTTCGTTTCTAGAAGGGTAAGGTTTATATCCCCTGTCTTTTTCGTGTATTCTTTTTTGTTGTCTCGTTTTATGAGGGTAAGGTTTATGTCCCCCTTGACTAGGTGTAACTTTTTTTTGTTATTAATAAAAATTTCCTCGTACTGTCGAGGTTTCCCAAAAAAAAAAAAAAAAAAAAAAAAAACTTATGGTAAAAACAGTATGTTAAAAATACTTGTAAGTATAATGTTTTCTACAAAAATAGAAGAAATGCTAGTTACCTTCGCATTCACTTTTTCCTACATACCTTCCCCTTCAATTATTTGAGATGTGGACTCCACTAGGGCATAAACTTAGTAATTAATATTTAGAAAAACCAAACTTATCGTTCCACCAGTACTCTTAATTTAAAGAGTAATGCTAGGCAGACTAAATTTGTAGTCTAAATTTGCAAACTAAATGATGTATCACCGTTAAGAAATAAGCATGTTAATTACCACTTAAATAATAATTTAATCATCAACTTCCATTTAGTTTAAAAACTTTAGTCTACAAATTTAGTCGCCATATCATTACCCTAATTTAAATTTAACAATCAATTTTTCTTTGAGCCATTTTGGTTTAAACATCATTCCTAAAAAAAAATTCAAGGAAAAATACCATATTTGTAACTTAGGTACCAATCAATTCAAAATAATTATAAAATTGTCACTTTATCCTTATATTTTATCCGACTGACACACTTTTTCGGCGGCCTAAAAAATAATTTCAAAAATGTTTTCAATTAGGTTTGAAACCTAAACCTCCATGTGCAAAACAACCACTTGTACCACAACACTAACAAACCATTCGTAACGTATATTGTGTTGTTAAATATTTATTTGGTTCACACTCATGTTACTGTCCAATAATGTCACATCCCGGCCCATGCCCCCACCACATCCTGAGCACGATATTGTCTGCTTTGGGCCCCGACCACGCCCTCACGGTTTTGTTTCTAGGAACTCACACGAGAACTTCCTAATGGGTCACCCATCATAGAATTGCTCTCGCGCGAACTCGCTTATTTTCAGAGTTCCGATGGAACCTGAAGCCAGTGAGCTCCCAAAAGACCTCGTGCTAGGTAAAGATGAGAATATACATATCAGGCTTATAAGATCCACTCCTCTGGGCGATGTGGGATGTTACAAATAATGACTTACAAAAAAATCATGCACATGCCAAAATTTCTTAATTTTAATTGTATATACTAGGGGTGGGGCAAACTAGCCTAAACTCGCGAGTCAGGGTGAGTACGGGGCTAGTCTAAATATTTTGAAGAAACAACAAGGCGTGGTAGGTTAATGAAGTTGGCGGGTAGGGTGGGTCCAAATACATAAACAAACAGGCCCCCGACCTGGTAATCTCATACGGGCCCTTCTTCTCCGTATATCTCTTGTGGATCCTTCTATTCCATATATCTCATGCCGATCCTTCGCATTCTTTCACAATGGATCATTCTTCTCCTTAAGAATAACCTAGTCAGAAATCTCATGACTAAATTTACAAACAAAAGACATGACATTTCTAGATCTACCAAATCAGATCCAAATTCCACAACTTTTCATTTCATTTTCGCATTTGACTGACCTGTTGATAGGATAACAAAGGCAGTTGAGACTATATCTGGGGAAAGATAAAGAACCTATGCAGCCGTATGGCACACAAAGAGCTCGTTCAGTTTCACGTTTGGCAAAACCCATTAATTAAAACCAAAAGCCAATCTTAAGCATCCTGATTCGATTTCGACATCGAATTAGACTCATCGAATGCGAAACCGACTCAAGGAGAAACAATGGTGTCTTTGGTCTTCTATGGAAGCAAAGTAGGCTACTCTATGTGAATGTGAATTGACGATGTCAGACTGGAAAAATTGTCTCAAAAGTAAAGCCCGATTAAAAAGGGGGAGATATTTGAGAGAGAGAAGAAGAATGTAGACTTGGGAACCATGGATGAAGATTGCAGACCCTGATTGAAATAGTTTCAGTATTAAGCTGAATAATTAAAAAAAAATAGACCTATAGGAACTAGCCCATTTCAAAAGGGCCAGGTTAGGTCTTGTTCCATTTTTAAAATAACACGATTAGCCACCCCACACACAGGCCGACCCTTGCCCACCCATGGTATATGCATGTGAAAAGCAATGATCAACGTTTAATAATGATAATTTAGACGCTCAATAAAAAAGAAAACATACTTGTGGCAAGCAATTGGAACCTGGAATTTACATGTATGAGTGAATTTTAAATTACGTTGAGTATGACTTCAATGAGACTTGCTGGATCTGACTTTAACGACTCCGATGAGATCTGAAATCAACATTGTCGACAAGATCTAAGAACACTGTTGCCCTCAACCTCAACTCCAAACCACGACGTTCAAAGTGAGAACTCCACCAATACTTACCTAGAATCAGACCACACGGGGCAAGCATCGTTTCCCATCATAGCACTCGTCGATAAGATAAAAGTGCCAAATTCCCACTGGACTCAGCAAAGTCTACAATCCCAATCATGCCTTTGTGAATCTACATTCCAACCCCAGTCCACCCATTTTTCTATGATCTAGATCCATAACTAAGGAAATACAAATTAAGGACGGGGTGGGGTGGGGAAGACCGGGAGAGTCACTAAAATTGAAGATTGGAGAGTAAAAAAAATGTAGAATTGATTTCATTTAATAAGTGGCATTGTTGTAGTCCTTGGATGCATTTGAATGGCTCATGATAAAATCCTTATATATTATGCACTAAAAAGATGAAAATTTAGAAAACTAATTAAAATTTGGACCCTATATAGAATTATAGCTACCTTTTATAATTTGTAATAACTATAACCAAAAGTTAATATGAAAGTACTAATATATCCTTAAAAGTACTAATACACGAAGTCCCCACTTGCAATTATTAGCTATGGTTCCAATGAGGAAGAATTATGAGTTCAAAGTAAATCGATCGACTAAAAATTGTTTGGAAGTTAGATGTGTAGAGATAATTGCAAGTGGCGACTTCGTATCAATTAACAAATTTGAACTCATAATTTTAAAGGTATATTAATACTTTCGCATCAATTTTTGGTTTTAATTATCATAAACTTGATGATACAAACTACTTGACCTAGAATTTTCAGATGCAACTTCTTCTTGAAGGGCATGGTGTCATGAGATTTGTTGATGTTCATCTCCTTGCCCTCCTCGATTGTTCACACTTGCATCCCGCAATTTAGAAGTAAATTCAGGCAATTCTTCTTCCTCGGTTGAAGGTGATGAATTAAAGATTTCGAAGATGCATGATCGTGCGTTAATGCAATTAATCACAGCTACTTTCTCATCTCCGGCTGTTTCCTATGTGATTGGGAGTATCAGTGCTTGTGATATGGGGACAAGATTGAAGGAACAGTTCTCTACGGTTACTCGTACAAGTATTTTTCAACTTAAATTCGATCTTCAGAATATCAAGAAGGGGTCTGATTCGATTACAACATACCTGTAACAAATTAAAAAGGCTCGGGAATACTTTGCTGCTGCTGGTGTGATGTTTAAGGATGATGACATTGTTATCCTTACTCTCAATGGTCTTCCTTTTGATTTTTTCACTATCAGGTCTATAATTCGAGGTAGGGACAATGTGATTCCAATCTAGAATTTGAGAGCTCAATTACTTGTTGAAGAAAGAATGATTGACAATGTTCAAGCTCCAACATTCCAAACTGCAATGGTGGCTGGTGCAAATAGAGGTCAATCTAAAGGGTCTTCCAATTTTGGGTCTCAATCTCAAGGTTCATCTTCTTGGGGTTCTTATAATAATCAAGGGAGTTCATCTGCATATAAGCCTTTCTTTAACAAGAATAGAGGCAGGGGTAACTTTCAATATGAATTAAGATTTGGAAATAAGCCATCCTATAACAATGCAGTTCCTGGAATTCTTGGCACTTCACCACCAAGACAACAATTTTACAACAATTCCTCAATGGCACCTTGTCAGATTTGTGGTAAATATAGTCATCTTGCAGACACTTGCAGATTCATGAATGTTTATTAATCTGTGAATGATTGCTACCAGATATGTAGGAAGAAAAATCACAGTGCTCAAATCTATCACTTTAGAAATGTCAACATCCAAAAGAACACTGCACCAATGACTGCAATGCATGTCTCTGCGTCTGCACCACCTATGGAGTCTTAATCACCACAAGTTTGGCTCATAGACTCTAGAGCAACAAGCCACATGACAGCTGATTTGAACAATTTGTCCCTAGCTACACCTTTTTCATCAAATGAGATGATCTAAACAGCAAGTGAAGAAGGTTTGCATGTATCTCACAAGGGTTCTTCCATATTGCAAACTCCATTTCACAATCTGAAATTAAATTCTATTATATATGTCCCTAAAATATCACAAAAGCTGCTCTGATAACAATTGTTGACTGATATTTGATGCATTTTACTTTTGAATTCAGGACAAAGCCATAATGAGAATTCTGTTCAAAGGTCTCTGCAATAATGGATTATATCCTATCCCAATTCCCTCAAGTCATTCAAAGAAATCTTTACAACCTGCATCATATATAGGGAAACATGTAACCTCCAGTCTTTGACATCACAAATTAGGTCATCCTTCCAATCTTGTTGTTTCTCAAATGCTTAAAAAGCCAAATCTTTTCATAGCTTCTGATACATTACCTAGTTTGTGCTCAACCTATTTGGGGGGTAAACTCACCAAATTACCATTTCAGAATGTTGAAAATAGGTATGTTACACCATTTGATGTAATGCATAATGATGTATAGGGCCCTGCTCCTTGTCTATCTATTGAAGGGTTTAAATTCTATGTAACCTTTATAGATGAATGTACTAGATTATGTTGGATTTTTTTAATTGTTAATAAAGCTGATGTTTGTAACACATTCATTAAGTTCTATCAGTTTGTGTTAACTCAATTTTCAGTTTTAATAAAGACATTGCAGAATGATGGTGGGGGTGAATATTAGGGAAACAGTTTCAAGCCTTTCTTGTAGACAAGAGTATTAAGCACCAATTAGCATGCCCCAATACACCAAAACAAAATAGCCTGGCAGAGAGGAAACATCGCCACATTATTGAGACAACCATAACCCTATAGCAAACAGCTCATTTTATCAGCAAATTTTTGGTCTTTTGCAGTTCAAACCTTAGTATACCTTATAAATAGAATGCCTCATCAAACCTTGAATAAAAAATCACCATTTGAAGCATTATATGGATCTGCACTTGATGTACACCACTTAAAGATCTTTGGATGCTCCTGTTGCCCTCTATTAAAACCTTTAAACACATCAAAGCTACAACCTAGAACAACATATGCATTTTTTTGGGGATATGCATTTTTTTGGGGATATGCATCAAAATACAAAAGTTATATATGTTATGATTTGCTAAAAAGATGGTTTATATATCTAGGCATGTAATATTTGATGAAGGAGAGTTTCCATATCAGACATTGAGTTTGCAAACCATTAACCTAGAAATTCACCATCACTCACAATATCAAATACATCAGCTCCAGTAACAAATTTGGAAAATGTCTTGGTTATACCTCAGCTTAGTATCTCCATTACTTCAACCTCTAGTGAGTCTAGTTTATCAAACATTGAGGGTTCATCTCCTACTTCATATGTATCTGTGTCATCTATACCAGTATCATCACCTGTGTCAATGCCATCTCAATGCATTATTGCAAATGATCAGAATGTCTCATATTCAAAGTTGCGGTTCCTAAATTCCAACCTGAGAGCCTTCAAGTCATCTTACCAATTCCTCCACTGAATTTGCATCCAATGCAAACTAGATCAAAGAGTGGCATCATCAAGAGAATGGCATGATTAACTACTGTTCATGAGAATGAAGGTATTGATTTGACTACTATGGAACCTACAACTTACAAATTTGCACTGAAAAGTTCAGTTTAGGTTGAAGCAATGAAAGAAGAGTTTTTTGCATTACACTCTCAGGGTACATGGAGCTTAGTGCCTCTGCGACATCACAAAAATCTTGTTGGATGTAAATGGGTGTTTAAAATCAAGAAAAATGCAGATGGGTCAGTAGGGAGATACAATGCTAGGCTTGTTGCAAAAGGGTTCAGTCAAAGAGAAAGGGATTGATTATGGAGAAACTTTTAGTCCAGTTGTTAAACCAATAACTGTTAAGACTTGTATTAGCATTGGCAGCTAGATGTAAAGAATACATTCTTGCATGGCATATTGCAAGAAGAAGTCTACATGTCACAACCTCCTGTTTTTTAATTTTTTTAATTTTTATTTTTATTCTCATCACTCAGATTATGTGTGCAAGTTACACAAATCATTATATGGCTTAAAGCAAGCCCCAGGGGCTTGGAATGAGAAATTTACAAGCTTTCTCCCATCTCCATTATTTTTTGGGAATATAGGTTATATCTCAACCTTATGGCTTATTTGTCTTAAGCAAGGTATGTAGGGGATCTTCTTGCCAAGACAGAAATGGAAGATTCAAAATCGTGTGCTACACCATGATTGCCTTATAATAGATTGGTTATTGATGATGAGAAACCCTATAATAATCCAGACTTATATAGAAGCATAGTTGGGGCATTGCAGTACCTAACATTTTGTCAGAACACATACTTTTAGAATATATATATTGATTGTTTCAGGGGTAACGCATGTGTGTGTGTGTGTGTGTGTATGTATATACTTTTATGGGTTGAACTACATGTTTATATATTTATTTATTACATACAATGTACTGTTGGAAATGTGCCCTAAAGCCAATCATATGATGATACTTTACGGACATTTCACATGTTAAACTAATCTAGTTTACATATAAAAGGCAAACATTATTGTTTGAGGCGTCTCATATAAATGTTATATGCTTAAACGATAAAGTCCAAGGAATATGTGATTGGGAGAATGCAATCTAATGAAGTTAGATTAATGAGACCATTCTTTCGTAGACACATCCTAAACGTTCCTGATCATAGGATTGCCAATTGGGCATTGACAGTCCGATAAGATCAGTACGTGCTATGTCTTCTCTCAGGGAGAGTGACTAGTCTCGAGTCATTGGTGTGTGTGACATCAAGACAAGTACGTAGGTGCTCAATAGAGAATGAGTCCACTGAACACGATCAACGAGGAGTTCTCATACTCATGTCACATGAGAACTCATGGTTGGGATAATGCAAATTAGTCCTTTGACCTGAGGCATCACAGTTGTTGTCTTGTGGTTAAGTCCTTGATCTTTGATTATGTCAAAGTCACCCCATCGGGGTGTCCACGACATCATTGGGGTTAAGCCACTTAGTCATGGAGACAAGTGAATGTGCAACAAGGGATCTCTAACCTTCAAAATGGTTTGAGGGAGAATACTCTATGATATGATTAAAATCTCTGGCCAGAGTATGAATGAGATTTGGGAATGCGTTCCAATTCACATTCAAGGTAATCATATAAGCAAACGAATCACATTAGATAGTAGACATGAATAAATAAACTATCAAACCAAACAATGTGGTCAAGAGTATTAGATTAGAGAAAGACCGTATTGCATTTGTAATCCTAAACTGAATAGGTTCTCTACCTCTTCTGATTAGCTTGGGTAGCCATGATATGCTGCTAGGTGTCACTCATGGTTTGTGGAAGCCCTAAACGTGTGTAATCACTAAAGGGAGAATTGAAAGTAAGTTTCAATTCACAATCGATGTAAAATGGTTTTAATCGCCCACTGCCTCGCTAAAAGGAACCTAATGTATCGTACACCGTGTAAGGTGGAGATTGAAGAAACAAAGGAGATGAGTAAGAATAATTAAATGGTTTAATTATTTATGGCAATGATTAATTAATATGTTAATTAATCAAACGAATAAGTTCGTTAAAGACCTCGGGATAGTTTTGGACCTTAAGGCCCAATGGGCTTCGAACGTCAAAGCCCATTGACTTAAGTTGTATGACAACTTAATGAATAATGATTCACAAAGGCCCAATTAGCCCAATTAGCCCATAATTAAGGAGGGTAGTGAACTTGGCTTAATTGCAAGTTTGCCACTCCATTGTGAGGTGGTATAAAGGCAACTTTATAGCCATTTCATCCTTAGGGTTTTTGTGGAGAAAAGATGAGAACAAAAGCTCTCTTTGCTCTCAAAAATTCAGCTACCCTAGAGGAAATTATCTAGCAATTTTACTTCCTCTAGGTCACTCATTTCTTCTTCAATTTAACCTTGGTGTAGAATCTTTAGAGGTTCTCAATTTTGGGAACTTGGAGAACCTTTTCTTCTAACCAAATCCATGGAGCTAAGAAGCAAGGAATGAAGGCCCTATCTCTTGGGTGATTATCCTTTGCATATGCAAAGAGGAATCTACAAAGGTAAATATTTCTCAACTAACAAATGTTGTTTTAAAGTTGAGTCAAGGTTCACCAATCTACTAGGCTTTGAATTTCATGGTTGATGTTTTGTTTTTGAATGCATGAAAGCATGATTCCGCCTTTAACATGTTAATTGCATGCTATATGATGTTATTCAAATGAACATGTTTTTCACAAAATTTCCTTCATGTACAACTTATTTTCTAGCTTTTGTTTGCTGAGCACGAGTTTGGTGTTTATAGTTAAGCTGTATTGGTACACGTGGAAGTCTACAAGCTTGAGCTGGAGGACAATGTTTTCATGTGCTTTGTAGATATATGACTAAGCTTTTTAAAGCTAACCATGAGTTGAGAACAATAAAGCTGGAGGTGGGATTGAAATTGCATACAATGGACAAGTGTATGTGACTCATGACGTTTTAGCATGAGCTGTTGATATAAGGACTTTGGTTACCCAATTGGAGCAAAGCTATCATGTGCCGCCCATTTGATCCAATCAGAGGACTCTTTTAGCCGCCATATTACTAGTATAAATAGGAGCCGCTCCTCTTGTTTTAGGGCCGCCATATTACTAGTATAAATAGAAGCCGCTCCTCTTGTCACTACAAAAAATATGATCACTGCGCACAATAACTTATCTGTGCCATTTGAGGCCAAAGAGCACCAACATATGTGCCCATAGACTAATAGCAACAATGCATCTACTAAGTTTGTATATGTGCCCTCTATAGGCGTCACCATTTATCAAAGACCACAATATACTGTTTGGTGCTCAAAGAGGCAGGCACAAATGGACCACTATTTGTGCCTCGTTTCTGACAACTTGTCAGATACCCTTTTCCAGACAAGTTATCACTTTATATTGTAATTGTGCCAACATGAATTAAATATTAAAAAAAAATCAAAATTTGAAACTAAAATTGAGGAAATGAAATTTTTTAATTTTCTTAAAATGAAAAGGCCTATAATACATTCCCAATCTCACAAACATAATGTAATGTTTCAAATTTTATCTCTAATACAATAAAACTTGAAAGCACATATTTTTGAACATATGCATTTTCCCCAGCAAGCCTCACACCTTATCAGAAGCCATAACAAATATAGTCGAATTCAACACATTTCTTCAACTCATAGTCACCTGAATAAAAAAAATATGTAAGTTTGCATATTATTTAGGGTCAAAGTGAGTTGCTTATTTTAATGACATATCTTGTATACATCATCTATAAACCTGCAATTTTAAATGAAGATAACAAATTAAATTTATGTTCATTTGCTAATAATGAAACAAGTAACATACTTCATAAGTGATGTTTATTTGCCCCAATTGTCAAAACCACAGCTCTCCTGCAAGGCATCAAAGAACAAACCTTTTTTCCTTGAAAGCGAAAACATTTACGATTAAAAAGGAAAATTTGACGGGCATGGTAACAGTACAATAAATCAATCCAATGCAATGAGATAAATCCGACAAAATTCACACTAAATGCCACATGAATTTTAGTTATTGAAATTTTGAGAAAGACTGAAAATTCATCATAATGAAAATTTGCTTATCAATGACAGTGCACAACATTGTAACATTAGATTCAGAAAATGGTTTTGATTGGTTTTGATAGGAAGCATTGTAAGTTAATCCCAAACATTTAGTTCATGCTTCCAAAATAAACAAATTCTACAACTGTAAGAGAAACCCTACTTAAATATCTTAAATGCCAAAACCAAAAATTGCCCTTATCTGCTAGAAGATAAGATCCTACCATCTTTTCTGTATTCTCCACCACAGTCGCATTCCCATATCTGCATTACCAAACACATAAAAACAAGGCAATCTAACTCTCCATCCAAGAAAACAATTCAACATTGTTATGACATTATCTTTCTGTTTGCTCCACAAACAAACTAATCTGGATGATATATGCAGCATTTGGACCCTCTCATTGCCAAAGTCATGAGTAGTATAAAAAATTAAAACCATCGATCTAATTCATTAAATTTGATCAACAAACAGAACACACAAATGTAGAACTACAAAAATTGATAGAGCAAGAGAGACGGGGAGGTACATGAAAATTATGTACGATAGGAGTGAGTCTCCAAGTGAGTAAACTGTGACATGCATACAGAAATTGGAATTAAAAAAATTCAAAATCTAGAATCGATCCCAAACTGAAAAATTTTATTTTGGAAAAGCACTTACACTGGAGGACAGCCCACGAGGATAGGATCATTTTTACCTCTTGAATCGAGGCCCAATTCTGGCTAATTGCATCTTCCCTGGAAAGCTTTGCTGCTCCACAAATAAATTCATCAGGATGGTCTATATGTGGGATCGGGACTTCTTTCTGCCTTCAGTGATCGCTAACCCCTATATGGCTCAACAAAATGATTCAACCTCCTAATTAATCCTGAGAAATACTCTTACAAACAACAAAGTCCTTAATTTGTTCTAGCTCATTTCACATAAAACAACACTAACACATACATCCACCAATGCAGACACAACAAGTCATCATTCCCACAAGCAGAGTTTGATCAAGCTTGTACTTCCATAGTAGGACTTAAACATATGAATTTATGGGCATAAAGTAAAAAAAATAAGTCAAATCGGAATCGAAATGAAAATTTTCGCATATTATTTTTTTCGGAGGAGAATTAGCAATAGGTTGAGAGTTTTACCTTTTTCTTTGTGGATCCAAGAGATTGTAGACCTTTTCCTTCCTATTGTTCATCAATATGAGATCCGGTCCCATCATTTCATCACCATCATCTCAGATCGGAAACCTACATAAAGAATCAAACACATGCATCAAAAAGTTTTTCTTTTTCTGATTCACACTTTGAAATTGAGAACTAAAACACAGAGGGGGAGTATGGTTACCTTTTTGGAGCACCAAGATCTGTAATCACAGTTTTGACCTTGGCCTGGAGCAAGAGTATGGCCTGGGTTTGAAAACGAAGACGATTCTGAGGTTTGAAGGCAAAGGTTATATATATGGTTTTGCTAATTGGAATGAAAGCCTTGAGGTTTATAAGCAGAGAACTCTCGAGTATTCGAGAGAGAAATTAGGGTAGAGGCATTTGGGTTTGAAGTGGTGTTACTAGGGTAATCAGAGAGAGAGAGAAGAGGTGGAGTGGCTGCTAGGGTTGAGAAATTACCAAATGGAGTTGCATATCACTTATATAGTAGCAGATGCTAGGTTTCTTTGCACACATGTGGCAAGCACGTGCACGCCTTCTGTCCCTTCTCTTTTTATTTAAATATATTAAATTAGAGGGCATGAGAACCTTTATTGTGCTTTTGTATATTAATAAAAAAAATTAATTTCTGACATGAAAAGGATATACACAAGTTAGACACAATAGTTTCGTGCTCAAATTTTTGTAGGCACAAATACACCTTTCTATTTTTCTTTTTCGGCACAAACCAATGTGCCCTTTGTTTAGAGGGCACATTTGAGATGGTTTTGGTGCTCATTGATATTTAAAAAGCACATATATGTATTTGTGCTCAATGATAATGAAAAGGGCACAAATGAATTGTGTTCTTAGCCCATTTTTCTTGTAGTGTGTTTTAGGGAGAACCGCAACATTCAATGTGGGTAGGGATAGATACAGAATGAAATGGAAAATATGAGGAGTATGTTGTGCATGCAATAAGAGTTCATGTAGAGATTATGTATATATATATATATAGAGAGAGAGAGAGAGTGTGTAGATACAGAATGAAATGGAAAATTTGAGGAGTATGTTGTGCATGCAATAACAGTTCATGTAGAGATTATATATATATATATATATAGAGAGGGAGGGAGGGAGAGAGGGAGAGAGGGAGCGAGAGAGAAAGGGAGAGAGAGAGAGAGAGAGAGAAGAAAAGAGCGTAGAAGAAATATATGGTGATTTAGGCGTGATCAAGGAGTTTGCTTAAGTACGTGGAGCTTAGCTGGGACGGTAGGGACGTGAATCTTCGTTTTAGCTTTGGAATCTAGTTAAGGGAAATAAGGCAGACCTTTACGGAAATTGATTTTATTAAATTTCGTGAAGTGTTATAATATTCTTGATCTTTTTGGTTGATTAATGTGGTTGGATATTAATTGGTAATTGCCTCAGTTATGTGTTTACTTGTTATTGGTTATGGAATTATTGCTGGAATGTTATTTGTTGAGAATATATTGTAATACATGTCAAAGATGAAATGACATTATTTGTGCATCACTCGTGTTGTGATATGTGGTTGAACTTCAATGTTAAGATTGGAATTCGGGAAATGAGGGTAGTTGGAAAGGATCTTTTGTGTAGTTAAATCTATTCATTGTGAAACCAGTTCCAGGCGAGCCCGGTGTACACATTAGAATAGGATATCAACAAGATAAATTGTCGATGTAGGTGATTTTGGCTGGAGATCAATGAATTAGATAAGATGACTAGCAAAATGGGCTTATGAACTTGGGATATTGTATGAGGGTTAGTTTCTATACTAGAACATTCGAACCACCACTACAGTGGTAAAATGTATGGTATGGGACGTGCAGGTCCGCATGTTTTATTATATAAATTAACGGGGGTAGCCGAAGAGGTTGCATCGCATTCATGCATTGTTATCAATAATGATTTTATATTTTGCTATATCATTTCATAACACTTAATTTAGTATTGTCAATTTAATGTGGTAAGGTTATGTCTCTACTGAACTGTTAAAGCTTATCCCTCTATTGTTATGCAGGTTTATGAACTAGACATTTAAGAGGATAGGCATGATGAGATCAAATTAGATTGAAGTAGAGAAAGTTTATTCATCTATTTACTGTAGGTTGTAAAGAATTCTTGATTTTTTTAAGTATATGTGTTATTTTTATAAGAGGAATTTATTTTCCATCCCATTTCAATTTCCTTTTATTTTTTTAGTTTTTAACTCACGTTTCAGATTTGGTTCAAGTTTTTATTACCAACCCCGGGTTCGGGGCGTGACACATTTACTAGACCTAATATTGCATTTGAAGTGCATCAGGTATGTCAATTCATGCAAAATTCAATGGAATCACATTTCACTGCAGTAAAAAGCATTCTTCGATATTTGAAAGACACAATTAACTTGGGAGTCAATCATATCAAATGTGACTTAGATGTGAGAGCCTTTTCTGATGCAGATTGGGCTGGTGATCCCATTGTTAGAAGATCAACAACAAGATTTGTGGTGTTCTTAGGTTCCAATCCAATATCATGGTATAGAAGCTGAGTATCGAGCCTTGTCATCCACCACTGCTGAATTGGACTGGATAAAATAGTTGTTGTCATTTTTGCAAGTTTCGATTCCCTATCAACCCGTTCTTTATTGTGATAACATGTCAGCCATTGCCTTGACTTATAATCCTGTATTATACCATGAAACAAAGCATATCGAGGTGGACATTCATTTTGTTAGAGAAAGAGTAGCTAAAAAGCTGTTACAGGTTCAATTTGTTCATTCTGTAGAACAATATGCAGATATATTGACAAAAGGATTATCTGCACCTCTCTACCAAACTCACTGTCACAATCTTAGTCTTGGATTTCCCACCACTGAGCATGAGGGGGGATGTTAAGGATAGTAATCCAATGACTATAGAGTGTGCCACTTGTCAAAGATCATCTGAGTTAGTTAAGGAATATTGTTAGAGTTAGTCATTATGACTTGCTGTGTAAGAAATGAATATATTGCAGCTGTATAAAAGCATGCTTGTACTGTCATAACAGTTTAATGCAAATACAATCTTCTTAGCTAAATCTATCTCTCTATCTCTTCTTTCTTCTCTCTCTAGCACCTGATACACAATGGTTTACAAGTATGAGATTGTGGTGCTTAAAAAAAAAACAACTTATCAAATGTGTTTGGTAAAACAAAAAAAAAAGTGATTTATAAAAAATAAAATAAATAAAAAAAAAACTATCAATGACGGTAGAAAAGCATAGAAAAGCAAAAGCATGATCTACCATGCTTCTAAAAAAAGTTTTTTTTTTTTCCAAAGCATAGTAATCAATGCTCACTTAATGAAACTTTCAAATGACAAGTATACCCCCCCCGCATGTTTCACAAAATTACAATCTTTGCCCCTACATTATTGTCTTTGACAATTATTAGATTACATTAAAACCTCATTTGACAGCTCGGATTATATTGACAAAAACCTCGTTTGACAACTCGGACTATATAGATGTTAAAGCATAAGATACTTCACTCATATATATATGCCAAAAATTAGGGTTTCTTGATCAAAGTATTGTCTAAATAAACGAGTTTATTTTTAAAGGAATCATCTTTGAGAAGAAGAGAACTTGGAAAACCATGTTTTTTGGAAGACTTCAAAGGATTAAACTAGGGTTGATACGTCATTCCATATGAGAAGAATGTAATTTACTTATAACCGTTATAATATCTTTTGTTGTGTACATCCATGTCTCACGTATTACAAAATCACGTTATGTTGATAGTATATTACATGATGAGATATTCACGAAGAGAAGTATATATACTGAACTCACTGAAGTTGAAATGTTAGCCAAGATATTTTAATCTACGTATTTATTTACTCTCGAAATATTGCAATGACAAAGATTGACGAGCTAACACAAACAAGCACATATGTAGCGTGGAATAATAATACCAGACATTATGTAAATTTATGCAATGTGGTAAAAGCTTAAGTCCTTGATAAAATGCGATCGTCATTTCGAAGTGACAAGGGAAAGTCATGTTTAACATTCTTAATGTCAATACCCAACCATTAAGAAGGTTAAGGTCCCCCATATAACACGCTGACCACAGTAGTAGGCGGAGCAGTTGATCCAAAAGCCAAACAACCTTGTACCTGAGCACCAAAAACATGAATACATAAGAAAAAAGTCCTCCAACCATAGTTTATGATATCCTTTTTCGGCTTCACACTACAAACAATAGGAGGAGAGAGGAATAGGCTATAGTGACTAGCAACTTAATATTGATTCATAATATATTTTCCAAGCACACTTTGAGTTTTAAATTTGGGATACTTTGAATGCGGTTCATAATCTTTAACATTCTTTGAATAAAACCTTAATGGTATTCAAAGTTTGATCAAAGTCCCTTGACTTTGTACACCTTATTATATTACAATTAATAGTTATATTTTTATAGTTTTGACTTTAATTGTTTGATATTTTATGAGATTTATAATCCTATAAATTTAAAATCCCTCATTATAATACTATTAGAAACGGTTACAATAAAAAAATTCAAACATTTTGATTGAATAAATGGATAAAAACTACGTAAAAATAAGAAATAATAAATGGCAAAAGAATGTATCCATAGTGTTAAAAACAATTGGTGCATTTTACAAAAAAATTGGTACATTTCACATATAACAAAGTGGTACATTAATAAAGAAGAATGGGCACATTATAAATAAATTAGGGTACATATAAAAGATTAAAAAATTATGAGTACAAATGAATTTTTTTTAAAATATAGGCGCTAAAAGAAATTAATACATGGGTACAAAAAAAAAACTAAAAATAAAATACTACAAATTTTAAAAAAATTGTTGCAAATTAAAAATGGGTACAAACTAAAAATATAAATATATGATACAAAGTTTAGGCATAAAACATAAATATACCATATGTAATTTTTCTATCATTGATTAAATATACAATGTCACATGACAGTATACACATGGGTACAAACACAAATAAAACTTCAAAAAATATGGGCACAAAAAGAAACTAATATATGGGTACAAATTAAAACTGAAAAAAAAATTTGTACAAACTAAAAATAAAAATATATGATAAAAAATTTAGCCATAAATATAAATATATTAATTCTAACATTTTTAACACTAAAGGAATATATTTAAAAAAATATATATTATTCAAATAATTAATGATGTTATTAATACCCAAGGACCTTGATAAAAAAATTGAAAATGAATAGGATTTTAATCAATGGAGTAGCATAAAGAAGGATGTGAACCCAATTTATAAATACAAGTGTTATAATTTGAATAAAATAGTAATAACATATCACGTTTCGTTGTAACGATATTCCAAGTACATTAAAAAATTACTTTTCTACAAAGGAGCCCTATATTCTTTCATCATGCTTCTTGTATTAAGTTGTTAAAAACCTTCAATTTATATTTCTTCTCTCTCTTCACAAAATTTAAAGGATAAATTAGGTTCTAATCCTTCCTTTTGCTACTCCATTGATTAAAATCCTATTCCTTTTTAATTTTTTATCAAGGTCCTTGGGTATTAATAACATAATTAATTATTTTAATAATAAAATATTTTTTATTTCTAAATATATTCATTTAATGTTAAAAATGTTACAATTAGTATATTTATATTTATGACTAAACTTTTTAATCATATATTTTTAGTTTTAGTTTGTACCCATTTTTAATTGTACCAATTTTATTTTCGGTTTTAATTTGTACCCATATATTAATTTCTTTTTGTGCCCATATTTTTTAAAGTTTATTTGTATTTGTACCCATATTTTTTTTATTTGTACTTTTTATTTTGCTAAATGTACCCATGCTAATTATATGTACCCATTCATTTAAAACTTTTTAATCTTAAAATGTACTTAAATATATCAATTTGTTATATGTAAAATGTACCCTTTTTTTATATAAAATCTATTCAATTTTTTTCTAATCCATTTTAAACTTATATGGGTACATTAATTCTTTTTTCTTTGATTTTAAAATGTATCCATGTCAAGTTTAATCGAAGAAATTTACTAATGTTATTAAGCCTAATATCTTTTTTTTTTTGTGATTTTGAAGAATGTACCCATGTTGTGATACAATAATTTTTTTGGTTAATTTTGATGAATGTACCCATGTTTATATATATACACACACACATAATAGTATATTTATATTTTAATATTTTTAATCCCACAAATTATGGTTTTTTATTTAGAATCTCATTTATATAAACAACTAAAATTTCTAATTTTAATTTAAAAAATATAGTAACGTACATAGAAATAAATTATCACATTAATTTCAGGGACCTCGATCAAAAATTAAAAACCAACAAGGTTTCAATCAAAGAATATTCATAGCTAAGGACCGCATCCAAAGTCTCCCTATTAATAAACTCATACATGAAGTGTTAATTATCACACTCTTCAAATAATAATTTTACAAGTATTATAATCGAAATCGTTGTTTTCTTAGAACCAATGTAAATTTATAAGTATAGAACAATTCAATTATTTTAGTATCAATCAACTTTTTAATGACGAACAGTTTATTTGTTAATACATAAATGATTGCATTTGAAATAAGTTAATTACATCTTAATGGACAAAAAAGTACACTCATGAATTAAGTCGATGCAAGTATATTGTGCCTAAAATATTTACTTGTGAGATTAAATTGTATAACACATAACCCAAGTTTTGATTAAACATTCGACCAAAGAAAAAGAAAAAGTTTTGATTAAACAAGTTTAATTTGTACTCGAGAAGGAAAATGAGATTTCGTGTAAGAAACCTGGACCGGTATATCTGGTTTTAAGATTCATCCAATGTCAGTGGGGCAGCTTAACCTTTGAGCCGTGCTCATTCATTCACCTACAAAACTTGGAGAAGTTTTACGTTCCATAAGTGACAAGTTATAACAACCCAACACCAACCCTCGTTTCCTAGCTAGTTTTTAAACCCCTCCATGCGACCCAATTTTCAAACTCATATGCTTTTGGGAGTTTAAGATCACTCAGACAAGTCATTTTTTTCATTCAGGACTAAAACAAACAGATGGTGAACCTAGTGGCACTTCAGCAACCCTTGCTGCATGGCCTTATGAAAATGGCCGGGGTCCGACCTTACGCGGTCCAGATCGAACCGTGCACGGTTATGAATTTCTGGGTCCCGAACGAGACCCTCAACAAACCCAAGAAGGGCGAAAAACCCGCTATGGTGTCGGGTCCAACAAAGCCCGTGGTGGTCCTCATCCATGGGTTCGCGGCCGAGGGGATCGTGACGTGGCAGTTCCAGGTTGGTGCTTTGACCAAAAAATACTCCGTCTATGTCCCCGACCTCCTCTTCTTCGGCGGCTCCTCCACCGACAACCCCGACCGGTCGCCGACGTTCCAGGCGGAGTGTGTGGCCGCGGGGTTGAGGAAGCTCGGGGTGGAGAGGTGCGCGGTGGTTGGGTTTAGTTACGGCGGGATGGTGGCGTTTAAGTTGGCCGAGCTGTACCCGGACCTGGTGGAGTCCATGGTAGTGTCCGGATCGATCTTGGCCATGACTTGCTCAGTCAGCGATGCAACGATGGAGAGGCTCGGGTTTTCGTCGTCGTCGGAGCTTCTACTGCCAAGCTCGGTGAAGGGGCTCAAGGCTCTGCTGTCTGTCGCTGCTCATAAGAAACTGTATTTTCCAGATCGGCTTCACAAGGACTTCCTTGAGGTATTGAATTTTTACTTATCGTTTAAAAAAAAAAAAAAAAAAAACTAAAAAATGAATAGGAACTCATACTCAATTTTTTTTTTAAATTGTTCATTGTTAATTTATAGAATTTCGTGTTTATAATTAGAACCGTTCATATTATAAATCACTATATAAAGATCATCTCTGCAAAATATTAATTAAAACTAAGGTCGTTTAGTCATCAAATTATTTAAAAACAAATGAATGATATTGGTAAAAACATTATGAACCGTTTATGTATTTGCTATAATAGATTGACTAAACGATTTTAGTTTTAATTTATTTTTTGTAAAGATGATCTTACAGTGTGATTCATAATATGAATAGTTATGATCATAAGCACAAATTTTTGTATTTAAAACATTAAAAAAATTGAGTAAGAATTCCTACTTATTTTTTAATAACCAAGTATTGTTCTTTAAAAAAATAGTTATCATCTAGATGCGATCTTCAGATTTAACGTTTTATCGAGAGTAGTTGAAATATTTAAAACTTCATAAATAAATAAATAGGAGGTGGGACAAATTAAAGATTATAACTGACACTGGAATGGATAACCATGCAACTAGTAGAATGCAAACTTTTTCTTCCATGCAATCATGCACCAATAAAGTTTTTTTTTTCTTCGAATTTAATATGTGTTTGGACCCACTTTTTCGTCATCTGCTTATGTGTTGTAGGCCATTTGATAGAGTAGCTGTTAAAATAATTTTTAGTTATTATTAAATAGATAAGTTGTGATTTTTAATGATAATTATCTATTAAAAGTTTATAGGAATTATTTTGACATTTGTCTGGGCAAAATATATGGGATAAAAACAATTTAAAGGTATGGAATAGTATAATTCTTTTGTTGGTAGATGGGAAGTTGTGATATCATAAGTCAAGGAGCGGTACAAAAAACACTCAACTCACTGGCTTGAATGATGACTAATCTGATAGGGTTGTATTCTATGTTGAAACTTGAAAGTTAGGCTTTATCCTATGATGGAAGAATCCCTGGTAGTCAGACCAAAAGATAAGGTAATGGTTAGGGATGGGCAATGGTTATGGCGGGCGGGTAACCACAATTATTTACCCATAACCGTTTATGCTCATACCCGCCTAACCGTTTACCCGTTGGGTAATTGCCTAAACGGTTATACCCATACCCATAACCATTTATAAACAGTTAACCATACCCATAACCGCATATCCATTTAACCGTAACCGTTTAATACCCGTTTACCCATTTACCATTTTTAACCCGTTTATCTTTTTTTTTTTTTTACCATTACCCATTTTTCACCCATCTACATGTTTTTTAACAACTTGAAAATTAAAAAAAAAATTGTTATAATTTTTTTTTTGACAATTAAACACCGTTATAGGTACATTCATCATCCATTTTCGTATTTTAAATTTTTAAGTCCTTATACCATTCCAATAATTGAAATAATTGTCGGCAAAGACACAACGGTGGGTACTGTTACGTGGATTATTTATATGCCAACGTAACGAGAGCAATCCATTTTCCAATCTCTCCCCTAGAAAAATAAAGATTTTTAGGGAATAGAACAAATAAAAAACACGGACAACAGGAAATATATAACTTGTACGGTAACTATGTGTAGAAAATAACCTAAAGATGTTGAACAATATTGAAGGAAGGGTAAAGAAAATGTAGGGGATCAATAGCCCTGTAAGAATGTTCGATTTCCAGTTTGTTCGATCCAAGATCAACAGATAGCTACAGTAAACACATAAACAAATCTAATGCATGCATACTGCAAGGGAAATGATTTCAGTGCGCTCCCGTTTATTTTTCTCACTTAAATTTCTTTTGATTTATTCAATTTAAGGATAAAAATACTGCACGGATTATCGTTTATTACTTTTTAATTAATTAAAACACCGCTATATAAATCACATTATAGTCAATAGCATTGATCTAAGTTTTGTCCAATAGAGAACATATTTTGTGTTAATTTTTTATATATAAAATAAATGGATTTCAGTGCGCTCCCGTTTATTTTTCTCACTTAAATTTCTTTTGATTTATTCAATTTAAGGATAAAAATACTGCACGGATTATCGTTTATTACTTTTTAATTAATTAAAACACCGCTATATAAATCACATTATAGTCAATAGAATTGATCTAAGTTTTGTCCAATAGAGAACATATTTTGTGTTAATTATATATATATATAATAAATGGGTAAACGGTTACCCGTTTATAACTGTAGTTAATACCCATAACCGCCCATTTACACTTCGCGGGTAAACGGTTATACCCATAACCGTTTATTTATCTAAATGGTTACCCATAACCGTAACCATTTAATTTAAATGAGCGGGTAACCGCGGTTACCCATAACCAATGGGTATTTGCCCATCCCTAGTAGTGGTCATGCCATTTAGAACATCTCCGACCTTTAGAGATAAAACTTAAAAATTTAAGTCAAAAAATTTTAAACCATAAGCCAGAAACAGTTTTTCTCTTCCAATCCTTGTGTCTTAAATTTTTAGTAAGTAATGATTAAATAATGATTTTAGCCTAATTTTTTGTTTTCGGTAACTTTTTTTTAAAATAAAGTTTATGTAGATTATCTTAATTTATTTTTATGAACATTTTAGTCTAAAAATATTTAAATTCCGATAAATAATTAAAAATCATACAAATACATAGGTATTTATAAAGTTTTAAGTTAAATTTGATTTAAATTATTTTAGACGTTAGATTTAATTTTGGGCTGTCAAATCTTTTTTTTTACTATTAGATTTAATCTCATTTGATCATAGCCGATAGATTATAAGTAAAAAACAAAAAAATGTTTGAACTATGACAATTTGGTGAGTCCAGAATAATTTAAGCCAAACTTAAATCCTAGGGGAAATCTAGCCCAGAGATATATTTTCTTCTCATAACTTATTTTAGCACATGGTTGGAGATGGTTTGGGGGAGGTTTTAAAGTTTATACTTTAAGCTTTATCCCATGGGTTGGAGATAGTCTTAGTACTATGATCTAGTGATATTCCTCTTCACTTGTAAGTGAGAAGTCTTAGGTTTGGTTCTCGCCAAAGATGAATTTGAATCACATTATTGCTAGCCTACTGTGAGGCTAAGCCCACGCTCTTTCTCCTTAATGTAGATAATGTCAATTGGTTGAACTTACGAGATCATGATCATGATCTCTAAGTAGGGTTACAAAATGATTGGTTAACATTCAAGTCACCTTAGCAGAGAATTAGAGATTGAGTCAACATATCAAGATAATATTTCACGAGTTAGGATTGCAACTGGACTCTATACAATGATCAAGCCTTCAAGTAACGTGGCACTCTTTAAATACAAGCTCGTTTGTAATGTAGAAAGACCTTCAACTCAACACATAAATCAACGCTCTGTGCGAACTCTCTCATTCTTTTTTGAGAAAACCACTAATTGTTTACTAACTGTCGGCACAAATATTGTCTGGCTAGGCAAATCTGGGTTGAAGGACAACATATGAGTATTGCCTGGTTAGACGAAGTTTTCTACAAGCAACTATCAAAGGCGATAGTTTGGCTAGACATCGCCGGAGTTGTAGAATCAATTCAATAGAGGAGTCTCAATTGCTTGGTTTAACGACGAGTTTCTCAAGTTCGACCGGTTAACGGTCTTAAGTCTCCACCGATGAAAAGTATTTCATTCTCTCGCCGAACAAAGATCACTTCATTAGCTTTCTCGACGAAATGAAGTGTTTTATGATTGGATATTCTCAAGTCACGTGCAAAGACACTCATTTCATTTGAGTATCTTTGTCTCTATAGTTTGGTACCAATTTTGCGGACCTATATTCTTGCCAATATTGTCAAGGCCGTTGAATTGGTGCAAAAGTCTAGAACTTCATAGTGATTTGCATAACCTTGCCTCCAGATTATAAAACTCAAGCCCGAGAGTGTTTCTTCTTCGAAATAAGTCTCTCAATTTAGAAGTCAGAAGCATTTCACCTCCTCCATTGCATTCAAGACATTCGCCTGACCGAGCTCGGTGGTGAGTTGGCACGTCCACATCAGCAATCAACCACCAAAGGACGTAGTTGGCTCCTTAGTTACTTCGGCATGCACGCCACGTAGGATGTGTAATTTTTAGGGTCAACATTTTGGTATGCCCGATTAGATCAAGTGCTTAAAATTGCGAAGTTCAGATGATGTTTTAGTATCCCAATTCAACTTCAATCGACTGGACGAGATTCAACCTCAACTAGAGAAACACATTCAAAAGAATGAGGAACATTAAAAGGCAAAAGAGGTGAAAAAGATTATTGATGCACATGAAGGGATGAGAAAATCCTTCTCCCACATGTTAAAAGTAAATGCCCATATCACCTTCCAAGAGTAATGGGTAAAAAAAGATAGAGCCTATTTTAATAATGGCTAGATGAGGACCACTTTCCTTTCGTTCTTGGATACAATTACAAGCATTGTTCTAAAAATTCCCACTTAAGCACTAGGTGGTAAGTGGTAGGTGGCTGACCACTGCCCCGATTAATCCCTAGGTGTTTGAAAATTAGGAAAGGGCACTTAGACCTGCTTAAGTGCCCGCCTAACCCGTCCAGACCCGCCTAATCACACGCTTAGGTCGCGATTCTTACTTAGACGAAAAATAGAAACTTTCATTTTGTATTTTTTTTATCAATAAATTGTAAGATACCTGTTGAATACTTAGATGAACACACATTATATGCTTGTTCCTTATGTTTTTATTAGTTCTAATACTTTATAATCTATATGTCATTCTAGTTTGAGTTTATGTACCCAATGAAATTATGTATTTTTTAAGTATAAGTAGATACTTATTTATACGATAGACAAAAAATTTACTTAAATCTGTCTAGGCCCCCACCTAGCTGCATAGGCGCTAAGCTCTAACCTGCCACCCGACTAGTACCCAATGTCTTATAGAACCTTGGATACAAGTCAATTTCATTTAAAGTACGGTTAGTCCGAAAGGCCGAGGGTGCGGGAATTCTCACTCTGGCCCCAATCAAGCATCGCCCTATGAGGATTGTCAATTTAGCCGAAGAAGAAGTTAGGGCACCTAATCGTTTAGTTGAGTGTAAGAAGTTGGTCGGCCTAGAAGAAAAAGTTCAAGTTTCGGAACCAAACATAAAATTAATTAAGAAGATGATTTGTCAGAACAATGTTTCACTGACAAACAAGACCGAATGGCAAAGTGATTATGCTTAGGGCATAATAACTTGATTATTTGCTCGCCGAAAAACAAAAATGTTTGAGAAATTTTCTTTACGCAAGGAAAAGATCCGTCTCGGAATCAAACATCGCTAACCTCCTTCCCTTATGGTTATGCATTTCTTTTAATTTTTGCACAAAAAAATAAAAATAATGGCATGCATGGTCAACGCAAAGGATTGTTCATATTTGTTTAGAAGCATCAGCAATTAAAGTAGGTGGAGAATTTGAAAAGTGGTGTGGCTGCATACGTGTTGTAGTAGAAGGATGATACCTCGTGGAGATGGTATTTGCTGAGCATATATAATATTTTCTTAACTGTTGAATCAGTTTCGATGTCCAGATATGCTGCGGTGCCGAATTAAAATTAGCGTGCCTCACTTTTTCGTCAGAAGTTCATCAGAGGTGCTACATATATGATATATAATACATTATAATATATATATATATATATATATATATATATATATTAGGAAGAAAATATCATCAATAACACTATGCGGTTTAGGAAGCAAATTCTTTGAACCATTTGCTGAAATATTTTGGTACATCCAAATTTATAGGTGATGTTCACCCACAGGAAGGAAAGGGCAGAACTCCTTGAAGCTTTAGTCATTGATACCAAGGACCCAACCATCCCCAAATTCCCACAGGTTATTTTGGCCAATTTTAGTTTGTTTATGTATTAATTCTTAATTAAATCTTTCTCTTTGATTAATTTTATTCCAATTATTCTATTAATTTTTATGTCTCTTTCATATGTTTGCAGAGAATACATCTGTTATGGGGTGAAAATGATCAGATATTCAACCAGGAGCTTGCCCACAACATGAAAGAGTAGGTTTAATGACATTGACAATAATATTTATCTGCTAATTAATTAAAATTAACTTATTGGAGAAAAATTATTTTTATTGACGCATGTTAAACTTATGCCAAAATATGAATTATTTATTGACGTAAACTGTATTTCCTATTGATTTGGTAAGGTGTTTATTTATATGCAGGCAATTAGGAGAAAATGCAACATTTGAAGGCATAAAGAAGGCAGGCCACTTGGTTCATTTGGAACGGCCCTGTGTTTACAACAGGTGTCTCAAGCGATTTCTTGCTTCCCTGCAGCACGAAGAATATGGAGCCCCAAAAAAGGGACAATGATTTCTCACTCCTACTTGCTTCCCTGCAGCATGAAGAAGATGGAGCCCAGAAAAAAGAGAGTGATTTCTCACTCCTACTATATATTTTTATTAGTTTATCTACTATTTTCTGCATGAATCAATTCACTGCTTATTGTACAAGTGATGTGGAAGGCTATCTTAGTGTTGAGTTCTGCCATCTGGTTAAACTTATGATACAATTTGAATATATTTTCTTATGGGCCACTTCATACTTACCACTAGAATTAGTCGATCAGGTGAAATATATATATCCATTTAAGGGAACTTTCACTTGAGAATTTTGTCCGCCATTTTTTTGTTTGGTAATAATTTCGTTATTAGTTAAATATTAACATGTAAGAAAAATACATGGAAAAAACAAAAAAAAAACCTTTCAAGAGGATTTACCGATAGGGCATTTTCCGTCACTACAATATCAGGATTTTGCCCTTCATTTATAAATGAAAAGTATAATGTTCGACTCACATTGATGATTAAGTTAATTATCAATTAGGCCTTAGTAGTCCATTACTGTTTTAGAGGTGAACAGCCAGTTCCCAAGCTAGGTCCAATCTCAAATTTTTTTTTTTAGTACAACGATATATTTCACACTAAGAGAATGGGAAATTCAGCTAAGCCACACAATGGGCAAATTCGCCATCCACAAGATTCGAACCTCAAACCTCTCACTTACAATTGAAGATGAATACCATCAGACCGTAGTACTGAATGACATCCAAACTCAATATTATATCAACAAGAGTAAATTGTAGCAATGGTCCCTGAACTTTAATCAAATTGGAGCAATGGTCCCTCAACTAAAAATCCATTACCATTGGTCCCTCAACTTATCAAAATGTGTAGCTATAGTCCTTTTCATCAATTTCTTCAAAATTTTGTCAAAATATGTTATGTTGGAATAACCATTTATATAATTAGGGTCCCTCACCTCATCAAAGTGTGTAATTATGGTCATTTTCGTCAACTACGTAAAAAAATTTGTCAAAACGAGTTATGTTGGAATGACCATTGCTACAATTGGGTTAAAGTTAAGGGACAATTTCTCCAATTGAATTAAAGTTAAGGGACCAAATGTAATGGATTTTTAGTTGAGGGACCATAGCTGCACGTTTTGATGAGTTGAAGGACCAATGGTAATGAATTTTTAGTTGAGGGACCATTGCTCCAATTTGATTAAAGTTCATGGACCATAGCTACAATTTACTCTATCAACAATATCTGTGAAAGATCAGTAACATATCAACAACAACCACTTGATTTAGAATTTGACACACATTGTAGTCTCCTCAGCTGGATTAATCCAACTGTCATACACTTTTCCTCCGTGCAAACCCCACTCATTGTATTAGGGGTGGGCAAACGGGTAAAGGAATTGCGGGTCGGGGTGGGTAATATAGGTTCGGGGCAGGTATGGGCCGGTTCCAAATGTTTTAGAAAGTAAATGGGGAGGGGCTGGACGAGCCGAGTCCTAAACCCTAGAAAAACGGGGCCCTGGACCGACCCGTTTCTAATTATGATTAACGGTCGAGATTGAATGATAACCTATCATCCAATCTGAACCATTAGTTTCTACCCTAGTCATCCCGAGTCCAGGTTTTTAGAATTAGTCTCACTCTTACCTCTCCACCTCCCGTCACTCCCTCGACTCCCTCAACTCCAACGACATCCCAGAGAACCCAGCCCATCATCGCCGCGACGACCAACACAACGACACCACCCATCCAGCCATCCTCCTCGAAAACATCCCAGGACCCAGATAACCCAGGTCCCAGAACCTCGATTCTCTCTTCTTTGACAGCACCACTGCCGTTGCGATCACCATCACCCCATCACTGCCATCGAGGACATTGTTACCAGCCTAGATTCTTTTACTTGGCCAGCTACTGTAAGTCTTATTCTCCGAAAATTAAACTATTATCGGTTTATTTAGGCTGTATGTCGAGTGAAAACGGCTACTCAATTGAGGAATATGCTCTAATTAGGGTTTTTGTGCTTTTCTGCAAGCTTAGTTAGTTTGTTACTGTATCGGTTTGGTTTTCTGGATCTGAAATTTTGAATTTCTTTCTTTGGTTAATTTCATTGAGTAAATATTTCAGCTTTGCAATTTTTGTTGTTTGGGATTTTGTTATTGTACTTTAATCTTGGTATTTGGAAGTGTTAAATGAAAGTGGAAATGCATAGGTGCCTCAGATTTCTGTATTATCCTTTTGAAATTAGGATTCTCTTATTATTTTTCGATGCATGTGGAAATGGGAGTTCGATGTGACGCTTCATTTTTCTGCAAATAGATTGGGAAAACTGTAAAATTTGCACACTGCACAAGTAGTGAATCTGTGCAAATTTTAGGTGTTTTTTTTTCCCATACAAAAAAAAAAAGAAACCAAAGGACCAGTGGACCCGACCCGAACCGACCCATTTTAACCGGGCCGGGTTAGGTCCGGTTCCTATATTAAAAAATGTTGTCCCCAGCTCGGTCCGATCCGTCTCTTTTAAACCCAGGTCCAGCCCTACATTGTACAACTTTAAAAATTCCTAACCCACTCTATAATAGCAGGCCTAGACCGGGTCAAAGCTTATTGGACAGAAAAGCCCAATATATCAAAATGGACCAGGGGCCCTACACTTACCCGCCAACACGCGGTTACGAGTCGTTTCTTAGAACAGCTGCGCAGAGCGTCACCGATTCACCGGCACCGCCATCATCGCCGCCGTAATAGCTAAGCGATCGAAACCTCAAATACAAACGCAAGTTTCCCAAAACCCCTCCATCTCCTCCAAAATCCCATTCCGGCCCCGCAAAATCATAAAAATCTCCAAGACCATCATCGCCGCCAAGCCCTCTCCCTCCTCCTCCTCCTCCGCCTCATTCCCCGCGCTCCCCAAATCCTAATCCCACTAACCTCCCAAACCGAAATCAACCTCGCCCTTCAACACTTAAGGAGCTCCGACCCGCTTCTAACGGCCCTGATCGACTCTATACCCCGCCGTCCTTCGATCCCAACCGTCCACCATTCATATCCCTCGCAAGAAGCATTATTTACCAGCAGCTCGCCACCAAAGCCGCTCAATCGATCTACAAGCGGTTCGTTTCGCTCTGCGGCGGCTAGGCCTCGGTGGTCGCCGACGTCGTTTTGTCGCTCTCTGCCCAGAAGCTCCGGACAATCGGCGTCTCGGGCCGAAAAGCTTTGTATCTTCACGACCTGGCCGAGAAGTACAGCGATGGGACTTTGTCCGATTCGTCGATTCACGAAATGGACGATGAGGCTCTGCCCACAATGCTGACTCTGGTGAAGGGAATTGGGGTTTGGTCGGTCCACATGTTCATGATTTTCTCGCTTCGCCGGCCGGACTTGCTGCCGGTCGGAGATCTCGGTGATCTCGGCGCGAGGAAAGGAGTGAAGTTGTTGTATGGGTTGAAGGAGTTGCCGTAACCGTTGGAGATGGAGGAGCTGTGTGAGAAATGGAAACCTTATAGGTCTGTTGGGTCTTGGTACATGTGGAGGTACATGGAGGCCAAGGGGGTCTTGTAGCAGCAATTGAGGAGGCTTTGCTCATATGGTTTTCGAATTCCGGGTAATCGCCCTTTTCCTCTGAATTTCGTAATCTATTGCATTGTTATTGAATCACTTTGTAGTTTGTGTATATTTGTTGTAGGATTGAATTTCTGTTATAGTTCACTGGTTTCTTGGACAGAAAGTCTGAAACTTGAAATCATGTTGCTCTGTAATCTATTGGTTGTGTAATGAAAAGGTGATGTTTCAGTATTTGCTTGTGAAAGATTGAGATGTAAGATTTAGTTCTCTTTGGAAGTTGTCCAAATGTAGCATCACTTGGAGGTGTGATGTCATGTTTGATAATTGAATGACGAGTGACGACTAATGATTTGATTGGGATTTATTAGCATCATAAATGAAACACCACTTGTGGATTATGTCTATGTTTATGCTGCCGTGCCGATCTTAAGTTCTCATGCTACCATCTCAATCATATGGCCAACTAGGGGATCTTCAGTTCCTTGATTTGTTATGTTGATATAAACGTTTCTTTCTTTCTTTCTGGACTTGAGCTCTTGAGTCTTGAGATAGACCCCAATTATTTA
Organism: Malus fusca; assembly: GCA_035220775.1. Lineage (NCBI taxonomy): Eukaryota > Viridiplantae > Streptophyta > Magnoliopsida > Rosales > Rosaceae > Malus > Malus fusca. The sequence goes on along the minus strand of CM069073.1, from coordinate 19,344,401 downwards.
GATTCCGTGTTGTGTGTAGCGAGTAAATGGGTGTGGGAGGTGAAATGACCTTTAGTTATGCTCAGAGATGGTGTTCTCCAATAAAAAGGTATTCCGTACCATGTATATGTTTTATGTGTTCTCATGTACATGCAATTTTGAATGATACCGAACAAACTAGATATTCAGTTTAGATTACTTATGAAAATTTGCTAGTACTTGAAGCGTTGGTGACCTAGTCTATACAGTATAAACTTTTTCAGTTAAGATACGTAGTCACTGTATGTTAACATCATCCTTTTGCTGCAGTAGCATGCTTGGTTAAGGTGAATAAAGGACTCTGTCGATCTTTTGTATTCAATTGGTACATTAAGCTTTGTTTGAAGTTGTTTCTTGCACTGTCCATTTCCCATAAAGGACTCCGTAGCTTGCCTTTGATGGTTGATAGTGCTCTTAATCTTTTTGTATTGAGTATTGAATTGACTAGGATCAAGTGTATTTGAGTGCCACTACATAGACAGCTAACCAAATCAAACGAATTACTGTCTGGTTGTTTCAGCCCAAGATTTGTAGTGTCAAAGCCGAATCAAATCGCTCCAACTGGCCTGTTTCTTGAGTACCTACAGGTACTCAGTGTCATTACATATTTGGACTAGTGGATTCAATCCAACAGTCTGCGGTTGCTCAATTTTAGCCATTGGATCAAATCTAAAAGGTCAAATATGTGTTAGCACTGAGTGCCTGTAGGTCCTCTACCACAGTCCAAACTAACTACTAAGATATTATCATCGAACGTATATGTATAATATGTTTGTGTTTAAGTACTTCTTGAGCACGTACAGAGTCATGTTGCTTGTTTTTCTTCACAAACTTGTATTCAGAAACCATGCATGCATATGAATAAAATTGTGCAAGAATTGTAATTCTTTTTTGGGTTAAACTTTGTTTACTACCCTCATGTTTCATGGTTTTCAACATTTAGTACATCAAGTTTTTTTCATCCCAGATTCATACCTAAGTGATGACGTGGCGCCCAGGTGGATAATAACTGGGTGCCACGTGTCATTAAAAAATATTAAAATAATTAATTAAATAAAAGTAAAAAAACCATCCCTTCCCCCCAACCCAGAAGAAGAAGGAGGAAGAAGAAGCAAAAAAAAAAAACCGAATCTGCAACCCAGAAGAAGAAGAAGAAGAAGAGGAAGAGACCTTCTGGGTACGCGTTTGCGATCGCGGGGGGGGGGGGGGGGGGGGGGAAGGGGACGAACTGGGTTGGGGCTGCTGTTGTTTTTTTTTTTCTTCTTCTAGGTTGCAGATTCCTTTTTTTTTTTTTTTTTTTTCTTCTTCCTCTTCTTCCTCCTTCTTCTTGTTCTTCTTCTTGTTCTTCTGGGTTGCAGATTCTTTTTTTTTTTTTTTCTTCTTCTTCTTCTGGGTTGGGGGGAGGGATGGTTTTTTTTTTTTTTTTTTTAAATTTTTATTTAATTAATTATTTTAATATTTTTTAACGACACGTGGCGCCCAGTCATTGTCCACATGGGCGCCACGTCATCACTTAACGGGAGAACTAACAGTTTGACTAACGGATGTATGAGACTGTCCCAAAATTAACACTTTAGGTATGACTCTGGGATGAAAAGAACTTGATGTATTAAATGTTGAAAACCACGAAATATGAGGGTAGTAAACAGAGTTAACCCTTCTTTTTTTGTCAGTAAAGGAAAAAGGAAAAAGGAAAATTGAAAGTGTACGAAGCCAAAGATAAGCATATTTATACGTTCCTAATAATAGAGAGAGAAGAAACATCATATAGTGACACAATTTATATGCCCAAATTATCCATCCAAAAAATATTATTCTTACTATATATTTGTACCATCTTTCTCTAATAAAGATATGACTCACATGTATGGGTGAGTCTTACCTGTATTAGAGACATGATACAAATAAATAATAAGTGTAATAAGTGTAGTGTTACTCTTCAGAAAATTGTTTAGAGCATATATATATAGTTATAATTATAATTGTGATTGCTCCATATAAGTTGTGTATGGTGGTTTCAAAACATGTTTAAGCACACAAGTCAATATTCAACTATAGGTTACTATACTAATCCCACATAGGGACACATGACAATTGACATGACAAGTGAATAGCTATTGCAGTAGTTGTTGAATTTAATTCCCCTTAATTGATCTTGTTTATCGATAGTCTCTGGTGTTATGCAAACTCATATGATGATGCTATGCTAATATATGAACAATAAAGTAAACACGCCACACACAAACACAAAGAATTTAGTGAGGTTGCACTATAGAGAATAACAACTTGGATACAAGAACTTGTTGAAAACCCTTATGCGAAGACCCAAAACCTTGCTTTAGATCTCTCTATCACTCTTGGCTCTCTACCCTTGTATTTTCTTTGTTGTTCAAGTTAATAATCAACACCAAACAAGCCTATTTATAGTAAATAAACGAAGGTTACATGTTGACACACCCCGACCCGGAATGTCCACTAGGACCCCGAATTGAGTCGTGCTGGCCAACACATGGAAGGTGACGAAGCCATAAAGTGTGATAATGTATAAAATGTGAATAAATTAAAATCTAAAAGTGCCTAAGGACACCAGTGCGCGGTGAGTGGGTCTGGATCCATTTCACGCATGATACAGAGCATAAGTAAAGTACAGTAAGGTAAGATAATGATTATACCATCATAAGAAGCCACCTACACTGGGAGGTGCCACAAATCATCGTCGATACGGAACTCTGCTGCTAGAACCTGGAGGGGTACAAAAACAGAAAATGTGAGTGAGTGAAACAAAACTCTTCAAACCAATTCCAACTACCAAAGATAATAGCCCCTCGCCGCAATACCTGCTTAATTTCCCAGAAAATAATAGGCGTGACTATAAATCAAGACCATAACCAAAATGATAGTTTTACGGTTATGCTATGTCAATTATCTTAACAGGAATGAGTAACCCAGGTGAATTAAACCAATAGGAAATGACATGTTAGCCGGATCCACCCATCATGTACGGTTGAATCAATATTTCATCCCATATATACTAGCATCTCATCACATATCTCATAATAAATATATACTAGCATCTCATCATATATCACCACATTTATGCTAGCATTTCATCACATATCTCATCATAAATATATGCTAGCATTTCATCATATATCACCACATTTATGCTAACATTTCATCACATATCTCATCATAAATATATGCTAGCATTTCATCACATATCTCATCATAAATATATGCTAGCATCTCATCATATATCACCACATATATGCTAGCATTTCATCACATATTTCATCATAAATATATGCTAGCATTTCATCACATATCTCATTATAAATATATGCTAGCATCTCATCATATATCACCACATTTATGCTAGCATTTCATCACATATCTCATCATAAATATGTGCTAGCATCTCATCATATATCACCACATATATGCTAGCATTTCATCACATATCTCATCATAAATATATGTTAGCATTTCATCACATATCTCATCATAAATATATGCTAGCATCTCATCATATATCACCACATTTATGCTAGCATTTCATCACATATCTCATCATAAATATATGCTAGCATTTCATCACATATCTCATTATAAATATATGCTAGCATCTCATCATATATCATCACATTTATGCTAGCATTTCATCACATATCTCATCATATATCTCATCAATCATGGCCAACATATAAGTCGGAGTCACCTTTAGTGACCTGTACGACATATTCATATCTCATCGCATATCTCATCAATCATGGCTAGCATATAAGTAGAAGTCACCTTTAGTGACCTGTACGACATATTTATATCTCATCATATATCTCATCAATCCTACCACATTATATACTCACCTGAACTTACCTTAGCCTCCGCATTGGTGTGCAACACTGTGCAAGGTTGTACTAAATCACATACTAAAATGTAGGTTAATTATGGCATGGCATTTATAAAACATAAAACCACAATTTCTCGTTTCCTCGTACGTTGATGTATAACCAACATTTATTCACCCAAAACATAGAGTTAAATCTCACGTTTTTCACCAGATTCCTTCACATTGCTCATTTTCCCAAACAAAGCTTTTGTCTCGATTATTTAATCTCACTTATTGTATGGCTGCATCTAACGTATCGTTAGACTGCCTATGTACCCTAAATAGGGATCAAGCCATTCGTAATTCACATTAGTACTTCAAAGCATTGACAATAATTATATGAAATATTCAATTTATAAACGTTTGAGGAGATGTCAATCTTACACACACACACACACACACTATACTATGCTATAGAAGAGAAAAGAACTACTCACCTTAGGTCCGCGCTACGACTCCCTTGCACGAATATCGAGACATCACGAACTATCATCGCCTGTGGCCAAGTATCAAATCACGTCTCAGAGTTCTTACCGATATAATACATAATTTACATAAAACATATCCTCAAGGACCTTCAAGAATAATTTGAGACCCATTGACCAAGAGTCAACCGTCGATCGAAGATCGACGGTTAGGTCCACAACCCTGTATAACTCAATCCGGAAGATCCACACATCAGATTTCCAATCCACAACTTCCAAAGATTCACATTATGCTTCTAGAATAACATACTACAATTTCATTACGATCCAACGGTCGGATCTTTGCCAATTGCCCAAAACCAAGTGGCGATTAACATTTATTTTATAAACTTACAAATCCAATTCGGGAAGATCCGTACGTCGGATTCCTGATCCGTAAGTTTCTATGGTTCTCAAATATTACGTACTATAATGTATTAAAGTTTGGTGACGATCCAACGATCGGATCGTCGATTACTATCCTAATCAAGTGGTGGACCTTAGTGGAACTTTGCCAGATTCTGCAGATTTTGCAGATTTCCTGGGAGATCTTTGGAACTCCATATCTCACTTGTTTTTCAACCAAATTCAACCCATAATATACCAAATAGAAGCTAGAGAATGTAGAACAAAATTATACTAGCTTGGAGTCCAAATGGTGGCCGGAGGTGGTCAGAAAATGATCTGAAAGACGGCTGTCCGCGGGAAAACTGGTAACTCGCCGGAATTTCTGGGCAACCTTTCAATGTCCATAACTTTGTCAATACTCAACGAAAACAGGTGATTCAAAAACGGAAATCATAGTTCTCGACGAGACAAAGAGATTGGTACCTTACATGATGGTTAACTCGCCGTGATTTAGCCGGAAAATGCCCTGAAAGTGGCGGAGGTTGCCGGAAACTGGGAAACCTTAAAATCGTTATAACTATCTCATTTCTCCACCAAATTAAATGATCCAAACATGAGAATTCATCTACAAAACATGAGGAATCGATTTATACCTGCTACTAAGGCCAATTGGGCCGAGAAACACCTCAAATCACCACGAACCGTACGAACCCTTGAATTTGGGTGTGCTCCATTCGACCTCGAACGAACTTTGAAGCCCCAAAACTTGTTTGGGCTTTATTCCAAACCTCATGAGGATGCTATAGGTGGTGGTAATTGGTGAAAATCGTTTCAATAATAAGAGAATCGACTGTAAAGGTTTCCCGCACCCACCGGTGCGGTTTTCATACCTTCATGGCTAAATTTCTACAATTTTGGGTTGTAATGGGTAGAGGGAAGGTCGTAGAACATTTTCCAGGGGGTTAGATAACGTGGTTCACAGGAAAAACTGACGAAAAAACCACCGGAGAAGATGAAAAGGACCAGGTCGGGTCAGAAAATGGAACCGGGTCGACGGATCCCCCGCTCCCCTCTTTTCTCCTTTTTCCTCCTTTCCTTTGTTTCTGATTGGGCCATCCTAACTCTCTCCTCTCCTTATTAGTCACACACTTCTCATTTTTTTTCTTTTATCTTCTTTCCTTTACATCTCCACCATCCATTCCTCATTTCCTTTAATCCGGGCCACCCACGTGGCACTCAAGATTTTCCCCTCAACAAAATCTGAAATTAATTAATTTACTAAAATATCCTTAACTTTAAATATTAATAACTCTTTCGTTATAGCTCCAAATCACGTCCTGTTTGCGCCCACACGTCCGTAGCGACGAGTAACACGAGAATACGCCAAGAAAATGAGTCTCACATGACACGACGCGGTAGTCAACACAAGTCAACACTTTGCCTCGAAGGGCATCTTCATAACTCACTTATTAAAATTATAAAATCATCATTTTTAGGGACGGGCTGTTACACATGTCATACAAGTATAGGATTCTTAAATCCTTTTAGAGTAGGGAAAACTCACTTATTTCCTAATCCTAAACTGATTGGGATTACAAAGAGAGACCTATTTCCTAATTCTTATGGGAAATAACATGTGCACATTTCTTTTGTCATTTCCCAACACCATTTGAAAACCTAAACCTGTTTCGCCTTGATATTTTGACAAGACAAAATCACAGTAGTAGTAAATAATCATCACTTTGGTAAGTTCCATTCAAATAAACTGTTATCTGAGAGTATATTTGATGAATTTCTTTACCTCTTTTTCTTTTCTTGTTTCCATTGAAAATAATAGAGCCTTCCACATATCCTAATTTTTACAAGAAGATGCCATCTTTTGTTTGCTTGTTTTATTATCTGAGTTAAGTGATGAGAGAGCAAAAATATAATAGATATGAAATCCGTCACAGGTCAGTTATTATGTATATGAGTTAGCTGTTCTTACATGGAAATATTACAACGACAATCTTGTTAAAAATAAAATTAAATTAAAGAAATGTGGGTTATTGGTTTAGGTGGGAATTAGGGTATTGACTATTGAGAAAGTGCAGAAGTACTGGAATAGCACCACTGCAAATTAGGGAAGGCTAATAAGCATATAGTTGACCAATATAGTGCCTTGTTAAAATGAATGAAATAAGAAAAAAACAAGTAGGTGAGTGAAGGTGATTGGTGGGCTTCGTACACACCAGTCAACACCTTTCGTTAGATAAGTAGATTTCCAGCCGCGTAAACACCAAGAACAAAACAATTATAAAGTAATATCACGTGACATTGTGATCATCATATTTATAAAAAATAAAAAAAGTCTTGAAAACTATAAAATAGGCATCATGATTTATCACCACCATTCCGAGGCACAATTACAGACACAATATAAGATCATTGATACTAGTAACTCTGAATTTCACAGTGACGCTGAAGTCGTGTTCCACCTAAGTTCTTGTTCGGAACTACACTCACACGATAAAATGTGCATGCGCCAAGATGACATGACTAATTAAAATCTGTATATTCAATATTGTTAGGGTTGTGCTTTCCACACACATATTTTTACTTCTCACACATCCCTTTTAATTTTTTATTGTTGGATCGAATGAATTGAAGAAGATCATGGTAAAAAATTAACAATGATGTGAGATTTAAAAATGAGTGTGTGAATAACACTATGTATTATTACGGATTTGCTTGTGTCGACCACTTTACCTAGATCCTACAAATTTCTTAAGCTTGCAAAAAAGCCCCATCCGTACAATTTGCTATCTTTATTCTTGGCACCTTTGGTGTCCCATGTCCGTCCAAATTGCATAGGACCCTGCTTGACCTCACCTTCCAAAACCATAAAGCAAAAATTACAAAAAATCAAAATAGACCAATAACCATAAAGCATTGCAATCATTTGAATTTCATAGGGTTATAGGAGGATATACAGTCGGTCGCTGATGCGAAAGTCGTTATGGATTGTTAATGCATATATATCATGGACTTCCCAAGCGTCAACGATTGGAATCAACAGAGGCACGCGTACATGACCGACATTGCTATGTAGAATTACACTCGGAGCCTTCAAATTAGTAAAAAACCATGAACTCCCGTGGTAATGGTAAATCTTTTCTACAAATTTTGACTCTTACTCTCATAGCATTGACTCTTACAAATTTTGACTCTTACTCTCATAGCATTGTTTCTCTTTGACTTTTACTACTATTTTCTTCACCTCAATGAGAGGAAAATCCGAAAATGCAAACTGCCCAGCCTTCAATATGTGGTCCTGAATCTGATCAGATATATGGAAGCAGAAGAAGCATCTTTCTTTTTCCTGGTCTATTATTTCCCATCAATGTCACTTCAGAATCTACTTTTGGCTAATAGTATTGAAGTATCACATATTTTAAACAAACCCAACTGAGAAACTGGTTGATTAGGGATGAAAATTAATAAAAAAAGAATAGACAGCAACTTAACAGACTACCCTAGAAAAATGTTTGACATCACAAACAACCACCTCAAAACGAAACCATTGAAATCTCTTTGACTAATTAGAACAGAGGAATGCTAACGATCATTTTGTACGCAAACATGAATAGCTTTTTATAGTTGATGCACGCAAAGTTCATATCAAATTTATACTCAGGCGCGCATAAGCAATTGAGTTGAGTTTATGAATTTCAAAACCTCACTCAACCTTGGCTCCTCACCTGTGAAATACCAGATTGAATAAACAAAAAGAAAGTGCAAGAGATAGACAGGAAAGGAACAATAAAATATTGACACCTGGCCTAGCTTCTGCCCCGTCTCCTAAGCCCTATCAGTTTACTCGTGCATGCACTGATTAGGAAAGAAAAGCTGGTTTGATTAGTTTAATCATATATCTTACTCCCTTTTGTTAATTTACGAGGCTTAACTACTTGGAAATTGATCCCTCAAGCAGACCAAAGATGGTTGCTTAAAATAATGATTTAGACAGATCAAAGAGATATTCTTCCAATATAAAACTAAACCCTAAACCCTTTTCGTTGTCCAAAGATAGCAATGCAGATGGCAGAGAGGGTCTCTTGTTTCCTAAATTGTATACTTATCAAATAAAAAACAAACACTTGATTAGATTAGATGCTTGATAATTCATTCATATGATATACTTATCCAGAAAAATTTTTAATTTATTTTTAAGTCACAGATGTTGAATAGCGAACAACTGGGACAGCTGTTAGCTAGAGACTTTGAATACTGTTCTCAAAGGGATATTTAAAATTGGATGAGTAGCTTTAGTAATATATTATCATTTTTAATGAAGTGTATGTGCTAAGTGCCACGTAAATTTAACAAAAAAATAATCCCAAATTGAAGTTCGATAGGATTATTTATTTATTTTATTAGTTGATTTTAAGTTTTAATACATCTCAAGCCACCTTGGGGGTGTTTGTTTCCCCTTACTAAAGTTCATTGGACTGAACTAGACTAAAGATTAGTCCAGTCCCGTGTTTGTTTCCTGGCTGGACTAGTTTTAATGGGATTAGCCAGGACTCACTTTCACTAACAACCTCCGTTCTTAGCGTGTCCCCTAGAAAACCATCGGACTAGCTAAGAACTTCTTCGTCCTGCTCGAATCACCTCCCCGACGTCGATTTCGATTACACAACCTTCGAGCGCAGCTTCATCTCCGACGACGAACTCGTGGACTTCTTCATCTTTGACGATGACCTAGTCGATTGGGTCATCTCCGCCATCTTCTTCTCCTTCGCTGCTTTGCTATTGCCATGGTTGTGCCTTTGAAGCTACTGATTTTGGCTTTGCCTTCGGCTTGCCTCCTCATCGATTGGGTCATCTCCGCCATGACTGCTTCGCAATCTCAGTAAATCTATTTTTGTTCTGGGTTTTTGGGTTTTTTTTTCTTGTTTATGGGTTTTTTTTCTTGGGATTTGTTGGTTTAATTGGTTACTGGAAGGCTTGGCTTTCTTTTTGGAATCTCTGAAGGCTTGGCGAATGGTTAACCAACAAATTATCTTAATTAAACAAGAAAAGTAAGAGATTGATGCATAATTTGATAAAGAGAAAATGATGGAGAAGAGAAACAAGGAAGGGTAGAGGAAGGAAGGGGAAAGAAAATTTGCTTGGGTCCATTCATTTCCAGACTTCATTGCCCTTTAATTATTAATTTTTGTTTAATTTTTAAGCCAAAAGTGAATTAAAAATGGCAAAAAAAAATATAGTCTGTGACTTAGTCCAACACTGCACTAAACGCTTCATTAAGCCAGTCCAGCTTAGTCTAGTTTAAGCCAGTCCAGCTTAGTCCCTGAAGCTAGTCCAGTCTGAGACAGTCCGGTGTAACAAACGCATCCCTTAAGTGTGGAAACCTAACAAGTTTGTAAGATAGATACAGATAACTACGGAAATAATCAATTGATTAATTAACTAACATGGTAGTTGTACAATTTAAGAAACTATTGGATTAGTTGTAGTGATAGTTTCCGAATTAAGGCATACTCTTCAGGCGTTAAATATTTTGTCATATCTTTTAACAACATTATGTAGTAGCTAGATTATAAACGGTGAGCAGGGTTGTGGATTGTTATGGTGGAATATAATGTTTGACTTAATAGTTAGACAACAATCAGGAAGCTGTTTTAACAACTTTGGACTAAGCTTCCTCCTAATATTCTTTCAGTTTTACGGGATAATTGTAGCTTAATTAGTTCTTTGGCTTTTTCTTCCATGTGACTGAAAATGAAAGTATGGTAATACCATGTTAGACAATTATTAGCTTAAAATTTACGTCGTCGCCGACATATGGACCAATCAATATATATCAAACATTTATAGGATAATATACGTACAGATTACAATGCCATGTAATAGCTAATGTGTTTAGAAACTGTTACGATTTTTTACCTTGTTTTAGCGTCGATAACTTGTAAATTATCGCATAGACGAGTAAGCGAAGAGATTCGATACGACTAATTAGGACAACTCTCTCACTTAGAAATCATGTAAGGCTAGGTGAAATCATGTAAAGTGGAATGACTCGACTATCAAAATACAAGAGGGTATCAATCTTTTGTTAGAACGACATGGTCGATTGAGACAACCTCTGACACACACTCACTAACAAAACAAAATAAATGCTGTTATGTGGACCAGCATACCATTGCTCTCACTTTAGTTCCCTTCACACCACCCACAAAGGAAAATTAACAAAAAAGAAGACCAAAAGAAAATCTCCCCTCTAATTTTCTCTTTAGAAAATTTGTTATGTATTGTCATTGTAATACAAGCGATTCTCAATTGTTAATCTAAATATAGAAATGACTTCAGTTAAAACTAGTAACACACATATAAGTGATTATTACAAAACTTTGACTGTAAAAAGAAATACTTTTGACATAATACAAAAAACATAGAGTCTTAATCACTTGACATACAAACTCTTTTTATCTTTGCTTTTTTCAATAATCTCTAGCAAAACCCTTTTAAAGTTTCATTACCATTTTAGCTAAAACCCTTGTTTAGAGCCTGTCTAATGGGGTTTTACGTCTGCCAATCAAATCTCAAACAGTTTTTGAGGATTTAAGCTGAGAACTTCAGGTTGAAGGAAGATTCCAGGAAAACAGTGTAACGTCGAGTCTGACATTTCTTTTCTCCCTCCTTTTATCTCTCTCTCTCTTACACATAAAACACATTAATTTGGTTGTGGTTTAGGGTTTCAGAGAGCAATAATTAGGAACTGGACCAGGGTTCAGGCTGTGGGAGAGGATTAACGTGAGTCTGTCGGCTCTTCTGCAAAAGAAGTACTCTCTCTCTCTCTCTCTCTCTCTCTCTCTCTCACTGAGTGTATTCATCACCCATTTTGAGTACAAACCAAACCACCTGTTCTTGTTTCTCAAATAGATTTTATGGGGTTGGATGGGTGGTAGGAAACACAAACCACTTTCTCACTTCCAAAGAGAAAGAGTCCTCTCTCTCTCTCTCTCTCTCTGAGATATTAATTAATCTTACATTAATTAGCTTTAGCTTAGCGAGGTTTATACTCTCCTTAATCAAAGTCTAGAACCAGCTAATAATACCTGCTTTCAATAATGGTGGTGCAACTTCAACAATCTTTCTCCAATTTTTACAGTGTAATTTATAAGAGGTCAGGTTAATTTTAGCTCTAATCCAGTAGGCCCCCCTCTAGTTTCTTTTCCTGTTTAAGTTCCAAGATATATCTTTTATTTTGTTTTTTTTGAGCTCTTCTGTTAATTATGTGAGTTTTTCAATCTTTTAATTCATCTAATCCATCAATATATCTCTCTCACCCACCTTCTTACCTCTTTGGAAATGGGTTGGTGGATTTAGCACCCAAAAATGTCAAAATCAGAAATACAAATAAAAAAAATAAAGAAGAATAATAATATTAAGTTAGTGATTATATCTTTGATTAAGTTTTGCTCTTACATTAGCTGGGTACTATAGTATGAATTAGAGTTGAGAAAATTACAAAAAATCCATAAATTATGAGAAAAGCATAAAACGGATGCTGAGATCACGGCAAGTATAATAATAGTTACATAAGATATCAGATTTTAATGGAACTGAGAGGGCAAGATAAGGTAATAGGGAGGATGCCAAGCACTCTTACCTATACTCCTCCTCCCCATAGGGATTCTTCTTCCTCCAAGCTTTCTTCTTCTCCAGATTTTCCCTCAGCAGGGCATCATGGTAACAACACCACACTCTTCACCCACCCACCTCATCAAACCCTAGACAGATCAAGAAGAGATCCTGACCCAACTCCAGTTATTGTCACCCCAAGTGCTGCAACAACAATTGCTAGCGGATCAAATTTCAAAGCACCACCAGCTCCACCGCAACCGCCGCCAAGTACAGCAGCATCAAGAGTTAGGTATAGGGAGTGTTTGAAAAACTACGCCGCCAGCAGCGGCGGCCACGTGCTCGATGGATGCGGAGAGTTCATGCCGGGCGGAGATGAGGACACTCCGGGATCCCTAAAATGCGCAGCTTGCGAGTGTCATAGAAATTTTCACAGAAAAGAGATCGATGGCGACCATGTATCAAATAATTACTATGTCATAAACCAACAACACAACAGCCGTAGAGACTCGGCGATTACAAGATTGCCGGTGCTAATGTCCACACCACCGTCGCTTCCTGTTCATCATTCAGCGGCTAGGGGGCCTAGTCCGGCGATGATGATGACTTTTGGCAGCAGTGGTGGGGTGGCTGCTGAGTCCTCGAGCGAGGATCTGAACATGAATAATAATCTGTTTGGCGGTGCAAATTATGCGGCGGATGCACAAGGTTCGAAGAAGCGATTTAGGACGAAGTTCAGTCAAGAGCAGAAAGAGAAGATGACGGAGGTGGCGGAGAAGTTGGGGTGGAGGATCCAGAAACATGATGAGCAAGAGGTGGAGAAGTTGTGTTCTGAAGTGGGTATAAAGAGGCAGGTGTTCAAGGTATGGATGCACAATAACAAACAAGCCATGAAGAAGAAGCAAATGTAAGCCAATTAAAACTTCACAATTAATTGATGTTTAATTAGAAAGAAGTCCTTGAGATACAATTGATTGATTTGTAACTAGGAAATTAATAGATAAATTTAGCAAGTAATTAGATCAGAAATATTATTATTTATGTGCATATATACTAGAGATATTGAGGAGGTAGATATTAATTAATTCTCACTTAATCTAGTTATTTTATTTTTTTTCTTAATTTATCTTGTTGGATTTTCTGTTTGGTTGCTTTCAGAAACATTGTAAATAATACCAACGAATTTACTTGTGCTTAGAAATGCTCTCGCATGCAACTTTTCTTTTTTATTCTCATCAATAGCTTAAGCTTTTCACTAGGGTAAGCTGTAAAAGGAAGAAAAAAGGAAAGGAAAAGAGGAACGAGAAACCAGTTTTTTGTCGTGGTGCTAATATCCTCACACCTCACTTACATGCTAAATCAAGTCTTGTTTGATAACTACTGTGTTTCTTTATTTTAGTTTTCACTTTTGCGTTTGAGATAGGAGAAAAGAAGGGTGATAGTAGAGAGGAGAATAAATAAAGAATAAATGATAACAAAATCTTGAAAGTGGAAACAATTTCAAATAGTTTTTTTGCTTTTAGCTTTCATTTTGTTTGTCTTCCTGTAAATTTCTTCTACATCTCTATTCAGCCATCTTTCATCTACTTACGTGTATCATTCATTTTTTTTTTCATGTACTTCTATGTGTATCACTCATTTTTCATGTACTTCTTCATCTATAGCACAAAAATAAAAACTAAAAATTATAAACGAATTGATTATCAAACATAAGCCCTTAAATCTCTTAAATTATTATCAAACATGGTGAAAGATCAAATGACATGGAGAGAAGGAAAGGGTTTCTTGGAACGATTACATCTAGTGCTAGACAAAGATTAATATCCAGCGTAAATTGTATTTATATTACAAACTTAATTTTAGATAAATTCATATTATTTTTTCAGAAGCTTAATTGGAATTGCGGTACAAAAATTCTGATCCCCTTGGTATTTTTCGTATCATATAGTCACACATCTCCACAGCTAGTATCTTTCTTATCACATGGCCACACATCTCCCTAATATCTTTCCTATTTATCGACCGCAAGTTTGCAACCAAAGATATACTAATTAACCAGTTGTCCATTTCGTATTATATATAATACATCACTTAGTTACACTAGGAATTTATATACTTAAAAACCTTCCTAGAAAGACCTGGTCAAAACTTCTTTGAGTGTTCTGAGTGTAAAAGCCTTGTAGCTCATCATTAAGAGTATTTATTTTAACACATGAAGTCATGCGCTCGAAACTCCCCTCTCTACCTTATCCAGAATATGCTGACTATAATAATATGGAAGACAAACAAGAAAAGCTAGCACATGCATGAATCAGAGAGATGAAGACTTACTAGGGAGTATAGGGAGGCCATATATATTGGGGAAAAAATATACATACTATGCCCCATGTTATTTAATGTTGCTGTACGCAAATATACATATGCTTGTCTACTATAAAATACATTCATTCCAAGTCACTAACTACGTATATAAAATATATTATTTCCTATTTTATATACATTCCAAGTCACTAACTACGTGTAAAGAAATTCAAACTTAAACTGGAGACAGATGGGAAGACACTGATCTAGCCACTTAGACTCGGGACTTCGAATAACCTATCTTGTTATGAATCCTACATCGAGGAGAAAATTGAGGAGACAAATGACCTTGCATGTTAATAAGAGAATCTACATGATATATAAAGACACAAAACTCAAGTTCCTTGGATGCATACAGGATCAAAATTGATTTTAGAATAATACACGTACTCTAAAAGGCAGAGTATGAGAAAACAAGAAACATATATAACTCACCACAAAACTCCCAACATTTTCCTAGCTACTAAGAAAAAACATATATATTGATCACAGATGGCTTCATGGAATCAGCCAGCGGAAAATTAATTAATTCCTTACTGCCCCGAACCTGCATTCCTCATCGTAGCCCCAAGATCACCAGCAGCTTGCGAGGCGGTCTCCTTTGCAGCCTCATAGTTCTGCCTTGCACTTGAAGTCATACTATCCTTAGCAGACGCGTACGACTCCCCAACCTTTTGTTGGGCTTCATCATATGCATCCGCTGCTCTTTCCCTTCCATAATCGATTCCTCCCTTGGCAGCCTCATAGTTATCCTTGGCATGTGAAGTCATACTATCCTTAGCAGACACGTATGACTCCCCAACCTTTTGTTTTGCTTCATCATAAGAGTTCACTGCTCTTTCCCTTCCATAATCAACTCCTCCCGCCACCTTTTCTTTGGCATCATAGGCCTTATCTGAGGCTATGTTCATCGTCTCTTTGGCTCCATCATATGTATTGGCAGTTCTTTCTTTACCATATTCCATTGCATCATTAGTCTTGTCAGACGCCGTATCCATTGCCCGATTCACTGTATTCTTTGCTTCACCGTAGGCATTTGCTGCTCTGTCCGTCCTGGAACCCATTGCCCCTTTCGCCGTCTCTTTGGCATTATCGAGTCTATCGCTACTATATGCATTGGAAGCTGTTTCTTTTCCATACTCCACTGCACCATTAGCCTTATCAGAAGCTGTGTCCATAGCCCTATTCATTGTATTCTTTGCTTCTCCATAGGCATTTGTGGCTTTGTCCATTCCCGAACCTAATGCCCCCTTCACCGTCTCTTTAGCATTCTCAACTCTATTGGTATTATATGCATCGGCGGCTCTTTCTTTTCCATACTCCATTGCATCATTAGTCTTATCAGAAACCACACCCATAGCGCTATTCATTATATTTTTTGCATCACCATAGGCATTCGCTGCTCTGTCCACTCCACATCCTACTGCCCCTCTTACTGTCTCTTTGGCATTGTCAACTTTATTAGTATTATATGCATTGACAGCTGTTTCTTTTCCATACTCCACTGCTTCACGAGCCTTATCAGAAGCGGCACCCACACCCTTATTCATTGTATCTTTTGCCTCACCATAGGCATTTGCTACTCCCTCCATTCCTGAATCCATTGCTCCTCTCACTGTCTCTTTGGCATTGTCAACCTTATCGGTAGGGATTCTTATAGATGAGTCAAAGCTGTCATGAACAAACTTTCCTGCATCCGCTGCCATTTGCAAAATCAAGGAACAGTATGATGATCCATTTAGGGAGAACAGAAAGTAAAACCCAGAAGCATGAAATCAATTATACTTGTTTGAAGAACTATTTATTGACTAATTAAGTACTTCATCTGAGAAAACAATATGGTAAATTGATAATTACGTGTTCCAAATGTGCTTGTTCTTAATCTATCTGTGGCCGTAAATGCTGCATCCCCAGCTTTTTCCATCACATTGTTAGCTGCATCTTTTGCATTACCTTGGCTAAATCCAAGCCCCCTGAACAGCACCATATCACACAACTTATCAATAATCAACAACTATTCACACATGTACGCAGCATGCTATATATAGAGCATTGAACCTAAAAGCTCAGAGCTTGAGCTGTTAGCAAAGAGGCCCAATAGATCAATATACGTGGTATATTATACACTTGGCCTAAATCTAAGACATTTCGCCTTATATAAATACTTAAAACTCAGCCTAATAGTTGACCCAAAAAAACACTTCCTAATAACCATCAAAACGGACTGATTGACCAACCTCATGCAATTGAGGTTAAGTAAATTCTCGGATCTACATAAGTCACCATATGTGAACAGCGCTATTAAAACAAGGGCTTTTGATACATTACACTTTAAAAACCCTTCAAATTGATCAGTCCTATAGAAAAAAGAAGAAGATAAAAACTGAATTTGTATAGGGGAACGGCACCAATAGAATTTCACAAATCAATTGAGCTCTTACGGTAGTTTTGTATAAAACTTCAAATTCCGCGAGTGTTTTCCTAATCTACTGTGAAAAATAAACCATAAGATATTTATTATACTGACATTTGGTGACCAACTAATTTGATGCATAACATTGAATTTGAATTTTCTTGTTGTAAATAGACGAGGTCCCAAATGAGTCAGCATATATAAAAACTATATGAACAAATGAGATATTGTTGCACCCAATGTTTGAAATATCGTGCATATGCTCGATATTTCTACGGAAATATCAAAAAATTCAGGGAACGATATGGAAAGAGGGGGGGGGTGAAGTCTAAACTTCACCTCATATCCACGATATTTCCGGAAATCAGTCGATTTCCTCGATCTTTTTGATATTTTCAGAAAATATCCAGTGTTTGTAGACAATTTGCAGAAAGTTTGCAGGAAATATCCATGAGCCTATGTATTATTTATTTTTTAAATTCTTTTTTTATGGTATTAGTTTACTTCAATAAAACTTGTACTGCTTTCATGACGAAAATTTCAATTAAGTTATCTATATTTTATTCTTTCTAGTGAAATGCTTTATCTTATTACTTGTCATTAGAATGAAGTTTTTCTTCTCACATATCACATATTTATTGTTTACACAGTATTCAATCATTAATTCTTGATTCATACGTGTGTTGTGGTTTCATATGACATTCCCTAAAAAATAATTTTAAATTTCCATATTTTTGAACAAATTTCTATCATTTCCATCGCAATCGATATCGATATCGATATCGATATACGATATATCCATCAATATTTTCACAAATTTTTCTATCGATATTTCCACCAATACCGATATTTTAAACACTAGTTGCACCAGATATCTATAAATTTGGGAAAATAACCACACAAAAATGCATGCAGTGGCGCGCAAAAGTAGCTCAAGTAGTATAAAATATATCAAACATTGTTTACATGTTTTGCCAAAGTAATAATATGAGCATCTATCACCAACCAAAAAAAAGTGAGTAATAGTTTGTAAGACTATATTAGCATAGAAAACTGAGCAGAACTAGAACACTACTAAACAGACATCACTTTAATTAGTATTTCCTTCATGGATAATACTTGTGAGTGAGCCATTCATCCTTCAATAATAACGACATTATTATTGTATAAATGTTATTAGAGAAACTGTTCATTTATCATCATCTCATGAAAAAATGGATTCGATTGTTTATTCATTTGTAGTAAGTGTGAGTCAAATCAACATTACGGTACTAATTAACATCTTCATGATAAACTGTCAACTTGTTGAATTCATAAGAATGAGAATGATTAAATGGTCTCTAAATGAAATGATTTTTTCCAGAGATAATCTTTAGATGATTATGAAGGAAATGAATAAAATGATACCGCATTGTCACGAAAGGAGCAATGACTTATATGTAAAGAGTGAAACAATGTCTTCTCAAAGTGTTCATTTCCCTCTCCAATTGGGAGGAGAGACAGCTGCGTGGAAAAGCGTCGGATTGCTAATCCGTTGTACGAGTTTTTCGTACTGAGGGTTCAAATCCCTCTATTTCTGTTTTAGTTAATGACTTTGTATTTTCTTTCGAATTTTTCACGAGCTCTTTTTATTTTTAATAGTTAAAAATAAGAAAAAGATAAAATCTTAGTGAGTTTCATTTTTCTTCTTAAAATATTGTGACAATTTTCATTTGTGTATATCTGGCTAAATAAAATGCATTAGGAAGGAAATTAAAAGTTGAAAACAAAATAAGAAAAAGATTACTCTGCGATTTTGCCAAAGGTCCGACCAACCCACGATTCGGTGGTTTCCTTGGCATCTCGGGCGGTCTCGTGAGCTTGGTGTTTGGCATTCCCAGCTGCCAAGTTCAAATTGTCCCCGGCTTTGTCCACAGCAGAATCCTCACTCCAACTTGTGGGATTTTTTCAGGTCGACGGGCCGAGGGCCCACTCCAACAATACCGATACTGTCCCCACTTAACCACCTAAACAATCCTCAGATGTGGGGTTTTATCACAAAAGGCCTCGATGATAGTTAAAGTGGGGTAATTCTATTTAAAGGACTTGTTCTCAAGCCTTCTAGCCGATGTGAGGCAGATGAATTCTAACACTCCCCCGCACGTGAGACCCCATTTTATGGGTCACACGTGAAGTTCCACACATCGGCAACCATATGGAGCCAAGCTGGGGCTCACCCGTTCATCTCTTGGCCTACGTGGAGCCAAGTTGAGGCTCACCCGTTCACGCGGGGTCAAATGGGACCCACCGGTTCACATGGCAGTACAGGCCCGTCCCCTGGCTCTGATACCATGTGAAATTTTTTCAGGTCGACGGGCCGAGGGCCCACTCCAACAACACCGATACTGTCCTCACTTAACCACCTGCACAATTCTTAGGTGTTGGGTTTTATCACAAAATGCCTCGATGATAGTTAGAGTTGGGTAATTCTATTTAAAGGGCTTGCTCTCAAGCCTTCTAGCCGATGTGGGGCAGAGAAATTCTAACACAACTTCCAGCCGCCATACTCATCCACAGCACCGCCGCCATTAAAAACACTGTCTTCTTCCCCATGATCACCAATCTTTTTTCTTTCCTTTTTGATCGGATTTTCACTCTTGAGCACTGAATATTTGTGGGTTAGTAAGAATATTTTGAAATGTTACTGGAAGTGTGAGATTATTGAAGAGCTTATTGTATTCAGACGAGGTGTATGTAAATATGCGTCTGACGATGATCGCCGCCGCTGCTGCTTCTTCTGATGGGGAAATTAAGTCGGAGAGAGAAGTTTGGGCGTCCATCGATCAGACAGTTTCTCAACGTGGCGCGTTTCGGATCAACGTGGCAGTTATTCAGACCGTTACGGAAGGAGGTAATGCCGCTTCCTTCCCTCCACGTGTTTCTTTGTCTAGACTGTGTGGCCGCATTTCGCGTTCAACTTTCCATTTAGGAAAATACCATGACCAGTTACCACATTTTAATAGTTTAGCCGCAAAAATTCTACTTTTAAAGGGAAGGGGATATTTTATTTAGAAAATTAGATTTTAATCTTTAAATAAGATGAAGTTTAAAAAAATGTCTTATACAAAATTAAAAATTGATTTTAGTTCTTAAGACTCTATTTAATGCTACCATATGTATTAAATGTCTCTTTTTTTTTCTCTTTTTTTTATAACAATTTTATGGTGTTCATAAATTAAATTGTGTTGTAAACTTTTATAGTTTAAGTGTGATTGTGTAAATCCTAGATTAGATTTGATTCTAGTTATCATTTCCTATTACAACTTGTATTCCTTGGGGATGAAGGAATTTCTTCTCTCATTTACTACTATAAATAAAGGCATTATGTAGGAGGGATAACACACACATTCCCCTACAATTCTACAAATATATCTCTCTCAAATCTCTCTTCTCCTTGCCGATGGCCCATTTCCCCTTGTCAGATAAAATAGTCTACAATACATTATCAGCACGCTCCTACCACTGCGCTTAGGAATTTGACAAGGAGATTTTCTGTATCAAACCAGTTCATCCATATCATCATGGAATCAGGTTCTTTCAAAACAACGGTTTTTATCTCGATATTTTTGCAGCCCTGATAGCATGAACATTCACCATAATGCATGACCCAACTTTACTTTTTTCGAATTTTAAATTCTATATAAATCGTGTATGCATTATATTCATAATTGTTGAATTATGTGAATTTGATATTTGCCATGAAATATATGTACATGCATTAAAATTATTGAATTGCATATGCATCAAATTGAATTATATATGAATTGAATAAAAAAAAAAGGAAACAAAAGAAATCGGAAACCACGGCCTAGGTTCTTCGAACCCATGACCTCGAGCGCTCACCCAAGCCTGCAACTTGTGGTTGAGCCATGCTAGAGCCGAGAGCTCCAGGTGGAAACCCAGAAAACCCGACACCATTGGTGGTGTCCTTATCCATATTGACCATGGGTGACACGCCTCGACCCTGATATTCCCCGAATACCAGGATAGACACGTGCTGGGCGACACCCGAGGGTGACGAAAGCCATTAATTGATACAAAAGCTAAGAATAAGAAGTAAATAAGAGTTAGAAATTTTAAATACAAGGAATTAATAATTTAGGAACGTGCTCAGAGCATACAACTAAACCTAATCACTAAAAAGAATTAAGATAAAATTGAATGAATAAAGAAGTGGGTCCTACATTCAAGAGGATCCGAAGATGTTGCTGCGGAAGTGTCTTGACGCCGGGATTATGTGCCTTGATTCTAAGTCCTGAATGGGGGCGCAAAACAAAGGTGAGTGGACCAAGTTCATATGTACGATAATAGTGAAACAGTTATCAAGATACTAACCCCCAAAGTTTATATAAATGAAAACTACTAGCATAATAAATGATGGATTTAATAAAAAATCCTAGCATGCCAAATATCTCAACAAATCATATATATAGCGGAAAATCATCGCAGAAATCAAAACAATAAACGTATCATAAATCGTCTCGTATAACGCGGTGTGCTGCTAGAAAGATCACTGAATAAATATATCTCCCGGCCCAATGCCTGCACCTCAATCTCTGTGCCTGTAGCCAGAGATAACTCCCTCCCGGCCCAGTGCCTGTCTCCGTGTCCCTCAGCCTTTCGCTAGGGATTATTTCTCCCGGCCTACATGCCAACACCAGATCCTCGCCCCAGGCGGCATAGTGTCCACTAGGTACGCACAAATAGTTACGTCTCTCTTAAATAACCACTTCATAGCATAGGTTACCGATCATCGTCTACACTATAAAGAGGGGTTCAAAAACATGTTCTAGCATCCTATCGTCACCTATCAGATAGTCTACCAGTTCATGATTTTTATAGAAAATACGATATATTAAAATATAGCTCAATATAGGCTAATAATTATTTCTCACTAAAACACGAGACTATAATCAATATATTTAATCAAAAGGCTTCACATAAATCAAATTATAAATCTGTAGGCATGCTAATCATTTATGCAATTAAATTATTAAATCATGTAATTTTAGAAGGGGTCCACTCACAAATATTCCTTAGCAGAAGAGTCGCGAGAATAAGGATATAGAATTTCTCCACTAGCAATATTACCTAAGAACTAGATTGTAATAATTAAATAAAAGGATTTTCTAAAAGTTTGGGTTACTAATAAAATAAGGGAATTGGGTTTGGATGAGTTTAGGGTTTTTAAGGGATTTTAGGAACCTAGATTTTGGGTTAAAATAGTTTAGGGTTAGGAAAAAGGGTTTGGGCATTAAGCCCAAACATATACTACAACACACACACACACACACCTAACAGCACACACACACACACACGGGCTGCTTAAGGCAGCCCACCCAAAACCCACACAAGCCCAAGGCCTTAAGGCCTTATATATATATAAAAAAAAAAACAGGGCTTAAGCCCTTTAAATTCTAACCGGCCCAAGGCCGAATTAAAACTAAGGCCCGAGCCCTTTGGGCTTAGCCAAAACGGGCTGGAGGCCCGCGGGTCAGGACGAGAGAGAGAAGGCTGGATGCCTGTCTTGCCGAGAGAGAAGGCCGGAGCTGCTACAGCTCCGGTCACCTAAAAACTAGAGCTTCAAGCTCCGATCTAAGTACGAATGAGAAGAACAAAGAGAGAGGAAGAGATTTATACCTTCCAAATATCGTAACTCGGTCGGAGGTGACCGGGAAGGCCCTCGGAGTGCACGGGTTCGCCGGGAAAATGGGTGTGTTCACCCAACCAGTTTCCAAGGTAAAACCTACGTACAAAGATGAAGGTTTGAACTTCTAATCACCACCAAACTTCAAGCTAGGTACTAGAGTGAGAGATTAGAGGCTTACCCGACAGAAAAATAATAGGAACTCGCCGAAGTTTTACTCCGTGTCGTCGGTCTCGCGGGCAGAGGGAGTTCGGGGCTTGCTACAAGCCTCACCTGAGGGTGGTATGGCCTTCGTGAGTCCAGGAGGATAGAGAGAGAGGTGCGAGAGGGAGAGTTACGGGAGAGTTGAGAGGGAGAGAGATGAAGAAGAAGAAGTTACGGGGTGGGGGGTCAGAGAAACAAAGAAAAAGAAATGGGTTTGATGATCGACACGTGGCGGCTTAGGGGTGAAAATAACAACTTTCCAATATTTTGGGGGTGGTTGTAACAATCTACCCCCCTTACAAAAAAATTTCGTCCTCGAAATTACAAATTACACGAAAAGAAAGGGATACTGGTTCTGCATTGATTCCTCTGTCTCCCAACGACCAGAAGTCGTCCCACACCGGAATTGGACCGAGATTCATCGAAATTTTTCTAAAAACCAGATTCGAATTTCTAGGGTTTTGTTAGAACAATTGATTTTTTTTCAATCTCCGCTCATCTTCGGGGTCTCCGTCAACCCATGGACTCGCCCTGAGCACCATTGTCCCAAAGCACGGCCGCCTGAAGAGGTGGTGCCCGCTTTCGTCCCTGGCGAACGCACCCAGCTACGGCTAGGGTGTCTTTGGACCCAACTCGAGCCCTATTGGGCTCCTTTTCTTGGCCTGTTTCCTATTTCCTTTTTGGGCTCCTTGTATTGGCCCAAAGCCGTTTCCTTTGGCTCGTGAAGAAAAAAAAAAGTTTTTGGGCTCGCCTGAAGCGGCATGTGTGAATTTTTTAGGCTCGCCTTTTGCAGCCTGCTGTTTTTCTCCCTCTCCCCGTGGGCCTGCAGCCTGCACCCGAGACACCCTAACCCTATTTTTTGGGCCTGAGTCACACATACCGAAATTGCTCAGCCCACTCTTGGGCTTTGGCCTATATTTTTGGGCCCCGAACTTCGATTGTTTGACAATTTGGGTTCTATATTTTTTCACCCACACTTTAAATTTGGCCCGAAGTCCAAATAATTAATTCAATTATAATTATAGACCTAAAGTTCTATTTGCATATTTCTGTGTATATATTTGTGTTTGCCTGTAGGAACATATGAACCTTAAGTTCATAATTATTTTGAAACCTGAAGTTTCTTAAAACCATGACTTGTTTGAAAACCTGAAGTTTTCATTTAAAACATCACCCATGAAAACCCGAAGTTTTTTCATGCAAAATTAAACCAATACATGTTTATTAGAACCTGTATGTTCTGCTCATATGTGAATGGATTGATTTTCTCCATTACACTAACCACATCTTGTCCATCTATTTTCTGATAGGAACATGTCAAATTTGAACAAACTCGACTTCACCACTTTGGAGGTCTCTTGAAGGAACTACCTCAAGTGGGTCCAAGATGTGAAGCTCCACCTCACTGCAAAGAACTTGCGTCCCGCCATTGAAGAAGAGACAGACAACCTTGTTGGCGAAGCTGAGAAATCCATTCGAAGACATATCCATAACGCCTTGCAAACTGAATATCTTGTTGAGAAGGATCCATGTGCATTATGGGTCGCTTTGGCTGATCGTTTTGATTACCAAAAAAAACATATTCTTGCCTGAAGCAAGACATGACTGGCAGCATTTACGCTTCAAAGACTTTAAAGTCTGTGAATGAATATAATTATGAAGTTTGTCGAATCCGATCACTTCTCAAGTTTTGTAACGAAACTTTGACCGAAGAAGATCTTCTGGAGAAAACCTATTCGACCTTCTCTGCTTCTAATATTGTCCTGCAACAACAATATAGAGCTTAGAAGTTCACTAAGTTCTCAGATTTGATCTCTGTTTTACTTCTTGCTGAAAAGCAAAATCAGCTGTTGATGAAAAATCATCAAGCTCGACCTATTGGGGTGACTACTGTGCCTGAAGCACATTATAGCACAAATCAACGCCCAAAATGCCAAAGAGGCGTGGTAGGGACGACCAGAAGCCACCTTGCGAAGGTCAACAGAGTCAAGGCCCATCCAAGGGAGGAAATAAAGCCCAGAAGCACCCAAACCTCACTCCCAAGGCCCTGAACTTCAAGAATAAGGGCAAAGCACTTGAAACCATGGATGCGGATATGTGCTATAGCTGTGGTTCAAAGGACCATTGGTCTAGTGTTTGCCGAGCTCCCCAGAAAGTTGTAGCTGAATATCATTCTCGTCGTAAGAAGTTTGAATCAAACTTCATGCAAGTGGACGAATTGGAGACTAGAAAGATGGAGGTTTATGACTTTCAAGAGGATACCACCCCTATGTAAGATTAGAATATTAGACATAAACAATTTTAGCTAGTTAAAATTGCACAATGGGGCCGAATTCCACCTAGTGGCCGAACCCCCCTTTGTTTTTGGTTGATTTTTGAACAATTCTCCTTTATGTTTGAATTATTTGTTGGTGATTTGTTTTTGGATATTAAGTTATAATTAATTACCATCTTTGAATAAATGAAATTATTTTGAATTGATATTTGTTTTTAGAACTTTTATGCATGTGACTGATTCAAATTA
The DNA here is from genome assembly GCA_035220775.1 of Malus fusca. NCBI lineage: Eukaryota > Viridiplantae > Streptophyta > Magnoliopsida > Rosales > Rosaceae > Malus > Malus fusca. Next base: position 19,318,865 of record CM069073.1, on the reverse strand, counting down.
ATTTTTCATTCTAGGTATGACTAGTGGGGAAGTTAGTTGTTTGGTAGATAGTGCAACCACACACACCGTTTTACGTGAACGCATCTATTCCACTAACTTCATACCTAAGAATTCACATTTGACAACTCTCTCAGGCCTATCCAACCTGATAGAAGGATACGGTAATGCACGTATAATGTTGTCTAATGGTACAATCTTGACCATTGTTGAGGCACTCTATTCTCCACGTTCCGGAAGAACGTTGTTAAGTTTTAAGGACATTAGAGATAACAATTATCACGCTAAAACCCACGTAGAAAACGGTGAAGCGTATTCTAGAGAAGATGAAGCGTGTCCTCCAACCTTGTGAGAATGATGCAGGGCATGAAATAAGATCATCAAAAAATTCAATACATTTGGCTTTTGAAATTCAACTGATATATAGGGAATACAAGGGTTCTAAAGTCATGAATTTTATGTAATAATTATATTCAGTGGGCTAGATTAAAAGCAATTATTTTGGTTATTTAGTATCTCATATGTTACAATATTAGTCAATCTTTATTTAATGTAATAAATATAAGTTAGTGGGGTAGATTAAGTGGGGTTAATATTAATGAGTTCAATAACTTTAGTAATGATGCATGAACTATGATGCATGTATCAGTAATTATTAAAAGGGTGTTTAAGCATCTATAAATTCATGTATTTGTAAAGAAAAGGGAGAAGTTGTTTGAATTATCATATTGATATTTGAGTTGTAAACTCATTTTTATGTGCCTTTCTCTTGTTTAAGAGTCTGTTGCTTTGTTCTTTCTAGTGTCTACATTGTAGGCTGGTTCTATAACCAAAGTTTATAGGGTTTTCAGGCCTCTCCTTGCACAAGGAGATAGTGGATCATACCTATTAATCCTATCTGTCATTTTATTTCGTTTTTATCCGCTGCGCCCTGCATCAAAGTGCCACTATGTGGCTGACCCTACTACTAGGACCACACACAAAATTACATTTTGGCATGATCGTTTGGGACATCCTGGACGAATAGTGATGCACCGTATCCTCAAATCATCACACAGGCATCCAGTAACCCGAAGTTTAGGTTCGATCCAAGGAATTGCATGTCAAACATGTTCTATGGGAAAGCTCACTAAGCCTTCTTATGACAAGATTCGTTCGAATCCTCCCATTTTTTACAACAGATTCATGGGACATTTGTGGACCGATTCACCCTCCCCGCGGACCATTTATATACTTTATGGTTTTGGTTTACGCTTCCACATGTTGGTCACACATGTGCTTGTTGTCCACAAGAAATGCTGCATTCTCCAAACTGTTGGCTCAGGTTATCAAGCTCAGGACTCACCACCCTGATTATCCGATCAAATCTATTCGATTGGATAATCTGGAGAATTCACATCTAAAACTTTTGATGACTATTGCATGTCAGTTGAGGTTGAACATCTCGTACCCCATGTTCACACCCAGAATGGCCTGGTAGAGGCTTTCATTAAGCACTTACAAATGATTTCTCGATCGTTGGTCATACATACCAAGTTCCCGATCGCTACTTGGGGCCATGCAATATTGCATGCAGCAAAGTTGGTCCACTTGAGGCCTATTGCAACACAACCATTTAGTGCCCTTCAGTTGGTTACCGGATATGAACTCGACATATCGCATTTGCATGTTTTTTGTTGTGCGGTCTATGTGCCGATTTCGCCACCCTTACGTACAAAAATGGGGCTTCAACAAAGGATGGGAATCTATGTCGGATATGATTCTCCTTCGATTATTAGTTACTTAGAACCTTTGACAGGCGATCTGTTTACCGCTCGTTTCGCGGATTGTCACTTCTATGAGACATTCTTCCCGTCATTAGGATGAGATAAGAACGTCAACATTCCTGAAGAACGACATGAATTATTGTGGACGACCCCCACTTTGTCTCATTTAGATCTCTACACCGCTCAGTCTGAAACTGAAGTGCAGCGCATATTAAATCTCAAGAGTATAACTCAGAGCATGCTAGATGCTTTCACCGATCTAGCACGAGTGATAAAATCACATATACCAGCTGCGAATACGCCTGCAAAGATGGATGTACCAAATGTACGACGAACTTCCCTCTTGGAGGCCCGGGGTGCCAATCTTGGTAATCCATGTACATTAGCGGCTAGCCAATCATTTGCCCCTACACAAAAGCGTGGCAGACCTCTTGGTTCAAAGGATTTACACCCACGGAAAGGAAACCCACGACATAAGGTCCCAAAGAGCCTACCGTGAATCCAACTATCGTTTTCTCATTCTATCCAACTCATGAGGAAATTCTAGATTATGGAAGCATCCTTGAATAGACGATTCCTTCTGCCTAGAATCGTGAAATTTTGGTATATTATGCTAGCTTAGATGATGTGTGGCGTAGAAATGATATGATTGTCAACGATGCATTAACATATGCAGTAGCTATTGAGATCATGTTAAGCGATGACATTGAACCGCGTTCCATTGATGAATGTTGACGTAGAACTGAATGGTCAAACTAGAAACAAGCAATCCAAGTCGAACTCGATTCGCTTACGAAACGTAAGGTGTTTGGACCTGTAGCTCATACTCCTCCACATGTGAAGCCCGTTGGCTACAAGTGGGTTTTCATTCGGAAGCGTAATGATAAAAACGAAATTGTGCGTTACAAAGCTTGTCTTGTTGCACAAGGCTTCTCACAACGCCCCGAGATTGACTATGACGAAACTTATTCACCCGTTATGGATGTGATTACTTTTCGTTACCTTATCAGTTTGGTAGTTTCTGAAAACTAAGTATGCAGCTGATGGACGTAGTAACTGCGTATCTCTATGGGGATCTTGATACAAAAATTTATATGAAAGTTCCCGAAGGACTTACATTGATTGGTTCAAATATTTCCAAACCTTGGGACACGCTCAATTCGGCTGAGGCGTTTACTCTACAGTTTGAAACAATCCAGAAGAATGTGGTATAACCGTCTGAGTGAGTATTTGAATAGTCAGATATATGTAAACAACGAACTATGCCCTTGTGTGTTCATTAAGAAGTCACATTCCAGATTTACGATTGTTGCAGTATATGTCGATGACATGAATCTCATCGGAACTCCTGAAGAGCTCGCGAGAACTGTCACGCACCTGAAGTCGGAATTTGAGATAAAAGATCTAGGTAAGACTCGATATTGTCTCCGTCTCGAGATAGAGCATTGTTCGGATGGAATCCTAATGCATTAATCGAACTACACCCAAAAGGTGTTGCGCCGCTTTAATGAGGATAAAGCGAAACCTTCGAGTACTCATATGGTCGTTCAATCGCTAGATGCAAAACAAGATCCCTTCCATCTGAAAAATGATGATGAAGAGATTTTGGAGCCTGAAGTTCCTTATCTAAGTGCGATAGGCGCTTTATTGTACTTAGGTCAATGCACTAGACCTGACATCTCCTTTGTTGTTAATCTTTTGGTAAGATACAGTAATGCACCTACACGCAGACACTGGACTGGCGTGAAAGACATCTTTCGTTACCTTAAGGGTACTACGAATTTGGGCTTGTTCTATCCCTACGGATCCTCGAGTGATGTCGCACCCCTGCTTCTCGAGTCAATCCTCGCCTCGTTGGTTATGCGGACGCATGATACTTATCTGATCCACACAAGGCTCGTTCTTAAACGAGTTATGTCTTTACCGTTGGAGGCATCGCATTTTCTTGGAGGTCAACTAAACAGCCCTTAGTTGCCACTTCGTTTAACCATGCTGAAATCCTCCCCTTACATGAAGCAACTCGAGAATGCTTTTGGTTGAGAGCAGTTGTGGGCCATATTCGAAGCTCATGCGATCTTTACCCCGCCGTTGATGTCCCGACGACGATCTTTGAAGACAACGTAGCATGTATCGAACAACTCAAACATGGTTACATTAAAGGAGACAACACCAAGCACATTGTGTCGAAGTTCTTTTCACATCAACAACAAGAGCATTAGAAAATTGAAGTCATGCAAATTCGTTCACAAGACAATCTGGCCGATCTCTTCACCAAATACTGCCGAATATGACGTTTTAGAAGCTTGTTCATGGAATTGGTATGCGTAAACTTTCTGAGTTGTAACAATTCTATTTCTCTTTGGAATTGTGTCAAACTCAGGGGGAGTATCCTGAAGATACTTGCTTGATCTTAATGTATTATTTTTCCCTACGATTATGAGCATTTTTCTCATTGGGTTTTTGCTACGTAACTAGGTTTTAACGAGGCACCCACCTCGGGCTGGTTATATCTCTGATGACGTCTCGTAGACGTTTCTTTTGACCTTGCATTTCTCACACATTTTTTCTTAGACTATGGATTTTGTCCCTCATCGGGGTTTTTGCCATAGCCTTAGGGTTTTTTTAGTGAGACTCACTTACTTATGCAAGTTCCTACCTTATTGAGAATAAGCGTTATTCCTTAAGAATCAGTGCCGACGAGTCGACTTCCTCAACTTTTGCATTATGCTAAATCTACCTTGAGTATTTACACACTCAAAGGGGAGTGTTGTAAACTTTCCTAGTTTAAGTATGATTGTGTAAATCCTAGATTAGATTTTATTTTAGTTATCATTTCCTATTACAACTTGTATTCCTTGGGGATGAAGGAATTTCTTCTCTCCTTTACTACTATAAATAAAGGCACTATGTAGGAGGGATAACACACACATTCCCCTACAATTATACAAATACATCTCTCTCAAATTTCTCTTCTCTCTTCTCCTTGCCGCCGGCTCCCTTCCCCTTGTCAGATAAAATAGGCTACAACAAATTGTATGAAAATATTATAAATTTTAATTCTCATTATGGTAAGTATCTTTTTGTAAGAAAATATTTTTGTAGAGATTTTTAAGTACACTTATGTTTTTGCATATTTTCTTATGTGCCACTAATTCATTACAATATATTTAAGTACGAACATTTCGGTACACTAGGTTAGTATAATATGTTTACGTACGGTCATTTCGGTACACTGTTTATTATAATATATTTAGGTACCGACTTTTCGGTACACTAGTTTAGTAACATATATTTAGGTACAATTTTTTTTTGGTACACTTATATTTTTGCATATTTACTTATGTGCCACTAATTCACTACAATATATTTAGGTATGGACATTTCGGTACACTAATTTAGTAAAATATATTATAATACCGACGTTTAGGTACGATAATTAGAGGAAGTAAAATAAAATTAATGAATTAAAATGTGTATAATAATAAATTTTAATTTTAAAGTGATATCTATTAAATAGTAAACAAAAATATAACATGAATTTGAATTTGAATTTGAATTAAGTACACATTAGAGGACTAAAATCAATATCCAATCTAACACAAGGTTTTTATTGAATTTTAATCTTTTTCGAGAATTAAAGTTCAAAAACCCGTATTTTATTACAGAGACAGGAATTTGGTTAAGCAAAACAACCAGCTAGTTACTAAGTATCAAACTCAGCACAATTATAAAATTGAATTCTATCATTTACAAGTAAATAGAAATGTCACTAAACTGTAGTACCTAATTGATTACTACAATTTCAATAGAGATAGAATCCTAGGATGGCTTGTATTGGTGGTTAGGGTTAGGTTGAGACCCGGCTTATCGGTAGGTCGAAGGCCTAAAATGCAAGATTTGTGAATTTGAAAACACGATGTATGATGTTCAACCCTAAGTCAAGCTGGAGCACTATTCGAAAAAATGGCCTAGGCGGCTGCCTAAGCAGGGCCTAGGTGCTAGGCGCAGGCTAGTTGCCACGATTAGGGTTTACACGTTTAGAAAATCAGTGAAGTCGTTAGGTGGCTAGACAATTCCTTTTTAATTTTTTTTTAAGATTAAGAATTCAAAGATAATTTTCTTGTAAAATAACTCTGAATACATATTTTATTTAATGTATTCAATCAATTGTACTACTTTCTAATTTATAAAGCCTTCTATTTTGCATTTATGGTTCCAAATACAAGTGTGTGTGCGCGCGCGCGCGCGTGTATTAAGTATAACTATATAAGTAGTCACTCTTTCTATTGGAGGTTATCATTTATGAAAAATTAGTCACTTCTCTTCCACTCTAGTGGCTATCTTCATGTGTGCTTGCTTCTCGCATAGAGGATTGATTCCTTTTTCCCCTTATAAAAACTCCTTGATGTGGCTGGGTTTCAACCCTTTCTATTGGAGGTCATCCTTTATGCTAATGGCTCAATCTCAACCCTTTTTATTGGATATCTTGCCGTTTTCTATTGTGGCTCCATCCTTTATTCCAATCGTCTGGAAGTTGTCAATGGTTGGTGGCTCAAGGTTAACATTGATTGTGTCTTGTGCCAACGAACGTGCTAACTTTGGGGGAATTTTTTGCTTATCGGAGGTGGGGCACTTGGTACTTTTGAATCAAATGAAAAATTTGCAAGTTCAGTTGTTTCATAAATTCTTGCTTCCATTGAGGTTGTGCTTATAACTTGGGGTTAGATATTTGAAACATTTATCAGTTGAAGCAGACTCCATTTTTTTATTCACTATCTTTTTAAGACTCTTAATGCGGTCTCGTGGGTTTTTATGGTGGATTGGAAGAATTGTCTCTAGCTACTTCATCAAATGCGATTGTGTACACATATTTATAGAGAAACAATTCAGGTTGCAGATGTTTTAGCTTCATTTGGACAAATAGTTATGCTTATTACTGATGGTCTACGATTTCAGATTTTGTAGACTCTACTCATGTTGCAGATGTTTAGTACCTTATAAACTTTAAAATTAATTAAGGACTCAGATAAAAATGCAAAGAGCCCCTTCCTAGTTTAGTACCTTCTAAATAGTAAAATTACAGAACTTTTCAATCCAGTTTACCAACTAACTTCTAAACAATATAAATTTGTGGGGTCTTAAACTGAGACCTAAAAATCATTAGTTTGAGTTGGATAGGTCTCAAAAGTTTTGAGTAGTTAGAGACGACATTGATATTACGATTTCAAGTTAACATGTAACGCATGTATTTATAAATGTCAACTTTTATAAAAAAAAATTCAAATGTGGCCAAAAAGACACTTTTTTTTAGTAAAATTATATTTGAGAGTTCGGTTAAGTCACACAATGGGCAGCCTAATTTGGTATCGAATTCGCTATCTACGAGATTCGAACCTAAGATCTATCACTTTTAAGCGAAGAGGAATACCACCAGATTGTAGTACTGAGTGACGGCCAAAAAGACACTTAAATAGACCCAATTGCCCTAGAAAATAATATCTAATTACAACTACAAGCCAACACCCTTTTGAATCTTATGCATCGCGTCAAGGAGGCCAGAGACAAAAAGCTGCAAACGGGAATCATTGCAAACTGGAATTATTAACTTTTTAGCGCACATATCTCACAATTTGTATAGTGACACGTGGTGTACCATCCCGTGTACCGATCACACTGAAAAATCTCTTGTCGAACAAGCCGAGCACCATGAATATATGTTAACTGCCCATTGCAAATATTCTTTAAGTATGAAAGTTGAAGAATAAATTAATACATTATTAATTATTAATGGCTGGGGAGTTATGGAAAAACCATTAAACTGATCCAAATATGCGTGCACTCAAAATTCGGATCACATCTGCCGAATGTCATGAGTTCGTATTGTCAATTTCCATCCAAACGAATACTGGAATAATACTATTTAGAAAAAAAATGCAGAAGTTGCAGTTTTATGAAGAAAAAAAATACCAATTGATTATCACACATGGCTATACAGAAATTAGTTTTGTGAAATTTTCATCATAATCTCGGGTGTAGGTTTTCGACAATTAATATTTGAATTAGACAATTTGTTGTATCAAATCTCTTTTCTTTCTTTCTGCTTTCTCGGAATGAGATATGGAAAAATCAAAACCCTAAAAAATAAAAGGAACAAGAAAGCAAGAAAGAACAGGAAAATAAAACCACATCTGATGTGGTGTTGGTTTATAACTTTGAGGGTACTTTGGTCAATTGACATCAATTTTAGGTCATATTTGAAAGATTTAACAAAAATTGACATTTATGAATTATTATATTTTGACTATTAATGATAAATTCTCCATGATTTTCTTTAACGGCTAAAAAAAGATTACTTGTAAGTTTAGAGTATGTGATTCCCACATTTTGAAAGATTTAATTACTCATTCACCCAAAAATAAAATTGAATGCTCTAAAAAGCATTAGTACTACGGTCTAGTGATATTCATCTTCACTTGTAAGTGAGAGATCCTAGGTTCGACTTTCGTCAAAGATGAATTTAAACCACATTATTGTCAACTCATTGTGAAGCTTATCTCACTCCCCCACTTAATGCATATAATATTTTTGTTCAAAAAAAATTAGGGCAGGGACCTAGGCAGTTTTTTATATATTAAACTTATAACATAATAATAAAACATAAATAAGTGATTACTTATACAATTACTTAAAAATATATAATATATTTATATATTATAAAATTGTATTTGGAAATATAAATGCAACATAGAAGGATATATAAATAATAAAGTAGTACGACTGAAAGTCCAAAGTAATTTTACAAAATTTCCAATCCTTTAACCTAAAAACAGGTAAAATAAAAAAAAACCCCCTAAGGCCGCCTAAAGCTGCCTAGGACAGCCTAGAGACTTTATTGATTTTCTAAACGCCCATACCCTAATCAGAGCGTCCGGCCTTTGCCTTAGACTTGACAGTTTTTGACACGACACGGTGACACGACACAAAAACGACACGAAAATAACGGGTTTCGGGTCAACACGATAACTTATCGGGTCACTATCGGGTGACCCGTTAAGAACCCGTTAATAACGGGTTCTTAACAGGTATACACACGGGTAACACGTGGGTAACCCGTTTCGACCCGTTAAGAAAAAAATTATTTTAATAATTTTAAAGTTTAATTACTAAAAGATTTATTATAAAATACAATAGTCATATTAATATATACAATATATTCTATATTAAATTAAATATATAGTTTTGTATTATCGTTCTATATAAATTATAAAAAAAAAAAAAAGTTTTAGTCATTATTTATTTTTATTATGAGAGTTCCTTATTATCATTACTAGGATAAATTTTACATAACATATTCTTGTCCAAAATTAAAATATACTAGTTTAGTATTTGTATATGCAAGAACTAAGAAGACATACATACAAGTATGAAAAATGTGAAAGAATATATAGACACTTGTGATTTATCATTATTCCTCTACGAATAGATCATTGTTACACTTATATTATCGTTTAGATTTTTAAAATCCTTCAAACCCTCATGAATAATGTTTTTTATTTGAGGGCAAAATTAATAAAATTAATAATAATTATTGTAGAAGTGTAAAAAATGTAAAAATATATATATACAATCACTCATATATAAAAAAATGTAAATGCTTTAAATTAAAGATCAAATTTATTCATTACATTCTTATAGGGTCGAAGAGTGTATATGTACAAAATCATCAAAATTGAAGCTAAAATAACCGTTAAATTGTGATTTTTCGTTTATAACCGTCGAAAACTTTTGTTCCGTTACGTAATCTCTGAATGTTTGTTTTTTACGATTTTTTAAGTTTGCAATCTCGGAATGTGTACAAATAAGTTTGACGGTTGGATCGTTGAAAAAAGTTTCGTAGAATGCATATTGCGTCAAAACGGTATATTAAACAAACACTTACAGTTAATATTATACTTCTATTAAGTATAAAATAAGTTTTTGTGGTATCCACTAGTGTAAATACTTTAAATTAAAGATCAAATTTATTCATTACATTCTTATAGGGTCGAGGAGTGTATGTGTAAAAAATTATCAAAATCGGAGCTACAATAACCGTTAAATTGTGATTTTTCGTTTATAATCGTCGAAAACTTTTGTTCCATTACGTAATCTCTGAATGTTTGTTTTTTACGATTTTTTACATATGCAATCTTGGAATGTGTACAAATAAGTTTGACGGTTGGATCATTGAAATTTTTTTTGTAGAATCCATATTGCATCAAAACGATAGATTAAACAAACACTTGGAGTTAATATTATACTTCTATTAAGTATAAAATAAGTTTTTGTGGTATCCACTAGTGTTAATACTTTAAATTAAAGATCAAATTTATTCATTACATTCTTATAGGGTCGAGGAGTGTATTTGTAAAAAATCATCAAAATCGGAGCTAAAATAACCGTTAAATTGTGATTTTTCATTTATAACCGTCGAAAACTTTTGTTCTGTTACGTAATCTCTGAATGTTTGTTTTTTATGATTTTTTATGTATGCGATCTCGGAATGTGTACAAATAAGTTTGACGGTTGGATCGTTGAAATGTTTTTTGTAGAATGCATATTGCGTCAAAACAGTAAATTAACCAAACACTTAGAGTTAATATTATACTTCTATTAAGTATAAAATAAGTTTTTGTGGTATCCACTAGTGTAAATACTTTAAATTAAAGATCAAATTTATTCATTACATTCTTATAGGTCGAGGAGTCTATCTGTAAAAAAATATCAAAATCGGAGATAAAATAACCGTTAAATTGTGATTTTTCGTTTATAACCGTCGAAAACTTTTGTTCCATTACGTAATCTCTGAATGTTTGTTTTTTACGATTTTTTATGTATGGGATCTCGGAATGTGTACAAATAAGTTTGACGGTTGGATCGTTGAAAAAAATTTCGTAGAATGCATATTGTGTCAAAACGGTAGATTAAACAAACACTTAGAGTTAATATTATACTTCTATTAAGTATAAAATAAGTTTTTGTGGTATCCACTATTGTAAATACTTTAAATTAAAGATCAAATTTATTCATTACATTCTTATAGGGTCGAGGAGTGTATCTGTAAAAATTCATCAAAATCGGACCTAAAATAACCGTTAAATTGTGAATTTTCATTTATAACCGTCGAAAACTTTTGTTCCGTTACGTAATCTCTGAATGTTTGTTTTTTACGATTTTTTACGTATGCAATCTTGGAATGTGTACAAATAAGTTTGACGGTTGGATTGTTGAAAAAAGTTTTTGGACCGCCAGCAATAGATAATTTTGTAATAGTGAAACCTTAAATTTATTTAACCGTCGATTGTCATTTACGGTTTATTCTTCTTACTGAATTTCATTTTTAAAATTTTATTTTTTGAAAACATGATCATCTGGCGGATGTAAGAAGATGATATCACATTTCGATATTTACGGTTAACTGAAATATGAGTCAATGTCATATAATTTGTAGAAACTTTATAAACATCAAACAATATTTTCACTAACCGTAAAACTCTAAATATAATATCAACGATCCAAACCGTTCATCTACCTGCACCCTCTAATAGATCATGTTTTCAAAAAAGAAAATCTAAAAAAACGAAATTTGATGAGAACAATGAAGTATAAATGTAAACAACAATCAACGGTTAAATTTTGATATATGAATTATATGATTATAGTGGCGAATTTCGAAGTTAAACTCTTCATGAAAGTTATAAAGCTTGTCATTACGAGTGTTTATATATTTTTTTCTATATTTTTTTACACTTCTACATTAATTAAAAAACTATTAAAGACTTTAGGTAAGCGAAAATATACTTAAAACAAAATTGTGTTTTTATGTTTTGGATGTGATAATATGGAATGTATATACTTATTTAGTATTATGTTTTTCATTTGATTATTTATTGGTTTAAAATATATTTTCCTTAACGGGTAACGGGTCGGGTCATATTACCTGTTAATATTATCGGGTCGGGTCATTTTACCCGTTTATTTTAACGGGTGTTACACGATACGACCCGTTAAGATATCAGGTATAACACGAAAACGACACGAACACGGAAAACACGACACAAATGCCAAGTCTACTTTGCCTAGGGCTGGTTTGGTATTACTGTGCTTTGAAAAAAAGTTATTGTGAGAATAAGCGGCTGTGCTGTGAGAATAAGCGGATGTGAAATAAATCAGCAGAGTGTTTGGTAAACTTTTTTGTAAAAATGCTTTTGGAAAAAAAAGCAGTCTGATAGTGGGTCTTTTCATTAAAGGAGCACTGTAGCTCCGTGTGCTTTGAAAAAAAGCCAGTTTTCCAAAGCTGCAAATAGTAGCTTCAACTTTTTCCTTTGATTTCAGCTTATTCTCACAGCAGCTTCCAAAATAAGCCTTTTTTTTCAGTTTACCAAACACCTAAAACCCTCACAGCTTTTTTTCATAGATGCTTTTTTTTTAAGCACCTCACTCCCAAACCACCCCTAAGTCTCGCCTACGCAGCTGTCCATACCGCTTTTTCAAATAGTGGCCTCCAGACTCCAAAGTACTACGACAAGATTCACAAGAAATTGTAAGGCAGATGACCTGAGCTGATATACAATAAAGAAAGGTTGAAACCTCTAACATGGTCAAGTGAGACGCGATTTGACTTTTAAAGTGTCAAGTGACGTTTTTTGAAGACAACCTTTTCTAGATTGAATTAACACAAGTTTATTATCTAGTGACAATTTAATAAGTCGGATTTTGATTTTAATTTTGCATTTACAACCATATCAGAATGAAAATACAAGTCGGGGCGCATATACAATATAAAAAAATCAACCTCAGGTTTTTGAGAAATTGAACTCATTAGTGTGGATGAACTTTTGATTGATGGAAAAACAACTTGTCAAAATTCAATTTTTTAACCCATGTTTGCATATGAAATAATTGATTTGAAAATGGATTATCTGATTTTAATTTTTCCAAATTGTACAATAATCTTTAGAAACTATATCAATTTATGCCTTTTAACTGTTTGAACTTCTAGTCTGTCGTTAATTAGGTGACTCAACACTCATGGGACGTAGGACTCATTGTTGGGTTAACTTGAAAGACAATGGCACCACATAGACTAAAAATAGTCTTGATCAAGTTTTGACTTCTCCTTAGTCGATGTTACATATCTCAGAACCACAACTAGATACATAATTTAGTCATAATTGTGCAAGTATATATGGTTTATATGCAACTTGAAAACTGGTCTCTCCAAGTCCATTAAGGCATTCGTTTAAAGGATGATCAAACGATCAAATAGACAAAAGACATAAATAAAAGGGAAATACTTTAAAATGGGACAATTTCTTAATTTTGGGACAAAAATATGACAAAACGGCCATGCACACCGTGCACAAAACTGAAATTATTAAAATACCCACATATAAATGGGTTATTTCCTCTCATTTTCTTATTTCTGTCTCTACTATCTCTCTCCCTTCCTCTTTCTCTTCTCTCACTTTCTCCCTCACGCATTCTCTCTCTCCCCTTCTCACTGTGCACACACGGTGCACTATCATCCCGACCAACATCGTCCAAATTGAAGCCACCATAAATTGAAGCCACCATTAATTTCATCTCGTCCTCACAAGTCCAAAACACCTAGCCTTGTCATGAATCTCATCCCCGACTGTTGGGATCAAAACTCAAGCAGGCCGCGAGTTTTCCGGCAACACGGCAAACAACCGGGGCTCGAGACCACCACCACTGAACTTGCATCGAGGGTGGGAACAAAGCCCAGTCATTAAATGCTAGTGTTTTGTTGGATGAATTTTTCAGGATTTGCTCAATGTATGTACACGACATGCACATGATATGCTCATAGATCTGAGCCAACCCAAAAACCCAAAGTTCACGGCTCTTTTTTCGAAATCAGAAAAAAATGACGTCATCACCTGTGACGTCACCACCATATATACTATAGGCACATCACATGCACATCTTATGTACATTACATGCACATGATATGCACAAAACTGGAGATCGAGCAACGAGCTGCTTTTCGCATTAATAAAAAACTTTAACAACAACCTATTAGTATAGTGGACAGAATTAAAACATAATTGTTACGTATATAAGGTTATAGTGGCAGTTTGAAAGGTCTTGTTACGTATATCAATCACCGCTTAACCGTGCACGTGGAAAACATGATACTTGTTGTTGTTATTTCATGGACACGCAGGATCCTTAACGTCCTCTAAGCTTTATTTATTTATTTATTTATTTTGCCCAGGCCAACTAGGTTATGGTCATACTCATTAAATTCCAGGGCATAACATACGTGCATCATAACTAGTGAACATTCCAGCTTTTCATGGTAAGATATAACCATACACACCATATGAACACCACATGCACATTACGAAAAAATGTTCACACACCTGAACCAGAAATTATTCCATCCCAGTTTTGTAGCATGTCAAAACTTGAAATTTATGCCACAACCCATAGGCCCCAACATGAAACAAAATCCCTAATTTAACTTCTAAGTATTAATTCAGCTTATAAACAACTCATTTATTCCATAAATCATTGATGAAGGAACTTGGAACTAAACACCCTACCTTACTATGCCTGTTGAAACTTCAGTCGCAGGAAAAAAATAGAATTTTCCGACCAAAACAAAAAATATGGTACAACAGCTTTCTTCTCGCCTCTCTCTCGCATCCATTTGTTTGAAATCAGATGTATGAGGTCAACCCAAAACCCAGCTCATTCTTCTCAATCTTTGGACTTCACTCTCTTCGAAATTAGATGAATTAATACTTAGAAGTTAACTTAGGGTTTGTGTTTCATGTTGGGGCCTATGGATTGTGGAATAAACTTCAAGTTTTGACGTGCTACAAAACTGGGATGGAACAATTTCTGGTTCAAGTGTCCAATTACAAAAATTTGTGAAATTTTTTTCGTAATGTGCATGTGGTGTGCATATGGTGTGCATGGCTACATCTTAATATGAGAAGCGAGAATGTTCACTAGTTATGATGCACGTATGTTATGCCCTAGAATTTAGCAAGTATGACCACAACCTAGTTGGCCTCGACGAAAAACAAAATTAAGAAAAAGCTTAGAGGACGTTAAGGATCATGCGTGTCCATGAAATAACGACAACAAGTATCATGTTTTCCACATGCACGGTTAAGCGGTGATTGATATACATAACAAGACTTTTCAAACTGCCAATGTAACCTTACATACGTAACAATTATGTTTTAATTGTATCCACTATACCAATAGGTTGCCGTTAAAATTTCTTATTAATGCGAAAAGTAGTTCGTTGCTCGATCTCCAGCTATGTACATATTATGTGCATGTAATGTACATATGATGTGCCTATAGTGTATATGGTGGTGACGTCACAGGTGATGACATCATTTTTCTGATTTCGAAAAGAGAGTTGTGAGCTATGGGTTTTTGGGTTGGCTCAAATTTGTGAGCATATCATGTGCATGTTGTGTACCTACAGTGAGCAAATCTTGAAAAAAATTATCCAACAAAACACCAGCATTTAATGGCTGGGCTTTGTTCCCACCTCGATGCGAGTCCAATGGTGGTGGTCTAGAGCCTCGGTTGTTTGCCGTGTTGTTGGCAAATGATCGGAAAACTCGCGGTCTGCTTGAGTTTTGATCCCAATTATTAGGATGAGTTTTGATCCCAATTATTAGGATGAGATTCATGACAAGGCTAGGTGTTTTGGACTCATGAAGACGAGATGAAATTGGTGGTGGCTTCGATTTGGAAGGTGTTGGTCGGGATGACAGTGCACCATGTGTGCACAGTGAGAATGGGAGAGAGAGTGTGTGAGGGAGAAAGTGAGAGAAGAGAGAGGAGGGAGAGAGAGAGAGTAGAGAGAGAGAAATCAGAAAATTGGAGGAAATAACCCATTTATATAAAGGGCAATTAAGTCATTTCAAGATGTAAGAAAAATCATATTTTTGTCCGATTGTTGTGCATGGCGTGTGCATATTCGAAATGTCCTATTTCTATCCCAAGATTGAAAAATTGTCCTATTTTTTGGTATTTCCCTAAATAAAATGACTTCAAAAACTTGAAATGTATACTAATTATGGATGGAATAAAATGTTATTAGCCCAAAACAAATTAACTAGAACACTTTATTCACGTTATGAATCGCACAAAACTTAACATCCAAGAAAGACAAAAACAGGGCAAAATCCTAAAGTAGGTAAATCTAACTACTGCTCTTATATCTCATTTTCAAGAAATTTGACTCTTTTCGCTTTCGCTTCTGCCTTCTCTTTCATGTCTTTGACTAGCTTATCTTGTTCTTTGACATCCATGCCTCTGAGTAGCTTATCTGCTTCTTTGACATCTTCATCGCCTTTAAGATATGTCATAGCACCTTGGATCATCTCTTTAGCTTTGTCCATTTGGTCTTGTTGAAGAAACCAAAAGTGCTTTTTCTATACCTCTTTCTGCTTTATCTTGTTCAAGATGCTTTACTCCTTTGGCATGATCCGCTTTCGATAATTGTTTCACATCATCATCGTTGTCAAGATATGTCATTGCTGTTAGGATATATAGGTGTGTGGGATTATGACACTTGTCAATAGATTGTGCATTTAGTTAGTTAGTTAGTTACATATATTTGAGCTGCTATATAAGGCTAAATGTAATGACTTCATCAGTAAGAAATATATCACAAGATATTCATCTCTCTCTCTCTGCTTACTTTCTCTCTCTAAGTTCTTGATAATTCTCTCTCTGATATATCTGCATACATATTAACATGGTATCAATCGCCGGTCAGCTAACGCTACTCTGTTCGATCCTTCTGATCTCTTCCGCTTCTCCAAATTGATATAATCTCTACGTTTGCCGGTCTTCTTCTCTACGTTTCTCGGTGTTGTTGCTGCTCGTGATTGTGTTCTTTCTTTGTACGAGTGCACTCTTCTTCTTCTCTCCATTTCTAGGGTTTGCTGCAAATTGGGATCTGTGACATTGTGTTGAAGCTTTGCTGCACACCAGGTGTTTGTTTTGGTGTCTAAGTGACAAGTTGTTCTTCGAACTTTGACAATATGGTAACTGCATCACAACTTCAGATTCTTCAATCTCCAATTACTGCTCTTATTTCCACAATTCCTACATCTGTGAATATTAAGCTTGATGATACAAATTACTTGAATTGGCAATTTCAAATGCAATTGTTGTTAGAAGGTCATGGGATTATGCAGTTTGTTGATGGTTCTAATCTCTGTCCTCCTCGATTTCTTGTTAATTCGAGTGAATCTGGTATAGTATCTGGTAATTCTTCTTCTCAAATTGAGAATGATGCATACGTTGTTTGGAAACTGCATGATCGAGCCTTGATGCAACTGATTACTGCGACTTTATCACCTGCTGCCATTTCATGTGCTATTGGAAGTTCTAGTGCCTGTGATCTTTGGAATCGGTTGAAAGAACAGTTTTCTACTGTTTCAAGAACCAGCATATTTCAGATGAAATCAAATCTGCAAACCATTAAGAAGGGTTCAGATTCTGTGTCTAAATATTTGCAGCGCATTAAGGAGGCTCGAGATTACTTGTCTGCTGCTGGAGTTTACTTTGTTGATGAGGATATTGTCATTTTGGCACTCAATGGCTTACCTCTTGAGTACAATACTTTTCGAAGTGTTATTCGAGGAAGGGAAAGTGTCATTTCTCTTAAAGACTTTAGGTCTCAATTACTTGCAGAAGAACTAATTGTGGAGAGCAATGTCTCATCTCAGTTTTTGTCTGCCTTGGTTGCCACTACCAATACCATCTCTGAACCTAAGTCTTCCTCTTATCACACTCAATCTCATCCTGGTCATGTGCCCTATAGTTTATCTAATGGATCATCTAATGGTCATAATGGTGGTTTCAGACAGTTTGCCAATAATAGGCAGAAGGGTAAAGGAAAGTTCAATCCAGGGTATAGGTATCCTGCATCAAGACAACAGTTCTTTAATCAGACTCATGTTCCTACCTCTGGTGTTCTTGGTCCTTCTCCAACCGTGCCTTTTGTTCACTCTGTGTCTTGTCAGTTGTGTAATGCATATGGTCATACTGCACCATTTTGTCACTCCAAGACAGTGGATAAATCTAGTTGTCAGATTTGTGGAAATAACAACCACACAACTTGGTTTTGCTTTTACAATGATAAAGGTCCTTCATACATTGGTCCACAGCACCCATCTATGGCTCCGTATTCCTATGCTCCTTCATCCATTGGTCCACAGCAACCATCTATGGCTCCGTATTCCTATGCTCCTTCAGCACCTCAGTTCCCTTCTCAACCTGCGATGCAAGCCATGCATACAATGGTTCCACCCTCTTCTCAGGCATCTTCCTCTCAGTCTTCCCCTCAACTTTGGCTTGCTGATTCTGGGGCTACGAATCACATGACCACTGATCTCAGTAACTTGTCTTTAGCCTCTCCATATCCAACCAATGAGACCGTTCAAACTGCTAATGGGGAAGGTTTGACAGTATCTCATGTTGGCAGCACTATTATTCATACACCAGTTCATCCTATCAAATTAAATTCTGTTTTATATGTGCCCAAATTGTCTCAGAATTTATTATCAGTGCATAGAATCTGCCTTGATAACAACTGCTGGTTGATTTTTGATGCGTTCTGTTTTTGGATTCAGGACAAGGCCACATGGAGGATCCTCTACAAAGGGCTATGCAGTAATGGACTTTATCCCATCTCATCCCTTGCCAAACATCCTGGTTCTTATTCCCCTAGTAAAGTCAAGGTTTCTGCATATCTGGGACAACTCATTAGTTCATCTCTTTGGCATAGTAGGTTAGGTCACCCTACCAATAATATTGTTTCTACTATGCTCAATAAAGCTAATATCAGGTGTTCCAAAGATGATGTACCCATCGTATGTCATAGTTGTCTAGAAGGAAAGTTTACAAAATTGCCTTTTCAATCTAGTCCTCATCATTCTCAAATCCCTTTTGAAGTTGTACACAGTGATCTTTGGGGCCCTGCACCCTGTAATTCAATTGATGGTTTCAAATTCTATGTAACTATCATTGATGAATGTACTCGATTCTGTTGGGTATTCCCCCTTATAAATAAATCAGACTTTTTTGATACATTTGTCTCCTTTTATGCCTTTGTTCAAGCTCAGTTTTCTGCAACCATTAAGTGTTTACAAACAGATGGTGGGGGAGAGTATATAAGTCATAAACTACAAGCTTTTCTCAAAGTCAAAGGGATGTTACATCAAATTTCTTGTCCATACACTCCTGAGCAAAACGGCTTAGCCGAAAGAAAACATAGGCATCTTATAGAAACTACTGTTACCCTGCTGCAATATGCTAAGCTTCCATCTCAGTTTTGGTCTTTTGCTTGTCAAGCTGCTGCCTATTTAATCAATAGGATGCCTACACCAGTTTTAAATCATAAGTCTCCATTTGAGTTACTCTTTGGTACATCTCCTGTGATTACTCATCTTAGAGTTTTTGGGTGTTCGTGTTTTCCTTTACTAAAGCCCTATAACACTTCCAAATTACAACCTAAAACAACTCAGTGTGTTTTTCTGGGGTATGCCTCTAAATATAAAGGCTTTATTTGTTTTGATGTCTTGAAGGGGAGGATCTTTATATCTCGGCATGTTGTGTTTGATGAATCCATTTTTCTGTATCAACAATTACTAGCTCAGTCTAAGTGTGTCATAGCATGTGCATCATCACCTGCCTCTTCTGATATTCCTCCTTCACTACCCTTAGCAGATGCATCACTACCATATATCATACCTCCTCAACCACTTTTCACCCTCGACTCTTCTACTTTGAATCCCACAGATGCTTCATCTTCTCCGTCCATTACTGTCTCAGCAAGCTCTTCCTCCTTACTCCCTGTGGATCCTGAGTTTGGTCCTAATCATCTACAACCAGTGTTGCCTATTGCTCCCTTAAATATGCATCCTATGCAAACTCGGAGCAAGAATGGTATTGTTAAGAAGAAAGCTTTCCTCAGCTCTCTCAGTGCTTCCAGTTATGTTGATTTGTCCATGTGTGAGCCTGCCACGTATAAATCTGCCCTTAAGGTCCCTGTTTGGTATAAAGCTATGCAAGAAGAGATTGAAGCACTGCATACTCAAGCAACTTGGAGTTTGGTTCCATTACCTTTTCAGAAAAACTTAGTAGGCTGCAAATGGATTTTCAAGCTTAAGAAGAACTCTGATGGTTCTATTTCTCGGCATAAAGCTCGGCTGGTAGCCAAGGGCTTTAGTCAAGAACCTGGCCTGGATTATGGGGAAACTTTTAGCCCTGTCATCAAACCTACTACTATTCGATTAATACTAGCTTTGGCTGCCCATTTTAATTGGTCATTAAGGCAGCTCGATGTTAAAAATGCCTTCTTACATGGCTGGTTGCATGAAGAGGTATATATGGCTCAGCCTCCGGGGTTTGAAGATCCAACTCATCCTGAGTTTGTATGTAAACTGCACAAATCTTTATATGGTTTGAAACAGGCTCCAAGGGCATGGAATGAACGGTTCACCAATTTTCTGCCTTCTCTTGGTTTTGCTTCCACTTATGCTGATTCTTCTCTGTTTGTTAAGCACATTGGTACTGAGATTGTCATTCTACTACTATATGTTGATGACATCATTGTCACTGGCAGTGCTTCTTCTGTCATTCAACAAGTCATTGCCTCTCTTACAGTTGAATTTGATATTAAAGATCTGGGCAATCTGCACTACTTCCTTGGCATCCAAATTGATCGAATTGGTACAAGTTTTTTCTTGTCTCAGACCAAGTATATACAGGAGTTATTACAGAAAGCAGAAATGGTTGATTGCAAGCCGTGTGATACACCTTGCTTGCCTAACAATCGCTTACTCAAGGATGATGGTTCTCCTTTCAACAATCCTACAGCTTATCGAAGTATAGTAGGTGCATTGCAGTATCTTACTTTCACCAGGCCGGACATTGCTTTTTCTGTTCATCAAGTGTGTCAGTTTATGCAGGCTCCTATGCTATCTCACTATACTGCTGTAAAAAGGATATTGCGCTACTTAAAGGGTACTATGACCTTTGGTATATCATATTCTGCTAGTGACTTACAGTTAAAAGCCTTTAGTGATGCAGACTGGGCTGGCGACCCTAATGATCGAAGATCTACAACGGGCTTAGTTGTGTTCTTAGGTGGCAATCCCATTTCCTGGTCATCTAAGAAGCAGCATACCGTGTCCCGATCCTCTACCGAGGCGGAATATCGGGCTATGTCTTCCACTTCCGCTGAACTTGATTGGATCCAACAGCTTCTTCAGTTTCTGCACATCCAACTTCCCACAGCTCCAGTTCTCTTTTGTGATAATTTGTCCGCCATAGCTTTGTCCTTTAATCCTGTCCAACATCAGCGTACGAAACACATTGAAATAGATGTTCACTTTGTGCGTGAAAGGGTTGCCAAACATCGTCTCCTGGTTCAGTTTGTCTCTTCCAGGGAGCAGTTTGCGGATATTCTCACAAAAGGCCTTAGTTCTCCTTTGTTTCGGTCTCATTGTACCAATCTCATGCTTGGTTCATCCAAACCTGAGATTGAGGGGGGATGTTAGGATATATAGGTGTGTGGGATTATGACACTTGTCAATAGATTGTGCATTTAGTTAGTTAGTTAGTTACATATATTTGAGCTGCTATATAAGGCTAAATGTAATGACTTCATCAGTAAGAAATATATCACAAGATATTCATCTCTCTCTCTCTGCTTACTTTCTCTCTCTAAGTTCTTGATAATTCTCTCTCTGATATATCTGCATACATATTAACAATTGCTCCATGGATCACCTCTTCAGCTTCGTCTAAACTGTCTTGTTCAATAAATGCCAAAGCTCCTTGGATCATCTCCTCAACTGCGGCTGCCTTATCTTTTATTTCATCACACTGAGAAACATACAGTCGAATTCCTTGAATGATCTCTTTAGCTTTGGCTGCTTGATCTGAATCAAGATACGTCAAAGCTTCTTCCAGAAAGTCATCAACCAAGCGCCCTTTATTTACTCCTACTGCTACTTTATTATTTTCAAGATACTTCACTCTTTTCGTTTTCGTTTTAGCCTTATCTTTCACGTCTTTGACTAACTTATCTTGCTCTTTGACATCCATGCCTATGAGTAGCTTATCTGCTTCTTTGACATCTTCATCGCCTTCAAGATATGCCATAGCACCTTGGATCATCTCTTTAGCTTTGTCCATTTGGTCTTGTTGAAGAACTCCAGCCATCATCTCCATAGATGTGGCCGCTTTGTCTTTCATTGTGTCATCTTGAGCAACGTACATTACGGTTGCTTGAACAATCTCTTTAGCTTGCTCTACCTGTTTCTTGTGAATATAACTCAGAGCTCCTTTCAAAACCTCATCAACAAAAAGTGCTTTTTCTATTCCTCTTTCTGCTGTACTTGTTCAAGATACTTACTTCACTCCTTTGGCATGACCTGCTTTCGATAATTGTTTCACATCATCGTCGTTGCCAAGATACGTCATTGCACCATAGATCACATCTTCAGCTTCGTCTAAATTGTCTTGTTCAATAAATGTCAAAGCTGCTTGGATCATCTCCTCAACTGAGGCTGCTTTATCTTCTATTTCGTCACATTGAGAAACATACAGTCGAATTCCTTGAATGATCTCTTTAGCTTTGACTTCTTGTTCTGCATCAAGATATTGCAAGTCTTCTTTTAGAAAGTCATCAACCAGGCGTACTTTATTTACTCCTGCTGCTACTTTATCGTTTTCAAGATACTTCACTCTTTTCCCGCTCTTTTCATCTTTGGCTTCGTCATCGCTTTCAAGATACACCGTAGCTCCTTTGATCATCTCTACAGATTTTTCAATCATATCTTGTTCAAGAAACTTGATAGCTTCTTTCATGAACTCTTCAAGTTTGGGTGCTTTATCTTTTATTGTGTTATCATTATAAAGGTACTCCATAGCTCCTTTCATCAACTCTTCAGCTTTGGTTGTTTGATGTTTTGCGAGAGTATAAAGCCCCGTCCATAAACTTTTGAACTAAGGCTACTTTTTAAGCTCTTTCCGTAGGCTTAGAGGCTGCACCCCCACCTTTGAGTCCAAGTCCCCTAAAGAGAACCTCGCACGACGTAAATAATCAGACAATTATTCGCATTTGCAAACACACATATATACACGAACACAACATATAAAAGAACAAAATAAAACAACCAATATTTTCATAAGCTATAAATTCTAAGATATAGTGAATTGGAAAGCAAAGATAAGTGGTTAAAAATAGCAGATCTTCAACTATCAGACTATTAGTGTCGTAGGATGTGTAACACTACGAAGTAAGTATGAACAATGAAAGAAATCAAACACATAGAGGGCACAAAAATACACAAATAAATACGCAACGTGTACCAAACTACAATACTAGTACATTGTCGATATTTGGTTGATGCTACCACACAAACACAGAATTGACATAATTAACATCAACATTGCACCGGATTCTATATATTGGTATTCGTTGTTTTCATATAAGATTTCCTATGAACAAACAAAAGTGGTTCCTTACGTACCAATCTACAATACTTAGTACATCGTTCACATCGAAAATGCGGGCTAGTTTTGATTCAATATATCTAAAAGTCTAAGCTTCACTTCAAATAGGTAAAAGTTATAGTACAAAAGCAACCGAGTCATACCACATCTATTGAGGGTACAAATGTAAATGCAGATGTAAAAGATCCTACTTAGATATTGGATAGTTTGTTTTGTTAGTTAGAATGTAGTGGTGCTACTCTCATTGTTGTAATACTTGTATATATACAGGTTGTAACTTTATTCCAAATCAATGAAAAGATTATTTCTCAATATGGTATCAGAGCCAGGTTTCTGTTTCTCAGGGTCAAAAATTTGACAATGTACCAAACTCTGTAGATTGGTATTCTTTGTTACTGAACAATATTTCACATAAACGAAATGCATGATGGATTAATTTTTCAAGAAATTAAAGGAGCAGGTGATTCAAAAAAGGAAGAAGTTTTCTAAAGAAAGATATGAAATTTACCCTTTCAGTTTATCTTGGCCCCAAGACCCCATCGACATAGCCAGCCATAGCACCAGCAGCAACGCCGCTCTCTTCCTCATCTTTCAGTTTTTGTTGCCCTCTCTGTCTCGAAAACACAGTTTTATTTTTGGCACCACGAAATGTTTGATTATTAACGGAAAGATTGGTTCCTTGATTGTAGGAATATGTTCTGCTTTATATTAGGATCATATCATGGAGATTATGTAGATTGATTTCATGTATAAATTACCTAGTATAGATAGAAAGTCAACTGTTGTAATCCTATATATTAGGCAATTTCTTGTATACTGGCTATTATGAATGAATAACCAAATTCACAGAATGCTCAATTTCAAGATGGTACCAGAGCACCGATCCTGGTGACTCTAAAACCCAAATACGCTTCCGCCACGACAAGCGTCCACAACACATGTTCCTTCCAACAAGCAACGCCACCATAGCAATGGCAGAATCAACTATTTCTTCCAGCAAACCAGTGATCAAACCAGTCGAGAACTCTACTAAGATCTCTGACCCATATGCACTGCATCATTCGGATCATTCGAATCTTGTTCTTGTCTCCAAACCACTGGAAGGAGATAATTACAGTACATGGAGTCGTGCCATGCGCATCAGTCTAAGCGCGAAGAACAAGATTGGCTTCATCACAGGAGACATTGAAGCACCAGCAGAAACCGATCCAAACTTCCCTTCATGGCAGCGCTGCAACGACATGGTGATATCCTGGATCCTAAATTATGTACACTTAGATATTGGGAACAGCTTCATGTACACAAACACGGCAACGAAGGTCTGGGAAGAATTAAGAGAACGTTTCTCTCAAGGAAACGACTCGAGGATTTACCAAATAAAAAGGGACATCGTGGAGCATAGACAAGGGCAGCAGTCAGTTGCTGTCTATTACACTAAATTGAAGGCTATGTGGGATGAACTCTCCTCCTACAACGAGGTTGCAACCTGTTCTTGTGGAGGATTGGAAACGCTCAGAAAGAGAGAAGATAAGGAAAAAGTCATGCAATTCCTCATGGGATTGAATGACAACTATTCAGCCATTCGTGGCCAAATTCTTTTGATGCAGCCATTCCCTGATACAAGGCGGGTTTATTCTCTCGTCTCCAACAAGAAAAGCAAGTTGAAGTGTCTCACAATCGAGATAGCATCAGCCATCATGCCATGCACGCTGCAAATAATGGAGAATTGACAAATCAAGCACATCAGGCTCAGAAAAAGAGAGCCCCACTCCACTGCTCCTACTGTGATCAGGACAGACATAGCATTGAAATATGCTATTATTTAAATGGTTTCCCTCCCAACCACAAGTTCCATAGGAAAAATGTCAAACCTCCAAACCAAAGACGTTCCAATGCCAATCATGCAAAGGCGACAGACGCAAACAAACCTGCAGACAGCAGCTCCAAGCCCTCTTCCTCTATTGATGGTCCACGGTTTACCACTGAAGAATACAACCAAATCATGGCACTGCTTCGGAAAAACAACGATGGTAACGCACACCACTTCGCGAATGTTGCAGGTATTGTTACACCTTCATGTGACGTGAATCCGGTTGCTCCACATTCCCATTTAGGTTGGATAATTGATAGTGGAGCGACAGATCATGTGACAGCTTCCTCTCCATTGCTGAATCCATCATATTTGCCTTGTACAGCCACCATTCAAACCCCTGATGGCAGTCACACAAGTATTGAATCGATTGGTTCACTCCAAGTCACACCAAATCTTAAACTTGACCATGTGCTCAAAGTGCCTAAGTTCAAAGTTAACCTCTTGTCTGTTAGTAAATTGACTCGAGCGTTAAACTGCATAGTGATGTTTTTCCTTGAATTTTGTGTTGTGCAGGACGCGTTTACGAGAAGGATGATTGGCCTGGGCAAGCGCATAACGACCTCTATTACCTCACACCAGAACAGAACCCTAAGCTCGCCTACAACATCCTCCGCCATTCCAACCTCTGGCACCAACGACTAGGACACCCATCCATTGGACCCCTCCAAGTTCTTTCAAAAACGACCTCAGACATCCATTTTGATTCAAAGCATGTGTGTGAAATTTGCCCTTTAGCAAAACAAACTCGCTTGTCATTTCCATCTAGTTCTATTTCTACACTTGCACCTTTTGATTTAATCCATTGTGATATTTGGGGACCCCATCGAATAAATTCACATTCCGGTGCTCGTTATTTCTTAACAATTGTTGATGATTTCACTAGATATACATGGATTCACCTTATGAAATTCAAATCCGAGACACAAACACTATTGCAATCATTTATTTCTTGGGTACAAACACAATTCAATTGCATAATTAAAACTCTTCGAGCCGACAATGGCCCAGAATTTGTCTCCATGCATCCATTCCTTGAAAGCAAAGGTATCAATTTTCACCATTCTTGTCCATCAACCCCACAACAAAACGGGGTTGTCGAGAGAAAGCACCGTCATCTTCTAAATGTCGGTTGAGCTCTTCGTTTTCAAGCTAACCTACCATTAGAATTTTGGGGAGAAAGCATACAAACTGCTTGCTATTTAATTAATCGATTACCAACACCTCTACTTTCCCATCAAACACCATATGAACTCCTTTATAAAATGCCACCCACATACACACACCTACGTTGCTTTGGGTGCCTATGCTATGCTACCAACCTTTTGCCCATGCATAAATTTGACCAACGAGCACGTCGTTGCATTTTTGTAGGATACCCTCTAGGTCAAAAGGGATATAGGGTTTATGATCTCTCTACACGCAAATTCTTTTCATCCAAGGATGTTGTTTTCTACGAACATATATTTCCTTTTGAAACTCTACCACCTCAGTCCCAACCTGATGCCACAGTTCTTCCCACACCACAACTCCTAGACTTTGATAACAACCCTACACACTTCCCCACGCCAAGCCCTAATGAGCCTGTAGCTGCATCCTCAACCATCCCTGCCCTTGATATCCTTCCTTCACTAGCACCACCTACCTCAGCCCCATCTACTCCAACGCCACCCACTTCAGCGCCTACCTTAAACACCCCATTGCCATCATCTCCACCACTTGGCTTGCAGCCGACACCACCACCAAACCCCCCACTTCGTCATTCTTCACGTGTACCCAAACCCAATGTTCGACTTCACGATTTCCACCTTTACCATGCATCCACTTTCGCCCCCTGTCCTTCATCCTCCTCCACAGGTACGCGATTTCCTTTATCTACATGCCTTTCTTATGCACAACTTTCGACTCCTTACAGGAGTTTCATTTGTAATGTCACTACACATATAGAACCTGTGACTTTTGAGCAGGCAAACACTGATCCCAAATGGAGAGATGCCATGGCTGCTGAGCTCTTAGCACTCGAACAAAATCATACATGGACCATCACATCCTTGCCTCCTAGCCATCGTGCCATTGGTTGCAAATGGGTTTATAAAATCAAATACCACTCAGATGAGACTGTTGAAAGATATAAAGCTCGCTTGGCCGCCAAGGGATTTACCCAACGTGAGGGAATTGATTACCGCGAGACTTTTGCTCCAGTAGCTAAACTCACAACCGTACGATGCTTGCTTGCCGTTGCCGCTGTTCGCAATTGGTCCCTCCACCAAATGGACGTTCAAAATGCCTTCCTTCATGGCGACTTACTTGAGGAAGTTTACATGCACTTACCTCCTGGGCTCCGTCGACAGGGGGAGACTCAAATGGTTTGTCGACTCAACAAATCCCTTTATGGCCTTAAGCAGGCATCCCGGAGTTGGTTCCAGAAATTCTCCAATGCAATTCGCCAAGATGGCTTCCAGCAATCCATGGCCGACTACTCATTATTCACAAAGGTATCAGGTGATTCTTTTACTGTGGTACTCATATATGTAGATGACATGATTATCACTGGCAACGACGATTCAGCCATAGCCAGTCTTAAAGCTTTCCTCCATACCCGATTCCGTATAAAGGATCTTGGTCATTTACGATATTTCCTTGGTGTTGAGGTTGCTCGTTCAGCCACTGGGATCTCAATATCACAGCGGAAGTACACATTAGATATATTGGACGAAGCATGCCTACTTGGGGCAAAGCCGGTACAAACTCCCATGGAGGAGAATGTCAAGCTCTCGCCCATGGATGGTGAATTGCTCAAGAATGCCTCTTACTATCGGAGGCTAGTTGGGAGGCTCATATACCTCACCATTACAAGGCCAGAAATCATTTACTCAGTACACATTTTGAGTCAATTCATGCAACACCCAAGAAAACCTCATCTTGACGCAGTCCATCGTCTTTTACGGTATTTGAAAGGGTCACCTGGGCAAGGTTTGTTCTTTCCATCCAAAGGCAACTTGTTGTAAACCGGTTTCTGTGATGCTGATTGGGCTCGTTGTTCCATAACGAGACGATTAGTGATAGGCTATTGCATATTCCTTGGAGGAGCACTTGTATCATGGAGAACTAAGAAACAAGGTACCGTTTCACGTTCCTAGGCCGAATCAGAATATCGGGCCATGGCGTCCATAACATGTGAGCTCACATGGATGCGATATTTACTAAGAGATTTGCAAGTTACACACCACAAGCCAACTCGACTCTATTGTGATAATCAAGCGGCACTTCACATAGCTGCAAATCCAGTGTTTCATGAACGCACCAAACACATTGAGATAGACTGCCATATTGTTCGTGAACGAATCCTGTCAGGCGCCATTACAACAGCACATGTTTCCTCTGCCAATCAACTTGCTGACATATTTACTAAGCCACTTGGACAAGGAATGTTCCACCCTATACTTGGCAAGTTGGGTGTTCATGACATTCACTCTCCAACTTGAGAGGGAGTATTAACGGAAAGATTGGTTCCTTGATTGTAGGAATATGTTCTGCTTTATATTAGGATCATATCATGGAGATTATGTAGATTGATTTCATGTATAAATTACCTAGTATAGATAGAAAGTCAAATGTTGTAATCCTATATATTAGGCACCTTCTTGTATACTGGCTATTATGAATGAATAACCAAATTCATAGAATGCTCAATTTCAAGAGAAATGTCTGTCTGAATACAATATAATCGGGTGGCAGGTATTCATACCGATAGAAAAGGGCGCGAACGTATGGAATTTGCTGCCTTCCCTCACCTATTGGTTTTACCAGACGCCGCACGTCGCCCATGCTTCTCGCATTGTCTTAATTTGCAGTCTGAGAAGAGGATGGCCGCAAAAGCAGGTGTGACTACAAAAGACCAAGGGCTTAAAGGGTCAAAAGTGACTGGATTTTCAGTATTTGTGACAAGAAAATATGAGACAGTGTCACATTTGTGAATGACCTTTTTTTTTTATAGATCAGAGAATTGACGACTCGTTGTCCATGAGTCTTACTTCAATTGGTTTGGAAAATGGAATACAAATGGAGGACATGGAAAAGTATATCCCGTCTCCACTTGTATTGACTTGTATACACGCGAAGTATAGACTTGTGTATACTTGAAAAAAAGTCTTCTTGGGGGCGCCATGTGGTAAAGTTTGTGTAATCACTCAATAAGAAACTGTCACATTGTCAGAACATATAGGTGTTTTTGAGGAGAGTAATTTGCATGGTATGAATACAAGGTAAGTTACCATGACGTACGTTCCGTGGTTAATGACAAAATATCCATGATGTTGTATCATTGAACACATGATGTCATAGCGATAGTGAACACAAATCTATGATGTTGTATCATTGAACACATGATGTCATAGCGGTAGTGAACACATACTATTTAAATGGCATAAATAGACCCTACCATTATATATGTGACCCACTTATATATTAGAGTGTCAACTAGTGTTTCACTTTTGGGAGACTTTGGTGCGATTCCTAACTATCAATGTTCTTTGATCGAAACCTTGTTGATTTTCAGTTTTGTATCGAAGTACCTAACATTAATGTAACTAGCATATGACTACACACTTTGTGTGTGAAAACATTTTTTATTTTTTGATATTAGATATATGGTAAAATCACACGTATACGAGACTTCAATAAAAAACAGTAAAATTTGGTTTCGTGAAATTACATTATTGCCCATCATTTTCTTTTTGTGATAGAAAACTAAATAATCTTTTTACCCTATTCTAGTTGAGAAAGATGGTTTTATTAATAGGTAATTTAAATAATATATTTCTATGTAGGTTATTATATTTTTTTAAATTAAAAATTGAAACTGTAGTTGTTTATATTAATGATATTTGAAATAAAACTCATGATTGATTGAATAATATTAAAAGACAAATTATACTCTCCAATATATTGTCATATATATAAACATGGGTACATTCTTCAAAACCACACACAAGAAAATATAATAGATATTAAGCTTAATAATATTGGCAAATTTCTTCCATTAAATTTGACATGGATACATTCTCAAATCAATGAAAAAGAGTGTACCCATATAAGACTAGATATGGATTAAAAAAATTGAATGGATTTTAAAAATGGGTGCATTTTGTATTTTTTTTAAAAAAAGGTACATTTTAAATATATTTAAGAATGGATACATTTAAGAATAAAAAAATGAAAAATTATATGAATTGGTACATTTAAGATTAAAAATTTGAAATCTTTTTATAAAAAAAAAAAATTAATGAGTACAAGCTTATTTTAATTTTAAAATTTTATTTTGAAAATGTTTTGATTTGAAAATTAATTAGGAGTTTAATAAAGGTGTGAGTATTAAAACCTTAAATCAATTACTAATTTTTATTTTAAAAAATTATGTAACTGACAACATTAATGCTAAGGACTTCAATCAAAATCTAAAAACTAATAAGGTCTCGGTCGTCACTTATAATTAAGTGAGATGACTTAGGATTGATTCTCACCAAAGGCGAAATTGAACCAAATTATTAATAGTCCATTGTGAGGCTAAGTCTATCCCTCCCTTTTTGTGTAGATAACATTTGTTAAAAAAAAAAAAAATTTAAAGTCTCAGTCAATGAACATTATTAGTAACTAAAGATTGAACACTAATTTTTCCGTCACTCTTTCTTATACAAATAGCATTGCCAATAAAGTATGAATGATATTTGACAAAAAATAAATAGATAAATAAAGTATGAATGTTTTTTTAGTACATCGATATTTTTACACTAAGGAGAGAGAGAGTTCGGCTAAGCCACACAATGGGAAACCTAATTTGGTTTCGAATTCGCCATCTACGAAATTCAAACCCAAGACCTATCACTTTCAAGTGAAAAAGAATATCATCACCATCAGCACTGCTGCCGCATGCCACCTCCAACCACCATCATCGCCATCGTTGTTGCCACCTCCACCAACATCACCGTTGCCTCCACCACCACTTACCATCATAATCGTTGTTGACATACTACTGCCACCACCACCACCACATATTATCACCATCGTTGTCGCCGTTGTCGCCGCTGCCACCACCTCCACTAGTACATATCCTAATTGTCACCTCTCACCAATAGTGGAGCTACACTGGGGGCAATGTATGCTCACAACCCCAATAACCTAGTGCTCCTCCTTGTATTTTGTTGTCTTGACCATATAACTTGTTCAAAGAAGACGAAATTTGATGGTGTAGGTGGAGCAGTGCTAGATATTTTGCATACCATCCATTTGGAATTTGGCTTCATCCATTGGACTGGAGATACGAATTTTACTTCCTATTCATGTGGGCTGGTCTTTGTTTGACCAGTTTGTGCACTACATATGTTCATCTTTCGCTTGCCAATTAGAATATTACAGAATTCACTTAGTTACGTCTCTCATTAATTGTTTCAGCAACTATTTTCTATTAAGTCTTGAATTTGATTACATTATCATACCAGTATAAATGATGGAGTATTAGTTTTCTTTTCAGTGGATTAAATTGATCTAATAATTGAGCATTTGTAACGTAAGACATACAATGTGAGCCTTATGACATTATTCTAAGACTCAAGGCAACCGGTTACATATATTTTGTAATCTTTTTAATACAACGAAATATTTATACTAAAGGGTGGGGGAATGAATTGGTTGTCAACTCGTCATTCACGAGATTAGAACCTAAGAACTCACTTACAAGTGAAAAGGAATAGCACTAGACAATAGTATTAAGTGACACATGTATTTATACTTATAAGTAGGTTAATTCATTAAGTTTTTTTCCTTGTGAAAAGTTTATTTATCATGACCCCATTATTACAAAATCTTGGCTCCGCCACTGCCTCTCACATATATATTAATGACTCTAGATACACATTAAATTTAAATTTTGTTATTCTTGTAGATTAGCCAAACAAAAAAAAATCAAAAATTTAAACAAATAATTTGTTGTTGCAGCACCTCACTCTCTGTGCTGCCGGCCCCCTCTCTCCTTTATTTTGTTCAATAAATTAGGCCTATAATAGTTTTCATAATTTTAAATTCCATCATTTTAAAATTTCTTAAAATTTTTAAATTTCCTCGTCTAAACATAATGTTATTTATCTTTTTCTTATTGGGGGATGAATTACATCGATTTGAAGGAAAATGAGAGAGTGAGTACTGTTTAACTCTGTTGGGAAACATGCTTCAACTAATTAAAAGACTAGTGACTAAAATGACATATTTCAATACAGCGAAAGCAAAAAATAAGTTCACATGTCAAAAATCTCTACCGCAT
Source organism: Malus fusca (assembly GCA_035220775.1). Lineage (NCBI taxonomy): Eukaryota > Viridiplantae > Streptophyta > Magnoliopsida > Rosales > Rosaceae > Malus > Malus fusca. The sequence goes on along the minus strand of CM069073.1, from coordinate 19,286,341 downwards.
GGGATTTTAATAGATGCCGGATTCCTACTTCTCTATCAACTGAGCCGGGGTAAAAAATTCCATAGCTATAGCTAAGCCGGATGACCACCTTCAGCGGCTAGTTTCATTCTTTGGTGGTGTTCTGTAACTTTGTAATCTACAATTTCCTCCAGCAATTGCGAATCCAGTATACAGTCTTCGCGTCCATACACAGCTGCTTGGACGCTGGCCATGAGTTTTGCTATCTCACGGCCAGAGAATTCTTCTGTCTTACGTGCAGCCTCTCGAATCAGATCGTCAGACACATCCTTTATCACAATCTTTTGTGGTTTCTTCCTCAGGAAAATGCCTGACTTGGAGCTTTTGCCTTCATCACCAAGATATTTGTTCAAATAGAGCTTCAAAAGTTTGAATCGTTCCTCCTCCCCAGGAATTGGGAACTCAATCACTTCATCCATCCGGTCAGTGATAGCGCTGTCAAGATCTCCTGGCCTGTTTGTGGCAAGTACTAGAACCATGTCTCTTGACTGGTCTCCAGTTCGGAAGAGCAACGCATTTAGAGCACTACGTTGAGCTTCACTCATGTGTGTACTGTTTCGCCTGCCAAGGGATCAAACAATTCACAAGAGGCTGAGCTTATATATATATGAGTGGAGACGATGAACATCTTGGTTGCAGACTCCAAAAATATAAACTAATGGACGTTAACTCCCAAATTTTGTCAAAGAAAAGTTTTAGATGAACAGATGCTCTGATAACAATAATAAGTACAACACAAATATAACCATAAACCACTGAAGGAAAAAACTGAACTTACTCGCATAGGAAAGCATCTGCCTCGTCAATAAAAAGCAGTAGACCTTTGTTTGACTTTTTAGCCCAATCAAATATCTGATGAATCTTAGTAACAGCCTGTGCACCCAAGGGTGCAACATCTCCTCCAGTCATCATAGCATAATCCAAACCCTGTATTCAAAGGGATCAAAAACTCATGTTGAGAATTTACAGTTTTTTTTCCCAGAATAACTCACACACATACACACACACACACACACACACACACAAACACATATATTGGTACAAACATATGGTAATTTGTAATCGGACCTTGGATCCTAGTATCAAGGTAATTCAACTTCTAAAACAAAAACAAAAATTGATGAGAATAAACATCCCATTTTAACAGATAACAAACTGAATCTCCAAATTGTTCAAACAAGTTCCATTCATTTGACCTATAAAGATCTCCCCATCAAAAAACCAAAGGTCACGACAACTAGTCACTAAGACACAGGTGCAGTACCAGCTAGGTGGTAGACCATATAAAAGGTTGAGTAAGACAGATAAATGAGCACCAATGGTAAATAAATTATTACGGCTATGATTCAGTGTAATACCGATTTTCGAGCTATTTCTCTTGCAACCATGGTTTTACCAGTGCCAGGGGGGCCATAAAACATCATGTTGCGAAAGGGGGCTTGGTGAGCCTTAGTGTTTGCTGTAGCTCGAGCAAGGTGCTCTATTCTGCTCCGCAACGAAGGATGGAGAATGATATTTGCAAGACCATTCTTGCCTTGCGAAGATCCAGTACTGTAATTTAAAACTTTATTCTTTGCTAGAGAAATCATCTCTGAACCTGGAAATCTTGCAATGGATGATTCTCGAATCAGAGATGGCTGCCCTAGCAGCCGGTTGACATATCCCCATATAACTCTAGAACCTTCTCTGTAAAAAGAAAGTTAAAAGGCAATTAGTTGGCACATCACTACTAAACAATACAATCATCACTAAAATTGGAAGAAGAACTCAATACCATAATTCCATTAAAAGCCCATCAGATCAATAAAGCAAAAGGCATTATGACAAACTTGACATCATAATTAAGAGAGATTAAAACTTAGGCCTAATTGGATAAATGGTCCCCGTGGTCATAAGTTATTCGGATGATAGCCCCTGTGGTAAAAAAATTCGGATTTAAACCCCTGTGGTCTAAGTTTGTTAGGATTTAAACCCCTGTGGTCTAAGTCTGTTAGGATTTATGCCCTTCTGTTAAATAATGCTGACGTGGCTGCCACATATATGCCACGTGGCTGCCAAATGTCTGCCACGTGGCAAAAATAATAATTTTTAATTTTTATAAAAAAAAAAAACCTGAATTTTTACAAAAAAAAAAAAAAAAAAACAGATCTGCAAGAAGAAGAAGAAGGAAGAGGGAGAGGGAGGAGGGCGCGAGGAGAGGGCTCCGGCGAGGGGGGAGCTGGTCTCCGGCGGGAAGAAGAAGAAGAAAAAGAAGAAGAAGAAGGAAGAGGGAGAGGGAGGAGTCGCGCGGGGAGACCGGCGGGAAGAAGAAGAAGAAGGAAGAAGGAGAGGGAGGAGGGTCGCGCGGGGAGAGGGCTCCGTCGGGGGGGGGGGAGCTGGTCTCCGGCGGGAAGAAGAAGAAGAAGAAGAAGGAGAAAAAGTCCGGCGGGGTGGGGGAACGGGCGGAGGGCGGGGGGGGAGTTTCTGGGTTTCTGGGTTTTTTCTTTTTTTTTTTTTTTTTTTTTTTTGTAAAAATTCAGGTTTTAAAAAAAAAAGTTTAAAAATTATTATTTTTGCCACGTGGCAGACATTTGGCAGCCACGTGGCATATATGTGGCAGCCACGTCAGCATTATTTAACCGAAGGGCATAAATCCTAACAGACTTAGACCACAGGGGTTTAAATCCGAATTTTTTTACCACAGGGGCTATCATCCGAATACCTTATGACCACGGGGACCATTTATCCGATTAGGCCTAAAACTTATTATCTATCAACCTATGTAATGAATACTCTGCTTATAGTCAAATCGTTCAAAAGGGTCTAAAGGAAAAACGATATTGTCGATTTCCCCATGCAAAGCTTCGGCCGCAGACTACAGAAGTAGAAATACAGTAACAAGTCCGGAAGGTACCACCTGTTTAGTTAGAAGCGTACCACAAGAGGTGGGATCAAATCTAGTCTTTAACAAGGTTAAATGAGTTTCATGGCATGGAAAAGGGCTCCTTCTCTGTGTAGACTAGGTCTTCAGTACACCAAGTAAAAGGGTAGCACTTTCCAGGCTATCCACTTTTTTCCCTTTTCAGTTTAAGTGGGGAGGTTATAAAAGTAGCGTATTGACTTATACACTCTGTTCCTACAATATTAAACTCATTTTCATCCTAATACAGTTGAAATATCACAACAAGAATATATAGGGCAATAAATTTATATCGCATGCATAGGGAATTGCAACCTGAATACTTGTTTAAAAAACTTGAAATAGGTGAAATGAAACGAAAGGAAGAGCATACAAACCTAGTTGTATAAACACCCGCAGCCACTGCTGTAGCACCTCCAACGGTCATAACCAACTTATTCCTATCAGTCAGCAAAGTTCTAATGCCCCCTGCAGTTCGCAGATGAGAAACAATTATATCATCATCGGCATTTCACAAAAATCAGAATAAAGAGATCAAACAAATATTTTGTTCCATTGACCTAAAGCTAAAATTGGCACTATTGCCATGCACCAGAGAAATTAAAAGACAACATTTTACTCACCCCTTAACCACCCACATTTTAAAATACCCTTAATCCAGTAACCCTAACCCTACATGACCAGGGGTAGTAACCCAGCAAAGGTGGTCATTAACTGGATGTCGACTCTACTTGGTTTACTTATTTTTTTAATTCAAAACTTCTCCTTACAGCACTTTTATTAGAGGATAATAATTGGGATATTGGGAATCACTTTGGCAAGTGACAATTGCACCATTCTGGGACAGTACGCAAAAAACAAAATTAATAACAGGAATCTGATTGGACAGAAAAGAAACCAGGAGAATCTGTCTTATGCAAAAGTTGCTTATTCATGTATGTACTATGATTATCAATAATTCTTCTTATAACTTAAACGCATCTACTCAGTTTTGCATACCTTCAATGTGACCAAAAGTTGTATTGATTGCAGCAAGCCATTTTTCTTTTTCACCATTCATCTGATCTATAAGCATATTCCTGTTAAGTTCCGCATTCAGTTTTTCTTCATGGGCCCGACCTTTAGCCTTTGCAATGGCCTCCGCTTTTATGTTTTTTAGTTCTAATTCATGTTTCTCTCTTTCAGTTTGGCGCTGCTGCCCTTGGTTCTGTGCCTCAGTAGCCAGTCTTGCTTTCTCTTTTCGGATATTTGACTCCTCTTGCATCCTAAGCATTTCAGCATTATTCTGCCTCTGCTTTTCATGATCCATCTGCACTCAAGAAGACAATAAAATGTTAGACTTGACCAATGTTTTAAATGGAGAAGGCGAAGGCGAGGCGTTTCATGGATAGGACCCACCTAGGCGAAAGCCTTGAGGCGTGAGGGGATGCCTTACAGGACCAAAATAATTGGGGTATGCTGTGGGTTATTAAAAAAAAAAGACTTGGCCAAAACAACATCCTTTTTGCGCCAAGTCATTTAAAAAAATTAAAGACTTGGCCAAAATGACGTTGTTCTAGGACAAGTCTTTAAAAAAAATTCTTCTTTGCGATTGTCTTCTTCGCGAAGACGCCGCCGCCACTGTGACGATTATAAGCCAGAGGGCAGAGCCTCAGAGGCCCAGCCTTCAACTTCGAGGGGTCCCCAGAAAATTTCAAGCAAGGATTTCGGATCACTGATGGATCCTGGGAACGCCCATTCAAACACCTCAGGCGTGCCTTAGCCGCCTAGGCATGCCTTGAACATGTCGAGGCGAGTTTAAGCCTATTCCCGCTGGGCAGAGGTGTTATCACCGCCCGGCATCCAAAGCCACCTGGGCGCACCTCAAGGCGCATTTTTTAAAACACTAGACTTGACCAAGGTTTCACTAATCCAGTATTTAGAGTGCAAGTAAAACTTGAGGAACATACAAGCTCTTTTTCCTATATAGCATAGAGGTTGTTTGGTACCCTTCACGGATCCAAATTTTTGTTTTTAAAAACAAGAAATTGGATCCAAGAAGAATATCAAACAGCCGCATAATTTTTAGAAAAAAGAAGACATAATTTATTCGACTGCTTGCACCTTCATTCTATTCCTAGCGTGTTCATCTTCCATACGAAGCATTTGAGCCTTTGACTGTGCTTCTTGTTGCAGTATATTTAGTTGTTCCTCAGCCATGTTCTTACTCCTTTCCTGTCATCAAAAGATTTCACAGTATAAGTTTAAATGCACTGAGGCAGATAAAAGAGAAGAAAACAAATTTGCAATTTGCTAAACCTAAATGGCACAAACCTAGAACATTATCTGTTTCACTAATGACAAAAAAGACCTAACCCATGTCACAAAAAAGAAAAAGGACCATGAACCAAAATCAAACGAAGTTATTGCACATTCAAAGAAAATTCCTCATATACGCAAAGCCTTTTCAGTGAAAATCTATACAGTGAGAATACCACCTGAACCTTATTAGAAGAAAATATTGTGACAAGGCAGTTATAAAAAAATATATATGCGGTACATGGACAAGATAAATTGTAGCCAAACGATTGAGATGAGCTGTTTGAAATGTTTGACGAATAGACTGCCGAAAACCACATTTTACAACCAACTGCAGTTTTAACATGGATTGTACGTCTGTAACTTACAAGATCATTTTGAGCTTGTATTGCTTCAAAATGAGCCTTCTCCGCATTCAACTCAGTGAGACGACTTTTTTCTTGGCTCCTCATCAGACTAAAAACCTGGAAAACAAGACCAGTTGACCAAATTAACACCTTTGATTCAGTTGGATTGAAACCTCAGTATAATAAAAGACAAAACACATTTCAATTAATATGCTTCAAGCAACTTCGGTTCCCACAATAACAAAGGTCGGTACTTAAGCTTAAACAGGGGCAGGGAATAAAATCACGGGCATAGTAATCATTGAAGCACGTAGAAATAAACTCAATGTCGTATTAAATTTCTATTCAAACGAATAATAAAAACATTCAAAACGAAAGTATCGGAACAAAAAGAAAGGAAAATTCCAGACTACAGCATTCGGATTTAGTCCCTCATTTCCAACCTTAAGATGCAATAGATCCTTAAAACTAAAAAGAAAATAAAATTGATTTTTTCTACAATTTTCCAACCTTTCTCTACAGAAAAAAAAAAATATATATATATATATATATATATATCAAATTCAGGAGCAGAAAAGCAACCTGCTTGGATAACTTAGAGGAATTGATTTCGCGGAGAGCTTTGGCACCTCGTTCGAGAGCCTCGGGATCGAACCCCGACCCTCTGGGCTCTTCAGCTTGCGGTTCCGATTTCGCATTGGGGATCTGGTCCGCCGGAGCGGCGGAAGGCGGAGGAGGAGGAGAAGGAGAAGAATACGAGAACGGATTGAATCGGAAGGGAGAATCGGCGTAGGTGCGGTTGGAGAGCGCGGGCATGGAGGCCGCCGCGACCGCCATTGCTATGCACGAAGACAGCTTCGAGGCAGCAACCATGGTTAAAGTTTGGAGATTTGGTCGGATTTTCTTTCAAGGTCGAGAAATCATGGGCGTGTAAAAACTGAAAATTCTCAGATTTTCTGTGGGAGCTTAAACCCTGAAAATTCTAGGGTTTAACTTTAAACGGGAACATTGAGAGGGAGGCTCGCTCCTCGCTTCATGGAAGTTTGGCGTGGAGGGTAAACCGATTAACCAACTGGAACGTATATGTGCGTCCCATGGTTTGCTCCATTATACATTGTGGGCTGGATTTGGTCCAAAATGATTTCCAGAGAGGCCCAATTTGGGGAAATATGATGTGGAAAACAAAGTTGAGACTTCAAGCCCAATTTTTCTCAATTAAGGCATATGAGGGTAAATTTAAATAATAATAAAAAATATAAATTACAATAAATTCATCTAAATTATAGAAAGGGACTTGCGAACTTTAATAAAATTGATAGTGCACACTGCTTTAGTTAATTCAGTTAAATTGAGGTTTGCCAAATACGATTCATTAACATGAAATGAGTGTAAGAAAAAAATCCATAAGCTGTGACATGTGATTTAGTTGGTTGAGAACATCTATTATTTATCTCATGTTCGTGATCATATCCCTCTCTTACCTTGTTATGAAAAATTTGGTTGTGTTGGTGGTTATGTTCCAAAAAAGATAGATGTTATGATTTTGGACACGAAAAAACTTTTGTGTAGGCATCCAGACCACGTATTTGGTTTAGTGGCACAATCCTTTGGCTTAGCTAAAACTTCTCAACAGTCCAATATTTTGGCTGTTGAATGATTTTGAATTCAAATAGATTATTTGTTAATTGTATTATCTATAAATTATCTTTGGCTTGTTTTGAAGAGTTTGTTCTTCACTCAAACTCTCTATCTGTAATGACTATATAAACATTAATACAATATACTCAAACTATCAAGCACAATTCTTATATGGTATCAACCTTTTCCTAGTATAACGACACCATTTCTTCCTCAAACACAATGGCCTATTCCACTACCACTCCCTTCACCAATGTTTCTGCCTTCATTCCTTTGAAACTCGATCATTACAACTACTCTTTGTGGCGACCACAGTTTGTTCCATTGCTTCGAAGTCGAAGTCTGATGCCTTTTGTTGACGAAATGTCCAAGTATCTGCTTTCTTTTCTGCTAGATGATGAAGGTCATCTTACCAACAACAACAATCCTCTTTTTGAGCTCTAGATTCAGCATGACCAGATGGTGCTCTCGTGGCTCACTAGTTCCCTCTCTTCTCCCTTCATGCATGTTGTTGTCAAGTGTGTTAGTGTTGCCGAGGCTTGGAAAGCTTTTCAGGAACGGTATACACCTTCTTTTCACAATCGAGTTATTCAACTTTGTAGTGAACTTCTCAATCTTCGTCGTTATGATCTTAGCATTGCTGATTTTTTGATAAAATTAATACTTTGGCTAATCAATTAGCGTTATCTGGTTCTCCTATGTCTGATGTTGATTTGATTGCTACGATCATGAACAATGTCAGACCATTGTATAAATATTGTGGCATCCATACAAGCTCGAGAAACCCCTATTTCTTATGCAGCTTTGGAAGCACTGCTCTTTAGTGCTGAAACTCGACATCTCACTTTCACTTTGTCTGGAGATACTCATATTCTTGCCATGATTTCCATGGCTACTAACCGAGGCCGCAGGGTTCATGCACTTGCTGGTTTTGCACACGACGGAGAACGTGCTGGTGTCCCTCATCGTGGTGGTTTTGTTCCTCACCCTAATGGCAACGCTGTAGGTCCTCCTTGCCCTAATGGAAATGTTGTAGGTGTTCTCGGTGCAGGTCCCTCCTTTGCTGACCGTCCACCACTCAACCGAAATGGGCATTCTGCGATTGACTGCTACAATCGCATAAACACTTCTTACGAAGATCGTGTTCCTAGTGCTCGCCTCACGACTCTGACTGCTCAGTCCCACCATGTAGGTCAAGCACCCATTGCTCCAACAAGTTGGCTTCTGGATTCCAGAGCCAATGCTCACATCACCAACGATCCTGGTCAACTCATCAATATACAAGAGTACACAGGCATAGATAATGTTAATGGCATTAATGGTAGCCAAGGTTTGCAAATCTCTCACATAGGAACATCCTACATACACTCTCCCACTAAATCTTATACCCTCTCTAATACCTTATACTGTCCAAATGTTTCTCAAAATATCCTTTCTATCAATCAATTTTCTTACGATAATGACTACTTCTTTGTACTTTACCCAAATTTCTTTCGTGTTCAGGATATGCGCTCGGGGAAGGATCATTTTATCAGGGCGGAGTAACATTGGGCTATATCCATATGCAAGTTTCAATTCAAATAAAAGCCATGGATTTTTTTAGTGCATGGGAGTTAGAGTTGATGATCATGTTTGGCACTCCAGACTTGGTCATCCATCATCATTTATTTTGAAGCATTTAGTTTCTACTAGTAAAGTGCCTTTTACTAGGCACAATTTGAATTCTGTATGTCATTCATGCCATATGGGCAAAAGCAAGAAATTGTCATTTCCTAAATCAAATTCAATTTTGCATTTTCCTTTACAACTTATTCATTCAGACGTATGGACATTGGACATCCCTAACTTTGTCCATTTTTGGATTTCGTAATTATGTGCTTTTCATTGATGATTATTCGGGATATACTTGGCTATATCCATTAAAATTAAAATCCGATGTGTTTCCGACTTTTATTAAATTTCAAACTGAAATGGAGAATAAATTTCAAAGGAAAATTCAAACCTTTCAAATGGATGGCGGCGTGAATACATCAACAAAATTTTCAAAACCTACTTGGAAAAACATGGAATTCACCATCAATATACATGTCCTCACCATCCTAAACAAAACGGTATAGCAGAAAGAAAACACCGTCATTTGGTGGAAATGGGACTCACTCTTCTTGCTCATGCATCTATGTCTATCTCAAAATTATTGGGCTGAGGCTCTTCATACAACTAATTTTCTAATAAATCGACTGCCAACCAAAGTTTTAAACTTAATTTCTCCATATACAAAATTATTTCAACGGGAACCATCATATAAAATTTTCAAAGTCTTTGGGTGTGCCTGCTTTCCCTATTTACATCCATACACGCCTACTAAATTACAATTTCGTTCCAAGAAATGCATATTTTTAGGTTATTCTAAAAATCAACTTGGGTATAAGTAAGTGTCTTGATCCGTTAACGGGTCGTTTTTTCATGCCTAAGCATGTCATTTTTTATGAAACTTGTTTTCCATTTAATGAATAGTCCAGTGCTACTTCTCACGCCTCCTCCCTGCATGATAGTACTCCCACTGCAATTGGGACTCCTGAATTACTCTTCCCCTCGCCATCCCCACCAAAACTGGTCCCTATCCAACCCCACAATCAACCTTTTCCATCCACCACTTCCTATCTGCACTCAAACACTATCTCTGGCTCAAATTCCTCTTTTTTTCAGCACCTTTTATCTCCTCTTTCACATCTCCTACCCTACACGCCACCCACTAGTTCACCTCTAACCTTTCCCAACCATAACCTACGGCCTTTAGTCTCCACCCTCATGCATCCCATGGTAACCCGTGCAAAAGATGGTATTCACAAACCAAATCCTAACTATGCACATGCATCCACCACTAACGTTTTATCTGAGTCTACTTGTTATAATTAGGCACATAAATTTCAGGAATGAAGAATTGCAATGGCAGATGAATTTAACGCCCTCAAGCGGGCTGGCACCTGGTTTTTGGTCCCCTACCATCCTTCCATGATTGTGCTTCCCAACAAATGGGTTTCCAGACTTAAACGAAAACCGGATGGGTCCATTGACAAATTTAAAGATCAGCTTGTTGTGAATAGATATCATCAACAACCTGGACTTGATTATGGAGAAGCGTTTAGTCCCATGGTTACTCATTCCACCATTTGAATGATCATTGCATTTGTCGTTCATTTTTCTTGGCCCATACGGCAACTGGATCTTCAAAATGCCTTTCTTCATGGCTCATTGTCTGATGAAATGTATATGAAACAACCCACATGCTTCGTTGATCCTCAATTTCCAACACATGTTTGTAAATTGAAACGTTCTATCTACGGTCTCAAACAAGCTCCAAGGGCATGGTTTCAATGTTTTTCCAACCACCTGGAACATCTCGATTTTGTGGCTTCTCAGGCAGATTCATCACTCTTTGTTTACTGTCATGGTTAGTTCGAATTTGTTTACTAATCTATGTTGACGACATCCTTATTATAGGCAATAACATCAAGTGCATTAACACTTTGATCAAGGACATGGGCACAACTTTCTCCATGAAGGATCTTGGTCCTTTGAATTATTTTTTGGGCAACCACCCAAGCATTCCAATTCGGCCACCATAGGTAAGGAAGGTCCAATTCAAGTTAAGTCTAATGTCATTCCTCCGAATGTACCGTTTCCTAGCAGATTTTTGCAACCCAAGAAGGAAGAAGAGGAAAAAGATGTTCTTGAGACGTTTAGGAAGGTGCATGTCAATATCCCACTCCTTGATGCTATAAAGCAAATCCCGAAGTATGCCAAGTTTTTTAAGAAGCTTTGTACAACAAGGAAACGGATTCGGGAGAAATAGGTGGTACACGTAAGTGAGAATGTCTCTGCATTGTTGCAAAGAAAGTTACCACCTAAATGCAAAGATCCAGGTAGTTTCACTATCCCTTGTGTTATTGGCAATACGAGGTTTGATCATGCTATGTTAGATTTAGGTGCATCTATAAATGTCATGCCATATTCTGTTTATGCATCTATGAATCTAGGAAAGCTTAAAAATGATGGTGTTATTATTCAATTAGCCGATCGATCTAATGCGTATCCCAAATGAGTGTTGGAAGATGTTTTGGTGCAGGTAGACCACTTGATTTTTCCTGCAGATTTCTATGTGCTTGATATGGAGGACTCAACCCACTCTCCACCATCATCACTCTTACTTGGATGACCATTCATGAAAACGGCTCAAACCAAGATTGACGTGGCCAAAGGAGCAGTAACTATGGCCTTTGGTGGTGATATGATTAACTTTAAGATTTCTGAATCGGTTGAGAATACTAATGATGTTCGTTCTTGTTGTGCCATTAATATAATTGAAAATATAGGGCAGGAATGTTCAACACTAATCAAGAAGAATGTACCTCGAACCACCATCGAATAAGGAATTGGAGTGAACAACAAGAAGTGCACGGCCCCAATCTTGAATTTACCAAATCTGGCCGAGAGCAGCCCTTGTTGTTCTATTCATTGTGCTGCCACTTCTTTGCCGTACATAGGTAAGCCACCTATACCAATTTCAATCCCCATTTCAACTAATAGGTTGTTACCTTGTATGGTACAGGTACCTAATCGAATTCAACGTGGGGGGAGAGTTCATGTTGATATGGAGAAGCAAAACACAACGATCAGAAATGATCATTATCCCATTCCATTCAAGGATCTAAATCATGAAGTGGTTAGTAGGACAGGTTGCAGAAACACCCCTTCATGTCGTGGGGTCCAATAAGGCTTCCAAGGAGTATCGTCCGGCTGCAAGACGTTAAAGAAAGCGCTACGTGGGAGGCAACCCATGCATTCAACAAAGGAAGACCTAGGAAGCACTCCAATTCCAGATTTGCGTTCCTAAACTCTTCTCTTTGTTGCTATTTCGTTTCTGCCATGCTTAGTGTGTTTAGTTGTTGTTTTGTTTGTTAGTTATTTGTGTTAGTTTATGCTTGAACCATTGAGGACAATGTTTGATTTAAGCGTGGGGGGGTAACCAAAGTGTTTTGATGCAAATTCGTAGGGTTTTATCACTCATAACTTCCAATGTTGTTCCTTGCTGTTTTTAAGTGTTTTTAAGCTGTTTTAGAGTGTTTTAGTGTGTTTTGACTTAAAAATCCGAAAATCCCATAAAATTTTGAAAAAATGTTTTGAAAAAAACCAAAAAGAGTCGTTTTAAAGTTGTTTTGTGTGTTTGTTTGTGTCTTAGGGTACCTTCCAACACAATGATGAGGATTCGGTTTGTAATTGCATGACTGTTAAAGAGAATTATAAACATGGATGGAAGTTTGATTTACTCTTTGGTTTATGCTTGGTTATGGTTATAACTTATGAATTCACATGTAATCATAAAGAAAAAAAATTAGTTTTTGTAACATGCTTGAAGGAAGGAACTCAAACTAACGCTACAACCTTGTGAGACTTGAGCCTAAACGTTTATTTGGAGAGTTAATAATCTGTGCATCCTTGTTTTCTAAAGTCGTTGCATGATCTCATTATTCTTTGCTTGGTTGCTACTTAATAGGTGTTTTCATCATTTAGTTCCAAATGCTAGAACTCATGCCTATTTCATTCAAAGCATGCTATTGATTTGCATAACACATATTCAAGATGAAGTTGTGTAGTAACCACCACTTAAGCCAAATTGCCGTGTCCCCCATGTTCAATTGTTTTGTAGGTTTTAACCCCGTTGAGCCTTATGTAGCCTATTTTCCTTGTTAGCCACACTATCCTTACCTAGCCTAGATTAGGACTACCCATACCCTTGTTCTTAAAGTATAGTGGAGCATGACTTAGAGGGAATTCATTTTGATCAATGTATTGCAGAAAATAAGTGTGGGGGAAAGTGAGCCTTGGGTATTGTGTGCCAAAGTCTTAAATGAGGCATGGGTTAGAAAAAAGAAAAAAAAAAGAAGGAAAAAAGTCGTGGAAAATAAGAAGAAAAAAAAGAAAAAGTTGTGAAAAGTATGAAAAAGAGTGGAAAAGATGTGAAAACAAGCTTTAAAGTGATGGTTGTTGAAGAAAGGGTCCAAAACATTGAATTTGACCCTAAGTGTTGCATGAATTCCCCTTTGTGTTTAAAAGTTGATTATTGCATTCAAAAGTGAATTCTAAGTGTCAATGTCATTGCTTTGCTTACTATTGTTTTAAGAACATTTGTTTATCCTTTACCTTTCTTTGTTAGCCAATACCCCGAGCCCCGTTACAACCCTTAACTTCTATCTTGAGTGTTGTGTATTTCAATTTGTGGAGTTTGGGATTGGTATGAGCATATGGTGTCACTGGTTCTCGCATCTAAGTAGTTGCATTCCATTCATGAGATCATATACATGCTTATTAGTTTCAGAAAAAGCTTTCCTTGTTATATCATATGTGAGTACTAGTTTTCATATTTACATCAATCCTCTCACATATAACTAGTATAAGGTGTGTAGTCAGAAAATATGTGTGAAAATTGAGTGCATATCTAGTAAGGAATTGAGCAAATTCTCTAAGGCATGTTACTTCATTCAAAATCATGTTTTAATTAGTTAAATGTGAACCAGTACGTGGTGACTATGATTAAGTGTAAAGATGACTAAAATCTGTGGGAATGATGATTTTTAACTTGTCATGTGCATTGAAAATCCCTGAGGCAATTGTTGGAAGGTCTAGATTGTGTTTTGATTATTTTGTTTCATTTTTCTTTTGTTTCTTTGTTTTGCTCGAGGACTAGCAAAAGCTAAGTGTGGGGGAATTTGATAGGAGCATATTTATGCACCTTAGTTAGCTTGTTCTTGTGCATTTAAGTTGTTTTTCCTTAGTTAAAGTAGTCTTTTAAGCTAGTTTGATGTATTTTCAGGTTTTAAGGGCAAAGTAAGCAAAACGATGCATTTTGGAGCCTTTTGGAGCACAATTGAGCTTGGATTGGACATCACATACTTGGAGCCAAAAGAATGGACGAAATTGAAGATTTGAAGATTTGAGGAGTCCTAGTTGAAGAAGGATTCCTAGTCCAAGAAGGAATCCTAATTGAAGAAGGATTCCTAATCAACGGAGGAGTCCTAGTTAAGGATGGATTCATAGTCAAAGATGGATTCCTAGAAGAATGAGGATTCCTACTCAAACAAGGTTTCCTACTTGAAGTAGGAAAGTTAAGCCTAAAAGTTTCCTATTTTGGGTTAAACTTTCCTAAACCTAGATGGCCTTAAGTTCCAGATATTTTGAAGGTTTCCTAAGCATTTTTGGAGACAAAAGAAGGTTCTAGAACACTCCCCATAAGGTGCCGCACCTAGCCTTCTAGAAACCCCTTGTTCCTTGCCTTGCAAGGCATTCTAGAAGCCTTATCCTCCCTCTCCCTATCCAACCGCACCTCCTTGCCCTTTTTCCTTGAGGATTCTGATTTCTTAGCCTTTTTCCTTGTGGATTTGGATTCTAGAAGTCCATATCTTATTCCCCTAGGGTTTTAAGTGCCTATATATACTCATATCAACCCCTAGATCAAATGACCACCTCTCATATACATCATTCACGTCAGAAACAAAGAGCCACCCTTTGCCACACCTTTCCACCACCATATTCCATAATTTCTGCCCAAAATCATCCCTAGCCGCACCACCCATCCACCCTAAACACCACCACACATCCCCCATCCATTCTACATCATTCATAACCCCAAAACCTGTCCACAACCTTTGTGCCGCAGCAAGGAGAAAGGGAGAAACTTCGTGGATGCACTTGCTGTCCAAATTGGAGTATCTAGGTGTTTTCTTTCTTTGGATTTCAATGTTTAAACTTATTTATCTTTGCTTTGTGCATATGAGGAACTAAACCCCCCCTTGGCTAGGGGGGATTCAAAACCATGTTTATGCTTGCTATATGATTTGATTACTTCTAATTGCGTTTCATAAGTTGTGAATTCAATTTACTTATCTATATGAATTAAAACTGATTTGTGTATGTTGGTTAAGGGGGCCCGCTTAGGTTGCATGCATGAATTTGATGCTAGGATATAAGGGAATTTCACTAAATTGTTATGAACTTATATTCACAAGTAGTAAAGGTTGTTGATCACAATCGCGTTAAGTAAATTTTTGGCATAAGTATCATGCGCTTTCATAGTTACGAGTGCATCATCAATGCTTATGATTTTCATAGAACTTAATGATCCTTGCTTGAATCTCTATTATGCGCTTTCATGAAGGGAACTTGTGGGGAATGTTTTGGGTTGTCGTATGCAATTCATCCAATTCAATAACTTAAGGAAAATCTGATGGTTAATTTAAGCGGACCTAATTAACTTGGGGCGTTGAAAATTCGTGGTTTATTGAAAAGCAATTAGAAATCGTTTTGTATGCAAGTGTGACATGTGTGGAGAATAATCCCTTAGCTAGCTTTCCATCCATTCAATTTCATCAAATTCGTTCAGATTTAACTTGTTCTTTACTTTACTTGTTTTGTTTTCAAATTCGTCTAAAATCAATCCCCATTTACTTTGTTGAGTCATATTAGATATAAATCAATTTAGTTTGTGTTTTTAAGTGTCTTGAGTCAAGTCATAACCCAAATTCGTCCAAATTTGTGTCTAGTGTTCAAAACTGCCCAGATTGTGTTTTAAGGCTGTTTTGAGTGTTTTGAGGTTGTTTTGAATCTTTTGGTTTGTTTTAGTGTTTTAAAGTTTAGTTTTGCATTCTTTGAGTCTAGTTTAGTGTTTTAAACTTTGTTTTTACGTTTTTGAGTCAGTTTTCAAGTGATTAAGCAATCCCTTCTAATCCCCGGCCTAGAACGATCCCTACTTACATACTTACTACAATTGATAAAAAGAGGGTTTAATTTGTGTGCTTATATATTTCACATCAAATTTTTGGTTCACCGTTCCAGCAATGGGGTTCATTTATCATAGTCCAAGTACATCATGAACTGAAACGGACAAATATGATTTATTGCAAGCCCGTTTCCACACCTGCAATCAGTGGCAAACGGCTAAGTCTTTACGATGGCGAACCATTGTCTGACATCAATGAATTCTGAAGCATGGTAGGTGCTCTTCAATATCTCACATTCACATGTCAAGATATTGCATTCTCTGCTAACCAGGTTTTCCAATTCATGCACAAACCTGCCACTACACACTGGATTGTCGTCAAACGAATTCTACGTTATTTAAAATCCACAGCTGATCACGATCTTGTGTATAAACTTTGCCCTCTCACTTTTACTGCCTTTGCTGATTCTGATTATGCTGGAGACCCCGATGATCGCATATCAACAGGAGGATATTGCATTTTCTTGGTTCTAATCTTGTGTCTTGGAGTTCCAAGAAACAAAGAGGTGTTTCTCGTTCTAGCACCGAGTCCGAGTATCATCAAATTGCCATTACTACCGCCACAATTTCATGGTTTCGAAAGTTATTCCATGACCTTCATCTCCAGCTTACTCCTCCAAAGGTATGGTGTGACAATATTTATGCGATCTCCATGGCTTCCAACCCGGTTTTCCATGCCTGGACACGCCATGTTGAAGTGGACTACCATTATATTCAAGATAAGGTAACTCGACGTGAAACCCAAGTGGGCTATGTAGCTACCCAAGATCAAGTTGGAGATTTTTTAACAAAAGGCATGTCCACTTATTGGTTCAACTATCTTCTGTCCAAGCTTCCTGTTCGCTGACGATCGCTCAGCTTGCGGGGGTGTGATAAACCATGTTTGAAATCCAAGCTTCCTGCCACATAACTCCCTGAAGATGACAACGAAATCAGTTAACAGGAAGGCTTAGCTAAAACTTCTCAACAGTTCAATCCTTTGGCTGTTAAATGATTATTTGTTAATTGTATTATCTATAAATTATCTTTGGTTTGTTTTGATGAGTTTGTTCTTCACTCAAACTCTCTATCTGTAATCACTATATAAACATTAATACAATACACTCAAACTATCGAGCACAATTCTTATACTGAATACTCTCTTCTACAAGTATGTGGTTGATTTTCAACCATAGATCATGAGTAGTAGAGATTAAATTAGAAAAAAGATGATCGTTAAGGTCAGTCCCATGTGGATGTGTAGTAGATTCTCAACCGTAGATGTATATGAGTTTGCACATCGAAGTCCATACACATCAATGGCCATGGATTCAACTGCGCGCCCACCAACCCTAGCATTCTCCTCATAAGAATTTTAGATTCTCCTCGTGGCCGTCTTTCTTGATTGAATATTTTAGTCCAGAATCGATCAGGTCAGCCATCATATTCTTCACAACTTTTAACTTTTTTTATTCCATCAATATTTTAAAAGAGATCACTATCTTTTAATTAACATTATATGTTGATGCTGATGATGTAATTATGCCAATAGTCATATCCCATGTTCCTTTTCAAACTCGCATCGGTTTGCATGGTTTGATTGCCGTATTGCTCAAGTTTTTTGTACCATGCAGTGTAAACATATTGTTTGGAGCACGGATCTCATTCTCTCCCTAAAGGACGAGAGTATCTGTCCTGTAACTGGTTGTGTAATATTTGCATTTACAGTATTTATTGCGAACCATAGCAGCAAAGGGACATACAACCGCGTAGATTCTCACCTAAGGATGGGGAATTCAAGCTGGACAACAATGGGGAAGGGATGAGATTGGGAAAGGGATAAGACTATCCCATCTGTCTTCCCATTTATAGATAACCAGATTATAAAACGAATATGCTTTTTGTAAACGTCATTTATAATTGTACGTAGTAGTATTGAATTTCATAGACCCAATAGGTGGTACTTCGTACACTGATCGAAATCCACATCAATGGTTAATTTAACTGCATGAAACCCAACTGCTTTCTTTGCATACATAGATACATACACATCTGCATCTGCTAATGTTCACAACTTTGCTTCTTGAACTTCATGGAAACGATAGATATCATAAACTTAAAGAGCCTGCCAGGTGGAAGAATAGAGAAACAGAAAGTTTTAGTATGCAGAGAAAAACTTAAACGGTCTGCAAAAACTGTGAAGAATGCAGTATTGTTTAAATGCAAGACTTTCATATCTAATGTGGAATACACTCAACATGCATTTTCGCGTATGTGGTCTCTTCATCTTAACACATGTGAGACTATTAGGCCTAACACATGAATAATGCTTTGGTATCATGTTAGAATGTTAGCGTACACCCCGTATCCAAAAGAAATCGCAAAATATTGAGTTGGGTTTACTAGAGAATCCTCATGAGGCCAATGTATCTCACATTGCATTTGTTTCAAGTGGTGAGTATTAGGTCCATATAGGACGAAATGGCATATGTTATCCAAAAAGGGGTAGGATTAAATCACATGTTGGCATTTCTTTGTCCTAGAGACAGGATAAGAGGTTGAATACAGTGTGGTCACGTATTTCCTTTTTGCATTAAATACTACATTATATAATGATAAGTAGTTAGTTGAGTCTATAAAATAAGGGTAGTGCTAGGAAAACTAAATTTGTAGACAAAATTTTAGAAATTAAAGGACATGGAAGTTAATGATTGGTTTATTACTTAAGCATTAATAAACATGCTCATTTCTATTGTTGACCCATCATTTAGTTTGCAAATTTTATCTCACTAACATTATCCTTAAAATAAATATATAAGTTGCAGAAACTGATGGTCCACACACTGAACTAGCACTTCGCAAGTACTTCTCAGTTTCACTTTCCTCGATTTTTCTATTGTCCCCACAAAAGAAGTTTTTGGGGGACTATGAAATGATATGGAGGCAGTAGTAGATACACACAACTAACCCATCTCAAAAATGGTGATGCCCACCTTGTCCATGCTAACTGAAAACTACCAGCATTCTCTGATTAGATTCAAAAGTCATGGTACAATATCTCAAAGGTCATGGTATTTGCTCTTTCTTTCTCTCTCCTTATGTGATTCGCTCTTCATATAGTATAACATCATCTAAATTCAATTCAGTACTGCGTACCAAATTACCAATGAAGATGATTTGGTAAAGCAAAATGCTTTAAAGAAAAATAGGAACAAAAGTAGAAGGGGAACTATGAATTAGTACCTTTGTCATTCAAACTCCCAAGAGAAGACTTAACATTATTCCCCTCTATAATCAGGAAACGGAACTCTGCCAGACTCAATGTGCTTGACATCTTCAATGAGGATCTCATAGTGCCTCTTCACCTCCTCAGCAGACTTCCCACCGACTGCTCTCGCAACCTTCTGCCAGCGGTCAGGGGTGTCCTTGTCGTACAAAGCCAGGGCCTTTTCAAACTGTTTGTTTTGCTTAGGAGTCCAGGAGGAGCTAGAGCTTCTCGAGGAAGTGAGTGAGTTGGATGCCATCATAAGCACTTTTCAAAAAACAAAACCTAAAAACACTTCTTAAAAAAGGAAAGGTAGGGCGGTGTTTATCTCAGTCAAGGAAGACTGAGGTCGAGGAATGGCTTGAGAAATAGATCAGTAAGCTCCTTATAAGCAGGAGGAGAAGCACCAAAAAGGAGTGGTGGGGTAAATGGAGTAGTGGGGTTAAGCCAGTTGGCCGAATATATCTTCAAAAGGGCGCAATTTGAAGTGACTCGTTCCCTCAAGAGCCACAAGATGAAGATGCAAATGGTAGAAGAGAATCCAGTACGAAAGGGCTGGCCCTTTATTTATTTACTTTTTTTCCTTCTACCACAACTATATTCCTTGATCGATTGACCACCAAGTTGGACCTACTTTTTTTTGCAGTTACTCTTCTTAATTATGCAGTGCTGGTAACTTTGCAGCGACTGAAAACACATAATGTATCAGTACTTGCTTGGCTGGCATAAACAACTAAACAGGAGAACTTCCATGTAATCTGTTGTATATTCCTCTCTGTCTCTCTCTCATCAAATCTTCGTCATGTGACGAGAGGAAGATATGGGTATACAACATAGAATATGTAAATTTTTCTTCCGTGCAAATAGATGTTTCTTTTTCAATTTCTTTTTTTGTTTATACATTTTTTTAAAGACTCAAATCAAAAGTCGGTATATGTTAGAGGAGGTTTTTTGTTTATTCCATATAGTATTTCAGCATTAACAGGGAAATGGGCTCTTCTTCTTAATGAAGTTGCTGGTAGCCTAAGCATTATTGATTAGTTGTGCCAAATTAAAGCTGTATGTACGATGTATATATTCCACCATTGCCTCCAAATTAGTTATAAGGAATGGCCATTTGGACATCAATTTATTTGACATTTGAGTGTTAATTACTGACTAATATGCTTTTAGGTATTGTCCCTATAAACATGGAAGCTTGTGCAGAAAAAAAATGTCGACTTTACAGAATCACACAGCAGAAAAAAAAAATGTTTGATTTCATTGCCAGTTTGAATGATCTGAGAGAGTCGATCGACAAAGTAAAGATTTCCTTCTGGTGATCTTAACTTCAGAAATAAGGTTTGATCAAATTTCAAGTCCTTCGTTCTTGGGTTCTACTCTTTTTCTAGCTCCGGAGGGACACGTTCGGACGTACTAACATTTGGGAAATTGAAAGAATGCCATATACATTATGTTTTACTTTGTAGTTTAGGCTTAATTTTCTCTTTTAAGTAACTGTTTTCTCTATATATGTGGTAAGGTCTCAGCAAGCTAGGGTGACATGCCCTTCTGTGTTTTTACCTTTATGTTCTCCATCATCATGCCATGTCTGAAAATGGGCAAGGCAGGATATTTGAGATTGTGTTAGTATAAAGGGTCCATATCTTCGCCTTTAGGGTGTTGGATTCCAATGTTGTTCGATAAGTTCATGTACAAAATGGTAGTGAACAGCTGCTATACATGGTACGTTAAAATTAAGCTCAAATGCATGCCGATAGCAACTCAATATTTTATGTCAATGTGCATTCATTTGGACCACATTCGAATCTTAGACGATCTGTCCTTTCCGATATTTCCTTTCGGAAATGATCACACATTTTTTCTCTTCATGCATTCCCTTGTTTATAGCATTTGAATCAAATCAAATAAAGAAAAACTAATGAACGGGAAAACATGAGTGTGCAAAAGGAAAAAAAAAAGTGTGCAAAAAAGATTTTTCTTTGTTTTTCATCATGTATTGTTGTGCTTATTATCTTAATTTTCTCTTCTCTAGTAAACATATATTTGGTGATGATCTTGATTCTTCCATTCCACTTGCTATATATTCTTCCAAACAAGATATGGACTCATTTTCTTGGACCAAATAAATCTATGGCTGCTTGGAATGTTTGGGATATTCTTGAGATAGAAATGCAATTGGCAGATTACCAAGAATTCACTTCCCTAGCTAGTTATATACCAAGCAAGTTGGTTCAATCGACCGCCCCCTGTTTGTATGCAAGTGGCATATTTATTTTAGGTCCATTGCTAAAAAAGCTTAGAATCTGTGATTGTTTAAGTTTTGGCTTACAAAACTGAGGCTAGGAATAAGAATCTTAAATTTCAACTCTCTAAACGAATCATTGATATATAGCTATATATCCTTAATTAATTACTTTTACAAGGAATTACTTTTGTGGTTTGTGGTTTGATGATGCATGCATATTGTACATTTTTGGAGTTTGACCATGTAAACAACAATTATGAAATATTCATCGAACACAAGCTTGTTATACTTAAATAGTTTACACTGGTAAAATAAAATTACTTGGGCGACATAATTTTAGGCGACGAAGAAAATTTTGTCGACCAAAAAACATTTGTGCGACCAAAAGTTAAAAAAAAAAAAAAAACAAAACAAAACAAAACAAAACCTTTGCATGACGAAGAGTTTCGTCGTGCAAACTATAGTTGCTCAATGACTGTTTGTGTTCGTTGCACAAGACCTAGAAAAATTCGTAGTAAATGAGAATTTGGCACCAATTTTGTGCGGTAAACGAATTTATTGCACAACGAAAAGTTTCGTCACACGGGACGACAAATGTATTTTAGGCTTCGTCGCTCAACACCCTAGAATCTTAGATGGGACAATAATGGCAGAAATTTATTAGGGCACGAAGAAGGCACTTAGGGAGACGAAGAGCTTCGTCGAGCAAGGATTCATGAGATTCCAGGTTAAAATTCCAAATCCGCACCCTTCTCTCCTCATTTCCTCTCTTCCTCTTCTTCTTCACTAAATTCCAAAATCTCTTTCTCCCCAAAATCCCAAAACTTATTTCCTTTGATAATAAGATCCACACTAGGCTATTACCAACGAAACTTTATTGAGCATAGTAATGTCCACACTTTGATAATAAGATTGATTAATCACAACAATGTGGCCATATAGATTATGTTGTAAAATCGACAGTTTGTGCAGTGGAATAAAAGAAACAAGACACAAAATTTACGAGGTTCCGCTACAGTCAGTGTGACTGGAGTACGTCCTTGGGACAGCAGTGGTGCTTTCATTATAATCTGAAATAATAAGAGTGCAAAGATAACTCTCTCTATTATCTCCTCTCGCCTTCCTCTTTTTTCTCTCTTCCTCTTTCTCTCTTTTCTCTCTTCCTCTTCTGTGAACTTCTCACTCATTTGGATTTGTGTGGGGTTTGTATTTATATAGAAAATATGTGTCGTATGAAGGAAGCTTCAGCATACAGTGGAAGGATCCATTATTTAATTCTTTGAGTGGACATCCACTGTTCTACAACACTCCCCCTTGGATGGCCACAAGTCTTCGATTGACTCGTTAAAATCTTGATCTATTTTTGGATGCTCCCTCTGATAAGTATCTCCCCCTGATTTCAAATCATTTAGGCTGATCGTTGATCATTCTGCTTTAGTTTCTTAGTAAGAAGAGTTGCCAAAAAAAGGTGTTTTACTTGTTGTTAATTTTCCACAGGTTATTTCTTGAACCGGGCTAGATGGCTTTCTGCTAGACTTGCATCAAAAGTCTGATTTACTCCTTTTATATGGAGCGGAATTTGATTCAAGGGTGGTGGACACTTGATCTTGAATCGGACTTGTGATTTCTTCAAAGACTTCGAGGCTTGATCTTGAATGAAATTGGACCATGATGAGCTTTACATGGCAAGTGATCTTTGGCTTTGTCTGGGATGAATCAGCACATGTTTGTTGCGCTTGTCTCAATATGCTTCAATATATCATTTTCACTTGCCTTAATTATTCCCCTTGCATAAGTGGTATTTTCCCTGCTTTTCACCCATGCATGTGTGGCATCTTCTCTTCTAGGATTTGTCCACTGATGCAGGCGTGGAATGCAACCTTTGCATTTGGATGGTTCATCATTTCTTGGTGACTGGAGACCCAGCTCCAACAATAGTTGAAGATGGCTACTCGAGAGCAATACTAGGTAAGCAATTAGGAAAGGTTCCAGGCAGTCGATTCCTTACCGGGACTTTGAGTGGAGGTTCCGACATATTGCTTTCTTTATCTTTGTCTTTGCAGGTAAGAATCAGGACAAAGGAAAAGACAGAGAGATTGCATGATATGAGATACTCTTGCTTTCGTCCCTGATGATATGAGGTACTCTTGCTCTGGCATGACTTGTTTTGAAGAGGTATTCTCAAAGAGAAAGGAAACTGAGTATGTTGAGAGGTTTGGTTGCAGATGCATTTTTAGCAATGAGAGAGAGTTAGGCGTTTTGGATGTGTGCCTTGCCATGAACGATGAAGGTCGACATATATAGGGATTTCCTCAATAGCAGGTAGTGGTGATGTGCCTTTACTCTTGTCAGCAACTGCGGTGTAATTAGAACAGTAAGATTTATGCGTTTTTAACTTTGTCAAAGATCTTTGACAAAGTTGCACGCAATATCTGAAAAAGCTGAGATTGCGTCTGAAAAATGCCAACGAACTTTATTCAGGAAAATCTGGCTTTTGGAATTCGGAGAGCAGTGCCTCTTCGATCTTTGAACAAGTGGCTCTGTTGCCTCTTCTTTTATAGAGGCATCCATTGTGTTCAAGAGTATGCTCAGAAAGTTACTGTCTGTAGAAATTTTCCCCTTCTTGCACTTCTGAGATTTTATTTGACCTCATTTTTTCCTTCATCATTTCTGAACATGGCTTGCCTATCTAACATTTGCTTAGATTTGAGTCTTAGGAGTGATACAGACGAGCAGCGTCAGGATAACATATGGCGTCCGTCCTTCTTATCTTCTAATGGTCATCTTACAGTTGGGGACTCTGTGATGAAGAATAACATAACTGTTACTGTGGTAGTTAAGAATATTCTCACTCCAAAGGATAACAGAATCCTTTCAAAACGGTCTGATGAGCCAGTCGTTCAAGACTCATTGGCTCTCAGTGTTCAGTGTGCGGGCTCTGTATCCAATATGGGTCAACGCCTACTTACTCAAACTCGCCAAGTTGAATCATTGATGGCTGAGGTGGCAAGTCTTAAAAAAGATATCAGATGGCTCAAGCACGAGAATAGAGTGTTACACGTGCTTGCAAATAATTACTCTACGAGCATGAAAAGAAAGCTCAACTGACTGTAAAAATCCGAAAGCCAGATTCAAAGTGATCACCAGAGGTTCGTTGCTAGATTCCGAAAGCAACTGATGCCTTCCCCTTCTGGTGTTTTGCCAAGTACTGGGGTGCCACATGATCAATCTCTAGTGCCTCCCCTTTCTGGGGTACTTCCGAGTACTGAGGCTTTAAATGAGCAACCTTTGTGAAGGCTCCATCCTATTTGTTTGTTTTAACTCATGTGTATGTACATATCTGTAATTTCCCGGAGATATTATAGATAAGCTTTATTTCATTCAATGTATTGTGCTAAAGAATATACTTCACTAAGATGTGGTACTTCTGGATCAAATATCAATTTATCTTTACCTTCACGAAGATAAATGATCATTCTTAGTGTCAACATCATTTGAGTATTTAACTCACAATCTTCAATCCATATGGTTCTTTAATATCATAAACATCATGGATAATATTCGTGTTGGTATATTGTTCGATCTGCAGCTCGAGACAATATTCCTCTCAACACTTTATAATATTTCTTGACTCTTCAGGAGTTCTAATTTAATAATATGAAGAGATTTTACTATGTTGCAACAATATCATAATGATAGTACTCACTAAGGCAATTTCTACCATCCATTGGTATTGAGTACATAATTTATGCTTTACCATTCGGATTATCGTATATCCATGCGGCAACTGTCATGCTTCTGGCATGAAACAGTTATGCTTCGGGAATGTAAAAGTTTAGGAGTGCCATATTCTTCCTCTTTCAGAAGACAGAATCTTTTTGAGTCTGAGAGTCTGCCACGCTTCAGGCATGCAACAGAAATCATTTGTTGTCTCATTATTTTTGTCCAACAAGGACATCAATTCTTGTAGGCACATTTGGAGCAAATATATGTGATTTTATCACTTTCTTGCATCATTAACTGCATATGGCATTTGATTGATACATCGTTGCATCATTTAATTATTCTTACTTCATTTTTATGTTGATTGCTTCGTGAATCAAAATAAGACAAATTCTCTTCATTCTTCTGGAATGGTCTTTTCTCATCATTCTTCTGGAATGATATTTTCTCATCGTTCTTCTGGAACGATGTTATTTTCTTCCCTAATGGCAGGAAAAATGTCTTATCAAAATCATAGTCCGCAAATCATGCGGTAAATATATCCCCAGTTAAGGGTTCCAAATGTTGAATGATAGATGGTGGATCAAATGCAACATAAATTCCCAGTTTGTATTGATGCCTTATTTTAGTACGTTGTGGCAGTCTTACAGGCACATAGATAACACAACCAAAAACTCGTAAATATATAATGTTTGGCTAGTGCCCAAACACGAGTTGTACTGAGAAATATTAATGGTTGGTAACTGGTCTCAACCGAACTTAATAATGCATCATGTAAAATGACATGTCCCTATGTAAAAAACTAGCAATTTCATTTTCATGAGCAGAGCACGGGTAATGAATTTCATTCGCTTAATAAATGCTTATGCTAAACCATTTTGAGTATGGGCATGAGGAACTTCTGGTTCTTATTTAATAGTCTGTAGACTGATACTCTTATGACTTTTATTACAATTAAGTTGAGGCACTGCAGCACTTCAAACTTACAGCACTCATCAAAGAATTTCATGTCCTGATCTTCAGGATCAAGGGACTTCATACCTGATCTTTTTTGCGTGATGGAACTTCAGGTCCAATCATTTTATATGATGAGGATCAAGAAACTGCATGTTCTGATCTGATCAAGGAACTTCAGGTCCAGTATGTACTTATCGTAACAAAAATAAGTATAATAAATAAATTAAAGTAATAGGCGGTAATTCCAGCCATAGTAAATAAATTGCATTTAAGTAAATAAAGCTTGTGACAAGGGCTTTAATTCAGCACCATTTACATAAATCAAAACTTAAAGCAGTAGGCGGTAAAATCGTCCATGGTAAATAAATTGCTTTAAAGTAAATAGAACTTGTGAAAGGATTTTAAACCAAAACCATTCACATAAATAAATTGCAGTAAAGAGCTTGTAATGTTGTGGTTGGTGGAGTTTGACAATTCCACGTACGGATGATTTCGAAATTTGTTGCCGTCACAACAACCTTTTTGTCCCCTTTTTGTTTTATTATATCTTATTATTCATTCACATGCTATCATTCCAAAATCTTTTGCTTTTTTTTATTTGTTTTCTTCCTTGGTTTCCACATGGTGCCTGATGAACCATCATTTTTCCTTTTATTTTATTATTTTGTCTTATGCCTTTTCAAAATGTGATGATGCATCATTCCATTGTTTTTGCCCCTTTTTCTTTCTGCAAAAACCCACAGATTGTTACTTTTTCCATGGGAGAGGCCAAATAAGGAATACCATTTCCCATCCCTGTGTTTTCTTCGATTTTCTTGCATGGCCTAGAGAACATGGCATCGCGAAGCAAGAACCTCCATACAGGAACATAGATGACAGCGGGGTTGATGGAGGTACAAGAGAGGGAGGCCTATGTGGAGTCAGTCCTGCCATCACCATCTCAGACAACCGAGTATTCATGGGAGTTCTCGAGATCCGTAAAAAACGACGTGATCTGGGTTTCCAAGTTTGATGAGATTCTTCTGGATCTCTGGAAACCAGTTGTCAAGTACGAGTTTTCTCATCTCATGACGACTTCAGGTCGTTGTAAATTTCAATTCTCACTAGAATTCGGTGGGGCGCTTCAGGCGCAGTGGGAGAGACATAAAATGGACATACCTTTTATATGGTATTTTGGCTAGCAGAGGTGAGAGGTGGGTAATGCTTCACCGGATTTATGGCGTTGTGCTTTCCACTAACATGAGAGCTTCTCGTGCTGATAACGTGTTGTAAAATCGACAGTTTGTGCAGTGGAATAAAAGAAACAGGACACAAAATTTACAAGGTTCTTCTACAGTCAATTTGACTGGAGTACGTCCTCAGGGCAGCAGTGGTGCTTTCATTATAATCTGAAATAATAAGAGTATAAAGATAACTCTCTATTATCTCCTCTCGCCTTCCTTTCTTTTCTCTCTTCCTCTTCCTCTCTTTTCTCTCTTCCTCTTCCGTGAACTTCTCACTCATTTGAATTTGTGTGGGGTTTGTATTTATATAGAAAATATGTGTCGTATGAAGGAAGCTTCAACATACAGTGGAAGGATCCATTATTTAATTCTTTGAGTGGACATCCACTGTTCTACAACAGATTAACGTTTCTTTTCAATTTTGTAAATGTTATGGAGCTATTATATGATGTTAAAATTAAGGTATCGCTATTATGTTATCAATGAGGTTTTATTATACATATTAAAGCTCATACTTTGACCATGAGATTGCTTAATCATATGGCCATAGTGTTGAAGATGTACCTTTGACATTTGGAAATGTTACGACACTATTAAATGATTTTCA
Source organism: Malus fusca (assembly GCA_035220775.1). Taxonomy (NCBI): domain Eukaryota; kingdom Viridiplantae; phylum Streptophyta; class Magnoliopsida; order Rosales; family Rosaceae; genus Malus; species Malus fusca. Next base: position 19,258,306 of record CM069073.1, on the reverse strand, counting down.
AACTACATAAGTGATATAATGTGATTGACATTTTAGAAAAGTCAATTTTAAAATCCGAACCATTCAATATTTAGAGCTATCCTTCAAGATTATCCTTGAAAAAATTACTTGATTTAGAAATGAATAAGTTTTGGAAGCTCAAAAGAAGAACAGCTTAGAATTAATTAAACACTTTATACAACAAAATCAGGATATTTATTGCTTTAGGTATGTTTAGGTGACAAAATGCTTTAAGTTCGTCGCCTAAATAATCTTAAAGCGACGATTTTTTATGGGAATTCATCGGCTCCTAATCACCTAAAGTACGGGCGGGTTTTTAATTTTTTTAATGCTTATTGTGCAACGAAACTTTTAGTTTGTTGCCCCAGGTCTTCTTAGGTGACGAATAATTCTGTCATCGCCTAAAAAGTATTTTGGTGATGAACTTTATTTAGGCTTTCGTCATGCAAACTATGGAAATTTTAGCAGTGCATGAAAAATAGGCAAGTTTTTAATTTTTAATGATTGTTGCGTGGCGAAGCTTTTGTCCTAAATTAAAACCAGGCCCGTTTTCTTCTTTCTTTTCCTTGAGAAATTTTTAGTTGTGACAAGAATACGAATGATGCACCACGTATTTTTTATGTAAGTGGTGGAAAATTTTAATTTTTAAGTTATTAACCTTCTAACACACATAACTCACCATTTATATAACGACACGTGATATACTACCTCATGTGACGGTCACACTTAAAAATCTCTTCTTTTCCACTCGTCTGCTATCCGCCCCTCTCTCCATCTGACCTTGGCTCAGTCTCTTTCCGGTCCTATCTCCCACTGTCTCTCATTGTCTCTTCAACCTTATCTCCCTAAGGTAATTTCTCCTAAACCCTTAGATTTTTTTTGTTTGTTAATTTTCAATTTTGGGTTTATTGGGTTCGAGATTAGGTGAGTTGTTGGGGTTCGGGATTGGGTGGGTTGTTTTGGGGTCAGGATTGGGGGGTGGGTTGTGGCATGTTGGAGATCGTGGGTTGTAGGTGGTGGAGAAGGGTGGTCGTGGGTTGAAGGTGGAGGAGGAGGGTGGGTGTTGCTTGAAGGTGGCGGGGGAGGGTGGTTGTGGGTTGTAGCTGGCGGGGGAAGGCGCGGGTTGTAGGTGGCAGATCAAGGTTTAGGGTAAAGGTTAGGATTTTTTTGCAAATTTTCGTTTTTTTTTTAATTTCATAATTTTTTTTTGCATATTAGGATTAGGATTTTATATTTATTTCTTAATTTTTTTTCCTGATTTGGGTTTTAGTTTTAGGATTCTTTTTTTTTAGGTTTAGATTATAGTTTTATATCTTAACTTTTTGCATGTTAGTTTTTTAGATTTAGGAACATTTTTTTTTAAATTTAGGATTATAATTTTTGTTTTATGATTAACTTTTTTTTTTCAAATTATGGTTTTAGTTTAATTTTTTTTTAATTTTAGTTTTATGAATAATTTTTTAATTGTAGAAATTAAATTGATATTTTTGTTGTCCACAAATTTTACAGATGTCTCGTTTGATTTCTTCTCATCGTCGTTCAGGTGCTAGTGCATCTCCCACCAGTGGCGGATCCACAGTGGGGTCAATGGGGTCGCACGACCCCTTGGAAGCCATGGAAACAACCTTAGAGACCCCTTGGAGCTGCCCCTTGATTTCTTCTTATCCTCAAGACTTTTCGGATGAGGATCGTTTGACACTTGAAGATCAACTTGAGATTTATATTCATTATGTGCGTTCCAGTAGCGATTTCTCTCAATTGGAAGGGATTGGTGATCTTGCAAAAAAAAATGGTGGAGACAAGGATGCATCAAGTATTCAATTATGTATATTTGCTCATTACATTGTCTTTAGTTTTACCAGTTGAACTGCTTCAGTGGAAAAAGCATTTTCTGTCATGAATATTGTTAAGGGTCCACTTAGGAACAAAATGGGAGATCAATTGTTGAGTGATAGTTTGCTTGTTTATATTGAGAGAGAGATATTTTTGCTTGTATTGAAAATGAAGCTATAATGCTTCGTTTTCAAAATATGAAACCTCGTCGTGAACAATTATAGCTTGTAATATTGTTTCCGTTATGAATTATGAATGAAAGTACTATGATTTTATTTTCAACATGTTTTTCCTGTTGGTATTTAGACAATCTTTCATCATTAATAAAACTTGAATAAAATGATAAAGATTGAAAATCAAAGAAACAGAGTGCAGAAAGCTTTGGAAACAGAGGGCTGATGTTTTTTCTTAAAACAAAGATCTTATATTTTCATTCAGATATTTTTGATATATATGGCTCAATACATAAGCCGACTGAAGTAATTGGGTCGACTGATAAAGGCAACAGTCAGCCCTTTTACACAGAATCAGTTTAAGTAAAGCATTAACTTTAACATTTCCATCCTAAATTTTTTTTTGGACTTTTACACTACGACCCCTTATGGTAAGATTCCTGGCTCCGCCACTGTCTCCCACACATCCTTTTCCGGCTAGTAGTGCTCCACCTATTGTGGGGCCTATACCAGTTATACCGGTTGTTTCAGAGGTGCTCGCATCATCCGATGCCTCGGTGACGCATCCACAGTTAAGCATACGTCGAACTCACCAACAACGTCGTGCAGTTGACCATCCATCTCAGATTCCGTCGACATCCACAACTAAGGAAGAAGGATCGTGATGTGGGATAAGATTGGGGTGAATTTCTACGAGGATATGTAAAGAAAATGAAGCGCTTTAAAATTAACAAAACAAAGGGACGCAACATGAAGTAACAAATTTGGCGTCTGATCTCTGATTTGGCCCGTTATACCTTTCTAAAAAGAAAAAGACGTTGTGGTTCAAGCTCACAGTTTTGCATAGATATATGACAGATTTCGGCCATCCGGGGTCGTTTAGGCTTCCAAAACGCAGTTTAAAGTTTCGTAATAAAATTGGACCTTTCGGTTTTCATCGATTAATGATGATTAATATATTTTTTTTAATATCAAAGTCTTTTGAGATATTCCAAACGGTTGTAATCTTTTATTTAAATCATTTAACAATTGTAATCATTCAATTATTAATCAATTTTAACCATTTGGAATTTCTCTTAAATTTCTGGTGGACTCCAGACCTTATTCTTCAAGGGACTACGTGTTGGTAACCCTTTTGATTGATTCGTGCTACGTCAATAGGTACTCGAGTAGACCTAGACGCTCGGAATGCATTTTGCAAAACTAATCACTCAATTCGAAGAGCTTCATGAGGTGTTGCTCCAAGCATTCAGGCCAAATAACAGAAGGGACGCCAAAAGCAATAAACAGGCAGGTTAGAGGCCTTGTGTTCAAGAAAGTGAGTTAGAGGAAGCTGCAAACCCACCCCTGGATAATAATCCAAATCATCAAAATCACAAAAACTTTGATGATTTTCGAATTAAGGCAAACTTGTTGGAGGCTGACGGGAATAATGAAGAAGAAGAAGTTAATGATGACTACCATGCAGGAAAAGAAAGTGATGTACCCGTTGAAATTCCAAATTTGAAAGATGAAACTGGGAATTAATGGAGCGCATATAATCGAAGTGGAGGTGTCTCAAATAAAAGAGAACTTGTGGTCGAGTTCGTCTCAAATGGAGAAGAATATAAGAAAAAAATAACCAAGCCAATTTAGCAAATCAACAATTAACCAAGAGAAATTAAAGGACAAACTTGACCATTAGAGGGAGTTTGTAATGCAAGAAACATTATGTTGAAATATCCCACATCAACCGTATCTTTGAGAAAATAAGAGTTTAAATATCCTAACCCCACTCCAAATAATACCGAGACCTGTTGTGATAAAACCTCACACATGACTGTGTAGGTGGTAATTAATAAGTTGGGGACAATATCGGTGTTGTTGGATGCAGGTCTTCGGCCCGTCTCTCTAATAATTCAACATGGTATCGGACCCAAAAAGCGGGTCTGTATTGCCAAGTTATGGGTGAGTCCCTTTGGCCCCGCGCGATGATTTTCGGTCCCTTGGCCCCGCGTGTAGAGTGAGTCACCTTGGCTCCACGTGGTTGTCAATGTGTGGATCTCCCATGTGTGACCTACTAATTGGGTCCCACGTGAGGGGGTCTGTTAAAATATCTCACATCGACCGTATCTTTTAGAAAATAAGAGTTTAAATATCTTAACCCCACTTCAACTAATATCGAGGCCTTTTGTGATAAAACTCCACACCTGTCGGACTGTCTTTTAGAAAATAAGAGTTTAAATATCCTAACCCCACTTCAACTAATATCGAGGCCTTTTGTGATAAAACCCCACACATGTCGGACTGTGTAGATGGTAATTAACAAATTAGGGGCAATATTGGTGTTGTCGGAAGTAGGCCTTTGGCCCGTCTATTTGATAATTTGACAAATTATGTCGACTTGAAGTGTGAATACCAAGGTGCTAGCTGTGAAGTCAAGACTTTTGAGTTTGGTTTTCCTTGTCAAATATTGTAATTGAACCTCACACATGCTTAATTTAGCCTTAGAATTACTTTAGTCTAAAGAAAGGTTTGAAATTGACATTGTAGAAATGAACAGTGTTTCAATTCGAATTTCAAACTAATTACAACCATGCCATTGATCTTTCTGTTGGCTTTGGGTCAGCAAACCGACCTTCAGCTAGGTCCAAATGTGTTGGTTTTGGCTGGGAAGCCCAGCCTCAGTAAGGCCCAAATTATTTAATTGCATTTTTGCCCGTCTAAGATTACAATTTGATGGTAGGGATGGTGTATTACGAAGGGCAATTTTGTCCTCTCCGTTTTGGGCGAGATAAGGGGTCACCGGGTAGGTATCATTTGCTATCGTTCAATTAGGGTTTCGGGAAGGGTCTGCGAGAAAGAGAGAAAGAAAGAAAGAAAGAGAGAGAGAAAGACTCACACTCACACACACATACACACACACACAGATGGCGATGGAATAAGAGCGAGGGGGAGGGGTAGGGGTCTCGACATTGTTGTTGCAAATGGGAGGGTCGGTATGGTCAGAGAAGACCATATGGGTCGTCGAGATTTCAGGGAGACAGGGTATGGGTCATCAACAAACCCTACTGAGAGTGAGGTGTGCTGGATCTTGCGCTGCATGCCTCAAATCCAAAGATAAGTTTCTTTTTTTTAAATTGTATTCTTTAACGGTGCCTTAGATTTTCTAATTGTTTAGTATGTTAGGTCCAGTTTTAGGGGATTTCTGATTTTATAGAGAGAGATGGATAAGGAGATGGAGATAGACAGAGAAAGGAGAAAGCATGGCTGTGTGCATTTTTTTGGGTTAATTAATGGGTTAGTGCACAGGGTCAGTGATGAGAGAGTGACAGAGGGGTGTATGGCAGGGTATGGGTTTTCAGTTTTTCCCTCTGATTCAATAGGTCCGGTTTTGAAAATAATTGTTTATTGTTTTGTTTTCCATTTGCTTTGTTAGAACCATCATTCGAATTTTTGGGTTTCACTGTGCTTCTTCAAAAAATTTTGGTGTTTGATTCTCATTCATCTGTTGGTTGATTTTTTTTCCTATTTCTTGGTTCCTTATGGTACCGTTTGGTATGTGGGACGGGACGGAATGGAGTGGGACGATGCGTTCTGTCTCACGTTTGGTGCACCTAAAACGGGTGGAACACGATGTTCCACGGGACGAGTTTTGGGTGAATTTTCGTTATGCCTCACCCCCTAGAATGACTCGTTCCACATCCGTGAAACACAAATCGCCGATTATGTATCCACTCAAATCTTCAAAACCCCTCATCTCCCATGGTTGCCTGCATCGATACTCAGACCAACCAACTTTCTCAGGATCCCAACAGGTCCAATTCTGACGAAGACCGTTACCAATTCATGACCTTTTGCCGCCGCAACTTCTCCAATCAAGTTTCCTGCACACCCATTTGCCAAAACCGCACAAAAACCACTCAGACGTACATAATCGTGGATGATCTTGACCCAGATGGAGATCTATGGCTCAAAATGTAGGACGAAGCTCGCTCGGATATTGATGATGAACCTATCTTGTCAAATTACTATCACTCGCCAATTCGAGAGGTACCCACTTGGTTTTTCCCAACAATTTGTTCGAAATCGTCCTGAAAGATTTCTTATTTGTTTCGTCCTGCGCGTACCAAACATACACGAAACTTTCGTTGTGTCCCTTCCCATCTCGTCTGCGTACCAAACGGTACCTATATATTCCTTGGTTCTGTCTAATTTTTGGTTGTGGGATGATGCTTGCAGGTGAACTATATGCACGATTTTTTGGGACAAGTTAGGAAGATCCACCTGAAAACAGCATACAAGATAGAGAAATGGTATGCTGCTTTGTGTTTCTGTTGGATTTTGATGTTTATGTTCTGCTAGTAGGAGGATTTTATAGTGTTCTAAATCTGTTTTGTAAATGTGCTTAAAGATTGGACATGTTTTTGAATGTTAGCCATGTTGTTTGAATTGGATATGTGATTGAATATTAGGTATTTAGTTTGAATTGATTTGGATATGTGGTTTATTGAACTGGAATTTGGATATGTACTGATATGAATTGGATATGTTGAATTAGAGATGTGATACTTTGAATTGGATAGGTTGAAAAATGACAAGCCATGGTATATAGACTTTTTTTTTTTTTTTTGCCACAAATTCAACACAAGTCCGAGTCACCGAGCTTCAGCGCATCATTCACGACCTCCAAAAGCAGAAACTCTTCTTCCAAGCCCTCCATGTTTCCATCTTTCTTTCTTACCTTGCAATTTGTGTTATCCCCTGTTTGGTTGCTCAGAAAATGAAAGAAAATTGAAAGAAGCATCAAAGTAATTAAATTTTAGTTAAAGAAAGTGAGTGAAAGAGGGAATTAGGATTTTTGTTTGTTAATGTGTTTGTTTGTATCATAAGTAATTGGAAATTCCCCTGCTTTCGTAATAATGTGTTATAGGTTGCAGATTTCAGAGTGGATGAATCAGAAGGGGATATGCATATTTTCGCCGATTGAGCATGCCGTGCAGCTGGATTTAATTGGGAAGGAAAAATTTTGCACAAATTGCTGTGAAATAAAGCCAGTTTGAGTCTATGGGTCGAATCGTATTGGACATTGTTGCATCATGGAGCATGTGATTGCTGGGAAGTTTAAGCTGAGGAGGAAGATTGGGAGTGGGTCTTTCGGAGAACTCTATTTAGGTTTGGTAATCAGTGCCTGATATCCTTTTTTTCCTTAGAAAATTATTTAATTTAATGTGTTTTGTAATGAAATTGCTCTTCTGGTGTTAGATGTAAATGTACATAGTGGGGAGGTGGCTATTAAGCTGGTATGTGATCGATCCTCAAATCGTAGTGTTCATTTATAACAAATTCACCATTTGAATTGGGTTGGTTTGTGGGTGCGGATTTTCAAGCTAAAAGATTTATGTGGACCAGTTTATCTTTTTTTTCTTTGGAAAAATAAAATTTGAATGTCGTCGTTGAATTGTATTACTCATCAAGTTTCAGGGCATTTTGCGTTTGAAGGATTCGAAACTGTTGTAAGCTAAATGGGTGTGAAACAAGATGGTGGCACTATTGATCAAGGTCTAAAATATCGATGATATTGGAAATATCGGTAGTTCAAAAACACGGAAATTTCGATGGAAATATCGGGATATTATCGATATTGATAAAAATTGAATAAAAACCACGAAAATTGTAAGAAAAACTTGGAAATTTTTATTGAAACTTTGCATGATGTTTATTTAGTCAATTATCTATTAGTTTATCACAAAAAAATTGGAAGGAAATGCATTGCATGATTGATTTAACTGATTTAAGTTGATTATATAGTGAGCTGGCAAACATTGTGAGTGTAGAAAATATGTAGTAATTAATGAAAGAAGTTTAAACACACCCTAATCATTTATATATGAATTAGTACAATATTTTACACTTTATACATTGCATGGTAAGATACATGAGTGAATTAGTACAAGCCTTGCAGACATCTTAACGACCATATAAATATTACAGGCTGAATATGTAATCACAAACACATCTGTAGCGAGTTGGATAAGGCTCAGGTGCGTGGTTGACAAAGGGAGGGGTTTGAATCCCTCTATGCTCAAGATTGAGACTTTTTAGTATTTTTCAAGTATTTTTGGGTTTCATCTCGCGATTATCGATAATATCGCGATATATTGCCCAAATAATGCATTAAAAATGTTGAAAATATTGTCTCCGATATTATCGCAATAATATCGACAAAAATATCGATATATTGACGATAATTAAGTGGATAAGTATGAAAATATCGTCTTCTAAAAAAACGATATTATATTTCGCCGATAATATTGATATTTAGGTCTATGCTATTGACACTGTGCCTGCAATGGAACAGGTACGCCTGAATATCAACTAATTATATTTTATTATGGAAATCAACTGGTTTATATTTTTTGTAGCAGTCCCACTAGATCTGCTTGTAGTCATGATTATACTCAATCTCATTGAAAATATGTTTTTTAGATGTTTTGTTAGGTGGAGATTTTCGAGTTTTGATATTTTGGTATTTTAGTTATGATAGCTCTGGATTAAGCTCTCACCTTTTGTACATTGCACTATTTAACTCACCAACGTGAGAGCCGAACTTTAGGCTCTTTTGTGCACATAATTTTCTTAAAAAGGGAATATGAGAAAATAAAATGGGCAGTACCTTAATTTGCAGGAGAAGATTTCTGATGAGTTAGATAAGAGAGTGAAGAAGTTTCTTAGAGGTGTAGAAGCAAATTTGGAGGTATGGCTTAGAAACTTTGGGTTTTCATGAAACTTATGCATGTTTATTTGTCACTGCATCTTGGATTTTGTGTTTTCAGGGCTTGAAAGATAAGAAATTGAAGGCTCAACTTGCTGTTAGAGAAAAATTGTATGGAAAATCTGCACAAGCTGCTGCCAAGGCTGAGAAGGTGATTTGTTTTCCTTAATGCGATATGTTTGTCTGTTCAAACTTTAACGGAAGGGTAAAGAATCGTACTGTTGTATTACATTTTTCTCTGATTTACTGGATTTAGTTTATACAAGCGATCTTCTACATGAAATCTTACTTCTCCTGTTCTTTTAGTCCATGTAATACTGATAACAATTGAAAAGTTGATGTTTTAAGTCATTTGTCTTTATTAATCAATGAATTAGTTTTTTACTATACATAAAAATTTTAATTATAATTTTTGTGCCCTGATTTCATATTAGGCGCCGTATCTTCATATGAAAACCACCATTTTCAATTTTTAGGTAATGTTAGCAGGTGCTTCTCGAATTCTCTCTCTGTCTCTCTCTCTCTCTCTCATTTACCATCTTATGATTTATAGCGGTTGCGAATTATAGCAGCACTTTGTTTTGATTTGTAAATAAACTATATAATTTTATCTTTGTTTTGGGTTACAGTATAACATTTAACGATTGAGTTTGTAAGATGGTTTAACAATTTTTTGAGAAACTTACTATTTCTGCCAGATGCCTAAGTATAATGTCTTATACTTTGGGTAAATTACATAATACCCCCCTCATATTTAAGGTCTATTACAACCATATACAACATCTTTAAAACATTTCACTTTCATACCTCACGTACTATTTTATTTCAAAATAATACATATGTTACATTTTTCATCCATTGATCCGTTAAGAGCTGAGGTGGCTGCCAAATGTGTGCCACGTGGCAAAAAGAATAAATTTTTAATTTTAAAAAAAACCTAAATCTTCTAAATTAAAAATTAAAAAAAAAAAAAAAAGCTGAAACCTTATCCCCCCTCCTCCTCCTCTCTTCTCCCCCATCTTCATCTTCTTCCCCCTGCAACCCAGAAACAAAAAAATAAATAAATAAATAAAAACCCCTTCAGTTCATCTTCCTCACCCATCCTTCTGTCTTCTCCCCCCATCTTCATCTTCTTCCCCTTGCAACCCAGAAAAAAAAAAATCTTCAGTTCGTCTTTCCCCCTCCTCTCCCTCTCTCTTCTCCCCCATCTTCATCTTCTCCCCCCGACCCCCTACCTGCAACCCAAAAAAAAAAAACCCAGATCCCGTCTACGCCGCCATCGTCGGGTTCGTGAGGTGGGAGGAATGGATGTGGATTTAAGGAGTGGGGGGTGTGTAGAGGAGGGAAGAGGGTGGGTGCGGAGGGAGGGATGTGGGTTTCTAGGTGAGATGGGTCGTGGGGGAGGGAGGGTCTAGGGGGGTTTCTTTCTGGGTGTGGGGGGTTCACGGGGGTGGGGGTTTTCTTTCAGCTTTTGATTTTTTTTTTTTTAGAAGATTCAGGTTTTAAAAAAAAAAAAAAATTTTTTTTTTACCACGTGGCACACATTTGGCAGCCACGTTAGCATTTAACGGATCAATGGATGGAAAATGTAATGGAGGTATTATTTTGAAATAAAATAATATGTGAGGTATGAAAGTGAAATGTTTTAAAGATCTTGTATGGGGTTGTAATAGACCTTAAACCTGAGGGGGGTATTATGTAATTTACCTTATACTTTTCTACTTCCCTTTTCTGTGTTTTTCCTCCATGTAGACTGATTACTTGAAACTATGATATTGATGACACATTACGATCTACAAATGGATGTTTCTTATAGGATGCATATCCATATATAGCAAGCAAAATTTGACTTCATTGGATCTTAGGTATTACGTCATTTTAGTTGCTTTGTGCGGAAACTCATCATCTGTATTCTATGTGCTTCCGTTTTGTGCAGACGGTTAAAGCTGCCATGCTTGGTGAGATAATGGATTACTTGAAGTTAAAGCTCCAAGTAAAGGTAGAGTTGTTTCAACTATAATGCATGTTTTCTTTTTCACATGAATGATAGAATTCCTAATTACTCAATCCTCTCATCTATGTCTATTGTATTACATTCAATTATTTGCTGAAACTTTTCTGTTCTTAATATGGTCATTATTTTTAAACGATTGTTATTCCATACAAGCTTCTTTCCTTTGATATTAACATTTTCTGATAAAATGGTAGAAATCCACTTGCATTTGACAAATAATTGTCATCCTTATAGCAGTACAATGCACATCCACATAATTGAGCATAGTAAAGAAAAAATTGAATACTTCTTATAGACATTTTTTTTCAATACTCCTAAACCTTCTTGCATTGTACAAAAGGGTCGGAATTTCTTTTTAAATGTGTCAATACATTAATATTATTTTTTCTTTTGTGCTTTGGCAATATGACTTATCTTGCCAAAAGATGTATGTAGGTTTTGAGGGTTCAGGTATCCATTTTTCTCAAGATTACTGGATTGGTCCTTACCTTCATGTGTTGTTGAGTCTGTTGAGAGCTGATATGCATGAGAACTTTAAGTAATCATTGCCACAAAAGGTAGAAGTGATAGACTCACACCAGGAATCAGTTATCTCATCAGCAACTTTATTTTTATTTAAGATCGAATTTGATACTTGTAGGTGTATATAGGTTAAATCAATTGTTAAGATGGCAATTTAATCACTTTTCAACATTCGATATCTCCATCTCCCTGTTCTGGATTTTTACTTACTTGAAATGAATAGATTCTGGGTGTTTCGTTTAGCAAAATGAGCAGTGGATAGTGCTAACTCATTTTTTTTACATTCACAACAATATGGGCACTTTTGTTGGCAATATAGTGCTTAGCTTAAAATTAGAATGTGATTCAATTGTATTGAATTTGTTCGATTAACCATTGGTCCATTTATAGTTCATTTAATCTTTTGAACTAGTAAGCTATTGTGTTGTGTCCTTTAGATTTCTTAGTATGCTATTGATATGGAAAACATCATCTGTCTGTTCTATTTATCTCTTGATACAAGAATCAAAGTAGACTTGGCATCCATTTTGTGGCTTTTTTTGTGTTAGCAGATGCCATCAGATAGGCAAAAACATATCGGCTACAAAGTGCAATGAATGCTATAGGTTACTAAGTTTAGCCATATGCCTTCATTATGGCATTGCCCTTTCTGCGACAAGTAAGCATTATAATTTCACTTTATGGAATGATATTAAGTTGACTTATGGAATAATATAGGGTTGTGTCATGCATGAAAACTATGAATCCATTTCATCATGCATTTTTTAGTTAAACTACTATGTTTTTGTTCAATTGACTGCAACTCATGCCGCAGTTTGCTTCACAAACCTCTACGGTTAGCTTCCATACAGTATGTTGCAAGTTTGAGGATATCTCTACATCTTAATTTCTGCTCTCTCTGGTTGTTCAAGTTTGTAATTTTATGTGCTACACTGCCACTTGATTTGATTATAAAAATGTAAAACAAAATCCATCCATGATTTACAAATTTGTATTCGATTTTTGATGTTTTTCTAGTGTAAGGCATATGTTGCACAAGCATGTAAATGGTACAAAGTATTTGGTTTTGGATAGTAAGCTTTGAGTTTTACAATCATTGGAAGGGGATTGTGACTTAGGTGAACACATTTACTATAGGAGAATTTATGCATGCATTCATTTAGGTAATTGTAGGAGAAGTTATGCATGCATTCTTTTGGCAATCCTTTCGCAGAACCTGTAGTGATCTTGATATGAGTCTAACTCTGTCAGTAGAAGCGTGACGTTCATGAACTATTTTCTTTCAATTGCTCTTTAAACATAAGAAGGCATACTAGCATAAACTCTTTGGCACAAGGTAGCATAAACTGCTTATCTTATCGACCTCATTCACTTATGTATCCCTCAGTTTGTTTTTAATTGTGTTGAATTTATTCAACTAGAATGTTTTCTTTCATCCGATTATGCCTAAAACAGATGGTTCCCACAGCAACGCATGGGCGTGTTTTCTAGTATACTCTGATTATGGATTTTTGCTGCTGGAGTAAATGTTCAAGATGTGGTACATTTTACCTTAATAGGTTTGTTCATGCATGTGCATTTCATATTTATATATGTGTTGCATTCTATCTAGTTTGATTGTTTAGTCAACTTTGCATGCTGACTTCCAGCTATCTAGGCACACAAATTAAGACAACCCATATGGGCTGACTAACACCTTTTTTATGGTGGTCAGTTTCTGGCGATTGATCTATCTATATCTCTTTTGCAGCCGACAAGTGTCCTTGACACAAGTTGGCTGATGAAATTTAGATTTCCTTAGGTATATTTGTTGCCTAGGTTTCAGTTTGTTGCTCATGGGTTTAGAATTTATTTTAGAGTGAGAGAGTTGCCTTAAAAGCTTTGAGCTTGCCTTTTCTCCATTTATGAAACCCTAACCGCCAAACCTTCTTCATGCATTAAACACCAATCATTAGGAAGTAGGTTTGCATTTTTTTTCATGGTCTTGCATTAAGTTTCAAATCGTTATATAAACCTGTTTTAGGATTTTCATCAGTTTCTTCTTTCAAATGTTTGACTGGAGAAACTAACTGGTCATTGAATCCAGATTTCACATAACCTTCATTGTCATATCATTTGCATTGGTTGTGTTGGTTATCAATGCCACAAAGCGATGAGCTTAAGAGGAGCTGTCACTTCGTGAAGATCGTAAGAGTTCATCTTGTGTAAGCAATGTTACACAAAGGTAAAACTGCTCCATAGATAAGGTTCTAGGAATTGAGCTTTGTGTGGATCTTTGTATGAACCCTTTTTTACACTAGTGGATTGGACTCAGTGGTGAGTCCCTGGTTTTTTAACCCAGAGGTGGGTTTTTTCTTCCAAAAACTCCTTGTTGTTGTAAACATTCCTAGAATAAGTATGATTGTGTAAATCCTAGATTAGATTTGATTCTAGTTATCCTTTCCTATTACAACTTGTATTACTTGGAGGAGAAGGAATATCTTCTCTCCCTTTACTACTATAAATAAAGGCACAATGTAGGAGGGATAACAACACACACATTCCCCTATAATTCTACAAACACACATCTCTCTCCTCTCTCTCTGCCGCTGGCCCTAGTCTCTCTGTCAGATAAAAATATACCACAACACGTTATCAGCACGCTCCTACCGCTGCGCTTAGGAATCTGACGTTGGAGATTTTTTTTTCTGCATCAAACCAGTTCATCCATATCATCACGCAATCAGGTTCTTTCCAAACAACGGTTTGTAACTCGATATTTTGCAAGCCCTGATAGCATGAACATTCACCATGATGCATGACCCAACTTTACGTTTAACGTATTTTAGATTCTACATAAATTGTGTATGCTTCATCACCAAAATTGCTACAATTATGTGAATTTGATATTTGCCATGAATTGAATCTTACATATGTACATGCATTGAAACTATTATTTGCATATGCATCAACGTAAATATGTGATTCATTGAATTTTACATGCATATAATTATATTTGAATTGAAAAAAATATATATATATTTTTTGCGATTTGGGAATTAGGGTTCTAAGTTGAACCCGTGCACTTGCACCATGCAAGCCGCAAGCCACCAGGCCCGCAACCTGTGATAGCCCAACCCAAAACCACGGCTGGAGTTTCTGCTCCTCGTCCAAACCCGTGACCCCCATTGGAAACCTGACGCCTATGGCGTCCCAAACCCAGAAAATCCGACATGGTGTCGTGATATTCAATCCAATCTCACTGAAATTCCTGAAGAATTTCATCTAATTTGTATGAAATTTCAGTTTAAATTTCATTAGGTTTTCCGCGATTTCGATTCGAAATCCACTATGGTTTTTCACACCCGCAAGCATTGGACACCAAGGTGCGTTTGAAGCACCTTGTCCCGACCTTGGAAACGTCGCCTGCAGCGACGCCGTCGACTGACTCCGGCCTTCTTCCTCGGCCACGCACACCCAGTGCCGCTGTGTTTGTTTTGTCCTGCACCCCTAAGCCCTAACGGGCTCCCGCCTCTCGGCCCGTGTGACAAGAAAAAAAATAAACAAATTTTTTGCTGGGCTCGCTTGCAGCGGCCTAGCCCGCAAAGAAAAGAAATTTTTTTTTTTTTTGATTTCCTGGGCGCGCCTGCAGCGGCCCAGACCGAAAAAAAAAATTTTAGTTTTTTTCTGGGGCCTGCTTATTGCAGCCCGTATCTGTGAAACAAAAGATTTTTTTTGGGGGGTCTGCCTGCAGCAGCCCATTCCCTTCTCACCCCGTGGGCCTGCAGCCTACACCCGAGGGTTCTCGGCCTATATTTTTAGGCCCCGAGATTTTATTATTTAATATTTTTTTAAATAATATGGGTTTTTATACTTTAATTTGGCCCCGAAGACCAAAAATAAATAAATTCAATTATCATTATATAATATTTTTGCATACAATATTTGTTGCATATTTGTTTGCATATATATTTGTGTTTGCTTGCAGGAATATATGAACCTGAAGTTCATAATTACTTTGAAACCCGAAGTTTCTTATAAACATGCCTTGTGAATGGATTGATTTTTCTCCATTACACTAAACCACATCTTGTTCATCTATTTTGTGATAGGAACATGTCGAATTTGAACAAACTCGACTTCACCGCTTTGGAGGTCTCTGGAAGGAACTACCTCAAGTGGGTTCAAGATGTGAAGCTCCACCTCACTGCAAAGAACTTGCGTCCTGCTATTGAAGAAGCAACAGATAAACCTGTTGGCGAAGCTGAAAAAGCCACTGCTATGATCTTCATCCGAAGACATATTCATGATGCTCTGCAAACTGAGTACCTTGCTGAGGAGGATCCACGTGCATTATGGGTCGATTTGGCTGATCGTTTCGATCACCAAAAGGACATATTCTTGCCTGAAGCAAGACACGACTGGCAGCACTTGCGCTTCCAAGACTTTAAGTCTATGAATGAATATAATTCTGAAGTTTGTCGAATCCGATCACTTCTCAAGTTTTGCAATGAAACTTTGACTGAAAAGGATCTTCTGGAGAAGACCTACTCGACCTTCTCTGCTTCTAATATTGTCTTGCAGCAACAATATAGAGCTCAGAAGTTCACTAAGTTCTCGGATTTGATCTCTATTTTACTTCTTGCTGAAAAGCAGAACCAGCTGTTGATGAAGAATCATCAAGCTCGACCTACTGGGGCTACTGTTGTGCCTGAAGCACATTATAGCACTAATCAGCACCCAAAACGCCAAAAGAGGCGTGGTAAGGGCGGCCAGAAGCCATCCCACCAAGGTCAACAGAGCCAAGGCCCATCCAAGGGAGGAAACAAAGCCCAGAAGCGCCCAAACCTCACTCTCAAGGCCCCGAACTTCAAGAATAAGGGCAAAGCACCTGCCACAATGAATGACGATATGTGCTATCGTTGTGGTTCAAAAGACCATTGGTCCCGTATTTGCCGTGCTCCCAAGAAGGTTGTAGATGAATATCATTCTCGTCGTAAGAAGTTTGAATCAAACTTCATGCAAGTGGACGAACCGGAGACTACAAAGATGGAGGTTTCTGACTTTCAGGAGGATACCACTCCTATGGAAAATTAGAATCTTAGACATAGACTTATTTTTCAGTTGAAATAAGACAATTGGGGCCGAATTCCACCTAGTGGCCGAACCCCACCTTGTTTTTTGGTTGATTTTGAACAATTTTCCTTTATGTTTTGGATTATTAGTTGGCGATTTATTTTGGATATTAAGTTTTTAATCCTTGAATAAATGAAATTATTTTGAATTGATACTTGTTTTTATAAACTTTTATGCATGTGACCGATTCAAATTAATTTTTCATTCTAGGTATGACTAGTGGGAAAGTTAGTTGTTTGGCAGATAGTGCAACCACGCATACTGTTTTCCGTGAACGCATCTATTTCACTAACTTCGTACCTAAGAATGCACCTCTGACAACCCTCTCAGGCCCATCCAACCTGATCGAAGGATACGGTAAGGCACGTATAATGTTGTCCAATGGTACAATCTTGACCATTGCTGAGGCACTCTATTCTCCACGTTCCGGAAGAACGTTACTAAGTTTCAAGGACATTAGAGATAACAATTACCACGTTGAAACCCACGTAGAAAACGGAGTTGAATTTCTGTGCGTAACTTCCTATTAATATGGCCAGAAGCGTATTCTAGAGAAGATAGAGCGTAACCCGAGTGGTCTGTATATTACGACCATACGCCCCATAGAATGCCACTATGTGGCCGGCCCTACCACAGGGACCGCGCACGAAATTACACTTTGGCATGATCGTTTGGGACATCCTGGACGAATAGCGATGCGCCGTATCCTCAAAACTTCACACGGGCATCCACTAACCCAAAGCTTAGGTTTGATCCATGAAATTGCATGTCAAACATGTTCTATGGGAAAGCTCATTACTAAGCCTTCTTATGACAAGATTCGTTCGAATCCTCCCATTTTTCTACAACGGATTCAGGGGGACATTTGTGGACCGATTCAACATCCATGCGGACCATTTAGATATTTTATGGTTTTGGTTGACGCTTCTACACGTTGGTCACACGTGTGCTTGTTGTCCACAAGGAACGCTGCATTCTCCAAACTGTTGGCTCAGGTTATCAAGCTCAGGGCTCACCACCCTGATTATCCGATCAAATCTATTCGATTGGATAATGCTGGAGAATTCACATCTAAAACTTTTGATGACTATTGCATGTCGGTTGGGGTTGAAGTTGACCATCCTGTACCCCATGTTCACACCCAGAACGGCCTGGCAGAGGCTTTCATTAAGCATTTACAATTGATTGCTCGATCGTTGGTCATACGTACCAAGCTCCCGATCGCTGCTTGGGGCCATGCAATATTGCACGCAGCAAAGTTGCTCCGCCTGAGGCCTGTTGCAACACATACATTTAGTGCCCTTCAGTTGGTCACCGGATGCGAACCCGACATATCGCATATGCGCGTTTTTTGTTGTGCGGTCTATGTGCCGATCTCGCCGCCCTTACGTACAAAAATGGGGCATCAGCGAAGGATGGGAATCTATGTCGGATATGATTCTCCTTCGATTATTCGTTACTTTTAACCTTTGACAGGCGATCTGTTTACCGCTCATTTCGCGGATTGTCACTTCTATGAGACAGTCTTCCCGTCGTTAGGGGGAGATAAGAACGTCAACGTTCCTAATGAACGACGCGAATTATCGTGGACGATTCCCACTTTGTCTCATTTAGATCCCTGCAACGCTCAGTCTGAAGCTGAAGTGCAGCGCATATTAGATCTCCAGAGCATAGCTCAGAGCATGCCAGATGCTTTCACCGATCTAGCGCGCGTGACAAGATCACATATTCCAGCTGCGAATACACCTGCAAAGATAGATGTACCAAATGTACGACGGACTACCCTCTTGGAAGCCCGGGACACCAATTGTGGTGATCCACGTACATTAGCGGCTAGCCAATCCTCTGCCCCTACACAAAAGAGTGGCAGACCCCTTGGTTCAAAGGATTCACACCCCCGGAAGAGGAAAACCACGGCACAAGGTCCTGAAGAGCCTACCGTGAATCCGACTATCGCTTACTCATTTTACCCAACTCATGAGGAAATTCTAGATTATGGAAGCGTCCTTGAAGAGACGAATCCTCCTCCCGAGAATCGTGAGATTTCGGTCTATTATGCTAGCTTAGATGATGTGTGGCGTAGAAATGAGATGATTGTCGACGATGCATTAGCATTTGCAGTAGCTACTGAGATCATGTTGAGCGATGACATTGGACCGCGTTTCGTTGATGAATGTCGACGTAGAGCTGATTGGTCAAACTGGAAACAAGCAATCCAAGTCAAACTTGATTCACTTGCGAAACGTAAGGTGTTTGGACCTGTAGTTCCTACTCCTCCACATGTGAAGCCCGTTGGCTACAAGTGGGTTTTCGTTCGGAAGCGTAATGAGAAGAACGAAATTGTGCGTTACAAAGCTCGTCTTGTAGCACAAGGTTTCTCATAACGCCCCGGGATTGACTATGACGAAACTTACTCACCCGTTATGGATGTGATTACTTTTCGATACCTTATCAGTTTGGTAGTTTCTGAAAAACTGGATATGCAGCTGATGGACGTAGTAACCGTGTATCTCTATGGGGATCTTGATACGGAAATTTATATGAAAGTTCCCGAAGGACTTACATTGACTGGTTTAAATATTTCCAAACCCCGGAACACGCTCTCAATTTGGCTGAGGCGTTCACTATACGGTTTGAAACAATCCGGAAGAATGTGGTATAACCGTCTGAGTGAGTATTTGATTAGTCAGGGATATGTGAACAACGAACTATGCCCTTGTGTGTTCATTAAGAAGTCACATTCCGGATTTGCGATTGTTGCAGTATATGTCGATGACATAAATCTCATCGGAACTCCTGAAGAGCTCGCGAGAACTGTTTCGCACCTGAAGTCAGAATTTGAGATGAAAGATCTAGGTAAGACTCGATACTGTCTCGGTCTCAGGATAGAGCATTGTTCAGATGGAATCTTAGTACATTAATCGAACTACACCCAGAAGGTGCTGCGCCGTTTTAATGAGGATAAAGCGAAGTCTTCGAGTACTCCTATGGTCGTTCGTACGCTAGATGCAAAGCGAGATCCCTTCCGTCCGAATGAGGATGATGAAGAGATTTTGGAGCCTGAAGTTCCTTATCTAAGTGCGATAGGCGCTTTATTGTACTTAGCTCAATGCACTAGACCCGACATCTCCTTCGCTGTTAATCTTTTGGCAAGATACAGCAATGCACCAACACGCAGACATTGGACTGGCGTGAAAGACATCTTCCCTTACCTTAAGGGTACTACGGATTTGGGCTTATTCTATCCCTACGAATCCTCGAGTGATGCCGCACCCTATGCTCATCGGGTTGATTCTCGCCTTGTTGGTTATGCCGACGCTGGATACTTATCTGATCCGCACAAGGTGCGTTCTCAAACGGGTTATGTCTTTACCGTTGGAAGCACCGCAATATCTTGGAGGTCAACTAAACAGACCTTAGTTGCCACTTCGTCTAACCATGCTGAAATTCTCGCCTTACATGAAGCAACTCGGGAATGCTTTTGGTTGAGAGCAGTAATGGGCCATATTCGAAGCTCATGTGATCTTCATCCCGCCGTTAATGCCCCGACGACGATTTTTGAAGACAACGCAGCTTGCATCGAACAGCTCAAGAAGGGTTACATCAAAGAAGACAACACCAAGCATATTGCGTCGAAGTTCTTCTTTACACATCAACAACAATAGCATCAGAAGATTGAAGTCACGCAAATCCGATCACAAGACAATCTGGCCGACCTCTTCACCAAATCACTACCGAAGGCGACGTTTATGCGTAAACTTTCTGAGTTGTAACTTTGCTATTTCTCTTTGGAATTATGTCAAACTTAGGGGGAGTATCTTCTGGATACTTGCTTGATCTTAATGTACTCTTTTTCCCTACGATTAGGAGCATTTTTCCCACTGGGTTTTTGCTACCTAACTAGGTTTTAACGAGGCACCCACCTTGGGCTGGTCATATCCCTGATGACGTCCTGTAGACGTTTCTTTTGACTTTGCATTTCTCACGCATTTTTCCTTAGACTATGGATTTTGTCCCTACTCGGGTTTTTGCCATAGCCTTAGGGTTTTTAGTGAGACTTACTACTTATGCAAGTTCCTAACACTCAAGGGGGAGTGTTGTAAACATTCCTAGAATAAGTATGATTGTGTAAATCCTAGATTAGATTTGATTCTAGTTATCCTTTCCTATTACAACTTGTATTACTTGGAGGAGAAGGAATATCTTTTCTCCCTTTACTACTATAAATAAAGGCACAATGTAGGAGGGATAACAACACACACATTCCCCTACAATTCTACAAACACACATCTCTCTCCTCTCTCTCTGCCGCCGGCCCTAGTCTCTCTGTCAGATAAAAATAGACCACAACACTTGTGTTGATTATTGTTATTCTTGCTCACATATCTTGTTAATTTGCATGTAACACATTGACTCTAGGGTTTACAAACAGATATGTGCTTTCAGCTAAGTTTAACAAAGTTTAAATGAACATTGAACTGGACCTTTGTTAACTAGGGTTAAGTTTGCAAACCAAGTATAATTGTATATTCTCGGTTTTGGTAAACTAACAAATCTGATCTTAGTTGACTTATGACGTTGACTAGTCAGTCAAGCATATATCAAATTTTAAATTATAGGATATTCCGTCTGATACCAAATTCACTAGGTAAAAGCATTTGTGACATAGGGTTCATAATCATTCCGTCAAGGTATGATGAAACCAAGGCCCATATTGACCAAGAGGTGCAACAGTTGTCACTCAAGAAGGAATTCAAATATTAAGTTGCATGTTCTAATCTTGTGTAGGGCATTAGCTCCATTGTGATTCCAACCATATATCAAGAACATTGGGCTATTTGGGTTGAAGAATTTATTTACACATCAAGATCCTTACCATCATTGGTTCTATTGAAGATG
This sequence comes from Malus fusca, assembly GCA_035220775.1. Classification (NCBI taxonomy): domain Eukaryota; kingdom Viridiplantae; phylum Streptophyta; class Magnoliopsida; order Rosales; family Rosaceae; genus Malus; species Malus fusca. Next base: position 19,236,996 of record CM069073.1, on the reverse strand, counting down.
AACTCGAGGTTGAGTTCTTTCCAAGTGAAGTTGACTGATGTAGAACAAGATTGGTGTGAATTTGTATGAGGAAAGGTAAAGTACAAGAAGTGCTTTAAGATTGACAAAGCGAATGGATGCAATATGAATTCACAAATTTGGGATCCGAGCTCCGTTTGGGCTTGTTATACCTTTCTGAAAAGAAAACAACGTCGTGGTTCAAATATAATGCTTTGCAGGGATATCTGACAAACTTTTAGCTATTCGAGGTTGTTTAGGCTTCCAAAATGCAATTTAAAGTTTCGTAATGAAAATCGGGCCATTCAGTTTCCATCGGATTAATGACGATTAACGTTGTTTTTAATTATCAAGGTCTTTTGAGTTGTTCCAAGCAAGGTATTATATATCGGTAATATCGGAAATATCGGTAGTCCGAAAACACGGAAATATCGATGGAAATATCGGGATAATATCGATATCGATAAAAATTACATGGAAACCACGGAAATTGTAAGAAAAACTTGGAAATTTTTTTGAAACTTTGCAGGATGTTTATTTAGTCAATTATCTATTAGTTTATCACAAAACATTGGAAGGAAATGCATTGCATGATGGATTTAACATTATCAAGTTGATTATATAGCGAGCTGACAAACATTGTGAGTGTAGAAAATATGTAGTAATTAATGAAAGAAGTCTAAACACACCATAATCATTTATATATAATGAATTAGTACAATATTTTACACTTTATACATTGCATGGTAAGATACATGAGTGACTTAGTACCACATAGAGTTCTTATGAGGTTCAAATTTTTCACTATCTTCATCATCTCTATGTGTAGAGTGAGTGTATTGTGAAGAGTAATCCTAATATAAAACATAGTGATGAATAATAATCCAATTTGATAATAATCCAATTTAATAATAATCCAATTTAATGAATAGTCTAATTTGATAATAAGCCAATTTAATGAATAATCCAATTTAATTAATAATAATCCAATTTGATAATAATCTAATTTAATGAATAATAATCCAATTTGATAATAAAAAAAACCTAATATTAATGAATAATAATCCAATTTGATAATAAAACCTAATATTAATAAAATAATAAATAACATTAAACATATTAAAATTATCCTAGGGAATAATTATACAACATTACTTAATTACTTAAAAAAATTAACATGTAATTGTTAACATTACTTAATTACTTACAAAAATTAACATGCAAGTGTTAATTACTTAAAAAATTAACATACAAGTCCACACAAATTTATTTGTTGTTGTATAAATTACAATAATATAAATATAAGTTTGTAAACTTACCTTAAATATGGAACCCTTTGTGTTCAAGCTTTGGAATGGATCTGGAATGACTTTGAAAATGGTAAGGGAAGAAGAAGAAACGAAAATGCTCTGAATGCCTCTGATACTCCACCTCTGATAAGGTGAATTAATATAACAGACAGTGGCACATGGTTTTGCATGTGAAAGAATATCACAGACTCACAGTGGCACACGGTTTCATTATTAAAGCACTATTATTTGTTGTCCATGGTCTGAAATTGTAAAAAGTGATTGTAAAATCAATCAGGTGAGTCAGATGAGATGACCCAACCACACACACACACAGACATGCCATCACACACACACACAACACACGCACACAGACCTCACACGCATACGTCTCTCTCTCTCGAATCTCGATCCTTCTCTCTTCTTCTCTGAGCTCTCTTATCCCCCTTCTCCATTCTCCCACACACACAGATCTCCCACTCTCTCAATCCTTCTCCCACACACACGCACAGAGACCCAAGGTCTCTCGATCCTTCTCCCACACACACGCATAGAGACCCACATCGCCTTCTGCTCCTCAGTCCTCCCTCGTCGGCACCGTCTCTCTCCTTTCTCTCTGCACCGAGGGTCCGAGACCCACATACACACACGCACACCCATCATCATCAACAACCTCGTCTTTCTCCCTCTCATTCTCGTCTCTGGCACTCGGCGAACGCAGGAACTCCGACGAGTTTCTTGAATTTCTTCGGTTAGGTAAGGTAAGCTTCGGCTCATAACCTTTCTTGCATGCGTGAAATTTGAACCTTATATGTGAAATTTAAGTTCAAAATCGTGTTTTTGCAAGGTTTTTGGGACGAAATCGGCTCGGGAATAGGCACACCATCTCCGGCGAGGCCGTGGGTGGTTGACGAACTTTCCGAACACCTCCGACCGTTTCACGGCAAACGGAATATATAAAAACGTTCATCTCGTCTTCTATTTCATTTTGATACCTAGATCGGAGTCTAGGGTCCTGTTTTACAGTCGGCCGGAGCTGTAGAAGCTCCGGCGTTCTTCTCCGAGTAGCAGTTCAAAAAATATCGCGATATTTTGACGAAAACCATTTAGATACCTATTTAAATATCCATTGCGCGAAAAACCGATAATATCGGCGATATTTCGCCGATATTATCGGCATTTTCTTCCATGGTTCCAAGCGGTTATAATCTTTTATTAAGTCATTGGATGTAACAATTGTAATCATTCAATCATTAACCAATTTTATACCTTTGAGATGTCTCTCAAACTTCTAATAAACTCGTTTTTCAAATCTAATATACACTCCTTACAACCATATTTTTATAGAAATGATGAAGTGCAAAATGAGATTTTTAGAGTGCCAACAACAATTCCCTAAAAATATTTTTTCATGATCCGTTCATTGTGGATAATAGATTAATATAATTGTTGAAAATGTTGGTTGGATGTGGATATGTGTTGTATTATGTTTGCAGGTTATGGAAAATGTTTTACTTTTAAGGGAGGTTCTTTGATTTTTCGGTGGAATTGTAGGTTGATATTTTACCATAAATGTCTTCTTTATTTTTTGCAGGAAAAAAAAACCAAAAGGTCACATGTCTGCAAAGTCTACGAAGGTCACATGTGTGTTGAATGCGCATCACCATCACTTATGATCTCCGACACTGTGCTGTTTTTACGTTTGACCAGCACAACATGCTAATCCATGACATAGGATTGATAGTGGAAACTCATTGCCCTCTGCAGTGGAAAACCTGGGCAAAAGTGTCGAAGGACACGAAGAAGGTGATGTGGCATGAGCTATGAGCAAGTGTATTCAAATTTTAATAGTACTTTCTAAATTAAGACTATTATTACTAATATTTTAATACTATTTGATTTTTGCTGCTGAACTTTAATTTTGAAAACCTTGATCCCGACCAGACTACCTACGTAGAAGAGCTCTTCACGAAGTGGTACACCGAGTGAAAAAGCGACCTCCACCACCATTTTGAGGCTTTTCCAGACATAGAGTCTACTTTCACCAAAGGCTACCTAAGGAATTGGTGAAGCTGCCAACGGATTGAGCGTGGCTGTGCAAACATTTTCAGAACCCTAAGTTTTTGGTAAGTATAATAATATTTTAATAATTATATTCCAATATTTGCATTAATAAATTTTGTGATTAACAGAAGAAATCACAGGCCAACAAAATCAATATGTCGTAAAAGAAAATTTTCCACCACTCTGGTTTGAAGCCCTTCTTCTATAGGTTGAGAAGCTATGAGAGGTAAAAGTATATTATTTTCAAAATTTAATATATAGTGATTTTTATTAAGATTATTTGATTATTTCTTTAACAATTTTTTCCAAGACGGTTGTAAATTTCCAGAGGTCAATGTGTAGTTTATATTCGACCAGGGCCCAAGACAGCTAAGTAGCTCCATAGAAGTTCTGTAACTTTAATTTTCTTTCATTTATAAATATTAAAAATATTAATATGTATTTTCTTATTATAGGTTGTTGTGGCGGAGAAAATGTGGCATCACAGCTTCCCTTAAACATCCATTATGGACGCAAATTTCCATCATCTTCTCATTTGACAAAAATGCACCTGCAAAATAATAACACTTAAGATTAAGGCCAAAAGTCTCACGTGCCCATGATGAAAAAGGGGCTTTGGCCAAAGAATCTATGATGCCAAAGTTAGAATTTTGAAAAGAATGGATTTATGGAGCTTGTGGGTAGCCAATGGCTTAACTTTTTAGTGGGATAATAGGGCTATTTATAGGGGAGTGACCGGCCTATATGGATAATAGTGGCCAACCATATATGGTGTAATTGGAGAAGAATTGCATGATATTACGTGAAATAATATCTTGTAATTAACATGGTAATTAATTCCAAATTAAATAAGAAGTTTTGGGAGTTACCTTTTGAATAAGGCTTTGATGAGGAGTGATGAGAGGGATTTGAATAAATACCATTTTGATCACCTTTGACTCTTCCTTGATTGAGCCATTATTATCTGTTGCACGCGAGTGGGAATTCCAGTGTGTAGCGAGGGTAATTTTGTCCTTTTAACCCAAAAGTCCTCGTGTTACCTCTATAATTTTCTTGATTATTTTTTGCTCCACAAATGCCCCCACACCTGCTGGGCTACTCGCAAGAAAGGGCAGCAGGTGTAGAGATCTCCAACTTTGATGCAGATTCCTACTTGGACTCCATGGCTTGGGTTGCTTGGCTTGGCTGGAGCCAAAGGCTGGCTCGGTATGGGTCGAGGAAGTGGCGTGGTAGAGGCTATGGTTTAGGCTGCCACGGTTATGATGCTTGTTAAGAATGAAGAAACTGCATGAGTTTGATTTCCCAGCTGCTGTAGATTGAGTAATCGAAAATGTTGCTGCGAAGATCGGAGCTGCTAAAAAGAAGTGTCGGGTAAACAAACTGCTGAGTGTGAAGTGGCTGCTGAAGGCATGATGGCTGCTGGAGAACCTAAGGTCATCCAAGCTGCTATATGAGTAGTCTGCTATGTTTAGCTTATGTCAAATTTCGGTGACCTTCGTATAAGTTTATCAATTTGCTAGAAATTTAATAAACTACTTTCGCTTTACTCCATCTTTGTTTTTCTTCAAACTTTGCTTGCTTGAAGCATCTTGCAAAACTTTTAGCCATAAAACCGTAGGTTGAGCACGCTGCTTCGAAAAAGGCTAACAATCCCACGTAGTCACTATGGCCATGAGTTTTGGCTTCTTGGGGCGTCGAGCTGTTGAGTTTGTCGTCGACTACTGTCTCTTGACCATTTGATGCTTAGCTGGTATTTGAGTATTTGATCATTTGAGCTATGTGGCCCGGATGGGTGTGAGGAATTGGTTTTCCCTCGCACTAGAAAGCTTACCCAGATGGGTGTTGGGGAATTGGTTTATCCTCTCACGCTGGAGAGCCTACCCAGATAGGTGTCGGGGAATTAGTTTATCCTCTCGCACTAGAGAGCAATTAGTTTTACCCTCTCGTACTAGAGAGCTTACCCATATGGGTGTTGGAGAATTGGTTTACCCTCTCGCACTGAAGAACAATTAGTTTACCCTCTTACACTAGAGAGCTTATCCAGATGGGTGTCAGGGAATTAGTTTACCATTTCACACTTAAGAACATACCCATATGGGTGTCGAGGAATTGGTTTACCCTCTCGCACTAAAGAGCAATTAGTTTACCTTCTCGCACTAGAAAGCTGACCTATATGGGTGTCGGGGAATAATTTATCTTCTCGCACTGCAGAGTTGACCCATATGGGTGTCGGGGAATTGGTTTATCCTTTCTCATTCAAGAGCAGACCTATATGGGTGTTGAGGAATTAGTTTAGTTTACCCTCTCGCATTGGAGAACAATTAGTTTATCCTCTCGTACTAGAGAGCGAACCCAAATGGGTGTCGGGGAATTGGTTTACCCTCTCTCACTGGAGAGCAATTAGTTTACCCTCTTGCACTGGAGAGCTTACCCAGATGGGTGTCGGGGGATCGGTTTACCCTTTCACACTGGAGAGCATGAAAGTCATTGTCATGAGTGCAACTGAGGAAAGCTAGACTGCTAAACAATTGAAATGATCCTCAACTTATGAAGTCTTGTTCGGCGATCTGTTTGAGCCTTTGAGCTACTTGTGGAACCCGCATAAGGGTGTAAGTGGGAAGCGCAGTGAGCTGCTCCCAGACCTTCTTCAAGTACTGCTCATCCTTAGATGTTTCATCATGTGTTCTTCTGAGGTTTAGTTGGTGGTTAGCTGAGAATCTGAACTTAGTCTTTCGCTAGCAAGGGTTGCTAGTAAAGCCTTGTATTCTACTTCATCATTGGATGCTTCAAAGTTTGAAGTAACGTGGGTTTGGTCAGCGCGGTTAAGAGCCGCATGGCAAGATTGGCACGATTGGGAACCGTATTGCGAGATCGGCACGGCTGGGAGTCAAGATGACATATTAAGGGAGGCCTGGAGTCACGGAATAGGTAAGCATGGCTATGAACGTGGAGCCGGGGGTCAGCTTGGGCCAAGTTATGCGTAGTAGAAGGAATTTGACCATTAAGTCTGCGATGCTCAACTACCGGTGATGTGTTGCTCCAGTATTGAATCGCCTAAAGTGATGAAAACAAAACCTGCCCTTGGTTCTTAGCGATTGGACTGGTGTGTCATTCTGGTACTCATCTGCCTTCTACGCGCCATTAGGCTAAATTGCTTTATTTGTCGAAACAAAAGTAATATTTGTATCCACTAGTGTATGTAGCATGGTTCTGTTTGCTCAATCTTGTCAATGAAATGTGACCTTTTTATGTTGGTCATGTCTCGTCGGAGTGCCTCAACGCAATTGTTTGGTCGAGAGTCTTTCAACTTCTTCCTGATCTTGTCTCTGCTGGGGCAGCGGAGTTTCCGGCTACCGTTGGTCGTGACATGTTGGTCTAGTTTGATCTTCCCTGTGCTATTCCTGGCATGCAAGCAGGTTACTAGTAGGCTACTGGTTGAACTTGAGCCAGATTGAGTGACTACTTCTCTCAGTTCATTATGTTGTCTACTCCAATGTAAGGTAGAGGATTCTCATTGCGGGCCTAGCCGTGAATGAACACTTTGCCTAGAAGATTGTCCATGTTGATAATCGAAGTATGGCCTCAATTGTGAATGTATTCTTGTCCGTGGGTTTAATCGAGAATGTACACTCTTCCGTGTGGTAAAATGAGTGTATATGTTATCTCAAGTACCCACGCGGGAGTGTGCACTGCCAGAACGCTTAGTTCGTGGCTAGTTGAAGGGCTGCTTGTCGGGACGCTGCTGGAGAGGTTCATTGTCTGCCCTTGTCTCTCTTCGAGACACCTCGTCTGGGGCACACTACATCTCGGTAAATTGCAAAAGTTGATTCATCAAAGTCGTCCGCTATGCGAAGGCGTTTGTCAACTCTATGACTTGTTGGGACAAGTGTTGTTCACCATGTGGGATGGATGGGCTTGGATGGTAGGTATCTTCATAGGTGGTAGAAATGTAGTGGACTCCGTGTGAAAAATTTTAAGCCAGGATAGTCAAATCTGCAGAAACTCAGGGTGAAAATGCCCCCGGTTCAATCGTCCATCTAGAAATTTAAAGCCAGGACAGTTGAACCGGTCGGGATGGCCACATAGACCACGGAAGTGGGTTAGTCTGCAGAAGTGGGCCAAGCCATGTGTTGGGCGCGTGGGCGCGGTACGACACGGAAAGCGTGTTGGATCTGCGTTGCTTGGGCTACAGCTTAGGCTGAGAGGATTGTTGGCCCTGCTCAGGCATGAGCTGCTGAAGCAGCGCCTTGGGCCGGCTCGTAATGGGCCTGGTTCGGCTGCATTGCGACGTGGGCTACTTGGGCCGCCTCTTGAGCTGCTAAAGCAACAACTCATTGCTCTCAGTAGGCTTGCTGCCATAGAGTTAGCCCACTCCTGATTGCCACGGTGGTCCTCGTGGCTGCCATGGTGGTGGTGCTCTGTGGTGGCAAAGTTGCTCATCTTGCCATCGTATTGAGCCTCGTGGATCGTCGTGGTGGGGCTACGTCTCGTCCTCCATCATTTGATCTGGATCTTTGAATGTAGGAAGTTCCGTTCATTGTGGTTTCCAAATTTCCCGTCATTGTATTTTTCCTTACCTCTATTCAATGAATTAAAAAATTCTAGAAATAAGAAAGTACGAAAAAATTTACATATGAATGAGAAATGAGAAACTTTGAATGCGAGAGTCTTCTTCGAGCATGCGAATCACATGCTCAATGAAAGCACCAATTTGTGGATGCAATATATTGTGTAATATGGCTATTTATATGGGAGTGGCCGGTCCTATTTGGAGAATAGTGACCGGCCCTATTTGGAGTAATTGGAGAATAATTGTAAGATATTATGTGAAATAATTTCTTGCAATTAACATGGTAATTAATCCCAAATTAAATAGGAAGTTTTGGGAGTTACCTTTTGAATACGGATTTGATGAGGAGTGATGAGAGGGATTTGAATAAATACCATTTTGATTACCCTTGACTCTTTCTTGATTGAGCTGTTATTGTCCGTTGCATGCGCGTGAAAATCTAAGTGTGCCTTGAGGGTAATTTTCCTTTTAACCCAAAAATCCATGTGTCACCTCCATAATTTTCTTAATTATTTTTTACTCCACGCCCATCAAGGAGGTGACTTCAACCTATGATACGGGACTTCAAACCATGGTTGAGAAGTCGTAGGCCTGGTAGGGTTTATTGGGGATGGGAAATGTGTAATTATGTGACACTGGTGCTTTCATCTTCCAGATAAGCTAGATCTTACACGCCCTCCAGTTGTCCGACATTAGATTTCCAATGTCATCATCTGATTCCCAGCCACCTCAGCCACTGGGTTCCCAGCCACCCCACCTAGCGAATTCCCGACTGCTACCTCTATAGTCATTTTGTATTAGCATAGTATAGTATTTTTTTATTATTTCTATGTATATTTCTATATATAATATTAATAGCTTTTGTACATCGTTTCATATTTTTATTGTATTTAAATATAAAATAATTAAATAAATTAAAATATCCAATTTAATTAAAAATAAATATATTTTTTTTAAGAAAAAGTTTGCATGACGAAAGTATTTCATCGCCTAAAACTTAAATCTAGTACGTATTTCGTCGCTCAAAAGTTTGCGCGATGAAATATTAATAAAAAAAACTCGAAAATCAAATATGTGAGGAAATATTTTGTGTGGATTAGTTTACACGACGACATATTTAGTTGTGGGATGATTTCTGAGACGAAGACCTTTTGGCACAATGAAGATGTGTCATCGCCTTGAACTTTCACAACGGAGAAGCTTTGTTGCCTAAATTTTAGCGTAACGAAATATTTTGTCGCAATAAGTTTTGCGCGACAAATTTGTTGTCGTGTTTCTGACCTAAATTTCGGCGAATAAACACTATTTCACGACGAAGCTTTATATTTCGTCACGAAAATGTTTGCGCTCGAACTTTGCCTGAGTACACAGGGGTGACGAAATTTATGCCGCCTAAAGTTTTACACGAAGGATTTGCACTTTGCGCAACAAATGGTCTTTCGTCGGGAAAACACTTTTTTTATGATAGTGGTGCTAGAGAAATGTTTATGCTACTGTGAATGTAGGCCACGTAAACATATATTCATATAAAAAATTAACTTAATCGATAATTTAAATTCACACATAAGTAATTTGTATATATATGTTGCAACTGAAAAAGAACATTTCTTCACAGGCATAGCTTACATTGAATCTTTATATATAAACCCAACAACCTCTTTTGGGGTCACAAGCTTCACAAAAAGTATTGGACAAAAATGCCCCCAAAACAAAAAATTTCAAAAGCAACCCAAAATAATGCACCAAATAATGCAAGGGTATTTTCATCATTTTAACAGTGTTTTTTTAATAATTAATTCTTTTTGTACATTTTTTAATTAGTACCTCATAATAGGCTAGCAATAATGTGATTCAATCAGTTATTCATTAAATATTATTTTCTCAATTTTGAAACATGTTCAAAATATCTTAATAAGTGTGTAATGTCGGTTATAAAAAATATCTTTTGCACATGCATAATAATGTGATTAAATTAGTTGTCAAATGATTATTATTATTATTATTATTATTATTATTATTATTATTATTAAATGATATTATCTACACTAAGAGGGAGGGGGTGGGCTTAATCTCACAATGGGTTAGCAATAATGTGATTCAAACAGTTGTTTATAGATATTATTTTCTCTATTTTTAATGTAAATTCAATATAATGTAGATGGAAATTGAAAGATCGATTTTATTATGTGAATTCAGCTACTTCGATTGGTTTATGAGGGGTTTTTTCTAGCATAATCTAAGATTATTCATTTACTTCAAATATTTGACTTTCCTTTTATTAATTCACGTATGTAAATATATTTAAAAATATATAAATCCTGCGTAAAATATATAATTAGCTGATCAAGTCCCTTAGATGATAACCTCATAAATGCCACAAAAATCTAGATATTATGTTCTACTTGATTTTGTTCAGATCAGTGATAAATATATATTATATTATATATATGATTGGTTGAGAGAGACTTTTGAAAAAGTGGCGATGGAATCTTTATCACCTTATCTCAAGTCTACGTCCATCATAGCAATATGCACGCCTGTGGATTCCTTTTTCTTTGACCCCTAGGAGTGGTTTGGGAGTGAGGTGCTTAAAAAAAAAGCACACATGAAAAAAAGCTGTGAGAGTTTTAGGTGTTTGGTAAACTGAAAAAAAAATGGCTTATTTTGGAAGCTGTTGTGAGAATAAGCTGAAATCAAAGAAAAAAGCTGAAGCTGCTATTTGCAGCTTTGGAAAACTTGATTTTTTTTCAAAGCACACGGAACTACAGTGCTCCCTTACAAAAAAGTTTACCAAACACTCTGCTGATTTATTTCACAGCCGCTTATTCTCACAGTAACTTTTTTTCAAAGCACAACAATACCAAACAAGCCCTTAGATTGTTGCATCTCCTATCAGCTTTTTTAGAGCATCTTCAAAAAAAGATGTCAAAATATTCAAATTAACAATAATTGTAATAAAATAAAGCATTAATATTTTCCAAATGAGAAGTCAATTCTAATATGACATGATATGGAATGACATACCTCCCCTTGCTGCCAAATTTAACAGCAACTTAAGATTTTTTTAATTAATTATTAAATACTTTTTATTAGTTTTTTATTGGTTTAAAGCATTATCCTTTCGTTTCTTTTCATTCCCAATACAAAGAAAATACATATGAATTTTTATTTTATATTTAAAATTTAGCATACATGTTGGAGAGCAAAATTTTAAAAGATGTTAAAGTGTCACATAAGTCTTTGGAAATGGTCTTAGTGCTCCATGAATTTTGATGGTGGTTAAATGTTTAATCAGTAGAATATAAATGAACGTATCTTCATAAACCCTAAATTAGTCAATTTGATTTCTCTTTTTGCTTTAAGCTGTGCAAGTTGCTCCTGATTAAGGCATCTTGTGCTAAGCAAAGCGTAAACATGAAAATTAAGAACTTTTTAAGGGGATAAAATTACATAAAAATAATCCACTAGGAATTTTTCCAGTGAATTTAGTTTAGCAATTGGTTTCCTATCATATCAGCAGATTCGTTGATAAGTATGTCTGTTAGCATATATTAGTCCCATAATTTCGACTTTATGACGTGAGGGGCACACTATTTTTCCGTATGCTAATTAATTTTTCGGCTATGAGTTTAACATGTATGGTACCAAAACAAATGTATCATAGGGGCCTCTACAGTACATTTGTCGATACATTTGTTTGATACATGTCCAATGATCATGCCATGGTTCGGCATCCGCAAGTATCGCTTGCTGATATATACATACCCTCGGAGACCACTGTGTATATATGCATGACATTGTACTACATAATGTGTATTATTATGCTGCTGCATACACGATATATAATATGTATTTCTAGATATATAAGTATGTATATATTGTTAAGTAATATGCAGAAAGAGAACAAAGAAGATAACAGAGGAGGAAGAAGAAGAAACCAGAGAAGAGAGAGAGAGAGAGAGAGAGAGAGAGAGAGTGAATTGCTTTTCTTATTTTCTTGATTGATTTTTGTTACAAAGGTTACAGTTGCTATATAGATGAGTACTTAGCTAACTGCCTTAACCAACTCAATTACTCACCAACAATCCTAACTAATTATTCTAACATCCACACTACTAATTGCCTTATCTATTTGGCTGATTACATGTGTCATGATCCACACCCTTCATATCCTATATATTCTAACATCCCCCCCCCCGCAAGCTCATGGTGGTCCAATCATGAGATTGTTGCAATGAGTATTGAACAATGGCGAACTTAGTCCTTTGGTAAGAATGTCAGCAAACTGCTCGGAAGAAGAGACAATCTGAACCAAGAGCTTCTTGCTTGCAACTTGTTCTCTCACAAAATGAACATCGACTTCAATATGTTTTGTGCGCTGATGTTGCACTAGATTAAAGGATAGTGCGATTGCAGAAAGGTTGTCGCAAAAAAGAACTGGTGGGTGAGAAATTTGAACTTTAGAACCTGAGATAATTGTTACAGCCAATCCAATTCAGCAGCAGTGGATGAGAGAGCTCGATATTCAGCTTCAGTTGATGATCTTGATATTGTTTGTTGTTTCTTTGAAGCCCAAGAGATAGGATTGTTACCAAGAAACACAACAAAACCTGTTGTAGAACTGTTATCATTATGATCTCCAGCCCAATCAGCATCACTAAAAGATTGGAGTGTTAAATTGCCTTTCGTATATCGAATTCCATATGTCATAGTCCCTTTGAGATATCTCAAGATTATCTTCACAGCCAAATAATGAGAAGCCATTGGAAACTGCATAAACTGACAAACTTGGTCTATTGAAAAGGCTATGTCAGGCCATGTAAAAACCAAGTATTGTAAGGCACCAACAATACTTCTATAGAGACTAGGATTATTAAAAGGTTCCCCATCGTCCTTCAATAACTTGTTATAAGGTAAGCAAGGAGTTGCACATGGTTTAGAATTAAACATTTCAATTTTCTGCAAAAAATCTTTCACATACTTCTCTTGAGATAGAAACAACCCTTCATCTGTTCTTGTAATTTGTATCCCAAGAAAATAATAGAGAGACCCCAGATCTTTGAGTTCAAATTCATTTGTTAAATCTGCAATAACCTGTGCAATCATCTCAGTGGCATTTCCAATAATTATAATGTCGTCTAAGTAGAGCAACAAAATCACAAGTTAAGAACCAGAATTCTTTACAAAGATTGATGAATCAGCATATGTATTGTGGAACCCCAATTTAGGCAGAAAGCTTGTGAACCTGTCATTCTAAGCCCTTGGGGCTTGCTTGAGTCCATAGAGAGACTTGTGTCATTTACAGACTTTAAGAGGATGATTATGATCTTCAAATCCTGGAGGTTGGGTCATATAAACTTCTTCTTGTAAAATGCCATGAAGGAAGGCATTTTTGACATCTAATTGATGTAAAGGCCAATCATGATAAGCTGTCAAAGCTAACACTAACCTGACAGTGGTTGGTTTAACAACCGAACTTAATCTTTCCCCATAGTCGAGTCCATGCTCTTGATTAAACCCTTTTGCAACAAGTCTCGCTTTATACCTCGCTACTGTCCCATCAAAATTCCTCTTGATTTTAAATACCCATTTGCAACCAACAAGATTCTTATTGTGTGGAAGATCCACAATAAGAATCTATGTTTGACACATTGTAGAAGATGTATCATGTACAGTAACTATGCTAGACTTCTTAAGCATTGTAGAAGAAACTGAGTTGGAAGGATGACCTAATCGGTTGTGCCAAAGAGTTGAATTGACTAGTTTTCCCAAGCAGGCCATGATTTTTTAAGTTGAAGAAGACTGATGTGGTATAAGAGATGGTATAGGATAGAGTCCATTATTGCATACTCCCTGGAATAGGATTCTCCCTGTGGCCTTATCCTGGATCCAAAAAGAGAAAGCATCGAATATTAACCAACAATTGTTGTCTAAACATAATATATGCACAGATAAAAGATTATGAGACAATCTAGGCACATAAAGAACTGAATTCAGTTTCAAATGATGATGTGAGGTCCTCAAGAGAGAGGTGCCTATATGAGACACTTGCAAACCCTCCCCATTTGCAGTCTGAACAGTTTCAGTAATTGGATATGGTGATGCCAAGCTTAAATTCCTCATATCAATAGTCATGTGGTTTGTGGCCCCATAATCAATGAGCCAAACTTTGAGCGAATATTGTGTGGTGGTGGACAAAGGTACAGAGTTGGACATTGCAGAAGGCATCATGTGATTGGATGACACTAAGTGTGAGTACGTGGTGTTCATGGCTGCCATGTGTGGGACTTGATTATGAGATTTATTCCTAAAGAAGCAAGTTCTTGCAATATGATTTTTCTTTTCACGGATTTGACAAGGCTTAACAGGCTCATCATCTCTAAAGTTACAAGTTGAAGCAGAATGTCCTTGTTTAGAGCAAATCTGACAAATAACATTTGAAGAAGATGCACCAATGTTGAATGAAGACAGAGTCCCAAGAATTTCAGGAGCAAAATCATGTACCAAAGGCTTGGAATTATAATACCCTTGTCCTTGATTATTGTTAAACTTCCCTTTACCTTGACCTGCCACCATTGAAGAAATTGGATTGACCAGAATGGCCATTAAATCCAAAATTTCCCCCATTGTTGAATGATTTGGAGAAGGGTTCCTAACATAGTAACTTTGTGATCATTGACCATTGTTCTTGGCCACCATAGCAGACATAAAGGGCATAGAGAAATTGTTCTCAACAGTGGCCTCTTCTGCAAGTAACTGAGAACGAAACTCCTTGAGAGATATAACATTTTCCCTTCCGTGAATAACACATCTGAAAGTGTTATATTCTGCATGAAGACCATTGAGAACCAAGATCACAATATCTTCATCGGCAAAGACAACTCTGGCAGCTGCAAGAAAATCTCGTGCTGCTTTAATTCGTTGAAGATACATCGATACAGAATCAGAACCCTTTTTGATGTTATGAATATCAACTTTCATCTGGAAAATGGATGTACGACTAATAGTAGAAAACTGTTCTTGAAGCCGAATCAAAATATCTTTTGAGCTAGTACTGCCTATGGCACAAAAGATGGCAGAGGAAGACAAAGTTGCAGTAAGAAGTTGCATAAGAGCCTTGTCATGCATCTTCCATATCCTGTATTCATCAGTTTTAGCTCGTGGGGTTGAAGACGCACCGGTCAGTGCCGAATCAGGAGACTCAGATGAAGAAAATTGAGGAGGATACACGTTTGTGCCTTCTACGAACCCCATAATTCCATAGCCTTCGAGCATCAATTGCAACTGAAACTGCCATTGAAGGTAGTTGGAATCATCCAACTTCACATTAATCGAATTAGAGACTGATGAAATCAAGTTGGTAATCGGTGATTTCAAGATTTGCAACTGATTTGCAGTGATCATTGTGAAAGAATCTGAGTGAGAAAAAAAACCAAACACTTGGTGTGCAGGAATTCACCAAGAACAAATTAGAGAATTGGGCAAGAAAGAAGCCCGAAATTTCTAGAGAAAGAAGAAGAATCAGTGTGTTAAGATCGTAACGGAAGCAACCTAAGAATTGAGAAAGCTCGAATGGCTTTCAAGACAATGATACCATGTTAAGTAATATGCAGAAAGAGAACAGAGAAGATCACAGAGGAGGAAGAAGAAAAAACCAGAGAAAGTTTAGAGATAGAGAATGAAAGGGTACATTTGCTATATAGATGAGTACTTAGCTAACTGCCTTAACCAACTCAATTACTTACCAACAATCCTAACTAATTATTCTAACATCCACAATCCTAACTGCCTTATCTATTTGGATGATTACATGTGTCATGATCCACACCCTCTATATCCTATGTATTCTAACATATATGTATATTTATATATGTATATATATATATTTATATATTTATATATGTATATATAGTGAAAGTTTGACGCGACAAAAGTTTTGTGGTTTGAATAAGTTGGCCAAGATACTACATATGTTGTGAATAATATGTGGATGGCCCACATGAATGGTTTGTTACTATTTATGCACAGTATTTTCACTATTCATTTGCGGAAAATTTGTAAAGTGAATAGTGTTCTCTTCGCTTATAAAATGAATGAGATGTGAAGAAGGAGGAGAGATACGAATGAGGATAGAAGCAATATGGCTGAGAAGAGAGGTAGAATAGAGAGATAATATGGAGAGTTATCTTTGTACTCTTATTATCCCAAATTATAATGAAAGCACCACTGTTGTCCCGATGATGTACTATAGTCACACTGACTGTAGAGGAACCTCGTAAATTTTGTGTCTTGTTTCATTTAGTCCATTGCACACACCGTCGATTTTACAACACGTTATCAGCACGAGAAGCTCTCATATCAGTGGAAAGCGCAACGTTATAAATTCAGTGAAGCATTACCTACCTTTCACCTCTGCTAGCCAAAATCTCCCAGAATAAAAGGTATGTCCATTTTCTGTATCTCCCACCACGCCTGAAGCACCCCACCAAATTTCGGTGATAATTGAAATTTACAACGACCTGAAGTCGTCACGAGATGAGAAAACTCGTACTTGACAACTGATTTCCAGAAATCCAGAAGAATCTCATCAGACTTGGAAACCCAGATCGAGTCATTTTCGACGGATCTCGAAAACACCCATGAATACTCGGTTGTCTGAGATGGTGATGGCAAGAATGAATCCACACAGGCCTCCCTCTCTTGTGCCTCCTTCACCCCCACTGTCATCTATGTCTTTGTAGGGAGGTTCTTGCTTTGCGATGCCATGTTCTCTGGGCCATGCAAGAACAACGCCAGTTTCTGGTAGCCTTTTTAGATTGAATTGGTTTTGTGTGACCTCCACAACAACCCAGCTGGTCCTGGGTTTCAAGACTGGTAGAGACAAATAAAGAAAGAAAAAGGGGAAAGTTTATGGAATATGCATGGCACCATCTGAAAAAGGCAATGATGCACGACACCATTTGAAAAAGCAAGAAATGAAAAAAAATGGAAAAGGCAGAATGATACATCTGCACCATTTGAATGAAAAATAATAATGGGGCCAAAGGTTTTGGAATGATGCAACATGTGAATGAATAAGAATAATAATAAATAATAATAAAAAAAGTAAAGGCTTTTATGGTGTTGCACCATCTGAAAAGAAAGAAGAAAAATATATATATTTATTTATGTGAATAGTGTTGGCTTAAAACACTTTCACAAGTTCTATTTATTTTAAAGCAATTTATTTATCATGAACAGTTTTACCGCCTACTGCTTTAAGTTTTGATTTATATAAATGGTGCTGAATTAAAGCCTTGTCACAAGCTTTATTTACTTAAATGCAATTTATTCATTATAGCTGGAATTACCGCCTATTACTTTAATTTACTTATTGTACTTCTCTTTTGTTACGTTGAGTATAACAGGGACCCGAAGTTCCTTGAACAGATCAGAACCTACAGTTTCTTGATCCTTATCATATAAAAATGATTGGACCCGAAGTTCCATCATACAAAAAATCGGGCATGAAGTCCTTTGATCCTCAAGATCAGGACACGAAGTTACTTGATGAGCACCGTAAGTTTGAAGTGCCGCAGTGCCTCAACTTAATTGTAATAAAGGCCATAAGAGTCTCAGTCTACAGACTATTAAATAAGGACCAGAAGTTCCTTATGTCCATACTCAAAATGGTTTAGCAGAAGCCTTTATTAAGAGATGAAATTGATTACCCACGATCGTATCCAGAAAACAAAATTGCCAGTTTTTACATGGGTACATGCTATTTTGCATGATGCATTATTAATTCGGTTAAGACATGTTACCAACCATCAATGGTTCTCAGTACAACTCGTGTTTGGGAACTAGCCAAACATTATACATTTACGAGTTTTTTGTTGTGTTATCTATATGCCTATTGCACTGCCACAACGTACTGAAATGAAGCATCATCGCGGATTAGGCATTGATGTTGAACACCATCTATCATTCAATTTTGGAACCCTTGACTGGGGATATGTTTACCGCGTGGTTTGCGGACTGTCATTTTGATAAGACAATTTTCCCACCGTTAGGGGGAGAAAATAACATCGTTCCATAAGAACCATGAGAAAAGACCGTTCCAGAAGAACGAAGAGAATTTCTCTTATTTTGATTCACGAAGCAATCAACATGAAAATGAAGTAATAATAATTGAATGATGCAACGATGTATCAATCAAATGCCAGATGCATTTAATGATGCAAGAAAGTGATAAAATCACATATATTTGCTGCAAATATGCCTACAAGAATTGATGTCCTTGTTGGACAAAAATAATGAGGCAGCAAATGATTTCTCTGTTGCACGCCTGAAGCGTGGCAAACTCTCAGACTAAAAAAGATTCTGTCTTCTGAAAGAGGAAGAATATGGCACTCCTAAACTTTTGCATTCCCGAAGCATAACTGTTTCATGCCAGAAGCATAACAGTTGCCGCATGGATATACGATAATCCGCAGACATGGGAATGTTGATGTCTCATACATGAAACATGATAGATGTATAGGTTCCAAATGACTCAACTCCCGAAAGTGGAGATTAAAATCCAAGCTCTATAACGCTCTAAAGGAGGTTATGATTCACATTCTCTAAACTATGACTATCCTGGAAGAAATAGTGTAATGCCCTTGAAGAGGCAATGGATATCTAAAGAAATGAAAAAATTTTATGCATGCGCATGTACATGAGAATATGGGATCACAGATTGATGATAACCAATGGTAATTTTGGTTTTTATAAGTAGCTACTAAATTCATCAATGGCTGTGTTGATATTGAGTCCCGTTCTTTTTCGTCAACAAAATTATTGGCCAAAATGGAGAAAGGCAATTTCATTACAATTTTGTAAGAACGTGGAAAAATGGACCTATATATTTGAATATAATACAAATAGCCAAAAGATATTGAACCAAGGAGGTTACATTGGGCATTTGTAATACAGTGAATTACACTCACATGATATGACACAAGCTTGTAAACGAGTTCATATGAATGGAGAATTATATATGAAAGGTTGTGAGTCGCCCACATCATATCTCCATAAGTAAATCCCTCAAGTATACATGGGAGCAAATTGCTCTGTATAAATTCCAAAGGAAAATGTGTCATGAAGTGTAGAAAATCTCTGAAAGATTCAAATTGCTTGAAGTAAGCCCCCGAAGGGTAAAGCATAAATTATGTACTCAATACCAATGGATGGTATAAATTGCCTTAGTGAGTACTATCATTATGATATTGTTGCAACATACTAAATCTCTTGCAAGAGTCAATGACATTAAATTAGAACTCCTGAAGAGTTGATAATATTTGTTGATGCACAAAATCTGGTGGATCTTGGACCAACGTAAATCCGACCGTGAATCACACAAACGCATAAGAACACAAAGATGTATCGTGGTTCATCCCAATGTTTAGGCTACGTCCACACTGATATTGATTCCATTTCACTATATGAATGCATGGATTACAATAGATCGGCAATGAGGCTCTCTGAGGATGCAGCCCTTGCCATTTTGCTCTCTGTTTGGCTGAGAGGGTATTGCCCTCTATTGTTGTGAGGAGAATTGTATGAAAGTGATGTTGTGTCTCTGGATGTGAGACTTTCCGAATGAGGGTGAGAGAGAGTTCATTTTATAGAATAAGGGTTCTTTCCCCTCTTACATGGGTTATGGGCTCAGTCATGAGGCCCAATGACGAGGCCCAATATATGGTACCAACATGAGTCCCCCAAGTCTTCAGTCAAAAGAGTCTTTTGGCTGGAGACTTCAAATTCAATCCATGTACGGGCCGAAGTGACTAGATGTCGTCCAGAATTGGTACTCGACATGAGACGGTGCTTAACGTCAAGCAATACTCAACTAGAGGTAGCACACGTTGCGAGGCTGCTCGGCTAGAGGCGATGCTCTCAGCGAGACGGTTGCTCGGCTGGAGGCGGTGCTCATTGTGAGGCGGCTCGGCTTGTGGCGTTCCTCATTGCGAGTAAGCACTTGACGTCAGCGTGCGCTCATTATGAGTTGATTCTTGACATGACTCGGGTCCGCTTGTCGGGTTCGCATATTGGGTCTATGTGTCAGATTCGCGGATCGGGTCCATAAATCGGGTCTTTGAGTCGGGGCCATACATAGGGTCATCGAGTCAGGTCCGTGAGTCGAGGTTCGAGCTCAAAGGTGTCCAGGCACATAGGTGTCCAACTAAGCGAGTGTCAGAGCAAGTGGGTGTCTGGTCAGACAAGAGATCACCATTCGGACTAAATCTTTGTCACCATGAACATGTGGTTTAGTGATCCATAGGCTGATCCATAATGTCGGTGAGCTTCTTCAATCAGCAACAACATTGATCAATAAAGCTAGTTGATCAATAATTCCTGACAATAAATGACAGTATAAGTACGAATGTATAATGAATAAATCAAGTGGACATAGTTTGGTAAGGCAAAATATTGTATCATGTGCCTACTACAGATAAATAATTTATTCAGTTGTGTGGTAAATCACATGTTGTATAAGTGACATAGTTTAAAGGCAATCATATATCACTAGGTAATGAATAATATATATATATATATATATATATATATATATTATTTTCATTCAAGTTATTGATATCCAATTTGGTCAGATGAGGTGATAAAATAATTACATGATGTGAATGGTGTAGTGGGCTGTCAGACATGAATGATGGTCACATATAATAATTTAACTAATGGGTTGTCAGACATGAATGAGTTCAATGAAATAACAATAGGTCTGTCTCATTTTTTTCTTCGTGGGGTTGTTCTGTATAGTGCGCATGTAATGGTCATAAAGTGATCAAAGTAATGATAACCGTTACAAACAATAATAATAATAATAATAAAGTGGTAACAGTAAGAGTCTAAGGCCATGTGACCCGACATAATGATCACATAAAAGTAATCATGTAACTTTGTTATATTGACAATGGGGCACACAACCAATATGTGTGTGTGTGTGTGTGTGTATTAGTGAAAGTTTTGTGAGTGCCGCACTCATGTGACAAATATAATAATCAAACATTAAAGAATAAACAAGTTGATGAATTAGAAGACTTATCTTCTTCTTCGTTGGTTTTCCTGTGGCTTTTTCAGAAAAGCCATTTCTCCATTATTCTCAGGGCTGTGAGATAGCTGGGAATGAAGATGACGATTTGGACCATAAGGCTGCCGGAGGCGTCACCATACATGCCCTTCAGAAAGGGTATCCCCATGACCAGAGTGTTGGGCAGAGTGGAGAGGGAGAAAAAAGTAATGGACCACTCGAGAGAGCCTATGGCGCTGGTTCTCGACCACACAACTAGGACCAACAGGACGATGACTTTCTGAAGCGTGTCAGCTGCTATGAACCTGTAGTTCATGGCATAGGGGTTGTTGGTGGAGATGAAGTGGAATGAGAACAGATGAACTGCCAACAGAGCGACGGAGCGGTTGATGCCGGAGTATTGGTCGGGGCTGAAGATCTTCCACCATTTCATGGAGCCGTAGGCTAAAATTATGGCCACATATAGTGGCACAACGACGGTGAGGACGTGGTATAGGTCTGTGAAACTGATCATGTTTTTGTTTAGTTAAAGGTAGAGACTTTCTTTGTTTTTTATGGGTCTTTGTGGGATTTGAGCACTGCGAAGATGGGAAAATGGGGTTTATATCAGAACCCAGTTGAGGTTTTGCAGAAATCAGAAGGAGAACCAGCATCTATGGGTGAGTTTGAAAGAAAAATAGCAACCCATATTCGTGGAGATAGTCGATGACAGAGGTGAGTAAAGTGGCGAAATGAAAGCAATCACCGGAAAATGACCGAAGTGTTGATTCTCTCTCTAACTACAGTCTAGAGAGAGATGGATTCTTCAGTCATTGTGTAGGTGTTTAGTTCTTAGGTTTATGCAGATTCACGGTGAAGGTTGTGAGGTTTGATGAAAAAATGACCGACATAGCTTTTCGTGTCGTTTCCCACAGACGGCGCCAAATGTTGATGTACAAAATCTGGTGGATCTTGGACCAACGTAAATCCGACCGTGAATCACACAAACACACAAGAACATAAAGATGTATCGTGGTTCACCTCAATGTTTAGGCTACGTCCACACTGATGTTGATTCCATTTCACTATATGAATGTATGGATTACAATAGATTGGCAAGGGAGTTCTCTGTGGATGCAACCCTTGCCATTTTGCTCTTTGTTTGGCTGAGAAGGTATTGCCCTCTATTGTTGTGAGGAGAATTATATGAGAGTGATGTTGTGTCTCTAGATGTGAGACTCTCCGAATGAGGGTGAGGGAGAGTCCATTGTATAGAATAAGGGTTCTTTCCCCCCTTACATGGGTTATGGGCTCAGTCATGAGGCCCAACGACGAGGCCCAATATATGGTACCAACAATATTAAATTGAAACTCCCGAATAGTCTAGAAAGAATATAAAGTGTTGAGAGAAATATTGTCTCGAACTGCAGATCAAAAATATGCCAACACGAATCTTATCCATGATGTTTATGATATTAAAGAATCATATGGATTTAAGATTATGAGTTGAATACTCAAATGATGTCGACACTAAGAATTACCATTTATCTTTGTGAGTGTAAAGATAAATTGATATTTGGTCCAGAAGTACCACATCTTAGTGAAGTATATGCTTTATTGTAAAGCTTATATATAAATATCTCAGAGAAATTACAGATATGCGCATACACATGAGTTAAAACAAACAAACAGGATGAAGCCTTCACAAAAGTTGCTCATGTGAAGCCTCAGTGCTCGGCAGTATCCTAGAAGGGGGAGGCACTGAAAATTGATCATGTGGCACCCCAGTACTTGGCAAAACACCAAAAGGGGAAGGCATTAGTTGCTTTCGGAATCTAGCAACGAACCTCTGGTGATCACTTTGAATCCAACTTTCGGATTCCTGCAGCTGGTCGAGCTTTCTTTTCATGCTCGTAGAGTAATTATTTGCAAGCACGTCTAACACTCTATTCTCGTGCTTGAGCCTTCTGATCTCTTATTTAAGACTTGCCATCTCAGCCATCAATGATTCAACTTGGCGAGTTTAAGCAAGTAGGCGTTAACCCATATTGGATACAGAGTAAGCACAATGAACACTGAGAGCTAAGGAGTCTTGAATAACCGACTCAGCATACCATTTTGAAAGGATTCTGTTATCATTTGGAGTGAGAAGATTCCTAGCTACCACAATAGCAGTTATGTTATTCTTCATCACAGAGTCTCCAACAGTAAGAGGACCATTAGAAGATAAGAAGGACGGGCACCATATATTATCCTGACGATGCTCGTCTATATCACTCCTAAGACTCAAATCTAAGCAAATGTTAGATGGGCAAGCCATGTTCAGAAATGATGAAAGAAAAAATGAGGTCAAATAAAATCTCAGAAGTGCAAGAAGGGGAAATTTTCTACAGACAGTAACTTTCTGAGCATACTCTTGAACACAATGGATGTCTCTATAAAAGAAGAGGCAACAAAGCCACTTGTTCAGAGATCGAAGAGGCACCGCTCTCCGAATTCCAAAAGCCAGATTTTCCTGAATAAAGTTCGTTGGCATTTTTCAGACGCAATCTCAGCTTTTTTGGATATCGCGTGCAACTTTGTCAAAGATCTCTGACAAAGTTGAAAACGCGTAAATCTTACTGTTCTAATTACGCCACAGTTGCTGACAAGAGTAAAAGCACAACACCACTACTTGCTATTGGGAAATCTCTATATATGTCAACTTCCGTTCTTCATAACAAGGCAGACCTGCAAGAATACCTAACTTTTCCTCATCTCCGAGAATGCATCTTCAACAAAGCATCTCGAAATACTCAGTTTTCTTCCTCTCCGAGAATAGCTCTTCAAAACAAGTCACACCAGAGCAAGAGTATCTCATATCATGCTTTCTCCCTGTCATTTCCTTTGTCCTTGTTCTTACCTGCAAAGACAATGATAAAGAAAGCAATATGTCGGAACTTCCAATCAAACTTCCTCTGCCACACATGGATGAGTCACTAAGAAGTGATGAACCATTCAAATGCAAGGGTTGCATTCCACTCCTGCATCAGTGGACAAATACTACAAGAGAAGATGTCACACATGCATAGGGGAAAACCAGAGAAAATACCACTTATGCAAGGGAAACAGATAAGGCAAGCGAAAATGATACATTGAAGCATGTGGAAACAAGCGCAACAAACACTTGTTGATTCATCCCCGACAAAGCCGAAGATCACTTGCCACGGGAAGCTCCTCATGGTCCAATTTCATTCAAGATCAAGCCTCTAAGGTCCTTGAAGAAATCACAAGTCTGATTCAAGATCAAGTGTCCACCACCCTTGAATCAAATTTAGCTCTAGATAAATGAAGTAAATTTAGACTTTTAGAGGAAATCAGAAGACCCTCCAGCCCAGTTCAATAACAATCATGTGGAAAGTTAACAACAAGTAAAGCACCTCTTTCAGCAACTCTTCTTGCTAAGAGACTGAAGCAGAATGATCAACGATCAGCCTAAATGATTTGAAATCAGGGGGAGATACTCATCAGGGGGAGCATCCAAAACAAATCAAGATTTTAACAAGTCAATCGAAGACTTGTGGCCATCCAAGGGGGAGTGTTGTGAATAATATGTGGATGGCCCACATGAATGGTTTGTTACTATTTATGCACAATATTTTTACTATTCATTTGTGGAAAATTTGTAAAGTGAATAGTGTTCTATTTGCTTATAAAATGAATGAGATGTGAAAAAGGAGGAGAGATACGAATGAAGATAGAAGCAACATGGTTGAGAAGAGAGGAAGAATAGAGAAATAATATGGAGAGTTGTCTTTGTACTCCTATTATCCCAAATTATAATGAAAGCACCACTGCTGTCCCGAGAACGTACTCCAGTCACACTGATTGTAGAGGAACCTCGTAAATTTTGTGTCTTGTTTCATTTATTCCACTGCACACACCGTCGATTTTACAACAACATAATTATTGTGAGGATATATGTTGAGATGCCTGACTTGATTCATCATGATGCAGCTCATGCTGAGAACTACGCCAAAAGCTCTTCTAAGTGACTCCATATATAAATTATCAAAATTTGCTTCTGCAATGGTACTGTTTGTCGAACCATGCATATCTTGACTTTTTGGAGTTGCTGATTTTGGTTCTGAGGTGAACCGAGGTTTGGTTTCCTCCTGTAGCCAGCCTGCATGCATGCGTGCATGTGTTGATTTGTGGAGCCATGAAATTTTTGCTATAACATTGCCGATCGAGTCGGTCGACTAGACAACCATATAGGTTCTTTTAATTAGGTATAGAAGCTTTGTTCTACTAAGCATTAAAAAGATAATAAAGAACGGATTTAGTTATCAACAAATAAAAAACGAATTTAGTTAAATCTCAACCGTTCATTTGTAAAAATTGATGTGCAGGAAAATCATGCTTAGGTATAGTCCGTTTAGGGTTTCCATTTGCATGCAATGCACGGCGGCCCTTTAGGCCTAAGATGGGGTCCTACATTTTTCTTCAATTTTTTTTTCTTTGATATTTTCTTCAGAAAACTTTAAAAACATGAACTGAGTATCAAAACGTCATTTTTTTTGGGCCTCAAAAAGGCCCAAACCCATTTATTTATCATGCACGATCGATGCCTCATTGCTTCAGAGCATATTTCTGTTTTTGTGCTGTATTATCCACACATTTTGTTTTATTTTTCATATATTTTTATTAATTTCTGTTATTCAATCTTTAATCTTCTTTAATTCAGATGATTCGACAACCGTAAGTTAAGATAGTATGTATGAAATAAAAAGAAGTGTATGGATAACACACTCCAACTGTTTTATACTCAAATCATGAAATTGAAAGGTGGGGTTGACCTGTCTTAAAGATAATGCTAGAGACTGTTGCATCTTAATCTTCTCATTTAAGCTGTTAGACTTGGTTTCTTTATTTTTAGTACAAGACTTGGTTCAGTCTTTCGAGAAAAAACTAAAATATGCGATGGCTTTTGTTACAAGCAAACATTTTGGAAATTTGCCGATTCTTTAAAACTAATTTATGTGGCACGTAATATTTCTGTAAATTGTAAATAAATTAAGAATAATGTTAGGCACATCAAATTTTTACACCAAATAATATGTCATCACTTAAATATTTATTTTAATTCAAGTTGAAATTTAAATTTATATTATGTAGAATGTATCACATCATTTAGTACACAAATTTGATACATGAATTTGATGTATATCACACCACCCATAAATTAATGATGTTGGCTCTAGACATAAACAAATGAAACCAAAAAGCTTGGCTACACACACCAAATTCATGCATCAAATCTATATACCAAATTGTGTGCCACATATTACATCATATAAATTTTTATTACAATTATTAATCAAATCCAACTGTAATTAAAGTACAATTTAATTAGTGTCACATCATTTAGTGCAAAAATTTAATGTGACAAGCATTATTCTAAGTTTGTCACATCATCTGAGATTCAAAACATTATAGTAATAAAAAAATTACAACTCAAATAGTTAAAGAGCATTTACTCTTGCATTTGAGATGCTATATTGAATTATATATGCCCTGCCCAACTACCATTGTATGTACATGAAGAAGAAAAAAGCATTCTTTACATGAATTTGTTTCAACTTCAAAAACATACGCCTGAAAAGAAAGTAAAACTGCGAATAATGTGAAACCTCGTTAGGATTAGATGAAGATTTATAAGCTTTTCAACGAAGACTTGACTGGTGTACAACAACGATGGCATGAGGTTTGTCTCTCACGTACGGCTCTAGCCAGTTAATTAGTTATTTGACGAGTGAGTGATGTAAATGCAAAACATTTAATCCTAATTATACTGTAAATTCTCTCCATCTTTATTTTGAGTTTACTTCACTCACTTGTCAAGTGGTAACGAGAAACGCATGAAAAGGTTCACGATGATAAATGTTCTTCCATATTGTTTCTTGTATAAAACAAACACTAATGTCAGTCAGTATTTAGTGTTGACCCACCAGATTAAGAAGATTGGGAAGATTTACCTAAGATAAATATCTAGATGAGAACATTATTAGAAGACTTTTTTTTAACACAGGTCAGGCTCAAATGAGACTGAGTACTGGTTTGGTACTGAGTTGATTTTATAAAAAATGAGTATAAAAAAAAAGATTAGCTCAAAAATGTGTTTGGTAAATACTTAAAAACAGCTTATTTTCACAGTTTTGGGTAAAAAACAAAGCTAAAAACGTGAAGTAGCAAAAATGAGCTTATTCTCACAATACAGCATAAGCAGTATTTTTTCAAAATATAACAATACTAAACCAGTCCTGAATGATTCGAAAAATATAGGTTGGCTTCACATGCTCTTTCCAAGAAGTGGCATATGCATCATCAAATGTCGTATCGCCCGCAAATCTTGACCATAAATAACTTAATGCATGGCAAACTTTCATACATCAAATGATTGAAAATACTGATCATAGCACTCTTATATTTATCAATTTATGATGCTTCCTTGTGTTGCGATGAGCCATAAATGTTTCTTAATAAAATTTGGAGTTGAAGACTGATCGTAACAATCTTCTATATCTTCTATAAACTCTTCTACGCATGCTTCTTTGTGTCGTGATGGGCATAGATGTTCTTAATAAGGACTAGGGTTCAAATTTTCTTCTCCTTAATTAAGCTTTCAAGTATGAGAGATTTTTCAGTATGACCGTCACACGAGGTGGTACACCATGTGTCCTTATATAAAGGTGGGTTATATGTGTTAAAAGGTTAATAAATTAAAAATTAAAATTTTCTACCATTTGCATAAAAACACATGATATACCATACATGTTCCCGTCATAACTAAAAATTTCTCTTCAAGTAGACCTTACACGTCTATATTAAAAAAAAAAAAAAAACCCTACATGTCATTACTAACTTATTCACTTTTAGAGGTTCGCTCTGCTTTTAGTAAAGCTACCCAAAAGCCAAAAGCCAAGGAAATCATAACTAAAATTTGGAGCCAAATCCCTACGGCATTAAATATATGGAATTAGATCATCTCCGTATCTTCTCATTAGAGTTCCCGAGAATCAATTAATACCAACTGTTCATCAAAGATCATGCGACCACAATTGAATACTTTTTATATTTTTAAAAGTAAATCAGCTTCGTTTTGCATTTAAAAATTAAAAAAAATATTGTGACCACACGACAGTTGTTATTAATTGATTCCAAAGATCCCAATAAGAAGATAAGGAGAGGATCTAATTCCTAAATATATATCTTTATTCTGTACGACAACGTGGCCATTGGCCGATCCGGAGATTTGGATGCAGGAGTGAGAATTCAAGATGGGGCCCTTCATATATATATACTAGGAACTTTAACGAAAAGCTCTCGATACTGTTCACTTTAACGAAAAACCACATTTTTACACTAAAAAGTCAATTATGGTACTATTCACTTTACCCTTTATTTTGTCCTTATCGTTAAAACTCAAAGTTTTCAAGCTCTTTTCATTAGTTTTCCTTATATACTAAGCATTTTTTTTTATCATACACTAAACTCTAAGAAGTAAAATTTCAATAAAAAATCATCACAAATAAAAATTAATAGTTTCTAGTAGCAAAACTATCAGTTTACAACATTGTAATCAACTAACCGAAGGAAGCCACTAAACAAGCTTTGTTGAACAATGGTCCTAAATTAGTCAATTAAGGGGGGTGGATTTCGCATCTTAACTCAAATTAAATTCGATTTAGGTCTAAGCTATAAAATTTCAAGAGGAATTGAAAAGATGTTTAGGAGAAAAATAATCATATTTCAAATCAATTTATATTGATTGACTGTCTCCATTATGTTGTTACTAGAGTAATGACCATGACTTGATACAGAGTTGACACTTCTAACTATGATGAATGCGCTAATTATGGATATATATATATATATATATATATCTTTCTTGGTATATCCAGATATTAGGTAGGAGCATAAACTGAAACATTATAGGGTTACAAAGATAGTTATTAAACACCATCGGATTTTAAAGTAACACAATCTAATTCAAAAATCTCACCCAATTGAGCAAGTTTATCATATTTTTTCATAGTAGCGATATCACTATAACTGACTCTGTTGAGTCCGCCGTCATAGAACTCTACAATTACACCTACTTGTTCGAATCAATTGACCCGATCTAGAATATATTCTAACTATCAACGAATTCCGAGAATTTTAGGCGAAATGGAGAGGCTGGACCTTAAAGAAGAGTGAACGCGAAACCCCGAAAAGGAAAAAATGTTTATCGTGGAAGAGTCCCAGTGTGAAAAAAAAATAAAAAAATAAAAAAAAATAAAATAGAAATCGCCGGTCCAAGCGTGTTCTATCATATTGAAACATGGGACTGCCACAAACGTGAACAATTTATTTGACGTAAATTTATTGTCATAACGACGTTTCGTATCATATTGAATATGTGTAAAAATAAGGGGGTGTTAAAAAGCTACCACATAGCGACGACCAAATATTTTTAGGAAAACTAATGAAAATGGTTTGAAAACTTTGAGTTTTAATGATAAAGACAAAATAAAGGGTAAAGTGAATAGTATCAGGTTTGACTTTTTAGTGTAAAAATATGGTTTTTCGTTAAAGTGAACAGTACCGTGAGCTTTTCGTTAAAACTCCCAATATTTTTTGCTCAATTGACCGCAATAGAAAAACCGAGGAAAATGGTGAGGGAGTGAACCCCACCAAAGTTGGTGGGAGCGGCAAGGTTATTTGTTATACAAATATTATTATTGTTATTATTTTTGTCAAAAAATATATTTTCTTAAATTAAATGTTAAATTAATTATTGATGGGATGGAAGCCCACGCCGTAATATAAAAATTCAATTCTTTTTCGCTACTGGAATAAAGAGTCACTTACCCTCCTTTTTTTTCTTTTTTTTTTTTTTTTGGAAATCAGAGTCACTTACTTTGTTATACAATTAATTAGGTTTGAGACCTTTTCTTATTTGGACTATTTCATTTTACTAAAAAAAAAAAATTAGACTTTTCTGTTCTTGTAATGATGACGACCCTTTGAAGCCTTCTTAATATGATCTGCTGCGCATTTGAAATTGTCAGCTTCCTTTTACGTTTCACTACTGCTTACAGCCTTACCGGTCACTGTACTTCACAAAGTAAGAGAGATATTCTCTCACACGATCGGTGTTCTTATATGTCTCTCTAATCCCGTGACGAGATAGAAATAATTAATAAGAATTAAGGGAACTTTAACGAAAAGCTCCATGTACTGTTCACTTTAACGAAAAACCACATTTTTACACTAAAAAGTCAATCCTGGTACTATTCACTTTACCCTTTATTTTTTCCTTATCATTAAAACTCAAAGTTTTCAAGGTTTTTCATTAGTTTCCTAAGAATTAACCGTTCATTTACTCGCCCATTCGGAGACGAAGACTCTTCCTCTCTGGCTCTGTCTCTGTCTCTGTCTCTGGTAGTGGACGACCGAGAACGCTTGATGCTCGTTGACTGGTATTTTGCTGCTCTCCCGAGTCTCCTCCCCAGGCTCTGCATTATACAAAAACTCCAAGCATTGTTCAAACTCCAAAACTAGCAGACAAAAGTTGGGGTTTTTTAATTAAAGTATTTTCGTTTTCTAGTGCCAAGACTTTACTTTCTGTAAATTGTAATATTTTCTTCTTTTTTTTTTCTTTTTTTTTTCTGGGTCATTTTTGGATATAAAAGCTACTTAATTTGATTGGTGTGTTTTTTGGTTGGTGTGGTTTACCCAAAAGGAATCTAATTCTGGGTTTTGTTTATCTGAATAGTTTGTGCAGACCAAGCGTATGTTATTTTGCTTTCTATTTCTGGGAAGGCTTCTTAACACTGAAAGAAGCTGAATTCTGCTGGAAATTGGACAACTTTGTGGGGATTTCAAGGTGTTCCTCAGAGGTGAATGGTTTGAAGGTAATATTTGGTGTGGTATGTGAATTGGGTTGTAGGATTTTCAAAATTTAGCCTGTCTGTCTGGCTGAAGACTGAGGAGGAAGCTTGTCAGCATACTTTCTATTTCTGCTTCACTGGGTGAGTCCCTTTTTTTATTTCTTCTTTTTGAAGTTAATAATTTGTGTCTTATATGTACATAAGTTAAATGATTTGTGAGAATTTAGCAATTTAGGCGAGAAAAGGAAATTTTTGGTACAGCAGTTGACTGAGAATGATTGGCCCAGTAAAGATTGTTAGTATGTGAATCTCTGCGGCAGAAATGAATCCAAACATGAACATTTCCCAGTTGAATTAATCAAATTTTGTCTTCTGTGATGATTGTTTTGCACCCGAATTCCGTTACCGGTACGCAATTCTTTTATGGTGGACACAAATGAAAATGGTTTTGTGTGAAGAGCTCCCCTAGACTCTGCATATCGTTCTTGATATGGAATTGTTATAACCTTTATAACCTAATTTTTATGTTGAGTGTTACTTTTTGATGAATTCAACTTTTCTTGTTTAGCATTTACGACGAAAACTGTAAAGTGTTGAATTTGGGGTTTGCTCAGAACTTGTGCCCGAAGTCTCATCGTTTTGCATATGGGTTGATGTTTGCTGAATATTGAAATATGACTCTAGCATAATATTAGATTGTTTTCATAATATGTTAGAAACACATGAAAATAACTGTCCTTTTCTTATTGAATGCCCAGATATGAGATAATTTCTCTCGAATGGGTACCGATGCTGCTGAAGTGGTGGAGGCAGCGAGGACACCTCATTGCTTTAAGGTATAATGTGCTAAATCAATCTCTTATTTTAGGTCATATGGGATGTTTAACTTTGAGGATGCATTCGTTATGTAGTTATGAATCGATGTCTGATCAACTTTTGTCACTTACAACAAGAGACAACTCTTCTCATTCAAACTAATGATATTGTGAATTGTTCTAGTTTGTATTTGATGTATGAAATATGAAGTCCAAATTTATACACAGCGTGTCGTTTTTTCGGTATCTGGTCCCGTTGGTAAAGGCATGACTCTATTTTTACAACCAATAGCTGATTTTTGGAAGGAAGATAATATGGTGCTGTTAGCATATGTAAAAAGTGGGGCAAGAAAAACCACGAGATTACTGATCTTCTGCAAGATGACAGAATATGACCCTTATGCTATCTCTGCAATTGTGTGGAAAAACAAAAAGAGATGTTAGGATGTATTTAACTGAGACATACATTTAGGAAAGTGACAGCGATCATGTTTCCTTGTAATTCTAATGGATACTCTGAGGAACCTCAGACTTGAGATTATGTGTCCTTAAATTTTTCTAGTGTATTTATTTAATTGTTTAGTCATATTAGTTAATTTTTTTACATAATTGTTATTCATGATAACAGGTTCATCGTTTAATGTGCACGGAACTCCTGAGGTTGGTTGATAGAATCTCCAGGATACTTCCAGAAATAGAAGCAGCTCGACCTCGGTGCTCAACAGGAATACAGGCTCTATGCTTGTTAAATCGCGGAATGGAGAAAGCCAAGCTACTTCTTCAGCATTGCAGCGAGTCTAGTAAACTCTACCTGGTTTGTACCTTTGAGAAACTCGCTTTATGAAGCTTTGTCCAACTCTCAACGCCTATGGGTTAGCTGTGTTGAAATGCATACAACAACAACAACAACAACAATAAAGCCTTTTCCCACTAAGTGGGGTCGGCTATATGAATCCTAGAACGCCATTGCGCTCGGTTCTGTGTCATGTCCTCCGTTAGATCCAAGTACTCTAAGTCTTTTCTTAGAGTCTCTTCCAAAGTTTTCCTAGGTCTTCCTCTACCCCTTCGGCCCTGGACCTCTGTCCCGTAGTCGCATCTTTTAACCGGAGCGTCAGTAGGCCTTCTTTGCACATGTCCAAACCACCGCAACGGATTTTCTCTTATCTTTCCTTCAATTTTGGCTACTCCTACTTTACCTCGGATATCCTCATTCCTAATCTTATCCTTCTCGTGTGCCCACTCATCCAACGAAGCATCCTCATCTCCGCTACACCCATTTTATTGTGTTGAAATGCATAATCAAGAAATTTCTTTTGATGTCAAATGCTCAGTGCGGTTTGTCCAATATGAACTGTGTACCTACCTGCCATTCTATGGTTGACTTGCAGGCAGTTACCGGGGATGTGATGGTCTCAAGATGTCAAGGATCAAGGAACTTGTTGGAGCAAAGTGTACGAGAAATTCAGAACTGGGTTCCAGTGATGTTGGTGATGCAGGTTTGTCAACTTACATGCCCTTTTTCTTACTAAAAGTTTTCATCATCTTTTTGTATTTCCTTTTTCCACAACCCCACTTCCCTTCGATGGGGTGCTGGGCATAGACCTGCATGGAACAGTACAACAATCATTTTTTGATTGATCATTGCTCACATCAAACCTTTATAGATATTATCCATCAATCAAAACAATGTTGAAGGTTGATGTCCTAGGCTTATTCTTCTTTCTTTTCTTTTTTTCTTTTTTTTTTCTCTGGCAGCATATTTTGTTAATGATCTGGGTTTTATTGTTTAAAAGTAAAGTTAGCTTGGCTTGAAGTCACTAATCTTTTTCATTTAATTTCTAATCTTCTATGTTGGTTCATACCAATTAAGTCACTGTTATTTGGTTGAGATGATGATGAAATGTCATTTACAGCTGTCTCAAATAGTTGAGGATCTTAAAGGTTCAACATTTATACTGGACCCGTATGAAGAAGAAGCTGGGAGGGTTGTCCGAGAATTGCTCCATGATGTTTCTTCTCAGTCAGATCCAAGGGAGGATTCTGAAATCAAGGCTCTTCAAATTGCGTCCTTGAGGCTCCATATCACATCATCAAAGGCAATCTTAATTGAGAAAAGATCAATTAGGAAGTTGCTAGAAAAAGTTGGTGACAGTAACCCTAAGAAAAAGCAAATTTTGACTTATTTCATGTATCTATTGAAGAAGTATGGAAGCTTGATAATGGGAAAGCAAACAGAGAGTGCCTTAGAGCTGCAACAAGGAACGTTTGCTTCTGAGAATTCTGGAAATGGTTTTGAATCTAAGCAATATGCTGAAGTTGAACCTCACGTTGGTTATGGCGAGTCCAAGGCACAAAGTAACTTGTTTCATGGAGCTGTACCTCCTGAGGAATTTATGTGCAGAATATCTTCCAGAATGATGTTCGATCCTGTTGTCATTGCTTCTGGTCAAACATATGAAAAAATGTGGATACAGAAGTGGTTTGATGAGGGTCACGATACATGCCCAAAAACTAATATGAAACTAACCAACCTGTCATTGACTCCGAACATTAACATGAAGGAGTTAATATCAAGGTGGTGTACACAGTATGGAGTTGTCCTTTCTGACCCAAGTATGCAACCAGAAGTCCTCTCATGGGAAACCTCTTCCACTTCCGTTCATAGTTTAGGCAGTTCTATGAATGATCTACACCTACAAATGGATTTCAGCAGTATATCGTTTGGGTCCTTAGATACCAGTTACAATTCGGATTCATCACGCAATAAGATTGAAAATGGCTTGAGTTTGGTGCAGAACGACAACGATTCTCTGAAATACCAGTATGCTAAAAAATGCGAGACAGGTGCTCAATTTCTATCTGAACTTGGTGAAGTCCAATGGGAATCCCAATGCAAGGCTGTTGAAGATGTCAAAAACCATTTGAAATGCAATCCTCAAGCTTCCTATGCTATGTCATCTAAGACTTTTGTTGAACCTCTCATCAAATTTTTGAGGGATGCACATGACCTGAATGATGCAAAAGCGCAGAGGGATGGGTTTAAATTATTACTGACCTTTGTGAGAAAAAACAGGTAAATTTTTATTTTGTAGCTGGGAATTCGTTACTCTTGCATGACTAAGTTGTGGCCTAGTGAACTGTTTTATGCATCAAACTGTTATGCAATAACGCCCGCATCCATACTGCAGTTGTTTTTAGATTCTTTTAATTTCGTTTTTGCTGCCTACTGTAGAAATGGAATACCTAATCTATGTGAAGAGGCATATAGTCTGCTGGCATGTTATCTTGATTCAAAGGTAACAGAAGAAGTTCTTGCCATAATGGAAGCTGTGTCTGGCCACCAGTATTGCAGGCCTAAGGTCTCAGAATCTGGTGCACTTACATCCATTCTAAAACTCCTCGACTCCCAGAGCAAAGATTTACAAGGACAAGCCATTAAGATTTTACGTAATTTGTCCTTAG
The DNA here is from genome assembly GCA_035220775.1 of Malus fusca. Taxonomy (NCBI): domain Eukaryota; kingdom Viridiplantae; phylum Streptophyta; class Magnoliopsida; order Rosales; family Rosaceae; genus Malus; species Malus fusca. The sequence goes on along the minus strand of CM069073.1, from coordinate 19,201,834 downwards.
ATAAGGACATTTGCTCAAAAATTGTATCTTTGGAGTGCATACCAAAATTGGTTTCTTTCTTTAAAGATGATGTTCTTTCAGGAGTCTGCATTTCTATATTGAAAAATTTGTGTGATACTGAAGAGGCCAGGATTTCGATTGCTGCCAGTAATGGATGCATTGCTTCTATTGCTGAACTCCTGGAGACAGGCAGCAGTGAGGACCAAGAACATGCTGTTGATATCCTCCTTTCTTTATGCTCTCAGCGTGATGAATATTGTCAGTTGGTCATGCACGAGGGTGTTATCCCATCGCTTGTCTATTTATCTAACAATGGGACAGAGAGAGCAATGACAAGCGCATTGGAAGTGCTACGGCTCTTAAGAGATATCAAATATGTCGATGAGCACGAGTGCTCTGGATCTGCCGACCTTGATGCATCCAGAGACCATGTAAATCGTTCTACTGAAAGGAAATCACCAAAGACTTCAGGATTCTTTGGAAAGAAAATGTCCATGTTCTCAAAACCCAGTTCCCTTATACCGAAAAAGAAGAAATGAAGCCTCTGGTGGTTTGCTTCTTATGCCACAGAGTCTCCAAATCTCTTCGCCTGGTAAGGCTCATTGCTTCTAGGCCGGAGCGCTTTGTGGGTTTTAAAGTGTGGAAAAGTATCCTCATGTTACAGGTAAATATGGTAGGGAGTGACTGGTTTTCGTAATCATGTACTAATTTTGATGTTTTTTTTTTTTTTTTATCAGGTTTCTAGATTTCAGCAAAGTCGTGAGCTTTTTTCTTCATTCATAATATCTCTTCTTCCATTTTGCAGCTGTATACATACTCATTAAAAATATATAATATGAATGTAATTTGATGTGCTTCAGAAAATTGAATCCCTTTTCTCATTGTACTTTGCCTGGTTCTGTAAAGTTTCGTTAAACCAATGAACAATGTGCATCCGAACGAATTATTAGGAGCCGGGAAATCAATCCTGCTACGCTCTTGTAGCCGTATCAGGACGGCTTCAGAAACCAGAGCTTCTATGTGCAGGCACGGGTGCTGGATCAGAATTTTATCCTCATTGTTTGTTGTAAGCAGTTGATGGTAAGTTGAAACTTGGAGATGCATAAGTCAGGTGGTTGCCTGGTTTAAGTGCTATAAAATGGCAGTGTTGGTGAAGTTCAATGGGAACATATAGGTTTTGAGAAGGAAGTTGTTGAAAATCCAATGTTTTGCCCGTTGCCCAGCTCTGTGATATGAACTATTCCATGCCCAGCATCCCCAGGGTGGGTATTTAAAATCCAAGCTTTATATCGGGTTATAATATCGGATCATTTTGGATGAACCCGAGAAACCCGTTAACCATCCGTGAACACCCTTTATCGAAGACTTTTGTGTAATTTCACCTACTGGGAACACCTCCCAGACACCTCCCTTCCCAACGCCAGCAATCACTGCCTCCTCCCTCGTAGAACACCACCTCTTCAAGCACAACATCTCCCTTGATGATGTCATATCGACAACTTTATGAGGGACAGATCCATGGCCAAGGAGCTCGCGGGCTCGGTGAAGGAGATTATCGTAACCTGCGTTTCGGTGGACTGCACGGTTGACGGCAAGGGCCCAAGGACCTGAACCAGGAGATCGTCAATGGTGGCGTTGAGATCCATCTTGTTTGACAGGGGTGTAAATCCAACGAATCTTGCACCAAAATATATCAGAGGCGATGCATGGTCCTAATAGAAAACCCTCATGTCCCTCACGACTCAGGTCCCTCAAGACTCAATCTTGCACCAAAAAAGAGACAAAAAAAACTTGCTAATAAGTGAAACGGATAAAATAGGTGACCCGTTAACTTAACGGTTTGAATTTGGGTGACTTGTTAAATTAACGGGTCGAGTTTAACCCGATCCAAATTCAGTAAATCCGATCCATTTACAGGTATGGGGTTACATATTTATTTATGTAGTGATCTAATCTTTTTTTTTTTAACGTTTCAACCCAATGATATATATAAAAAAATAAAAATAAAACATTTCCGTCTAAATGTTCCAGATTTTTTAGTAACTGTTTTTCCTTTTAAAGCACTACAATCTCAGATAACCTCAAAAATTAGCTCAAAGAAGTTTTTTTTTTTTTTGTTCAAAAGATCAAAGAGTTATTATAGATAATTCGAGTCCTAGGGACAACCATTATCTCATCAAATAATCAAGTTCCAATTTAATCAAAATAATGGTACCCAAGATCCATATTATAACTCCAATTGGCAACGTTATTTGCCACCATGTTCTTCTCCCGATAGACATGCACCAACCTAAAGAAATTTCTTATTCTAACAAGGTTAGATTTCATCACTTATCAATTGTTTGAAACACAAATAAAAAATGCGACAAGGTAAGATTTCATTTCACAAGTATTGGATTATATTCTCTTATCTTAATCTCGTGTATTAGTTTATTTCTCTAATTTACACATTTTCCCAAATCAAATAAGATTATTTCATTTTTTTAATAACCTTTGGATCAAATTTTCTCATCGCAATCTAACTCAGATCATTATCTCTAATCTCATTCACTTTCTAAATGGCAAGTCCCAGTGGCGAAGCCAGGATTTCTCGGGGGGAGGGGCGAACTTAAAAGAATGCAAGGTTAAAGAAAAATGGCAACAACTAAATCTTTTTATATAGTAATGTCTTCCATAATTAATCAATACAAACAAATTACAATTGTTGCCGGCGAGGTTTCACGTCATGAAAACGTCGCATAATAGGCTCATTATCAATAAAAGCAAATACATCTTTCTCAATGTAAACAAGCATGTTATCACTCAACCATTGATCTCCCATTTTGTTACGCAATGGTGTTTTCACAATCTTCATAGCAGAAAAAGCTCTCTCCACCGAAGCGGTTGCAACCGGTAACACCAAAGCCAATGTAAGAAGTTTATACACTAACATATAACTTTCACACCTCCCGGTCTTCACTAACTCTTGTGCAAGATCACTAATTCCTCTCAATGATGAAAACTCACTATGCATCTTCATATCATGAATGTAATTGTCAAGTTGAATTGGAAGATTCATGAGGTCCATACGATCCAAATCTTGAGAATAAAGTTTGGCTAAACGAACAATTTTTGCTTTGTCAAAAGATGCAAAATTATTCACCGGACTCAAACAACCCATACAAAGAAGTAACTCGGTGTTTACCTCATTGAAGCGATCATTCAACTCCTTTAGTTGCATATCAAGGACTTGAAAATAGAGGTCCACACGATAGTAATGGAAGTTTGTGATTTTTGGAGCTTTACGCCTTGATTTTTTGGAGCTTTACGCCTTGATTTTTTGGAGCTTTACGCCGTGATTTTTGGAGAACTGCAACTATACAGATTAAAGTGATGGGGTGAAGCAAAAACTAATTTTCTAACTTTGACATTCTTGCTCATCAAGATACCTGGAGAACAATGGGTGTGTAGGAATGTGTGTGAATATGTGCAAGTTTCCTACACAAGATTTCTTCACCAATGAATTTGGACTTTCCTTAACCATGATTCCAAGTATGTCTGATTATTTTGGTTATATTGTGCCCAAAAACTGGGATTTAAGGCTGAAATTCTTGTATAATTTGATGCAACACATTCCAAGTGGATAGCACTTTCTGAATTGGCTGCAGATTTTGAAGATAGGAGTTGTGAATTGGTGTATGGCAAAGTTCCACCGCCGTTTGAAGAGGACCCAGTCTCTAAAGAGCCATGTTTTACTGATATATGTAAGTTTGTACAACTTCTATATTTATTTGATCAATGGAGAATGGAGATATATTATCCTGATTTCCACCATGCGTTTATCTGCAGGCTCCATTGCAAATCCCAGCTCCAGTGTTAGTCCCCCACCCCATTATAATTTTTTTTTTTAAATTCAACTATCAAAACGGCGCCGTTTTGATTTAGCTTTTTAAATTTTTTTTTACCAGGTCCAAAACGGCGTCGTTTTGGCCTGGTTTAAAAAAAAAAAAAAATTAGAATGCAATCTGCACTGCAGATTGCCCAGAAAAAACAGAGGGCTCTGCCTCTGCGTGAACCATTATTTTCCGGCGAGGCGCGCGAGGGGAGTGGCGACGACTTGGGGTCCAGTGGTGTTTCCCGGCGAGGGGAGTGGCGGCCGCCACTCCTCGCTCCCACGTGGCTTCGCCACTGGCAAGTCCTCAACCATTATATGATAGAGAGTTGTTATTGATTTCAGTCTACTCCGACACACTTAGGAACGAGTTTATGAAAGCTTTTTTTTTGTGTAGCGACCTGCAGTGATAAGTGGTTTATTGATTTTGGTTGAAGCAAAATTGTTTCATTAGACTTTTGTTAGAAAATAAAATAGTCATTTACTTATGTTGAAATATGAAATTATTATGGGAACTTTAACGAAAAGTTTCCGATACTGTTCACTTTAACAAAAAACCACATTTTTACACTAAAAAGTCAATCATGATACTATTCACTTTATCCTTTATTTTGTCCTTATCGTTAAAACTCAAAGTTTTTAAACTTTTTTCATTAGTTTTCCTAATTATTTATTCTTCAAAAATGAACCATAATAAATTAAGGAGTGTGATATTCACACACCCCTAACTACTTTTCTCACATCCTTCCTATTTTTTAATACTTAATTGGTATTCTACAATTTAATCTTCCATATATATCTTTCTTACTTTTTGATTTTTGAAAGTTGTTTTTGATTTTTGAAGACCCCCTTTCTCTCCTCATTTTTCCCTTGACACTCTCACTCCATTGCCGATACTCTCTCTCCCTCATCTCCCTCTCTCTGTCTCTCTCTTCATCGATCAGAGCTCTGCGTTGCCCTCACGAACTTCTCTTCTTTTTGTCGACTTCGATCATCACCCCCAACATCCAGAAAGTTCGAATCGATTCAACCTTCTCTCAATCCACCATCGCCATTTTCAAGGTCCTCTCTTTCTCTCTCTCTCTCCCACGACTTCCTCTGTGCCTCCATTCCCCTGCCCTCTTTGTTTCCATTCATACCTTCCATGAAAAGCCAATCTATTACCCTTCTTTATTACCTCTTGTGAAAAACCACAATGGATGACCTAATAATAATAGATGAAGAGCTCCAGATGGAAAATGAGTTGCAGAACATATTGGATATGGCATGCAAGGAGGATGGCATGCAAGGAAATTTCAGAATGCATTCCTCCTCTTAACACTTTTGATGGTAAGTTTCCAAAGTATTTTCTCAAATTATTAAGATTGGTTTTGGAATTCAGGGTTTTTGTTCTCTTCTTGCGTTAGGTTTTTATCTCAATTTGTTTTTTAGGTTTATTTTTTTCTTTCCCTAATTTGTGGTTCAAATGTCAATCGAATGAATGAATACTGGTGTAGTTTTAATTTTTAAAGAAGATTTTCAAATTAAGGATCAGAAAATTAAAAATTGATTTGTGTTGGTTTTGGGGAAATTAATTTTCTATTGGAATGTTGTTTGTATTGGTCCCCAGTACACTTTAACTTAATGGTAAATTGGTATTAGGTTTAAATGGTTTTACCTAGGCTCCATGACCATATGGAATTATTGGGTGCCTAATCTCAATGCGCAAAAATCGATGTAGAGAGCCAACTTAAATTTCGAGTCTGCTGCCAATAAATACCTACAACGTTAGAGTTTAGTTTGATACATACAATGTTTTGGTGTAAACTTGATATAATGCATACAATGCTTTGATATATAAATGTGTTGGTTTGTGATATATAGGAAGTCAACCAACGATTGATGAGCCCGATAAAATGCTCTCTTTGTTGATGAAATGCTCTCTTTGCCCGATATATTTTTGTTGATTTTTCCCCAAAAAATACTAGTCAAGTTTGTAATTTTCTTTCCTTTTGTTGACATGTTTTTATTTTCTTGTAGGTTGGAGTGCATGGGTTTCATATCTTTTTGGTAACATTGACATCTCTTTTTGAATACAAGATTAAAGGCCAAATATAGTGTAGGCAGGGTGTGAAAGCTTGTAATGATATCTGATATATTTTTTGGGGCATGAGGCTACTATTATGGGGATTAAAGTGTATGTGGATTGCCTACTAGTATTTTGTACAATTCATGTAACCTATGCATATATGCTATATCATTAGGTAAGCGTTTATTTTTATTTATATATTGCTGAAACTTTTTTTTTTTTTATAATAAGTGTTTTATACTTGTTTTGGGATCTCTCAGGTTAGGCAGTAGAACTTAAAGAGTTACAAATGGGCATATATGGTTGAGTGTTTAAAAAAAAAGTTTAAAATAAAATAACAAAAGTATTCTAAAATTCCAAAGGTCAAAAAGTAGGAAGGGTATATATGGAAGATTAAATTGTAAGATACCAATTAAGTATTAAAAAAATAAGAAGGGTGTGGGAAAAGTAGTTAGGGGTGTGTGAATATCACACCCCTAAATTAAATTAACAAAAGCTGGAGTTGCTCTGAGTAATAAATTAAAATAACAAAAGTTGAAGTATCTCAGTTGGTTAGAGCGTGTGGCCCTTAACCACAAGGTCGAAGGTTCAAACCCTTCTTCTAGCGGCATATTTTATTTCATTTTTCTACCATTTAAAACCGCCAATTCAACCAGCGCCATTAAACGTTTATTTTTTCAGTCATACCCCTGAAACGCCACGGAAGCCACAATTCAAATTCCTAACCAGAGGCAAACACCTTACTTTTGCAGGTTTTAAATTTAGGGTTTTGATTTGATTGCTTTCTGCTCTCCAGCTAGGGTTTTGTGGGTTTTAGGAACTCCATCAAATTAGGGTTTTTTTTTCTTCTAGTTCTTGTTCATAAAACCAATCATAGGAGAAGAGGCAATGGCGATGTTGATGGAGTCGATCAGATTATGGTTTTTTTTCTTCTTGTTTCTTCTTGTCCTTTCACAAATCTTTTTTCACTAAAACCCTATCACCACTACCACTGAGTCTCGCCCTTTTCGAGTTGAACAAAAATTCTGAATCTAGTCCTTTTATATAATTAATTCATTCTTTATCTAGACACAAATGCTCCTTAAACAATTTAATTCAAATCTTATCAAAACCTATCATGACCCTCCAACAGTCCTACTTTGTTTGGGACTTGACCGAGCCACAATCCAACCTTGCTCTTTTAAGCAATCCCAACTCACCTAGAACTTGTTCGTCTAGAGGAATATCCAGTGAGGACGTTTCCTGGCCAACGAGCACACAGCTCCCCGAGAGGTTGGCGCCGGTTGATATCGTATGTCGGGCTTCTGCTTATTGGCGGGCTGTAAGAGAATGACAGAGTTAATTTTGAAAGGTGCCTTTGTGGGGCCTTAGGTGTAGGCCTTGAGGCTCACAATCAAAATGAACTTTAAGTACCCAGGTGTGCCACTGCCATCTTTAGCATGACAGATGTAAAACCGATGTTAAGTTTCTTGTATATATATATATATGCCCGAGAGACCCAGTTAGTTATGAAAGGTGCCTTTGTGGGGCCTTAGGTGTAGGCCTTGAGGCTTCCCGTCAAAACTAACTGAATACTTGAACACATCTTGGTTGTTTCATTGTTGTAGAAGTATCACACCCGTTATACTTTAATTGCCCGAGCCCACAGAGCAGAATGAATTCAAATAGGTGCCCTTGTCAGGCCTTAGGTATAGGCCTTAAGGCTTCCTATCAGAGTTAATTCTATACTCAAGCGTTCTGTGGGAATTATAATATAACAGAAGTAAAACTAGAAAATAAGCCTAATTACTTGCGCCCAAAGTAACTTCGGACTTCTTGTTATCAAGGATTGACGTGGATAGGTTAAGTCCACATAAAATTTTTTTATGCCTTGAGACCAAGGACTTTTAATTGATCAATCTTGTCTGCCCGAATGGTTAGAACTTAGAAGTCTTTTAATCATAAGCTGGCTAGCAATAACTTGGATGCAGATGGAAACATACATCATATTACTAGATATATGAATGAAAGACAAAAACAAAGGAGGTCGGGCAAGGCTGATCGTCTTGCAACTTCCTCTCTTTGTGATTTACAAAGTGATCGAATGCTAGAAGGGGAGATTGGAAGATGAGTTTATTATGAGGGAATCGATACTACAACAAGATTTAAACAGGGTAGCAGAGCTTTTACAAAGGATTTCTGGTGAAGGTTGATCCCGAAAAGGATGAAGACTAAGGGCTGACTACAACTTCGTGAAGGCAAATCTGGTTTGAGCAGAGTTTGTGCTTGTATTTGTTTGTTTGATTGAGTGTCATTGTCTCTGATTTTCCTTCCTCCTTTTATAGACGATTTGGCTTGGCTGCCTGTAGTGTTGATTCTGCCCGAATGCATCTGAAGGGCAGTGACTCATCAACTTTTTACTTGTACTGCCATTGTAAAGTACTTTTGGGCTGATTAGCTGGCTGGCCTACACCACTTGACCTCTAGGTAGGTGAGCAGGTGGTTTGAATGATCTGCACTTGGTCGGGAAACAAACCCCTTCTTTCTTCTGGGCTTCGGCTGGGCCTTTGAACTTTCCTTCTTCTAAACCTCCTTTTGGGCTAACCTCTTTTTAACCCAAATTTCAAGTTTTATCCCAAACAGTGCCCCCTTCAATTAATATTCAGGCTGGAATTCCAGGCGTCAATATTGATTGAATAGCCGCATGCATGTGTCTTTACCTGGGACTTGCACCTCTCCGCCCAGATACTCTATTTTTTCCAAATTTCAGACTTTCGTTTGCTCTTTATTCCATATCTTCTGTCCTTGTCATCTTCTCATCACGTTTCTTCCAAACTTATTAAATGGCTTCAGGATCCGGCCAAGTTCAGCTATCATACGAATCTGGTGAAGGCATCGCTACCTTACGTTGTTTACTCAACGGATTGCATCGCCCTCGGGCAGGTTTGTGCTCTGAACTTTTCTTTGAAGCCCATGGGGTACAATCGTTAGGTCCTGCATGGATTTCTCACATCCCTGCTGTGATAGAAAATAATATGCCCAGGGGTAACTGGTTTACCCCTAACCCTTTCTTGGCTAAGTCGGGCATCTCTTCAGCTAAGTGGTCATCATACAGTCGTGGCTTTCCCCTAATGAACGACCCAGCTTGGACTCAGTGGATTGATGAACTAGAGCCAATCTTCAAGAATAAGTGGATGAACAATGGTATTTACGAACTAATAATGCTTTCAAAAACTACCATTGTTCCCAAGCCCGAACTGCTTGTTACTTATCTTCTTTTCTGGAATTCGGGCACGAATACTTTTGATTTTCGCATGGGTCCCATGTCTGGAATTCGGGCACGAATACTTTTGATTTTCCCTCTTCTTCTTCAATCGCTGAAAGCTCTAGTTCATCTGCCTCTTTTCTTCAATTGGAATATAACTCTGCAACCTTTAAGAGTTATGGGACTTCTTTCAAGGGATTCATCCCTTTTGTCAAGGAGAATTTTGGTGCAGATTCTTCTTATGCTAACAAAGATCAGGAACATATGTATTTCCTCTTATACTGGCTTAACAAGCGTGTCTTCCCAAATAAATCCAAATGGGTGAAGGTTGAATGGATCCCCTTAGTAGAAGCCCTTCATAACTTTGATGATGTAGCCACAGGTCCATTTCTTCTTTCTCATCTTTATAATTTCCTTTTTGAAATGACTCAAGGTGAGCCATTTGAAACCAATCTGAACGGACCCATATGGATGATCCAAATATGGCTCCAATGGTATTTCCCAGAATTTCGGGCCAGTAATTTAGAATTCCCAGAAGGTGTAGCCCCTGCCCGAATCCTAGCTGAAGCTACTCCTACATATCACTCTACTTTTGCCTGTTTTTATTTCTTCAAGATTTGTAGAACCCGATCATACATGGAGTGGGGCGCTTCAGTTTTGAGGAGATATCCCTGGTTCTCTGATCAAGCATTCCAAGACGCTCCCGGAGAAGATGCCACCTCATTTTGCAGGGAGAAATTCATCAGTTGTATTCAACAAAGAGACATAGCCTGGGGAGTTCGTGGTAACCGTTATGATCGAGGGTTGGAAGTGTATCACCCTAATTTTTTTAGCAGACAATTAGGCTTTAGGCAAGCCATTCCTATCCCTTTTTTTGACTCTGTCCATTGTGGTACTTCTTTCCGGTTACCATCCCCTTCAGAGGTGACATTTCGAGCTGCCCGACGAAGTCTTGAAGTTATGAATCAGGCTGCCCGAAAGTCTATAGTTCTAAACTTCGAATGTACTTCACTCTTCTCCACCTGGTGGGAAGCCAAATGGACTAAGAAATATGAAGGAGATTTGCGAGAAACACACGACCGTCTCTTTTGTCAACTTTCTCTTAAGTCATACCCAAGTTCGGGCAAGCTTGAAAACTGGAAGGAAATGATTCAGCAGAAGAACTGGTTACTTCTGATAGGTATTTCTCTCCATGTGCTGACCATGCCTTCCTTTGAGGTTAAAGTTATTTAGTCTTATTTTCCTTGATCCTGCAGCTCAAGTAGATGTCGAAACGGTATCCATCGAATCAGAAGATGATTCAGCTGATGCAGCAGTTCTTCATGGAGCCTCAGTAGAAGCTCAAAGGCAAGAAGCTGGAGTAGGCGGAGATGTTTCAGAATCTTTTGGAGATTTAGATGCTGAAGAAGTACCCGAAGCAAACATCAAAGCGTCTAAGCGGAGAAAAGTAGTTGTGGTCGAGACCTCAGAATCCGAACCTGTATCACCACCCAAACCTAAACGGCCAACTCCCACCAGAAGGAGTAAGAGAGCGAGGGCTATCCAAGCTTCTAAGTCTTCAGCTTCCTCAGCTCCAGTTTCTAAGGCAGGCATAACGAAGCAAAAGTCTTCAAGTAAGTTTTTTGCTTTTCTTCAATTAGACTGCCCCCCTTCTTATCTGATTATCCCTGCTCTCTTTGAAATCAAGGTCTCATACTCCTAAGAAACCAACTATCACACCCAGGGAGGGTCCACTGGGAACTGAAATACATCAAATAGCTGAAGATTTGCAGAAGGCCATCCTCAATGAGCGTGAGGTATTTGCTTGTATTTTCATTTCCATGATCTCCCTTGCTTTTCTTTTAAACTTTGAACATGATTTGCCTGATTGGGCCGCAAGTGAAGAAAAGATTCTTCTGACCGAGGTCTCTGGAACAAATGACCGAACTTCTTTCTTCCTTTCTTTTTATCCAGGTTAGGGTATCTGCCCCCTTGCCTAGCCAAGGTTCCTCTCCAAAGTCTTCTATTTCTCCTTCTGCTCTGGATGTAACTCAATCTTCTCAATTTGACCCAGCAACAGGAGTTATGTTGCATTTTGTAAATGAAGACAGTAGTTTTGTGAGCAGTTGTTTTAATATTGAACTTCCATACACTATGCTCGTACTAACTTTCCATTTACACTTCCTCCAGCCATCTCCAATACATGAAGCACGACGACCACCAGTGGTAACACTTGAAGAACCCGTAGCCCCTGAAATCCCTGTGACCCCAAGGGTAGCTATTTTGCAAGTGTTGCCTTGCCCAATAGCTACCACTGATGAACCTCATTCTTCTCCCCTCACTCAGGTATGGATATATTTTCTTTCTGTTCTCTTCTCATACCTGTTTATTAACAATTGTCGTAATCCCTGAATGCTCTTAGGGCATTGATGAAGGTTCGGGCACATCTTTTTCTTCCCCTGTTGGTGATAGTGATTCCCCTACTCAAACAGGAGCTGATACTCTTTCTTTTAAAACCCCAGGGCCCATTCAGGCATATTTCTTATTCCCACAGTTCCTTTCTGCTTTAAACTTTTTAACTGTTTTTCTTGCCTTAATCTAGTCTTCTTTTGTTCTCGCAGCAGGCCATAGGAGAGGCTTCGGGCAAGTCTCCCCCCACGTGTGGTGTATAAAACGGAGCTCCCTCGGCCTTCTTCAACTTCTGGAGATACAAGGATTTTCTTCCCTGGAATTGAGAGGACCGGGACTGAAGTCGCCTCATCAGCGGTTACTACTCCCTTAGAAGATACTGGAGTACGAACCCCTCCCCCTTCATTTTCAACAACTGCTGAATTGCCCGAACTTTTTGAAGAATTCGGGCAACTTGAAACGAGGCTGAAATATTCAAAGCGTTCTTCTGAACCTTCTGGCTTTCAAGAACAGCGTCGAGCTTTCCAAGATTGGGTGAAGAAAGACTTCTCAGCTTCGTTCAGCCTTAAGGCTCTTCATGATATAGAAAAAGTTACGATAGAGCTTTTCAAGGCCGGCCAGTTATCCAAAACTCAACATGATTCCTTTTTCTCTTTCTTTGAGAACTTGAGGGCTCTCGGGGATCAACATCAGAGAGCTGAAAGACAAGCCAATCGTGTAAAATGCTTCAAGGAGAAGGAATCGAGTACTTCTGCTCAGGTCGAGCGGTTAATGGATGAGGGCTTGCTGACAAAAGAAATGATTGGAGTGGTAACTTCTGAAATCCAGAAGTTGGAAGAACAACTTATTGTTCTCAAGGCTGAGCAAACAACCCTTATTGGGACCCTTAAACATCAGATTGAAGAAGTGAAGAGGTCAAACGTAGAGCTCGAACACACTAAATCTCAACTTGCTAATAGCAACACCGTTCTGGCCGAACCTGGTAGAATTTTTACAATCATGCAGACTTATCATTCCCGAATAATTACTCTGAGTAAAGATGTAAACTTGTTAGACTATAATCACTTGTAACCCTTCTTTTATGAACATGTGTTTTGCCTCTGCTTGTCTTGCTTATGGCCCCATTTGCATTGTAAATCCCATGTTATATCTTCGGGCAACTCCCCGTTCCCCCTTTATTTTCTTTTCTGTTTCTTTTCTGCTTCCCTTACCAATACCAATTTCAAGACCTAATCTTGATCAATTGGTCATCCTTCTGATATTACTAACATGGAAGTGTTGGGGAAACATGGGATCTATTTCCCTCTTCTTTCTTAACAAATGATGATCCCAGCTTTTCTACCCAAACCAGGTTGATCGTATTGATAGGGGCCTCCGGGAACGGGTTTATATCAACCAGCATATTGGTTTAGGGCTTGTCAAGCAACAGTTTGCCCTTCACTATAAGGTCTTGTATCCAATATCTGAACTGGACACAATTGGTTATAGAATGGTTGAAGGTATAATGCAACTTGCAATACTTCTTCCCTCTTGGTTCTTCTGGCTTAGGCATCTTCTTAGTACTGTCGGGCAAAATTATTCTTGCCCGCACCAGCTCTTCGTAGATCTCAGGAGCTTTGGCCAAATCAAAGGAATAACTCTGGTACTTGGGAGGTTTCATAGGAACAAACCCTCCATCATTCATCATGGTTTTCTGATCCTTGATAGGTTGAACCAACCCTTTCACCATTAATGGTTTGAAAGGCATGGTCATCTCAGCAGCACAAACATCAATTTCCTCTCTATCATGGCCATCTTCATGTTCTGGCCCTGCTTTTTCCACTTCCACACGATGAATTGCAGCTTTGTTTTTGTAAAAGGGAGGAGTCTTGGAATTGTGTTTCACTTGTTGTTCTTCTAGCAGCAACCTTTCATACTTTGTGGCGGCGATTACCAACTCTTGTAACTCATTGAATTGTGTATCACATAACCTTTTCCTCATAGGTAATCTTAAAGCCCTCTGAGCAATTGATATAAGCTGAGCTTGGTTGACAGGGAATTGGCATCTCATTCTTGTCTTTCTGAACCTCATCATGAAATCTTCTGTGGTCTCATGGTCGTATTGCTTGACTTCAACCAGGTCATTGATAGTCATTTCTGGTTCTATTTTGTATAATTGTTCATGGAAGGCTATCTCCATCTGCCCCCAGTTGGCAATAGAGTTAGGGGGCAATAGAGAGTACCACTGAGATGCTAGCCCCGCCAATGAATTTCCAAACAACCTCAATTTGTAGTTCGGGTTGTCTTCATATGCCACACAATGATTGGAGAATTTGAAAATATGATCTCTAGAGGACACACTTCCATCTTCTCCCGTGAATATTGAGAATGCAGGCATTTTGAAGTTGATAGGAAATGGGTTCTGCTCATCGATATATTCAGGATAAGGTTTTTTATAGGTAACCCTGAATATTGGACGAGCCTGTGGTTGAGCATTATGAACCACCGTCCTCCTTAACTCAGCCAACTCCTCCCTCAGTTGTTGAGTAGCTGTATTATTATTATTGAAGATAAGAGCAGCATCATTCTTTGGGCTTTGGTCATTTCCTGTTCCTGCTCCCTTTTTTTCTCGGGCTTTCTCCAGTTAGCTCTTCCCTTATTAGTCAAAGGAGGAGGCCTATAAGGAGGAGGCTTATCTGAGGTGACAAAGCCTTCTTTTCCGCTGATTTCTCCAGTTATTATGGGCATCCCATACCTCGTCCTTTCTTGTTCGCTCTGCTTCCTATTATTGAATGATAATAATAGGAAGCTGGGAAATTCTTTTTCTAGAATCGGTTCAATCGTGGGCTGGCTTCCTTCAGGGACCTCTTTTTCCTTTCCCTTATCCTTTTTTTCTTCCAATAACGGAAATAGGGGAATAACTGGTTCACTTCTGATGGTAACCTGGCTCATCCCACTTCCTTGAGCACCTTTTGGAGTAGAAAACTCCAGATCTAGTCTTCTCTGTAGATTTCCTGTTAAGGTACACAGTCTACTTACTTCCCCCTTAGTTTCCAAAGAGATTTCTTCCATGCTCTTCAACACTTGTATCATAGTAGCCTATAATTCTTCATTAGTTCATTTTCCTTCAGACCTTCCAGATGAAGTTGGGCTTTCCAAGACCACATGTCTTGATGGAGAAGAAGAATTTCCTGATTGCTCTGTCATTTGTAGCAAAGGTTGAGATGAGTCGTCCTTTGTACTCATTCTGCAAGGTTTATGGCTTTTCTTCTTTGACATGCGAGATTTAAAACAAATGTGTCCCACTGGGCGTGCCAAAACTATGTTTGTCTAGAGGAATATCCAGTGATGACGTTTCCTGGCCAACGAGCACACAGCTCCCCGAGAGGTTGATGCCGGTTGATATCGTCTGTCGGGCTTCTACTTATTGATGGGCTGTAAGAGAATGACAGAGTTAATTCTGAAAGGTGCCTTTGTGGGGCCTTAGGTGTAGGCTTTGAGGCTCACAATCAAAATTAACTTTAAGTACTCAGGCGTGCCACTACCATCTTTAGCATGACAGATGTAAAACCGATGTTAAGTTTATTGTGTATATATATATGCCGAGAGACCCAGTTAGTTATGAAAGGTACCTTTGTGGGGCCTTAGGTGTAGGCCTTGAGGCTTCCCGTCAAAACTAACCGAATACTTGAACACATCTTGGTTGTTTCATTGTTGTAGAAGTATCACACCCGTTATACTTTAATTGCCCGAGCCTGCATAGCAGAATGAATTCAAATAGGTGCCTTTGTCAGGCCTTAAGTATAGGCCTTGAGGCTTCCTATCAGAGTTAATTCTATACTCAAGCGTTCTGTGGGAATTATAATATAACAGAAGTAAAACTAGAAAATAAGCCTAATTACTTGCGCCCCAAGTAACTTCAGACTTCTTGTTATCAAGGATTGACGTGGATAGGTTAAGTTCACATAATTTTTTTTTATGCCTTGAGACCAAGGACTTTTAATTGATCAATCTTGTCTACCCGAATGGTTAGAACTTAGAAGTCTTTTAATCATAAGCTGGCTAGCAATAACTTGGATGCAGATGGAAACATACATCATATTACTAGATATATGAATGAAAGACAAAAACAAAGGAGGTCGGGCAAGGCTGATCGTCTTGCAACTTCCTCTCTTTGTGATTTACAAAGTGTTCGAATGCTAGAAAGGGAGATTGGAAGATGAGTTTATTATGAGGGAATCGATACTACAGCAAGATTTAAACAGGGTAGCAGAGCTTTTACAAAGGATTTCTGGTGAAGGTTGATCCCGAAAGGGATGAAGACTGGGGGCTGACTACAGCTTCGTGAAGGCAAATCTGGTTTGAGCAGAGTTTGTGCTTGTATTTGTTTGTTTGATTGAGTGTCCTTGTCTCTGATTTTCCTTCCTCCTTTTATAGACGATTTGGCTTGGCTGCCTGCAGTGTTGATTCTGCCCGAATGCATCTAAAGGGCAGTGACTCATCAACTTTTTACTTGTACTGCCATTGTAAAGTACTTTTGGGCTGATTAGCTGGCTGGCCTACACCACTTGACCTCTAGGTAGGTGAGCAAGTGGTTTGAATGATCTGCACTTGGTCGGGAAACAAACCCCTTCTTTCTTCTGGGCTTCGGCTGGGCCTTGGACTTTTCCTTCTTCTAAACCTCATTTTGGGCTAACCTCTTTTTAACCCAAAGTTCAAGTTTTATCCCAAACAGGACTGTCATTCAGTATTACAGGGTGATATTCTTCTTCACATGTAAGTGTGAGAAGACTTAGATTCGAATTTCGTAGATAGCAAATTAGATTACTCATTGTGTAGCTTAATTGAAACTTGCAACCTAATTTCTAGACTTTCTATCAACTCGTTAATTCATTCAACGACCTCAATTGCACATGATCGAGGGTGTAATATTGGGTTCAAACAATAGTTCAAAGACATGACGATGAGATAAGCTTGCATCCGATTTGATTGATTTGTTTGCTGAATGATGATGATATGCTTAAAGAAACGTTTGGAATAGTAGATCAATTGTTTAAACCTTTTTGTTAGTTTTTCAATTGATTGATATGACGGTGATGTACAATTTATTAAAGGAAGTTTTAACAAAACATTTCCGGTATTGTTTACTTTTAACGAAAAATCTTATTTTTATCTTTTTCTGGTACTATTCACTACCCCTTCATTTATCATTTTTATAAAAACTAATTTTTTTTTTTTGAACTTTTCGTTAATTTTTCTTTTTCTCTTGTTAAACTATTTTTGAGTTTTGAAATTTTCTGTGCATTAAAGTTTGGCAGGGAAACTTTTGTCAACACTTTGACTTGAGCAATAAGTAATTAGCTTTTACATAATACTACTTATGAGATGCCAAAACCTTGTAATAAAGCAAGAAACCATGTCGTTTACAAAACGAAGCATGTGTCACCTAAAGTGCCGCGCATGGCTCGTATTGCCCAATCTCTTTTCTCATTCTTTTCAACTGCGAATTTACTTTAGATCTACTTTTTAAGCATATCGTTTTGCTAGATTTCCCTCATCATTAGTTGAAAACCCGTCACTCAATCATTACGTTTAAAATCCATCATATAAGCATGAAAAACCAGAGATACTTACACCATTTTGTATCTACAGCTCTCATCATATGACGTAATGGGTACACATGTCGTTACTGTTTCACAAAGACCAGAATGTAGAAATTTCAAAAATTGTTCATCGGCATCTTACCCGAAATGCGCTAGATATACCAAATTCTTTTACCCCGTTTTGATACCAACATGATGCGTCAAGTGATGGGCTGTCTCTATGGAGTATGGATGCTTGGCCCATGGATCGTATTGCAACCCCTATAGACGGGTAACATTCATTCAACTTCATGTTAATTTAGATTCAGTTGCACCACAAAAAACAGCTTACAAGACAAATTCTGGACTGGCAGGCCATGCGAAAAGTGAATTCATTGAAATAGCTGTGATTTTCAGAATTACATGATCGAGGCATGAAGAACTTGTACGCAGAACATGCATATGGTTCGAAATTAAAGAACACAATTCAGCAAATGACGATCGTGTTCTACAACCAAGTGTTTCATTCACAAGCTGGCTTGGTGTCGAAGCTGCTTAAGCAGATCGCAAACGCTTGGAAACAGGACAGCGGGTAGCGATAATCCAAGGAGAAGATGTCTTTTCCAATCTTTCCAAACTGTAGGATTACCCTGTCTTGCTCTTCGGCCGAAACGTTGTGGGACGGATCAACAGCTGCCACAAGCTGGAAATTTTTAACGGAAGCCACTGTAACACGCCCTCTAAAGTTAAGGCACCAGCATTGTAGCTGCTCATGCCACCGAGGAGACTTGTTTTTCAAAACCAGTGGCTCTGCACCTGGGGCTGAGACATTTGGCTCCGAGAGGGTTGTAGAGCTGAACTCTCTGATCAGATCCTTTTCTTTTGAACTTGGTGAGAGAGCAAATTGCTCGTCATAGGCTTGTGGGAACGATGTTGGTGTTGGGGCGGTGCCCCCGTCCTGAATGGAAGAGACAGGAATGGAGTGCATAGCACAATGCATTCTCCTTGGACCTCTTGTGCGAAGAATATTGAGCTCGTAAGAGATGGTGCCAACGCTGTAGTTACACGCTGGTACTCTTGGAGACACCTGCTTAGAATGGAACCTTCGAGATGATCGATTATTTGGTTGGGGTACTGCATCACATGGAGGCTGGCTGTCATATACGGTGAACTTGGTACCCAAAAAGTTGGACCTGGCAAAACAATTGTTGAATGAGTTGTGGGAACATAAACAAGAATAACTTGACTGAAATATTTGCAAGCATAGTAGAGCACACTTACCTCAATTTACCAACATATGTAGTGCTGGCTCGAGAAAAATCATCTGAAACCAAAGATATAACGAACTCCGTGCTTGTTGCCCTTCTGATCCTTTTGGCTGCTAACAATAATTTATCTTTCTCACCCTCAGCTGTCAATTCAATAATATAAGTGAACACCAGGTAGCAACTGATACATTTTCTTTTCATCAAATAATCTAAAACGAGAATGTTAAAGAAGCAAAATAAGATCTCTAGAAATGCTATATTCATCTCCTAAGATTGACAGAAACTTACAATATAACTAACCCAATGTGCAGCGCAATAAAAAAAAACAGAGTTACATTTTCCACAATAACAACATGACTTACATGGCACCAGACCGTAGTAAAGATAATATGTGGAAGTTTCTCTATCCCTTCGAATGAAGCACTGTATTGGAGATTGGTGAGGCCCCGGCTACACAAAGCACACCACAAATAACACTATTTCAGAGGAGGCACTCAGTACAAGTAAACACAAACTTAAGAGGAATTAGGATAAAGCAACACCTGCTTCAATGAGATTGGAAATGTGAGCCTTCCACATTGCTCGGGAGTTTTAACTATATCCCTCGTAATGCCCCTCCATGACTTACAAACCGAACCACAAAAAACAACGACAGCTCGAGCAGGCCACGATGTTTCACTTTCTTCTACCCTCTGAATTATGTCCAGAAGCAATTCCGGAGGCAAGTTAGCCCACTGACCCTGCTGAATCACATCAGTTGGCGGGGTTGGAGCCATATCAGGAGCAATATGCGACAAAGTCCGACTACGCCAATGCTTCCGTTCACCAACTCGCCTTGACATGCTCCCAATCCCATCTTTCATCTCCCGCAGCTCACGAACAATGCCTTTGAACGACATCTACACATAGCATATCAATCATAACACCAAACCAACAAGTCAAAGACCTTTAAAAGGATTTCGAGACCAAAATCTTAACAAGCAGGCAAATTCGATACCGGAAAGTAACTACCGAGTACAAGAATATAAACCCTTTATCCTTAATTCGATTCAAATTCAAAATGTGAACAAATCGGCCACAGTTTTGGCACTAAAAGTGGCTACATTCAAAGAAATCTTATGATAAACAACATAATTCCTCTTCACACCCAAATTTTTAAATCTTTTCGATTCCAAATACATTTCTCTCCTCTATTTCATAACTTCTTCAAACCCCATAAAAAATGTCTACACATAAAAATCTGTAATTTTTAGAAGAAAGTAAAACCCATCAATTTTGTCAAACAAATAATTGAAAAAAGAATCTACTTTTTATATTTTGCCACCGAAAGTGTCAAACTTTCGGCGATCTGTAAATTAAATAATAAAAAAATTGGGGAAAAACAAAGAGCCAGCCAACCTGTTGAACCAGCTCGAAAGCTCACAGCAGCTATTTCACGAGGCGAAGGCACGCGGCAGGCGGAAGAGAAGCTTCTAGAACGTCCCGGTATCGCAAATCGGAGAACAATGGCCAACCTCTCAGCAGCAGCCGACCATGCCGTTCTCCGACTTGGGGTCTCTACTTCGAGGCCCTCCTAGATCGGCTTCTCATCGCCGCCACCGCCTTCTCCTTTCCCACGTCAGCACCTCCACCGCAGAGCTCCGATCGGCGCCGGCCCACCAGAGCAGAGCAAATGATTTTCGGTTTTTTGCTCGCTCGAAACGGATCCTATGCGCTTTTTTGGCGCTTTACGCGTTTCGGGGGTGGTTTTTAATAGTCCGTTAAAATGAAAACATTGAAATTGTGAGCTGTAAATTTTAATGGAGGGAATCGGGGTGTGTCGTCACTCGTTACTGCTGGAGCAACAGATTTCGTACACGTGGCGATGATGTTCTACCTTTTTTGATTGATTTAATTTTATGTAATTTGTTCTGTATTGTTAGGATTTAGTAGGGAATTAGGAATGTTTACAGCCAAGAAAGAAAATGTCCAACCAAAAAATAAAATATTCCATAACCCTTTTATGCTATGTCATAATCTAATTGGAAAAAACCCTAATGAAAAACTTAATTATTCTTAAACCATCCGATGCTTCCTCTTTATCATATAAAAAGGGTACAATCTTGTCAAGTTCAAGTTAATCAATGTTTGGTATTATCTAATGAGATGCTAGCAACCTTTTGGAGTTCCCATTCTACCTTTTTCGCTCTCTTTTTTATCATGTAATGTCGGATGATCCGGACAGTTTATGTTTTAGGTAACTCTTTAAAAATCATTTAGCAACCTACCACCAATAGTGGATAGCAATTCTCCTTGACAAAGATCATTTCTTCAAACAATTAACTAAATCCAAAATGATTTAGTCATCTAACGTTGAAAATTTTTACTGACACACTCCGACCTGGGAAGGTTGAAGCATGCTGGCCATCACCGTGAGGTGACGTAACCATAAGGGTAAGTGATGAAAAAAAGTGAATAATTTAAAGACTAAATGAAACTAATTATACTAAATAGTGAAAGAGTGCGCAATTGTGGGAATAACCCACTACAATTATTCAGTGCGTAATAGACAGTGAGACTACAGAAGAGTAGTCAAAGTAACTAAAGTATACTTATTACATAACAGTGATAAGTTCGTACGTCTAAACAGAAAAGAATGTCAGAACTGCCGAAATTCCTCGAGTGCCACAAAGAGTATAGCTATCTAGGTCTTGGAGGGGCGAAAAACAAAGTTGAGTGGGTCAGCAAAACAATGCTTATACGAAATCCTTTATTTCCGAATATACTAACCCCTCGCTGTAAAACATGTATAGTTTCCTTAAAACGTACTACGTAGGTATGTAACAAAAGCACAAGAACAATATAACCAAAAATATGCCAAGTCATGATGTATCAAATGCCACAATAATAAAATCATGTGATAATCAAGTATAGCTAAGTGGTTATCCATCTAGGCTGACACACGAGTTCGAACAAATAATTTCTGACACAAACAAGACTGGGTGTAATCAATATGCTTTAGTTATGATCACGTGAAGGTTGGTGCAGAAGCACGGTCACATATAAGTCGGATTGCCTAATGAAATCTACCCGACAGGACTGGCACCTAACTTGGATCCAAGGAGATCGAACGGTGCGACGTGAACATACACGTGAATGACTGGCCTTGGCCTTGAGGCGAGTACTAACACCGATGCAGCAAGATGAGCATGTACAAATATGTATGAATGCCATGACAGTAATATCTCAACCATATAGCAGCATTTATCATAAGTATATCACAATTATCAATTATTTGGCAATATATGCGTAAAGTGATGTATTTATGCAATTCTGGAAACTATAAATACGTATAGATATAAAAATAAACTGCCCACTCACAAGTACGTCACTAGGTCGTAGCCCTCGAGCCTAGCTTGGCCTCGAACGTCCTCGGGATACGTTTCCCCTAAATGCGAAATAACTAATTTTGAATTAATTAAAGCACATAAACGTAAACCTAAATAAAACTCTCATAGTTTGCTCAAACCTAGGGTTTAAATATACCATCGTGACCTACTCGACGTCACGAACATCCCCAAATTTTTAGAATAAATTTTGGACAGTTCACGCACCCCCACGCGCCGACAATGGCACGACCAGACGCGACCCCACGCGCATGCTAATGTCGTCAGCTAGCCTGACGTCATCAGGAATATTCCACGGAATATTCCGTTAAATGCTAAATGCTAACAGAAATTAACGGCGTTACCTAACACCGTCAGGAATATTTCATCAACCTTGATGGAATATCCCGTCACCTTCTCCGGCAAACCTTGCCGTTGCCATCATCTGCCGCCATCTGCAACTTGATTTTTCGCCGAATTTCTGGGAAAATTTAAAATTAACATAACTCCTTCATTTCTCATCCATTTTTAACCCACTTTATATGGATTTGAAGCAAATGAAGTGAAGAATGGCGTTATACCTGTTTGGAGTCCAAAAAGGGGACGGAGGTGGTCGGAAATCACCTCGAAAGTTCCGGCCAAACTATAACTCTTCGAAACTCGGTTGTTTCGACGTGGCTTCTTCACCAAAGTTTCACTAAGGATCTCGGGGTGTTTAATGGAAGCCTTCAAAATTCCTAAAAGTTCATAACTCGGTCCCAAACACGATGAACTCAAAGCACTGAGTTCGGACCTCACGAGTTTGATGTCAAAAACTAGTCCATTCTGGGTTTCAAGAATATGGATATGTTTATGAAGATGAGAGGAGTACAATGGTGTGGTTTTTGGGTTCGATCTGTGAGGTTTAGGGTTCGTTCAAGGGGTTTGCAGAGAGGGAGAGTATATGGGATAGAGAGAGAAGGAAGAGAGAGAGAGTCAATTTTTCTTTTTTTTTTTATTGGTTGCTGCAAAGAGGGAGTGGATGGGATTGGTGGATGACACAAAGGGGAGCATGGGATGGGCTAAATAGAAGGCTAGGGATAGAGTTTTAGATTTTGTACAGAAAAGGGAATCGAAATCTATCCATAACAGTGTTTCTACACTGATAGGAATTCTCGTACACTCGTAACAACGTGCACAATTTAAATGCGATAACGAGAAATAAAATAAAAGCGATATAAATACGTCCACGTCTCTCGCCACTAAGGGCATAACCGTCAATACACTTACTCGGAGAGAAATTACATAGGAAAATTAAGGACGGGTCGTCACAATCTACCTCCTTATAAAAATTTCATCCCTGAATTTTCATCCTTGATTACAAATCAAAACCATAGAACAGACGTGGATGCATATACATATCTCGCATGCGCTATTCTGCCTCCCAAGTGGCGTCCTCAACTGAGTGGTTCATCCACAAAACTTTCACCATCTGCACGGTCTTGTTCCTAAGAACCTTATCCTTCCAATCAAGGATATTCACTAAAACATCATCAGAGGTCAAATCTGGATTGATCTCTAGCGGTTGAGGAGGGATCACGTGTGACGGATCAGAGACGTGCCTCCGTAACATCGATACATGAAACACATTGTGCACTCTCGCCAACTCTGGTGGCAAAGCGAGTCGATAAGCAACTTCACCAACTCGTTCAACTATTTGGTACGGTCCGATGTACCTAGGGCTGAGTTTCCCTTTCTTTCCAAACCGCACAACACCTTTCCACGACGATAATTTCAAGAATACCCAATCACCAACCTTATAAACTATGTTGGTAGAATGTCTGTCGGTGATACTCTTCTGTCGATCCTGGGCCGCTTTCAGGTTAGCCTTTATCACTTGAATGTTCTGTGTCGTTTCATCCACGATCACCGGGCCCACCAAAACTCGTTCACCGACCTCGGACCAACAAAGTGGAGTACGACATGGTTTCCCATACAACGCTTCAAATGGTGCCATACTAATACTAGAATGGAAGTTGTTGTTGTACGCGAACTCTATCAACGGTAAGCGCTTGTGCCAAGCGTCTCCAAACTGTAAAACTGACGATCTCAACATATCTTCCAATGTCTGGATAGTTCTCTCTGACTGCCCATCGGTTTGAGGATGATAGGCGGTGCTGTAGAGTAATATCGATCATAAAGCTTCTTGAAAAGCTACCCAGAACTTCGAAGTAAATCGGGGGTCCCGGTCAGAAATGATACTAACTGGAACTCCATGGTACTTAACCACTTCAGAGATGAACCATTCGGCCAACTGACTTAACGAGTAATTCTCACGAACGGGTATGAAGTGTGCTGACTTGGTAAGCCGATCAACTATCACCCAGATACCATCATAACCATTTCGAGTACAAGGTAATTTTTACACGAAATCCATCGTAATATCTTCACATTTCCATTGGGGTATCGGGAGTGGTTGTAGCAATCCAAATGGCTTTTTCCTTTCCGCCTTAACCTGCTGGCAAACTGCACAACGACTAACATACTCTGCAATTTCTCTTTTCATACCAGGCCAATAATAGAAGTGTCGGATGGTATGATACATCTTGGTACTCCCTGGATGCATCGTATAAGCAGAAATATACGTTTCATCTAATATGTCTCTCTTTAGTTCCTCAACATTCGGTACATACATCTGTTCACCTTGCATAAGCATGCCATCATGATCTCTAATCCTGATGTCTTTCTTTTTCCCGTCTAACACAGCCTGTATCAATTCCTGAGATTCTGTATCGTTCCTCTTGGCTTCGAGAACACGATATAGCAGAACTGGTCTGACCTGAAAACTAGCAATTAAGGCTCCTCGTCGCCCCACTTTCAACGCTACTCCAGTGGATCTTAGATCAGTTAAAAGAGGAATGCGACTCAAATAAAGAGCATTAAGTTGGCCATGAGACTTCCTACTAAGAGCATCAGCTACCGAATTGGCAAAACCTGGGTGATACTCAATGGTGCAGTCATAATCACTGAGCAATTATACCCACCTCATTTGCCGGAGATTGAGATTTGGCTGAGTGAAGATATACTTAAGGCTCTTATGATCAGTGAAGATCTTGCACTTTTCCCCATAAAGATAGTGCCTCCAGATTTTCAAAGCGAAAATGATCGCTGCCAACTCTAGATCATGTTTCATTAACACACATCCAAGACCATTCAGAGATGCATCATTGTAGATCTCGAAGTTTCCACCATCATCGGGAAGTGCTAAGACATGTGCATGAGTGATAATGTACTTCAATTGCTGGAAACTCTATTCACACTCATCACTCCACACAAATGGAACATCTTTTCTAGTCAATTTTGTCAGAGGCAGTGCTATGGTTGAAAAGTCTTTTACGAAGCGTCGATCATAGCCAACAAGACCAAGAAAGCTTCAAACTTTCGTAACTGTCTGAGGTTGTTCCCAATTCTCCACGGTTGTTACTTTCTGAGGATCCACAAGCACACCCTGAGCTAATACCACGTGCCCTAAGAATGGCACTTGATCCAGCCAAAACTGACATTTGCTGAACTTAGCATACAACTGATTTGCCCTTAGCGTCTTTAGAACCAAACGCAGATGCTAGGCATGCTCAATTTCATTCTTCGAATACACCAAAATGTCATCTATGAAAACAATGACGAACCTGTCGAGGTATGGATGAAATACTCGATTCATCAGGTTCATGAAAGCCACTGCTGCATTAGTCAATCCAAATCGCATCACAAGAAACTCGTAATGACCATATAGAGTTTTGAAAGTTGTCTTCGGAACGTCGTCGCTTTTGATCTTCAATTGGTAGTAACCAGACCTTAGGTCAATCTTCAAGAACACACAAGCACCTTTAAGCTGGTAAAAAAGATCATCAATATGAGGTAACGGATAACGGTTTTTAATCGTTACCAGATTCAATTGCCTATAGTCGATGCATAACCTCAAAGTTCCATCTTTCTTCCTTACAAACAGAACTGGAGCTCCCCACGGGGAGGTGCTTAGCTGAATGAAACCATTATCAACCAACTCTTGTAACTGAGTTTTAAGTTCCCTTAACTCTGCAGGAGCCATATGGTAATGTGTAAGGGAAATATGATTAGTACCTGGAAGTAGATCGATGATGAACTCCACTTCACGATCTGGGGGTAAGCCAGGTAATTCCTCGGGAAAAACATCGGGAAAGTATATAACTACTCCGACATCTTCCACATATGCAGTAGTTTATTCCGTTATCATAACATGAGCTAAGTAACCTTGACAACACTTACTCAACAGTCGCCTCGCCCTCATGGCAGTGATAACTCCGTGCTTTAGACCACCATGTTCACCAACAAACGTGACAATAGGCATGCCTGGTCGGTGAAAAGTAACAACATTCTCATAACAATCCAACTTGGCACGATTGTAGTGTAACCAGTCCATGCCTAAGATAACGTCAAAAATCAACGATATCCAAAGGGACAAGATTAGCCGACATGACTACATCTTCGACAAGGATGGGACATCCTTGATATTCCCAACTAACATAACAGATTTCACCCCTAGGCATCGAGAATTCGAACTCGTAGCCGAGTAAAGTAGGGTGTGGTTAAGTCGTTTGAGCAAACTTATGGGAAATAACTGAATGTGTAGCACCATAATCAATTAAAACTTTAGCAAAATGGCTTAGAACATTCAACGTACCTATGATTAAGTCCGGATTAGCCTGAGCATCCTGTAGGGTGATGTTATTGACTTTTCCCTGAACTTATTGCCTGCCTCCACGGCCCATGTTTGCTTGAGTCTGATTACCTCGGCCCTGATGGGGTAGGTTTGCCTGTCTGCATGAACCTCCACTGCTAGACGCTACGTCTAGATTCCGATATTGTCCTCCAGTATACATCTATGCTCCACCACCCTGATACAGTATATAGTCTCCCTGAAAATGTGGATAACCTCCCGAAGTCTGCTGATAGCCTCCCTGAATCTGCTGATAGCCTCCCTGATGGTAGGGAACCTCAGGTGTGTACTAGTATGGTCTGTTGGAAATGTGCCCTAAAGCCATTCATATGATGATACTTTACGGATATTTCACATGTTAAACTAATCTAGTTTACATATAAAAGGCAAACATTATTGTTTGAGACGTCTCATATAAATGTTATATGCTTAAACGATAAAGTCCAAGGAATATGTGATTGGAAGAATGCAATCTAATGAAGTTAGATTAATGAGACCATTCTTTCGTAGACACATCCTAAACGTTCCTGATCATAGGATTGCCAATTGGGCATTGACAGTCCGATAAGATCAGTACGTGCTATGTCTTCTCTCAGGGAGAGTGACTAGTCTCGAGTCATTGGTGTGTGTGACATCAAGACAAGTACGTAGGTGCTCAATAGAGAATGAGTTCACTGAACACGATCAACGAGGAGTTCTCATACTCATGTCACATGAGAACTCATGTTTGGGATAATGCAAATTAGTCCTTTGACCTGA
Source organism: Malus fusca (assembly GCA_035220775.1). Taxonomy (NCBI): domain Eukaryota; kingdom Viridiplantae; phylum Streptophyta; class Magnoliopsida; order Rosales; family Rosaceae; genus Malus; species Malus fusca. Next base: position 19,174,578 of record CM069073.1, on the reverse strand, counting down.
GGCATCACAGTTGTTGTCTTGTGGTTAAGTCCTTGATCTTTGATTATGTCAAAGTCACCCCATCGGGGTGTCCACGACATCATTGGGGTTAAGCCACTTAGTCATGGAGACAAGTGAATGCGCAACAAGGGATCTCTAACCTTCAATTGGCTTGAGGGAGAATACTCTATGATATGATTAAAATCTCTGGCCAGAGTATGAATGAGATTTGGGAATGCGTTCCAATTCACATTCAAAGTAATCATATAAGCACAAGAATCACATTGGATAGTAGACATGAATAAATAAACTATCAAACCAAACAATGTGGTCAAGAGTATTAGATTAGAGAAAGACCGTATTGCATTTGTAATCCTAAACTGAATAGGTTCTCTACCTCTTCTGATTAGCTTGGGTATCCATGATATGCTGCTAGGGGTCACTCATGGTTTGTGGAAGCCCTAAACGTGTGTAATCACTAAAGGGAGAATTGAAAGTAAGTTTCAATTCACAATCGATGTAAAATGGTTTTAATCGCCCACTGCCTCGCTAAAAGGAACCTAATGTATCGTACACCAAATAAGGTGGAGATTGAAGAAACAAAGGAGATGAATTAAATGGTTTAATTATTTATGGCAAGGATTAATTAATATGTTAATTAATCAAACGAATAAGTTCGTTAAAGACCTCGGGATAGTTTTTGGACCTTAAGGCCCAATGGGCTTCGAACGTCAAAACCCATTGACTTAAGTTGTATGACAACTTAATGAATAAAGATTCACAAAGGCCCAAAAGCCCAAATCCATATAGTGATGAATTAGGGTTTTTTGGTTCTTTAGGTCATTTAAAGAAGTGACTATATAAAGAACTTTATAACTAAAATTCATAAGTTGTTGATTTTAGAGAAAATTGGTGAGAACACAAAGCTTCCATTTCTCTCTAAGAGGCCAACCACCTTGGGGGGTATTGTCTAGCAATTCTATTTCCTCAAGGTCACTCATTTCCTCTCCAATCCAACCTTGGTGTAGAATCTTTAGAGGTTCTCAATTTTGGGAACTTGGAGAACCTATTCTTCTAACCAAATCTATGGAGCTAAGAAGCAAGGAATGAAGGCCCTATCTCTTGGGTGATTATCATTTGCATATGCAAAGAGGAATCTACAAAGGTAAATATTTCTCAACTAACAAATTGTTGTTTTTAAGTTGAGTCAAGGTTCACCAATCTACTAGGCTTTGAATTTCATGGTAGATGTTTTGTTTTTTAATGCATGAAAGCATGATTCCGCCTTTAATTGTTAATTGCATGCTATATGATGTTATTCAAATGAACATGTTTTTCACAAAATTTCCTTCATGGTCCTCCCTGATACGGGGCTACGTCCCCTTGGTAGTGGAAAACTCCACTATGGCCTATATGCTGACGATTACCAGGTGCTGGAAACTGTTGTAGGAGGATTGCAGGTGGTAGATTAGCATGCTGATTCTTCTGATTATGAGGACAATTATAGGCCATATGCCCTGTCTATCCGCAAGTGAAACATCAGCTGCTTCATCTCTTACACTCGCCATAGTGACGCGTGTTACACCTGCGACAAAACTGAACACCTGAACTGCTGGAGTTTCCTTGATTTTGAAAATGAGAACCACTATCGGATTTGTCTCCTCTCTGAGGTGTACCAGAGTTAGAACCCCCGCTTGACGATCCATAGTTGTTTCCACTTCTTTTAAAATTTTGAGCGCTTCTCGGACCAATTGATGATTGCCCCCTGTTACTGTACCTCTGGGCATTCCTGCCAACATCCTCATCCTCATTTTCAGGAGCATTCTCCGAATCTTCAACCCAAAGCAAGACCTCGAAGAATTCCTGATACGTAGCACATGGAGTAGTGGTTACCATAGAACACCATTTCTTCAAGTTCCTTTCTTAAACAAACGAAACATCTCCCAGGGATTAGCAGCAATCTCGGGGTAATAACGAGATAAGTCTGTGAACTTTCGATGATACTCAGTACCTGACATCTTACCCTACCTCAGATCTTAGAACTCATCATTCTTACGATCCAAATACTCCGGAGGAACAAATCTGGTCTGAAATATCCGCTTGAAAACATCCCAATTTATAGCATCCTCATTAGATAATGGTTTCTTTTCCTGATCCCACCAAGATTCTGCTCCCAAACGAAATAACCAGGTCGCAGTTTCGACCCATCTCTCTATGGGTAGATTACCCTGTCAATGCATGACTCGAAAGGTCTTCTCAACATGATCGAACCATATCTCTGATTTCTCCGGCCCCTCATTACCAAAGAAGTCATTAATCTTTAGACGAGATACAATGTCCAGAGTATTCCTTAGGGCAGGACGGAGTGAAGACTGAATAGCATTGGAAATAGCCTCACCAAACTGTCCAAAGTCTGGAAAATTATTCTTAGCTGAAGTACGTGGCTCTCTACGAGGTGGCATGATTCTGACATAAGAAAACAAGAGTTAAAACACACTAGGAAGTGCATGACTGTCTAAACATATGCTCTGATACCAAGCTGACACACCCCAACCTGAGAAGGTCGAAGCATGTTGGCCATCACTGTGAAGTGACGTAACCATAAGGGTAAGTGATGAAAAAAAGTGAATAATTTCAAGACTAAATGAAACTAATTATACTAAATAGTGAAAGTGTGCGCAATCGTGGGAATAACTCACTACAATTATTCAGAGCGTAATAGACAGTGAGACTACAGAAGAGTAGTCAAAGTAACTAAAGTACACTTATTACATAACAGTGATAAGTTCGTATGTCTAAACAGAAGATAATGTCAGAACTGCTGAAATTCCTCGAGTGCCACAAAGAGTACAGTTATCTAGGTCCTGGAGGGGCGAAAAACAAACACTACTACAAAATGGACTTATTGTGTCACTAGGTGATGTCGCTTTAATATAATATAGTGGCGGACAAGACATTTGTGACACCTACTGAACATGACTTCGGATTTACTGTCGCTTGTAAGCGTCATAAACTGTCTATGTCGCTTTTAACAGACGTAAACATTTAATGTCGCTTATAACCGACATACATTTTAATAATTTTTAAATAATGGTGTCACTTTAAAAAAATAGTGTCGCTTTTAAGCGACATAAAGTATTGGTGTCGCTTTTAAGCGACACCAATTATTGTTTTTAAATATTTTAAAACCTGCGTCGGTTCTGAGTGACATAGATTTTATTTTTATTATATTTTGAAACCCGGTGTCGGTTGTAAGCGACAGATTGATGGTCTTTATACACTATCCCTCGTGTTTTCTTCTTCCTCTCTTGCATCTTTCTTAAGGATGAGTTTATGAGGTGGCCCGCAACTAGGCCTGGCAAACGGGTCGTGTTTATCGTTTTCGTGTAACACCTATTATCTTAGTAGGTCGTGTCGTGTCTCACCCATTACAACTAGTTTCATAGAATGCGTATCCCATCAAAACAATAGATTCATTAACACTTAGAGTTTATTTATACTTTCATTAAATATAACATAAGATTTTGTGGTATCCACTAGTGTAAATATTTTAAATTGAAGATCGAATTCATTCATTGTATTCATATAGGGTCAAGGAGTGTAGCTGTAAAAAAATCATCAAAATCGGAGTTAAAATAACCGTTAAATCGTAATTTTTCATTTATAACCGTCGAAATGTTTTGTCTCGTTACTTAATATCTGAATGTTTTTTTTTTTTGTGATTTTTGGCGTATGCGATCTCGAAGCATATATAAACAAGTTTGACGGTTGGATCGTTGAAATTAGATTCGTAGGATACGTATCCCATCAAAACGATAGATTCACTAACACTTAGAGTTTATTTATACTTTCATTAAGTATAACATAAGATTTTGTGGTATACACTAGTGTAAATATTTTAAATTGAAGATCGAATTCATTCATTGTGTTCATATAGGGTCAAGGAGTGTAGCTGTAAAAAATCATCAAAATCGAAGTTAAAATAACCGTTAAATAGTAATTTTTCATTTATAACCGTCGAAATGTTTTGTCTCGTTACTTGATATCTGAATGTTTGTTTTTTACAATTTTTGGCGTATACGATCTCTAAGCATATATAAACAAGTTTGACGGTTGGATCGTTGAAATTAGATTTGTAGGATGTGTATCCCATCAAAACGATAGATTCACTAACACTTAAAGTTTATTTATACTTTGATTAAGTATAACATAAGATTCACTAGTGTAAATATTTTAAATTGAAGATCGAATTCATTCATTGTATTCATATAGGGTCAAGGAGTGTAGCTGTAAAAAATCATCAAAATCGGAGTTAAAATAACCGTTAAATCATAATTTTTCATTTATAACCGTAGAAAAGTTTTGTCCTGTTACTTGATCTCTGAATGTTTGTTTTTTGCGATTTTTGGCGTATGCGATCTCGAAGCATATCTAAACAAGTTTGACGGTTGGATCGTTGAAATTAGTTTCGTAGAATGCGTATCTCATCAAAACAAGTTTGGTGTATATATATACCATTGAACTTGATGAGATACGAATTCTACGAAACTAATTTCAACGATCCAACCGTCAAACTTGTTTGTATATGCTTCGAGATCGCATACGCCAAAAATCGCAAAAAAAAAATATTCAGAGATCAAGTAACGGGACAAAACTTTTCAACGGTTATAAACGAAAAATTACGATTTAACGGTTATTTTAACTCCGATTTTGATGATTTTTTACAGCTACACTCCTTGACCTTATATGAATACAATGAATGAACTCGATCTTCAATTTAAAATATTTACACTAGTTGATACCACAAAATCTTATGTTATACTTAATGAAAGTAAGAATAAACTCTTAAGTGTTATTGAATCTATTGTTTTGATGGGATACGCATTCTACGAAACTAGTTTCAACGATCCAACCGTCAAACATGTTTGTATATACTTCGAGATCGCATACGCCAAAAATCGCAAAAAACAAACATTCAAAGATCAAGTAACGGGACAAAACTTTTCGACGATTATAAAACAAAAAATCACGATTTAAAGGTTATTTTAACTCTGATTTTGATTATTTTTTATAGCTACACTCCTTGACCCTATATGAATACAATGAATGAATTAGATCTTCAATTTAAAATATTTACACTAGTGGATACCACAAAATCTTATGTTATACTTAATGAAAGTATAAATAAACTCTAAGTGTTAGTCAATCTATCGTTTTGATGGGATATGCATTCTACGAAACTAATTTCAACGGTCCAACCGTCAAAATTGTTTGTATATGCTTCGAGATCGCATACGCCAAAAATTGCAAAAAACAAACATTCAGAGATCAAGTAACGAGACAAAACTTTTCGACGGTTATAAACGAAAAATCACGATTTAATGGTTATTTTAACTCTGATTTTGATGATTTTTTACAGCTACACTCCTTGACCCTATATGAATACAATGAATGAATTCGATATTCAATATAAAATATTTACACTAGTAAATCTTATGTTATACTTAATGAAAGTATAAATAAACTCTAAGTGTTAGTGAATCTTATCGTTTTGATGATTTGGAATAAATATATTAATTATGTTATATATTTTAAGTGTTAATTAGACTATGTTTCAATTAGTATGTGATGATATTTTATAATAAAATTATATTTATGTTTTTATTACGTATTTTATTCAAGTTAAATTTTATTTATTAAAATCTTAAAATGTTATAAGAGATAACACACAAAAAAAAAGCTGGTTGTTTTTTTTCTTTGGGTTAAATATTAGGCGGGAAATAGATGGATATCTTGAAATATTAGGCTGGAAATTTCCCAAACATTAGGCAGGAAATGGATGAAAACATGAGGCGGGAAATGGATAAAAACATGAGGCGGGTTTGAACCGAAATTTCCAGCTTGTTTTTTGGGTTAAACTTAGTGTCGGTTTTAACTGACGCTATAATTCATTAAACCGACGTTATGTGAACTTCAAAAAGTGTGTCAGAAGTTAACCGACACCACCATTAATTTAAACTGACGCCGTATTTTCAATAAAGAGTGTCAGAAAGTGACGTGAATATCAGTAAGGTGTCGCAGGTTAGCGTCGGTTAAAACCGACGCCATGTACATTTAATTCGACACCATTGGCTTTTAATTCGACGTCAGTAAATCCATGTCGGTTTAAACCGACGCCAACTAAGTATCCATATTTAAACCCCTTTCTTTCCCATTTCATATGTGCTTTCATTTCTCCTCCAATTTCAGTCTTTCTTCTTCTCCTTCGCCATTTCATACGTGCGTCCCTTTCTTCCTCATTTTCAGTTTTTCCTCTTCTCCTTCCTGATTTGCTATGGATCACCATTTTGAAGATCAACATTCTGAGGAACTCAAATTCGAAGAGGAAGAGCTCGAATGTGGTTCATTTTTAAATTATTATGATTATTAATTTTAGTTTCTGTTTTGTATTTTAACTAGTTTTATGCTTAAATTGAAAATTTATTTTTGTTTCTTGGTTTTTAATTGATTTTTTCTGTATTTATAAGGATCAACTCAACGGAGGCGCAGACCCTTATTTCTGAATTGGAAAGAGGAACCTTGTTCATTTGATTTGTCTGGAAGCCCCTGGTGGTCCACATGCAGAGAACATACAGTCTTTTGAGGAAAAGCTCGTATAGTGATTGATGCCAATGAAGTCCAATCCATTCTTCTTCAGCATCTCCACATCAGATTTTGAAAATGCCAGCAAATCAGCTCCTAGAATCTCACGCATTTCTGCAGGATATTTCCCTTGTAAAATTGGGTCTAAGAGCCTGCATTTTAAACATCTTAGTTGTAGTGTGACCAGAGAAATATGAGAATAGCCTACTGCATATGGTCTAACTTACCAGTTCATATAGAAAAATATAGCCCTCTCAGCTGCTAGTTTGTCTTCTAAGGAGCTGCTGATTTGTTCATACCATACGACATTCATAACAATTCCAATGCTACCTCCTTGTTTTTTCTGATCATCAAAAGACATGCATTAGAACCGCATCAAATTAATTGCTCTCGCGAATGAATTTGAAATCTTTGTTACTAACATGATATTTGGTTCTGTATAGATGGACAGCAGCTGCATGGGATATAATGATGTTATGAGCTGCAATGAAAGGCTCTATCTCTGAATCTTATCTAGTACAATTCCCAAATGGACTAGATCAGCAAGCGGGCGGGTACATTCCCGACCTATAGCCTCGAATAACTGCTACATTCAGCTTATATGGTGGGATTTATTTTTATATAATTTTTTTAATTATTATTAATTAAAAACGGAAAAAATATTTTTTTTTATTATTAATATATTTGGTGTCGCTTGTGGGTGACAGCATAATAATTATTTTATGTATCTATATGTTATGTAATGTCGGTTTGAAGTGTGATATTTTAATTGTTTATTTGTTACTTAATGTCTGTTTGGTCCGCCATCATATCAGATTTTCATGTCGCTTATAAGCGACGTAAGAACCGATGTCACTTTTAAGCGACGCCGTTGTTCTTTTTTATTTGATATTACTTTGCTTCTTGGTGGCAGATTAATGGGGCTAAGCGATGTCAATACCCTTTTGTGACGGTAGTATTGGTGTCGGTTTCTCTATGCGACATTGCACGATTTAATGTTGGATTTTTACCAAAAATCCGACAGTAAGTGGTGTTTCTTGTCGGTTTTATACCACCAGTGATATCCCATTTTTTAGTAGTGAAAGTTGAGTGGGTCAGCAAAACAATGCTTATATGAAATCCTTTATTTCCGAATATACTAACCCTTTGCTGTAAAACATGTATAGTTTCCTTAAAACGTACTACGTAGGTATGTAACAAAAGCACAACAGCAATATAACAAAAAATATGCCAAGTCATGTTGTATCAAATGCCACAATAATAAAATCATGTGATAATCAAGTATAGGTAAGTGCTCATCCATCTAGGTTGACACAAGAGTTCGAACATATAATTTCTTACACGAATAGGACTGGGTGTAATCAATATGCTCTAGTACTACGATCACGTGAAGGCTGGTGCAGAAGCACGGTTATATACAAGTCGGATTGCCTAATGCAATTTACCCGACATGACTGGCACCTAACTTGGATCCAAGGCGAGCGAACGGTGCGATGTGAACATACACGTGAAGGACTGGCCCTGGCCCTGGGGCGAGTACTAACACCGGTGCAACAAGATGAGCATGTACAAATATATATGAATGTCATGACAGTAATATCTCAACCATATAGCAGCATTTATCACAATTATATCACAATTATCAATTATTTGGCAATATATGCGTAAAGTGATGTATTTATGCAATTCTGGAAACTATAAATACGTATAGATATAAAAATAAACTGCCCACTCATAAGTACGTCGCTGGGTTGTAGCCCCCGATCCTAGCTTGGTCTCGAACGTCCTCGGGATACGTTTCCCCTATATGCGAAATAACTAATTTTGAATTAATTAAAGCACATAAACGTAAACCTAAATAAAACCCCCATAGTTTGCTCAAACCTAGGGTTTAAATATACCATCGTGACCTACTCGACGTCACGAACCTCCCCAAATTTTTAGAATAAATTTTGGACAGTTCACACGCCCCTACGCGCTTGCAATGGCACGGCCAGACGCACCCCCACGCGCAGGTCAGTGCCGTCAGCTAGCCTGACGCTGTTAGGAATATTATGATAAATGCTAACAGAAGTTAACGGCGTTACCTAACGCCGTTAAGAATATTCTGTCAACCTTGACGGAATATCCCATCACCTTCGTCCGCCGCGGTCTGCAACTTGATTTTTCGCCTAATTTTTGGAAAAATTTCAAAATAACATAACTTCTTCATTTCTCATCCATTTTTAACCCACTTTATATGGATTTGAAGCAAATGAAGTGAAGAATGGCGTTATACCTGTTTGGAGTCCAAAAAGTGGACGGAGGTGGTCGAAAATCACCTCGAAAGTTCCGGCCAAACTGGAACTCTTCGAAACTCGGTTGTTTCGACGTGGCTTCTTCACCAAAGTTTCACTAGGGATCTCGGGGAGTTTAATGGAAGCCTTCAAAATTCCTAAAAGTCCGTAACTCGGTCCCAAATACGATGAACTCAAAGCACTGAGTTCGGACCTCACGAGTTCGACGTCGAAAACTCGTCCATTCCGGGTTTCAAGAACATGGTTGTGTTCGTGAAGATGAGAAGAGTACAATGGTGTGGTTTTTGGGTTCGATTTGTGAGGTTTAGGGTTCGTTCAAGGGGTTTGCAAAGAGGGAGAGTATACGAGAGAGAGAGAGAAGGAAGAGAGAGAGAGAGAGATAGTCCTTTTTTTCTCTTTTTCTGATTGGTTGCTGCAAAGAGGGAGTGGATGGGATTGGTGGATGACACAAAGGGGAGCACGGGATGGGCTAAATAGAAGGCTAGGGATAGAGTTTTAGATTTTGTACAGAAAAGGGAATCGAAATCTATCCATAACAGTGTTTCTACACTGATAGATATTCTCGTACACTCGTAACAACGTGCACAATTTAAATACGATAACGAGAAATAAATAAAAGCGATATAAATACGCACACGTCACTCACCACTAAGGGCATAACCGTCAATACACTTACTCGGGGAGAAATTACATAGCAAAATTAGGGACGGATCGTCACATTTACAACGTTAATCGAGTCTTTAAACATTTTTCTAATTTGATTGGTTTTTTATCTAGTTGATATTAAAAGGATGATTTATAAATTGGATGGTTCCTACCACCAAGTAATATTATAGGATTTAAAAAAAATAACATCACCCTTATCTAATTCTCAGAATCATAGTCAAAATGTTAAAATTATTAAAGTAAAAAAAATAAAATAAACAACGTATAATGTTGGATTTTTCTTTTCGTCAAACAAAAAAGCTTTTTATAGTTAAATATAAACACAAATATTTACATAAGTTGCTAGAGTATTTAAAAGATGAATACTATCACCACTTAGTACTATGGTCTAATGGTATTCCTTTTCACTTGTAAGTGAGAGGTCGTAAATTTGATTCTCGCCAAAGGCGAATTTGAACCATATTATTGCTAGCTCATTTTGAGGCTAAACTCACCCACTCCCCTTAGTGTAAATAATATCGTTTTAAAAAAAAATGAATACAATAAAACTTCTTTAAAGTAATATTCTATAAAAGAATAAACTCCATAGTATAAAAAGTTATAATTTTTCTTGGTCTCATCTTAAAGAAACACACCTCCACATATTAATAATTGCCAATAGTACAAAAATATACCTCACAAAAAAAAAATTCAAATGAACTAAAATATTTCTCTAAAGTTGTTTGGGATAATACTTTAGTTTTTAGAGTTGATGTCACGTCTTTGAACTTGCGGATACGTAATTCTTCTTCAATATTGACACCTTCTTGTTGAAACCAAAATGTTTATAACTTCTCAAGCATATTTACAACTTCTTGGCATGGAACTTTTTGGTACTTTCATACTGTTATCCTCAGGAATCTTATTTAGGAAATACAACATTTATTAAGAATTAAATAACATGAATAAATATTTTGTTTAACTATGCCTCTATTAAGTAATAATCTCTTTAAAGTTACAAAATAATTTGGTTCCAACTTTATTACTTTAAAGAGGTTTTACTATATGTTTCAGTTGGATTTGAAAATCCCATTAGCGAAAAGCTCATGGTCAATGATTTGATTAACCTGCATTAAGACTTAATTAACTTGGAAGTAATTTCTAAGAACTAGTTGTACTTGAACTTGGACTTTTTTTGGGACAAAAATATTCAATCGCTTGAGCTTGATAAACACACTTTCATGCGACTTCTTCCAACCTTCACATTGGATGGGACAATAGTGGTAGATAATGTATAACTAAATGGGTCCGGATTCTCTTTGTGATGATCGCGAAAATCTGTTAATTATATCCGTTCATTGTACATCGTGCTGTTATAAATTATTTTAAATATTTTTATTTAAATACAAACAGTACATAACAAAAACTAACCACACGATGTACGATGAATGAACACGATTTACGGATCCCCAAGATCCTCACTAACCACACGATGTACGATGAATGAATACCTTACAAGTTGAAAGAATCGATGGTTATTATTTTAATTATTACTCATTTATATTCACCACAATTTGACCAACATGTACTTGAATTAATTATTGAGAAATTTTATTTGAACTCATATAACCTCTTTCTACACCCAACTTATTCTTTACATCCATATTTGTCACAGCTCGTCCCGTGAATTATATATTTGGGGCGTGAAATGACTATTTTACCCTTGACGGGTACTAAGGTACGTGTGTATGTGACGTTATTTTGGTTCAAATATTAATTAAATTGGGAGAAATATATATTAATAAGTTGGTTAATATTGAAAGTTGATTTTTTTGTTATGTATGGTTAGGATGAAAATGGATGGTGTGGATTAGTTTGGACCACAAAAAGGATCTCTCTCTCTCCTTCTCCTTCCCCGTGTCTTCTCTGTCTCTCTCCCTCACGATCTCTCACACACACACACACCCAAACCCTCCAAACACTCGACGGATCGAGGCAACCAAGGTATGTATCTTCATCATTATTTTAAAAATATGTCGACGTCCGTGACGTCGAGTAGATCACTGTGGTATATTCATATACCCAATTTGAGCACCGTATGAGAAAGTTATTAAGAATTGTTGGTTAGGTGCTTTAAATAACGTTTTATAGTTTTCGCAATAGGTGAAAATGTGATTTGACGATCCGACCGTTGGATCGTCACCAAACTTTGATGCGTTGTAATATGTAATATTTGAGGATTATAGGAACTTACGGATTGGGAATCCGATTTACGGATCTTCCGGAATTGGAGTTGTAAGTCCATAATATAGAATGTTAACCGTCACTTGGTTTAGTTAATTGACGGAGATCCGACCGTTGGATGGTAATGAAAGTTTAGGATGTTGTTCTAGGGTTATATTGTGGACCTCTGAAAGTTATGGATTGGAAATCTGAGTTGCAGATCTTCCGGATCGAACTGCGTAGTGACGTGTTTTATATAAGTTATATTCTATCGATATGAATTCTGAGGTTGGATTTGATTATTGTTCTAGGCGCCGATCGCCATGACGCCTTGATGTGTTGTGCTAGGGAGTTGTAGGGCGAACTCCAGGTGAGTGGGCAGTTTTGTTTTCGTATTACCTATATACTATTGTTTTCCCAGAAAATGCTTTTATATGAGAAAATGTTTTTAAGTTGCCATGCATAGAAGTTTATGAAAAGTATGAATTGAAATGCCAAGCATAGAAATTTATGAAAAATATGAATTGATATATGATGCATACATGTTGCATGGTGCTGTGGAGGCACATGTAAGTCAGGTGAGTTCATTTATTCATTTAATTGATTGATGTTGAGATGTTTTGAGCTCATAACCTGCACCCTAGGTGTTAGTGCTTATATTATTCACCACAACGCACGCTCGTCTTGGATCCAAGTAGGTGGATGTCGTACAGACCATGTGAGGGTTCCGACATGCTAGTCGTATAGATCACTAGGCGTGATTCCGACTAGTGGGTGACCTTAGTTATGCGCGCTGATGATTGATGAGAGAAGCACTAGAGCGTATTTTTACACCTTTCATCGTATAGACTACCTTATGTAGTTCCGAGTGATGTGCAGTGTAGGGCCGTATAGGTCACTGTGGTGACTCCGGCTGAGTGGGATATTGAGCTATTGAATTAATCGTATAGGACCAACTGCAGGGTCTCCGATTGATTCCTTATTTCACCTGATTTATATTTTGATTCATGGCATGGCATGTTTTTCTTGAAAAATGTTAAAGATTTGGGATTTGAGTTTTGAGATTATATATGGTTTTATATATACTATTTTCTGGGAAAGTATACAGGTTTTACAGCGAGGGGTTAGAAATGTTTTAAATGAAATGTTTTCGAAAAACTTTGTTTTACTGACCCACTCAATTTTGTTTTGCGCCCCTCCAGGTTCCAGTTAACAGAGCTTTGGTGGCCACGAGGAATCCAACGGTGTTCTGACAGAATTCACAAAAGTAGGACTCACCCTCGGGTGTTTTATATTAGTAACTGTACTCTTTAAAGCTTCCAAACTGTGTAAATGGTTACGTCACTCTCACGTGACGGCCAGCATGCCCTCCTCCGGGACGGGGTGTGTCAATATTAGTTTTAATTAAAATATTAATATATCTTTAAACCCAAATTTACTACCTAAACTATCCTCACAAACTCAATTCAATATGTAAATTGTATTTGCACCCATTTGAAAATTAACATATCAAAATCAAAGCATTCTCTCCTTGTACGTTTTCTTCTTTTTCAATTGTTGCTTTTGATTCTTTTATAGTGTTACTCTCGGTAAATTTCAGGTTGCTTTGCGCCAACTATATAGATTCACACTATTTCCATTAAGAAATAACTACAGGCAATCAAATAATTCATTTATGGGAAAACGTATACTTGACATCTGATGGTATGGAGTAATTTGCAGTACCATGAAACAAAATAATAGGAGCTAAGAGAGAAGCATCATTTCGAACATTTTAGTCTTGAATCAGAAGTTCTGGAGGAAAAAAGTTGCAAAGATTATTCTTCTTCCATTATACTGTGAGAGGTTCTGAAGTCATAAAAATTAAATGCAATTCTAACTCTTTTTTTTTTTTGAACGAAAATGCAATTCTGACTTAAACTATGAAATTATAAGATATTATGTAGGGCCAACATTTTAGGAGACCAAGAAGTTTATAACCTAGAAAGATTTAATGATATATACCTCGGCGGTGGAATTGATCCACTAAAGTTAAGCAAATTGTATATGTTTGAAATCAGAAAACTCAGAAGTCAACTAAATACATGAGAAGCAATTCGAAGGAAGATAGAAAATCTAGTTGAGAGCAACTCTATTTGGTGAGAAAACTTCTTGTTCATTTGCATTGGATAAGAGAAAGAATCATGAACATAAACATAAAAATTGTATTGCTGATCAATTTTTTAGTAACATGATTTGTATTGGGGTGTTGTTATTGTTTGTTAGGGTTTGATTAATGGGTGTGAGTTTATTGGTAAATCTTATTTTTATTGTTAATTGCATATTGTACTTGATGGTAATTATGCAATAGAATAATATTGACATTTCATATTTAAAATTTAAGTTGGGTATAGAAAGAGATTATACGAGTTCAAATAAAATTTCTCTTAATTATTTAATGAAAAAAATTAGGAGGTTTCCATCCTATTTCTCCTACTTCATTGATTAAAACCTTTTTTTTTTCAAATTTTTATCAAGGTCCTTAGGTTTTAATAAACACCATTAATTATTTCAATAATAAAATATTTTTTTATTTATAAATATATTCATTTAGTGTTAGAAAAGTTACATTTGGTATATTTATATTTCTGGCTAAATTTTTTATTATATATTTTTATTTTTAGTTTGTACCCATTTTTAATTTGCAACCCTTTTTTTAATTGTACCAATTTCCTTTTCAGTTTTTATTTGTACCCATTTTTAATTTTTCTAAATGTATTATTGTTTAAAATATGTTAATAATTATGTGGGTACATTATTTTTTTGTTATAATTTTTTGTGAAGAACAATATTTCTCTAAAATTGATTTTTAAGTATTTATTATATTTTAAAAATATTATTTGAATTTTTTTTTTAATTTCATAATTTTTGGAACATTAAATACATAAATGCATGAGTTAAATCTCTTAAATGATGCTAAGGACCTCGATCAAAATATTTAAACAAACAAGGTTTCATTCTAACAATTAGGTTGATTAGGGACCGGAACCAAAATGACCCTTATTTAATTTATCTTAATATGTTGTAGGCATTTTTTATTGAAGGATCATAGAGGGGGAGGGAGGCCGACAACAAGAGAGAGAGAATTGGTGAATTATGTGGTGCGTTATTTCTCACCCTCATTGTTCCTTTTTTATAGTAATAAGGGAAGGAGAATACTTGCCTTTCAAGTAATACATTATAACTAAGAAACTATGTAAAAGATACTATAGAATCCTATAAGGATTTACACAATTACATTCCTAATTAATTTAGGATTGCAACACGCCCCTTGAGTGTGTAAATACTCAAACAAAGTGTCGCATTATGTCTTCAGTGATTGATCAAGAATAGCTGATGAAGTCGTTGAGGCACAATGAGCAAATGTTAGTATAAAAAACAACATAAGAATGCATAAGTAGTAGAACTCACAAAACCGTGCTATGGTAAAACCCATGGTATGATAAAAACTCAATCTAAGGAGAAAAATGAGAACTTACATTAAGTCAAAACTAAACATATTCATGAGTAGAATGCACACAAAGGTATGACTAGAGCAGAATGAGCACCTCCGCCTCAATAAAACCTCGTCAAGTAGCAAAAACCCAAAAGGATAAATGCTTCTAATCGTAGGGAAAAAGAGTCACTAATATCAAGTGAGTATACTTATGGAAACTCTCCTAAGTTTGACAAAACTCCCACATGAGAACGACAAGCAATTCAAATCAGATAATTTATACATACTGATTCCTTGAACAAGTTTTTGGAAAGTAGACTTTGGCAGTGATTTCGTAAAGAGGTCGGCTAGGTTGTCCTAGGAACGAATTTGCTTGACTTTGATATTCTGATGTTTTTGTTGCTGATGCAAAAAGAAGAATTTCGGCGCAATATGCTTGGTGTTGTCTCCCTTAATGCATCACTTCTTGATTTGGTCGATATAGGCGAAGTTGTCTTCATAAATTCTTGTAGGGACGTCAATGACAAGACGAAAGAAAGTTTGTAAGTGCTAAGAGACTAAAAGGTAAGCACCATTACATATGAGAGTAATTTGCGCATGTTTTGTGTCAATTGACTTGGACCATTTGCAATGAATTGAGCACGGAGACTTGTTGCTTGTGGGCTTCTACAACCCTTGTAGAGAACGTTGCCCGTTAGTCCATTAGGGTTTGACTAATGGTCTGCGTATTTTTTCAAAGGTAAAGTAGTCATATTTGATAAGCTGTACACGTGGCGTGTTCCCATTGGTCGATATATCTTATGTTCCCACATGGTGACCATAACAAAGTGGTCTTATGATGTGGTAGCGGTAGCGATAGTTGTGGAAGTTTCACATGGTGATTGTGGTGGCAGGATGGTGTTAGAGTGGTAGAGGATGAGGGATGGGGGTGATGGTGATGGAGTGGTGATGATGGTGGTAGAGGTGGTGGTCATGGTTATGGTGGTGCAGGTGGTGGTCATTGTAGGGATGGTGATGCTCTTGGCAATGACAATGGTGATGACAATGGTGGGGGTGGGGGTGGGGGTGGGGGTGGAGGAGATGGTCATGGTAAGGTGGTGGTGGCGACATGGTAGTGATGATTGTCATTACATTATGATAGGTGGTAAAGTGTAGCTTTAGAGAATTGAGAAAAATGAAATCCATCAAAATCTTAGAGGGAGAGAGGTTGGACTTGTTATGACAAAAAACTCTCCTTATAAGCACTCTCAAAGTCCATACACTTGAATTTTTGTAAACTCACAAAAAGTCATAAATGAATGCCACAAGATTTTGATTGACTTTTTAGAAATCATAAAAAGTCTTTATCCATACATGGTAACTTTTGTTGACTTCTTAAAAGTCTATATTTACACTTGAATTTGAGTTTCGAGCAAAGCTTTCATATGCAATGCACGCCCCTTAATTTTGTTGTAGTGTAAATTTGATTGCAACTCTACAAAGTTTCAATATTTTATTTTTCCGTTATGAAAGCGGACACCCTGTTAAATCTAATCCAATGCCTATTAGATCACATTACATTACAGATTCTAATCTTTGATCGACTTGAATTGAATTGAAAATTCTAGAAACCAGTCTAAATTGAATAGGATACAAACTATATTATCGGTTTCGGAGTGATGAACACCTAAAAAATTCATAGTTACATTACACAAACACTTAGTGGATACCCTTGGTAAAAAAAAAGAAAAAAAAAGGGTTTAGTAGATACCGACTGTTAGAACAAACTGACGAATTAGTGCATTGAACTTTGAATTGGTAATAGTGGGATGATGGAAGTGGAGCCCCAGAGTGGGACGTCCACTAAAGAAACCCATGTTCTCGACAGGTTGTGTTTCTCTGAATTATTTGGAGTCTGGTTTTTCAGTTGGATACATGCGTAATATGTATGTATGTGGAGATGACAGGGACTGCATGAGCAGAAGTATCTCGATCGTGTCAGGCATGTATTGCATGCGACGAGTCAGAATTTGATTGACGCGCACACAGTCCATTCGATAAGGCTTCGTGACTTGAGACCTATTCCTGCTTATCTGCCGTTTGCCCGCTGATGATCATGAATCATGATCATAAACTACATTACCAACCAAACAAAAACAGGATTGTTCTATACTTATTAGTTGCGCACGGACGTGCATGGACTGATCTTGACCATTGATACTTTATGTGCCATGAAATATCAATGATAATCAAACTTAAATGCATGACTCTTTGTAAATATGAGTTTGTCCAAACTAATTAAAGCAGTGTGTTTTTCTTTCTATATTTAATTTCGGATTTAAATAAAAAAGGACCGGCCATATATTTCTTCAATTTGTCACAGATTGTTGTTGATGGTTTCAAGTTATGGTAATTTTCCCAGCGTCGTTCGGATTTTGTTCGAGTCCTGCTTTGGAAACCTGATCACCACGACAGTGGCAGAGCCAGAATTCTGAATGAGGAGGGACCTTTCACAAATATGTATATATATATATATATATATATATATATGAGTGTAAAAAGTTGAATTCATAACATGTTGACATATGCAATTTGTGTAATCCTCACAAAACTGAAAAAATTCTCTTAAATTCAATACTAAGAAGAAAAAAATGTAAAAACCCAGACAACCAAGTAAGAGGTAGGTTGTAGAAGGCTAAAGAAAATACAAAGAAGTAGAAAAAGAAGGAAAATGGGAGATGTCTGCAAATAAAGAAGGTGGGTTGCTTTAGAAAATTATAGGGTGTATATTATTGTTAGGTGAGAGAATCGAACCAGAAGTGGGGTTGCTTTTTCCATTTAAAATTGCACATCTCTTTTAAAACTCCCCTGCCAAACTTATCGTTTCATTAGACAGCCGAAAAAATTTAAAATCAAAACAGCTTAGCGACGTCGTTTGCTTCATCTTCTTCCAGGTTCACACCTCAGATGGGCCAGGACTACCCTAGTCCCTTGGTGGCTCCGCCCCTGCACCACGAAGACCTTATTGAGGTGGTCCAAGTTCAGCTCCGCGATCGTGCGTTGGAGGTTGAAGCCTCGAGAGTCAAGGTCTTGGTCGGAGATTGAGTATTGGTTGGTAGTTAGAGAGCTGTGGTACGGGAAGGTTGGGAACGGGGAGATAGTGGAGGATGATACGGTGATCGAATCGCTGAAGGGATTTGGAGTCCGTGCTGGAGATTGCCAACTTGTTGAGGACGACGATGGCGACGAAGTTGGTGGAAATGCTGGGCTCGAGGCAGGCGGTGAGGTTTTCGACGACGGTGACACAGTTTCAGCTGAAGATTAGGTTGGAGAGGGACACCGAGAAGCAGAGGGAATTGAGCGGAGGCGGTGGTGGTGGGAGTCCAATTGGTTGGTAGAATTTTCGAGAATTTTGTGGCTTATTATCAATTAGAGTTTCTTATTTTGGAGGTCATGGTTATTTTATACATAAGCAACATAAGCAAAAGAGTCTTTTTCTTTTAAATAAAATTGATGGATGTCCAGAAACAAAATTTGAGTGTATAAAAAACCTCTCTTTTTTACTCGGGCTCAAAATACATTGCATCAACAATCATCAATCGATCACCTGTGACTAATCATATCATTTTCTCGTATAATATTATCGGCGGATTTGCATAATTTTAAATTGGCTACATGCTCCTCGTTGTTTGCTTCATTGTAGAAATAAAGACCTTTCAGCTTCATATGAAAGCATATTCTATAATGCATGGAACCTAAATGGCTGCAGATGAAGATACTCTGTCATTCTTACTATTGTGGGGTCTATGTAGACATGATTCTAGTTAACAAAAATATGTTTAAACTTACAAGATCCTCTTACAGGAGAGAAACTTCGGTAGGATTGTCTGACTAAGACAACTCTCACATTGAATGAGACCATCATTAATTTAAGCGGAACCAAACTACATGAGGTTTGATACTATTATGAGAGATGCCTATAGATAATGTGATCGAACACCTATACCTAAATTTTTCTCCCGCCTAAAGTTTTTTTTTTTTTTTTTTTTTTGGAAGTAAATCTTCAAACACACACAGAATTGAAGATGGAATATAGATAGTTAAAAGAGAGAAGAGGATGTTCTTTTATGTGTGTGAATGTGTGTGTATGTGTGTATTCCATTTGTTTTTCCCTTATGGAGTAGGCAAAATCAAAAGCAAGAGGAAGCTTGTATCTGAAGTACCTTAACGAAAAGAGCCCCAAAGTACGCACAACCATATCTCTGATGCCACAGAAATGCTAAGGGACGCTTAAAAGTAAGCTTTCAAATGTTTATATATTCCCCATTCATATTTACATAAATGAATTAGATTCTGATGCACCATGGGCCCTTAGGATTAGTAGGCAGCACCCTACATAGCTGTAAGCAACTCCTGGAGAATGACATCTGACCCAACAGAAGAATTGCATAGCAGCAGTGAAGCATTTGCATTGCCCAGATGGCACCTTGCAAAGAGCTTTTACATGGATGACGAAGACGAGATGCATCGAGAGACTGTTTAGTACCACAGTGCATTGTCACATGGTATTATTAATTTACGTATTAAAATATGAGTGGATAAATAGATCATAATAATATGTCATGAACTTAAAATATAATATCATTTCATTAAAATACGCATGGATTGATAATAGTATATGACCATCCAAAAGTCGAATTCATAGAGAACTCATAACTTCTCGTGCATTCCGTATGTCATGTTGCAAGTAATTAACCCAAGTTAATCATGAATTGCCACGTAATTGATAAAATGGAACATAGCAGTGCGACGAA
Source organism: Malus fusca (assembly GCA_035220775.1). Lineage (NCBI taxonomy): Eukaryota > Viridiplantae > Streptophyta > Magnoliopsida > Rosales > Rosaceae > Malus > Malus fusca. Next base: position 19,154,524 of record CM069073.1, on the reverse strand, counting down.
AACCGTGACATTCCAAGTACAGACGAGTTTTCCTCACCACGAGACTATTTAGTGATACCATATTCTTTAAGCAATAGCCTATACCTTTCGCTTGACGGAAAAGCTTGGCACTGCATTTAGGGTTTTGGCTGGTGCACATAAAAAAAACAGATGTCCCTTTAAAATACATCCTTTATCCATTTTACAAAGCTGAGGTTTCTGAAAGCTGAAATTAGCAATCCCAGCCTTAAAGTCAGTCAAAGCCAATCCGAGTCCCTTTCAGAATTTTGCGTACAAGATTTAATGTCCAGCACAATTCCTACCTAATCATTTGATCAAGCCAGAAGCTCCTTAACAAACTTGAAAATAAAAATGCAAATCTTTTGCCTCAACACATTCATATAAATATTTGGCATTTTGTCTTCATGCCTCATTGCCTCTTCACATAAACCATTAAGGAGTTGTGATCAAAAGAGAGAATCGAAATGGCTAGCAGCTGCCTCCGGAACAGATTTTTGTGTGCATTCGTGTTTGTTTTCTGCGGGTTTCTTGGCTTAATCACTTCTCCAGCTGAAGCTGCTATAAAGAAATACCAGTTTGATGTGAGTTGTTTCCATGCAATAAAAAGTAGTACTTTGTGCATGGTTTTCGATTCGATAACATCCTCCTCTGTGTGCTTTTACAGGTTCAAGTAAAGAATGTGAGCAGATTGTGCCATGCAAAACCGATTATTACTGTAAATGGAAGGTTTCCAGGGCCTACTATCTATGTCCGGGAAGGTGACAGACTTCAAATCAATGTTACAAACCATGCTCAATACAACATGTCAATTCACTGGTAAGAATTTAACTAAACCAACCAGCCTTTCTTATAACAACCCTTCGTAGCGAAAGTGCTAATTACCGGTTCCCCAAGAAAAATATGTTAGTTTAGCAGAAACATTTAGAGGGTTGAATTTGATCCTTTCTTTACAGGCATGGATTGAAGCAGTACCGAAATGGTTGGGCAGATGGACCGGCTTATGTGACACAATGTCCAATCCAGACCGGAAGTAGCTACACTTACGGCTTCAATGTGACAGGGCAAAGAGGAACTTTGTGGTGGCATGCACATATTCTTTGGCTAAGGGCTACTGTCTATGGAGCAATTGTGATCGTGCCTAAACAAGGAACTCCATTCCCATTCCCACAGCCGTATAGGGAAACTGAGATTATACTTGGAGAATGGTGGAATGTGGATGTGGAAACCTTTGTCAACAAAGCAAACAGCCTGGGATTGCCACCAAACTCCTCAGATGCTCACACCATCAATGGGAAGCCAGGGCCATTGTTTCCTTGCTCCGAGAAACGTAAGCAAGCCTACTTTCAAATACGTTAGATGGAATCAGAGGTGAAAAGTATAAGTGAAGTTTCCTCAGCCCCTCCCATCTTTAAGAAAGATAGAACGTCGGACTGCTAAAGGAAACCCTAAAGCCAAAATATTTTAACTCCAAACCCCGAAACGAATTTCTTTAAACACAAGCAACAAATTGAGCTTGAACATAAGCACAACTCCAAAAGTTCTAATTCCAATTTTGTTCTATTTTATTTGGTTTTAGATACTTTTACAATGGTGGTTGAGCAAGGGAAGACCTATCTCCTTCGAATCATCAACGCCGCTCTCAACGACGAACTTTTCTTCGGCATTGCTGGACACAACCTGACAGTGGTGGAGGTTGATGCAGTTTACACCAAACCCTTCACTACTCAAGCCATACTAATTGCACCAGGCCAGACCACAAACGTTTTGGTCAAAGCCAATCAAGCTTCAGGCAGATACTTCATGGCTGCTAGGCCTTTCATGGATGCTCCAGTTCCCGTAGACAACAAGATAGCCACTGGAATTCTCCAATACAGAGGAGTTCCGAACACCGTCCTGCCAAGCCTTCCTCAATTGCCTAACCCTAACGACACGTCCTTAGCTTTAAGATACAACAATAAGCTCAGGAGCCTAAACGCTCCAAACTTTCCGGCCAATGTGCCTCTCAAAGTCGACCGGAAACTCTTCTACACCATTGGTTTCGGGAAAGAATCATGCCCTAGTTGCCTCAACGGAACAAGATTTGTTGCTTCCTTGAACAACATCTCTTTCGAGATGCCGCAGGTGGGGCTTCTGCAAGCACATTACTTTAATCTCAAAGGCGTGTTCAAAACCGACTTCCCCGATAGGCCATCAACTCCTTTCAACTACACTGGTGTACCACTCACCACCAGTCTTGGCACATCAACTGGAACTAGGCTGAGCAAGATTGCTTTCAATTCGACAGTTGAGCTGGTTTTACAAGACACGAATCTCCTAACCGTGGAATCGCATCCGTTCCATCTCCACGGATACAACTTCTTTGTTGTGGGAACTGGGATTGGGAATTTTGATCCTGCCAAGGACCCTGCTAAGTATAACTTGGTTGATCCTGTTGAGAGAAATACAGTTGGAGTCCCCACAGGTGGTTGGACAGCCATTCGGTTTAGAGCTGATAATCCAGGTACGATGATCACTTTAATTTACCTGTACCGCATTTACTGACCACGTATACAATGAGAGACTTATCGGTTATTTACTTACTACAACCCTTTGCTTCTTGTTTGAATGTCTAGGCGTTTGGTTCATGCACTGTCATTTGGAGCTTCATACTGGCTGGGGACTGAAAACAGCATTCGTCGTAGAAGATGGACCAGGATCGGATCAATCTGTTCTGCCTCCGCCTAAGGATCTTCCGCCTTGCTGATGATGCACGGACCCTGTTCATATCAATCTGGTGACATTGGAGTACCACCTACTTGCGCTTCTTGCAAAAAGTTGCAGAAGGTTTCTTGAGGGTTTACAAACAATAACCAATCTACAAAAATCACTGTGTGAGACTGTAAATGTAACAAATTATACCATACTATGTAAATATTGTGTTCCTTCACTGTAATTCTTCTAAATCATACAGGAATCATTTTATACAACCACATCTTTACATTGTCACAACACAGATATTTGCAGAAAACAAAACAAAAATCTCATGGTCCGTCGAATCAAGAAATCTGGAGACGCAAGCGTAAGTAGCAACATTCTAAAGAACCGAAGGATCGAAGTTGAAAGATACGCATTCAACAACCATTGTGACAAAGGAAAACAAGATAAAATGTTAAGTTCTACATTATTCGTGAAGTGGAAACCCACGATCTCTCTACTATAGAATGTAGTATTCGACAATCTACATTTTTGTTTCTCTTTGATCTGAATACTCAGTATCCTAAGAAGCTTGGATAAACTAACAGATACATTGGAGCATAGAAGCCATAAAACGGACAATTACTAAGCAAAACCACAGAAGAAAACGCAATTACAATCGTTATGTCATGCACATCACTCCGCAATCAGGACAAGATTATGATCAAATCCAGACACAGCTTGTAAAACTTGACAACCCTCTACAGAGTCGAGCAAAATCGGTTCTGCTTCATCACAGGAGCTTCCTAACCCTAATCTTCCATTCTTACCACAACCCCAAACCCACACTTCTCCCTTGGATGTGAGAGCAATGGAATGCACACGCCCTCCTGACACTGCGACAGGAATTTCCCCTTCCAATCCTTCAACCACCAATGGAATATTCTCCGATCCACCTCTTCCAAGCTGAGAACTTTGATTCCACCCCCATGTAACAATGTCTTCGGCTCCTTTTATAACATTCGACGATGGAACCTGGCAAATTGCCAAAGAATGGCCAAGCCCTGATGCTATAGACGTGGGACGGAAGCTTATATCAACAGGGAACAATCCCAAATCCTGTTTTTCTCTGCCCAACTGACCATATACGTTGCTCCCACAACTTAGTAGTGTTCCATCACCTGAAACAAGCATCCACACATGAATATTTATATGTACGTTGTTCCGGAATATAATATATATTTCTGTGCAAGCATATCAATGCACACAACACTACCTACCGCAAAGAATTAATGAATGATCAAAACCACATGAAATGTCTACAACTTCAACAGAATGTAGTTCTCTCACTAAACTAGGTTCCCAAACTATCGGCATGTCATTCTCCTTAGCCATTCCTTCTAAAACCAGCTTCTCCGCAGCTTCCACAGTTGAACTAGATAGTTCCTTATTACTCAAACCTGCCCGTGATTCCAGTAGAGACGGCTCCAAGGATTCTGTAATGCTTCCTAACCTACCATCGGCTGAATAACCCCAACCAAACAATTTTCCATCCTCAGTCAGTGCAAGAGCATGCCCCCAACCGAATGATACCTGCCAAAGAACATGTGTGCCCCAGAAACTTCCTTCTTATTAAGTAAACAAGCATCCTAGACAAAGCATTTATTTTCTATTTTCTACCGCGTATAACAAATTCATACCTTAAGCTTTAAACCGCACCTTAATTATTTTCTCTCCTGATAGTGCTTCAACTCTGGAAGGTACCATGGCCTCGGTGATTTGATTTCCAAGACCAAGCTGGCCGCGCTTCGACTTTCCCCAAACGCACAAAGAACCATCATCTCCAATGGCTGCAGAAACAACACCGGACGCAAATGCAGCACAAACGTTTACTTGATCCAACCCAGTTACTCTCTTTGGTTCATTCCATGAATCTCTGCCACCAACAACTAAACCTTATTATGCAGTAACTTACAATTCCATAATTCAAAGTAAAATGTGGTAGCAACCAGTCGAATGAAAATTCTCAGAAATCCAATGAAGATTCATTAGTGGGATAACTACCAACAACTCAATTCAAAAGAGGGGTCTCATGAGGAACAACAAAAAAAGCACTTTCATTTCATGTTTTCGTTTTTTTTTTTTTTTTTTTTTTTTTTTGAACAAGCACTTCCATTTCATGGTTAATCACTTTATCTTGACCAACAACAAAAAAAAGCACTCTCATGGTTAGTCACTTAATCTTGACCATCAACAGAAAAAAAAAAAAAAAAAAAAAAGTTCTTCCATGATGAATCACATAATCTTGACCAACAACAAAAAAAAAAAAAAGCACTTTCATGGTTAATCACATAATCTTGACCAACAACCAAAAAAAGCACTTTCATAGTTAATCTTCACCAATTGATGCAAAACCATAAGAAATAAACTCATCTTCTTTCTTTTATCACTTAGGGCCTTCGAAAAATGGTTAAAAGGGTATAAGCTTATGTTGAATCTTAGAGCTCAGTTAAGCTGAAAAGCTGAAGGCTTTTACCTGGGAGAAGGCAGTCCGCGGCCGAGCTGGGCTTCAAGGTCTCGGCCCCAAGCCCAGAGCTGCCCTTGGGAAGTGACGGCGACGGAGTGGTAGTGCCCGGCGGCGACGCTGGTGACATCAGGAGGCAGAGAAGGGACCCGGATGGGTTCGTAAGCGTCGACGCCGAGTCCCATGAGGGAAGTCGGCAGGCCCAGAGCACCGTGGTTTCCGTCGCCAAAGCTCATGACTGCGGCGGTTCCGCTGCTCATGCATCTCTGCAGCTTTTGAACGATCGCGTTAACCACACGAGGCCCCTTCACCAGGGATCCCAGTCCTCCTTTCATCGGAGAATTCAAAGTTCATTTCTCGAACTCGAGTAGCTGCTGATTTTGATCTGCCGTTCTGTTGGGGCCAAAGTTGGGCTGTTGCTGCCGTGATACTTGTTCTCCATGGCCCATGGGCTTGCAACATTGAACAGCGGGCTCGGGACATTATTTGGGGTTGGTTCGACCAGTCAAAACCGGGTTACAACAACTCCAATTAGACTGTTACTCCGATACAACGATATTGAGGATTCGAACCAAGTACTCGTATAATTTGTTATCGTCTTTTTAGGTAATGTTTCTTTTATTTTTTATTAACGACGTGAGTGATTCGAACTTAAAGTTTCTTTCAAAAGTAAAAACTAGAATATAGGCACACATAAAGTGTGTGAGAAAATTTTATATTTTTGTTTTTGAAATAGAAGGAGAGAGGAAGAGAGTGATAGAGGATGTGAGAGTGAGAAGTTTATTTTTATTTTTTAATTAAGGATATGTTAGTGTTACATGTAGGTGAGGCTTTGAAAAAAAATACAGCAAAATTTAGTTGTGTGAAATTACATTTCTGCCCCATATTTCTTATTCGTGTTCCGTTTTAATTAGAGGGTTAAACTGATAATTTCATAGGATTTTGATTGCCTAAATGGATGACGTGTGAGAATGAATGACTCCGTACATGAAACCGAACGGGGTAAAATGATACTTCATCTTGGGCCTGGTCATTAAGAGGATCGAACCGGTCCAACCCACTATATGAGTATCCGAATTTCTATTGTTTGATCACTGGGCTTGGCGGGTGGAAGCACACCCAACAGTCACAGAAGAAGATTTGAGCATATGGAGTGGAACCACACACTGCCACAAAACAACCCACTCGACGAAGAAGATGGCGATGGCAACGGTTTCTATGCTCGTTTTGCTCCCCACCCTCACTTCTCCGAACCCCCACCGAGTCAACCGGTGAGTTCATTTCTCTCTCTCTGTCTCTTTCTTTCAACTCGGTCATTCATCAGCTCGCCTCCCTGTAAAATTCACGTCACACAAACACCAGGTTTTGGGAAACAACGTCAAAAACGTCGTCGTCCGTGATGGCTGTTGCAAGCGGCCCTGCCAGCAAAGAGCTCGCCACTGCGGGGGTGAAATTTGCAGAGGGAGAAGAAAAATTGCCAAGGGTTGTTTTGACCAGCGCCGGCGGCAGGTACATTGTGTTGACTTTGTGGGTTGTGGTTGAATTTGCATTTGGAAACGGAAATTTGAATTTTTTTTTTTAGTTTAATGGGTTGATGAGTTTTGATGCTTGCAGTGAGGCAGATGTATATTTATATGGTGGTGTTATTACTTCATGGAAAGTCCCAAATGGGAGAGACCTCCTTTTTGTTCGACCTGATGCGGTGTTCAACAAGAAGAAACCAATCAGGTTTTTCGAATTAGTGGGTTCATTTTTCGGGTTTTCGAACATAAATTATTATTCGTGTCTGTTTAAATTTGAGTCATTGAAGGCAATAAGCTTAAGTTCTTGATGTATCTGTTGGGTTTGAGCCACCTATTGACTTAGTTATGTTTGCTAAAATGAGAAAATTGGAAATGATCATTCACAAGTTGCTTGATTTAGTTTAGAAATATCAAATGTGTTTCGTCTCGTTGTGTTTTTTATGTTTCAAAGGGGTCTGAAATTCCTTTGATTTGTTTGTTAAGCATGTGCCTTTGAATAATCATTTTGCCTGAAAGCTCGGAATTTTCGTCGAGATACTGACTATTCTCTCTTGGGATAGTGGAGGCGTTCCACATTGTTTTCCACAGTTTGGACCAGGCCCTATGCAGCAGGTACAATCCTCTAATTCTGTTTCTATACTATTGTCTTTGGTCTTTAATGTTACAAGTTAAATTGATATTAGGGAGCTAGCAGATACTTCGTTCTGATGAGTGCCAGAGTTAGAAACCTAAACACTTAAAACCCGGGAAATGGCAGTTGATGGATGTTTGTATATAGGCTACTAGGATTTGAAGTTTAATGGTAGGTTGATTGATTTCTTGATAAATTTTACAAACCACATTGCCTGATGTGATATTGTAGTAGCAAGTCTAGTGACATTGTTGCTTCCATCAAAGATTCTCGTATGGAGATCCAGATCTTTGTTTTGGCTATACATGACTGCATTATTCGGTTTTCGCTATTGTTCTGAGGCTTTCAATTAACAGCACGGATTTGCAAGAAATCTGGACTGGTCCGTCATTGATTCTGAAAATGTGCAAGGAGATCCTACCATAACTTTAGAACTAAAGGATGGTGAATACAGTCGCTCCATGTGGGATTTCAGCTTTCAAGCTTTGTACAAGGTCAGTTGCACATATCCCTCTATGAAAATGATAATTGTCTAGCTCCCTTGGCATGCACATCTACTACACAACAATACTTTGTTACACCACATGCATAAAATGGTAGTTGTGGTCATAATTTTGTTGACTCCATATGATATTGCATTTTCCATAACCTGGATTGGACAAAACTTCTAATGTGTTTCAATGGTTGCAGGTCACTTTGCAAACAAAGAGCCTTTCCACTGAACTTGTAATTAAAAATACAGACAGCAAGCCATTTTCATTCAGCACCGCATTGCATACATACTTCCATGTAAGTACAATTATTTTGTGCTCAGGGGTTCAGTTATCATTCTGGCATAACTAAATTAGTAATGTGGTGTAGAGGAATAATTTGAGGTGGAAATGATTCATCTATTCATATATTGCTTCTAATGACTTCAAAAGTCTGAAAATACTAGGATCCTCAGCAAAGATTATGAAATTGATAATGTAAAATGGGCTTGTATAAATGATTGTATCAGTAACATTTAACCTTTATCATGCAGGCCGCTGTACAAGGGGCATCAGTTAACGGTTTGAAGGGATGCAAAACACTAAATAAAGATCCTGATCCCAAGAATCCACTGGAGGGGAAGGAAGAAAGGCGCGTATCATTTTCGTTACATGCTTTTATCACATGAAAAAAGTGAAATGAGTTCAATGCTTTCCTCGGTTTATTGGCTGGGTGGATAAGGTTTGATTAGGGCAGTAGGTTTTAATAAATAAAATGCTTTTGTCATAGCTTAGTCGCTTTTCAGCACTATTTTTTGAAATCTTGCGGCACATATTGCTAGGCATTTCTGATTGGTATCTTAATGACACAGGGATGTGATCACTTTTCCTGGATTCGTGGATTGCGTATACCTGGATGCCCCTAATGAGTTACATCTTGATAATGGCTTAGGTGATGTAATATCTATCAAGAACACAAAGTAAGTCTAAATCTTAATTTGATTTGTTTGGTAAAATTTTTTCTCCGTTCCACTTGTTTGACTCCCCTATCCTTTTTCTCTATGTAGTTGGACAGATGCTGTTTTGTGGAACCCATATCTGACAATGGAAGCATGCTACAAAGATTTTGTTTGTGTCGAAAATGCAAAGGTAATAACCTCCCTGTTTCTTCGATACTGACTATGTGAACTTGAACAAAATTGGAATTGTCTATGTGATACTGCCTGCTAAAAATGCTGATGTATCCAAACAGGGAACTTGACTAACTACTGAGTGGTTCTATTTCTCTTTAAGATTAAGATGTCCATAAATCGATATATGTTGCCATCATCAGTCAGCAATGATATGCTATTTGTATTGAACAATCTTTAGATATTCTTCCTCATGTACTAAGAACTGTATGCTGATTATATATATATATATATTGATCTAATGTATGTACCGATTCTAACTCAAACATAATCTCTGTCTCTCTCGTCATGTCCATATCAGATTGGAAACGTACAGCTAGAGCCTGGTAATACGTGGACTGCTACGCAACATCTTAGCATTAATTGAAGAGTGCCTGGTCCCTGTTATTCAATTTTGTAAAAATAATATATCATCTTTGTTTTCAAGTCTTTTATTGTTGTTACACAAAGCTTTTAAGCTACAAAACAAGCAAAGCTCATCAATAATGGATGATCGATCCTGTATATTCCTTCAATTCTGAATATAATGTTTCCTTTTCAGTTGGTGATCCTGTTGTATCCCCTCTCTCTCTCCCCCTCGCTCTCTCTCTCTCGCTCTAGAAAAATCTGGCATTGCACTACAAAAAAGTGTGAGATTAAGCCTGATTTTCTTAAACATACTCACTAGAATAAAGCAAAAACTGAAATAATCAAAGTGAAAAAAAAAATCACCAGAACCACGAAACGCGTCAAGAAAAGTACTCTATGAGCTCAGAAAGCTCACTAAAGACATGCGAATCTAAACCCTAAATTGTACCGACTCCGTCCTAATCATGAGGTGAACATCGAAATAATGCAAACCATAAGTATAATCAGTCCCACAGCCCACACCCAGTAAACCCACTTCTTGTTCTTCTTCATCTGGCTGGCATAATGAAGACTGTTTGTGCCTCCGCTGATGAAATAACCGGCATTCGCCACATTCTCTTCGATATTTTCAATGTCTTCCCCTTGTGCCTCAACCAAAACAGCCATGTCGAGAAACACCTGATGAAGCTTAGTCAGACTTCTTTGGATATCCATCGCCGCCTCGTGTCGGACCTTGTTCCCCATTTCCAGTTCTGTCTTCCCTTCGAACAACTCAACTTTCAAGCTTCCGGAAATAATATTTTCAATCATCTCATCGGATGGCAAATCACCCGTTGCGCTGTAGTACCTCCTCTTAAGATCTTCCTTATGATCCGAAACTATCTTCTCTCTCAGATATTGAAAATTGTCCATCAGGTCCCTTAACTTGACTCTCAAGCCACCGGTGATGGACATTCTAGTCCGATCCGCAGTGCTTCCTTCCTTGTACGCATTGGACATTTTTCTGTTGATCGCATTAGACTGATCAAGCACTTCGAGCCTTTCCTTGATAATCTTCGCTTTCCGAAGCACTGCAACCGTGTCAGACTCCATCCGGTCTCTAAGCCCGCGCAGAATATTGGCGCTGTGTGTGGACTTTGCCTCTTCGTTCAGGCAATGGAGATCGTGCAAGAGATTGGTGATCTCTTCCATGTCGGCCTTGATTGCTCCGACTTCTTGGAAGAACTGAGAGAGGTTTTCTTGGCCGGACGGGTTGAGTTTGCCTGCGCCTGCTTCGACATCAAGATCCGCTTCGAGGTCCTTCTGCGCCTGTTTCTTCAGTTCCACATAACTTAAGAACGATTTGGTCATCAAATCATTCATCTTTGCAAAGAATCTGCAAAAGCCACCTGAAAAATGTCCAGAAAATTTAACATTCGCTTAGAAATCGAAGAAATGAAAACGAAAAATGAAAACCCAGTTGAAGAAATTGAAGAAAAGTTAACTGAAGTTTAATTTTATCCTCTCAAATTCAAGAATCGAATCTTCTTCTCAAGATTACAGTGCTTCTTCTTCTGTGTTACTCTGCTCCAAGAGATCTGAATTTCACAGAAAAATTAACAAACTTCATCAGTGAGAACCGAAACCCATGAAGAAATCAGGAAAACAAACAAAACCCATTTGATTAAACTTTCAAATTTCCAAGATTAAGGCCTACCCAGAAAAAAGAATTGAGAAAGAACGAAAAATTTACAGAAAGTGGGATTTCCGGGAAAAACCTAGAAGAAATAAGAGTGCTCTGTTTCGGTTTCTACCGCCGCAGAGTCGCCGACTATCTTTCTTATCACTGTCACTGCGATTTTGACAGTGGGGGTTTCTGTTTTCCTTTTGTTTGGGGTTGGGGGGAGGGGATGAGTGAGAGGAGAACAGACAACCGAGACAAGAAGGAAGTCTTCCGATGAACGAGAGAGAGAGAAAGAGAAAGAGGAGGGATCGCACTTTTGGGTTGGGTTTCATTGTGTAACCGCTTATATTTCAAATTGCCGTGGATGATGTAGCCGTTAATTTTTCTTTTACTATTCGAAAGGCGGTCGATGGCGACGCCGTTATTGATGTGTTAGTTAAACGGTTTTTATGATTTCTTTGGGATTTGGGAGAAAAACAGTTAATGATTTGATTTATTTATTTTTTTAACAAACCATATTACTTTAGTCTAAAGTAGGAGGGGAAATTGCACTATTCATATGAACAGTGTTTTGGACCACATTTCAGTTTATTTACAAGATTGCCACTCGGATGCTTTTAGCTTTTTACGAAGACGTCATCGGTTCGAATGACTGGAATGCCCGTCTAGGGTTAACATCGCACGGTTGGGGTAAAAGTTGGGTGGGCATTGTTGTCAGTTAGGGTTGCATTCGGTGGGATCGATGGCTCAGTGTGGGATTTGGTGGGACGCCATGCTCAGTGAAGAGGAGAGAGAGGGAAGGAGAGAGGGGAAGGCATGCGACTTGCAGAGAGGAGGGAGGGAGGGAGGGAGGGAGGGAGGGAGCGGGCGAGGGAGCGAGGGAGAAGCTTAAAAGCAACTGCAGCAAGTTCAATGGACAGGGTCGCAGCAATGGAGACACCTCGCTCTGAACCATTTCCCCTCTCCTCTGGCGAATGCTGAACAAAGTTTTGAAGGAACAAAAAGAAGAAGACCTACACATAATAGAATCCGATTCACAAGGACAAGAAGAAAGCCAGCTTTTCAACGAAAAAGCTAAAATCAATCCCTTCGACCTCCTCATCGGCGACGAAACCCACGACCACCAGGTTCACTTTTAATTTAATTTTAATTTTTTGCTTTTTTAGTGGATTAAAGAATATGAAACGAATTATAATTTAAAATGGTGAAATTTTGTTGATTTTTGCGTTCAGTGTTCTGAGTGATCATCGAGCTGTGATGGGTTGGTGTTGGATTTGATTCGATTGAGGTAAAAGCTCTGCATGATTGTGACACGGAGAAAATGCTAGAATCTTACCTTCAATCCAAATATCTGATTTTTGTTACAATTGTTAATTTCATTGCAAGAAAATGTGGCGGAGACAATAATTCCCAAATCCTCGAGCTTTCGGATCATACAATCGTCCCACCGTAAAAATTATTGCGATCCCTTATTTAATTGCGTAACCACGTACTTCGGCTATGGATTGCTCTTCGTTTTTGGCCAAGTCATATATTTCTTCCGCAAAATCATCGACTGGTGGAGTGCTAGCAATTTGCAGGTTCCATAATCATTGTACATAATTTTGTTTCTATTGTTTAGTTTTTCCTGTAATTTTATGTAAAAAAAAAGCTTTGCTTTGTTGCAAAAATCAGGGTTATGCTCCAATCTGTTTAGGACTTGAAGATTTCTATATTCGCTGGCCTTATCTTCGAATTCAGGTATTTTGTCATTGATTTGATTGTGTTATATTTCTTGAGCTGTATGAAATGGATGCAGCTGGCCCTGCAATTAAGCTTGAATTCCATGGAGTCCCATAAACATAAATATTGATAACTCTGGTTAATTTTTTAAAGTTTTGACTGGTCAGTACTGTTTCAATAGGCCTATTGCAAGTGCTCCTCATGCTTGGTTTGATGTGGTTGAATGCTACTCCAATGACCAGAACAAAACACTCAAGTAACGATTACAAATTTCCTCCAATTTCGCAATTTCATGTATATTTCACGCATTTTGTTATGTTTTCTTGATTTATATTCTCATTGTGTAACTCGGCTGATGCAGGCTAACCAAAAAAACCAGTAGATACCTTAACTTGGGATCTTACAATTACCTTGGCTTTGCTGCATCAGGTAAATATAGATGAAGCTTAAGTTTTACTCATTAAAATTAAAAGAAATATATGAAGCTTAAGTTGGAGGTTGCACCTTTATGCATGATGGAACTAAATTACTTTTGTATCATCTATATTTACCTGTTCTCATAACAGGATTTAAAATATAGAAACATACTGCTTATAGGATATTAAGGTTGAAGTCATTTAGTTCCAAAGATGCCATAACTAATGTATAATTGAGTGAAATGCCAGTTTACATAGATATTGTGCTACTCCAATGACCAGAACAAAACACTCAAGTAACGATTACAAATTTCCTCCAATTTCGCAATTTCATGTATATTTCACGCATTTTGTTATGTTTTCTTGATTTATATTCTCATTGTGTAACTCGGCTGATGCAGGCTAACCAAAAAAACCAGTAGATACCTTAACTTGGGATCTTACAATTACCTTGGCTTTGCTGCATCAGGTAAATATAGATGAAGCTTAAGTTTTACTCATTAAAATTAAAAGAAATATATGAAGCTTAAGTTGGAGGTTGCACCTTTATGCATGATGGAACTAAATTACTTTTGTATCATCTATATTTACCTGTTCTCATAACAGGATTTAAAATATAGAAACATACTGCTTATAGGATATTAAGGTTGAAGTCATTTAGTTCCAAAGATGCCATAACTAATGTATAATTGAGTGAAATGCCAGTTTACATAGATATTGTGCTACTCCAATGACCAGAACAAAACACTCAAGTAACGATTACAAATTTCCTCCAATTTCGCAATTTCATGTATATTTCACGCATTTTGTTATGTTTTCTTGATTTATATTCTCATTGTGTAACTCGGCTGATGCAGGCTAACCAAAAAAACCAGTAGATACCTTAACTTGGGATCTTACAATTACCTTGGCTTTGCTGCATCAGGTAAATATAGATGAAGCTTAAGTTTTACTCATTAAAATTAAAAGAAATATATGAAGCTTAAGTTGGAGGTTGCACCTTTATGCATGATGGAACTAAATTACTTTTGTATCATCTATATTTACCTGTTCTCATAACAGGATTTAAAATATAGAAACATACTGCTTATAGGATATTAAGGTTGAAGTCATTTAGTTCCAAAGATGCCATAACTAATGTATAATTGAGTGAAATGCCAGTTTACATAGATATTGTGCTTATTTGTTTTAGGTGAATTACCAAAAGGAGCTCATCAAGTATTTTGCGAGCACGATCGACCTTGATCATTTGGATATTTAAAGGAGCCATTGATAAAGGGAAGATGACGAGTTGTGAACCTGTGTGCTAATTTTGCAAATTTTGCAGACAAGCAGAAACTCTGGTGCAGTGATCAAACAAGCTTTCATGTTGCGTATTTTGATTAATAGCTGTGAAACCCACTGTGTGTCGCACCACAGACGGTCTTGCCTCCGTCTCCCTTCTCTCGCCTCCGTCATCTTACTCCTCCTTTCTCTGTCTCTGGAATCCTATCGTCATCTTCCTCGCATGCAAGGCTCTGGCCCTTTCAATAGAAACCAAAACGTGTTTCAGGTGCCTAACACAACCTCTCACTACTCACTCACATCAGTTGGTTTTTGTAATTTGAACTTTTCTTTCTGATAAATTTGTATGCTTTCTGGATTTTTTATGGTAGTTTGGACCTTTTCTTTTCTGAATTTGTGTGCTTCTCTGGGGTTTTTATGGCAGTTCTGAGGAAGAGCAAGAAAAAGGAAGAACCAGAATTAGAAGATCTTTCCAAAGAGTACTATGATGATGTGAGTGCCTTTATCCTTTAACTTGACAAAATGGGTGCTCAAATTTCATGTTTTTCTGTGATTATATGAGTAAATTTTTGTACTTTGTTTTTGGGTTTTGCCAAATTCAATGGTGGTATTTATGGGTTTGGTATTGATTTTCAGTTAACAATGACTTTGGGGAAATTGATTGACCCTGCATTCAATGTAACTTTTCATGCAGTTACATACTGATGAAATAGAATTCAATTTTTTCATTCCCTTTTTTTTTTTTTTTTATAATGCAGTTACATTTATATGATGATTTATTGCATATATTCATCTTTTAGTTTCTAATTCTTCATGCAGTCTTAAGCCATGAAGGATTTGATAAACCCACAATTGATAACAATGTGTGGCGGCACCAACGGTTTTGGACAAGGAACAAGTAAGTACCATTTTGCTTCATTGTTCCAAAGTATTATGTAGAGATTGCTTTAATATCTTGGCTTCTTTGTTGTTTGTGGGTGTTTGAGATAGGAGTTAGGAGATATGGTTTAAGTTTTGCAGAGAGAGCGAGAGATAGGGGGTGTCCTAGAGAAATGCGGGAGGATTTAGGTGAGGGATTTCAGGGATTTGTTTAGGGTTTCTTTTTTGAGATTTGCAGACAGAGAGATCGGACAAGGGAGAGAGAGAGAGATGGGAGGATTTTCTGCGAGGGTAAAGGGAACGGGTAAGGGAGGTATGGGTATGGGTAGGGGATGGAAAAGCATTTCGTTTTCCATTTGCTTCCTCAAACCCGAGGGATTTCTGCGATTGCAGAGAGAGAGATGGGGGTGTCCGTTGGGTGCCCTTTAATTGTCACTTTTGTGATTTGTCCACCCTTGATTGTTGTGTGATTCATTCTCACGAACGTTCTATTCCCAAGATTTCATATTATTCATTCATTTTAATTTTGATATTGTTGTGCTTAATCTCTGTTTTATTTTATTGGGTGATTAGATTAACAGACCTTGGATATTTGAAATCCCTGGTCTATAATCCTCTTGATTCATGGTTTTAACGCCTCCTGATAAAATAACTACAACGTTATCACTTCTTTCATCAGATAGATTTAAACATTCTACCCATTATTGAGTTTCTTTAACGAGTCTCACCCATTTTGTCATAAAATTAGATGAGGTGGCTTCATACCATCTCAGAGTATTTTCAGAATATAATATGATATTTGATTCTTTCTCTTTTTTCCCACGAGTCGCAATTTGTATTTGAAACAATGTCTAATAAACTTACCAGATCTTCATCGCTTATCATACTATTACAGGTTTTGTTTTAAGGTTCTGATGGATAAAGCAAAAGCTCCTACCAATTTAGCGGAGTGAACCAAGAATTCAGGGCTTTTATTAATGACATATCACAGGCCATTTTAAAGGTAAATCTAGATGTCAATCTATGCAATTTAATTTTTACTTTTAGCATGTTCCGAGTGACCTTTGAATTTACATGTTTAGTTGTTTTCGTTTTACTATCCTAATAGGTATGTGTGTATTACTATTCTGTTTGTCCCCATTCTCTGGTGGTGTTTACTGCATTGTTTCTACACAATCTCTAATGGTTCCATTGCTGGACATAAAAGAAATTTCGACTATTTTTTTTTCTATTTATTTATCTGCATGTTATTTTGGTTTGTTGAAATTTCGATTATAGTTTGCTTTGTGCTGGATGTAAAAGGTTTTTCTTCAATACACGTTTAACCATGTTTTTCACGGTGGATCACTTTCGTTGATTGCAGGTTCGACAGAAAGTTGAAGAACACATATGATCACCTACTTTTTATGAGGTCCTGCTCATACTTAGTTGCTTATTTTAGCATAGATTTTACACTCTTACTTTTAGGGTGTGTGTGTGTGTGTGCGCGCGCATTTGAAAAAGTTTGTTCTCCTTGGTGATAGAATTTGGCATCTTTCAGTACACGATGGAGGTATCCAGGTCTCTCTTTTCTCTCTTTTCTCTCTTTCCCCCTCCGTAATCTCTGTGAGAGACGAGTGCATGGTGCACGTGTCTTAATTTATTCAGGTTAAATGTGTCTTATTCATGCAGTTAAGACGGGTGCATTCAAGTCCCGCAGCAACGTGCGGACATATTTTCTCGTTATTTTACTAAAGAGGTGGGAGTGGCTAAGGGTTATTATCATTGATAGCCAAAACTTAATCCTTAATTTCAAAAATGTCAATTTTTTAAAAAACTTTCAAATATACCAAAAAACTCACTTAAATAGATACGAACATCCTTATAATTTAATCTAATTACACCCAAAACCAAAATCCAAAGAGGAGGAGAAAACAATGGAGCCACACGCCAATTGCCAAGCAAACTTCCAAATTCAAAGGTTGTCTTCTCAAAATTACCATGGATACAATTTTATCAAGCGATGTTTTGCCCACATTTATTGAATTGTCTTCAACTTCTCTCTCTCAAAATTCCTATTTATTTGTGTTATCACCCGAGAGGGTAGTACTTGAGCGCGGTCAAGGCGCTAATCAGACAATTTATATGTATTTCCAATGAGGGGCAAAATGGTAATATTGCACTCTCAGGAATTTGTTGCTTGCTTATCGAGACAATATTGAGCTGTCAATATCGCGAGTTGCAGACCATAATATCAATAACTTATTTGTTGGGTTCGTTAAGCAAGTGGACAAGTAGGTCCTTTTATGTTAGCATTTTAGTTATTTATTTATTTATTGTTGGAGTATGTTAGCATTTTTAGATACCACACGCTTATTCTTGGAGTACGTGACGTTACGAATGTGTAGGTGGAAAATTTTCTATTTTCAGTTTTAATTTCAGTATAATTATTCTAACTTTACGTTATTATATATATATATATATCTATGTATTTTGACGTGATATTATTATACATATATAAATATTTTTTACTTTATGTTTTCATCAAAAGTAGTATATTTTAGTATGTACTCAAGAAGAAGGAAAATTTGAGTTTGGAGGCATGAAAGAGGAATCATTGCAATCCGATCGTGACGGAATGATATTCTCTTTTATGCAACCACTCTGGCTTGAATTATTCTTTATATATATATATATATATATATATATATATATATATTTCTATCTTTGAGTATTTTATGTATAGCAACTTATTTCAAATTTCGGGGACGAAATTTTTTTAAGGTGGGTAGATCGTGACAACCCGTCCCTACTTTTACGATTTTATTAATTTTAGAAGAGTGAATTGACGAAAATACCCTAGAGGCGAGATTATTGACTTTCATTGACCATTAGTTCGTGAAAAATTACTATTTTATATTTTATATATTTTTCGAAATTATTATATTATTATTTTAATATTTTCTTATTGGATATTGTGAATATTTATTAATTTATATTTGGCCCGTGGGACCCACACACCCCAAAAACTCCCCACTCTCTCCTTGCCATGTTTGTTCTCTTCCACCACAAATCGGGACTCTCTCTCTCCTCTCTATTCTCTCCCATCTCTCTCACTCTAGCACTCTCATCTCTCTATACAACCACCGGCGCCGAGACCGAAGTACCACCATCACCATACCATCACAGTTCCGGCAAGCATCGCAACCCCCAGACTCCCTCAGCCGCGATCTTCTACTGGCATAAACCTCTTACCCATTCTTTCTTGCTCTGCACAGTGACACCATCACTGTTTATATTTTCTTCGGTGATATCTTGAGTTCTGACGATGGTAAGTTCCAAAAACCACCCAAAACGTCTTGGATCATGTTTTAGTATATGTTCCTAGCTTTCTTAAGGGTCTTAATGTGGGTTTTGGTATAGAACCGCTGCGGGGAAGACATCCCAGATTTTCTCGGCGGCTTCGAGCCGTTTTCTGGTCAACTCCGACCACAGTCAAGGAAACTAATGGTACATTTCAAATCCTTGTTCCTTGAGCTACATTTTGGTATACAGAATGATTAGTTTTTGTTAAAATTTGGTGATGATTGAAGCTTGAGAAGCTTCGACTTTCTTCTTCATAGAATTCGGCCGACCCACGACCTGAAACCCTGTCGACCCTATCCGCAATCCAAAACCGGCCCAACCCAGTTGCTGGGCCCAATCCAATGACCCTTGGCCTATCAACCCAATCCAACCCATGTAGGCCAGGCCCAACTCAGCAACCCAAGGCCAGATTCGACCCGGACCCAGTTCTAGTTTTCTATGTCTGCGCATGGGTGCGCGTCATGGCCGACGAGTGGAGCACACACGCCTCCGTTGGAGCTACTATGCTTCGCCGCCGTCCACGGCAGCGTTGACAACTTTTTCGGTGACACAACTCGACGCGCGATGGCACGTGGCCTTCTGGGCCGCCGCCTTGCAGTGGCGCGTAGAGGAACCTGAGGTCCCTCCTTAGGTTTCTCGACGTGCCAAATCCGAATCCACCGACCGTTTTAAAATAGTTCATTTATTAGCCGTACTTCGTACGAAAACGCATAATTACGTTAATACGTTGTATTTAAGTAAATGATCTCATTTCTAAGTGAAACGCATCGCAAGGATCTTTGATGCCCGTGAGGAAGGTTCGACTCGACGACATGATTTGTGAGTGGGTCTTTTCTTTTATATAGTGTGTGTGTGTGTGTGTGTGTATTGGTTAGTTTCCATATATATATATATAATGAATTTTCTACGTGATTGCCATAATTAAATTAACATTTATAAGAAATGTCTTGTTGTTGGGAAATTATGAAATAATCCTACAGGATGCACATGTAAGCTTACTATAAGGGGATGCCTTAATTATATTTATGGTCATGAATGGTATTATATTGACTAGAATTGTTGAATTACTGTGGCATGATCATGTTTACATTATCTGCTCATCGTTGTTGCACTGATGTTAGTACTCGCCCGGGGCTAGGGCCAGTCTTTCACATGTATATGCACATCACACCATACGCTCACTTTGGATCCATTGTAGGTGCCAGTCCTGTCCTAGATTGCTATAGGCAATTAGGACTCGTATATGTTGCGCATAGCTCCAGTCTTCACGTGATTGTAGTATTAGAGCGTAAATCATTATTACTCCCAGTCATGTTCATGTCAGAATATCGCTGCATGAACTCGTGTGTTAGCATATATCGATGAGCACTCGATATGATACGTTTGTTTATGTGAGATTATGTGACTGTTGAACGTTATATGGTTATTTACAAAATATATTGTGACATATTGAATTCTTGAGATATTGTAGGCTACGGTAAATACTTTCATACTATACGTAGTATGTATATTTTGGAAACTATACTTGTTTTAAGGTGAGGGGTTATTATGTTTTCGAAAAGATTTTTATAAAACTTTATTTTGAAGCCCACTCACCCTTGTTTTTCACCCCTCCAGGTATTAGTGGCAGAGCCTTCGTGTCGGCGAGGATTTTTAGCAAAACATTGTTGTGGGTATACTTCCGACGGTATAATTCTCATCCTACTTTACTATACTTTACTTATGCTCTGACATCACGTGTGAAATTGGTTCATTCTTGCTCACAAGCGCACTCTTATATTTAGGCACTTTTAGGTTTAAATTTATTTACATTTTCCACATCACTTCACTTTATGGCTTCGTCACCTTCCTGGTGTCGGCCAGCACAGCTCGATTCGGAGTCCAGGTGGACTTTTCAGGTTGCGGTGTGTCAATATTGAGTTAAAAGAAATTAATTAAAAATTCTGAAAACTAAAAGAATCACATGTAATGGGCACATTTTATTGTTTATCTATATCTAAACTACTTATTAATAGAATCGTGGTTGTCAACCAAGATTCTATGAAATTACTATTTTAACTCCCTCATTAAAACTGAACAAAATAAAAAAATATGGGCAATTTAGTAATTATATGAACGTAAATTTTTCTTCTTTTTTTTTATTTTTTACAGTAACCTTCATGCCAAGGAAAAAATCCCTATTCGGAGACAAGTTTGTGGCCCTGAAGCAGGGCTATTGTGTCGGTAATTGTGTACCACCGAATACTTTACTCATCAATTCCACTACTATTATCTTGTTATCTTTACCAACCTTTTCAAGTTAGGAAACCAATAATGGTTTTGATTCCTTGGCGATATCCGTTAGTATACCATCTATTAGAATTCCTAGGAAGTTTACTTTCATCAAGATTTCAGAAATGTCTTAAGCGACAACATGGTGCTAAAGTGGTAGCACTCGACGGAAGAACTCCTGGGGGACAGTCATTCTTGGTCCTCGATGGAATTCACCCTTCAAATGTACTAGTACAGTTTCAAATCTTCAGGAGGAAGATTGAATCTCTTTAAGTTCTTTCTAAGGTGAGTTATTAGCAAATTCTTTTTTTTTCCGGCCTTAGGACATTCCAACCAACAATAGTTCCCAAATTTCCTTTAGATGTTGTACTCGTCATTTTGATGAGTATAGGCAGGAGAGTACGAGTTGTTATACATTCGGGTAGCAGAAATCCTAGAAGCAGTAATCAATTTTCCCTAGAATCAACAAAACCAACTCATAGGACCAATTCCTTACCAGTCATCCGAAACTATCCATCTGAGCGGGCTCTAATTTGTAATCAGCCTACGGTGGTGCTACTAATTGACGATATTGTCCGATATCAAAGAACTGTCAACCAGTATTCAGGTGGTATGATTTCTGATACCGGACACATGATAGTATCTGGGAGTGATACCTTTGTGCCAGAACACCGAATCACAGTTTCAGGGTAACGAACAATACCAAGTTATCATATATGCATTAATTAGCGACACGACTGATAGATTGATT
The DNA here is from genome assembly GCA_035220775.1 of Malus fusca. Lineage (NCBI taxonomy): Eukaryota > Viridiplantae > Streptophyta > Magnoliopsida > Rosales > Rosaceae > Malus > Malus fusca. The sequence continues at coordinate 19,132,834 of CM069073.1, read as the reverse complement.
AACAATGACTATCTGAGCCGAAGAAATAAAATCGTGGAAATTAGGAGCAAGCCTTGTAGGATGACCGTAAACTCGCAGTTGTGTTAACTATTTTACCTATCTAGGTAACCAGAGCATTCTTGATCAATCACCCTTCTGATCACTTCCACAGGCAAACATTAGAATTGTACGTGTCGTAGAGAAAGGAAGTAGTATTGTACATTCCGAGGATGTATACCTTTGGGATCATTTCTCAAAATTTTACCTGGGATATCACCAAATGGTGAAGTAAATTACACCATCGATCCACTTTTTTCGTACGACATTAGTTTTCCTTATGTCTTTTCGAGCAAGTCCTACATCATCCAAAGATTTTAGTTACTAAAGCTTACCGATTAGGAATTTATCCAACCAAACACCTTATCCAGGGAATCTCAAACCTATATGCGAAGGCGAAAGGCTGAACCTTAGGATCGTACCTAGATTTTAGTGACTTTATCAGGTGATGATGAAAAACCGTTAGCCCTACTTCAAGTTGATGGTCTACCCGACCAACCTCTGAGCCCGAGGTTTCTTTCGTAGCTTGTCGAATTTGTAGTGGTCGTATCGATGACTTTCTCACCTACCCTAGCAACGAGAGCAAATTTTCTAAACATCATTGTGGAGCCAAAAATAATCAAGAAAATTATGGAGGCAACACGTGTACTTTTGGGAAGAGTCAAAGGTGATAAAAATTGTATTTATTCAAAACCCTTTCATCACTCCTTCTCAAATCCTCACTCAAAAGGTAACTCCTAATTTTCCTATTCAATTTGGGATTAATTGCCAAGTTAATTGCAAGATATTATTTCACATAATATCTTGCAATTACACCCACAATTTGACCATATGTGGCCGGCCCCTATTCTCCAAATAGGGTCAGCCACTCCTCTATAAATAGCCATGTTTTCCCACTAAAATGATAGGCTATTTCTCTCCCCAAAAATTCCTAAACACTTTCTCTCACAAATTCTAGCTTTGGCATTGGAGATTCTTCGGCCAAAACATCCCCCCATTCATCGTGGGTGCGTGAGGCTTTTGGCTTTAATCTTAGGTGTTATTATTTTGCAGGTGCATTTTTGTCAAAGGAGAAAACGGCGGAAATTTGCATCCACAACCGTTAGTCAGCTTTATACCAAATTCATCAATTGTTAACTTTGATTAAATTGGTACTTTTCTTAGGAGATGTGATCTCATTAGACGATATTCTTTTCTCTTTCCCAAAAGGTTGCAGCGGAAGAAAATTGAAATTCTCACAACGTATCGACAATTTGTTAGCAATTTTTCGACTATACTATTTTTCCTCGCTTATCGACCGAGGAAAGTTAGTTTAGTTTGGGATGTTGGACATGAATAAAATTTCTGACAACGTAAGTGTTGTCTCTTCTTGAGCATTATTCTTACATTTTTCGACAACATCGATAATTTAGAAATCCACAATGACATTTTATCTGGATGATTTGGCTGGGTAGATGCAGCATGACGGGGTATCGCTTATATTTCCCAACGGTTGGAACCGTATGAAATAAACCACCTTACTCATGACTTAAAGTCAACAATTACCATCTTTACTTGAAAATCGGATAACACTACTTTGTGTAGAAACGTGTCCAAAATCTTTATCAACCTTAAACCTCTCAAATACATCTTCATTTGAAAAGAATTAGATTTCTAACAATGGAAAAAGAAGAACCAAATCAACGCCTATTATTACACTATCATGTATCACCCCGGTTGTAGAAACGCAGTTATGGTTTACCACAACAAAAGTCATATTTACCCTTGAACCCTTATAGCCTGCCTTACCTCATTTCAATTGGAATTCATGAGTATTGATATAACGTTACCTACAAATCATCAAGAAATCATTCAAGTATAATCACTTCCTCACCCTCGGTTGTCGGCCAGCACGTACCTATCCTGGTATTCAAGGGATATCGAGATCGGGGCGTGTCAACGATCGACGAAACTAATGGTACATTTCAAATCCTTGTTCCTTGGGCTTCATTTTGGTATATAGAATGATTAGTTTTCGTTAAGATTTGGTGATGATCGAAGCTTGGAAAGCTCTGGCTTTCTTCTTCATGGAATCCGGCTGACCCACGGCCTGAAACTCAGTCGACCCGATCCATAACCTAAAACCGGCCTAACCCAATTACTGGGCCCAATCCAATGACCGTTGGCCTATCAACCCAATCCAACCCATGTAGGCTAGAGTTGTAACATCCTACATCGACCAACGGAGAGAAGGTGATGTGTCTTATATGTACATGCCCACTTCCTAGCACAAGGCCTTTTGGGAGCTCATTGGCTTTGGGTTCCATCGGAACTCCGAAGTTAAGCGAGATCGCAGCGAGAGCAATCCTATGATGGGTGACCCACTGGGAAGTTCTCGTATGAGTTCCTAGAAACAAAACTGTGAGGACGTGGTCGGGACCCAAAGCGGACAATATCGTGCTAGGGTAGAGCCAAGCCCGGGATATGACAATTTGGTATCAGAGCCAATCCATGGCCGGAAGTGTGCCGACGAGGACGTCGGGCCCCTAAGAGGGGTAGATTGTAACATCCCACATCGCCCAGGGGTGTGGATCATGTAAGCCTTATATGTATATTCCTATCTCTACCTAGCACGAGGCCTTTTGGGAGCTCACTGGCTTCGGGTTCCGTCGAAACTCCGAAGTTAAGCGAGTTCGCGCGAGAGCTATCCTATGATGGGTGAACCACTAGGAAGTTCTCGTGTGGGTTCCCAGAAACAAAACCGTGAAGGCATGGTCAGGGCCCAAAGCGGACAATATCGTGCTACGGTGGAGTCGAGCCCGAGATGTGGTGGGGGCTTGGGCTGGGATGTGACACTCTTATGTTTAAATTTATTCACATTTTTCCACATAATCATACTTTATGGCTTCATCACCTTCCAGGTGTCGACTAGCACAACTCGATTCAGAGTCCTAGTGGACATTCCGGGTCGGGATGTGATAATTTGGTATCAGAGCCAATCCCTGGCCGGATATGTGCCGACGAGGACGTCGGGCCCCTAAGGGGGTGGATTGAAACATCCCACATCGACCAACGGAGAGGGGGTGATGTGCCTTATGGGTGCGTTTGGTACGTGGGACGGGACGGAACAGAATGGGACGGACGCGTTCCGTCCCACATTTGGTGCGCTTAAATTGTGTGGAACGCATGTCCCATGGAACGAAAATGGGTTAAATTTTGGTTCCACATACCCCCCTGGAACGAGTTGTTCCATCCCGTGGAACACAAATTTATAATTTTTTGGACAACAATACCCCTCATCTTTTTCATTAATTCCACTGTCTACCCTTCCTCTCTCTCCCGTAGCCTCCCTCTCTTCGAATTCGTTCATCTCTCCCGTAGCCTCCCTCTCTTCGAATTCGATCCCAGCAAACCCATCTCAACCCAAACCATGGCTTCCGGTTCAGTCCCTTCGCGCTCTACCTTCTTCTCCGGCGCCGTCACATCCGCTCTCAACCTTCTTCTCCGGCGCCGTCACCTCCACACTCCACCTTCTTCCTCGTCGAGGCGGTAGCAATCGCGATCCGGTGACGGCAGTGAAGACTGAAGAAGATGGTGCTGTGGGTAGACAAGTACCGACCCAAAACCCTAAACCAGGCAATTGTCCACCAAGACATCGCCCAAAACCTCAAGAAACTCGTGCAACTCTACCCCTCCCTCGTCGATTTCAATTCCCAATTTCTACGATTTCATAACCCTAACTTCTTCTTGTGCAGATTGCAGAGCAGGATTGCCCCCATTTGCTCTTTTATGTCGTTGGGCTTTGCTGCCACATCGATGAGGAGCATCCGATGGAGGCTAAGAACGGGGCATTTTGTTCAATTTCACTTTTTTTAGTTTAATTTTGTAAGTTTTACAGTAAAAATGGTTGTTTGAATACGAACTTTCGAGATTCAGATCTTCTGTAGATTGATTTTTATGGGTTTGATTTACTGAGATTGATTTTTTATGGGATCAATCTGGGCATGCGAAGAACACGAAACGTATGGAAGAAGAGAAAGCAGAGAAACGGGAGAGAGAATGAGAGTCAAATAAAAAGGGTAAGTTAGTCATTTAATCCTGTTCCGTTCTGTTCCATCTTGCTAGTACCAAACATGACACGAAAGCTTTGTTCTGTCCCATCCCGTCCCGTCCCGTTCCGTCCTGTCTGCGTACCAAACGGTACCTATATGTACATGCCCACCTTATATAGCACGAGGCCTTTTGGGGACTCACTGGCTTTAGATTCCATTGGAACTCTGAAGTTAAGCGAGTTTGGGGTAGAGCAATCCCAGGATGGGTGACCCACTGGGAAGTTGCTCGTGAGTTCCCAAAAATAAAATCGTGAGGGTGTGGCCTAAAGCGGACAATATCGTGCTACGGCAGAGTCGAGACTGGATGTGACAGAATGGTATCAGAGCCACTATGCCGTGTGGTGCAAGTGTGTCGACGAGGATGTTGGGCCCCTAAGGGGGGTGGATTGTAACATCTCACATAGACCAACAGAGAGGGGGTAATGTGCCTTATATGTACATGCCCACCTCCTATACCATGAGGCCTTTTGGGAGCTCACTGGCTTCGGGGTCCATCAGAACTCCGAAGTTAAGCGAGATCACAGCGAGAGCAATCCCAGGATGGGTGACCCACTGGGAAGTTCTCGTGTGAGTTCCCAGAAACAAAATCGTTAGGGCATAGTCGGGGCCCAAATCTGACAATATCGTGCTACGGTGGAGTCGAGCCCGGGATGTGACAAGAGCTAACTCAGCAACCCAATCCCAGATCTAACCCGGACCCAGTTTCAGTTTCCTGGGCCGGCGCATGGCCCGCGCGTGGAACACATGCGCCTTCGTCAAAGGTACTGCGGCGCGGATGACTTTTTCGGTGAACTTTTTGGCGACCCAACTCGGCCCGTGCGGTGAAGCGTAGAGGAACCCCGAGGTCCCTCATTTGGTTTCTCGACGTGCCGAATCCGAATCCGAATCCGCCATCCATTTTCTAAAATTTGACCATTTTAAAATAGTTCCTTTGTTAGCCGTACTTTGTACGAAAACGCGTAATTACGTTAATACGTTATATTTACGTAAATGGTCTCGCTTCAAGGTGAAATGCATCGCAAGGATGTTCGATGCCCATGAGGCAAGTTCGACTCGATGACATGACTTATGAGTGGGTCTTTTCTTTTATATATAGTGTGTGTGTGTGTGTGTATATATATATATATATATATATTGGTTAGTTTCCATATATATATATATTAATGAATTTTCTACATGATTGCCATAATTAAATTAACGTTTATAAGAAATGTCTTATTGTTGGGAAGTTATGAAATAATCCTACGAGATGCACATGTAAGCTTACTATAAGGGGGTGCCTTAATTATATTTATGGTTATGAATGGTATTATATTGACTAGAATTGTTGAATTACTGTGGCATGATCATATTTACATTATCTGCTCATCATTGCTGCACCGGTGTTAGTACTTGCCCGGGGCCAGGGCCAGTCTTTCACATTGCATGTGCACATCACACAGTACGCTCACTTTGGATCCATTGTAGGTGCCAGTTTTGTTCTAGATTGTTATAGGCAATCAGGACTCATATGTGCTGCGCATAGCGCCAATCTTCACATGATTATAGTACTAGAGCGTAAATCATTATTACACTCAGTCATATTCATGTCAGAATACCTCTGCATGAACTCGTGTGTCAGCATATGTCGATGAGCACTCGATATGATACGTTTGTTTATGTGAGATTATGTGACTGTCGAACGTTAGATGGTTCTTTACGAAATATATTGTGACGTATTGAATTCTTGAGATATTGCAGGCTACAGTAAGTATTTTCATACTATACAGGTGAAATGGGTTCATTCCTGCTCACAAGCGCACTCTTATATTTAGGCACTTTTAGGTTTAAATTTATTCACATTTTCCACATCACTTCACTTTATGGCTTCGTCACCCTCTTGTTGTCGACCAGCACAACTTGATTCAGAGTCCAGGTGGACTTTTCGGGTCGGGGTGTGTCAATATTGAGTTAAAAGAAATTAATTAAAAATTCTGAAAACTAAAAGAATCCCATGTAGTGGGCACATTTTATTGTTTATCTATATCTAAACTACTTATTAATAGAACCGTGGTTGTCAACCAAGATTCTATGAAATTACTATTTTAACTCCCTCATTAAAATTGAACAAAATAAAAAATATGGGCAATTTAGTAATTATATGAATGTAACTTTTTCTTGTAAATTTTTCTTTTTTTACAGCAACCTCACAGTCAGGTTAGTATAGCATGCTCTATTTAAAAATTTAGAATAAAATTAAATAATAGAAAAAAGGCTTATTATCCCAATTCATAAACTAATTTTTTTTTTAAATTAATCACACTTCATAATAAAAAATATAAAAAAGGATAAATCTCAGTTTACTACCCTCAAGTTTCGTGGTTTTCAACATTTAGTACATAAAGTTGTTTTCGTCCCAGAGTCATACCTAAAGTGTTAATTTTGGAACAGTCTCATACATCCGTTAGTCTGGCCGTTAAGTCTCCCGTTAACTGATGACGTGGCGCACATATAGACAATGATTGGCGCCACGTGTCAATAAAGGTTCCACGTCGATATTAAAAATTCAAAAAAATTAAAAAAATAAAAATAAAAAAGTGCAGAACCCTTTCGTCTTCCCCATGTCCCCCACCCATTTCCATACCCCCACTGCCACCCTCAATTTCAACCTCAACCACCACGACGTCGTCGACCCCAACGAATCAGACCAACTCCAGTTCCCAAGCAGTATGCAGAGAAGTACTTCCCGCTTGGCAACGACGACTCGGGCCTCCTGCTGAGTTTCAAGGATGACTTGGGCCTCCTAGGGAAAGCTTAACCTGCAAAACGTACATCAACTGGACCAAGGAGAAGGCGATGCCGATCACCGCGCACAGCGAAATCAAAATATCTGCCCCGAGATCTGGGAGTATCGTCGCCCCCATAGCTTCGAGATCTCCGCCCCGAGATCTGAGAGTATCACCGCGCACAGTCGATCATCGTTCCTTCGACCTCACGGGGCTGTCGAAGAGGATGAGGGTTGAGTACGTAGGTGGAGTCAAAGAGGAATGGGGAAGGATGGATGTGTAGAGGAGAGAAGGGAGGGGGTCAGGGGTTTGAGGAAGAAGATCTTTTTTTATTTTGTAATTCTTAAATTTTTTAATGTTTATTTTATTTATTTATTTTTTTAATATCCACATGGGACCTTTATTGACAAGTGGCGCCCAGTCATTGTCCACATGGGCGCCACGTCATCAGTTAACGGGAGACTTAACAGTCAAACTAACGGATATATGAGACTGTCCCAAAATTAACACTTTAGGTATGACTCTAGGACGAAAAAAACTTCATGTACTAAATATTGAAAACCACGAAACTTAAGAGTAGTAAACTGAGATTTACCCTAAACAAAATAAAAAGAAATTGTTCACACACTATGTGGGTGGATCTCTGCTAGTTACTAGTATATAAAAAGAGAAGATAAAAAGGGTGAAGCTTTCTAATACCCAAATTATCCTTCTACCTTCAGGATTTCAAAAAAAAAAATTCACCAAAAAAAAAAAAAAACAATTCATTATTTTAAAATATATTTTAATAAAAAACAATAATATCTAAAATAAGTACAATTTAAAAAGTTGACCAAAGAAAAGTACAATAACCAAGAGTTCAATTGCAATCAGCGTAAGCTTGTGGCAAGAGACTAGTATAAATTATTCTAGTATCATCTTAAAAATATTAATGAAAGAAAACAATGGTATCATTTTGAAAATATATAATGAAAGAAAACAATCGTTACATAGTATGGTGTAATTTGTTACATTTTCATCAGTATCACACAAATTGATTTTCGTAAATTGATAATTGTTTGTAACTCTCAAGAAACTTCTGCAACTTTTGCAAGAAGTGTAAGTAGGTGGTACACCAATGTCACCAGTTTGATCTGAACCCGGTCCAAGCGTCATCAGCACGGTGGAAGATCCTTAGGCGGAGGCAGGACCGATAGATCTAATCCGGGTCCATCTTCTACAACAAATGCCATCTTCAATCCCCACCCGGTATGAAGCTCCAAATGACAGTGCATGAACCAAACACCTAAAAATTCAAACAAATGAACCAAAGCTTATAGTAGTAAATAACCAACAAGTCTATATGTCGTGTGGTACATGTAAATTAAAGTTTGCTATTACCTGGATTATCAGCTCTAAACCGAATGGCAGTCCAACCACCTGTGGGAACACCGACTGTATTTCTCTCAACAGGATCAACTAAGTTGTACTTAGCAGGGTCCTTGGCAGGATCAAAGTTCCCAATCCCAGTTCCAACAACAAAGAAGTTGTATCCGTGGAGATGGAACGGATGCGACTCCACTGTTAGGAGATTTGTGTCTTGCAAAACAAGCTCAACCGTCGAATTGAAAGCAATCTTGCTCAGTCTAGTTCCAGTTGATGTCCCAAGATTGGCTGTGAGTGGTTCACCAGTGTAGTTGAAAGGAGTTGAAGGCCTATCAGGGAAGTCGGTTTTGAACACCCCTTTGAGATTGAAGTAATGTGCTTGAAGAAGACCGACCTGAGGCATTTCGAAAGAGATGTTGTTCAAGGAAGCAACAAATCGTGTTCCGTTGATGCAACTAGGGCACGATTCTTTCCCGAAACCAATGGTGTAGAAGAGTTTCCGGTCGACTTTGAGAGGCACATTGGCCGGAAAGTTTGGAGTGTTTAGGCTTCTGAGCTTCTTGTTGTAGCGTAAAGCGAAGGACGTGTCGTTAGGGTTAGGCAATTGAGGAAGGCTTGGCAGGATGGTGTTCAGAACTCCTTGGTATTGGAGAATGGCAGTGGCTGTCTTGTTGTCTACGGGAACTGGAGCATCCATGAAAGGCCTAGCAGCCATGAAGTATCTGCCTGAAGCTTGATTGGCTTTGACCAAAACGTTTGTGGTCTGGCCTGGTGCAATTAGTATGGCTTGAGAAGTGAAGGGTTTGGTGTAAACTGCATCGACCTCCACCACTGTCAGGTTGTGTCCAGCAATGCCGAAGAAAAGTTCGTCATTGAGAGCAGCGTTGATGATTCTGAGGAGATAGGTCTTCCCTTGCTCAACCTCCATTGCAAAAGTATCTAAACCAAAGAAAATGGAACAAAATTAAATTACAATTTTTTGCAATTGTGCTTATGTTGAAGCTGAAAGTGTGATTGTGTTTATAAATTTTTTTTTTTTTTGGGGGGGGGGGGGGAAGGTGCGGTTTGGAGTTAAACATTTTGGCTTTATAGGGTTTAATTTTAGCATTTCAACTCTGTACATGACGTTCTGTCATTTTTAAAGACAGGATGTGCTGAGAAAACCTCACTTATACTCTTCAATTATGATTCCATTTATTGAAACAGTTGAACATTTTAGTTGTAAAATCGTCATTTCAAGCTTAGAGATTAGGTTTAGTCTTGGTGTAGTTTTTAAAAGTAGGCTTGCTTACGTTTCTCAGAGCAAGGAAACAATGGCCCTGGCTTGCCATTGATGGTGTGAGCATCTGAGGAGTTTGGTGGCAATCCCAAGCTGTTTGCCTTGTTGACAAAGGTTTCCACATCCACATTCCACCATTCTCCAAGTATAATCTCAGTTTCCCTATACGGCTGTGGGAATGGGAATGGAGTTCCTTGTTTAGGCATGATCACAATTGCTCCATAGACAGTAGCCCTTAGCCAAAGAATATGTGCATGCCACCACAAAGTTCCTCTTTGCCCTGTCACATTGAAGTCGTATGTGTAGCTACTTCCGGTCTGGATCGGACATTGGGTCACATAAGCTGGTCCATCTGCCCAACCATTTCGGTACTGCTTCAATCCATGCCTGCAAAGAAAGGATTAAATTAAACCCTCTAAATGTTTCTGCTAAACCAACATATTTTTCTTGGAGAACCGGTAATTAGTACTTTGATACGAAAAAAGGTTGTGATAAAAAAAGGCTGGTAGTTTAGGTTAATTCTTACCAGTGAATTGACATGTTGTATTGAGCATGGTTTGTGACATTGATTTGAAGTCTGTCACCTTCCCGGACATAGATCGTAGGCCCTGGAAATCCGCCATTTACAGTAACAATCGGTTTTGCATGGCACAATCTGCTCACATTCTTTACTTGAACCTGTAAAAGCACACAGATGAGGATTTTATCGAATAAAAAACAAAGCACGGAGTACTACTTTTTCTTCTTTTTTTTCTTTGTTTCTTGTAATGCTTGGAAACAACTCACATCAAACTGGTATTTCTTTATAGCAGCTTCAGCTGGAGAAGTGATTAAGCCAAGAAAACCGCAAAAGACAAACACGAACGCGCATAAAAATCTTTTCCGGAGGCAGCTGCTAGCCATTTCGATTCTCTCGTTTGATCGCAGCTTCTTAAATGTTTATGTGAAGAGGCACTGAGGCATGGAGACTAAGATGCCAAATATTTATATGAATGTGTTGAGGCAAAATTTGCATTTGTTTTTTCAAGTTTGTTAAGGGGCTTCTGGCTCAATTAACTAATAATTAGGTAGGAATTGTGCTGGACATGAAACCTTGCAAGCAAAATTCTGAAAGGGACTCGGATTGTCTATGACTGACTTTAAGGTTGGGATTGCTAAAACTAGGGACAAGATTTCAGATTTCGGAAACTTCAGATTTGTAAAATGGATAAAGGATGTATTTTGACAGGAACATTTTTTTTTTTTTTATACATGTACACCAACCAAAACCCTAAATGCAGTGCCAATCTTTACCGTTAAGGGAAAGGCATAGCTTAATGAATATGGTAATGGTACTGCTAAAGGGTTCTTGACGAGGGAGACTCACGGACATGCACCTGGCATGCCATGTCTATTCAAGTCAATCACGTAGCATTATGTGTCATCTTTATAAATTAAACATTTGAATTCTCTCATGTAGCCGTAAATAGCTCACGTGGCACTGCATAAAACGTGATTAATTTGAGGCACCGCTAATGCGATAGACTAGTTACTAGGGAGTTAATTACGCTCTTAATTATTTGCCGTAAGCAAGTTTTCAGTGTAATAACATTGCTATATATTATTACAATGAACTCATGTTTGACACGTATATTTTATTGATATTGTAACGTAGGTCCATGATCAATCATGTCTTCTACATCATTGTAACACATGAATTAGTGATACTAGATGATGGGGTGGCAATTCAAACAATTAAACCCGATAACCGTAGATATCCGTCCGAATGAAATGGATTTGGAGATGAAAATCGGGTATATTTTGGATATGATGAAATACTGCAAATATCATTCTGTTATGGTTTTAGATATGGTTATAAGAGCTTCTGATCCATATTTGTCACCAAATGCGACCCGAATATTATATTGTATGTAACATAATTTGGATAAAATATAATATTAATATAATTTTTCTAAAATGTAATACTTATATATATATATATATATATATATATATATATATTCATTATTCGTGGAACCCTTCATCTTGGGAATACAAAAGTTGCATTTTGGGAGTTGCATTTTGTGAGAAAGTTCAAAGTTTTGAATCAAAATCAATGAAAATTCAATGATGCTTATGAGAGATACAGAAGATTAGCCAACATCATCAATGCTTTAAATTCAATACTTTAATAATTTACACATAAAATGTTCCAAGTTTATTGTCTCTCTTCACGAGTCTCACAATCAAGAAATTGGTGGATATTTAATGACAAAATTAGTCTCTACAAAATTATAGTGCGTCAACTGAACTAATATTTTTTTTTGTATTGACGAAAATGGATATAACCCTTAACTGATGGGGAATCCGTTACCCTGTGAGTATAATTATGGATGATCTCTGATGGTTAATAAATTTGCGGTTATGAATGTGATTAATTTTCGTGGTTATGAGAATGGCCATTGGACCAAGAATTTACAGGAACATTTGGAACATTTCATTTCTGAGCAAACATTTATGTCTCTGCGCCGAACTGTTACCATTCATATTATACAGTCACACTTATCATCATGAGGAGTTAAAGGTCTTTGCAGAATGTCAAATGGGCAATTCAGGTCATCTACAAGGGCTAGGCCAAAAGGCTTGTGGGCCCCACCATGCTAAAAATTGGGGAACCGGCCAAAGGGCTAGCCAAGAGTAGCCAGCCAGCCCTATAGCCTAGCCCAAATAGATGCTACCTAACGTCAGGTTACTGCTGGATTTTTTAGACGAAATTTTTTTCCTATAAATACCTAAGTCATTTCTACCCCATTTCTCACATCATTTTCACCATTTCATACTATCTTACGTCATTTTATTTCAATTTTTTACCAATTTTTCACATCCTTTTCATTATATAAAGATAAGAAATCCAAAAGCTTATTAATTTAGCGACAAGTGGCACTCAAAATATGTCCAAAACCTTATTTTAATATTGTAGTTTAGTTCAATTAACCATATTAATTCAATTAAAATAATAAATTATTGAGAAGGCTAAAAAATAGCCCATTTCGGTTGGAGATGAGTTTTTTTGTCAAAAAGTTATGTTTTGGCCTATAACTATTTGGCCTTCTCGGTTGGATATAATATAAAATATGGTATGGCACTATTCATTAGAAAATAATTTCTTGCAAGACTATAGAGCATGACCTTTAGCCCTCTTGAGATGGCCTCAAATGCTTCACCAGCTGCTATGCTTCTTCAGTTGGGTCAGATGTCATCCTCCAAAAGAAGTTGCTTATAGTTATAGCTACGAATTTTGGTCTATTAGAATCCGAAACATAAAAAATAAACAGGAGCGTGTAAAAATGGGTAGAAATCATTTCTATACTTTTTCTTTTCTTTTTTTTTTTTTTTTTTTTTTTTGAGAAATCATTTCTCTACTTAATATTGCTAGAAAGAAGTGCAAAGCATTCTTCTGAAAGCATTTTATTAATTTCTCAAGTGGAGATCATAACTCAAGATTGCTAGAAAGACAACTTCTTGAAGAAGTGCGACCTATATATTTTCTGCACAGATACACTTTTACACATTTTATTTAATACATTTTCCACCCTCAAGCCTTCTAATGTGACACATTAGACTTGAGTAGTTTTATTTTTTTTAGAAATAAGAACTTGGTTTTATGCTGGCTGGTAGTTCTTGGCCTTCTCCGCCTCACGCTTCCTCAACGATGATGAACTCGGCTTATCTCCGCCGGATCCAGAATACAGATCTACAACTTCAATCTGCAGAATACCCAAAAAATCAAGGCCTAAAAAAGAATATTTTTCAAAGAAATTGAAGTCTACATTTTTACGATTAGTATATCATAAAATGATAAGTTCACGGCAACCAACTCAAACCTTAAGCTGCGGAAGGCCCTTCTCAGCTCTCTTCTTATTAACAGACAGTCCGCCGTCTAGCGTCTCCTTGCTGCCAGAAATCAAATCTACAAAATTAGCTAGGGAAGAAATAACGCCTGCCAACAGTAAGACGGAGACCCGAAAATGCACATTATGCCGCCTTATAGACTTCAAGAGTGTAGCAAAGACGAGCGTGATGAGGGTTACATGTACATTTGTTTGATAAACCGCTACTCGGGGACATTGTAACCGAATTGAAATGTTAACACAGATCAAAAGAAAAGGATGTGATCAATCTGCAACGAACCTGACAACAATTGCCTCCAGATTCTCATCAACTATTGCAGGGCCATAGGGGTCCGTAATAGGTTGAACTTGCACTTCAAGCGACTGCGTGATAGACTGCAATTTTTGGCAAAAATTTGAGGACTAAGAGTGTCATTCCACGACATTAAACAAAACAAAAAACAAAATTTCTGAAAAAAATGAGAACAGATTAAAGACATGAAAGTAGTGAGTTTACTTTTATAGCTTTGTGAACTAAAGTTGAAAGGTTAATTACAATTACATTCCTTGAAATTCAACTCGAGCTTGTTTAACTCCTTCAAACTCAAATATTGCTAGTTGTTACTTAACTCCGCTAAGATTCAACTCATGTCTCACTTTGTCCTTAATCTCAAAATCTATACATAAATTTTTCTTAACAATGGGGGTCATATTTGTGCCACGTAAACGTTTTGACAAACTTTAACGGTATAGCACAAAGTGAGCCACAAATTGAGTTTTAAGAGGTTAAGTGAAAAGATTTAATGTTTTCAAGAGGTTAAGTAATACTTGAGTTGAATTTCAGATGTATTGTTGTAAATAAGCATTTTTCTTCGAGTATATTCTCTAACTACATCAAATGTTTATATCTTCTCATTCAACACTTAATTTCTACTTAAAATTCAAACCCAAAATCTCTTTTGTAAGTACAGTACATTAAATCCAATATCATTATTAAAAAATTCCAAGTACATACCTTGAGGTAATTTTCAACATTATTCATCCTTTCCTCAACGGGTTGTATCAACTCAGCAAACTGCCAAAATTAAAAAATAAATAATGGATACATTAAACACACTGAAAACAAATTATGATTAAGATTGGAATTAAACTGTAAATACATGAAATCACAGAAAAGCTGAAGGATGATTAATATAAACCTGTTTGTTGGCCAACATAGGTCCGTCGCAAATTCCAACCACAACTCGATCCCTAGCCAAGTCCGTCGCGGCCTGGTTCCATTTCCACCACCACCATTATTTTTCATCATCTCAAAATTCACAAACCCAAAAAATGAAAACACAAAAACTAAAACGGAGAAGAGACCTTGAGAAAATATCGATGGCCGTTGTGTAAGCGGTCAAAGGTGCCGCCAAGAACCACGGCTCCATATGTATGCGGCGGAGAGAGCTTGTAATTCGCTATAACATCAGAAGTCGCCATGTTCACTGCAGCAGCTCCTCAAGATAACTTGCATGCAAAAACATTTAAGGGGTCAGCAACACTTACACCACTACTTTCCTCACTTGTCACTTCGACTAGGTTCGAAGTTAAATAAACTACCCACGATAATATAAAGCCAGTTTCAAAACTGAGCATGTTTAAGCGAAAACACAAGCAAATAGAAGTGGAAAACTGAAAAAAAAAAAAATCGAGAAGGATGCATGCATGATAACCAACCAATATAACAAGCAGTTGAGCCCATACTCATATATATATATATAAACACTGTGAAACAAACAAATTCACAAGATCTACAATCTTCAGAACAGTTATCAACAGCTTAGGGAGTGATTAAACGATTATGATTATGATGTTTGCACGGTGAAAGGGAGGAATAAGGACTTTCCTCGCTCCTTATTGAGGATTAGGAGAGAGCATCTTTCAACAACAAAAGGTTATCAAACATGCAACACCTACGTGTGCAAACCAAGAAAACCCAAGAACAATTTTCAACGGAAAGTTAAGACACTTCAAAAATACCATTTTACTAATACAGTTTTTTCCCTTGTGTATTTATAAAGGTGAAGTGTGGACTTAGAGCGCTAATACATTTTCAACAGTAAACATTACCAATTCACAGTTGGAATGAATGTAAACATTGAATCACAAACAAAAAAACCACGGTAAAAAAATACAATAGAACACGAAAAAAATACCTGGATCCCGAAGCTATAGCAAGACTCTAGGTACCCTAAACCCTTTATATGGGAGCAGAGTCGGCAACAAGTGGTGAGTGGGCAGATGATGTGTCACATGGCTAGAAATGCTGACATGATGAGATAACACATACTAAGTGGCAAAGTCTCGATTGGATTTGTATCGGTGTTCGGCCATGCATATCCTTTGAAGGCACAGCATCTAGAATTGTGTAGGGTGAAAATGGGTCATTGAAACCTGTTGGAAATTTTGAGTAGAAATTTCTTATGTGGGGTTTGTCCCACATTGACTATTCCCACAAGGTCTCCACACTTTATAAGGCTTTATCTCTTATAGAAAGTGATTGGAAAATAGGCCTTGGAGAAGAAAACTGGGCTCACCCTTGGGGTTGGGCTTTGGGGTGTATTAATTAATTGGTAATTAATATATAATTAATTATAAATAATAATATAATTAATATATAATTAATTATCAAAAGATGGGCTCGGGCTCTAATAATTAAATTATTTAATTAATTATTTTTTAAATTCGAATTTAATTAATTATTTAATTTTTATGAAAAGACTCATCCTTTCAGATGAAGTCTGAGAGTTCTTTCTGAACACAGAGCAAAGCACCCCTATGAAGAGATGTCTCCCAACAGTCACACCCCATTCTCATACCTGTTGCAAACAGGCATCCATCTGCTATATATACATCCATCTGCATGGCATTTAAAACACCGAAATTAATCAACTTCATCCTCTACATTCATAAACCTTCTTACTGAGAGAACCACACTAAGTTCGCCAGAAGTTAAATTTTCCGGTGCTGGAATTTTAACTTGATCGTTGAATCCTGGTGAAGCAGACGTCCGTAGAACTACAAGCACAGAGTAGGGACGAAATTTCTGTTTCAAGGACATTGCGGTACGCAAGCCTCGATCTTCAAGTTGTCTGTTTTTATAATTCGTATTCTAGTTTATGTTCTGTTAATTTCTATTGCATTTATTATTTATTAACATATATAAATTATCACAGATTGTTGACATATATCCAACAAAACCTTGAGAAAAGGAAATAACGAAGAACAACAGAAAAAATTGTGACATCTCAACTAATAAAAAGAGTGTATATATATATATATATCTAAAAGGAGATTCGAACTTTGGAAATTTTCAACTAATAAAAAGAGTGATCTTCAGTATACAGATTCAAAATGTTAAACAGGCTGACTCAACCTCACTAACCCGTTTAAAATCAGCCCATCAAAGATTCGGTCCGTTCTCAAGCTGGACCACTTAGTAATGAGACGACTTTATATAAATACAAGAGATTCTGTTTATAAACACGAGTTTGTTATAAATATGTAAAAGTTAGAGAGATAACTTTTACTAGTGACAGGAATGAAATAGGTGTAAAATATCACATTGTAACTATAGCACTAGGGGATGACAAATAAAAGAGGGAGGAATAGATAATGTTATTGATCTTTCTTTCTTTCTGTGTAATGAAAGTATACAGAGCGCTCTATTTATAGAGCAACTCCAAACTAATGCATTAACTGCACATTGAAGTTTACAGCACTTCCTTTGACAATACAATCTCCATGCATTTCCAAATTCAAATTCACTTTGCATGGGCATTGAAAATGTGTGTGTGTGTGGGCATTCATAACAATGCCAACGTTTTCAACACTCCCCCTTGGATGCCCACATATCAACATGAGTTGCCTTGTTAAAACATTGCTTGGAAAAACCCAGTGGGAAAAAACCATAGCGAAGGAAAAAAAGTACAACTTTTCCTGGATTGTTGATATAGTGTTAAATATGCTTATGTTGCCTTGTTAAAACCTTGATAGGAAAAACCCAGTGGGAAAAATCCTAATCGAAGGAAAAAGAGTACAACATGCATGTATCATGGATGCTCCCCTGATATATATCTCCCCCTGATTCCGCATTCTCCAAATTTAGCTGTTTGGTAAGTCGACGTAATCCGATACTTTGCACTAACTTCTGAAACGTGCATTTTGGTAGAGATTTGGTGAACAAATCTGCCAGATTTTCATTAGAACTGATTTTTCTGACTTCAATAACTTTAGCCTTCTTAAGCTCATGTGCACTAAAATTTTTTGGAGATATGTGTTTAGTTTTATCGCCCTTGATGAATCATTCCTTCATTTGGGCAACACAGGATGCATTATCTTCATGAATGACAGTTGGATTGTCTATCTTCGAAGTTAGACCACATGAATTCCGGATATGATGGATCATTTATCTTAACCAAGAACATTCACGACTTGCTTCATGTAAAGCAAGTATTTCTGAGTGATTGGAAAATGTAGCAACTAGTGTTTGCTTTGTTGAGCGCTATGAGATTGTTGTATCTCCATTCTTGAACACATATCCAGTTTATGAGCGGGCTTTATGCGAATCAGAGAGAAAACCAGCATCTGCATATCCAACAAGGACCTGGTCATTTGTGGATTTCTCTGAGTAGAAGAGACACATGTATGTTGTCCCACGAAGGTATCGCAATACATCTTTGACACATTTCCAATGACGAATTGTTGGAGCAGAGATATACCTTGCTAACAAGTTGACTGAAAAGGCTATATCTGGTCTAGTACATTGTGCTAAATACAACAAAGCATCTATTGCACTCAGATATGGTACTTCTGGACCAAGAACCAGTTCATCATCTTCTTTTGGACGGAATGGATCTTTCTTAACGTCTAGAGAACGAACGACCATTGGCGTGCTGAGTGGATAAGCCTTGTCCATACCAAATCGCTTCAGGATTTTTTCAATGTAAGCTGATTTGTGGACCAAAATTCCACTAACATAATGCTCGATCTACAGGCCGAGATAAATTTCTGTTTTTCCAAGGTCTTTCATTTCAAATTCTCTTTTTAGATATTCAGCAGTTTTATTGAGCTCTGTAGGGGTTCCAACTAGGTTCATATCATCGACATATACTGCCACTATAGCAAATCCAGAGTTGGATTTCTTAATGAACACACAAGGGCAAATGACATTGTTGATATACCCTTCTTTGATCAAATACTCACTGAGACGATTATACCACATTCGTCCAGATTGTTTCAGCCTATACAATGATCGCCTTAATTTGATCGAGAGCATACCTCGTGATTTGTTAGTTGTTTCAAGCGACTTAAGTCCTTCTGGGACTTTCATATATATGTCAGTATCTAATTCTCCATATAGATACGCAGTGATGACATCCATAAGTCGCATGTCAAGTTTTTCTAAAACCACTAAACTTATTAAGTAACGAAACGTAATTGCGTCCATTACAGGAGAGTATGTCTCCTCATAATCAATTTCAGGTCTTTGCGAAAAACCTTGTGCAACGAGTCGTGCTTTATATCTTGCAATCTCGTTTTTCTCATTGTGTTACCTTGTGAATACCCATTTGTAACCCACGGGGTTTACACCAGGCGGGGTTTGGACTATTGGTCCAAAAACATTTCGCATTTCCAAGGAATTTAATTCTGCCTGGATTGCATCTTTCCACTTAGGCCAATCTTGTCTCTGTTTACATTCATCAATAGAGCAGGGCTCAATATCATCACTTAATATGATTTCAGTGGCTACTGCGAATGCAAACATATCGTCGATGATTATTTCATTATGATCCCACAATTCATTAGTACATGCATAATTTATGGAGATTTCTTTGCTCTCATGTACTGCTGTCACTTCAGGGACATATGTCTCATCAAGGACATTTTCTTTTTCTGGAAGTCCAGAATCATGAATTGTAGATTTGTCATTCATTCTCTCTTCCTAAATGATTTCATTTTAATTCAGTTGTGCCCTTGTCTTTCTATTTCGAGGGGCTAAATCTTTTGAACCTGGGGGTCTACCACGCTTCAGGCGTGCACCAGATGAATCATTCGCTGCCACTTTATTTTGTCCAACAGGGACATCAATCCTTGCAGGTGCATTTGCAGCTGGTATATGTGATTTTGTCACTTTCATAGCATCATTAAATGCATCTGGCATTTGATTGGAAATGCTTTGAAGATGAACAATCATTTTCACTTCATTTTCACATTGAGTGCTACGTGGATCAAAATGAGACAATGTGGGAACAACCCATGCCAGCTCTTTCCGTTCTTCTGGAACGGTCTTTTCTCCCCCTAATGACTGGAAGACTGTCTCATCAAAGTGACAATCAGCAAAACGAGCTGTAAACATATTACCTGTCAAGGGTTCCAAATATCTAATGATAAATGGTGAATCAAAACCCACATAAATTCCCAGTCTACGCTGAGGTCCCATTTTAGTGCGTTGCGGGGGTGAAATAGGCACATAAACAGCACAACCAAAAACTCGTAAATGTGAAATGTTTGGCTAATGCCCAAACACAAGTTGTACTGAGGAGTATTGGTGGTTGGCTATATGTCTCAATTGAACCAATGATGCAGCATGTCAGATGGCATGTCCCCATGCAGAAACTGGCAATTTTGTTTTCATGAGTAGAGTGCGAACTATTAACTGAAGCCGCTTGATCAATGCTTCTTCTAGACCATTTTGAGTATAGACATGATGAACAGGGTGTTCAACATCAATGCTCAATGTCATGCATTAATCATCAAAGGTTTGAGACGTAAATTCACCAGCATTATCAAGTCGGATTGACTTAATGGAGTAATCTGGGAACTGTGCTCGTAACTTAATTATCTGAGCAAGAAATCTCGCAAAAGCTACATTTCGAGTAAACAAGAGACAAACATGTGACCATCTGGTAGATGCATCAACCAAAACCATAAAATATCGAAATGGTCCACAAGATGGTTGAATAGGTCCACAAATATCCCCTTGAATTCTTTGCAAAAATGATGGGGATTCAGCATCAACCTTTAGTTGTGATGATATAATTACCAACTTCCCCTAAGAACAAGCTTTGCAAGGGTTATCATTTGTGATAGCAATATGTCTGCTTAATAATGGATGTCTATTAGAGTTGGTAATTATCCTACGTATCATGGTAGATCCTGGGTGACCCAGACGGTCATGCCAAAGCATGTAAACTTTTGAATCAATGAACTTCTGGTTCATGACGGTATGTGATTCAACTGTCTTTATGTATGTATAATACAATCCACTCGACAAACCATGCAACTTCTCCAATATACGTTTCTGGGTATCATTGGAGGTAATGCATAGATACTCCACATTTTCTGCAGTTTTCGTTTCAATGTAGTATCCATTTAAACGTATGTCTTTGAAACTCAACAAATTTCGAGTAGATCGAGTAGCGTACAACGCATTCTGTATGGACAATATTGTTCCATTTGGTAACATAATCTGGGTTTTCCCTGAGCCTTCAATTACATCTGAAGGTCCTGATATTGTTGTTACCCTTACTTTTGTAAGCATCAATCTTGAAAAATACTTTCGATCTCGAAGTATTATATGTGTAGTTGCGCAATCTGCAAGACAAATATCTTCGCCATTTCTCATGTTTTGAGAATGACCATAGTTTTTATCCATGCTCTCTGAGCAAGGGAATCAGAGTTAGAAGCAAGTTATAACAGGAAATTTACATGCCACTTTTATTAAATCTGAAATGCTAGTTTTAAACTTCAAGTTCAGCATAATAAAAGTACATCAAACATAAATGATTCAGTCGGACCGATACACTTCATTCCCCATTTCCACAATGAAGTCCGAAACATCTAGGTGAGTTGTGTTCAACTGCCCTGATAAGTCGCACAATGGATCAGGTATATCCATTTGTTTAGCCTGGTCGAGAAAATTAGTCTCGACACCCTTCTCCTTGAATGAGGCTTGATACAGATCCACCAGATGTTTTGGGGTACGACAAGTACGCGCCCAATGCCCATTGCCACCACACCTATGGCAGGCTCTTTCAGAGTTCCTGGGAGCATTGTTCATATGAGTTTTGCCTTTGTGGCGATTCACATTTTTGAAACTCTGGCCTGAATTATGCCTTGGAACCTGGTTGTGAAACTGACCACCATGATTCTTACCTTTCCTGTTCCACTGACCTCGCTTGTGGCCACGTCCTCATTTATGATTATCGCCACCAGAGGATGTGGCGTTCACTTCGAGGGAAACAGCATTCACTTCTGGGAATGGTGCAGATCCAGTAAGTCGGGACTGATGATTTTTCATCAGGAGCTTATTGTTTTGTTCAGCTACCAAGAGCACAGATATCAGTTGGTTGTATTCAGTGAAGCCTCGCGCTTTATACTGCTGCTGCAGGAACACGTTAGAGGCATGAAATGTACTGAAAGTCTTTTCCAGCAAATCTTCCTCAGTAATAGTATCCCACAGAGCTTTATCTGAGATGTAATTCTAAACAACGCAGAATTGTACTCTGCCACTGACTTGAAATCCTGGATCCTTAGGTAAGTCCACTCATATGAGCCCTTGGAAGAATCACCGTTGTCTGGTGATTGTATCTGTTTCTCAAGGCTTTCCAGAGAGCTAACGGATCTTCAACCGTTAAGTACTCGTTCTTTAGTCCTCATTAAGATGATGACGAATAAAGATCATGGCCTTCGCCCGATCTTGAGAGGATGAGCTGTTCTTTTCCCTGATGGTATCCCCAAGATTCCCTGCTTCCAGATGGATCTTGGTATCCAGTACCCAGGTAAGGTAATTCTTCCCAGTAATGTCCAAGGCAGCAAAATCAAGTTTCACCAAGTTCGCCATTTTCTTTTCTGAAAAAAAAATGAGATGTGTAAGAACTTGCAATAATATGTATTCCTGGAGGAATATAGTGTTAGAACTTCTAGTTCTTACAAATTTTTCATTTTGATCTTCAGGCCAAAATGATAAGCACTTGAAACTTCAGGCTTGAGATTTTCAAGATGAATGAGGAGGGCGATTGTACCGCACCATTCTCATTGAAATAATATAACATAGAATGGGAGATTATTCCGCACCACTCAAGTAGCAGGAAAAATTTAAATATGCAGAGCAGGGTGGGCAATTATACCGCACCACCTAAAATTGCAATGAAATTAAACAGCAAGCAAATTTAAATATGCAGGGTAGGGTGGTCGATTATACCGCACCACCTAAAATTGCAGTAAAATTAGATCTGCAGTCCAAGATAGGCGATGATACCGCACCATCTTGGATCGCAGTAAGATTAAATTTGCAGTTCAAGATGGGCGATTGTACCGCACCATCTTGGATTGCAATAAAATCAACATAAATAAATACTGGGTTAGTAATCAAGATCTACACCAAACAAGAAATCAAAGATGTATGTAACTGTTAAGTTAAGAACTAAAAGCAGGCATGGAGCAAACAGTTCATCGCGAGGGTATATCGCGTAGTTGAGGCAGAGGAAGAAGATGAACAGTAAAAACCTTAGAGGAAACATTTTTTTCTTTCTTTACTTCGGCGAAGAGAAATGAGAAAATGATTAGGTTTTAGAGACTCGTGCTAATAACGTGTTATAAATATGTAAAAGTTAGAGAGATAACATTTACTAGTGACAGGAACGAAGCAGGTGTAAAATATCACACTGTAACTATAGCACTAGGGGATGACAAATAAAAGAGGGAGGAATAGATGATGTTATTGATCTTTCTTTCTTTCTGTGTGTTGAAAGTATATGGAGCGCTCTATTTATAGAGCAACTCCAAACTAATGCATTAACTGCACATTGAAGTTTACAGCACTTCCTTTGACAATACAATCTCCATGCATTTCCAAATTCAATTTCACTTTGCATGGGCATTAAAAATGTGTGTGTGTGGGCATTCATAACAATGCCAATGTTTTCAACAGAGTTCCAAATGTAAACAAAATCACTCTATAAATATCTAATTATAAATAATTAAAAAAATCAGGGTCTTACATAGCAAACGATATTAAACGCATTACCTTGTTTGGTAAGCACATTACAAAACCCCTGGCCTTGGATCCTTTGTTTATGCTCTTCCCGTGTCATGGGAAAACGTATGGACATGGACACTGAGTTCTGAAACTTTTACGGAGACCCAAAAAAAAAGGCAGACATTTTATTGACATTTACTGCACTGAGGACTCAGTTAAAACCTCAGATATGTTCCTATTGACAAAACACCAGCAGTAAATCAAACAACACATTCTGCATTTGCAGAACTTTTACATAAGAAACAGTCTAACTTTGAAGAGTATATGTTGGGGGAATGTCCCGAAGTGATCCACATGCGTTGATGAGCCGAAATTCAAAGACGTTACCATTTTACTCATCTTCTTTCGCTGTGCAACGAACAGCTCAATTGACTTATGGATTACTGCACGATCTCCAGTTTGATTGTTTTCGGCACAGATACACTCTTCTACATCTTATTTTCATACAATTTTTCCGCCCTCAAGTCTTTGAACGGGACAGATTACACTTGCATAGCTTCACGTACACTTTTCGGTAAATAAGAACTTATGATAGCGGTTGGTTCTTGGCCTTCTCCGCCTCAAGCTTCCTTAATGATGTTGAACTAAGCTTATCTCCACTAGATCCTTCGGACACTAGATCTACAACTTCAATCTGCACGAAACAGACTAAATTGAGGCCTAACAGCCATAAAGGTTTTCAAAGTAATAGAAAATAGTCTAGTTTTAATATGTTAATGTCAGGAAGATATCGAATTTGCAGCAACCAACTACCTTAAGCTGTGAGAGACCTCGGTCAACTCTCTTCTTATTAACAGACAGTCCACCCGGTAAAGTCTCCTTGCTGCCAAAAATTAAATCTACATAATTAGTGAAGAAATACCTCTACCAACATTTTAAGAGGGAGACTCGATATTGTGCAGGCTGAGGTAAGTCGACTTATTCCCTATTTTAAACGTAAACTGAATCTTTCCGATTCAAAGCAGGCAGACAAGTTTTGAATTTTAAAGCGGGTGATGATCTACAATTCATGGTCAAATGGAATTTGTCCATAAAACCTACTGGAGTCTGGACCTCAAGACTGAAGCAAAGACCAAAAGAAATCTACTATTGGAAATCTAGCAAAGGCCAAAAGAAAAAGATGTAAATCTGAAACAAACCTGACAACAATTGCCTCTAAATTCTCATCGACTATTGAGGGACCATAGGGGTCCGTAATAGGTTCAACTTGCACTACCAGCCCCTGCTTGATAGACTGCAAATATTCGTAAGAAACTGAGAACTGAAAATATCATTACACAACATAAGAGAACTAGGCATTTTCTACGACACAACAACGGCGCAGGAAAACAACACAGTAATTATTGAATGCATTATCCTCCTGAGATAGCAGGGTTGATGGTCCATAAATACCGCCACGTAGTCTACTTTCTGTAACCTTTACCAAAATTGAAATACTAGCAAATGTCACCCTGAAATTGAGATATAAAGAGATGAAAGCGGTATGGACATACGGTGGCCAAACACATGAACCTGTTCAAACCCACAACAACAGCTACAACAGAATGAGCTGCATTGCAACTCATTCTTAATTGTTTGGATCAAATGTTAAAAAACATAAAAATAGAACATTCTGATACTTTTTTTTATTACGGATTGAGAAGAAAGTTTTTCCAAGTGAACTATAACACCGTATTTTCCTTTGAGTATTTGAAATCCACCATACTTTCCAAATTTTATGCTTCGGAAAGTTCATCGAACCATTTCTATCTCTTCTTTCAATACACACCAATTGAATCGCGATTCAAACAAATTCATGGAGCATAATACCTTGATGTAATTCTCAACACTATTGCTCCTTTCCTCAATGGGTTGTATCAAATCAACAAACTGCCATATTCGGAACATAAACCGCAACATTAACATCGAAATCTACCTTATCAAGACAATAGTTTAAATTTTAAAGCCTTTCGGGAAAATCAATGCTAACACCAACTAAACCAGTTCGAATTAATCCACAAAATTCGTAAAATATGAATGAATGATGGATGAAAGCTAAGAACCTGCTTGTTAGCCAACATGGGTCCGTCGCAAATTCCGACCACAATCCGATCCCTTGCCAGCTCCGCCGCCGCCTGCTTCCATTTCCATCAAACCATTAATCTTAAAATTCACATACAAGAAGTAAATATAAAGGAAAAGATGAAGAAACATACCTTGAGAAACAGGCGATGACCGTTGTGTAATCGGTCGAAAGTGCCGCCGATAACGACGGCTCCGTATGTATTCGGCGGAGAGAGCTTGGATCTCACCAGCGAATCCTCCAAAACCGCCATTTTTGACGCGCGACTCCGAACTGCAGAAGCAAAAGTCTATCTCTTTCCGTATCTCTTCTTTTTTAGGATCCTTTTTTTCAGAAAAAGCCTGAAAGCGTTGGTCTTTTTGGTTGTCGGCTAACGAACATAATGAACCTGTACATAACAGAGTTCAAATTCGCATTTGGCTCGAATCTAAGACCTCTCACTTAGAAGAAAACATATATCTAGACTGTAGGATTAAATGGTAGCTACAGAAGAATTTGAATACAACAGTTACGGAAACAGAGTTATTTGAAAACATGACCTCAGTAGCGCTCATTTATTGGCATCTATAGTGTTACATGCCCCAACCTTAAGTCAATAAATTGGTAGTAAACGGTTGAATCATCATTTCAAATTTACTCTTTACGTCAATAAATTGGTAGCAAACGGTTGAATCATCATTTCAAATTTACTTCTACTACGCAGACGTGAGTTAAATTAGTTGTTTGTGCTAGGGCGCATGCCTCCTTGCACCCAATCGGATCATTTTACTCGTAAATTGAGTAGATAATAATATCGGGTTGTAAAAAATATATCTACTACTCTAACAATGCAAGCATGAAGAACCGGTAAGATCTGCAAAGTTCAAAAGAAGCATTACATAACTTTTCTTTCCAATAAGGACATTTGAGTTCTTTAAACAAGCTCTCTATCTCCCATCGGTAGCTAAACACAGTATGTTAGACTGTCCTTCCAGCCTAGCAGATCTTTGCTGTGAACTAATAGACTGCAAAATTATTGGCATTTGCTGCATTAGAACTGAACACATCGACACTTTATAACCTCGGACGTGTTCCTATTGAACACACCAGCCGATGTTTAAATCGAATGACTTCTACACAACTCTGCATTTGCAGAGTTTACAATCTGCATTTGCAGAGTTTACATCGTCTTAACTGTAGTTAAACAATCTTTCAAGAAACTGTCGAGCTCTGAAGAGTATATGTCGGGGAAATTCCTGAAGTGATCCACATGAGGTGTTGTGCCGAAATTGAAGGACCGTACAATTCTACCCTTCCTCTTTTGCTCAGCCATGAACGACTCAATTGACTGGTGTGGAACGACTTTATCAGCAGTACTGTATAGGTAAAGCTGTGGACAATCAGGACTGTTTTCCGAAAGAATAGAAACTACCTTCGTTAACCTCCTGCACGAAAACAATACAAAAGTCAATCATATACCTTTTAATTGAAAAGTTCTGCCCGTTTTCTTGAACATCAAGTTATATATCATCTATGATTTACAAGAATTTAAATAAAAAACAAGCATTGCTTACTGATCCACATCAGGAAACTTTAGAAGAACTGAAAACAGCTTCTCCAATATCAGTAAAACCACGGCTTCGACTAGTGGAGGCTTCTCTTCTTGCAGCTTTGACAAGCTTGCTGCATCTTCCGACTCATTTAATTCTCTAGCCTCAATTGCAGCGCTTGTTAAAGAGCTGCGTTTTTTCAAAATCGCAGCAGAAAATCCGGCTGCCCACACCTGTCAAGGTTACAGAAGGTTATCATTTGCACACAGCACCATAAATGCAAAGCACAACGACGCCCTTCTGAATTCGTAACATATAGCTCAAGTTGAACTCACATTGATGTATAACCATAAAACAAAACATAAATATATAAGGGAACTGTTATTAGCACTCCAAAAATCTCATTCTACACTCCTCACAAGTGTATTTGTCTTTCTAATTATAGGAAGTTTGGAGTGCCAAATGAGATTTTTGGAGTGCTAATAACAAATCTCATATATAAAACCAACATATTTGAAATATTTGGCGAATCAGATTCAAAAACATTCCTCAGATTACATTGCAGATTCGATCAAAATGCAGAGAAACCAAAGCGAATTTGCATTGCAGGGTGCTTTGTTGCATTCTAATAAGCAGTAAGTCATTTCAGATTCCACAAAATAGGTAATCCAATCAAAAGCAGATCCTATATTCAATCTAAGCAGACAAATCCATCCAATTAAACCATGTCAAAAAACAGTTCTTATGTTATTCGATAGCAATCAATCGATACTTAAAAATCCGATTAAACCATGTCAAAAAAACCTTAGGATTAAAAGGTTCAGCTGCTCCTGAATCAACCACACACCCTTTAATCTTCTCCATCAGGTCTTGCCTCCGCTGCAGAATTTCAAGAATGGCACCATACCTGCAACAAACTAACTGCCATAAGCAACCTCCCAAAACCCGAAAATTGGCAACCCATGAAAGCAGTAACACAAAGCAATCACATCCAAACAAAGAGTACCTACACAAACCAACCCGTATTGCTGAACGTGTGAAAAAGCAAACACCTTTCTCCACCATCCTCCACCCACGAAGCGAGCTCCCGGGCCAAGTCTGAAACCCGATTTTCGACCCGGCGGCCCAAATCAAACCAGAGCACCTCCCTCGGATCAACGACGAAGGTCACGGCATGAATGCCTCTGGAGTTGTACCATTCCACGTACCTCTTCAGATGCTTCGTCTTGGCGCCGAGCCAGCCCAGCAACACCACTCTCACTTCAAGGTTGTGGGTCCCGAAAGAACCCACATTTCCGTCAATGCCACCGTGGAACGCCCGATTCGGGGTGGAAACGTCGTCGTTTGAGGGTGAGAGAGAGGGGTTGAAGCTGCTGAACGGCGACTGGGAGGAGAGAGAAAGGGGGAGGTATTTGAAGGGGTTCGGATTGAAGCAGAACGAGGAGTGCGACTGCGCGAGAGAAAGAGAAAAGGGGGTTCTTTTGCCGACGCCGTTTCGAGCGAGAGTGTGAAATATAAGCGAGGAATTTGCGGGCCGACGGAGTTTTGGGGAGAAAGCGAGGGCGGACGGCGTCATTTTGGCAAAGAGCTGGCGATTGAGACTGAGAATTCTCGCCGGAGCTTCCATGGAGCAAATGAAAATTTTCGGTTGGAGCAGTTGGGTTGTAGACGAAGAGGAAGAGCGCACGACCGTGAACCCGTGATCACCTAGAGATTATCAAACAAAACGACATCGTATATCCAAGGACGAGAAACGACAGACCGTTTAATCATGTGGGATCTCCTCCCACCACAACGCATAACGTAGACCAACCACAGAAAAGTTGAGAACTTTACAGCTTCCTCCTCATTTTACACCCAAAGATTTGAGAGGTATTCACAGCTATTGCGATGTCGTCGTCCGTACTGCCTTCAGCGAGAACAGAGCTCTTCAACCCAATTCATGAAACCAGGTTCATTGGCCTCACAAGACCATTTAATTGCAACAACAGTAAGCTCATCCACTCTATCTTTGCATTTAATTTACTAAAGTTTCGATTTGACTGACGTGGATTAGGCTAGTTGGCTAGTAAGCCCGCCTTGTGCGGCCAAGTTTTAACTTAGCGTAGATTAGAGTAGTTTAGAATTTCGGAAAATGAAAAGTTTCAAATTTCTTTTTCTGGGTACTGACTAGTAAGTGTTGCATTTACTTGGAAGGAAGCAAATGTGTGATGAACAGGAGGAGTTTTGCTTTCAGAGGAGTTGCAGCTGCAGGACTCTCAGTCATGGGTTCTTCGTTGACTGCTCAGCCAGTTCAAGGTTAATCTCCTTACTTACCATCTTAGTTCATAATCTCTTTGCAAAGTGTACTGCTTTTAGGCAAAAGGGTTTTGGATTATGTGGGATTTTATTTTATTTTATTCTCTAGGTGTTGAAAGACTGGAATTTAAGCCGGAGGGGTACAATTTTTGGACATGGAGGGGTCACAAAATTCATTATGTGGTACAAGGAGAAGGGCCTCCAGTTGTTCTTATTCATGGATTTGGTGCTTCTGCATTTCACTGGAGGTTTGCTACTTTGTGCCCATCACCTTCTATTTTTCCCTTCAGCTTTTATGAGAGTTTACATTTACTTGCGTATGCATTGGCAATGGCGTAGTTGTTTGCAAATTCCTATGAGCTCCGTGGCGGAGAAATCTAAACTGAGAGTGAGAGGTTTTGAAATCTGATCAAGTACGAAATTTCAAGAAACTGAGGCTGATTTCCTTCTTGTTTCTTTTGCTTTTGTGATTAAAACCCAGTTGTTGTCGACATGCCTTAGGGGTTTTGGGTTTCTTTTAACCCTTCGATTTCAAGTTTCCCTTGTGAACTTTTATGTGAAGTAAACATTCATGCTTCTGGTGGCTGTAAGTTTAGTATACTTTAAAGTTGATAAGTTTTTATTTGCTCCCCGTGTTACAGGTACAACATTCCAGAGTTGGCTAAAAAATATAAGGTTTATGCTATAGACTTGCTGGGGTTCGGGTGGAGTGAGAAAGCACTTGTTGATTATGATGCCATGGTTTGGAGAGATCAAGTGGAGGATTTCTTAAAGGAGATAGTGAAAGAACCGACAGTTTTAGTTGGAAACAGGTAATCTAAACTTTAATTAGTTACTTACAGAATCTGTAATATTTCATGTATAACATTACATAACTTAAGGCTTGTTAAATGTGGAAGATCGTGTTTTCTAAACATCAAACAGTGTTTCTAAGTTTACAGGCATGAACCTTGAGTTGAGGTCTTTTTAACTTTTTCAATTAAGAGGGGTAATTTTCTTTGAGTTGATCATTGCAAACGGAAAATGTGTATATCTCATGTTTTCTCTTCAGATGGCTTTTGAGATAATGACTATTTAACTCGCTGTAAATTTTCAGCCTCGGAGGTTTTACTGCTTTGGTTGCAGCAGCTGGGTTGCCTGAGCAAGTAGTTGGAGTTGCACTTCTGAATTCTGCGGGACAGTTTGGAAATCCTAATAGTGTAGCCAAGGAGTCTGAGGGGGAAACAGCCCTGCAAAAGTTCATCCTAAAGCCCCTGAAGGAAGTTTTCCAGCGAGTGGTACTTGGATTTCTGTTCTGGCAAGCAAAGCAACCAGCACGTGTTGAATCCGTCTTAAAGAGCGTAAGTTACTTTCTAAAGCTTCTCCGTGAAGTCTCCAATCATTATACAATAGTCTCCCAAATTCGTAACAAAATTTTACTACGATATGTTTTAAATACTTAATTTTGCTGGCGCAGGTCTATAAAAACACTGCCAATGTGGATGACTATCTGGTGGAGTCCATAATAATGCCAGCTGCTGACCCAAACGCTGGAGAAGTGTATTACAGGTATATGTAGATCTGTTCTATAATAAAGATCCCCTGAAAACGAATGACGTAGATTAGTGATATCTTGAAGATTTGGTCATGAAAATTGATGTCTGATTCGTTAGTAGTATGACGTTTCTTGATTGTTTTGTGCAGATTGATGACCCGGTTCATGACAAACCAGACCAAGTACACTCTGGACAGCGTCTTAAGCAAGATGTCTTGTCCACTGTTGTTGGTCTGGGGTGACTTGGATCCGTGGGTAGGTCCTGCCAAGGCTAACAGCATCAAAGCGTTTTATCCGAATACAACTTTGGTAAATCTGCAGGCCGGGCACTGTCCACATGATGAAGTTCCAGAGCTTGTCAATACGGCTTTATTAGATTGGTTATCAACTTCACCACTCAATGCCTCTCTCCAAACAGTCTGAACGAATAGAAATCTGTAGCACCCACCCCTCATGTTCGATATGAGGAGTATACTTGCAATACGAATGTACAATTGTAAATTCATTTATCAAATTACTACTTAATGTTAGCTTTCCTTCGTGTTCGTTTCTGAGCTTTTGAGTTCGCAAAAGAATTTCTCCGTTGCATAAAAGAGTTTTCAAGTACACTCTAGACAAGGTGACAACTTGTTATGCAGACGAGAATCATAAGACTTCAGACGACGAGACGTGAACATAATAATATTGACAAGTCACCACCTTGTTTGTCAAACTGTAATTTGTCTGCAACATGTAATATGATACCGGTGACATAATATGAATCCTATTTCCAAAGAATCCAAACGAACTTCCATTGCAGATGACAGCCTCTGGACGTATGCCAATATAGCCGCCATGCCGATGCCGCGAAGTTATTCTATTCAAATTTCCCTATCCTTGTTGTCGGTACGCTGTAACCTTCCAGTCCGATAAAACAGAGACAAGATAAAGACAAAAACATGAGCTTAGAAATTACAGAAAACAAGGTTTATTTGTCTCTCTTTTCTTATTACAGCTGTAAACTTAACACTCGGAGCATAACTTCGACATAGTTAACATCATCAATGTCTTCTGTTCTTTGTAAGCATCGGATTTTCCGCCTCACTTCCTTCAGATACCCTTTTCTTTGTTCTTCTCATTGTCTCCTTCGTTACATTAAATTTATGTTATTCGCTTCTCGAATTTCTTCTCCTTCTAAATCAACCCTTCGATGCCTGCCTCGGTGTTCAATTGGGTTTTTTGTAAGCTCGTGGTGCTCAATTTAGCAGTCGTTTAGGGGGCTTAGCTGGTGATCCGTGCTGTTTTCCCTCTCTCCGATGCCTTACTGGCCAAAGTGGCCACTTTATCTGAAAGTTAAGAAACCTTGCAAGGACTTATAAGGAGTTGAGTCACTTTCTAACCGTTGCATCAACTTGGTTAGTTAAAAATGGAGAATAATTGGTCAAGGCCCAGTAGGAATTCTCTGACGCCGGTGAAGCAAAGGAGGAGTGGATATGAGCCATCTTATGCCGAGACAGACATCCCAGATAGCCCCTGGCACGGCGGAAACAAATGGCCAAGTGGAGAATGGGAGTCTGAAGGGGCAAAACCAGAGTTGTATTTGGGAAGAACGATCAGCCCTTTGAAGCAGAGCAAGAGATCTTCGAGGTTTGAATACGACGGCCCTACTCCAAAAACTACCTCCGTGGTAAGTCCGGTTCGAAGAAGAACCAGCAGCAAGTCGCCCTACAAGCCCAGAAGAGATGACAGCAATGCTCGAACTTTGCCAATGGCGGGTTCTGATATTCATAGGAACATCAGCCCCTTGGGAAAGTCCGAGCGCAGGAGACACGTTTCACCTTTTCAAACAGACCGAGAAGAGCGTAATATGAACGACGATGGTGATGAGATTGTAGGCTCAAACAGAAACCTGTTACATCAGCGAAGGAACAGCAGAAGATCAGCAGCTGTCCCGCAGCATAGATCACCGAGAGAAACTAACAAGCAGAGGAATTGTTCGATCACGCCTACGAAAGGGGAGAGGACTCCATCCCCGTTATCCAAAAGCATGGCTCATCAGAAGCAAAGGCAAGTGAGCACGCCATCTGTCGGCGAAATTAACGAAATGCTTGCCCATGCAAAGCTTGCTAGAACTTCTCCAAACTCCATGTTGAATAACAAAGCTGCTCCGGTTTACGAAAGCTCGGATTCTATTGCAGCAGGTGATATCTTCTTCTCTAGAGAGTGCGATGTCATGGCATTGCCTCGAAATCACTTACAAAAACCGAAAATGGTTTCCTCTGCTGCCTCTCAACAGAGAAGTACTACTCGATCAAACAGTAACTTCGATCAGAATGTGAATATCGGCGGACTTTTGTCCCCGTATGGTCTGTCACAGACAACCACCACCGCTTCCAGCTCTGCGGTGAGCAGGCAGAGCAGCGGGAAGCTGAGCATGGCTAGCAGCAAGACGAGTGATGCAAGCAGGACGACAACAGCCAGCATGAGGAAGTTCACGGACAATAGGAGGAAGAGCGAAAGTCAGGCGTGGTTTTCGTGTATGAAAAAGAGTTCTTGCAAGAACAAAAAATTATCACCTGAGCATAGCGCATTCAATGAAGCTGCATTCATCGAGAAAGCGTTCGTGGTGGAAAGTCTCAGGCAGTTATGGGCGGATAAGCATCGGCCTAGTTCGTTGAACGGATTCGCTTGCCACAAACAAGAAGCTCAAGTTCTCAAGCAACTTGTGAGTAATTTTCTGATTAAATATGCGCACACAGAATTGATAACAAAGTTCCAGTCGAAAATAGAACTGGAAGACACTAAACAGACATTAAAGCCGTTTATTGTATCAGTGTCCCTCCAGTTTTGTTTTTAGTTTAATAACCAGTTCCATTTGTGCGTATTTCACCCATTTTCATCGTTTGTTCTGTGTATTTTTCTAGCTGCATACGCAAATACGTAACATCTGCAGGCCTTGTGCATGTTTGTTTTCGGTTTTCTTCATGCTTTCTTGCTCATGCTCTTGAATATGTAGGTGAATGATAACGTCAGTCCCCATATTTTGTTTACTGGACCAACTGGTTCTGGGAAGAAAGCTCTAACAATGGCGTATCTACGGGAAATATACGGCGACGCGAGCTGGGAAGTATGTTTCTTTACATCAAATACAACGAAGTTCAAATCCTTTTCCTTGAAGATGGATTAAAATGATCTGTTTTGGTTTTTTACTTTTGTTTTCCTCTGCAGATATCTCATGATTTAAGATACTTCCGGGTTCAGGTATTCTGTTGTGAAATAGACAGTTGAGATATAGAAATAATGCCTTACATTTTGTGAAATGATCATAATGTTCTTACAATTAAAAGTCGTTCTTCCTTACCAAGAAATCACATGCTGACACACATGCATAAATAACTTATCGAAAGCACAAAAGAAGAAATTTATGTGCACGTGTCAAACTGTGATTTATCTGTACGGGTGAACGACCATTTTCAAATCTCTCTTACATGACCCAATGGTGACAGGAACAAAGGCCAATGCAAGTAGTGGTTCCATTGACATCCAGTCTTCACCATGTAGAACTCAATGCACAACTGGAACCAAATGTCAGATATGCCCTAATGGGTTTAGTCAAGGAAATAAACAATAACAACGAAATTGCTCATGAAGTCAGCTCTATAAATTCCAAGGCAAATCATAGAGGTCAAAATTCTCTCAACAAACCCACAAATCCCTTCCGAACACTTTTGACCTATTTCTCTCAAAACTCAACATGTTTTTCCTTTTCGTTCCAGTGATGGTTCTGTACGGTGTTGACAAAGCAACAGCGCACATTCAGCATTTGATCAAATGGATCATGGACTGTCACTCGGAATCGTGGAAGCTCATACTCTGTTGCGAAAATGACACCGGCGTCATTGAATCGGTGAAAAACCGGTGCATGGTCATCAAGGTTGATGCTCCTGCGACTCATGAAGTAAGTATTACATGGACCGTAGAGTTCCCGAGATGTTATTTTAATTATACCTTAAGTTAATATAAACTGCGGAGAGGGAGATTCAAACTCGGGTGCATGGAGAAAAGCACAACGTTTTCAGCCAACGTGGGTACGCCCACGCCCACGTCCGCTTACCTTTTATTTTTCTCTTTGCCAGATTATGGAAGTTCTTATTCAGATAGCCAGCAAGGAGGACTTTGACCTACCTATGAGCTTTGCTAGTAAGATTGCAAATAAATCAAAGCAGAATCTGAGAGAAGCAATCATGGGTCTTGAAGCATGCAAAGCACACAGGTGAGAACATATGGCTATAAATTGTTGGGAATTTTGAGTTTATTGTGAAGTCAACTTACATGGAGCTTTGCCTATGCAGCTATCGTTTTGAAGATGAACAACCAATTCCACTTGGATGGGAAGAGGTGCTGCATGAACTCGCTTCAGAAATTCTAGCCGATCCTTCACCGAAGAGGTAATCATTTTATCGGCATTCGTTGAATGATGTGAATCTCAGAGTCATTCACCAATGTGAAACCCACGAGAGATGTCACACCTGACTCAGTTACACCGTTCATCTAACAGCATCCCGCTATGCTTGAATTGATTTTCCGCATTAATCTTTTGCCAGATTATTTTTCATCCGGGGAAAGTTTCAAAAGCTTCTTATAGATTTTGTCCATCCGAAGCTGATTCTACTGGTACTGCATCGATACCTCGAATTTGTTCATATCTAGTTAGTCACCAAAGTATAATTTTGTGATGGAGTTTGCATTTTCCGAAATGCAGAAGCTCGTGGAACTGTTCCTAAAGGGAGTAGCATCTAGTTCTAGGAGGGAACTCTATTACTGGCATGCTTACTATGTAAGTTCTCTCCCTAATTTCTTCTTTCGGCTCTCAGAGATGGATGATGAACTGACTAAAATCTTGTCCTCGCAGGAGAAAAGACTCCCCGAAGGGGCGAGTGCGTTACTGAAACTAGAAGGTAACATATGCAAACCACTAAAATTCTTCATCCAATTATATAAGGATCCAATAATTTGGCACAAATCCACTTCTGTAGTAAGCTTACAGGTTAATCATGCACCTTTTATGCAGAATTTGTGGCCAAGTTCATGAGCATACACCGGAAGAGTTCCAACCACCGGGAGTACGTGTAGTTTATATGCCCTCATTGAGAGTTGATCGTTACTTTCCGTCTATGTATAGGTTTTTTTCAAAATTGTGTTACTGCAGTCTAATACTCGGAAAAAGAGAACGAGACAGAGATAAACAGCCCTGAAGTTTTTTTCCTAGGCTCAAGATGATCATGAAGATTTAGATATAGTACAAAGGCATGCATTATCTTTGTTTAGACAAAAAGAAATAAAACAAGCTTACACATTCTCAGTTCGGTCTTTACGTATATCTTTTAAAATGAACAACGAAAGGCATGTGAACAATATTTTAGTATGAAAAGAACGTAAATACACCCATCTGAACATGGAACATCTTCTCATGCTTTACTTGCAACAAATACACTGAACAATATAACATAGACTGCTGTTAGCTGTGTCTTCAACAATGTATATTTTAATCTGCTAGGCAATGTTTAAAGAAAAACGAGTGCAACTTGAACTCTGATTAACTATTAGGGCATCCACTTCTAAACTAGAGAGTCTAGCACATGTTCAAATATACTGAACGAGCATTACCTTCAAAACATACTTAAGAGCCCAAATTTATCGTCTTGCTTCCACTCAAGGTTCTACAAATCAGCAGCATTTGATTTCAGATTTGTAGAGAAGCCACTCCCATTCAGACTACTTTTTTCCAGTGTATCGCTGCAAATACAAATGGGGACAGTATAATAATTAGTTTCCATTCATGGTAGGGACCTATATATGAAGGCCAACAACAAAGAGGGGGAAGGAAGCATCAGAATATGTTTACTCACCCTCTTTCCAATATCAAATGGAACATATTTGTATTTGATCATGTGTAGGATCTGTCGTTTCATTGTGAGGACAAACAGAACAATCCAGTAGCATAGCAGTATTGGCCAGAAAACAGGTACATCCAGCAGAGAAATAAAGGTCATGATGAATGCAACAACAAATGCCTTTGTGATGGAATACCTGAAAAACAATGAACACGTTCATTTTTCATGGTAATAAAAATAGCAATACAACACCAGTAACATTAAAACTCCCCGAGATTTTAAAGCAAGTGTGATATTAAGAATTAGAGACAATTCAACTTCCTTGCTGCTTTTCATTTTGTGAGGTGAACCAGTTTAGTAATGAAACTAGGTATTGAACCAGTCCATTGGTATAATTCCAATACACAGGAATCAGATGGCAGCACGAAATCTGAAATTCACTTATTGGTTTATGCTAACTGATACTCCATGGCATAAACACCCTGTTGACTCAGTCACTCAAGGCTTTTAATAACTCCTATAACCAGATGCCTATAAGCCGTACCGATACTTCAACAGCAAAACCATCCTTCAGTAGTTACAAATTACTCCCGTCATTATTCAAAAACGGTTTTCTACCATTACAGTAAAACCCATGAAAACCCTTCTGTAAAGAGGGAAATATATGGTTTTCATACATTTCTACGTAAGTTGAACTAGGGAAAATAGCATGCAAATATGGCATAATAAGAAGACACTTGAAGCATTTATTTCTACTACAAGAAACATCACACATTCTTTAACATACACAACATATGGAAAGGGGGTTTTCCATCAAAATAAGCCCCGAACATAAGAAATCGCACCGAACCACGCAATACTATTGTTTTAACACCATCACTGCACATATGAAGCAAAAGGATGACAGAAATTTACCAAAACTTAAACTCGGGAAGGCGGCGAACAAAAGGCTTAAACTCATCAGAACCACTTGTTGGCAATGAAGGCCCATCCACGGACTCAAGCTCCGGGTCAACCTTTGGCGAGAAGAAACCAATCAAGAGATTCAAGACGTAGATCCCCAGGCCATAGGAGACAACATAAAACCCCTGAACATAGTACACACGCAGAATGTAAATCACAGCCAAAACTAGGGTTCCAAGCCATCTATTCACAGTGTGAGGCGTTGACCGATCCAAATAGTACTGGAATGCTCTCGCAAAATCGCTCCGCCATTGGGCCAGTGGCGCCGCCGCTGCTCCGCCCTCACTTCCAATTCCCTCCATCAAATCCGGATTCTACCAAAAAATTGCAAAAAAAATGATTGCTTTTTCAGTTTTAAAAACTGACCTAATAAACTAATCAAGCTACTTAGTTTGTTTGCTCAACATAGAAATCAGAATTGAGAAAAAATGTATGAATAGACATTTTCTATCCCCATTTTCTCGGTAAACAAACAAGAGGCTACAGATTGTTCTTGTGCATAAATGAGTGAACGAGTTGAATAAATTAACTGCGGATTAAGCTAAATCAAGCAAAAAAGAATGTAGGATCGGCGAGAGAGAAAATTACCTGGCGAGGGAGTTAGGGTTTCGTGAAGCGGTTGGATTAACGACTCTTGCCGCTCCACGATCGGCTCTCGTGGTCTCTTTTGTTCATAAAGCTCTTCGAGAGCAGGCCTAATAACGGGCCGGGTCAAACAGGCAATTTATCCCAATGAGACCCAGGCTCACGTAAATTGGCTTTCAAACACTTTTTAAAACTTGAGCTACAGTACAAAAATATGGAATTTATCGATACTCAAACATTTAACGTCGTAGTACTGAATTGTCATTCTATTTTTTTCATAACCATTTATCGTACATCGTGCGATCAATTTTCGTCAAATACTATTTGTGTTTAATTTTAAATAAAAAAGTCAAATGATTTTTGACTACACGATACACGATAAATAGCTAAGATTTGAGGATCTCTAGAATCCCACAATTTGAATCCGAATGGGATCCAAATCCGTGTGGTGGGTTAGCTTCTGAGCCTATTAATAATCAAGTGCAGCCCTACTTCTACTCAAGCAATGTCCATAACATTTGACATTAAGCATACTTAATCTAGTCTAATCTTTTTAAATAAAGATAATCATTTGCCACTTAGTGATATAGTCTAATAGTATTCTTCTTCACTTGTAAGTGAGAAGCCTTAGGTTCGATTCTCGCCAAAGGCGAATTTGAACCACACTATTGCTACCCTATTGTGAGGCTAAGCCCACCCCCCCTCCCTTTTAGGGTAGATAATATCATTCGTTCAAAAAAATAAAAAAATAAAAAAGACAATCACTCTTAGTCACAAATATGCAATCGGCACTTGCACTATTCTTTTTGTGGCATCAAAACGTGCTATTTTCTCATGAAATTGTAGGCATTTCACGTATATATCTCTCTACAACATGTGTTTTAATTCGCCCATGGAAACCAACTCCATGTGAACTTTCTATGGTCATGCCAAAAATGGAAGCACGATCTGAGACAAGCAATCATGGGTTTTGGCTCTTGAAGCATGCAAGGCACACAAGTGAACATACTGCAAAAACGAGGATTTTTTTATGGTGTTTCAGTATCGAAACTCCGAACTTTTTAACTGTTAGTTCTTTACTTCAAACACAAAAATACATGGAGCTTGACCTATATAAGCAGCTCTGCTTTTTGGAGAAAGAACACCCGATTCCACTTGGATTGGAAGAGGTGCCGTTTGAATTTGCTTCAGAAATCCTAGCTGATCCATCACCTAAGAAAGATGTAATCATTTCATTGACATGCGTTGGTTGATCTGAATCTCATAGTCGTTGACAAATGTGAAATCCACGACGGATTCCACATCTAACTCAGTTACACCGTTCATCTAACAGCATCCCACACTATTTGAATTGATTTTCCGTATTAATCTTTTGTCAGGTTATTTTTCATCCGGGGAAAGTTTCAAAATTTGTGTTCATATCTACTTAATAGCCAAAGTATATTTGTCCAACAGAGTTGGCATTTTCCGAAATGCAGAAGCTCATGGAACAGTTCCTAAAGGGAGTAGATGCTAGTTCTAAGAGGGAACTCTATTACTGGCATGCTTATTTAATAGGGAGTTTTAACGAAAAGCACACGGTACTGTTCACTTTAACGAAAAACCATATTTTTACACTAAAAAGTCAAACCTGATACTATTCACTTTACCCTTTATTTTGTCCTTATCATTAAAACTCAAAGTTTTCAAGCCCTTTTCATTAGTTTTCCTTATTTAATAAGCTCTCTACCTACCTCATACCTTCTTTCTGCTCTTGGAGAAAAGGCTCCCGCAGGAACGAGTGCGTTACTGAAACTAGAAGGTAACATATGCAAGCCATCAAAATCCTTCATCCACTCTTGTACTAATTTACTGGTTATATTATGCAGAATTTGTGGCCAAGTTCATGAGCATACACCAGAAGAGTTCCAACAACCGCCAGTATGTGTAGTTTATATGCCCCTGTTGAGAGCTGATCGTTACTTTCCGCCTATGTATGGGTTTTTATCAAGATTGTGTTACTGCAGTCTACTACTGCGAAAATCAGAACGAACCAAAGACAAATGACCATGAAGCTTTTGATATAAAATCACATGCTCTCTTGTTTACGCTAAAAGAAACCAGCGTACTCATTCTCAGTTTATTCACATGAGTGTGTCTTTCAACATGAACAACGAAAAGCAAGTGAACATTATTTATGCATGCGAGAATGAAAACGCACCCACCTGAACATGAAACATCTTATCATGCTTTGCTTGCAACAAACACAATGGGTTAATCAATGCCCCCAACACGCACACAAAAACACTACAACATAGACAGCTGTTAGCCGTGGCACCAGGTCTAATGCTGTTTCAACAATGTCTAATTTAATCTGCTAGGCAATGTTTGACGGAAAGCAGTGCACCTCGAACCCTAATAAGGCCTATGGAAGATTAACTATCAGGGCATCCTGACAAGACCTGTCATCCACTTCTTCTAAACTAGAGAGTCTAGCACATGTACAAATATACTGAATGAACATTACCTTCAAAACATACTGAAGAACCCAAATTTATCATTTTGCTTTAGCACAAGGTTCTACAAATCAGCACCATTTTAATTTTTGGATTTGTAGATAAACCGCTCCCATTCAGACTCTACTTCTTTCCAGAGTACCGCTGTCAAAAACAAATGGAGACGGTATAATAATTAGTTTACATTCATGGTAAGGAATGAATGACCTACAATGAGGGCCAACCACAAAGATGAGGAGAAAGCATGAGAATATGTTGACTCACCCTCTTTCCGATATCAAACGGGACATATTT
Organism: Malus fusca; assembly: GCA_035220775.1. Classification (NCBI taxonomy): domain Eukaryota; kingdom Viridiplantae; phylum Streptophyta; class Magnoliopsida; order Rosales; family Rosaceae; genus Malus; species Malus fusca. The sequence continues at coordinate 19,091,712 of CM069073.1, read as the reverse complement.
GTATTTGATCATGTGTAGGATTTGTCGTTTCATTGTAAGGACAAACAGAACAATCCAGTAGCATAGCAGTATTGGCCAGAAAACAGGTACATCCAGCAGAGAAATAAAGGTCATGATGAATGCAATAACAAATGCCTTTGTGATGGAATACCTGAAAAACATCGAACAATTTCGTTTCTAAGGGAAAATAAAGGATCCAAAATCAATACAGCATCAGTGCATTAAACTCTCCCAAGATTTTTTTAAACAATTGTATGTAAAGAATAAGAGACAATTCAGCTTCGTAATTCCTAAATGCTTTTCATTTTGTGAGGCGAACCATTTTAGTCATGAAGCCGAGAAATTCTAGCATACCAGACAGTAGACACCCATATGCAAGAACTTCTCACATAAGTCAAGGTATTGGACCCTAACTACCGGGCACATGAATCAGGTGGCAACACGAAATTTAAAATTCATTTCTTGATTATAACTCCTACAACCTGATGGCTGCAAACCAATAAGCAATATCGACTAGGACACCACTTCAACAGTAGAACCATCCTTCAGTAGTTAAGAACTACTTCCATCATTATTCAAAGTCAAAACGGATTTCTACGGTTAGAGTGAAAAGCATTAAAACCCTTCTCTAAAGAGGGAATGTTTACACACATTTCTAAGTAAGTTGAACTAAATACACAGGGAAAATAGCAGACTGATTGTTTGTTAATCAAGAAGTTCCCACCGTCCCTGGCATTATTGGAAGACACTTGAAGCATTTACACATCCTTTAGCATACAGAACATATGGAAAGGGGTTTTTCATCAAAATAGGGAAAGAAGTTGCCCCCTACCTGAAAATAAGAAATCATAGTCTCTAGAACAGACACTTGAAGCATTTACCACTACAAGCTACATGCACACATCCCTTAACATTCACAACATATGGAAAGGGGGTTTTCCATCAAAATGAGCCCCGAACATAAGAAATCACACCGAACCATGCAATACTAGTTTTAATACCATCACTGCACATATGAAGCAAAGCTGCAAAAGGATGAAAGTAATTTACCAGAACTTAAACTCAGGAAGGCGGCGGACAAAAGGCTTAAACTCATCAGAACCACTTGTTGGCAATGAAGCGCCATCCAAGGACTCAAGCTCCGGGTCAACCTTCGGGGAGAAGAAACCGATCAAGAGATTCAAGATGTAGATCCCCAGACCATAGGAGACAACATAGAACCCCTGAACATAGTACACACGCAGAATGTAAATCATTGCCACAACTAGGGTTCCTAGCCACCTATTCACAGTGTGAGGCGTTGACCGATCCAAATAGTACTGGAATGCTCTCGCAAAATCGCTCCGCCATTGGGCCAGTGGCGCCGCCGCTGCTCCGCCCTCGCTTCCCAGTCCCTCCATCAAGTTTCGATTCTACCCAAAAGATAAATAGCAGCAAAAATTACAGTCTTTTCGTTTTTGGAAGCTGACCTAATAATAAATCTACTTGATTTGTTTGCTCAAGATAGCATAAATGATAAAAAAAAAATTGTACGAATCGAATTTCTCTATCATTTTCTCGGGGAACAAACAGGGGATACAGATTTGTTCTTGTGCATAAATCAGTGAACGAATTAAATTAAGTGCTGTGGTTTAAGCTAAATCAAGCACAAATGAATGTAGGATCAGCGAGAGATAAGATTACCTGGTGATTGAGTTAGGGTTTCGAGAAGTGGACGAAACTTGGAAGACGATGAATTTACGACTGTTGAGTAGGCTAATAACATTAACAGGCCGGGTCAATGAGGCCCAGGCTCACGTATAGGGCTTTCAAAATTTCGAATTTGAACACGAGATTTCGAGTAAATGAGTCAACGCTTTTAAAAACTTGAGCTACAAGATCTTTACAAAATTGTTGAATTCATAAGCACTCAACATTTAACATCATAGTACTTAATTGTCATTCTTTTTATTTCACGATAATTAAAGACAAGAATTGAACTTTGGTCCTAAATATTGCTCCACCACGAGAACTAATCGCTCTTTTTTTTTTAACAAATGATATTATCTACATTAAGGGAAGAGGTTAGCTTAGCTTCATAATGGGTTAGCAATAATGTGGTTAACCTAAACTAATCGCTCTTATATGCACTAAATTAAGTACAATCAAGGGCAAACTCATAGATTAACGTAGAGAAGTGCATTATTATCTTATACATTATATTGTGGGTGACTGATTGACTTGTGTCTCATTAGGTTGATAGGCTATGTTTTATTAGGTCATCTCCAACTAAAGGGGCTATGTCTAGCTCTCGTCTAGATTATAGCCCGACAATAAATTATTTTTTAATAAACATCGTCAGGCCATTTAATATATCATCTCCAAACGAATGAGACTATTTTTTAACCCATCAATAATTTATTATTTTTTGTTCTTTAACTTTATTGATTAATTGAATTAAATTACCATATTTATAAATGAGTAACTCTCCATATTTCTTATCTTTATGTAATCTTAATATTTTTTCGGAATGCTATGTTTGTTTTGCTTCCGAAAAAAAAAATTCGGATAGGAGTTTAAAGAATGTGAAGAATTAAAATAAAATGAGGTAAGATAGTACGAAGTGGTGAAAATGATGTGAGAAATGGTGTAAAAATGGCTTAGATATTTATAGGAAAAAAAATTAGATTTTTAAAAATTTTATTTTAAATTTCATCTTTAAAAAAAAAAAATCTAATCCAACGACAAGCAGACGTCAGCTAGCATGTGGGTTGCTGATAGTTGGGACAAGCTTTTCGGGTTGGCTGGATGGCTTCAATTGCCCAGCCCGATGGCCATAGGATGGAGTTTGGCCCAATGGGTTACTTTTTTCTTTGGCATGGACCTCCATTGGAGATGATTTTTTTCCTGATTTCGAGCTATAAAATAGCCTATAGCCATATGGCATGATCAATTGGAGATGGCCTTAGTGTGGGATAACTTTTGTTAGGATGGTTTTGAGCCAACTAATGGTTGATATGGGAAATGTAATGTTTATGTTGGAATGACGATGTTGCCCAATTTCCACCACTTTGTCTTACGTACTCTGCCTTAATCTTCTTTCGATTTTTGTTGAACAATTTGCCTTTATAAGAGCTAGATTGAAGCATAAACATCTGTAAAACTCATCATTGTTAGCAAAAGACATAAAAGCAATATCATTCACTCACTCTTACGTAGATCGGCCAGTGTAGTTGGCTTTACTTAACTGACACACCTCAACCCAAAATGTCCACCTGGACACCTGAATCGCAATGTGATGGCCGACACCTAGAAGGTGACGAAGCCATAAAGTGTAGTGATGTGGAAAATGTGAATAAATTAAAACCTAAAAGTGACTAATTTAGAGTGCGTATGTGAGCGGTATTGAACCCATATCACACAAGTGATGTCAGAGCATAGATAAATTGCAGTAAAAGAAAAGTAAGGACATTTATACCGAAAGGAGAAGTCTCATATGTAACAACTTTTACCAACAATCCTCGTCGTCACGAAACATCTGCCACTAAAATCCTGGAAGGGCGAAAAACAAGGGTGAGTGGGCCTGAAAAATAAAGTTTTGTAAAACCTTTTCGAAATTGTAACCCCTCGTTGTAAAACAAGTATATGGTTTCCCAAAAATATTATAATAATAGTATGTAATAGGTACCTTGCATCACAAATGAGCTAAAAGGTTGTAGGCACAACAACAAGGTATCTCAACATCAAATCTCAAATCGTTATTTCAAGAAATCAATGCTCATTAATTTATGTAGGCACACAAGTCCATTGCAGAGATATTCAAACAATGGAACAGGCTAGGTGTAAATTTTACATTCTAGTACTACATCACGTGAGTTGCGCTAATCGCATCACATACGAGTCCAAAACATCACACAAAAGGACAGGTTGGCACCTAACTCTAGATCCAAAGAGAATGTAAACGATGGAACTACACGTGAAGCTAGTCCTTGGCCCAAGACAGTACAAATAGCTAAGAGACACCGTGCAAACATGTAGTAATGAGCAGATAAAATGCAAGGATGTCATGCCACAGTTTATGCTCACAAATAGTATTAAAAACATAAAGTGCACGAAAAGTCTATTTGTAAAGCTAAACATGGCATGCCATATCATAATATATAAAAGTAGTCATCGGAAAAAATCACATACACATATATACATAAAAATAAAACGATCCACTCACACGTACTTGCGATGTCACATCCTTTCAAGCTAAGAAAGTCAGAGTCTCTGATAGTAATCGCACATAAACATAATATTGGGACCCATTGGTAAAACTCAACTTAGACGATCAAATTTGAGAAAACGGAGTGCGGATTTATAATCAAAGCGTCGAAATAAGTTAAGAGGGGTCATGGGCGAATTTTGTAAAAAGTCAACGAAAAAGTCAACGATCAACCCTAAAAGTCAACCAAGACACATCGATGGTCAACTATGTTAAAATTTCAAAATTTTCCTATATGGATGTAAAAAATGGACTCGGAGCGTCAAAATTAACCTAGGAGGGTTTCCGAGAAAATTTCGAAAAAGTCAACACAAGAAATATTCCAAGGATATTCCAGAATATTCTGAGTCCATTTCGGAAATGGGCCGAGCTGGAACAATGGCCCAAAGGTTTGGGCTTAGGCCTTTTTTTCTTTTTTCTTACTGTACAGGGTCGAACCCGGGTTAGGGTTAACAAGTCATTGGCTTGGGCCAATTCTTGGATCTGGGTTGGGCTTCTTTTTTTTGTCGAGTTGGGTCAGAACCAATTGGGCTCGCGAGTCGCACCCGCCGAACCCAAATGAAGAAGAAAGCTGGATATGGGAATTCTGGCCGGGAAACTTCTCCGGCTCCGTTTTGGGGTCAAAACTCAACCAAAACTTACCATCTAATTACCATAATGAACCTAGGAGAGTAAGCATTCGAGCCATAACAATATTGGGTCAAGTAGTGGCTGGAAATGGTCGGGAAATGGCCTGCAGCCCACAGGTCATTCGCCGGAAACTGGAGAAAATTCCATAGAGTTGCAGAGCATGAACTTAGTCTCAAACTCCATGAATTCAACTTCCAAATCGTAGAAAATACAATCTAAGAAACTCAGGGACTTACCTAAAACATATTTAGGTAAAATAGGGGTCGAATCCACCTTGGATTCGATGGATTCCCTTCGAAAGCCTTCACCGAATTTTTGAAATAGGAAGCACAGTACATGCATGTCAAATCTCAATAACTTCTAACTAAAATTTACATGCAAGAGAATATATAAATACCTGGGATTGATTCGAGTTGATCCCGAGCTCCAGAAATCACAAACTCACCAGAGTTTGCTAGAAAAAAGATGCCTCAGAACACATAAATTAAAGCTTAAATCCAACAGAAAATTCAATTCAAACACAAGGACGCCACGGTTGGATGGAAAGGCACATCTCCCAGTTCCATGCGACCTTCCACCGCCACGGCCTTAAGCAGCAACAAAAGCAGTCACATATGCAGTCTCGGCCAAGGAAGAATGTTGGTCCGCCATTATTCGTTCAGTTGTCAATATAAGTGCCTCAAGAGTGGGATAAGTAATGGGAGAATCCCGAGCTTAAGCAGCACTCACCGTCATTTCAAATGCAGGTCATAGATTGTTCAACATAATCTGTACGAGTTCATCATCATTCACATGTTGCCCAGCTAGGGCAAGGTTATCAGTTATCGCATTCATGCGATCCAGGTAATCCGCAACAGAGAGATCACGTTTCTTGGTCTGCAACAACTCATTTTGCAAGAACAAAATTTGGTTTTGTGATGTGGAGGCATACCTTTGCTCCAAAGCTTCTCAAGTGGCACGTGCAGTCCTCTTGCTTACCACGGTAAACAGTACAAAAACAATCAATGAGCCATTTATCCAACTAAGGATCCTTTGATCATGTTGGACCCATGCATCATATTCTGGATTGACAGTGGTAACACCCGGCCTGTGTTTGGGATGACTCAATGAGGTACCATCCACATACCCCAACAGATCTCTACTTTTGAGAATTGAGAGAATTTGAGCCAACCACAGTGGGTAGTTGGTTCTATCAAGCTTAATGTTGACAATAGTGGAGAAGGGATGGAAATGATTGGTGGTATGAGGGGTGGTAGAATTTGAGGAGTTGTCATTGCTTTCAACCATTGAAGCGTGGGAAAAAAAAACCGAATCGAGTCGTTAGACAGTAGGGCTCAATACCATGTAAAACTTAAGAACTCAAACTTTCACTTCAATTGCATACCCAATTAATGATGGGATGCATGTTTTTATATTAACTTGAGGATTACAGAAAGGGTTTGAAAACCCGAGAAACATGGAGCTTTCAAATATACAATTAGATAGCAGAAGACTGCATGCGCAACTTGACTTACAACAAACATTTGAAAACAAAATCCTATAAACTAGGAAAAGCTAAAGGATAAGAGTTTGAACTGATGAAAACTCCTCAAGTCGCGGAAATAACGATGTGAGCTTGACTTCATCTAACAATAGGAAACCAAAACTCAAAGAGAAGGAAAATAATCTCGCCTGAGATTGAAGGTGAGAGCTCGAAGCCATTGGGTCTAATGGCAGGTCAATGCCCAGTGCTCTGATGGCACATGCAATGGTATGACTAGGTTCCTCTCGTCCTAGAGATTAAGGTTTCATGGTTTTGGAGTTCGATTTGTGAAGGGATTAGGGCGATAATGTTGGTTCTCTCTCTCTTTCTATGTTAGATGGAGTGTGAGCTCGAGAGTGCATAGAGAGAATGGAGAGATAGAGAGTGATTTCAGCGGAGGAAAAGAGAGAGAGAAAGAGAAAATATATTTTTTTTTTTAAAAGGAAAAGAATGATGTCTGATGGATGGGTGTTGACAAGAGTAGGTTTTAAAACCCTAAAATAATTATTTGTTTAAAACAAGGCCAGCTCAAGCAGTGATGCACACTGCACGAGGTCAGTTTTTCGGAATTTGAATTTATCTCAGGTAAGTTTACATTGTTTCGAATATAATTTTTTCGTTATAATTCTGAATTGAGTTTCATATGCGATCACGTGTTTGTAAAAATGAGTACTATTCCAAAATGGTCAAATAAGATTGAAAAGGTGAAAGGATAATTGAAGTCCACATGAAAGGCCTATGTGGCATCTCATGGGCATTTTAGGAATTTCATTGTTGTTGTGAGTAAAATACAATAAATTTCGGAACGAAATGTCACATTACTTTACAACAATGACTCTTAGTCACAATTATGGAAATGGAAATATAGTGGATCAAGTTAGGCACTTGCACTATTCTTTTGTAGAAATATAGTGTGTGTGTGTGTGTGTGTGTGTGAGTATTGCACTTCATTATGTTGTGTGTGCGCATATGTGTGTGAGCTGAGAGAAGCTCAGATTCCGTTGTGTGTGTGCGAGACTCGTATTCAAGAGTTCCATGTATAATTTGACCTAAACTTTACATGTTTGGTTAATAATGCCTGATGTTTTCGTCTATGCAAGACCTGGTGCACCAGCAGTTTTCAACTGTGTGAGTCATTGTTTCTAACTTTCTTTTAGTCTTTTTATTGTTCTGATTTTTTAGCAAAATGACCCTTTAACAAATCCAACATGTAAGTTATGGATGTGTTGCATATGGTCGCCGTGGATGAGTTTGAAACCCTTTAGAATAAGATTGTGGAATGCTTCTATCAGTGGACGATGACTTAAATAATATTCCCCACTTTTTGAAAAATAAATGACAAAAAATATATATATTTAGCTGAAGATTCTGTTACACCAGTTACATAAGAATCCAAGTGATAATTTATGTGGCAGGTTGTTGAAATTGGCAAAGGCAGCAAGGTTAAGTATGAGCTCGACAAGAAAAGTGGCCTTATAGTAGTAAGACTATTCTTCTTCTTTCCATATGATAAGTTGTTGCCTCTTTAGTTAACCATGCTTATTCATTACATTGAGAGAAATTTAAACATGGGCCCTGTATATTTACCGTTGTTTGGTAGACATTGTTATCATAGTGTTTGCTAGGGTATTGGCATCTAGTGTGAAATTGATGCCTTTCATGGAGGACACTAATGCATGAGGCTCTTTAACGCAGGTGGAGAGAGTGCTTTATTCATCGGTTGTTTACCCACACAACTATGGTTTAATCCCACGAACAATCTGTGAGGATAGCGATCTTATGGATGTCCTAGTACTGATGCATGTAATGTCATTTGGACACATAATTCCCTCATCAATGGCATAACTGTTAGAATATGAGCATGAATATGAATTGGTAAACTTGGTTGTAGGATTAGAGATTGAGTATGAAGTCTTGTTGGGAATGGATTTGTAAATCCATGTTGTAACTGGACTGCTATTTGGGATGAATTGGTATTCTATATGGATTTTAATAGGGGAATCCTTATAGAATTTGGCTAAGATTGTATAGTATATATATGGTGGTCTCTGCTCTCGCAGTGAGTACTCAATAAAAGACTAAGACCTATTATTAGTTGAGAGTCTCGCTCACTAAAAAGAGGAGAAGGTGCACCACGACTTTGCTGCAAAAAACAGACATGGCAGCAGCTTCGAACTCTTCTGCAGTTATGTTTTCTCTCTGTGCATTGCTTTATGGTTTATGGTTTTGTGTTTTGATCACTGTAACTTGCTGTGCATGATCATGGTGTTGTGTTTATGTATCAGAGCCCTTAGGTTCATAAATTATAAGTTCTGTGATTAAAACCAGTAGGTTCCAAAACATAAATAATATTGAGGAAAATATATCTTCGTTGCCGCATTGGGGAATCGAACACAGGTTCTAGTATAATGCCTTGCGAATAACGACAAAACATGTTTGAAAAATATAACCGTTTGAATTTCAAAGGATGTTACGGTTGGATTTTCTGCAAATCCAAAGGAAGGGGTTTTCTTTCCGATTGGGTCTTTTCGATTAAGAACATTAACCAACAAAACATGCTTCTGGGTTATAATTTCATCAATCTTGCAACTGATATGATCAATTTGAATGGTTATTCCGCTGCGATGTTTCATAAAATTGGATCTGTGCAAGGTATGTTTGATAAATTGCAAAGTTTTATTCTTGCCTGCTTAAAAGTCCTTCTCCATATTGAGTCGAGGCTTTATGTTAGGTCTTAAAGGATAAGACTTTGAAATAACAAAAACTATATGGATTCAATCGAATTGAAACTATTATGCAGTAATTTAGACTTTGGGTGTTCGATTATGTGTTATCTGCAGTTATTTTGTAATCTGCAGAATGCTAATGCACCTTTATGTTTTCTGTTAAACCATGAATGATGGTTATCATGCATGAGACATCTCTTCACTGTCTGTTGTGCACACTTTGATCTACATTTGCATCAAATGGATGTTAAAACGGCTTTCCTCAATGGTGATCTTCGACTTCGAGAAGACATTTACATGGTTCAACCCCCTGGATTTATTGAAATGGGGGAAGAAGAATATGGTTTGCAAATTAAGGAAATTATATACACCAAGGGTGCCCAGATTGATATCCGGGCAATTGTAGTTGGTGATCACACAATGTCTGTCTTAGAGATATGGGGTGTAGAATACCAGGAGCAAGATGGAATCTTGGTGAAGCCTGAAAGTCGCCACCTTCTGCAAACAATATGTGAAATAGAAAAGGTTTCTATGACTGTTATTGGAACAATAAATGGTGAGGGACGTGCTGTTTTAATTGATAGCTTAGCTATTAAAAAAAATGTGAATCTAGTGGAATCCATTCCCATTCTCCTGTCGTCGATTTGGAGCTTGAGAAAGTACTTGGTGATATGCCACAGAAAAGTTTTGAATTCCACAGGATGACTGATGCACGAGAACCACTTGATATTGCTCCAGGAATAACAGTGATGGATTCACTTAAGAGGGTGTTGAGACTTCCATCTGTTTGTTCAAAGCACTTCTTGACATCCAAAGTAGATAGGTGTGTTACAGGAGGTGCATGTGCCATTGGGGAGCAGCCAATCAAAGGTTTGTTGGATCCAAAAGCAATGGCGAGATTGGTTGTTGGAGAAGCACTCACAAATCTTGTTTGGGCAAAGGTCACTTCTCTATCTGAAGCTAAAAACAGCGGGAATGGATGTATGCAGCCAAGCTTGATGGGGAATGAGCAGCTATGTATGATGCTGCTACAGCTCTTTTAGTGGCAATGATCGAACTTGGTATTGCAATTGATGGTGGGAAGGACATTCTTTCCATGGCAGCCCATGTTGCAGGCGAGGTTGTTAAGGCACCTGGCAATCTTGTAATGAGTGTTTATTGCACTTGTCTGACATTGAGGATGTTCCTTATCTAAAACGAGTTTTTGAGGGAGTTCAGGACCTTTCTGATGAATTGATCTCTAGAATAGGTGTGCTCGGGTCTTTTGATCAGTGGGAGTAGTGTTAGTTTATTAGAGACAGTTGCAATAATAAAGTTGAGAAGTGCTGCTATTGTGAAGTTCAAAGAGCTAGTATAGCAGTGAAGTTTTTCTCTTGAGTTAAGTTTTTTGTTATGAGCTAGTTGTGTTCAGAAATTCAATTTTTGTAGTTGTTTGATCTGATATAAATATATAAGTATATGTGTGATTTTTTAATTCAGTTTGATGTTTTGAGAAGTCTTTGTGATTTGACTCAAGCAGTTGTTTTGAATTCATGAGAATTGCAAGAAGACAGTTTTACTGTCTGTGATAAGCTTGATTGATTTCGAATTAAGTTGAGAAATAGTGGGAGTGGATATTTAGGTCCACTAAAATTTTCAGTTTGATCATAATGTTATATGTGCGGATTGGACATAAGTATTCTAGAAGCATTGGTTGCATATTGGTTGTGAATGAAAGTTTTTAGATTCTGTGTTTTGAAATGCACGGATAGATTGTTTATGATGTTACTTAAAAGACTTTGTGATCACCCTATTATAGTCTTAATCGAACTAGTTTTCTTGGTTCATACTTGCTCAAGTGGGAGAATGTTAAAATATGAGCATGAGTATGAATTGGTAAACTTGGTTGTCGGATTAGAGATTGAGTAGGAAGTCTTGTTGGGAATGGATTTGTAAATCCATGTTGTAACTGGACTGCTATTTGGGATGAATTGGTATTCTATATGGATTTTAATAGGGGAATCCTTATAGAATTTGGCTAAGATTGTATAGTATATATTATATATAGTGGCCTCTGCTCTCGCAGTGAGTACTCAATAAAAGACTAAGACCTATTATTAGTTGAGAGTCTCGTTCACTGAAGAGAGGAGAAGGTGCACCACGACTTTGCTGCAGAAATCAGACATGGCAGCAACTTCGAACTCTTCTGCAGATATGTTTTCTCTATGTGCATTGCTTTATGGTTTATGGTTTTGTGTTTTGATCACGGTAACTTGCTTTGCATGATCCTGGTGGTGTGTTTATGCTAACAATAACAGCTAATCTTGTATATTTGACTGAACTTATTAAATAGTCTTGGATTTTTCTCCCATATAGGAGCCTGTGCTACCTGGTTATTTCCTTCGTGCTCGTGCTATTGGATTAATGCCCATGATTGATCAAGTAAGAAAGCCTGTTTCGATCTCATGTTTGACTAGATCAATGCGTTTAAAGAATTTAATGTAACAAGCAAAGGAAGTTTTGTTTATTTTACTGCTGTTTTCATTTGGCTATCAGAATTTCAATATTTATTCTTTGTATCGTTTCCTCTCATAGCGATCTGATTTCATTCATCCAGAAGTGGATGTAGCTATCGATAACATGAGTTCTATTGCAGGGTGAAAAGGATGACAAGATCATTGCAGTATGTGCGGATGACCCTGGGTTCCACCATTACACTGACATCAAGGAGATTCATCCACATCGCCTGGCAGAAATTCGTCGGTTCTTTGAGGACTATATCCTATTACTACATTGCGTGCATTCCATTAAATTGAAGCAGTTGGGAGTCGTATGCCCTTAACTCTTACGCCATGATAGACAAAAAGAATGAGAACAAGGAAGTTGTTGAAGACTTTCTACTTGCTGAGGCTGCCATCGAGGCCATCAGATACTCCATGTGAGATAAACTTTACTTCATTTCTTTTCACGGTCGCCTATGATTATTGCAAATAGAACGTAAATATTTCATTGTCACTGTTTTCTTAAAATAACGTCTTGTGTGCAGGAACCTGTATGCGTCTTACATATGGAGGGAAAAAATTCCCAAAATTCCCAAACCAAACCAAAAAAATACCGATCCCAAACCAAAAATGTCCCAAACCGATTTTCCCAAAATTTCGGTATTCCCAAACCGAAAAATACCGAAATTTCGGTATGGGAATCGGGATTGCCTTTCCAATATTTCAGTATTCCCATACCGAACCAAAAATGTATATTTTTAATTATTATATATATAAATTATTTTTTTAATTATAATTAGAATTAATTTGAACCATTGGATTGTATAATTAGAATTAATTTGAACCATTGGATTGTTTCAAAATCTATGCCGTCCATCTATTCCTTGTTAGGCTTTCAGGTTTCAGCTTTGTTTCTCCCTGTCGAGGACTGAACTGACTCCACTCCAGTTTCTAACTTTCATTTCATTTCGCAGTCTCTCTCTCTCAGCTCAGTCTCACTCAAATCCAACTCCGGCCAGCCATTCCTCGGCCCACCACCACACGCGGATCATCCACTGATGTCTCTCCCTTCCTTCACCATACAGAGTCATAGCCACCACTGGTCTGAGGTCTCTCTCACGATTCTCTCTATCGCGACTCTCTCTTGCAATTCTCTCTCTCAGGAGTCTCTGACTCTCTCACGCGATTCTATCTCTCAGATTCAGACACAGGTAAATAAATATGGGAATTAATTTAGGGTTTGAAATTTAATTTAGGGTTTGTGAAATTTAATTTACAAATTCTAGATTAGGGTTTGTAATTTTAGGGTTTTTGAAATTTAATTTTCGAATTCTAGATTAGGGTTTGTTTGGTTTCACATATTAGATTCTATTTAATTGATCTAATGGTTCAGGTTCTTGGGTTTTTGCAGATTGGTGAAGGTTCGAAGGAACTGGGCTCTTTTGCTTTGCTACTGTGCTAGAGTTTTATTTGCCAACAACAACATGTAAATTTCTCAGATGAGTTTTATTTAATTTTATGCTCTCTTGAATTGTATGCTCCTTTGATTTAATTGTTGATTTTAAGAGTGTAATGTGGGACATATTTATATTCAAGTCTTGGAAGTATTTAGTCTTTAAGGAATCTAAGCTTTTGGAGCTTTGGTATATTTACATTAGTCATTGGTTGACCTTTTGTAATAGGTTGTGGTTTAATTTAATACTATCTCGATGCAAACTGTTTAATACTCTCTCGATTCTGATTTAATAGGTTGTGGTTTAATACTCTCTCAGATTCCGATTTAATACTTTCTCAGATTCAGGTTTAATAGCATATGTGGAGGTTATTCTCTTCTAGTAGGAAGCCATTATTAATAAAATGGATGTCACATTAGCGACCCATATTTACCAATGTTGATCAAAGCTTAAGCAAGATCAAAATTTTGTCTTTTTATGAGAATTACTTGGGGTATTAGACAGACAGCATTACTGATGATATTTCAAATGTTGTTTTGTTGGTGTGTTATTGTTAACGGAGAAGGTGTACAAACCAATGCCATAAGGACATCAAGGACAAGGTAATTCTGTTTGCCTCAACCGAGTAGGATTCATCTCCTTTTTAGCCTTGTCCAGCTTCTCCATATTTACCGTTATGAATGACTGTATAAACATCCTATATGGATTAAATCTGAGATGTTATGTACATGTACTGTCGATTTGCTATGTCAACTTGGCCCATCACAATTTCTTGTTTGTGTGGTAAGTATGCTCGACAAGATTCTTCAAACTTGAAGGGTAAAATGCATAGTTGAACAAATTCTATCTCCGTCTGCTTTGTAGCGTTTCTTTTACTTTCTGTTGTATATATTCTCGTTTAAGCTTACCATCAAGAAATTGAAGGGTAAAATGCATAGTTTATCGCCCCTTTTGAATTTAGTTGAGACGATTGGTTGAATGCATTTTTAAGCGGGAACATATCAAAGTTTAAGCAAGCTATTTCTAGATGAGCCACATATAGGCAGATTTGTGCACAGATTAGGCAGATTGGCAGATTGCTTTTGAATAGGCAGATTGTGCACAGATGCTTTTGAATTGGCAGATTTGTGCACAGATTAGTAGAAACAAATTGTCAGATTGGGCCTGCCTATATGTCAATTTTTCAATATAAAAAGTTGAATTTTAGCCCAAAAGCATAATATGTCAAATTTTTGTCCAAAAGCCCAAAACCATTTCGAGATTCACGATTTGTCCCGAAATCCCGAAACTATTTCGGGATTCCCGAAAATTGGGATTCCCGAAAATTTGGTTTGGGATCAGTATTGAAATTGGGATTCCCGAAAATTTCAGTTTGGGAATCGGGACAAAGGTTTCGGTATGGGATCCCATACCGAACCACCCCTAGTCTTACATCGTGGAGAGCTTGAGGCAGTAGGCTAACTTGTAGGCTTCATAATTAGCGAAATGGCTGGAACGATTTATTAATGCAGTGAGACCCGTAGACTTGTTGCTGAATACGAAAGTATCGCGCTATATCTCTGGGTTTTAAATGGTTGATCTTATGTTGTACTTTTGATCGTACGTCTCTTCAGTGTGTTGAATAATGTTTTGTGGATGGTAGATTTTGTCATCGGATGATTTCATGCAACTTTGGATGCAAAGATTTACCTTTTCAAGCGATTGAATCTAAAAATTTGAGTTGTATTTACTTTTACAGTATTTTTAGTGCATGAAAACGAAGGAAAATGTTTTGGTATAGAGTACAAAACTAAGAGAGCTGAACATGTATTGCTAACTTGGACAAGCATTTGGGGCAACTGATTTGTAGCTCGGTTGGTTAAAAAGCATTCGTCCTTGAACCGAGGTCTCACGTTTGAATCTCCCTCTTCATAATTGGATGAGTTTAGTATAGATTATTCTCATTGTTTGTCACAAAAAAAAAGGGGTCACAAGCCTTGATCCTCAGATTCGGTTCCATGCGCGAATACTCGACCTTACCGTTGTCAACCCTGGCATGAGTATCTTGCCAATTTCTCTCGTGAACTTGTATTATGTTACTGATTTTATCATGATAAAAAGAATTAAAGAGCTCGTTTTCCCTATTTCCACGTGGTATTCTTATAACTGAAAGATCACATTACGATACTGTAGGGAAGCTGTAGTCAATAACCACCAAAACAAGATCCGGGCAGGTGACTAAACGGCACGCATTGGTTCCGAGTGAGCGAGTCCAGTAACCTCCTTCGCTGGCCAACATTTCCAACCGACTTGTCAGCAGCGCCGCTCTCCTCCTCAAATCTCTCAAATTCTCAAATGCTTTGCTCCACCACCCACAGCTGAGACCGCGACTGAACCCAGTACGCGCCGTCCCATACACCATCCCCTGCAAACTAACGCTCATCGACCTCCAATCTCCGACGACGATGGGGACCCTGGGCAGAGCAATCTACACCGTCGGATTCTGGATCCGCGAGACGGGCCAAGCCATTGACCGACTCGGTTCCCGCCTCCAAGGCAACTACTACTTCCAAGAACAGCGTACGCCCCCAATTCTTCTCCTTCATCTCTCAATTCCTTCAAACCCTAACTCACACAAATTTGCACACAAATTTCACAATCCTGAGTCTGTGGCTTTGTTTATTGAATGTCGAATTGAATTTTGAGATATGCGGTGGTTGAATTTTGCGTTATTTTGTTTCGATTGTTGTTATTAGTATCGCGGCATCGGACGCTGATGAACGTGTTCGACAAAGCTCCGGTGGTCGATAAGGAGGCGTTTGTGGCGCCCAGTGCGTCGATCATAGGCCAAGTTCAGGTGGGCCGAGGCTCCTCCATTTGGTACGGTTGCGTTTTGAGAGGTAAGCATTTCTCTGAATTTTGTTGTTGGGAGTAGGGTAATTTTAACTCCTAGAGTAGGGTAATTTTGGTTTGAGAATCCAGTTCTGTGAAAAAGTAAGCCAATTTGTTGTTGGGAGTAGAAGCGTAATCCCGAAAGATGTCGTATTTACCTGATTGTTGTTTTCGTGTGTGAAGGTGATGCTAACAGCATCAGCATTGGGTCTGGGACCAACATTCAAGACAATTCCCTTGTTCATGTGGCAAAATCTAACTTGACTGGCAAGGTTTTGCCTACCATTATCGGAGACAATGTTACTGTAGGTGAGTTATGTGTGATTGTGTTTCCGGTGATTTTAGCATGGTCTTGATGTGGGTTTAGTTTAGTGTAAGGATCTAATTCTGGTGTCGTGGTTTTCGATTTGAACTGTGCAGGCCACAGTGCTGTCTTGCATGGATGTACTGTAGAGGATGAGGCATTTGTTGGTATGGCTGCAACCTTGCTTGATGGGGTTTATGTTGAGAAACACGCCATGGTTGCTGCCGGAGCCCTTGTAAGGCAGAACACAAGGATCCCCTGTGGAGAGGTATGTCAAAACACCCTTTATTTGCGTGGAATGTGACAAGTCCGTACCCAGTTAAACTAGTTTCTTGATTGTGCAAACTGTAATTACAAAAAGCTCACAATAAGTTCATCCAAGTGACTCAGTGCGAGCTGACACCTTTTATAGCTGAATGTAGCTCTTTTTGTTTATTAATTTTTAACGACCAACTTAAATTTTTCGAACTGGTTGTTTACTGAATGTTTTATAACAGGTATGGGGAGGGAATCCAGCAAAGTTCCTGAGAAAGCTCACAGAAGACGAGATGGCCTTCATCTCCCAGTCAGCCTTAAATTATTCCAACTTGGCTCAGGTTCATGCAGCTGAAAATGCAAAGCCCCTCGACGAGATAGAGTTTCAGAAGGTTCTGCAAAAGAAGTTTGCACGCCGTGATGAGGAATATGACTCGATGTTGGGTGTCACTCGTCAGACACCGTCAGAGACTACTCTTCCTGATAACGCATCGCCACCTAAGGCTGCTTAAGAAAGTACGACCATTAACGATGTTGGTAATGGTACCACCTCTTTGAGATTTAGTGTAAGTGAGTGTTTTTGTTTATGTGCGGATTTATAGCGAATGGCTGCTTTACATTTCGAATAATTTTTGGGGCCGTCTGGAGTGTGAAGGTCAAGACTCAAAACACGAAGAATAGCATATGGCTCTGCTCGTTCTCTCTGATTGATATGCAACTTCTCTTCTGTTTCGGTGTTGTGAAAGCATCTTTCAAGATCTCTTATGGCTCGTTTACTAATCCGTAATCAAAATTGGGGGAATTGATTTGATGCGGAATTGGATTGGAGAGGAATCAGAATCAGATTCCTATGAAAGGTGTTTACTAAATTGTCAAGAAACAAAATAGGAATGATGTTGGTTTCATATAAGTTGTTTGTCAATTCACTCCTGAATCGGAATCAAAACCGCCCTTGGTCTAAATGAATTATTTTATGTGATAATTAGTAAAATTTAATTTTCATAAAATCTTAACCCATAAATGACTGAATTTTCCATCTCTTTATAAACTAATTTTTTTAACTTTTTTTTTTTGACCTTTTCAAACCTAATTTTTATACCCACCCCATAACTTCCCAAGCCACTATCCCAAGTTTTCTACCTTTTGAAACCTAATTTTTCACGTCTTTTCTCTTCTCCCCAGTATCCCTAGTCAGTACTCACCAGCTGCTATCGCCACCACTCTCACCCTCCCTCTCCTCCATTTTATTTTATGTGGATCCTTCATCATCATTTCCTGCGCATCCATTGATCTCTCTTGCGCTTCTTACCTCCATCCCCACACAACCACGATGCCACAACCAAAGAACAACCAACTCACTACGATATCTAAAGATGCCCTAGGATTCTTGAGATTGGTTCATTGGGGCACGGGGAGGTGAAAGGGAGGCAGGCAGAGAGGTCTACGCTGGTTGATTTGAGTGGCAGATTTGGAGTTTTTAGGAATTAGATGGGGTTATAATGGGTAGAAAATTGTATTCTGGATTCCTCCTTTATCCCAGAATTCAAATGACGCATCCTACTCAGGAGTTCAATTCCTCCAAAATTAGGAATTCAATTCCTATCTTTCGAGTGGACCCCACCCATTTTGATTCCTCCAAATTTTAGTAAAGGGTGACGTGCCAATTTAGTTCCTAAAATATCACCTCAGTAAAAATTAGGTCTCTGAATTATTTTTTCGGTAAAATAAGTCCCTAAATTCATTAGAAATTGCTAATTTCATCTCTACTATTATATTCAAAGCTATTTTATCCAATTTTTCGTCAACTTAAGTCACTTGACACACTTTAGAGTGTAATACCATCATTTTCTCGTCTATAAGTGCTTAGCATTTTTTATAGGTTGCGAATTTAATGTCTAATTTACCCTCAAAAGTTAACTTACACTATTTCTTTATAAAAAAACTACCAATTTCTCCTCCAAAGTTAACTCCATACACTATTTATCTATGAAAAACTATCAATCTACCCTCCAATGTGTATCACATGCAAGTAACGTGACTTAAATTGACAGAAAATTGAATATAGTAGCTTCGAATATAACATTAAGGATGTAATTGGTAGATTTTTATAATTCAGAGACTAAGTTTTCTGAAAAAATAGTTTAGGGACCTAATTTTCACTAAGGTGATAATTCAGGGACTAAATTGACAGTTTACCCTTTAGTAAACACAAGAATAACCCGTAATCGGAATCACACTCAGACTTTTGATTCCGATTACGGACACGTAAACACGCCCTTAGATATGTAGTTTTAGAGCTTGATTGCTTTTCTATATGTTTTATGAAATAAAGGAAGTGAAATCAGGCATCGAAACCTGCTTACTTTTCTTCTGCTAAACTTTTTTCACATCCTTTGATCGATTTAGTTGTGGACTTAATAAGAATTATGAACGGGATTATTAAAAAAAAAAATTAACAGTTTTGAAAATTCAATTTATAATAATTAGAAAATAGTTCTCATATTTAAGCCTTTAAGGTGTGCAATCGTAGATTTTGTTTCATCACGCTTTAAATCAATCAAAAGATCATTCAATCCATTTCGTTTGGGCGAGATGGAGAATGTGAGTCACGGGGGCTACGGATTTTGATTCGACGGATTTCTGGCAAAGTTAGACTTTCAAAAAAGAACTAGAAAGTAGACGATTCTGATTATCGAAACATTTTGGAATGGGAAAAAAAACTGAGAATGTAGAATGAGAAGGTCTGACCGAGAATGTCGGCAGGATAGCCCAACAAACTAACAATCTTGGATCAGATTGTATGGATTTTGCAGTATTTCTCAACTTCTGTGGGGTGGACTAGATAAAGAGCTATTATTTTTCTTTCTATTCTCAAAACTTGAAAGTTAAACCTGTCTAATGAGTATCAACAATGCATCATCAACTCAAATATTTACTTGTCCAATCCAAAAAGATAATTAGTTGACAAGTAAATCCAACTTAATTATCCTCATCATAAGTTTGAAATTTACTCATTTGGTTAAAAGTGTCTTCAGCCATTGTTCATGTCGAAATAAATTACAACAAACGTAAAGATCATAATTTACAATTTTAAAAGCATTTTATCCGTTTCGCTCTTTGCAGGACCATCACTAGTCTCAAAATCTTAAGATGTATCACGGCAGTATCATCTCACTTTACAATTTGCAAGCAGACTAAAAGTAGGGACCGAAACTCAAATTTAGACCTATTAGAATCCAACTTAAGAACACTATTAAAAAAGACTTCGATACCAACCAATGTATATCAAACTTGTGCTTTTTAATGTTTTCACAAGTCATTCTTCATGAATTGAGATCCTGTCCCATTTTTTGTGTCCAAAGCAGATGGATCCGAAGATCCGAAATACTCATTTTAAATCCTACACAGATTTCATTAACTTATTTCATTAGTCCACCTCATACAAACTAACGGTCTGAATCTCTCTCATTCTCTCTTGAACGGTCCAAATTTTCAATCCGTCGACTTCGATCTACAAAATCACCTCATACAAACTAAAGGTCTGGATCTCTCTCCCCTTTCCGCACTGCAAAATCCGGAGAGAGGATCTAAATTCATTCTTTCACTAGTTTGTTCATGTAAGATGGTGGTATGCACTTTCTACTATTTATGTGCCACCCACTAAGTTAGCAATGGCAAGCAGTATGACTACCACGTCTTATCTAATTCAAATGTAGAGAGAGAGAGAGAGAGAGAGAGAGAGATTTATCCTTTCCTAATCCTGTATTTGCGCTCTCCCCTCATGGAATAATTCCATAATTCCTGCTTTGTATACAAATATTATACAGTATTTGACAGTAGGTATAATATTCTGCATCATTAAACAAAGCAAATGAATTCCATTTTTCAAGCACAAAAATGAAGACTTTTGGTGCCTTTTTTCATATGAAAGTGGCAAACACAAGGGCCCATAAAAACACCCCCTTCTTTTCTGGCATTGGTATTCGGCAATTGGCAATTGCAATTGGCATTGGCATGCATGAGAGGCTTATGGGATACCCAACCTCACATTTCAAACATTTCAAACATTTCAACATTTCAACAAGGAAAGAGAAATACGTTTGTCAGAAGCACTTGCCTTAAACTATTCAAACACATTCCCAAATTTCTTTCTTTTCAATTTTTTTTGAATTTTAAACATACAAAATTCATTACAAATTTAACTTGCTCGTAATCTACTGGGTTTTTTTCTTTTTCTTTTTCTTTTTTTAGTTTTATATTATTAAGAAGAGGGGAGAGTGTTAGAATTCCTCTGTTCCACATCGACTAGAAGGCTTGAGAACAAGCCCTTTAAATAGAATTACCTCACTCTAACTATCACCGATGCCTTTTGTATTAAAATCTCACATCTGACAGATTGAGCAGGTGGTCAAGTGGGGACAGTATCGATGTTGTTGGACCCATGACCCGTCTACCTGAAATTTAAGATGGTATCAAAGTCAGGGGACGAGACCGTACTGCCACGTGAACGGGTGGATCCCCTTTGACCCCGTGCGAATGGGTGAGCACCGACTTGGCTCCACGTAGGCCAAGAGATGTCACGTGAATGGGTGGGTCCCCATTGGCCCCACGCAAACAGATGAGCCCCAGCTTGGCTCCACGTGGTTGCTGATGTGTGAAACTTCACGTGTGACCCATAAAATGGGGTCTTACGTGCGGAGGAGTGTTAGAATTCCTCTGTCCCACATCGGCTAGAAGGCTTGAGAACAAGCCCTTTAAATAGAATTACCTCACTCTAACTATCACCAAGGCCTTTGTATTAAAACCTCACACCTGACGGATTGAGCAGGTGGCCAAGTGGGGATAATATCGGTGTTGTTGGAGTGGGCCCATGGCCCGTCTACCTGGAATTTAAGAGAGAGAAGAGAGTTCGAAAATATTACATTAGTAGAGGAAATGGAAGAGTTTCAAACCTAGGATGGACTAGTAGAAACCCAACACCATTCCACTAGGATATTAGACCAGCTCATAATCTACTGGTTCTTGATATTGAATGAAGTCTCAAGTTTGAATTTTTATGTACGCACTAATTAAACAAAAAATTTGAGCATATGAATCTCAAATTGGGTCACTTATCTATGACCAATTCATTTTAAAGTGAAACCTAAACTTTTTTCATATTATCAAGACATGTTACCTATGTATTGAGTCCAATGGCCTAGGTGTTGCCTCGTTATCAGTGCCTACGGTCTCACGTCCTCCAATATGTATGTCCATATGGTTAGTGGCGGATGCATATTAGGACTCGGTGATTTCAGGACAATCCAAGTCCTAAAAATATACATGGGAAGGTCTTTCAAGAACCTTCCGAATATTTGATATGAGTCATTTTTGTGCTTAATAAGTGTTTGACGAAATGTTTCTCGCATGTTGCGTCAAAAAAGCTCTTCAAAATTTCTCAATAGCACTCATCAAATTGTTTCGGCATATGTCAATATTTGTTAACATGAGCGCAACTTGATTCGGCTGACAAAAAGTTAACCAAGTGTTCGACGAAATGTCTTAGTGAATAAACTAAATTTTTTTACATGCTTTGCATTCTATTTCAATCTAAAAAATTTGAACTTTTATCACTAGAACCCCAAGATTTAAATCCTGGATCCACCACCGCATGTGACTCATGTGGAAAATAAGAAACTTTCCATATTTTGTATTACTATAGTTAATTAGTTTTATGATAAAACATCTACTTTCTTAAATAAATATTTAAATTTTAAAATACACTAAATAGGCAACAAATCGTATATAAATTATAGCCGATTCTGTTTGTGCATACATGCTTGAATCTTTGAATGCAAAAAGAAAATAAATTAACTTTATCTATAGAAAAAGGAGAAGCCTAGTGCTTTATGCATTGGATTGGCCTGTTTGACAGGCAATTTGGGAACAAGTGCCAAAGTAATATAAAGAAGAAGATGCTATCCATAATCCATGTGTTTAGTTTAATTTAATAGCTGGATTACTTAATTACATTCCGATTCCCAGAACCTTGTTTTAATCCTTTTTTCTCAGTTTTTGTCCTGCTTTCAGACAAAGAGAGAGACACACAGTGTCTGTTGTTTCTTTTCCTTCTTTGGAATATCTAATCCTACGCAAGGTCCTCAAAACAAGAAGCAAAATTACTAGACAAATTATGTCCAACAAGCTTTATAGACACGGTTTGCTTCGACAATCGTTATTTTGTGCAAACGTTTGTTGACCGTTGACGTATGAAACTTGTAAGTTATAACGTATGTTTCACATTCTACGTCTTATTTGACGGTCACATAATCATAAACTTGGGAGATAAACGTTGTGCAATTATTTCTCCTACATGGGTGTTTGTCGTTGGAATTTCCCCTTATATGTGTTGCTTGTGCTTTACTTCTTTCCTAAATCGGTTCCTCTTGCTGTCACTTACTTAATTGCTAGTGATAATTTAGTTGAATAAAGCTAGACACATCAAATATGTTTTGGATACACATTATCGACATTTGATCCGTTATACGCATATTTAAAGTAATTTGAATTCGAATACACAACATTATGGTTATATCATGAGAAATTTTAAGGAGACTCTCTCAACTCAACGTGGACTCTCTGCCCACATCTCATGTTTTTTGCACAAAAATTAACATTAAAATGTAAGGTGACACATAGTTCATGAAGAACCCTACTTTGAAAGAGTCACTTTAACATATCTCTGATATCATTTGAGAAATTAATACAGCGAGTGTGACAGTACTACTCATCCTAGCTTATGAGTTTGTGACAGGGCAGATTAATAATTGAGTGATGCAACTAATTTGAATGATTGTTTTTTTGGTCCCCATTGGCATAGAGACAGACATAGAGAGAGAGCCATGGCTAATAACTTTACCCTGGTAACAGTTAGGGTTATAATATAATGTCTCGGGTGGTGCTATATGCATACACTTTTTTACTTTCCACACGTTCTCTTAATTTTTTATTGTCGAATCGAATAAATTGAAAAAGACTAAATAACAAAAATTAACAATAAGTATATAGATAGCACCATCTTAATGTCTCCATGAAAACCCTGCAAAAATGGGAAGCATCAAAGCATACAGTACCTTATATACACATGCATATATATTATTTATCCACATTAAAAATTAAAATGCTCCAACTACCACCCTTTGAGGAGTTTCTTCATCTTTAATGTTGACACCTAATTTCTGCTTGCAGATTACAGGCTGTGAGAAAATTTTATTCATTTTGATGATTGAATTTAATAGAAATTAATGGATTAGGTAGCCTTAATAATATATAAAAAAGAAATGAAAAATGCATTTGAGTGCTTTTCCTTGTTGCAATTAGCATTTGAATTGTGCATGGAACAATGTTTGACTACTCAAAGATGAGTAGGAACTTCTACTCAAAATTCTTTATATTCAAATCACAAAGCTATGTACTTATGATCAGAATTTTCATACTATGAATCACTTTGAAAATATCGTCTCTACAAAAATGAATTGAAAAAGAACTGTTATTAGCACTTCAAAATTCTCATTTTGCATTCTTCACAAATGTATTTTTCTTTCTAAATAGAAAAAAATTGGAGTGTAAAATGAGAATTTTAGAGCATCAATAACAATTCCCTAAAGCAAAGATCGTTTAGTCAATTTATTCTAGAAAATACATAGACGGTTATGCTTTTACCAATCCAGTCATCTGGTTTTATACAGTTTAATGACTAAACAATATTAATTTTAATTGATTTTTTTTTTCAGAGGCAATCTTTATAGATTGATTAAGAGCAACTCCACCCTTGGTGGTTGCTCGGGGGATAGGCGAAGGGAAATGGCTCGAGGGCTGGTGGAGAGGGCTCCAGCGTTGGGCAGCCCGAGTGAAGGTGGGAGCCCGAGGTGGGTGTGACGTCAGGCTGACGCCATGCCTGGCGTCGGTCCTTTTTTTATTTTTTTTGTGTCAGGTGCGTGCCCCTCACTCGCGAATGGGGGCGCGTCAGCCGACAGCTTTACAGGGCACGGGGCCCGCGCGCCAGTTTCAGCAGGTGACCGTTGGGAAGCCACGTGGCTTCCCACGGTCCGTTCGATCTCAACGGCTCTTTAATATGAGTCGTCCGATTTGAAACGGTAATAAAAAAACTGATTTAATATCAACCGTTCGATCTGAGATCAACGGTTGATATTAATCTGCTTTATAAATTAAAAAAGAAAAAGAAAAAATAGTTTTAAAATTAAGAAAAGTTACCATTGTGACACGTGGCACAATCTGGAGTGTTGGAATTTAATTTTTTTGAATTCCAACAGCAGAGATTAATTATTTGAATAAAAAAAATTAAAAATTGTAAAAAATCCGAAAAATATATCTGAAAATTAAAAAAAAAATGTTTCTACTTTTCTATAAATACATTCTCATTATCATCTACCTTACACCACAATTTCATATGTTCTCAACTACTTTCAATCACATTCCTATCTTTCTCTCAAAGTTTCAATCCAATTTTTTTCAACAAAATGATTACTGATGCAAGTACGAATTGAACGTCTCTTGAAGATGTTGCATTGTGTACTAGCTGGGTTGAAGTTACTCATAGTTCGCGTACAGGTAATGAGATGCAGTTGCGAGAAATGTGGAGTCTTATTCATACCAATTATCTTGAGAAAATGGGTGGAAGTAGAACCAAAGAATCGATGTCTAGTCGTTGGAAATTACTTAGCCAATCGTTTACTATTTGGAGAGACGCCTTGGCAGAAGCTAGTAGTAATCTTCGAAGTGGGGAAAATTACACGGATCAGGTAACAATATATTATTTATTTGTTTGTACTATACCCAAATTTACATTGTAATTATTTGTTTGTATTATTTATTTGTTACCTACTTTAATTATAATTATTTGTTTGTATTATTTATTTGTTACCTACTTTGATTATAATTTTTTGTTTGTATTATTTATTTGTTACCTACTTTAATTATAATTATTTGTTTGTATTATTTAGTTGTTACCTACTTTGATTATAATTATTTCTTCTCCCCCATTGTGTAGCTAATTCAAGCACAAGCTTGGTATGGACAGTTTTTCCACGTCCAATGCATACAATCAATGCTCCCAATCATCCCAGGAAAACCTCGCATCTCGGCCTTCTTCAGAAGCCTTTCCAAGTCCGTATGAGTAGGTTTCTGGAGGTACTTTGCTGTGTAGATAGATTTGATTGCTCCGCAAAACCTCATAAGGGACTCAAGAACGGTTGATTTCCCCATCCTCGCTATCTCATCCACTTGGTTTGCAGATGCTCCATACGCAAGCATCCGTAGCACAGCAGTAATTTTTTGCTCGGGAAGGAGACCCATATCACCACAAGCATCCTTCTTTTGCACAAAGTAAGAATCATGGTTGCAAACATCAATCATGATTTTGTTGAACAAATGTCGTTCCATTCTAAAACGGCGTCTGAAGTACGTATCAGGAAATGCACTATTATGGACAACATAATCGTCCAATAGCTCCACACCTCGTTGTTGCCTGCTTCTATCAAGGTTTCGCGAATGGTTGGGCCTGTATATCTGAGCCACAACTTGGATGACTCGACGGGAATGTTAATCTCTGGCCATTCTTGCTTCGTCATCTCTCATTCTCTGCTCCTCATCCTCTTCCTTCTCATTTTGGGCTATATGGAGATTGAACATTCCTTCAGATTGATTAAACAATTCTTCATCTTCTTGACTGATTTCCCACATCATGCTTGAAGAACAAGACATTGTAAGTAGAAACTATGAATAATGATACAAATTTTGATTTGGTGAAGAAGGAAGCAGAAACTATGAATAATGATAGAGATATTGAGAAAATTGGTGTGAGATTTAAAAGGATGGATGATGGATTATATGGAGGATTATGAAATGATTAGGTTGTAGATAGTGTCACGTGGCATGCCGTCATTCGTTAAAAATCTGATCGAAATCTATCATAAAAGATTCTGAAAAGATAACGACACGTGGCACGACGACATTGGATAAAAATCTTATCGAAATCCATCACCAATAATTATTTTTTCGGATAATGACACGTGGCGCAACGAGAACGATTTAAAATCTGATCGAAATCTATCCTCAAAGATTCTGAAAAGATAACGACACGTGGCACGATGACATTGGATAAAAATCTTATTGAAATCTATGACCAATAATAGTCGTTTTGGGTAAATGACACGTGGCGCAACGAGAACAATTTAAAATATCTTATCCGAATTTACAAATAAATTTATTTAGTATTATTTTGTAAAAAAAAAATTAATAATATTTTATTGCCTATTGTCAGGGCTATTCAAGTGCAACGGTGGAGATGCAAATGACAGTTACTGTTCATTAGGGCAATTATTGTTCACATGGTGGATTGAATAGTGGATTGCCTGGGGGGAGGGCTCCAAGGGTGGAGTTGCTCTAATAATATGAACGGTTCTGATCATAAAAACAAATTTTTATGAATCTGCAATGAACAGTTTTGAATAAGAACTCCTACTCATTATTTGAGTTGCCAAGTATTATTCTTATACATGAGCAATGTTCCAAAGTTGATGAGTTGATGATGATTTTTTTTTTCCTTTAAAAAAATAAATTTACATGAGTCACTTACTACGGTCTAGTGATATTCCTCTTCACTTGTAAGTAAGAGGTATTAGATTCGATTCTCGCCAAATGCGAGTTTGAACTACATTATTGCTAGCCCATTGTGAGGCTAAACCCATCATCTCTTCCTTAGTATAAATAATATCGTTTGGTAAAAAAAAAAATTTTACATGAAAGGTCATCAACGGATTCTAAAATCATAAATCGAATATTTAATGATGAATTTTCAGTCCAAAAGGCTTCCATATTCTTCATTGAAATTTCTCCTTTCACCTTTTGCCTTGAAAAATCAATTGTAAATTAATGTTAAAAATGCATGCATCATCTTTACGTTTCTTTAGCAAATTCATTCCAATTTCTCATGGGTGATGATTACTCGATTAGGGATCCTCTTGCTACCAATACTCATCAGTTGATTTTAACATTATGAGAAAAACAAAATGAAAAGTCGATGTTTATTTGAAACAAGAATGCCGACGAAATTTTTTTTTTTTTAAGAAGTGATATTATCTATACTAAGAATAGGGGGCGGGCTTAACCTCATAATGAGCTAGTAATAATGTGGTTATTAAATATAAAATCTCCCACTTACAAATGAAAATGAGAACGCCGACGAATTAACAATTATTATTCACCTAAAATCCTCATAAACAGTAGCGGAGTTGACTTCTAGAGCCCAATATAGGAGGTGGATTGTCTGCCCTCCATTTCCATACTCTTCTCATCCTCTTCTGTTTTGTATAGTCACGGTTAAGCCACATTAACATTTTATATTCCTATTACTTTTTGTTTTATTATTTTTATAAAAAAATCAGTATAAAATGTTGAACGTGACTTAACCGTGACCACATAAATAGGAGGAGATGTGAAGAGTATAGAAATGGGAGGGCAGACAATCCACCTCTGCCCAATATAACCTTTGTCATGACCCAAGGTCTAGTCTAATTAAATGAAAGTTCTTATCATGTTTAATTGAATGCAGGTGGGATATTGACGTTAGCAAAATTTACGCTATTTTCTTATCTATGAAGTTGTCACAATCGAAAGTGTTACAAAATAGTATCCTCGATGAGGTTAGAATCCAAAAAATTAATCGATGCACGTAGACGAGAAACGTCGATATTCTCCTACAAGCAAGATATGACAAGCTACTTTCCACCATATCAAATCAAATGATGTCATATAATACCTAAAAACTAAATTCACCACTTCAAACGTAACCTCTACCATTCGTCGAGAGGCAATCCCAGACATCTCTCAAAGACACCACCGTCCAGGGCGGATGGAAGTAGGGACTAAGGTGGTCCCAGGACAACTAAGTTTGAAAAATATATATGCGAACAAGGTCTTTTGAGGATTAAATGTTTGGTACGAATTTTTTGTGTGTATACTAAATGTTTGATGGAATGTATGATAAGCATATCTCAACATGTTGTTGTATCGACAAGACTTGATAAATTCTTTCTATATCACTTATCAGATTTTTTCGACATATGCCACTATTTATTGATATGTGTGCAACATAGTTTGGCTGATGAAAACAAGCCACCAAATGTTCGGGGAAATGCCTTTGTGAATAGGCTGAATTTTTGTTTATGCACTTAGTTCCTATCTAAAAAATTTGTATTTAACACCAGGACTCCTCAAGTTCAAATCTTGGATCCGCCACTCCCACCATCTCCATTCCTAGACCTGACAATTTCTTACACGATCCGTTAACACGACACGTAAACGACATCAAAATAAAGGGTTTTGGGTTAACAAGATAACTAATCGAGTTGTTATTGAGTCACATGAGAAGAACCCCTTAATAACGTCCTTAACAGGTTTACACGAAGGTGACACGTGGATAACCCATTTCGATACTTTAAGAAAACAGTTATTTTGATGATTTTAATTTTTTATACTAAAAAAACTTACTACAAAATACAATAGTCATAGACAATATATATATATATATATATTGTATATTAAATATGTATTATTATATTATTATTCTATATAAATTTAAAAAAATTTAAGTTTTATTTATTTTTATAGTACACAATAGGCAAAGAGTGAGTTCAAAAAATTATAGAACATATTAAAGCCTTAATGAAAACATCGTCAATATAATTCTTGAAGACAATATATCAATCCAAAATTCCAATACCATTTCCTTTGGTGATTGATGGAAATAGAATGGTTTTATTGTAAAATACTTGCAAGGTTCTTCAACCTTGAAACGCAACTCCCTTCATTTTACTTATCCTTGAAATTTAGTATTATGTAGTAATGTACTAATGTTTTTTCATTAGACTCTTATTTTGGGATATGGAATACTTTTTTTTTTTTTTGAGAAAGGGATACGTAATACTTGAAAGATAAATGTTTTTTTTATGTTTTGAATTAATATTTATGTGACAATGTGGTATGCATACACTAATTTTATAATGTTTTCCTTTTTTTTTTATCGAATTATGTTTTTCATTTTCATTATTTATTGGTTTAAAATATATTTTCTTTAACGGATAACGGGTCAGGTCATATTACCGTTAATTTTAATGGATGGATTTCGAGTTGGGTCATATTACCCGTTTACTTTAACGTTACACGACACGATCTGTTAAAATATTGAATATGTCACGAACACAAAAAACACGACACGAATGTCAATACCAAGACAAATGCAACTTGTTTTTTTATTTTTATTTTTTGTTCAAAGACAAATGCAACTAGTTACTCACTTGTAAATTGCCAAAGTTTCCCTCAAAGTTCATCAATTTTACAAACCCACCCCCACAAAATAGTGAAATACTAGCAAACAAGGCGCCTTGTCAATATTCTCTGTAGCAAGTCCTCCCCAAAGTGTTTGTGCGGGAACCAGGTTTCTGCTCATCGTACTCAATTTGGGACCCCTTTTGTTGGACATTTTGATGCATTGAAATTGAACCTTATCTAAAAGATTGCAACCCAAATTGCCCATTCCCAGTTGCCCTTTTTCTCATTTCATTTTTTTTAAATGATAAACATACACATTTTATAGCAGCTTGTACACACTTGTTTTTAGTTATATTCGTTGTTTTCGTTTGATTTATTCAATTAGATGACCAGAAATAAAGAGAGATGCGTGAGAAGTCAAAAGTCACACTGCATGTTAGTAATTTATTTATAATATTTATATCTATTTAGTAATATACTTATATCCATTTAATAAGGGCTGGTTTGGAGTTCGTGTTTGGTAAATGAAAAAAAATGCTTTTTTCCTTCTCAAAATCATGGGTTCAAAAAGACCAAAACAACAGAAAACAGAAGCAGATCTACACATACTTCTCGAATTTTTAATTTTTTCCATTGAAGACGGGTGAACAATACCAATTAATGAAACTTTCATATTGAAATCCTACCTCATCTTTGACACCCTTTTTTTTTTGTTGCTAAAAACACTTTTATCACTATAGTTTACCAAATACTTACCTGTTTATTTTCACAATTGTTTATTCTCATAGCACATCGGAAGTAGTTTTTAAAAAAGCACAACAACCCCAAACTAGCCCTAATATTTATGATTAAATACAAAAAAAATAAAAGAAGGAAGCACTTTATACATAAGTTAAAAGGTTATTTGCTGTTAAGGGGTGGTTTGGTATTTCTGTGCTTAAAAAACTGCTTCTGCTATGCTGTGAGAATAAACTCATTTTTGCTGCTTCACGTTTTTAGTTTTTTTTTCACCCAAAACTGTGAAAATAAGTTGTTTTTAAGTGTTTACCAAACATATTTTTGAGCTCATTTTTTTTTTCTTATACCCATTTTTTTATAAAAGCACCTCAATACCAAACCAGTACTAAGTGAAAAGTCTTAGGTTTGATTTTTACCAAATGTGAATTTGAATTACATTATTGCTAGCACATTGTGAGGCTTAGTCACTCCCCCACCCCTTAGTGTAAATAATATCGTTTGTTAAAAAAAAAGATTATTTGTTGTTGGTATATCAAGAAAGTTGTTACTTTGGACTTTTTGGAATGTTCACGTAACTTTTAACTAGAGTGTCATTTTTTCAGTTGAATAATAAGAGCTCATTTGAAAGTGTTTTGAATATTGCTGGAAGAGCTTTTGATGAAAATATTTTTTGAACCAATCCTTAATTAAAACACAAATAAATCCTACAAAAATACTTTTTGAAAGAATGTGCTTCTTGAATAAAGCATTCAGTACATACTGATACTATACGCACATGATATACGAAAATTCTCGTTCAGCAAATAACATGTAATTAATAAACGTGGTTATACTCAAAAGTTTCTAGTTGTCCACCATTTACCGGCTACACCCCGTCACTTATCCAAATCCATACAAATTGCAAAATCCGAAAAAGGTAAAAGGAAAATTCGTCATGCAATTATACGAGTCCTTTTTGGTAATTTCAGACTTTCCTTTTAATTCCACTTTCGTCGGCCTGTGTCCGAGTTCTGAGTCCTGAGACTCTCTGCACTCAGGAGCAGAGAGAGAAAAAAAGTTGGAGAGCGAGAGGGAGGAAAACGAAACGCCTCGAAACGCAAAACCCTAGAAACTCGAATTTTTCTTCTCTCTCTCATGGATAATTTATCACATTCTCGGCATCCAAACAGGTCTTCTTCCGCGAAAATGATGAACAATGGCGGCCTGTTAGCCAAGACGCTCTACGACGACGTTTACGGCGGTCCGCCGAAGTTCGGCCTCTCGTCCCTCTCGCCCCGCCTGGAGGACTACAGCGAGATTTTTGGGAGCTTCCACGCGTCACGCGCCTCGTCGATTCCGGTGCTGGATGTTCCCGCCGTCGACGAAAACGAGGTCTTCTTCGATGTGCGGAGCTCCTGCTTCGACTACAGCGAGGTCTTCGGCGGCTTTAACGGCCTGGATTTCGCCGTCGCGTACGACGACCTGGCTGATCAATCCCACGGCGGCGGCGGTGGCGATTCCTCCGACGAAGCCTGGTATGATCATGCATGTTTTTGTTAAATTCTCAGTCAAAATTTGTTTCCTAAGTAAATATTTTATTTTAATTTTTTTACTGAAATGTGAATGGCATTTTGGGGAGCAATTTGGGGAAAAATCTATGTCTTTCTATTTTTTGTGAGTTTTGAGTGGGAACTGTTAACTTGGTGACCAAAACAAAACAAAGTCTTGTGGATTTAGGTATTGGGGTTGATTTAATGAGGTAATTAATAACCTTTGATCTGGGTTTTTTCGGGTTGGATAAGTAAGAAATGGTGACCGTGAGGAACTTGTAGCGCGTTTACTCTTGCACCCGAGCTCTGTGTTCAAATCGGGCCTCCCGGAATAGGGACTGTATAGAAAAAAGAAAGTAAGAAATAGCGTCCAAGGGGAGGTTATTTATTTGATAAAAGTTCGATTGAAGTAAAATTTTGACTTCTATGATTGTAGAAGGGCGAGATAAATGTGTTTAGCCGGAGTTGGAGACTAACTTCTCTGTTAGGATCTGTGGGTTGTTTTGGTTGAAGGTTGTGACACAGCCCGTGTTCAACACCTCTCTTGATAAGCTTCTTGATCAATCTAATCTTGTACTAATGTATCTGAGTGAATTTCTTTACACATGGAAGTATGAAAGAACAAGAAACATAATTGTTTTGTCTATCATTGCAATAGTAAATGAGGAATAAAAAGATTTTTTTTTATACATAATTTGAACCATGTAATGCTAGAATTTGATGTTAGAATATGTTTTTCTGGTTTCCTCATTCATAGGACTCCTGCAGAATCTGGTTCTCTGTCAGAAGGGTCAGATGATTGCGGAAAGAACCAATGCTCAAATGGAGATCCTTACCAGTCATTTGTTGGCAGTACAGATTTCAGCATGGCATATCATACAGCTCATCAAACAAGCAGTAAAGATTCTTTGAACGGGATGACATATGTAACTCAGGCACATTTTGTTCCTGGATACACATATGTGCTGGATGAAATCACTCCCTCCCAACAGACAGAACATGAGAATCCAATCTTTCAAGTAGCTGATGATAGCAAATTAAATATGAACTCCAATGTGGAAGTGGTGAATCAAAAGTATCTCAAAAAGACCATGTCACTCCCCCCTAATGGTAGTTC
Source organism: Malus fusca (assembly GCA_035220775.1). Lineage (NCBI taxonomy): Eukaryota > Viridiplantae > Streptophyta > Magnoliopsida > Rosales > Rosaceae > Malus > Malus fusca. The sequence goes on along the minus strand of CM069073.1, from coordinate 19,058,511 downwards.
TTCCGGACAGGCATTTGGAGACAACCTTAAACATGAAAGAGGAAATGGTAGATATGGTTCTCATCATAGAAGGCCGTTTGTGACTGTATCAGACATAAGCCTTAGAACTCAGCCCTCTCAGTTGCCACCACCCTCTCGACCACCGCCCATACTGGATGGAAGCAGTGGAGATTCTGGTAGATTGTCCTCAAATTCTAACACGATTGCTTCTGATGGGACTACAGGTGATAGTTCACCCCGGTTCTTTGATGTCGAAGTGGATGCAAGTTCATCTGCTGCAATCTCTGCAGCTGCTATGAGAGAAGCAATGGAGAAAGCTAAAGCACAACTGAAAAGTGCAAAAGTGTTAATGCAGAGGAGGAAAGACGGGTTCCAAACCCGTACAACATCGGGTTCAAAGAAAGAAATGAAAGAGAAGGAAGGAATGGTGGGTAAAATTGTTGATGACTGCAATGGTGTGAAAGATGAGGGAGTGCAGGGCACTTCTGTACAAGAAGATGGTAGAATGAAATTTGTTGTTAAGAAGGAAAGGCGGAAATCTTCAAAGACAACCAAAGAAGTTCCAGAATTTTTAGAAGATGAAATATTCTTAAATGTGGCTAAACATTTTGAACAAGAGAAGCATGGGAATCGGTCTTTCAAAATTGATGACGCTAATGAATGGCAGGAAGAAACACAATATTTTGAATTGGCGGCAATTGATGACTCCAAGAAGGCTTTTGAGCTGGAAAACAAAGAGAAGATTTTGGTTAAGAGCAGAAAAAGTCACGAGAACAGGCATAAAGAAAAGGCAACCATGGAAGCATTAGAGCAGAAAGAAGAAATCGATAAGAAAGTAAGAGCAGTTATTGAAGAGGAACCAGAGAAGCAACCTCGTGGATGGGAGGAATGCAATGCAAGACCCAAAGCGTCTAAGGAGGCATGCAGTCGAAAAGAGCATGACAAAAAGGTGAAGGTGGCTGAAGAAATTCATGAGAACGGACAGCATGAGATGAGTTCTAGAATGGGGACTCTACCTGCAGAACCTGAGAAGCAAAGAGATGCTGAAAAATCAGAAAAGCATGACATTGTGCTGGAGGTTCAAGAGCAGGCCAGGAAGCAGAAGGTAAATGATAAAAGAATTAGAAGTGACAAAAGACTCAAGGAATCTCGTGGCATGAAAAGTTTTGAACAGAGAGAAGAAGAAGCTTTGAAGCAGGAAGAGAATGAAATAAGGCTTAAAGAGGCATTTGAACAAGCAGAAAATGAGAAGAAACTGAACAAGGTTCTTGAGCAGGAAGAAAATGAGATGAGGTTAAAGGAGGCTGCTCTTGAGCAGGTAGAAAATGAGAAAAGGCTGAAAAAGGCTCTTGAGTTGCGAGAGACTGAGAAGAAACTAAAAGAGGCTGCTGAACTGGAAAATAAGAAGAAACAGAAAGAGGCTACTCAAATAGAAGAATATGAGAAGAGGATAAAAGAAGCTCTCGAGAGGGAAGAATATGAGAAGAGACAACAAGATGCCTGTAAAAGAAAGGAAGCTGAGCAAAGAATAAAAATGGCCCATGCTTATGAGCAGCAATATGACATAAATGGATTAATAAAGGCTCAGGACAAAGAAGGAACTGAGGGAAGATTAAATGAAACTTTTGGGCAAGTTAGAACTGAAAGCACGTTAGAAGAGGCTAATGAGTCGGAACAGACTGGGAAGACTGCTAAAGTTGCTGGTGACTGGGAAGAACTGAATGTCCTAAACACAACAAATGAGGGGACAGAGAGGAATGAAAACGGTCAGACCTTGCACATGAAACAGGAGAATCTCAGGGTATCTGATGGTACATGTAACCAGGATTGTAATCAGAACTCTCAAGCGACTCAAATATCCAATAAGCATGATAAAAGCAGTGAAACAGTGGCAGCAACACAAGAAGTCCCTGCTCATGAAGGAAATGGAGAGAAAAGGACTGAACACAACAATAGTGATACACAGCCAGAAGTAGTACGAGTAAGCATGTTGATTGATTTGGAACTTAAAGCATCTGATGCATCTGCAGACCATTTAGAAAATGGAGAGAACCGGTTCAGAAGGGAAGATGCCAGTGAGTCTCTTCCCGTAGATGATAGTGTCAAGAAAGCAAGTGAAGAAATTAGGGCTGAACCTAAAGCTAGCAAAAGGGAATTGGGGGCATTTGAAATTGACAATGTGCCGGTTGATGAAAAGCTCAAAGAATCTGGCATGGCCCAGCAAGGCACACAAGAAGGAAATAGCCAAGTTGCAGTGGAAGATGCCTATGAGTCGGTTCCTTTAGACATTCACATGAAGAAAGCCGGAGAACCTGGCAGTCGCATTGGACCACCACGGGTTGAGCAATTTAATCAAGTGGATTTTGATCATGAAGCTAAAAAGGACTTAAAGGAAGTTGAAGCTGCCTCAATCAGAGAAGAAAACAAGAAAGAATACTCGACGCCTAAACTGGTGAAAGAGTTTGTTGAAAATAAAAAGAAAATAGCAGCAGCTCATCCAGCCATGACAGAATTAAACAGCCAGAAATCATCTGGACAATTTAATGCAGGTCAGCCACCAGAGAGAAAAGAGAAGAGTCTTAAAGAGACCCTTAAAAATGGGGAAAAAGAAAATGAAAGATTGAAAAGAGAAAGAGAGCTTGAAAATGAGCGCCTTAGAAAGATAGAGGAAGAAAGAGAAAGGGAGAGAGAAAGAGAAAAAGATAGGATGGCTGTTGATAGAGCGACACTTGAAGCTCGTGAATGGCCGTTTTTGGATGCTCGTGATAGGACAGAATCAGCTGCTATTGAGAGAGCATCAGCTGAAGCTCGACAAAGAACAATGGTAGAGGCTCGTGAAAGACTGGAGAAGGCATGTGCAGAGGCCAGGGAGAAGTCATTAGCAGGGAGGACAGCCATGGAGGCCAGGCTCAAGGCAGAGCGTGCCGCAGTAGAGAGAGCAACTGCAGAGGCTCGAGAGCGTGCTGCAGAAAAAGCAATGGCTGAAAGGGCTGTATATGAAGCAAGAGAGCGCGTGCAAAGATCTGTTTCTGATAAATTCTATACTTCGTCTACAAATATTGGCTTAAGGCACTGTTCTTCATCGTCGGTGAGTATTTTTTTTTCCTGCTGGATTTATCATCCTTTTAATTAATTCATATTCTCAAACAGCGATCTGAACTGGCTGGTAATTCATAGGATCTACCGGACAGCACTAGGGGATCAAGAAATCCATATTCCTCAGTATATGGTGGTATGTGATTTTTTAATGCTCCAATGGTTATTCAAGCAATCTTTCTTTAAACTTTTCATGGTTTCCATCAACATTTGAGTTATTGCTCGGTTGGCTCTAAACTATTTTTTTTTCCGAAACTTTCTATTACAGAGAGATATGAGGGGGTGGAAGGTGAATCAGCCCAAAGGTGTAAAGCTAGGCTAGAGAGGCATGCTAGAACAGCTGAACGAGCGGTATGATTTTAAATCATTTATAATCTATGAGTGGTTTAGTCTTACCCGGCATTATAATTCCAAGCTTTCTGGGACTGTTTCAGGCAAAAGCTCTTGCGGAGAAGAATACGCGTGATCTTCTTGCACAAAGAGAGCAAGCAGAGAGAAATGTAATATTCTCTCCACATTAAATGAACTTTTATGACTTCGAATTGTTTTATCATTTCTCGCTGATTGGCTCGGATCTAATTCTGTTTGCAGAGATTAGCCGAGACTCTGGATGCGGAAGTCAGGAGGTGGTCAAGTGGAAAAGAAGGCAACTTGCGTGCATTGCTTTCAACTTTGCAATATGTAGGTGTTATTGATCTGCATACGTTTTGGCATTCATTCTTCATTGACTTCCTTGATCACTTGAGTTTAATTTAACAAAAAAAGAACGTATCAGCGAATGAACCTATTATCTTCAGTCGCATAGAGCTAGGCTCTATCAAGTGGTTAATTGACTAGATGTTTTTCATTGACAGATCCTTGGGGCCGATAGTGGTTGGCAGCCGGTTCCCTTGACAGAAGTCATAACAGCTGCAGCAGTAAAGAGAGCTTACCGGAAAGCCACTCTATGCGTTCATCCTGACAAATTACAACAACGGGGTGCAAGCATTCAACAGAAGTACATATGCGAGAAAGTTTTCGATCTTCTAAAGGTGCGTCAAGTGCAATTGTCTATTTGTGCCTTGAGTGATTTCTAGTTCTGCTTCTTCTTCTTCACTTGTTTGATTTTATTCGTTGGTCTGGTTTAATACAGGAAGCTTGGAACAAATTCAACTCCGAAGAGCGGTAGCGCCGGCTTTTGCGCATACAGCCCCTTAATATTATGTAATTTTTTTTTTTTTTTTTTTTACCGCGAGTAATTATGTATCCTTAGCTCACAAGAATAGTTGTTGGGTAAATTATAATTGAATGAAATATGGTGGTTGAATGTTCAAATTTTGGAAGACCAACGGGCACATTCTCTGTGAAGTAAAGGCATATGTAATAAATAAAAAGAAGGAACATGTTAAATCTCCACCCGACCAAACTTAAAGACAAAAATTGAGTTATAAAAGCTAAAGAGGCTTACAGATGACTATTTTGCATGTGACAATCATGACGCCTCATGATGTACAATTGCCGGAGTTTGACCCTTTTCTTGTTGGTCTCTATCATTTTATACTGCTACTAATTATGATTGTATCTGTCTTTTTGCTTCTATACACATTTGGTTGTTGTAAATTGTTAAATGTCTAGTGTAGTGCCCATGTTCTGTTTTCTGCACTAGGGTTTTGGTCAATTTTACGTCATAAAAAATGCATCGTCTCCCCCTCCTAGTTACGCATAGTATGGGTATATTATTTTACCACATTCATGTACAATGTAATGTTACAATGGACACATATAACAAACATTCAATGACATGAACTTATTAATTCACGTGTCAAGTACACATCACACGCCACATGAATGTGGTAACCTCTTTAGCATTTTCGCTTAATTAAACATTAGTTGTGAAAATGATTTTTTTTTTTTCAAAACTACTTAGTACTATAATCTAGTGATATTTCTTTTTGTAAGTAAGAGATTGTAAATTTAATTTTCATAAAGACGAATTCAAATAAAATTAAGGAAAACTAATGAAAATGACTTGAAAACTTTGAGTTTTAATAATAATGACATAATAAAGGGTAAAGTAAATAGTACCATGATTGATTTTTTAGTATAAAAATATAATTTTTCGTTAAAATGTAATTTTAGTCGTAAAATTATTATGACTAGCTGTGAGACAGCCAAAACTACTTAGTACCATGTGGATGCGGCGTCTCTTCCGGCTCTATATTTCCTTAATAACGCCGTATAAGACTTGGCTTCCATATCCTAACATGTTGGAGAAGGAAGCAAGCCGAGAGTGCCTGTGAGAGAGGATAACCTTAGATGTAAGACGTTCCCTCACCCCAATTGATGACCGCCCTAACTCGTCCTATACGTTCCCTCCACATTCCCGCCAAATGCAATTTCAATGGCTTCCAGACCCACCACCTGTTTGATGAAACGTCTCAAAGAGATATCTACTCGCTCAACTCCCTACTCGCCTCTTACACTCGCAACGGACAATTTTCCTCCACATGGGCTCTCTTCTGCCTCGTTCATCGCACGAAATCCGACCTCAATGCCTACACTTTCACTCCGGTACTTGGCGCCTGCAGGGCTCTTCCCCGCCCTGAACGTGGCAGGCAGGTCCATTGTCTGATGATCAAAACTGGTTCCGAGTCAGGAACCGTGGCAAAGACTGCCGTCATGGACATGTACTCCAAATATGGGTTTTTGGAGGACTCTGTCAGAGCCTTTGAGGAGATGGAGTTCAAGGATGTTGTGACTTGGAACGCTTTGCTTTCGAGCTTTTTAAGGCATGGGCTTGCCCGAGAAGCGGTTGGTGTTTTTGAAGCAATGAGGAAGGAAAGAGTGGAGTTCAGCGAGTTTACTATGTGTTCTCTGCTTAAAGCTTGTGCCTTTTCCAAGGCCTTTCGACAAGGCAAGCAGGTTCATGGGATGGTGGTTGTGATGGGCCGCGATATGGTGATTTTGGGCACCGCTTTGATTGATTTCTACTCTGCTGTTGGATGTATGAGTGAAGCCATGAAAGTGTTCTCGAGCTTGAATTGTCGAAAGGATGATGTCATTTTCAATTCTCTAGTTGCCGGGTGTGTTCGAAACAAGAAGTACCAAGAGGCATTGTCGATTATGTCTGCCATGAAACCGAATGTAATTGCACTTACTAGCGCTCTTGCTGCTTGCTCAGAGAATTCAAATTTGTGGATTGGGAAGCAGATACACTGCGTGGCAATGCGTCATGGGTTCATATCCGATACCCAAATGTGCAATGTTTTGCTGGACATGTATGCAAAGTGTGGGAAAATTTTGAATGCTCGATCTTTGTTCAATGGAGTTCGTAATAAAGATGTGGTTTCGTGGACAAGCATGATTGATGCATATGGAAGTCATGGGAATGGGGTTGAAGCTCTTGATCTGTTCAACAAGATGGGGGAAGAAAGAACTGGAGTGTTGCCGAATTCTGTGACTTTTCTTGCTGTTCTCTCAGCTTGTGGGCACTCGGGGCTGGTGGAGCAAGGTCGAGAGTGTTTTAATTTGGCGATAGAGAAGTATGGTCTGGGCCTGGGTCCGGAGCACTATGTCTGCTTCATGGATATGTTAGGCCGTGCCGGTCAGATAGATGAAGTGTGGTGTGTGTTTGATGATATGGTTAAGCATGGCATTAGGCCTACAGCAGCAGTCTGGTCAGCATTGTTGAATGCTTGTAGCCTTAATCTGGATGTTAAAAGGGGTGAGCTTGCTGCTAAGCATCTTCTGCAGTTGGAGCCCGATAAGCCCGGGAAATATGTTCTGATATCGAATTTTTATGCAACCATCGGAAGGTGGGATTCTGTAGATGAATTGAGGAGTGTAATGGAGACGAAAGGACTGGTTAAGGAAGTCGGAAGTAGCTGGGTTACTGATTCGCACTGCCATGAACATGCCACCAGCCTTTCTGTTTGAGAAATCAAGACTAGTAAGAGAACATCTTTTGTTATGGATGCTAAAGCTGGGGAAGGGCCGAACCCACCTTTGAAGTCTTTGAGGTAAAGTTGAAGATGGCCGTTGAGCTTGCCAGTTCCTAGTATTCAGATCATCCAGAAATTTATCGCCAAAAGAAAATAACTAATTATATATCTGAGAGAGAGAACAGTGAATCGAAACTCAGGAAACTTTGTATTAAAATACCCTCCATTTCATAGATTACAAATTCAAAGGCACGATGATTTCATATACAGGAGAAAGTTGCTTAATTCAACCATTGTCTATCTTCTCTAAATGTTAACAGGTTAGAACGTCCGTAAGACATGGAGAAATGCAGTGGAATTTCTTCATTCTGATTTAGCCTTCTTTTCTACCTTCTCCTCTTGGACTGGTGGAACGACGACCCTAAATGTCCATATTGCCAGCAGAGTCGCCTCTATTGGGGCGAGCCAGTAAACCATGATGTGCTCCTTGGTAATATGGTCGCCACGAGCATAAGCCCATCCCATCACCTGCCGAAGTCCATAAAGTTGAGGTTTAGTGCATTCAAGTTTCGGAAATTAAATCTCAACAAGCTGAAATGGATTTATAGCCGTGAAGAATCGTTGTAGGTACTTACAGAGGCTGGGCTCATACAACCACCAGTCAGATCAGAGCCAAGAATATGAAGAGTTAACTTAGAAACACTTGAGATCCAAGTCTTGGTGAAGAAACTCCCTGGGATTTTTCTGGCGAGGCCAAGCGAGACAGTAACAATTGCAAATGTCAGCAATCCTTCTGTAAGAGCGCCTCGATGGATGTCAACGTTCAAACGAGGCCCGAGACCTATTTCAGGAAAGGTCGCAATTAAGAACCTAACCCCAGCAATAGAGCCAAAAACCTGAAGCAAGAGAAAAGAAGATCATCGACAGACAAAATACGGAAGTAACAAAATCAAAAGACAGCAGGTATTTTCACTTAAAGCTTGTTGATCTACATTTTGATGAATTTAAAGTGGAAGATACAAGACTTATCCAACTCCTATCCTAACTACATAATCAACCGACGGGTTTAATGTGTGCGTTTACTACACTCAATTGGAGAAACCATTGCTAGAATGTGAAGATGAATCCAACTTTCGGAAGTAATTGCGTTAGTCTGTGACCAGTTTTAGTCCGTGTCATTATCGCTCAGCAATGCTTCTTCTGCTAATCAATAGCACCTTCAACTCTTTTGCTACTTATAATTAACCACAATGGCTCCGTAGAGGCAGGGACAGGATTCTGGTAGCTAGCACAATACGACCTCCTCCTAGGAGGGCAATCTTAAAACGACCGGACACTCCAGCGAAACGAAACAAGAACAACTAAACAACAAAGTTTGTCAAAGACAACGAGAATACAAACAAGAACAACTAAACAACATCACAGTTTATCATTCGAATTTCAACAACCTAAGAAAAAACAACATAAATTGCATCACAGAAACAATCAAACCAATATGTCACAAATGCCCAAATCAGATTTCAGCTATCCAAATTAATATGTAATAAAGAAAATCAATCGACTTTCCATCTATCCAAACAAAATATTCCGTTATTTTAGTTCAAATTTTCTCTCTATCCAAACAAACGATCAACAAGTCAAAGGGCGTCACCTGAGCAGGGATTCTGGCAGCAACAGTGAAAAGAAAGCGGCTGAAACCCCCGGTAAACGCGCCGGGCAACACGGTCAAAGGATTGTAGGTGCCACCGTTGGTAACCTTACCCAGCAACGCAAAGAAAAACATGTTCAAAATCGAAAGGGCGCACTTGATAATCTCACCGCTGGGTCCGTGACCAAACCCCAGAAAGCTAAACACGTAGATCTTAATCAGGACCCCCGACCATACCCACATGAACGAGATTACCAAATCCGACGCGAGCAAACCAATCCCCCCCATTTCTGCCGCGCAGCAATCTGAACCGTCGCTCGGTCAGCTGAGCCGGGCGGACGATGGCGGCCGAAACTGCCTTCGGAGAATTTGAAGGAGGACGATTGGTTTACTTCGACGGGAAATAAAAAATGAAAATCGTTGGAGGGACGACATTGACGCATGTATTTTTGAAAGACGAGGTGAGAAGACCAGAAGAACTTTCGCTGTTTTTTCTGTCGGATTGGAGATTCTTGGGCTTTTTTTTCTGCTTATTTTACAAGCCCACCATAACGGGCCTTATTTTTTTATTTATTTTGAGCTGAAATCTGCACCATACTTAGGTTTTTATTTTTCCTTATATTTTGGGCTTAGATTTCTATTTACCAGTTCATTTATCCAAGTGGATAACCACTAGTTTTTTGCAGTGGTAGTTGTCTGTCTCATGTTCAACTCACACGTTTGCAAAAACGATATATAGTTGTTTCGAGTTATTACAAAACTACTTGTCGTTCGCCTTGTTAAAGCAACTCGACCGAGGTATTTGGCCCAATGGACAAGCGACAAAAATGAGGCAATAGCCCCAACGATCAGCTCCAGCCTATGCGGGCAATGGGGCTCGGGGAAGGCCCGGTGGATAGGTAAGGCACGAATCCACAGCCCGAGAGCCTGAGGCCCAAGTGATGCATGGCTGACGTCAGGGTGATGTCAGCCACGATTTAAAAAATATTTGCCAGGCTGACGTCCTGGGTCATCTCGTACTCTGTTGCAATCGCCTCCATCAAGCTCCCAGCCACCACCACATGTCTGTAATGGACCACCCTCTTAGCGTCCGCCACATCGCAACTACACAGCAAAGGAATCCACAACTTTTGCCGGATCCGAATTAGACTAGGGTCGGATATCTTATTCATCGTCGCAATTTCCTGGTACGTCACGAGCCTCGAGAATAGGATGGTGGCTATGTGGTCGAGGTCGTCGCCGGACTTGACTATGTACTGAGGATGCTTGTTGGAGACGCCAGTGCCATTGCGGCAGAGGCAGGTGAAGGGGAAGATGACCTTTTGTCCGGCGAGGACTGGTAAGGCAGGGTCGGTAGCGAGGGGGTAGTTGTTGGTGCCGAGCAGGGTGCTGAAGTGGGTGACATTGAAAAGGGTTTTGATGGAGAATAAAATTATAAAGAAAATTATTTTGTAGTATTTTATAAAATAAAAAATACTAATATTTTATTGCCTATTGCAGAGCTATTTAGTGTAAGGGTGGAGATGCAAAATGCATTTACTGTTCATTAAGGCAGTTACTGTTCATTGAAGGCTATTCAATAGTGACTTGCCCTAGGGGGCCTTTGCAACAGTGAAGTTGCTCTTATGGTGGCACACTTTGATTTATTGTGGGGGTGTGTGTTAAGTTTTATCAAATATCATATCGTTTGTCAATAAACAAAAAAAGAAGGTTCAGGTTACTTGAAGAACAAAACCGCATTGCCAATCTACTTACCAATGGTTCATGGTTCGCTCACCATTAAATTTTAAATTGAGAATTAAAAGTAAAACATTAGATGTAATCATTAATAAACTGTTTCCAATATTATCTAAATAAGAATAATCATGTATTCCTTAATCACAAGATGACCACAAGAATATTTCTATTAATGCGTGCCGTTAGTTTCTGATAAATTAAGGTAATTAATTTACAGGACAAAAATGATGCAAATAAATCGAGTCAAGCGAGATAATATGAGGAATCTTATGCTCCCTCCACTAAACGAGATTTAGAATCTTGGTGGACGTAGACGAAGTTATGGTAAGTGGTAGAGAGACTATGGTCGTGTCATGTTTCAATATCTTAAAAAAAAACTTTATTAAATGAGTTAATTAATTAATTTCTCCATTTCTCTTTCCTCTTCCCTACAAAATCTTCGTTGACATTTCATTGCATGCGTCAGCAAACTATAAAGCATGGAAACCCGTTTTCTAGATTTGCCTTGTCCTTTTTAACTAATGAAAAAATTTAGAAATTATGACATCAAATTTCAACTAGTTTCTAATAAGATTATTTTTAGCATAAGTAGTTGTAAATAAAAATGTTTTACAGAAAAACAATCTAAAACATGTTGTATTACGTGACTAGGTTGCATATCTAACCCGAAGAAAAGATCAAATATTCAATTTGGATCCGTAAACAACTAAAGACTGCTCGATTTAGGGTGGTAGTTGTTTCCACTTTAATTGGAGGTAGTTTCAAGTTTGACTCACTACGTTTGAAAACTATGTTTTATTTTGTAAAACATATCTTTGTATAAATCTTATCGTGCTGTCCAATTTATCCAAACAAATACTAGTAACCTTATCGGAGGTAGGATGTCGTCACTAAAAAACTAGTAATTCTACTTTCAATTAGTAGAATAATTTTACATTCTTGTTTGGATTAATTTTATCTTCAATTAACGTTTTTTTTTTGCTTTTGGAATGGATTTAGTTTTACTTCGGTGCACTTTACTTTATCCGATTATATATTATTGTAATTTATTTTGGAGGATCTAAAACCAATGAATGTTATTTTGTCTGTTTCTAAATCGCTCAAATGACACTATAATATTTTGTCCGTCACATGCAACTTCTTTTTTAATCTCAATTTTCTACTCTAGCTATTCCAAGTGACGTTATGGTGCGCCCACAATCACACCAAAAGGGTCGAGTAGATCGCCTTGGTTTAATCTCAAACTTCAGAACAAGGCCGGGTGGGGGGGAAAATGTAATATTACGATGACTTGATGAGTTTTTAATTAGAGTCCCATGCTGAAATTTATAAGATCGGTAGTTTGCCTTAAACTATAATTAAAGTTGAATAGCTGGATTTGCATGTCTAGATCCTGACCGTTGAGTGTTTCAAATATCGGTGCGCTCCATACACTGTGTAATGTAAAAAAATTCATAAATAATAAGGAAATAAAGTGTTAGACAAATTCAAACGTTCAAAAGCAATTGAGGAAAAATAAAATCCCTAAATGATTCCCAATTTCCCAATTCCCACTTAACACCCAGCTCATTCATTTAATGAGCATCTTTAGTGAGGAGCTCTATATGAGACTAGAAAAGTGGTGGATATAGTCTATTTTAGAGTTCCAAGGAATCTTCGGGGCTTTATAAAAAAATCTCATTAGGTCTAGCAATATATAGCATGACCAATTAGCCTGACACTAAATGACACGAAAATAACAGGTTTCTTGTTAACCCGTTAACGAGGCGAGTCTTTATCAGGTCACTCGTTAAGATAATGGGTATGACATGTAGATGACACAAACAAGACCCGTTTGCCAAGTCTAGACATTAGGCATGATAATTTCTTACATGACCCATTAAACTGACACAAAACGACATGACCCATTAACGAGTCGAGTCCTTATTGGATCACCTATCAAGAACCCGTTAAGATAGTAGATTTAACATGACACGATCCGTTAAGATAAATAGTATGACACAAACACAACTCATTTGCCAAGTGTACCCTACATGCAGGAGGTGGGATATGGGGTTTTTGTGGAACTTAAGGTTTGACCAACATACTTTTTTGAACAATCGATATTATTTACATTAAGGAGGAGGATGTGAGTTTAATCTCACAATTGGCTAGTAATAATGTGGTTCAATTACCTTTGGCGAGAATCAAACCTAAGATCTCTCACTTATAGGTGAAGATGAATACTACTAGACCGTAGTACTAAGTGGCGGTCCGACCAACAAACTTTATGCTCTCTCTTTGAACAAATGATAATTGCAAAATAGAAAAAGTTAAAGTACCATTGTGTAAATTTGAAATATTTGCAAAAGCTTGGTGTGCACTTCTAGGAATAGAAAAAGGGACGTTTGAAATATTTGCGGGGACGGTGTGAGAAAGAGACCGAATGGCGAGCGACAGCAGCTCTCAGAAAAAGAGGCGGTCGTTGCGATAGATTACAAGACCACCCAACCAACTCGGACTCGGAGGCTCAAAATATTTTCTCTCATTTGGTGAAAGGAAGACGAAGGGAGGTGGTGATTATTTATGGTGAAACGCCATAAAACCCAAAAATCTGATAGTGTTTCAGCTCTGCAATTGCAATTGCAATTGCACCCTCTCCTCTCCCCTCGTCATCGTCCCTCCCTTTCTTCCTCTTACCTGAACCCCTCTCTCTCTATCTCTCTCTTTCTCCTCCCTGGTATGCTTCTTACTCTATCTCCGATCTTACTTTTCTATTTCTGCATCTAGTTTTCATTTCATGTTTTTTATGTGTATTTTTGTTTGTGTTTGTCTGCTGAGAATCGGCGTCTCCCCGAAACCTGGAGGATTTTCTATTTTTTTTTCTCGGCAACAAAACATAGCGTTAGGATTCTTCCAGATTCGATTTATTTGCTTATTTATTTATTTATGATTATTCTGTTTATTGTTCTTGAAATTGGAATTTGTGCGGCTTAGGTTTTTATTAGCTTGAAGAAAGTGAATCGGATTATAAGTGTTTAATTTTAGGATTATAAGTTATAACTGCACAGCTAGGGTTTTATTTATTTTTTGTTGATTTGGATTTTTTTGATGATGATGAATTGATGATGCAGAGCCATGCCGACTTTCACTGTCATAGCTTTAGATAGGTTGTTAGAACCTGGAGCTTCTTCCAAACCTGCTGACATGTCATCTCTTCCAAATTCCAATTCAAAGCCTTTTTCGAGTTCAATGACGGTTCCTGACTCCAAGCTGGAGAGGAGGAACAGCACCTCCGTTGTGGAGAAGAGGCCTCATCGACCTCAGATTAGGCCGGCCCTCTATGCTACTCCGGAGGCCACACCGCTCCCGGATTCGCCCACTTCATTTCCTCCTTCGCCTTACATCATCAACCACAAGCGCCGTGGTCCAAGGCTTATGAAGAGTTATTCGGAGCAGGATGTGTCCTTGCACCAAAAAGCTGGAGGTGGAGAGAAGCTCAATGGGGATGTCAACCGTGCGGAGGCCAAGGCGGCAAAGCTCAATGGGGATGTCAGCAACGCAGAGGCAAAGGTGGCAAATTCGCCTGTTGATGATTTGAATACTTTTACTTTCCCGAAGCATGTTGAAGTGCATCATTTGAACGGTGTCCATCATTTCGTGAGCAGTAAAGGTCAACTTAGAGGCAGCAATGTGGAACTAGGTAGTAGTAGCGAGCATGAAGATAACTTCCATGTGTCCAACAAGAGAAGCAGCAATGTGGAACTGAGTAATGGTTCTGCTAGGGAAGATGATTTGTTGAAGCAAGTTGCCATGAGTCCAGGGAGAGATAGTGAATGTGAAGATTTTGTTGATCCGAAAGACTCCATGAGCGTTGCAAGTTACAACACTGATGGAGAGGGAAATTTTGGGGCAGAGCGTTCTGCACAGACCAGTACACCCATGGGGGAATTTTATGATGCTTGGGATGGTATGTAGCTTTGCTTTTTTGGTTAATTTTATTTCCTTTCATTTTGCTTATTTGTTTTTCTTGAATATGCTTTGTCCATATATCTGTGAATTAATTGAGCATCATGATTGAAGATTGGAATATGCTGATTTTGCCATAGTTTGGTATCTTTACATAGAATATGATGTATATTTCTTTCCCCCCTCTATTTGTGTAGGGATGTGTAATTTGGTGGGTCATACTCATATATTTTCATCTCTTATGTAAACCTGGATTTGTGTTGAGAATGTCAACTTTAACTCTACCTTTTTAATTAATCATGTTAGATACCTTGACCCATTTGTTAACTCGGTCATGTTTTGGTTGACATACATATCTCATGAATTAGAAACCCAAGAACAGGATTTTCATTTTGAACCAAACTCATTTCTTATATCTCCATAAAGTAAAAACCACCTGATCTGAGTACTAGCGAGAACTAATCTAGTGCGTTTGATATCCGTGTTAATAATTTGTGTTATATTTGGATTCATATCAATTAATAGTTTACTCCAACTCGTCCTACCGTACATAATAGTTAATCCCAGCTTGTTATTTCGTGTTGGGTTCAAGTTGTGTTACTGTTTTGTGTTTTCTTGAAAGTGAATCCTTTCCAGTTTATTTTCATAAAGGGTTTATGCTGTGTCATAGTGTTGCTGAAAATTTACATCTCTGTCTATATGACATTATAAATGGTTCATTATTCATGAGATTAATACTAAATTGCAAATTATGATTAAAGGCATACACATGCTGGTTCTCTAGAGATACCCGACTATGTGAATTTTGAAATTGCATACAAGGAGAGATTAAATTATGACATTCTATGCATGTCTTGTGTGTGTTTGAGAGCTTTTTGTTTAGGTTATGCATTAAAAGAACACTTAGTTTCTCCTGTTCAGAAGTTCGGTTTTAAATTACAAAAGGACTTCCCAGTTTTGCATGCTTAATCTTTTGATGTTCTGTAGTCCGCCTTGTTCTACTATGCACTACAATTATAAAGTTTTGGCTTCAATGGACAACTTACTTTTATTGTTACTTTGTGTAGA
This sequence comes from Malus fusca, assembly GCA_035220775.1. Classification (NCBI taxonomy): domain Eukaryota; kingdom Viridiplantae; phylum Streptophyta; class Magnoliopsida; order Rosales; family Rosaceae; genus Malus; species Malus fusca. Next base: position 19,043,094 of record CM069073.1, on the reverse strand, counting down.
ACTTTCATCTGAGAGCGGGCAAGGGCAGCAGCTTTCTGTTTCTGACCTTGAAGTTGAATTGCGTGAAATGAGATTGAGCCTCATAATGGAGATAGAGAAGCGGAAGCAAGTAGAAGAATCCTTGAATAACATGCGAAGGCAGTGGCAGAGGATTAGGGAACAGTTATCTCTTGTAGGATTCACACTCCCTGAAGATCCCACTGTTGCAAGTGGTCACGAGCAACTAGGTACTGATCCTGCAGAAGATCTGTGCCAACAAGTTTATCTTGCTAGGTTTGTATCAAATACTATTGGGAGGGGATTGATAAGGGCTGAGATGGAGATGGAGATGGAAGCTAAGGTCGAGTCAAAGAACTTTGAGATTGCTCGGTTGATGGACAAACTTCGTAACTATGAGGCTATGAATCAGGAAATGGTTCAGAGGAATCAGGATGTTCTCGGTGAGATTTCTATACCTTATGCCACTTGTTTATTTCTTGATTTCTAAGGCTTTAGTTAGTTATTCTATTGTTTATTAAATCAAATAATTTCGGATGCCTACCTCAGTCGAACTTTGTCCTCTTCCCCGTGTTTAACCCGGAACCCTCTGTTAGGTGGAACATATTGTTTTATTAGTTTGTGGGATGCATTTAAAAATAATACGGGAACCCAGTCCTTGACGGGAATGTAACTGGAAATATTCTATATGGAAGTAAATTTTAACTGTTCTCTCTGTGCCCAAATATTGACTAAAATGCATCTGTGCACCTTCCTAATGCACATAATTTAGTCCTTGGATCTACTTCGCGTAATTAGCTCACCTAAGTTTCTCTGGTTTTTTATGTTTTTATTTTTTTATTTTTTATCATGTAGAGATGGCACGGCGTGACAGGGAGAGAAGGGAAAGAAGACAAAGATGGGTATGGGGCTCGATCGCTACTGCCCTTACTCTTGGCACTGCAGCCTTGGCATACTCATATATCCCGCCCAGCAGGGGATCGCCAGGCTTTGATTCTGAGGTTGCTGAGAGTAGTGATGCAGGAAAATGATAATCACTTTACGAAGCAACCGTGACCCAATGCCGTCACACGGGAGGAGAAAATAAAAGGTCTTTTAATATGCCACACCCTTTGTGGAATAACATTCTCTCGCTCTTTATACAAGTTAGATTTTCCTTTGATCTGAGGATGTACGGTTCTACAGAAAATAATTCAAGTTTTGGCCGTTACTGGCATATTGGAAAGTTTATAGATCACAATTAGGAAGTCATAAAGTTTGAAGCTTCGGGTTGTCTCGAAGCGATTATACACAATTTGTTTGCCTGTTAAGTATTCGGTTTTAGAAATAGTGCTTGTTCACGGTGCTGCACAGCCCCTGGAACTTTTGGTCGAAGGCTATTTGACCTGCAGTTTGATTTGCCCGTATTCGATTCCATGTTTTTGCAATTTCAGTTTGAACTGAATTGGGTTTTCGCAGTTGATTCAGCAACTACTTTTTTCCCTTTCACTCACCGGTCACCCTTCTGAAGGGAATCATGCTTTGGCTTAAATCCTAAGGCCATCTCCAACCGATGGCTGGACAGATGGCTCGTTTTAGCCCTCTGACCCTCCAAGATTCTCCAAGATATTAATATTTTAATGAACAGTACATGGCCATATTTGTCTCCGTCTCCAACCGAAGGCCAGAGGGCCAGAGGGCTCGTTTTAGCCCTATCACAAAAAACCGTCTCCAACCGAGGGCCAAAGGGCCATAGGGCCAAACATAATTTATTATTTAAAAACTACAATTTAAATGTTAAATGTTTTTAAAAATGTTGTTTAAGTTTCATGTTGTTAAATGTTTTTTTATGTTGTATAATTTGTATGTTGGTTAATGTTATTTAATGTTATTTCATATTGTTTAATGTTGTTTCATGTTACTTAATTTAATTTAATGTTGTATAAATGGCCTAGGAAAAAAATAGAATTGAAAAAAATTATGAAACAAATTTTGTGAAATAGAAGTTATAGGAAAAAAAATATGAATCAAATTTTGTAAAATAGAAGTTATAGGAAAAAAATAGAATTTAAAAAAAAATTGAAACAAATTTTGTAAAATAGAATTGAAAAAAAATATGAAACAAAATTTGATTAATATGAAAAGGAAAAAAAAAGGGAAAAAAAAAGTTTAAATTCATTAAAAAAAAAAAGGCCTAATAATACAACGGCTACTAGCCGTTATATTAAAAAACATTCAAACTATTAGTGTCGGTTATAACCGACACTAATAGTAGAACTATTAAAAAAAAAATAAAACCTCTTTAATGCTGTCGGTTTTAACCGACAGCAATAGAAAACATTAAAAAAAAAATAAGCCAGCCCAGGGCTGGCTGGCTGGCCGAAAGCAGCCAGCCCTCCAGCCCTCTCTGATCCCGTGGGGCCCTCCCAGATTCCAGAGCCCTCTGGCCTAGCCCTCGGTTGGAGACGGTTTTAGGGCTATTTTTGGCCCTCTGGCCCTCTGGACCCTTCGGTTGGAGATGGCCTAACGACCTGATCTATTCGGCTTTTCGTTCACCCATCAGGAAAGTTGTAGGTTGTTTACATGTTTTTAGTTCGTAAAGCAAAATATATGATTTTGTACGTGTAAGGTGAGATTATTATTTGAGAAATTTTATTTAAACCCATGTAATCTTTTTTTACACCTAACTTGAAATTTTAAATGTTAATTGTCTATTTTACCCTATTACATAATTACTATTAAGTACAAAATCAAATTAATAATAAAACTCAAATTTATCAATAAACCCAAATACTATAATTAAACCCTACGATCACTCTTTGTTTATCCTACGTTCATTCTGGCTAAAACCCTAATAGCTCTCATAGAGAAAAATAAGTTTTTTTTATTGATGGATATTGATTTTGAAGTTTTGAATCCTCTAACCAAGGTATGACTCAATTTATGAATTTTTTGTTCATTTGATTTCAAATTTTTAGAGTTTAGAAGATGAGTATTTTGGTTTTAATTTTTTTTTCAATCAATCCTGCATAGTTTGTTTACATTTTTGCAACAACAAATTGCTGCAGTCGGTCTCTCAATGTCCATCTGCACCCAAAAAAACCAAAAAGACTTGCAAATATTGCAAGGACCTTGGATTCCGTTAGCTTCTTCTGTTTTTATATTATTATTTTTTTCTTCTCTGTCGGTGTAGTCTGATTAAACCCCAAAATCATGGCATCAAGATGAGTTAAAAAGTAAAGCAACGTCTCTTGATAGTAGTATATACAAGCAAAAAATAGGGTTAAAAATCAAATGGGTGTAAAAATAAATTCACGTATTGAATTGGATTTATGGGGATATATTAGGTAGTAAATTAGGGTTTAAAGAGATATTTATCACATCCCCGCCCAGGCCCCCACCACATTCTGGGCTCAACTCCACCGCAGCACGATATTGTCCACTTTGGACCCCGACCACGCCCTCACGGTTTTGTTTCTGGGAACTCACGAGAACTTCCCAATGGGTCACCCATCCTGGGATTGCTCTCGCGTGAACTTGTTTAACTTCGGAGTTCCGATGGAACCCGAAGTTAGTGAGCTCCCAAAAGGCCTCGTGCTAGGTAGAGATGGGAATGGTAAATTGCCAAAATGGTCCCTGAGATTTGCATAACTCATCACTTTGGTCCTTGAGATTCCAAATCGATAAAAGTGGTCCTTGAGATTGTCCACCATCCATCATTTTGGTCATTCCGTTAAAAACTCCGTTAAGTGTCCCGGAGCTCTTGGCCGGAAGTTTGGGCAATTTTCAAAGCTTCGTAACCCAATCGTTTCTTAACCAAATTCGACTCATAATGTATCAAAATGAAGATAGGAAAGTGTAGAATAAGATTATAATTATTTCGAAGCCCAATGGTTGCCGGAGATGGCCGGAAAATAGCCTCAAAGTTGCTAAACAATTGTGATCTAGTAGTAAAAAAGGTACCATTCTCTTTGTCTCATCGAGAAGTATGATTTTTGTTTTTGAATCACTTGATTTCGTTGAGTATTGAAGAAGTTATGAACGTTTAAAGTTTACCCAGTTTCAGGCGAGTTTTCCAGTTTTCGCTCGGACCAGTCAACTTTGAGGCTATTTTTTGGCCATCTCCGCAAACCATTGAGCTTCAAAATAGGTATAATCTTATTCTACACTTTCCTATCTTCATTTTGATATATTATGAGTCAAATTTGGTTAAGAAACGATTGAGTTACGAAGTTTTGAAAATTGCTCAAACTTCCGGCCAAGAGCTCAGGGACACTTAACGGAGTTTTTAATGGAAGGACCAAAATGATGGATGGTGGACAATCTCAGGGACCACTTTTATCAATTTGGAATCTTAGGGACCAAAGTGATGAGTTATGCAAATCTCAGGGACTATTTTGACGATTTAGCCAGATGAGAATATACATATAAGGCTTACATGATCCACTCCCCTGAGCGATGACACACCCCGACCGAGATCAAGGCATGCTGGCTGTCACGTGAGAGTGACGTAGCCATGTGCACAGTGCGGAAGCAATATAGATAAGAATTATACAAATAATTAAAAACCAATTTACTAGAGTGCACTACTAAACAGAACGTGATAGGAGTTATTTACAACAGTAAACATTCCTAATCAGAGCATAAAGTCTAGGTGCAGTCCAGTAGGATAATTACTAGTTATACAGTACCAGAAATGTCCTACTATTATTTAGATAAGTCAGAACTGCCAACGACCTCAAGCCACCAACATCAAGCTTACTTAAAATCTGGAGGGGCGCAAAACAGAAAACTTGAGTGGGCAAAAACAATTGTTTTACAAAATCATTTCATTTATCAACATATCTAACCCCTCGCTGTAAAACATGTATAATTTTCCCAGAATCAAGATATAAGCATATATATATATATATGAAATATAACAATTCAATTCATGCTTCACATAATCATATTCATATGTATGCTATGCCAAAATATAACAAAGTAAACAATTCAGGTAAGAATGATTTCATAGAAATATGATATGTTAGCCGGAACCCCTGTAGTAGTCTGTACGGCTGAATTCATAGCTCAAAAGTCAATCTAGCCAGAGTCACTACAATGACCTATACGGCAATATACTGCACATAAGTCGGAACCACTAAAAAGGGGTATGTACGACAAGATTGGGTGTAATATAATTATGCTCAATTCTATTCTTTCATAATAGCCGGGCGATAAATCGCTGGTCACCTACGAGTCGGAACCATAAATAAGGTTTGTACGACAAGTGTACTTCATATATCTGGCTAAATCACAATCACTCTAGATGTAGTTTTATGAGCTAAACATTATCCAATCACATATCACATCATCGATGATTCACATAAACAAACATAACTTACGTGAACTTACCTGTGCCTCCACAACACCGCATTTATATATATATGCAAGCATGAAATGCATATTCAGAATATAAAAGCATTTGGCATATTAATTCAAAGCATACTTTCCTTAAAAAAATGCATTTATGGGAAATATATCAAGTATATAAATATATACTGAAAACAAAAGCCCACTCACTGGTATGTCGAAGGGTCGTAGCCCCCGAGTCGCCCGTGGATACGCTCGTCCTCGGAATAAGTCTCACCTATATGCGAATTAACTATAAAAACGTTATTTTAAAGCACAAATACAAAACTAGCTAATAACTTCTCATACAAAGCTCAATTTTGGTATTTGAATATACCAACGTGACCTACACAACCTCACGAACTTCGTGATATTTTTAGAATAATTTTTCTGTGGTTCACGCGCCCTCACGCGCCAGGGAGGACACGGCCTCACGCACCCTCACGCGCATCACCTACAACCTCCAGACGCTGGAATAGTGTCACAGGCGCCGGATTCTGGGCAGACCTACAACTGCCTATTTCTCGCTCATTTTTGCACCATTTTTGACGCAATTTATACCAAAATGAAGCTCTTAACTTGTAGAACACAATCATACTAATTTAAAGTTCTAAAAGTCACGGGATCTCTGTGAACACGGAAAATTCCTGAAACGAAAGAGACAAGAACAACGTGCACAAACAAATATTTGTATTTGATGATTTTGGGTTACAATCTCTCTAATTTTCCAAGGCTTAATTTTGAATATAATATCCCAGATGAAATAAGTTGTTTCTGCCAGGTGTTGACACGTGTCCTATTTGATGACTTTTCCAACTTATTTTGATTTCTGTTTAGACACACGCTACGTGTAAAATTTATGTAATACATGAGCGTTGAAACTTTGATTTATCGGTCAACATTTATTTTATCGAAATTTCGATGTCTACAATCTCACCGGAGAATTCCAAGAAAAACCGGCCAAACTTCGTCCACACGATCCTGACGTCCAAAACCTTCAAACAAAGCACTCCGAGCTTCCTTAGAACCTCACTAAGCTTCCTACAAGCTTCAAATTCTCAAAAACATCCATAATTACGTGGGCATGAACAATGCACAAATCGGGGGTTATGAAAAACTAGGGTTTTCGAAGGTATCCTTACCTGAAATGGGTACCAATCGACTCGTCTGAGTTTCACGAACACAATGGTGCCAACTTTGACCACGATCCGTGAAGTTTCAAGGGTTTTGGGTGATTGTCCGTACGATTTCGAAGGAGAGAGAGAGTGAGAGTCCGAGAGAGATGAGAGGGTACGTGAGAGAGAAGAGAGAGAGTGTGTGTGTGGCCTAGGATTGGTCAACCACCAAAAATACCATAACTTAATCCTAATTGGTTCCAAACAATTAGGATTTAAGAATATTGACCCAAAACCACACTTAAACCACATTACACAACTAACGTCCAAGGGTATTTTCATCAATTCACGCCGTCGATAATTATATATTTGGGACGGGCTGTGACAAGCGATGTGGGATATTACATATTAATAGTTTAGTTAAAAATCAAATGAGTGCAAAGAGTAAGTTGAGTGTAGAAATATATTACATGAGTTTAAATAAAATTTCCCTTATTATTTTGTTAAAAGGGAAAAAAGAAACAAAAATGGGTATTTGTGCTCACTATTCTCAAGTGGTGGTTATGTTTAACATCTTATTTGTAAATTATTATGTTAAATGAGTTTAAATTTTAAAATTTATGTCTATTTATTATATACAAATCTCGAAATTTAAATTTATCTAATAACGAAAGGTAATTTGAATACAATAATAACGTGAATATAGGTCCCAGAGAAAACGGTAGAAAAAAATGGGGAAAAAAAAAACGGCGCCGTTCCAGAGGTTTATCCACAGGTAAGATATAGCAGAATGGGAAGAGAATCATCAGAAACTCCGAAGCTCCGACAATGGAGCTAGTTCTGCACATGTCCGCAACTCCTCCCAGAGAAAACCCCCTCACCCACTACCGCCACTCCAAATTCCTCGCAACCCAAGACCACCACACCTCTCTCTTCGCCCATTTCTCTATAAACCCACAATTCCAGTCAAAATATAGAAGAAATTGGACCCCAAAACTTGTGTATGCAGCCACAAATCAACGGTTCGGGATCACCGAACAAGAACAAGCCCATGAAGAAGAAGAAGATGCAGAGGAGGAGGAAGAAGAAGAGTACGATTACTCGGAGGACGAGTCGTCGTTGCTGTCTCTGAGTGAGAAGCCAGACAGAAACATGGCTTTGCTGGATGAGTACGAGATGGAGGAGCTCGGAGATGCCGCTGACCCGAATCATCGGAGCGGTAAGAAAATGATAAAATATCTTCTGGGTTTTGTTTAATTTTAGCAGAGGAATTTTGGGTTTTATTTAAGAGTTGGCATTGTGGATTTGATTGAGTGAAAAATGCAGGGTACGTGGCTGTGCTGGGGAAGCCGAATGTGGGAAAGAGTACACTCTCGAATCAAATGGTTGGTCAGAAGTTGTCCATTGTTACTGATAAACCTCAGACTACCCGGCATCGAATTCTCGGTATATGTTCTGGCACAGACTATCAGGTAGCTGATATTATTTTTTGTTTTGTTTCAGTTGTTTATATGTATTTGTATTAAAGTCTCATTGAAGGCTGTGAGAAATGTTGTGGTTCATATGTTGTTATTTACTATCATAACGGTGTAGTTTGGTTACTTGGCATATAAGGAAACATAAGGGAAATGGTAAATGCGGTTAAGTTTCTGAGGGTTTGAGGTGTACCCATTTGATGGTTCCCCGAGCAGTGATTTTTGCTTCAGGATTCATATTTTTAGGTTCAAGGTTTAATTTTGTAGTCTCTTATAAATAAGAGCCGACTAGTATCTTGATTCGGACAGAAATAATACTCTATTGATGGTTTCGGAAGTTTTGGTAAAGCATATGGCTTTGACATTGATTTGTTTGCAGATGATACTTTATGACACACCGGGTGTTATGGAGAAGAGAATGCACAAGTTGGATTCTATGATGATGAAGAATGTTCGCAGTGCTGCAGTTAATGCGGATTGTGTAGTAGTTCTTGTTGATGCATGTAAAGTGCCTGAAAAAGTATGCTTCTTCATTTGTAGGATTACCTATGAAACTTTACCATCTTGTCCTTAGATCGTTTTCTCATTTCTAGATTGATGAAGTGCTGGAAGAAGGCATGGGTAACCAGACGGAGAGCTTGCCACCCATTTTGTTGGTTATGAATAAGAAGGATTTGATTAAACCTGGTGAAATTGCAAAGAAACTAGAGGTCTGTATTTGTTTACACGTATAACTACACACGTAATTCTGGATCTTGTTGTTTAAGCTACCTGTTGAGCCTAAATAAGAATTACATCTTTTACAGTGGTATGAGAAATTTACAAACGTTGATGAGGTCATACCCGTGAGTGCCAAACTTGGACAGGGAGTGGAAGACGTCAAGCAATGGATTTTATCAAAACTTCCTTTTGGGCCAGCATATTATCCGAAGGTACTTGGAATTTCATGTTATAGACTCATGGTTGCCTTTCCTTTCTTTTGAAACTGAATTTCTTAATGGTGTTCCTATTTTATGGTTGCGAATGTTCTATCCTTGCCTTGTCCCAACCATCAGGAGTTGTGTCGAAATTGCACAATGGTTATGAATGTCATAAGACTATCTATACAATCAGACCTCCATTCTAAGGGAACATAGAATTAATAAAAGAAAATAGCTTCAGTTGTAGGTTTTCTGGCATTAGTTTCACAATGCTTTCCATCCCAAAGAAGAAAACTATATCAGTGTAGAACTTTTAAAAGTTAGTTCCTTTTAAGCAGGAGTAAAAATCCATCTTCTGTATGCTTATTCGAAGTGTATATTTAGATGACAAGAATATCCACAAGTGCTATTGTCATGTATGGAAATACTTATCTTTATTCCCTATGAGTCCTCAGGACATTGTCAGTGAGCACCCAGAAAGATTCTTTGTATCCGAAATTGTTCGAGAAAAGATCTTTATGCAGTACCGCAAAGAGATTCCTTATTCATGTCAGGTATGCAGTATAGAAGCTCAAAAGGTTTGGCTTGTGAGGAATGGTATCCTATCCCTAGAAAGAAACAGAATAAAATGATAATATTTATAGTTTCTTTTCTCCAGGTGAATGTCATGAGCTACAAAACTAGGCCAACGGCGAAGGATTTTATACAAGTGGAAATTGTCGTTGAAAAAAACTCACAGAAGATCATTGTTATTGGAAAAGTAAGTAATCTTCAGTTGCAATATTGTGTCTGCTTTTTTTAGCTATTATGAAATAATAATCTGGAAGATGAAATTTTCAAGTGCAAATACTTGCAAAAGGACGTGTAAATTATATTCAAATTAATTTATCTTTTATTTTCTTGATCAAAGATTTAATATGGGGTGTAAAGGCATGTATCACACAAAGCCACAGAGCTTTGATGTGCCATCACTGTAGGAAGGGATAGCTTGTCTGCTGATTTTGTGTCCTGAATAATTTCGTAGGAAGGGAGAGCTCTGAAACTACTTGCAACAGCTGCGCGGCTTGACATAGAAAATTTCTTGCAGAAGAAAGTCTTCCTAGAGGTGCCAAGTTACACCATGAACAATCTTTGTGCACAAACTATGTTAACTTTATCCTTTAATTGGCCATTGTCCTGCGCTTAATGCATTCAATCACTGTGGGCAGTTTAGCTGCTGCATTATCTCCTCACTTTTACTTTGTTCGTCATGTCTTATATAGAAAATATGCGCCTTACAGGACTCTTATTCATGCTTTAAACAGGTTGTAGTGAAGGTTAAAGAGAATTGGCGGCAAGACGAAGTGCTTTTGAAGAATTATGGCTATGGGGGTCAAATTCAAACATTATGATGTCAGGGCCAATCCGTATCCATTGGAGTACACAAGTGACGATGGCCGTATCATTTTGCCACAAAACTGTATGTTATCTTTGAGATGGTTTTGATGTCGTTGATTAACGTAGATGCCTCCCGTTTCTTTTTGTTATCTGGAGTAGGTTATATTGTAATCTCATTGGGAAGATAGTCTCAAGCATTCCTGTAAGGCTGTAAAGCAATGGCATTTTCCCAAAGCCAAAGATTTTGTTAGTTGTAGAACCCCCTTCAGTCTCTCTCTCTCTCTCTCTCTCTCTCTCTCTCTCACACACACACACACACAAGTGGGCTCAGTAAGCCCTCTAATCTTGTTTATCCCAGGCTTTGTAGAGATGCATGTCACTGTTCAAACATATGCACAATGGCCCAGAACAAACGTGGCATATATTCCGTATGCAGTTAGTGTGCCATTGTGGCATTCCGATTTAATAATATAACGACTAGTGTTAAACCCTACACTCCCGCAATGACACTTGCGTTGCAATGGCATCCCAGAAGTATAGGTAAGTTTCCCATAACATGGGATGTTTGAGGCAGTTGAATGGTGGGAGGCATCATCACTTTAAGTGATGGTCAGACATGACTTTGACTTGCCACGTGTCACCATCATGTCAAGACCCGCAGATGGCGCCAATTAATGTAGGCCAAAGCCAAATAGTCAAATTTTGACGAAAAAAAAATAAAAAAAATAAGCCAAAGAGTCAAACAGATATAAATGTTGTGCGAAAAACTTACTTAGAAAATGATAATGCGTGCGGTGGCCCTGGTGGGTAGATAAGGAAACATAAAAAGTTAAAACTTTAAAACAAATTAAAATAAAAAATATGCTCGAATGAGTGTTGGTTTCAATTTTCATAAATAACGAAAATGAGAAGGCATTGAATCGATAGTAAGTCATATATAAATCAAGAATTGGTGCCCTTTGTTGTTTGTTTAGCAAGTTGTATACAAACCACGAATTGATCCCCAAATGTAGTAGAGAAAAAGAATGGAGCTTTTCAGCAATACTATACTTGTTTCTTGTTTTGTAACTTGTAACCATACTAGTATTACTGGTGTTTCTGAGACCATACTAGTTTGAGGATTACTAAATCTTATACTCGAATACAGGAACGAAAATGCAACTCGTGGTATCGTCCAGGAGTCATAGTTACCATTAAGCCTTGCCTTTAGTATTAATTTGAAAACGTTTTCAAACTTAGTCTTTCAATGAACTCCACATGTTTGCCATTGAAGTTTCCATGGACATAAATCTAGCAAATAAATTTGGAACCATAATATTTTCTGCATTGTTGGAACAGGAACAGGTAGCTGAGTGTTTGACTACGAGACTAAAATTTATTTGGCGTCTAACTACAAATGTTGCATTAAAGCTCAGCAAAGAGGACAAGGCCTCTTCTTAGAGTAAGTTTGGGTGAAGAAAATGAGAACTTTAACGAAAAGTTCCTGGTACTGTTTACTTTAACGAAAAATCACATTTTTACACTAAAAAGTCAATCATGGTACTATTCACTTTACCCTTTATTTTGTCCTTATCGTTAAAACTCAAAGTTTTCAAGCCATTTTCATTAGTTTTCCCGAAGAAAATTTACCATGAGGATGCAATTGTATAAGGAAGATGAAATGGTTCATTTTAGGCTCTGGTTTTGAGAGATTCTTGATTAGGGTCTTTTGTGTTACGTCATTCGTCTGCTCAAAATACACATAAAAAGGTTGTAAGATGGACGACCGCTTGGTGGGTAGGGTTGGGTGGATGGTTTGCTGCCAATCTTCCTAAACGCGCATGGGCGAAGCTTAGAGCGTTTGAAATTGATCACTACCTCGTATAGCATGTTACACGAACGCCCGTTTTTTCTGGTCCTTGCACTTGGGATTCCCTTGTGTGTGTCTAGGGCGGAGAGATGACGTGGCATGGAATAAACCTAAATATCGGAAATCCCCCCTCGTGTCGTGTGTGTCTTGGCGAACGAATGAAGTGGCACCAAATAAACCTTAATGCAAGGATTTTCTGTGTATGTGAACAACTTACAGGATACGGGTACACATCATGTTGCGTTCTATGCTTATGACACAATGACATACGGACAAAACTTTACACATTTCTTATTTCATTGACACAAGATGCAAACGTAATGGTGTGCCCATGTTATTTAAATCATTCTCCCTGCGTATGTCTTAAAAATAGGTGACTTGTCACATATGCCCCTACCCAATTCGGCGGTTCCTCTGCTCTGCTGCATGGGTGACTAGTTTCCTTCTTCTCTATTTATTTGCACATTTGCAATTGTAAAACAAGACAACCAAATTCACCTCCAAGCTTTTTATCCAACTGCAATAACATTACATCTACATTTTAGAGAAGATGAAGCATCCTTCTATTGCTTTTCTTTTAGCAATTATAATACACCAACAATGTTTTATTAGTCCCATCCATGTTTCAGCAGCAGGTGATGATTTCATCAGAGTAAGGGGAGTGCATTTTCTTCTCAACGGCAGCCCTTACTATGCAAACGGCTTCAATGGCTACTGGCTCATGTATGTGGCTTCTGACCCATCTCAGAGGCACAAAGTCTCGTCTGCTTTCCGCGAAGCAACTAGCCACGGACTCACCGTGGCTAGAACTTGTGCTTTCAGTGATGGAGGTTACAGGCCTCTTCAGTTCTCCCCTGGCTCCTACAACGAGCACATGTTTAAGGTTCCTCCTCTCATACTTGGTCTGCTTTACTCTTTGTTTTTCCTATCTGTCGCTCTCGGCGCCCTATGATTGGATTGGATAACTCACTGAACTAGGCCTCGTTTGGTCTTTACAATTGGATTGGAATGGATAACGCACTATATTGAAGTATGCATACAGTGAGTTACCTATTCCAGTTCACTCGTAGTTACCAAACAAGGCCTCAAGGTATGCTGAAGTAAGAAATGAAGGCCAACTATCAAAGTTTGTCCCAAATGAAGGAATTAGATGGATTAGTTTATAACTAGAAGGTGTTGATCCTACCATTTTGTGTGGATTGAATGAGCTGAGTTTCATTCACGAGTGATCCATCTAACCCTAGGCATTTTCTTCCTTCAACGTACTTTTAATTTGTTGAGTTATCTAATCCAATCTTAGGCACCACCGGCGCCAAAGATTTTTGAAGTTTGCACTAATGGTGATTTTAGTAATTTGGTTTGAAGGGGTTGGATTTTGTGATAGCTGAGGCCAGAAGGTATGGGATTAAGCTGATATTAAGCTTGGTGAACAACTATGAGAACTTTGGAGGAAGAAAGCAGTATGTGAATTGGACAAGAAGGAAAGGGCAGTACCTCACATCTGATGATGATTTCTTCAGGAACCCTGTTGTGAAGGGTTACTACAAGAACCATGTAACCGTAACTGAAAGCAATAAGTGTTCGTATAGTCTCTAGGATTAGATTGGATAACTCATAAAATCCAACGTATGTTGAAGATACTAGTTACTCAACAAACCTTGGGTATAAATATATTATCCAATCCAAATCCGATCCTAAGAACCAAACGAGGCTTGAGAGTATGCGACGAACCTTTTCTGTTTATGAACATGCATGATCTTCATTTCTAATTTTGATCAATATTTTTTTCAGACTGTTGTTAACAGATATAACAGCTACACTGGAGTTCATTACAAAGATGACCCAACAATTATGGCCTGGGAACTTATTAATGAGCCTAGATGCTCATCAGATCCTTCAGGAAGGACTATTCAGGTTAAAAAAAAAGCTACCAGCTATCAAATTTCCTCTTTCTTAAACCAAGTTTCTAGGAAAAGCAAAAATATAAACTAATCATAGCTCTTATAGAGGATAAGGCTGTCTGACTAGGATAACTTTCACATTGCATGGGACGAACGTGGAGTTAGGTGAGACTAAAATACATGGGGTCTCATGCTTTTGAGAGAGCTGCCTTATAAATGACGTGGTGGGGTTGCCCCTACACAAGTTTTTCTCCTCGAGAATTAGAATAAATGCAAAATAGCAAAGCATAGATGGGCAATATGCTAATTACCAAAATTGCAGCTACCACTTTTATGTGTTGTGCATTTCTAATTTAAGATGGATTTTTTCATTTCATGTCAGATTTCTACTAATTGGTGTTCATACTAACAGGCTTGGATAATGGAAATGGCTTCACATGTGAAGTCAATAGATAGAAACCACTTGTTGGAAGTTGGTCTAGAGGGATTTTATGGACAAGCAATACCTCAGAGGATGAGTCTCAATCCTGGTTATAATATTGGAACAGACTTTATCGCGAATAATAGGATTCCTGGGATCGATTTCACAACAGTTCATTCTTATCCTGATCAATGGTAAACATTCCTTAACTTGCAGGATCATGTCAACTTTCTTAGCGGTGTACTTATACCTGTTTTTGCTTGAGCAGGTTGGGTAGCTCTAATGATCAACATCAGGTCGCTTTCTCGAACAACTGGCTCAACACCCACATCCAAGATGCCCAGAACATTCTTCAAAAGCCGATATTCATTGCAGAGTTTGGGAAGTCTTGGAAAGATCCCGGTTTCAGCACTTACCAAAGAGACTTGCTCTTCAACACCGTGTACTCCAAGATATACTTTTCGGCGAAAAGAGGAGGAGCAGCTGCCGGGGGACTATTCTGGCAACTTCTCACTGAAGGCATGGACTCTTTCCGTGATGGATACGACATAGTTCTGAGTCAGAGTCCCTCAACAGCAAATGTGATTGCTCAACAGTCTCACAAGCTCAATCAGATTCGGAAGATCTTTTGCGCGGATAAGAAATGCTCGGATGTGGAAGAGGGCAAGGGCCATTAGAAGGGATGAATGGTTGGGTAGAAACTGTTAGTTTTATTTATTTAGATTATAAATAAACATAATCCAGATGGATTATGATAATATCTTTAATTATTTGTTATAATTAAAATACAAGGAATATGCTTGGTATTATGGGCTTGCCTTAGCCTCCAAGCCTTCACCCTAAACCCTAGCTAGACCACTATAATAGAGGTCTTAAGGAATTTCCTCCTCACTCACAAAACTCTCCCAAACACTCGGTTCACCAAGATGGAGGGGGAGACTTAAGAGGAAACTCTTAGAAGCAATTCCAAGTAGCCAACTCACCGCCCTATGTCTCAAACTTGTACACGAAAGCCCCAATTCATGTGTGTTCGTGGTTCCTCGCTCGAGACGGTTGTAAGAACAAGACGGTTGTTTGACTCAAGGTTTTTCTGCTAAGTATAATCCCTAAATCTTGAGTACTTATATATGTTGCATATTCATATATTTCTAATAGTGGTATTAGAGCTAATAGCTCTTGTTTTTCGCCATTCAATTATATGAGCTGAGAACCTTCATCAATACTGGATGTGGCTCGAAACTACATAAGCCATAACATACATAAAAATGTATTCTGCAAGAATCCACAATTCCCTTTTTATTATTTATTTACTTTACTAAAACAAAGACACTCTAGTAGTTGCCGCAACTATAGTAGTTGTCGCATCATGTGGAGACTCACGACCACCACCTTTTCTTTTATGATTTCACTTCAAATACGAGTTGATCTCCAAGTTGGATGTGAGACACAAGCAAAGAAAATTAAGATGCTATGGAGTTTGATCGAGTTCTTAGAAACTTCTCAGTTTGTCCTAGTGGGACTTATATATAGAAGTTCTTGGATGTCACCATATCAGCCACTCCTGAACTCAAGGTCATCTTGGAAGAGAAAGAAATTCCTTAAGACTAGGATATGCATTTCAAGTAAAGTGAGAGAAACAATAAATTTTTTCTATATTATCTCATGACAATTGACAATAATAATATGGAGCGCTATGTCATATGATATGCGACTATAATTTTTTTGTCTTATGCAAGTTGAAAAGAATTCTATGATGCGCTTGATATTGATATGAGCGATCATAAATTAACTTAGAGTTAATTGTGTTCGTTAAGCGAAATTTTGAAAATACTTGTGTGAGGTGATGCACCTTAGTCTGAGGTGATGCACCTAGATGTTCTCTCAAAGGATGAGAAACAAACTTATATTGCCTAACCCACTATATATAGAGTTCAAGTTAGCCAAAAACCTTGAGGGTAGGGTACGTAGGGGGCGTAGCTTGAAGTTTGAAGACGAAGTTTGAAGGATCTTGCAAAGACTAGATAGCCCAGAGATGAGAAGCTATACTAGAATGCAGAAATGGAACTGCTCTAGTCAACGCCTAAAATTGCTCTAACCGGAAATGATGTTTCAATTAGAAGTGCACAAAGAAGATGCAGTCCAGAGACGCATCTTAAGCAACTAGCATGGTTAAAACCATGACTAGAGTTGCTTTTTGACATTATGATTGATGTTTAGTGCCTCATTTCATACATGGAATTAAAATGATGCAAACACATCTTTATTATGTCACCGGACTTTGAATGGGTTCACTCACACGAACGCTTCACCTTGGCATCTTGAGATAACGAGCAAGTTGAAACATTCATGTCCTAGACACATATAGTGCATCCGAATATGTCCTGGGCCCAGAGAATGCATCCCGACGAGCGCATTACTTAATTGGTACAACAAAGAATGCACGTATATTATTTGATATGTCACCTTACAGAGCGAACTAAGGCCATCTCCAACCGACCCGGCCAAATAGCTATAGGAATAGCTCGGAATGACACGAAAACTGTCTCCAACTAAGGGCTAGGCCAAAGGGCTTGTGGACCCCACCGGGCCAAAACCCCCCAAATTAGGCCAGCTGGCTGGCCATTTCCAGCCAACCAGCCAGCCAGCCCTCCTGCCCGGCCCACTTGGCGTCAAAATGTCAAGCATGACTTTGTGGCAGGGGCAAGAATACCACACTTTCTTCGTTATTGTGCTTTCTTTATGCCAAAGGGTGTTTCAATGGACAATTTTCTAACTCAAGACGAACTGCAATGGAAGATCAAAACAAGAGAGATGAAGGAGAAAGAGAAGTAATCTGGAAAGTTACTCACTTTAGCGACACGTGTCACTCAAAATCCTATCCGAAAAATTATTGAGATTATATAAAGATAAGAAATCATGAGGCTTATTCATTTTGCGACAAGTGACACTCAAAATATGTCCAAAAATCTTATTTTTATATGGTAGTTTAATTTAATTAACCATATTAATTCAATTAAAATAATAAATTATTGAGGGTTTATGTTTGGCCTATGGCTCTTTGGCCCCCTCGGTTGGAGATGAGTTTTTTTGTCAAAGAGCTATGTTTGGCCTATTTATGGCCCCCTCGGTTGGAGATGATATAAAATATGGCCAACACTGTTCATTAAAATATAATTTCTTGCAAAGCTATAGGGCTAAACATGATCAATTGGCCCTCATTCGGTTGAAGATCCTTTGGCCCTCATTCGGTTGAAGATTGCCTAAGATGAGACCTTATGATGGAGAAGGTTGATCTTGGCATAATTCATGTATATATTTCCATGACTCCAAGTAGCCTGGTTATAGCTGAATGTGAATTGACTAATATAGGAGCCTGGATGGCATCTACGCCAAGAAATTCAGGTCAGGTGCTAGCATAGCAACTGCGCTGAGATTCGTATGACGCACCAAATATATGTTTCAGACTAATTGATATGCTCGTATTTGAAGTATGAGATTACGTCATAACATACATGTTTGCGACTAGAGTCAGACAACTATATGTGCTTAAGTTGACCAAAAAATAGTTAGAGTAATGAATAAATTCCTTCTTCATTACTGTGTGAGCCACTGAATTTTTTAATCCAAGAACTTGTACCCTTTGGGCTAAACACCATGTCAGAAAGAGGATACTTGCCGACTGTTGTTTTTGCGTACTTACTTGAAGATGCTCATCAATCATTACTGTCTAAGGGGTGTGTCTGAGAAAGTGGTCAAGTCTACTCGAACTGACATGAGTGCTTAGGAAAGACTGTTTGTTATTACACCACTTTAATGTAACTCATTAGCTAGCCAACGTTTGCGTAAAAGGCGAGAACATGATTACATTTAATGCTTGAGAGAAAAGACATTGCTTTTTCACGAGGGATTAAAGAATGTCTTGTTCTGTGTTTTAGAAAAAGAATTTAGGGTATAGACGAAACGCTATCGAGAGAGCGTTTTCTTTGGCTATGCAAATAGTTTAAAGTTTTCTGTTCCTATGCTGTACATATTTTCGTATGGTCGCGTCTTAATCCATTCTTTGTGAACGTCAGAATGTTAGGAACTTGGGATGATGACAAGTGAATGTGAACGTGAGGACACCACTCCTATTTGGGTGAGTGGGAGATGTTAGTTTTATTTATTTAGATTATAAGTAAACATAATCCACCCAAACAGGAGATGGATTATGATAACATCTTTACTTATTCACATTAATAATTTAAAATACAAGGAATATGCTTCGTATTATGGGACGCCAAGGCATCCCGCACGCAAGCCACATCCGAAATTCCCAAGGAAATTTACCACGGTGGAAGTGGAGGCTCAGATCAAGAGGAAACTTATAGAAGCAATCCTAAGTAGCCTCTCACCACCCTGTGTCCCAAACCATTACACGAAAGCCCCAATTCATCATGTGTTCGTGGATCCTAGCTCGAGTACCGTTGTAGGAATAAGACGGTTGTTCGTCTCATCCGCTTGGTATAATTATTGAGTGTATATATATATACTCTTTAAAAAGGCAAGCCTATAGGAGATTGATCAAATGCATTACCCTTGTGAGGTTTGCCGTTAGGGTTTCTCTGTTAGAGATGATTCGGATGAACTTTTTTCCTCCAGGAAGGAAACTTGTGTTACACCTATAGTTTGAACTTTTCTTTGCCCTACATGTCTCGACGTCTCGTACTTATGTTGTCAAGTGTGAAGTGGGTTTTCCAGGAAGTTTTTTGGTTTGTAGAAAACCAGACAGCTTCAAAGTCAGACATGTTATTTCATTCTGTCAAGCTTGTAATGCTGCTGCAAAATGAAAACCCTAATTTGTTCTTGTGTTGCTCTTTGTGGGATGAAATCTCGAGACTACAATGGTTGGAGATCGATGTGGCTTAGAGTTTTGTAAGCCTGTTAAATCTCAAGGCATGTAGCATATCGCTTCAACCATGGAGCTTAATAGTCAACTAGAGTTTTTTAGCGTGACTATCACGCATTTACGTGAAGTTACTAATTGACTTATATTGTAATAGATGAATTTATTTATTATTACTATTATATCATAAATTGATGTTATATCAATCATGTCGTCTATTCATATTGTAACACATGAACTGTCACAATCAAAAGTTTCTTTATGCTATTACCAGTGTTGTCCATGGAACACATAGAACATGAACTCATGACCTCTTCAAACACGATAAATTTTGGGGTTAATTATGAAACCGTCACGTGGGTGTTTTACAAATCCACTCATGTTATAACAATATAACACGTGTTTTATTTATTGATATGAAACACATTATGCACGCTATATTATATTATGTGAACTAATAACATTAAGCGTCTGTGTTACGAGTACACTCGGAAAAGTGCACTCAAACAAATTAGTCTCCCTCGGTACCAAACCAGTCGGAGAGTATTTCTGATTGAGATTGAGTTAATCCCATGTCCATTAGACAAAAATAGCCAGAAAAATATTCCGCGCTTCTAACCTGTACGCGCCAAATGTCTCTCATGGTTGCTCAATAACCAGAACATGATTTTTTCAATTAGACCTCATATTCGACGAATATTTACAGCTTCAGCCTTCGCTCACGCAGAATGCAGAAACCTTCTTCTTCCGGTTGCAAAACCAGACCATCTACATCGGAAGACCCATTTGGGTAATCATGTAGATATGCTTGAACTCAACGCTCATTTGAAGCAGCTAGTTAAAACCGGTAACGTTGGAGATGCCCGGCAGGTGTTCGATAAAATGCTTCAGAGAGATATGATTTCAGGCTACGTTGGTCTTATGGGGAAGTAATACATGGGTACTCGATGAAATCGGGTTTAGTATATGCGGTCTTCGTGGGCAGTGCGCTTCTTGACATGTATATGAAGATTGGTAAGATTGAGAAAGGATGCAAGGTTTTTGACGAAATGCCGATAAGAAATGTGGTGTATTGGACTACTGTTATAACTAGGCTTGTTCGTGCCGGTTACAATGTAGAAGGGTTGAAGTGTTTTTTTGAAATGTGGAGGTCGAAGGTGTAGTATGACGCGTATGTGTTTGCTATCTCGTTGAAGGCGTGTGCTGATTTGGGTGCTTTGAAAAATGGGAGAGCAATTCACACACAAACAATGAAGAATGGGTTCGATGAGAGCTTATTCTTGCCACCATGTACAACAAATGCGGCAAATTAGACTATGGGTTGCAGTTGTTTGAAAAAATGAGGATATAGGATGTCGTTTCATGGACATCAATCATTACAACTTATGTTTGGACAGGTCAAGATGACCGTGCAATCAAAGCCTTTATAAGAATGCAGGAAGCCGGTGTGAGTCCTAATGAATACACTTTTGCAGGCGTCATCTCTAGAGTTGCCAATCTTGCTAGAGTTGAATGTGGTGAACAATTGCATGCCCACGTTTTACATAGGGGTCTTATCTCTTTGTTGTCAGTGGGAAATTCCATTGTAACCATGTACACCAAATGTGGGCGTTTGGCTTCAGGTTCTAAGGTGTTTCATAAGATGAGCAGGAGAGACATTGTTTCATGGAGCACTTTAATTGCCGGGTATTCTCAAGGAGGTTACGGGGAAGAAGCTTTTCAGTTTTTGTCGTGGATCAGAAAGGACGGACCAAAACCAAATGAGTTTGCTCTTGCAAGTGTATTGAGTGTTTGTGGAAGCATGTCAATGCTTAAACAAGGGAAACAACTGCACGCTCATGTTTTGTCTATCAGTTTAGAGTTTACATCTATGGTACAAAGTGCTATTGTGAATATGTATTTGAAATGTGGAAGTATAAAAGAAGTTGCAAAGATCTTTCATGTGATAGAACTTAGTGATATTATTTCATGGATGGCGATGATTAATGGATATCCTGAACATGGGTTCTACCGAGAAGCCATTGATCTGTTTGAGAAGATTCTTAGGGTTGGTCTGAAACCAGACTCGGTGACCTTTATCGATGTTCTTGTTGCTTGTTGCCATGTTGGACTGGCTGATCTTGGTTTCCACTAGTACGATTCAATAAGCAATGACTTTGGGATTAATCCTGCAAAAGAACACTATGGCTGCATGGTTGATCTCCTCTGTCGAGCTGGACTCTTAAGTGAGGCAGAAGATATGATCAAAAGTATGCCATTTCAACAAGATGATGTCGTTTGGTCTACTCTCCTTAGAGCTTGTAGGCTCCATGGTGACGTCGACTGTGGAAGATGTGCTGCAGATGAGATCCTTAAATTGGATCCGAGTTCTGCTAAAGGAAAATGAAGGGAAGCAAAAGAAGTAAGGAAAATGATGAGATCGAAAGGGGTAATTAAGGAGCCGGGATGGTCCTGGATAAAGGTCAAGGATCGACTTTTTGCATTTATCGTTGGAGATTGGTCTCATCCACAAGCTGATGATATATACAATGTGCTGGAATTACTAGCTTCAAAGGCAGAAGATACAATTCAGAAAATTGTTTCTTCACTAATTGACGTTGAAGGTTAGCATTTAATCCATAAAAAATGTAAAGTTAATCTATTCAATTGGATGAAGCTATGTCAAACTACATGCAAGAGTCCAGTTTATATTAAGCGGGATCCTCTTAGGGCATAGTTGCATCTTAAAGAAATCTATGGAACCAAATGAAATTTCATCTTTGCCTGACGTTCAAGGATAAGAAGTCGCACGAAATTCTGGATCAGGGGTCACATTAAAATGGTATGCCCAATAGGTACAGATAGCTAAAAAAGGTAACTTGAACAGAAAAACAGTGCATAAATTAAAGAGGAAAGGGAAGAAGAATTCGAGGAAAATGAGGAAACTTTCATTCAATCATTCATAAGTTTTCTCGGCTTTCTTTATTACAATATATAATCCTCCTAATAGGTAACCCTAGCTATATGGACCTCAAGGTAGGGCTGGTACAGGCTCACAACAAGAGAAGAAGTATCGGGCTCGACGTCAAGTAGCTGGGCTCAACAACTCCTTCCCTCTTAAGAACAGGCATGTCCTCAGGCCGTGAATTCAGGGTAACGAGCCAAGATGTCGTCCCTTTCCTCCCAAGTGGCATCTGCGGTGGGTAGGCCAGCCCATTTGATCAACCATTTTGTAATAGCTCTATTTTTCTTCTTGAACATGCCACGGTCCAACACATTTTCTGGTTGCCATTGCAGAACTCTAGTGGAGTCAATAGGAGGCAAATCTGAGAGTGGAGAAGAAACACTGCCGATTTTTGGTTTGAGGAGGGACACATGGAAAACGGGGTGGATCCTGGAGTCTGGAGGTAAGCGAAGTTGATATGCCACTGAGCCAATGCGCTTTGTTATCTGGAATGGGCCATAGAACTTAGGAGATAGCTTGTGTGTTGTTCGAGTAGTTACCGAGTGTTGGTGGTATGGTTGAAGTTTCAAGTAAACCCAATCACCGACCTTAAACTCCCGCTCAGTTCGCTTGCTATCATACACTTGTTTCATCCTGTTCTGGGCAAGCTGCAGGTTGGCTCGCATGAGGCTTATTAATTTGTCTCGGTCCTGTAGTGCCTCATCAACCGATTGAACCACCGTGGACCCGGGCATATATATGCGAATGGTTGGTGGTTCAATGCCATAAACCGCCTGGTATGGAGACATTTTAATGGCATATTGGAAACTTGTGTTATACCACCATTCAGCCTAAGGAAGGAGAGAGGACCATTTGGTGGGTTTATCATTAGAGAAGCAGCGAAGGTAATGTTCCAAGGTGCAGTTGAGGACTTCTGTTTGCCCATTAGTTTGAGGGTGGTAAGCTAAACTTGAGCAAAGTTTGCTGTCTTGGATTTTAAAGAACTTTTGCCAAAAGTTACTGATGAAAATTGGGTCGTAGTCCGAGACGATTGACTTGGGCATGCCATGGAGTTTGAAAACCTCCTTGATGAAAGTGTTGGCGACCGAAGCAGCTGTGTAAGGGTGATTTAAGGGGATGAAATAGCCATATTTCGATAGACGATCAATAACAACGAAGATTATAGTGTGCCCGTTGGAGGGGGGAATCATTCGACAAAGTCCATTGCTATATCCTGCTAAATGCCAGTGGGAATGGGCAGGGGCTATAACAACCCGGGATGATGTATATTCTCGATGTTTTGGCGCTGACATTCATTGCATTCCGCCACAAACCTTTTGGAGCGAAGCATGGAATTCTTGTAATAATTTAGGCCGCCATTGGGACGTGAGTAGAATAAAGATCCTCTGTTTGTAGTGCATGATGTCATTTACAAGAGAGAATCCATTGATTGAAGTGAGTGGTGATTGAAGTAAAAGGTGCCAAACCTTTTGCACTTGTGGGTCTTGAGCATAGGACTGTTGCAACTGAGGGATACAGTCAAATATTGGTGTTGATAGGCCCATGAGTAGCAGGACATCATGTTGGCGTGAAAGAGCATCATGAGCATTGTTTTGTGCACCCGGTCTATATTCGACAGAATAGTTATACCCCAACAGTTTCACCAACCACTTTTGCTGCTGCGGAGTTGTGATTCGCTGCTCCAAAAAATGTTTGATAGGTTGATGGTCAGTGAGTATTCGGAAGTGCTGGTCCAATAGGTACGGACGCCAATGCTGCACCGCAAAGACTATTGCTAGCATCTCTTTATCATAAGTGGAGAGGCCCATGGTGCGTTCGGATAGTGCCTTGCTAAGATAAGCAATTGGGTGACCTTCTTGACTCAAAACAGCCCTAATACCACTGCCCGATGCATCCGTTTTGACAATAAATTGTTTGGAAAAATCTGGTAGGGCTAGCACTAGTGTTGAGGATAACATGTTTTTCAATGCGTTGAATGTATGAATAGAATTAGGAGACCATGAGAAACTACCCTGTTTCAACATATTGGTTAAGGGCTTGGCAATTAGTCCGTAGTGCTTGACGAATTTCCGATAGTACCCTGTTAACCCGAGGAATCCTCTAAGTCATTTGAGTGATGATGGTTGGGGCCAATCAATGATGACCTTTATCTTGGATGCATCAACAGCCACGCCCTTGCCTGATATCGTATGGCCCAAATAATCGATTTGTTCTTGGCCAAATGAGCACTTGCTTAGTTTAACCTTCAAGCTGTGGTTAGAAAGTGTATGGAAAATGGTCTCCAGATGAGAGATGTGTGATAAGCTCATATTTATATATATTTTACATCAAATTCTCTTGTCTTTTCTTAGTTATTTCCTCATATTTTTGTGCTAATTACTTTGTTTTTGTGTTTTATAGAATTTATCTAGCTAATAAAATAAAAATTGCACAAGTGAGATTTTAAGTGATAAATTCGTCAAAGCTGCCTTACTCACTTATTTTCTTTGTTTATGTTTTCGAATGTGGTGATTTATAGTTATCAATACGTGCCATAAATAAGTATGAGGGAATAAATAAAAGAAAGAGGGAAAACAGAAGAAGGAGTGGAAGCTGCCTTGTGGTGGGCGGATAGAAAGAATAACATAAAGTCCTCGGCGGGGGAGTGAAGTGGAAAACAGCAAGGCAACTGGCAGCAAGTGGAGGACAGAAGTGGGCAGGAAGGAATAAAGGGAGTGGAGCTCCCATCATGCAGC
Organism: Malus fusca; assembly: GCA_035220775.1. Taxonomy (NCBI): domain Eukaryota; kingdom Viridiplantae; phylum Streptophyta; class Magnoliopsida; order Rosales; family Rosaceae; genus Malus; species Malus fusca. The sequence continues at coordinate 19,018,108 of CM069073.1, read as the reverse complement.
CACGGAGTGCGGGACAGAAATAAGAAACAATAAGAAATAGAAGAGGGAATAAAGGAATAAAAAAAGGGTGGACAGAAATTATAAGGAGATATAAGTGTGGTGCATGCGGCCAGCGAGGATCAGGGGGGGATAAGGAAAGAAGGAGGAGAGCTGCCTCGGGCAGCTATAGAGACGAGATTTGGAAGGAGGAGAGCTGCCTTGGGGCAGCTTGTGAGAAAAGCAGCGTGAGCAGGAGAGCTGTCTCGGGCAGCTATAGAGACGGGATTTGGAAGGCAGGAGAGCTGCCTTGTGGCAGCTTGAGAGAGACAAGTGCAGCTGCCAGCAGGCCTGACGTGAAGCTTGCGAGGAGGACCGAGAGGGGGGACAAGCTGCTGCCTTGCAGCAGAGCGCGGGAGGAGCTTTGGAGCTGAAAAAGAAAGCTTGGGAAGGCAGCACGGAATGAAAGGCCTGCCCCGGGGCAGGGGAGAGAAGTGAGACAGTGAGGAGGTGCCTTGCGTGGAGGACTTGCGAGAGACAACAAAAAGGCAGCAGCACAGAAATCAAAGGAGTCTCGGCCTGGGAGCTTGCAATGGAACCAAGGTGACTGCCTTGGGCAGTCAGCGCAGAAATAAGGAGCAGCAAAGTTCCTTGCACATTTCTCTCGGTTTAATCCTCCAAACTTATGTTTTATTTTATGGTTTAATTTATGAATAATGTGTAATTAATTTCTGTTTAGTTAGAGGGAATTTGAAACCATGAATATTTGTTTATTGTAATTTGATTTACTCCAGTTATGAATTCTTGAACGTTGGATGTGGTTTATTTTTCTGTGTTGATTAATAACTTGTTTATGTATGTGGGTTAAGGGTCGACACTTAATTTGCATGCTTAGACTTGATGCTAGGATATAAGGGAATTTCACCTAATCGTTATGAACTTATATCCATGAGTAGTAAAAATCGCTAGTCACGATTGTGTTTAGTAAACCCTAGGTTGGATTAACATGCGTATTCCATAGTTATGAATGCCTAGTCGATGTTTATGATTTCCATTAAACTTAATGATCTTTGATATGTCTCTCTATCATGCGTATTCCATAGTTAGGGAACTTGATAAGAATAATTTGGTTGTGATGCGTATCCCGTCCAATTCAATGAATCTAGGGAAATCTGAAGGTTAATTTAAGCGGACCTAATTAACTTGGAGCATTGTCATTTATTCGTTTATTGAAAGCATAACTGGGAATTAAATTATATGCATATGTTCATGTGTGGATAAGGACCCCTCTAACTAACGTCTCATCATTTTAATTCTATAAAATATATTTTCTTTGAAGTTTGTTTTTAAGTTTCTGTTTTAAATTCAATTTCATAAAAAATCAATTCCCCGTTTATTTTAAAGTGTTAGATTTGTTAGAAATAAATTTAGTTTGTGTTTTCTTAAGTCTTGAATTATTTTGAGTCTTTGGATTTGTTTTGGTTTATTTGTTAGTTTTATTTTGAGTGATTCTAGTTAAGTGTTTTGATTTTAGTTTAGTGTTTTAAATTTTGTTTTTACGTTTTTAATTTAATTTTACTTTGGTTAGCATCCCTAGTTAATCCCCGGCCTAGAACGATCCCTACTTACATCATTACTACAATTGTCACAAATAGGGTTTAATTTGTGCGTTAATTTATTTTCGCATCAATGTGACCAGCTAATGAAGGGCTATAAACAAGTATGTCATAAAAAAAACTAAGACAAATTTCCGTAAGTAAGGGCGGAAAATAGAATTCATCAAGGATTGAAATGTGGCAGGTGCATTTGATAAACCAAAAGGCATTACTGTGAATTCGTAGTGTCCGTCATGGATGCGGAACGCTATCTTGGCGATGTCCTCAGTGTTCATTTGGATTTGGAGGTATCCGGATCGAAGATCCAGTTTAGAGAAAATAGTTGCGCCCTTCAGTTCATCGAGTAGTTCATCCACCACTAGAATAGGGAAATGGTCTTTGATGGTCGCTGCGTTTAGGGCACGATAATCAATACATAAGCGCCAAGTGTCGTCTTTCTTTTTAACAAGGAGAACTAGGGAGGATAATGAGCTTGAACTTGGCCGTATGACACCCGAGTTCAAGAATTCCTACACTTGTTTGTCAATCTCTGCCTTTTGGAAGTGTGGATATCGATATGGGCGGGCATTGATGGGGTTTGTATTTGGAAGGAGTGGTATTGTATGGTCTATTGATCTTTCGGGTGGAAGGCCGATTGGGGGATCGAAGAGGTTTTTGTATTGGTAGATGAGAGATAGGATGGCTGGGTAAGTGTGATATCGGGGTTGGGTATGGAGGCTAAAAGGGAATATGGTTGTTCGAGTAAGTGGTCCATTTTGGAACAGGTTGGAAATAAGGAGGTTGAGGGTGTTAATCCCTGAGGAGTTTAAGTTTTGTTTCCCACATAAAATACCATTGTCTTATGTTTGAAATGCCATCCAATGAATCCCAAGGATTCTAACCATTCTGCCCCAAAGATGAGGTCGCATCCAGGTATGGTTAGCAAAATGAAGAAGCTAGTCAATGTATAATCCTGGAGTTAAGGGTCACACTAGTTACTATTTTGGATGCGTAACGATCTTGTGAAGCGGTGGTAAAATTCACGGTGTAATGTCTTCCACAGGTAAGTTCAATTGATCAGCAAAAAGTGGATTGAGAAAGTTACAGGCTGCTCCGGAATCGATAAGGACAGTGACAGGTTTGGAGGAAATTGACCCTTTTAGCCTCATTGGTCGGCCTATATTTATACCTGGTATTGTGAACAACTCAAGCATGTGACAAGATGGGTCGTCGACCACCGTGTCTTCCTCACGGCAATCATGGAACTCCGGGGAATCGTCTTCCGGTATATTAGTGTCGAGCAATACAAGAAGTGGGGATTTGCATTTGTGGGTGGGAGTGTATTGTTCATGGCACCTAAAACATTCATTTTTGCGTCTTTTTTCCTGTACCTCCGTTGGTGTGAGACACCTGAAAGGTCTAGTAGGCATAGGTGGTTGTCTTGTGGTGTTTAGTGGGGTTGAGTGAGGGATGGTGGAATGGGAGGTGGTGGTAGGGGTTATGTAATTGCGGGAAAATTGGGGTTAAACTGAACGTTTGGCTTGGATTGGCCAATTTTTTAGCTTGATGTAATGATTCTGGTTCCAGAGCAAGAACATCATGGCATATGTCTTCTTTCAGACCACCCAAAAATACATGTTTCAACTGGTTTTCTGTCCAGTCAGTGACCCGACACGAAAGCAGTGTGAAATCTACCAAATAATCATCCACTGAGGTCTTTTGCTGGATATGTGTGAGTTGGGACTCAATGTTGGCACGATCACCGCCCCCGAAACGTTGGAGCATCATATCCACAAAGAGGCTCTAGTTGTCTCGCCCATATCTTTGTTCAAATCCTCGCATCCAGATGGAAGCATCAGCTCTAAAATTGCACGCAACCATGAGTACCCATTGATGAGGAGGTACCTCGTAGTAGTCGAGATATCGTTCTGCCATAGCTAACCAGCCATATGGGTCTTCGCCATTAAACCTTGGCAGTTCCATTTTAATTGTTTTGAGGTGGGAATGTGTTTGTTGGGGAGGTGGGTTGGTTATAATAGAGGCCCCGATTTGAGGAGGCGGAGCTCATCGAGGAGTAGGGATTGGAAGGCTGCAAATTGTGATGTCATGGTATTTTGAAAAGCTGTGTTGGATGCAGTCAATGCTTCCAGAGATTTTTGGAGGTGACTCTGTTGGGATTCCAGTGTGGCGACGGAGTCACCCAAGTCGTCGACTTGGGTGTGGAGGTGTTCTTGACGCACATCAGCTGCAGCAGCGACGGTGTCGGGGTCTGATGTGGCGGAGTGCGTGCTTTTGCCCATCGAACGACGGGCTCTAATACCAGTTGGTATGGCCAATAGGTTCAGATGGCTAAAAAAGGTAACTTGAACAGAAAAACAGTGCATAAATTAAAGAGGAAAGGGAAGAAGAATTCGAGGAAAAGGAGGAAACTTTCATTCAATCATTCATAAGTTCTCTCAGCTCTCTTTATTACAATATATACTCCTCCTAATAGGTAACCCTAGCTATATGGACCTCAAGGTAGGGCTGGTACAGGCCCACAGCAAGAGAAGAAGTATCAGGCTCGGCCTCAAGTAGCTGGGCTCAACATAAAAGGTCAAGCATTATCGAAGACATGGAAACTCTCGAAGAGGTCTCTTCCGCGAAATTGCACGCTTCAGTACAGGTTTCAGCTTTGTCAACATCCGAGGGCTAACTTTTAACACTATATCTTCAAATCCAGATGATTAGCACTTATTTTCGCATTTGGATATTGGGTTGAGCAGGTTGTCCAGAGAAGTGTGTTGCATCTCTAATTCAAAGCATGCCGGGTTTAAAGGCTAGTGCGCTGGGTTCAAAGCGTTTGGGTTGCATGGAAGTTTCACTCCTATACAATTAACTGTTGAAACAAGAAGATATTGTTCGAATCATTTTGTCACTCCTTTATATGCTTTCTCAATTTTGTATACAATTTTTCTTTTCATCCATGCATTTTGTAATTGGATAATCGGAAGGCGTTCAAATTTCTGATTCATCAACTAAATCTGACACTCAACAGAAATTTAAAATTACTGAGTACTTCTTAGTCTAATGGTATTTCTCTTTTCAATGCCCCGATGAGGATCCTCCGCTATAACTATAGGACAAAAAAAAATAGCAAAAACGTAAAAGCCAGAAGCATAAAATGAGATCTACTAGTGGAAATGCAATATACCATCATATCAAATCAACGTACGCGGTTTTTCACCTTTCATCCTTGAGCCAATAACGAATTACATGCACAACAAATCCTAGACAAAATCCAGCAGCCCCCACAGATACAACTATTTGAACCCATAAAGAGGAAACAAATGCTTTCTCCACAAAAGCATTCCATGTCCAGAACCAAAAGATGGCGAAAATAGTTCCGAATGCAGCACCCACAACAATTTGGCTAAGTGTATGAAGTTTTTGTGAGACTCGTAACCACGACTGCAAAGACAAATAATAAAGATATACATAAGCAATCTAAATCCCCTTCAGTTCTGTTTACTTCGGATCTACTATCTAGTAAAGGCATATGTTGCTTGTTCATTCTTTGCATGTCCAGCATTTATTGAGTTGAGAATAGATTTGCTTGCCACCACACGTTAAACGTCATTGGATGAACTTAATTTCTGAGATTCGTGTAACGGATTATATTAAATCAAACTCATCCAATGACACATAATATTGTGGTTATGTTCACCATGGTGAGCAAATTTGTTCTATTGGGTAGGGCATCAACTGAAGATCTTGAACACTCAAGTATGTAGCTGAGCTTTTGACCCAAAAAAAAAAAGAGTATGCAGCTGAGCTTCAAAGCATTATTTAACTGAAATCAACACACGATTGAATACTTACAAAATATGTACCAAACGCCAAGGCAAATGCAGTGACAGTCAGAGAAATCTCATTCATCCCTAGCCATTCCACAACTGCAATAGCAGCACACAGGTAAACAGCATTCGATGAGAAAATAGAGGTAGCAGGTTGATATTTGACTGACAAAAACAAGAAAACTACATGCCAATTCTCATCAATAGCAACAAAAACACTGCATGCCAGTTATTCTCATAAATTTTGTCCAGTTGCATTTCATGGTATCAGAGCTGAGACAAAGTCACACCAGAAAATCCCCTAAAGATGTACTCTTCGACATATGTTAAGAATTTACTAACTCCCTCATATCACAAAGATTGAAAAATGCGACTACAATCCCACATAGCTGACTCACTGTCTTCTGGAAAAATCCTAAAAATTTAATCTTCACGAAACATTAGAGATAAGATTTAAAGGCATGCATCATCAATCTAATGACAGGTCATCTAATCCATTCAATGATGAAGATCAGAAGACATCTTGACCCTTAGATGTGTCTAGATTCTAGTTGCTCGGCAGATGGCAATCGTTAGTGCCGTAAAAACTGACTATTTTCCCCTAAGTATTCCTCTGACCACAATTTGAAATTGTAAAAGTTCATAACTGTCATTAGCATCCTTCCCAATGACATTATGCTGCAAACTGCTCTATGAAACTTAAGGAAAGGATCAACAATGTATATTAAGCTCGCATTCCACGCCAACATGATTATAGTAGTTTACACCAATTGGCGTATTCTATCTTTTAAACATACATTTTTTCAAGCAACAAGATATACTCTAATCTATGGGGAGGTGGATTCAACTTGAGGGCAAGAGGGCGGGGATTCTTCCGTTAAAAAGCATACAACATTCAGTTAACGGAGAAACACAATATCAAGAGGGATAAGAGAGATTACTTGACCAAATAGTGAACGTAACAATGTAGAAGATGGATTGTGCGTGGGAAGAAGGCATTCCGGGCTCAGATCTCAACGACGGAATTGGCCTCTCCTGGTTCAGTATCCTTTTGAGTATAACAGATAGGATTGAATTTACAACAGACCCCATTGCAGCCCATATGGCTTCTCCGTCATGCCTCCATAGAATCACCACAGCAAATAAAGCAGATATAATCCACTTGCTCTGCATCCAACCCAAACCAATCCCTTAACATCATTCTAATTAAAATAAAACCCGACAACTATAAGTTTTATACAAAATCCCTTCGAGGTCGTGCTCTAATTAAATTAATTATTAGTTCTACAGTATTGGGATTGAAGCCTTTTTCTCTTTAAGTGTAATGTTATCGAGGGCTTCAATGTAAAACACCCAATACCAAACATGAAACAGGCGATATTACCAACCAGTCGATTGAGCTTCGATTCCAACCCATTATCCACAACCAAAGGACTCAACTCCGAAGTCCCATCAATGTAATCTTCACGATGAAGCTCTCCGCCGCCGTCTTCCCCATCGGCGTTTCGAAAAGGCAGCATCTTTATCAGCTCAACCATGGAGTTGGAGCCCTTGACTCTGCTCCTCTGCCCTGAAACAGCTTTCTTTGGAACAAACCCACCTGATGAATCCAGTTTTTTGGTGGGAATTCTGGGAAAAGAAATGGGTTTCAGAGATTTGAGCCAACAAGAACGGCGGGGGAAGATTCTGAAATTTGGGTGGTGGAAGAAATTGGTGGCTGCTGATGGTGGCATGGTTTATTGATGGTGCGGGAATGGGGTGGGTAGGCTGAGAGCCATTTCTCAACGCTTTTATGGTGGAACTGGAACAAGTAATAAATGAGTGGCGCATAGTAGCGTTGTGTAGTTTTGCTCTGCTGTCTCTCGCACAACTCTCTTGGGTCTTACCTGACAAGGTTTGCTGCTTAGTGTACTACAATATGAATTTGTTATTAGTTTAAATGGTGCCTTTGTTGGGCATTTGTTAGGACTTGAAAGCTCATAATCAAAAGTAATATGGGTCTGAGCCTGCTACCGTTATCTTTGTATAACATATTGTTCTTTTTTGGTTATTAAATGGGAGGATTACTTGCGCCACAAGTTATTTAGATTTCTTAGTTCGATTGGATTGTTTACAGATGAGTTAAGTCTATATGAAGTTCTTTTCTTGCCTTGTAAACAAGGACTTTTACTCATTATATCATATGTCCAAATAAAAGGAGTTCAGGGTCCTTCAAATTATTTCTTTGATTACGGTTAACACTAAAGAAGCAAAGTTAATTAGTTTAGCAAGATTAACCATAGATGAAACCTTGAACGAAAAGCAGTCGAAAATGATATATGATAGAATGAAAGATGCATAAAACAACATATCTACTTTATGCAAGTGCAAACAAAAAAGACTCAGGTAAGAGTATGACCTTGTCAAGCTAGGTTTGTCTTCTTGCAACCACTTCTCTTTGTGTTTTACAGGGGTTGTAATCTTTGGAGAGTGAAATACAAATCGGGTTTACTAAAGGGATTCAATACTACAACACAGGGGAAAGGTAGCAGAGCTTCTAAAACTTGACAAAAAATGGCTTTCTATAGTGGACCTGCGAGTAAAATGATAAAGTTTGAACAAACTAAAGCTTTCTAGTTTCTTGTTTTAGATGTTTTTTGATTGATTGGTTGAGTGTCTTTCTTCATTGTGTCCTTCGCTGCTTTTATAGACTCTCTAGCCTGACTGTCCAAACTTCCCCTTTTTGGTGATGGCCTCCAGAGCATAGTGAGTCACCGTTTATTAACCTATCTATGCCCTTGAAAAGTACTTTTTGCTGGTGGTGAGCTGTCATCTGTCTGTCACTTCTCAAATAGGCTTGTTGCCTATTTCTTGGCAAAAATGATTTTCAATTCTTCCTGGGCTGCCAACTGTCAGAGCCCAATCCACCTTCTAATTTTTGCGCTCTTGGGCTTCCAATCGCACTAAGCCCAACATTAAATACCCACTCAAATAGGTTTTGCTGAGAAAAATCCAAACACGGATGTGTTATTTTCTGGGAAAATTCCAAAATGGTATCAAAATATGGCACAGTGGCAGCATAATGTACGTATTAAGGCATGACTCTTAGTGCTTTCGTCACTCATATTTTACCCTAATTTCTGGATAATATCATGCAAATAACTTCTTCTTTTTTAGTACATCAATATTTTTACACTAGGGGGAGGGGGCGTTCGGCTAAGCCACACAATGGGCAGCCTAATTTGATATTGAATTCGCCATTTACGAGATTCGAACCTAAGACCTCTCACTTCTAAGCAAAGAGGAATACCACCAGACCTGCAAATAACTTTTAGTTGACCTAATTCATAAACGTCTATTTTTATTTACTTATTTGGGAATTAAACTTAGAATAATGTGTTAATTGCAAGGCTAGTAGTTTGGTTGGTAAGAGCATATCGTAAAAGAAATTTTTGGATTTCATATTAGATTTCTTATGTGGTATATAGTTTTGTGTATATCTCTATCGTCATGTAGTAACATAATTTCTTTTGTAAGAGCCATTAACATATTTTGTTAACAACATTGCTTGGTAATAATAACTTGATAAAATTGAGAATAGATCATTTTCAACATGAGAATATTTATTCATTGCTTTCTTTTCATTATAAACGATAGTACTATTCTAAGCTACATTAAGAGAAGAGAAAAAAAATTGATCTTGAAACATAGTGTGTTGAAGAGAAAATCCCCTAATTAATAGAGCAATCCAACACTAATTCACTAGTATTTATTTATTACTTGTGTGGTAGTAAAGGATTTGTCGAAACTTATAGTATAATAAACACACGTGTTTATTTTGTTTTCCAATTTACCTTATTATGTATCTTTTTAGTGTTGTATAATAGAAATTAAGGTAATTTAGTCAAAGATCAATAAAAACTTTACTATTTGGCAATATATCAGTGACATATTTTTGTTCTAGACTTAATCAATGATATATTTTTATTAATTAGGTATAGGTCAATGATAAATGCTACATGGACTCTTGCAAGAGATTTTAGTATGTTGCAACAATATCATAATGATAGTACTCACTAAGGCAATTTATACCATCCGTTGGTATTGAGTACATATTTTATGCTTTACCCTTCGGGGGCTTACTTCAAGCAATTTGAATCCTTCAGGGATTTTCTACACTTCATGACACATTTTCCTTTGGAATTTATACAGAGTAATTTGCTCACATGTATACTTGAGGGATTTACTTATGGAGATATGATGTGGGCGACTCATAACCCTTCGTATATAATTCTCCATTTATATGAACTCGTTTACAAGAGTATAATTTCAGGTTTCAATTAGTAACCTTGTGTCATATTATGTGAGTGTATTTCACTGTATTACAAATGCTCATATGTAACCTCCTTGGTTCAACATCTTTTGGCTATTTGTATTGTATTCAAATATATAGGTTCATTTCCCATGTTCTTACAAAATTGTAATGGAATTGCCTTTCTCCATTTTGGCCAATAATTTTCCTTTTATCGACGAACAAAAGAACGTGACTCAATATTAACACAGCTCATTGATGAATTTAGTGGCTACTTGTAAAAACCAAAATTACCATTGGTTATCATCAATCAGTGATCCCATATTCTCATGTGCATGCGCATGCATAAAAGTTTTTCATTTCTTTGGATATCCATTGCCTCTTCAAGGGCATGACACTATCTCTTCCAGGATAGTCATAATTTAGAGAATGTGGATCATAACCTCCTTTTGAGCGTTATAGAGCTTGGATTTTAATCTCCACTTCCGGGGAGTTGAGTCATTGGAACCTTATTATGCTCCTTGCATGAGACATCAATATTTCCATGTTCGTGGATTGCTCTATCTGGGACGTGTATCCATGCGGCGATTGTCATGCTTCTGGCATGCAACAGTTATGCTTTAGGAATGCAATAGTTCAGTAGTGCCATATTCTTCTTCTTTCAAATGACTAAACCTTTTGAGTCTAAAAGTCTGCCACGCTTCAGGTGTGCAACAGAAAAATCATTTACTGTCTCATTATTTTGTCCAACAGGGACATCAATTCTTGTAGGCACATTTGCAGCAAGTATATATGATTACTTTCGTTGCATCATTCAATTATTCCTATTTCATTTTCTCATTGATTGCTTCGTGAATCAAAATAAGACAAATTCTCTTTGTTCTTCTGGAACGGTATTTTCTTATCATTCTTCTGGAATGATATTTTCTCATCGTTCTTCTGGAATGATGTTATGTTCTCCCCCTAATGGCGGAAAAATTGTCTTATCAAAATAATAGTCCGCAAACCACGCGGTAAACATATCCCCAGTTAAGGATTCCAAATATTGAATGATAGATGGTGTTCAACATCAATGCCTAATCTGCGATGATGCCTTATTTCAGTACGTTGTGGCAGTGCAATACGCACATATATAACATAACCAAAAACTCGTAAAAGTATAATGCTTGGCTGGTTCTCAAACACGAGTTGTACTGAGAAGTATTGATGGTTGGTAACATGTCTCAACCGAATTAATGATGCATCATGTAAAGATTACATGTCCCCATGTAGAAAACTGGCAATTTTGTTTTCATGAGCAGAGCGCGGGAAATCAATTTCATCCGCTTAATAAAGGCTTCTGCTAAACCATTTTGAGTATGGGCATAAGGAACTTCTGGTCCTTATTTAATAGTCTGTAAACTGAGACTCTTATGGCTTTTATTACAATTAAGTTGAGGCACTGCGGCACTTCAAAATTACGGTACTCATTTAGGAACTTCATGTCCTGATCTTCAGGATCAAGGGACTTCATACCTGATCTTTTTGCGTGATGGAACTTCAGGTCCAATCATTTTTATATGATGAGGATCAAGAAACTGCAGGTTCTGATCTGATCAATGAACTTTAGGTCCTATATATACTCATTGTAACAAAAGATAAGTGCAATAAATAAATTAAAGCAATAGGCAGTAATTCCAGCCATAATGAATAAATTGCATTTAAGTAAATAAAACTTGTGACAAGGGCTTTAATTCAGCACCATTAAAACTTAAAGCAATAGGCGGTAAAACCGTCCATAGTAAATAAATTGCTTTAAAGTAAATAAAACTTGTGACATGGGCTTTAAACCAACATCATGCACATAAATATGCCAAAATAGAAAATGCAATGATTAAGTCCTCATCTTTTGCTTTTTATTTTTCTTGGTCTGCCACTTCTTTTGTTTGATTCCTTTTATTTTTATTTTTATTTCACAATTCTGAAGTCATTTTGGTTACTCAGGAAATAATAGTAACAATAGGTTCCAATTGGTGTTCCTCCTCCGGTGAGTTTCGAAAAAGTTGAAACGGTTCCCTGAACAACTTTCGTGAAGAAACAATTTCGACCTGAGCTACCGAAATGGAGTTTTGGTACTCATAAGGTGGCTGTCCAGTTTTCTGCGGAAATTGGAAACTGGTTTGGTATTTCAGACATCTGCGACGATCGCACCGTTAAAGTTTTCTGAAATTTTGATATGTTGTAGATATTGAGCGGACGAACAACTTTTAAGAAGAAAGTATTTCAATCCGAGGTCCGCAATTGAAGTTCCGAGGCTGTTTACATGGCCGTCAAATTCTCTACGAATTTTGAGTCTGTACTTTTTTGCTTCTGCAAATGATGATATACAGTCATACAACAATATATATAGTTGCTTCAAGAAAATCAATTGTACTGAGATTTGAAGATGAAATGAAAAGATTTTCTTATCTGTGAGATTCCAGGCGACAGAGGTGAACAGGATTTGTGACGTTGTGCTTTCCACTAACACGAGAGCTTCTCGTGTTGATAACGTGTTGTAAAATCAACGGCGTGTGCAGTGGAATAAATAAACAAGACAAAAAATTTACGAGGTTCCTCTACAGTCAGTGTGACTGGAGTAGGTCCTCGGGGCAACAGTGGTGCTTTCATTATAATCTGAAATAATAAGAGTACAAAGATAACTCTCTCTATTATCTCATATCCTCTTCCTCTCTTTTCTCTCTTTCTTTTCCTTCCTCTCTTTCCCGTGAGTCACTCACATTCATCTCCAATTCTTCCTTTTTTATCACACCTTTTTGAACACTTGTAATGCTCTATTTAGAGAGCAAACAAAACACTATTAAACTTGTGAAAGGTTTACTATGTGCATGTGGGCATACATACCCATTATTTACAACACAATACTCTTTTTCTTTTTGTTGGAAAACAACAGCAGTCGTGTAGTAGTTACGTGTGTGTGTGAGAGAGAGAGTATTGACAAAGTTGAAAGTCCTTTTTGGTGCCTTATATTTTTTTTTGAATAAGTTGAAAGTCCTGATAAAGCTTTAATGTGGCCACTTAAATGCGCGTTATTCTCTTGTATGTTGTAAATAGTGGGTATGTTTGCCCACATGTGTATAGTAAAGTACCACATGTGTATAGTAATGTGTATAGTAAATACTCACATGCATATAGTAAGCCTTTCACTATGTTGCTTGTGATTTGCTTCTATAAAAGCAAGTCTTATGGAACACAACATTAAAAAAAAAAAAAGATGAAATTGAGAGGTTCATGGGAGAGATAGGAAGGAAGAAAGGAAGAGAGAAAAGAGAGGAAGAGGATAGAAGATAATAGAGAGAGTTATCTTTGTACTCTTATTATTTCATATTATAATGAAAGCACCACTGCTGCCCCGAGGACGTACTCCAGTCACACTGACTGTAGAGGAACCTCGTAAATTTTGTGTCTTGTTTATTTATTCCACTGCACACGCCGTCGATTTTACAACACGTTATCAGCACGAGAAGCTCTCGTGTCAGTGGAAAGCACAACGTCACAAATCATGTTCACCTCTGTCGCCTGGAATCTCACAGATAAGAAAATCTTTTCATTTCATCTTCAAATCTCAATACAATTGATTTTCTTGAAGCAACTATATATATTGTTGTATGACTGTATATCATCATTTGCAGAAGCAAAAGAGTACAAACTCAAAATTCGTAGAGAATTTGACAGCCATGTAAATAGCCTCGGAACTCCAACTTGTGAACCTCGGATTGAAATACTTTCTTCTTAAAAGTTGTTCGCTCGCTCAATATCTACAACATATCAAAATTTCAGAAAACTTTAACGGTGCGATCGTCGCAGATGTCTGAAATACCAAACCAGTTTCCACTTTCCGCAGAAAACTGGACCGCCACCTTATGAGTACCACAACTCCATTTCGGTAGCTCAAATCGAAATTGTTTCTTCACGAAAGTTGTTTGGTATCCTCTTATCCATATCATACTAAAATTGGAACTAAATCTTTGATCTTCTCATAAGTTGCAGAAACTCTTGACTCCAAAACTTATGGGAACTGTTTCGACTTTTTCGAAACTCGCCGAAGGAGGAACACCAATTGGAACTTATTGTTACTATTATTTACTGAGTAACCAAAATGACTTCAGAACTGTGAAATAAAAATAAAAATAAAAGGAATCAAACAAAAGAAGTGGCAGACCAAGAAAAAGAAAAAGCAAAAGATGAGGACTTAATCATTGCATTTTATGTTTTGGCATATTTATGTGCATGGTGTTGGTTTAAAGATCATGTCACAAGTTCTATTTATTTAAAGCAATTTATTTACAGTGGGTAGAATTATTACCCTTTGCTTTAAAGCTTTGATATTTATGTGCATGGTGTTGGTTTAAAGCCCATGTCACAAGTTCTATTTACTTTAAAGCAATTTATTTATCATGGACGGTTTTACCGCCTACTGCTTTAAGTTTTGATTTATGAGAATGGTGCTGAATCAAAGCCCTTGTCACAAGCTTTATTTACTTAAAAGCAATTTATTTACAATGGACGGTTTTACCGCCTACTGCTTTAAGTTTTGATTTATGTGAATGGTACTTAATTAAAGCCCTTGTCACAAGCTTTATTTACTTAAATGCAATTTATTCATTACGGCTAGAATTACCGCCTATTGCTTTAATTTATTTATTGTACTTATCTTTTGTTACAACGAATATATACAGGACCTGAACTTCCTTGATCAGATCAGAACCTGCAGTTTCTTGATCATCAACATATAAAAATGATTGGACCTGAAGTTCCATCATACAAAAAGATCAGGCATGAAGTCCCTTGATCCTGAAGATCAAGACATGAAATTCCTTGATGAGTACCGTAAGTTTGAAGTACCACAGTACCTCAACTTAATTGTAATAAAAGCCATAAGAGTCTCAGTCTACAGACTATGTAATAAGGACCAGAAGTTCCTTATGTCCATACTTAAAATGGTTTAGCAGAAACATTTATTAAGCGGATGAAATTGATTACCCGCGCTCTGCTCATGAAAATGAAATTGCCAGTTTTGACATGGGGACATGTAATTTTACATAATTCATTATTAAGTTTGGTTGAGACCAGTTGCCAACCATCAATATTTCTCAGTACAACTCGTGTTAGGGCACTAGCCAAACATTAACATTTACGAGTTTTTGGTTGTGTTATCTATGTGCCTATTGCACTGCCATACGTACTGAAATGAGGCATCATCGTGGATTAGGCATTGATGTTGAACACCATATATCATTCAATATTTGAAACCCTTGACTAGGGATATGTTTACAGCATGGTTTGCGGATTGTCATTTTGATAAGACAATTTTCCCGCCGTTAGGGGGAGAAAAATATCGTTCTAGAAGAACGATGAGAAAATATCATTCCAGAAGAATGATAAGAAAAGACCGTTCCAGAAGAACGAATAAAATTTGTCTTATTTTGATTCACGAAGCAATCAATGAGAAAATGAAATAAGAATAATTGAATGATGCAACGAAAGTGATGAAATCATATATACTTGCTGCAAATGTGCCTACAAGAATTGATGTCCCTGTTGGACAAAATAATGAGACAGTAAATGATTTATCTGTTGCACGCCTGAAGCGTGGCAGACCCTTAGACTCAAAAGGTTCATTCATTCGAAAGAGGAAGAATATGGCACTCCTAAACTAGTGCATTCCCGAAGCATAATTGTTGCATGCCAGAAGCATGACAGTCGCCGCTTGGATATACGACAATTCGCGGATATGGGAATGATGATGTCTCATGCATGAATCATGATAGACATATAGGTTCTAAATAACTCAACTCCCGGAAGTGGAGATTAAAATCCAAGCTCTATAACGCTTTAGAATAGGTTATGATCTGCATTCTCTAAATTACGACTATCCTGGAAGAGATAGTGTAATGCCCTTGAAGAGGCAATGGATATCCAAAAGAAATGAAAAACTTGTATGCATGCGCATGCACATGAGAATCTGAGATCACGGATTGATGGTAACCAATGGTAATTTTGGTTTTTACAAGTAGCTACTAAATTCATCAAATGAGCTGTGTTAATATTGAGTCTCGTTCTTTTTCGTCAACAAAATTATTGGCCAAAATGGAGAAAGGTAATTCCATTACAATTTTGTAAGAACGTGGAAAAATGGACCTATATATTTGAATATAATACAAATAGCCAAAAGATGTTAAACCAAGGAGGTTACACTGGGCATTTGTAATACAGTGAAATACACTCACATGATATGACACAAGGTATTGAAACCTGAAATTATACTCTTGTAAACAAGTTCATATGAATGGAGAATTATATACGAATGGTTGTGAGTCACCCACATCATATCTCCATAAGTAAATCCCTCAATTATACATGGGAGCAAGTTGCTCTGTATAAATTCTAAAGGAAAATGTGTCATGAAGTGTAGAAAATCCTTGAAGGATTCAAATTGCTTGAAGTAAGCCCCTGAAGGGTAAAGCATAAATTATGTACTCAATACCAATGGATGGTATAAATTGCCTTAGTGAGTACTATCATTATGATATTGTTATAACATACTAAAATCTCTTGCAAGAGTCAATGACATTAAATTAGAACTCCTGAAGAGTTGATGATATTAAATTGAGACTCCTGAAGAGTCAAGAAAGATTATAAAGTGTTGAGAGAATTATTGTCTCGAGATGCAGATTGAACAATCTACCAACACGAATCTTATCCATGATGTTTATGATATTAAAAGAACCATATGAATTGAAGATTATGAGTTGAATACTCAAATGATGTAAACACTAAGAAAGATCATTTATCTTCGTGAGGGTAAAGATAAATTAATATTTGGTCCAGAAGTACCACATCTTAGTGAAGTATATGCTTTATTGTATTTGGCACAATACATTGAATGACATAAAGCTTATCTATTAATATCTCCAAGAAATTATAGATATGTACATACACATGAGTTAAAATAATCAAACAGGATGGAGCCTTCACAAAGGTTGCTCATGTGAAGCCTCAGTACTCGAAAGTACCCAGAAGGGGGAGGCACTGGAGATTGATCATGTGGCACCCCAGTACTTAGCAAAACACCAGAAGGGGAATGCATCAGTTGCTTTCAGAATCTAGCAACGAACCTTTGGTGATCACTTTGAATCCAACTTTTGGATTCCTGTAGCTGGTCGAGCTTTCTTTTCATGCTCGTAGAGTAATTATTTGCAAGCACGTGTAACACTTTATTCTCGTGCTTGAGCCATCTGATCTATTGTTTAAGACTTGCCACCTCAGCCATCAATGATTCAACTTGGCGAGTTTGAGCAAGTAGGCGTTGGCCCATATTGGATATAGAGCCCGCACATTGAACATTGAGAGCCAATGAGTCTTGAACTGCCAACTCATCAAACCGTTTTGAAAGGATCCTGTTATCCTTTGGAGTGAGAAGATTCCTAGCTACCACAGTAGTAGTAATGTTATTCTTCATCACAGAGTCCCCAACCGTAAGAGGACCATTAGAAGATAAGAAGGATGAGCCATATATTATCCTGACGCTGCTCGTCTGTATCACTCCTAAGACTCAAATCTAAGCAAATGTTAGATGGGCAAGTCATTTTCAGAAATGATGAAGAAAAAAAAAGAGGTCAAATAAAATTTCAGAAGTGCAAGATGGGGGAAATTTCTACAGGCAGCAACTTTCTGAGCATACTCTTGAACACAATTGATGTCTCTATAAAAGAAGAGGCAACATAGCCACTTGTTCAGAGATCGAAGAGGCATCGCTCTCCGAATTTCAAAAGCCAGATTTTCCTGAATAAAGTTCGTTGGCATTTTTCAGACGCAATCTCAGCTTTTTTGGATATCGCGTGCAACTTTGTCAAAGATCTCTGACAAAGTTGAAAACGCGTAAATCTTATTGTTCTAATTACACCACAGTTGCTGACAAGAGTAAAGGCACAGCACCATTACCTGCTATTGAGAAATCTCTATATATGTCGACCTCCGTTCTCCATAACAAGGCAGACCTGCAAGAATGTCCAACTCTTCCTCATCTCTGAGAATGCATCTTTAACAAAGCATCTCGAAATACTCAGTTTTCTTTCTCTCCGAGAATACCTCTTCAAACAAGTCACACCAGAGCAAGATTATCTCATATCTTTAGGGACTAGGGCAAGAGTAGTCATCTTCAACTGTTATTGGAGCTGGGTCTCCAGTCACCAAGAAGTGATGAACCATTCAAATGCAAGGGTTTGCATTCCACTCCTGCATCAGGGGACAAATCCTACAAGAGAAAATGCCACACATGTAGGGGAAAACCAGGGAAAATACCACTTATGCAAGGGGAACAAGTAAGGCAAGTGAAAATGATATATTGAAGCATGTGGAGATAAGCGCAACAAACACGTGCTGATTCATCCCCGACAAAGCCGAAGATCACTTGCCACGTGAAGCTCCTCACGGTACAACTTCATTCAAGATCAAGCCTCGAAGGTCCTTGAAGAAATCACAAGTTTGATTCAAGATCAAGTGTCCACCACCCTTGAATTAAATTTAGCTCCAGATAAAAGAAGTAAATTCAGACCTTTGGAGCAGGTCTAGCAGAAGGCCCTCCAGCCCAGTTCAAGAATAAGCCTGTGGAAAGTTAACAACAAGTAAAACACCTCTTTCGGCAACTCTTCTTACTAAGAGACTGAAGCAGAATGATCAACGATCAGCCTAAATGATTTGAAATCAGGGGGAGATACTCATCAGGGGGAGCATCCAAAACAGATCAAGATCTTAACGAGTCAATTGAAGACTTATGTGGGCATCCAAGGGGGAGTGTTGTAAATAGTGGGTATGTTTGCCCACATGTGTATAGTAAAGTACCACATGTGTATAGTAATGTGTATAGTAAATACTCACATGCATATAGTAAGCCTTTCACTATGTTGCTTGTGATTTGCTTCTATAAAGCAAGTCTTATGGAACACAACATAAAAAAAAGAAAAAAAAAGATGAAATTGAGAGGTTCATGGGAGAGATAGGAAGGAAGAAATGAAGAGAGAAAAGAGAGGAAGAGGAGATGAGATAATAGAGAGAGTTATCTTTGTACTCTTATTATTTCATATTATAATGAAAGCACCATTGCTGCCCCGAGGACGTACTCCAGTCACACTGACTGTAGAGGAACCTCGTAAATTTTGTGTCTTGTTTATTTATTCCACTGCACACCAGGGCCGGCCCAGGCCCAGTGCAGGCAGGGCGACCGTCCAGGGCCCAAAAAAATTAGGGGCACCAAAATTATTAGGGTGGTATATTTATATATGTTTTTATAAGAGTATAAATTTATAAATTTTGGTTCAAAAACACAGAAATTTAACTAGAAGTGGTGGTTTGTCATTTGAAAATAATAAGGAGGTCTTGGGTTCAAAACACCATGTGTGCTTATTTACTTTCCATTTTTTACAAATTTCTTTTTATAAGAGTATAAATTTATAAAATTTGGTTAAAGAATCAAGAAGTTTAATTAGAAACAATGATTTTTGTTGTTTAAAATTAACAAGAGGTCCTAAGTTCGAAATGCTATGTGCATGTTTATTCTTTTCAATTTTTACAAATTTTTGTTTGGTTGTTAATTTATTTTTAGTTACTATCTAGTAGCTATGTGGGTTGTTATTTTTAAATATTCGCTTTAATTCAAGTCTAATCTTCAACAAAGAATAATACGTAGACCAAATTTGGAAATTATATGACGTGTTATCAAAATGTTTAATTTAATGCCCATTCATTAATAATACATATCAATTAAAGACTCGAAAACATCATTATTTTTTAGTCCCATATTGACAATGTTAGTAAATAAGAAAAAAACACCTCACGATTTATTCAAAAACACATTCAAAGTTCAGATGGAAAACAAAACTCATCATCTATCTACTTGTAAGCCCAAAGTTTTATTGTTTCCCTCTCTCAATACAAAATAAATTAGTCCTTCCGTGTTTCTAAATATTGAGTTTGAAGTGTTTTTCTAAGTATATTTTTTTTGATGTCTTATGTGTGAAAATAAATAATTTTCTTACATGAAGTTAGTGCACTTTTTTTGACGTCGTCCCGGGCCTCACAAATCTCTGGACCGGCCCTGCTGCACACGCCGTCGATTTTACAACATTGTATGCATTTTTCCCATATAAATGAATATCGTACATATTCGAAGAAAGGTGTTTTTAGTTATTCTGGGCTGTTGGATTTCAATCCTTTTCAAATCCAACGGTCCAGATTAATTAACTTAATAAAAATTATTAAAAATTGTTTAAAAATACAGAAAAAATTAAAATTAAAATAATTATTATTTTTTCTATAAATACCTAACCATCATTTTCCATCTTACGTGATTGGTTGAAAATCTTATTGAAATCTTGGCTAAATGATTGTAAACAGATAGTGACACGTGGCACGTTGGGATTGGTTGAAAATCTTATCAGAAATCTATCCACAAATTAGTACTTTTGGATAATGACACGTGGCGTGACAAGATTGGTTGAAAATCTTATCGTAATCTTGGCTATAGGATTGTAAACAAATAGTGACACGTGGCGCGTCAGGATTGGTTGAAAATCTTATCGAAAATCTATCCACAAAATAGTACTTTCAGATAATGACACGTGGCATGACAAGATTGGTTAAAAATCCTATCCGAAATTGAAACTAATTTTTTTTATAAAAAAATTAATAATATTTTAATACGAATTGACTAGACTTTATGCTAGCGGGAGTGGAGATGCATTTGGTCAATTACTGTTCATTTGAGTGAATTAAATGGGCTGGGTGTTAGTGCATTTTTAAGGGTGTACTTGCTTTAAGAGCAATGAGGCCTTTGAACAGGTGATTGAAATCCAAATCCAACTATGGTTTTGATAGTGTGAAGGAGAAAGGCCCTTCAAGGACTTGAAGAATAAGAAACCTTTGTTTCTTGTCCAGCCACACATGAGAACAAACTATTTTAGGGTGACTGCCCTTTTTTTTCTTTCTTCTTGTTTTTTTTGGGGCATAGCATAGATGTTGGTGAGAGAATGGATTTTAGAATACGAATTATCTATTTAAAAGTAAAGAAATTAAACAGAAAAGCCGCTCTGGTCACTTTAGATTCCCTGATTATCAATGGCGAAGCCATGTTAAGGGCTACCCTGGGCTATAGCCTAGGTAGCTTTTCATAAAAATTAATATTTTACATGTAATTTTTATTGATTTTCGAATGTAGCCCATTATATATTTAGTTACTAATCTTAATTCTCTTGGTTTAACCATATAAAATTATATATTATAGTTTACAAACAATCTCTTTTTGTTACATCATTTTTCTCATCGCTTCTTGTATATGTACAACTTTGGATTTTTTTCAATTTTAACATGTATTTGTTTACTAACGAAAATTCTTGACTCACCTTGTGAAATTTTCTTAAGCTAGAGCATACTCTAAAAAATATAGTATTAAGTTTCTTTGTTTATAAAAATTTAAATCATTAAGCTAGCCCACCCGGTGAAAATTTCCTAGCTCCTCCATTGTTGATTATAGTGATAAAAATAAGTCATTTAAAGCTTTGTCGAAGCCTCAGAGATAAAATGTGTCATGCTAAGGGTCTGCACCGGCTCTAGAAGGGGAATATGTTTGATCGTTTAAGGGGAAGCGGAGTTTCGATCCCAATACGCATGGGTAGAAACTCAACACCCTATCCACCAACAAATGATGGGAGATTCGAATTTAGAATCTCGTAAAAAATGAAGTGGTGAGCAGAGAAGTCCCAATGCAAACTAAGGCCTACGACGAAAATGAAATGAGATCTTACTAATTTAGTACCTTATCATGAATTTTTCACATCATATTAGAGTTATGAGAATAAGAGATTTTTCACTCTTTCTAATCAAGAATACAATAAATGATTAAAATTTTAAGATATATAACAAGCATATGGAGAAAATACGAGGATTAATTTAAAGTGAGGTCCAAGGCGCATGCCTTGTGATCGCTTTGCCTCTGGGTCGCCTCTGTCGATGAGCCATGAAGTTAAAAACATTTCGGCATAGTTCAAAGTGTGAGGATGTGAAGAAACATCTCACACTGTAAGTTTATCAAATCTTGCATTATAAGGAGTTGGGCTATATTTTCACATATTCTCAGTTTTATCGTAAAACTTCCACTTTCTTCATTGTATCATAATATGTTGGCACACATGTAAAATCCAATAACTACACATATTCAACATCACTCTATTTGTGATGTCTACGTGTTAAGCTTGAAATTTCACTCTAAGCAAGACATGTGAGGAAATGCCCCACATTGAATGTTTACCAACCTTGCATATCCTTATACATTTCAAAATTAAAATCTTTGCATGTCCTGATAAGAAGTTGGATCATAGTCCTCATCTTATTAATTCGCTTTATAATGGAATATTAATTTTCTTCATAGAGCATTGAGTGTCTTCTATAATAGTAGATAGAGAAATACAGCTTGACTAAGAGGTATTTTGTAAACAAGCCATTTGATATTAAATACATGAACAAGACACTTCCAAAATCTTTTTTGCAAAAACTAAAAAAAGAAATGAGAAGAAGATTGTGCATATGCTGCACGCTTTAGTCGTTCTATAGTATTATTAATGCTCATCTTTAATTAAGAAAAATGGAAGAAAGAAATGTCATGCATGTGTGGAGCTTACTAATACCACATAATCCACACCACTAAAACCAAACCAAAACGAATATATAACATACAAGAGTGTTTAACTCAAAGGTAAAGTGTTATCTGCAGCAGCCTTTACATATATTCCTCTAGTCTTTACAGCCAAGAAAGTTCCATTATGTTCGACAAAAAGCTTCAACCTTGAATCAATTAAATCACTTTCAAAAATCAAAATCAAAATTATGTTGCAAACACTGTGAACAATGGAACTTTCACTTACTGCATGCAGATTCCGAAGAAGCAAATTTCCACCACTAAAGCTCCTTTATCTGTTTTTGTTTAATCAAAACCCTAGCTAATGGCTAAAGCTTTGTGGATAATATAAGATAATGATCAGCTGGCTCACCGCTCATGCCTTTGATAATTGAAATATTATGCCAACAAGGACAAGAGATATCTTAGCCTCAAATCCAAATGATAATACTAAGAATGAAGCCAAATTAACTGCAGAATTTATGGAACAAATAAAAATGGAGCCCATATAATTTGATGTATCATATGTATCTCGTTTGAAATTTGAGGTGGTGGAGGTGAATATATATAATCGAACGTGTTTGCCAAGTGGGTGATGAATAATACTGCAAATTCTTTGATCATCTCCAAGGAAATGTTATTAAAATCTATATCATATATATAAATTAAGAAAGAAAGAATACTTGATTAATAAACTTTTAAGAGTTTAATGAGAAATTATTGTGTATTTGTATGTGCCAATCTGGTGTCATGAATTCATTCAACTACACACAAAGTCATGGATTTTGCTAAAAATTTGACGCTCAGATGCGAGTGGATGATTTTGACCATTAGACGAAATATAAATCTCACATGCATCAACTATATATATCTGTAGAAGAGACTAATCTTAACACATAACATCTAAACCTTTCTAACTTAGTAATTGTTATATAATATGAATCGGGACTTGTAAAATTATGAGGAATGAGTCAAAACTCAGAAGTGTGAAAAAAGTTATCGAGCATTAATTGCTTTAATGTTGTGTGTGGGGGTGTGGTTGGGGAGGAGTTAGTGGTTGTGTGGACTGTGAAACAATGCCACGCGTGAAAGGAAGCAGGTAAGAAAAGACAAGGAAACGTTGTCGGATCGGGAGAAAGAGACGGTGGAGGGCATGGAGGCCGGCATCTATCACTCAGTCTCTGTCAATTATAAACTCGTTGCTTCTTTTGCTATCTGCGGAACTTAAGGAACTACAAGTACGAAAGTTCAAAGAGAAGACTCCTTTACGACTGAACTGGACTGATCAACTCAGATAATACCTAACACCAGACGGATTCATTCACGGAAAACCTACATTCCTAGGTTTTTCCCTACCCTATATTGATCAATTCACCCATTAAATTACTCCAAGTGGGTCCCATTGGAATGGATCCTATCTAATTTCGATCAGAAGAAATTTTGAAGCGTGACACGTCACAATAATACCTAAGTGATTTGGTTATATTACACGATGAATACACCTGCAAACTGAAACCTAATTCAAGGAAGAAGAAACTCGACCCAGCCAAACAACCAGTTCTTTTATTTGCTGCTGTTTATATATAACAAGATTAATCTATCTGCATGCATATTTCATTTCAAAAACTGAAGACTAAACAGTAGAGACAGCCAAAACCTCTTGTGACTTGTGAGGAGTTGTCAATAATAGTGTTCAATATTATTCATCTGGGACATTCATCATCCATTGTTGACTACCACCTTGGCCAACGACCAGTACCATCTCATTTCATTGGTTACTTTTCTGAATTAGTATTGCGAAATAAATAGGGTTGCGTCTCCGTCAAGCATCCTCTGCACTCTGCAGAAGGTCAGTTCCAGACAAATCTTCTTTAAAAACTGAAAAATAACAATTAAAGGAAGGAAAGAATATGAAATTTTTCTCTATAGTGTCTAATTGGACAATATAATGCAAAATCATATTTTTAGAAAATACTGCATGATGTCATCGTTGATTATTAAATTTTTTATTATGTAATAATTTAAAGAAGGAACTTAACAATATTATTGAATTTTGGTTTTTTAGTCAAAATAGTCATTCAGATTTGTATAACACATCACTTTGGTCCCTGAGATTGATAATCAATAGAAACGGTCCATGAGATTGTCCACCATCCATTATTTTGGTCACTCCGTTAAAAAATCTGTTAAGTGTCCTGGAGCTCTTGGCCAGAAGTTTGGGCAATTTTCGAAGCTTCGTAACTCAATCGTTTCTTAACCAAATTTGACCCATAATATATCAAAATGAAGATAGGAAAGTGTAGAACATGATTATACCTATTTGGAAGCCCAATGGTTTCCGAAGATGGCCGGAAAATAGCCTGAAAGGTGACTGGTCCGCGGGAAAACTGGAAAACTCGCCTGAAAATAGGTAAACTTTAAACGTTCATAACTTCTTCAATACTCAACGAAATTGAGTGATTCAAAAATGAAAATCATACTTCTCGACGATACGAAGAGAATGGTACCTTTCTCAATGGCTTGTTGTGTTTTGGCCAGAAAACGGCTCGAAAGTGGCTAACTCGACGACCAAGACAACCATTTTCGAGCGGTTTTATGGCCAAACCACGACAAGTTAGCCTTCGAGAAAGGTACCATTCTCTTCTTCTTGTCGAGAAGTATGATTTTTGTTTTGAATCACTCAATTTCGTTGAGTATTGAAGAAGTTATGAACGTTTAAAGTTTACCCAGTTTCTGGCGAGTTTTCCAGTTTTCTCGCAGACCAATCTACGTATTTTCCAGCCATCTCCGGCAACCATTGGGCTTTCAAATGGATATAATATTGTTCTACACTTTTCTATCTTCATTTTGATATATTATGGGTCGAATTTGGTTAAGAAACGATTGAGTTACGAAGCTTTGAAAATTGCCCAAACTTCCAACCAAGAGCTCTGGGATACTTAATGGAGTTTTTAACGGAATGGCCAAAATAATGGATGGTGGATAATCTCAGGGACCATTTCTATTGATTTTCAATCTCAGTGACCAAAGTGATGTGTTATGTAAATCTCAAGGACCATTTTGGATAAAAAGCCTTGAATTTTTTATGTAATAATTTAAAAAATGAACTTAACAATCAACCTTAATATCATATGATGTATAAAATATAGTTTAAGTAGATGGAATGGATCTATCTAGCATTGGTATATAACACTGTAAGAAACCCTAAAACGTAGTGTACTTCCCCCAAATCTTTCATATCAAAGCTACTGGAAAGCTTGTTTTTGGTTTCTCTAAGCAAATGAACATTAGAACTGGCAAGTAAAATGTCATCCACATAGAGAACCATAAAGATAAAGGTGGACTTTACCATTTTGAAATAAATGCAGTTGTCAATCTTGTTCTCTACAAAGCCAAAGTCTATCACAACTTGATCAAACTTCTTATACCATTGTCTAGAGGCCTGTTTGAGTCCATATATTGATTTGTTAAGTTTGCAAACCATGTCTTCCTTCCCCCTTTCAATGAATACAGTTGGTTGCTTCATATATATCTCTTCATCGAGACCACCATTCAAAAAGGTTATCTTAACATCCATCTAGTGTAGTTCAAGGTCAAAGTGAGCAGTGAGTGCCATGATCACTCGAAATTAATCTTTGGTTGAAATTGGAGAGAATGTTTCATTATAATCCAGACCTTCATTCTATGTAAAACCCTTGGCCACCAACCTTGCTTTATATCTCTCAATCCTTCCATGTGAGTCCTTTTAGTTTTATACACCCATTTACATCCAATGGGTTTGACAGTTGTTGCAGGCATAACTAATGTCCAAACATTGTTCTTTTGCATTGAATCCAATTCATCCTCCATGGCAACTTGCCATTGTGAGGATTTGGAGCTCTCCATCGCTGCTTGATATGTGGTTGGATCATCATGATTACCAATGTCAAGTTCAACTTCTTGCAAGTAGCACAAATAATCACTTGGAATAACATACCTCTTAGGCCTACTAGACTTTCTTGTTTAAATTGGTAGGGTTTCGAGGACATGTGCTGAAGTTGATGCAGATGCAGGTATGTGCTGAGAAGAATTGGGAATTGAAACATAAAGAGATTGTTGTAGTGTAGTATCATGGAAATCATGCTGCAATGGATCTATAATAACATCTTGTATTGAATTACTTGGTGGAGAAGGCACATGTGCAACATTCCATGTTTCTAGACTCACCATTAACACAGGTATCAAAACACTCTCAATGGTATTTGAAGTACACTCACTCTCAGTGATCTGAGGTTCTTCATATTTCTCTTCAAACACATATGAAGTTTTGGAATAAGAGTGCATATCACTGCAATCTTCAATGAATTTGGCATTGTTACTCTCTACTATCCTAGTTAATGCATTAGGATAGTAAAACCTGTAGCCTTTGGACCTTTCTGCATACCCCACAAAATAACAACTAGTGGTTCTCATGTCCAATTTTCGTTTAGTTGGATTATAAAGCCTAGCTTCACATCTACATCCCCAAGTATGAAAATGAGCTAGGCTAGGCTTTCTACCTGTACGTATTTCGAATGGTATTGATGCCACTACTTTTGTTGGAACCCGATTCAAGATATAGTTGGTTGTTTTCACTACTTCTCCCCAAAGAAATTTTGGTAGTTGACAATGAGAAAACATGCTTTTAACCATTTCCTTCAATGTTCTATTTCTTTTTTTAGCAACACCATTCTATGATGGTGTCCCAGGAGTTGTATATTGTGCTGCAATTCCTTCTTGTTCCATAAATATGGCGAATGGACCCTTTTGTTGTCCTTTCTCTGTGTACCTTCCATAATATTCATCTCCACCATCGGACCTCACAATCTTAATTGATTTTTCCAATTGTTTTTCAACCTCTAATTTGAAATTCTTAAAACAAGTTAAAACTTGGGACTTTTTAGAAATCAAATATATAAAAGTGTATCGTGAAAAGTCATCAATGAAGAAAACAAAGTATGAATTTCCACAAATGGTTCTTGTTGGAAATGGTCCACAGACATCTGTATGTATGATCTCTAAGAGACCATTGCTTCTTGTTGCTGCACACTTGTTTGTTGAGGTGTTAGTTTTGCCTTTAAAACAGTTAATACATTCCACAATATCATTAACATCCAACTTTGGCATTAATCTCATCATCCTTTCTCTTGAAATATGTCCAAGTCTGTAATGCCAAAGCATGTAAGACCTGTCATTTAGGGACATACATTTTGAAGCAGAATGCTCAATACTGAGACATTCTTGGTGATAAAAACATTCAACTTGCCAAAGATCACCATTTGGAAATGCATAACCGAGTATATTGTCAAACTGATTTTGAAAATAAAACTTAATTTGATTAATATCCCCTACAAATGAAAAACCATCTTTTATGAATTGCATAGTAGAAAACAAGTTCCTTCTCATGGAAGGAACATAAAGTACATTACTTAAAGTTAAAAAATAGCCAGTTGACAATCTCAGTTTGACAGAACCAACAGATTCAATTGCAACTTTATTCCCATTTTCAACATAAACATTGTAGATCTCCTTACTTGTTCTCTTTTGGCTTTGAAATCCCTGCAAAGAGTTTGTTATATGTATAGAACAACTTGTGTCAAACCACCAAAAATGATGAGGAATAATAATCATATTTGACTCTACTATCACAAAAACATTTATTGTTGTTTTACCTTTGTTGACTAACCAAGCTTTAAAGCCTAGACAATCTTTCCTCAAGTGATCCTCAGAATGACAGAAATGACATTTTTAACATTATTGTGATTGTATTTAGGTCTAGAAGCAATGGAGAGTGCATTTGACTTCATAGGTACACATTGGACTTGCAATGCTTCTTGGAACCAGAAATTGTTCCAGTAGTTGATACGGACTTCTTGAATGCAAATGGCTTATTTCCTTTGTAATTCTCATTCCTGTTAACACCAGTGACCTTTCCCTTGCCTTTTCCAGTATGCACAAAGTTAGCAAACTCACTGTTCTCAGACCTCATCTTCTTCAATCTTTCATCTTCTTGACTGCATATGGCTATCAATTCATTAATACTCCAAATCTCCTCTTGAGTGTTGTAACTCACTTTCAGTTGCTCATAATCACTGGACAATGAGTAATTAAAGAGCCATGTGAACAAGGAACTGATCAGTGATACCGATGTCCAAGGCATTTAATTTGTTAGCAATGTTAACCAATTTCAGCAAGTGTTCACGAACACTTCCTGATCTATCATGTTTGGTGTTTATCAATTCTGACAGACAAAACACTAGTTTCAGCCTTATCTGATCTTTTGAACTTCTCCTCTATTTTGTCCAAATAGTTCTTAGCCAAGTCACAACTAGGAATCCCTCATCTCACATGTTCTTCCATCATCACATTCTGCATTATGAAAAAGACATATGGTCTGCCCTTTCCCATTTTGCAAAATGTTCCATTTCTTGTGTAGTACTTGCATCTGTCAAGGCTGCAGGTTGAGGAACTTTGAATGCAAAACTAAACTCTAACATGCCAAGATTCATCTCAAGTTGTTGCTTCCATGTTTTGAAATTGTTGCCATTCAATTTCTCCATATTTACTAGGCTCATCATATTGAAACATGCTTTAAACTAAAAAGAATTTGGAAAAATCTCATAAATATATATGACCAAGAATGAATTCTTAACTTCTTGTCACATTTCAATTATGGTTTCAATTACACATTTGGGCAAGAAACTGACCATACATAACTATGAGTTCCAAATTTGTTGCATAACCAAATCATGAAAAAATTCCAATATTAGATGTAAATGTCACCTTTGGGTGAGTATGAGTACACAAATTGCATGTTTTTCATGATTCCCTATACACTGATTATACAAATGAACCCAGTAAACTTACTTCTTTGGAAGTGGTTAACTTATTTATATTTGCATATCACCATGATCCATGCTACTACATTATTCTGAGATGATAATTTAGCCCTACACTTTGGTGTTATACTGAATTAATCTCAGAATTCATTAGTCTGATATGTTTGCAGATACATAATGCATGGAATTTGTCATTATCATAATCGTACTCAATTGCAAACCTGACACAGTATACGTAGGTGAAATGAATATTGTTTTTCAACAACACTATAAACATATCATGTAAACTAAAGAAATAACAGTAGATCCAAATTTACACAGAATGAAGAAATACTCGCATGCAAGGTTCATGTAGCAGTTATCTGACTTATCAATGTGTTGGACTTAATCACGTTAGCATGCACAACGGAATACTTGAAACAAGTATGATTTAAATGGGGTTTAAATTGTGTGGCTCTGATACCACATGTCATAAATATATGTATAAGGATCGTTAACAATCTCTAGTTTTGAAATCTTAACATTGAATGATAATTGCTGCATTTTTTATGTCATTATGCATGCAGCGATTATAACAAGTAATATAGGTTTACTTACTTATAGAAGAAGACATTGACACCAAGTTTGATCACTTGTCTTTATGGTTCTCTATGTGGATGACATTTTACTTGCCAGTTCTAATGTTCATTTGCTTAGAGAAACCAAAAACATGCTTTCCAATAGCTTTGACATGAAAGATTTGGGAGAAGCACACTATGTTTTAGGCATTGAAATTGCTAGAAATCGGTCCAAAAGATGGTTAGACTGGTCACATAGAGCCTACATTGATAAGGTTCTCGAAAGGTTTAATATGGATAATTGCAGTGGTGGAGATTTACCACTTGGCAAAGGTGATAAGTTGTCACTATCTCAATGTCCTATTACTGACTATGAAGTGCAAACAATGAAGGATAAGCCTTATGGTTCTTTAATTGGTAGTGTGATGTATGCACAGGTTTGTACTAGGTCTGATTTGGCTTTTGTGTTAAGTATGTTAGGAAAATTTCAATCAAATCCAGGGTTGGCTCATTAGAATGCTGGCAAAAAGGTGTTATGATATTGAAAAGAACTTAGTTGTATGTGTTGTGTTATCATCATGTTGAAGATCTAGAATCAGTATGTTATATTGATGCAGACTTAGGTGGATGTATTGATGACAGAATGTCTACCAATGGCTATATTTTTCTAATGTGTGGTGGTGCTATCTCATGAGGGAGTAAGAAACAAACTACAAAAGCAGTGTCCACTATGGAGTCTGAATATATTGGCTGTTTTGAGGCAGTGAAACAGTGTAACTGGATGAAGAACTTAATCTATGAAATGAAGATTATGAGAAGCATTGAAAGACCACTCAAGCTCTCATGTGATAATACAGCTACAATATTTTTGTTAAAAACAACAAGAGATCAGAGGCATCAAGACTTATGGATATCAAGTATTTGAAAGTTCAAGATAAAGTTAGAGAGGGTGTGATTGATATTCAACATATCAACACACATGACATGGTTGCAAATCCAACGATAAAGGCCTTGAATGTTACAGTCTTCAACAAACATATACAGAAAATGGGTTTGTAGTCAACATTTGATGTTCTTTAAATGTGGGAGTAAGTTATACATATTTGTATGTATTGTTTAAGCCATCAGTAATGTAATAAAGTTAATACATGTGTTGTAATGCTGAAGGTTAATGTCTTCAAAATGGTTAACGATTATTTAAGTGTTAAAGGTATCTGCAGTACCTTGTGACCAACAAAATGTGGGAGTATTTAACTTGCATGCAATTATGTCCCAAGAATTTTGTTCTCTCAAATACAACACATATATATTGGAGTTTAATCAGTTTGTGGTTTTAGGGTTCTGACATTGTATTCAATGTCGAATAGCTTTAAAACTCAACCGGTGAATTTTCAGCATATAGTTGTTAAGGTCATTGAGAAAATGAAATCAGTGATCACATTTGTATGTATATTTGCAATTCAAAATAAAGAACAGATTTTGCTCATGTGGGAGAATGTAAGAAACCCTAAAATGTAGTGAGCTTCATCAGTTCATGTTTAGTGCAATTATATAGAACAAAATGGTTGTATTTCATTTAGGACTTATATATGTGACTCGTATGGGATTGGAGCCACAAAGGAGGGAAACTTCAAGTTACAATTATTTGAATTTGGTGACAGTTAACCGAAGGAAACTGCTTGTAACTGCATCCTTGATGGGAGGATGAATTGCAGTACATATATATAACACTTTGGTCTCTCTTCTCGGGTGTGTGTGATCCTTCACGAAGAAACAGTCCCATTGAGTGTTCTCGGATCAGTTTTTGTAACCAAGAGAAGAGAAGACAAGTGATCAAACTTGGTGTCAATGTCTTCTTCTACAAGTAAGTAAACCCTTATTACTTGTTATAATCGCTGCATGCATAATGATAGAATAAATGCAACAATTATCATTCAATGTTAAGATTTATGAACTAGGGTTAGGGTTTGATTGTTAACGATCCTTATACATATATTTCCGACAAACACAAGTTAAAAATTAATTGGCCGTACTATGAATTTCAAGAGTAATTTTACATTGTGCCTGTAACTTGATGCTACATCATGTGTCATTATATAAATAAATGAAAATTTTATTTTTAAGTTGTTAATTTTTTAATACAAATATTTCACTACTTATATAGTAACAAGTAATGTACCACCCTATATTCTGAGCACATTAAAAAGTCTTTCGAGTTTCAAGTTATAACATTTTCAAGCACTCATTGTGCCATGCACTGTGTACGTACGTTATTCACTGATGTAAATGCACCGTGGTTTGTGCATATAAAGGGGTTTGTCTCCTATCCCTACATATATTATATATTTGGGTTTAGGTATATAGTCCTCTTTGAAGTGATTGTGTGCAACCGTGGATTGACGATCATCAACCCAATTAGTAGGCATATCATTTATTAAGAATGCACTTTAATTTAAAATTTTGAGTAAAATGATGAAATCAAATCTCAAGTGTTCAAATACCGACTATATCGATTAAATACTAACAACAAATACTTAATATTAAAGATATAGTGATCCAATATTGACGATGAAGATATATAATTATTTCAGCAATTGAGATTTGAAAATAATCATTTCAACTAATTTTCTTATTGATTTTCATGTTTGACTTAAGTACATATAACCTACCTTGGTTATCCATATCGATTCTATGGAATTATAAAGGATCTATTCTTATAGGGAAATGAAAGGAAGTAAGTAATATACCGATTAAGTAATTTGCATCAGAGCTCATTCTCTTTGAAGATATATACTAGTTTTCAAATTTGAATGCATTCTTTGTTCAAAACACATTTATTTTGGTTATCTCCCATAATCTACATTGACATTTAGGCAGGACTTAGTATAGTCAGTCTCAATTTCCAAATCATAAATCATACTAATTTTATTTTTACATATACTATGCATGTGCTGTTGAGTGTTGAGGGACAATTATTTTTTTGGGAGTTTTAACGAAAAGCTCTTGGTACTGTTCATTTTAATGAAAAACCATATTTTTACACTAAAAAGTCAATCCTGATACTATTTACTTTACCCTTTATTTTGTCCTTATCATTAAAACTCAAAGTTTTCAAACATTTTTCATTAGTTTTCCTTATTTTTTAAGGCAGAAATGTTTCTTTTAAAATAAAACTTTTCATGAATTATCTACCACCTAACAGTTTAATGTTGATTACCGTGCTAACATTATAAAACATTGTGCAAAAAATTTGAGGTGGCAGAGAATCCATAGAGTCCCACTTTTGAAAGAGTCTTCTTACCATTTCTCATGTATAATAGAAGAAAAGAAAGCAAAAGGAGATAAATATGAGAGAATTCATTTGTTTATGCTTTTTTTTAAAATGAATTCTTCACTTGTAAGTGAGAAATATTAGGTTCAATTCTCACCAAAGGCGAATTTGAACCACATTATTGCTAGTTCATATGAGGCTCAGTCCACTTCCCCACCCTCTTAGTGTAGATAATTCGTTTGTTAAAAAGATGACTATTGATTACTGTTCAATTATTTTAACATTAACTTCTTTTTATTAATATGCAAGGCAAACAAAGGCACGATTTTGCACAAAAAATAGTTGACGAAACAGACTTCTCTTAAATTATAGTAATACAGATCAATAACCCTAATGTGTCATCGATCTAGCTAGGGTTTCAACATGAGGGGAAGAATTTTTTTTTTTTTTTTATTGAAAGAAAATGATAGTAGATTATTGATTGAGGAACGTCATTACATAGTTTGAGATACAATAAGCCAAATCAAGGCAACACACATTCTTCCAAGAGTAAATCAGAAATGAATAAAGGAGGGGAAACATCCCATTCACACTCCTGACGCAAAGAGAGGCCAAAACATGCTAGCCTATGGGCAATAGAGTTGGCTTGGCAGCGGGTATGGGTAAAAATAGTCTTAGTGATTGATGAAAGAAACGCTTTAATATCTTCCATAATTTGTCCAACTGGGGATAGATTAATAGATGCTTCCACAATCTAAAGTGAATCACTATCACAAGTTATGTTTTGAAAACCCCCTATTCCCCGCCCATCTCAAACCTTCTCTAACTGCCATTGCTTCCACTTGAAGTGGAGAGAAAACATCCACACAACACCCACTTCTTGCTGCCACAAAATTACCAGTGTCCCCACGAATAATGATGCCAAAACCAGCCAACTTCTTTTCTATATTCCAAGAACCATCAATGTTCATCTTGAGCCTCCCCGTTGGTGGTGCAGTCCACTCACTTTGGTTGACTCATTGCTTGGGGTTTAGGGCCCGATCCTGCAGCCTTGTGGTTGCAAAATTCTTGCCACCAAAGTAGTGTCCCTGTTACACAGATATCAGGAGAATCACATTGATCAACACATAACCCTAATCTTATATTCTATTATTGACCAATTCTTATGTATTCTTAAAATTTGGAAATAGGAAACTGGAGACAGCGGATATGCCATCCCCAAATTTGTCTCCATTTTGTCTCTGTTTTAGTTTATTGACATATGTTTCTCAACTTAACTCTATTTAAGATCATCTTCAATTCTTGGGATAAAATCTGAAATTTTTAACCCAAAACATTTAGGTTTTAACACAGAAATAGTTTTTCTCCTCCAACCCTCTAGTTTAAATTTTTAGTCCAAGATTATTAAAGAATGAATTTAGGATAATTTTTTTTCTTAAAGTAACTATTTTTACAACAAAAATTATGCAGCATATCCTAATTTAATTTTATGAACATTTTAACTTAAAAATATTTAAATTCCGATAAATACTGAAAAATTACTAAACCGACACCATGAAACTCGTGGAACACTACGAAAGAATATGAAAGAGATAAAAGTATTATTTTTTTAATTTCTTTTAGCTATTGGATTTAAATTTGAATCAATAAATTTTTTTTATCATTGGATTTGATCATATTAGATCTTAGTAGTTGCATTCAATGAATTTTTAAATATAAAACTAAAAAAAAAAAATTACACATATATGGTGGGCAACCCTACTAACCTAGAGGAAATCTTGACCTCAATTTGCCTTTTGGGTTAAAACTCATATTTATGTCAAAGGTTGGAGCAAGTTTGGATAAGTTTAAAACCTAAAATTTGAATTTTACTAGAGTGGGTCTAACAGTGTTAAATGTTTTCTAAAATAAAACAAACAAACTAATTGTTAAAGGAAAACAAGCATCTAACAGCCATCCAAACTCCACCACCAACCGAACTATGCCGACGACCACCCACCGCAACCACACCATTCCGTTGGCGACACACAGCTCATTATCGTCGGAAAATCTTCTTTTCTCTCTATCTCTCTCATTACTCTTCTTCCTCTTTGTCTCTCTTTGAACACGCGCACTAAATCGTGATCGATCCAGCCCGTCATAAAACAAATTTTGGTGAATTTTGGAATTTGGGGATGAGTAAGAAACCCGATCAATAGATCGAGATTTGAAACGACGTGAAGAAACAGTTTGAACATCTGATGGATAAATGCGGCTTCACCAGTGAGGGGAAATTGAAGAAAGTTGAGGTTCCACCATAAAACTAATTGGCAATATAGGGAGTAACCCAACGTTTTATAAGCCCATGCAAGTTCCCTCCTTCCATAAATGTGGGACTCATTCTCAACACGCACTGTCACGTGTGGCGAATTCAAGCCTAACACATGGACAACACAACGGGGCGATTTTTAAGTCTAACACGTGCACAACATAATAGGATGATGTAGAGCGCGTGTGGCCGTTTGGCTTCACGCGTGAGACAACCTGCTTTGATACCATGAAGAAAGTTGAAGTTCTACCATAAAACAACAATAAGGGGAATAGTCCAACCTCTTATAAGCTCATGCAAGTTCTCTCCTCCAATCCATGTGAGACTCATTCTCAACAGGAATAAAAAGAAAGAAGAAAATAAGCTTTGTTGGTGATGAGAAAAGGAGTTGCAGCCAACATATGGGCTCAAGTTGATGTTGCTGTTATTCTCTTCAATTTTTAATTTTGATTTTATTTTAATTTGATCTTATAAAAGGTTAACACTGTCAACTAAAATTTAAGTTAAAGTGATGCATGCCAAAAAATTACAAAGGAGACACAAATTTGGAGATAGCAGACTGGAAGGAAGTATAAGAAAAAAAGAGAGTGAAAAAAAAAAGACATAGACCAAGCAAATCATGGAAGGCACAGGGAAGGAAGGGAAGGAGAGCATTATTGTACGCCCCGGGGGGGGGGGGGGTGGGGTGTTGAATTGACACACACCACATGAGGAATATGTTCGTTTCGACTTGGAACCAAAACAACCAGAACACACGATGCGCGCAGAAGCGGTACCACTGTACTCTACTGATAACTGATCCTTTCTTATTTCAACAGGCAGCTGCAGAGCACTTCACGTGAAAAACTTCACATCTTGTCATCCTATTCCTACCTATCACAAATTTCAAACACGTTAACCAAACATGGTTAAAAAGAATATTGAAAAGGTGAACATAACAAGAATATTGAAAAGGTAAACATAACACAATATCAAAGCCATCTATTCACACATTGCTAACGTGAGAGTATTATCGCACATCAGAGATTAGAGATGAAAGTCTTGTATTAATGCTTAAAGATTTTGAGCTAATTCAGGCATTGCTAACTAGTTTAAATTAGATCCTTGCATTCTAACACAATATTAAAATGGACTATTTACATCTTAATATATCTATAAGAAAAAAGTTTTGTGTACTGCAAACACTGTCATGTAGTATTTTGATTTCATGTGTTATAATATAAGTAGACGCTATGATTGATATATTTCTTGCTTAAATAGTATATTAATAAATAAAAAATATAAATACAAGTGTTATAATTTGAATAAAATAGTAATAACATATCACGTTTCGTTGTAACGATATTCCAAGTACATTAAAAAATTACTTTTCTAGAAAGGAGCCCTATATTCTTTCATCATGCTTCTTGTATTAAGTTGTTAAAATTCCTTCAATTTATATTTCTTCTCTCTCTTCACAAAATTTAAAACTCAAAGTGTGCTTGGAAAATATATTATGAATCAATATTAAGTTGCTAGTCACTATAGCCTATTCCTCTCTCCTCCTATTGTTTGTAGTGTGAAGCCGAAAAAGGAGATCATAAAGTATGGTTGGAGGACTTTTTTCTTATGTATTCATGTTTTTGTATGTTTAAACTAAGCTTCCTTTCACTAGTGATCTTTATTGTAATGAAAAATAAGATAAATAAAAAGAAAATAAACCATTACCTAAAGCAAAAAGATTTCCTGCAGAGTGCAGTCTCTCTATAAAGCGCAAAAGCATGGTCGGCTGCTCACTTCATTCATGGCTTCCAACCCCCACGAACTCACAAACCATCTCTCCCTCTGTTCCTCTCACGTAACGTCCAGTCCATAAAATTTCACTTCCAACTCCAAACATTTTCCCGAGAAATCAAAACGTCCGCGGAAAATCACCTCCAATGCCACACTAAACCATCTCACAATTAGTCACCCGTTCTGTAATCAATTTCCAACTCCAACCAATTTTCCCCTGTTTGTGTCTCCCCGAAAGTGGAGTCGTGGGATTTCGACATCGTGAAGGCAGAGAAAGCCAGCGCCATGCGGAGGTACAACCGCCTCCGCACCGCCGCAATGCTCCTTCGCTCCGCGGAAATTGGCGCCGGCGTCCTCTTCCTCTCCTGGACATTCGCTCGCCTCCCCTTCGCCCTCACCCTCTCCCTCAACTACTTCCTCCTCCTCTCCGGCGTCGTTTCGAGCCCCCTCTTCGTCTTCCTCCTCTGCCACGCCATCATCGCCTCTTTAGTCTTCAAGTCCAGCCACTTCAGCTCGGCCGATAGTAATAACAACGCCGTGGAGGCCGAACTCTACGCGGAGTTAGTCAAAAGCAGCGCCGTCGGAACGGACAGTAGTACGAAGTGTCGTTTAGAAGACGACGTTGTCGTCTCACGCGGGGCAGAGGAGGTTGTTTACCAGGACAAGCAAACCGTTTCGGAGGTGAACTCGGCGGATCCTAAACCGGAAACCGAGTCGAACTCGGACTCAGCCTCGGAGATTACGAAGAAGATTCGGAGGACGAAATCGGAGAAGTTCGGGAGGGAGCGAAAACCGGCGAAGCTGCGCAGATCGGAGACGGATATTGGCCGGAAAATCGCGAGGCCCGGCGAGGAACGTGCGGGGGAAGATACGGAGGAGGAGGACGATTTGAGCAACGAGGAGTTTCAGCGTTCCATTGAAGCTTTCATCGAGAAGCAGCTGAATTTTCGTCACCAGGAGTCTCTGGCCATTGTTCTTCAGAACCATAGCTAATAATAAAAAATAAAAAAAAATCCTAAAAAAAGTTAAAAGAAAATGAAGAAATTAAATTTGAGTAAATTGGATGTAAGCCAAGGGTACCTACTGTTATGTACAGTATTTTCTGGTTGAAAAATTTGTGGGAAATTATAAAAATAATTTACTACAATTAATCTCTTTTTGTGTTTTATTTTTATCTGAGCCGTCAGATTGGATAGGGTTGAGATGGATCCGACTGTGCATGGAATTTTATTTTGATCGTAAGCGCGGGAATATTATTTAAAATATGAACCATATGCTTCTTGCTTGTGGAAACAGCATGAAATTAAAGGAATATATGCTACATGCATTATATTTGGTATTTTTTGGGTCTATTTAATCAAATGGTGGAATATTTGCTGAGGAATCGAATCAAATTCCAACTTCCATAGAAAGAGTGATATATGCATGTGACTATGGGCTGGTTTGGTATTGCTGTGCTTAGAAAAAAAGCTGCTGTGAGAATAAGCGGTTGTGAAATAAATCAGCAGAGTGTTTGGTAAATTTTTTTGTAAAAGTGCTTTTGGAAAAAAAAAAAGCAGTCTGATAGTGGGTCTTTTCATTAAAGAAGCACTGTAGCTCCGTGTATTTTGAAAAAAAACCAGTTTTCCAAAGCTGCAAATAGCTGCTTCAGCTTTTTCCTTTGATTTCAGCTTATTCTCACAGCAGCTTCCAAAATAAGCCTTTTTTTTTAGTTTACCAAACACCTAAAACCCTCACAACTTTTTTTCATGGGTATTTTTTTTTTAAGCACCTCACTCCCAAACCACCCATATGCCTTGTTGTTGAAGTTAGATTTGGTGAAGGGCGTCAATTGTGAAAGATGATGACCACAAGAGGAGCAGAGAGCTGCTGGAGAGGATGGCGGAGGACAAGGAGATGGAAGGGTATTTTGGAAAGAAAGGTTTGATTCCAGATAGAGCATTCTCTCCGAAATCCAAATACCACCTCTATCACGGTAATCTAATTCTGAGTAATTCTGGAATACGGTTTCGGATATTAGGTGGACCCCACCCATTTTTTGATTCCCCAAATGTTAGTAAACGCTAGAATGTGTCGGGAGTAGTGCAATTCCATTTCTCTATACTCTTGCCCCGTTTGGTAACACACTAATAAGGTTTTTCTTTTTATTATATAATTATGTGACAACATTTTAATGTACAAACGTTAAAATTGTTCATTCTATTTATCATTATTTAAACATTATCTTTAGAAAAATCCATTCACTTTGAAGAACGTTTGATCATCCATATATGTTGCAAACATCGACGGTTATAGTAACAAGTAACATCTTCATGTATTGTATATTTTTAAAATGATTAAAAGAGGATTTTAAATTATAATAAAGAAAATAAATTGTTTTGGTCATAACTTTTCCCTCCTATCATATAAAGATGAATGTCTCATTTCATGTAAGGAGTCAAGCAATGTCCTTATTTAAGCCCATCTCATTGTTTATTTGTTTAAAAACAAGTTATGTTTTAGTATGACCATAACACTTGTCATTGATGCTATCAATCAACATATCACAGCATGTGTCGTGTATTTAATTTTTTATACAAGGATATATATACACTAAGAGGTATCAAATTCGCATTGTGGAGCAAAAAATAATCACAAGGCGACACGTGGATTTTTGGTAAAAATGACAAAGTTACCCCTGAGACACACCGGTTGTCCTACGCGCGAGCAGTGGACAATCATTCTTTAATCAAGCCAAGAGTGTCCAAAAAAGGTAACCAATTCCAAATTATCTCATACATCCTCATCTTAGGTAATTACTTCATAACCTACAAATTATTCCATATAAATGGAGATTAATTGGCTAATTAATGGATTAATTCCTAATTAATCCATTAATCACCAATTAAATCACCCATTTTCACACAAAAAAACCTCTTAAGGGCCGGCCATCTCCATTCCCTATATATATGACCCTATTTTTTCTAAAAAAGAGGTTCCACACTCTTGCAAAACTCCCAAAAACTCTCCAAATACTTTTCTCTCTAAATTCTAACTTTGGCATCGGAGGTTCTTCGGCCAAAGCCCCCCCCCCCCCATTCATCGTGGGCGCGTGAGGTTCTTGGCATTGACCTAAGGTGTTAATTGTTTTGCAGGTGCAATTTTGTCCAAGAAGAAGAAGAAGGCATAAATTTGCATCCACACGCATGTCCTGTACTATGCTACCACTCATAGTATAACACGCTATTTAATAATGGTATGTGTGCATGAGTGTGATCTTTTAAGAATTGAAAGCACAAAGCTCTAAAAAATTTATAGGGTTAATTTACAAATGAAGATTATGGTGGCTAAAATTAATGGATAATTCAAATTCTCTTTCGATTGGCACCAAACTGGTTTTTCCATCCGCAACTAATTTACAAACATGATTCTTGACAAGAATGCTCATTTTCTGAAAAGTTCCACAGTTGCTTCTAGTAGGTACGATTCATGATTGATCGTGTAATCATCACTCGCACCAAACTTTCTCAATAATAATAGTAATTCCATTAAGCATTGTCTCACACAGGGATCATATTTTTACTGTTAAGTGAATTCAATTCTCTAGTGGATAAAACAGCATCAATCATCATAAAATTATATGGCAATGATCTTCCAAACTAAAATGTACCTTAAGCTATCCCTTTAACCTTCATACCGAAAGTCATTTACACTTTTTTCTGACGAGATTCGATTCTTACTGAAGTGATTTTCGATTTCAACAAACCTTTCTTTTAATCATATATAAGTTTGTGTAACACTGCACGTATATTTGCTGACTGTATTTACTGAAGTAAAACTCATATTTACAAATAATTTCGGTGGTGAAAAAAACTGGTATAAATGGTTCCATTTCGTATTTGCTAGAAAGAAAAAAAATTACACCTCTTGATTTTCTTGTCTTAGTTATCACAACTTATATGCTTTTATTAGCATCCTCACAGAAGGAGACGTCCAATTATTTTAGTTTTATGTTTAAGTGATTAGGTGGAGGGGGAAACTGTAAGTGGTAGGTGCCAACCAGGAATGTAATTGCTGTATTATTTCCCAGGAGTTGATGAAGATCTTCACTTGATATCTTCTGAAATTTCGAAAGGTCATACTTCCGATGATTTATATATTTTGTTGATCTCATTATAATTGGAACGAAAATAATTAGAACTTGAGCATGTTTCTTCCTTGTTGGTTTCAAATAATTAGATTCTTAATTAGCTTTAGAAGGATCATGTTGCGTGCTTCTGTAATGCATAAGATTTTGTGCTGATTGTGGATGATGCATATGCGTCTTTAACACTATCTTCAAATTAAGTAATTAGTATTAAGATATATATATATATATATATACACACACACACACACATATATATATATCAATTAATTAGCTGCTGATGATAATTAGAATAATGCCTTTGTTCGGTAGTAAGAAATTCACTTTACTGCTAATATGCCTTTGCCTGTATTTTAGGTCCCAGGCCCACTCACTTGGGTAAGTAATTTAAGCTCATCTTATATTCTGCACACCACTTCTCTCATAAAATGTTTATTTAGATATAAAGTGGGATTGTAAAATGTACACCAGTATATCAGAACAAATTTAAGTTCCAGCTTTAGATACTGTGTCACAGCCCGTCCCGTGAATTATATATTTGGGGCGTGAAATGACTATTTTACCCTTGACGGGTACTAAGGTACGTGTGTATGTGACGTTATTTTGGTTCAAATATTAATCAAATTGGGATAAATATATATTAATAAGTTGGTTAATATTGAAAGTTGATTTTTTGTTATGTATGGTTAGGATGAAAATGGATGGTGTGGATTAGTTTGGACCACAAAAAGGATCCCTCTCTCTCCTTCTCCTTCCCCGTGTCTTCTCTGTCTCTCTCCCTCACGATCTCTCACACACACACACACCCAAACCGTACGGCACACACCCAAATCCTCCAAAAACTCGACGGATCGAGGCAACCAAGGTATGTATCTTCATCCTTTCGACGTTCTAAGTTCATTGGTGCTAATTTTAGGAAGTGAAACCCTCGAAATCACGTGAAACCCGAACCTTCATTTTTGGTCACTATTCATGCAAACGTAAAATGTCGATTTTCAGGGAATTCTAAGCTTGTAGTGAGCTTAGTGAGGTCCCAAGGAAGCTCGGAGTGCTTCGTTTGAAGGATTTGGACGTCGGGATCACGTGGTTCATCTTTGGCCGGTTTTCTTCGAATTTTTCCGGTGAGATTTCTTGGTTTTTAGAGCTTTAAAGTAGTATAGCGTGAAACTACATGTTGAGGGCTTCATTTTGATATAAAATACGAAGAACATGGTTGAGAAACGAAGGAGAACAAGGCATTTGAAAAATGCCCAGTTTTCCGGTCACCGGAAAAACCAGTCCGGCGAGCTCGCGAGGAAGAAGGTGCGCGTGGGCGCGCGTGTGCCCGTGCTTACTCTGGCACGTGGGAGCGCGTGACACATCAAAAAATTATTTTAAAAATATGTCGACGTCCGTGACGTCGAGTAGATCACTGTGGTATATTCATATACCCAATTTGAGCACCTTATGAGAAAGTTATTAAGAATTGTTGGTTAGGTGCTTTAAATAACGTTTTATAGTTTTCGCAATAGGTGAAAATGTGATTTGACGATCCGACCGTTGGATCGTCGCCAAACTTTGATGCGTTGTAATACGTAATATTTGAGGATTATAGGAACTTACGGATTGGGAATCCGATTTACGGATCTTCCGGAATTGGAGTTGTAAGTCCATAATATAGAATGTTAA
Organism: Malus fusca; assembly: GCA_035220775.1. Taxonomy (NCBI): domain Eukaryota; kingdom Viridiplantae; phylum Streptophyta; class Magnoliopsida; order Rosales; family Rosaceae; genus Malus; species Malus fusca. The sequence goes on along the minus strand of CM069073.1, from coordinate 18,975,141 downwards.
CCGTCACTTGGTTTAGTTAATTGACGGAGATCCGACCGTTGGATGGTAATGAAATTTTAGGATGTTGTTCTAGGGTTATATTGTGGACCTTTGAAAGTTATGGATTGGAAATCTGAGTTGCAGATCTTCCGGATTGAACTGCGTAGTGACGTGTTTTATATAAGTTATATTCTATCGATATGAATTCTGAGGTTGGATTTGATTATTGTTCTAGGCGCCGATCGTCATGACGCCTTGATGTGTTGTGCTAGGGAGTTGTAGGGCGAACTCCAGGTGAGTGGGCAGTTTTGTTTTCGTATTACCTATATACTATTGTTTTCCCAGAAAATGCTTTTATATGAGAAAATGTTTTTAAGTTGCCATGCATAGAAGTTTATGAAAAGTATGAATTGAAATGCCAAGCATAGAAATTTATGAAAAATATGAATTGATATATGATGCATACATGTTGCATGGTGCTGTGGAGGCACAGGTAAGTCAGGTGAGTTCATTTATTCATTTAATTGATTGATGTTGAGATGTTTTGAGCTCATAACCTGCACCCTAGGTGTTAGTGCTTATATTATTCACCACACCGCACGCTCGTCTTGGATCCAAGTAGGTGGATGTCGTACAGACCATGTGAGGGTTCCGACATGCTAGTCGTATAGATCACTGGGCGTGATTCCGACTAGTGGGTGACCTTAGTTATGCGCGCTGATGATTGATGAGAGAAGCACTAGAGCGTATTTTTACACCTTTCATCGTACAGACTACCTTACGTAGTTCCGAGTGATGTGCAGTGTAGGGCCGTATAGGTCACTGTGGTGACTCCGGCTGAGTGGGATATTGAGCTATAGAATTAATCGTATAGGACCAACTGCAGGGTCTCCGATTGATTCCTTATTTCACCTGATTTATATTTTGATTCATGGCATGGCATGTTTTTCTTGAAAAATGTTAAAGATTTGGGATTTGAGTTTTGAGATTATATATGGTTTTATATATACTATTTTCTGGGAAAGTATACAGGTTTTACAGCGAGGGGTTATAAATGTTTTAAATGAAATGTTTTCGAAAAACTTTGTTTTACTGACCCACTCAATTTTGTTTTGCGCCCCTCCAGGTTCCAGTTAGCAGAGCTTTGGTGGCCACGAGGAATCCAACGGTGTTCTGACAGAATTCACAAAAGTAGGACTCACCCTCGGGTGTTTTATATTAGTAACTGTACTCTTTAAAGCTTCCGAACTGTGTAAATGGTTACGTCACTCTCACGTGACGGCCAGCATGCCCTCCTCCGGGACGGGGTGTGTCATACTGTCTATGACAAGATCTAATTACTATTTACTTAGGAATTGATTATTACTTTATTTTTAATTTGTACATTTTGTGCTTAAGATGTGAAAAAAATATATAGAGGAATGAGAGATAAAGAAATGTGGTGGGAAGGAGGTAAAGAAACAAAAAAGGATGAATGAAAAAAAGTTTTTAAAGTGAAAATCCTAAAAATAGTTTCTGAGTATATTTTGGTTTTTAGTTTTTAGTTTTCATTTTGTGTGCTCTTTCTTTATAACATTATTCTTCATCTACCTCACGATCCTACCTCTACTAATTAAAGTAGTTGAATTCACATAATAAAATCGGTCTCTATAGAATTTACATTAAGAATAGAGAAAATAACATTTAATAAACAATTGATTTAATCACATTATTGTCAGCCCACACCTGGAAGGTGACGAATCCATAGAGTATGATGATGTGGAAAAAGTGGATAAATTTACAGGAAAACTAATGAAAAGGGCTTGAAAACTTTGAGTTTTAATGATAAGGACAAAATAAAGGGTAAAGTGAATAGTACCAAGATTGACTTTTTAGTATAAAAATGTGGTTTTTCGTTAAAGTGAACAGTACCGGGAGCTTTTCATTAAAGTTCCCTAAATTTAAACCTAAAAGTGACTAAATGCAAGAGTGCGCTGTGAGCGGAAATGAACCCATTTCACACGTGACGTCAGAGCATAAGTAAAGTACAGTAAAGTGGATTGAAATTCATACCACCGAAGGTAATCTCCAATACCAAAACTTGCCACGAATCCTCGTCGATACGAAAGCTCTGCTACTAGACCTGGAGAGATAAAAACTAGAGTGAGTGGCCAGAAAATAAAGCTTTAGTAAAGACCTTCTAAACGATATAATCTCTCACCGTAACACCTGTTTAGCTTCCAGAAAATCATACTACGGATAAACAAGAAATCAAGGGTATACTAACATTAAATCCAGAAGTATACCACATCACAGCATCTCATTAGCAATATAAATAATCAAGTGCTTAATAACCCATACTAGCACGTCAGTTGGAGTCACCTATGGTGACCTGTACGACTACAACCATATCTCATCAATCAATGCTAGCTCATAAGTCGGAGTCACCTATAGTGACATGTACGACTTATCCATATCTCATCACATATGCTAGCTCATAAGTCGGAGTCACCTCTAGTGACCTGTACGACTTATCCATTTCTCATCACATATGCTAGCTCATAAGTCGGAGTCACCTATAGTGACCTGTACGACTTATCCATAGCTTAATAAGTATACTTGCACACGAGTCGGAACCATCTAAAATGGTCTGTACGACAGGACTCGGTGTAAATAAATATGCTCAAGTGCTATGATCACGTGAAGACTGTGCGAATAATCGCGGGTCACCTACGATTTGGAACCACCTAAAACGGTCTGTACGACAGGACTGTGCACCTACATTGGATCCAAGGTGAGCGTAAGGTGCGGGAGGTGAACATCACGTGAAGGACTAAGCCCTGGCCATGGGCAGGAGCACTAACACCGGGGTGCAGGTTTATAAGCTCTCAATACATCTTAACATAACATGTACGACTCATGGGCAATCCCTACGACAATGTCGGACTTGCTTAAAACATAATATAGTCATGCCATCACTCGATCTTTCCAAATAAAATGTAATCATAATTATGCATCCCACATTTCACAACATATACTCACCTGAACTTATCTATGCATCCCACGTTCACCTATGTACCTTAAAGCATTCATAATAATTATGCGCAATAATATACTTATGGACATGCCTTAATGCAATTCAAAACTTAACCATATCGTAGTGCTTCCAAATATATATATATATATATATATATATATATATATATCAATAATGTGGTATAAAATGCACAATCTATAATGCTCTACTCACGAACTATAAATTTTCGGGAATAATTATCGGTGACAAGCTCAACTAAACACTAGTTTAACTAACTATCAATACTTACAATTCTTTACATCGAATTCTCGATCCTTCACACAATGATTTATTACCAACATCCAATCACTGAATCATAAGGTTAAATCTCACATTTTCTACCAATGTCCCTCACCTTGCACAATTTCCCAAACAAGGCTATTGTCTCAATTATTTAATCTCATTTATGTTATGGTTGCATATAACATTTTGTTAGACTGCCTACGTACCCTAAACAAGGATCAAGTCATTCGTAGTTCGCATTAGTACTTCACGGCATTCACAGTAATTATATGCAATAATCAGTTTATAACCGTTTGAGGAATTATCAATCATATATATATATACGATAGAAAGGAAAAGACTCACTCACCTGAGGTCCATGCTACGACTCCCTAACACGTATATCGAGACATCACGAACCATCGTCGCCTAACACGTATATCGAGACATCACGACTCTCCGGAAAATCCAACTATTTCAAAAAATTATCAAAATTTACAAGAATGAAAATCTCAATGAGTAGAGTAAACTTTATACCTGTGGCCAAGTCCAATTTGGCCGGGAAAAACTCCAATTTTGCTCAAACCCGCCGGAACCCTAGAACATGGTGTGCTTCAATTCGACCTCTATACTCACTCTGACGCCTCGACCATTGCTTCGGCTATGTTCTAGGCCTTAAGGGGAGTCTAAAGGTGTTGGTAATTAGATGAAATCATTTCAAAATTTGGTGAATCTCAGCCAAGAAACATCGCACCCATCGGTGCGATTTTTCCCAATTTCAATCCCAAATCTCTTGAAATTTGAGGTGTGGTAGGTAGAGGGAAGGGCTAGATGATGTTTGGGAGTGGTGGCTAGGTCCAATTCGTGGAAAATCCGATGGAAAACCATCGGAAATTATGGTAGAAACGGGTCGAGGGGTGCGGGTCGAAGGGGAACCCGGCCGATTCCTCTCTTTCTCCCCCTTCCTCATTTCCCCTCCTTTCCCTTTCTTCTGATTGGGCATTCCCCCTCCTGTGCTCTCTTCCGCTACCATTGGGCAGCCTCTCCCTTCCCCGTTTCCTCATTATTTTTTTCTGATTTCTCCTTGGGTTATTGCCCTCTCCCCCTCCTCTAATTGGTTCCTTGTCCCTTTAATTTAATTGGTCCACTATTCCCACCTGGTGGGAGTTCAAAATTAAACTAACAAGTAACCAATTTCAAATGTTCGTAACTATACCGTTATAATCCGGACTCGCAAACGGCTTTCGCCTATGCATTCGTACCAACGAGTACTACGAGGATATGCTACAAGAATAAGTCATACATCTCTTTAACCAATGGTCAACTGAAGTCAAGCCTTCGCCTCTAGGGCATTTTCGTGATTTCACATTTTTTAAATTTAAAAATTGTAGACCTAGGGACGGGTTGTCACAATCTACCCACCTTAAAGAATTTCGTCCCTGAAATTTGAAATCATTAGCTAAACGTAGTGTACTCCAGAAGATAGGAAAAAGTATATATATACATACATGGAAAAAGGAAATCAAGCTAGAACGGTAGCATAACAGAGAATGTCATTTTGTCTCGATCGAAACGTAATTATTCCTCTTTCATGCTTTCAAGCTCAAACCTTCATTCTCTTTATAGGTATAATAATGCTATATAATAGATGGTTAAATGATTTTCCTCAAAAATAATCGACACCCAAAACACCGCTTTCATGGGCCCTATGGTGTTACTTTCGGGAAACTGAAGTGACCAATATACCCAAAAAGGCTCAACAGATTCGTAAGCCAAAATCTCTCTTTCATAAAGCAAATAAATAAATGTTGCACTTGTCTGGAAAGGTTGTTGCTCTCTCATGGGGTTTTGATCACTGGCGCACGCGCCCGCCAAATCGATCTATTATGAATTCCTCACTAATCAAGCGTGAAATCATGTCGATGAGGCTAACAGGACACCCAAGAATTTGAGCGTCAAGACAAGTTCAAAAATCTAGAGTACAAGGTATCTGGATTAATTATGCAATGTCAATGTCTAAACGGTCCTTCTGGACAACTTATCAACCTCCTAAATGACATGAGGAATATACTAGTGACTCAAAATCAACCCAATTATTTTTAACAGCATGAGATAAAACTGAGAGTACAACCATAACTGACACGGACTAAAATATTAAATAGTCGAAAATTTTCAAAAATAAGATAATAAAAAAATAAGATGAATTACGCCGGAATGCTAGACAATTCCGTTATTACCTCAGTCCAAGAATTAGGAAGGTCGAATTTAAGAATGAATTAACAAGGTTTCTTGATGATCGAAAAGTAACATCACAAATTATTAAAACTACCAGGGACCAAAAGTAATTTCCCCAAAATGTTCTCCCGTCGATTGCTACTACTATAGAACCATCGTTGCGCAAGATAGTTCTAGAGTCTTAACAAGAATAGACTTCGCAGGAATTCTAATAGGTGATATTCTAACAGATACTACCAAAAATCAAAACTAGCTGAAATTTCCAATCTCAAAAGGATCAGTATTAACGGCGGAAGAATAATGATAGAATTATTTGGTAAGAAATGAAACACGCCATACAATGAAGTATAAATACCACTAATTGGAACACCACATGAGCGTAACATTGGTTCAGCATCACGATTATTGATTTTCACTTTCTCTACACATACAAAATACTTCGAACTGAGAGTGTATAATGATACTTCCCAACTTCATTCATATAACAAAATGATTATAATCATTCAAACAATTTCTTGATAAGTTAAAGGTAACTCCATATCGATACTCATATTTTTCCAACTAAAATAGAATAGGACCAGCTGAAAGTGTTCAAAAGTAAATATGTCCTTTTTGTACAACCGGAAGATACACTATAGTGTACTCATAGTTGTTGATTAAATTCTTCTACTGCCACTGTCCGAACTTAGTCCGTTCCAAAAAGTGAGTGTATTTAAGAAGTTCTAAGGTTGATAAAGATTTTGGACACGTTCTTCACAGAGAAATGTTATTCGATTTCCAAGCAAAGATGATAATTGCTAACTTTAAATCACGGATAAAATAGTTCATTCCAAATGGTTCTATACATTGATGAGACTATTATGGATTTAACATGTTTCACGAGAATACTCTGAGTTTCAAAAGTTTACTACATAGACCACCAATTTAAAATAGGATTTGTGCGAAAAGATGCAAGAAAACTAATGTAGTACGAAAAAATGGAATGGTGGTATTCTCCCGGATATCGCCAAGGAATCAAAACTACTTTTTATTTCTACTCTCAAAAGGTTTAATAATGACAGTTAACAATAGTGATGAGATTGATCCATAAATCCCTGGCGATACACCAATAATGATACATTAACCCCACGTTAGGGCCATCAACTAGTCTCAATTCCACACATTTCTTTGGCAGAAAAGTTCATTGATTATAATCTAGAGACACTAGCCCAAAATGATCTTCTAACGATCGACAAGTCATCAATTTTGACCAAAACTTAGGAACAACTAACATATTTTCCGTATTCGACGAGGTGGCAAGATTCAAACATTAGACTCGAGAACCAAGAATGCTCACATCACGCGTGTGATGAACGCAATACTGCCCAACTTATGCTATGATACCAAACTGACACACCCCAACACGGGATGTCCACTAGGACACCGAATCGAGCTATGCTAGCCGACACCTGAAAGGTGACGAAGCCATAAAGTATGATGATGTGGAAAAAGTGGAAAACTTTAAACCTAAAAGTGTCTAAATGCAAGAGTGCGCTGTGAGCGGAAATGAACTCATTTCACACGTGACGTCAGAGCATAAGTAAAGTACAGTAAAGTGGATTGAAATTCATACCATCGAATGTAATCTCCAATACCAAAACTTGCCACAAAACCTCGTCGATACGAAAGCTCTACTACTAGACATGAAGGGTTAAAAACTAGAGTGAGTGGCCAGAAAATAAAGCTTTAGTAAAGACCTTCTAAACGATATAATCCCTTTCCGTAACACCTGTTTAGCTTCTAGAAAATCATATTGCCGATAAACATGAAATCAAGGGTATACTAACAATAAATCCAGAAGTATACCACATCACAGCATCTCGTTAGCAATATAAATAATCAAGTGCTTAATAACCCATACTAGCACACCAGTCAGAGTCACCTATGGTGACCTGTACGACTACAACCATATCTCATCAATCAATGCTAGCTCATAAGTCGGAGTCACCTATAGTGACATGTACGACTTATCCATATCTCATCACATATGCTAGCTCATAAGTCGGAGTCACCTCTAGTGACCTGTACGACTTATCCATATCTCATCACATATGCTAGCTCATAAGTCAGAGTCACCTATAGTGACATGTACAACTTATCCATATCTCATCACATATGCTAGCTCATAAGTCGGAGTCACCTATAGTGACCTGTACGACTTATCCATAGCTCAATAAGTATACATGCACACGAGTCAGAACCACCTAAAGTGGTCTGTACGACAGGTTTAGGTGTAAATAAATACGATCAAGTGCTACGATCACGTGAAGACTGTGCGAATCATCGCGGGTCACCTACTAGTCGGAACCACATAAAGCGGTATGTACGACAGGACTGTGCACCTACCTTGGATCCAAGGTGAGCGTAAGGTGCGGAAGGTGAGCATCACGTGAAGGACTGTGCTCTGGCCACGGGCAGGAGCACTAACACCGAGGTGCAGGTTTATGAGCTCTCAATACATCTCAACATAACATGTACGACTCATGGGCAATCCGTACGACAGTGTCGGAGTTGCTTAAAACATAATATAGTCATGCCATCACTCGATCTTTCCAAATAAAATGTAATCATAATTATCCATCCCACATTTCACAACATATACCCACCTGAACTTATCTATGCATCCCACGTTCACCTACGTACCTTAAAGCATTCATAATAATTATGCGCAATAATATACTTATGGACATGCCTTAATGCAATTCAAAACTTAACCATATCGTAGTGCTTCCAAATATATATATATATATATATATATATATATATATATATATATATATATATCAATAATGTGGCATAAAATGCACAATCTATAATGCTCTACTCCCGAACTATAAATTTTCGGAAATAATTATCGGTGACAAGCTCAACTAAACACTAGTTTAACTAACTATCAATACTTACAATTCTTTACTTTGAATTCTCGATTCTTCACACAATGATTTATGACCAACATCCAATCACTGAATCATAAGGTTAAATATCACATTTTCTACCAATGTCCCTCACCTTGCACAATTTCCCAAACAAGGCTATTGTCTCAATTATTTAATCTCATTTATGTTATGGTTGGATCTAACATTTCGTTAGACTGTCTACGTACCCTAAACAGGGATCAAGCCATTCGTTGTTCGCATTAGTACTTCACGGCATTCACAGTAATTATATGCAATAATCAGTTTATAACCGTTTGAGGAATATATATATATATATATATATATATGCGATAGAAATGAAAAGACTCACTCACCTGAGGTCCGCTCTACGACTCCCTAGCATGCATATCGAGACATCACGAACCATCGTCGCCTATGACCAATTATCAAATCACATCTCAGAGTTCATACTGATAAAACACATCCCCACATAATTCAATTCGGAAGATTTGCATCACGGATTTCCGGTCCGTTGCTTCCTAAAGTTCCATTACGATCCAACAGTCGGATCTCCGCCAATTGCCAAAACTAAGTGGAGGTTAACCTTTTACTTTATGCACTTACAAATCCAATTTGGGAAGATCCGTATATCGGATTCCCAATCCGTAAGTTCCTATGGTCCTGTAATATAATATACTATAACATACTAAAGTTTGGTGACGGTCCAATGGTCGAATCGTCGATTCATATCTTTACCAAGCAACGTATCCTAATGATTTTATGTCCAAACGATCAACCTACGATATACAATTGCCAAAAATGAACTCAAGACATCTAATTTAGCCTAAGGATAACATCGACAGTCACCTGGCCACGTGCCGCTGCGGGTGGCGGTCGGCCTAGGCCTGGCAAACAAGTCGTGTCTGTCGTGTTCGTGTCGTTTTCGTGTAACACCTGTTATCTTAACGGGTCATGTTGTGTCACACTCGTTATCTTAACGGGTCCTTAACAGGTCAGGTCACTTTACCCAATGACCCGACCCGTTATGACCCGTTAAGAAAAATATTTTTTTTCTTCTTAAATTTGCACATACCACACATTGCCACATAAATATTACTTCAAAACATTAAAACATATTTGTCGTTTAAGTACTACATCTACACTAAACAAATAAGAGTGTAATAAACAAACATCCATACACTACTAGTCTATTACAAAATATTAAATGTGCAAGGATATGCAAAATGAAAGAGTTTTTGTTTTCAAGGTTGTGAAGCCTTTCTCAAAAGTTTAAACCTTGCCAATGGAACTCAAAGCTTGCATGTTATTCTTTTTACAAAATCCTCAATCTTCATCGATTATCATGACATAAGATTTTGTGGTATCCACTAGTGTAAATATTTTAAATTGAAGATCAAATTCATTCATTGTATTCATATAGGGTCAAGGAGTGTAGCTATAAAAAAATCATCAAAATCGGAGTTAAAGTAACCGTTAAATCGTGATTTTTAGTTGATAACAGTTGAAATGTTTTGTCCCGTTACTTGATCTTTGAATGTTTGTTTTTTGCGATTTTTGGCTTATGCAATCTTAAAGTATATACAAACAAGTTTGACAGTTGGATCGTTAAAATTAGTTTCGTAGAATGTGTATCCCATCAAAACGATAGATTCACTAACACTTAGAGTTTATTTATACTTTCATTAAGTATAACTAGTGTAAATATTTTAAATTGAATATCGAATTCATTCATTATATTCATATAGAGTCAAGGAGTTTAGCTGTAAAAAATCATCAAAATCGGAGTTAAAATAACCGTTAAATCATGATTTTTCGTTGATAACGGTCGAAAAGTTTTGTCCCGTTACTTGATCTCTGAATGATTGTTTTTTGCAATTTTTGCCGTATGCAATCTCGAAGTATATACAAACATGTTTGACGGTTGGATCGTTGAAACTAGTTTCGTAAAATGCGTATCCCATCAAAACAATAGATTCACTAACACTTAAGAGTTTATTCATATTTTCATTAAGTATAACATAAGATTTTGTGGTGTCCACTAGTGTAAATATTTTAAATTGAAGATCGGGTTCATTCATTGTATTAATATAGGGTCAATGAGTGTAGCTGTAAAAAATCATTAAAATCAGAGTTAAAATAACTGTTAAATTGTGATTTTTCGTTGATAACCGTTGAAAAGTTTTGTCCCGTTACTTGATCTCTGAATGTTTGTTTTTTGCAATTTTTGGTGTATGTGATCTCGAAGTATATACAAACATGATTGACGGTTGGATCGTTGAAACTAGTTTCGTAGAATGCGTATCCCATCAAAACAATAGATTCACTAACACTTGAGAGTTTATTCATACTTTCATTAAGTATAACATAAGATTATGTGGTATCCACTAGTGTAAATATTTTAAATTGAAGGTCGAGTTCATTCATTGTATTCGTATAGGGTCAAGGAGTGTAGCTGTAAAAAATCATCAAAATCAGAGTTAAAATAACCGTTAAATCATGATTTTTCGTTGATAACCGTCGAAAAGTTTTGTCCCGTTACTTGATCTCTGAATGTTTGTTTTTTGCGATTTTTGGCATATGCGATCTTGAAGCATACACAAACAAGTTTGACGGTTGGATCGTTGAAATTAGTTTTGTAAAATGTGTATCCCATCAAAACAATAGATTCACTAACACTTAGAGTTTATTTATACTTTCATTAAGTATAACATAAGATTTTGTGGTATCCACTAGTGTCAATATTTTAAATTGAAGATCGAATTCATTCATTGTATTCATATAGGGTCAAAGAGTGTAGCTGTAAAAAATCATCAAAATCAGAGTTAAAATAACCGTTAAATCGTGATTTTTCGTTTATAACCGTCGAAAAGTTTTGTCCCATTACTTGATCTCTGAATGTTTATTTTTTGCAATTTTTTGCGTATGCATTCTCAAAATATATACAAACATGTTTGACGGTTGGATCGTTGAAACTAGTTTCGTAGAATGCGTATCCCATCAAAACAATAGATTAACTAACACTTAATAGTTTATTCACACTTTCATCAAGTATAACATAAGATTTTGTGGTATCCACTAGTGTAAATATTTTAAATTGAAGATCGAGTTCATTCATTGTATTCATATAGGGTCAAGGAGTGTAGTTGTAAAAAATCATCAAAATCGGAGTTAAAATAACCGTTAAATCGTGATTTTTCGTTGATAACCGTCGAAATTTTTTGTCCCATTACTTGATCTCTGAATGTTTGTTTTTTGCGATATTTTGCTGATGTGATCTTGAAGCATATACAAACAAGTTTGACGGTTAGATCGTTGAAATTAGTTTCGTAGAATTCGTATCCCATCAAGTTCAATGGTATATATATATATATATATATATATATATATATATTTATTAAGTAGATTTAAATTTATTTATTTTGTACATATAACACTTAAGAAATTGAATGGTATGTATATTTAAGCCGATCCAATATATATAATTATTATTATAGTTTTTAGGGGTATAAAATTGTTAAATTAATATATATAATTATTATAGTATTTTTTTAGGGTTATAAAATTATAAAATTAATATTTTGCTTATCGTGTATTGTGTTACCCATGTGTATACCCGAATCAACCCGTTATCTTAACAAGTGCTTATCGGGTTACCCGATAAAAACCCGATTCGTTATCGTGTCGACCCGAACACATGTTAATTTCATGTCGTGTCATGTCGAATTATCGGGTCCTGTTAGGAATTGCCAGGCCTAGGTCGGCCGCCCCGATTTGCCGGAAAATCCAATTATTTCCAAAAATTATCAAAATTTACAGGAATGAAGATCTCAATAAGTAGAGTAAACTTTATAACTGTGGCCAAGTCTAATTTGGCCGGGACAAGCTCCAATTTTGCTCAAACCCGCAGGAACCCTAGAAAATGGTGTGCTTCAATTCGACCTCCATACTCACTCCGACGCCTTGACCATTGGTTGGGCTTTGTTCTAGGCCTTAAGGGGAGTCTAAAGGTGATGGTAATTAGATGAAATCATTTCAAAATTTGGTGAATCTCGGCCAAGAACCATCGCACCCACCGATGCGATTTTTCCCAATTTCAAGCCCAAATCTCTTGAAATTTGAGGTGTGGTAGGAAGAGGGAAGGGCTAGATGATGTTTGGGAGTGGTGGCTAGGTCCAATTCGTGGAAAATCAGATGGAAAACCATCGGAAATTATGGTAGAAACGGGTCGAGGGGTGCGGGTCGAAGGGGAACCCGACCGGTTCTTCTTCTTCTCCCCCTTCCTCCTTTCCCCTCCTTTCCCTTTCTTTTGATTGGGCATTCCCCCTCATGTGCTCTCTTCCGCTACCATTGGGCAGCCTCTCCCTTCCCCGTTTCCTCAATATTTTTTTTCTGATTTCTCCTTGGGTTGTTGCCCTCTCCCCCTCCTCTAATTGGTTCCTTGTCCCTTTAATTTAATTGGTCCACCATTCCCACCTGGTGGGAGTTCAAAATTAAACAAACAAGTAACCAATTTCAAATGTTCGTAACTATACCGTTATAATCCGAACTCGCAAACGGCTTTCACCTATGCATTCATACCAACGAGTACTACGAGGATATGCTACAAGAATAAGTCATACGTCTCTTTAACCAATGGTCAACGGAAGTCAAGCCTTAGCCTCTAGGGCATTTTCGTGAATTCACATTTTTAAAATTTAAAAATCGTAGAACTAGGGACGGGTTGTCACACCACCCCTCCCCCTTAGTGTAGATAATATTGTTTGTTAAAAAAAACAATCATTTGACAACTTATTTAATTACATTATTATCCGAGTGTGAAAGATTTTTTTTTATAATTGGCATTACACGCCTATTAAGATGTTTTGAACGTGTTTAAAAATAAAGAAATTGAATCACATTATTGCTAGTCTATTGTGAGGTACTAATTATTTAAAAAAAATTGTACCAAAAAATAAATTATTAAAAAAAGCACTGTTAAAATAACGAAAATGCCCATGTCTTATTTGATGCATTAATTTGGGATGCTTTTGAAGTTTTTTATTTTGGGAGCATTTTTGTCTAAATTTTTGTTGAAGCTGGGTGACACAAAAAACATTGTTCACCTTTAGTGTTCTCTTTATACATAGATACCTAACTTCAGCCACCCATTATATGGGGAAAGATCAGCCACATACTAGCTAGGTGAGTGATGAGCCAAAAATCCTGTACCTTAATCATCCATAGCTACCATCACAGATTATCTTCCTCTTGAAAGCTTGCATGTCTCTCTGCATCAAACACATACAATTATGTGCATGTTTCCAGTTACTTAATCAAAAAAATAGAAACATAATTATTTACAATTAGTGATACGTATATGTTATAACAAATTTTTCCAATGGACATTGAACAAAAAAGAAGAGATGCAATATTATTTAAACCACTAGATTAAAACTGTCAAAGTTCGGCTATGCAAATCCAACCGTCTAATTTTCGACATCTAGTGCCGGATAAGAAGTTGTGGCTATTCTGCAATGCTACGTGTCCAGCAGAAACCATATTCAAATTAACCAAAGGGGACCCGTGGGACATGAACTGTGACAAAAGAGACTAAAAGAAAGTGAAGACAATGTAGATTTATAGACAGATATATAGGGGTGCAAGTCCATTTTGGGAGAAGGGCTCACATGTCACATTTATGCTGTTACTTGGTGTTTTATGTCAATAAAATAAGAACCTGAGTTAGTTTATTTCTATAAAACTGTATAATTTCTATAAAACTGTATAATTGATGTCATGTTGGTGGTTTCTTCATGCCATATAAATCTGCTATCCGAATTAAAGTGGAAATGGCAGTGCAAAGCTAGCTTCACCTTTACCAAAAAAAAAAGGCTAGCTTCACCAAGCAACAAATTTGGTGAGCCTGACGTGAAATAGTTATATTTTTATTAGAAATGGGGCATATTTATTATTGGGAAAATATCAATGATATAATTGTATGCACCAGAAGCTAGGAGGATCCAGGATCCGGAGATTTTCCAATCATATCCGTTTTTTGTGCGGTAAAAAATTATTGTAAATTTTTTATTTAAAATTGAATATAAACAGTATCTAACAAAAGCTGACAGCACGATATACGATGAACGAATGTAATTAAAGGATCCTGGAATTCTCACAAAAAGTATTTGGCGAGGATCCTCTCTCCACTAGTAGGAAGTGTCCCGTATTATTTAGGTCAAGAGTTTGATTGTAAAGGAAAGTGGGATTTGGTGATAAACAATATAGGTAGTAGAGGGGACTTTTCCTAAAGAAAAGGTGGCTTGGATCATATAGCTTTGTGGCTTCTTTAATTGACAAAACTTGTCACTTGTAAGGAGGGTCTTGTCTGTGTGCTATATAGAGGACCTATACTAGACTCTTTGGCTCTGTTTTTGAATAATTGTCTTCATCTTAAGCAGCCAGATATTCTTGTTGTTTCAAAAATAAATATTTATATTGCAATCTTGTCCATAGCTTAATTGTAATTAAGAACATTTGTTCATGTATTCGAAAACTTCTTGTTCTTTCAAATTTGCATTTAAATGTAAGAAGAGGAGATAACATTACATATAATTTTGAAATTTTAGAGTTTTTTGCATCTCTTTATTCATTCCAACTTCTATCCAATCTTTTTGGAAATGTTCGAATTCGAAAGGAAATTTTGATGGTGGAATTTGAAATTCTATTTCAATTTAAACCCTAGCGCACACGTGCAAATATGTTCCACTTTAAGAGCAACTCCAGCGTTGCTGGTTGCTCGGGCGACAGGCGAGGAGAAAGGGCCTGAGGGCCGGTGGGAGCAGCTCCAGCGGGGAAGGGCCCGAGTGAGGGTGGGAGCCCGAGTGGGAGGCCCGTCGAAAATTGACAGGCCTGGCCCCCGAGCCTTGTGACGTCAGGCTGACGCAAGGGCTGGGTCCGGCCTTTTTTTTTTATTTTTTTTGTGTCAGGCGCGTGCCCCTCACTCGCGAGTGGGGGCGCGTTGACCGACAGGATTTCAGGCCCGCGCGCCAGTTACCGTTGGGAAGCCACGTGGCTTCCCACGGTCCGTTAGATCCCAACGGTTCTTTAATAAGAACCGTCCGATTTACAACCGTAAAAAAAAAAAAAAAACTGATTTTATATCAACCGTTCGATCTGAGATCAACGGTTGATATTATTCTGCTTTATAAATTTAAAAAAAAAAAGAAAAAATAGTTTTAAAATTAAGAAAAGTTACCGTTGTGACACGTGGCACAATCTGGAGTGTTGGAATTCAAAATTTTTAAATCCAACGGCAGAGATTAATTATTTGAATAAAAATTAAAAAAAAATTGTAAAAAATCTGAAAAAAAATTGTAAAAATTTGTTTTTACTTTTCTATAAATACCACTTCTTCATCTACCTTACACCACAATTTCATATTTTCTCAACTACTTTCAATCAAATTCCTATCTTTCTCTCAAAGTTTCAATCCAATTTTTTTTCCACAAAATGGCTACTGATGCAGGTTCGAATTGGTCGCTTCTTGAAGATGTTGCGTTGTGCACTAGCTGGGTTGAAGTTACTCATAATTCCCTTACGGGTAATGAGATGCAATTGCGAGAAATGTGGAGTTTAATTCATACCAAATTTGTTGAGCAAATGAGTGGGAAAAGAACCAAAGAATCGATATCCAGTCGTTGGAAAATACTTAGCCATTCCTTTAGTACGTGGAGAGATGCCTTGACACAAGCTAGTAATAATGTTCGAAGTGGGGCAAATTATGCGGATGAGGTAAGAATATATTATAATTATTTGTTTGTATTATTATTTTGTTACCTAATTTGATTAATAATTATTTGTTTGTTTCATTTATTTGTTACCTAATTTCATTATTATTATTTGTTTGCAATATTTATTTGTGACCTAATTTCATTATTATTATTTGTTTGTATTATTTATTTGTGACCTAATAATTTCATTATTATTATTTGTTTGTATTATTTATTTGTGACCTAATAATTTCATTATTATTATTTGTTTGTATTATTTATTTGTTACCTAATAATTTCATTATTATTATTTGTTTGTATTATTTATTTGTTACCTAATAATTTCATTATTATTCATTTGTTTGTATTATTTATTTGTTACCTAATAATTTCAATATTATTCATTTGTAGCAACTTCAAGCACAAGCATGGTATGGTGCCAAAATCAAATCAAGAAACAAATCATTCACCCGGTGGGAATGTTGGAATATTGTTAAAGATTGTCCTAAATTCAAAGTTGTGCCTGTTGGTCCAGAAGTATGCATGAACAGCATCCCTCTACACAGCACCTTTGTACACAGCACCCCTCCACACTCTACACCCGATCATGGCTCCCATGTTGATGAAGAAGATGGAGAAGAAGTGCCTGAAACGCCCATTCCTGAACAAGCGTCGGGGTCGACCCGTTATCCAATTAGGCCTCTAGGTAAGAAGGCTTCAAAGAGGAAAGGGAGTGCTTCCAAGAATGATTATGGAAAGTACATGCAAAAACTTGCTCGTCAAGGTGAATTGACGTTGGCGCGGGAATTGGCGAAATATGAGGCTGACAAGGCTAGAGATGAGGTAAAAGCTGAAGCTATTCAACAAGCATTTCAAGCTGAACAGAGGGAAAGAGAGCTACTTAGGCAAGAAAGGGAGTTGCTTAGAGAAGAAAGAATTGCACAACGAGATCGTGACATTATGAACACGCGTTTAGAAGGGATGTCTCCAAATTCTAAATATTTTTGGCAGTCGGAGAAAGCGGATGTGGTGCAAAGGAGGCGTGCAAGAGAAGCGAGATCAAGACAAGATGGTCCTAGCACAACAAGACAAGATGATCCTAGCACCACAGATTGGTTAAGTGGTGAGGAATAGGGTACTTTTGTAATCGGAGCCCATAGTTTTCCAATCACTTTGGGTTGTAATTTATTATTTATGTTGTTTCCATTTTATTGAAGTTAGTACTTTATTTAAAGTGAGAGTACATGTATTTAATTTCGTAATATATTTATCCTAATAATAGAATCTTTAATTCATCAAATTGTTCACGTATAATGAAATTATAAAACACACCAAATAAAACTCACCAATTGGAATTACATAGACACACCAAATAAAATTACATAAACATACGAAATAATAAAAAACTCACTACAAAAAACACACCAAATAAAATTACATAAACACACCAAATACAAACAAACATACTAAATAAACTTAAGTATCTTCAGTTTGTTTTAATGCCCACTGGTGCTCTATCAAGTCAATTTGCCGATCATTGTGCATAGATGACCTTTGAAGTGCAGTATATCGTTGAATGACCCTTTCATTGTAACGTCCATCCCTTTCTAATGGCTCGTGTTGCACGGGTTCTTCGGTGGCATCATGCGCACAATATATCCGTGTTTTTGAATTGTTCATCGTGTCTGGCTCTGGCTCATATTCATCAACCGCATCATAATCAAACTCATCTTCCACAATCATGTTGTGAAGAATGACGCACGTCATCATGATGGATCGAAGTGACTCTACATCGAACATTCTGGCAGCACCCCTGACGATCGCCCAACGAGCTTGAAGGATACCAAAACAACGCTTCACATCCTTCCTGCACCCTTCTTGACAGCTTGCAAAGTGTTTTTCTTTTGCACTTTGCGGGCGTGGCACTGTTTTGACAAATGTTTCCCACCGTGGGTAAATGCCGTCACCTAGGTAGTATGCCCCGTCGTACCTACGTCTGTTGACGACGTACGTGACTTTTGGTGCCTTTCCTTGCAGGACGTCGTTGAACACTGGGGATTGGGCAAGGACGTTGAGATCATTTTGAGCCCCCGGAACCCCGAAAAAGGCGTGCCATATCCATGTATCAAAAGATGCCACTGCCTCCAAAATGATAGATTTTGATCATTTTCTGTCCCCATATGCGCCTTGCCATGCACTTGGACAGTTTTTCCACGTCCAGTGCATACAATCGATGCTTCCTATCATCCCAGGAAAACCTCGCATCTCGCCCTTCTTCAGAAGCCTTTGCAAGTCCACGTGAGCAGGTTTTCGGAGGTACTCTGCGGTGTACAAAGATTCAACTGCTCCGCAAAACCTCATCAGGACCTCAAGAATGGTTGATTTCCCCATCCTCGTTATCTCATCCACTTGGTCTGCAAATGCTCCATACGCAAGCATCCGCAACGCAGCAGTGATTTTTTGCTCAGGCAGGAGACCCCTAACACCACAAGCATCCTTCTTTTGCACAAAGTAAGAATCATGATTGCAAACATCAGTCATGATTCTGTTGAACAAATGTCGTTCCATTCTAAAACGGCGTCTGAAGTACGTATCAGGAAATGCACTGTTATGGACAAAGTAATCGTCCAACAGCTCTTCACCCCGTCGTTGCCTGCTTCTATCAAGGTTTCTTGAACGGTTGGGCCTGCATATCTGAGCAACAGTCTGGATGACTCGACGGGAATGTGAAGCTCTGGCCATTCTTGTTTCATCATCTCTCCTTCTACGCTCTTCATCCTCTTCCATCTCATTTTCGGTTATCTGAAGGTTGAACATTCCTTCAGATTGGTTAAACAATTCCTCCTCTTGCTGATCGATTTCCCACATCATCCTTGATGAAGAAGAAGACATGGCAAGGATGGATGGTGAAGAAGAAGCAGAAATTATGAATAATGAGATAGAGATGTTGAGAAAATTGGTGTGAGATTTGTGAGGATGGATGGTGGATTATATGGACGATTCAGAAAAAGATCGGATTGTAGACGAGGCCACGTGGCATGCCGTCATTCGTTAAAAATCTAATCGAAATCTATCCTCAAAGATTCTGAAAAGATAATGACACGTGGCACGATCGTATTGGATAAAAATCTTATCGAAATCGATCTCCAATAATTATACTTTCGGATAATGACACGTGGCGCAATTTTGAATGAGTTAAAATCTGATCAAAATCTATCGTCAAAGATTCTCAAAAGATAACGACACGTGGCACGATGACATTGGATAAAAATCTTATCGAAATCGATCTCCAATAATTATCTTTTCGGATAATGACACGTGGCATAATTTTGAACGAGTTAAAATCTGATCAAAATCTATCGTCAAAGATTTTAAAAAAATAACGACACGTGGCACGATGACATTGGATAAAAATCTTTATCGAAATCCATCGCTAAATAATTGTTTGTTTTTATAAAATGACACGTGGCGCAACGAGAACGATTTAAAAAATCTTATCCGAAATTACAAATAATTTTATTTTGTATTATTTAAACAAACAAAAAAACTAATATTTTATTGCCTATTGCTTGGGGGGAGGGCTCCAAGGGTGGAGATGCAAATGACAATTACTGTTCGTTTATGGCAGTTACTATTTATTTAAGGCAGTTACTGTTCAAAAGGGTGGATTCAATAGTGGATTGCCAGGGGGGAAGGCTCCATGGGTGGAGTTGCTCTAAGGGGTTCTATTTGCGAGATGTAAGAGGGTAGTCAACTGACAATACATAACAAGGGTATGGATCTTCAAGTTTTTCAGACATAAGGCGTAGGTCAATTTTTTCAATCTCTTCTCTCCATGGTGAGAACCTTTCACTCCACGTTGAGAGTTTTCCTCACTGTTTGTGTGAAGCTTTCAAACTCAAGAAAATCTGGTGGCATCGACCCTAGCTTCGGCTGAGGTCGGTTGCCGTTTCCTCCTCGCTTTCTTTTTCTTTTATTTTCCTTGCCTCTATTGTTTTTTCTCCCAAAATTTTACTCTGATCTGTTTTGTTCCTTTATCCCCGAGGATATACCTCTTCTTGATTCCGATCTTCAGCCATGCATCCCACTGAGATCGTGCGCAGAGTTTCGGTGTATCCACTGGCTCGAGTGTTTCCAACACCACCACTTTCTCTTTGTTGTTTGCCAGTACCGGTAGTGTCATTAGTGGGTTTCCACGAGCTTCATATTGGTAGTTGGCTTCTGTCGCTTAGTTGCCAGCTATGCCTAGTTTATGGTTGTGCTCAAGTAGCAAATCGGGGTTGGATGGGGCGTCTGATGAGGCGAGACTCGGTGGTGGACAAGGAATCAGATGGATTGCTTGGAATTGTGACCTTGGAGAAAGCTGTAGAAGCTTCTGGTTGTGGATACTTTGTGTTAATTTAGGGCCTAACTGTTTTTGGGCTCTTTGTGTTTTTCTTTTGTTTTTGGCCCTTGATTTGCTTGTATGTTGTTTTGTTGTTTAATAAAAATAACCTTTTACCAAACAAATAGAAGGCGTAGGTCAAGCCTAATCGAACAATAGTGATTCCAGTTAAAAGAAAGTTTTCGGTAGGGTTGCCTCATGCCACAACTCACTCACACAATGTGAGACTCTTACATGCGGATCTCATTCGGTCTCAGTCTCACCCTATTACGGTGTGCTGCAACATATGACAAACTCAAACCAATCTCTCCCCATTAAGACACTGGACCAAAAATTAAACCCATCGCAATGTTATAAAATTTGAGCCAATCCAACCCAATGAAAAAATTGGAGTAGGTTTTTGGCAAATTCATTTCTGACTTAAAGACATAAAGCCTACAAAAACCCTAAAATAGAGTGGAAGGTCAAAGAGTAATAGAGTGGAAGGTCAAAGAGTGCAACAATATTGATAGAGAAAAAGAAAGAAGAATTTGAATTGTTGTTTCGATAATACTCCACAGATACATATTTCTTTTGGTAAATTTCTACTCACTTGAATTTTTATCCTTAACCTCATCAAACACTTTGATATTTTTCTAGATTATCAGCATGAATTGCTTTATGGGATTTTTCAGTCTCTGTCTGTTAGGTGGATAGCGATTTTGACACTCATCGATCTTTTAGTCATTTGCACTCATAGGAGGAATGAGGGAGGCTACAGAACGAGGGTTTGATAGTTTGAAATGAAATTATAAAATAGTAAGCAATATTCAAGAACTAGAATTTTCGTTGCTTCATCATTCCAAATCAGAAGTCAAAACCACAAATATCACAGTGGGATCAGATTACTTGGGCAATCATAATTTTCTAAGTACAATCCCAAAAGTGATGGGCTTAATCTCTTCTTTAGCCGCTTCTTCATCCACCAATCTCCCAAAATTTTCAAATATACTGTCCAAGATTCCTTCTCCAAAATGCTGCCCAATCATTGATTCTTGAATAGCCCTCACAGTCATTGCAATACTAGTTCCATAGCTCTCATCGTTCTTGCCATGCCTCTGATCCAGCCAAAACATCTCAAACCTGTCCAATTCAAAAGAACCCTCCTTCCTCACTTCATGTTCTATTTCATCTCTCGATGGAGCATAGAAATGCACATCATATGAGTCAAGCTTTTCCTCCTCAACTTCACCCTAACACAACCAAAACAAAATTATTCTCAACCGGCTAAACGCATTCATGTAACTCTAAACATGTGCCCATAAATGTTCGATTCTCCCTCCTATAGTATCACTTATATAGTGTCTTAATTTAGGCAAAATCAACTGTGACAACATCCTTGCGGCACGTCCACCTCATAGTTCCCTCTACTACCTACCTAATTTTCATTTTAAATACCGCGTGGTGCCTATCCCAGTATTGATTTTTTATATTATCTCTTTTTCAATTTTTGAACGGGTGCCACTGTGATTCTGTCTTGGATATAAAGACATACATTTGATAAGAAATTTTGGAGTTTCTTGGTGTGCATAATAAATTAGTACCTCGGAAACCAAAATGGCAATGGACTGAGAAAGAAGCTGCCAGAGGAAACAATTGCCTCTATCAACATGATCTGGGCCACTCCTTCCCAACAAGATCAGCACCATTCTTCCTCCTGCAGTCAGCTCCTCAGACCTTGACTTAAGGAACAAAGTGAAGTCCTCTTGAAATTGCTTCAGGTAAGCTTGAGAAACTCCAACAGGGCTTGATTCAGAAATGTAAACACTTCCTTTGTTTATAGACTTCCCCTCTTTGCAGTAAATTTTTGGAGGAACCTGCATGACATTATAGTCAAATAGATATGACCACTATGTTTTAGGGCAGTTATTTTTAGTCTCCTGTTTTCTCTTTCTGCACTCATCCTCTGGTTGCTATCCCAGGCTAGAACCTCTTTTACCAAAAATTAAAAAAAAAGAGGCTAGAACCTCTGGTTTCTATCCCTTCAAAGGCTAGAAAGGAAAGAGAGGAGTGCCGGGAGAGATAAAAGAGTGAAAATCACTTCCCAAGCAAAGTAGATTTGAAATAATAAATGAATCTAATTAAAGAATATCAGATTCTTACCCTAGATAGCCAGTGCAAACTGTAGGATGAGTAGACAAAGTGCAATGTATTGTTGGGAAAAAGTCTTCCATAAAATGAGCCAGGATAGGCTCCTATATAAATAGAGGGAGATTTCCCATTGCTTCTTTCGTCGCTGAGGTCTTTGGAGAAGTCTGGCAAGGCCTTGAAGATTGAGTTGAAGTCATTGGAGGGAAGATCATTGAGGTGAACTCTGAACTCTGGTGATGGTTGAAATGTTTTTATACTGAAGCCTTCAACTGCTTCAATGATTTCTTTGATGATTGATAAGGTGTTGGGTCCGGATGAACAGCCCAAATCAGCTACGCCTAAGCTTTTTGGAGTTGTTGTGAGGTAAAGTTCTTGTATTGCCTCTAAAGTTATGTTCTTTACCATATCAGATGCCTTCTTCTGTCAATCCAGAATTAGAAAGAAAAAACATATAATTAGGAAATAAACATTCTGAACACACACACACGCACACACACATACAGATTGGGAGAGAACCTGGAGTGAAGAATTTCTGGCATAGCTAGTACGGCCAACTCCTCCAGTCATGTGGAAGACATTCTCTACACCCATGCTAGCTTGTTGCAGCTGGCTCTCTGCTGCCTTTGAACTTGGTGGAGCTTGCTTCTTATATTTTAAAGGCAAATTCACATGATGCATATCTTTTCCCTTTTGGGGCAACTATCTTTATATATCTAAATATATACATATATATATATATATATATGTATATGTATATATATCTTTGTCATGGCAGTTCAAATGGCATAAAGGTATAAATAATTCCAGTGTCATGATTATGGGTACATTTATGAATTGAAAACATCTGGTGCTTATGAGAAGCGTGATGACTGAGGCATTATCTTCAGTGGTAGGGTAGATTATTTAGGTGCAAAATCCATCGTAAATGTATCAGATGCCATGGTTATGGATACAATTGTTGTTTGACAATAGTTGATGCTTATGTGCAGCGTGATGACCGCGACACTCACTTGAAGATATATTTTTGGTGCAAGACAGATTCGGTCCTAAACACATCTTAAAATGTACCAAGTGTCATGATTTTGGGTACAATTGCGGAAATAACTGGTGCTATGAGAATTGTGATGACTAAGGCACTATCTTCATTGGTAGGATAAAATATTTGAATCCATGTTGAAATTTATCTACATGTCATGGTTTTGGGTACAATTGTGGAAATATCTGGTGCTATGAGAATTGTGATGACTAAGGCACTATCTTCAGTGGTAGGATAAATTATTTGAATCTAGGTTGAAATATATCTACATGTCATGATTTAAAATGTCATGATTTTGGATACAGTTATGGCTTGACAATAGCTAGTACTAAAGAGAAACGTGATAACATAGACACGCCCACAGAAATATATCATCGAAGATGGAGTAGAATCTCTCAGTGCTAAACCATCTTAATCATGGTCTCATAGCCAAGTTGCCTAAGCATGACCCTTGCAAAACAAGCACTAATTATGCTTAAGATAGTATTAGAGACTTGTCTCATAATTCTGATTTGGCTTATATTTGTCACTTTCGCTTTTCAGTTAAGCTGCTGAAATGAAAAGTTGGTTTGTTGGCCAATGGCTAATTAGTTGTTTTCGTGTGAACCGAAGTCATTGATGGAGATGGTTCGTACTTTAAGTGCACGATGATAAGGCTCTCAGAAGGTTGAGGTAGGTATGCTGCGCTATAGTTGGCCTTGGTCCCAAACTTTCCCAAGTTGTCTGGGCTGAACCAGCTTTTTTTGAAACTTGCAAAAATCACTGTAACTGTTAGCATGCATGGTTCTGAGATACTTGTTGTCCATGTCTTGTCACAAACAGCAAGCTTTGCTGGGACACATGTCGGCTGAGGGGGCAGTAACTGGTGCTATGAAATGGGTATTTGAGTTGTTGCAGCAGATTTGAACATATCGTGAATCATATATGATAAAGAATGACAGGTTGAATAGTATATGTGGATACTACAAAACTATGAACAAATAGAGGCTAATACATTTGTAACTATTAATTAGAAGAGGTATTCATCAATTTCCCCCCTGAACTTGTAACCATTGGCCAATTTCCCCCCTTAACTTTAATTTTGGCCAATTTCCCCCCTCAACTCTCATAATTAGTCAATTTCCCCAATCAACTTTAATTTGGCCAATTTCCCCCTCAACTCTCATAATTAGTCAATTTGCACCCTACTGTTAATTTTTTTTAATTTTCCATCTATTCTTTTTTTTTTCTTTCAATCTTTCTAATAACTTCCAACAAAGTACTAAAATTAACATAAACTCACCTGCATAATATAGGGTAAAATGTACAAAAACATAATACAATTTGTATGTGATATGGGTTGATTATAAGAAAAAGTTATGAATTGGGTTTAAAGCATGTAGAAGAATAAATAATAATCCTAAACTCATGGATCAGACCTATTTCAATAAAATGGGTTATTCTTAATAAGGAGTTGAAAATTATGAATTGACTAGCCATTTTTGCACTAAAGCTCTATTCTCCGCAATTTACTTGAACTTAGCTTTCACACACTGATTTATTATGACTAATAATACTATCTATGATAAATTGTAAAATTCTAAATTTTAATCTATTTGTAAGAGGATAAAGACATAGGAAAATGATTAACATACATCTTATTTAGTTTCTTACACACACTTGTTTAATTATGATCAAATTAAAAAATTAACAGTAGGGTGCAAATTGACTAATTATGAGAGTTGAGGGGGGAAATTGGCCAAATTAAAGTTGAGGGGGGAAATTGACTAATTATGAGAGTTGAGGGGGGAAATTGGCCAAAATTAAAGTTGAGGGGGGAAATTGGCCAATAGTCACAAGTTCAGGGGGGAAATTGATGAATACCTCTAATTAGAAATAGGGACAAAATTTGAGAATTTTTGCACCTAATAGTT
Organism: Malus fusca; assembly: GCA_035220775.1. NCBI lineage: Eukaryota > Viridiplantae > Streptophyta > Magnoliopsida > Rosales > Rosaceae > Malus > Malus fusca. Next base: position 18,949,503 of record CM069073.1, on the reverse strand, counting down.
AGAAATGATGAATATTAAAATTGCACCTAAAAAGAACTTTGCTATTAATAAATAGGGGCAAATAAACATTTATTTTCGCCCCTAATAGTTTTTGCCACGTAGGCAAGTCTAACATGCAAACAATATTAAGTGCGGATGTTTAAAGTATTAGAGGTGATTATTAAGGCCCCTACTTTATTATTTATTTAATGCATTTATATTTACTATTATTGCATTTTGGGAATTATATTAATTAAAAATGTTTTTCAATCTCCCATTAATTATTTGATTGTATTCTCGTATTTTGATGGTCAAATATGTTTACGATTATATTTATTTTCCACCACCATCCTAGACGAAAAAATTAACTGTCAATACAAAATTAATATTAAAATGATTCATACTTCATTGATTTAATACAAATGGTACAAGTATCATGAAGAAGTTTAAGCCTATTAGAAATGGTAGTCTAAACAAAATTTATATGTCTAATCAATCTTCTGCATTCCAAACACCGAAATGATGCAATGTTAAAAGCATGTGGCTTCCTTAATCCATCCTGTAGATACACCATAGAAGGTAAAAGCAAATTAGAGTAAAACTATTTTTAGAAAAAATAAGAAACAAAACAAGTAAATTATGTATAACTCACAACCCAGAAAAGAAATGAACAAATTAAAACAATCAAATTATGTACCTACCTTTCTCAAAACATCGAGAAAACAAAACCTACAAAACAAACAAAAAATAAAACCTAAATTAAGCCAATAGGGGTTTATGATGTAATTCATCATTTTGATAACACACCTAATATTATACAAAAATAAAATGAAAAAAATATGTATGAAGAACACACCTAACAAATTTCACTTCAAATTTTTCACACCCCATAGTCAAATTTACCTGCAAAACAACAGTTTGAGAGAAAAAAAAAAACTTCAATCAAACTAAATAAATTTAGTTTTTTTCTCTACTACAAACCTTTTTAAATATCTCTTTCGCTATATTAGACTCATCAAAGGGAATATTAAAGGTAGAAAATTAAGAAAAAATAGAGATCAAGAGAAAACAATATTAGATCTGAAACAAAAAGTGAAGAAGGTGGATAAAAATATGAAGGAACAAGAAAAATGGAGATGAGAAGAAGAATATGAAGAAACAAGAAAAATGGAATGAGGTATGAATCTACAAGAAAATGGAGATGAGGAGAAGAATATAAAGGAACAAAAAAAAATGGAGATGAGGAGTTTGTGACACACCTCGACCGGAATCGAGACATGCTGGCCGTCACATGAGGGTGACGAAGCCATGAGCGAAGAGTGGAAATGATAGTAATATAAAAATGCGAGTAATTAAAAACCAAAACTAACTAATTTATACTAGACAAGTGTATAAGTGCAAGTGAAGGTACTTAAAGTGTGGTTACATATATTCAGAGCACAAGTAACCTAGATGCAGTCCAGCCAGCTAGGTAAGAATTATACAAGGCACGAAAGAAATCCCTACATTATTTGAAGTCTATCAGAACCGCCGTAGAGTCCTCGTAAGCTACCAACACGAACTTCTAACTAGAACCTGGAGGGGCATAAAATAGAAAACGTGAGTGGGCAAAAACAAAGCTTTTCAAAACCATTTCTCTTTCCAAAAGTAATAACCCCTCACAGTAAAACCCATATAATTTCCCAGAAAATAGTAATACATACGTATGTAGAAATCATGCTCGAGAGTAATGAAAACTGAGTATATGCCATGTCAAGTATCTCAACAATGAAATAAGTAAGCCAGGTGAAACAAATCAATATAAATGATATGTTAGCCGAAGTCACCTAACGTGACCTATACGGCTGAACGTATAGCTCATCAAATATGCCTGCACACGAGTCGAAACCACCTATTGTGTTTGTACGACAGGGCTAGGTGTAAATAAGTACGCTCAAGTGCTACAATCACGTGAAGGCTATGCGATAAATCACAGGTCACCTATGAGTCGGAACCACCTATTATGGTTTGTACGACAGGGCTGTGCACCAAACTTGGATCCAAGGTGAGCTTGCGGTGCGGGAGGTGAACATCACGTGAAGGACTGTGCCCTAGCCACGGGCGGGAACACTAAAACCGGGGTGCAGGATAATGAGCTCTAAATGCATCTACGTATAATCACAAACAATGCATCCACTATCATCAATATATACTCACCTGAAGCTTACCTGGGCATCCGCAGCATCAAGCAATAATATGCATATCTATACTAATGCATACTTTAAAGCATAATGCAATAGACATGCCATTTAAAACGTAAATCCTTTTAAACAATTTCTGGGAAAATGTAAAGTATATATGCGTATATAGAAAACCAAAAACTCATTCACTGGTATGTAGCAGAGTCGTAACCCCCGAGTCTCGCATAGCTACGCTCGTCATCCGGAAACGTCTCACTATATGCAAAACAACTAAATTAACGTTAATTCGAAAGTACATAACCAAAACCGTGTAATAATTTCTCATACGTTGCTCAATTGGGGTGTTTGAACATACCATCATGGCCTACTCAACACCACGAGCATCCCCATACTTTTAGAAAAATCTTCCAATGACTCACGCGTCGGCCAAGGCACTGCCACGCGCAGGCATGTGCCTGGCACACCGACAAAATCCCTAATGACGTTAGGGAATATTCCGTTAAATAGAAGCATATAACGTTATATTTACTTGACGCCGTTACTATATTCCGTCAAAGTTGACGGAATATTCTTTTTTCTTCTCCAGTGGTTCGTCGGATTCCGACACCGATGCCTCTGCGTCGCTAGTTTCTGGAAAAATCTAAATCTTCAATATCTCTCTCATTTCTCAACCAAAATTCACGAATTTCATATGAATTTGAAGCTCTTGAAGTATAGAACACAACCATACCTATTTGAAGTCCTAAAACCGACGAAAAGTGGTCGGAAAAATCTTTGAAACCTCCGGCTAAACCTGCAACTCGGTGAATCCTTTTATCCCGACGTTCTATCCACTCCAAAACTAACCTAGGTTCCCTTTAGAGTTGATTAGGACCCCTTTAGAACCTTAAAACCTTGTAGAACTTCGGCGATCACGTCGGAGTAAACTTCCACCTCGCCGGAGCTCTTGTGTTCTCATGTTTTTGAAGTCATTTCTTCGAACCAACGGTACCACCAGACTTGTGAAGTCAAAAGGATGGTGATGATAACCTCAGTGGGTTCGATCCGTGACGTTTTGATAGTGTTTGAAGGTTGGAAGGCTCGGGTTGTACGGACGATAGAAAATTCGAGAGAAATGGTGAGGGTGAGAGTTACGTACGTGTGTGTATGGGTGTGTCTGTGTGGGTTACAGGATTGGGTAACATAAAAGGATCATAAGCCCTGATTGGGCTATGTGATTTAGGGCCTAACAATTGGTCCAAAAGAAATAAAACAAGCCTAAAAATTCTAATTGGGTCCAAAGTTGTAGGAAAAGAAGATAATTGGTGGATAGGTTATGGACAACCCAAAATTATAACTCTACCCAATTACACCTATTCGTTCGTAACTTCCTCATCACAACTCCAGTTTGAGCCTAACTCACGTAACGTTCTCATGACGTCACGTATAATTTAATCACGTCAGCTGGAAAAATAATTAAAAACTATAAACGTACATCCACATCACTAAGCCTTGAGGGCATTATCGTCACTTTACATACTCAAGGATAAAATATATACCATAAATTGGGACAGGTCGTCACAGTTTGTGTTGTGAGGTACCGTTTGGTACGTGGGATGGGACGGAACGGAGTGGGATGAGGCGTTCCGTCCCACGTTTGGTGCTCCTAAAATAGGTGGAACGCGCTTGTAGATGCAAATTTCTTCCTCCTTGATCTTGGACAAAATTGCAACTACAAAACAATTAACACCTTAGGTCAAGGCCAAAAGTCTCACGCGCCCACGATGAATGGGAGGGCTTTGGCCGAAGAACCTCCGATGCCAAAGTTAGAATTTAGAGAGAAAAAATGTTTGAGAATTCTAGAGAATTTTAGCAAGAGTTGGAAGTCCTTTTTGGGAGAGAATTGTGAGCTATATATAGGGATATGGCCGGCCCTATTAGGAGAATAGGGACAGGCCATTTAGGTATTTTTTGGGTGTAAATTGTGGTTAATTAGCCATTAATAGATTAATTAGGTAATAAATCTATTAATTGACTAATTAACATATTTTGAAAGAAATTATTTGGGGAGTTATGGAATGATTAAGATAATTAGCTAATTGATTAGCTAAAAAAGGGAAAATGAGGTAAAACATATATGGAATGAAATAGGTTTTGGGAGTTACCTTGTAGAAGGGATTTGATGAGATAGGCTTTGAATTGTTACCTATTTTGGGCACTTTTGACTTGGTTGATGGATGATTACCCATTGCTCGCGCGTAGGAATCCCGTTATGCCTCAAGGGTATTTTTGTCCTCTTTTGTCCAAAAATCCATGTGTCGCCTTGTGATTATTTTTGGCTCCACAACGTTGTTTCACGGGATGAATTTTGGGTGAATTTTCGTTCCGCCTCATCCCCTGGAACGACTCGTTCCACATCCGTGGAACACAAAATTATAACCTCTCCGTCTCCTTCTTCTTCCTCCTTGTTTCCATCCGAGGGCATCTTTGCTCCCTCTCCATTATGTCCCGTCATGTTCCGTCCCGTCCTGTCCCATTTCGTTCCGTCCTGTCCCGTCTGCATACCAAAAGATATCTGAAAGAAAGATCAAGAGAGAAATATAGGGGATGTGCGTGTTGGTTATCCTAGAATTAAGGTTTTGATAAATGTCTTATTTATTTGATTAATAATTAAGAAAAAAAAGTTAAATATAAGGAGATAAATGCTTCTAATGTAATTAAATAAAAAAATGAATTAAGTTAAAAAAAAAAAATATATATATATATATATATATATTAGAGGCTCATTCATCCACCACAAATAACTAAATTTTGTAGATGTGATTTTTTTGCCCCAAAAAGTAGTAACACTAATAGGGGCATTTATTGTTTCGCCTCTATTACAATTAATAGAGACAAATCTATATTTCTGCTCCTAATAAAGATTAACAGGGACAAATTTTTATATCTGCCTCTAATCCACCGCCCCTAACAATCACTATTCTTGTAAGTAGTATTTTTCATGCTCTGATTTTTTTTATGCATTCCTCTCTTTATTTCTATTGACTCATTCTGCTTTGAGTTGAACCAAAGACAAAAGGGGCAGTAAGAAAATCAATTTCTTTGTGGTATTGTTACTTTAAAGTATTGTGATTTCAATTTTATCACTTTTGATTTGGTTTACTTTTGATACTAATTTTGCTCAATTTTGGCCTATTTATAGAACTTGGTGTGCACATGTGCTTCATGTTCCCTATGTATTATTAATCTTTCAGTATTAAATAACACTTAATAAGTTTAAAAAATGCAACAACAAACTCTGAAACACAATTTTTGGACAAAAAGGGACTTGGAAACAAGTTTTTGCTAGAATTTACTTAGAGTGAAACTAGCGTTACCCCAAACACAAATAAATTCAACCCAAAATAGTTTTCTAACTTTCAAGAGATTGAAGCCAATTTAGGAAGGAATGAACTACAAAATGTTAAATAGCAAAGATTATAAATGTCTTTCATGATCATTTACAAAAGCATGTGAGCGAAATTTGTAAATGCCTTCTTTCAAGTAGTGATTTGCAAATCCTTCTTACATGTCTTTCAATGCTCATGAAAAGGTTTTCTAATCTCCTTCATCTAATATTTTATAGTATATTTGTTACTAATGTGATCTCAATCTCTTGAATCTTCGAAATCCCGCACCCAAACATAATTATAGGATTTAAAGCTATAAACCAAAAAACAAACTTCTTTCCATCAATAAAAATTTCTCATTTGCAAACCTTTTTTCCCTAGTGGGAACTCCATAATATTATACTTGAAAATGTGGTAGAAAAAAATGCCTGAAAATGAATCACCTTTTTTTCTTCTTCCCACTTACAAGTTACAACATTCACTCTACCAAGTTTACTAGAAAATTGGTATACCTATATGGTATTTAATTATATGTGAAGTGGTGAAGAAGTGCTTGATATCATATGTGAAGTGGTGAAGAAGTGCTTGATATCGTGGTGTTTATGTCCGCTTAAAATAATTACTGGCATGTGAACCGCTCAAAGAGGAGTAAAGAAAATGCCAATACTTCTCAACTCTTTTCGTTTTGTTTCGGGCCTTTTATTCTCCAATATAATGCGATTTTGCAATCAGTGCTAGCTTTTCTTGCCTTCGTGGGTCTCAAGTAATAATAACCTTCTGAATTGACCAAAAGATAATTATAGCCTTCTGGAGAGTACACTTCTAATGCACATAATCATTCCCAATTTCCACAAAATAAAGTAACAAGAAACTGGGAATGCCGTAGTTGATGTATGCTATGACAAGTTTTAGTTAGAGCTTGCGTGCACATATTTATATTTTAAGTGGCATGACACTTAATTTGTACTCACGATAATAGTTCGACTTTTGCTTCTATTATCTCTTAAGTCAAACAAAAACAAAGGCATAATATATCACAAGTTTATTTTTTCACCCAGAAACTTTGCTCCAATGTGTATTATACTCACTCATATTGATACGAAGTATTTTTATTCATACCTGACTTTTATTAAATTTTCATTATTTCTTTAGAAACCCTTATATAGCATGATGAATTATCTTAAAAGAAAATAAACTACAGTTAAAAAGATACATATCTTTGTTCACAACGATAATTAGGTGGTCTATCTCCACCAGCTAATTAAATAGTTTGTTCTTGTTGGTTTGTGCTTAGCTATATATTATTTTCTTTTACAGGAAAATATTATTTAAAAAATAGAAATCTTAATGAAACACTCTCGGTACTGTTCACTTTTAATAAAAATGATATTTTTACCTTGAAAAATCACTTCTGGTACTATTCACTTACACCTTTATTTTATTATTTTCATTAAAACTAAAATTTTTAAGGAATTTTCGTTAATTTTTCTTTAAAAATTCCTACAGCATCACTCGCAAAGAATTCTTGATACTTTGGAGACTTTTGTATCCATGACAATACATGTCCAGACAAAAATGAAGCTAAATATTAATTAATTATTCCTTTATCAATTGTCAAAAACTCACTTCTTCTGTATATATCTTGGCTGCTACTTTGCCAAACTCTTCGACATAGAATCAGAGTTCATTTCTCTTCTTTGGTTAAATAAAATTAACAACATTTGATAAACATTTATGATTATTTAAATACGTAATTCTTTGGAAGCATCTGAATAATACATAATTCTTAATAATAAAAAAAATGAGTTTTTAGTTCTATCTATTCATGCCCTTAGGGTTAGGTAAAGGATCCTTTCCGGATCCTTTTTGTGGGGATCTTAAGGATCAATCAATCATGGCCGTTCATCGCATATCGTGCGATCATAAATTATTTAAAATTTAAAATTGAATATAAATAGTATATAACAAAAACTGATCGCACGATGTATGATTAACGATCGTGATTGATGGATTCTCCGGATCGGACAAGGATTGTCTGCCCTCCCACTTCCGGTGCCCTCTCGTGCTCTCCTGTTTGTGTGGTCACGGTTAAGCCACGTCAACATTTTATATTACTATTTATTTTTGTCTTATTATCTCTATAAAAAAAACAATATAAAATATTGACGTGGCTTAACCGTAACCACACAAAACAGGAGGGCACGGGAGGGCACGGGAAGTGGGAGGGCATGGGAAGTGGGAGGGCAGACAATCCGTGTCCCTTCGGATCCCCACAAAAAGGATCCAGAGAGGATCCTTTTCCCTAAGGTTATACTCTGTGGGGACCAGCATATAGCATTACACAACAACATGCGCGGTCATTCTTAAGCAATAGTGTGCAACAGCTCCAGTATGCGTTGCCCATTGTAATGGGTAAGGACTCAAAATTATTGTGGATTCTTTTAATTGATTGAGAATCAAACGACCGCATAGATTATACATAACTATTTTCCTTGTAAGCCACCATCACAAACCGCCCATCAATCATCAAAACCCAAGCAATGAAGGAAACCAGTGCTCCATCACCGTGTAAACAACACCATAAAATCCACACCTACAAAACCAAGGAATCCAATGGAAAAACACAACCCACCGGAGAGAGAGCCAATAAAGGCAAACAGGAGGAAGGAGGTGGTGCAAACACCCGAGCCATAACTCTACTTACCTTCCGATAAAACCGCGACAAAATGCAGTTAAGAGATTTGATTGCAGACCGTGGAAATCGTGAGGGGATGGAGCTAATTGGTCCAAAGTTCTAGGGTTTTCTTGTTTTGTTTTTGTTTGTACTAGGCTCCAAAACTGGTTTTGGGCTCTTTTTTGTGTACTTTTGAGGCTCAATTTTTTTGTTCTGTACTTAAGTTGTTTTCGGACCTCTATGTAGCTTTGCTTGGCCTTTGTCCTGAAATAATATTTCCAGTTTACCAAAAAAAATAAAAAACTATTTTCCTTGTTCGAGCTACATATCATTTGGAAAATTAATTACTTGCCTTTTTTATACAGCAGATCACAATTTTATATATTTATGAACTATTTGCATAATTTTAATGAGGTATTTTTGCACGTACAAATAAGTTGTGATTTACAAATAAAGAAAATATATCTCTTTATTTACATATAAGTATGACAAGCAAATTTGACCTCGACTAGTTGACTTGTATACAAGTGCACGAAACCTAAATAAAAAACGCTTTGTTTAACATGCTCTCCACTTTGTTTGAATAACACGGCATATCTTGATGATTTCATAATATCTGTAAGCCACTTTGGACAAATTAAGTGAGGAAAAAGATTATATATGGATCATAGCATATAGTCAAAATAGTCCCTATCCTTTGATTGATCGGATTACTTTGTCAACATATACTTTTGTTTTTTTTCCTCTCATATATATTTTTTATTTAGCTTGTGTCTTGAATTTCCTCACATATTGGTGTATCTAATATGAATGACATATGGTGGATGGTGGATGATAGCATTGGGGAATCAAATTGGGTCAAATAAGAACAAGTCAATGAAACAATTAGGTTTCATCTCCGTCACTTTGGCAGGCTTGATTTTGATCAAGTTGGTGATACAAAATATATGTTGTTTACTTAGGATTTATATATAAATTAAGGCCAATTGGACAAAATCGAACAGCTTAATTGAGATGAGCTTATCTAGCTAGTAGCTAGGGAGTGAACAAAGCTCCATAGATTACACCGCCTTTATAGCTAGTTGAGAGAGAGAGAGAGAGAGAGAGAGAGAGAGAGTATAAGCTCTAGCTCTTCAATGGTACAAAGGACTGTCCTCAAGGTTGATACATCATGCCTAAAATGCAAGAAGAAGCTTCTAAAGGCAGTTTCTGGCCTACAAGGTAACATAATCATGTCCCCTCTTGAATCCTATTTCCTTAATTTCCCTTGGCATGGATGAATTATGCTTGTATCACTTCTTAGTTATTCAAAATAAGATTAATCACGACTTATCGTATGAACGTAGTATACAACATGTGATATTGTCAGCAATTCATGCATCCATAAACAACTACTAATCATTGATTGATAAAGGTCTCCCACAATATCAATGATTGAGAATCTCTCAAGCATGTGTGGACAACTGACCAAAATAAAACTCGAGAGTTTATTAAGCATTTAAGCCTCACAACCTCAAAATCAAAAGTGTACAATAATATCTGTCATATTAATTAATCACCTCTGATCATTTCAGGTGTGGATAAAGTTGAAGTTGATGGAACCAAAGGAACTTTGACTATAACAGGCAACTGTGATCCCTATGAAATAATTATTCGAACTAGAAAAGCAGGCAAATTTGCTGAAGTAGTGAGTATTGGGCCGCCTCCTGCTCCACCTAAACCTGCAGAAAAGAAGCCCGAAGTGAAGAAACCTGAAGAAAAAAAACCAGACCAGAAGGTCGAACAATTTCACATGCCCCATAACTGTGAAGTATGTCAAAGATTGGCCATTGTAAGGCTGGAGCCTAGTTATGATCACAACCCCTCTTGTTCTATCATGTGATGATAAAGTCAAATAACCCATGATATTGTCAAAGTCAATGATTTTGTATGATCGATCAATTTGTCAGTTTGGGGTTTGGGTTAGAGTTTGTTAAGCTCAATCATTTGCGTGCCGATTAGTTGGAGACTTTTAATAGTTGATGTATGCATGTGAATCTCATTGTGGAAATTACATGCATGTTGAGTTAAAAATTGTTATTTTACATGAACGACTGACCTAATCATAATCTATAGAGTTATGTGAATTGTATTCATAGACAAGAATAATCATGTGTAAGAGTTAAAGCTCGTAAAAATTAGAGTGATAATGTTGATGCCATTCGTATTGTTCACACGCACACCTTATCATTTATCCCTTGTTGTTTTTTTTTTTTATTGGAATGCTTGGATGGACTTGTTGATTATTGTTGTATAATGCTTTTACGTTGACGTTTCTAAATAAGCAGGGTAACTGTCAAATACCCCCTCTAACTATGACAAAGTTGTCAATTACTCATTTGAATTATTTATTTATTTGTCGATTTACCCTCTTAACTAGTATGAAGCTGCCAATTATCACATATTGTTAGATTTTAGAAAATCTCATCCAAATTCGTAGTGGCGGAGCCACATGGAGACCAAGATGGGCACGGGCCTATCTTGAAATATTAGTTTATATACTTTATTTGTTGGTTTTGTAACTAAAGAATTTGTGGCTCGGTGGTTAAAGGGGTTTTTGTGTTCCTGCACGTCAGGGGTTCAAAACTTGCTGGTGAACCTCCTTCAAGTTCTTTATCAGCAATTTGATTTTTTGGTTAGTTGATACAAAACAAGGTGTTGTAAAAAATTATGAGAATGATTGAATGCCCACATGGGAATAGTAGGGAATAGTTTGTTGTGTTATGTTATGCTTTTTCAAAAGTGGTTTATCACGGATGATTGTTTGGTTTGTCACGGGTGATTTTCATTCTCTGTAAACTTACGGATGTGGCTCTACAAATAGAGCACTCCATGAGTGATCAAGATACAACAACTGAAAGAGAAAAGAACTAAAAGCAATAATATCAGTATCCCCCCTTCATTTTTTTATCTGCAATCCATTTGTGTTATAGTTACGAAACAAAACAGTGTGATATTTTGCACTCGCTTCGCTCATGTCCTTAACAAAGGTTATCTCTCTAACTTTTGCCTATTTATAACATGTTATCAGCACAACTCTCTAACCCTAAACAGTTCTCATCAACATTCGCCGAAAAATGCTTCCTCCAAGGATTTTACTATTCTTCTTCCTCATCTGCATCACCTGCTGGATGTACCCTCACGAAGAACTGCTAGCACCATGCCTGCTTCTAGTTCTTAATATAACAATTACTTATATCTTTGATTTCTTGTTTGGTATAGCTCATGATTACTAACCCATGTTTATTTATGTTAATTTTACTGCAATTGAAGATGGTGCGGCATCATCACCCATCTTGAATTGGAGATTTAATTTTATTGCAATTTTAGGTGGTGCGGTATAATTGTCCAGCATGTTCTGCATATTTAAATTTTCCTGCTGCTTGAGTGGTGCGATACAATCGCCCATCTTATGCTATATTGTTTTAATGAGAGTGGTGCGGTACAATCGCCCTCCTCATTAATCATGTAAATCTCGAGCCTGAAGTTTCGAGTGCTTATCATTTTGGCCTGAAGATCAAAATGAGAACTTTGTAAGAACCAGAAGTTCTAACACTATATTCCTCAAGAATACATATTATTGCAAGTTTATACACATCTTATTTTTCTTTCAGAAAAGAAAATGGCGAACTTAGCAAAGCTTGATTTTGTTGCCCTAGATATTACTGGGAATAACTACCTTACCTGGGTAGTGGATGCCAAGATCCATCTGGAGGCAGGGAATCTTGGAGAAACCATCAAGGAGGAGAACAGTGCATCATCTCAAGATCGGGCGAAGGCCATGATCTTTATCTGTCGCCACTTTGATGAAGGACTGAAGAGCGAGTACTTAACGGTTAAAGATCCATTAGCCCTCTGGAAGGCACAGAGAAATAGATATAATCACCAGAAAATGGTGATTCTTCAAATGGCTCGTTATGAGTGGACTCACTTGAGGATATAAGATTTCAAGTCGGTGGTTAAGTACAATTCTCCAATGTTCAGAATTAGCCCCCAGATGAAGCTTTGTGGGGAACCCATCACTGAGGAAGATATGCTGGAAAAGACTTTCAGCACCTTTCATGCTTCCAACATGCTCATGCAGCAGCAGTATAGAGAGCGGGGCTTTACTGAGTACAACTAGCTGATATCTGTACTCCTTGTGGCTGAACAAAACAATGAGCTTCTGATGAAAAATCATAAGTCCTGACTTACTGGATCGGCACCATTTCCAGAAGTGAATGCTGCTTCATTTGAAGTGAATACCATTCTCTCATGGCAATAATTACAAACGAGGACGTGGCCACAAGCGAGGCCGGTGGAACGAGAAAAACAAGAATCATGGTGTCCAGTTTCAAAACCAGGTTCCAAGGCATAATTTAGGCCCGAGCTTCACAAATGTAAATCACCACAAAGGAAAAGCTTATATGAATAATACTCCTAGAAATCCTGAAGTAGTTTGCCATATGTGTGGTGGTAATGGGCACTAGGCGCGTACCTATCGTACCCCAAAACATCTGGTAGACTTGTCTTAAGCCTCCCTCAAGGATAAAGATGTTGAAACCAATTTTATTGACCATGCTAAACCGATGGATATACCCGATCTAGTGTTCGACTTATTAGGGCAATTGAACATAACTCACCTAGATGTCTTAAACTTCATTGTGGAAAGAGGGAATGAAGTGTATTGTTCCGATTGAATCATTTCTGTTTGATGTACTCTTATTACTGAGCTTGTAGTCTAAAGATCGCATTTCAATTCAATAAAAGTGGCATTTCAATTTCCTTTTATCATGAATAAACTGTTTTTAACTGTGATTCCCTTACTCAGAGAGCATGGATAAAAATTATGGTTATTCCCAAAACAAGAGCAATGGCAGAGATATTTGTCTTGCAGACATCGCAACCACGCATACAATACTTCGAGATCGAAAATATTTCTCAAGCTTGATGCTTACAAACGTAAAGGTAACAAAAATATCAAGCCAATCAGATGTAATTGAAGGCTTAGGAAAAGCCCAGATCAAGTTACCAAATAGAATAGTATTGTCCATACAAAATGCGTTGTACGCTACTCAGTCTACTCGAAATTTGTTGAGTTTTAAAGACATATGTTTAAATGGATATCACATTGAAACAAGAATGGCAGAAAATGTGGAATATCTATGCATTACCTCCAATGATACCCATAAGCGTATATTGGAGAAGTTGCGTGGTTTATCGAGTGGATTGTATTATACATATATAAAGACAATTGAAGCACATACTGTCATGAACCAGAAGTTCATTGATTCAAAAATTTATATGCTTTGGCATGACCATCTTAGTCATCCAGGATCCACCATGATGGGAAGAATCATTACCAACGCTAATGGACATCCATTATTGAGCAAACACATTGTTATCACACATGATAACCCTTGTAAAACTTGTTCTCAAGGGAAGTTGGTAATTAGACCATCACAACTAAAAATTGATGCTGAATCCCCATCATTTTTTTGAAAAGAATTCAAGGGGATATTTGTAGGCCTATTCAACCACCTTGTGGACCATTTCGATATTTTATGGTTTTGGTTGATGCATCTACCCGATGGTCACATGTTTCCCTCTTGTCTACTCAAAATGTAGCTTTTGCGAGACTTATTGCTAAGATAATTAAGTTGCAAGCATAGTTCCCAAATTACCCCATTAAGTTAATCCTACTTGATAACGTTGGTGAATTTACGTCTCAAACCTTTGATGATTACTACATGACATTGGGCATTGATGTTGAACACCCTGTTTCTCATGTCCATACTCAAAATGGTTTAGCAGAAACATTTATCAAGCGGCTTCAATTAATAGCTCGCACTCTGCTCATGAAAACAAAATTGCCAGTCTCTGCATAGGAGCATGCCATCTTACATGCTGCATCATTGGTTTGATTGAGACATATAGCCAACCACCAATACTCATCAATACAACTCGTGTTTGGGCATCAACCAAACGTTTCACATTTACGAGTTTTTGGTTGTGCTATTTATGTGCCTATTGCACCGCTATAATGCACTAAAATTGGACCTCAGCGCTGACTGGGAATTTATGTGGGTTTTGATTCACCATCTATCATTAGATATTTGGAACCCTTGACAAGTGATATGTTTACAGCTCGTTTTGCTAATTGTCACTTTGATGAGACAATCTTCCCGTCGTAAGGGGAAGAAAAGACCATTCCAGAAGAACGGCAATAGCTGACATGGGTTGTACCTTCCTTATCTCATTTTGATCCACAAAGCACTCAATGTGAAAATGAAGTGAAAAGGATCGTTCACTTTCAAAGTATTGCTAATCAAATGCCAGATGCATTTAATGATGCTTGAAAAGTGACAAAATCACATATACCAGCTGCAAATGCGCTTGCAAGAATTGACGTCCCTGTTAGACAAAATAAAGTGATAGCGAATGATTCGTCCAGTGCATGCCTGAAGATTGTGGTAGACCCCCAGGTTCAAAAAATTCAGCCCCTCGAAAGAGAAAGATGAGGGCACTGCTGAATCCAAATGAAATCATTCAAGAAAAGAAAATGAATGACAAATCCACAATTCATGATTCTGAACTTTCAGAAAAAGAAAATGTCCTTGATGAGACACGTCCCTGAAGAGACAAAAGTACATGAAAACAAAGAAATCTCCATAAATTATGCATGTACTAACGAATTGTGGAATCGAAATAAAATAATCATCGACGACATGTTCGCATTCGTAGTAGCTAGTGAAATCATATTAAGCGATGATATTGAGCCCCGCTCTATTGATGAATGCAAACAAAGACAAGATTGGCCTAAGTGGAAAGATGCAATCCAGGCATAATTAAATTCCTTGGAAATGCGAAGTGTTTTTGGACCGGTAGCCTAAACTCTGCCTAGTGTAAACCCCGTGGGTTACAAATGGGCATTCACAAGAAAACGCAATGAGAAAAATGAGATTGCAAGATATAAAGCACGACTCGTTGCACAAGGTTTTTCACAAAGACCTGAGATTGATTATGAGGATACATACTCTCTTGTAATGTCGCAATTACGTTCCGTTACTAAATAAGTTTGGTGGTTTAAGAAAAACTTGACATGCAATTTATGGATGTCATCACCGCGTATCTATATGGAGAATTAGATATTGACATATATATGAAAGTCCTAGAAGGACTTAAGTTGCCTGAAACGACTAACAAACCATGAGGTCTGCTCTCAATCAAATTAAGGCGATCATTATATGGGCTGAAGCAATCTAGACAAATGTGATATAATCGTCTTAGTGAGTATTTGATCAAAGAACGATATGCCAACAATGTCATCTGCCCTTGTGTGTTCATTAAGAAATCAAATTCTAGATTTGATATAGTGGCAGTATATGTTGATGATATGAACCTAGTTGGAACCCCTGAAGAGCTCAATAAAACGGATGAATATCTGAAAAGCGAATTTGAAATGAAAGACCTTGGAAAAACAAAATATTGTCTCGGCCTACAAATCGAGCATTGTGCTAATGGAATTTTGGTCCATCAATCAGCTTACATTGAAAAAATCATGAAGTGATTTGGCATGGACAAGGCTTATCCATTCATCACGTCAATGGTTGTTCATTCTTTGGACATTAAGAAAGATCCATTATGTTTGTACCATACTTGACCAATCCCGAAACTACCAAGCACCGGTCAACGTTATATCGTCAAGGACCCAGAAGAGTTTCCATTCAACCAGGAGGCTAATCACAGCGCAACATGTGTCAACACCAAGAGGCCAATCACAGGGCGACACGTGTCAACATCAAAGGCCAATCACATCATGATAGGTGTCAAGGCACGAACAAAGCTAGAAACTCTCTTCTATAAAAGGAGATCATTCTCCCATAATAATCCCTAATGTCATTTGTACTAAATCATTCATTAGTACTCACTAAAGGAGAGCTTGAACCTATGTACTTGTGTAAACCCTTCACAATTAATGAGAACTCCTCTACTCCGTGGACGTAGCCAATCTGGGTGAACCACGTACATCTTGTGTTTGATTCCCTGTCTTTATCCGTTTACATACTTATCCACACTAGTGACCGAAGCAATCTAGCGAAGGTCACAAACTTGACACTTTCTGTTGTACCAAAGTCCTCATTGATTTTGTGCATCAACATTTGGCGCCATTTGTGGGAATCACACTTCTTCCTACTCTCTTAAGCTTTGTCAAGCTGGTTTCCACCATTCGTACACTCTCTTTTGACCAGGCATCCCTCTCCAACATGGGGAGCGAAGGAAGCCACAACACGTAGAACGACACCCCCATCGCACCTGGTGCGAAGCAACGAAAGAATGAACAAAAGAAGTTTGCTCTTCAGGCTAAAGTCGATGAGCTGGAGGCTCAGAACAACAAGATAGTGATGAAGAATGAGATCCTCCAAGAGCAGTATGAGAATGTCTTTGGGATGCTCTACGAGGCTAGATATACTAAAACACACGAGCTCATCACCCATGTGGAAGTCAACCATCAACTGGGTGCCCCCCCAACACGAAGGGTCATTTTCCCTCGACATGGGTATTCCTGTTGAGGAGCGATCTACTCATCGAAATGGCGACCAACATAAGACTTCTTTCAACCCAGCTGCTTCGACCCGAAGCATTAGGAGTGGATGAAGGCACCTCCTTACAGAAGGAATGGAATGATCGAAAGCCGTCTTTCGCGACTGTTGAGACTTCCTAAAGCAACGTCGAGACAATCTTATCCATGTAAGCTTGAAGATCAATGACCCAAAGGTCTTTGAGAGACTCGGTCCCCTTCCATGTCCTAGGCCGGCTACCAATTTGGGGAAAGGGCAACATGTCCTAGAGAAACACGAAAATATAGGGGACTCAGAGATGTTCCGACATACATACCTTGGAAGTCAGTAAGGCGAGTCTAGGGAAAAATCACATGCTCTTGATCAAACCTTCCTACTTCCAAGAGGAGATGGAGATTTACTAAAGAAAGCTCTAGTGGTATATGACTCCACTCAGGACCCTCTTGTCCTATAGCTCCTTAAGGAAGTAAACAAGTTGAAGGCCGAATGACAAGCTGAGATACCTGATTGGAACCAACCTAGGCCTGGCCCTCTTACAAGGAGGATCCTCGACACCCCCTTCAAGCGAAGACAAAACAAAAGCTTGGTTTATAACTTTATACTGGAAGGGAGAACCCGATTGAACATCTTAACCTCTTTGAGTTCACCATGGCATATCAGATGCACGCCGACGAAGAGCGATGTCTTCTCTTCCCTTCCACCCTCTCTGGCGGAGCTCTAAACTGGTATTGTCGTCTTCCACCCGAGATAGTAGACTCATTTAAAGACTAAGGAAACTGTTTGTCTCTCAACACATCTTCTAGAACGATCGCTTACATTTTGCAGATGACTTGTACACTATTCGCCAGAAGTTGGATGAGTAATTACGAGAGTATGCTGGTCGCTTCAGCCATGAGTATTCTCGCTGCGCTGAGGCAGATGACAAGACCGCCCTCAAAGTTTTCACGGCAGGCCTACGTGATTGTTTCTTCAAGTACATGATCAATGCCAACACTTGGAAGACTTACTCTAAGGTGATGGCACAAGCTTACAACCACGCCTCCGCCGAAGCAAGGACATACCAAGGGAACCCCCATATGGTTAACCCCTATCAACAAGTGGGAAGTGGAAGTCAAGTTCTACCAAGTGAGGAGACCTTGGTCATTCAGACACCCATTGCTTCATCTCTTGCCTCATTTAGCTACTCGCTAAGTCGTCAAACGTATTTGTCTCATGGTAAGAGGAAATTTTTTTACTCTCAGCAAGCCCATTACAACAAGAGGGATAAAAATTCGTATCAAGACAACCAGGGGTGAACGTACCGTCGAGTATTATGACTATGGGGCCAAGCCTCACTCTTTCAAAGTGGAGGACTAGGTACTGAAGGAAATGTTATTATAAGAAGACATACACATTACAAATTTTTTGACCCTCAACTGCTTGAGATCTTTTGTCACACAAGCCATTCTGCAAATATTTAAAGAAGAGGGAATTCAGACAACTTCTCTTAAGTCTTTTGCATTCCTAGCACTGGAACACTTGGTCTACGCTGACCTACCCCTATACTCCAACTCAGAGCTTCAACATGAGTACTTTGACACAAAGTATGTGATACTAAGTGTTATAACCAACATGGTTCACATATCGAAAGCATGGATCCCTTCATGCATAGCAAAACATTCATAAGCATCACTCATGTCAATCAACATAAACATCATACATTCCAACACATTCATACATAAACATCATACATTCCAACACATTCATACATAAGCCAACAGTGCTTCGAAAGGGTTCAACACACTTTGTGTCATTCGACATTTGCTACAATGTGCCTCGACACCTTGCCCTTATTCTCACCAACTAGGTGATGAAGGAACTCACCTTCGTGCCACCAACTAGGTGATGAAATGTATAACCGGTACTCTGCTTCATGCCACCAACCAGGTGATGAAATGTACAACCGTACTCTAATATTATTTGGCAACTTGCCATTCTTATCACCAACCAGGTGAGGAAGGAACTTACCTTCGTGCCACCAACCAGGTGATGAAATGTACAACTCGTACTCTAATATTATTCAACAACTTGCCACTCTTATCACCAACCAGGTGAAGAAGGAACTCATCTTCATGCCACCAACTAGGTGATGAAATGTACAACCCGTACTCTCCTTCATTCTACCAACCAGGTGATGAAATGTACAACCCGTACTATAATATTATTTGGCAACTTGTACAACCCGTACTTTAATATTATTTGGCAACTTGCCACTCTTATCACCAATCAGGTGAAGAAGGAACTCATCTTCATGCCACCAACCAGGTGATGAAATGTGAAGAAGGAACTCATCTTCGTGCCACCAACCAGGTGATGAAATGTGATTAAAGGTGATGAAGGAACTCACATTCGTACCACCAACCAAGTGATGGAAGTAACCCACCATTCATTCCACCAACCAGAAGATGAGTGGTACAACTTGTACATGTGAACTCCTAGCATTCACAAATAATCAAAAACCCTCAAGCTTTACAACTCAACTAGGGGAACACTTATGCCTAACAAGAGTTATAGTCACCAACAAAGTCTTATTGCAAGCCAACAACGGCTTCAGTGCATGGTATACGAAAATCAAGCTCTTCAGCCCTCTTGCATCTGCTTCAGACATTTCTTCTCTGTAACAATGCAAACACTACAACTCATAGAAAGCTTCACACACTCTTGATCAAGATTGTTCGAAGCAAATTCAATTTATATGGTTCATCCAAACCTTCGACTACTACAAGGTGTGGCTTGCATCACAATCTCTTGCTCAACAGTGTGAAAGAAAAATTTGTATACGTTGTCTCTCCCACATTTTCAAATTTCTAGTTTTCCCAAAAAAAAAAGAGGGAAATTGGGAAATTCAACAAATTTCTAGTTTCCCCCAAAAAAAATAAAAAATAAAAATAAAATAAATAAATTGGGAAATTCAACAAACCTTTATCAATGGAGGACAACTACAAATTCTCAAAAGCTTCACACACTCTTGATCAAGATAGTGTGAAGCAAAATCAATTTATGGTGGAAATCAAAAGCTTCATCAATGGAGGACAACTACAATTCTCAAAAGCTTCACACACTCTTGATCAAGACAGTGTGAAGCAAAACCAATTTATGGTGCCAACAAAAGCTTCATCAAAAGAGTTCAACCACAATTCTCAAAAGCTTCACACACTCTTGATCAAGACAGTGTGAAGCAAAACCAATTTATGGTGCCAATAAAAGCTTCATCAAAGGAGTTCAACCACAATTCTCAAAAGCTTTACACACTCTTGATCAAGACAGTGTAAAGCAAAACCAATTTATGGTGCCAACAAAAGCTTCATCAATGGAGGGCAACTAAAATTCTCAAAAGCTTCACACACTCTTGATCAAGACAGTGTGAAGCAAAACCAATTTATGGTGCCAACAAAAGCTTCATCAAAGGAGTTCAACCACAATTCTCAAAAGCTTCACACACTCTTGATCAAGACAGTGTGAAGCAAAACCAATTTATGGTGCCAACAAAAGCTTCATCAATTGAGGGCAACTACAATTCTCAAAACCTTCACACACTCTTGATCAAGACAATGTGAAGCAAAACCAATTTATAATGCCAACAAAAGCTTCAACACCAAAGCTTCACCTACAAAGCTTCAACACAAAAGCTTCACCTACAAAGCTTCAACACCAAAGCTTCACCTACAAAGCTTCAACACAAAAGCTTCACCTACAAAGCTTAAACTCCAAAGCTTCACCTACAAAAGCTTCAACTCCAAAGCTTCACCTACAAAGCTTCAACACAAAAGCTTCACCTACAAAGCTTCAACTCCAAAGCTTCAACACAAAAGTTTCACCTACAAAGCTTCAACTTCAAAGCTTCACCTACAAAAGTTTCAACTCCAAAGCTTCACCTACAAAGCTTCAACACAAAAGCTTCACTTACAAAGCTTCAACTCCAAAGCTTCACCTACAAAAGTTTCAACTCCAAAGCTTCACCTACAAAGCTTCAATGCAAAAGCTTCACTTACAAAGCTTCAACACAAAAGCTTCACCACAAAGCTTCAACTCCAAAGCTTCACCTACAAAGCTTCAACTCCAAAGTTTCTCCTACAAAAGTTTCAACTCCAAAGCTTCACCTACAAAGCTTCAACACAAAAGCTTCACTTACAAAGCTTCAACACAAAAGCTTCATCTACAAAGCTTCAACTCCAAAGCTTCACCTACAAAAGTTTCAACTCCAAAGCTTCACCTACAAAGCTTCAACACAAAAGCTTCACCTACAAAGCTTCAACACAAAAGCTTCAACACAAAAGCTTCACCTACAAAGCTTCAACTCCAAAGCTTCACCTACAAAAGTTTCAACTCCAAAGCTTCACCTACAAAGCTTCAACACAAAAGCTTCACATACAAAGCTTCAACTACAAATGCCAAAAGTTTCACACACTCTTGATCCAGATAGTGTGAAGCAAAATCAATTCATGGTACCCAACAAAACCTCAACCTCAAAGCTTCACCTACAAAGCTTCAACACCAAAGCTTCACCTATAAAGCTTAAATATATATATATATATATATTTTTTTTTTTTGGAAATTCGAAAATTCGGAAAAAAAAAAAAAAGTCCTAGGCCTCCTCTTCTTTGGCCGTAACAACTTTCATAACAAATATACATGAATGAGGAGTTTTGGGCTACCGCTTAGAAAGGAAAATGGTGAAATTTTGTTACTTTGGAAACTTTGCTACTAGCAAGACACCTCATTCGTCAACTCCCTCGACCGAAGCCTTGAGGGACTCCTACCATATGCTACTACACCTCGGTACTTGGAAGTTTCACGACTACTCAGTGACTTGGATTTTTCAAGTCTCCAACCGAGAAGTTTTCCTCACTCGGGAAATTAAGGGAGCATCACCTCAACCTACATGCTTCACTCACAAAACTTCAACATACAAGCTTCAACAAAAGAAAAAAGTCAAAGAACTTAGTGAAGGAGGCCTTGGTGTATTTAACACAATACGTTGAAATGAAGCAAAGCTTATTTATTGATATCTCCGATAAGTTACAAATATGTACATATACATGAATCAAAATAAACAAACAAGATGGAGCCTTCACAAAGGTTGCTTAGGAGAAGTCTCAGCAGTCGGTAGAGCCCCAGAAAGAGGAGGCACCGGTGGGTGATCATTTGGAGCCTCAGTACTGGGCAGAACCCCAGAAAGAGGAAGCACTGAAGGTTGATCATTTGGAGCTTCATTATGCGGTACAGCCTTAGAAGACGAAGGTAATAAATGCCTTTGGAACAAACCCACAAACCTCTGATGATCAAGTAAAATCTGACCATCAGATTCCTGCAGTTGGTCGAGCTTCCTCTTCATGTTTGTAGCATAGTCATGTGCGAGCCTGTGCAACTGTTTATTCTCATGCTTGAGTCATCTGATCTCCTGTTTGAGACTTATCACTTCAGCCGCCAATGATTCAACTTGGCGGGTTCGAGCAAATAGGCGTTGGGCCATATTAGACACAGAACCTGCACACTGAACACTGAGAGCCAGATAATCCTTAACAGCCAACTCATCAGACCTTTTGGAAAGTAGTCTGTTATCTTTGGGAGTGAGAATGTTCCTGGCCACCACCGCAACGGTCATATCATTCTTCATAACAGAGTCCCCAACAGTAAGAGGACAAGTAGGGGATAAGAATGATGGGTGCCATATGTTGTCTTGATGAGGCATGGTTGCCTCTTAACCAAAGTTCAAGTCAAAACGATGGTCAGATAGGCCAGACATTTTCAGAAATGATGAAGGAAAAATGAGGTCCAATAAATCTCTGAAGTACAAAAATAAGGGGAAAATTCCTACAAGCAATAACTCTGTGAACGTACTTCTTGCACACAATTGGTGCCCCTATAAAAGCAAGGGCAGCAGGGCCGTTTATTCAAAAATCGAAGAGGCACCACTCTTCGGATTTTGAGAAGAGGATTTTCCTGAGTAAAATCTGTCGACAATCTCCACATGCAACATCAACTCCTCGGGTACCCCAGATAACTTTGCCAAAGATCTCAGGTACCCACAATGGTAAAGGAACAACACCACTACTTGATAACTGGAAAGTCCCTATGTGTGTCAACCTCCGTGCTCCGTGGCAAGGCAGACTGGCAGAAATGCCCAACCTTTACTCACATCCAAGAAAACACTCCCAACAAGATTGCTTGCTAAAAAATCGAAGAGGCACCGCTATCCGAATCTCGAGAGTCAGATCCCCCAACATGATTACTTGCTCAAAAATCGAAGAGGCACCGCTCTCCGAATCTCGAGAGCTAGACCCCCAACATGATTACTTGCTCAAAAATCGAAGAGGCACATATCTCCGAATCTCAAGAGCCAGACTCCCAACATGATTGCTTTCTAAAAAATCGAAGAGGCACTGCTCTCCGAATCTTGAAAGCTAGACTCCCAAAAGGATTGCTTATTCAAAAATCGAAGAGGCAACACTCTTCGAATTTCGAGAGCCAGATCTTTAACATATCTTCTTTCCCGAAAACTGAAGAGGCACCACTCTCTGAGCTTCGAGAGCCATATTTCCTTGGATAAAGCTTGTCTGCCATCTTCACACTTAACATCAGCTCTCCGGACACCACAGACCACTTTTTCAAAGTGCTCTGACAAAGTTAAGACACGTGAAGCTTGCAGCTCCCACTACATTGCTATGACCAAGAAGGGTAAAGGAATAACATTACTACTTGTTAGGGAAACTCCTATATATGGCGACCTCCATCCTCCACGGACAGGCAGGCTTGCAAAAATACTCAACCATTCCTCATATCTGAGTCCCAACGAAGCCTCTCGAAATACTCAACTTTCTTTCCCCCGATAATACCTTTGCAAACAAGCCACACCAGAGCAAGAGTATCTCATATCATCAAGGTTAAAAGTAAAAGTATCCCATATCATGCTTTTTCCATGTCTTTTTCCTTCGCCCTTGTTTTTACCTGCAAGACAAGGAGAAAGAGAGCAATCAGTCAACACTTGGAATCAAGCTTCCAGTTAGGAACTGACTGCCTGGAACCCCTTGCCTGATTACTTACCTGGCATTGCTCTCGAGTACTCATTTTCAACATCTTGTGCTTCCAGAGAAGATACCACATCTGCCTGAGGAACAGATGGGGTAAGTGAGAATGATACAAGGAAGCATATGGAGACAAGCGCAACAGAACACGTGCCGATTTATCTATTGCTTTGTCAACAGAAAAAGTATCCCATATCATCAAGGTCGAACGCACTCTTGATTTGATGGACTTGTTTTGACCCTCAAATTCTTGAGTCGGCCTTATACTCTGGAAGAAACCAGAAAACCCTCCAGCCTAGTTCAAGAATAAGCATGTGGAAAGTTACTTCTTCAAAAGCAAAAGTATCTCATATCATCTCTTCTCCATGTCCTTTTCTTTGTCATTGTTGATGTCTACAGAACAAGGAGAAGGAGAACAATCAGCTGGAACACAATATCAAACGTTCGATCTGAGATTGACTGCTTGGAACTCTGATTGCTTACTTTGTCTGTCACATCTTTCAGCAGATCTCCTCGTTCAGAGACTTGGGGGACTCCTCCTATAGGGTTTGTATCGTACTTGACCAAGCCCGAAACTACAAGTAAGCTTCAAGTGAAATTGATACATTACCTTGTGCATCCCCATCGGTTAAAGATACCACCCCTAGATGGAGGAAAAGTACTACCAGAGAAGATGCCACATCTACCTATGAGATAGATAAGGCAAGTGAAAACGATACTACATTTCGGTACTTAGAAGTTTTGTAATTACTCAGCGGCTTGGATCTTGCAAGTCCCCAATCGATGAGCTTCCCTCACTCTGGAACTTAGGGGAGCACTGTTTGTACCATACTTGACCAATCCTAAAACTACCAAGCACCGGTCAACGTTATACCGTCAAGGACCCAGAAGAGTTTCCCTCTAACCAGGAGGCCAATCACAGGGCGACACGTGTCAACATCAAAGGCCAATCACATCATGACACGTGTTAAGGCCAGAACAAAGCTAGAAACTCTCTTCTATAAAAGGAGATCATTCTCCCACAATAATCCCTAATGTCATTTGTACTAAATCATTCACTAGTACTCACTAAAGGAGAGCTTGAACCTATGTACTTGTGCAAACCCTTCACAATTAATGAGAACTCCTCTACTCCGTGGACGTAGCCAATCTGGGTGAACCACGTACATCTTGTGTTTGCTTCCCTGTCTCTATCCATTTATATACTTATCCACACTAGTGACCGGAGCAATCTAGCGAAGGTCACAAACTTGACACTTTCTGTTGTACCAAAGTCCTCACTGATTTTGTGCATCAACACATTTCGTCCAAGAAAAGATGATGAAATGGTCCTTGGTCCAGAAGTACCATATTTGAGTGCAATAGGTGCTTTATTGTATTTAGCACAATGTACTCAACCATATATAGCTTTTTCAGTGAACTTGTTAGCAAGGTATAGCTCTACTCCAACAATGCGTCATTGGAAAAGAGTCAAAGATGTATTACAATACCTTCGTGGGACAACAGACATGGGCCTTTCCTACTCAGAGAAATCCACAAATGACCAGATTCTTGTTGGATATGCAGATGCTGGTTTTCTCTCTGATTCGCATAAAGCCTGCTCACAAACTAGATATGTGTTCACTAATGGAGATACATCAATTTCATGGCGCTCAACAAAGCAAACATTAGTTGCTACATCTTCCAACCACTCAGGAATACTTGCTTTGCATGAAGCAAGTCATGAATGTTCTTGGTTAAGATCAATGATCCGTCATATCCGAAATTCATGTGGTCTACCTTAAAAAACAGACACTCTAATTGTCATTCATGAAGATAATGCAGCATGTGTTGCCTAAATGAAGGAAGGATTCATCAAGGGCGATAAGACTAAACACATATCTCCAAAGTTTTTCAGTGCACATGAGCTTCATAAGGCTAAAGTTATTGAAATCAGACAAATTTGTTCTAATGAAACATGTTCACCAAATCTTTACCAACGTGCACGTTTCAGAAGCTAGTGCAGGGAATCAGATTATGTCGACTTACCAATCAACTAAATTTGAAGAATGCGAAATCAGAGGGAAATACAATTCAGGGGGAGCATCCATGATACATGCATGTTGTGCTCTTTTTCCTTCGACTAGGATTTTTCCCACTGGGTTTTTCCTATCAACGTTTTAATAAGGCAACATAAGCATACTTAACATTATATCAACAATCCAGGTAAAGTTGTACTATTTTTCCTTCGCTATGATTTTTTCCCATTGGGTTTTTCCAAGCAAGGTTTTAACGAGGCAACTGATGTTGATATGTGGGCATCCAAAAATTATGAGAATGATTGAATGCCCACATGGGAATAGTAGTGAATAGTAGGGAATAGTTTGTTGTGTTATGCTTTTTCAAAAGTAGTTTATCATAGATGATTATTTGGTTTGTCACGGGTGATTTCATTCTCTGTAAACCTACGGATGTGGCTCTATAAATAGAGCACTCCATGGGTGATCAAGATACAACAATTGAAAGAGAAAAGAACTGAAAGCAATGATATCAGTATCCATTCCTTCCTATTTTTATGTGCAATCATTTTGTGTTATAGTTACGAAACAAAACAATGTGATATTTTGCATCCGCTTCGCTCTTGTCCTTAGCAAAGGTTATCTCTCTAACTTTTGCCTATTTATAACACAAGGTTAATTTATGTTGAAGAAAAATCTCATAATAATAGTATTGAGCCATGATTTTAAAGTTTTGTTTGAAATTAATGTTAACTTTATTGTTAATCTCGTAACAAGTTATGTTTTTATGATATAATTATTTTAATACTAAATTTTTCATACATATTAAAGATCTACCAGTCTTTATATTGCTATATTTTTTGTCTAACTTTTTTTTATATGATTTAAAGGCCCCCTGGTCTGAATTTTTAGCTCCGCCACTGTAAATTTCCGTTAAGTGGCGTCATGCGAGAGGCATGTGACATAGTTTCACGGACAAACCTGGAATTCGACTCGAGAAAACAATAAGATTCAAGAGAATTTTATCCATATAGTTCGGGAGAGACGGGGTAATTGACATCTTTATGATAGTTCATGGGGCTTTATGCACTCGAAAGTATGTCACTCACTTAACGTAAATTTGGATGAAATTCTCTTAAATTGAACGGCCAAGTGGTGATTCACAACCTTATACTAGTTAAGGGGGTGATTAGCTGAATAAATAGTTTTAGTGGGTAATCAGCAACCTTGTGATAATGGCAGTTTACCCAAATAAGCTAGAACTAAAACATCCCAAGAAAAAGCGAGTCCTAAGTGACTATTTCATGGGACACTTTGGATGCGGTCCTTAATTACCAATGTTCATTGATTGAAACCTTGGTGGTTTTAAACTTTTGATCGAAATCCCTGACATTAATGTAATAATGTATTTTTATGTAGGTTATTATATTTTTAAATTAAAAATAAAATTTGTAGTTATTTATATTAATGAGATTTTAAATGAAACCCATATTTTATGGGATTAAAAATATTAAAGATGAATTATACTCTCCAATATATTGTGTGTGTATATATGTGTGTGTGTGTGTGTGTGTGTGTACATGGGTACGTTCATCAAAACTAACCAAAAAATTATTGTACCAAAGCATGGGTACATTTTTCAAAAGCACAAAAAAAAAAAACCTTAATTTTATTTATTTTTATTTGGGAAATGTTTGAATTGAAAATTAATTAGGAGTTTAATAAGGGTGTGAGTATTAAAACTCTAAATCAATTACTAATTTTTTTTTTTATAAAAATTATGTAACTTACATGTAACTCATTAATATATTAATGTTATCAAAATCTAAAAACTGATAAGGTCTTAGTTAATGAACATTAGAAACTAGGGACCGGAAACTAATTTTTCCATATTTCATTGTTCTTCCAACAACTCGTATCTGCTTTGATTTTCTTTGGGAGTGCTTCCAGTAGCTATGGTAATGATTGAAGATGATTGGTTGATGTTGGAAAAGAAATGGCGCGAGAGGTTGAGGTGCATGTTTAGCGAATGAGAGTGCATGGACTTTCGTTAGTGTTGTGTTGGTTGGGCTTGAGTTTTAGATGAGGAGATTTTTGGTGGTGGATGAGGTTTTCGCTATGGTGGTTGGAATGGAATTTCAAAGAGTAAGATAGTGGAAAGCATGATGCTGGATTTGTGCCATTGGCTCTAATCTGTTTCCTATGTCAATTTTCAATTTGAAAGAAAAATTGATATATGATACGTATTACTGAGTGATCTGAAAAATCAACGATTTATATTTTGCATATAGGAATTTAATGAATTTTACAATAGTTATTTTTTTTTTAACAAACGATATTATTTATATTAATGGGTATGAGGGTGTAGCCTCACAATGGACTAACAATAATTGGTTTAACTTCACTTTTGGCGAGAATCGAACCTAATAAATTTTACAATAGTTAAATCTTGCATAAAAGTCAGCATTAAGTGAGACCTAGTACTGTAGCTGAAATTGTAAAAAACATAAAAACATTGCCGAAAGAGGAAAACTATTGCACTTAAAAAATAAAAAAGTGAACGACGCAGAGTTTAAATCGTCTGCACCTATTTTATGTGTACATTTTTGTTACCTCTATCTCCAAAGGAGATGTCAAATTAAAAACATCAAATTTCAATTTGATGATGGACTTGGCAATTTGATATATTGTCAAGATTTTCTTTCCACCCGATATGCCAAAAATTATTGCTTCATTTATGTTTTTTTTTTAGAGTTAATAAAAGTTAGGTTGTTGTTTGTTTAAAAATAATAAAATAATACTTAACTATGCTAGCATTCTAAGACCATCTCCAACATTTGGGCTAAAACCTAAAATTTTTTGCCCAAAAACAGTTTTTCTGTTCCAACCCTTCTAGTCTAAATTTTTTAGCCTGAGATTATTAAAGAATAAATTTAGGCTAATTTTTTCTTTTAAAGTAATTTAAAAAAAAAATTATTTATACTATCATAATTTAATTTTATGAACATTTTAACTTAAAAATATTTAAATTCCGATAAATATTGAAAAATCACTAAATTTGGCTGAATTCTGAGTTAAATTTTTTTTTTTAAATTATTTTAGCCGTTGGATTTAAAATTGGGGCGTTAGATCTTTTTTTTTACTGTTAAATTTGATTATATTCGATCTCAACCGTTGAATTCAATAAATCATGGGAGACATGCCCATGTGGGTGGGGTCCCGCTGGTGGTGCCCACACCATTTTCTGGGCTAAATTCTGGGGGGGGGGGGGATTTGGCTTTTGTTTGGATTTTAGCTTTTAGCTCATACATTTAGCATGGGTTGGGTTTTTTTTTTGGGGGGGGGGGAGGGAATAAAACCTAAAAAAATAGCATTTAGCCCAGGATTGGGTGTGGTCTAAGACCATCTCCAACCCTTGGGCTAAAACCTAAAATTCCAACCATTCTAGCATAAAATTTTAGCCTCAGATTATTAAAGAATGAATTTAGACTAATTTTTTTTTTCTTAAAGTAACTTTTTTAAAAAGAAAAAATTATGTTGACTATCCTAATTTAATTTTATGAACATTTTAACCTAAAAATATTTAGATTCTGACAAATATTGAAAAATCACAAAAACGATTTTTTTTTTTCAATTACTTTAGCCGTTAGATTTAAATTTGGACCGTTAAATTTTTTTTTTACCGTTGAATTTCATCAAATTATATCTTAACCGTTGGATTGAATGAATTTATAAATATAAAAATAAATAAATTACATATATATGGTCGGCCATCCCTACTAATCCTGGGCTAAATCTGGTTTTTGTTTAGGTTTTAGCTTTTAGCCCACACATTTAGCATTGGTTGGGTTGTGAATAAAACCTAAAAAATAGCATTTAGCCCAAAGTTGGGTTTGGTCTAAGGCAAGGCAAGAGGAATGCCTTTGGAAATAGCAAAAATCAAATTTGAGGACAACTTCGAATTTGACATCTTTTTGTCTTTGTTAGCTGAGCCTTCTTTTCTATGTCATCTTTAATATCTCGATTAGAGTAAATGATACATCATTTATTACTAGTATATATCTATATTATATTTTTGACATCTCTTTTAAAAATGTTATTGACACGTGAACCTTCTTAACTCTGTTGTCAATGAAAGATTTTTCAGTGTGACCGGTACATGAGATGGTACACCGTTTCTATTAAAACATAAAAATTTTCACCGCTTCTATTAAAACACGTGATGTACCATTTATGTTCCCGTTACAACTAAAAATTGCTGGTTGTCAAGAGTCAATCTCACGGATAGAGACCACACCACATGAGATTTGGTGGCGGTGACGTGGCTCCTAATCCAAACTTCGCTTGAAATTGCAGATTTACCAACCACCGCGGAACGCGCTACATTTTGGCTCAGTATTTGCTTCCAGAAACCGTCTCTGAGAGCACCGATCAAGTAAATACTAAGTTCTCATTGGTCATCCTCAACTCAGTTGCATAACTCAGACGCTTCGAAATGCCGGCCGGTAATAAAAACTCCCGTGTTTTCTGTATCGGAACCGTCGATACGAAGCTCGACGAGCTACGATTCCTCGCCGAGTCGGTCCGATCCCATCTCAACGCCTTCTCCACAGCTTCCTCACTGAAGGTAAATCCTTCTACTTCTCGCCGTTTATTTATTTATTTTTTAAATCCGATACAGAATCTCAATGTCCGATACCGAAACGGCAGGTCAAAGTATCGGTGGTGGACGTATCGGCGAGTCGGACCGAGACCGATACAAATCCAACCGATTTCGAATTCGTTTCGAGGAAGGAGATTCTCAGTCACAGTTCTGAAGCATCAGCCGATCAGATTGCGGAGGACAGAGGCGAAGCGGTTGCTGTAATGAGCAAAGCGCTCGAGAACTTCCTATCCAAAGCTCAGAACGACGGCGTTTTAGCCGGAGCTGTAGGTCTCGGAGGCAGCGGAGGCACGGCACTGATATCCTCCGCCCTAAGATCTCTGCCAATCGGAGTACCGAAGCTGATCTTATCGACCGTCGCGAGCGGGCGGACCGATCACTATGTGGGGACTTCGGACCTGGTGTTGTACCCGTCAATTGTCGATGTCTGTGGGATTAATAGCGTGAGCAGAGTCGTATTGAGCAATGCTGCTGCTGCGTTCTGTGGGATGGTGGTTGGGGGAGTTGGGAGGGGCGGAGATTCAGGTGGTGGCGGTGGAGGGGTGGAGAAACCGACGGTGGGGCTGACCATGTTTGGGGTGACGACTCAGTGTGTGAATGGGGTTAAAGAGGGATTGGAGAAACAGGGGTATGAGACATTGGTTTTTCATGCCACTGGGGTTGGAGGGAGAGCCATGGAGTCTCTGGTTAGAGATGGATTCATAAAGGTAATACCTTTTGTTGGAAATTTATTCG
This sequence comes from Malus fusca, assembly GCA_035220775.1. Classification (NCBI taxonomy): domain Eukaryota; kingdom Viridiplantae; phylum Streptophyta; class Magnoliopsida; order Rosales; family Rosaceae; genus Malus; species Malus fusca. The sequence continues at coordinate 18,918,243 of CM069073.1, read as the reverse complement.
TTTGTATGTGTTGGTATGTTAAATTTGAAGATTTTTCAATTTGTTTGAGTAGAATTTTCGGAATGGATATATAAAAATGTGAACTTGGTCAGCTTTTATCAACTAGAGCGATTTACAGAACAAGGGAATTTTGATTGTTTGATTGTTGAAGCTCGAGATATGATTTGTTTCGCATAGTTTTAATGTAAATCCTTGAAAAAATGTAGGTGTTTCAGAGCTCATTTCGAAGCGTAGGCCTACTCTTTCTTATTAATATAATACAATTTCATCTCATTTAACTACCGACAGGTACATGCATTGTTTTGTTTCCGCTGCAGTTTGCTACGTGCCAAGTTCAAACCTTTATGTAATTTCATTTCATTTAACCTCAGTATTGCGTTAGTCTTTTTGTGTAAGTTTTGTTTATTTGGAAGGTTTCCTTGTTTTACTTAGGGGGTTTTGGATATCACAACAACAGAGGTTGCAGACCATGTGGTAGGGGGTGTCATGGCTTGCGATGCTTCCCGCTTTGATGCCATCATAGAGAAAAAGATTCCTTTAGTAGTAAGTGTTGGAGCTTTGGATATGGTAAATTTTGGAGCTAAGGATACCATACCATCCAATTTTCAACACAGAAAGATTCATGAACATAATAAGCAGGTAATAATTGATAAGTCTCTAAACATAATATGATGCTCAAAAGCGTTGTCTGTGTGTGGATAACATGGAAACAATACTCGTCATTTTCAGGTTTCACTCATGAGAACCACTGTAGATGAGAACAAGAAATTTGCTGGTTTTATAGCAGATAAGTTGAACAAATCATCATCAAAGGTGGTTGTTTGCCTACCACAAAAGGGTATCTCTGCTTTGGATGCACCGGGGCAGCCTTTCCGTGATCCGGAGGTCACTGCTTCTCTGATTAATGAACTACAGAGGCTGGTTCAGACAAATGAAGATCGGAAGGTACAATTATTTCCCATTGAATGGTGTATTTATTTCAATGCTCGAACCTTCTCTAGTTGCTTTGGTTTCATGCCCAAGACCAACATTACTATTGAAAATAGTGCATGTTTTTAATAGGTAAGGGTGTACCCTCATCATATAAATGATCCTGAGTTTGCAAATGCATTGGTTGACTCATTTTTAGAGATTAGTACAAAGAGTTCTATCCAGTCTACTCCACCGCAAGTTCATGAATCAAACCAACAAGTTCACGAAAGTTCTGTTTCGAAGATAAATTTGTCAAGCTCCGAGACCGTTCCACGTAACCTGAGTGATTTCCCAGATGCAAGACCAGGTTGTAGTTTGAACTGTGTTCATTTTCTTTGAGTAAATTAGAATCATATTAATAGGAATTCAATTACATTGAATGATTTGGAGAAGGATTTAATGATTGAACATTAGAGCAACTTTTCTCAATGAATAGAGCCGCAGATTTGTTTTATGTCATTATTGGATTCAGATCTAACCAGTAACGCGTTACTTCTGTGACAGAAACTCTGCAAAGAACTAGGGTGGTGTTGCAGCAACTCAAAGATCAAATAAATAGAGGAATTCCAATTATAGGGGCTGGTGCAGGGACAGGCATATCTGCAAAGTTTGAGGAAGCTGGTGGTGTTGATCTGATAGTGGTGTACAATTCAGGGCGCTTTCGCATGGCAGGAAGAGGTTCATTGGCAGGCTTATTGCCGTTTGCTGATGCAAATGCTGTAGTACTTGACATGGCCAATGAAGTTTTGCCAGTAAGTTTCAACCGCTCTGTAGTATAAAACTTTATAAGAGATCTTCAGTTCTTTACTGAAAGACTGACAAGTCAAATTAGTAGTGCAATACCTTACCCGTTCCTATGTCCCTTTTAAAACACTTTTTGCTGATGTGGAGCTGATGATAATGATAGGTGGTGAAGAAGGTACCTGTTCTTGCTGGGGTGTGTGGCACCGATCCTTTTCGCCGAATGGATTTCTTTTTAAGGCAGGTGGAGTCAATTGGATTCTCTGGGGTTCAAAATTTTCCAACAGTTGGACTCTTTGATGGTAATTTTAGACAAAATCTTGAAGAAACTGGAATGGGATACCGGTAGGTATTAAACAGAGATTTTTTTAAAAGACTACAACAACAACAAAGCCTTTTCCCACTAAGTGGGGATATATATATATATATTTTTTTTAAAGACTAATATTATAATTTATTGCATTCTGCACATTAACTTTTTCTTAATGGAATGATTAGATTGGAGGTTGAGATGATCGAAAAAGCACATAAGATGGGGCTCTTGACAACCCCATATGCCTTCAATCAAGATGAAGCTGGGCAAATGGCAAAAGCTGGTGCTGATATCATTGTGGCTCATATGGGACTCACGACATCCGGCTCTATAGGGGCAAAGACGGCTGTTTCACTGGATGAAAGTGTAGTTCGTGTACAAAATATTGCAGATGCTGCAAGTAGGATCAATCCCAACGCCATTGTGCTTTGCCATGGTGGTATGTGCTCGTGAGCTTTTCATTTCTTGTTACCAAGTTTTCTTTTTATCATATTAATGAACATGAAGATCGTTTGGTGCAATTTGCAGGTCCAATCTCGGGTCCAAGAGAGGCAGAATTTATACTAAAGAACACCAAGGGAGTTCATGGGTTTTATGGGGCGTCAAGCGTGGAGAGGCTACCTGTTGAACAGGCTATCACCTCCACGGTCCAACAGTACAAATCGATTTCCATCAACTGAAGTTTGATCTGCTTGTTTTTGGTAAGCACAGATGCTTCGTGTTGTGCTTGTATCCCTATTATATTTGCCTGGTTACATTATATAAAAAGGAAACTAGCGTTGATATAAAAGTTGATGTCGCTGTTGCTTTATAGCGGTTTCTTAGTACCACTTGTAATATTATATCATCTGATCAATAGTAACATTATTTTGGCAAGAATTCGTACTTCAGATTCTGCAAAATGAGTGACAAACTTCCCGATGATTTTTTTGTTTTTTCATTTATCCCTCATTTGACATAGTGGAAACTGGATCTACACCAATGTGGATATAATAAACCACGATGTATCGTTGTGTTCTTATGTGTGAGTGATTTACGGTCAGATTTATGTTGTTCCAAAGTTCACTGATTTTGTGCATCAACATGCTTCATTAACACAACAAAAGAAATGCTTCATTAACACAACAAACTAGCGGAACAAGCAGCAAAGCAATAGTATGAGACTAAATCCACAAAGTAGCAACAGTAGGTGCTACAAAACACAAATAAGACCCAAAACATGTAGCCCCAGTAAAACAGAAACCCTAGCCCTAAGACCCGAGCATAATATGTTCTTGCACAAGGAGCAGCCTTCGCAGCCGGCGCTAGCCACGGGGTAGTGACTGTCCACACAAATGGCAAGTTGCCGGATTATTGAGCCCTAACTTTAAGGCATACCAGGTTCTACTCTCTTACAAGGCCTTCAAGGTAATGGGCAACCCACTGGCTAACCTTGGAACGAATGACATCTTTTCCATTCTAGGATCCCAATCATGTATTGTCCAGCTACACAATAAGGGGAAAGAGTTTAAGATTCATCAATACGATGCCCACACTCCACAGAGCGTAGGCAAGCTTTTACCGTTGCTCAAAAGCGAGTCCCAAAACAAACGGCCATAAATTGCACATACACGCATGGGCACTAGCAGTAATGTTGCTCATACAACATAAGAAAAAAAATCAAATGATGGCACTGCAAATTCTCACTCACCTGTATCCACTTACTACACGGTGTAAAAACATCATAATTGCGCCTTGGCCATATTGGTTCCTAGGCATGACCTGGGTCCTGACCCAAATGGTATATAGCTATACGGCTTTTGCATTTCCTGGAGAAAATTGACACAGTCGATATGTAATACATCAGTCAATGTCAATACCTTGGCAACAATGAAAAATAAAGTGTTTGAAATTGCAGTTAAGGGTTAGGCCAGTTTGCTGAGGCAGTGAGCATGCCCAGTTTCAACCATGTTTAGATCCTCCTCTCCGCAGATTTAAGTGGTTCAGAATAGTTCTGTGTATAAAAGAAGTTAAAAGAAAAACGAAGTGTTTGGGTAGAGAGACGGGTACATCAAATCTAGATGGGTTGAACTGCATCGGGTCCGGAAGGAGTTTTGGATTCATGTGTATGCAAGTCATGTCAATATTCACCCGCCACCCTTTCTTTATTTCAAAACCTGCAATTGCATTGTGATGAATTGAGATTAAACAAGTTTTTGTTAAGAGAAATATTGAAAAGGTGACGGAAAGCATTTCCGCTGTAGTGCTCATGGCTTTGAACATCTATAAACAGAAGAAACATTTGTATGTGCCGGTTATATATAACTTCTCTAGGTTAAGTTTCTTGTAACTTAGCTTCTATAGTGCAGTCATGGGTAGCTTCGCGAGGAGCCCACGTAACAACATTTCCCAACCTCAATGTCTCTTTCATAACCTGGAGACAAAAAACATATGGACCACTAAAGATGTCAATGCGATTGTATGCAAGATGTCCCCGCTATCAGTTTAATTCTGGTGAAAAGTTGCATTATTAAAGATCACTTTTCTACGTCGAATTTAACAATCGAAATTTGCTAGGGTGTGGTGCTAACCTTGAGACAGTAGGGCATGCTTTTAATATCCTCATATGTAGCTGATGCTCCTTCTGGCCTAGCTCTGGCTATTGCCAACTGTTCCTCCTGTATGTTCATATATTCTTTCTTATCTATCTCAACGATACTGAAATTGCTACCGCGATTTATATGATATGAAGATACACTTTGGAATTCCTTACTCTGAGTCTGTCCAAGACTTCTCTGTTCTCGCCAAGAAACTTAAGGCTCCACATCATTGCAGCTGAAGAGGTGGTCTGGCCTCCAATTATCAATGTCAATACACTACTACAAAAGGGTGTTATAGTGTCGGTGGGTGATGTCGGTTTAATATAATAAAGTAGTGGACAAGACATTTGCGACACCTACTGAACATGACGTCGGATTTACTGTCGCTTGTAAGCGTCATAAACTGTCTATGCCACTTTTCATTGTCAGGGCATGAATCTCTTTCTATCATCGACTGCAGGAAGTCATCTGAGTACTCCTTTCCGCTTCTCCGCTTGGCGATCAGGTCTTTAAAGGCTTTCATAACACGCCCTTGTGCCGGCTTTGACTGTTGCAAAACTAGTAGTATATAATATTAACAAGTTTCCTAGATTACTAACAAGTGTTAACATGATATCTGAGGCAGCCATTGCAGAACAAGAAATAAAAGGATATCTTCTATTCATTGAAAGACTTAATGTTCTTAAGGTGATAGAACCCAATAACGCAGAACTTTTCTTTACGAGCAGGGAGTCCTTATATAGATTAACATTCACCAACTTCCCTCTATCATGGAGGGTTGGGTTTTGTCAGTTAACAACAGTTTCATCAAATAGTGGGATGTAAGTTATCTCCACAATTGTTATCCATATTTCCTTAACTTACGTCAAATTGTATTGTTATCAAATACATTTCTTCCTTCACTAAATGATAGTTTAGTTCAATTAAGTTTCTAACATTCTCCCACTTGGACGTAAACTAATCATTTCATCGAAATGTTATCACAATTACAATATTGACTCCTTAGTGGTCACAACCAATTACACGTAACTTGCTTCCCCACATCTACCGGTATTAGCTCAAATGTCGAATTCTAGAAAATCATGTGCAACTCATCGGCACATGCACTCTAAAATCACTGTCATTTGAATCTAATCTATATGATGTCAAACTTTCAATGAACTTAAAATTCATTTTTCTATGAATCAATTCAATCAACTTTATGGATCATCTTTGGATGATCACAGTTCCCTTTACTAAATTGAAAATCATATACCACTTGTGTTATATAAGTTATATAACTCAGAATAGTCATAAAGATTCAGCACATATATATTTATTATTGCAACTCAGTCTTAAACCATCACTTCATAATTGTAATGGCATGCTGATAATCATGCAAATACATATAAATATACATTCATACATGCAATTCATATAAGGGTTTCTTACTCCCACATTTCAGCAGATTCCAGAGATTCGTGCACACCCATCTTCATGACATGTTCTTTGAATACTCCCACTGCTAAGGGTTTTGTTAATGGATCAGCTATCACATAATTTGTCTCAATATGCTCGATCACAACCTCACCCTTTCTCACATGTTCCTTGACTGACAAATATTTGATGTCCATCAGTCTTGTAGCTTCTGACTTCTTATTATTTTTAGAGAAGAAAATAGTTGCCTAATTGTCACAGTATAACACCAGTGGCCTTGAAATTGAATCCACAATTCCCATAAACTTGATTAAATTCTTCAGCCACAATCCCCTCTTTGTGGCTTCAAAACAAGCTATAAATTCAGCTTCCATAGTTGATGTAGCCAAGGCCTTTTGTTTCGCACTTCTCCACAATACTGCATCTCCAACTAGGAAATACAAATATCCATTGGTTGATCTTCTATCATCTATACAACCCGCAAAATCTGCATCAGTGTAGCCAACCAGTTCCAAGTTCTCCACTTTCTTATATACAAGCATGAATGACTGTGACAGCCCGTTCCTGATTTTAAGAGTTTTAAAGTTTTAATAAAGGATTTTACAAAAATGCCCTTTGAGGCAAGCGCATTATTCGAGGTTAATCGTCATGTCGTGCCATCTAAGATTTGTTTTCTTGACATATCCTCGTAGTACTCGTCGCTACGGACGCGTGGGCGCAGACGGTGCGTGATTTGGAGTTATATCGAAGAATTTATTAACGTTTGAAATTTGGGCATTTTAGAAATTATAATTTAGTAAAATCTGGAATTTCTTTTATGAAAATGGACGGCCCAGATTTAATGAAGAATTAAATGGATGGTTGGGATGAGAGAAAGAAGGTTTTGTGTGTGTGTGTGTGCGTGTGTGAAAGAAGAAGCCGTCGGGGAGGAAGGAAATCAGAGGCAGAAACGGGATTGGGCAAGGCTGCCCAATCTGGAAACAAGAAGATGAGGCCGAATGGGGAGAGAAGAGAGGAAACTGATTGGCCAACCAGAAGAAGGAAAGGAGGGAAAGGAGGATGAAGGAAAAGGAGAGGATCGGGCGGATCCTGGCGACCCGCGCGCACCCAACCCGCCGACCCAGTGAAATTCAGGCGGTTATGAGCCGTTTTTCAGGCAATTTTCGTCCCATCTCCACCTGCAAGCATCACCACATCTCTTCTCCTTCATTTTTTCTCTCAAGACTCGATAGAAATTGGGCCAAATCCGTGACATTTGGCGGTGGTGACTCCGGCGGGTCTTGCGTCGATTCTCCCAATTCTGAAACAATTTCTTCCAATTGACACTACACATACACTTCCCTTGAGGCCTAGAATAATGCCCAATCATTGGTTGGAGCGGCGGAATTGAATTGAAGTCGAATTGAAGATCACCCATTTCTAGGGTCCGCACGGTTTTGATGGAATTGGAGCCTTTCCAGGCTAAATTGTCCTTGGCCTCAGGTGTAAAGTTTGCTCTACTCATTGAGATCTTCAATTCTGTATTTTTTGAGAATTTTTGGAAATAGTTGGATTTTCCGGCGAGCCGGGGCGGCCAACTGCCACCCGTGGCGGCCCGTGCTGCGGCGCGTGGCCAATGGCCCGCCAATGTCATTCTTAGTATGTGTTTAAGGTTCTAGGTTCAGTTTTGATAATTGATGGACGTAAATTGAGTAATTGAACCTAAGTTCGTTACGATTCGTGGTTAGGCCAAAAGGTGAATCGATGATCCAACCGTCGGATCGTCACCAAACTTTGATACATTGTAATACGTAATATTTAAGGATTATAGGAACTTACGGATCGGGAATCCGATTTATGGATCTTTCGGAATTGGAGTTGTAAGTTCATAAAATAGAATGTTAACCGTCACTTGGTTTTGGAAATTGACGGAGATCCGACCGTTGGATGGTAATGAAATTTTAGGATGTTGTCCTAGAGGTATATTGTGGACCTCTGGAAGTTATGGATTTGAAATCTAAGTTGCAGATCTTCCGGATCGAACTACGTAGTGACTTGTTTTATATAAGTTATATATTCTATCGATATGATTTCTGAGGTTGGATTTGATTATTGTTCTAGGCGCCGATCGTCATGACGCCTTGATGTGTTGTGCTAGGGAGTTGTAGGGCGAACTCCAGGTGAGTGGGCAATATTTTCTGTTATTACCTATATACGATTGACTTTTCCCGGAAATTGAATTTAAATGAAAGTATGTTTTAAAATGCCATGCATTCATATATATGAATTATATGAATTAGTATTTGATGCATATGTATATGTGAATTGGTGCTGTGGACGCACAAGTGAGTATCAGGTGAGTTTTATATATTCATGTAAATCATTGATGATGTGTATTATGTTGATAGCTCATAACCTGCGATCATTGTGTTAGTGCTTATATTATTCACCTCGCACCACACGCTCACCTTGGATCCAAGTAGGTGCATGTCGTACAGACCATGAAAGGGTTCCGACTGATAGGTGACTTTAGATTATGTGCACAGATGATTGATGAGAGAAGCACTAGAGCGTATTATTACACCATTCTTATCGTACATACTACTTTAGGTAGTTCCGATTTATGTGCAGAGTAGTGCCGTACAGGTCACCGAGGTGACTCCGGTTTGGTTGGATATTGAGCTATAGAATTAACTGTACAGGACCAACTGCAGGGTCTCCGGTTGATTCATTATTTCACCTGTTATTTTGATGCATCATTCATTCTGTTTTTGACAGTTATAGCATGACATACTTTCTAGCTATTGATAAAGATTGATGATTTGAGATATATGAGGATTTATTTACTATTATGTTATTTTCTGGGAAAGTATACAGGTTTTACAGCGAGGGGTTAGAATTGTTTTTGATGAAATGTTTTCGAAAAACTTTGTTTTACTGACCCACTCAATTTTGTTTTGCGCCCCTCCATGTTCTAGATAGCAGAGCTTTGGTGGCCACGAGGAATCCAACGGAGGTCTGACAAAATTCACAAAAGTAGGACTCACCCTCGGGTGTTTCATCTTAGTAATTGTATTTTTAAAGCTTCCGAACTGTGTAAATGGTTACGTCACTCTCACGTGACGGCCAGCATGCCCTCCTTCGGGACGAGGTGTGTCAATGACTGCAAGTATCTTAATACTTTCTTCGCTGCAACCCAGTGTTGTTCACCTGGATTAGATTGATACCTTACTAGCACACTTATTGCAAAAGCCAAATCCGGTCTCATACAAACCTATGCATACATTAAACACCCAACTAATGATGCATAAGGTTTGTTAATCATGCTTTGTTTTTCTAAGTCATTTCTCAGGCACTGGGACTTATTCAATCTATCTCCCTTCCCCATTGACACTTCTCCATTTGAACAGCTTTGCATATTGAACCGATGCAATACCTTCTCTATATATGATCTTTGTGAGAGTCCTAACATACCCTTTGATCTGTCTCTAATTATCTCAATCCCCAACACATATGATGCATTTCCAATGTCTTTCATCTCAAAGGTAGAGATTGATATCGTTGCTAGCTAATAAAATATCATCCACATACAAAACAAGAAATATAAATTTTGAACCATATACCTTGAGATATATGCAATCATCTATTTTATTCTCATTGAAGCCACGAGATGTGATTTTCTCATCAAATTTCATAAACCATTGCCTGGAAGCTTGTTTCAAACCATATATAGACTTTCTCAACTTGCATACCATATTTTCTTCTCCTTGCTTAATGAAACTAGCTGGTTGTTCCATGAAAATTTCTTCCTCCAAATCACCATTCAAGAAGGTTGTCTTTACATCCATTTGATGAAGCTCCAGATCATAATGAGCCACCAGTGCAAGAGTTACCTGAAGTGAGTCCTTTGTTGAAACTGGTGAAAAGGTTTCTGTATAATGCATCCCTTCAGTTTGTGTGTAACCCTTTGCAACCAACCTCGGCTTATGTCTTTCAACCTTTCCACATGAGTCTTTCTTTGTTTTAAAAACCCACTTATTTCCAATTGGTTTAATATTGGCTGGTGCAGGAACTAAAATCCATACGTGATTTGTTTGCATGGATCTCAATTCTTCATGCATTGCCTCTAACCATTTATCTGATTGCAAGCTGTCCATCGCTTCTTGGTAAGTGGCTGGATCATCAATCACACCCTCATTCATTTCAACTTCATGATAATACACCAAATAGTCATCAGAGATGGCTGACCTTCTGACTCTTGGTGGTAATACCCTTCTGTCATTTATCACTCCTTGCATTGAAGAACTCGCTGGTACCTGAGATAAAGAAGCTATATTCATTGGACCAACATGAGAATTCAGTGGCACACTATTTGTATTTGTTTCAGTTATTTCAACTTGATTATTAAAATCTTCAAGTTGAAAATCAACTGCAGGAGCTTGCTGCAACTCCATTGAACCTTCATAATTTTGATCTTCACGAACACTTCTTTGCTCTTCGAAATCAAGAGATGGCAATGTCTGTGAACTTCTCGATGCTTCCCCATTCTCAATAAACTTGGCACTGTTGGATTTAAAAATTCTGTTCGAAAGGTTTGGTGCATTGAATCTATAGCCTTTAGATTTATCAGGGAACCCTACAAAATGACAAGAAATTGTTCTAGGATCCAAGTTCTTCTCATTAGGATTAAACATCCTTGCCTCTGCACTACAACCCCATATGTGTAGACGATTCAAACTCGGCTTCCTACCAGTCCACATCTCGAAATGAGTCTTGCAAACTGATTTACTAGAAACACGATTCAAAATATAGTTTGCCATTTTTAAAGCTTCTCCCCACAAGTATTGTGGAAGTGTTGAACAACTCATCATACTTCTCACCATATCCATCAGTGTCCTATTCCTTCTCTCAGCCACATTGTTTTGTTGTGGTGTGCCTGGAGTAGTGTACTGAGCCTAAATCCCACAATCTTCCAAGTATTGCTCCAAAGGTCCTTTGGATTGACCCTTCTCTGTGTACCTGCAATATATTCCCCTCCCCGATCTGACCTCAGGATCTTTATGGACATTTCTTGTTGTTTTTCAACTTTGGTTTTGAACACTTTAAAACAATTTAATATAGAAGATTTATCCGAGATTAAATAGAGATATGAAAATCTTGAAAAATCATCTGTAAAAGTCACGAAATACACATTTCCAGAGAGTGTTTTGGTTGGAAAAGGTCCACATACTCTGAATGAATAATCTCCAATAACTTTAGACTTCTGGTTGAAGTTTTCTTCTTAGAAATTATTGATTTTCCCTTAAAACACTCAACACAATTTGTTAAGTCTGAGAAGTCTAATGTAGGCAGGATATTATCCTTGACCAAGCGATCCATTCTAATTTTCAAAATGTGTCCCAATCTTCTATGCCAAAGCATATAAGATTTTTCATTTAAAAACATTCTTTTACTCGAACTCATTGAATCGACATTAAGGCAAGCAAAATCATTCACCACTGAACACAACAATTGCCACAAATCATTGACTAGGAAACAAACTCTAAGAACATCTTTTGGATTATTTTTCAAGTAAATTTTGACACTCTCATTGTCTCCATTGAAAGCCAAATCAGATTTTACAAGTTTTGAAACAGAAACTAAATTCCTTCTAAGTAAAGGTACATAGAGTACATCAACTAATTTTAAAATAAAACCACTAGATAATTCCAGCTTGAGGTTGCCTACTGCTTCCACAGCCACTTTATTGCCATTACCAACGAAAACTTGAAAAATTTCACTTCTTGTAGTTGTAACTCCTCTTGTGAAACCCTGCAATGAATTGGTGATATGAACTGAACACCCAGTGTCAAACCACCAAGTATTTGGAGGGACTTCAACAAGATTAGTTTCAAAACAAACAAATATTTTAACAAAAATACCTTTCTTAATTTTCCAGTTCTTGAGTTTCTCACAATTCTTTCTTATGTGTCCAGTGTTTTTGCAAAAATAGCACCTTATGTTGTCCATAATTTCCTTATGTTCCTTAGGTCCCTTGGAGGAAGAAGCAGAGCAGTTCCTAGAGAAGAGTCTAGTTTAGAAGCCTTACCAGGATGAAACATTGGCCTCTTCCCTTTGTTGGTGTGCACCAAGTTCACAACACCAAAATTGGTGTTTCTTTTGAGTTTGCCTTCCTCATGAGCACATATGGAAATTAATTCATCCAGTGACCATTTTTCCTTCTGTGTGTTGGAAGTGATCTTCAGTTGATCAAAGGATTGAGGGAGGGAAGTCAATGCCATATGAACAACAAAAGCATTATCAACCGGGACCTCCAAGTCCTTCAATTTTGTTGCAGTGTCAACAAGCTTTAGTATGTGCTCCCTTACACCTTTGCCTTCATCAAACTTCAAACTGGTCAGGTCGTCATCAATTCACCCATCTCGGCTTTCTCGGACTCTTTGAACTTTGCTCCAATTGAATCCAGAAAATCCTTAGCTTTGTCACATGCAGGTATCCCACCTCTCACAGTCTCACCCATAGTTCTTTTCATCACCATGAGCGACATCCTGTTGGCTTTGTGCCACTTCTCATGCTTCAATCAGTGCTAAATCTAGATCCATCAGGCCCAGCAAAATCTCAATGTCTTGTCTTCGAAATGGGACTCTATGCCCCCTTCCTCTCTTGTCGGTGTTCTATCTAGGATGGCCTCCCTTGTCCCCCTTCTGTATACTTCCAAAGTGGGGTGGGAATAGCCCCTCCATCTTGGTCGTAGCCTTGTAGGTAGATTCTTTGGTAGCCTTTTTGGCTAGATAGCTAGTTCTTACTTACTGGAACATGTCTATTCCTGCTCTATGTAAGAGCTGTGCTTATCTTCTCCTTTTCTAAGGAGTCTTTCTGTATTTTCTTCTCCATGCTGCTTTATTAATGGAATTCCTATTGACCAAAAAAAAATTAGGCAATGACGTTTTACCTGTTTCCCCGTTGGTTGCGAGAGAAACATCTAGAGAAGTCGAAATCGGAGGCATAAGTAGCTGATGCAAATTTGGATGAGTATTAAGCTAAACCTTTCAGTTCTTTTGATAATTTTATTGAAGAAAGTTCTGGTACCTGTATCTGTCATGTACATATGTGAAGACAAATTTAGAAGGGGATTCCAATGGCATCGCAAAATAAGAGATTCACATCTACAAAGATAAATGAGCTAAAATTTAAACAAGGGAACAATAACCATAAAAGACCATACGTTAATTAGTGTATTAAACTAGACCTTGGAGATATGGTTGGAATAATTAACTTGGTACTTTTGCAAAGTAGAAAACTTTTTAAATGTTAATTGCTAAATAGAATGAAACGAATTTAAAAATACTCGTTTATATAGAGACAAGGACCATATACTTATGTAAGAGTTCAACGAAGCAACCGGAGCTGTGCTCGAATGGAGGATGGTTGTTAAACATCTCGTAATAAACTCTACATGTTACTTATGTCACTTTAGTTCTGAAATTGCTAAAGCTGGTCGCGCATCGTATGGCCATAGCATAGCTATTAAGTTATTGATTCTACGCATCTTGACAGGTTTCATATGGGTAGACAGCCACTAATAATTGTAGCAGATGCTGAGCTTTGTAGAGAAGTAGAATCAAGAAATTCAAAGATATCAACAACATAAGCATTCCCTCTCCCATCGAAGCTTCCTCTTTTCATCAGAAGGGTCTCTTTTTCACCAGGTATTTGTTGTATGGGCTAATTAAGACAGCAGTAACAAAACTTTATACTCGTAATCACTTTGATCCTTCAGTTCAGTTTATAAATTTTATGGTCCTGCAACTGCATCAAGTGATCCCCACTTGTCTTTAGGGATGCATGAAGTGGAACATATGTCATCTATTAGTAAATGTCCATAAATGCCGGAAAAATTGTCATACGTAATGCAATCGGGTTGGAACGTAGAATTTCAGACCTGTATTTAATGACCAACGTGAAACATGAGTACAAAGTAGTGTAGAATTTATATACATCTGTCAGTTAAAGTCATCAAATTTATCTGCAGGGATGCAAGATGATCGACGATGCGAGACACTATATTATCAATATATCAGCCATCACAACTAGCCAGCCTTGTGCCCACAATGCAGTCATTCATCGAGTCTGCAACTCAAAAGTTCGACTTGTTTAAAGAGGATGAAGAGATTACCTTCTCTAACCTCTCCCTCTGGTTGGCTACTGATGTAATAGGACAAGCTGCATTTGGTGTTAACTTTGGCCTTTCTAAACCACAATCCATCAGTGAATCAATCGACAAGATTGACAGCAAAGACAACAACGATGATGATCAAATCTTTGATTTTGTTAACCAACACTTCTATTCCACTACTCAGCTTAAGATGGATTTATCTGGTTCCTTTTCGATTATTCTGGGACTGCTTGTTCCTCTTCTTCAGGAGCCATTTAGGCAGGTCTTGAAAAGAATTCCCAGGACAACGACTGGAAGGTTGAGTGTACTAACCGGAAGTTGAGTGGCCGGCTTGATGAGATTGTGGTGAAGAGAATGAAAGACAGTGAACGTGGTTCAAAAGACTTCTTGTCACTCATAATGAATGTGAGGGAGTCGGAAGTGGTTGCCAAGAATGTCATCACTCAATACTACATTAGTGCAGTTGCTTAGTTGCTTATGAGCATCTCCTAGCTGGATCAGCCACTACATCATTCACAATGTCTTCAATTGTCTACTTGGTTGCCAGACACCCAGATGTCGAAAAGAAGTTGCTGGCGGAACTTGATGGATTTGGACCTCGTGATCAGATGCCAACTGCTCATGGTCTTCCGAATTCCAAATTAGTGTAGACTTTTGTAAAAGATTTGAAATTCCAAGGGCTTAATTTACTCGATAGTCATGCCTTCATATTAATTTTTCAATTGCAGGTTATTAACGAGGCAATGAGGTTTTGCCGGGTTTCCCCGTTGGTTGCAAGGAAACATCTAGAGAGGTCCAAATCAGAGGCTATCTTCTACCAAAAGTATTGTTCAACTTCTCCTATGTGAATTGGAAATGGTTGCATAAGTAGCTGATGCAAATTTGGTTGGTATTAAGCTAAACCTTTCAGTTCTTGTTTAATTTTATTGAAAAAAGTTCTGGTATAAGAAGACAAATTTAGAAAGGGATTCCAATGACATCGCAAAATAAGAGATTGACATCTACAAGGACAAATGAGCTAAATTTAAGCAAGGAAACAATAACCATAAAAGACCAAATGTAAATGAGTGTATTAAATTAAACTCTGTGGATGTATGGTTAAATGTTCACTATAAAATAACATAAGATTTGGAAAAATGATTTATGGTTTCTACTAGATTTTCTCATAATCACACTGCTAATTTGACTATTTTTTTCCTTCTTCGGGGTAATGCATATATGCACTCATTTTATTATAACATCCAACATTTCTAAAATTTTGAGTACTTAGGAGCCCATTTAAGAAATCTATTCGACATACTCTTGCCCTGACAGACAAAGGGTCACTAAATTTTTTGTACTAGTGTTTGATGAACTCTTAAAGGCACCTTACATTAGTACTAAAAAGATAAGTATTAAGCTCAAACATATTTGGTTAGGTTCAACCTGGTATGAAGAAGACAAGTAAAAATATTAGTGTTTAAGTTAAACTATGTTTGGTCAGGTTCATGCTGGTATGTAAAGGATGCGTATTAAGTTAAATCTTTTAGTTTTTTTATATATTTTAGAGCAAATTGGACTATTATATACCAATGATTAAGAACTTTTTGCAGGGATTTTCACAAAACAATCATCACTCAACATTCATCCTATATTGCTTGGGGCATCACAAAGAGAGAGACTCACATCTACAAACACAAATGAGCTAAAATTTTGAACAAGGAAATAATAACCACAGCAAAAAACCAAATGTTACCTTAATAAATTAAACCTAGGGGTATGGGTGTAATAAGTCCAAACCTCAAGGGTGTGAGATAAACTCTACCTATTTTTTATATGTTGTAGAATCTCCAATCTGTCGCTAACTGCCGAATAGAACGAAACAACTAAAAAATAAAAAAATAAAAATTTATATAGCGACAAGGACCATACACTTTTGTAAGAGTTCATCTAAGATACTTTTAAAGAGTTGCAAATACTAAAGCAACCATAGCTCTCTGACTTTGAGCAATCAGGATTCAGAAACTGATCGGCGGCAGCAAGTATGGAACTGCCGTTGATGTTCACCAATAGTTTCACTACAAAAAATTGGCCATTGTGCACAATAAGTTATTTGTGCCCTCTGAAGTCAAAGGGCACCAACATACGTGCCCATAAAACAATAAAATAGCAACGAAAACATGTGTCCTTTAGAGCAAGTCCACCGGAGTGGACATTGCCCAGCACTCAGTCCAAAAAGCAGCCCAGCACCCTGTCCATTACCTCCAGCCAGCGCAACAGCCTGGGACCCAGCCCATGCTGGTCTCTGGGCCAGCTCAAAACCGATTGACCAAGAAGCCGGGCAAGTGGCCTGGTGCGTGCATGTCACGGGGCCTGTGGCGCGAGTGCCCGACAACATTTCAGATGCGGGGCCCGCGCGCAGGCTCACTCAGACCACAACCCGAGTAGGCGACGTGGCTCCCTTTTAGCCGTTGGAAACGGCTATTTTTTGTAGACCGTTGGATTTCCTACGGTAAAAAAAATTTAAATTTGACTTTTAAAATGGACTGTTCGATCACAGATCAACGACCCACGTTTGTTTCACAAAAAAAAAAAAGGCCCAATGGTCAGAAATATGACCGTTGGCCACGTGGCAACTCCCTGGCTCTTAGATTTGAATATTTTTCAAATCCAACGGTCCAGATTAATTAACTATATTAAAAATTATTAAAAATTATTAAAAATTACAGAAAAATTATTAAAAATATAGAAAATTTTTAAAAATGTTATTTTTTTTTTCTATAAATACCTAACCCTCATCTTCCACCTTTACACCACATTTCAATATTTTCTACACTTTCTATACTATCTACATTTCAATATTTTCTACACTTTAAGAGAAAAAAATGTCTTCGTGGAAGCACATTTTATGTAATTTCTTATTTTTTTAGAATTTTATTTAATTTCTTATGTAATTTTTATGTTTTTTCTTTTTTTCTTTTGAACTTTATTTAATTTCTTATGTAATTTTTATGTTATTGCTTATTTATTTTTATTTAATTTATTATGCAATTTTAATGTAATTATTTATTTATTTTTGTACTTTATTTAAACACATGAAATAAGATTACATAAACTCACCAAATAAACTTAAAAACAAAACACACTACATAGAATTACATAAACTTAAAAAAAAAATACAATTTATTCTTCAACCACAAGCCTCATTTTAATTATCTTCACCTTCATGCAATCCCCACTGGTGCTCAATCAAGTCATTCTGGCGGGTTACGTGCCAGTATGGCTCTTGCACATCAGTGTACCGCTGAACGATCAATTCATTGTAACGTCCATCGCGTTCCAACGGCTCGTGTTGCACTGGATCTTTGGTCCGGTCATGAGCACAGTAAATACGTGTTCTTGAGTTGTTCATCGGATCCAGCTCATATTCATCGTCGGCATCATAATCATACTCATCGTCAACAATCATGTTGTGGAGAATAATACACGTCATCATGATGGATCGAAGAGCCTCGACATCAAACATTCTAGATGCAGCCCTGACAATCGCCCAACGAGCTTGCAGGATACCAAAACAACGCGCGACATCCTTCCTACACCCTTCTTGACATTTTGTGAAGTGTTTTTCCTTTTTAGTCTGTGGATGTGGCACTGTTTTGACAAATGTTGACCACCTTGGGTAAATGCCATCTGCAAGGTAGTATGATCCCTTGTATTGGGTACCATTAACCCAATATGTGCATCTCGGCGATTTTCCTTGCAGCAGTTCGTCGAACACTGGGGATTGGGCAAGGACATTTAGGTCATTCTGAGCTCCTGGAACACCAAAAAAAGCATGCCAAATCTATGTATCAAATGAAGCCACCGCTTCCAAAATGATGTTTTTAGCTCATTTTCTGTCGCCATATGCTCCTTGCCACTCACTTGGACAGTTTTTCCAAGTCCAGTGCATGCAGTTGATGCTTCCAATCATGCCAGGGAAGCCTCGCATCTCACCCTTCCTCAGAAGTCTTCGCATGTCCCTTGGCGTGGGTGTCGGGAGGTACTCTTTGGTGTATAGGGCTTTAATTGCAGAGCAAAACCGCATCAGACTCCAGAACAGTTGTTCTTCCCATCCTCGCGATCTCATCCACTTGATCTGCATATGCTTCATATGCAAGCATTCGCAAGGATGCCGTAATTTTTTGCTTGGGAATAAGACCTAGAACATGAAAAACATCCTTTTTTTGCACAAAGTATGGATCATGGTTGCAAATATCACTCATGATTTTGTCAAATAAATTTCGTTGCATTCTAAAACGACGTCTAAAAATATGATCAGGGAATATGCTATTGGGAATAAAATAATCTTCCAATAGATCTTTACCTCATTTTTCCCTTTTTCTATCGAGGTTTGCAGCACATCTTGGTTTGGCTATCTGACCAACAACTTCCATGACACGACGGGAATGTGAGGCCTTTTGCCTTCTATGGTGATCATCCTCATCCTCCTCCATGAAGAAAGCCTTATCTCCACCTCCACCTTCCTCGAGATTGGCCAATTCTGCCTGTTGTGCCAACAACCTTTTCTGTTGCTCCTGCAACTGTTTATACATTCTCCTTGAAGAAGACATTGTAATAAGAACTCAAGATTTGAAAACGATGAACAAGGATTCTGAGCTAAAAAGAAGGATTGAGCTTGGTGTGAGGATGGATGTAGGGATGTAGGGTTTATATGGACAAAAAAAGAAAGGATGAGGTTCTAGACAATTGCACGTGGCACTACGTGATTGGTTGAAAATCTTATTGAAATCTTGGTTAAATTATTGTAAACCGAAAGTGACACGTGGCGTGTCGGGATTGGTCGAAAATATTATCGGAAATCTATCCACAAAATAGTACGTTCGGATAATGACACGTAGCATGACGTGATTGGTTGAAAATCTTATCGAAATCTTGGCTAAACTATTGTAAAACGGAAGTGACACGTGGCGTGTCGGGATTGGTTGAAAATATTAGCGAAAATCTATTCACAAAATAGTACGTTCAGATAATGACACGTGGCGTGACGAGATTGGTTAAAAATCATATCCGAAATTAAAACTATTTTATTTTTTATTTTTTTAGAAAAAATTTAAAAATATTTTAAATGGGCTGGGTGCCAGCACATTTTGTAGGGGTGGAGATCGTTTGTGCCAGCGTATTTTTTTAGGCGTGGAGATGCATTGGCCTATTACTGTTCATTGGAGTCTGTTACTGTTCACTGGAGTGGATAAATGGGATGGGTGCTGGCACAAAGTCCTTAGGGGTGGACTTGCTCTTATGGACGTGCCCATTGATTATAAGGCACAATATGACTATTGGTGCTCGAAATGTTAAGCACAATAGGCTGCCTATTTATGCCATAATTCGGACAGCCATGTCAGATGACAGACAATCATATAGAGCACAGTTTTCAAATTGTGCCCACTAAGGTTATGTTTCAAAGAAAAATAAAAATGTCAAAATTTGAAATAAAACAAAAAATTTAAAAATTTTCATAAAATCAAAGACAACACACACAATATACATGTATTTCAGTTATTTACAACAAATCCCACGTAATTTACAATCAAGTCCTTCAGAATCCCATCCTCCCACTGCAGGCATTGGACCCAAGTTCTTCATGCAATGAAGCTCGCTTAACCACGATCCTTTCTTGCATATAACTTTTAAAGAGTCCCACAACTTTTTCTGAATTGAAAAAGAAATTTTACAAAACATAGTCAAAAGAAAACACAAAGAGCTAGGAACAATATATTGAAAGCAAAGCAAGACCTTACATCTCTGTGAAACATCTACTGCAAGCATGGCAGCATATGGGGAAAGTCTCATCTCTGTCAACTTTCACCTTCATGCCACCTGCATATAAACATATATATATATATATATATATATTAAACTTGTATGTACAAAAGGGTTCACAACACCAAACCCCAAAATGAGACTGAAATTTTTTCATTGAATAAGTTTATATTTAGCAGATCTTAATTCTATGAGACCGAAATTCCTTACCAGTGAGGCGCACCATGGTTTCTCTTCTTAGCAGATCAGTTACATGCTGAAACTCAACCAAGAAATCAACATTATAAATTAAAGAAAAAAAAATGCAACGATTTCAAACGTATATTCATCATTTTAGGCAGTCATTAGATACAGATAGATGTGTTGAAAGACTCCGCATATCAAAATGAATCCTGAATTGAATGAAACTTATAAGCAAAATGAAAAAAGAAATTAAATATCAACTACATTCAGATATGTGATACAATACCATTTGACATCTATTGTCACACCTCGGTCCCCATACTTATGCAAAATGCAGAGAACAAGTCAGCATTGGATGTTCATTTTACTTTTGAAAAGCATTTTGCTAGTGAGATACAATTTTCTTTTGCATATGACTAGAACACAATTGCATCTCAACAAGAAAACTGAAACTTTCTACATTATTTGATCTGTTCAACTTTTCCAAGACACGAAATAATGAACTGAACACAAAACATGAGCTTTCACAAAGAAGTCACATACCTAAGTACTACAATATAATCACCCATTACATTCCCAGAACAAATAATTAGATCAGGTGTTCCAGTTACAAAGATTAGTTATTATTATTATTATTCAGAGTAGCCATAACGCTTGGCTTCCCATCATCTTCCAACAAATTAATTTTCAACACCACAATGCCCCCTTGTAATATTCTTCAAATGAATTCAGAAAAGGTCACATATCTCCATAACTAACATAATCTACAGAACTAGAATTACCAACATTTTACAAAATAAGTTACTTTATCATCAGTTGATTAATAATCAATTACTTAGTTCTTTCTTTTGGTCAATAACAACTTTGAAAGTACGATGAAAGACGAATAAGAAAATAAGAGTAATTGACTATGCATATGAAACTCAAAACCTCTGTGAGAAGGATGGATGTACACACCCTCCATGTTTCATGTTATTGACTTGTGTGCAGGTATCAAATTTTATGCAACACCCCTTCAATATAAAAAAGAAAGGTCACCTTTCATCTAAAAACATATCCGAACTTTAGTATTCTTAAATTATCCGACATAGAGTTCTATAAGATGCAACAGAAAATGACAAATTTACTCTATCTAATAAGGAAGCTTGACTAAAAATATTCTGGCCAGGAACAACCCCGACGATTCCAAGTCATGAACTTCAAGGACAACAAAATTTCGACCATATTTTGCGGCTGATTAGAACAAATTTGCCAACCAAGATTACCCATGTCAAACAAAGAATAGCTATCACCCATGAATACCAATAAAAGTTAATAATTCTAATCAAGGAAGGAATGATGTTACCCACATAGCAGGAACGAAACGGTATGCACCAAAAAGCTGCCACAACCAACCGACGAAGTTCACCATGCTTGCACTCCGTGGACGCCCAGGAGCTGTTCACTAATCTCTTGGATTGAGGTCCAATTCCAGCAGGCTTGGCCATAATTTGGGGTTAAAGAAAGGCTCAGGTTGATTGGGAAAATGGAGGGATAGAGAGGAGAGGCAGGAGGAATTGAGAGAAGAGACAGAGGATAGAGTGTCGAATGGACACATAAACATCTTTTTGTTTTGATATATTACTAGGAAATTCAATCCGATCGATTGAAAATTGTATGGAAAATTATGTTTGAAAGATAAGAGAACAATTCATCAGTTGTGCAATGGAAAACATAGCATTAGAACACATTTAACAAAGGAAAAAATTACCACAAACCTTCATTAACTGTCGATGGAATACTACAACAATAACAACAAAGCCTTTTCCCACTAAGTGGGGTCGGCTATATGAATCCTAAAACGCCATTGCACTCGGTTCTGTGTCATGTCCTCCGTTAGATCCAAGTACTCTAAGTCTTTTCTTAGAGTCTCTTCCAAAGTTTTCCTAGATCTTCTTCTACTCCTTCAGCCCTGGACCTCTGTCTCATAGTCGCATCTTCTAACCGGAGCATCAGTAGGCCTTCTTTGCACATGTCCAAACCACCGTAATCGATTTTCTCCCGTCTTTTCTTCAATTTTGGCTACTCCTACTTTACCTCGGATATCCTCATTCCTAATCTTATCATTTCTTGTGTGCCCACACATCCAACGAAACATCCTCATCTCCGCTACACCCATTTTATGTACGTGTTGATGCTTCACCGCCCAACATTTCGTGCCATACAGCATCGTCGACCTTATTGCCGTCCTATAAAATTTTCCCTTGAGCTTCAGTGGCATACGACGGTCACACAACACGATGGATGCACTATTCCACTTCATCCATCCAGCTTGTATTCTATGGTTGAGGTATCCATCTAATTCTTCGTTCTTTTGCAAGATAGATCCTAGGTAGTGAAGGCGGTCGCTCTTTGGTACTTCCTGATCTCCAATCCTCACCCCTAACTCATTTTGGTGTCGATGGAATACTAACAACAAAAAATTTCTTTGTTTTGAAATCATTGCCAAAGATTTTCAAACTCACGATCATTAAGCACGAGATCATCTGGAAGACGAATGAGCAGTCGTCATTCCTTCTGAGTCTCATAAGTTGTGCCCACTGCAGTAGGTGTCCCTGAAGCAGCACATAATTATGTAAGCAAAAAAAAATTTCATAAAAAACCATTGAAATCAATTTTCAAAATACAAACATTTAAGAAGCTTAAACCTGAATCAAATGTCACTATTCGATAAAAATAAACTCAATATTTACTAAATGAATGTAGAACTTGTATTGCATAATATGCCTACTTCATATAATTGCTAATAAAGGGAACAATTCCTTATCTATGTGGATATTATAAGGAAAATCAATTCCATAGTGTATCCATTTCTTTTATTCTCAAGCACACAATACAAATAAACCAACGAAGGATTAAACTCTTAAGTGAACTAATCAATGTCATTATATATTTACTAATTGTTATAACTCAAAAACAGGAAATTGTCTTTAACTTATTTCTCAATTCTCTATACAACAAATCATAACATATAACAAAAGTGTATATTTATATTTATTTATTATTTCTATACTAAAACCGGGTGTATTGTTGACCATCTATCTTTTCTTCATACAACCCCATTGTTCCTATTTGCCAATATAAAATACACAAAAAAAGGCAAGGAGACCAATACTTACCGTCCCATTTAATAATGTCCAAAGTCATTATGTGGGTACTGACACTACTAATACGACAAACGTCTATTTGTTAATATTGTTTGATATAAGCCTACCAAGAAAAAACATTTAAATCACACAAAGAGACAAACTTTTCACATTCTCACACACCGAACAAAAGCCTGATTTAACGGAAGAAAAATCTCACAACGAGACAATATTGTTTGATATTGTTTGATATAATGCCTCAAGAAATCGCTCACCAATAAAAAGGGAAAATGGCCAGATGAACTCCCCAAATGTCTATGGGCATATCGCACCACCAAAAGATGAGAAACCGGTGAGACTCTTTTCTCTTTAGCATTTAGCTCAGAAGCAATCATTCATCCCAATGTCATCAAGCCAAGTATCACCGCACTACTACTAAGCATTGAGCAGAACAGTAAGGAGATGACCACAAGCTTAGATCTGGTAGAGGACAAGCGTGAGCAGACCATCACCTGCATCGCAGGTTACCAACAACTCATTTCCAACTACAACAAAAGGGCCAAGATCCAACAGTTCCAGCCCGAAGATCTAGTCATAAGAAAAGCCTTCATCACTGCCCGCAGAGAAGACTCCAAAAAGATGGATCCCATCTGGGAAGGTCCATACAAGATCAGCAGAGTAAGCGGGAAGAGTAATTACACCATCGTTACCATGAAACGATAAAAAGATCGACAAGCAGTGGAGCACCTACAATCTGAAGAAGTACCATGTGCGACCTCCCGCTACATCAAAGCCCGAAAACTCAAGAAGCTCGACGGGCACCACCTCACAAGCTGATGACTCTCCAGTTGTTATGTTGTTCCTACCTTACAGCTAAGTTCTCGTTCGTTTCACTCGTTTTTCAATGAGGAATTCAAAGGTAATCACAATTTGGCTCGATTACATGCTTACAACAACTAATCATTCCTGCCCTTCAAAAGAAGATTGAGCCCTTCTTAGGGACTCATCGCAGGAATTGCGCCCCTCGAGGGACTAACCATGCTTTCCAGTGCGAGAGGGTAAACTAATTGCTCTCTAGTGCGAGATGGTAAACCAATTCCCCGACACCCATATGGGTCAGCTCTCCAAGACGGGAGGATAAAATTTACACTCCGAATATCCAGACGTGGATGAGCTTGGCTGCCCTAGTATAACTAGATGCACGATGGCTTGCGCCGGGATTCCTAGAAGTAGCCACAATGGTCTTTTTCAAGGCTTAGCTAATTAAAAGATTTTGGGTCTTTTGGCCTAATCCGTGGGGAACCGGGCCCTAGAGACGGAGGGGGCACATTACGCAGTACGCCCTACAGACGGCTGCCCTGAAACCCTAAAGCTGCTACCGAGTGCACTAAGGTAGCCTACGGTTTCCGGAAGACTGCCTACGGGTTGCCTTTCGAGCAGTAAAGCCATGCTAGATTTATACAACCGCACATTCTTGTGAAAGGTTAAACAAGCTAGCGCGCATATACGAAGCTTTATCCACTGCCGACATTCTACGTAGTCGATAAGCTTCACATCTGCCAAGCGTGGAACAACCTACACCAAGTCCTAAAGTGTTGTGATACTTGCTACGCAACCTACGGAATTGGAGAAAGTCAAGGTTAACAACCTAGTGGTTACGCGGACTTGTTTGCTTCTGTTAGTAAGGCATCCGGCTGCCAACCCTATGGCTAACAACTTTGCAAAGTTCTACACCAACACCTACGGCTGCATAGGCTACGCGAACTTGTCTGCTTATAAAAAAGTAGAATGCATGCCACTGGTCTATCAAGTCTAAAGGTTAGGGCATGAACAAAAGAAGCGTAGATGAAGAAAAGCGAAGGAAACATGTTTATAAACAATTAGCAAAGGCCGAAGGAGTTCAAGCAAAACCAAAGCTACAAGGAAAAACAAATAAAATCCTAAAGGCTACCTAGAAGACTACATCAACTTGGACATCCCACGACTACTTGGTCGCCACACTTTTAGCAGCCGCGACGCTCCTAGCAGCGGCATCATCCGGCACTTCACCCCCGGCTACCCTAGCCTGGGCACTAACTTCTCCAACTACTTCACCAATGGAAGCCTTAAAAGTAAAAGCAAGCAAGTCTTCTGGAGAAATAGATAAGGTCTCAAAACCTCAAGCCCATCATTCTCACCCTTAAGCTGCTCATTCTTCTCAAGCAGACCAACACGGACGCGCTGCAGCTCATCCACTTCCTTCTTCAAACTTTCGTTAATCTTCAGTACACCTTGAAGTTCTAACACTTGGGGTTCAAGCTTATCGACGATTCTCTTGAAGTGGATCACTTGATTATAAGCAGCAATCAACTCTTCATCCTTAGCATAAGCAGCGAAACGAAGCTCAGAAAGTGCAAACTCAAGATCTTGAATCTGAGGTATGTAACATCCAATCTCATTCTCTGCACTTTCATACTTAACTTGGATCACGTCAAGCCTAGTCTTTAAGTCAACGATCTCGTGGCGAGCGGTCTCAAGTTGCAAAGAAGTGGGGGCAGAAATATTAGACCTCTTCAAAGCAACAAGCTCAGAATCCAACCTCTAGATCTCCTCAGCTGAGGAATAAGCTTCAGATGTCATAGTCTTCGCCACCTCCTTGGCAGCCTTGCTATATATGCATCATAGCAAGCATAGCAGTCCTTCTATATTGAGTCGTATGCTTCGCAAAGGAACTTGGGCAAACAACCTTTCTATCGCCATCAACAAACTTGGCACAAACGTCCATGTCTTCAAGCAGATTTAGTTTCAAAAGCACACAGATCTCAGCAGCCTCCCCAGAAGCTGGCTTAGTGGATTTCTCACAGCTGCCCACGCGAGCAGTCTCATTCTTTCTAGCAGGCGAATTAGTCTCAGCAACAAAGGGAGTGGGCCTTGGCGCCACTTTAGCAGCAGAGTCCACCTTATCGCTATTCATAATAGAAAGCCTCTCCAAAGGTGAACTGAACATAGCTCCCAACAGACATCTTAGTACAGACTTCGGAACTAGGGGCATGACATGACCTTTACACTGAGCAATCCTATCAGCAATCGTACTAGCCATTCTCGACATGGCAGGCGCCACAGGCTCAGATCTAGCAGCCTTATTTTTTCTTCCCATTGGAACAAGTTATGTCAATCACAGGCATATCGGCAGCAGGCAGACCCTCATGAGCAGCGGAGGAAGTCTTCAGTTTTTCTCAACTGGCATCTCTTGAACAGGCGGGGAATATCTCTTTTTTCACCTTCATTCATAGTAGGCTCCACGACAGCAATCAAATGAGCCAATGCATCTGCCTTGATCCTCTTTACCTCATCTTTTGGGAGCAGTCCACCTTTCTCCCGGCGAAGAGAACTAAGCAGCCAACGCCATGCACGGTACTCAGCAGGGGAGCTCAACCTAGCATTCCAGCAAGCAGGACGCTTGTATGCCCAACATTCCAGTAGCTCATAAGGCCCGCGACTTCCTCATTTCTCTCAATCGTCGGCCTGGCCCTTATCAGGTCCAAGAGCCCAAAGAACATGAGCCATGCCGCTCACCTAGCACTACATTTCAGCGCTTCAATCTGCTGTCCCAACCGCACAAGCTGCCCATGGCTCTAGCCAAATTGAGCAGCCTAAAACAGTGGTCTCTGCCACAACACTTCCTCGGCCCATGTTGAGCCGACTCCTGGCCCCTGCCAGCCGACGTGCTGCACCACCCCGACGACTGCCCCACGATAGCACTATCCAAGAAGAAGACAAGAAAAATTAAATTTTTCTTACGTCGATGCGGCACGGAAAAGACGAAGAAATCAACGAAAGACAGTCATTTGAACGGGCAAGATGTAGAAGATTGCTAGATGAGGGGGAACAAATATCCTCTAAGCTCTCTCTCTTGTAGGGTAGAGTAAATCGCTCTCCAAAGTTGATTTAATAACCCACTTAAGGTGGACGTAAATAGGTTTTGAGATAAATTTATTTCCCTTTCCTAGAAGGCTCTAATTTCCTATTAAAGAGGGAATCTACATCAAAAAAGGAAGGAGTCCTATGTTTCATAAAGCAAGAAGATCTCTACACATGTTGCCCTTTCCTGCGAGTAGCCCAACAGGTGTGGGGGCATTTGTGGAGCCAAAAATAATCACAAGGCGACACATGGATTTTTGGGTATAAGAGGACAAAAATACCCTTGAGGCATACCAGGATTCCTACGCGCGAGCAGCGGACAATCATCCGTCAATCAAGTCAAAAGTGTCCAAAATAGGTAACAAATTCAAAGATATTCTCATCCATCCTCATCTTAGGTAATTATTTTATAACCTACATAACATTCCATTTAAGTGGAGGTTAATTGGCTAATTAATCCATTAATCACCAATTAAATCATCCATTACACCCCCAAAAATACCCAAGGGCCGGCCACTCTTTCTTCCAAAGAGGGCCAGTCATGCTCTATAAATAGGACTCCATTTTCTCTAAAAAGTTGGGTCCACACTCTTGCAAAACTCCCAAACACTCTCCAAATACTTTTCTCTCTAAATTCTAACTTTGGCATCGGAGGTTTTTCGGCCAAAGCCCCCCCCATTCATCGTGGGCGCGTGAGACTCTTGGCCTTGACCTATGGTGTTAATTGTTTTGTAGGTGCGATTTTGTCCAAGAAGAAGAAGGCGGAAATTTGCATCTACATCCCCAACCCGCCGGGATGCTACCTATGGAACTCATGACCCTTCCCCTCACAAGCAAGCGGAACTCTTCCTTCGATAGATTCAGCATCTTTGAGAAAATTTCAAAGGTCCCCATGTCATTGTCAATGAATCTAAATGGTTATAAACTTCCAATTGTGCAGGGGCGGACCTACAACAAGGGCTAGCCGTGCTACAATTCAGTCGAATTTTTCCGACAAAGACCTATATTATGTCATTTCTCCCCACCCATATATATACACAGGGCCAGTCCTAAGTTTTCAAGTGCCCAGGTAGGCCTGGCAATTCCTGACACAACCCGATAATCCGACATGACACGACACGAAATTAACAGGTGTTCGGGTCGACACGATAACGAATCGAGTCGTTATCGGGTAACCCGATAAGCAACTGTTAAGATAATGGGTTGGTTCGGGTATACACATGGATAACACAATACACGATAAGCAAAATATTAATTTTATAATTTTATAACCCTAAAAAAATACTATAATAATTATATATATTAATTTAACAATTTTATACCCTTAAAAACTATAATAATTATATATATATATTAAATTAAAATTTAAAAATTGGTGACCATTGGATCGGCTGAGATTTAATCTCAGCCGTCCATTGTGCATTAGGTTGGAGGCTAATATATTTTTATATGGTATAGTACTATTGTTTTATTTCTTTTCATAATTATTTTGGTAAACTTCTCATAATTTGAATGGTTTTTAATGTTTGGTTTTTCTGTACTTAGTTTATGCGGAAGAGAGTTCTGACGTGGAAAACCTTACTGAAAACATCATCAACATAACTCTTGAAGGCAATAGATCAAGCTAAAGTTCCAATACAATTTCCTCATGATGATTGATGAAAATTGAGGATTTTGTAAAAAGAATCACATGCAAGCTTTAAGTTCCATTGGCAAAGTTTAAACTTTTGAGAAAGGCTTCACAACCTTGAAAATAAAAACTCTTTCATTTTGCATATCCTTGCACATTTAATATTTTGTAATAGACTAGTAGTGTATGGATGTTTTTTTTACTAGGCTCTTATTTTCGAGTGTAGATGTAGTACTTAAACGACAAATGTGTTTTAATGTTTTAAAGTAATATTTAAGTGGCAATGTGTGGTATGTGCAAATTGGTAAAGTGACCCGACCTGTTAAGATAATGGGTGTGACATGACATGACCCGTTAAGATAACAGGTATTACACGAAAACTAAACGAACACGACAGACACGACCCGTTTGCCAGACCTATGCCCAAGGCCAAGGCTCAAAATGTGCCCTTTTTCATTCCAACATATTATATATTAATTAAAACACTAGCATAGCATTCTAACATATATTATAAAAAAAATTAGTAACACTCAACATATCAATTCAACACATATTAAAAAAAATTACCTATTCGCCAATTGCCACTCAAAATTTCAAAGTTTTATGTTTTTGCAGTCTCGATACAACATCGGATTGTTGCAGGTTGCTGCTTTTAGGGGTGGTTCGGTATGGGATCCCATACCGAAACCCTTGTCCCGATTCCCATACCGAAATTTTCGGGAATCCCAATTTCAATACCGATCCCAAACCAAATTTTCGGGAATCCCAATTTTCGGGAATCCCGAAATAATTTCGGGATTTCGGGACAAATCGGGAATCCCAAAAATAATTTTGGGCTTTTGGGCTTTTGGACAAAAAAAGCTAATATTGGTCCAATTGGACAAAAACCTAATATTGGGCCGTGCCCACTCAATGTAACAGCCCCCATATGGGCTTAACTTTATTCAACCAAATAAAAAAAATATTGGGCAAACCTGCAATGTTTATAAGAGCAGAACGAACATTAGCCGTTCAGCTGCATTTTCCACTTGTATTGTAGCCAAGGTTTTAAAATAAATAAAGTAACAAACCCAAAAGCAAAAAAATTAGTTACAATCCAAAGTTTTAATAATTAAGTTACAAACCAAAAGCAAAAAAACAAAGTTTCAACAGGGTACAAACCGCGCAGGGTCTCTGCACCTAAAAGAATTGCATCACTTCCTGCACAAATAGAATTGAAAAGTGGGTAAATAAGTGCACAGTTCGTACTTGTACATCCTATGATAACATTAACTTGTTACTTGTTTAATAATGCTCAAGCAACAGGAGTATTACAATACTAATGATATTACTAACACTAACAGAGCAACAATCTATGCAATGACATGGACATGAAAGAATAAATGAGATGGTGGAACCTGCCAAAGCTAACAGAAAGGAGCATATTTCATGTCAAAAGACAGAAGTTTACCATCCAGTACAACGTTGGCAACATCAGTTGCTTCAGCACGAGTATCACAACCACAGTTCAGCATATATCCAAATTCCAAACAATAAATAAAATCAATGGTTCAAAAATCTGAGCAGATTCTCACAAAGATATAACTAGCCCCACCCCCACACAATCTGAGCAGATGCACATAAATAAAAACCAGCTTGTAGCGCTTGTATGCTAAACCTTTAAAAGCTGCTCGAGAATAAATGATTCAAGAAAAATCTGACCCATTCTATTTACATCCCAACTTGTAGCGCTTATAGCGCTTGTATGCTAAACCATTCTATTTACATCCCAAATACACAATGCCTATAGTAAGTTCAAAGTAAAATCTCACCCATTTTTTTCTTGCTTTTTCAGAAGAGAGAGAGAGCTTTATTACAATACAGAAATGGAGTTACCTCAGAGCAAATATTTCCAACAATGGAGATCGTCTCAACAGGGTACAAACCGCGCAGGGTCTCTGCACCTAAAAGAATTGCATCACTTCCTGCACAAATAGAATTGATACTAACATGCAAATGACGAATATATACTATCATTTCAAAGACGATCCCAGATGAAGAGACAAAATCGCAAAAGAAAAGAGAGAGAGCGAGAGGTGTGTGTGTGACGATGAGATAGAGAGATTTCATAAAACTAAATTAATTACCTAATTTGGGGTGAGAGTGAGACTCAGACTCGGTGTGGTGGTGAGACCGTGAGACTCGAGAGAGATCCCCAGTTCTGTGACCTGTCCTGTCCGTGAAAGACAATCGCCCTAGAGAGAGAGAGATCGCGAGAGAGAGCGGTGGTTGTGTGGTGAAGGAAGGCTGGAGAGTGAGAGACGAGATTATGGTGTGGTGGTGGGTCGGTGGCTGGTCGGAATTCGACAGTATGGTGAGGGACGACGTTGGTGAGGGTCGGAGGCTCACGGCTGCGCTTCGAAACAAATGAACGGAGGAATACAAAAGTGAAATGTTATCATCTGACCTAAAAACAAATCAACAGCACAGATTAAATCCAAAACAATCAACGGTTGAAATAATTCTCTTATAATTAAAAAATTATATATATATATATTTATATTTTTTTTCGGTTCGGTATGGGAATACCGAAAAAATGAAATGCAATACCGAATCCCATACCGAAACTTTCGGTTTGGTTTGGGATTACATCCCGAAACTTTCGGGAATTTTGGTTTGGGATTATTTTGGTTTGGGATCGGGATTTTTTTGGTTTGGTTTGGGATTTTTGGGATTTTTTTCCAGCCCTAGCTGCTTTTGCAGATTTGCAATCCTAATACGAAATTAAAACTAATTAGTCAAAAGTAAAACCAACTTGAAATTTTTGATAAAAGTGAAAAAAAAGAAGAAGTTTTAATCTGGGTCGTCTGGTTCGTCTACAGGGTGCAAACTACA
Organism: Malus fusca; assembly: GCA_035220775.1. Taxonomy (NCBI): domain Eukaryota; kingdom Viridiplantae; phylum Streptophyta; class Magnoliopsida; order Rosales; family Rosaceae; genus Malus; species Malus fusca. The sequence goes on along the minus strand of CM069073.1, from coordinate 18,886,553 downwards.
AAACTGTGTCACTCTGGGACCAGTGGCATGGGTGTGGCCTGTGTGGGTCTGGTCAGTTTGGGTCATCTGGCAGTGGGCTCATAGGCAATGGCAGACAACAAACTGAAAAAATAAAAGTGGGTCTTTACCTTGGAGCCTTGTTAGAAGCAGGAAGCACTGGTTTACTGAAGTAAAGGGGGGACTGGATGTCTGGCACCGTCACTGACACCGTGTTGAGTGTTCGAAATTTCTAATGGACTGACTGAACTGACCGAAATTCTGAAACTCGAATTGCTTTTAAAATCTGTAATTTCGAAAAACAACGACACAAGCATATAATTCTGAAAAATTTGGACTTAAAGGACTGATTTATAATGTTTAATTAAATTAAAGGCTTTTGGCTTGGAACATGAAATTTGATCATTGGAATTAGAATACGTATTAAAGAACCAAGAATCTCGAAGCATTCAACACCGGAAGACGAAGTGATGGTCGCTATGCACTGTATCAAAATTTAATTTTTTTATACCTAATATTTGGAAAAAAAAATCCTTTTTGGTGCCCCTTAAAATGTTGGGCCCAGGACAGGCGCCCTGCTGGCACTGGGCCTAGGCCGACCTTGTATATATAAATCCCTTAAGGCAAGGGATTCCCATTTTATTAAAAAAATGCGGATTAGGTGTGGGACCCACTTTACATCAAACTTTAATGACCCAAACAATCTATTTTGCAAGCCTCGATTCATACATCATCCTTGCAAAAATTCAATTTAATCCAAAACAATTTGCCTATTTAATTATCACAATGAAATTTCAATGTTTTCTTAGAACAAAATGTTCGTCAATTTCTTTGAACTCAATTAGATGCCTCAAATATTTCCGATTTGGCTAATATTTTGCAAGGATGGTCTATGAGGTGTAACTTAAAAAATAAACAATTCATATGTGTTGCGGGGTGGTTTTCACTTTATGTATAATTTTTTGGATTTTTACAAATTGGAAGAAATTTGGAGCAAAAAAGTACCCATTAATTTTGAACATGTCACCTTAGTCCGGCTGAACTGGACATTCTTGTCATGTTTCTTGTGTTTATATCATTTTCGTGTCATACCCGATATTTTAACAAGTCGTGTCGTGTAACATCCGATAAATAAATGGGTAATATGACATGACCCAAACTGGACTCGTTAATATTAACGGGTAATATAACTTGACTCGTTACCCGTTAAAGAAAATATATTTTAAACCAATAAATAATCAAATGAAAAACATAATACTAAATTAGTATATACGTACCACATTGTCACATAAATGTTACTTCAAAATATTAAAACACATTTGTCTTTTAAGTATTAGATACCCCAAAATAGGAGCCTTAGTATATTACGAAATTTAACCGTCGATTGTCGTTTACATTTTATGCTCTATTCTTCTCACTAAATTTTATTTTTTTCAGTTTGTCTTTTTTGAAAACATGATCATTTAGAGGATGCAGAAAGATGAATGGTTTGGATCGTTGATGTTACATTCAGAGTTTTATTGTTAGTGAAAATATTGCTCGTTTATAAAGTCTTCACAAACTTTTTAACATTGACTCATATTTCAATTAACTGTAAATATTGAAACATGATATCTACGATCTGAACTGTTCATTTTTCTATATAAGCTGAAAGATCATGTTTTCAAAAAAGAAAATCTGAAAAAGAAAATTCGGTGAAAAGAATAAAGTGTAAATGACGATCAACGGTTAAATAAATATATAAGGTTTATGGATTATGGTGTTGGATTTCAGAGTTGATCCCTTCACGAGAGTTGTAAATCTTGTCATTACTAGTGATTTGTATATTTCTTTTTATATTTTTCACACTTCTACAATAATTATTTTGAATTTTATTAATGTTGCACTCAAATATAAAAATATTATTCATGAGGGTTTGCATGGTTTTAAAAATCTAAACGACAATGTAATCATCATCTACACGTGGAGGATGCAACCACAAGCGTTTATATATTCTTTCATATTTTTCACACTTGGATATTAATTATTTTGGACTCCCTAAAAATACTATTCATGAGGGTTTGTAGCATTTTAAAAATTCAAACGACGATGTATCGACCCTCAAAACGTATAGAATGCTATCACGAGCGTTTGCATATTTTTTTCACATTTTTTCGCACTTATAAATTAATTATTATAATTTTTGGAATATGTTTGGTATTTTTAAATTACTTTGCTATTTTTATATTTTAATGTGTTTTGTAATGTTTTAATCTCACTTTTAAGAAGATAAAACATTTATGAGTATGACTGTATGAGACAGAATAAAAAAAATTGTTAGGTCGTTGACTGTAAAATTGAAAGTTTGTCTCTTTGCCTATACTAATATTTACTAGTTGATTTGAATTTTGGGGAGCATGTCAAGTTGTATAATTAGCTTTGTTAAAGAGAAGTAGTTGGGCCCCATTTGAGTTTGTTGGACCACTTGTTGCTGTAAAATCCCATGCAAGTGTTTCAGTTGTTGGCCTGTGTGTGGAAGCTGTTGTTGCCTGCCTGTCAATCACATTGCTTGGATTGGTGGCCACTAAAGTGATTATTGTTGAAGATTTTGGAATTGTCCGTTTGTTTGTTGTTGTAGTTGGGACGTAGAAACCTCGTTTGTTTAGTGACGGAGTCCATACTCCCAACATCTGTCTGCTTGGAATCTGATTCTTCTTGTTTGAAGCTATCTACCATCTGCCATATATAAATCTACATGCCACAACAAAGCCTGTTTGTCAGTTCGCATAGCGGAGCCTACCTAAATGTCTGTGTGTGCATATAGTAGAGTGATGAGTGGATAATATATTACATTTTTTTACCCTAACCTTGGTTTATTTTGGTTTTTATGCTGGAAGAATTTTGATACTTTGAAGTGTGTTTTCAATATAGGACCTTCGACTTCCTCTGGGGCGAAATGTGATCAAATGGATAAATTTTGGAGTAATTCTAATTGGAAGGCGTTCGTGAGTTGCGTAGCTTGATTGTGTCAAAATATCATATTTTTCCTTATTTTCTGGCAATAGAATAAATGAGCAGTGTGGGATGCTAGAAAAGTGACATTTTGGGCTTGATTACGAGTTTTGGAGCAATAAGGTTTTTGGCCGGCCCTAGCTTTCTCTCTTCCTTTCTGCGACTTTGAAAGATAAGAACTTGGCTAGGGTTCTTGAAGAATTTCATACTTTTACTTTAAGGTGTTTTCAATCTTTTTCTTCATAATAATATTTTCTCTAGTTTTTATTATAAGTATGATGTGGAGCCAAAAATATGGAGGCGACAAGTGGATTCTAGGGTAAAAAAGACAAAATTACCCTCGATGCATACCGAAGCTTCTACGTGCAACTACATGCAAGCAACGGACAATCATGGCTCAATCAAGGTCAAAAGTGATCAAAATAGGTATTTATTCAAAACCTATTTCATCCATCCTCATTAAATCTTCCTCACAAGGTAACCCCCAAATTATTTCTTCCAAATTATATTAATTAGCTAATTAATTGATTTATCACTCAATTAATTTATTAATTAGCTAATTGATTGTAATTAACACAAAAAAACACCAAATGTGGCCAGTTCCCATTCTCCTAATAGGGCCGACCACACCCCTAAAAATACCACCTCATTTTCTCCAAAAACCTAAGTTGAATCCTCTTGCAAAATTCTCTAAATTTTCAAAACATTTCCCTCAAAATTCTAACTTTGGCATTGGAAGTTATTCGGCCAAAGCCCCTAAGCCCCCCTAAAAAAAAAATTCATCGTGGGCGCGTAAGACTCTTGGCCTTGACCTAAGGTGCTAATTATTTTTGCAGGTGCATTTTCGTCCAAGAACAAGAATGAAGAAATTTGCATCCACAAATTGGTGCTTTCATTGAGAGCTTGAGTCACACACTCGTAGAAGACTCTTGCATTCAAGGTTTTTTGTTTCCTTGTTCATTTGTTGATTTTTCGTACATTCTTATTCTTGGAATTTTTATTTCTAAATTTTTTTTTTGATAAAACACAAAAGACAAGTACAATGGCAAGAGATTCGGAAACCTCGACGAACGGAAATTCCAATGTTCAAGAATTAGGACCGCAACAATCTACAAGGCTCAACACAACGATGAATGGAGCGGCACCACCCCCACAGGGCACCACCGTAACAACCACCACGGTGGCCACCCACGACAAAACCCACGGCGCCAAGGTCACGACCCAAGCCCTAGCTGAGCCGGCTTGAGCCACCCAAGCCCAAGCCGAGGCGGCCCGAATCACCTAAACCCAACGCATTGCCAAGCCGAGCCCTAGCCTCGCACCCACTTGCACCACGGGCTGAGCAGCCACTCCCGTGGCCCAGCCTGCTCCCGCAGCCCAACCCACTCATGTGGCCTTCCAAGCAGTTCCCACCAATCCAAGATCGGTTCAACCATACCGGCTTCAGATTTCTGGGCCTACACTTGAACCGGGGGCATTTTCACCACATTTCTCCACAAATTTGACATTTCTGAACTCAAATCTCGTGCCCAAAGTCTACCACACTTCAACTGCTCAAGGAGATGCGTTCATGCCAAGCTCTTCCAACCCAAATGGAGAACAACACTTGTCTTGACAAGTCATAGAGTTGACGAGCACCCTCACACATCAGACGGCCTTGGTGAAACAGCTCTTGCAGCGCACCAAGATGCAATGTGCCCCGGACGAGGTGTCCCGAAGTAGGACAAGGACACACGAGGAACCTCTCTAGCAGCGTCCTAGTAAGCAGCCACTCGACCATCTACGAATCGAGCGTTCGGGCAGTGTACACTCTTAATTGGACCCCCGAGATAGCATATACTCCCGTCATAGCGCGCGGAGGAGTGTGCACTCTCGACTAGGCCCACGGATGAGCATACACTTACCATTGGGACCACACTTCGATGATCAACATGGACAACCTTCCAAGCGAAATGTTCATTCGCGACTAGGCCCGCAAGGAGCATCATCTACCTCACGTTGGAGTAGGCAGCACAACAGACGAAGAGGAGCAGTCACTCAATCTTGCTCAAGTTCAACAGGCAGTCTGCAGGGGATTCCCTCGCCTGCTAGGAATGAACCACATGCACCACAGTCGCTTCTCTGCATTTTCATACTTTACTTGGATAGCACCAAGCCTAGTCTTCAAACCCAAGATCTCTTGTGATTGATCTCAAGCTGCAGAGAAGTGGGGGTAGAGATATTAGATCTCTTCAAAGCAGCAAGCTCAGATTCCAACTTATTGACTTTCTTGACTGAAGAGTAAGTTTCGGCTGCCACAGTTCTTACCACCTCCTTGGTAGCCTTGGTATCCTCTTGATCAAGGAACATAAACTTAGTTGCTAGAATCGCCATTTTCTACATTATAGCCAGCAAAACAGTCCTCCTATACTCAGTTTATGCTTCACAAAGGAACTCGGGCCAACAACCCCTTTAACGCCATCAACAAAATTGGCACACACATCCATGCCCTCGAGCAGGTTTGGTCTCAAAAGCGCATAAATCTCAGCAGCTTTCCCGGAAACAGACTTGGTGGATTTCTCACAACTACTCGCACGAGCAGTCTCCTTCTTCTTAGCAGACGAATCGGTCTCATTAGCAGAGGGAACTAGTTTTGGTGCCACTTTAGTAGGCAAAGGCATCTTGTCACTCTTCATAGTAGCAAACCCCTCCAAAGATGAACAGACTTAGCCCCAGACGGACGTTTTGACACAAAATTCAGCACTGGAGGCACGGAGAAACTTCTACACTGAGAAATCCTGTCAGCAATCGAACTAGCCACCTTTGGAACGATAGACATTGCCAACATAAATCTAGCAGCCTTATCATTCTCACATTTGGAAGAAGTTAAGTCAATCACAAGCTTCGGGGTAGCCCGCGAACCTTCTTGAGCAGCGGAAGAAGTCTTTGGCTTTTTCTCAGCTGACATCTTTTGGGCAGGCAGGGAAGGTCTTTTTTTCCCACCTTCACTTACAACGTGCTCCACGACGGCGATCGGAAGAGCTAATGCCTCTGCCATGATCCACTTTATCTCCTCTCTTGGGGGCAGCCCACCTTTCTCCCTACGAAGAGGACTAAGCAGCCAACACCATTCACGGTACTCGGAAGAGATACCTAGAGCGACATGCACTTTCTTCATGTAAGGAGAAGTCTTAGGAGTTGAGTCAAACTCTAAATCTACAAAAGCAGCGGGAGACAATCAGAAAATTAGAGAGTAGCTTAGCACAAATACAAAGCAGCCGAAAGATTAAGCAGCCTACTTACCAGATAAGAAGACCGTTGAAATACGCAGCTCGGGGGAAGAATGAGATTCTCATTCTCCACTTATCTCCAAAGTCTCTTTGGCCCAGTCATGATGTCCCTTGCTCGAATGATTGAAGAGCCTATGGCGAGACCGCTATTGCCCAACTTCTTCAATGTGGCCTATGTCAAAGAAGTACCAAAATTCGTTGACGGTTAGATCTAAGGCAAATAATTGGCTTAGATTGAGGAATCCCACCATCACATGTACCGCATTTAGCGAACATTGAGTGGGGGCACGCTCATGGAGCAGAGCACTTCTTGGAAGAAACGCGGCATAAGAAAAGTAAACCCCAACAAAAAATAGTAGGGGTGAAACTTGATGACTCTCTGAGCCCCATTGCATGGCTCACAGCTGCTACCATCCTTGACACGCTTCACACGCACTCCCGACGGCATAGCATGCCTATATGCCTCAAGGAAGTCTATAAACAAGTCATCGGAGCTAATTTTGAAGTGAGCAGCTTTGAAGTAACCAACCTTGCTCAAAGACCCGCTTTGATGATACAATGACGGCACACCATTATTGTTCTTGTGGCTCGAGGAAGACATGCTTGAGGAAATTCTATAAAGACACGAAGAAAATTCGTTAGACGACTGCTTGCAAAAAAAAGAAAAAAAAAACAAAACAAAACCATAAAAAAAACAAAAAAAAGCGAAAAGGGCACGACACAACAGGCCATATGGCCCAAAAAGGCCTATCGACTTCTTTCTCTGCTCTGTGATGTGGGCCCAAGCCTATTAGCAAAAAAAAAAAACAATAAAACAACAACAACAACAGCCGGCGCATCAGGCCCCCTGGCCTAAAATCGCCGCCCAAACCGTAAGAACCCAACGACCATGTCAGGCCCTGCGGCCTGGTTCAATTCCTTCGCCCAAAAGGCATCTCGACCTCCTTGCTTTTCTCTCCCAGGCATGGGCCCGAGCCCAAAAAAAAAAGAAAAAAAAAGAAGGGAGCCCGCGCCACCCTGGCCTATCACCAGCGACCTGAGCTCCAGCCCTAACACAACATCATGGCGCCCCAGCGCCCAGACCCGAGCTGAAGCCACGCTAAGCCACACACGGCAACAACTTTGCTGTGGCATCCCAGTCAACCTTTCACACTTCCTCGACCCCAGTCAAGCCAAATTTCAGCCTCGAGGCTCCTAAAAAAATTAAGAATACAAGAAAAATTAATTTTTCTTACCTTAAAGCGGCGTGAAGACGAAGCAAGCAACGAAAGATGATCATTTGCACGCCCAAGATGTAGAAGATTGCTAGAAGAAGGGGAACAAAAATCCTCTAAGCTTTCTCTCTCTTGTAGGGAAAAATAAATCGCTCTCCAAAGTTGATTTAATAATCTACTTAAGGTAGACTTAAATAGGCTTTGAGAGAAATTTATTTCCTTTTCCTAGAAGGATCTAATTTCCAATTAAAGAGGGAATCAACATCAAAATAGGAAACAATCATGTGTTTCCTAAAGCAAAAAGATCTCTACACCTGCTGCCCTTTCCTGCGAACAACCCAACAGGTGTGGGGCCATTTGTGGAGCCAAAAATAATCTAGAAAAATATGGAGGCGACATGTGGATTCTAGGGTTAAAAAGACAAAATTACACTCGAGGCATACCGAAGCTTCTACGTGCAAGCAGCGGACAATCATGGCTCAATCAAGGTCAAAAGTGATCAAAATAGGTATTTATTGAAAACCTATTTCATCCATCCTCATCAAATCTTTCTCACAAGGTAACTCCCAAATTATTTCTTCCAAATTATATTAATTAGCTAATTAATTGATTTATCACTCAATTAATTGATTTATTAGCTAATTGATTGTAATTAACACCAAAAACACCAAATGTGGCATGTCCCCATTCTCCTAATAGGGCCAGCCACACCCCTATAAATACCACCTCATTTTCTCCAAAAACCTAAGTTGAGTCTTCTTGCAAAATTCTCTAAATTCTCCAAACATTTTTTCCTCAAAATTCTAACTTTGGCATCAGAGGTTCTTCGGCCAAAGCTCCCCCTCCCAAATTCATCGTGGGCGCGTGAGGTTCTTGGCCTTGACCTAAGGTGTTAATTGTTTTTGCAGTTGCATTTTCGTCCAAGAACAAGAAGGAAGAAATTTGCATCCACATATGTGTAACTAATTCCTATTGCTAGGGTGAGGCCATGAGCCTTAGCATGAATATGTGATTTTCTTGATTTTCTTATGAATAGATGCATGCTTGTTTTGAATTATTAATCAATGGTATAAACTATCTAATTGACTTAGTGTTTGGCCACCAATAGGGTAATTAGACAACTAATTTGATGCAATTTCTGTTGGAACATCACCCTAAAATTGAGGAGGGCTTCTTGTGATTAGTAATTGTAAATTCATTTAAGGTTAACATCACGGTCTTAAGGGTTGCATGGTTTTTCCAAGGGTTTTCACAAAACTGAATAAGTCTTGCATGTTTATATTTGATCTAAACATCACAGACGGGTTGCATGTTAGATATACGTTTTTGCTTGAACATCACGACGAAAATATGCATTAGGAAAACCTAACCTTCAAAGTATGTATGTGAAAATTCATAAGTAATTGGTAAAATTACATAGGATTGTTAATGGTGACGGCTAAACCCTAGTCTTTCCCATAATTGTTTTCTTCTAAAAAACATTTCTCTTGCTTTGTTACAGTTTTCAACAAATCTCAAACCTTTGATAAAAATATGTTTTAATAATTAATTAAGAGTTAGTTTAATTACAAATTAGCCAAACAATCCTTGTGGAGAACGATCTTGCATGAGGGATTATACGACGATTACATTGTACTCTTGCAAGTATTTTAAGTGATTTTAACCCCATTTGCGTAGGTACTAAAAATCCTATCACAAAGCCTGCTTGTCTGTCCAACGAACAGAGCTTGTATCCAAATTTGCTTGTTGGCAAACTAAAGTTGTTTATCGCCATAAGTTTGATGGGGAGAGTTGGAAAATAATAAGTTTAGGATTTGGGCTCAACCCGTTCATATTAGGTTTTCGTTTAGAGATTAGAGTTTAGTTTATTATAAATAGGATGCTTGCTATTCACTTATCAATAAGTCAGTCACAATGTAAGACGTAAATCAATCCAAGTGGTCATGTTCGAGATGTGATCAAAATTGTTTTCATGCTCTTTAAGCCTCACATTGAGATGTGTCCAATCTTTGTAGCCCTCATTTGCTAATTGACCTTTGAGAGGCCCTTTCTTGAACAATTTACAACAAAAGCAGAACACTTTATCAACCTCCTTTGAATAGACTAGCCAATCTCTATCAAGTTTCTCTCCATTGGATAAGTATCGAATGTAAAAGGCTGTATTAAAACGCCTATTAAACTGATCTTTAAGACCTTTCTCAATTGATAGATCTCTTGCAGGACCTTTTTCTGCCAACAAATCAATCCATTTAAAATCAATCCATTTAGGATCAAGATTATCCCAAATTTGACGATCATAAATGTTTGAGGGAATGGACTCACTCGGTTGATCAGTGACAATAGGAGCATCCTCATGATTATCATTCTCATCAAGGTCATCATCAATTTCATCATTGCCCAAATCATCAACTAATTTCTCATTGTCATCCTGTTGTTCCGTAATTAAATCATCCACTGAACTTTGTGGTTCTTTTTCTTTCAAAAAGAACCTATCAATAGCTCTTTTTTGAGACTAAATCAATTGTTCAACTTTTCTTTTTCTTTGATGCTTCAACTAGCCAGATGGATATTTTTTAGTAGGTGCCATCTTTTATATCTCAAACAAGATCACAAAAAAATTATAATAAGTATGAACAATGAAACCTGATAATCCGTAATACATGTGCGTCTAATGATTTTTTGTGACTGCTCTTCTCTTGATTTTGCCCTGAAAAGTACAAAAATAAAAATAAAAATCATTATAGATGAGAAATACCCAAATTTTCAAATTTCAAGTCAATATACCTAAATTAGTAAATATCTTACTTTGATCAAAGTCTACATCACTTTGATAATTTGAAAGTTTCTCTTTAATTTTATAAATTTATAAATTAGGGTTTAATAATTTGTGGGAAATATAATAGTGGAATGAAGAGAGAAGGGAATTACACTGGGAGTCCGGGACACTGGCAGGCACAACGTCTGAGATTTTGACTTTAGTGCTCTGGTACTCTGGTGTGAAAAGAAGAAAAGTGGAACGTAGTTACGCAGCGTTGGGATTTTGGCGTGAGGGAGTGTATCTGAATTTTGCCTCGGTCAGTAGGTTTTCCACTTTAATTGATTAACTTTGCCGGTTTGCCTTTTATTAATTATTATTTTATATATTTTCGTATAGGTTGTAGCCGTAGGTAGTAGTCTAAGTCTGATGGGTCATGGGTGATGACTTTTAGCTTTAGGTAGCAGTCTGACATGGCTTTTAGGTAGTAGTCTTGGCCCATTGGATTTTTATTTGTATATATTTTGATTTGATTAGTACTTATATATATTATTTTTATATAATATTATTATATATATATTATTATATTCAATAAAAAAACATTTTTGGGGGCCCCAAAATTTTGGGGCCCTGTGCCATAGAACCGGTCGCACTCCCCCAAAGCCGGCTCTGACTCCATCAATGGAATCGTACATCTTTCTTGTGAAGAACTACAATGATTTTTTTATGAATGTCCGTTTGCATACACTGTGTAATTCCAATATATATAATTTCCTTGGCTAGTTAACCAGAGAAGGAATAACGCTACACGAAGGTTAAAGAGTCAGTAAAAACTAACACAAACAATTATGAAGGCATTTGTATGGTTAAAAGACATCAACCATAGTGGGTTAATAAGAAGACGCACAATAGAACATCAACCCTAATGCTTATGCTAAGTGTGTCCAGATCAAAATTACTCACACAGTTTGCGGGTATCTTTTTTCCGGCCACTAATCACCTATCTTGAACTGCTACTCAACACTAATTATATTTCTATACATAAAAAAAGACACTAATAATATTTAAAGGCCAAGCAAACTAATTAAGAAAAGAGAAGACAACGGGAAAAGTGTGGGTTTGATGCTCTGCCGAGTGCTGACAAACCTTGGCATGGATGCAATCTATGCAAAATGTAAATTACCATAAAAATAAAAAAAAATAAAAAAAACCACACAATTTTGAGCATTTGGATAGCTCCCATTAATATTTGAGAACATTATTAGCTATCAACAAGATGCCTGAACATTCTTTTTTAATTCCGTGTATAATAAGTACTCGAAAACCTAAAGACAAGAAGTCAGCAGCACGTCCGAGATCAAGAAGTCAGCAGCACGTGCTGCTGACTTCTTGATCTCGCGACTGCGGCCGAGGAAGGAACACGTCTCGGCCTTCGGGTTCTAGAGCCTAAAGACAAGGTTGCTAGTTTTGAGAAGTTCAAATATCAAATTCGGCTTTCAATGTGCTGAATGTAGTAACCTGTAACACCTCACTTCACCGAGATGGCTGATGAAATGACCTCTACCAATAAGGACTCGAAAACCCTTGTCAATTGAGACTTGGATAAATAACTAGTCGGTCTCGAAGCAGTGCTGTTTATCCAAACTAAAGGTGCTTCTTGATCGGCTGATTCTACAGCTCCAGTGTTGTTTATCCAAACTGAAGATGTTGTCGGTTGTCTTCATAGTGTTGTTTATCCAAACTAAAGATGTGTTGGCAGAAAAAGAAAATAAAAATCTCAAGGTGTTTGAGAAATTTGCGCAGAGCAATTTGTGTGTTGAATTGGAAACTTTGAATGATGCACTCCCTCCTCTATTTATATTAGCAAATTCCTTCACAGCCGAGCTATAATCGTACTTGGATTAGAACTCTTCATCCTAATCTGACTCAGTCTCGGCCACTCCTAATCCTACTAGGACTTTGAACCAAGCTCTTTATCAAACCAAATTCATCCCTAACTCTTAGCCTCAAAACTCCTCGTTGTGCTAGGTTTCAGTTATTTCATCTTTGTCTACACTAAACTTCCTCGGAATACAATTTGGCCGACCCATACCAGACGGTCCATAACAAGATAAGACCAATGCTACTGGGCTGAGAACATTTCTAAACTCGGCCCAAAATGAACATTTCTAAACTCGGCCCAAAATAACATTTTGGGCCCAAACAAATCCTTAAACTGTTAATAACAGATAGAGCAATGTTTTCTCTTTTCTATACTCAAATATTTGAATATTAATTTTTATAATTTTAGATTATTATATTTGAGGGCAAAAAATTTCAATCAATAATGGGTCACTGATCAATTAATAAAATGACCTAATATTGTTCTATTAATTTAATGTATATGGTAACTTTTGCTATAAAATTTTGGCCATTTGGTGTGACTTCTTTACATTTCTTAGTGTATATTAAAACTACATGATGAATTGAAATATCTAGCTTAATGCACTCGTCTTTTAAATAGCAATATGAATCTAATCAAATATATAAACTTAAACCTTTCTCCCCATAGATGCTCCTAACAATAAAACAAAAAATTCCTTTCTAGGATGAGTGTTGAGTGATGATTGTTTTGTGAAAATCCCTGCAAAAAAGTTCTTATTCATTGGTATATAATAGCCCAATTTGCTTTATAATATATAAAGAACTGAAATATTTAACTTAATACTCGTCTTTTACATACCAGTATGAACCTAATCAAAATGCTTTAACTTAAACTTGTATATTTACTTGTCTTCTACATACCTGGTTGAACCTAACCAAATATGTTTGAGCTTAATACTTGTCCTTTTAGTACTAATATGCCTAATTAAGCCTTTTTCCCATAATGCTCCAAGTTACCATTAAAACAAAAAAAAAACTTCTAAGTTCTAACAATTTGACTTATTTGAAAGCAATTATCTGTGAGGGGGAAAGTTGCAACCAGTTAGATTCAAAATCTATGAACATTTGCTAGTTTCTTCATTAATTAGTAGAGAGTAATCACTCCGGCTAATATGGTTTGTAAGGTGCCTTTAAGAGTTCCTCAAACACAAGTACACAAATTTTAGTGACCCTTTGTTTGTCAGGGGAAGAGTATGTCGAATGGCTTTCTTGAATGAACTCCTAAGTACTCAAAATGTTAGAAATGTTGGATGTTATCAGAAAATGAGTGCATATATACATTACACCGAAGAAGGAATAAATACTAAAATTAGCAGTGTGATTATGAGAAAATCTAGTAGAAACCATAAATCAATTTTCCAATTCTTATGTTATTTTATAGTGAACATTCAATTTAAAAACAATTGGACACCAGTTTGAACTATTAGAGGAGAAAGAGAGGGCTTAATGGGAGAGAGAGGCTAGGAATTCTTTAAACTATTAGGCAAAACATCTATTCTCATACTCATACGATCAACCAGTAGGTCCTATACTTTCGTGCGTGACATCACTTGACCTAACACATAACATATATTGTTTGAGAGGATGCAATCATGCAATGAGCCATTGGTCTAAAAGAGCACAGCTCGGTTGCTTTGATAAACTCTTTCATAAGTACATGGTCCTGGCCTCTATATAGATGATTATTTTTTATTCGTTTCATATTGTATTTGGCAATTAACATTTAAAAAGTATTCTACTTTGCAAAAGTGCAGGTTAATTATTCCAAACATACCTCCAAGTTTTAATTTAATTAATACACTAACATTTGGTCTTCCGTGGTTATTGTTTCCTTGTTTACATTTTAACTTATTTGTCTATATAGATGGGAATGTCATTGGAATTTCATTCTAAATTTGTCTTCACATATACTATTGGTATATAATTATGTACATGACAGATGCCAGTACCAGAACTTTCTTCAAGAAAATTATAAAAAGAACTTAAAGGGTGCTTAATACTAAACCAAATTTGCATCAGCTACTTACCTTTTTACTCGTCTTTTACGCACTAATCTGATTCTAACCAAATAGTATATTAGCCTAATTAATCCTTTCTCCCCAAAGATGCTCCATATGAACATTAAAACAAACAACTTTAACATTTTGACTCATTTGAAAACAATTCTATACAATGTGCACCATTGCATCCGGCTGATAGATGAATTGACAATACTCTAGGTGTTGCAAAATAATAAGTTTAGGATTTAGACCCAGTCCGTTAGAATTAGGTTTTCGTTTAGAAATTAGAATTTAGTTCATAATAAAATGTTTGTTATTCACTCGTGAATAAGTCAGTCACAATGTAGCCCATTCGATTAATGTAGCCGTCTCCACGAATTTATAATATTTCTTCATATTCAATAATATTCTTAGTTTTGTAATCCGTTTGTTCGTCTGTTCATTATGCGTACACTGATTCTCAATTTGGTATCAGAGCAAGTTCAATCCTTCAGGATTTAATTTGTTATGGATTTGTATCAGTTAATCAGTGTGTAATTTATTCATGTCTTCTGCTTGTCGTTTTTCGGATTTGAGTTTACCCTGCATTCGTCATGTATCAGTTTGTCTATCGTCCTATTTTGCATTGTTTGGTTTGTTCTCGAATGAATCCGTAGAATTGTAGTTTTTTATTTTGGTAAGGAGTTATCATTGTTACTTTTAAATTAGAAAATCTAGAGATCAAACCTGCTCAAACATCTGCCTAACAACCATCTGCAACAGAGTCGAGCCCGTCTGCACCCTCACCCAAGTCCACACATGTGACCGTCCGCATCGTACCATTTGCATCTCACCATGCTACCTGCTCACAATCTGACCAACCACACCGCCGCGTCTGACATATCGGCATCAAACCCACAGCTGCACCCACCATCTTTTGCCACACCTTTGTTGATTTGCACTAACCAGATCTATTACGCTGTCGCGCTTGTTTTGCACAATAGAAGAGATGGAGTGGGCTCCGTGCTTGCCACGTCAACAGTTAACACACAAATTAACAGATTTTTAAAGGGAAGTCTGATATTGAAATGAATTCAAAGTTAATGTATGATATTGCAAGGTTTGAAAGATAATATATGAGTTTTTTATGTGACCTAAAGTTGATGTGGTAAAATGTAGTTTACCCTAAAGAAAATGATTTGATGACCGTGAGAAGTTGGAGTGAAAAAAAAGTTGTTGGCCCCATTTGAGCTTGTTGGGTCACTTGTTGGTTTAAAGGCCCACGCTAAAGTTTCACTTGTTGGCTGTGTATGGAAGTTGTTGTTGCCTACCTGTCAATCACTTGAATGGTTGGACTGGTAGCCACTCAAGTGATTATTGTCGAAGATTTTGGAATTGTCTGTTTGTCTGTTGCTGCAGTTGGGATATAGGAACCTCATCTGTTTAGTGACACGGTCTATACTCCCAACATCTGTTTGCTTGGAATTTGAATATGCTTGTTTGAATCTATCTGCCATTAGTCATCTAAAAATCTACATGCTACAACGGATCATGTATGTCTGTCTGCCAGTGCGAGTAGCGATGCCTGCCTGCTTGTGCGTGTAACGATGCCTGACTGTCTTTCTGCTTCGCAAAGCCTACCTGCCTGTTTGTTTGTCTGCATAGCGGAGCCAGCTTGCATGTCTGCTTGTGTGTGTAGCAGAGCCTGCTTGTCTGTCCAACGAACAAAGCCTACATCCACATCTGCTTGTTGGAAACTCATGTTGTATACCACCATAAGTTTGACGGGAAGTGTTGAAAAATAATAAGTTTTAGATTTAGGCTCAACCCGTTGGTATTAGGTTTTCGTTTAGATATTAAAGTTTAGTTTATTATAAATATGATGCTTGTTATTCGCTTGTCAATAAGTCAGTCACAATGTAATTCATTGGAGTTATGCAGCTATCTTGGCAAATTTGTAATGTTTCTTCGTTTTCAAAAGTATCCTTAGTTTTGCAAATTCTTTTGTTTGCTTGTTCATTATGCAGTCTAATTCTCAACTATAGAATCTTTTGATATTTTCTTGATCAGTAGAATTTAGTTTTAAAAAGCTATAGATGTTGACTCCATCAATGGAATCGTACATCTTCCTTGTGAAGAACTACAATGATTATTTTATGAATGTCCATTTGCATTCCCTGTGTAATTTCAATATATATAAAATTTCTTGGCTGGTTAACCAAAGAAGTAGTAACGCTCCACGAAAGTTAAAAAGTCAGTAAAAACTAACACAAAAAATTATTAAAGCATTTTATATGGTTAAAAGACATCAACAATAGTAGGTTGATAAGAAGACTCGCAATAGAACATCAACCATAGTGGTCCAAATCAAAATTACTCAACACAGTTGCGGGTTTCTTTTTTCCGCCACTATTCAAATATATTGAAAGGAAAACTAATGAAAAGGGCTTGAAAACTTTGAGTTTTAATAATAAGGACAAAATAAAGGGTAAAGTGAATAGTACTAGGATTGACTTTTTAGTGTAAAAATGTGGTTTTTCGTTAAAATGAACAGTACCCGGAAGTTTTTTCGTTAAAGTTCCCTATATTGAACTGCTACTCGACACTAATTATATTTCTATACATAAAAAAGACACTAATAATATTTAAAGGCCAAGCAAACTAATTAAGAAAAGTAGAAGACGACGGAAAAGTGTGGGTTTGATGCTCTGCCGAGTGCCGACAAACCTTGGTAAGGATGCAATCTATGCAAAATGTAAACCAAAAATCAAATTAAAAATGAAAAAATAAAAAATAAAAGCACACAATTTTGAGCATTTAGATAGCTCCCGTTAATATTTTTGAACATTATTATCTGTCAACAAGATGCCTGAACATTCTTTTTTAATAAGATGCTACATCAAAAACCCACCCAGACATACAAAAATATAGATGATGATCTCAGTACTATTCTCATATTTGAACATTAATTTTTATAATTTCAGTTATTATATTTACGTGCAAAAAAATCTCAACCAATGGAGGGTTACTGTTCAATTAATAAAATGACTAAATATTGTTCTATTAATTTAATGTTGTTTGGGCCCAAAATATTGGGTCATTGTAAAAGAAGCTAGGCGCTAGTCGGACAGCGAACTGGGGTCTAGTGCTTAGGCAGTTAGGCGGAGACTAGAAGGGGGCCTAGGTGGATTGGGCGAATTTAAGTAAATTTATTATATATTGTATAAATAAGTGTCTATTTATACATAAAAACACACATAATTATATTGGTATACATAAATTACAAAATAAAATAAGAGATATATATATATATATTATAAAGTAGTAGACCATGTTGAAAACATGTGAAACAATCATATAATGAGTGTTCGTCCAAATATTTAACAAGTTTCTTACATCTTATTGAAAAATTAAAATGCAAAATGAAAGTTATTGATTTTCTATCTAAGTGAAAGTCTAGACCTAGGCAGGCTAGGTATACGCTTAGGCGGGCCTTGTTGCACTTTCTTAATTTTCAAACACCTAGGGACTAAAACAGTGAATATGACTTTGGGTTCTACCCAGATAGAAAACCCAAGACGCCTAGGACTATCCTAAGACTAAGGTCGACCCAAAGAAAAGTAGGTGAATTCTAATTGGTGTCTGACTTTGAGAAAAATGGGATTGGATTCGGCTAGTCCTAAATTAAGTAGAATTGTTAAGGATCAGGCTGAATGTTAATAAGATTCATAATATTCCGATAATCAATGTTCGTAACTGATTCAGGGCAAGAATGAATTAAACCTGGAAAAAGAGTAGGTTCAAAGTCCTAAGTCTAGTAGGAGTGGTTGAGCTCTATATAGAGATTAGAACGAATTGGTGTTGTGAGGGTATAATCCAGATAAGACTCTACTCCAACAAAAATAGAAGTGGATTTGTGACATTCAAAGCCTCTTCAACACAACACACAAATTTGTCATGCACAATTTCTCGTAAACCCTCTCACCTTTGAGAAAACATTGACCTTCCTAACTTCATCAACCATATCTCTCAGTTTGTATAAACCGCTCTGTAGTTGACAATCGGTGACATCTCTCAATTTGTGGAAACAACTCTAGAGTTGTAGAGTCAGTCGATCGTGCAGCATCTTCCAGTTTGGATAAATAACACTACTTCAAGTTTGGTTGATTATCTATCCAAGTCTCTGCCAACAAGGAGTCTTTGAGTTCTTGTTGAGGGAGGTCATCTCATTAATTTTTTAGGTGAAGTGAGGTGTTATCAAGTTACATTGTTTGCCACATTAAAAGCCGAACCCATTTTGTGATTGGATATTCACAAGGGCATTTTAGATTCGGCATTCCGGATGGTCGAACCATATTTACAGTCAAGACACTTTATCTCTTTTGAGTATTTGTGTCCATACAGTCTGATACCGATTCGGCGCACTTATATTTGCACAAATATAATTGAAGCAACCTTAGTTTTGTAATTCTTTTGTTCGTCTGTTCATTATGCACTATAATTCTCAATCATAGGACCATTTGATATTTTTCTTGATCAATAGAGTTTAGTTTTAAAAAGCTATAGATGTTGACTCCATCAATGGAATCGTACTTCTTCCTTGTGAAGAACTACATTTTTTGATGAATGTCCATTTGCATTATCTGTGTAATTCCAATATATGTAAATTTTCTTGGGTAGTTAACCAGAGAAGGAGTAATGCTACATGAAGGTTAAAGAGTCAGTAAAAACTAACACAAAAAATTATTAAAGCATTTGTATGGTTAAAAGACATCAACCATAGTAGGTTGATAAGAAGACGCACAAAAGAACATCAACCGTAGTGCTCATGCTAAGCATTATCCAAATAAAAATTACTCACACAGTTGGGTACTTTTTTCCGGCCACTAATCACATATCTTGAACTGCTACTTGACACTGATTATATTTCCATACATAAAAGAAGACACTAATGATATTTAAAGGCCAAGCAAACAAATTAGGGAACATTAACGAAAAACTATCGATACTGTTCACTTTAACGAAAAACCACATTTTTACACTAAAAAATCAATCATGGTACTATTCACTTTACCCTTTATTTTGTCATTATCTTTAAAACTCAAAATTTTCAAACCGTTTTTATTAGTTTCCTAACAAATTAAAAAAAGTAGAAGACAACGGGAAAAGTGGGTTTGATGCGCTCTGCCGAGTGCTGACAAACCTTGGCAAGGATGCAATCTATGCAAAATGTTAACCAAAAATCAAATTAAAAAAAACACAATTTTGAGCATATGGCTATCTCTCATTAATATTTTAGAGCATTATTATCTATCAACAAGATGCCTGAACATTCTTTTTTTTTTTTAATTCGGTGCTACATCAAAAACCCACCTACACATAAAAATATAGATGATGATCTCAATACTTAAATTAGTTGAATCCTTAAACCTTTAATACTAAACAGAGCAATGTTTTCTCTTTTCTATACTCAAATTTGAATATTAATTTTTATAATTTTGGATTATTATATTTTCGGATAAAAAATCTTAATTAGTGGCGGGTCACTGTCATCAATTAATAAAAGAACCCAATATTATTGGGTAAATTACACAGTAGCCCCTCAGGTTTTGAGGTTTATTACAACTCCATACAACAACTTTAAAACATTTCACTTTCATACCTCAAGTACTATTTTATTTCAATATAATACATCCGTTAGATTTTCCATCAATTAATCTGTTAAATGCTGACGTGGCTGCCACATTTGTGCCACGTGGCAAAAAAAATAATTTTTTAATTTTTTTTTTTTAAAAACCTGAATTTTCTCAACCAAAAAAAAAAAATTGAAACCCGCATCTGCAACCAGCGATCAGAAGGAGGAAAAGAAGGAGAAGAAGAAGGAGGAAAAGAAAAAAAAATTTGTCCCTCCCCCAACGACCAGAAGAAGAAGAAGAACCCCCCTCCCGTCCCCCCCCCGGGCCCAGCGACCCTCCCCCCACCCCGACCCAGCTACCTTCCTCCCCTCCCGTCCCCCCCCCCCCCCCGCGCCCAGCGACCTTCCCCCCACCACGACCCAGCTCCCTTCCCCCCCTCCCGTCCCCCCTAGCGACCCTCCCCCCACCCCGACCCAGCTCCCTTCCTCCCTCTTCTTCTTCTTCTTCTTCTTCTTGCAGATCTGGGTTTCTTTTTTTTTTTTTTTTCTTCCTCCGACGACCCTCCTCCCGTCCCCCCCCCCGCGCCCCCACCCCGACCCAGCTCCCTTCCTCCCTCTTCTTCTTCTTGCAGATCTGGGTTTCTATTTTTTTTTTCTTCCTCTGACGACCCTCCTCCCGTCCAGCCCCCCCCGGGCCCAGCGACCCTCCCCCCACCCCGATCTCTTCTTTCTCTTCTTCTTCTTCTTCCTCTTCCTCTTCTTCCTCTTCTTCTCGCAGTGGGTTTCTATTTTTTTTTTCTTTTTCTTTCTTCCTCCCTCCTCTTCTTCTTCTTGCAGATGTGGGTTTCAAATTTGTTTTTTTTTTTTGAGAAAATTCAGGTTTTTTTTAAAAAATTAAAAAAATATTTTATTTGCCACGTGGCATATATGTGGCAGCCACGTCAGCATTTAACAATCCATGGATGGAAAATGTAACGGTTGTATGAAATTGAAATAAAATAGTACTTGAGGTATGGAAGTGAAATGTTTTAAAGATGTTGTATAAGATTGCAATATTATTCTATTAATTTAATGTATAAGGTAACTATAAACTTTTGGTCTTGGTATGAGATGTCTACATTTCTTACTCTACATTAAAACTACACGGTGAATTGAAACATTTGACTTCATGCACTCATCTTTTACATACCATAAAAATCTAGTCAAATATATAAACTAAAGCCTTTTCTCCCCAGAGATGCTCCTAACATTAAAACAAAAAAATTCCTTTCTAACATTTTGTCTCGTTTGAAAAACTACATTGTGCATTTCTCTATAAAAGGCCCCATTGGAACCGATTAGATTCATTAAGAAAAACATGGCAACTTTTGAAATTTTCTCGAAGATGCTGAATCCATCAAGGGAAGAGCTCCTCCTCTTTGTGAAGAACTATAGTGATATTCTCATTGCTGCTTTTCTTTCTATTGTAACAGTACTTTTGGTCCCAAAAATTGCTAGGGGAAGGGGCACCAGTTCCAAAGGTAGCATCCCCGGCGGGTTGGGGTTACCCGTTTTCGGCGAAACCCTTTCTTTCCTTTCAACAAGTAACAGTGCAAAAGGATGCTATGACTTTGTCAGGCGCCGGCGAATGTTGTGAGTTATTCTATCACCCCATCGCTATATTGGAATGTACATGTAGGACTTATCGATCACTTAGCGCTTCTTTGGTGTCTAGGACTAAATTTGATAGGATAATTCACTTTGTGTAAAATATGTTGAAGAAACAAAAATTACATAAATTGTTTCCAAAATTGCAAGTAGAAAATGGATTACTAAGGGATAAGTTTCCTTTAACCAAAATAAATATTAAATAAATCATTCGTTTAGGAGTTATTCAATCCAATCCAATTCTTGACATCAAACGAGGCTTTAGTAAGTGCAAGTAGTGAGGGTACACGATCAAGTTGTTTTCTCCATTGACCATGTTACCAATTATATTTTTCTTCTTTTGTGCTGACCCTTCAACACTACGAAAAAATAAAAATAAAATCATTCAAGGGGAACTTGTCAAAGGTGATGCTTTATGTTGCTAGTGCACCTAACTTGTAACACTAATGATTACTGAGATGAATGATTTCTTACACTCCTATGTAGTTGATGCAATATTATGGATGCACTTTAGAACCTACTTGAATAGACTAAAAAAAGTTCTTTTGGTTGATAGAGTAAGTATATTTAATCATATTCATACTGATGGAACGTTGAATTGACTATCGCGGTGAAACTATAGGTATGGAGATTGGTTTAAGACGAGGTTATTTGGCAAGATCCATGTTTATGTTCCAAGTTCAGAGGGTGCAAGAACCATTTTTGCTAGTGATTTTGCAATCTTCGACAAGGCGTATTTGAAACCAATGTCAGATGCTGTTGGAGTCGATAGCTTGCTGGTTGTGGCTCAGGAGACTCATAGAAGGATTAGGCGCCTTCTATCTGATCCTTTCTCCATGAGTTCTTTACCTGCGTTCATACAGAAGCTTGATAAAATTCTGTGCCAGGAGCTAAAAACAAGAGAAGAAAGCGGGGAAAAATTTTCAGTGCTTGCCTTGAGTATGAAGGTATGGAAATTCTTCTGGATTGATTGTAGAAACAAGAGTTTCATATATATATATATATATATAGTAGTAGTAGGGTAAAAGAAGCTGATCTCTCTGAATGTTATCTGATGCGCAGCTAACGTCCGACGCAATGTGCACCTTGTTAATGAGCGTCACAGATGATAAAATACTGCGAATGTTTGAGCACGACTGCGCCTTAGTCTCAGATGCCATGATATCCTTTCCAGTCATGATTCCGGGCACTAGATATTACAATGGCATGAAGGTACGTGACGTGTACATCCTTGTTAGTTCATTCACTGTTTAAGTTTTTGGAGTTCATCGTCTAACGCATTATTAAAGCTTAGTTAGGGGTCTTAACATGATATACATTGTCGACCAAAAATGTGGCTGGAAATCAACTCTCTCTCATTCAAATAACAGTTCACAAATCTCACTACATCTCATTATCCGAGTGTTTTGTAATATATGACGACAGAAATAGTTTACCTTGAAGAGTGTACTAAAAGAATTGTCAAAGCAGGCACGAGCTCGTGTTATGAAAGTCTTTAAAGACATGATCGCCAAGCGGAGAAGCGGAAAGGAGTATTCAGATGACTTCCTGCAGTCGATGATAGAAAGAGATACATGCCCTGACAATGAAAAGCTGACAGACGCAGAGATTATGGACAACCTATTGACATTGATAATTGCAGGGCAGACCACCACTTCAGCTGCAATGATGTGGAGCCTTAAGTTTCTCGACGAGAACAGAGAAGTCCTGGACAGACTCAGAGTAAGTAATTCCAAAGTGTATCTTCATATCATATAAATTGTTGTAGCAATTTCAGTATCGTTGAGATAGATAAGAAAGAATATATGAACATACAGGAAGAACAGTTGACAATAGCCAGAGCTAGGCCAGAAGGAGCTTCAGCTACACATGAAGATATTAAAAACATGCCCTACTGTGTCAAGGTTCGCACCACATCCTAGAAACTTTCGATTGTTAAATTCAACGTAGAAAAAGGATCTTTAATAATGCAACTTTTCACCAGATTAAACTGATAGCAGAGGCACCTTGCATACAAACGCGTTGACATCTTTAGTGCTCCGTATGTTTTTCTCCAGGTTATGAAAGAGACATTGAGGTTGGCAAATGTTCTTGTGTGGTTTCCTCGTGTAGCTACCAGTGACTGCACTTTAGAAGGTATGTTACAATAAACTTAACCTAGAGAAGTAAAATATGACCGGCACATACAAATATTTCTTCTGTTTATAGATGTTCGAAGCCGTGAGTTACCACAGCTAGCACTACAGCGGAAATGCTTTCCATCTCATAGAGAACCCCGGAGAGGATAGATGATAGGTTCCTTTTCAATATTTCTCTTAACAAAAACTTGTTTAATCTTAATTCATCACAATGCAATTGCAGGTTTTGAAATAAAGAAAGGGTGGCGGGTGAATATTGATGTGACTCGCATACACATGAATCCAGATCTGTTTCCAAACCCAACGCAGTTCGACCCATCTAGATTTGATGTACCCGTCTCTCTAGCCGAACACTTCATTTTTCTTTTAACTTCTTTTATACACAAAAATATTTAAACCACTCAAATATGCATGAGAGGGATTTAAATATGGTTGAAACTGGACACGCTCACTGCTTTGGCCAACTGGCCGAACCCATAACTGCAATTTCATACACTTCATTTTTCATTGTTGCCAAGGTATTGACATTGACAGATGTGTTACTTATCGTTTGTGTCAATTTTCTCCAGGAAATGCCAAAGCCATATAGCTATATACCATTTGGGTCAGGACCCAGGTCATGCTTAGGAACCAATATGGCCAAGGCGACAATTATGATCTTTTTACACCGTGTAGTAAGTGGATACAGGTCAGTGAGAGTTTTCAGAGCCATCATTTGATTTTTCTTATCTTGTATGAGCTATGTTAAGGTGATTCGCCCATGCATGTATGTGCAATTTATGACCATTTGTTTTGCAACTCGCATTTGAGCAACGGTAAAAATTCACCTACGGGAGTGTGGACATCTTATATTGATGAATCTTAAAATTCTTTCCCCTTATTGTGTAGCTGGACAATTCATGATTGGGATCCTAGCCTGGAAAAGATGTCACACATTCCACGGTTAAGCAGTGGTTTGCCCATTACCTTGAAGGCCTTGTAAGAGAGCAGACCTGGTATGCCTGGAAAATTAGGGTTCAATAATCCCGCGTCTTGCCGGTTGTGTGGATAGTCACTACCCCGTGGTTAGCGCCAGCTGCGAAGGCTTCTCCTCGTGCAAGTCAATATTATGCGTGGGTCTTAGGGCTAGGGTTTCTGTTTTACTGGGGCTACATGTTTGGGGCTCATTTGTGTTTTGTAGCACCCACTGTTGCTATTTTGTGTTTAGTCTCAGACTATATATTGTGGCTTGTTCCGCTAGCGTCTTGTGTTAATGAAGTATTTCTTTTTCCGAACATAGAAAAAAAAAACATCGGGAAGCATGTAATTTTGCAGAATTAGTACGCATTCTTGCCAAATTTATGTTACTATTGATCAGATCATAAAATATTACAAGGGCCTTTCCAATCCCCAGCGCCCCCCCTCCCCCCCCCAAACAAAAAAAAACAAAACGCTACTTGACACTAGCTAAACCCATCCTATTGTCATATTTTCGGGCCCACGTTATAATCTCAGTCTATCCTTTCCCATAACCATAATCATTACTGATCGCTGAGAAGCAAGTAATACGATCACATGTGTAAGATCCCACATCGCCCAGGGGAGTGATTCTTATATGTATATTCTCATCCCTACCTAGCACACGGCCTTTTGGGAGCTCACTGGCTTCGGGTTCTGTAGGAACTCCGAAGTTAAGCGAGAAATGGGTAAGAGCATTCCCAGGATGGGTGACCCTCTGGGAAGTTCTGCTCACGTGAGTTCCCAGAAACAAAACCGTGAGGGCGTGGTCGGGGCCAAAAGCGGACAATATCGTGCTATGGCGGAGTCAAGCTCGGGATGTGGTGGGGGCCCGGGCCGAGATGTGACAATTTGGTATCAGAGCCTAACCATGGTTGTGGTGTGCCGACGAGGACGTCGGGCCCCTAAGGGGGGTGGATTGTAAGATCCCACATCGTCCAAGGGAGTGATCCTTATATGTATATTCTCATCCCTACCTAGCATGAGGCCTTTTGGGAGCTCACTGGCTTCGAGTTCTGTAGGAACTCCGAAGTTAAGCGAGAAAGGGGCCAGAGCATTCCCAGGATGGGTGACCCTCTGGGAAGTTCTGCTCACGTGAGTTCCCAGAAACAAAACTGTGAGGGCGTGGTCGGGGCCCAAAGAGGACAATATCGTGCTATGGCGGAGTCGAGCTCGGGATGTGGTGGGGGCCCGGGCCGAGATGTGACAATTTGGTATCAGAGTCTAACCATGGTTGTGGTGTGCCGAGAGGACGTCGAGCCCCTAAGGGGGGTGGATTGTAAGATCCCACATCGCCCAAGGGAGTGATCCTTATATGTATATTCCCATCCCTACCTAGCATGAGGCCTTTTGGGAGCTCACTGGCTTCGGGTTCTGTAGGAACTTCGAAGTGAAGCGAGAAAGGGGCAAGATCATTCCCATGATGGGTGACCCTCTAGGAAGTTCTGCTCACGTGAGTTCCCAGAAACAAAACCGTGAGGGTGTGGTCGGGTCCCAAAGCGGACAATATCGTGCTACATGCATATTGCTTGACTTCTTCTTTACCACCATCCCGACTATCCACACGGCTGATCACGGAGGCAATGCAACAACAAAAACAATGAGCAGTCGCTCAACCAATCAAAGAATCAAATTTGAAAGAGAAGTGAAATTGGTAGGGAAAGAAACTCCGATGACATCCATATACTACATTTGATGCATTCAGTGTGTTTGATGGTTGTTGCGATGAGCTCGACGAATACAACAAGACGAACTCGAGATTCAATAGTTAGGATCTTCTAGGCATAAATTAAAAATTAAAAGAGTTGAATATCAGAGTGCTCAACAAATAATATTATAAAATAATAAAAATATGGGTTGAAAGGTTTCCTGAAATTGATGCTGGAATATTATAAAGTAATAATAATCTCGATGTTTTAATTTGTTGAATTTGTGATGTCTAGGGTTTTAATCTGTTGAATATGTGATGTTGAGGGTTTTAATCTATTGAATCTGTGAAGATATGTGTTTTGTGAAATTTGTAATATGTTGAATATGTGAAGAAATTATGAAATTTCTAATTTGTTGAATATGTGAAGAAATTGTGAAATTGTGAAGATATGTGTTTTGTTGAATCTGTGAAAATATGGGAAGGTTCTAACTTAAATCAGTTAAATCCATCATGTAATGCATTTCCTTCTAATTTTTTTTGATAAACTAATAGATAATTGACTAAATAAATATTCTCCAAAGTTTTAATAAAAATTTCCAAATTTTTCTTACAATTTCCGTGGTTTTTATTCAATTTTTATCAATATCGATAATATCTCGATATTTCCATGTTTTTGGACTATCGATATTTCCGATATCATTGATATTTTATACCATGATCACAAGTGACTGCCGCTCTGCTTCCTATTCGGCTCATAGTGAGTCGTCGACCCTTAGTGTGGTGGCCAGTGGGATCCAAGCCACGACTGCGGAGTCGGCAGCAGGGACGAGTTCCACTATCCCATTGCCCCCTGTTCCACGATCTACCAAACGACTCAATAGTACTCGTTGCCACTAACCGCCTCCACCACCCCCCACGATCACATCACCCACGACTGGCAGATCAGCCGTGTGGAGGGAGAGGAGGCAGAAGGACAGCCCCCTACCAGGCCGAGGAACAAGAAGACCCAGGGCATTTGTCAGGGCCTAAGGATAAACCAGATCACTCAGATCACCCAGGCCTCGATCCCAATTGTCTACCTCCCAACTACCGCCGAACGTGTGCCAATGTCAACAGTTTGTTGACCCACGACTGCAGGGCCCTGATCCTGAGCAAATGCCCCATGGACGCTGATTCATGGATTTTCCATCAGCAACAGGTTCGTGACGCGATGCACTCTCGGCTTTCTGTAAGTCTATAACTAACGATTAGGATTTAAAAAAAATATGTGTAGTTCATTGTTTTTCTCTCATTAATGAAAATGCGCAGACCAACTTCAGTTGGAACAAGAAGGACAAAGCATGTGAAGATTACATCAACCGGGTCTGGAGCGAATGGTACAAGGAGTGGAAGTACAAGCTCCACCTACTATGACTTTTGTCCAACAATAGAGGCAGCACGGGTTGACCATTCTAAGGAGTTCCTGGAGAGGGTGCATGAGTGGCATGAGTGCATGAGTGGACCATTCCAAGTAATAATTTTTTGTTTAATTTTATATTAATTTGATATGTATTGTATATTTTTTTTATCTTCATTTAAACTAATATTTTTTAATGTACAGAAAAAATCAGCAACAAATAAGGAAAACCGGGAGCAGAAAGCGTACGAGCACCACTCATATTCCCGACCCCTTTCTTACTTGGTCGAGGAACGGGATGCTGGTGAAAAGTTCTTGGAGGTGGTGGTCCCCGGGGGGGGTGGGGGGGTGGGGGAAGACCCATGCTAACTATGGCAACGAGGTCGTGGAAGGGATTTATGCAAGTATTATTCCATAACTTTGTATTTTGTTTTTAAAGGCTTTAATTATGGTTTAAATTCTAATTGATCTAACTTCGTTTTGTTTGTATTTTTTTTAGGCTCCAATGGTACAAAGGAATGACGAGGTCCTCGCCACTCTCTCCTAGTAGCATCCTGACGTGCCTGTGGAGGAGCTGACACTCGATCCAAGGGTGTCTCTCCAAGTGCTAATGGACAGGGTTGGCCAAATGAAGGATAAGGAAATCCGCAGCCTTGGGGCAGGTTGGGTTCGGGAAGTTGAGTCTTGTTCTTCATCGAGTTCTACTGCAACGACTGAGACCGACTCTCGACTTCAGCACGTGGAGGAGGAGCTAGCACGTCAAAGGGAATTAATCCGCCAATACTTCATGGTCGTATCCCAGAGCTTATCAGCTTATGGCATTACGATTCCACCGCTGCCGTCCTAAATTGTGTCGCCATCCGAAGAGCCTCCCCAACAGGCGTCCCAACAGGCGGCCGTGCAGCTGCCAGATGAGCCGCCCCATCAGTGATCATGACCCCTCCTAGTTTACAATTCTTGTGTTTTTTTGATGTAATATGTTTGAACAAACAATGGGGGCACGTCACTATCCAATTCTATAACTAATGACCCAACAATGACCCAACATGGTGTACTAATTAATGTGTATGATAGATACCCAATACTAGAATATTCTTTAATAAAGCATAGGTGTGACTTGTTTGAATTTTTTCGTTTGCATTAACATTATACTATAAATTGTAATGTGTGGCTTAATGCACTCGTCTTTTACATACCAATATGAATCTAACCAAATATATATGGCTCAACCATCTTCCCCAAAGATGCTCCTAACATTAAGAGAGATATATCTTCTCTCCCACCCCTTAGTATAGATAACATTAATATCGCTGGTAAAAAAAAAAAAATATATATATATATATATATATATATATATATGGGGTGTGCTATCCACACACCCATTTTTACTTCTCTCACACCCCTTATTAATTTCTATCCTTTGATCTTTTTCAATTCATCTTATCCAACGCCAAAAATTAAAAGGGTGTGAGAGAAGTGAAAAAGGGTGTGTGGATATCACATCCCTATATATATATATATATATATATATATATATGTGGCTTAAGCATCTTCCCTAAGATTCTCCTAACATTACAAGAAAGATATAATTCTAATATTTTGTCTTTGTCGTCTTTTTACATACCAATGTGAATCTATCCAAATATATTTGGCTTAAGCATCTTCCCCAAAGATGCTCCTACCATTAAGAGAGAGATATCTTCTAACATTTTGTCTCATTGAAAAACTACATTGTTCCTAAAAATCAATAAATGGTATAAACTTCTTATTTAAATGTGATTTTATAAATCCTAAATTAGATTTGATTCTAGTTATTATTCCTTATTAGGACTTGTATTCCTTGGAGGAGAAGGATTTCCTCCCTCCCTTATTACTATAAATAAAGACACTGTGTAGGGGGAATAACACACCCTCTACCTAACCCTACAAACACATCTCTCTATTTTTTCTCTGTGCCGCCGGCCCCCCTCTCCTTGTTAGTTAAATATGGGCCACAACACGTTATCAGCACGCTCCTGCCGCTGCGCTTAGGAATCTGACATGGAAGTTTTCTGCATCAAATTAGTTCATCAATATCATCACGCAATCAGGTTCTTTCAAAACAACAATTTTTATCTCGATATTTTTGCAGCCCTGATAGCATGAATATGCATCATAATACATGACCCAACTTTACGCTTTTTGAATTTTAGATTCTACATAATTGTGTACGCATTATATCCATAATTGTTAAATTATGTGAATTGATATTGCCATCAATTGCATCATATATCTGCTCATGCATTCAATTATATGTTGAATTAATCTAAAAAAAACTTCGTAAAACCCTAGCATCGCCGGCTCCATGCCGTGTCGTTGTACAAGCTGCCAGTACCATGCCAACAACTTGTGTTCGCTTGGCAAGCCTAGCCACGAACTACAAGGCTGCAAGCCCAAAACCAAACGGTGCATTTTAGGCATCATCGTCCCCATCCCAAACCCTCGGCCTAAAGCCAAGGTCATCCCCGTCGACTTTTCCAACGAAAACACAACTAGCAGTCGTGTGATTTGGACGAAACTCATCGTTTTCACCAACAATCTTCGAAATTCCATAAGAATTTTGTGAGTTTTTCGAAGGATTCACTCGAATCCCTTCGGTTCTCACACCCCCGACGTTGAGGTTCAACCTCCATCATCTAATCTTGATTCTCTGATGAACCAAGGCTTGCACTGACCATGTAACACTACCTGAAGCGGCGTTGTTGACCATCTTCGACGGATCTCCATTCCCAATGTCGTTGGGGTGGCCTTAAGATCCAACTCGAACCCTAACGGCCTCATATTCCTTTTGGTCCATAATGCACATAAACCTTTTTATTGAGCTTGCATGTGCCTAGAGCCTTGACCCACATTACCAGCCCTTTGGGCTTTGGTGATAACCAAGCCCGATGACCAGTTGAGGCTTTCTGGGCTCCTGTCGTTTCTCCCATGCACCGCATCACACACAATCACAGCCTCTGCTAGTGTATGTGTCTATGTCGTACCAAATCCCAGCCCACGTGCTGATGCATCACATCACACCAAATCAGAGCCCTTCACATGCCCCTATTTTGGGCTTGCACATGCAGCCCACTTATTTGTGATACTTGGCCTGCCAGCATGCTAGGCCCGAGCCCAACCTTGCCCAATTTTTGGGCCTGGACCATGGTACTAAATTTGATAAGCCCTCCCGTGGGCTTTGGCTCATTAATTTGGGCCCCTGATTTTAATTGTTTATTTTTTTAGACAATTTGGGTTTTATAATTTTTCACTTGCACTTTAATTTTGGCCCAAAGTCCAAATAATTAATTCAATTATTATAAAGGCCTGAAGTTCTATTTGCATATTTTCTTGTTGCATATTTCTGTCTATATTTGTGTTTGTCTACTGGAACATATGAACCTGAAGTTCATAATTATTTCAAAACTTGAAGTTTCTAGAAACATGCCTTGTTTGAAATCCTCAAGTTTTCTTTAAAAACATCACCCATGAAAACCTGAAGTTTTTTTTTCATGAAAATTTAAACCAATACATGTCTATTAGAACCTGAATGTTCTACTCCTATGTGAATGGATTGATTTTTTCTCCATTACACTAACCACATATTGTCCATTTATTTTGTGTGGATATGACCTTGATCATAAGATGTGTGGATATGAACAGTACTCCAGTAAAAGTAGAAGAATATTTTTTGCAATATCTGATTGTGAATAACACATCAGGAGAATGACTGTTTGAAGAGTTGCAGAATGTATTAAAAGTTCTTGATCTTGATATTGATGATGTAAGAGGGCAAGGTTACGATAATGGATCAAATATGAGAGGGAGATACCAAGGTGTACAAAAGAGGCTTTTGGATATAAATCCTAGGGCAATGTACACTCCGTGTGGTTGCCATAGTCTTAACTTAACGCTTTGTCATATGGCAAACTCTTTTGGTAAAGCGAAAGACTTCTTTGGAACAATACAACGTATTTACAGCTTGTTTGCAAATTCTACAAAACGATGGCTGATTTTGAAAGAAAATATAAAAGGATTGACTCTCAAATCATTGTCGGCCACACGATGGGAAAGCCGTGTTGCGAATGTTAAAGCAATTCAATCCCAACCTCTACAAATAAAAAAAACTTTACTCCAATTAGCAGAAAGTGATAATGACTTAGTAACAAGAAGTGCAGCTAAATCTTTGGCAACATACGACATTGGGAATTTTGAGTTTTTATTGGGCATGACTATTTGGTATGAAATATTGGCTGCTGTTAATGAGGTTAGCAAATATTTGCAATCTAAAGACATGCTTATTATTGTTGCTATAGAACAAGTACAAGGATTGATCGCTTATTTTGAAAAGTACAGAGAAACTGGGCTTGCGGAGGCTATGACTAATGCTAAAAAACTTTCTCTTGAAATGGGAATTGATCCCGTGTTTCCAGAAAAGCGTCAAGTTCATAGAAAAAGACATTTTGATGAGAATGAAGGTGAATCATCCCAACCAACTGAACAATCAGCGGAGGAATCTTTTAGGGTTCATTACTTCTTGTATATAATAGATCAAGCTATTGGTTCACTGAAGAGAAGGTTTGAAGAATATCAAGCGTATGATGATATATTTGGGTTTTTGTTCACTTCAGAACGGTTGAATTCGATAGACAATGATAAATTG
The DNA here is from genome assembly GCA_035220775.1 of Malus fusca. Taxonomy (NCBI): domain Eukaryota; kingdom Viridiplantae; phylum Streptophyta; class Magnoliopsida; order Rosales; family Rosaceae; genus Malus; species Malus fusca. Next base: position 18,854,281 of record CM069073.1, on the reverse strand, counting down.
AAAGATTGTTGTGATCGGCTTTAAAACTTTCTCAAAAAAGATGAGCTTTTTGATGTTGATGGAGATGCATTATTAGTAGAGTTGAAGCTTTTACGAGAGCGTTTGCCAAAAGAAATAAAGACATCCATTGACATATTGAACTACTTGAAGAGGATGCGTTGTTTCCCGACTGCAAGCATTGCATACAGAATTTTGTTGACTGTACCTGTTATCGTTGCATCTGCAGAAAGGAGTTTCTCGAAGTTAAAGTTATTAAAATCATACTTGTGGTCAACCATGTTGCAGGAAAGGTTAAATGGACTTGCTTTGATATCGATTGAAAGTGATTTTTTAGACAAAATTGATTATGAAGATTTAATTGATGATTTTGCAGCAAAGAATGCACGAAGAGCCATCTTTAAGTGAAGCTTCAGTTCTAGACTTTTTTAAGTTTTGTTTATTTCCATATTGCTTTTTAGCATCAATACATTGTTCAATTTTTTTAAGATGTCTTATAAGAGGCCCTTTTTATGAATTTCGTACAGGGCCCCTGAAATCTCAGAGACGACCCTGGGTGCGGATTGCAGAGGAGAGAAGGGAGGGAGGGTAGGTGGGGGTTGCAGAGGAGAGAAGAAAGGGTGGGGTTGCAAAGGAAAGAAGGAAGGGATGGGGTTGGGGGGAGGTAGAAGATGGGTGGGTTTTTGTTTTTGTTTTGGTTTTTTTTTGTGTTTTTGTATGTTTTTAATTTTTTAATATTGAAGTGGGCCCATATTGACACGTGGTGTCCAATAATTGTCTAAGTGGGCGCCACGTCATCAGTTAACAAAAGTTCTAACGGAAAACTTAACAGATGTATGAGATTGTCCCAAAATTAGCACCTTAGGTATGACTCTGGGATGAAAAAAACTTCATGTACTAAATGTTGAAAACAACGAAACTTGAGGGTAGTAAACTGAGATTTACCTTTTTTTTATTTGATTTTTGGTTTACACCTTACATAGAGTGCATCCTTGCCAAGGTTTGTCAATACTCGGCAGAGCATCTTTTCCCGTTGTCTTCTACTTTTCTTAATTAGTTTGATTGGCCTTTAAATATTGTTAGTGTATTTTTTTATGTAAAGAAATATAATTAGTGTCGAGTAGCTGTTCAAGATATGTGATTAGTGGCCGGAAAATAGATACCCAACTGTGTGAGCAATTTTGATTTGTAGCATAAGCATTAGGGTTGATGTTTTATTGTGCATCATCTTATCAACTTGCTTTAATAATTTTTTGTGTTAGTTTATACCGACTCTTTAACCTTTGTGTAGCGTTACTTCTTCTTTGGTTAATCAAGCCAAAGAAATTTATATATATTAGAATTACATAGAGAATGCAATGGACATTCATAAAAAAAAAAAATCACTGTAGCTCTTCACCATGAAGATGTATGATTCCATTGATGGAGTCAATTTAAAGCTAAACTCTACTGATCAAGAAAATATCAAAATGTCCTATAGTTGAGAATTAGAGTATACAATGAACAAACGAACAAAAGAATTACAAAACTAAGGATACATTTGAAAACAAAGAAACATTACAAATTCATCGAGACGCCTATACAACTCCAATGGACTACAATGTGATTGACTTATTGATAAGTGAAGAGCAAGCATCCTATTTATAATAAACTAAACTCTAATCTCTAAACGAAAAACTTATACTAACGGGTTGACTCAAATCTTAAACTGATTATGTTTCAACACTCCCCATCAAACTTGTGGCGGTAAACAACATGAGTTTGCCAACAAGCAAATGTGAATTTAGGCTTTATTCATTGGATAGATAAGCAGGCTTTGCTACGCGCACAGACAGATATGCAAGCAGGCTCCGCTATACGGGACAGACATACATGCTTCATTGTGGAAGGTAGATTTTTAGATGGCAGATGGTAGTTAGATTAAAACAGGCAAAAATAGATTTCAAGCAGACAAATGTTGGGAGTATGGACCTCCATTAAATAGACAACGTTCCTATATCCCAACTGCAGCAACAGACAATTCTGAAATCTTCGACAATAATCATTTTAGTGACCACCAGTCCAAATAATCAAGTGATTGGCAGACAAAAAACAACAAGTTTCATATACAGGCGAACAACTAAAACCCTTGCGTGGGCCTTTAAAGCAACAAGCGGCCCAACAAACTCAAATGGGCCCAAAAACTTCTTTTTCACTCCAACTTCTCATGGTCATCAAATTATTTATTTTAGGGTAAATTACATTTTACCGCCTATTTTCGGTCACATAAAAAATTCATACCTCATCTTTTAAACTTTGCAATATTATACATCAACTTCGAATTCATTGTAATATCAATCTTCCGTTTAAAAATCCGTGAATTTGTTTATTAACTGTTGGCATGGCAGGCGCAGAGCCCATTCTATCTCCTCTGTTGATTGACATGTGGAAAATTTTATAAAATGAAAAACTAAGGAAATGAAAAAGGAGGCTCAAAACCTTCCTTCCCTGGTGCTTTCCCTGAACCTCGTCACCGGCGCCCTCTCCGCCACCCTCCCAGGGATCCCCAACCTCAAATACCTCAACCTTATCGGAGGTTAAACAAGCATCTTCATCCTCATCGATCTTCTCCCTCCAGTCATTAGAAAATTAGCATAAGTTCCATTCAATCAATTACTTCACAACAAGATTAAAGATTCAGCCAAATTTTGTAATTCGTTTTTTTGTTTTCTTTCTTTCCTTTTTCCTGGTCCTGGGGCCTCTTCAAAATGTGAAAAACAAGCGTGATGGCATAATAGACCTGGTTTGTGCAGATCAACAAAGCTGTGATAACATATGGTGGGTGCGGCGGTGCCTTTGATGCTGGTATGTCAGACGCGGCGGTTCGGTTTGTCAGATTGCGAGCAGGCTGTGGTGGTGAGATGCAAACGGTACGATGCGGACAGTCACATATGTAGACTTGGGTGAGGGTGCAGACGGGCTCGACTTTGGTGCAGATGGTGGTTAGGCAGATGTTCGAGCGGGTTCGATCTCCAGATTATTATTATTATTATTTTTTTCAAACAAACAATGACAACTCCTTACCTAAATAAAAACTACAATTCTACGGATTTAACCGAGAACAAACAAAACAATGGAAAATACGACGATAGACAAACTGATGCGAGACAAATGCAGGCTAAACCCAAATCCGAAAAACGACAAGCGGAGACAGCTACATAACTTCAATGAACTATATTGTGATTGACTTATTCACAAGTTAATAACAAACATTTTATAATAAACTTGGAAATAACGAAAACTTAACACTATGTTTGGATGAAGGAAATAAATTTGGAATTTAGATAAAAGTCAAAATTTGTAAATTGACATGCACGAATTCTCTTGTTTGGATTTATAAACATAGAAATTTAAAATTTCCGCGTAAAAAAAAACTTGGAATTTGGGACCTCCAATTCCCAAGTTTAAATTTCATGTACATAGATGTCATTTCCCAATTTCTATGATTGAGAGCTTAAAAATTCAATTCCATTGTTCTTTTAGGCTAACCAAACAAGAAAATTCACAAATTCTAGAAAATAAAATCCCGTCAATTCAATTTCTATCATTTTAAAATTCCTTGGTAATCTTAAATTTCTTTATCCAAACGTAATGTAATTCTAACGGACTCGGTCTAAATCCTAAACCTAGTTTTTTTTTTTTTGGTTAAACAAGGGAGATATTATTGATAACTAAAAAAGAAGTTACACCTAGTCAAGGAGGATGTAAACCTTACCCATCATAAAACAGAGACAATAAATAACAATACAAGAAAAAGAAGGGGGATAGAAGCCTTGCCTTCTAGAAATGAAAATAAGAATGATACAAAGAAAAGAGGGTGGGGACATGAAACCTAACCCCTCTAAAACCAAACCTAAAGGTCTAAACTTGCAAAACAAGCTGAGCAATAGCACAAAGTTAGGAAAAAAAAATAAGAAAGTAAGACAAACCTGGATGCCGAATGCACATTAATTTGAGAAGCGGTAGTCAGGCAAGCCAACATAGTCCGAAAACACTTTAGCACGAGCTACCGGCGGAGGAGAATCATGCCAAGTTAAAGTTGGAGAAGACAAGCACATGTTAGCAAAATTGTTCGCAACAAAATTTCCTTCGCGATATATGTGAGATGCGTAGAAAGTCATTTTCCGAATGCAGTCCAAACAAATAGGCCATTGCCTACAAAGAGGCCAAGGAGGACCAAAATTAAACGATTGAAAAGCAAAAATAACACTAGAGCTGTCACTTTCGAACCAAAGATAATGCCAACCCCGTTGATATGCAAACTCTACACTAATAATAATTGCAGATAATTCTGCAAAAAAAAAAAGAGTTGCAATTACCAATCCATTGGCAAAAACTACCAAGAAAACGACCATGGTAATTCTTGAAAACTCCTCCACAAGCAGCAGGACCGAGATTTCCTTTAGACAAACCATTTGTATTAAGTTTAATCCAAGGAAACCAAGGGGGAGACCAAAGAACAGAAAGAATAGTAGGCGCGTTGCAAGAGATATGTCGGATTCCCAGCGAAGAGATGATTCGAGTGTCAGAACCCTGACAACAACCAAGAATAAACTTTCCACCATGGACAATCACATAATTGATAGACATGCATAGACGATGCAAATAAATTAGTCGACCCTAAAAAATAAACTTATTTCGAGCCTTCCAAATAACCGCAATAGTAGAAAGACTCGCAAAAATCCAGAGATTGTGCAACTTTTTGGAAAAAGGCTTACGCACATAAATATCCCAAAAAATATTCAAAGAATCTAAAAGATGCAAAGAGGTACCAAATTGGCATGCTAACCACCTCCAAAGCTACCTAGATATTCGACAACCGAAGAAAAGATGAGCAGTAGATTCTTCAAATGTGTCAATTAATCTAACAGGTGGATGCAATGGTGCATATTGTAGAGAATTGTTTTCGAATGAGTCAAAGTGTTAATTAAAGTTATTTGTTTTAATGTTCATATGGAGCATCTATGGGGAGAAAGGATTAATTAGGCTTATTTATTATTTGGTTAGAATCATATTGCTACGTAAAAGACGAGTAAAAAGATAAGTAGCTGATGCAAATTTGGTTGAGTATTAAGTTAAGTTTTTTTTTTTTTATAATTTTATTGAAGAAAGTTCTAGTGCTGATCTGTCATGCACATAATTATATACCAATGATGATATATGTCCAATTGATTTTAAATTAAATGTTCACTATAAAATAACATAAGAATTGGAAAATTGATTTATGGTTTCTACTAGATTTTCTCATAATCACACTGCTAATTTTACTATTTTTTCCTTCTTCGGGGTAATGCATATATGCACTCATTTTATTATAACATCCAACATTTCTAAAATTTTGTATACATAGGAGCTCATTCAAGAAATCTATTCTCGACATACTCTTGCCTTGACTAACAAGGGGTCACTAAATTTTTTGTACTAGTGTTTGATGAACTCTTAAAGGCACCTTACAAACCCTATTCGTGGGAGAGATTACTCCCTACTAATCAAGGAGATAAAAGACGCTAAGCGCTAGTTGGGCGGCGGGCCTAGCGTTTAGGCAGATTTAAGTAAATCTATTATATTTTGTGTAAATAAGTGTCTGTTTATACTTAAAATATATATAATTTCATCATAAACTACAAAATAGAATAACATATATATATATATATATATTATGAAGCATTGGAACATAATGAAAACATGGGGAACAAGCCTATAATGTGTGCTCATTTAAGTATTCAACAAGTCTCTTACAATTTCAATTTATTGAAAAATAAAATAAAATTCAAAATAAAAGTTATCTATTTTCTGTCTAAGTGAGTTGCAACCTAGGCAGGTCTGGGCGGGCTAGGTGGATGCCTAGGCAGTCTAGGCGGATGCCTAGGCAGTCTAGGCAGGCACCTCAGCATGTTTAGGCGCCCTTTCTTAATTTTCAAACTAGGAATTAATCGGGGCGGTGACCAACTGCCTAGTGCCTAGGTGGGGCTTAAGCGGCTATAGGCGGGGATTTTTAGAACAGTGCTACTAATTAATGAAGAAACTAGCAAAAGTTCCTGGAATATGGATCTAACTGGTTGCAACTTTCCCTCTCACACATAGTTGCTTTCAAATAAGTCAAACTGTTAGAACTTAGAAGTTCTTTTGCTTTAATGGTAACTTGGAGCATTATGGGAAAAAGGCTTAATTAGGCACATTAGTACTAAAAAGATAAGTATTGAGCTCAAACATATTTGGTTAGGTTCAACCTGGTATGTAGAAGTAAAAATATAAGTTTTAAGTCGAAGCATGTTTGGTTAGGTTCATACTGGTATGTAAAAGACGAGTATTAAGTTAAATAATTCAGTTCTTTATATATTATAGAGCAAATTGGGCTATTATATACCAATGATTGAGAACTTTTTTGCAGGGATTTTCACATAACAATCATCACTCTACACTCATCCTACATTGCTTGGTGCAACACAAAGAGAGTTATTCACATTTACAAACACAAAGGAGTTAAAATTTTGAACAAGGAAATAATAACCACAACATTAAACCAAATGTTAGGGTTAATAAATTAAACTTAGGGGTATGGTTGTAATAAGTCCAAACCTCAAGGGTGTGAGTTAAACTCTCCCTATATTTTATATGTTGTAGAATCTCCAATCTTTAGCTAACTGCCGAGTAGAACGAAACGACTTAAAAATAAAAAAAATAATCATTTATATAGCGACAAGGACCATATACTTATGTAAGAGTTCATCGAAGATACTTTTAAAGAGTAGTAAATACTAAAGCAACCATAGCTCTCTGACTCTGAGCAATCAGGATTCAGAAACTGATCGGCGGCAGCAAGTATGGAACTGCCGTTGATGTTCACCAATGGTTTTCTGATATCACCACCGACCCTTTTCACGGTGTTAGCAATGTTTGCAGGAGTTTTGAGCTATTTGTATGGCCCCTACTGGAAGGTGAGAAGGGTACCTGGCCCACCAGTTATCCCTTTCGTAGGACACCTTCCCTTGCTGGCAAAGTATGGTCCTGATATATTCTCAGTTCTTGCCAAACAGTATGGCCCTATTTTCAGGTTAGTATGCGTATATTGCATATATGTAGCAGATTTGTTTGGGACCAAAATTTATGTCTAATAGTTCGATAAAATTTTCCCAAAGATATTTTATTAAATGGTATACGTTTGAAATTAACTTCATATATATGACTGAAATTAACTTCATATATATGACATTTTAGTTATGTCACTTTAGTTCTGAATTTGCTAAAGCTGGTGGCGCATCCATATTGCCATGGCATAGCTATTAAGTTATTGATTCTACACATCTTGGCAGGTTTCATATGGGTAGACAGCCACTAATAATTGTAGCTGATGCAGAGCTTTGTAGAGAAGTAGGAATCAAGAAATTCAAAGATATCCACAACAGAAGCATTCCGTCTCCCATCGCAGCTTCCCTCTTCATCAGAAGGGTCTCTTTTTCACCAGGTATTTGTTTTATGGGCTAGTTACGGCAGCAGTTACAAAACTTTATACTCGACTTTGATCCTTCAGTTCAGTTCATAAATTTTGTGGTCTTGCAATTGCATCAAGTGATTCTCACTTGTCATTATGTTACAATTTCGTCCATACAACCATATATTTGATGGATAAGCAGTTACTTGAGGAATAGTGAATGATATATGTAAAACCCTAACTCCATGAAGTGGAACATACGTCATCTATTAGTAAATGTCCATAAATGACGGAAAAATGACCAAAGTGAAACATGAGTACAAAGTAGAATTTGGGACCTGTTTTGAATTACCAAAGTGAAACATGAATACAAAGTATTGTAGAATTATATATATCTGTCAGTTAAATTCATGAAGTTTGTCTGCAGGGATGCAAGATGGTCAACGATGCGAAACACTATAATATCATTGTATCAGCCATCACACCTAGCCAGCCTTGTGCCCACAATGCAATCATTCATCGAGTCTGCAACTCAAAAGTTCGACTCGTTTAAAGAGGATGAAGAGATTACCTTTTCTGACCTCTGCCTCAGGTTGGCCACTGATGTATAGGACAAGCTGCATTTGGTGTCAACTTTGGCGTCTCTAAACCACAATCCATTAGTGAATCAATTGACAAGATTGACAGCAAAGACAGCAACAATGATGATGTCTCAGATTTTATTAACCAACACATCTATTCCACTACTCAGCTTAAGATGGATTTGTCCGGCTCCTTTTCAAATATACTGGGACTACTTGTTCCTATTCTTCAGGAGCCATTTAGGCAGGTCTTGAAAAGAATTCCCGGGACAATGGACTGGAAAGTTGAGCGTACTAACCGGAAGTTGAGTGGCCGGCTTGATGAGATTGTGGTGAAGAGAATGAAAGACAGTGAACGTAGTTCAAAGGACTTCTTGTCACTCATAATGAATGCGAGGGAATCGGAAATGGATGCCAAAAACGTTTTCACTCAAGACTACATTAGTGCAGTTGCTTATGAGCATCTCCTAGCTGGATCAGCCACTACATCATTCACATTGTCTTCAATTGTCTACTTGGTTGCCGGACACCCAGATGTCGAAAAGAAGTTGCTGGCGGAAATTGATGGATTTGGACCTCTTGATCAGATGCCAATTGCTCATGATCTTCAATACAAATTTCCTTATATTGATCAGCCATGTCTTCGGAATTTCAAAATTAGTGTAGACTTTTGTAAAAGATTTGAAATTCCAAGGGCTTAATTTACTTGATCGTCATGCCTTCATATTGATTTTTCAAATGCAGGTTATTAAAGAGGCAATGAGGTTTTACATGGTTTCCCCATTAGTTGCAAGAGAAACATCTAGGGAAGTTGAAATTGGAGGCTATCTTCTGCCAAAGGTATTGTTCTACTTTTCCTATGTAAATTGGAAATGGTTGCATAATTTATGGGACTAATTTTTTTAGAGGAGCAGGGGACTTGGGTGTGGTTAGCACTCGGAGTTTTAGCCAAAGATCCAAACAACTTCCCGGAACCAGACTCGTTCATGCAAGAGAGATTTGATCCAAATTGCAAAGAAGAGAAAGAAAGGCATCCTTATGCTTTTATACCGTTTGGAATCGGGCCTCGAGCATGCATTGGTCAGAAATTTTCACTGCAAGAATTAAAGGTCTCGCTGATTCATTTGTACCGGAAGTATGGATTCCGGCACTCTCCCAACATGGAGAACCCTCTGGCACTCGAGTATGGCATTGTCCTTAATTTCAAGAACGGTGTCAAGGTTAGAGTCGTAAAGCGGTGATCATGCACTGATTAGTCTTCAACACTGCCAGATCAATCTTTTTATTCATACTCATAAATCCTTGTGGAGCAAGCTCTGATTGCGGCATCTTTGTGCAATTCCCGCTATCCATGCAGTAGCATCATTTATCCTTTCTTATGCTGTTTGTTGGTCGCATTACTTAGCCTTGGCTGTGTCTTGCTTCTGCTTTGTTTCAATTAAGTTTTATGTAAACATCTTCACTGTAAAGCTTTTAAATTTAATCGTAAATTTGAATCCAAATTTTCAGTTATGAGCTAGTAATAACATAAATGCAAGATAATGATCATTTCACTGGAAACAAACAAGTAGATGTCTCACGCTCATAACCATAAACAAAATATTTTACAAATGAAGCTCACATTAAGGACTCTACTTTTTGTTGTGTCACGGGCTTCATAAGTGTCCACTACTAAGGCTGTCATGCACTGATATTGTTCTCACTTAACTAATCAGGCCCAATCCCTTGAGTGGTATCAAGCCCAAAGGACCTCAGGTGTGAGGTTTTATCTCAAAACACTTCGGTGCAATTAGAAGTGGAACACATATATTTAAACCTTAGATTATTGTTGTAATTCTCTAATATGGGATTCTCTTCACATCCATCTTGGCTTGTATTGAGCCAACCTTTTACACCAACAATCTCCACCCTGGCGTAAGCAAGCCAAGGTACCGCCATACTTTACAACAACCCACGGGTTCCCAAGAATGGTATGGTTGCCGCACCGGTCCCCGCAACTCTACCTCTCCAAGGATTTTTCCTTGAGCCCCGCTAGGAGCCCTTGCTCCACCTAGCTTCTGGTGGACTAGGATTTTCCGAGCCCTGCTCTACTAGGGGGAGAGCATTCGGCTCTCCCATGGGAATTGTTGAACATGGGTTGAGAGAAAATCAAAAAGCTAGGGTGAAAAGTCTCTAGTGAAAGAACTCTTGGGGTAGAGTGAAGCTCTTAGAAAAATTATGTGAGTGGGTGTACAAGGAATTTGAGATTGGGTTATGTCGATCTGACTCATGTGTAACTTGTACTGTTATTGTTATAGTGAAGAGCAATATCTTTCCAGGGATGTAGGCAGGTTTTTGCCAAACCTCGTAAATCTTTCTATGTCTTTATTTCTTGTATTTTATTATGTTCAACTGTGAGTTTGTATTTGGTGAGGGTATAATTTGAATCTCGGTTCCGCACTGACCGAACGGCCCAAAGCACAACATGACCATGTGCCTTCCAACTTGAACCTGTGCGCCAAAGCCGATGTAGGCTTTGATACCAATTGTTAAGTCACAGGCTCCATAAGTGTCCATTGAAGTGTTCTAACTGCCGGACCAGGAGCCTCTCCTGAGCACTTCCCTAGGGATCCTAGGGATCCCGCAATCTTGTCCGTTCATCGTATATCGTGCGGTCAGAAATTATTTAAAATTAAAATTTTAAAATTCAAATATGAATAGTACCTAACGAAAACTGACCGCACGATATAAAATAAACGGACAAGATTGCGGGATCCCTAGGATCCCCAGGGAAGTGCTCAGGAGAGGCTCCTGGTTCCTAACTGCCTAATCTTACATGTACCTTCCAAGATAGGCGTGGAATGATAGAATAACTAACCATAATAGCCAACATCTAACAAAGTCATAGCATCCTTTTCCATTGATTAAACTAGTTTCAGAAGTATTCTATTTTATGGACAAAAAGGCTTTTGGTGGTAATGTGGGCATAAAAGTTAATATTGCTAAAGCTTTTGATACTTTAAATAGGAATTTTATGTTCCACGTGCTTTCTAGCTTTGGATTTTCTAGTATTTTTGTGGATTGGGTGCATGTTTTATTACAGTCTACTCGTCTTTTTATTTTGGTAAATGGTACACCACATGGGTTTTTCTCTTGTTCTCAAGGTGTACGTCAGGGAGACCCTCTTTCTCCACTACTTTTTTGTTTAACAGAGAAAACTCTGAGTAGAAGTTTATCTTTTCTTTTCTCTACTGGATGGATAACTGCTATTTCGGCACCATGGGGTTGTTGCCCTCCAACTTATGTGTTATATGCTAATGATTTTTTTTTTTTTTTTTTGTCGTGGGAATGTTCGTTCTCTTCAAAAGTTTTTTATAAGTATGGTTGTGCATCCGAACAACTTGTTAATACAACTAAAAGTACTTTTTTATCTCGCATCCACCTCTGCCCATCGTAGAGTGCATGTCTCATGATATCTTGGCTTTCGTATGGGTGTTGTTCCTTTCACTTATCTTAGGGTACCCATTTTTCGTGGTAAGCTAAGGAGAATTCACTTTCAAGTTTTGGTGGATAAGGTTAAAGCTCGTCTTTCAAGTTGGACGACTCCAATTGGTGTAATCTATTTATCAAATCTTGTTTCTCCATAGCTTCTCAATTTATCAATTGCCCATTTTCCTTTTTAAAACATATTTCTGCTTGTGCACGAAATTTTATTTGGTCAGAGGACTTGGCTTCACGAAAGCTAGTAACTGTTGATTGGAGTATGGGGTGTGGACCTAAGCATGAAGGTGGCTCCTGGTCTTCGTTATTTGACTACTTTGAACTTGACAACTTTGATTAGTTTTGGCTGAGATGCTTAACAATCCTATTCTTTGTGGGGTTCATTCGCTCTTCAACGTTTTCCTCTTGCACCTTATTAAAAATAAGATATCTATTTACGGTCTTCTATGTGGCACAGGTTGAAGCGTGCTTTGTCTATTCTGAATAATAATTGTTGTTGGGTTATTGGCAATGGGAAGTAAGTTTCCTTTTGGTTCGACAAATGGTTGGATAGTCCAATTATTGGCCCTTCATTATCTTCGATCATTTCTTCTATAGTTCTTCCTAGGAAATGTTATTAAAGCTCAAAGTTGGTATTTGCCAGATTATTTTGTAGATTTATTCCCTTCTGTAGTGCAGCATATTCTATGTTTAAATGTAGAGGATAACAAATTGATCTGGGAGCCTACACCTACTAGGAAATGTTCCTTTTCTTCTGGCTTTCATCTTATTCAACGAAAACATAGTGATTGTGCTTGGGCTAAGTTTATTTGGCGACATTTTATCCCACCTCGATTGTCTATTTTGGCTTGGCGGCTTCTTCATGATAAACTTCCTACCAAAGGCGCACTTCAATGACATGGTATTTCTTTGGCGTCCATCTGTTGTTTATATCATAATTCTGAGGAATCTACTGTTCATCTTTTCTTTAGTTGTCAGATATCTAGGCAGCTTTGGAGGTGGTTAGCATGTCAATTTGGTACCTTTTTGTCTTTTTAAAATTCTCTAGTTGTTTTTTGGGATGCCTACATACGTAAGCCATTTTCTCAACAATTGCACAATCTTTGGATTTTTGCGAGTCTTTTTACTATTTCAACTATTTGAAAAGCTCGAAATAAGTATATTTTTTAGGGTCACCCAATCTATTCTCGTCGTCTTTTCATGTCTATCAATTATGTGATCATTCATGATGGAAAGTTTATTCCTGGTTATTCTCAAGGTTTTGATACTCATTTCTTCTTTGGGGATCCAGCCTAGACCTGGCATTCGTGTCGTGTTTCTCGTGTTTGTGTCATTTTCGTGTCATACCCGATAGCTGAATGGGTTGTGTCGTGTAACACCCATTTAAATAAACGGGTAATATTACCCAACCCGAAATCGACCCATTAATATTATCCGGTAATATGACTACCCGTTAAGAAAAATATATTTTAAATCAATAAATAATGAAAATGAAAAACGTAATTTGACCCAAAAAAAATGTAAAATATAATTAGTATATACATAGCACATTGTCATATAAATATTACTTCAAAACAATAAAAAAAAATTGTCTATCAAATTTACATACCCCTAAATAAGAGCCTAACGAAAAAATATTAGTGCATACTACAAAATACAAATGTTCAAAGATATGCAAAATGAAGATAGTTGTGTTTCAAGGTTGAGGAACCTTGCATGTTTTTTACAATAAAACCCTTCAATTTTCATCAATCACCAAGGGAAATGATATTGGAACTTTGGCTTGATATATTATCTTCAAGGGTTATCTTGACAATGTTTTCACTAAGGTTTTCCATAATCTATAAACTATAGATCTAAATTTAACCGTTCATTGTCATTTATATTTACGCTCAATTCTTCTCACCAAATTTTGTTTTTTTTTTCTTTTCTTTTTTGAAAACGTGATCTCTTAGAAGATGCAGGAAGATGAACGGTTATGATTGTTGATATTACGTTCAAAGTTTTACTATTAGTGAAAATATAGCTCAAGGTTTATAAAGTCTCTAGAAACTATATAACATCAACTCATATATTAGTTAATGTAAATATCGGAATGTCATATCAACGATCTGAATTGTTCTTTTTTCTACATCTGGTAAAAGATCACTTTTCAAAAAATAAAATCTAAAAAATGAAATTCGGTGAGTAGAATAAAGTGTAAACGACAATGGACGGTTAAATTTAAATCTAAGGTTTATGGATTATGGTGTCATTACGAGAGTTGTAAACGACAATGGATTTCAGAGTTAACCCCTTCACGAAAGTTGTAAAGTTTGATATTCTTTTTACATTTTTCACAATTCTACAATAATTATTATTAATTTTATTAATTTTTCACTCAAATAAAAAAAATATTATTCATGAGATTTGGAGGGTTTTAAAAATCTAAATGACCATGTAACCATCGTTTAAGCGTAGAGGATGCAATCACGAGCGTTTATATATGCTTTCACATTTTTCAGACTTATACATTAATGATTATGAATTTATTATTTTGAACTCCCTTAAAAATACTATTCATGAGGGTTTGTATGGTTTAAAAAATTCAAATGATGAAGTACCCATCCTCTACGCTTTCCTCAAAGCGTAGAGGATGCGATTATGAGCATTTACATATTTTTTCACATTTTTCACAGGTTACCCGCGTGTTACTCTCGTGTAAACCTGTTAAGCACCCATTATTAGCAGGTTCTTATTATGTGACCCGATTAGTTATCGTGTCGACCCGAAACCTATTATTTTCGTGTTGTTACGTGTTGTATTAACGGGTCGTGTAAGAAATTGCCATGTCTAATCCAGCCTATCCCTCGCAAGGTGCCAACTATTCTTCTTGTGCTTTGGTCCTCTCCTTGGTTTCCTTGGATTAAACTTAATACAGATGGCTTGTCCAAAGGAAATTCCGGTCCTGCTGCTTATGGAAGAGTTTTTAGGGACTGCCATGGTCAATTTCTTGGTGGCTTCTGCTAAGGGATAAGTCATCGCAACACTTTTTTTGTTGAATTATCAGTAATTATTATTGGTGTAGAGGTTGCATATTAGCGGGGTTGGCATTAGTTTTGGTTGGAAACTGACTCTTCTAGTGTTATTTCTGCTTTCCAATCAAATGATTTTGATCCTCCTTGGTCTCTTCGTACGCAATGGTCTATTTGTTTGAAACGTATTCAGAAGATGACTCTTCGTACGCAATGGTCTATTTGTTTGGACCGCATTTAGAAAATAACTGTCTACACCTCTCACATATGTCGCGAAGGAAATGATTCCCCTCCATTGGCGGTCGTGCTGCTTTGTTTTTAGACTATGGTGGCTTTCCTGACTACTGCTTCTCAAATTAATTTGCATATCGGCATACAGGTTAGGTTTCATATATATCCCCCGCCCCCCTTTTCCTTGTATCTTTATTGTTTTCATTTATAGAAGGGTAAAGTTTATGGCCCCCTTCTTTTTCATGTATTTGTTTTTATCCCTTTTTCTTGTATTATGAGGGGTTAGGTTTATGTTCCCCCTAACTAGGTGTAAGTTTTTTTTGTTATCAATAAAATTCCCTACCGTCGAGATTTTATAAATAAATAAACAAATAAAAAAAGTCCCCAACCCGCCGGGGATGCTAACTTTGGAACTCGTGACCCTTCACCTCACTAGCAAGCGAAACTCTTCCTTTGATAGATTCAGCATATTTGAGAAATTTTCAAAAGTTCCCATGTTATTGTCAATGAATCTAATTGGTTCTAAACTTCCAAAGGGGTATACCTACAACAAGGGCTAGCCGTGCTACAATCCGATCGAATTTGTTCGACAAAGACCTACATCATGTCATTTTTCCCTATCCGTATATAGGATATGAGGTGTGCTATCCACACAACCCTTTTTACTTCTTATACACCCTTTTAATTTACAACCGTCGGATCGACTGAATTAAAGATGATCAAATGACAGATATTAACAAATGGTGTGAGAGAAGTAAAAAGGGGTGTTGGGTGGCACATTCCATATATATATATATGGGATAGGATCAAGGGGCAAATATTTTTACAAACATTTTTACACTTCTTTGTACCCTTTAGATTTTATAACATCCAAGGATTCCTATTTATTCATTAAATGACTTGGATACTTATGTGGATTTTAACTAATATTAAAAATAAAAATAAAATTGAAAAAACATAAAATCTGAAAGAAAATTAAAACTAAAATTAAAAGGGTAAGAAACCCTAGCTATAATCGGGAAAATAAGAAAGGAGGTTTGCAACCTCCACCTCCCCCAGGTCTGCAACCTCCATCTCCCCCAGGTTTGCAACTTCCCTGCCTTGAATCTTCATTACATAAGCAAAATAAAACCCTAAATTCTATATTATTATTCATATATGTGGGGTGATAAAATTAAGTTTTGTCAATTCATTTAATTCATGATTTTTCTAAATCTTGTTTTTTTTTTTTTTTGGTTATTAATAGGATTATTTTTCATAAAATGAAAGATGAGAGGCATTGCAGACCTCATTGGCAAAGGAGAGATTTCATGGTTTTTTGTTATTAGGTAATTTTTTTTTTTTCAGTTTTATTCTATTAGATATTTGTTTTTAATTTAGATTAGCATTTTCCTCATTAATTATTATCCACATCATCATTCAAGTGAATTAATGTTTAAAACTCTTCACATCACTCTTAGTTTAGACCGTTGAATGCTACAAAATCTAAATGCTACAAAGAAGTGTAAAAATGTTTGTTTAAATATTTGTCCTTTGATCCTATCCCTATATATATATGTGCCCTTTAATGGAAGAAATTCCCATTTTATTCAAAAAATGCAAATTAGTTGTGAATCCCACTCCACATCGAACTTTAATGATCCGAACCTTCTATTTTGTAAATCTTGATTCTTAGATCATCCTTGTAAAAATTCAGTTCAATCTAAAACCATTTGCTTATTTAATTATCACGATGAAATTTCAATGTTTTCTTAGAACAAAGTGTTCATCAATTTCTTTGAACTCAATTAGATGCCTCAAATATTTCCGATTTGGCTATTTTTGTAAGGATGTTCTATGAGGTGCAACTTGAAGAATAGATGATTCGGATGTGTTGCATGGTGATAGAGGTTTTCATTTTCTGTATACTTTTTTGGCTTTTTTGACCTTTTATTTATTTTTATGAACAATGTAATTTTTCAATGAGACAAAATGTTAGAAGATATCTCTCTCTTAATGTTAGGAGCATCTTTGGGGAAGATGTTTAAGCCATATATATTTGATTAGATTCATATTGGTACATAAAAGACGACAATGAGACAAAATATTAGAATTATATCTCTATCGTGATGTTAGGAGCATCTTTGGGAAGATGCTTCATGCTTCATGCTTCATGCTTAAGCCATATATATTTGGTTAGATTCACAATGGTACGTAAAAGACTTTTACGGAAATGAGACAAAATGTTAGAAGATATCTCTCTCTTAATGTGGGCAGCATCTTTGGGGAAGATGCTTGAGCCATATATATTTGGTTAGATTCACATTAGTACGTAAAAGACGAGTGCATTAGGCCAGACATTACAATTTATAGTATAATCTTAATGCAAACAAAAAAAATCAAACAGGCCACACCATATGCTTTATTAAAGAATATTCTAGTATTGGGTATCCGTCATACACATTAATTAGTACACCATGTTGAGTCATTAATTATAGAAGGGAGTTTTAACGAAAAACCCATGATACTGTTCACTTTAACCAAAAACCATATTTTTACGCTAAAAAGTCAAAACTGCTACTATTCACTTTACTCTTTATTTTGTCCTTATCGTTAAAACTCAAAGTTTTCAAGCCCTTTTCATTAGTTTTCCTATTATAGAATTGGTTATTTAACAAAAAAAAAAAAAAAAAAGCAAAAGTAATAACAAAAAAATTATAGAATTGGATAATGACGTGGCCCAATTATTGAGAATTTTTTTTTTCTGAGAATACTCTAATTTAATCTAAGCTAGAAGCCTAGAAGAAATAATTTGAATTTGGATACAGAATGAAAAACATAATGCTCTGGCCAATGTATCCGCTCTGCTCAAATTATGCTCTAGATCTTAAAAATAGAGCCATCCAAATATAATGGACCAATGCAAAATTAAGTTTAAATGGATAAAAGAACAATTGAACTTTATAGGGGGGAAAGTGAGGTCGCAGTAATGGTGGATATATTTGAGAAGAAGACGTCTATAATAAACAATGAGAATGAGGTGAAGAAATAATAGAATGAACCACTGTATAAGAAGAATATAAGAAAATTAAAAAAAAAAATTAGAATTGATTCCTAAACCATGACCTTTGTTTAGATTTGGTTCTTAAATGAAAAATTGGTTAATTTTAGTACTTGACCTTTGTTTATCGCACAACGTTAGTCCTTCTGTTACGTTTGTTGTTAATTTGCTTACATGGCTAGACAGATGCCAACATCACCCACCTTACCCAAACCCCCATTTAACCCAGTGGAGAATTTTTTTTAGACACCAAAATCCTTTATTTAATTTACTTTGATTGTTCTTTAGTTGTGAATGTATCCATTTTGTAGTTGAAAAAATAAGAATGGTTTGATTCGTTGCTAAATTGAGTGTATTTGGATCTGATTTTGCATGCACTCGACCCTTATATTCTAAGTTGTTGGATGAAAGAAATGTTAAAAATCATAATTTGTTTTTGGATAAAGGTTGAATCAATTACATAATCAAACTAGGTTCAAACTCATAGTTGAAGACGATGAGACTTGCCAGTGATAAAGTTTATGCCGAGAATAATTCCGAGTATATTCAAAGAATGCGCCGACAAATTGGATTATGATCATAATTTTACAACTCGGCAGACTTAGCCATAATGAAATTTATCCCTAGAAATATGAGGTTTTGAAACGCAAAGAGGACCTTAAACAACTCAGCGCTCTACGCGAAACCCTTCTCACACCCCTGAGAAAATACTAAATGTTTCACTAACCTTCTCGTCAACACACCTCCAGTTTGGATTAACAACACTGTGTTGACAACCGGCGACATATTCAGTTTAACTTAACACCACTAGAGTCGTAAAACCAATCAATCAAGAAGTATCTTCAGTTTAGATTAACATCACTACTTCGAGTTTGGTTGGTTATCTATCCAAGTCTCAGTTGGCAAAGATTCTACGATTTTTTCGATGAAAGATATCACTTCATCAACTTTCCAGCGAAGTGAGGTGTTTTATGGTCAGTTACTCACAAATATACTTCCGAGTTCAGCATTTAGACGACCGAACGATATTCACAGTAAAGACGTTCATTTCCTTGTATCTGTTCCCTTACGCCCTGATTCTTTTTCAGCGCACCTATATTTTCACAAATATAGTTGAAGCAGCCAAACCCAGTGCAAAACATTGAACTTTGTAGCTGGAGGCATAACCTTGTCTTTAGGTTCCAGAACGCTAGGCCGAGAGTGTTCTTTAGTTGGCCAAAGTCGCTTAGTGAAGAAGTCAGCGACGCAATTCGTCAATGCATCACCGTATTTATTTCATTCACCTGACCAAGCTAGGTCAAGAATTGGTACACTTGCATCAATAGAAAAGCGTAGTTAACTCAGTAGCTACTCAGCATACGTGCCACATAGGTTTTGCAATTTCTAGGGTCAGCATAGTGTGATTGTTTATAGAATAGGATTGTGCTAATGTTGGTATAGTAATAAGAGCTCAGTTCTTCCGTTAAAGTTTCAGATCTCAGTTTGGTTAGGAGGGAAGTGTTGTACTGTTATGTTCAAGCAGAAGCGAGTTTTAACAAAGTATCAAATATCAACGTCACGAACACAAGAGATTAACATGGTTCAGCATAAAAACTTATGCCCACGAGTGAAGCACGACGAGAAATTTCACTAAACAAACAAAGATTACCAAAGAGTGTTTAACTCTCACAACCCAAATTCAACAAATTACAAACCCTAATACAAATTACATCGACTGTGGATGGAAGCGGTAGACTCTCCTCAACTATAAAAGAAGATTCGACAAAAAAACACACTATAAAAGAAGATAATTCTGTTACAATTAAGCCCTAATGCCATTATTGTACTTAAACTCATCATTACAACTCACTAATGATGATTATGCTTGAGCCTATGTATTGTGTAAACTCTTCACTATTAAACTCGGCCCACTTCCTCATTCTCTCCTATAAATACCCACTTTATCTTCAAAATTCGGGAGACTATTTGCTACCCACAAACTCTTAAACATAATCTTTTTAGAATTCTAATTTTGGCATCGGAGATTCTTTAACCAAAGCCCCCTCCCCCCCCCAACTACAGGAAAAGTGAGTATTAGAGGCATTATATTAGATGCGAAAATAAAAATTTGCCTCTAATAGTTTTCATTAGGGGCGAAAACATGCAATTGTCTCTATTAATTTAATAGGGACAAAAAATAATTCGCCTCTATTAATTTTATTACTTCTAGGGGCAGAAAAAACTGCCTTTACTTTATTTAGCTATTAGAGGCGAATAAATTAGTCCCCAATTCAACTAATAATTATTTAAATTTAATTATTTTTTTCATTAGGGGCGGATGTTTGTACTTATTTATTTAAACTTTTTTTTTCTATTTAAGGCGGATATGTTTAATTACAAATTAATGTTTACAAAAAATAAAAATACAGTATATTATTATTTAGTAGGAAAAAAACATTAATTATGTAAACCCTAATTCCAATACAAACCCACTTCCCTCATTTTTCTCTTTTCCCTTCTTCAACTGCCACACAACTCATCATTTTTCCATTTTTCCTTCATTTTTCTTCCCCTCTCTTTCTCTTGTGCAGATCCCAATCCATCCTCTCTTTCTTTTATTCTTAGTAATCTTTTGTTGTCTATTTCTCCTTTGCTACTCCGGGAGGACCAAAAGAAAGGTTTGTCACAGAGAAGGTAAAACTCATTTTATTTGGTTTTGAATTGTTTTGCAGGTACACTTGGCGAGATTTTGAATAATTTAGAGTGGAAGAGAATTTTATGAATAGAATAGAAATATCATTTGATTGATAGTGAGAAAGAATTCTCAAGAACTTTCAATTTTAGAGGTAATTGCCTTGTGTTAATCTTTGTTTATTTATTTTTTTTAGGAAAAATTAGTTTCCGGTCCCTAGTTTTTAATGTTCATTGACTAAGACCTTATCAGTTTGGGACACTTTGGATTCGGTTCTTAACTACCAATGTTCTTTGACTGAAACCTTGGTGGTTTTTAACTTTTGATCGAAGTCCTTGACATTAATGTAATAATGTATTTTTATGTAGGTTATTATATTTTTAAATTAAAAATAAAATTTGTAGTTATTTATATTAATGAGATTTTAAATGAAACCCATATTTTATGGGATTAAAAATATTAAAGATGAATTATACTCTCCAATATATTGTGTGTGTATATATATGTATATATATATATATATATATATATACATGGGTACATTCATCAAAACTAACCAAAAAATTATTGTACCAAAGCATGGGTACATTTTTCAAAAGCACAAAAAAAAAAAAAGCCTTAATAACATTATTAAATTTCTTTTATTAAACTTGACATGGATACATTCTCAAATCAATGAAATAGAATGTATCCATATAAGTTTAAAAATGGATTAGAGAAAAGATTGAATGAAATTTATATAAAAAAGGTACATTTTAAATAAAAAAATGGTACATTTTTAACAAAATGGTATATTTAAGAATGAATACATATAAGATTAAAAAATTGAAATTTTTTTATAAAAATTTAATTAGTCCCTAGTTTCTAATGTTCATTGACTAAGACCTTATCAGTTTTTAGATTTTGATCAAAGTCCCTAGCATTAATATATTAATGAATTACATGTAAGTTACATAATTTTTATAAAAAAAAAAATTAGTAATTGATTTAGAGTTTTAATACTCACACCCTTATTAAACTCCTAATTAATTTTCAATTCAAACATTTCCCAAATAAAAAAAATAAAATTAGAATAAGTTTGTACCCATTAAATTTTTATAAAAAATTGAAATTTTTTTAATCTTATATGTATCCATTCTTAAATACACCATTTTGTGAAAAATGTACCTTTTTTTAATTTAAAATGTACCTATTTTTTATATAAATTTCATTCAATCTTTTCTCTAATCCATTTTTAAACTTATATGGATACATTCTATTTCATTGATTTGAGAATGTATCCATGTCAAGTTTAATAAAAGAAATTTAATAATGTTATTAAGGCTTTTTTTTTGTGCTTTTGAAAAATGTACCCATGCTTTGGTACAATAATTTTTTGGTTAGTTTTGATGAATGTACCCATGTATATATATACATACATATATACACACACACAGTATATTGGAGAGTTGTTTGAGCCCAAAATATCAATTTGGGCCGAGTATAGAACCATTCTCGGCCCGGAAGGCCTGGCGACAAGGAAGCCTCGGGTCGTTCAGTACGTGGGCTTCTAAAGCTAGGTGATGCGAAAATAACTAACGCACAAATTTAAACCCTATTTGTGACAATTGTAGTAATGATGTAAGTAGGGATCGTTCTAGGCCGGGGATTAACTATGGATGCTAATCAAAGTAAAATTAAATTAAAAACGTAAAAACAAAATCTAAAATACTAAACTAGACTCAAAACACTTAAATATAATAACTCAAAATAAAACTAACAAATAAACTAAAATAAATCAAAAGACTCAAAACAACTCAAGACTTAAGAAAACACAAACTAAAATGATTTCTAATAAATCTAACACTTTAAAATAAAATGGGGGATTGATTTTGATGAAAAGTAAATTAAACTTAAATAAATTACAAAATTGACAAAAACATAAAATTAAGGTAAAATGATAAATGACGAACTGGCTAGAGGATTATTCTCCACACATGCCACATATGCAACCTAAATTGATTTTCAGTTGTTCTTTCAATAAATTGTAAATTCTCAACGCCCCAAGTTAATTAGGTCCGCTTAAATTAACCTTCAGATTTTCCTACTTTTATTAGGTTGGATGATTGCATACGACAACCCAAAACATTCCCTACAAGTTCCCTACATGAATTGCATAATAGAGATACAAGCAAGAATCATTAAGTTTTATGAAAATCATAAGCATTGACGAGGCACTTGTTACTATGAATTGCATGAAACTTATGCCAAGAATTTACCTAACGCGATCGTTTATAAGCGACCTTCACTACTTGTGAATATAAGTTCATAACGATTAGGTGAAATTCACTTATATTCTAGCATCAAATTCATGCATGTAAATTAAGTATGCATCCTTAACCGACATACAAAAATAAGTTATCAATCAAGCAGTTAAGCAAATTAAATCACAACTCAGAAATCACAACTGAAGGTAATCAATTTAAATTACAAATATATCCATGGTTTTGAATTAAACTCTAGCCAAAACAAAATTAGTTACACATTATTAAAATTAAAACAGAAATAAAACGTGAGTTGGAGGATTAAACCGAATGAGGAATTTCTTCCGCTTTCCGTGCTTCAGAACGCCAGCTGCCTAAGGCAGCAACATCTCTCATTTCGCTGCCACGTGTCCCCGCAACCTGGTCCTGCTGCACAGCGCCTTCCCCGCTGCTGACCTCTCCGGTGCTGACCTCTCCGGTGCTGACCTCCCCGCTGCTGACCTCTCCTTCTTTCCCGCGCTTTGCTGACTGCCCAAGCTGCTCCACGTCTTCCTTGCTTCTCCGCGTCTTCTCTGCTCGTTTCACGCTGCTTGTCCTGCTGTCCTGTTTGCGTCACCTGCTGCCCACCTGACTTCTCCTCGCTGATCTCAGCTGCAAGGCAGCTTGCTGCTCTCCCTTCAGCGCTTCCAAGGCAGGCAGCCTTCCGCGTCAGTGTCCCTTCCCGTTCCTCCCTCCAATCTGACCTTTATATTGTTATATATTTCCTTACATGCTGCTGCTTTCCACCCCACTTTGCATTAGGCACCATTCATTATTTTTTTTATTCTTTTTTTTCTTCTTTCCAGCACAATGTTCCCTCCCCCACTAGCTCACGTTAAATTCTTATCCTTCCCCCCATTATTCTTCTGCCGAGGCCTCCTGCATGTTGCCCTAGTTGTCATTTATTTCTTATCCTCCACTTTTTCTTTTCTTTATACAAAACAAACCATGATGATGTTTCAAACATCATCATGAATTATTATTATTATAAATATATATATATATATGTATATATTTTATTTAATTTAAAAGCTAATCTACATCGACAGTTTTGACGAATTTATTACATAAAATCACACTTATACTATTTTTATTTTCTTAGCTAGATAAATTCGATAAAACACAAAAACAAAGTAAATAACTCAAAAATATAAGAAACTAACTAAGAAAAGACGAGAGAATTTGATGTAAAATATGTATAAATATGAGCTTATCAAATACCCCCACACTTAGCTTTTGCTAGTCCTCGAGCAAAACAGAGAAAACAGAAAAAGTAATAACATGAAAATTATTAGCTTCCCCCTATGTGACCCTCATAGAACTTCATTCGAGAACACAATCATCAAGAACCATAGCTAACACCAATAAGCAATTCAAGTTCATTTTCCTTACTCAAATATTAGCAGTAATCTTTGAAACATCCTTGAAGTGTAGTGTGTGAGATAGCCATGCTCATGCAATTTCAAATTTTTATTTTTTTAAAAATCACCATATGCAAACTAGCGACCTTCTCACGGAATATGCACTCAATCACACATGTGTTTAGTTTTAATGTGTTTCGCTCAAAGAAACAAATGTGAAAGTTCTACCATAAGCTTGCATAAAGATCACTTCTCCACAGTCATAATTGCAAAACTTAAATCAAGAGGACTTTTATTGGATGTAATGAGGCTTAGGGATAGGGTTATTGAAATGAAAGAATAGGTAAACACAAGTTCCAAGCTACATTGCAAGCAATTCTTTTGTTTAGATTTATAAGAACTCAAGCTTTCCAGCTATTCTTCTAGTCACCTCCAACCACAACCTTAAACTGAAACTTTAAACACTTTTTATTTTCTTCGTAAACAAACTTTCTTTCTTTCTTTTTTTTTTTTTTTTTCTTTTTTTTTTTTTTTCAAGCAGAAACAAATATGAAAAACCCCCACACTTATTCTTTTGCCAAACACCTTCAAAGTACTTACAAACATTTCTCATAAGACAATCTCACATTGCTCACTAGCTCGCTTGGAAAGGGTAAGGAAAAAAATATATATTTCAGGCATAAGGGTAGACATATCTGGTGATAAGAAATAAAAGGCTCACAATACGGCTCAAATTGGAAATCTAATGATATCATTTTTCTTTTGGGAAACAAGGTTATTTGGGCCATGGTGGTAAACCTAATGCCTCTATCATTTTCAAGTTCATGCAATCAATGACAAATATTTCGAAAGATCGTTATGCAAGTTCTAGAGAAATATCTCACATAAGTTCATCACACATGAAAGAATAGGAGTGTATGAAAAATGCACACACTTTCAATAGGCTCAAAAACTCACATAGGATGTATATGGTCACTAAATTCACATATGGAGCTTTAAGTCATGCTTTAGTTTCGAATCAACAAGGCTATGTGCATTTGGTTTTTTTCAAAGATGAACAAATATGTACAAACTAACACGAGAATAAGGACTTTCACACAACACATGTTAACTAAGTTCTTGATCATCATGGTTCAAATTTTATCCAATTATATCATTGGGTCGGG
This sequence comes from Malus fusca, assembly GCA_035220775.1. Classification (NCBI taxonomy): domain Eukaryota; kingdom Viridiplantae; phylum Streptophyta; class Magnoliopsida; order Rosales; family Rosaceae; genus Malus; species Malus fusca. The sequence goes on along the minus strand of CM069073.1, from coordinate 18,828,987 downwards.
AAACTAACAAAAAAAATCTAATTCAAAACAATAAAGAAAAACAAGGAAATATTTTTGGATTTTTTTTTTAAATTTTACGATTTTTTTTTTTATTAAAAACAACAACTTAATTAAGAAAACACAAAGCAATAACATGGAAACAAATGAAACCAGTTCAAAGTCGAAGGTATAAAAATTTTCAATTTGGTCATTATTATACTCTTTACCCCCACACTTAAACTAGACATTGTCCCCAATGTCAGAAAATGTAATAAAATGCAAATAAAGACAAAATAAATAAAATAAAGAACAAAATAAAGCAATAGGACTGAAAACTTCCCTAATTTGCAGTAAAATCAAGCGATGACCCCGAAGCTAAAATTCTGCAATCAACTTCAAGGGTGGAAATAACCAAAAGTTCCTGCAAAGAAAAGAAATAAATCAGTTAAACACGCAAGAAAATATAAAAAAAAAAACAAACAAACGAAAAATTAAAAATGAAAATAAATGACAATGAATAAAACTAAAAAGTGATCATTGGTCCTGTTTGGTGACTTTCCACAGCTTTGAACTCGAACTGGCCTCGGAACTTCTTAGCAAGGAAAATGAGACTTGATTGGTGGTGGTGTTGAAGCTTCTCGAGCTCTTGGTTTCAACTCGGACTCCTTCTGCCGGGTTGATTGAGTCTGCAGGCTACATTCTTCTCTTTTTGTTCTTCTACATGGCAGGTAGGCACGAGGAATAGGTGGTGGTCTGCTTCTTTGTTCAATCTGTCCAAGTGCCGACCGATTGCCTTTCTTTCACCTTGCCCCGTAGCCAAGAGCAAGGGTAAAGGAAAAGCATGCCATGAGAAATCTTTGCCTCTGACTCTGATGATATGGGATACTTTTGCTTTTGAAGAAGTATCGTTCCACAGGTGTATGCTTGAACTGGGCTGGGGAACTTCTTAGCAAGGAAAATGAGACTTGATCTTGAAGATGAAGCAGCACCTTGTCTCCACATGCTTCAAGTAACATTTTCACTTGCCTTATCTGTTCTCCAGGCAGATGTGGCGTCTTCTTCGGAAGTACATAAGCGGTTGAAGATGAGCACTCGAGAGCAATGCTAGGTAAGCAATGCTAGGTAAGCAATCAGGAAGGATTTCCAGGCAGTCGGTTCTTAGATTGGAAGAATGACACCGAATGCTGGCTGATTGCCCGCTTTCTCCTTATCACAAAGACAAGGACAAGGACAGGGAGAAAGCGTGATATGAGATACTCTTGCTTTCAACCTTCATGATATGAAATACTCTAGCTCTAGATGACTTGTTTGTAAAGGTATCCCAGGGAATGAGAAACACAGAGAAACTCGAGAGGGTTTGTTGGAAAGGCATTTTGGGAGATGCAAAATTTCGGAGATGAAGAAGTGCTGAGAGAGTTTGCCTTTGCAATGGATGGCGAAGGTATACGTTTATAGGACTTTTCTTCACAACCGAAACTATTCTTTTACCCCTGTCGGCAGCCGGTGGATGGATGAACAGTACAGGTTACGCGCTTTCTGAAAAAGCAACCCGTAATTTGCGCAAAGCTGACAGCGCGCGTGACGAGTGACGACAAAATTGGAAAAACTGTTCGCCTCGTGATTCCTGACCGCTCCAACTTTTGAGAGAGAGGCGCCCAACTTTTGAGAACGGCGTCCGACTTTTGAGACGGAGACGCCGCTTTTGAGAAAAGAATCCGGCTTTTCAGAAAGGAGCCCGGCTCTTCGATTTGCGAGAGGACGCCTCTTCGACTGCTGAGTAGCGCCTCTTGATTTCTTCTTTTTATAAGAACGCTCATTTTTGTTCCACAACACACTTGAGCTCCCCTTGTAAACACTTCATCTGGTAAACGTTCCCTCCTGTAAACACTCCCTCTTGCATTTTCTTTTAATCTTGATCAGTCCAACTCTTCATTCTCAACACCTTCAGAAAATGTCTTGCCCTTCTGACCGTCGCCTTAACTTGAATGTTGGGGAAGATAGTGATATATCTTCTCCAACCAACATTTGGCAGCCGTCCTTCATATCCCCAAATGGTCCTCTTACAGTTGGGGATTCCATGATGATGAACGAAACAACCGCATCGGTGGTGGCCAGAAATCTGCTCACTCCTAGAGACACTAGGATACTTTCCAGGCGGTCCGACGAACTGGCTGTTCAGGACTCTATGGCCTACAGCGTCCGATGCGCAGGTTCCGTATCAAACATGGGCCAGCGCCTTCTTGCCCGAACCCGTCAGGTGGAGTCGTTGATGGCTGAAGTGGCTAGTCTTCGGCAGGAGGTCAGAGTGCTTAGGCATGAGAACAGGGATTTGCACATGCTCGCAACCAATTACTCCACAAGCATGAAGAGGAAGCTGGATCAGCTGCAGGAGTCCGAAGTGCGGATTCAGAGTGATCATCAACGCTTTATGACGTTACTCCCGAGGTTTATGTTGCCTTCGTCCTCGGGAGCAGCACCAAATATTGAGGCTCCAAATGATCCAGCTCTGGCACTTCGTCTTTCAGGGGCTCCGTCGACCTCCGAGGCACCACCAACCAACGACCAATGAACGAAATTAATTTACAAGTTATTGTAAAATATTTATGCAATTTTGTTGTTGTTTTTTTTTTTTTTTTTTTTTTTTTTTTTTTATAATTATGTGATGTTTATTATTATTATTATTATTATTTTATTTTTTTTTTCATTTTTTTTTTTCATTTTTTATTTTATATAAATGTAAAATAAGTAAATCAAAGTAAAAAAAAACTAAGTTTAATCTCCTAAACAAAAATCACAACTAAATAAACAAAACAAAAATCACAACTAAATAACAAAACATAATGAAATCAACGTAAAAAAAATCAACGTAAAATAAATTCACACAAGAGCAAACAAACAATGAAAGAACTAAACAAAGTAAAATAAATTCAGTAAAGAGAAGGGATTAGGAATGCAAATCTGATTGTGGGTGATTCCTAGGCCTCCCTTCATTATTCAAATGCATGGGCTTATCATTAAACGGACGGTGGTACTTGAAATGATCCGACAACGGTCTAAGTTCTAATGACGATGCCTGAATCATCAAAATTAGATTGTTAGTATAACAAAAAATTAAAAATGGAGAAGATGGCTTACTATCACGTTCAAACTCAATGACAAACACCACATTTTTGAACATTTCCGGGACTTTGAACTTAGCCAGGTTTACTATGATGGTTGTGGCTTGTCCCGTGTCCTCAGTCTTAACTCCTTTGGGCTTGATTGTCTCATGCACAGCCTCTTTGATATGATCAACAGATTCTCCGGCCACCTCATTTTCTGGAATAATTATTCTTGGTGTACAAGTCTCTTTGAACGTTTCAATACCATCGGGAACTTGATTTGGTACACCAAGAATTTGGATATCACATTGCACCTTGGGAAGATCTTCCACAACGTATTTTTCATTCACTTCTTCCTTGGGATTTAAAAACCTGCAAGGAAAAAAGACATTTGGTGGAATGATGTCAGAATAATTTGAACTTAGAACCTCCTCACCTGAGTTGGATGGCATAAGGACTTGAGGGGTTTGCGACAAGAATTCTTCTAAACTGCCCAAGTCGCCATCCTCATCTTCTTCTTGAAGCGGCAATTCATCCATGTCCGGGCCATGTTTGGATGGTTCTGGAACAACTTCATCCTCCATATCACTTCCCAAAGTGATGGCTTCATCGATTTCCATTTCTCCCCTTGAATTTGCAAATGTGGAGTTGGAGAGTTCTCTTTGATCTTGAATTTGTGCCATGATTTCCAAAATCTGCCCAACTTGCTCCTCCAATTCGTCCACTCTTCTGACTCGGTCTTGCATCTCCTGGTTTTGATTTTCTACTCCCTGATTCAAAGAGGTGAGTAAATTATTAAGTGTATCATTATCCAAGGATGTACCTGAATTGAATTGGGGAGATTGTTGTGGTGGATGTGGTGGTGCACATGGCCATTGATAGTACTCCTCTGATGGCTGTAATTGTTCTTCGTTTTGTGAGCCCTGCACCAAAGAAATTAATTCATCAAGCCTTTGATTATAATCCACGGGCATACTTTGATTTGATTGGAATTGCTGTGGGGGATGCTGTGGTAGTTGCATAGGTCTTGAATAGAATTCGTCTTGCTGCCAATATCCACTTTGTTGAAAGTGTTGAGGTTCATCCCACATATAATCTGAGTAGTATCTCCAATCCGAATTGTAAGCGTTGGAAAACATGTTGCCCCTTGATTGGTTATGGCCCTGATATCCCCAAACATCTTCATTTGCAGAAAATTGAGGACCTTGATATCGTTGCCCATAGGGCACATCAAGTGTAGGGACACTTGGCATTGTGGTCCGTTCGGCATTATGAGTTAATTGAGCAGTGAGCTGTGCCAATAGATCTTGAATGCTAGTAGAATCCAGGTCTTGCTCCATTTGTACCTCAATTCAAAGAAAGAAAAATAAATCAAATATCAAAAGTAAGATACACAAACACAAATAAACAAGATAAAATAAAATAAAATAAACACAAATAAAATAAAATAAAACACAAACAAAAACATAAACAAGGATTAGCAAATTTGCTAATCCCCGGCAACGGCGCCAAAAATTTGATGCGAAAATAACTAACGCACAAATTTAAACCCTATTTGTGACAATTGTAGTAATGATGTAAGTAGGGATCGTTCTAGGCCGGGGATTAACTAGGGATGCTAATCAAAGTAAAATTAAATTAAAAACGTAAAAACAAAATCTAAAATACTAAACTAGACTCAAAACACTTAAATATAATAACTCAAAATAAAACTAACAAATAAACTAAAATAAATCAAAAGACTCAAAACAACTCAAGACTTAAGAAAACACAAACTAAAATGATTTCTAATAAATCTAACACTTTAAAATAAAATGGGGGATTGATTTTGATGAAAAGTAAATTAAACTTAAATAAATTACAAAATTGACAAAAACATAAAATTAAGGTAAAATGATAAATGACGAACTGGCTAGAGGATTATTCTCCACACATGCCACATATGCAACCTAAATTGATTTTCAGTTGTTCTTTCAATAAATTGTAAATTCTCAACGCCCCAAGTTAATTAGGTCCGCTTAAATTAACCTTCAGATTTTCCTACTTTTATTAGGTTGGATGATTGCATACGACAACCCAAAACATTCCCTACAAGTTCCCTACATGAATTGCATAATAGAGATACAAGCAAGAATCATTAAGTTTTATGAAAATCATAAGCATTGACGAGGCACTTGTTACTATGAATTGCATGAAACTTATGCCAAGAATTTACCTAACGCGATCGTTTATAAGCGACCTTCACTACTTGTGAATATAAGTTCATAACGATTAGGTGAAATTCACTTATATTCTAGCATCAAATTCATGCATGTAAATTAAGTATGCATCCTTAATCGACATACAAAAATAAGTTATCAATCAAGCAGTTAAGCAAATTAAATCACAACTCAGAAATCACAACTGAAGGTAATCAATTTAAATTACAAATATATCCATGGTTTTGAATTAAACTCTAGCCAAAACAAAATTAGTTACACATTATTAAAATTAAAACAGAAATAAAACGTGAGTTGGAGGATTAAACCGAATGAGGAATTTCTTCCGCTTTCCGTGCTTCAGAACGCCAGCTGCCTAAGGCAGCAACATCTCTCATTTCGCTGCCACGTGTCCCCGCAACCTGGTCCTGCTGCACAGCGCCTTCCCCGCTGCTGACCTCTCCGGTGCTGACCTCCCCGGTGCTGACCTCTCCTTCTTTCCCGCGCTTTGCTGACTGCCCAAGCTGCTCCACGTCTTCCTTGCTTCTCCGCGTCTTCTCTGCTCGTTTCACGCTGCTTGTCCTGCTGTCCTGTTTGCGCCACCTGCTGCCCACCTGACTTCTCCTCGCTGATCTCAGCTGCAAGGCAGCTTGCTGCTCTCCCTTCAGCGCTGCCAAGGCAGGCAGCCTTCCGCGTCAGTGTCCCTTCCCGTTCCTCCCTCCAATCTGACCTTTATATTGTTATATATTTCCTTACATGCTGCTGCTTTCCACCCCACTTTGCATTAGGCACCATTCATTATTTTTTTTATTCTTTTTTTTCTTCTTTCCAGCACAATGTTCCCTCCCCCACTAGCTCACGTTAAATTCTTATCCTTCCCCCCATTATTCTTCTGCCGAGGCCTCCTGCATGTTGCCCTAGTTGTCATTTATTTCTTATCCTCCACTTTTTCTTTTCTTTATACAAAACAAACCATGATGATGTTTCAAACATCATCATGAATTATTATTATTATAAATATATATATATATATGTATATATTTTATTTAATTTAAAAGCTAATCTACATCGACAGTTTTGACGAATTTATTACATAAAATCACACTTATACTATTTTTATTTTCTTAGCTAGATAAATTCGATAAAACACAAAAACAAAGTAAATAACTCAAAAATATAAGAAACTAACTAAGAAAAGACGAGAGAATTTGATGTAAAATATGTATAAATATGAGCTTATCACTAGGCCGGCTAGGTCATGCTACATTTGCGAGTCGAGTCCTAGTGCAACAAGGAGTCTCGGCAAGTTTGATAACCCGGAGTGGATCCGGCTCAATAAAGGACTAGGTTCACAATCCTAGTGAAAATAGGACTGGTCGAGTTGGTGTTGATCCGGAGAGGAAGTCCTAGTCCGAGTAGGGTTTTAATTCGGATTCAAGGAGATCCAGTGCTATAAATAGGGGAGGCTATGCATCATTAAAGAGCCCCTGCAAATCAATACAAAATTGCCCTGCGCAAACTCTCAACAACTTGAGATCTTTTTCCTTTTTCTTTTTCGCTGACACATCTTCCGTTGGCATCAACAACACTGTGGAAGCAACCGGTGATATCTTAAGTCGGCATAGATAGCTCTGTCACCGTAGAATTAGTCGGTCTCGTAGTACCTTCCGTTGACATCAACAGCACTGCGGCGAGAACGGTTGATTACCTATCCAAGTCTCGGTCGAGAAGGGTTTCTAAATCCTTATTGGTCGAGGTCATCTCATCAGCTTTCGCGGCAAAGTGAGGTGTTACAGTTATTACATTCGGCACATTGAAAGCCGAATTTGATATTGAACTTCGTAAGAATAGTAACCTTGTCTTCAGGTTCGAGAGCCCAAGAGGCCGAGACGTGTTCCTTTCTCGGCCGCAATCGCAAAACGCAGAAGTCGGTAGCGCGACCCAACGCAACATCAACAAATTTACTCCTCGGCCGAGCTCGGCCGACGAGTTGGCACGCCCCGCATTCATCGAATGACGTAGTTAGCTTATTAATTACTCGGCCTGCGCGCCACGTAGGCTTTGTAGTTTTTAGGGTCAACATTTTGGCACGCCCAGTGGGACCAAGTGCTAAACTACGAAGTTCATGCCAATTGAAACGCGATCGGTAAAAAAGAAAACAGCTATGGGAAAGTCAACAGCCGATTTGCCGATTCAGAACATAGGACAAAGTGTGCCACAGGCGCAGAATCCCCTTAGCGCCGTGACACCTGAGTCCACAAGCGCGACTCGCCGAGAGAGGGAAGTTAATCTCGGTGGTCAACTCCGCAGTCTAGAAATCCCTAACAGGAACACCTGCATTCTCAATGAAGGGATAGTGGAGGATTGCGACGAGGATGGCGGTGAAGGATCATACCCACCAACAAGGTCGTTTCTTCGAAAGTGACTCGACGAGCAGTCCCGGTCAGTCGAGCAGACGTTTAGTCGAGGCATTGACAAGCTACATGACGTGATACTCAGTTCCAATGAGCAACAAACCAGATTGCTCGAAATGATGGTTAGTAAAGTCAGTGACAGCAGGCCTTTCGATCTTCTCCAGCGCTTGCCACCAAGAAATAATACGTTACGAATTGTACAGGCCGAGCCAATTCCTGCTCGGCTCAAACCAATTGACTTGGAAAAAGGAGGAGGGTCAAATAGTAGGTCAGACGGAATCGACCAGAGGGTCGAAGCAATACCTGTTGATATGACCGAAGTTCAGCGAATGATCGACTCGGCCATGAAGAAGGGGCCGAAGTTTCCTAAGTTTATCCATCCATACCCGGCCTACGTGGAAACGTTCGGATACCCGAAAGGTTTCAAGATCCCAGATTTTAGCCTTTTTGCCGGTGAATCATCCCTGTCTTCGTTGGAGCACGTGGCTCGTTTCACCGCGCAATGCGGAGATGTTAATAGTGATTTCCATAAGTTACGGCTGTTCAACTTCTCATTGACCGGCTCGGCATTTGCTTGGTATATCAATCTCCCTCCTAATTCCGTCCAAAACTGGGAGAAGTTGGTCGAGAAATTCCACGAGCAGTTTTATCGGCCAGGGATGGAGGTGTCGGTTTCTTCATTAGCAAGGATGGCTCAGGCATCTGATGAGTCACTAATGGATTATCTTACCAGGTTCAAATCATCCAGGAATTGGTGCCGAGTGCCTTTACCCGAAGTCGAATTTGTCAGGCTTGCTTTGAACGGCCTCGACGTCGAATACAAAAAGAAATTCTTGGGGGCAAACTTTCGGGATATGTACGAATTAGCCCAACATGTCGAACAATATGATTATTTGCTCCGCGAGGAAAAGATTTCGAAAGCTCCATCTCGGGGGACGATTTACAAGAATCCTATTGTCAATTACGCATCAACCGAGGATGAATGCTTTAGCGTGGATGCAGCTGAGACAGTGATAGATAAGCCATACGTTTGCAAGGCATTGACTCAAGTTGACTCTAGGGAAGTCAAAAACCGTTCGGCCACTGAATGAACATTGAAACCGTCAAAAGTTTATACTTTTGATATTACAAAGGCTGACGCAATTTTTGACAAACTGTTATCAGCAAGAATCGTCAAACTTCGGCCTGGTCACAACATTCCCAAGGCCGAAGAGCTTAAAGGAAAGGTGTATTGCAAATACCACGATTCAAGCAAAACATACGACAAACAATTACGTCGTGTTTCGTGACAACGTCCAAAGCTGGATCGATAATGGCAAATTGAAATTTCCAGAGAAAAAGATGAGTGTTGATACTGACCCGTTCCCCACGGCAACGGTAAATATGGTCGATACATGCCTACCTAAGGACAAAGGGAAAGGGAAGGCCGAAGTTGTTGAGGCACAACGTTTTCGTAATCAGAATTCTCGGCCACGTTTCATGGCCGATTTTCGTTCAAACAAACCACCCACAGCTTTAACGGGGCCCGCTATTGTTAAACCTACGAGGGATTATAGCACTGATGAAGACAGTGGGACGGCGGTTTTGTGCAGTAAATGTAGAACAGAGGTCGGCAGTGAGCCAGAGGTGAAGCTCTCTTCGCTTATAACGGAACGACCTACGGTCGCAACCCAGCAAAAGGTAGCCAACGTGGGCCAGCATCAAGGGGTTTTTGATAGGCTTAGTCCTAAAGTACGGATGGAAGAGACACCCTCAGTCAGGCGGCGCCTCGATTTTGATGCTTCATTTTATGACGATGATTACTATAAACGTAATTCTAGCAGTTCGGAAACTTCGCGGAGCCAAAAAACTTTCAAACCTCCCGAACCTAGAGATCAACGTTGGTATACATATCATTCTTCAAGAGGCGTCTACGCCGTACTATCCAAATCCCAGAAACGCCGGCACCAAATGATAGATTGCATGGCCCGCCGACGGGCAGCCCAAGAAACTTCGGTCCCTAAATGGCGGCCGAAGGACATAATTGCTACTGATGAGGAACGACCACCTCCAGCTATTATGACAGCGTCGGTTCAAGGGAAGCAGCTGGTCGACCAAGATGTCGAAACCACGTTCGAAGAGGCTGATAAACGGATCAAACTTCTTCTTCGACCAGGGGAGATGAAGGCATGCCTTGAACATTTCAGGCAAGAAGCCGAAGGCAAATTAGTCCCGCCGGCTATACAAGAACCTCTAATCAAGATTCGACGAAATTTGCATCCACCGTTCCTTGGGGAAGCTTTGGAGTATATGCGAGAATTTCATAAGAAACATTCGGCCAACGATCTGTATGGTTTGCCGAAAGCATGCCAGGATACCATTGATCTAGTCCTGACTTGCCCTGATGCCGAGCGAATCATCCAGAAAACCTCAGACCCAGGATTGAAAGCAAGGTTCCAGCACATACGAGAAGCTCGTGTCCTTGGATTTGAAGTCGACCCATACACTGATATTGATGCAGCCGACCTTCCTTTCTCAATGGAGGACCTTCAGTATTTACGATATCACTTCGAATTATTTTCGGTGGTCTCTTTTCGGCCTTACGACCGATGAAATAGCACGTGTTGCACGTTTGGATGCTTATCTCGATATCAGGGATGCCCGGATACATTACCAAGAGCAGGTTCAGATCCTGACCCCAAGCACACAGTCGACCTCACCCTCACCTGAGGCAGTCTCGCAGACCCAACAAGCTGCCGAAGCAGCACTGCCGGATCAAACCATTGAAGAAGGAACAGAAGAGTCTCTTTGTCCAGCTTTGACAAAAACGGAGTCCGTAGTCGCCGATCAAACGAAAGATGAGGATAGCGAGGAGGGTTCTAACCCGATGGGCCCGTCGATCTTGGATAACATGGAAATTAGTATGGTCCATGTGTTACCCGCTGATTTTCAATCAAGCACGGCTCAACTGAATTTCCTTGATGGTGATGTCGTCGCCGAAGACGCCGGCCATGTGGATTTTGTATATGTTGTTGAAGATGAGTCAACAACGAAAGATGAGAGCCTAAAGGCCGCTTTGGCCGAATTGTTCCCTCGTTCATCATCGGCCGCACTTCACCATTTAAAGCCATTGTATGTGACGGCCCACATAGAGGGATACCCAGTTTCTAAAGTTTTTGTCAACTGTGGAGCTACCGTCAATATCATGCCTCTGACCATCATGAAGGCCTTGCGTCGCTCGAATGACGAACTGATTCCGTCAGGGATCACAATGAGTAGTTTCGTCGGCGACAAATCCCAAACCAAAGGTGTACTTTCGTTAACTGTAAATATTACCGGTCGCATTCACATGACCTCCTTTTTCGTGGTTGATTCCAAAACCGAGTATAATGCACTGCTCGGTCGAGATTGGATTCATCAAACCAGCTGTATTCCTTCGTCATTGTATCAAGTGCTTGTCTTTTGGGACGGCAAATCGGTCATTGTTCACCCGGCCGATAACCAGCCCTTCGAAGCTAACATGATCCAAGCACGGTATTATGATGACCACGTCGGCTACATTACTTTGCAAGGCTTCAATGATGAAGGACGGCCGACTCGGATTTCTGTACAGAAAGCTATCGAGGTTGGCGCCGAGACTGTCCACCAGGATTCGGCGAGAGTCGGATTAGCCAACTTCCTCCCCGAAGTCGATGTTTGACACCGATCGGGAAACACGTAGGGCCGCAGTTTCATCCACTATGGAACGACTGCTGGCCCATTGGTATACTATATCTAAATAACCAAATTCGGGCGTTAACCTCGTTGAGTTCCTTGCCGAATGAGATAATGGTCCTGTCTTATCTCTTGATAAAATTCAAGCAGCCCCGGCCGAGCTCGAAGACCATCGCCCCCAAGTTAAGGATCCCCTAGAAGAGATTAATGTTGGGACGGCTGATGACCCACGGCCTTTATTTATTAGTGCTTTACTCCCCCAACACATGAAAGACGAGCTTCGTGTCTTGCTTACGGAGTTCAAAGATTGTTTTGCTTGGAGCTACCATGAAATGCCCGGCTTAGATCGTACTCTTGTCGAGCATGAGTTACGTATTAAGCCCGGATGTAAACCTTTCCGTCAACCACCACGTCGATTCTCGACCGAAGTGCAACTCAGCATCAAGGACGAACTGGTTCGGCTTTTGAAGGCCGGGTTCATTCGGACAGCTCGATATGTTGAATGGTTGGCGAATATCGTTCCTGTTTTAAAGAAAAATGGTGCACTGTGCATCTGCATCGATTTCATAAATCTGAATCTGGCAACTCCCAAAGATGAGTATACAATGTCGATTTCAGATCTGTTAATTGATGCCGCGGCGAATCATGCGATCTTATCCTTTATGGATGGACATGCCGGGTACAACCAAATTTTCATTGCCGAAGCCGATGTGCACAAAACTGTTTTCCGTTGCCCGGGGGCACTCGGCACTTACGAATGGGTTGTTATGCCATTCGGCCTTAAAAATGCCGGCGCCATATACCAACGGGCGATGAACACCATATTCCACGATTTAATTGGAACCATCGTCGAAGTTTACATCGACGATGTTGTCATCAAATCTAAACGCCGACAGACACATCTGGACGACCTCTGACAGGCTTTTCTCCGCATGCGTCAGCACAACCTCAAGATGAATCCCGCCAAATGTGCCTTCGGCGTGTCGGCCGGAAATTTCCTTGGTTTCCTCGTGCATCACCGTGGGATAAGTCGATGCGAATAAGGCACGCGCAATCATCAATGCCCCACCCCCAACGACGAAGAAACAACTCCAGTCCTTACTCGGTCGATCAATTTCCTCCGCCGATTTATTGCTAACTCGGCAGGTAAAATGAAAGCTTTCTCCACGCTTTTGAAACTCAAGGACTCGGATAAATTCGTGTGGAACGACGAGCATCAAGCGGCGTTCACGCAAATCAAAGTCGCCCTCACGAAACCACCTGTCATGGTTCCCCCTCGGCGCGGTAGACCTCTTAAACTCTATATCTCGGCGGTTGAAGAGTCCATCGGCTGCCTCCTCGCACAAGACAACGACGCCGGTCGATAGCAGGCTATTTTTTATCTAAGTCGCAATCTCAGTCACCCAGAGATCAATTATCCTGCCGTCGAGAAGCTGTGCCTGGCCGTATTTTTTGCCGCATCCAAGCTTCGGCATTACATGCTCCCGTCGGTCACCCAAGTCATTGCCCAGACCGACGTTATCCGGTACATGCTTACCCGACCAATCGTAAAAGGCCAAATTGGGAAGTGGACAATGGCGTTGTCCGAATTTAGCTTGCAATACGTGCCTCAGAAAGCTGTCAAAGGCCAGGCGTTGGCCGACTTCCTTGCTCAACATCCTTCCCCCTACGGTTTTGGGGATGCCGATGTCGAAATCGGCATGGTTGCGACACGCGACAACCATTGGACGATGTACTTTGACGGCTCCAGTACGTCATCCTCGGCGGGCGTAGGAATTGTCATTCAATCCCCAAACCACGATCGCTGGTATTTTTCGCTTAAGTTGGATCTTTAATGCACCAACAATCAGGCCGAATACAAAGCCCTAATCATCGGTCTTGGAATCCTTCATGACCTGCGGGCGACCCGCGCCCTCGTCCTCGGCGACTCCGAACTTGTGATTAACCAACTTAATGGTTCTTTTCGTTGCATGAGTTGTACCCTGGCGCCTTACCACATGATCGCCAGCTATTTGGTCGAGTCATTTGACGGTATTACATTTAAACATATTTCCTGGAGTCATAATACCGACGCAGACGAGTTGGCTCAAATTGCCTCCGGCGCACAACTCTTGGGGGGCAAGCTAGGCCGAGAAATACCCGTGTTGCGACAGCTATACCCGGCCTTGGTTAACCAACAAATCCTCCAGCGCGACAACGTGATACGTACAAGAGTCATGTCCTTACCTTCGTTGTTAGATCGATACGACCTTGTGGACGTTTGCGCCGTCGAGGCAATACCAGATGATTGGAGAGGGCCCATTATGCAGTACCTTGACAATCCCAATAATAAACACGATCGCAAGACAATAGTTCACGCCACGAACTATGTCATGTATCAGAATGAGTTATACCGAAAAGGCGAAGATGGTTTGTTATTGCTATGCCTCGGCCCCCAAGAGAGTGCTCGGGCGATTACAGAAGTCCATGAAGGGATATGCGGAGCTCATCAATCCGGACGGAAAATGCGATGGCTACTTCGACAGCACGGCTATTTTTGACCAAGGATACTAAAGGATTGTATCGAGTTTGCACGAGGATGTGTACAGTGCCAAATCCACGGACCTATACAAAGGGTCCCGGCCGAATCATTGCATTCGGTCATAAAGCCATGGCCGTTTAGAGGATGGGTCATGGACGTAATCGGCAAAATCACGCCATCTTCTGGAGCCGCTAAGCACGCATGGATAATAGACGCAACCGATTACTTTACTAAGTGGGTCAAAGCGAAATCATATGCCGAACTAACATCTAAAGAAGTTTGCGACTTCATGGAGGAACACATCGTGACCAGATTTGGCGTACCAGAAACGATCATAACTGACAATGGAACAATCTTCACAGCCGAGAGGTTTAAAGAGTATACGGCAAATTTGAACATTCGGCTCGAACAGTTTACACCGTATTATCCACAGGCGAATGGGCAGGCCGAGGCAAGTAATAAAGTGTTGATCGGCATCCTCGAAAAAATAATAAAAGAAAGGCCTGGCATGTGGCATTTGAAGTTGAATGAGGCATTATGGGCATATCGAACATCGCCCCGATCGGCGACTGCGACAACCCCGTACGCATTAACCTACGGACACGATGCAATGTTACCAGTCGAGTTAAGCATAAATTCGTTGCGATTAATCGAACAAAGTAGTTTGTTTAGCGCCGAATATAATCAGTCCATGAGACAGGAACTAGAAGATTTGGAAGAAGCGCGACTTGACGCTTATAACTTACTGGTGGCACAAAAACGGATTGCCGAGCGAGCTTATAATCAAAAGGTGCGACAGAAAACATTCGGCGAGGGTGAGTTAGTGTGGCAAACGGTATTGCCCGTAGGACTAAAAGATCCTAGGTTCGGCAAGTGGTCGCCGAATTGGGAAGGGTCGTTCGTTGTGCATAAAGTATACGGCAAAGGGGCGTATCATCTTAAAGACCGGACCGGTGTAGCCCACAGATTACCAATCAATGGGAAGTTTTTAAAGAAATATTATCCAGTCACATGGGAAATGCGAGAATAAGAAAACCAGTCCATTAAGTTAATAGGCATTTACAAAATGAGTAGGTCGATCGGTTTACATTCAAATACATTCAAGGTGAAGAGGGTAGAAGAGTGCCGAGCAGGGTCTTCAGCTCCAACCACCGCACTTCACCCATGATGACCTGGGCCTGCCGGTTCTTCTTTTCCAGCTTCAACTGCTCGAAGTCCTTGGCAAGATCGGAAGCAATGGCCGATCTTCGTTTCGATAATTCAGCCATTTGACGATCGAGGTCGGCCAAGACCTCCCCTTTAGTCTTCAAGGCTTCAACCTTCGGACGGAGAGTGTCTTGAACGGCCATGGCAGCCTGCAGGTCTTGTTCAACCCTCAAAGCATTCTCGAAAAAATTGAAAGTTTCTCGAACCCGCTCCTAGGTAGTTGACACCTGAACGACAGCCTCGCCGCTCAGCTGACCGTCGGCTCCAAGGTCGTTTAGACACTCGCCCAGCAGATCAAGACCTTTGCGCTCAAGAACTTGCGACGCCGAAAGCGATAGGATTTCTTGCAGCCGAGTCAGAGCGGTTAAATCAGCAGGTTCAGCAGCGGCGGCCAAAGGACCAGCCCCTCCAGTAGTGCTGGACAGGAGAGCTTTGAATTCGACCTCCCATGAAGCCTGCACACACAAATCAGGTTAAGCTCACAGAAAATCATGAAAAAGATGGCAAGAAGGTTTCGTTTCTTTTAACCTGCCGAGAGGAGACTTCGGCCATGTCTTCAGGATCGTTGCTTGAACCCAAAGAACTTAATGGCCGAGCCCAGTATCTTAGATTGCTTCTCAGCTCACGCTGCCGATGAAGGTTATCTACGTTCGACGGCCACTGGGGCGGCCAAGAGACATAGATAACACCCTTCGGCGCATAGAACTTTCGATGAAAAGAATGTACATGCACCTGACAGTTTTTCTTGGTTTAGAGTTTTATGGCAGGAAAATAATCAAGGAAAAGACTTAGAGGGGACTTACGAAGGCTGAAGTAGCTTCTTGCGGAGGGATGTGAAGGTCCTGGTCTTGAGGATGAACGGGCGTTTTCGCCGTTGCCTCTGGCTCCTCGGCCGGTCGTTTGCCACGATCGACCGTGGAAGGGCCGACCGGGACAGCCGCTTCGGACGCCGAATGGACATTCTGGTCCTGTGAAGGAGCGAGCGTTTAGGCCACCGCTGCTGGCTCTCCGACCAGTCGTTTGCCACGATCGGCGGTTGAAGGTCCGACTGGAACAGCCACCTCGGACACAGGAAGAGGTCGACGGCGGGGTTGGGGGCGACTCGCCAATGGAACTTCGTCGCTCCTCTCACTCTCTTCCAGAACGAAGATCGAAGTCTTTGGATGTGCGGGAGAAGTCATCTCGGCCGCAGGGACTGCCTTTTCTAGGACAGGTGCATCCTCGACAAATGGAGCTACGACTGACGTACCGACCTCAGAAGCAGGCCGTTCTCGGACTGATTCTAAAGCCGGAGTTGGCTGTCTCTCGTCCAAGGCTCGGCCGACGGGTGGAAAAGGAGAAACACTGGGAGTGGTCGCCCCCGTAGTTTGACTGGAGATGACGTGGATCTCCCGTGCCCTCTTCTTAGCCAGCTTTTTGACCCGCTTGGCAGGTGGCGGGGGTTCGATGGCCGGCTCGGCCTCTCGACGAGACCGTTTGCTTTGCGCAGCAGACACGGCGGTCTTAGCCTTCTTAGAAACGGCCGATTTTTTATCGGCCGCAGCTGCAACAACCACCTCCACCTTTTTCGACGGCCGGCTACCTGAGAAATGAAAAGCAGATCAGTAAAGCAAATCAACAAGTTCAAAATTGAAGGAAAAAATGGAGAAATAGTTACCTTGGGCCTGAGGGGCAGAGGCCTTCCTTGGTCGACCACCGAAGAGTTTGTTCAACACACATTCGACCGGGACACCAAAGAACTCGTGGGTGTACTCTTCCCACCACTCGCCGAAAGTATCGGTGCTAAGTGCTTCTGGAGTGGCCGGTCGAAGGCGGAATTTCTGACATTGCTCTTGGAACTCCATCTTGGCGGCATTTCATTCCTGCTCCGAGGAACCAGGCTCGCGTCCACGGCTTAGGACGGTTCGCGAGGAGAGGAGGGGAACCGGGTAGCCTTGGAGGTAGCCGAGTTGTCGAGCAAGGAAGTTAGGATGGTACACTTCCCAGCCTGCTCGCTTCCCATCACAACCGAGAGGAAGATCGCGAGTGAGCACGAACGATCCCCAAGACTGACGAAGGTCGGCATCTTCGCCCGCGCCCCACGTTGATGTAGGTAGCTTAATCGAAGAAGGATAGTCTCGACGGCGACATACCAGGAACTCGTTGGTGGAAAGATCATCAAGGGCGAAAAAGTATCTAAATACCTCTTCGGCTTGATGAGGAGGTGTTGGTCGGGAGGCCAGCTGGGGTCCAAGCGCTTCCGTTGGGGAGAACTCGGTGATTTCCGGCCGAAGAGAGGTGAAGTAAACTTGCAGCCAAAGTTGAAAGACCCAGAGGGGACCATTCTGGTATGGGTCGATCTGGTGAAGGGTCGTCTCGGCCAGACAGCGGAAGATGTGGGCAAGAATGTTGGAACTGTGGGACAGGGCGTGACCACTAGCCAGGGCTTCGGCCACCGGCATGTTTTCGACCAAGCATTTGTTAGACTTGGTACAACAAATGTACTTGTTGTACCAATAGAAGAGGAAAGCGTCATGTTCCCCTTCTCGCGGAGCCTCCTCTCCTCGGCCAGCAAAATTGAGGTAGAGGGTGTTGTAGTTGAAGAAGTTCTTGTGAAGTTTGTGAACGTCTTCTTTCGAGGGTGTGTGACCCTCACGGCTCAACGACTCAAAGGCCCGCCTGTCGAAAAGAGTCTTCAGGTCGAGGTTCGACGGGTACCCAGAGAGGGCAGCATCGATAGGAATCCCAGATGCCGAAGTTCCTAAAATGGCGGTGATATCGAGAATAGTGGGGCCAATGGGGCCAAGAGGGAGGACCATGGTGTTGGTAGCCGAACACCAGAAGCATAGGGCTGCTAGGAGGAGCTTCTTGTCGAGAACGACATCCATAGACGAGAGGATGATAGCGTCGTAAATGCCGAGGGCTTTCCATTGCTCGCCGAAGAGCTTTTTCATTCGAACAACCCAGGCCGCCCAGGTTGTAGTGGTCGAAGGCCAAGAGCCTTGGGGCCTCGCCGCATCCCATCTCGACCATTCAAACCCTTGGAACAAGGGTGACAGGCAATGCTCCTGGAGAAATGCAGTAATGGTGGATGGTACTGCAGCTTTGAAAAGAGGACCTAAGATTTGGTGAGAAGTGCTCATGTCACTTTCAAACCGTATGGTCTTGATCGAGCTTCGATCAAGAATTTTCTGACACTGATCACATTCCTTGGAAAGCTTAGAGATGAAAGAGGCCATTGTAGGAGGTTTAAAGGTACAGTGTGAAAAGGTTTTTTGGGTTGGGAGATTTGAAGACGAAGACCTACAGAAACGAAAGGCGCTAGGGAGCAATAGCAAGAAATTTCATGAAATTTTGAGAGCGTAAAGTACAAATGAGAGAATTTCAGTATTTATAGAGCTAGGGAAGGAAGTGCAATCGTTCGAAATTTGAAATCAAGGGTAAAATCGACCGAAGAAATCACTGATCATGATGAGCATTCAAGGAATGCAGTTGAGAAGACCGAGGGTCTCAGGTTTTGGGGGCGCACGATTGCGTGTGACGGCGAGATTAATGGCGAAAGACGTTTCGGCGTCTGCACGATGACGAGTGGCTCGCGGATTGAGATAGAGTGGCTAGGTTTAGCCCTAAGGTCATGATGACATGACGGTTCAGGTAACCGCACGCCTTAGACGTCATTATTAGGAAGTGGCCTAGTCAAAGGCGGCCACGTGGTGTGGGGGTTCGCAGGATCAAGATCGTGCAATCGTGCTCAATAAATGCGCCTTGAAAATAGAGTACTTGGGTTCTGTGAATTAGATTCGCTTCTTCAAGGTCGAAACTCGGCCAAAGAGTTCAGGCCGAGGACCTCAGAAGCGAGGGGGCAATGTTTGAGCCCAAAATATCAATTTGGGCCGAGTATAGAACCATTCTCGGCCCGGAAGGCCTGGCGACAAGGAAGCCTCGGGTCGTTCAGTACGTGGGCTTCTAAAGCTAGGCCGGCTAGGTCATGCTACATTTGCGAGTCGAGTCCTAGTGCAACAAGGAGTCTCGGCAAGTTTGATAACCCGGAGTGGATCCGGCTCAATAAAGGACTAGGTTCACAATCCTAGTGAAAATAGGACTGGTCGAGTTGGTGTTGATCCGGAGAGGAAGTCCTAGTCCGAGTAGGGTTTTAATTCGGATTCAAGGAGATCCAGTGCTATAAATAGGGGAGGCTATGCATCATTAAAGAGCCCCTGCAAATCAATACAAAATTGCCCTGCGCAAACTCTCAACAACTTGAGATCTTTTTCCTTTTTCTTTTTCGCTGACACATCTTCCGTTGGCATCAACAACACTGTGGAAGCAACCGGTGATATCTTAAGTCGGCATAGATAGCTCTGTCACCGTAGAATTAGTCGGTCTCGTAGTACCTTCCGTTGACATCAACAGCACTGCGGCGAGAACGGTTGATTACCTATCCAAGTCTCGGTCGAGAAGGGTTTCTAAATCCTTATTGGTCGAGGTCATCTCATCAGCCTTCGCGGCAAAGTGAGGTGTTACAGTTATTACATTCGGCACATTGAAAGCCGAATTTGATATTGAACTTCGTAAGAATAGTAACCTTGTCTTCAGGTTCGAGAGCCCAAGAGGCCGAGACGTGTTCCTTTCTCGGCCGCAATCGCAAAACGCAGAAGTCGGTAGCGCGACCCAACACAACATCAACAAATTTACTCCTCGGCCGAGCTCGGCCGACGAGTTGGCACGCCCCGCATTCATCGAATGACGTAGTTAGCTTATTAATTACTCGGCCTGCGCGCCACGTAGGCTTTGTAGTTTTTAGGGTCAACAAGAGTATAATTCATCTTTAATATTTTTAATCCCATAAAATATGGGTTTCATTTAAAATCTCATTAATATAAATAACTACAAATTTTATTTTTAATTTAAAAATATAATAACATACATAAAAATACATTATTACATTAATGTCAAGGACTTCGATCAAAAGTTAAAAACCACCAAGGTTTCATTCAAAGAACATTGGTAGTTAAGGACCAAATCCAAAGTGTCCTTTTTTTTTTTTACGTTTAATTGATTGGAATTCAGGTTTGATTTTTCTTGTTTGTTCGTACAAATTACTGTACTTTGTAATTTGGCTTTGTTGTTTATTACGTTTTCTTTTTTGTTTTTATATGGACTCGTGTGCTGCTGCAACATAAGAAGATGGACTTAGAGATCTGGTCTACAAAGCTTGAGATTGACGGAAAGGAGAAGATTGAAGGAAGAAAATGTTTTTCTTGTAATTTTTTATTAAACTTATTCTATTGTTCTGAGGTCTAGAAAGATGAAGATGAATCATGTTGGGTTTGAATATTGTGAATGATTCAAAACCAATAAATGACGTTTGGGTGGATAATGCATTTATTATCTTGTGGATTTTTTTTATATAAATGAAAGTATTAGGAGCGGATGCATTTATCTACCCGTAATTATGTGTATTCATAAAACCTACCAACGTGGCAACAAAAATAATAGGGGCGAATGTTTGATATTTTTTGTATCTAATAACAATAGCAACAACCTTTTTAGGGGCGAATCTACTTTCCATCACTCCTTGTTATTAGGGGTGATTTTTCTATGCATTTGCCCATATTGGTGGTTTTTAGAGGCAAATATTTCTGCCTATATTAATTTGATTTCTTGTAGTTTCATTGTAGGCAAGTGAGGTTTTAGGTGTTATTATTTTGCACGTGCATTTTCATCAAAGAAAGAGATGGCATAAATTTACATCCACACATGTATTTTTGGTTTAAACTAACATTGGTAATGAATCTAATTGGTTCCAATGGTGCATTTTATAAACAAATGCACAATATTTTATTGTTTATTTATTTTTAGGAACAATGTAGCTTTTCAATGAGACAAAATGTTAGAAGATATCTCTCTCTTAATGTTAGGAGCATCTTTAGGGAAGATGTTTAATCCATATATATTTGGTTAGATTCACGTTGGCACGTAAAGGACACAATGAAACAAAATATTAGAATTATATCTCTATCGTAATGTTAGGAACTTAGGAGCATCTTTGGGGAAGATGCTTAAGCCATATATATTTGGCTAGGACAAAATGTTAGAAGATATCTCTCTCTTAATGTGGGCAGCATCTTTGGGGAAGATGCTTGAGCGATATATATATAGGAAAACTAATGAAAAATGCTTGAAAACTTTGAGTTAGATTCACATTAGTACGTAAAAGACAAGTACATTATGCCAGACATTACAATTTATAGTATAATCTTATTGCAAACAAAAAAAATGCAAACAAGACACACCATATGCTTTATTAAGGAATATTCTAGTATTGAGTATCTGTCATACACATTAATTAGTACACCATGTTGGGTCATTAGTTATAGAATTGGTTATTTAACCAATATATACCAATATATATATATATATAATTGGATAGTGAGGTGCCCCAATTATTGAGAATTTTTTTTTCTGAATAATACTCTAATTTAATTTAAAACTAGAAGCCTAGAAGAAATAGTTCGAATTTAGATACAAAACAAAAAAATAATGCTCTGGCTAACGTATCCACTCTGATCAAATTATGCTCGAGATCTTAAAAATAGAGCCATCCAAATATAATGGACTGATGCAAATTAAGTTTAAATGGATAAAAGATCAATTGAGCTTTTTAGGGGGGGAAATGAGATCGCAGTAATGGTGGATATATTTGAGAAGAAGACGTATAAAATAAACAATGAGAATGAGGTGAAGAAATAATAGAATGAACCACTAAAACGATGATAACGCAACGCTGTTTTTTTAAATAAATAAAAAAATAAAAAAATAAAAAATAAAAAATAAAAACAACAACAACAACGAAGGTATAAGAAAAAGAAGTCAGCAACGCGATTCGTCACTGCATCACCATATTTATTTTATTCACCCGACCGAGCTCGGTCAAGAATTGGCACACCCACATCAACAGAAATGCGTAGTTAGCTCAGTAGCTACTCGACATGTGTGCCACGTAGGTTTTGCAATTTCTAAGGTCAACAGAGTGTGATTGTTTATAGAATAGGATTGTGCTAATGTTGGTACAGTAATAGGAGCTCAGTTCTTCCATTAAAGTTTTAGATCTTAGTTTGGTTAGGAGGGAAGTGTTGTACTTTTATGTTCAAGTGGAAGCGAATTTTAACAAAGTACCAAATATCAACGTCGCATCCCTAATGCCATTATTGTACTTAAACTCGTCATTAGAACTCAATAATGATGATTATGCTTGAACCTATGTATTGTGTAAACTTTTCAGTATTAATGAGAACTTCTCTACCCTCGTGGACGTAGCCCAACTTAGGGTGAACCACGTACATCTTGTGTTTGCTTCCCTATCTCTATATCTTTACATATTATCCTCACTAGGTGACTGGAGCAACCTTGCGAAGGTCACAAATTAACTTGACACTTTACGTTGTTCCAAAGTCTCACTGATTTTGTGCATTAACATAGTGCATAAGGCTTAGGTTACAATGAGAATCCTAATACAAATTGGAACTAAATCAAAATCCTACTCACACATGTAATTAACAAAATATCTCCACCAAGCAAGGAGTTCGACTAAGAAGTCAAATCCAAATTCAAATAGGACACAAACAAAATAGGTAATACAAACCTAATGTCACATCCTAGTCCTGACTCCGCCGTAGCACGATATCGTCGGTTTTGGGCCACGCCCTTAGGGGTGGGCACGATGCGGTTCGGTGCGGTTCCACCCTTAAACCGGAACCAGAACCGGAAAATATCAACGGTTCGGTTCGGTGCGGTTCCGCTTAAATTTATTACTAGAACCTTACGGTTCGGTCTACACCGGTTCCGATTCGGTTCTTGCCGGTTTACGGTTCCGAATACTAAATTATTTGAACACCAAATCATCATGCATTCAAATACATCTCCAAACTACTAAATATGCTAAATATGAGACAAGATAATTAATCAAGTACAATTAAGTTCAACTAACCTGGAACTGTAGAAGATAATTAATCAAACAGTATAAGACAAGAGTGTGCAGATGCCATCCGCTCCAAAATTTCACGAAAAGCTTCAAATGGGAAACAATAGAAGATAATTAATCAAACATTTGTACGCTTCAAATTGAAAGTGGACACAAAATCTTTACTTAAAAGGACAGAAGGTTTAAGCATGATACGCCCTCCCAAGATGAAATGAGAACAATAAATTAGGTCTCAATCGTCTATTTGCGAATGGGCTAAGTAATGTATATGCCTCAATGCCACTGTACAGGGAGGACATCCATTCAATCAAAATGACCCCAATTAGACAATTACGTTATACTACTTTTCATTTTATATTATTTCTGTTGTGGGGGTACTTTTAGTTCTCAGCTTCCTCAATTTGCATTATAATAGAAAAAAATAACATCACTTATTTCAGTTCAACCATACAGTCCATGACTTCATGTAAGAGCCAATATCATACACCTCCAGAGAGCCACAACTTTCTTGCCCCAAGAACAGAGCATTATATTCCAACAAAAGATAATAATCTCAAGGGCAAGCCTGAAAATACCAAACATCCTCAAAACCAAGACTATGTCTTATGAAAGAACAATGTCGAGAGAGGTGCCCATCTCCAATGTGGAGATGAGAAATACATAATCTTTTGTTCTTTTAGTAGGAAACAAGAACTTATTACCAAATAGAACTCGTAAAAAATAAAATACAAGATATCAACCACAAGAGAAAAACAAAAACCAAGGTCCAAAACCATAAACATAAATCCTATGAAACCCAAGTGTTCGTTCGATAATCACAGAAAAAAGAAGCAATAAAAAATCATAATCAAACATCTGCACACATCCAAGTGTTGATTGACCAGAAATGCTGATACACAACCCCTACAACCTATCTATTTTCCAGTTCCATGTCTACTCCAAGTCCCCAACCAGATTTCTTAAGAAAATCATGTTCATGCCCTCCCACTCCCCAGATGTTAACACTTCTTACAACCCAAACCAAGGAAATAAAATAAATTCTTTTCAAAATCAAAGTAATTATAGTTATGAGGAAGCATATGCCAATATTACATGGGGTCATGAAAGCTTCAAAAAAAAGAAGCAATAAAAAACCCAAACCTTGAAAAACAAAAGCTCCATGAGCCATACCGTTCTCGAATATCCTTTCGCGAGAAGCTAAGATATCACTCTGCGTGGAAGCCATGGGAGCACCTGAATCGACAGCGCAATCAATCACCATTCATCAATCAGAAAACAAAGTTTCAAGAAATTCACACAATCGATTGGGGAAAGTGAGAAAATGATCAAACCTGATAATTCGGATGCGATGCAGTGGGGACTGAAGTGGGGAAGGTGAGTGAAGCAAGAGGTCATCCACAGCACGCAAAGAAGCGAATGCTTCAGAGACTTGATGAAGGGGTTTAGAGAGAGAATATGAGAAAAGATAGAGAAAATACCAAGGAAGGAGGACGGAGGACGAAGCTGTCGCGGATGATGGATGACGAGGGTCATCGCAGAGAGCCGCGAGTGAAGTGGGCGGCGACTCGGCATAGTGAAAAAGCCTACAGGCATGGAAATCTAAAAGTGTGAAATGGGCGATGACTGATAAGGCCGTGAGTGAGGATGAGGGTGGGATTCACTGCTTTGCAACTTGTGAAACTAATTTTTCAACCTAACCTATTATATCATGACATGTGTGTATATATATAATTAATTAATTTATTATTAATAAAACGGTTCGGTTCGGTTCCGGCCGATTCCCGTTCATTTGAAACCGGAACCGAACCGGTTTGAAACGGTCCGGTTCAGTTTTTGACTCAAAGTTGACTTTTCCGGTCAACACGGTTCTTTTCGGTTTTTTTCATACGGTTCGATGCGGTTTTGCGGTTTGGCTGTTTTTATGCCCACCCCTACACGCCCTCACGGTTTTGTTTCTGAGAACCCATGAGCAACTTCCCAGTGGGTCACCCATCCTGGGATTGCTCTAGCCCAAACTCGCTTAACTTCGGAGTTCCGATGGAACCCGAAGCCAGTGAGTTCCCAAAAAGCCTCGTGCCATAGGAGGTGGGCATGTACATATAAGGCACATCACACCCTCTCTTTGGTCGATGTGGGACGTTACACCTAATTATACATTATCTTAATTTTGAGTCTTAAATCAAAACAAAAATTTATATCTAGAATAATAGATAATTAGTGAGAGAGTTCAAACAAAGTTTGAGATTTCTTTTCTTGGATTAACATGCTACTTTCTATAAAGAAGAAATGGTTGTATCGTGAGAGACTTTTGTCAAGCAAATCCTTAAAGTGCTACTTTGTAAACCCTGATTCCCAAAATAATAAGGTTTTTTTTTATCACAAATGGTCCCTGAAATTGACCCTCACCATCAAGATGATCATTGAAATTGAAAAATCAATCAATGTAGTCCCTCAAAATAGGTGTTGCAAATCAATGTGGTCATTCTGTCACAATTATGTTAAAAATTCCGTTAAGTGCTGATGTGGCACATAAAAGGGTCCCATAAACTTAATGGTCCTTGAAATTGACCCGCGACATCAAAATGGTCCCTGAAATTGACCTGCGACATCAAAATGGTCCCTGAAATAAAAAATCGATCAATGTTGTTACGCAAGTAAGTGTCCCTAATCAATGTAGTCATTCCGTGTCAAAAATTATGTTATGTGCTGATGTAACACACAAATGGATCACACAAGTCTAATTAAATTTAAAAAAAAAATATTACAAATAGGTTTAATAATTTAATATTTAATAAAAAGTTGTGAACCCAAAGACCCAGTCCTACAATCACCTCCAATTCCAATTCACATTCCTCTACCTCCTTCGCCGTTTATTCTCTAAAAAAAAATCTCAATACATCCATTTCTACACACTTCAACACCCTTCACCGAATTAAACCTGGATCGAGATCACCTTTGGTGATGGCTTGGCTGATTGGCAACGACTTCTGGGACATCACCGTTAACATTTAGGCGATCCTCACAACATTAATCTTGGAGAGCTTGTTCAGTGCTTCCCTGGTGGTCTGGTGACTCAAAGAACGGGCGAGGTCTGCCTTGAGATAATGAGGTTATAACTGAGGTGCGTCTATTGTTGGTTGAAAACTATTTTCAAACCCCCTCTTAGACCTTGGTTAAGCCTTGTGCCTTTGAGAATTTATGGAAGGGATCTCTCTCGGAGTAGGTCCTACTATAAGAAAAAAATTCCATTGTGCAAAAGAATAAGGATCCTCTCCGGATCTTCTTTGTGAGGATCTCGGGGATCCTCTAACCATGTCCATTAATCGTACATCATGCGGTCAGAAATCATTTTAAACTTTTTATTTAAAATTGAAAACAAATAGTACCTGATGAAAACTGGACGCACGATTTACGATGAACGGATACGATTAAAGGATCCTCTGGATCCTCACAAAGAGGATCCTCATTCTGTGCAAAAAGGTATTTAGACAACTTTTAAAATTAATTATTAAATCCACATCAGCACATAACAACAAATTTTACATAATTGTGGCGGAAAAATCATATTGATTTGTGACACCTATTTTCAAATACTACATTCATCAATTTTCAATTTTATGGACAATTTTGATGGTGTGGGTCAATTTCAGGGACCATCTTGATGGTGCGAGTCAATTTCAGGAACCATTTGTGATAAAAACTTGTAAATCTTGTGGGGCCCATTTATGTGCCATATAAGGCCATCTCCAACCGAAGGGTCCAGAGGGCCAGAGAGCCGAAAATAGCCCTAAAACCGTCTCCAACCGAGGGCTAGGCCAGAGGGCTCTGGAATCTGGGAGGGCCCCACGGGATCGGAGAGGGCTGGAGGGCTGGAGGGCTGGCTGCTTTCGGCCAGCCAGCCAGCCCCGGGCTGGCTATTTATTTTTTTAATGATTTCCTATTGCTGTCGGTTAAAACCGACAGCATTAAAGACCTTTTTTTTTTAATAGTTTTGCTATTAGTGTCGGTTATAACCGACACTAATAGTTTGAAATGTTTTTTAATATAACGGCTAGCTGAGTCAGCTAGCCGTTGGTTGTTTTTTTTTTTTTTTTTAATTTATTTTAAACATTTTTTTCTTCTATAAATATAGTGAAGTTCTTTCAATTCTTCACTTCATTTGCAATATTTCCTTCTTCAATATTTTTCAATATTTCCTTCAATATATTTCTCAATATTTCCTTCAATATTTCCTTCAATATATTTTCTAATATTTCCTTCATCTATAATATTTGTTTCAATTTTTCAATATTTCCTTCAATAAATTTTCCTACCATTCAACATAGAGTGGATCCTTTGGAAGCTGCATCCCCATCTGTAGATATGAATGAAGATGGATCTCCTACCATTCAACAAACAAGGGTAGAAAATCCGACTCCGTCCGAAATTTCTTTACCTAGGGCTATGGGACGAAACAAGGCCCGAAGGTTGAGGGAAAAGGGCAAGGCAAATGCTGATTACGCCGCTCAACATGAAGTGGCGGCCTCATTTCGATTACTGGCGGAGCAAAATGCCCGTGAGGCGGAAGAAAGGAAGTGTAGACATGAAGAGCGAGCCAAACAAATACAAGAAGAGATGGATGATAAGAATATGGAAAGGAACACTTCAGATTACACTCCAATGAGTAAGGCCTATTTTGATAGGAAAAAAAAAGAAATTATGGCTCGGCGGCAATTGTTTACCTCTGACTATACTCCTACAATGGCGGATGATGAAGATGATATTGATTATGGATATTAAATTTAAGTCGTTGTAATTTTTAAATTTAAGTTAATGTTGTTTTTAAATTTAATTTGTAGTGTTTAAATATAAGTTGTTGTTTTTAAATTTAAGTTGTTGTAGTTTTTAAATTTAAATAATAAATTATGTTTGGTCCTATGGCCCTTTGGCCCTCGGTTGGAGACGGTTTTTTGTGACAGGGCTAAAACGAGCCCTTTGGCCCTCTGGCCCTCGGTTGGAGACGGAGGCAAATATGGCCCTGTACTGTTCATTAAAATATTAATATCTTAGGGAATCTTTGAGGGCTAGAGGGCTCAAACGAGCCCTCTGGCCAGCCCTCGGTTGGAGATGGCCTAAGCACTTAACGGAATTTTGAACATAATTGTGATGGAAAAACCACATTGATTTGCGACACCTATTTTAAAGGACTACATTGATTGATTTTCAGTTTCAGAAACCATCTTGATGGTGATGGTTAATTTTATGGATCATTTGTGATAAAAACCCAAATAATAAAGCCCTTCACTTCTGGATTGTTGATAACCGAGCCAGCGGGGTAGGATTTTATGTTTTCGGAAATCAAGATGTCCCTCATCGTCGACATTGCCAACTAATTAATCAAGGTATTGTTGTCAGTAATAGACAAACAACAAATTAATAAGATCTCTGAACGCTGCAACCGACCAAGCCATCTAGATTCGGACCCCAACCATCATACTTGTGAAAATAGAACCAAGCTGACACAACATGAGGTGGACAGGGCCAAGGAAATATGTAAAACACAGGTTGTAGAACATTTCGCCCAAATTTTCTGGCGTGTAGATAAAACAAAGGGCTGCCACTGCTTGATTATAGATAACCGAGCCAGCGGTTTTTATGCTATCGGAAATCAAGATGTTCCCCATTGTCGACATTTGCCAACAAATTAATCAAGATGTTGCTGTCGCTGAGGGACAAACTATGGTTCTCTTAACGCCAATTCCATCCTAGTATCGTCTCACATATATAATTTTTATTTCTTTTCACTTTTATATTCTTCCTACTTCCCACCAATAAAAACAGAGATTGAAAATAAATAAACAGATTGATGCTATCTTCCTAGTTTGGTTAACTTGCTCATCACACCAAATGTTAGTAAATAAATTAAAATAAAATACTCTGCGTTACACATTTGACTGACCCCCGGCTCTTAATAATTTCTAATAAATTAACTATTTTTTGTTAAATCTTCACTTAGGTGGGTCCCATTCACTAACCAACCAGTAGTAGCAGAGTGCGACTATAATCACAATTAGCCACCATGATCTTTTGCCATTTCCCTCCCCATCCCCCAGAAGACAAAAAAATAGAGATGCCTGCATCAGAGATGGCCCCAACAGACAAAGGCTTCAAAGAAAAATTGTCTGAAGCCTATGCAATGAAGGCTGGCGACGGCCCTAACAGCTATGCCAACAACTCCACTTTCCAGGTTTCTTCTTAATTTGTAACCCTTTTTTTTTTTTTTGTCAATCTTATTTTGTAATCTTTACTCTTATGCATATTTCCAAAGCAGGGCAGTTCTCGTTCCATCTTTTCTTCTTGTTATTGTTTGGTAAATCTTGGTCTGTTAGTATAACGAAATTGAAGATTGTTTCAAAACAAGGATTACGTAACCAGATACTTGTAGTTGTGAATATCGTACCGGGCACTGAAATTAAGATGCATAATCTCATCTGTTTTTCATCTTCTACAGAAAAGAGCTGTGGATTCTGCCAGAGAAGTCATAAGAGAAGAAATTGCAGAAAAGCTGGACACACACACGTTGTCGTTGTCATCCAGTACCTTTCACATTGCAGATTTGGGTTGCTCAGTTGGGCCAAATACATTTTTTGCAGTTGAAAACATACTTGAAGCTGTGCAAGTAAAGTATCAAACTCAAGGGCCTAGTTCTCGAACCCCCGAATTTCAAGTTTTCTTTAATGATCATTCCGGAAATGATTTTAACATGCTCTTCAAATCGCTGCCTCAGAATAGGAATTACTACGCCGTAGGCGTGCCTGGTTCTTTCTATGGTCGGCTATTTCCTAAAGCTTCCATTAACCTATTTCATTCTTCTTATTCCCTTAGTTGGCTTTCAAGAGTGCCAAAAGAGATACTGGACAAGGAGAGTCCTGCTTGGAATAAAGGAAAAATCCATTACTCAAATTCCACAAGCCCAGGAGAAGTAATAAGGGCTTATGAAGCTCAACATGCTGACGACATGGAATGTTTCCTTTCTGCCAGGGCACAAGAGATCGTGTATGGAGGATTGATGATGCTTATTATTATATGCCGCCCCAATGGTACCCCTCATTTTGATACCTTGGCAACTGCGACCTATGAAACTTTAGGATCTTGCCTCGTGGACATGACCAAAGAGGTAAGCCATGATAAAAATGAAATATATGTCTGTACATCCCCTCCGTTGAGGGATCTTTCAAATAATTTTATTTGAGAGACACCGTTGGTGCTTATTCTATTACTTTTCTCAACGATCCAAACGGTGTATATTTTAGTACATCATTCATAAATCATTTCTACAAAAAAAAATTAGGCAAATCCAAAAACCATTAAAACATATAATTATAGTGAAGAAAATAAACAAATACGGTTTTCAAAGAAACGCTAATTAACTACCATTTAATCCAATGGTCAAATGGTTTCGCATTTGGGTAATTTTTTTATAGGGATGATCTTTTAGAGAAGATCTAAAAAAATGAACGATTGGATTGTTGCTATATATACAATGTGGAGTGACCATTTAGTACTACGGTCTAATAGTATTCTTTTTCATTTGTAAGTAAGAGGTCTTAGGTTCAATTCTCGCCAAATGCGAGTTTGAACTACTTGTAATGCTAAGCTCACCCCTCCTCCTTAGTGTAGATAATATCATTTATTAAAAAAAAATAATAATTGTAGAGTACGTCCTATAAAGCGTCCTTATTAGAGGGATCCTCAACATAAGGGATTAGAAAAAATTATCTTTGTGACGTCAATGTATTTTGCCATAATGCAGGGAAAAGTTAGTGAAGAGAAAATTGATTCATTCAACATACCTATATATTTCATGTCTCCGGAAGAGGTGGAAGTTGCTGTAGACAGAAATGGAAACTTCAACATAGAGAGAATACAAATCTTACCAAATGTATTGACAAGTACTACTCTCTCTAATGCCTCAATATCTACATCTCACCTTAGAGCTGTCATGGAAGCACTCCTCAAGGAGCACTTTGGAGACGAAATCTTAGATGAGCTCTTCAACTTATATCACAAGAAAGTTGCAGAGCAACCCTCCAAGTTTGGGTCGGGGAAGGCTATTATTTCTCTCTTTGTGCTTAAACGCAAGGCGAATTGATGTTTATATTTCTTCTTTCTCACTGCGCACACTTTTGTTTATGATTTGAATAATTTCGGCAATAAAAAAATCGCAGGAGCGAAGCTTTTATGTGTGGGCATAGTCTCATTGTACAGTTGTACTGATTGAGTTAACAGAGAACTGATAAATGGTAATATGATGTGTATTAGATTTTGGAAATTGAACGAAATATTTAAAAGGGTTTTTATTACAAAAGGTCTTTGAAATTGACCATCACCATCAAGATGGTCCTTGAAATTGAAAATTAATCAATGTAGTCCTTAAAAATAGGTGTCGCAAATTAATGTGGTTCTTCCATCACAATTCTGTTAAAAATTCCGTTAAGTGCTAATGTGGCACATAAATGGGCTTGATAAGATTTACATGCTTTTATCACAAATGGTTCCTGAAATTGACTCACACGATCAAGATTGTCCCTGAAATTGATCCACACCATCAATATGATCTCTAAAATTGAAAATCAATCAATGTAGTTCTTGAAAATATGTGTCACAAATCAATATAATCTTTCCGCCACAATTATGTAAAAAAAATTGTTATGTGTTGATATGGTTTTAATAATTAATTAAAAAAGTTGTCTACATACCTTTTTGCATAATGAAATTTTATTTTCTTATAGTAGGGCCTACTCCTAAGAGAGTTCCCTTCCATAAATTCTCAAAGGCACAAGGCTTAACCAAGGCCTAAGAGGGGGTGTGAAAATAGTTTTCAACCAACAATGGACGCACCTCGGTTATAACCTCATTATCTCAAGGCAAACCTCATCGTTCTTTGCATCACTAGACCACCAGGGAAGCACCGAACAAGCTCTCCAAGATTAAGGTTGTGAGGATGTTGATCGCCTATATATTAACGGTGATGTCCCAGAAGTCGTTGCTAATGGGCCAAGCCGTCACAAAAGGTGATCTTGATCCAGGTTCAATTTGGTGAAGAGTGTCGAAGTGTGTAAAGATGGGTGTATTGAGATTTTTTGAGAGAATAGAGAGCAAATGAGGTATAGAAATGTGGGTTAGGATCATAGGTGATTGTATGACTGGGTTTTTGGGTTGACAATTTTTTATTAACTATTAAATTGTTAAGACTATTTGTAATTTTTTTTAATTTAATTAAACTTGTGACCCATTTATGTGTCACATCAACACATTAACAAAATTTTCGATATAATTGTGACAGAAGAACTACATTGATTTGAGACACTTACTTGAGGGACTACATTGATTAATTTTCAATTTTAGAGACCATTTTGATGTCGCGGGTCAATTTTAGGGACCATTTTGATGTCATGGGTCAATTTCAAGGACAATTTGTGAGGAAAAAAGACTTATGGGGCTCATTTATGTGCCACATCAGCACTTAAAAGATTTTTTAACATAATTGTGACGGAATGACTACATTGATTTGTGACACCTATTTTCAGGAACTACTTTGATTGATTTTCAATTTCAGGGACCATCTTGATGGTGATGGTCAATTTCAGGGACCATTTGTGATAAAAACCCTATTAAAAAAGAACGATGAGGGTTAGGTCACGTTGTAGATTGGGGATGGCATGGCGGTTAGTGTGTGGACGGCTGGGGCAATTAATCCTTATTCTTTCTAATTTGCTTATGGTTTAACTATTTGGGGCTGTGCCTTGTGTGAATTTGATAAGTAACCAGTGTCAACATAATAAACAAAGCAAACATCATTCTGAGGATCAGGGCTTAGCTGGGTATACCAAATCTGCCCGGATTGCTTCAATCCGTAAAGTGAACGCCTCAAACGAGTTGAGAGGGTGTTTAGTGGTATGGAACCATTTGAACCAGTTCATATAATTCTTCGGGAATTTACATGTAAATCTTTATATCGATTTCCTCCTGGAGAAAAGTGCTAACCACATTTATAATGCTACAATCAATAACAAGGCATTTGAGAGAAGCCTTGCACAATAACGTGTGCACTAAATCGCATTATTTTTTCATCTCTTTACGCTTCATTTCCCACTTACAGCATGATAATGTTACCTTACCTTTGGTAGTGTAGGAACGACTTGTCCCAACACATTTTCATAAAGAATCTAATTCAACTGGGATTGTAATTTCAGTTGTCAAATCAGTTTTACGTTTTTACTAATCAACAGAACACTGTTCAATATAAAGACTTTTCATTTATGTCAGTAACTACCATATAATTGAAACATCATCGATGATAATCTTATTCCAATTCCTTATCTTACCCAAACTAGTATACTGGACCAAGAACTTCAAGTCTCGAGACTAATTCAGATTAATCTCATGAGATAGAAATGATTGAGACATCGATCCAGTATGGATTCATTTTGTTCCTTATCATTCCTCTTCTAGGGAAGTGAATCCTATGAACCGAGTTATCTGTTGTGCTTTAGGCCAATGACAGATTAATTGGTTATTCGCTGATGTAGACGTCCAACAAGGGCGACCAATTATCCTTCTAGGGTGACCAACCATCCTTTAGGGGTAGAACACCCATCAGGGATGTTAACTTGCCATCCATTAGGTATGTTTATCCTTGCAGATATGTTTGTAGTTGGTATTTGATTTCGTCACTTTAGCTAGATTAGAGAAATACGTCTAGAGAACATTTTGAAAGCTAGAATACATTGCATTTGCTTATCATACTTGTGCAGTACAAGGATCGAGATAAGACATAGTAGGCAACGTCCATGCTAATTTGTGCCCTTGTTTAGGAACATTAACGGTCTTATCTCCTCTAACGTTGGAATACTATCTCATTAAAGTGACAATTTGCAAATTAGTGGTAAAGAGATTGCTTACAAGGGTTCTAAAGAGCTATTTTGAAAAAGAATCATAATCGAAAGAGATTCACATCCTTCTTTAATGACCCATATTGGTATGTTACGGCAACGCAACATGACACATAAAATGCACACCTAAATGCGCAAGTATGAAATGTCAAGTTGTACCTAATAACCAGCTGTAACGTCAAAATTATTGGGTAACAATGAGCCTCAAGGGAACTAACATAGCTGCAAACAAGATTGCATAGCCCTAGGCAGTTGGTGCGTTCACAAAATTGGGGCGATGAATGTAATTGTGCTTTATGATCGCTCTGTAAGGCTGTTTGGGGGTGACCATGGAGAATTCGATGTTCAATTTGCAAACTCAAAAGACATGCAATACTTATTAAATCATCTTATATATAAACTCTCTAGCATTATCCAGTCTTCCAGACTCTATGAGATAATTAGGGTGGTGAACGCTTAGGTTAAACTCAGCTAGGAGGTTAGTAGTGCGTGGACAAACATGTGACCAATGTGTCGATAAATCAACCAAAATCGTAGGTAATTACACAGTCTGCCTTTTGGTTGGTAGTCCACAATTATTCTCTTGAATTCACTGTGAAAAGAGAGCCATTTAGTGTTTTTGCTAAGGATGACATATCTAATTTCAAAACGAGTAGACTTGGCAAAGTGTGCTTGTAAGCACAAGATCCTTACTTTAGGTAAGGAGATGCGTCGTATACGTGGCATTGTTACTCGACCTATGTGTCCCAAATAGTCGTGCCAAAGCAAGTAAACTACTCAAATCACTTGGCTTCAGGCCGACCACATATGGCACATCCCAATTTGGAGGCAGAGCATTAGCCCCAAAACATAGCTTCGAGCTTCATGTTTTGGAAGTGGTGCAAAGATATTCTTGTTGAGCCAAAATTGTCACGAGAACAGATAATTTACTCAGCACAATTTCACCCTCGTTCATTTTTCCTAAGAGAGTTTTATTAATTTAAGTTCGACCCTTTCTAGACTACGCGTTGTAGAGCCAAAAATAATCAAGAAACTTATGGAGGTGACACGTGTACTTTTGGGTAAAAAGGATAAAATTACCCTCAATGCAGACCAGGATTTTCACGCACATGCAACGGATAATAACGACTCAATCAAGGAAGAGTCAAAGGTGATTAATATGGTATTTGTTTAAATCCCTCTCATCACTCCTCATCAAATCCTCACTCAAAAGGTAACTCCTAATTTTCCTATTCAATTTAGGATTAATTACCAAGTTAATTGCAAGATATTATTTCACATAATATCTTGCAATTATACTCATAAATCCACCATATATGGCCGGTCCCTATTCTCCAAATAGGGTTGGCCACTTCCCAATAAATAGCCTCATTCTCCCACTAAAATGCTAGGCCATTCTCTACCCACAAATTCCCAAACACATTCTCTTTCAAATTTTAACTTTGGCATCGGAGATTCTTCGGCCAAAGGAGAAGACAATTGAAATTTGCATCCACAAATTGGTGCTTTCATTAAGAGTTTTGATTCACACGCTCGAAGAAGACTGTCGCATTCAAAGTTTCTCATTTCTTGTTCATTTGTAGATTTTTCGTACATCCTATTCCTAGAATTTTTTATAAAATTCTTTGAATAAATGTAAAAGAAAAGTATAATGACTAGAAATTTGGAAACCACGACGATCCAAGAGACTCAACGCGACGGCTAGTGGAGCGGCACCACCCTTACGGCCCACAGGGCACCACCGTGGTAGTCACCACGACATCAACCACCGTAGCAGCCTTAGGTAAGCCCACAGTCCACGATGAGCAGGGAGTAGTGATGCAGCCATAAGCTCACGCCACTGTGCAGTAGCAAGCCCAGGTGTCGAAGGTAGCCTAAGCCGCTGCCCTAGCAGTGCAACCCAAGCTCAACGCATTGCCCAAGTTGTCTTAGCCCAACGCTAGCGGGCCCAAAGCCAACGTGCTCCCGAGCGAGCCCAGGCCCAGCGCCCACACGCACTGCACGGGGGCAGCCTGTACACATGGCTCAACCCACTTTTGTGGCCCTTATAGCAGCCTAAGCCAGTCCAAAACCGGTTTAGTCGTCCTATCTTCAGATTTCTGGACCAACGATTGAACCGTGGGTATTTTCACCTCAGTTCTCCGCAGATTTGACATATCCCAACTCAAATTTCGTGCCCGGAGTCCATTACACTTTTGCTACTCAAGGAAACCCATACCATCCAAGCTCTTCCAATCTAAATGGCGAACAACAGTTGTCTCGACAAGTCATAAAGTTGATAGGAGCATATTTATGTGACTTAGTTAGATTGTTTTCTTGCATTTTCATAGTTTGCATGTGTCTATTATAGTGTTTTAAGCTATTTTCGTGTGTTTCTAGGTCCAAATGATAAAGTTAGCAAGAAAGTGCATTTTGAAGCATTTTAGAGCAATTTTGGGCTGGAATGGATAGCTTACATATGGAGCAAGGTGGATGGACGAATTTGAAGTTCAAGAGAGGCTAGGAATGTGCTAAAGAGTTGAAGAAATTAATTCATGACATTGAAGATAAGGAATCAGCTCAAAAGAAGGAACATTATCCAAAACCTTATCCAACCTTATCTTATCTAAACTAACCTTATCTTATCTTATCACATCCTAATCATATCCTACCTTAATTCCAGCTGCAAATGGGACTCCTTATCACATTAGAATACCTAATATCTGATTCTGGAAGCCTTGAAACAATACAAATAACCTTGTTCGGGCCAGGAATTTCCGCCGGGGAAGCTTCATGTGCGACGAGCACACAACTCCCCGGGATAGTGTTTCGGCGTCGGTTGAGAGCTGCTGTCGGGCTTCTATTATTGAATGATAATACTGGGAAGCTGGGAAACTCCTTTTCCAGAACTGACTCCATTATTGGTTGACTATCTTCAGGAACCACCTTCTTCTTTCCTCTATCTTTCTCTTCTTCCAATAGCGGGAATAAGGGAATGATTGGTTCATTTTTCATAATAACTTGGCTCATCCCGCTTCCTTGAGTCCCCTTTGGAGTAGAGAATTCTAAGTCAAGCCTTCTCTGTAGATTCCCTGTTAGCGTACAGAGTCTGCTTACTACCCCTTGGTTTCCAAAGAGATTCTTTCCATGCTTCTTAGCACTTGGATCATAGTAGCTTGTAGTTCTTCCCTAGTTCCCCTTCCTTGTGACTTTTCAGATGCGGTTGGACTTTCACTTTCTAGGACCACCTGTCCTGACGGAGAAGAAGGATTCTCTGATTGATCTGCCATTTGTAGAAGACCTTTCCCTTGATTTGTCGCTAGATTTATAACTTCTCTTTTGTTTTGATCATAGGGATCCCACCGGGGGTGCCAAAACTATGTTCGGGCCAGGAATTTCCGCCGGGGAAGCTTCCTGTACGACGAGCACACAGCTCCCCGGGATAGTGTTTCGGCGTCGGTTGAGAGCTGCTGTCGGGCTTCTGCTTATACTGTCGGGCAGGGCTCGTCTGGCAAGGCTTGTCGGGCAAGGCTGAAAGAGAAGGACAGCGTTAACTTTGAAAGGTGCCTTCATGGGGCCTTAGGTGTAGGTCTTAAGGCTCACAATCAAGGTTAACATCTGGATGCTCAGGCGTGCCACTACCATCTTTAGCATGGCAGATGTAGAACGGATGTTGAATCCAAAATACGTATATCTACATATCTATATGCATCCGAGAGACCGTATTAATTATGACAGGTGCCTTTGTGGGGCCTTAGGTATAGGCCTTGAGGCTTCCAATTCATGATCAATCCCTCTCTTGGATATATATATATATATATATGCTGCTGGTTTCATTGTCGCGCGTAATATCACCACCGTTATACTTCTGACTAGCTAGCGAGCAGAGCTTAGAACGAATCCAAATAGGTGCCTTTGTGGGGCCTTAGGTATAGGCCTTGAGGCTTCCTATCAGAAGTCGTTCCATACTCAAACGTTATAGCCCGCAGAGCTTAGAACGAATCCAAATAGGTGCCTTTGTGGGGCCTTAGGTATAGGCCTTGAGGCTTCCTATCAGAAGTCGTTCCGTACTCAAACGTTCTAGCCCTCAGAGCTTAGAACGAATCCAAATAGGTGCCTTTGTGGGGCCTTAGGTATAGGCCTTGAGGCTTCCTATCAGAAGTCGTTCCGTACTCAAACGTTCTAGCCCTCAGAGCTTAGAACGAATCCAAATAGGTGCCTTTGTGGGGCCTTAGGTATAGGCCTTGAGGCTTCCAAATAGGTGCCTTTGTGGGGCCTTAGGTATAGGCCTTGAGGCTTCCTATCAGAAGTCGTTCCGTACTCAAACGTTCTAGCCCTCAGAGCTTAGAACGAATCCAAATAGGTGCCTTTGTGGGGCCTTAGGTATAGGCCTTGAGGCTTCCTATCAGAAGTCGTTCCGTACTCAAACGTTCTAGCCCTCAGAGCTTAGAACGAATCCAAATAGGTGCCTTTGTGGGGCCTTAGGTATAGGCCTTGAGGCTTCCTATCAGAAGCCATTCCGTACTCAAACGTTCTAGCCCTCAGAGCTTAGAACGAATCCAAATAGGTGCCTTTGTGGGGCCTTAGGTATAGGCCTTGAGGCTTCCTATCGGAACTTTGTTCCAAGCTCAAACGTTCTAGCATAATCATAATACAACAGTGGTAAAACTACTAGATCAGTCGATTACTTGCGCCCCAAGTAATTTCGGACTTCTTTGTTTATCAAGGATTGTCGTGGATGGGTTAAGTCCACATAAAGTTCTTTTTTGTGCCTTGAGACCAAGGACTTTTACATGATCACTCTTATATGTCAAGGAAGTTAGAACTTAGATCTGATTTAAATAGTGAAGACATCTTTAAATCGGATTTAAGAACTGAAAAACTCTTTTAATCATCATGTTATTTGAAATAACTCGAATACAGCTAAAAGCATACAACATAATGCTAGTTTAATAACTGAAAAGACAAAACCAAGAAGGGACGGGCAAGGTTTTCACCTTGTCAGGCAAAACTGGGCGTCTTGCAACTTCTTGGGTTTTAAGGTTGGACAGGGGCTCGAGAGTTTAGAAGAAAAGGGTTTTTGGGAAGGAAATCGATACTACGACAAGTGTTTGACAAGGTAGCAGAGCTGATAAAAAGGGTTGGAAGTGATCCCGAGAGGGATGAAGGCTTTTGGCTGACTACAGCTATCGTTTGAAGGCAAATCTGGTTTTGAGCAGAGTTTGTGCTTTTGTTTGTTTGTTTGAGTGTCCTCAATCCTGATTTCTCTTTCTTCTTTTATAGACAAACCAGCGTGCCTTCCTGTAGCAGCTAGCTTGCCCGAATGCGGTTTGGGGATGATGACTCATCGGCTTTTTTACATAAAATGCCACCATAAAGTACTTTATGGGCTATGTAGCTGATCAGTCTATACTACTTGGTCCTTGGGTAGGTGGGCAAGTGGCCTTTGTGAGCTGTACCAAGGCAGAGGAGGTCCTTTCCTGCCTTCCTGGGCTTCGGCTGGGCTTCGGCTGAACCACTGGGCTTTGACCGACACTTCCTTCAAGCTTCCTTTTGGGCCGGCCCCCTCCTGGAGCCCAAAGTTTAAGTTTTGGTCCAAACAGTGCCCCCTTTCAACTGATATTTAGCTTGGAATTCCAGGCGCCAATATCAATTGAAAAGTGCTTCATTGAAAAACCCACGAACTTCTTCCGGTTGAACTCTACAATCCTTCGTGATCCTAGCACGAAATCTTTCTGTAACTTGAAAATTCCTAAATCTCTCTACTACTCCTCTTCCCTTAAATCTTTCAGATCTTTTTTTGGTATCCCTTTCTCAAACTTCATCAAATGGCTTCGGGATCTAGCCAAACTCAACCATCCTACAAATCTGGCGAAGGAATTGACACCATGCGTCGTCTACTCAACGGGCTTCATCGTCCTCGGGCAGGTTTGTATTCCGAACTTTTCTTTGAAATGCATGGGGTACAATCATTGGGTCCTGCATGGGTCTCCCGGATTCCTTCAGTGATAGAAAGCAATATGCCCAGGGATAATTGGTTTTCCCCGAATCCCTTTTCTTCTGAATCAGGCATCTCGTCATCCAAATGGTCGTCATACCGTCGAGGCTTCCCTTTGATGAATGATCTTGCTTGGGCTCAATGGATTGATGAATTGGAGCCCATCTTTAAGCAGAAATGGATGAATAATGGAATTTACGAATTAATCATGCTTTCGAAAAATTCCATTATCCCCAAGCCCGAATTACTTACTTCTGCCCTTCTATTCTGGAATTCGGGCACGAATACTTTCGACTTTCGTATGGGTCCCATGTCCCCAACCATTCTTGACATGGCTCAGGTCTTTGGTTTAAGGCCAACGGGCAGGATAGTGGATGTCACTCAAGACTGGGTTCCCTCCTCCATTACTGGTAGTTCAAGTTCATCTGCTACCTTCATTCCTTTGAACTACAATCCTGCAACCTTCAAGAGTTATGGGACCTCCTTCAAAGGCTTCATTCCTTTTGTAAAGGATAGCTTCGGGGCAAGTGCTTCTCGGGCGGATAAAGA
Organism: Malus fusca; assembly: GCA_035220775.1. NCBI lineage: Eukaryota > Viridiplantae > Streptophyta > Magnoliopsida > Rosales > Rosaceae > Malus > Malus fusca. Next base: position 18,788,452 of record CM069073.1, on the reverse strand, counting down.
TCAAGAGCACATGTATTTCCTCCTATACTGGCTCAACCGGCATGTCTTCCCCAACAAGTCAAAAGGGGTGAGGGTTGAATGGATCCCGTTAGTAGAAGATCTTCATAATTTTGATGATGTAGCCACTGGTCATTTCCTTCTCTCCCACCTTTATCATCTCCTTTTCGAAATGACTCAGGACGAGCCAATTTGGATGATACAAACTTGGCTTCAGTGGTACTTTCCGGAGTTTCGGGCTGCCAATTTGGAGTTCCCGGAGGGTGTGGCCCCTGCCCAAGTCTTGGCCGAAGCTCCCCCAATAGATCATTATACCTTTGCTTGCTTCTATTTCTTCAGGGTTTGTAGGACTCGATCAAATTTAGAATGGGGTGCGTCAGTTCTGAGGAGATACCCTTGGTTTTCTGACCAAATTTTTCAAGATGCTCCCGGCGAGGATGCAACCCCTTCTTGTAGGGAGAAATTTATTAGTTGCATTCAACCGAGAGACCTGGCCTGGGGAGTTCGGGGTAATAGATATGAACGGGGTCTGGAAGTGTATCACCCCAACTTTTGCAGCAGGCAGTTAGGATTTAGGCAGGCCATTCCCGTCCCGTTCTTCGATTCTGTCCATTGTGGTACTTCATTTCGACTACCAAGTCCCTCTGAGATGATATTCAGAGCCGCCCGACGCAGCCTTGACATCATAAGTCAGGCTGCCCGAAATTTTGTTACTCTCAACTTCGAATGCACTTCACTCTTTTCTTCTTGGTGGGAAAATAGATGGTTCAAGAAGTATGGAGGGGATTTGAGAGAGACTCATGATCGTCTTTTTAGTCAACTTTCTCTTAAGTCGTATCCCGGTCCGAGTGAGCTTGAAAATTGGAAAGAAATGATCCAAGAGAAGAATCGGTCACTCCTGATAGGTACTTCTCTTTCAATCTGATTTTGCTTTCCTTCTGAAGCCCTTCTATCCTCACTTTTGCTTGACTCTACAGCTCCAGTGGACGTTGAATCAGAAGCTATTGAGTACGAGGATGATTCTGCTGATGCTGCAGTTCTTCATGGTGCCGCTGCAGAAGCTGAGAGACGAGAAGCTGGGGGAGGTGCGGATGTTACAGAATCCCTTGGGGATTCAGGAGCTGATGAGACATCTGAGGTAGTCATTAAAGCACCCAAGCGAAAGAGAGCTGCTGGGATCAAGACTTCGAATCCTGATCCTGCCCCTCTTCCTACAACTATTCGACCAATTCTAACCAGAAAGAGTAAGAGAGCCAGAACTACTGCTCCCCCATGTCACCAGCCCAATCTGTACCAGTTTCTGAGGCGAGCAGAAAGAAGAAACAGTCTTTAAGTAAGTCTCTGTTTTTCTTCCCCAAACTACTACCTCTCTCTCATATCTAATGATTTCTTGTTTTATTCGAAAAACAGGGCCTCAAGCATCTAAAAGACCACTTATTGATTCCAAGGAGGAACCATTAAGAGCTGCCATGCACAAGAAGGCTGAGGATCTACAAAAAACCGCTTTTATAGAACTCGAGGTATGATCTATATTCTTCCTGTCCACCCTTCTTACTTTCATAGAACTTTAAATCTGATTTATTTGAGCCAGGCCGCAAGAAGAGAGAAGCTTCTTCCACCCGATGCCTCCTCTCCACTTGCCCGAGAGACCAGCCTTTCTCGTTCTCAGGTTAACCCCTCAAAGACACATTTTCTTTCCGGAGTAACTTGATAATTTCTGGCCTTCATTCCTGAATTTCCCTTTTTCCCCCTATCTGTGCTTAGGCTGAAACATCTGCCCCCTCGGCTGGTCATGGCCCTCCTCTGAAGTCCATGACTTCTTCTACTGCTTTGGATGCAACCCCCTCCTCTCAATTTGATCCATCTACAGGAGTTATGTTACACTTTGTGGATGAAGATAGTAACTTGGTGAGTCATCATTTTTTTTTCTTTTATTGAAATCCTGCACAATGCTTCCCCATTAACTCTCACTTATGTTTTCAGCAACCTTCTACAATCTATGAGCCTCCTCATTCGCCGCTGGCAGCGCACAACGAACCCATAGTCCCTGAAATTCCTGTGTCCTTTGGGGAAGCAGTTTTACAGGTGTCTGCTAGCCCGACGGTGGCTATTGATGAATCTCCTCCTTCTCCCCAGGGCCAAGATCAGGTACGGGATTTTTTTTTTGTTTTTCTCTTCGGATCTATTCACTGACAATTATTGCCATCTCCGGGTGCTTCTAGGGTACTGGCACAGGCTTAGGTGCAGTTCCTTCTTCTTCTGCTGGTGGCGAAAAATCCTCTCCTCTTCCTGGTGTGGTCCCAGGGTTGAGTCAGGTACATTTATCTCTCTAAAATCTCTTACTGCCTACAGATTGTTCTTGACCTGGTACTCTTGGTTTTTGCAGCAAGCTTCAGGAACAACATCCCCCCCTCATTTGGTTCGCAAATCAAAACGCTCTCACCTTCATTCATCTTCTGGTGGTACTGAGATTCCTTCTTCTGGATTTGAACAGATCGGGCAAGCAGAGACTGCGCCCTTAATAGGTATTACTTCTTCAAAGGGAACCGTGAAGCAGGATCCTCCTCCTGTCTCATCCTCGGACCCTGCTAAGTTGCCCAAACTTTTTGAAGCACTCGGGCGCCTTGAGACACTGTTGAAATCTTCAAGGCAAACTTCAGCAACCTCCATTTCTTCAGAGCAACAGCGAATCCTTCAAGAATGGGCAAGGAAGGATTTTACTGCTTCATTTAGCCTCAAGGCCCTTTGTGATCTTGAGAGGGTCATAGCTGAGTCTTTCAAAATTGGTCGGCTATCAAAACCTCAATATGATTCCTTTATCTCCTTTTTTGAGAACTTGAGGGCTCTTAGGGAACAATACCAGAGAGCGGACAGACAGGCCAATCGAGCAAAATGCTTTATGGAAAAAGAATCCAGCATTTCTACTCAAGTTGGTCAGTTGATGGAAGAAAGCTTGCAGACAAAAGAAAATGTCAGAGTTGTTACTTCCGAAATTCAAAAGCTGGAGGAACAACTAGTCGTCCTTAAAGCGGAACAAGCAACTCTTCTAGATACTGGGAAGCTGGGAAACTCCTTTTCCAGAACTGACTCCATTATTGGTTGACTATCTTCAGGAACCACCTTCTTCTTTCCTCTATCTTTCTCTTCTTCCAATAGCGGGAATAAGGGAATGATTGGTTCATTTTTCATAATAACTTGGCTCATCCCGCTTCCTTGAGTCCCCTTTGGAGTAGAGAATTCTAAGTCAAGCCTTCTCTGTAGATTCCCTGTTAGCGTACAGAGTCTGCTTACTACCCCTTGGTTTCCAAAGAGATTCTTTCCCTGCTTCTTAGCACTTGGATCATAGTAGCTTGTAGTTCTTCCCTAGTTCCCCTTCCTTGTGACTTTTCAGATGCGGTTGGACTTTCACTTTCTAGGACCACCTGTCCTGACGGAGAAGAAGGATTCTCTGATTGATCTGCCATTTGTAGAAGACCTTTCCCTTGATTTGTCGCTAGATTTATAACTTCTCTTTTGTTTTGATCATAGGGATCCCACCGGGCGTGCCAAAACTATGTTCGGGCCAGGAATTTCCGCCGGGGAAGCTTCCTGTGCGACGAGCACACAGCTCCCCGGGATAGTGTTTCGGCGTCGGTTGAGAGCTGCTGTCGGGCTTCTGCTTATACTGTCGGGCAGGGCTCGTCTGGCAAGGCTTGTCGGGCAAGGCTTGTCGGGCAAGGCTGAAAGAGAAGGACAGCGTTAACTTTGAAATGTGCCTTCATGGGGCCTTAGGTGTAGGTCTTAAGGCTCACAATCAAGGTTAACATCTGGATGCTCAGGCGTGCCACTACCATCTTTAGCATGGCAGATGTAGAACGGATGTTGAATCCAAAATACGTATATCTACATATCTATATGCATCCGAGAGACCGTATTAATTATGACAGGTGCCTTTGTGGGGCCTTAGGTATAGGCCTTGAGGCTTCCAATTCATGATCAATCCCTCTCTTGGATATATATATATATATATATGCTGCTGGTTTCATTGTCGCGCGTAATATCACCACCGTTATACTTCTGACTAGCTAGCTCGCAGAGCTTAGAACGAATCCAAATAGGTGCCTTTGTGGGGCCTTAGGTATAGGCCTTGAGGCTTCCTATCAGAAGTCGTTCCATACTCAAACGTTATAGCCCGCAGAGCTTAGAACGAATCCAAATAGGTGCCTTTGTGGGGCCTTAGGTATAGGCCTTGAGGCTTCCTATCAGAAATCGTTCCGTACTCAAACGTTCTAGCCCGCAGAGCTTAGAACGAATCCAAATAGGTGCCTTTGTGGGGCCTTAGGTATAGGCCTTGAGGCTTCCTATCGGAACTTTGTTCCAAGCTCAAACGTTCTAGCATAATCATAATACAACAGTGGTAAAACTACTAGATCAGTCGATTACTTGCGCCCCAAGTAATTTCGGACTTCTTTGTTTATCAAGGATTGTCGTGGATGGGTTAAGTCCACATAAAGTTCTTTTTTTTGCCTTGAGACCAAGGACTTTTACATGATCACTCTTATATGTCAAGGAAGTTAGAACTTAGATCTGATTTAAATAGTGAAGACATCTTTAAATCGGATTTAAGAACTGAAAGACTCTTTTAATCATCATGTTATTTGAAATAACTCGAATACAGCTAAAAGCATACAACATAATGCTAGTCTAATAACTGAAAAGACAAAACCAAGAAAGGACGGGCAAGGTTTTCACCTTGTTAGGCAAAACTGGGCGTCTTGCAACTTCTTGGGTTTTAAGGTTGGACAGGAGCTCGAGAGTTTAGAAGAAAAGGGTTTTTGGGAAGGAAATCGATACTACGACAAGTGTTTGACAAGGTAGCAGAGCTGATAAAAAGGGTTGGAAGTGATCCCGAGAGGGATGAAGGCTTTTGGCTGACTACAGCTATCGTTTGAAGGCAAATCTGGTTTTGAGCAGAGTTTGTGCTTTTGTTTGTTTGTTTGAGTGTCCTCAATCCTGATTTCTCTTTCTTCTTTTATAGACAAACCAGCGTGCCTTCCTGTAGCAGCTAGCTTGCCCGAATGCGGTTTGGGGATGATGACTCATCGGCTTTTTTACATAAAATGCCACCATAAAGTACTTTATAGGCTATGTAGCTGATCAGTCTATACTACTTGGTCCTTGGGTAGGTGGGCAAGTGGCCTTTGTGAGCTGTACCAAGGCAGAGAAGGTCATTTCCTGCCTTCCTGGGCTTCGGCTGGGCTTCGGCTGAACCACTGGGCTTTGACCGACACTTCCTTCAAGCTTCCTTTTGGGCCGGCCCCCTCCTGGAGCCCAAAGTTTAAGTTTTGGTCCAAACAAACCTGATCCTTTTTCCCCTAGAAATCTGACGAATTTAATCCCTTTCTAGAAGCTTTGTGCTGAATTTCCTAGTCTTATTCCTCTAGGATTGTGTAATCCTTCTCCTCCACTACTTTGCACAAAACCCTAGCCTATAAATACATATTTTCTGCCATAATTCAAACCACCACCCTCTACCATATTTTTCTACACCACACACCCATATATTCAGATACAATTCAGAGAGAATGAGCCATTTGTCGTGCCTTGCCATTCAACATTGGATTGTTGGAGCGTTCTTAGGTGTTTTCTATCCTTAGTTTTAGTTCAATGTTTGTTTTAATTTGGTTTAATGTTTTCAAAGACATGAGGAACTAATTTCTTTATAGTTTGAGGTGAATTCGAAGCCATGATTATATGCTTTATATGAATTGATTATATCCAGTTATTGTTTCTTGAGTCTTGAATGTGATTTACTTATCTGAGTTATTAAAATTTGTTTGTGTGATTGAGGTTGGACACTTAATTTGCATGCATGAATTTGATGCTAGAGTATAAGGGAGATTCACCTAATCGTTATGAACTTATATTCACAAGTAGTAAAGGTTGCTAGTCACAATTGTGTTAAGTAAATCCTTGGCAGAAGTATCATGCTTTTCATAGTTACGAATGCCTCGTCAATGCTTATGATTTTCAAAGAACTTAATGACCTTTGATATGTTTTCTATCATGCTTTTGATAGTTAGGGAACTTGAGAAGGATAATTTGGTTGTGATGCGTATCTCGTCCAATTCAATGAAATAAGGGAAATCTGATGGTTAACTTGGGGTGTTGTCATTCATGGTTTAAGGGAACAATACTGGAAATCGATTTGTGTATGCATATGTCATGTGTGGAGAATGACCTTCTAACTAGCCTTTCATCCTTTTCAAATCATCAAATTCGTTTTCTAAAGTGTTTTATGCAAAGTTTCTATTTTAAGTTTTAAATTCGTCAAAAACAATCCCGCATTCATTAAGTCTTGTTAGTTTAGTCATAATCTGTTTTCTTTTAGTCTTTTGAGTCAAGTTAAGTCTTATTTTCGTCCAAATCACTTGTTAGGTCTAGTATTGAGTCTTTTTACTGTTTGTTGTTGTTTTGAGTGTTTTAAGTCAGTTTTGAGTCTATAGAGTCTAATTTAGTGTTTTTGAGTTTTATTTATGTTGATTAGCATCCCTAGTTAATCCCTGGTCTAGAACAATCCCTACTTACATCTTTACTACAATTGTCATCAATAGGGTTTAATTTGTGTGTCAAGCTAATTTTCACATCAAGAGTTGACAAGTGCCTTCGCGCAGCAGGCGACCTTGGTGAATCAGTTCTTGCAGTGTGCCCTAAACGAGGTGTCCCGAAGTAGGACAAGGGCAGACGACGAACATCTCTAGCAGCGTCCCGATAAGCAGCCACTCGACCAGTCACGAACCGAGCGTTCGATTAGTATACATTCCTGACTGGGCCTTCAAGATAGCATATACTCTCGTCTTAATGCGAGGAGGAGTGTGCACTCTCGGTTAAGCCCACAGATTAGTATACATTCACGGTTGGGGCCACACTTCGATAATCAACATAAGCAACCTTCCAGGAAAAATGTTTATTCGCGGCTAGGACCACAAGGAGCATCATTCACCTCACATCAGAGTAGGCAGCACGACGGACGTAGAGAATCAGTGACTTAATCCGACTCAAGTTTAATCGGCAACCAGCGAGGAACTCGCTCTGTTGCTAGGAACGTACCACATGCACCGCAACTGCAGCATAGACGAGCTGTAACATCCCACATCACCCAGGGGAGTGGATCATGTAAGCCTTATATGTATATTCCCATCTCTACCTAGCACGAGGCCTTTTGGGAGCTCATTAGCTTCGGGTTCCATCGGAACTCCGAAGTTAAGCGAGTTCGCGCGAGAGCAATCCCATGATGGGTGATCCACTGGGAAGTTCTCGTGTGAGTTCCTAGAAACAAAACCGTGAGGGAGTGGTCGGGGCCTAAAGCAGACAATATTGTGCTACGACGGAGTCGAGCCTGGGATGTGGTGGGGGCCCGGGCCGGGATGTGACAAGAGCCGAACATTTGGATGAGTAGCCTAGACCAGTAAGTCACGATCAGGGGCAGCCGAGAGCTCTATTATCCCCAACAAGGCAGATTCAAGAAGAAGTAGAAAGGTTCATGACCGAGCGATTACACGATTTCCAACGCAACGAGGTCACTGAAGAGGCACTACGAAGGGACATGCCCAATTTAAGCAGGTCACCCTTCACGGACAAGATCGAGCAGGCAGAGCCTTCACGCAAATTCAGCATGCCACATTTCACATCCTTAAAAAAATGATAGAGACCTTGAGAGACACCTAAAGCACTACCAAATCACAATGATCCTTTATCAGAACAACGATGCTCTCATATGCAAGATATTCACCACTACCCTACAAGGTGAGGAGCAAGATTGGTTCCACACCTTACCGCCACGATCCATCACGAGTTTTGATATGCTTTCTTTGGTTTTCACCAAAGAGTATTCATCTTATCGTTCGATCAAGAAGAAGTCCGACCAATTATTCAACGTGAAGAAGAACCCAAAGGAGTCGCTCCGTGACTATGTAAAGAGGTTCAAAGCAGAGAAGGCAAAGATAATCGGATGCAATGATTCGATAACTAGTGCAGCCTTCCAAAAATGACTCCCAACAGATCACCCATTGTTCGGAGAATTGATCATGAAAGAATATCTAACTCTAGCAAACTCTTTTGCTCTGGCAGATAAGCATGCATTTTGGGACAAGGCTTGGCAAGCAGACAAGGCACCTGAGCATCCTCGAAAAGAATCGGCAGTAGCTCAAAAAAAGAAAGTCGGGAAACAGTACAACAAAAAAAGAAGGCAGGAGGTCAAGCGCAGGGACCGGTCCCCTATTAAAGGAGGCCCGACGCCCAAGAACTACTCTAATTTCTCTATCCCAACCCACCAAATCCTTTGCGACATCAAGAGCGAACCATGGTTCAAGCTGCCAAAGCAATCAAATAAAGATACGTCCAAGTTGGACCATATTAAGTATTGCGCATTCCATCGAGGTCCTGATCACACAACCGACTACTATTACACTTGGAAGAACTACCTAAATAAGCTGGTGAAAGAGGGCAAGGTCAACAGATACTTGGACAAGCCAGCTATGCAGCCTAAAAGAAACGCAGACGCCGACGAAGACCCGCCGACCAAGACAATTCGGATCAATGGCATCTTCACCGAATCCGAACACTCGAGGTCACCTACAACTCCAAGAAAATGAAGATCCAACAAGCTTTACTAGTCTCACAAGTCCAGGCAGTCAACACCCAACTCGGTCTCATTATTGGCTTCACCGAGTAGGATGCTGAAGACGTCGACTTCCCACACAATGACACATTAGTGGTATCAGTCTAACTAGCCCACGCTATAACTGACAGAATGATGGTTGACAACAGAAGTGCGATAAACCTACTTCAGCTCTTAGTAATTCAGAAGATGGGTTGGAAAGCATAATCATACGCTGAGTGGAGATACTCACCGAATTCAACGGACACATCTCGATTGTCATCGACAACATTACACTTGATGTGAGAACATCGGCAGTTGTCTCAAAGCAAATGTTCATGATAGTAAGTGAGTCGTTTCCCTATAATGGGATTCTAGGGTGACCTTGGCTGATAAAGCTGGACGCCGTAACCTCCGTCAAGTATCAAAAAAATTTGATTTCGCATCCCAAGATGAGGAGTAAAAAAAATCAAGTCTGACCAAGCCATATCTCGATGATGCATTGTGCAAGTACTAAAAAAGTAAAAAAAGAAGACATTTACCCCCGTAGAGGCTACCAAGGTCCAAAGGGACGACAAAGCTACCAAATAACAATTACAACAGACGGATCAAGAAGATGGTGTCCAAATCAACGCGCCAGCAGATGAGACGGGATGGAAACCCGAAGAGGACACCGAGCACATCATTCTTGATCCCAGCATTTAGAGAAGACTGCTAAAATCGGCTCACGTCTGAGCCCGAAGGAAAATGAGGAACCCTTAGGGAAAATCATGACGTCTTCACGTGGTCACCTTCCGACATGCCCGACATCGACCCCAAGATAGCTTGCCACAAGCTGCACGTCAACCCTGCTGCCAAATCGATGATCCAAAAAAAGGAGACATTTCACACCCAAATGAGTGTCAATCATCAAAGCGAAAATCGACAAACTATTGGAGGCCAAATTCATAAAAGAGGTAGTACACTCAGCATGGCTTGCCAATATCGTGCTAGTAATGAAGAAAGAGAAGGGCAAATAGAGGGTCTGCGTAGACTATACCGAGCTCAACAAAGCCCAAATGATCCTTATCCAGTTCCCCGAATTGATCTACTAGTAGATTCAACTTCCAAGAACCAGCTGCTCGATTTCTTAGACGCATACTCCCGCTACAACCAAATAGCCATGCACGAGCCCAACAAGGAGAAAACCACATTCGTGATTGAGCGAGGCACCTACTGCTACAAGGTCATGCCTTTTAGCCTCAAGAACTTGGGAACCACTTACCAACGACTGGTAAACATGATGTTCAAGAAGCAAATGAGAGTAACCATGAAAGTCTACGTCGACGACACCATGGTGAAGGGTAAGAAACGATCAGACCACATCGGCAACTTGGCGAAAAATTTCGACATCCTTAGAAAGTACAAGATGAAGCGCAATCCCGCCAAATGCACATTTGGAGTATCTTCAGGCATATTCTCAGGGTACCAAGTTGCCTATATTCTACACTTCTAAAGGTCTTCTCGATGCAGAAACCAGATATCCAAAGATCGAGAAATTAATTTTGGCACTAGTTGTTGTAGCTCGAAAGCTCATACCATATTTTCAAGCTCACACAGTCATTATCATGACACAGTATCCTCTACGATCAATCCTACAAGGTCTAGACGTTTCTCAATGAGTGATGAAATAAGCGTTGGAACTTGGCCAATACGACTTAGTTTACCGTCCACGCACTGCGATAAAGGCCCAAGCCTTGGCGGACTTCATAACAGAATTCACGCCGAGCCTAGGCGACTCAACAGAGCTACCCAACGATGCCCCAAAGGTAATCGAGCATGCCCTAGCCACGCCTGCTTCACCTAATGGAGACTTCTAGCATTTGCACGTCGACGGTCCATCCAACTACAAGGGCTCCGAAGTAGGCGTGGTCTTTGTCAGCCTAGACGGTTCAATGCTCGAGCAGGAAATCATTTTAGGCTTCAAAGCATCCAACAATGAAGCAGAGTACGAAACCCTACTAGCAGGCATCCGAATGGGAAAAGACTTGGCAGCGAAAAAGCTTACAATTCATTCTGATTCCCAACTACCAGATAGTACACGACAAAACATCCAAAGATGGTGCAATACCTGAAAAAGGTACGAAAGCAACTTGAGGCGTTTCAGACTTACACCCTCACTTAAGTTCCATGGGCAGACAACGTCTACACGGATATGCTAGCCGGCCTAGGGTCCGCTCTTGACCACTAACTCAAGCGCTTTATTCCGGTGGAGTATCTAGATAAGCCAAGCATAAAAGCAGAGCCAGCAGCTGAGGTGTCATAGGTTAGTACAACTCCAAACTGGCAAGATTCCATTATAGACTACTTGGTCAATGGCACACTCTTCATGGAAAGATTGGAGTCTAGAAAACTCCAAACAAAGGCAGCATGCTACTACATGTGGAACGACATTCTCGTCCGAAGTTCCTACACTAGACCACATCTCCGCTGCCTAGCGCCTCCCGACAACCTAAAGGTTCTAAACTCAATCCACGAATGCGTTTGTGGAAATCACTCCAGAGGCTGACCTTAGCACAGAAGGCTCTTAACGCAGGCTACTACTGGCCTACTATGCATCAAGATGTAAGGTTGATAGGATTAAAACCACACCACAAAGTAGCACACAAATGTCCTATTGATTTTCCTTATTAACACTAAGATTTGTCAATTGTAGCATATGAAAATAAGGGTCCTTTCCCGCAAAAGATTGTTTTATCTAACTACTTAAAATGCCACAAAAACTGGGCTGCTGTCCCTACTGACCAGCCACCGAAAAATAATTATTAGACCAACTTACACTTATTTAAAGTCTACGAAATTTTATATGAACACACTAGACACACAGAGATACACTCGTACAAATATTTGGGATTTTTGGAGTTAATTTGCTATTTAGATTAAATCAAACAAAAACAGGACAGAAACAGATTTTAAATAGTTCACAAATTAAGAAAAACGAGTTAGGGGAATTGCTATCCACCACCAAATAATCATGCAAACATGTTATGTTTCATTCAAATTCCTTTTATTTCTGGATGAAGATGCTCAAGTTGGCTCAATGTTAGAACTCAACCTATTACTCTTTCTTATGTAATATGTTAAGAGAATGGCGTTTTCAACTTAACTTAGTCCCTAGCATGCAATCTAGAATGGCATGTTCACAGATTTAACAAGTAGAAATCATTAAGAACGAAAAGAGTTTGAGTCATCACAATGCATCGTAAGTACTGGCGTTGTCTTACTTATCCTAGAAATTGGGTCACATGTTAATCGCAATTAACAAGTACTACTCCAGAACATATGTAGGTCCTCATTCGACAAGGGCAGGCACATACATATTCATAGCGTTAGAATCCTAGATATGCTTACTAAGTATCATCCATAGAAAACAAATAAAGAATTCATCATTGACATAAGTCCATTCATAAAAGTAATTCAAACAAAATGTCATAACAAACTTGCAATCATATTTGGGGCTTCAAAACAGCCCCTAACTACTAAAAATTTAGTACACACAATCCTTAAATAAAAACAAAAGATAGACATGAGTTTGAGAAGATAGATCTGAAAGAAATCGACTGAGGCCCCCTCTTTCCTTCCTTCCCCAACGCTGCTTTTAAACCAATTCTTGCTGCATCATTTTTTTCTCCTTAACTCACCCACTAATAGCCATTTAGTGATGACAATAAGTGAGAGGAAATGGTAAAACAATTGTAACTCTTTAGGTAGCCTTTATGCCCATTACTCCCACTTAATCCTCATCTTTAATTCCATTCCCTTTTATACTTGAATAAGTGTCAGCTGACTTGTTCTTGGCTGCATCAGTTTTGGCTGCTAGATTTATTGGGTTTATTGTTTTCATTGCAGTTACAAACTGCTCAGCCTCTTGAGAACCTTTCAGTGTTAAAACAGCCATAACTTCTTCTAGACAAATGATATTAACAATCCGCGAAATGTTCCAGAAAATAGACATCCGTAGATTTCCAAGAATATAAGGCTCATTCTCTAATTCATTCTGAGCTGTTCGCAACTTGCTTCCAAAGTCAGCTGATTTGCACATGCAGTTTTGACGAATTTGTTACTTAAAATCCCACTTGTGCTATTTTTCTTTTCTTTGCTTGACAAATCCTACAAAGCACAAAAACAAAATAAATATCTAAAAAATATAAGGAACTAACTAAGAAAAGACAACTGAATTTGATGTAAAATATATGTAAATATGAACTTATCAAAAGTGTTAGTACAAAAGTGCGATCGCTACAATGCTACAAGCCGGTACCAGTACTGTCTGCCAGCGAACTACACCTGCAAATGAGTCTTTGGCCGTTCATGCAGTGGGCAATCGACTTGATATGGCCAATGTCGCCCGTTACTAGGAGCAGAGGCATGATGATCGTGGCAACTGACTACTTCACCAAATAGGTAGAAGTAGAGCCCATGACAACCACAACTCAGACGAAGATATAGCGCTTCATATGGAGGAACATCATTTACCAATTTGGCATCCTTCAATCTATCGTCACAGACAACGGCCCGCAATTCATAGGTGAAGATTTGGCAAAGTTCTTCAAGAATCATGGCATCAAGCAGCACATGTCCACGCCAAGGTATTCTCAGGGCAATGGGCAAGACGAAGCATCCAACAAGATGATTCTTGATTGCATCAAGAAATCTCTCTCCGACAAGAAAGGAAAATGGCCAGACTAACTTCCCGGATGTCTATGGGCGTATCACACAACCAAACGACGAGCAACCGATGAAACTCCTTTCTCTTTGGCATTTGGTTCAGAAATGATCATTCCTCCCAATGTCATCATGCCAAGTATTAGCACTCTATTGCCAAGCATCAAGCAGAACAGAAAGAAGATGACCACAAATCTAGATCTGGCAGAGGAGGAACGTGAGAATGTCATCACCCGCATTGTAGCCTACCCACAACAGCTCATCTCCAGCTACAACAAAAGGGCCAAGATCCGACAGTTCCAACCCGGAGATCTAGTCTTAAGAAAATCATTCATCATTGCCCGCAGAAAATGCTGTAAAAAGATGGATCCCATCTGAGAAGTTCCGTACAAGATCAGCAGGGTAAAAGGTAAGGGTAGTTACACCCTCGCCACCATAAACGACAAAGAGATCGAAAAGCAGTAGAACACCTACAATCTGAGGAAGTACGATGCATGATTTCCTACTACATCAAAGCTCGAAGACTCAAGCAGCTCGACGGGCACCACCTCGCAAGCCAATGACTATCTAGTTGTTATGCAGTCCCTACCTTACAGCTAGGTTTTCGTTCGTTTCACTCGTCTTTCAATGAGGAATTCAAAAGTAATTTACAACTTGGCTCAGTTGCATGCTTACAATAACTGATAACTCCTGCATTTCAAAAGAAGATCGCGCCCTTCTCAGGAACTTATCGTAGGAATTACACCCCCTAAAGACTAACCATGATCTCCAGTGCGAGAGGGTAAACCAATTCCCCACATGGGTTTGTTCTCCAATGCGGGAGGATAAACTATACATTCTGAATATCCAGACGTGGATGAGTCGGGCTGCCTTGGTGTAACTAGATGCACGAAGGCTTGCGCTGGGATTCCTAGAAGTACCCACAATGGTTTTTTTCAAGGCTTAGCTAACTGAAGGATTTTGGGTCTCTTGGCCTAATCTGTGGGGAACCGGACCTCAAAGACGGGGGAGGCACATTACGCAGTACGCCTTATGGACGGCTGTCTTGGAACCCTAAAGTTGCTATCGAGTGCACTAAAGTAGCGTACGGTTTCTAGAAGACTGCCTACGGCTTACCCTTCGACCAATAAGCCACGCTAAACTTATACAACCGCACATTTTTTGTGAAAGGTTAAACAGTTAGCGTGCATATACAAAGCTCTATCCACTGCCGATATGCTACGTAGTCGATAAGCTTCACCTCTGCCAAGCGTGGAATGATCGTTTAGATCAACACTAATTCCTAAAGTGTTGTGAACCCATGGAATTGCTTACAAAACTCCATACAACCGTGTACTTTCGATATGAAAGGTTAGCAAATTTCATGACCCAAAAATCTTTACTATGTTGTGATGCAGGCCACACAGCTTAAAGGATTGAAGAAAGCCAAGGTTAACAGGCAAGTGGTCACGTGGACTCATCTGCATTTGTAAGTATGGCGTCTGGCTGCCGACCATATGGCTAACAAATTTGCAAAAGTTATACACCAAAACCTACGGCTGCATAGGCTACATGAGCCTGTCTACTTATAGAAAAGCAGTACGCATGCCGCTGGTCTAAAGGTCAAAGGTTAGGCGTAAACAAAAAAGCGAAGATGAAGAAAATCGAAGGAAGCAAGTTTATTAAATTTTCTAGCAAAATTGATAAACAAATGACAAAGGTCGAAGGAGTTCAAGGAAAGCAAAAAGTAACAAGGAAAATAAAGAAAATCCTAAAGGCTACCTAGAAGACTACTCTTCAGCAAATTGGACATCCCACGACTACTAGGTCTCCACACTTTCAGCAGCCGCAATGCTCTCAGCAGCAGCATCATCTGGCGCTTCACCCCCAAATGCCCCAGCCTGGGTGCCAACTTCTCCGACTACTTCACCAATGGAAGCCTCAAAAGTAAAGGCAAGCAAGTATTCTGGAGAAATAAAGAAGGTCTTGAAGTCTTTCCCAGCAAACTCAAAGTCAGACGGCCTACCAAAGAGATGATCTACATCACCTAGCTTGTAGAAATCGGCCTGACTCTGAATAAGCGAAGCCTCGAGCCCAGTCTTCTCACCCTTTAGTTGCTCGTTCTTCTCGAACAGACCAACACGGACACATTACAGCTCATCCACTTCATTCTTCAGAGTTTCATTGATCTTTAGTGCGCCTTAGAGTTCCAACACTTGGGGTTTAAGCCTATCGACGATCTTCTTGAAGTGAATCACTTGATTATAAACACCAATCAACTCTTCATCCTTTGCGCAAGCAGCAGAACGAAGCTTAGAAACGGCACACTCAAGATCTTGAATCTAAGTTATGTAACATCCAATCTCATTCTCTGCACTTTCATACTTAACTTGGATTGCATCAAGCCTAGTCTTCAAGTCAATGATCTCTTGGCGAGTGGTCTCAAGCTGCAGAGAAGTGGGGGCATAGATATTAGACCCCTTCAAATCGACGAGCTCAAACTTAAACCTCTTGATCTTTTTGGCAGAAGAATAAGCTTTAGCTACCATAGTCTTTACCACCTCCTTGGCAGCCTTGGTATCCTCTTGGTCAATGTGCAAAGACTCGGCTGCTAGAATTACCGTTTTCTGCATCATAGCAAGCAGAGCAATCCTCCTATATTCGGTTGCATGCTTCATAAAAGAACTTGGGCAAATAACCTTTGCACACGCGAGCAGTCTCCCCATAAATAGGCTTGGTGGATTTCTCAAAACTGCATACGCGAGCAGTCTCCACTTTCTCAGTAGGCGAATCAATCTCAGCAGTAAGAAGAGTGGGCCTTGGTGCCACTTTAGCAGCATAGTCCACTTTATCGCTCTTCATAGTAGCAAACCTCTCCAAATGTGAACCAGGCTTAGCTCCCAACAGATGTCTTGGCATAGATTTTAGCACTGGGGGGCACGACAGAACCTCTACGCTGCGCAATCCTATCAGTAATCATAATAGCAACCTTTGGCATGGCAGGCGTAACTGGCTCATATTTAGCAGCCTCATCTTTCTTCCCTTTGGAAGAAGCCAAGCCAATCGTAAGCCTATCAGCAGCTAGCGGACACTCACAAGCAGTTGAGGAAGTCTTCGGTTTTTTCTTAGCTGGCATATCTTGAGCAGGTGGGGAAGATCTTTTCTTTTCACCTTCATTCACAACAGGCTCCATGTTAACGATCGGACGAGCAAATGTCTTCGCCTTGATTTGCTTTATCTCCTCCCTTAGGGGTAGCCCACCTTTCTCCCTGTGAAAACGACTAAGCAGCCAACGCCATTCATGATACTTAGTGGGGATACCTATAGCAACATGCACCTTCTTCATATCTGGAGAAGTCTTGGGAGTTAAGCCGAATTCCAAATCTACAGAAGTAGATGAGGATAATTAACAAATCAGATAGCAGCTTAGCAAAAGCATAAAGAAGCCTAGAGACTAAGTAGTCTACTTACCGGTGATGAAAATCGTTGGAACGCGTAGCTCATGGGAAGAATCAGACTCCCACTCTCCACTTATCTCCAAAGTTTCCTTGGCCCAGTCATGATCTCCCTTGCTTGAATGATTGAAGAGCCTATGGCAGGATCGCAGCTGCCTAACTCCATCAATGTGGCCTATGTTAAAAAAGTACCAAAATTCGTTAACAGTCAGATCCAAGTCAAAGAATTGGCTTAGATTGAGGAATCCTACCATCACACGGATCGTATTGGGAGAACATTGAGCGAGGGCACACTTCATGGAGCAAAACATTTCTTGGAATAAATGCGGCATGGGAAAAGTAAATCACAACATGAAGTAGTAGGGGTGAAACTTGAAGGCTCTCCGAGCCCCACTACATGGCTCACGGTTGCTACTTTCCTTGGCACGCTTCACACGCACCCCCGACGGAATTGCATGTCTATACGCTTCGAGGAAGTCTCTGGACGAGTCATTAGAATTAATTTTAAAGTGAACAGCCTTGAAGTAGCCCACCTTACTCAAAGACCCGCCTTGACAATACAATGGTGGCACACCATCATCACTATTGTGGCTTGAAGAAGACATGCTTGAAGAAATTCTACAAAGACACAAGGAAGAATTGTTAAACAAAATAAAAAAAATAAAAAATAAAAAGAACGCACCAGGCACCATGGCCCAAGGTCCAACTAAGCCTCGGGCCCAAGCCCAACAAGGAAGGAAGCCTATGCCTCTTTGGTTCAGCCCATTGCACATGTGCCTGGCCCATGCCAGGTTCAACCTAGCACCCCGTCAACTCAGCTTAAGCCGAGTCGCACCTAGCCCAGCCAGTCGCCGCAACATCGAGCTAATGAAACAGCCCCATAGTAGCAGCCATACCATGGCCTCCCAACCAGTTTTCACATATCCTCAACCCCCGTTGAGCCAAATTTCAAGCCCTGAGGCTCGAAAAAATTACGAAGACAAGGAAAAATTGATTTTTTTTCTTACCTTGGTGCGGCGTGAAGATGAAGAAAGCAACGAAAGACGGTTATTTCCACGGGCAAGTGTAGAAGATTGCTAGGGAAGGGGAACAAATATCCTCTAACTTTTCCTCTCTTGTAGGGTAGAATAAATTGCTCTCTGAAGTTGATTTAATCATCGTCTTAAGGTAGACTTTTGGAAGTGATTTATTTTCCTTTCCTAGAAAGATCTAATTTCCAATTAATATGGGAATCTACATCAAAATAGGAAACAATCTTATGTTTCCTAAAGCAAAGGAAGATCTCTACATGTGCTGCCCTTTCTTGCGATCAGTGCAACATATGTTGGGGCATTTGTGGAGACAAAAATAATCAAGAAAATTATGGAGGTGACATGTGTACTTTTGGGAGAAACTGACAAAACTACCCTCAAGGCACACCGGGATTCCCACGCGCATGCAACGAACAATAATGACTTAATCAAGGAAGAGTCAAATGTGATCAAAATGGTATTTATTCAAATCTCTATCATCACTCCTCATCAAATCCTCACTCAAAAGGTAACTCCCAATTTTCCTATTCAATTTAGGATTAATTACCAAGTTAATTGCAAGATATTATTTCACATAATATCTTGCACTTGTACTCATAAATCCACCATATATGGCCGATCCCTATTCTCCAAATAGGGCCGGCCACTTCCCTATAAACAGTCACATTGTCCCACTAAAATGCTAGGCCATTCTCTACCCACAAATTCTCAAACACATTTTCTTTCAAATTCCAACTTTGGCATTAGAGATTCTTTGGCCAAAGCCCCCCCCCCCATATTCATCGTGGGCGCGTGAGGCTTTTTGCCTTAATTTTAGGTGTTATTATTTTGCATGTGCATTTTCGTCAAAGGAGAAGACGGCAAAAATTTGCATCCACATGCGTCTATCAAATTGCAACCCGTCTTCTAAGAAAGGAATACCCTTTGATTCTAACATGAAAAAAAAAATGAAATTTGAGAATTGGTGTGTTTATTTGATTTTGCGACTGCACCTAGGTCGAGCCCTAGAATGCCTATGTACCCCCTTAAGGGATCAAGTCACTCGTAGTTCTTTTGATTTGGTTTGGGTTTTTAGTGCGTGAATGAGCCACTAAAAGGATTTGGTGTTCTGGTTTATTTGGGTGAATTTAGTTGAATGAACTAGGGATTCGATTGTGTGTTTGGGCTTTGCAGTTGCATCTAGAATATGGTACTAGACTGCCTATGTATCCTTAATGGAACCAAAACAGCATAGTTCATTGAATTGGTGTTTGTTTGGTTTTTATGTCGTATGCAGTTTCAGTTCGTGCAGGTAAGGAGCGTTTGAAATTTAATGTAGCTTTGTGTCATTTGATATTTGATATGGTTTTGTGCCATTTGGTATTTGATACGGCTTCATGCCATTTGATATTAGATACGGCTTCGTGCTATTTGAATTTTGAAGCAGCTTCGTGCTATTTGGAAATTGATGCGACTTTGTGCCATTTGACCACTTCGGGAATTTGACTAATTTTTTTAACGTAGTGTAAGTCCATCGAGCTTTGTGCTTTTTGATGGTTCACGTCTAGGGAGTTTGAAGTGGTTCAAAACTGTCTCCATGATGTCGTTGGGGGAAGAGGATCCTCTCCAGATCCACTTTGTGGGGATCCTCACATCCCAACCGTTCATCGTACATCGTGCTGCCAGTTTTCATCAAATATTATTTGTGTTTAATTTTAAATAAAAAAAAGTCAAATAATATCTGACCGTACACGATAAATGACTAAGATGTGAAGATCCCTAGGATCTCCACAAAGTGAATACAGATGGGATCCAATTTCGCGGTTGGGCTTTGCCCATTTATTTTGGCCCAAGTTATATTTTATAAGGTCCAAAATTCATGGAGCCCGTAGCTTTCCCCAGGTTGCCACATGGGCAGCAACAATTCCCAATTAATTAAGAACTTTGCAGGCTTCTTGTTTCTTCTCCGTGTAGTGTAGACTTGGATTTCCAAGTCTTTGACTCACGTGGCGTGCTTTTCATTTACTTTTGACGTTACAAAAGCAAACTTTTGGTCGCAGCTCCTTTCCTTTTGAGTTTTAAACTCAATTTTTTCCTTTTGCTTTTAAATTGTAGCTTCAAGTTTTTAATTTAACTTTAGCTACCACGTGCATGGTTCTCCAGACTTTGAGATAAGGCTTATCTTTTCTTTGTCTTTGTGTCAATCCTTCAGGAGAGATTTTATAGTGTCATCGAAACACGGAGTGGTACATTACGTATCATTATACAAATAGTAGAATATGTGTATTAAAAAGTTAATAACTTCAAAAATAAAATTTCTCACCATTTATACAAAAACACATGATGTATCACTCGTATTCCGATTACAATAAAAAAATTCTCATCCTCTTGCAACTTGAGAAGACAGCTTCTTTTATTTTCTGTAGTTTCCTTTTGCAGACTTTTGAATCTCCATTTTTTTCTTCTCATTCGAATTCCTAGCACAAAAGGCTTTTGGTGGAATTCTTATATAAAGAGGTGGCCTCCATGTCTTGTACCCGTGAGCAGGAAAAAAGACACCAACTAGAATTTGCGGAGAGAGCAAGTTCTTTCTTCTCGAGGTGCATCAGTTGCTTGGTACATGTTGCTTCTTGGCTGTCTGTTTTTTTTTTTTTTTTTAGGGATGAGGATGAGGATGGAAAGGTTCTTGCTACAGAGAACGCGGTCAAAGACAGATGGAGAGGTTATTTTCATAATCTTTTCAATGAAAGGCATGAAAAGAGTACTTCTTTGGATGAGTTAAGTAACTCAGAAGAGTGTGGAAACTACTCCGTTTACCGCTGAATCCGGAAGGAAGAAGTGGTTGTAGCTTTGAAAAAGATGAAGCATAGAAAAACAGTGGGCCCAGATGATATACCGATCGAAGTGTGGAAGGTCTTGGGAGAGACGGGTATAGCATGACTCACTGACATTTTCAATAGGATTTTGAAAACGAAGAAGATGCCAAAGGAGTGGCGAAATAGCACTTTGGTGCCTATCTACAAGAATAAGGGTGACCTACAAAATTGCATGAACTATAGGGGTATTAAGCTAATGAGTCATACAATGAAGCTCTAGGAGAGAGTCATTGAGCATAGATTGAGGCAAGAGACACGGGTTTCGGACAACCAATTCGGGTTCATGCCAGGGCGCTCAACCATGGAGGCAATATATCTCTTACGAAGATTGATACAAAGATATAGAGATGGAAAAAAAGATTTACACATGGTCTTTATAGATTTGGAAAAAGCGTATGATAGGGTCCCAAGAGACATTCTTTGGAGGATTTTAGAGAAGAAAGGAGCACGAGTAGCTTATATCCAAGCTATAAATGATATGTATGATGGAGCAAAGACTGCCGTAAGAACTCATGAATGACAAGCCGAAAGCTTCCCCATAATTGTAGGGTTACATCAAGGCTCATCCTTAAGTCCTTACCTTTTTGCATTAGTAATAGATGAGTTAACATGACATATTCAAGATGATATTCCTTGGTGTATGCTTTTCACAAACGATATAGTGTTGATAGATGAAACTCAGGAAGGGGTAAATGCGAAGCTTAACCTTTGGAGAGAAGTGTTGGAATCTAAAGGTCTTCGCCTAAGCCGATCAAAAACAAAATATATGGAGTGCAAGTTCAGTGCAAATGGAGGCCAAAATGAGTTAGGGGTGAGGATCGGAGATCAAGAAATACCAAAGAGCGACCTTTTTCGCTACCTAGGATCTATCTTGCAAAAGAACGAAGAATTAAATGGATACCTCAACCATAGAATACAAGTTGGATGGATGAAGTTGAAGAGTGCATCAGGCGTGTTGTGTGACTGCCGTATGCCACTGAAGTTTAAGGGAAAATTTTATAGGACGGCAATAAGGCCGGCGATGCTGTATGGCACAAAATGTTGGGCAGTGACGCATTAACACGTACATAAAATGGGTGTAGCGGAGATGAGGATGCTTCGTTAGATGTGTGGGCACACAAGAAATGATAAGATTAGGAATGAGGATATCCAAGGTAAAGTAGGAGTAGCCGAAATTGAAGGAAAGATGAGAGAAAACCGGTTACGATGGTTTGGACATGTGCAAAAAAGGCCTACTAACGCTCCAGTTCGAAGATATGACTACGGGACAGAGGTTCAAGGCCGAAGGGGTAGAGGAAAACCTAGGAAAACTTTGGAAGAGACCTAAGAAAAGACTTAGAGTACTTGGATCTAACGGAGGACATGACACAGAACCGAGTGCAATGGCGTTCTAGGATTCATATAGCCGACCCCACTTAGTGGGAAAAGGCTTTGTTGTTGTTGTTGTTGTTATTTCAGGGATCAACCTTAGGATTTGAAACTACACTCGAAGGAGAAATTTTTCAGTGTGACGGAAATATAAGTGGTACACTACGTGTTTTAATAGAAGTGGTGAGAAATTTTATTTTTTAAGCTATTAACTTTTTAGCACACATATCCCACTATTTGTATAGTGACACGTGGTGTACCATCCCATGTACCGGTCACATTGAAAAATCTCTCCACTCGAAAGACGAACGCAAGGTATTTGTTGTCTGCGGCATGGGCAGCAACTTGCACCATTTTTGGTGCACTTTGCGCACTGGCGCAGTCTTCTTTTCCACTGCCAACAGCCTCTTCTTATTGTCAGCAACTTTCCTTCTTCTTGACTTCAAGACTGTGGTTGCAACGGGGTTGCTTTTGTTTTTTTTTTTGCTGGAAGCATCCTAATTTTTGGTGCAACTTCTTTCTCCGACTTTTTCATCCAGATACATTGCTTGTTGTGATCTTCTTGTCCAACGGCTTTGGTCATGCGATGTATGGCTTCTGGAGTAAAGAGGGGCTTCTTGCATCTTCAAGGGCATTGTCCGAGAGTTTTGACAACAAAGAGGCTTAGTCACAGAGGGCTTTGTTTCCAAGTCTTTAACGAACTGGGTTTTGTGGGGGACGCAAGACATGGCTGCCATCAGAGATCTGCGGCTTCTGCTGCATTTTGAGGCTTCGTTCTTCTCCCTTTGTTGCTCCAAACTTTGCCACTTTCTTCGTGTTTGCTTTCTCCATCCCTTGCTGCGTGCTGCTGGCTGCCTTAGTCCCACTATTGTTTTGAAGCTTTTACCAACGGCTGCTCTCCTTGCTCATTTGGAGCCATTGTTAGGCGGTTGTGTCAATGGAAGCAGAGGATTATAGCGTGGCTGCTGCATCCGTTTGGGCCTCCGTTTGACGTCGATGGTATTGCTATAAAGGGAGAGGGAAAATCCATTTGCACCGGGGACAAGGGTTTCCGTTCTTGAGGCTAATGACACAATCGGTGACCATATTATTTCCTGTCGTCGGTGAAAAAATAGAGCATGGGTTGCTGGAGTCATGGATTAGAGAACAGTTCCAGGAACGGTGTGGTTGCTGCAATGTTGTCGTCGGTGTTGTTGAAGCGTTGGTGTTCGGCGGCTGTGGGTGCGGGTTCGCGGTCTCTGAATGAAGTCGGTTTGCTACTGCACCTTTGCTGTTGTCGGCAGAGAAGAGGGAGAAGAGACATTGGGTTTCCAGGAAGCTTATGAGGTTACGACTGCCTGGGCTATGGGGAGGTCAGCGCTAGCTGCTACTAGTGTGTTCATTGTTGTTACTGTCTTGTTCGATCATTTCCTTCGCACCGCTGGCGAACCTCCATATTATTGCCAAGGTTCTAAAAAACGCTAGGTGCTAGTCGGACGACGGGCTAGCACTTAACGCCTAGGTGGCTAGGCGGGGTCTAGGACGGGCGCCTAGGCGGCCTAGGCGAATTTAGGTAAATTTCTTGTATATCTTGTAAATAAGTGCATATTGACACTTACAAAAAAGTATACTTATATGAAATTCATGGATAAGATAATAAAAAATGATAAAATGCAAAAAGAGTATCCAACAAGTCCAATATTTAAAAACACATTAAGCATATATGCCATATATTGCATCATCTTCCTTCACTAGCTATGCAGCAAATCATGCATCATCTTCAACTGAAGGTCTGCTAGACTTACTTCCAACCCGGCAGCTCTTATCAATGAGTTTGCTGCATATCTCTAAAGGAAGAAGCATGATGGTGATTGTCAAGATACACATGGAGCTGGAAATGGAAACCAGATAGCTTTGCTTGGAAAGTTTGTTGGAATCCTTGTTGATTCTGAAACTATGCTACGTGAAAACATTCCAGGTATCACTAATGCATTCTCAACTGCATTAAATGTGAATCTTGTGCATGATTGTTGGATGCCACTGATCATATGACTAATCAAACTACAAACCCACATGATTTTGAGAAAATTACAAAACCCTCACAAGTGTATGTTGCAAACGGGGAAGGGAGCACCAGTGTTAGGTATAGGGAAAATAATGTTGATCTCAGACAATATTGAATCCAAGGCTCTCTATCTACCAATTTTTCCTTTCCAGTTATTGTCTGTTCGAAAATCACAAACACACTCAATTGTCTTGCCATTTTTTCACCTCACAATGTCGTGTTTCAAGACCTAGCCACGAAGATGATGATTGGTGAAGGCTTCATTCTAAATGGCCTCTATCACCTATCAAAGGATTTCCCTATGTCTCACGTTTTTCAAGTTAGTTCAAGTCCCAGTCAAGATCAACATTTATGGTAGCAACACCTTGCACATCCTTCAGTTTTGTCCAAGTTGTTCCCTAGTTTAGGTCACTCGTCCATCAAATGGGACACTTGCCATTTTTCTAAGTTTGCTAGATTACCTTTCAACTCTTCAATGTCTAGAGCTAGCAAGCCTTTTGAACTTGTTCATTCAGATGTTTGGGGTCCAATCAATGAATCTTTTGATGGTTATCAATATTTTTGTGACATGATGACTTTACAAGAATTACTTGGTTGTATCTTTTAAACCAAAAGTGAAGTTGTCATTATCTTTAAGGACTTAAATAACCTTGTTACAAACCATTTTGTCTTAAAGATTCAAACTCTTAGATCAGATAATGGCACATAATACATGTCAAACATCATGTCACAATACATAAGCACTCAAAGCATTATCCATTGAACTAGCTCTGTTGGCACTCCCCAACAAAATGGGGTAGCTGAGAGAAAAATTTGAGATTTACTTGAAAAAACAAAAGCTCACATGCATGTTCCCAAGAAATTTTGGTCACAATGTGTGCTTGTTGCTACCTATCTTATCAATAGGCTACCAAGTAGAGTGTTAGGGTTTCAATCATCCTATGAGGTTCTTAAGGGAAGAATCATTGATTTATCACACTTAAAAGTGTTTAGATGCCTTTGTTTTGTTCATATCCAAAACCCCCCCCCCCCATCATGACAAATTGGACCCCAGGGCTATCAAATGTGTTTTTATGGGATATTCTTCCACTCAAATAAGGTACAAATGTTTTAACCCTAATACCAACAAGGTTATTGCATCTAGAGATGCCATGTTTGAGGAAAATACTCCCTACATCAACCAGTTATCAGACCGTTCAAGTGAAGGGAAGCATTGGTTTGATTTTTTTCCCACTGCCTATTCCCATTGAGCATAGAGAAAACTTCACACCTACAAAAAGTGTTTAAGATCAATTTGGGCATGAATCAATGACACCATTCATACCTGGTGAACCTTCCGATATGTCATCTCATTCTCATGTGGAATTGCTTCATTTTGAGGCCACTTCATCCATTTCAACTCAACCTCATATGAGAAGGAATCCAATTCCAGATCATCATCAACCAACTAAGTTATTAGACTATGCAACCTATGCTGCAAGGTATCCACTCATTGACCATGAACCAAGCTCCTTGCAAGAAGCCAATCTGCACAATGAATGGCAACTTGCCATGGCTGAGGAACTTAAAGCCTTAGATGACAACTGTACATAGAGTATTGTCAAACTCTCTCCTGGAAAAGAAAAAACAATAGGCAGTAGGTGGCTTTACAAGACCAAGTTCCATTCAAATGGATCAATTGAAAGACCTTTCAATCAAACTTTTAGAGTTGATCATAAGGAAACATTTGCACCAGTTGCTAAGATGAACATAGTGAGGATGCTTCTATCCTTTGCTATTAATCATGGATGGTCATTGTTCCAAATGGATGTTAAAAATGCTTTCTTGCATGGAGAACTTGAAGAAAAATTGTACATGAGGTTGTCTGCCTGGCCATCCACACAAGCCTCCAATACTAACATGGTTTGTAAACTCCACAAAGCTATCTATGGCTTGAAGCATCTCCACAAGCTTGGTATGCCAAGTTGAGTTCAGTGCTCAAAGAAATGGGTTTCACTGGGAGAAATGCTAACTCCTCCTTGTTTGTTCGTATAGGTTCAATTGGCAAGTTAGTTGTTCTCATCATAACTGGAGATAATATATATGAAATCAACTCTCTCAAATTGCACTCCATTGTAAGTTTGCCATCAAAGACCTAGGACTCTTGAAATACTTTCTAGGTATTGAAATGGCCACCTCACACAAAGGTCCATTCCTTAACCAACGCAAATATGTCATGGACTTAATCAAACGGACCTCTTGGATAGTAAACTTGCTAGCACCCTACTTGATTGCAAATGGAAAGTGTGTATGGAAGGAGAACCTCTTCACAATGTTAGTTACTACCAAAGGTTAGTAGGCAAGCTCATTTATCTCACTATAACTAGACCTGACATCACATTTTCTGTAAATCTGGTGAATCAATTTATACATGCTCCCATAACTAATCATCTCCATGTTGTTAAGAGGATTCTATGATATCTCAAAGGTTCTATTGGCCTTGGCATTTTCATGCAAAATCATAACTCAACCAAGATCATGGCATTCACTGATGCTAACTGGGCAGGGAATGCCCTTGATCGCAAGTCTACTACTGGTTATTACACCTTTGTAGGGGGAATTTGGTCACTTGGAAGAGCAAGAAGCAACCTGTTATTGCTCGCTCCAAAGCTAAAGCTAAATATAGGGTTATGGCTTCAACTGCTTATGAATTAATACGGATAAAAAGCCTCCATCAGAACGTAGGGTTCTCTTACTATGTACCCATGTCTTTTACGTGTGATAATCAAGCAGCAATGCACATTGCTTCTAACCCAGTGTTTCATGAGCGAACCAAACACACCGAGCTTTATTGTCACTAGATACGTGCACAGGTTCAGTCCAAAGTGATTCATACCATTTACACACGCAGTGAAGACCAACTAGCCGATGTTTTTGCCAAAGCCTTAGCCTCCACTCAATTTTAGCGCTTACTTGGCAAGCTTGGCTCCGTTAATCCCCTTGATCTAGCTTGAGGGGGAGTATTGGGAGACAGCTGGTTGTAAACATTGTAAAGGTTGTAAACTTTTTCTCTCATGATTATTGCATATGCTTGACTAGCATAGCAGCAGTACAAGTCTTTTCTTTCACCTTCAATAACTCGCAACCCCTAAGTCTCTCTTGTTGACTTTGTAGTGTATATCTCCTTAATTTAAGGGATGTTGTTCCCTTATTTATTGCTACTTAAAAGACTTGTCTTGTAATCTTGATGAGTCGATTTTATATTATATTTTTTACTCTATTCTTAGTTATAATTTATTAGTTTATTTTGGTGAATTTTGATACTTTGTTATGTATTTTCAATATAGGACATTCAACTTCCTCTTGATCATAAAGTATTCAAACGGATAAATTTTGGAGTGATTCTAATTGGAGGATGTTCGTGAGTATTTCAAAATGATTGTATCAAAATTCCAGATTTTTCTATTGACCTATTTGACCATGGCGATGAAATAAAGACCCAGCGCGCAGCTTTCCCAGATTGACGCTTCTGGACATTTTGGGTATTTTGAAGGTCAAGATGGTATATTTTGAGGAAGATTCCTTCTGAGGATTTGTAGGGGACATCTTCAGCTTTCAAAAGAGATATTTTGGGACCAAATCGGAGTTTATTTGGTCGGTCAAAAGACTACTTTTCTGAGAACTCCGAATTTTAGTTCAAATAGAAAACCTTTTATTTTATTTTGTTTCCTAGTTTTATTCTAAGACCTTTTCTATGTAGGGTTTTATTTTGTAATAGTATAAATAAGGCTTTTGAGCCATTAGGGTTCTCTAGGCTTTTGAGCCATTATTCTAAGACCTTTTCTATGTAGGGTTTTTATTATTTTTAAATTCAAATCAACTTTTTCCAATCTTTGTTTTTAAATAATTAACTAAGACTTTGGTTTTGCATAAATTGTTTTAAATAATCCATGTGGAAACGACCTTACTTGAGCCGTTTATATAACAACTACCTTG
Organism: Malus fusca; assembly: GCA_035220775.1. Lineage (NCBI taxonomy): Eukaryota > Viridiplantae > Streptophyta > Magnoliopsida > Rosales > Rosaceae > Malus > Malus fusca. The sequence continues at coordinate 18,760,406 of CM069073.1, read as the reverse complement.
TTCTCTTGTAAGTATTTTTAAGTATTTTTATCCCTACTTTTGTAGGTGGTAAAAATCCCTATCAAATCTCATTCTTCACATAATGAAAAATATACTTTCTTCATTTTTTCACACCGGAGGAGGGTGAGAGATTGGGAAAGGATTTGGGGTTGCTTCTTTAGAGTCCCCACCTCCATTTTTGCTTCGGGGAATGGGAGAGGTTGAACAACCAAGGTGCTTCTCTTTCTCCTGCAAAGCCGAGAGAAACCAAACAAAGGAAGATTAACAGGATGGATTTACACATTTAAATGCTTTGTTGCTTTCCCTTGCTGTGTATCCTCTTTTCTGTTTGCCTTCGTCCCGTTGAGTTCCCACAACACTTCGCTCCTTATTTGATTTCTCTCCAACTCTCTCAACATTTCTACCGTCTGTTCTTTCTCTTTTTTTTTTTTTTTTGACAAAGGAAAGTCTTTTAATTGACTTTTTTTACAGTTTGGATTAGACATGGCATTCGTGTCTTGTTTTCCGTGTTCGTGTCTTTTTCATGTCATACCCGATATCTTAACAGGTCGTGTCGTGTAACACCCGTTAAAACAAACGTGTAAAATGACCCGACCCGATAATATTAACAGGTAATATGACCCGACCCGTTACCCGTTAAGGAAAATATATTTTAAACCAATAAATAATCAAATGAAAAACATAATACTAAATAAGTATATACATACCATCAGTGGCGGATCCAGGAAATAATGTTTGGGGGGTCAATAAGGATAGCGCGGGCAGCGCGAAACTTTTTTTTAACAGAAACGACATGCATATCGTCATTTCATCGGGTCTTGGTAAGATAGCGCGACCAGCTACTCGAAAATCCTTGTTCAAAGGTCCTGAACATTCAAACATGGAGGAAGAGATTGCTTCAACTTGTCGGCCTTCTCGGAATCAAACACACAAATATGAAGCACAAATGTATCTGAGCATGCACGTGAGACATTGAGTTAAGTGAAGTTTACAATTTGGTACCCAAAGATTTCCTTGTAATTTCACAATTTCCTTACAGTTAAGTGAAGTTTACAATTTGGTCCCCACTTACTTACCCTATCCGGATCCCTTTTTGGGATTTCCTACCTATCACAACTTGCCACGGGGCAAGTCCCCATTGTCCTCCTTCTCATCTCCCCGAACTCTCCTCTCTCTCTCTCTCTCTTTTTCACTCTTTAACTCTCTCACTCTCTCCGATCGAATCCACACCCACGCACACCCACACCACTACCCCGACGAAGGTCTACATCACCACCACCCCGAGGACTTTCCTTCCCTCTCTCTCTCTCTCTCTCTCTCGTCTCTGTGAAGTGGGAAAAAAAGGTCAGAAACTCTACACAGAACCTGCAACCGAAGTCTTTTTCTTCTTTCAGACATTTCATCGAACACGTGGTGTGCAGCTCCAAGAGGTCGCACCAGCAGCTCCAAGGGACCTCTAAGGTTATTTCCATGGCTTCCAAGGGGTCGTGCGACCCCATTGACCCCACTGTGGCTCCGCCTCTGCATACCATATTGTCACATCCAAAACATAAAAACGCATTTTTCTTTTAAGTATATTTTCACTTACCTAAAGTCTTTAATAGTTTTTTAATTAATGTAGAAGTGTAAAAAAATATAGAAAAAATATATAAATGCTCGTAATGACAAACTTTACAACTTTCATGAAGAGCTTAACTTCGAAATTCGTCACTATAATCATATAAATCATAGATCAAAATTTAACCGTTGATTGTTGTTTACATTTACGCTTCATTGTTCTCATCAAATTTTGTTTTTTCATATTTTCTTTTTTGAAAACTTGATCTATTAGAGGATGCAGGAAGATGAACGGTTTGGATCGTTGATATTATATTCAGAGTTTTACGGTTAGTGAAAATATTGCTTGATGTTTATAAAGTTTCTTCAAACTATATGACATCGACTCATATTTTAGTTAACCGTAAATATCGAAACGTGATATCAAAGATCTGAACCGTTCATCTTCTTACATCCGCCAGATGATCATGTTTTCAAAAAAGAAAATTTAAAAAATGAAATTCATTAAGAAGAATAAAGCGTAAATGACAATCGACGGTTAAATATAAATTTAAGGTTTATGAATTATAGTGTTGGATTTCGAAGCTGACCCCTTCATGAAAGTTGTAAAGTTTGTCACTATGAGTGATTGTACATTTTTTTTTACATTTTTTACACTTCTACAATAATTATTATTAATTTTTCCCTCAAATAAAAAAAACATTATTCATGAAGGTTTGGAGGATTTTAAAAATCTAAACGATAATGTAAGTGTAAATGTCACAGCCCGTCCCAAATATATATTTATCGACGGCGTGAATTGATGAAAATACCCTTGAACGTTAGTTGTGTAATGTGGTTTAAGGGTAGCTTTGGGTTAATATACTTAAATCCTAATTGTTTGGAACCAATTAGGATTAAGTTATGTTTTCTTTTGGTGGTTGACCAATCCTAGGCCACACACACTCTCCCTCTCTCCTCTCCCCCGTGTCCTCTCACCTCTCTCAGACTCTCACTCTCTCTCTTCCTTCTTAGGTACGGACAAGGGCAAGAACACCCCAAACCTTGCAGATCGAGGTTGAAAATGGTACCATTGTGTTCCTAAGGTCCTCGTGAGTTCAAAGGTACCAAAAATAGGTAAGGTTACCTTCGATTTCACGTAGAACCATAAAGTCCGATTCCATGCACTGTTCATGCAACTTTTATTCTTCGATTTTCAGGGAATTCTAAGCTCATAGAAGGCTTAAGGAGGTCATCACGAGCCTTGGGATAGTTCGTTGGAAGAGTTTGGATGTCGGAGGGCCGAGATCGAAGCTTTTCAAGTTGACCGGATTATCGAGCTTCCTCAGGTAGATTCTAGTGGAATTCAAGGCTTAAAAGTAGTATAACGTGATTGTAGATGTCCCTAGCTTCATTTTGGTACCAATTGCATGAAAAATGGTTGAGAAACGAAGGAGAATAGTGAGTTTGAAGGTCCGCCCAGAATCCGGCGCCGGTGAACAGTTCCGGCGTCTGGAGGTTGAAGATGATGCGCGTGTTGGGCGCGTGAGGCCGTGCCCTCCCCGGCGCGTGGGGGCGCGTGAGCCACCTAAAAATTTATCTAAAAATATCACGATGTTCGTGAGGTTGTGTAGGTCACGTTGGTATATTTAAATACCAAAATTGAGCAATGTATGAGAAGTTATTAGCTACTTTTGTCTATGTGCTTTAAAATAACATTTTTATAGTTAATTCGCATATAGGTGAGACTTATTCCGAGGACGAGCGTATCCACGGGCGACTCGGGGGTTACGACCCGTCGACATATCAGTGAGTGGGCTTTTGTTTTCTGTATATATGTATATACTTGATATATTTCCCAGAAATGCATTTTTTAAAGAAAGTATGCTTTGAAATAATTTGCCAAATGCTTCTATATTTTGAATATGCATTGCATGGTTGCATATATATATATATATATAAATGTGGTGCAGTGAAGGCACAGGTGAGTACAGGTAAGTTATGTTTGGTTGTGTGAATCATCAATGATATGATATGTGATATGTGATATGTGATTAAGTAATGTTGAGCTCCTAAAGCTGCACCTAGGGTGATTGTGAATTAGCCAGAGATATGAAGTACAGGCCTGTTTATTTACGTCACCTCCTGAAGGGAAAATTATGAGTTTCATGATATGGGATTTCAAGATGACTAGCATGCATATACAATTCAAGATTTATATGCATAAGCAACGGAAGCATTTATAACATATTATCAAAGTTATAGTCATGCAAATCCCCTTCAAGGTTCATAGGTTTAAATATAATGCATCAAAATTATTTTTACTTAAGAACAAAGTCAAGGAATAGATCTATACCTCTTGTTCTTGATTTTAGACCAAGGATGGACCACCTCCAAGCCCTTTGTTCCTTGAATTCCTTGAGCCTAGCTTCCCTCCTTGCCTCCTCCACTTTGATAGAATGAGTGCTCCTAGGTTCTCTTCAAGTCTCCAAAGTAGAAGACCTCTAAAGATCCTCACCCACTAGTGTAATGAGAAGGATGAAGGAATAACCAAAAGGGTGTAAGATATGTTAGTAAAAACACCCAATGGTGGCCGGCCTTTGTGGTTCAAGAGTGCTCTTTTCTTTTGCCTCTTTGTTGTTCAAAAACACACAAAAACCCTAATTAACAATATCTCTATAAAGTTCCTTATATAGACAAAAGAAACCTAGTCAATATTTGACTAAACATCTCACCCTTTCCTACCTAAAGTGGCCGGCCATCTTTGTGTTGTTTGGGCTTTGGGCTTTCATTTATTTCAAGTCATCTAATGCTTGAATAAAAGCCCAATAGGTTTAGGCCCAATTGGCCCAATTAAACCCGAACGTTTCTTTAAGCCCAAAACGATTTTTATCGCTTGTATGATTTCTTTAGACTTTCTAAATTAATCCCAACACTTAATTAATCCAATTAATTGTTTCCATCATCCATTAATTACTCACTACAATAGTGTATTGGTGAACAATCATTTTAGGTTCTAATTAGCAAGGCAGTGAGGTGATTGGTCATCAATCCAATTGATTATTTTTAATCCAATCACTTAGTGAATTGAAACTTCATTTTAATTCACTTTCTTCTTTGATGACTACATTTAATCATCTAGAAGAACTCACAAGCTATGAGTGACATCTAACCATATGTCATAGCTACCCAAGCTAATGTAGAAGTTTATTCGGAGAACCTATTCCATTGGAATTACAATGTAATTCGATCCTTCTCTAATACAATACTCTCAATCACATTACTAGGGTATGGATATATTATGTCAAACCCCTAATGTGATTATTCCTTCTTATATGATTCTTTTGAGTCGTATAGGAACGCTTTCCTTTTAATACGCTCGATACTTCGGCCGAAGATTCCCAAATCATATCTTAGAGTATTCTTCCTCTCTTATCGAGGATTAGAGATTCCTTGTTGCGCATACACTTGCCTTCATGACTAAGTGGCTTAACCCCGACTATGCCGTTGACATTCTGAAAGAGTGACGTTTGACATAATCAAAGATCAAGTACTTAACCACAAGACAACGACGATGACTAAGGACTACTTACATTATTCCAACCATTAGAGTTACTTGCTTGACATGTGAGTAGACCTCCATGCAAGTACTCTCGTTCCATTGTGTTCAGTGAACTCATTCCCCTAATGAGCACCTACATACTTGTCTTAGTGTCACAACACGAATGGGATGAGACTTTCCATCCTTCCATTTGAAGCAGACACAGTATGTACCGATCTAAGCATTGTCAGTTTCCCTCCGACAATCCAATGACCAGGAACCTTTTTGGACATTTGGTTATATGAAGAAGGTCTCTGTAGTCTAACATCATTAGATTACTTCTTCAATCGATCCATTGTCCATGGATACACTATTTAAGACATATATCGTTTATTGAGATAGTCCTAATTCGTGTCTTTGCCATTTGACGTATAAGAATCATCTATACATCCATTCATTTGTCCTGAAAGGTTTCTTCCAAAGATTGACTTTCAGGGCATATTTCCAACACCTCCCGCACTATATGCTCATATTGGATCCAACTTAAGTGCACAGTCTTGTCGTACAGACCTTATTTATGGTTCCGACTCATAGGTGACTGACGATTTATCGCCCGACTATTATGAGAGAATAGAGTTGAGCATAATTATATTACACCCAATCTTGTTGTACATACCCTTTTCAATGGTTCCGACTTATGTGCAGTATATTGCAGTATAGGTCATAGTAGTGACTCCGGCTAGATTGAGTTTGAGCTATGAATTCAGCCGTACAGACTACCACAGGAGTTCCAGCCAACATATCACATTTCTATGAAATTATTCTTACATGAATTGTTTACTCTATTATATCTTGGCATGGCATATATACATATGAATATGATTATGTGAAGCATGAACTGAATTGATATGATTTCGGATATATATATATATATATATATGTATATGCTTACATCTTGATTCTGGGAAAATTATACATGTTTTACAGCGAGGGGTTAGATATGTGTATAAATGAAATGGTTTTGTAAAACATTTGTTTTTGCCCACTCACGTTTTCTGTTTTGCGCCCCTCCAGGTTTTAAGTAAATTGATGTTGGTGGCTCGAGGATGTCGGTTATTCTGACCATTCTATATTATAGTAGGACATTCCTGGTACTGTGTAACTAGTACTTGTCCTACTGGACTGCACCTAGACTTATTATGCTCTGATTAGGAGAGTTTACGATTGTAACTAACTCATATCACTTCTTGCTAGTAGTGCACTCTATAAATGTGGTTTCTAATTATTCGTATATTTGCTATCTTTATCGCTTCCGCACTGTGCACATGGCTACGTCACTCTCACGTGACGGCCAGCATGCCTTGGCCTCGGTCGGGGTGTGTCAGTAACCATTATCTAATCGTGGATGAATAATGATGAATCACAAGTGTTTATATATTCTTTCACATTTTTCATACTTGTATGTGTATGTCTTCTTAGTTCTTGCCTCTACAAATATTATATTAGTTTATTTCAATTTTGGACAACAACATGTTAAGTAAAATTTATCCTAGTAATGATAATAAGGAACTCTCATAATAAAAATAAATAATGACTAAAACTTTTTTTTTTAAAAACTTATATAGAATAATAATACAAAACTATATATTTCATATAGAATATATTGTATATATTAATATGGCTACTGTATTTTATAATAAATCTTTTAGTAATTAAAATTTAAAATTATCAAAATAATTTTTTTCTTAATGGGTCGAAACGGGTTACCCACGTGTATACCCGTTAAGAACCCGTTATTAACGGGTCACCCGATAATGACCCTATAAGTTATCGTGTTGACTTGAAACCCGTTATTTTCATGTCGTGTCAAGAAAAGTGGGTGTGGGTAGTGGAATTGGAACCACCTCCACTATTGTTGCAGTTTTCAGAGATGGAAAAAGCCAACTCCCATTGCAATTTTCTTTTCAACGTGGAGCAACTGCTCCTTTTATTTATCCATTTATTTTTTCTTTTTATCAGAAAAGGACTTTAATCCAATTGTGGACTTTTTGAAGCTTTGGTATTGAAGCTTTTGTAGGTGAAACTTTTGTAGGTGAAACTTTGGTGTTGAAGCTTTTGTAGGTGAAGCTTTGAAGTTGAAGCTTTTGTAGGTGAAGCTTTGAAGTTGAAGCTTTGTAGGTGAAGCTTTGGTGTTGAAGCTTTGTAGGTGAAGTTTTTGTTGGGTACCATGAATTGATTTTGCTTCACACTATCTTGATCAAGATAGTGTGAAGCTTTTGAGAATTTGTAGTTGTCCTGCATTGATGAAGCTTTGTTGAATTTCCTAATTTCCTTTTTTTTTTTTTTTTTGGAAAAACTAGAAATTTGTTGAATTTCCCAATTTCCCTTTTTTTTTTTTTTTGGGAAACTAGAAATTTGAAAATGTGGGAGAGACAACATATACAAATTTTGCTTCTACACTGTTGAGCAAGAGATTGTGATGCAAGCCACACCTTGTAGTAGTCGAAGGTTTGGATGAACCATATAAATTGAATTTGCTTTGAACAGTCTTGATCAAGAGTGTGTGAAGCTTTCTACGAGTTATAGTATTTGTATTGTTACAGAGGAGAAATGTTTGAAGCAGATGCAAGAGGGCTGAAGAGCTTGATCTTCGTATACCATGCACTGAAGTCGTTGTTGGCTTGCAATAAGACTTTGTTGGTGACTATAACTCTTGTTAGGCATAAGTGCTCCCTTAGTTGAGTTGTAAAGCTTGAGGGTTTTTGATTATTTGTGAATGCTAGGAGTTCACATGTACAAGTTGTACCACTCGTCTTCTGGTTGGTGGAATGAATGGTGAGTTGCTTTCATCACTTGGTTGGTGGTACGAAGGTGAGTTCCTTCATCACCTTTCATCACATTTCATCACCTGGTTGGTGGCACGAAGATGAGTTCCTTCTTCACCTGGTTGGTGGCATGAGTGGCAAGTTGCCAAATGATATTAGAGTACGGGTTGTACATTTCATCACCTGGTTGGTGGCATGAAGGAGAGTACGAGTTGTACATTTCATCACCTGGTTGGGGGCACGAAGATGAGTTCCTTCTTCACCTGGTTGGTGGCATGAGTGGCAAGTTGCCAAATGATATTAGAGTACGGGTTGTACATTTCATCACCTGGTTGGGGGCACGAAGATGAGTTCCTTCTTCACCTGGTTGGTGGCATGAGTGGCAAGTTGTCAAATGATAGTAGAGTACGGGTTGTACATTTCATCACCTGGTTGGTGGCATGAAGAAGAGTACGGGTTATACATTTTATCACCTGGTTTGTGGTATGAAGATGAGTTCCTTCTTGACTTGGTTGGTGGCATGAGTGGCAAGTTGTCAAATGATATTAGAGTACGGGTTGTACATTTCATCACTTGGTTGGTGGCATGAAGGAGAGTACGGGTTGTACATTTCATCACCTGGTTGGTGGCATGAAGATGAGTTCATTCTTCACATTTCATCACCTGGTTGGTGAGAATAAGGGCAAGGTGTCGAGGCACATTGTAACAAGTGTGGAATGACACAAAGTATGTTGAACCCTTTCGAAGCACAGTTGGCTTATGTATGGATGTGTTGGAATGTATGATGTTTATGTATGAATGTGTTGGAATGTATGATGTTTATGTATGAATATGTTGGAATATATGATGTTTATGTTGATTGACATGAGTGATGCTTATGAATGTTTTGCTATGCATGAAGGGATCCATGCTTTCGATATGTGAACCATGTTGGTTGTAACACTTAGTATCACATACTTTGTGTCAAAGTACGCATGTTGAAGCTCTAAGTTGGAGTGTAGGGGTAGGTCAGCGTAAACCAAGTGTTCCAGTGCTAGGAATGCAAAAGACTCAAGAGAAGTTGTCTGAATACCCTCTTCTTTAAATATTTGTCGAATGGCTTGTGTGACAAAAGATCTCAAGCAGTTGAGGGTCAAAAAATTTGTAATGTGTATGCCTTCTTATAATAGCATTTCCTTCAGTACCTAGTCCTCCACTTTGAAAGAGTGAGGCTTGGCCCCATAGTCATAATACTCGACGGTACGTTCACCCTTGGTTGTCTTGATACGAACTTTTATCCCTCTTGTTGTAATGGGCTTGCTGAGAGTAAAAATCCTTCTTCTTACCAAGAGACAAATACGTTTGGTGACTTAGTGAGTAGCTAAATGAGGCAGTAAATGATGCAATAGGTGTCTGAATGGTCAAGATTTCCTCACTTGGTAGAACTTGACTTCCACTTCCCACTTGTTGATAAGGGTTAACCATATGGAGGTTCCCTTGGTATGTCCTTGCTTTGGCGGAAGCGTGGTTGTAAGTATGTGCCATCACCTCAGAGTAAGTCCTCCAAGTGTTGGCATTGATCATGTACTTGAAGAAACAATCACGTAGGCTTGCCGTGAAGGCCTTGAGGGCGGTCTTGTCATCTGCCTCAACGCAGCGAGAATACTCATGGCTGAAGTGACCGGCATACTCTCGTAGTGACTCGTCCAGCTTCTGGCGAATAATGTACAAGTCATTTGCAAAATGCAAGCGATCGGTCTAGAAGATGTGTTGAGAGACAAACAGTTTCCTCAGTTCCTCAAATGAGTCTACTGTCTCTGGTGGAAGACGGCAATACCAGTTTAGAGCTCTGCCAGAGAGAGTGGAGGGGAAGAGAAGACATCGCTCTTCATCGGTGTGCATCCGATATGCCATGGTGGACTCAAAGAGGTTAAGGTGTTCAATTGGGTCCTCCCTTCAAGTATAGAGTTGTAAACCAAGCTTTTATTTTGTCTTCGCTTGAAGGGGGTGTCGAGGATCCTCCTTGTCAGAGGGCCAGGCCTAGGTTGGTTCCAATCAGGTATCTCAGCTTGTCGTTCGGCCTTCAACTTGTTTACTTCCTTAAGGAGCTGTAGGACAAGAGGGTGCTGAGTGGAGTCATGTACCACTGGAGCTTTCTTTTGTAAATCTTCATCTCCTCTTGGAAGTAGGAAGGTTTGATCAAGAGCATGTGATTTTTCCCTGGACTCGTCGTACTGACTTCCAAGGTATGTTTGTCGGAACATCTCTGAGTCCCCTATACCTTCGTGTTTCTCTAGGACTTATTGCCCTTTCCCCAAATTGGTAGCCGACCTGGGACATGGGAGGGGGCCGAGTCTTTCAAAGACCCTTGGGTCATTGATCTTCAAGCTTACATGGATGAGATTGTCTCGACGTTTACTTTAGGAAGTCTCGATAGTATCGAAAGACGACTTTCGATCCTTCCACTCCTTCTGTAAGGAGGTGTCTTCCTCCACTCCTCCTACTTTGAGTCGAAGCAGCTGGGTTGAGAGAAGTCTAATGTTGGTCACCATTTCGATGAGTAACTCGCTCCTCAACAGGAATACCCATATCGAGGGCAAATGACCCTCCGTGTTGGGGGGTACCCAGTTGATGGTTGACTTCCACAGGGGTGATGAGCTCGTGTGTTTTAGTATATCTAGCCTCGTGCAGCATCTCGAAAACCTTCTCATACTGCTCTTGGAGGATCTCATTCTTCATCGCTATCTTGTTGTTCTGAGCTTCTAGCTCATCGACTTTAGCTTGAAGAGCAACCCTTTTTCCTTCATTATTTCGTTGCTTCGCACTAGGTGCAAGAGGGGTGTCATTCTGTGTGTTGTGGCTTCTTTCGTTCCCCATGTTAGAGAGGGATGCCTGGTCAAAAGAGAGTGTACGAATGGTGAAAACCAACTTGACAAAGCTGAAGAGAGTGGGAATAAGTGTCTTTCCCACAGACGGCGCCAAATGTTGATGCACAAAATCAGTGAGGACTTTGGTACAACAGAAAGTGTTAAGTTTGTGACCTTTGCTAGATTGCTCTGATCACTAGTGTGGATAAGTATGTAAATGGATAGAGATAGGGAAACAAACACAAGATGTACGTGGTTCACCCAGATTGGCTACGTCCACGGAGTAGAGGAGTTCTCATTAATTATGAAGGGTTTACACAAGTACATAGGTTCAAGCTCTCCTTTAGTGAGTAATAGTGAATGATTTAGTGCAAATGACATTAGGAAATATTGTGGGAGAATGATCTCATTTTATAAAAGAGAGTTTCTAGCTTTGTTCTGACATTGACACGTGTCGTGTTGTGATTGGCTTCTGATGTTGACACCTGTCACGCTATGATTGGTTTCTGATGTCGACACGTGTCGCGCTGTGATTGGCCTCCTGGTTAGAGGGAAACTCTTCTGGGTCCTTGACGGTATAACGTTGACTGGTGCTCTGTAGTTTCGGGATTGGTCAAGTAAGGTACAAACAGAGGGTATGGAGCATAAGGTTCCATATTGGAACATGAGGCAACCATATCTATGTATAACTGGCGTTTGTTGTACTTAGCTCAAATGCACTAGAATCAGACATCTTATGTGCTGATAATCTTTTAACATAAAGTTGCATTACACCTACACGTTACCACCAAATTGGTGTTTAAGACGTTTTCTGTTACTACGGATTTGGATATGCATCTCAGAATAGATCACACCCCCTTGATCTTCAGAATGATGGCTACCTTGTGGGATTCGCTGAATTATACTAACTATCTGATCGCACAAGGTACGTTCCCGAATGGTTATGTCTTTACCATTAAGGAACACCGCAATATCTTGGAGGTCAACCAGATAAACCTTTATTGCAAAACCTTTGAATCGTTCCAAGACTCACTATATCTCATCATGTGAAAGATATGGTGGAGAACTCTTGTGGAGCATATTCGAACTCTGCGATTTTCATCCATCGTTGAGTCCCAACAACGATCCATAAAGACAACGCCATATGTATCAGCTAGATCATGATACATTAAATATGTCAACGCCAAGCATATTGTGTCTACATCAGCATGAGTAACAAAAGATTGAAATCAAGCAGTCCGATCCCAGACAACCTTTCTGACCTCTACACGATGTCACTGCTGAAGTCTACCTTCCAGAAGCTTGTTCAAGGAATTGTTGTGCGTAACTTTCTCACTTGCGATGCTTGTAGTTTCATTTGGAAGTTTTGTCAAACTCAGGGGGAGTATCCAGAAGTATACTCACTTGACCTTAATGTATTATTTTTCCTATTATTAGGAGCATTTTTCCCACTGGGTTTTTGCTACATGACTAGGTTTTGACGAGGCACCCATCCTGGGTTGGTCATACCTTTGTGTACGTTCTACTTGGGCTCGAAGACTTGTAGTTTGACTTAATGCAACTTCTCACTTTTCTCCTTTTGACTATGGGGTTTTGTCCCACCTTGGGTTTTGCCATAGCAAGGTTTTGTGAGTTTTACCACCCATGCATTCTTCCGTTTGTTTTGAGACTAGCATTCGCTACTTATGCCGACTAAATGAGACAACTTCATCAACTACTTCTACATTTGTCTGAAGATTTAATGCGCCATCTACTTGAGTATTTGCACATTCAAAGGGGAGTGTTGTGACATATATTCTAATACATATTGTGATTGTGTAAATTCCATGTAGAGATAGATTAAGAATCATTTGGGATCTAAAAGATCTTTCCTAATAGACTTTGTATTACTTGGAGAGCAAGTTTCTCTCCTCCTTATTACTATAAATAAAGGCACAAGGATTGGGGAATTAATACACAAATCCTCAAGCTTATTCTCCACTCTCTTTCTTTCCATGCCGCACCCCTTAGTTAAATATAGGCCACAACAATAATATTATTTTAAAAGACTTTTTGGTTTATTCATAATTATGGCTTGGGTGTTCAAAGACAAAATTTATTTGTGTTCCCGATGATGATATGATACTTTCAGGTCAATTTGTGATAAGAAAGTTATCAATCGTACACTTGTTGATTGTCGTCGACTCCGTAATTAACAATCTTGGTTCAAATCCAATATTCTATCCACTTTCTTTTAAAAATGTTTGAAGTTTTTGAAAGGTTTTTTTATTAACACTCCACAATTTGATGACAACACCCCATAATCAAAATTTTCTTCTATAATTCCAAATTTACCCTTCATTTAAACCTGCAAAAAGGTGTTGTAAGGGAATAGTACCAAGAGTGACTTTTTAGAGTAAAAATGTCATTTTTCGTTAAAGTAAACAGTACCGGAAGTGTTTCATTAAAACAAAATATGAATATTATCCAAAAGAAAATGTACAAAATAAGAACAAAACCCTAATGCAGTAGCGTGAAACCTGGATAATAGGATATGGTTTTATAAGATCATTATCAAAAGCAATTAGCTAGGTATGAACTCCTAATACAGTTTCTAGAAACTTACAGAAAAAACTCCCTAGAAAACAAGGTACATGCAACGCTCTTATTGCCTCTCTAAAGATTCAGATGATTCGAAGGACACAATGGAGTCACCGGCCATGGTGTTGTGATAGGGTGGTTGGTTGTGCGACTTTTTTGTTTTTTTTTCTGGAAGGTGGGGTTGATTTAACAAAAAAGAAGGTAAAACTGGAATTATGGAGAAATTTTTTAATTGTGGGGTGTATTCAACAAATTATGAGGTGTTAATAAAACAACCCTTTTTGAAATTGGAAACTATATATAAGTCATATATCAAAACCAGAAAACAACACAGGGAAATTTGATACAAATTTATATAGATTTAAGAAATTTGAAATTATGAAGAGAAAGAGTAAGCAACAAAGGGTTTAAAACTAACAATTACTATTAATGAAAACTATTGAACTACATTATTGCTAGTCCTTGTTGTTGCAAGTTATATATTAGTTAAAGTGTAAATAGTAGTCTATTATCCCACATTGACGAAGTGCATATGTAATACCAATTGTAACTCCTATATATATTTCACTTTGGAGATTAATGAATATACAAGAAATTCTCAAATATTGTCATATATATTTTTGGTATTTACCATGTTTAATTTAACTTGGCATCAGAGCAGTTCGCTCTTAGTGACCTGTGTGCTTTAATTTTGTGCCCACTTTTGTCGTGATTTCCTTTGTTCAGGAAAAAAAAAGAGGGAGAGAGAGAGAGAGAACATTGCCGTGAATAGTGTTGCACTACAGTGCAATGAACAATGATATGCTACAGTGCCCGTGAACCGTGATCTGCTACAGTGCCCGTGAACAGTGTTCTGGTGAATTGTCTTAATTTCGTTGTGTATCTTTTGTGCCTTTATTGTTCGTGGTTTAGCTAAATGACTAAATATAATCATAGTGTTGTTATGCATCTTGGTGGAACAAATATATGGATAATTGATACCGGGGCCACTGATCATGTGATCGGTGACCCTAGAGTGTTTGATGAGTTACGTGACTATGTTCGAGATCCGTATATTACTAGTGCAAATGGAGCACCATCCCCTATGAAGGGTGAAGGCATTAACTCTCTTACTCCCACCTTATCATTGGTCGATACTTTACTTGTGCCTGATGTTAAGTGCAATCTTTCGTTGGTAGGAAAACTACTTGATACCTTCTATTGTTCCGCTCACTTCTACCCCACGTATTGTTATTTTCAAGACATTCAAACTCAGAAGATAATTGGTTGTGGTAAAAGAATTGGGGATTTGTACATCTTGACTATGGAAGATATTATTGTTTTAGGTTCAAATAATCATCAAGTTCTAAGTGCTAAAGTGGATGATCGACTTCAAATTTGGTTATGGCATTGACGTTTAGGACATCCATCATTCAGTTATATGAAACATCTATTTCCTTCTTTATTTCGCACTTGTGTGATTCAGAGTTCAAGTGTGAAACATATGTCTTGGCTAAGAGTCATCTTGCTTCCTTTCCCATAAGTAATTCTAAAGCTACTTAGCCATTTGATTTGATACATTCTGATGTGTGGGGTCCGGTCAAAGTTACTTTTAATGGATTTTGTTGGTTTGTTACTTTTATTGATGATTGTACTCAATTAACTTAGGTGTTCTTGATGAAGAATAAGAGTGATGTCTCTTTGCTTCTTCAAGGATTTTTTGCAATGGTGTCTACTCAGTTTCAGACCAAAGTTAAGGCCTTCAGGTTTGATAACGAAGGAGAATATGTGAATCACAATTTCGCATATAACGGAGATTGCTCACTCCTTGATGTTGGATAAATGTGTTCCTAATTATTTGTGGGGACATGCAGTTTTGGCTGCTGTGTATTTGATAAATCGTGTTCCAAGTAGGGTTCTTGATTTTTAGACACCGCTTGATGTGCTACAAAAACATGTTTCTCCTGTTTCTGTATCCAAACTTCCTTCGAAGGTGTTTGGGTGTATAGCGTATGCGCATGTCTACTCTCATCAGTGGAGTAAACTTGATGCATGTGCTCTCCGATGTGTATTTATAGGGTATGCTAACAATTAGAAAAGCTATAAGTATTATCATCCTCCGACCCAGTAAACTTATATTACTATGTATGTAGGTCTGGCAATTCCTGACACGACCCGATAACCCCAACATGACACGACACAAAATTAACAAGTGTCCGGGTCGACACGATAACGAATCAGGTCGTTATCGGGTAACCCGATAAGCACCTATTAATACAACGTGTTGGTTCGGGTAAACACGTGGGTAACACGATACACAATAAGCAAAATATTAATTTTATAATTTTATAACCTTAAAAAAATACTATAATAATTATATATATTAATTTAACAATTTTATACCCCTAAGACCATCTCCAACCCTTGGGCTAAAAACCAAATTTTTTAACCCGAAAAATTTGGCTTTTAGCCCAAAAACATATTTTCTGCTCCAACCCTTCTGGCCTAAAATTTTAGCCCAGAATTATTAAAGAATGAACTTAGGCTAATTTTTTTCTTAAATCATTTTTTTTTAAATAAATATGTAGATTATTGTAAATTAATTTTATGAACATTTTAATCTAAAACAATTTAAATTCCGATAAATATTGAAAAATCATTAAATTTTTCACAAAGCAAGCTACTTTCACCAACCTTTCAACTTTCACCAACCGTTCATCTTTCACCAACCGTTCTACTCCAAACTTTCAACTTTCACCAACCGTTCAACACCAAACTTTCAACTTTCACCAACCGTTCATCAATCATCCTCTATATAAACACAGGTCCAATATTAGTTGATCACACAATCTTTCAACCTTCAATCATCCTCTATATTCACCAATCTTTCAACTTTGAAAGAGTTTTTGTTTCCTAAAAATTCTCAATATCTCATCAACGGGTGATAGAAGAAGGCGTAGCAGGGCAATGGAAATGGCACAATACCAAGCAAGGCTTGACATTGAGGATTCAAAACTGATCAACGCCGAAGCTGAACATGTAAACTCGTTTATGCAATATGAGCACCATGGCGAATCTAGCCATCGTGGTTCTGTCACGGGGCGTTCATTCGTGCAGCGTGATAGAGAAGGGTGTCATGACCAAATGATGAAAGATTATTTCATTTAGCCGTTGGATTTTAATTTAGGCCGTTAGATCTTTTTTTTACCGTTAGATTTGAGTATATTCAATCTCAATCGTTGGATTCAATGTATTTTAAAATAGCATATGTTTTAAAAATGAAATTTGAATCTGGACCGTTGGATCAACCAACGATCCTTAAACGATGGCCGTCAGATAGGGAAAAGAGCCGTTTGGCTCGGGCAAGTGGCCGACATGGCCCTGACGCTGGGTCCCACGCTGTCGGGAACGAAACGCAGGCGCTCCACATGGGCGCGCATTGGAGCGTGAACGGGCCGAAAGTGGCCCAAAGGCCAGCGAGTCCAGTCACGCGATGGGGGAAAGCTGAGGGGTATTTGGCCCAGAAATAACATTTGGCATTTAGCCCAAAATTTTAACATGGGTTGGAGAGTGTTTGGGGGGGTAATTTGGCTTTTAGCCCAGGTTTAGAGTTGGTCTAAAAACTATAATAATTATATATATATATATATATATTAAATTAAATTAAATATTCAAAATTGGTGACCATTGGATCGGCTTAAATATACATATCATTCAATTTCTTAATTGTTATACGTACAAAATAAATAAATTTAAATCTACTAAATAAATAAATAAATATATATATATATATATATATATACCATTGAACTTGATGGGATACGAATTCTACGAAACTAATTTCAACGATCCAACCGTCAAACTTGTTTGTATATGCTTCGAGATCGCATCAGCAAAAAATCACAAAAAACAACATTCAGAGATCATGTAACAGAACAAAACTTTTAGACGATTATCAACGAAAAATCACGATTCAATGGTTATTTTCCTCCGATTTTGATGATTTTTTACAGCTACACTCCTTGACCCTATACAAATACAATGAATGAACTCAATCTTCAATTTAAAATATTTACACTAGTGGATACCACAAAATCTTATGTTATACTTAATGAAAGTATGAATAAACTCTTAAGGTTTGCCAAAAACAAAAAACAAAAAACAAAAAAACTCTTAAGTGTTATTGAATATATTGTTTTGATGGGATATGCATTCTACCAAACTAGTTTCAATGATCCAACCATCAAACATATTTGTATATACTTTGAGATCGCAAACGCCAAAAATTGCAAAAAACAAACATTCAGAGATCAAGTAACGGAACAAAACTTTTCGACGGTTATAAACGAAAAATCACGATTTAACGACTATTTTAACTCTGATTTTGATGATTTTTTACAGCGACACTCCTTGACCCTATACGAATACAATGAATGAATTTGATCTTCAATTTAAATATTTACACAGGTAGATACCACAAAATCTTATGTTATACTTAATGAAAGTATGAATAAACTCTTAAGTGTTAGTGAATGTATTGTTTTGATGCGATATGCATTCTACGAAACTAGTTTCAACGATCCAATCATCAAACATATTTGTATATACTTCAAGATCGCATACGCCAAAAATTGCAAAATACAAACATTTAGAGATCAAGTAACGGGACAAAACTTTTTTACGGTTATCAAAGAAAAATCACGATTTAACGGTTATTTTAACTTTGATTTCGATGATTTTTTACAGCTACACTCCTTGACCCTATATGAGTACAATGAATGAACTCGATCTTCAATTTAAACTATTTACATTAGTGGATACCAGAAAATCTTATGTTATACTTAATGAAAGTATGAATAAACTCTTAAGTGTTAGTGAATCTATCATTTTGATGGGATACGCATTCTACGAAACTAATTTCAACGATCCAACCGTCAAACTTGTTTGTATATGCTTCGAGATGGCATACACTAAAAACGCAAAAAACAAACATTCAGAATCAAGTAACGGGACAAAAAATTTCGACGGTTATCAACGAAAAATCACGATTTAACGGTTATTTTAACTTCGATTTTGATGATTTTTTACAACTACACTCCTTGACCCTATATGAATACAATGAATGAACTCGATCTTCAATTTAAAATATTTACACTAGTGGTACTTAATGAAAGTATGGATAAACTCTTAAGTGTTAATGAATCTATTGTTTTGATGGGATACGCATTCTACGAAACTAATTTCAACGATCCAACATTCAAACATGTTTGTATATACTTCGAGATCGCATACGCCAAAAATTGCAAAAAAAAAAAACATTCAGATATCAAGTAACAGGACAAAACTTTTCGACAGTTATCAACCAAAAATCACGATTTAACGGTTATTTTAATTTTGATTTCGATGATTTTTTACAACTACACTCCTTGACCCTATATGAATACAATGAATGAACTCGATCTTCAATTTAAAATATTTACATTAATGGATACCATAAAATCTTATGTTATACTTAATGAAAGTATGAATAAACTCTTAAATGTTAGTGAATCTATCGTTTTGATGGGATACGCATTCTACGAAACTAATTTCAACGATCCAACCGTCAAAGTTGTTTGTATATGCTTCGAGATGGCATACACTAAAAAACGCAAAAAACAAACATTCAGAAATCAAGTAACGGGACAAAAAATTTCGACGGTTATCAACGAAAAATCACGATTTAACGGTTATTTTAACTTCGATTTTGATGATTTTTTACAACTACACTCCTTGACCCTATATGAATACAATGAATGAACTCGATCTTCAATTTAAAATATTTACACTAGTGGTACTTAATGAAAGTATGAATAAACTCTTAAGTGTTAGTGAATCTATCGTTTTGATGGGATACACATTCTACGAAACTAATTTCAACGATCCAACCGTCAAAGTTGTTTATATATGCTTCGAGATGGCATACACTAAAAAACGCAAAAAATAAACATTCAGAAATCAAGTAACGGGACAAAAAAAATTTACGGTTATCAACGAAAAATCATGATTTAACGGTTATTTTAACTCCGATTTTGATGATTTTTTACAGCTACACTCCTTGACCCTATATGAATACAATGAATGAATTTGATCTTCAATTTAAAATATTTACTCTAGTGGATACCACAAAATCTTATGTCATGATGATCGATGAAAATTGAGGATTTTGTAAAAAGAGCTTTGAGTTCCATTAGCAAGGTTTAAACTTTTGAGAAATGCTTCACAACCTTGAAAACAAAAACTCTTTCATTTTGCATATCCTTGCACATTTAATATTTTGTAATAGACTAGCAGTGTATGAATGTTTGTTTATTAGGCTCTTATTTTCGAGTGTAGATCTAGTACTTAAACGACAAATGTGTTTTAATGTTTAGAAGTAATATTTATGTGGCAATGTATGTCATGTGAAAATTTAAGAAAAAAATATAGTTTTCTTAACGGGTCAGGTCACTTTACCCGTTGGGTAAAGTGACCCGACCTGTTAAGGACCCGTTAAGATAACGGGTGTGACACGACACGACCCGTTAAGATAACAGGTGTTACACGAAAATGACACGAACACGACAGACACGACCCGCTTGCCAGGCCTATATGGATGTCACCTTCCACGAGGAAGTTCTGTATTTTGTGAAGCCATCTTCCACCACCTCACTTCAGGATGAGAGAGAGAATGAAGTGCAGATTCGAAAAGATGGCATGGATGATGTGTTTCATGCAGAGTTGGGGACAGAACCTATTGTGCTGCATGATACTGATCAGTCGGCTATAGATAGTGATCGGTCAACTATCATTCTGGAGACTATTTCTACTGACGACTGGTCGGATGTGCCTAACGAGTTGCATGTTGCTGGTATGTCTAACGAGTTGCCTGATGATGGTTCATCCAGTGATGATTCTTTTAACGATTTGGTACAAGATGGTGACATACATGAGGTAAATTCTGATGATTCTTCTACTTATCAGTTGCCTAATCATGGAAAACCTAAAGTACAATATGAGCCTAATATGCATGCCAAAGCTAAGTATCCTATCAAAAATTATGTGTCTACTCATCGTTTGTCCAAATCATATGCATCTTACATATGTCAACTATCTAGTGTATCAGTTCCAACAAAATTACAGGATGCTTTGTGTTACCATAAGTGGGTTAATGCCATGAAAGCTGAGATAGAAGCTTTGAAAAAGAATTCCACTGGGGATTTGGTTCCTTTCCCAAAAGGGAATAAAGTTATTGGATGTAGATGGGTGTTCACTATTAAGTATAAAGCATATGGTTCTATTGACCGGTACAAAGCCATATCAGTTGCTAGGAGTTATACTCAAACCTATGGGGTGGACTATCAGGAGACTTTTGCACCTGTTGCCAAACTTAATAATGTGCACCTGTTGCCAAAATTTTGCACCTGTAGCAGCAAATCATGATTGGCTCATATTGCAGTTTGATGTTAAGAATGTTTTCCTTCATGGTGATCTCAATGAGGAAGTTTATATGGATCTCCCACCTAGTATCGGAATATCTTATAGAAAACGTGTTGTGTGCAGATTGCGAAAAGCTTTATATGGTTTGAAACAATCTCCTAGAGCGTGGTTTGGGAGGTTTACAAGTTCAATGAAGAAGTTTGGGTATTTCTTGAGTAATTCAGATCATACTTTGTTTCTAAAGCGACAAAATGGTAAGCTAACTGCATTGATTATTTATGTTGAAGACATGATAGTGATTGGTGACGATCAGAAGGAGATACAACGCCTTCAAAAGTATCTAGCAACTGAATTTGAGATGAAACAATTTGGTGAATTGAAGTATTTTCTTGGAATTGAGGTTGCACAATCCAAGCATGGTAAAACGAAAGTATGTTTTTGATTTGTTAGCTGAAACATGTATGTTAGATTGCAAACCTGTTGATACTCTGATTAAGCAGAATCATCATCTGGGCTTACTTTTGGATCAAGTTCCTACTCATAAGGAACGACATCCAAGGCTTGTGGGGAGATTAATTTATTTGTCTCACACTCGCTCTGACATTTCATATGCAGTTAGTGTGGTAAGTTAGTTTATGCACTCGCCTAGTGAAGCTCATTGGATGCAGTAATCCGTATTTTGAGGTACTTGAAGATGGCTCCTGCCAGAGGCTTGGTTTTCTCCAAGAATGGTCATTTGAATGTCGAAGGGTATACAGATGCAGATTGGGCATGTTTTATCATTGATCGGCGATCTACATCTAGATACTTTATGTTTGTGGGTGGTAATCTAGTTACTTGGAGACGCAATAAACAAAAAGTGGTGGCTAGGTCAAGTGTTGAAGCTGAGTTCCGTGGTATGCCTCATGATGTATGTGAGTTGTTGTGGTTGAAAAAATTGTTGAGAGATTTTGGATTTAAACCCAAGGGTGCTATGAAACTCTATTGTGATAACAAGGCTGCTATTGAGATTGCTCATAATCCAGTGCAACATGATCGAACAAAACATGTGGAGATTGATCGACATTTCATCAAGGAAAAATTGGATGCTGGAATTATTAGGTTTCCATTTGTGGGATCTGAAGATCAACTCACTAATGTGCTTACTGAGGTTGTGTACTCACTTGACAAGTTGGGCATGCATGACATCTTTGCTCCAACTTGAGGGGGAGTGTCGCGAGTTATATATTAGTTAAAGTGTAAATAGTAGTATGTTGTCCCACATTGACGAAGTGCATATGTAATACCAATTGTAACTCCTATATATATTCCATTTTGGAGATTAATGAATATACAAGAAATTCTCAAATATTGTCATATATATTTTTGGTATTTACCATGTTTAATTTAACTCTTGTTAGGTTTAGTTCACTTCCCAACCTCTTAATATACATAATATAGTTTGTTAAAAACAAAAAAAACTAATAATGAAAACCATAGTCATATTTTACAAAATACTAAGGATCGGATCAAACTTGGACAAATTGATTCCTACTAATCGAACTGAAGGTGCAGACATACTATTTGATAGATATATAGACCAATACATCTCACCTTAACCCAAAATTAATAGTAAACTTAATTAAAAATGAAAATGTAAACTAAAACCAAGAACTCAAACTAAAAGATTGAATGTCAATTTTAATCCCGTTCTGTGCAAAGAACTGATGAAGACAAAGCAAAATAGAAAAATATAAAACACACAAAATTAGCTTTACAAGGGAAAACCCTCAAAGAGGAAAATCCCTTGGGCAAGATTGCCAGTAATAATCCACTAAGAAAAAGATGAAGACTTTACAACATTCATACAAGACCCAGGTACACAACCTAGCAAGCCTTGTCCTCTCAATCTTGAACATCTGATACACACAACAGGGTTGCACACATTTGGATTTGAACGAAGTGTAGAACAACTTCCTTTGCTTACTCAAATGCAATATGGATATTTTGCGTTGCAAAAGATGTCATCCTTTGAGTGTGAAGGACCTATTAAATAGGTGACATTACACACTTTTCTTGGACTAGAAAGTCCTTCCTCAATGGAATTGGATTCCATCCGGATCCTAGGATCCCTACATCTTAGCCATTCATTGTGTATCTTGCGGTCAGAAATTATTTGACTTTTTTTATTTAAAATTAAACACAAATAGTATCTGACGAAAACTGACCGCACGATATACGATGAACGGTTAGGATGTGAGAATCCCTAAGAATCCTACAAAGTGAATCCGGAGATGATCCTCTTCCTTCCTCAATTAATCTTGACGTCCAATCCCTTTATTTTCTCCAGCAATCACTTGATGTGATTGCCATCATCCTTGACTAACCAATCTAATCCTAAAAGGCTGGACTAATAAAACCAATTGACATGAGATCTTGTATGATAATTACAAGATCAATTACATACTCAATTAAATATAAATTACAATTTGTCTAGAAAATAAGCCGAATTAAATCACATTTACAAAAAACAAAATAACAAGAACTTGTTAAATAAACCACAAGCTTTTGTATACATATAAACAATTTCCCCCAAATCAATAAGCCAGAAAACCATGCAATAAGAAACAATAGCAGTCAATTTGCCCCTGCCATGCCATCAATAGTGTTCCTTTTCAAAACAGCAATAAAGAAATATAAGACCCAACAACTTTGCATGAAAGAACCATGAACTGAAGGACATTCGAATCCATAATGCTATTGTTACCGGAAAATAAATAAATAAATAAATAAAATAAAATAATCCATAATGCTAAAACGAAATCAGAAAAACTGATGAGGGGTGATGCACTACTACAAAAGAGGCTATCATTGGTGGTGCAAAAACCAACAAGAAACCCAAATTACTGTCGAATTTTAGGTAAAAATCCGACATCAAATCTCGCAATGTCAGATAGGGAAACCGACACCATTGCTAGCGTCACAAAAGGGTATTGACGTCGGTTAGTCCCCTTAATCCGACGTCAAGTAACAATTAAAATATCAAACCTACTGTCGGTTCTAACCGACATCACATAACAGTTAAACAAATAAAATACTCAAGCTATTGTCGGTCCTAACCGACATTAACTAACACCTGGATAAATAATATAATTATTATACTGTCGCCCATAAGCGACACTGTAAGATCCCACATCGCCCAGGGGTGAGGATCTTGTAAGCCTTATATGTATATTCTCATCTCTACCTAGCACGAGACCTTTTGGGAGCTCACTGGCTTCGGGTTCCATCGTAACTTCGAAGTTAAGCGAGTTCGCGCGAGAGCATCCCATGATGGGTGACCCACTGAGAAGTTCTCGTGTGAGTTCCCAAAAACAAAACTGTGAGGGCGTGGTCGGGGCCCAAAACGGACAATATCGTTCTACAGTGGAGTCGAGCCCGGGATGTGGTGAGGGCCAAGGTCGAGATGTGACAGACACTAAATATATTAATAATACAAAAAAAATTGGCTTTAGTTTTTAATTAATAATAATTAAAAAAATTATATAAAAATGATTTCCACCATATTTCATATATAGGCCTAAGCAAACATTAATAAAAACTATTAACAATAACAATAGTACCAAACACTAACAATGAAATACTAACACGAAAAAATCAATTACCCTTATGTGCTGAGTTGTTTCATCAATCCAAGTTCTATCTTTGCGTGTATGACAATGACGAAAAAAAAGAAACAGGATCTGATTCCTTCCCATGCTTATTCCACTATAATTATATGTCAATGAAACAACAAATAATTTTAAACAAACTTCAAATTAAAAAAAAAAAATTCTAACAACTATATATTAAATTTAAAATTAACTACAAATCTTAAAAATGTACAACCCACACATATTCCTGCCAAACTCTTGCAAAAGATATTTATACCTTTATTCTATTCCAGAAAACTTCCTCGTCTTGTTCCTTGATCAAACGCCAATCTCTCATCAACGGAAGATTTTTGTGGTCTCTAAACTCTACCGCTACATGTTTTGAAAAAACACTAGAATTATCACTAATGCATTTTCCAGACAAATCAAATGAACAAGGCTGTTCTTTCTAATTGGGAATTGAGGGTCCACGTCTCCGTTGAGTTGATCCTTATAAATACAGAAAAGACAATTAAAAACCAAGAAACAAAAATCAATTTTCAATTTAAGCATAATACTAGTTAGAATACAAAACAGAAACTAAAATTAATAATCATAATAATTTAAAAATGAACCACCTTCGAACTCTTCCTCTTCAAAATGGAGTTCCTCAGAATGTTGATCCATAGCAAAAGCTACTGGAAGGAGAAGGAGAAAAACTGAAACAGGGAAGAAAGGGACGCATGGGGAAGGGGGAATTAAACGAGAGAGACCGAAATGAAAGCACAGATGAAATGGGGAAGAAAGGGGTTTAAATATGGATACTAAGTTGGCATCGGTTAAAACCGACATTGATTTCACTGAAGTCGAATTAAAAACCACTGGCGTCGAAATAAATGAAGCTTGGTGTCGGTTTAAACTGACACCAATTTCTAACACACTTTACTGAAGCCACTTTCTGACACACTTTATTGCAATTCACGTGGTGTCGGTTTAATGAAACTATCGTCGAATTAAATGAACTTGGCGTATGTTAAAACCGACACCAAGTCTGACACTGACTGCAATTCCTCTTCTCAATCCATTTCCTTGTGCAAAACAAGCGGGCAAATTCCCGCCTAAATATTTCAAATTATCAGACCAATGTCGTCGGTTAAAAGCTACAGGAAACAAGGTTTTTTTTTAAAAAAAAGTTTAACCCAAAGGAAAAAAATAACTAGCTCTTTTTTTTGTGTTATCTCATGTAACATTTTAGGATTTTAATAAATAAAATTTAACTTAAATAAAATACGTAATAAAAAACAAAAATATTAAAATCCATGTCGGTTACAACCGACACAGGGCTTTGAAAATATTAAAAAACTTTCATCTTTGTTGGGTAGAAGCGACACCAGTCTTCTTTTAACTGACGCTAAGTTTATGTCGGTTACAAGCGACACGGTTTTTTTTTATGCAACACCACTATTTAAAAAATATTAAAATCTATGTCGGTTAGAGTAACTCCACCGTTGCTAAGGCCCCCCAAGGGCTATTCACTATTTAATCCACCCAGTGAACAATAACAGCCCTTAATGAACAGTAACAGCCTTTTGCATCTCCACCTCTACACTGAATAGCCTTGGCAATAGGCAATAAAATATTAGTATTTTTTTTATTTATAAAACAATACAAAATAATTTTATTTGTAATTTCGGATAAGATTTTTAATCGTTCTGGTTGCGCCACATGTCATTATCCGAAAAGACAATTATTGGTGATGGATTTCGATAAGATTTTTATCCAATGTCGTCGTGCCACGTGTCGTTATCTTTTCAGAATCGTTGAGGATAGATTTCCGATAAGATTTTGAACCAATCACGTCGCGCCATGTGTCACAATCTTTGAGGATATATTTCAGTCAGATTTTTAACGAATGATGGCATGCCACGTGGCATTATCTACAACCTAATCCTTCCTAAATCCTCCATATAATCCACCATCCATGCTCAGAAATCTCACACCAATTTTCTCAAGATCTCTATCATTATTCATAGTTTATGCTTCATTCTTCACCAAAATCAAAATCTGTATCATTATTCATAGTTTCTGCTTCCTTCTTTCAATGTCTTCTTCTTCAAGGATGATGTGGGAAATCGATCAGCAAGATCAAGAATTGTTTAACTAATCAGAAGGAATGTTCAATCTCCAGGTGGCCCAAAATGAGATGGAAGATGATGAGGAATGTAGAATGAGAGATGACGAAGTAAGAATAGCCAAAACCTCACATTCTCGTTGAGTCATCCAAGTTGTGGCTCAAATCTACAGGCCCAGCCGTTCCGCAAACCTTGATAGAAGCAGGCAACGACGAGGTACGGAACTCTTAGACGATTATTTTGTCCGTAACAGTGCATTCCCTGATACGTACTTTAGACGTCGTTATAGAATGGAACGACATTTGTTCAACAAAATCATGATTGTTGTTTGCAACCATGATTCTTACTTCGTGCAAAAGAATGATGCTTTTGGTGTTATGGGTCTCTTTCCTGAGCAAAAGATTATTGCTGCCTTGCGGATGCTTGCATATGGAGCATGTCACATCCCAGCCCGAGCCCCTACCACATCCTGGGCTCCAGGCCACCGTAGCACAATATTGTCTTCTTTGGGCCCCGACCATGCCCTCACAATTTTGTTTCTGGGAACTCAGACGAGAACTTCCAAGTGGGTCACCCATCATGGGATTGCTCTCACCTGAACTCGCTTAACTTCGGAGTTCCGATAGAACCCGAAGCCAGTGAGCTCCCAAAAGGCCTCGTGCTAGGTAGAGATGGGAATATACATATAAGGCTTACAGGATCCATTCCCCTGAGTGATGTGGGATGTTACAATCCACCCCCCTAGGGGCCCGACGTCCTCGTCGGCACACTTCCAGCCAGGGATTGGCTCTAATACCAAATTGTCACATCCTGGCCCGGGCCCCCACCACATCCCGGGCTCGACTCCGCCGTAGCACAATATTGTCCGCTTTGGGCCCCGACCACACCCTCACGGTTTTGTTTCTAGGAACGCAGACGAGAACTTCTCAGTGGGTCACCCATCATAGGATTGCTCTCGCCCGAACTCACTTAACTTCGGGGATCCAATAGAACCCAAAGCCAGTGAGCTCCCAAAAGGCCTCGTGCTAGGTAGATATGGGAATATACATATAAGACTTACATGATCCATTCCCCTAGGCAATATGGGATGTTACAATCATCTGCAAACCAAGTGGATGAGATAGCGAGGATGGGGAAATCAACCATTCTTGAGTCCCTGATGAGGTTTTGCGGAGCAATCAAATCTATCTACACCGCAAAGTACCTCAGGAGACCTACTAAGATGGACTTGCAAAGGCTTCTGAAGAATGGCAAGATGCGAGGTTTTCCTGGGATGATTGGAAGCATCGACTGTATGCACTGGACCTGGAAAAACTGTCCAAGTGCATGGCAATGCGCTTATGGGGACAGAAAATGAGCAAAAAGTATCATTTTGGAGACGGTGGCATCTTTTGATACATGTATTTGGCACGCCTTTTTCGGGGTTCCAGGAGCTCAAAATGACCTCAATGTCCTTGCCCAATCCCCAATGTTTAACGATGTCCTGCAAGGAAATGCACCAAAAGTCACGTACTAGGTCAACGGACATAAGTACCACGGGCCATACTACCTAGCAGACAGCATTTACCCAAGGTAGTCATCGTTTGTCAAAACAGTGCCACGTCCATGAAGTGCAAAAGAAAAACACTTTGCAAGCTGTCGATAGGGGTGCAAGAAGGATGTAGAGCGTTGTTTTGGTATCCTCCAAGCTCGCAAGGCGATTGTCAGGGGTGCTGCCATAATGTTTGATTTAGAGTCGCTTTGATCCATCATGATGACATGCATCATTCTTCACAACATGATTGTGGAAGATGAGTACGATTATGATGTCGTTGATGAATATGAGCCAGACATGATGAACAATTCTAGAACACAAATATATTGTGCTCATGACGCCACCGAAGAACCCGTGCAACACGAGCCATTAGAAAGAGATGGACGTTACAATGAAAGGCTCATTCAACGATATACTGCACTTCAAATGCCATATATGCACAATGTTGGAAGTATGCCCACAAAGCCACTCATTTGATGTAATAGCTTTTTGGAATACTTAATGTGTTAAACTTTTATATGTTTAATGGAGGGCAAGACTTATTGTTAATCACTATTTATTGTATCATGTGTTTAAGCAATAAGAGAATCCAAGGGATGTATTTGGTCTAAGAGATAAGTGATCTAAATGAGTTAGATTAACGAGACCTTTCTCTTATGTTCATTCCTAAAACGTTCCTAGCCATAGGATTGCCAATTGGGCATTGACAAATCCGCTAAGGTTAGTATGTGTTATGTTGACTCAAACGTGAGTATGAACTAGTCTCAAGTCATTTGGTGTTGGACACTAAGACAAACACATAGGTGCTCGAAAGAGTAATCGAGTACACTGAATTACGATCAAAAGAGAGTTCGAACATACATGTCATGTATGAACTCTAAAGTTACAATATGCAAAGTAGTCCTTTGACCTGAGGCATCATAGATGTCTAATGGTTAGGTCCTTGATCTTTGATCATGACAACGGCATTCCTTCGGATTGTCCACGGCATTGTTGGGGTCAAGCGATCTAGTCATGTAGGCATATGAATGCACAACAAGGGATCTCTAACCTTCCATGGTGGAAGGAGAATACTTTAAGATATGATTCTAAAGTCTTTGGCCAAAGCAAATGAATATGACTTAGGAAGTTTGTTCCAAATCATATTCAAGGGAATCATATAAGAAAGTATCACATTGGATAGTAGACATGAAACAAACTATCACTTAAACAATGTGATTAAGAGTATTGTATTAGAGAATGACCGTATTGCATTGTAGTTGTAACTGGATAGGTTCTCCAACCAATTCTACTTAGCTTGGGTAACCATGACATACTGATAGGTGTCACTCATGGTTTGTGGAAGCCCTAATGATTAGCAAACACTAATCATCAAAGGGAGAATTGAAATGTGGTTTCAATTCACAATCGATCGTTAAGAGTAACATCGTCCACTGCCTCGCTAATTGGAACCTAATGGATTGTACACCGAGTAAGGATGTATGTGAAGAAATTAAATGAAATGGATAAGCAATTAAATGGTTTAATTGAAGAATGGTCAAGATTAATTAATTAGTTAATTAATTATACGAAATGTTCGTATTGGGCTTTTAAGTTGGTTTTGGGGCTTCGGGGCCCAAAAGCGTTTTGGTCCACAAGGCCCATTATGTTTAAGTTGTATGACAACCAAAAACAAAATGGGCAATAAGCCCAATCACAACTATATGGCCGGCCATAGTGAAGGGAGTGGGAACTTTTGCTTAATTGCAAGTTTGCCACTCACCTTAGAAATGAGTTATAAAAGCAACTTTATAACTATTTTTCACATTAGGGTTTTTCTTGGGGAAATTGGGTGAAACATTTTCTCTCCTATTTCTCTATAGAGGCCGGCCACCTAGGGAAGAAAATCTAGCAATTTATTCTTTCCTAAGTCATCCATATCATCCTCACAAAATACATCCTTGGTGAAGAGACTTAGAGACATCAAACTTTTGGTGTTTTGGAGAACAAATCCTCATTTCCTCTAATCTTCAAAGGAGCACTAAAGGAGGAAAATCACAAGGAAGATCCAAGGAGCAAGGAGGTGACTTGAAGGCCCTCCACTTGGGTGAATCCCTTGTGTAAACAAGGATGAGCTTCAAGGGTAAAGAATCTCTAAATTCTTCATTCTCTTTAATGTTGTTAAAGAGTCTTTTTGGTTCACCATATACTAGGCTTTGAAAGTCATGGGTTTTATGAATTGTTTTTGGATGCATGCCTACTTTAAAGAGTTAATAGTTTGCATATGTATTCAAATGTTCTTACTTGTTCTTAGCTAGGACAAAATTTTTTCCTTCAAGTGGTATCAGAGCCTAGGTCTAGTGTATGGTGGATCCTTTTGGGTTTTGTGATTTTCATGTTTTATGATTTAAATGTTGTAAATGTTACAAGCTTTGTTCTTGCTTTGAATATAAATTTTGCTAGAAAATTTTGCATCTCAAATGTTGTAGATGTATTTCATTTAAGCATGAATATTGGAACTAAAATTTGGTGCCATGTATTTTGAGTGATGAAAATTTGAGTTTTGGTGAGTGAAAATATTCATGGAGCTATTATGAGTTTTCATGAGTTTTATGTTCAATGATTCTTGGAGTTCTTGCCAAGAACAAAAAGTTTTGAAGTTTTGATTCAAAAGTTTTATGTTTTTACATAAAGTTTTGATTTAATTTTGATGGGTGTTGATTAATGGTAAAGTATTTTTAATGGGAGACAAACTTTTTAAAGATGTGACATAAATTATTTCTTACAACTTTTCCATTTCATCTTTACCTCACCTAACAAAACCCACTTACAAAAACTTTGTAGAAAATTTTATTTTCTTCACTAATGGCCGGCCACCCTATAGAATATGGTATTTTTGGGCCTTTTGTGCAATTACATAAAGTTTTGATACTTTTGTGTATTTGCATTTTGGCCCAAAAGTTTACGTTTTTACATTAAGGCCCAAAAACTCTAAAGGACAAATTGTTTTGCTCCTTTAATGATGTTTTTACATTATTAAAAAAAAATTTGGGTTCTAGTTGTGATTACATGAAGTTGTGGACTCTTGTGTTTTTACAAAGTGACCCCAAAATTTTTTTGGTTTCGGAAAATGGCCCAAAAGTTGTGGTCATTGTTTTTGGCCCAAATTAGATGAGAACAAAATGGTTTTGTCTCTTTAAATGAGAATTGGATTTTCATTTTATTTAGTTCCATTTAAATCAATTCTATGGATCCGAAAACCAATTGTTTTAAAGTTGTTTTCTTAGTTAAATGTGATTAATTAAGAAAAGGGTGATTATGAACCAAATGCCTCTATAATTGAGCTATGTGATTGGCCGCTTTACATTATGAATGTTTGGGCTTGGTAGTGTAGAATTTGAATGTAATTTGATTAGTTCAAGATTGTTGTAAATGGACATAAGTCCATCATTTGTGTTGTAAAAGGGCATAAGCCCTTATTATTATTTCATGTATTCCTTTTTGTTTATATGTATGCAAATTGGAATAGTTGGGTCCAACGCCCAATAGGAAATAACGGTTTAATTGGATTAAACGCGTAACTAAAATCAACAACTACCTACCTTAGACCCAAGGTCCAACACTAGGCTCGTGTTGGATCAAATTAAACGGTTCATAATCATCCTAAAACCTAATATGACTATATAGTCCATATGAGGATGCAATGCATTCGTTAGTAGTTCCATATAGTCTCGCTTGTTTCATCAAAACAGTGGGAGTATTATATGCTACTAATTCATATTAACTTGGACCAATGGTTGTGATAGGCCCAAGTTCTTTTAATGTGATTAAAATGTTTTGATGTAGCCCAAAACTACTCCCTCAAAATGAATATTAAGTTGATAAGCGAGAGATGTTTAGAATATCTCTTCGTAGGCCTTCCACCGTGGTGGGCTCCAATCGTTTGTGACTCATGCACCGGCTTCACCCTATAATGGGGAAGTTCAAAGTATGTGCTTACATCCAGGAGGAGTCCATAAACATATGATGAGGTGAATGTAGACAACGAGTATGACCAACATGATATAATTATGAGGTTATGCTTGAACCTCTACATGAACTAAGCATGGTGGGAATGACTTGACTAAGTGCAATGGTGCCAACATGATATAATTCTGAGGCAATCATTCTCTAGAGGCCAAACGAGATGGGTAATTACAAAAGGTTGTAAATGAATAATGCGTTATTCTCTCATCATTATTTTTGCTAACCAACATGATATAATTCTGAGGTGGGCTTGGTAATGGTGAGTCTCCCATAACCCGCTAAGAGTTCAATATAACTCTCGAATTCTATTGAGGGATGTGGAATTTGCCAAAAATAGTGGGTGGTACTATTTGATTCAAAGACCCAATCAAATAGTTTTAAACAAACAATCTAATACGATTTCTGTTATGTTATGTAGTGAACGACATGCCTAAAATTATACCCATCATTATACTTGACAAAAAGGGCCTTAAGGGCCAACGTTTCCTTGCTTGGTATCGCCACATTGAGAATGTCTCAAAGGTGAAAGACATATTGTATGTGCTTAAGTAATCCCCTCCTCATGTACCTCCTACGAAACTAGCTTCAAAGGAGGAGTGTCAAAATTATGTTAGACACTATGAGGATGACTTACAAGCCAAATGCTTAATCCTCACTTCACTTAGTGAGGAGCTTATGAAGCTACATAAGCACATGGACACTTCTTGTGCCATGGTTGAAAGTTTGCCTAAGATGCATGACATTGAGACTAGTAATGTACGATTCTCAAATGTTTGTAGTCTAATGAATGCCAAAATGGCAAAGGGGACATCGGTCCATAAACATGGACAAAAGATGGAAAGGATCTTTCAAGATCTTCAAAGTTTAGGAACTTCCATCGATGGGAAAATGGCCCAAGAGTTTTTCCTTGCATCTCTCTCGGATGATTTCACTAAGTTTATTGTAAACTATAAAGTGAATAGATTCGATCATGCTTTAAGCGAGATGATTGACATGTGCTGTAAATTTGAAAAAGGTTTCAAAATAGACAGTGGGAGTGAGAATGCGAACACAAGGAAAAGGTTGCATAAGAAGAAGGCAAAGAAAACCAAAGGAACATGCTTTCATTGTGGAAAGGATGAACGTTGGAAGAAGAAATACAGGGTGCGCATTGCGAGCCTTATGACACGAACTTTTGAAGAGACTATTTCTGTCATAGAGAGTGCTTTTACAGTGAGCTCCAATTCCTGGATATTTGATTCAGGCGCTAGTCAACATATCTGCAATACGTTGTAGGGACTAGCAGGGAGCAGGTCACTGCGCAATGGGGAGATGGTTGTGCGAGTTGGGAACGGCACTAAAATCTCTGCAAAAGCAATAGGCACCTACATGCTTAACCTACCCTCTGGGGAAGTCCTGGAACTTAAAAATTGTTTATATTTTCCTTCATATATAAAGAATTTGATTTCCATCTCTAAGCTTTTACGAGATGGGCACTCAGTATTGTTTGACAAAATGAGTTGCACTTTATACTTGAACGGTCGTATTATCTCTCATGGTAATATGATAGAGGGACTTTTTCACCTAGAGACGAATAGTGGGATGCACTGTATTGAAAGCGGGAATACCTCAAAACCCAAAAGGGCTAGAGAAGAAGTTAACCAAGTTAGACTTTGGCATCTTAAACTTGGACATGTAAACCAAGATAAGATTCGCAAGATGTCGAAAGACGGATATCTTAGTCCATTAGGTAATGACCTCATGGGCACTTGTGAACCTTGTCTACTTGGGAAGATGACCAAATCTCCATTCACTGGGAAAGGAGAGCGTGCCACTGAAATTCTTGGGTTAATCCACACTGACGTATGTGGACCTATGTCTAATACGTCGAGAGAAGGCTTCTCCTACTATATCACATTCACCGACGATCACTCTCGGTTTGGCTATGTGTATCTTATGAAGTACAAGTCAGAATCCTTTGAAAGGTTCAAAGAATTCAAGAATGAAGTTGAGAAGCAAACTGGGAAACAGATAAAGATCCTAAGATCAGATCGAGGGGGAGAATATCTGAGTAACGAGTTCCTAGATTATCTCAAAGAGTGTGGAACTCCACCAGGAACTCCTCAACATAACGGAGTTTCTGAGAGGAGAAATCGAACCTTGATGAACATGGTTCGTTCTATGATGAGTTCTGCTGATCTACCAATATCATTCTGGGGATATGCACTACAAACATCAGCTTATTTGCTGAATGCAGTGCCTTCTAAATCTGTTCCACAAACACCATATGAGATATGGTATGGGAAGAAGCCAAGTCTTAAACATGTTAAGATTTGGGGTTGTCCAGCATACGTTAAGAAACAAGATGCTGGAAAGCTTGAAGCAAGATCTGTTAAATGCTATTTTGTGGGGTATCCTAAACAAACCTATGGATACGAATTCTATCACCCTGACGACCAGAAAGTCTTTGTCGCCAGAACTGCTATATTCATGGAAGATGAATTCGTTCTTAAAGGAACTAGCAAAAGAAAGATAGAATTGAAGGAAATTAATGAGATTAATGATGAACCACAAACAAGCACTCAACAAAATGACAACCCTGTTCCTGAACCCCTGGCTCCACGTAGATCTGAACGGGTTAGTAAGCCACCTATGAGGTATGGCTTAAATAATGACTTTGTTGAATTGTACCTTCTAGGTGACAATGAAACAAAGGAGGACCCTAGGGACTACACTGAAGCAATGTCCGACATTGATTCAAAGAGATGGCAAGAGGCCATGAAATCCGAGATGGATTCCATGTATCAAAATCAGGTCTGGACTCTTGTAGACCCTCCAGAAGGTATTGTACCTGTTGGAAACAAATGGGTCTTCAAGAGAAAGATAGGCGTTGATGGGAACGTGGAGACTTATAAGGCTAGACTAGTAGCCAAGGGATACAGGCAAATAGAAGGGATTGACTATGAAGAAACCTTCTCTCCTGTAGTCATGATTAAGTCCATTCGGATTTTGCTTGCTATAGCTGCGTACCATGATTATGAAATCTGGCAAATGGACGTGAAGACGGCTTTTCTGAATGGCTACCTAGAGGAAGAGCTCTATATGACTCAACCCGAAGGTTTCGTGTCCAAGTTTGAAAAGACTAAGGTATGCAAGCTTCAAAGGTCCATTTATGGACTTAAGCAAGCCTCCAGGAGCTGGAACATTCATTTCGATACTGAAATCAAAACGTTTGGTTTTACTCAAAACGAAGACGACAATTGTGTTTATCAAAAAGTCGTTGGGGATGCAGTTGTATTCCTAGTGTTATATGTAGATGACATATTACTATTCGGGAATGACACTGCAGTACTTTCTTCTGTAAAAGTGTGGTTGTCTAAAACCTTCCACATGAAAGATTTAGGAGATGCATCTTATGTACTTGGGATAAAGCTCTATCGTGATAGATCCAGAAAATTAATTGGATTATCCCAATCTATGTACATTGATAAAGTGCTAAGTAGGTTCCAGATGGAACAATCTAAGAAAGGTTTTCTTCCTGTGAGACATGGAATTCACCTTTCTAAGTCCACGGGACCTAAGACTCCTGAAGAGATACGGCAAATGAATCTTATTCCTTATGCTTCCGCCATAGGGAGTCTCATGTATGCCATGATATGCACAAGGCCTGATATCGCATATGCTGTGAGCATTACTAGTCGATATCAATCTAACCCAGGATCAGAACACTGGGCAGCTGTCAAGACGGTCCTTAAGTACTTAAGAAGAACTAAGGACATGTTCCTCGTTTATGGAGGAGCGGCAGAGTTGCGAGTGGAAGCCTATACAGATGTAGATTTCCAATCTGACGTCGATGATAGAAGTTCTAACTCCGGATATGTATTCACTCTGAATGGTGGGGCTGTCAACTGGAAAAGCAAGAAACAACGTGTAATTGCTGATTCCACAACTGAGGCAGAATATGTCGCTGCAGCTGAAGCCGGCAAAGAAGCGTTCTGGATGAAAAAGTTCATTACTGAACTTGGAGTGGTTCCAACCATTACATCACCAGTAACTTTGTACTGTGATAATAGTGGGGCGATAGCTTAAGCCAAGGAACCCAGGGCTCATCAAAAGAACAAGCATTTTGATAGGCGCTTTAATATCATAAGAAGATATGCTGCCGAGGGGAAAGTTAATATCCTCAAAGTTGCTTCAGCCGATAACGTAGCAGATCCACTGACAAAGCCAATGTCTCAAATCCAGCTTGATCGTCATATGGATAAGATGGGTATTAGATACATGGGAGGATGGCTTTGAGTGCAAGTGGGAGATTGTTGGAAGTATGCCCACAAAGCCACTCATTTGATGTAATAGCTTTTTGGAATACTTAATGTGTTAAACTTTTATATGTTTAATGGAGGGCAAGACTTATTGTTAATCACTATTTATTGTATCATGTGTTTAAGCAATAAGAGAATCCAAGGGATGTATTTGGTCTAAGAGATAGTGATCTAAATGAGTTAGATTAACGAGACCTTTCTCTTATGTTCATTCCTAAAACGTTCCTAGCCATAGGATTGCCAATTGGGCATTGACAAATCCGCTAAGGTTAGTATATGTTATGTTGACTCAAACGTGAGTATGAACTAGTCTCAAGTCATTTGGTGTTGGACACTAAGACAAACACATAGGTGCTCGAAAGAGTAATCGAGTACACTGAACTACGATCAAAAGAGAGTTCGAACATACATGTCATGTATGAACTCTAAAGTTACAATATGCAAAGTAGTCCTTTGACCTGAGGCATCATAGATGTCTAATGGTTAGGTCCTTGATCTTTGATCATGACAACGGCATTCCTTCGGATTGTCCACGGCATTGTTGGGGTCAAGCGATCTAGTCATGTAGGCATATGAATGCACAACAAGGGATCTCTAACCTTCCATGGTGGAAGGAGAATACTCTAAGATATGATTCTAAAGTCTTTGGCCAAAGCAAATGAATATGACTTAGGAAGTTTGTTCCAAATCATATTCAAGGGAATCATATAAGAAAGTATCACATTGGATAGTAGACATGAAACAAACTATCACTTAAACAATGTGATTAAGAGTATTGTATTAGAGAATGACCGTATTGCATTGTAGTTGTAACTGGATAGGTTCTCCAACCAATTCTACTTAGCTTGGGTAACCATGACATACTGCTAGGTGTCACTCATGGTTTGTGGAAGCCTTAATGATTAGCAAACACTAATCATCAAAGGGAGAATTGAAATGTGGTTTCAATTCACAATCGATCGTTAAGAGTAACATCGCCCACTGCCTCGCTAATTGGAACCTAATGGATTGTACACCGAGTAAGGATGTATGTGAAGAAATTAAATGAAATGGATAAGCAATTAAATGGTTTAATTGAAGAATGGTCAAGATTAATTAATTAGTTAATTAATTATACGAAATGTTCGTATTGGGCTTTTAAGTTGGTTTTGGGGCTTCGGGGCCCAAAAGCGTTTTGGTCCACAAGGCCCATTATGTTTAAGTTGTATGACAACCAAAAACAAAATGGGCAATAAGCCCAATCACAACTATATGGCCGGCCATAGTGAAGGGAGTGGGAACTTTTGCTTAATTGCAAGTTTGCCACTCACCTTAGAAATGAGTTATAAAAGCAACTTTATAACTATTTTTCACATTAGGGTTTTTCTTGGGGAAATTGGGTGAAACATTTTCTCTCCTATTTCTCTATAGAGGCCGGCCACCTAGGGAAGAAAATCTAGCAATTTATTCTTTCCTAAGTCATCCATATCATCCTCACAAAATACATCCTTGGTGAAGAGACTTAGAGACATCAAACTTTTGGTGTTTTGGAGAACAAATCCTCATTTCCTCTAATCTTCAAAGGAGCACTAAAGGAGGAAAATCACAAGGAAGATCCAAGGAGCAAGGAGGTGACTTGAAGGCCCTCCACTTGGGTGAATCCCTTGTGTAAACAAGGATGAGCTTCAAGGGTAAAGAATCTCTAAATTCTTCATTCTCTTTAATGTTGTTAAAGAGTCTTTTTGGTTCACCATATACTAGGCTTTGAAAGTCATGGGTTTTATGAATTGTTTTTGGATGCATGCCTACTTTAAAGAGTTAATAGTTTGCATATGTATTCAAATGTTCTTACTTGTTCTTAGCTAGGACAAAATTTTTTCCTTCACACAATGCCATGCAAATTGACTTGATAGAGCACCAGTGGGAATTGAAACAAGCTCAAGATACTTAAGTTCATTTAGTGTGTTTGTTTTTATTTGGTGTGTTTATTTAATTTTATTTGGTGTGTTTTTTTTAGTTCATTTAGTGAGTTTTTTATTATTTGGTATGTTTATGAAATTTTATTTGGTGTGTTTATGTCATTTGAATAAAGATTCTCTTAGTATAAATAAATTACCAAATTAAATAAATTTCCAAATTAAATAAATTTATTCTCACTTTAAATAAAGTACTAAATTCAATAAATTGGAAACAACATAAAGTACTTTATTCAATAAATAATAAATTACAACCCAAAGTGATTGGAAAATTATGGGCTCCGATTACAAAAAGTACTCTATTCATCATCACTTAACCAATTTGTGGTGCTAGGATGATCTTCTCTTGTCGTGCTAGGACCATCTCCTCTTACTCTCGCTTCTCTTGCACGCCTCATTCGCACCACATCTGCTTTCTCCGACTTCCAAATATATTTAGAATTTGGAGACTTCCCTTCTAAAGGCGTGTTCATAATGTCACGATCTCGTTGAGCCATTCTTTCTTCTTTAACATGTTCCCTTTCTTGCCTAAGTAGCTCTCTTTCTCTCTCATTAGCTTGAAATGCTCTCTCAACAGCTGCAGCTTTTGCCTCCTCTCTGGCCTTATCAACCTCAAATTTCGCAATTTCCCACGCCAAAGTCAATTCACCTTGGCGAGCAAGTTCTTCCATATACTTTGCATAATCATTCTTGGAAGCACTCCATTTTCTCTTTGAAGCCTTCTTACCTTGAGGCGTAATTGGATAACGGGTCGACCCCGACGCTTGTTCAGGGGGGCATTTCGGGCACTTCTTCTGCGTCATCTTCATGAACATGCGAGGCATGATCGGGTGTAGAGTGTAGAGGGGTGTTGTTCATGAAAACTTATGGACCGACATGCACAACTCTGAATTTAGGACAATCTTTGACAATATTCCAACATTCCCACCGGTTGAATGATTTGTTTTTGCTTTTGGTTTTGGCATTATACCAAGCTTGTGCTTGAAGTTCCTACACAATGCGGGAGAAGAAATAATTATAATGAAAGTAGGTAACAAATAAATAATACAAACAAATAATTATGATGAAAGTAGGTAACAAATAATTATAATGAAGTAGGTAACAAATAAATAATACAAACAAATAATTATAATGTAAATTTGGGTATCTTACAAACAAATAAATAATATATTGTTACCATATCCGCTAAATTTTCCTCACTTCGAAGATTACTACTAGCTTGTGCCAAGGCGTCTCTCCACGTACTAAACGATTGGCTAAGTAATTTCCAACGACTAGACATCGATTCTTTGGTTCTTTTCGCACCAATTTTCTCAAGAAAATTAGTATGAATAAGACTCCACATTTCTCGCAACTACATCTCATTACCCGTAATCGAATCAAGAGTAACTTCAACCCAGCTGGTACACAACGCAACATCTTCAATAAGCGTCCAATTCGTACCTGCATCAGTAGTCATTTTGTTGGAAAAAAAAAATTGGATTGAAATTTTGAGAGAAATATAGGAATGTGGTTGAAAGTAGTTGAGAAAATATGAAATTGTGGTGCAAGGTAGAAGATAATAAGAAGGTATTTATAGAAAAGTAAAATCAATTTTTTTTTTTTGGATTTTTATTAATTTTTTACATTTTTTTTAATTTTTATTCACCCAATTAATAACTGCCGTTGGATTAAAAAAAATTGAATTCCAACACTCCAGATTGTGCCACGTGGCACAACGGTAAGATTTTTTATTTATAAAGGCGAATAACGTGGACCGTTGATATCAGATCCAACGGCTAAAATTAAATAAGGTTTTTAAATTTTTTTTACCGTTGGAAATCCAACGGTCCATAAATTGTTGCCATTGAAATCCAACAGACAAGGGGAAGCCACATGGCCTCCCCAACGGTAACATTGTCGAAGTGCGCCGCAGGCCCTAAACCTGAAATGTTGTCGGACAA
Source organism: Malus fusca (assembly GCA_035220775.1). Taxonomy (NCBI): domain Eukaryota; kingdom Viridiplantae; phylum Streptophyta; class Magnoliopsida; order Rosales; family Rosaceae; genus Malus; species Malus fusca. The sequence continues at coordinate 18,720,160 of CM069073.1, read as the reverse complement.
CGCACGCCCACGCACGCTTGAAGCACATGCGCCTGACACAAAAAATATATAAAAAGTTGAGTCACGTTGCCTTCAGGCTCTCGGGCTAGCAACTCGTGTCGGGCTTCTCCCCCGGACCTGCTCGGGCTCCCTTGCCAGCACATGATGGAACTGCTTGCTCGGGCTTTCTGGCCCTGTTCGCGCGCCTGTCCATCGGGCTCCAGCACACGCTAAAGCTGCTCTTATAAGCAACATTAACAGTTTATGTCAGTTATAAGCGACATAGACAGTTTATGTCGCTTATAACCGACAGTATTTCTGACACCATGTTAAGTAGGTGTCGGAAATGTCTTATCCGCCACTATGTTACATAAAACCGACACCAACCACCGACACAATAAGACCCTTTTGTAGTAGTGACAAACAATCTTGTTCGTACCTAATTTTCTGGAGCTGTGGTGATTGGATCGACCTTAACTTTATTATGTTACAGTAATCGACCAGACGAACAACTTTCGCGAAGGAAACTTTCCGATTTGAGCTACAGAAAATAAAGTTTTGGGGCTCTGACCAGATATGACGAGTTTTTGGCTGTTTTATAACAAAAAGGATGAAACGAAGAACAAGATCAACATACCATGAGACCAAAGGGTAGGAGCTGTCCGCATACTAAAAACAAAGATAAGGGTGTCTCAGGCTATAAGACTCCTAGTCATGACTCAGGAATCAGGATATGGAATGAGAAGAATTTGTCTGGAAGAAGACAAAAAAAGAGAGTTGTCTCGTTGCTGTTGGGAAGAATTTGGTAAATACATTGAAATATAATTGGGCTGGTCCCTATTAATCTTACTTGCTGGCCTAAAAATACGAGCAAAAGCATAGAATTGTTGTAAGATATAGTGTGATGCCACCTATATGACTGTGTGAGGAAACACTTTAGTGACAACAATTGAAATTTCAAGTGAAAAAGTTTTAGGGTGGTGAAATGTTTTCTTCATGCATGTAACGTGTTGTCGAATCAAAAATTGAGGTATGTTTGCATCCTCAGAACAACACACCAGATCAAAAATTGAAGTGATACATTACTCCCCGTTTCACTTCGATTTCTACCAAAGGTTCTCTTTCACTTTTACCTATTTATCACACGAATTGGGTTGAACTTATTTGATCCAAATCCCTTTTTGTAAATATAAGAAATTAACTAAAATCACAATGTAAATAAAGATGCAGCTCAATGAAATTAATCTAACCATCACGGGGTGGTCCATGGTTGGGGACGAATTTTAAGTCTGTATTATACACGGCACATCCTGAATTTGATTCCTACATTGGTGAATCACATGATGGTGCTCAGAGTAAGGCTGAAATGACTATGTGAGTCTTCTCGCCCCCTGAAGGGTGGACTGCTGTGGCGAAGCCACCTTTTTAATTTTAATTATAGGTCTTCACAATTACAAAGTGGACCTCACAAAACTATATGAAGAATGATAACACAAATATACTTTGTTTTCTCTTTATACACATCTACTCATGTTTAACACAAAAATATATGAGAAATGATGACACAAATGTAAGAGGATCAAAATAACGTGTGATAATCAGCTCCTCCCTATATACTAATGTATATGAATGATGAGTAAAATATTTGAGCTTGATATTTGTCATTAGGCCTAGCAAACGGGTCGTGTCTGTCGTTTTCGTGTAACATTTGTTATCTTAACGGGTCGTGTCGTGTCACACCCGTTATGTTAATAGGTCCTTAACAAGGTAAAGTGACCCGACCAGTTAAGAAAAATATATTTTTTTTCTTAAATTTGCACATACCACACATTGCCACATAAATATTACTTCAAAACATTAAAACACATTTGTCGTTTAAGTACTACATCTACCCTCGAAAATAAAAGCCTAATAAACAAACATCCATACACTATTAGTCTATTACAAAATATTAAAAGGTGCAAGGATATGCAAAATGAAAGAGTTTTTGTTTTCAAGGTTGTGAAGTCTTTCTCAAAAGTTTAAACGTTGCCAATGGAACTCAAAGCTTGCATGTTATTCCTTTTACAAAATCCTCAATTTTCATCGATCATCATGACATAAGATTTTGTGGTATCCACTAGTGTAAATATTTTAAATTGAAGATCAAATTCATTCATTGTATTCATATAGGGTCAATGAGTGTAGCTGTAAAAAATCATCAAAATCGGAGTTAAAATAACCGTTAAATCATGATTTTTAGTTGATAACTGTCGAAAAGTTTTGTCCCGTTACTTGATCTCTGAATGTTTGTTTTTTGCGATTTTTGGCGTATACGATCTTGAAGCATATACAAACAAGTTTGATGGTTGGATCGTTGAAATTAGTTTCATAGAATGTGTATCCCATCAAAACAATAGATTCACTAACACTTAGAATTTATTTATATTTTCATTAATTATAACATAAGATTTTGTCGTATCCATTAGTGTAAATATTTTAAATTGAAGATTGAATTCATTCATCATATTCATATAGGGTCAAGGCGTGTAGCTGTAAAAAATCATCAAAATCGAAGTTAAAATAACCGTTAAATCGTGATTTTTCGTTGATAACCGTCGAAAAGTTTTGTCCCGTTACTTGATCTCTTAATGTTTGTTTTTTTGCAATTTTTGGCGTATGCGATCCCGAAGTATATACAAACATGTTTGACGGTTGGATCATTGAAACTAGTTTCATAGAATGCGTATCTCATCAAAACAATAGATTCACTAACACACAAGAGTTTATTCATACTTTCATTAAGTATAACATAAGATTTTGTGGTATCCACTAGTGTAAATATTTTAAATTGAAGATCAAATTCATTCATTGTATTCATATAGGGTCAATGAGTGTAGCTGTAAAAAATCATCAAAATCGGACTTAAAATAACCGTTAAATCATGATTTTTAGTTGATAACTGTCGAAAAGTTTTGTCCCGTTACTTGATCTCTGAATGTTTGTTTTTTGCGATTTTTGGCGTATACGATCTTGAAGCATATACAAACAAGTTTGATGGTTGGATCGTTGAAATTAGTTTCATAGAATGTGTATCCCATCAAAACAATAGATTCACTAACACTTAGAATTTATTTATATTTTCATTAATTATAACATAAGATTTTGTCGTATCCATTAGTGTAAATATTTTAAATTGAAGATTGAATTCATTCATCATATTCATATAGGGTCAAGGCGTGTAGCTGTAAAAAATCATCAAAATCGAAGTTAAAATAATCGTTAAATCGTGATTTTTCGTTGATAACCGTCGAAAAGTTTTGTCCCGTTACTTGATCTCTTAATGTTTGTTTTTTTGCAATTTTTGGCGTATGCGATCCCGAAGTATATACAAACATGTTTGACGGTTTGATCATTGAAACTAGTTTCATAGAATGCGTATCTCATCAAAACAATAGATTCACTAACACACAAGAGTTTATTCATACTTTCATTAAGTATAACATAAGATTTTGTGGTATCCACTAGTGTAAATATTTTAAATTGAAGATCAAATTCATTCATTGTATTCATATAGGGTCAATGAGTGTAGCTGTAAAAAATCATCAAAATCGGAGTTAAAATAACCGTTAAATCATGATTTTTAGTTGATAACTGTCGAAAAGTTTTGTCCCGTTACTTGATCTCTGAATGTTTGTTTTTTGCGATTTTTGGCGTATACGATCTTGAAGCATATACAAACAAGTTTGATGGTTGGATCGTTGAAATTAGTTTCATAGAATGTGTATCCCATCAAAACAATAGATTCACTAACACTTAGAATTTATTTATATTTTCATTAATTATAACATAAGATTTTGTCGTATCCATTAGTGTAAATATTTTAAATTGAAGATTGAATTCATTCATCATATTCATATAGGGTCAAGGCGTGTAGCTGTAAAAAATCATCAAAATCGAAGTTAAAATAACCGTTAAATCGTGATTTTTCGTTGATAACCGTCGAAAAGTTTTGTCCCGTTACTTGATCTCTTAATGTTTGTTTTTTTGCAATTTTTGGCGTATGTGATCCCGAAGTATATACAAACATGTTTGACGGTTGGATCATTGAAACTAGTTTCATAGAATGCGTATCTCATCAAAACAATAGATTCACTAACACTCAAGAGTTTATTCATACTTTCATTAAGTATAACATAAGATTTTGTGGTATCCACTAGTGTAAATATTTTAAATTGAAGATCAAATTCATTCATTGTATTCATATAGGGTCAATGAGTGTAGCTGTAAAAAATCATCAAAATCGGAGTTAAAATAACCGTTAAATCATGATTTTTAGTTGATAACTGTCGAAAAGTTTTGTCCCGTTACTTGATCTCTGAATGTTTGTTTTTTGCGATTTTTGGCGTATACGATCTTGAAGCATATACAAACAAGTTTGATGGTTGGATCGTTGAAATTAGTTTCATAGAATGTGTATCCCATCAAAACAATAGATTCACTAACACTTAGAATTTATTTATATTTTCATTAATTATAACATAAGATTTTGTCGTATCCATTAGTGTAAATATTTTAAATTGAAGATTGAATTCATTCATCATATTCATATAGGGTCAAGGCGTGTAGCTGTAAAAAATCATCAAAATCGAAGTAAAATAACCGTTAAATCGTGATTTTTCGTTGATAACCGTCGAAAAGTTTTGTCCCGTTACTTGATCTTTGAATGTTTGTTTTTTGCAATTTCTGGCATATGCGATCTCGAAGTATATACAAACATGTTTGACGGTTGGATCATTGAAACTAGTTTCGTAGAATGCGTATCCCATCAAAACAATAGATTCACTAACATTTAAGAGTTTATTCATACTTTCATTAAGTATAAAATCTTAATGTAAATATTTTAAATTGAAGATCGAGTTCATTCATTGTATTCGTATAGGGTCAAGGAGTGTAGCTGTAAAAAATCATCAAAATCGAAGTTAAAATAACCGTTAAATCGTGATTTTTCTTTGATAACTGTCGAAAAGTTTTGTCCCATTACTTGATCTCTAAATGTTTGATTTTTGCGATTTTTGGTGTATACGATCTTAAAGCATATACAAACAAGTTTGGCGGTTTGATCTTTGAAATTAGTTTCGTAGAATGTGTATCTCATCGAAACGATAAATTCACTAACACTTAAGAGTTTATTCATACTTTCATTAAGTATAACCACTAGTGTAAATATTTTAAATTGAAGATAGAATTCATTCATTGTATTCATATAGGGTCAAGGAGTGTAGCTGTAAAAAATCATCAAAATCGGAGTTAAAATAACCATTAAATCATGATTTTTCGTTGATAAATGTTGAAAAGTTTTGTCCCGTTACTTGATATTTGAATGTTTGTTTTTTGCAATTTTTGGCATATGCGATCTCGAAGTATATACAAACATGTTTGACGGTTGAATCATTGAAACTAGTTTCGTAGAATGTGTATCTCATCAAAACAATAGATTCACTAACACTTAAGAGTTTATTCGTACTTTCATTAAGTATAACGTACTAGTGTAAATATTTGAAATTGAAGATCGAGTTCATTCATTGTATTTGTATAGGGTCAAGGAGTGTAGCTGTAAAATATCATCAAAATCGAAGTTAAAATAACCGTAAAATTATGATTTTTCGTTTATAACCGTTGAAAAGTTTTGTCCCGTTACTTGATCTTTGAATGTTTGTTTTTGGAAATTTTTGGCGTATGTGATCTCAAAGTATATACAAACATGTTTGACGGTTGGATCATTGAAACTAGTTTCGTAGAATGCGTATCCCATCAAAACAATATATTCACTAACACTTAAGAGTTTATTCATACTTTCATTAAGTATAACATAAGATTGTGGTATCCACTAGTGTAAATATTTTAAATTGAAGATCGAATTCATTGATTGTATTCATTTAGGGTCAAGAAGTGTAGCTATAAAAAATCATCAAAATTGAAAGTTAAAATAATCATTAAATCATGATTTTTCGTTGATAACCGTCAAAAGGTTTTCTCCCATTACTTGATCTCTGAATGTTTGTTTTTTGATATTTTTTGCTGATGCGATCTCGAAGCATATACAAACAAGTTTGACAGTTAGATCGTTGAAATTAGTTTCGTAGAATTCGTATCCCATCAAGTTCAATGGTGTGTGTGTATATATATATATATATATTAAGTAGATTTAAATTTATTTATTTTGTACGTATAACACTTGAGAAATTGAATGATATGTATATTTAAGCTGATCCAATGGTCACCAATTTTTAATATTTAATTTAATATATATATATATATATAATTATTATAGTTTTTAGGGGTATAAAATTGTTAAATTAATATATATAATTATTATAGTATTTTTTAGGGTTATAAAATTATTAAATTAATATTTTGTTTATCGTGTATCATGTTACGCTCGTGCATATCCGAACCAACCCGTTATCTTAACAGATGCTTATCGGGTTACCCGATAATGACCTGATTCGTTATCGTGTCGACCCAAACACCTGTTAATTTCGTGTTGTGTTGTGTCGGATTATCGAATCGTGTTAGGAATTGCCAGACGTATTTGTCATGGCTGAAGTATGGATGGAATGATGAAGTGACTGGTTAGACAATTAGACTACTCGGCAAACTTTATGAGGAACTTTTCTCTTCCACGCCGAAAGTAGCAAGACATGCCCCATGAGTCAAGTTTTAAGCAATATAATATGCATGTTATAGTCTTCGCAAGTGGTTTGTGTTGTTTGTGGAATAAGACTAATAAAGGAGAGACAAATCCAAGCTAATAAAAGTAAAGTTACAAAAGTTCAAGCAAAACCCAATTTGATCAAATGACGCATTTAAAAAGAGAAGATTAACCTTTTGTTGTTCACTTGTGTGTTGTAGCAAGTAGCATTTTCAATTTTTTTTAAGTACCCAAACATACGTAATGCAGATAAATATTTGATAATTGAATTTGATTTATTAACTATAAAGGTACTCACGAAAAATGGGTAGAATTCCAAATCAATTGTGTAAATTGGGATTCCAACTGCTGAAACAAGCAATGCCTAAATTGGTTTCTTATCAGAAAGCATGGGTTTCATAGGACAATCTTTGCAGGACTATTTAGTTTTATATTTTTAGAAAAAAAAACCCAGAAGAGTGGACGAGTGGCTTTAGAAAGATATGCATGACATCCTCATATATTCTCTCAACCAAATTAAGTTGGCTCTTAGCCTGCAACTTAAAATTCACGCACGTAACCCTAATAAGATTACAAAACCCTAGTTCCTTCCCAATTGAAAAGTAGCAACCATGAATTTCTCCTGCATTTTTGTCCATTTTTCCCTCTTTCTTTCTTTCTTACTGTGGAAAAAGTGTAGTGAAATCGTCTTTTTACCCTTAGCGTATCCGTGCAACCAGTTATGGATATACACTCGTTGTATGGAGAAATTTTTCCAGAAGCCGGGTAAATAGGACAACTGGAATTCCCTCTTATAAATATCTGACACTTAGGATTTCATCTTCTTAAACTACTCAATCTTTACATGGTCACTATCCAGAATATAGTTAAAATTAAATTTAAAAAAAATCAATAAAGAAAACAATCAAATGACTCAAATTACCCTTCAAAATCTGGAACCCTCCGCCCCGCCCCCACCATTCCTCCCGTCCCTCACCTCTTTGTTGCCCTTTCTCTAATTTCTTTCTCTTTCTCTCTCCTTTTTTTTTCTTTCTCCTCCTCTCTTACGCCGGAGAAGAACACAGGAAGGCCAACCACTTCACCAGCAGCTAGATCGGCGTTGGACACGCCAGATTTGAGGTTGAGTTGCCTCTGAACATCTATCGGCTTCCACGTCTAATTAAGAGTGGAGAAAGCGAGGGAAAATGAGAAACAAAAATAGGAAGAGGGAGAAGAGATGGGGTGCCCCGATAAATTCGTCGATCGGCGATGGGGGTGGGTTGTTGCTGTTTTCCGGTGATTTTTTGGCGTGGACGAGATGGTGAATTGATCACTGTTATAGGGGTAATTCAGAAATTGTGTTGATAAAAAATTTTAATTTGCATTTTTTTATTTTAAGAAATAAAAGAGACAGGTGGCAACTTTTGATTAGTTGGGAACTCCAACTCAGATACAATGCCCGGCTCCTGGAAAATTTTCTCCGTTGTATGGGAGAATTCTTTATGAGACATGACATCGTTGCTTGCTCCCGAAGCTTTCGGAATTCAGCTTTTCTAGTGTTTGAATTATAATAATTGAACTAACGATGAAACCCAAAAGAGATAGAAAAAGGACGAAAAAGAAATAAAAACAAAGAAAGAAAGAAAGAAGAAAGCATGGGATAATGGGCCTCTCTCTCTCTCTCTCTCTCTCTCTCTCTCTCTCTTTTGGCTGTATTGTTGTAGGATTCCACTCACGCATACGCATATTCATCCACACATTTACATATTTATTCACTACCGAAATTCCAAACAAAGAAAAGAAACCCTTGGTGTATATCATCATACTTCACTCCTCTCCTCTCAACCCTTCACAAAAACTTGAAGGACAACACAAACTCTAAAATTCTTCTGGATCCAAAGCTTTTAACCATGAACATGTTCTCCTCCAAAGAAATGCCCTCTCCGTCGTCGTTGTTCTCTGCCTACGCCTCCATGGCGGCCTCGATGATGCTATTTCGTTCCATGGCCAACGAGCTCATTCCTCATCCGGTTAGGGGCTACCTTTTATCTACCATCAGATACATTTTCAAGACTCATTCCCCTCAACTCACCCTAGTCATAGACGAATCAAATGGAATATCGCGCAACCAAGTCTACGAAGCTGCAGAGATTTATTTGTGCACAAAGATCAGCTCCAATACTGAAAGGATCAGAGTTAGCAAGAGCCCCAAGGGGAAGAACTTGACAATCCGACTCGAGAAAGGCGAGAAGTTGGTCGATTTCTATGAAGGGATTCAACTCAAATGGAGGTTTGTTTGTGCAGAGTCACAACAGAACAACCGTAATGATCCATTTTCTCCTCCGAGGTCCGAAAAGCGCTACTTTGAGCTAACATTCCACAAGCAGCACAGAGAGAAAGTTTTGGATTGTTATGTGCCTTATATTCTTGAAAGGGCCAATGCAATGAAAGATGAAGAAAGGGTTTTGAAGATGTACACATTGAATTCAAACCCTTACGATGGCATCAAATGGGAACCCATCAATCTCGAACACCCTGCAACGTTTGAGACTCTGGCCATGGACCAAGAGCTCAAGAATGCAGTTATCGATGATCTTAACAGGTTTGTCAGGAGGAAGGAGTTCTACAAGAAAGTAGGAAGGGCGTGGAAACGAGGGTACTTGCTGTATGGTCCTCCGGGCACTGGAAAATCGAGCTTGGTCGCAGCCATGGCTAATTATCTCAAGTTTGATGTCTACGACTTGCAGCTTACTAACATATTTCGTGAGTCAGACCTGAGAAACCTGCTGCTGGGCACCGCGAACAGGTCAATTCTTGTGATTGAAGACATTGATTGTAGCGTGGATTTTCCCGATCGTCAACATACAGATGGAAGAAAGCAGCATCAAGTACAGGTTTGCCATACTAGTGCTTTGCTTTCTTATATAAAATTGTTGAGTTTGATGCTTTGAATTGATCTTTTGATTTGGTGAATCTTGATTTGGGTTAATTAGCATTTGATTGGTTATTTAGCATGTAACTAACAACTAGCTTAGCACTAAGCATTTCAACCTCAAAACCTCAATCAACCAACCCTACCTCACTCTTTGTTTTTTAATCAAAGGGGGAAAAGCACCAGCACCCACATAGTTAGGTAGGAAGTTGCTTTTTTTTTTTTTTTTTTATATTTCTCTTCACGACTCTTTTTACCCCATTGGATTGGAAGGAAAATCGATTGTTTTTTTGTATTCTACATTGCACCGGTGAATGTACTCGTACATTGGACGGCTGGATTTGTGTGAATGAACTTTGATAGTCCTAATCTAAGCCTTTTAAATACTGATACATACATACACTGGTGTATTATCGAGAATCCGTGTTTTTTTTCTCCGGCTTTAACCCTGGAAAACGCACTCCTCAGTACAAGAAGTTTAGCTAATACATCTTTGGCTTCCTGCAGTTAACACTCTCTGGACTACTAAACTTCATAGATGGCTTATGGTCTAGCTGTGGAGACGAGAGGATCATAATTTTTACCACTAACCACAAAGAAAGGCTGGACCCTGCGCTTTTACGCCCGGGCCGCATGGACATGCACATTCATATGTCCTACTGCACATACCACGGATTCAAACTCTTGGCCTCGAACTACTTAGGCATCTATAACCACCACCACCTCTACGGAGAAATCGAAGACTTACTCAAGGAAACGGAGGTAACTCCAGCGCACGTTGCAGAAGAGCTGATGAAGAACGAAGATGTTGATACCGCACTCGAAGGGCTTGTCAAGCTTTTAAAGAGGAAGAAATTGGAAGGCGATGAATGTGAGGCGGAGGCTGAGAAGAAGCCTGCAGCAAAGAGGCAGAAATTGGGAAGCAACACAAGAAATCTGTGAGGAATAACAGAGAATCGCTACAAAAAGAAGCAGCAACAGTTTGTCCGCTAAAAAACCCATTTTGTATTAAACCAATCATCTGTTTAGAATGAGATTATCTCTAATCCTATTACGAAGAGACAGCTACTAGATTTTGGGGCTCAGTTTCACTACTACTGTAACATAAATGAGTGCGGTCATCTAAATATTAATGGATAATAAATGGGAATTGTTATTGACACTCCAAAAATCTCATTTTACACTTCAAACTTTCTATATTTAGAAAGAAAAATACACTTGTGATGTGAGGAGTGTAGAATGAGATTTTCAGAGTGCCAATAACAATTCCTATTTTCTTTAAGCTCTGTTTTTATGCTGTTGTGAAAAAAAAAAGCAAAAGGAGGACGTCTGAGGTGCCAAACTCAGCTCATTTCTTCATGCTGCTAAAACAACATAAACCATAATCAAAGAAAAAACAGGCATTAGCAGACGAGTGGATTACTCGTACGCCGACGAGTGGAGTACTCGTAGGCTGTCACCGGGAATAAGTTCAAACCTAAACTCTTGCTTTCAAGAATAATTTACTACTTCCCTGAAGAAATTCAAAACAGGACAATCTTACAGAACATCAATATCCATATTGCATGCTACAGGGTTTCTAAACTATTCAAACATGAGTTAGCCTATCTGATGGTGGTAACGAAATCACTAAACTCGCCTCCCCTTGTATACGTCGTCACCTCTTTAGTATGTGTGCATCCCACTCTACACATCAAGTTGAGATAGTACCACGATACAGAATCTGCCACTCTAGGTAGAGAAGAAGGGTTCTTTTCCCGTATTTCGGATATCCAAATGAGATTGGGCTATTTCTCCATACATATGGAATTTCCAGGAGATCTAGGATACGCTGCTACCTCGGCATGGATGACAAAGATAAACCCTGTAAGGAAGAGCAGGAAGGTGGAAGCATATCCTTTCTTGCAGAAAGAGTCTCGATTAGTTCTTCTATTTGATGTGTCAGCATAAATACTTCATCAACTACGTCCTTCGTTACTGAATCTTCCAGCATCCTACAAACCATACAAAAAATGAGGACACTAGACAGAGAGTATACATAGAAATTAATCAGAACTAGACAAACCTCTATCGCATAGTAGACCGTAACACACAATATCGAAAACTTACTTAGCAAGGAGAAAAATGCATTCCTCTTTGTGCTAAGGCCTAGACTAGCATCAAGATGAGCTATGAATAATTTGCACATTTATCTAAACACAAAAAGAGCTGAAATGATAAACTAACCTTGCTTGAGATTCCGTACTGCCGCTGCACTGTGAAAATAGCACCTTGATGACAGGATGCAGATCTATCTTTGGTACTGGTTCTTTATTGCCCTCTCTGGCCAAACAATGACCGGTGCCAGACCAAGAATTTGTATTCATGAGAACAATTTGCACCCTGTGAGATCTGCTTTTTAGGTCACTAACCACGGTCCTAAAAGATAATTCGTCTTTTGCACACTCAAGTAGTTGATTTGCGAACATACTTTCCAGTGTATACTTCCTGTTTATGAAATAAAACTTTTGAAAATTAAACTTCACCATGATACTCAAACAAACTTCAATACTGTAAAGTGAAAAGGAGATAACCACCGAAAACTAAAAGGTGGACAAAAGACACAAGTGAGTGATGTGAGTACCCACGGGGGGAGGGGGAAGAGAGATATATATTCATTGTAGATCACTATATGCTAACCTGAATATGTCTGCTGGCTCACCAACTGGCAGGCCAGTGGAAACATTACATTTAAACAATCGAACTCCACCATCTACAAGTGCACTGCCATTATCACAAGGGTAAGCTCCAAGAAGTGATGAACACTGAGGGCAGAAAAATTCAACCCACTCAACATCTATAGATAGATTGGAGGACCTAACCATAAAAATGTTTTCAAGATACCCATTTACGAAAGATTCGTGGTTTTTCAGGATCTCCGTACTTTTAGTAGGTTTTTGGTCCTCTAAAGAAACTTCAGAAAAACGAAGTCTGCAGCTGTCACCATCATAATTTTGAACATGACTTCCCATATGATTACAGCATCCTGGTGTAGACGCATTTTTTATAGAGCAAACTGATCCTGAGCAGAGATGAGGTGCATCCTCACTGTTACTTTTGTCGTTAGCAACTTCAGATTTAGATTCTGCAGCAAAATCTTCATTGCATTTGAGATTACTTCCAAGATTAAGTTCTGACTCGGTAAAACCATTGTCACCACTTCCATCTGATTCACTATCGTATCTTTGGCATTCACCCAAGTCAGGAAATTCAAATCCAACAAGATCATCCTTGCATAGTGTAATATTTGTAGAGTTCACCAGGCAGACACCCTTTGCACACGCGTAAGAATTTGCATATCTAACAACCAGCTTCTCACTAATGCCTCCAAATGAACAACAGCAAGCCCCAAACCAGTTATCAGCCACCTCTCGCCAATTGACTGAAGGCATTTCCACAAACTGGCTACATTCATAAATAAAGGTTGAAATATCACAAAGAAACAAGAAAGAGACTTTCAATGGTTAGTTAAGTACAATTTAATGAGCTCAAACAAGAAAACAAATTCTTACCTCAGGGGACTTGCAGTCAACTTAAACGAGCAATTTCTGCAGTAAAAGTGAACTCCAGACGATGATAGACTCTTGACCTCTGAAACCGACCGACCAACCAAGCGTTACATAAAAGAAGCAATTATTTGTTTACAAAAATCACACGAAAAGAAAACGAACAATCCTGATTAAAAAAACAGAGGTACATCATTATGCAGAACCCAAAATAAAAGGCATTAACATAACAAAATGTGCACACTTTTCCACATGATAATTCATGCCCTTACAACAATATCCCAGAAAACTAATGTATTGATCAACAATTACAAACATTGGCCAACTCATTAATCATCGAAAAGGAAAAGACCACAACTTTAATACAACTTTGCTCAATCACTCCATAAAAACACAAAAAATTGTAGTCTTCTTTCTCTGTACATCGTTTTCCCTCCTGCAAAGAAAGCAAATTTACCTGCACACATTCAAATACAACTTACAAACAAACAAACATTGAACTAGACCAAACACATTAAGCAATAACCCAGAATCAATGTCTTGAGCAAATATTATCAACATTAGACAACTAATTAAAATCTTCGAACAGACGACAACTTTAATAAGGAATCAAACCATAAAAACACAAAAAAAGCTAGTCTTTTTATTTTACACATCAATTTTTCCTACTGCAAAGAAAACAAATTTAGCTAATACAACAAATATTGAACAAAACCAAACGTATTAAGCAAAAAATCCAACTCACCAGAAGCCAACGAAAGCGGCTTCAATTCGCCCTCCAACGCTTTCTCCTCCCCTCCATCCAAACTGAGTAAATAATCGAAGCTCAAAACAATGGGGTGATCAACAGGGAGGAGGAGGACGAGCTTGACTTCAATGTGATCGTCTAGGGCACTGAAGCTCACCGGCGAGTCAGCGTCCACCAAAACCCTAGGCATTGGAACCCTAAGCGAGACCTCCTGAGCGTCCTCGGCCCAGCTCACCAGGACCAGAGACTCTGCGGGGGTTATGTGGACGGTGAGCTTCCGGCATTGAGTCGAGGGTTTTGTGCAGGAATCGAATAGGAATAGGCGGAGGATTGGGATGTGAGATTGGGCTTCCCATGTGAACCGCCATTTTCTCGGATTTCCGGCGGTTTGAAGCTCCATGGACATTCTTTTACTGCGGCCAGCTCTACACGAATACGTTTAAATTAGGGTTTTTCTTTCACCGAAAAATAATCTAAGGATTTTTTTGGTCAAAGTATATTCATTACTAAGTTACAAACCCAATAACTATACATAACAGGAGGTTCAATTACAAGTCAAGCACAAAATAAGAAATGAGCCGTCCAAGCAAAACATAGCCCAAACAGACAATTGGGCCCAAACACAACAACAAAAAACAAAACAACTAGAAACAACCTGCACCACATCGCCATCGACCGGAATCCGCCAACGTGCACACCCTCCCCAGAACATACCAGAGATCTAGCCAACCAATAAGGATCCTCTCTGGATCCTCTTTGTGAAGATCTCGAGAATCCTCTAATCACATCCATTCATTGTACATCGTGCAGTCAGTTTTCGTCAAGTATTGTTTTTATTCAATTTTAAATAAAACAAATTACAATAATGTCTAACCGCACGATATACGATAAACTGACGTGATTAGAGGATATCCAGAATCCTCACAAAGAGGATCCGGAGAGGATTCTCATTCGTGGAAAAGAAAACTCCAACCTTCCTCTATCAAACACCAAATAGATCTGAGCCACAGATTGATAAAAACCAGCGGGAAAGAGATCCCACCAGTAACAATGCCAATAAAGGCACACACATGGAAAGTGGTGGTGTTTCCACCAAAGTCGGAGCTGTTCACACCTTTCGAGAGGTTCGCGACAAGTCGCGTGAAGAAAAATGGCATGCAGATCTGAAATTGAGTGAGATAGCCTCAACAAAAAAACTTCACTTACAAAGCTTCACCTACAATGCTTTAACCACTCAAGTTATGTGCCCAAAGGAAAAAGCATCAACACTACAACATGTAAAAAGCTTCACACACTTTTGATCAAGACAATGTTAAGCAAAATCAATTTATGAGGTCCTATGACTAGCTTCAACCATTCAAGCTATGTGCCCAAATGAAAAAGCTTCAACCATTCAAGCTATGTACACAAAGGAAAAGACTTAAACCACTTTTTTTTTTCCCACAAAAAAGTAAGAAGGAAATGGGCTTAAGAAAAAATATATATGCTTGGGCTACATCCAAAAAAAAAAAAAGGAAAAAAAAAGGAATTTTTGAAGTCTTTTTTCTTCAATGACTCAAGAATATCAAGTCACCTCCTTCGACTATTCTTTTCGCTTGGAAACTTAGGGGACTCCCACTATATGTGTGAAATCTCATTCCCGGATTTCACTGTTATAATCTACGTATTTGTATTATTGAGATTTTATATTATTTTTCGAGAATTTATATTAATTTATTTGAATTTAGATTTCAATTAAACTAGTTACGAAGTTGAAGTTTGGAAATTAATTATTTAAAATCCGTAGACCTTTGGAGATCACAATTTATATTTTTGAATAGATCTCGAAACCACGAACGCATATGCGAAAGCCGTTTGCGAGTCCGGATTATAACGGTATAGTTACAGACATTTGAAGTTGTTCTACTAAACTATAGTTTTTAAATGAGATAAACCCCCACCATGTGGGAGTTTAAGGGAGCTAATCAGAAAAGAAGGGGGAAAAGAAGGACCAATGAGAAAAAGGGAGGAAAAAAAAAAGAAAAAAGGGTTATCTCCCTTCCAACCCATGCACACACCACCAACCCGGTTTCAACCCGACTTGATTCCGGCTTCCTCCTGCCATTTTTTCCGTTGAAACGCCACATCCACCCCCTGCAACCTCTTCCACGATTTCCCATCTATCATCTCCGCCCAAGATTGTGGGTTTTTAGGTCCAAATTCACAAGGAACATCACCAAAGTTCAATGGAGGGTTTGATGGCGATCCGCCATTTTTGAATGTAATCTCGTCGATCTCCACCACCATTAGACTCCCCTTGAGCCCTGGAACAAAGCCCAATCAGTTTTAGGGGCGACGGAACACCGGAGTGGACAAATTGAAGCTCACCCATTCCAGGGTTTCTAACGGGTGCGAGCTGATTTAGGGCCTTTCCCAGAAAAATTGGACTTGACCACAGGTATAAAACTTACTCTACTCATTGAGATCTTCATTTCTGTAAATTTTGGTAATTTTTAAAAATAGTTGAATTTTTCCGGCAAGTCGGGGTGGCCGACCGCCATCTGCGGCGGCGCGTGGTGACGTAATTTGATTGTTTGGACTTAGTTTCATTACGATATCTTACTTGGTCAAAATATGAATCAACCATCTGACCGTTGAATCGTCACCAAACCTTAATGTGTGATAGAACATAATATTTGTGGATCATAGAAACTTACGGATCGGGAATCCGGCGTACGGATCTTCCCTAATTGGATTTCTAAGTTTGTAAAATAAATTGTTGACCGACACTTAATTCTAGTAATTGGCAGAGATCCGACCGTCGGATCGCAATGGGATTTTAGTATGTTGTTCTAGAAGCATAATGTGGACTTTGGGAAGTTATGGATCAGAAATCCGATATGCGGATCTTCAGGATCGAATTACTTAGAGTTGTGGACCCTATCGTTGACCGAGAGTTGACTTGTGGTCAACATGTCTCCAAACGTTCTAAATAATAAAATTAGTACTACAAGACTAATTGAAATCTAGTGGGCCTATATTGGTTAGATAGTGACTTGAATATATGAGATATGATTATTATCTTAATTTCTTATATTGGTATCATTTGTGAATATGATTTGGTCTTATAAATATGATTTCTATTGAAATGTGATTTTTATATATTTAGCCATAGACCTATGCTTATTAAATAGGATTTGGCTTGTGTAATGATGATGTTTGTGATATATATATATATATATGTGTGTGTGTGTGTGTGTGTGTTTAATTATCTCTTTAATAATGTGATTGATAATTATGATGAATGTTATGACAATTATGGGCAGTGGCGAAGCCACGTGAGGACGAGGAGTGGCGGCCGCCACTCCCCTAGCCGGAAAAACAAGACTGGAGCGCTGGTTTTCTCCCCTCCCCTGCCGGAAAACCCACTGGTTCTGCTGCTGCTCTTCGTCTTCGACCCTCCGGTGGTCTGTCTCTGTCTGGTTCACAGCAGAGCTGACTTTTTTTGTGTTTTTAAAACAACCAGGCCAAAACGGTCCGTTTTGATAAGTTGGAAGGAAAAAAAAAGGACAAATGAAACGGCCCGTTTTGATTAGTTGGAAGAAAAAAAAATTATATAGGGGGACCGCGTGTTCCCCATTCATTCAATCTCTTCCTCCCTCTATCTGTGGTGTCGTTTTCCCCTTTTGCCCTTTTCATCCTCCAATCAGAGCAGCAAAGTGCAACTGCTGCTCCCCCTTTCGAAGCAGAAAACGGAACGGAACCAGTCAGCACAGGAACACCATTTGGCAACAAACCAATCAGCTCTCAGCAGCATCGCCAGCGCCAGGGCCCAGCTTCCAACCTTCAAACCCACTATTTAGGTAAAATTTTTAATTCCCAAATTTATAATCCCTAACCCTAATTAATTATTTAAAATAAATTTTGTTTAATTGGTATACAATCATATAGTAAAGCACTCAATGCACTAATATGGTTATTGGTTATTAATTATTGATATGAAATTATGAAATTATTTTTTAGGGTAAAAATTAAAATTTGAATTCTCGATTATTAATTAATTAATTGAATTATTACATAATGTATTATGTATACAATTATTCATATGATTAGTTGAATTGAATTTTTATTTATCGAATAATTTGTATGCTTATTGATATTGATTAATTGAATTGTTGGTTGGATTAGTTATTATGAGTATAGTCTACTCTAGGATTAAGAGTCTAAGAATTGTTTGTTGGTTTTGGTGTTACCAGATGCAACCGCTTCGGTGGAGAGAGCTTTTTCTGCTATGAAGATTGTGAAAACACCATTGCGTAACAAAATGGAAGATTAATGGTTGAGTGATAGCATGCTTGTTTACATTGAGAGAGATGTATTTGCTTTTATTGATAATGAGCCCATTATGAGATGTTTTCATGATATGAAACCTCGTCGGCAACAATTGTAATTTGTTTGTATTGATAAATTATGGAAGACATTACTATATAAAAGGATTTGGTTGTTGCTATTCTTTTGAACCTTACAATCTTTTAACTTCGCCCCTCCCCCCGTCAATTCCTAGCTTCGCCACTGATTATGGGATCTTAATATTGTTTGATAATTATTTGGATATGATTGCCAACTGAATACCTATTTGAACTTGGCATTACTACCTAG
Organism: Malus fusca; assembly: GCA_035220775.1. Lineage (NCBI taxonomy): Eukaryota > Viridiplantae > Streptophyta > Magnoliopsida > Rosales > Rosaceae > Malus > Malus fusca. Next base: position 18,701,645 of record CM069073.1, on the reverse strand, counting down.
CATGAGATGGAGATGAAAGTCAGGAGATGAGTTAGGTACTTTATTAGATTTTTAGTAGAAATAGTAATTAAGGGAATTCCTTGTGTTGTGCTCCATATGACTAGATGTTGGTTGATACGGGGAATCGATAGCATGTATGCGTGTAATTATGTATAATGTGTGATAATGAGATTGCACCATGTAGTAGTCGTACATGGATGGTCATATTTGGTATATCCGCGATGGGGGACCATACACATGCTAGGAATGATCATGCTTGGTATATCCGCGATGGATGATCACTACGTAGAGCTATATGATACAGTCCTACGTGGTATATCCGCGATGGGGGACTGTTATGGATGATCATGCTTGGTATATCCGCGATGGGTGATCACTGCATGCACGATGAGATTATGTCTATGGTTCTGCTTGATATATCCGCGATGGGGGACCATACGCATTCTAGAGGTGATGATGATTAGTTGTACTTGGTACATTTGATAGGAGATCATATGTAGTTTGGTTCCGTTGAGTGGTCCGGAACCCGAGGTTGTTGAATTTCGTGGAGTTGTCTAAAAACCCATTATTTGGAGAAGTAGGTGTTGGAGCAGTTATGCTTTTATTTAAATATTTTAAATATATTTATATTTCGGTTTATTACAAACATTAAATATAAAACATAAATTGTTATCAACCTTTGATTGCAAACAGTTTTGCATTTGATTCCCTACGGTTTTGCATTTGATTGCAGACGTTTTGCACCCCATAAATCCCTTTTAACTCCCTTGATTTCTTACGTCTACTTTTATATATATATATATAGGCAGATGGTATATATATATAAAATACAGATGAGAAAAAAAAAGTTTTTACAAATATTGATTTAAAAACCAACATATTGAGAGAGTGTGAGTTCGAAGGTTCTTCGGGTGTGCAAAGAAGAATCTTATCAGAAGAAGAAGATTCTGAGCTGTTTTATCATGGGGACGACGTGGTGTTTGTGAACTGCTTGCACACTTTGGGCAGAGCCGCGAAATGTCTAAAAGAGAGCGACTTAGTCCGCGACTCATCCCAAGAATCATTCACCACTCAAGGCTTCTACATTTTTCGGGTAACTTCGTTCCTTTCTATTTCAGTTTACAACAATTTTAAGACGAGATCAATCTGCCATGGAATCTGAAAACAACACCACACTCGACCTTAACAAGCCTTCCAAGTTGAGGGTCTCCACTTTAAGCGTTGGAGGCAGAAGATGTTATTTTTTCTCACCACAAAAAAATTGGCTTCTTTTTGCACCATTGTCAAACCAACTCTCCCTGAAGAGCCCACTATTGCACATACCAAAGCTTCACAAACTTGGATTGAAAATGATTTTCTTGCTAAGAATTATATTCTTAATGGATTGTCTGATGACCTTTATGACTACTACTCTGATTATGGCATTGCTAAAGATTTATGGGAGGCACTTCAGAAAAAATATGACATTGAGGAAGCTGGAGCTAAGAAATTTGTTTTTAGTCGTTATTTGAAATATCATATGGTTGATGATAAATCTGTTGAAGCACAATCTCATGAATTACAGAAAATTGCTCATGAAATTATTTCTGAAGGTATGGTTTTAGATGATCAATTTCAGGTTGCTGTTATCATTGATAAATTGCCACCAACCTGGAAATTTTTCAAGAACTCACTCCACCACAAGGCAAAAGAGTTCTCCCTGGAAAGCTTGATCACTCGACTTCGCATTGAGGAAGAGGCCAGGAAACAAGAATTGAAGGAGGAAATTTTGGTCGTGTCAAGCAACCAGAAGGCTACCAACTTCAATCGGAACCAGACTCTAGCTGTGCTGAAGCTAAATGGGAAGAACATGAAGATTCAAAACAAGAATCACAACAAGTGCCTCAACAACAACACAAACAAGGTTCATAATCAAAATCCCTCTCATCTCTAGAATAGGTATCAACCCCCCTCATGTGCTGTTTCTGATTCGCGACAGTTTGAATGCTATAACTGTCACAAGCTGGGCCATCTTGCCCGGAATTGCAGAAATAAGAAAAGCCATGCTCCACAGGCAAATCTTATTGAAGAGCAACTGATTGCAATGATATCAGAAATCAACTTTGTTGATGGATCCGAGGGGTGATGGGTGGACACTGGCGCTTCTCACCATGTTTGCTATGATCGTTCTCTTTTCAAGACTTATTCTGTGGCTGAGGGAATGAAGGTGTTGTTGGGTGATTCGCACTCAACTGATGTTACTGGTACTGGAGAGGTGGAGCTGAGGTTCACCTCTGGAAAAACCATGATACTGAAAGATGTGATGCACGCTCCAGCAATAAGGAAGAATTTGGTCTCGGGCTTTCTTCTCAATAAGGCTGGATTTACTCAAACCATTGGAGCAGATATGTATACTCTTACTAAAAATGGGGTTTTTGTGGGAAAGGGATATGCTACTGATGGAATGTTTAAATTGAATGTTGATGCTATTAAAATGTCATAATTGAGTCATTTGATGCTGATTTTTATGAGAATAAATTTCCTTTTAATCTTCAAAATAGTGGGGGTTCTAATTCTTCTAAAATTTATGAACCTACTATCAGATACCCCTTTATGGGAGAAACCGATTACAGTCATATACAATCTGAAGAAATTTTGATTGATCCTTTGACGAAATGACTAACACGAGAAAAGGTTTGAAAAACCTCGAAAGGGATAGGACTAAAGCCTGTAGAAAATTGAGTCATTTGTGATAGCAACCCAACCTATAGACTGGAGATCCCAAGAAATAGGTTCAAAAGGTAATAACAAGTCACAAGTGATATGAGTGAAGTCTTGCTAATTTTAATTTGGAATATTATTCCATGTCCATCCCTAAGAAGCATGACATCCTGAAGCGTTTTTAGATTGTTTCTCTTAGTAAGGTCTATACTCTATGTTGAGTGGGATATCTAGCTACATGAATATCCTTGATAGTCTTACCTATGTGAATGTGGAAGTGCGGCCGCTTCCTATGAAATATTGGGCAAGTTTCTAGAGCGTTCCCTATACTGGGATACAAGCACATGGTCGTAATGTGCTGGCTTTTTGAACTTCACCTCAATAAAGTTATGTGTGTTGTGTTGTCAGAGATAGAGTTCAAAACAATAAGTTACTCTAGTATAATCTGGATGACTAACACTATGTACAGGTTCAAGTTGAGAAACACCTTTACTTATGCATAGCTTTATGATATGTTGCTTGATATATATTTTTTAAATAAAAACAAGTGGGGGATTGTTGGAGCAGTTATGTTTTTATTTAAATATTTTAAATATATTTATATTTCAGTTTATTACAAACAGTTTTGCATTAAATATAAAACATAAATTGTTATCAACCTTTGATTGCAGACAGTTTTGCATTTGATTCCCTACGGTTTTGCATTTGATTGCAGACGTTTTGCACCCCATAAATCCCATTTAACTCCCTTGATTTCTTACGTCTACTTTTATATATATATAGGCAGATGGTATATATAAAAAAATACAGATGAGAAAAAAAAAGTTTTTACAAATATTGATTTAAAAACCAACATATTAAGAGAGTGTGAGTTCGAAGGTTCTTCCGGTGTGCAAGGAAGAATCTTATCAGAAGAAGAAGATTCTGGGCTGTTTTATCCTGGGGACGACGTGGTGTTTGTGACATGCTTGCACACTTTGGGCAGAGCCGCGAAACGTCTTAAAGAGAGCGACTTAGTCCGCGACTCATCCCAAGAATCATTCACCACTCAAGGCTTCTACATTTTTCGGGTAACTTCGTTCCTTTCTATTTCAGTTTACAATAGTAGACTTGGCCTAACTGTGTCACTCTAGCCTTAGTTTTATACATATTTGTGTCAATGGTTTCGAGAATCTTGTGAGTTGAGTTAGAAAAGATGTTGGACATCTGAGTGACTCTTTCGGGATTTTCTACGATCAATTATGATTTCATAAGGTATGAATTTAGAAGATATGGGAGTAATTGTTATTACTTTGATCAAATTAATTAATTAATGCAGCTAAAGAATGGTTTTGTGTTTCGTCGGTTCTTAAATATGATGTATGTTGTGAATTGCGATATCATGATGAGACATAATGATTTATATGTTGGATAGGAGAGAAATCATGTTTTCATGGGAGTTGGTTATGTAGCCTAAGTCCAGGAATTACATGTTGTCAGTTTATAATAAATGATTGAGGAATGCTATGCTTTTCTACTTGAACTTAGTGGAATAAACGTCTGATTTTGTGATAAGTGAACTAAGAATGGCTTGATCCCTATTGAGGGTACGTAGGCAGTCTAACGAGGAGGTTAGATGCAACTATAAAGTAAACGAAAAATTACTTTGCAATTTGATTTTCGAGTTGTGATTTGCCATATCCCAGAGATGGGGTATGTGAGATATACGAGTATTTGGTGACGTTATGTGTTGATCCTGGACGTAAGTCGGGATCGGGGTGTGACAATATGTTACTACACTTCGGTACTCAGAAGTTTTGTGATTACTCAATGACTTTGGATTTTTCAAGTCCCCAACCGAGAAGCTTTCCTCACTCGAGAACTTAGGGGAACATTGTTTGTACCATACTTGACCAATCCCGAAACTACCAAGCACCAATCAAGTTCATACCTTCAAGGACTCACTGAAGGATTCATGCTAAGGCACCCCTGCCGAAGCACAAACCAGGAGGCCAATCACAGCACGGCACATGTCAACGTCAAAATAAAGCTCATAGAGTCCCACATCGACCACAGACGAAAGCTGGAGACTCTCCTCAACTATAAAAGAAGACCATTCTCCTACAATGAATCCCTAATGTCATTATTGTACTTAAACTAGTCATTAGAACCCATTAATGATGATTATGCTTGAACCTATGTATTTGTGTAAACCCTTTACTATTAATGAGAACTCCTCTACTCCGTGGACATAGCCAAACTTAGGGTGAACCACGTACATCTTGTGTAGGGATGTCAATTTAATCCGTCAAATCCGATACCCGCAGGTAACCGGCCTGAACAATTCGGTTTCGGGGAGCAAATTTCGGGTTTTTTATGGTTATAGGTAACCGTTGGGTAAAATTTTCGGTTTCGGGTTCGGTTATAGTTATAAGGATATCCGCTCTGAACCCATACCCGAACCTGCCCCCGTTTTCATTCTTTAATAATAAAAAAATATAAATATTTATTATATTTAAAACCTTTGAGTTCTTTAATACTACATGGGAGGCTACAAAAGTCTTAAGCACCACACACGTACATGCGTACCCACACATGCAAAAGTCTTGAGACTACAAAAGTCCCATTTTTGTGCTCTGTGCTTCTCCCTTCCCTGAGCACCACACACGCACACGTACACACATGCAAAACAAGGACCACACCACCATCTTTCTCTCCCTCATCCCTCACTTTTCTCTTCTTCCTGTGCTCTCTCCATCACCTCACTTCTCTGCAAGTCTCTCTCTGTCTTTCTCTCCTTTTCCTCATTACACTCTCCTCACCTCTCCCGAGCTAGGCACACATGACATCACCACCCACACCACCCTACCGTCTCTGGCGAGCCCTCAAACCACACCCTCCAGACCCCCACCATCTCTGCAACCTCTCACTCTCTCTCCTCGTCCCTCTCGCACCATCACCTCAAACTCCCATGAGAACCAACCACCGAAACACCATCGGCCTCCTTGTCCGTCTAAGTATTTAATCAGTCAAATTTTACGGTTACTGGAAAACCGTTACCCAATAGAGAATCTGTTACCCGACTGATTCGGTTACGGGGAATACCCGTTCGGGTTTTTTACGGTTTCGGGTATGGGGAAAACAAACGGGTTTGATTATGGGGATGGCACATCCAAACCCAATCCGCCATGTTGCCATCCCTAATCTTGTGTTTGCTTCCCTATCTCTATATCTTTACATATTATCCTCACTAAGTGACTGGAGCAACTGTGCGAAAGTCATAAACTCGACATTTTACGTTGTTCCAAAGTCTCGCTGATTTTGTGCATCAACATAGTTTAAAGTTTAAATACCAAGTTTAAACTTTTAGCTAGAATATATGTTTTTTTAACTGCTTCTGTTGTGTTTTAAGAGTGATCAGCTGCAAATTAAAGCAATTAAGCATTTAGTAAACTGTATTTTAGAAGTGTTGTGAGTATGAAAAACAGTGTAAAAGTGTTTGGTAAAATTTAGTGTAAAAGGGATATAATTGTTTATAATGACAAAAATAAACATGATAGTGAGGGCGATGCCAACGACAATAACGGCGAGGGCAATGATTGTGATGGTGGTGGTGGTGGTGCCAATAAAGGGGTGTGGAGCTTGGGCTGCAATAAAGGGGTGCGGTGGTTGGGTTGCAAAGTTAACAATAATGGCAAGGGCAAAAACAACGGCGATGATGCCGGTTTTGTATATGATAGTGGTGGCGATGGTAGCAACGATGGTAGTGGAAGTTGTGGTTGTGGTGGTAGTGGTGATGGTTATGGTTGTGGTGGTGGTCATGGCAATGGTGGTGTAAGAGGTTAGGTTGGGTGGTGGTAGGTGATGACAGTCACATTGTTCTTTAAGTATAAAATGTGTTTAGAAGGATAAATAATGTCTTTTTTTTTGTTTAATGAGAGTATTACAGGAATTAAAAATATTTATTAATGTATTCCTTCAAATTTTTCTATGCTTATAAATGTCTTCCTTCAAATTTTCCTATGCTTATAAATGTCTTCCTTCAAATTATAGCTTAATCCAAATGGAATGTTGAACTTGATACATATATTTAATATAAATTTGCATTATGTCCACGATATGGGATAATATGTTATTTTGTAAACTTAATTTAGGAAATCAGTTTCATTTTACTCTTTATTTAAGTGACAATATTCTAGTACTACACAATAACTTCTTCACCGAAAAAGCTCACAATATCTTCGTTTGATTAGAAAAAGGTTATCAAAATCATTTGTTTAATAAATATTACAGTCTAGTGGTATTTATTTTCACTTATAAATGAGAGATCTTATGTTCAATTCTCTCCAAAGACGAGTTTAAACCACATTATTACTAGCATATTGTGAGGCTAAACTCATCTCTTCTCCTAAGTGTAAATAATATGTTAAAAAAATGAATACCAGAAAAACGGGGAAAGTAGCATTAGGGTTATTTACCCAAAAAAGAAAGAAAGAAACAAAGCATTAGGCTTTAGTGTAGAATTGCACATCAACTGAAGCCCTACAACACCACGTGTAAAATACTTTTGAAATCTTTCAGCCGACGCATTGTTCACTTTTGTTTAAAATAAATACCCATCAGTGCTTAAAGTGAAAATAATTGTTTATTTTCAGTCCAAACACAATGCAATTAAAAAACAAGACACAGTCGCGAAAATTTATACACAAAATTCATATTCGCACTACGACGATGACGACAATTGTGAATGGGTCGATAATACAGGAGCCCCCGGCTACGTTTGAGACAATGGCAATGGACCCCGAGCTTAAGACGATGATTAAAAATGATTTGGACAGGTTTGTGAGGCGTAGGGAGTTCTATAATTCCACTCGCATTTTACTCATACACATCAACGGTTGTTTTTCTCTTCCATGTCGTCCAAATATAATATAAAAAAATGTGATATTAATGGTTTAATATCCATGTCGTCTGCTCAAAACTCTAAACGTGCAGACTAGTTATACCATGTGATCATATTTCATAACCAAGCTTAACGCTTCTTCGACAAAGTTGACACAACTGTGATAAAGTGAGATAAAAATTGAGTTTTATATGATTAAGCGAAAACAAATTTAGTTATGAGACTAAAAATCAAGTCTCAAGAACATAGTAAAAAAATAAGCCTTTACTAAATAGTTAATACTTACAAAACCGTAATACTAGGGAGGCCAAATTGTGTAAACCAAATTATGTAGTTGTTGATGATTGGATTATTAATTAACTGTCAATTAACGTGCTTATTTCTTATTAGTGACACATCATTTGGCATAAACAGTTGGTCTCCCTTCATGTGCTGGCGGGTTCTACCCTTGTCACATTTTTATATCACATTTTTACTAAATAAAAATAGAATTCACATGTGTTGGCGGGTTTTACTTTTATTTAAAATGTAGTACAAATGTAATATAAAAAATGTGATAAGTATTCTTTACACTCAAATCAATTAAGGGAAATCAATTTTTCAGCTATGGAGGCTTTTCTTCTGCCTTCTCTGAAAATGCATTTGTTGTCATCTGCATTCTCGTTAATTGGATTGTGTATGCCAACTCAAACCTTCATGGTATCGATACCTTTTAATCCTTTTAGAGGGAATGCATATTGGAATTAGATTCGGTGCTATTTCATATTCTCAATTCTTGCTGGCATGCTTGATATTCCCAATCTCCTCGATACCAGAATCTAGTTTACTGATTGTAAGCATTACTTTTGTTATGCATTGAGGATTAGTTGTCATTGATAAAAACTAAATTGAGCTTGGATTTATTCAACCTTATAAGTAGTTAATTGAACATTGAAGTGCTTAATTTGCTCAAAACCAATTGGGTATTCGTTTGTCTAGCAATTATAATCTTTGGAAAGTCCAAAAAGATTGAATTTTTAAGCCACCCATTTCCTGCTATTAAGCACGATTGTATTGATCCCATTTGAATTTTCACAGCTTAAAGTTGCATTCTTGGAACCTAATATGTCAATTTTTGTGCTAAACTTCAGCAGTTGGGTGCTTTTTGGGCTACAATATATATGTTCCAGGAAGTAGAAGGTCAAAACTAGGGGTGGTTCGGTATGGGATCCCATACCGAAACCCTTGTCCCGATTCCTATACCGAAAATTTCGGGAATCCCAATTTCAATACCGATCCCAAATCAAATTTTCGGGAATCCCGAAATAGTTTCGGAATTTCGGGACAAATCGGGAATCCCAAAATAATTTTGGGCTTTTGGACAAAAAAAGCTAATATTGGTCCAATTGGACAAAAACCTAATATTGGGCCGTGCCCACTGAATGTAACAGCCCCCATATGGACTTAACTTGATTCAACCAAATAAAAAAAATATTGGGATAATTGATGTTGGCCCGAGTCTGCCAATCCTTGTTGTTATACCCTAAGGTTGGTCACAAAGTATGAAAATGTAGGGTTCACAAAGTTTTGGGTAACATCAATCTGTGTTGTTAGGACAAAAACCTATGAAAATGTAATTTACTCTATTCAAAAGCAATCTGCCAATTGCCAATCTGTGCACAATTGCATATGCCTATTCAAGTTCTACTACACATGCATGCAATAAAAATAAATTAAGTACCAAATCCAAAAGCAAAAATATTAGTTACAAGCCAAGGTTTTAAAATAAATAAAGTAACAAACCCAAAAGCAAAAAAATTAGTTACAATCCAAAGTTTTAATAATTAAGTTACAAATCAAAAGCAAAAAAACAAAGTTTCAAGTTTATGAAGATTGTTGACCTCTTCGGCCCCTTCGGCCCCTTCTTGTTGGCACTTGTAATTTTCCCCTTGATGTTGATGGTTGAGCCCTTCCCCTTACAATGGGTGGTCGTGGTCGTGGAGATAGTGATTGATTTTGACGTTGTTGAACTTGTACTTGAGGTGGTCGAGGAGGTGGAGGTGGCATTTCATTTTCTTGTGTTGTATTCTCCTCACCTCCCAAATTAGCCATGTCTAAAACAATAAACCACAAATCATTTACATTGAATTATAGTCTAATAGATAATAAATACTAAGAAAATAAAAGATGAAATTAAATTGTTTACTTACTTCTTTCTAAGCGTTCAAGCTCCTCGTAGAAACATAATTCGTCAAGGGTAGGCTCCTTGTAGAAACAAAATTCTTTTCCTCTAAGCCAATCACTAGTACACACTAAAGCCTTAACCGTTTTAGGTGTTAAGGAAGCTCTAAAAGGATCAACAACTCTCCCACCAAGACTAAAGGCATTCTCACTAGCAACGGTGCTACTAGGAAGGGCCAATACATCCTTAGCAACTTTACTAAGAATTGGATATTGACCAAACCAAGTGGGTCAAAGTAAAATCTCAATGCCTATAGTAAGTTCAAAGTTTACTTCTTTCCCAAATACTCTTCGGATTGGCTACTGATGTTTTTAACCATTTACCCAATTGAAATTAGAAATTATTCATCTAGTAAAAGCAATAACAGCTATAACATCAACAACCAAAAGTAAGAAAATTTGTCAAAGAATGGAAATAGTGCAAAGAAGTAAGCATCTTATTTGTCAATTAGCTAACTAACAGTTAATTATGTGATTAGGCTATAATGGAATCAGGAAAGCTGATCATCTAAAACATTTTGACTGAACTAAACTAACAAAATCGTTAGCAGTTAAAACTTTAAACCATTTGAAAACTTCAAAGCAGAATCTACCAACAAAAAAAAAGACTCTACAACTGACTATCTGTTTACTAATCTCATGACAAAATTCATCATAACTCACTCATTCATCTCACATAAGTTTCTCCTTCTATTTCAGCATCCCTTGGGAACGCAAAATACACACACACACACACTGACACACTAGATACACACACACACACACACACACACACACACACACACACACACACACACACACACACACACACACACACACACACACACACACACACACACACACTAATTTGTTGGTCTTAACCCTGCATCAATCATAGAAGCAAAAACACTTATTACATATGTAATTGGTATTTTTTTCTACCCAATTCGAAAAATTCTTTTAGAGAATATGCAATCATTTCATATTACAGAGGATTGTTCATATTACAGAGAGAATACATACTATCATTTCAAATGACGAATATATACTAACATGCAAATGACGAATATATACTATCATTTCAAAGACGATCCCAGATGAAGAGACAAAATCGCAAAAGAAAAGAGAGAGAGCGAGAGGTGTGTGTGTGACAGTGAGATAGAGAGATTTCAGAAAACTAAATTAATTACCTAATTTAGGGTGAGAGTGAGACTCAGACTCGGTGTGGTGGTGAGACCGTGAGAGAGATCCCCAGTTCTGTGACCTGACCTGTCCGTGAAAGACAATCGCCCTAGAGAGAGAGAGATCGTGAGAGAGAGCGGTGGTTGTGTGGTGAAGGAAGGCTGGAGAGTCAGAGACGAGAGTATGGTGTGGTGGTGGGCCGGTGGCTGGTCGGAATTCGACAGTATGGTGAGGGACGACGTTGGTAAGGGCCGGAGGCTCAGGGCTGCGCTTCGAAACAAATGAACGGAGGAACTACAAAAGTGAAATGTGATCTGACCTAAAAATAAATCAACGGCACAGATTAAATCCAAAACAATCAACGGTTGAAATAATTCTCTTATAATTAAAAAATTATATATATATATATATATTTTCGGTTCGGTATGGGAATACCGAAAAAATGAAATGCAATACCGAATCCCATACCGAAACTTTCGGTTTGGTTTGGGATTACATCCTGAAACTTTCGGGAATTTTGGTTTGGGATTTTTTTGGTTTGGGATCGGGATTTTTTTGGTTTGGTTTGGGATTTTTGGGATTTTTTTCTAGCCCTAGTCAAAACTATTGGTAGATGTGAGTTAGGCCATTTGGCGCCCACCCCTTGCACCCGAATTAGAATTCCCTTGATCTTTTAAAGATATTTTATGTGATGTTTAATAATTAGGAAGGATTGTGCAAGATTAATGCTTACTTTTATTGTTCATTTGGTATCAAAACTAATGGAAATTTCGCTTCTTTATCCAGTTTTTTCTTTCTATTGGGGCAAATGAATAGAAACAATTAACACTGCATGCATCCTTTGTGTTTTGTGATATAATTGTGTTTGCACCTTGTTAAGTACCACCTTGGCCTTGACTTGTCATGAAAAATAGTTCCAATTTAGTCCAGGAAGCCAACTTTTATCAGGCTTGGCCTTATAAGTATTGGGACATTGCGTGGCACTAAAGCAGAATGACATAATTGTGTTTTTTGTTTCAAATTTAGTCTGGTAAGCCAAATCTTGTTATGTGATTCTAAATTAATTGTGTTTTGTGGGTGTGTTGCAGATTTTTGGGTGTTCGATATGCAAATTCTTCCTTGAAGTAGCTGTGTAATTTGGCAGTACATCTTGATGATATTGAATACGGCATTGCCCCATGACGTATAGCTATGCTTCACATTTTGTAAAACCCTAAGGAGTTATATATATATGATGTTAGACTGTTAGTTAATGTTTGTAATTTTGGTTAAAAGATATGTAATTAGTATTGGAATGCAAAATGTAAAAACAAAAAAACAAAAACAAAATTGTGAACGGGTGTTAATGAGTGAAACAGGTGACTTATTAGATTAACAGGTTGGATTTGGGTGACCCGTTAGCTTAACAAGTTGAGTTCAGGTGACCCATTAAATTAACGGGTTGGGTTGAACCCGACCTAAACCCAGTAAACCCGACCCGTTTACAGGTGTAACGACCCGTTGTGAAACCCCGTCCCAAATTATGTATATTTTCATTTTAACGAAATTATGAAATTACTATTTTGCCCCTATCCATTACCCGGATTTTTCCCCCTCCCTTTTTGGATTTCTTCCTATTATTTTAACATTATCCTCTCCCCTCTGCCTGCCACGTGGCAACTCCCTATCTCATTCTCTCTTCTTCTCTCTTCTCCCTCGAGTCACTTTCTCTCTCAGCTCACACTTTCTCTCCCTCTCCCAGATCTCTCTCTCTCGATGCTCTCCCCTCTTCGACGACAAACACACACACACCAACCTTTGAACCCACGACCCACAGACACCAACCTTCGAACCCAGGACCAAGAAAGTAGCATCATGGAAACTGGTGCAAAGGGTTAGAGACTCTGGCAAGCCCCGAGACTTCCGAACCAAACTCCGGCCACCTCACGGTGTGTTGTAGGTACGAATCTCTTCCTCTCCTCCTAACTTTCAATTTGATAGCTAGATCACACCATAGGGTTGAGTAATGGAGTTGATCAGAGCTCTGGAAGCTCAGGTATTCTCCCTCGCAAAATCGGGGGGTCCTCTAGCCCAGAGCTTTGGGCCGGGCTTTTAAGCCCAAAGCTCGTTAAAACCCAAGCCCAGGATCCTGCCCAGGCCCAATCGAACCCCAGAACCCAGGCCGCACGTGAGTGGCACGTGGGTTTGCACGTGGGTGGGCGTGAAAAGTTGCCAGTGCCAGCAAGTGGGGCACATGCGCCGCCACCTGCACGTAGGTACACGTGAAAGGTTGCCAGTGCCGGTAAGTGGAGCACACGCTCCGTCGTGGCGGCGCTGACGACTTTTCCGACCAACTTTTCGGCGATCCATCTTGGCTCATGGCGGCGCGTGGGGGTACCCGAGGTCCACATTATGTTTTTCAACGTCCTGAATCGTTTATGACATCCGTTTTCTGAAATTCAATCTTTATGGTAGAGTTTTATTAATTGTACCCTTTATGTGCTTAGGTGCATTTATTAGTGGTGATTATGTCCTTTCTATTTCACATGACACTTCGACGACGTGGTATCTATGAGTGAACTTTTCTAAAATGCATATTTTACTATTAGAAATGCATACATGAAAAGCATGATTTAATGGTTACGTTTTATGAAACGTTTATGAGTAAATTAGATTTACATTTTATGAAATATCATGCTTTACTAAGAATACTTTGGAATACCATACTTTATCGATTTTTACGTTCTTTCTTGTATATATGATGGATGACTATATACTATGAAGATGTTTTGAGATATAATGTTTGAGCTACTGAGCTCTGTTGAGATATATGTACTTATGTTAGAAAGATTATATTCAATGATTTTTGTGCTTATCTAGTGGTCACTACATATATGCCTTTGGGTGGGTGTTGTAGGAGCTTACGGGCGATTGATACTATATGCCTTCTGGTGGGTGTTGTAGGAGCCTACGGGCGAATGAAGAGTTCTATATGCCTTCGGGCGATAATGATACCACTATTTAGCACATTATATATGATATATGTTTTACGAAGGTTTTATGGCATGCTAGGGTTTTCGGAAAAACCTATTACATATTATACTATTGAGTTTTCATAAAACTTTGGGGGTTAGTACGTTGTTGAATAACTGTTTCAGTATTATATATATATATATATATATATATATATATATATATCAACTTGGTTCACCCATATTTGTTTTGCTCCCCCTCAGGACATATGCACGAGGCATACGATCCGAGCTACGAGGCATTCCTTTACCAGTGATATCGCGTCATCTTCTCTGCTTTTGACATCACTTGTAATAGCAATTTCTGTTACACCTTCCACTTGTATTTTGAATTAAATGTATGCTTTGAACATGTCATGCATTACCACTATCATTTTATTGGCGGCTGAATATTATTATTATGTAGTTCGAGCAAAATTTATTTGCATGTTTCATATGTTCTCGGCATATGCATTCATTAAATGGCTTATGTCACCCTCGGGTGTCAGCCAACATGTGGTCATCCCACTGTCCTCCGGATATCGGGATCGGGGCGTGTCACCTGTCCTGAATTCTTACGGAATGGAAGGGCAATTTTGAATTTTCACTATGGTTGGGTTAGATATTTTGAAATGTTGTTTTTTGGGTCTTAAATTGTGTACCTTGTGGGGCCCACTCTTTTTAGTTAGTCCCCCGACCCATTTTTCCATCTCTTCTATCTTCTATCCCTGTAAGGTTCTCTCTCTCACTTCTCTCCCTCAACTCTCTTTACAAACGTAGAGGATAACACCGTACCCACCATCATGTTTCAACGAGTTTCAACCATTAACCGCCATATCCTTACTCCCCTTAAACTCCCATCTCAACCCTGCAACATCACCACGGCTGCAGAGCCGTCATTTCTGACAAGTTCCTCGACTCCCCGACACGATGGTAAAGTTTTAACCCTTTTGGTCGTCTTTCCCTCGTCTCTGGTTGAAGACTAACTCTTTTGTACATGTTTTGGTCGTCAAAACTACGAAGAAACACCTCAGGGAGACTTCCCCATATTCCGGCAAGAATGTCGTGACTTCCAAGCCGTTTTCCGGCTAACTCCGGCCACAACTAAGGAAACTAATGGTATGATTCGAGTCCTTATTCTTTGGGCTTCAATTTGGTATATTGTATGACTTGTTTTGGTTAAGTTTTGGGGTTGAACGAAGCTGGGAAAGCTCCAGCTTTCTTCTTCGTCAAAACAGGCCAACCCGGCCTGAAATGGGTCG
The DNA here is from genome assembly GCA_035220775.1 of Malus fusca. Classification (NCBI taxonomy): domain Eukaryota; kingdom Viridiplantae; phylum Streptophyta; class Magnoliopsida; order Rosales; family Rosaceae; genus Malus; species Malus fusca. Next base: position 18,686,430 of record CM069073.1, on the reverse strand, counting down.
ACCCAACTCGTAAATCCAAACTCATTTTGAACCCTAGCCCAAAACCCTACTACTTAACCCAGGCCCAACTAACCTAGCCCAGTCCTAGTAACCCGGCCTAACCCAAAACTCTGACCCAAACCCAGAAACCGGGCCTAACTTTTTAGCCAAGCCCAAACCTAGTTTTGACCCGACCCAGATTCAAACCAGATCCGACCCGACCCGGATGGAATATTCTGTTAGGGAATAAATTCTATCAGGGAATATTCTGTGTTGACTTTTTGTTGACATTTACGAAATTTACCCGGGACTCTTCTTAGGGTAATTTGATGCCCTGATTCCAAATCGGATGTTTGTTTTCCCAAATTCAATCGTTTTAGTAGAGTTTTATTAATTGGTCCATTTATGTGCTTAGGTGCAATTGTTTGTGGTGTTTCTGTCTTCCCTAGTTTGCACGGCTCTTCGATAGCGAAGTATCTGTGAGTGGACCCCTTCCAAAATGCATGATTTTACTATTAAAAATGTATACATGAAAATCATGATTTAATGGTTACGTTTTATGAAACGTTTATGAGTAATTTGGATTTACGCTTATTGATATTTCAGGCTTTACTATATATGATTGTTGACCCTAAAAACTACCAAGCCTACGTGGCGCACAGGCCTAGTAATCTATGAGCTAACTACGTCATTCGGTGAATGCGGGCATGCCAACTTGTCGACCGAGGAGTAAAATTTGTTGATGTTGCGTTGGGTGCGCGGCTGACTTCTGCGTCTTGCGATTGCGACCGAGGAAGGAACACGTCTCGGCCTCTTGAGTTCTCGAACCTGAAGACAAGGCTACTATTCTTACGAAGTTCACGAATCGTCGTCGTCGGATTCGGTCACAGTGATGGTATTCGTCAGAGTAAACTCTCGCCGAATCGACACCAAAGTGTAAGGGCACAAATACTCAAAGCAGATATGAGTCTTAATAATGAACGTGGTTCGACCGTCTGAATGCCGAACTCAAAACCCATTTGGGAGTATCCGATCATACAATAACTCGGCGTGCAATGCACCGAGCCTAATAAACTGTAACACCTCACCTCGCCGAGAAGGCTGATGAGATGACCTCGACCAATAAGGATTCAGAAATCCTTCTCGACCGAGACTTGGATAGGTAACCAACCGTCCTCGCCGCAGTGCTGTTGATGCCAACAGAAGATGCTGCTAGATCGGCTGATTCTACGGTGACAGAGTTATCTATGCCGACTGAAGATATCACCGGTTGCTTTCATAGTGCTGTTGATGCCAACGAAAGATGTGTCAACGAAAAGAGAAAATAAAAAATCTCAAGTTGTTGAGAGAGTTTGCGCAGGGCAGTTATGTGTTGAATTGAAGGGGGCTTGAATGATGCACAACCTCTTCTATTTATAGCACCGGATACCTTCAAGGTTGAGTTAAAAACCTACCCGGATTAGGACTTCTTCTCCTAATCAAACTCTAACTCGACCAGTCCTATTTTTACTATAATTTTGAACCCAATCCTTTATCAAGCCGGATTCACTTCCGGGTTATTAATCTCGCCGAGACTCCTTATTGCGCCAGGATTCGACTTGTCTTGCAGCATGACTTAACCGACCCAAGTTTGGAAGCCCACGTCCTAAACGATCCAGAACTAAACGATCCATGATAACCTCGTCGTAAGGCCTTCTGGGCCGAGAATGATTCTATACTCGGCCCAAACTAATATTTTGGGCCCAAACAATGATATATGTTTTATGAAGTTTTATGGCATGCTAGGGTTTTCGGAAAACCTATTACATATTATACTATTGAGTTTTCTTAAACTTTGGGGGTTATTACGTTGAAGAATACTGTTTTAGTATTACTTATATATCAACTTGGTTCACTCATGTTTTGTTTTGTGCCCCCTCAGGACTTAGAATCGAGGCGTACAATCCTGGCATCAAGACACTCTAGCGTCGATATCTTCGAGTCCTCTCGATGTAGTACCCATTCCTTTGTTCATTCAATTTTATATTATTCCTTTTTAGTGTCTCGGATTAGTTGTATGCTCTGAACACGTTCCACAATTGCATACTCATTATAATTAAATTTACAAGTTTTATTTATGTTGGTTATTTGTTTTTAGTTGTCATGCATCCTAATATGGATTTGTCACCTTCGGGTGTCGGCCAGCATATGCCTACACTGGTATGTTGGAGAATATCAGGGTCGGGCGTGTCAATAGGTCTGCCCGCTTCTCATATTAATGTGTAGCCATGCACACCACATGCACATTACGGAAAAAATTTCACACAAATTTCTACAAGTGAACACTTGAACTAGAAATTGTTCCATCCCAGTCTTGTAGCACGTCAAAACTTGAAATTTATTCCACAACCCATACGCTCCAACATGAAACACAAACCCTAATTAACTTCTAAGTATTAATTCATCTTACAAACAACCCATTTATTCCATAAATCATTGATGAAGGAATTTGGAACTAAACACCCTACCTTAATATGCCTGCCGAAGCTTCAGTCGCTGGAAAAAATGGAACTTTCCGGCCAAAACAAAAAATATGGCAACTCACTCTTCTCACCTCTCTCTCTCTCACACATCACTTTGTTCAAAATCAGGGGTATGAGGTGAACCCAAAGCCCAGCTCACTCATCTCACTTCTCTTTGGACTTCCATCTCTTCGAAATCGGAGCTCAAAGATCTAAGGAAGGGAAAGAGTAGAGAGAGAGAGAAAGTGATAGAAGAAGAGAGAGAGGAAGGGAGAGAGAGTAGTGAGAGAGAAGTCAGAAATGGGAGGAATAACCCATTTATATGTGGGTATTTTAGTAATTTCAGTTTTGTGCGTGGTGTGCAGGCCAGTTTGTCCTATATCTTTCTCAAGATTAAGAAATTGTCCCATTTTGGGGTATTTCCCTAAATTTTTTACAGTGTTCACAACCAGCATGAGGTGAAGGTGCCAGCTGACAGGTCCAAGTATCAAAACCATACTTGACATGTAGTCAATACTCAAAATTTAAAGAGTCCCAAATCAAACAAAAAGCATGAACGACTAATGAGACTTAATAACAAGGGTAATGCTAGCAAGACTAAATTTATATAAGAGAATATAGATTGGGCATGGGGTAATAATTCCATATTGATCCGCACCCATTTTTAATAAGATTCCGACTAAAAGTCTATGCCATACTCCCAGAAAAAGCTCGAACGACCTTCAACAAAAGGGTACCTGTACCCAAAATCGACACAGGTGGGTAGGTAGAGAATACCTAGAGGCGTGAGACAACCCTCTCTAAGGAACTCAGCAAAATAGCACCGTAACTTCGGGAGAAGGGTGCCCCCTTTGGTTAAATTTTGTAAATTAAATAACATGGAAGTTGATGGTTAAATTATTACTTAAGCGTTGATTAATGTGCTTATTTTTTATTATTGATACATCATTTAGATTGCAAATTTAATCTGTCTAGTGTTACACTACTAATAATAGCTACTGAATTGCCGACGCCAAAGTCAAGCTCCCAAGTCCATGACATTGACGGTTTTACATTTATTCCACCTTTTCCTTTTTTTTTTTTTGTTTTTTTTTTTTGGAACACACCTTTTCCTTTCTTTGGCCCCAAGAAATCGCAGCTGCAGCATCGCCCGAATCTTTCCTCTCTCTGCACATCAACTTATGATAAAATTACTAAACAGTCCATACCATTTCTTCTGTTAGCCAAAAGATCATTACATCTATAAAAACTCTGCAGCAAAATCACTTGTCTCAAATTCTGAAAACAGAGCCGCCATTTTTCATAAAACCTCAAAAATGTTTTCTCTCGACAAACTGAAAGACCAGATGCCGACGACGGCGTCGTCGATGTTCTCCGTCTACGCCTCCGTCACCACATTCATGATGCTGTTCCGCTCCGTCGCGAGCGAGCTCATCCCCGCCCCCTTCCGCTCCTATATCTACAAAGCCCTGAATTACCTTTTTGCCCCTCTCTTCTCCCGTGAACTCACTCTCGTAGTCGATGAGCTCTCCGGCATTACCCGCAACCAAGTCTACGACGCGGCCGAGGTTTACCTGCGGACCAAGATCGGGCCCCACACCGAGCGCCTCCGCGTCAGCAAAGCTCCCCGGAAGAAGAACATCGGCGTCGCCATCGACAAGGACGAGGAAGTTTCTGACACCTTCGACGGTGCCGTCAAGCTCAAGTGGCTGTTTATCTCGGAGACCAAGAAGGGGAATAACGACAGCACATCCGAAAGGCGGTATTTTGAGCTGACATTTCGTAGGAAATACATGGACAAGGTGATTTCCTCGTACCTGCCTTATGTTCTTGCTCAGGCAGACGCCATTAAAGCAGAGGAGAAGGTGGTGAAGCTCTACACCCGCCACCTCTGGTCGAGATACAGCGACGATGACGTGGCGAATTCCAAATGGGGGTCGGTGAACCTGGAGCACCCGTCGACTTTCGACACCATGGCGATGGACCCGGAGATGAAGAAAATGATCGTGGAGGATTTGGAGAGGTTTGTGAGGAGGAAGGAGTTTTATAAGAAAGTGGGGAAAGCTTGGAAAAGGGGCTACTTGCTGTACGGGCCGCCAGGGACCGGAAAATCGAGCTTGATCGCCGCCATGGCTAACTACCTCAAGTTTGATGTGTACGATTTGGAGCTCACTAGCATTTACAGTGACTCTCAGTTGAAGAAGGTTTTGCTGTCCACTACCAATCGTTCTATTTTGGTAATTGAGGACATTGATTGCTGCAGAGTGGATGTTGGCAACCGGGATTCGGATTCGGACTTGGGTTCGGATTCGGATTCGGACAGGAGCCGGGTTAGTACTCTTTTTTTTCGATGCCCTTTGTTTAATGAATCAAGGTTCAATGTTTTGCTATATGAATCTCGAAATTTCAAATTTTTATTGCAGTAGCCTGTTGCTACAATTGTTATTAAGGCCTAATCAGAATTTTCGGAAGTTCGTTTGATGTAATTAGGGCATGTTTATTGAGAGATCCTATATGTACTGTCATTAGGATATCTCTCATCACGTGACTACCCAGATTAGTACTTTGCATCTTCCCTGTTTATCATGTTATTTTCAAATGGGCATTGGCATTGCGTTGCAACTTTACATGGAGTTAATGTTTAATTTGCAGGTGACACTTTCGGGTCTATTGAACTTTATTGATGGATTGTGGTCAAGCTGTGGAGATGAGAGGATCATTGTGTTTACCACCAACCACAAAGACCGACTGGACCCGGCATTGCTGCGTCCGGGTCGAATGGACCTGCACATTCACATGTCCTATTGCACCACAGCTGGGTACAGGATCTTGGCCTCTAACTACCTTGGCATTCAAGAAAACAACCGCCATCGCCTCTGCGGAGAAATTGAAGGGCTGATTGAGAGCACAGAGGTCACCCCTGCAGAGGTTGCTGAGGAGCTGATGAAGAGTGATGATGCTGATGTGGCTCTTCAAGGACTTGTCAACCTGCTCAAAAGTAAGAAGGCTGAGAGCAAGAAGAAGGAAACATCGCTGCCGTCGGTTAAGAAGCAACAGCGGCACAAAAAAGGGATCAAAAAGTTGCTGCACATCCGTCTTCCATGGTCGAAATCCTGATGCTTGTTGCCTGGCACCTCGCATGTCCTAGTTTAATGTTTCAATCTTAGATAATTAACCCTTAAACCCTTTTGGAAATCTCTGGCTAGTTTCAAGCTCTCTTTTGTGATATCTTATGTGATGTAATGACTTGCTGAACTTGGTTTTATGAATTCGTGAATGTAAACACAGGAAATTAGATGGAATTGCAGAAACAGAGTTTACCCTACTTTTTTTCTTTGACAAAGCTATATTGTAATTCATTCTAAATCTAAATTAGGTCTGTAGTGTGCTTCATACTCTGCACTCAAGTTTGAATTCTCTTTTTCATAGTTTAGAGTCAAACAGACCTTAATCATAAATTAAAAAAATAAATGAGGTCAAGTTAAATTTCAAAACTAATGGTGTACCGTCTTGACCCTATATGATATGGAATAGCAATCTTTTCTATAAGGCGGATGTTGGAGAATGTTTAATTGGCTAATAGGGGCTAACATGAATGGACTAAGACGTATAATATATATGTGCGGAATTCGATACATTTTATTGTGTTACTTTGTCCAATTTCGTCTCCCTTCTTGGTCAATGGTCAATGTTAATGGACAAATTTCTCAAGCATTGTATTTGGGTGTCCTTTCCACTCACGGTGGCGGCGGATTAGGTTGCTTAATAATTAAGTAGATAACTAGAATTTGTACCCGCGCGTTGCTACGGGATTGAAAACTATATGAATATGCATAAACATTTTATTTCCTTGCAACTAATACAACAATATATAAAACACACTACATTCAATTTGGAATGTGAAAACAAATAATTATATTCATGCAAAATTCTAATTCCTTTCTACCACATGAAAAATCCAATTACTCTGACTCGAAACAAAATAACTCAGAAAGCATTATACTTAATCATATTTCATCCAAAAATTGTCCACAAAATAAAATTTTCACCGACTCAAAAAGAACTTGGAAATATTATACGAAAAGATGGTAATGCATCTTAAATTTCTAATGGTATTCAATGTCTTCTAGTTTCTAGTTTCTTGATAGACAATAAATTAAATGCCATTAAATGTGTTCTAGTATCTTGCTAGGTAATAATATATGCATGCATTCATAATATATGTTACCGTTTAGGAATTTCTATCTTTAATTGAAGAGGAAATAATATAAGGAAAACTAACGAAAAGTCCAAAAAAACTTCTTTTTTAACGAAAAGCCCTTTTTAAAGGTATAATGAATAGTGTCAGTTAAAGGTAAAAATGTGGTTTTTCGTTAAAAGTGAACAGTACCGGGAGTGTTTTGTTAAAACTCCCAAGCATTCATATCAACATATATATCCTTTCTATAAAACCATGAGCTCCAAATAATGTCAAATGGATTATAAGCAATGTAAGCAAGTGTTAGAATAAGGGACTAAAAGCATTGTGCATAAATATGTAAAAACTATAAACCTAAAACATGTACAAAGTATTTACATAAAATATAGGGAGTTTTAACGAAAAGCACCCGGTACTGTTCACTTTAACGAAAAACCACATTTTTACACTAAAAAGTCAATCCTGGTACTATTCACTTTACCCTTTATTTTGTCCTTATCATTAAAACTCAAAGTTTTCAAGCCTTTTTCATTAATTTTCCTTAAAATATATACTAGTTGTTCACTAACTCCAATATACATATAAAGAGTTGTTGATCCTATTTTACCGATGTACTTCAAAAATGTAGTGCTTTGACTACTGAACAGTGGTTGGCAGCTCGATCCTTCCGACCCATCTCATCAGGAAGAAATACGTGAACAATGCTGCATCATTTTGTTTGTGTAATCATAATCTTGAGTTGATAAGAGCAAAATCCTTTCACCAGCCTAACGTAAAAATAAGTCCAAGTAAATTCCCCAAATTCTAATTATTGAAAAAATGAGATCCATTAGGAGTTAAATAATAGCGACATGCTGTGCAGAGATAAGATGCTATACAACATGCGTCATTTGATCCAAAAGCAAATGTGGCAATTCTGGATGAGGCGCCACAAATAGGTCAAGCTTAAACATTATCTCATTCTGTATATATGCCAAACTCATTTTGTGTTCATGAACCATTATCTGATTCTTATTCAATGCACAAATAATAAATATACAAATCTATTAACCTTTAGTTGACTCTCGACATGTGCTCGGAAGAGGGCTCTTCCAACATCCTGAAATCATGTCAAGAGTTAAAAAGGAGCAAGAAAAAAACTAATGTAAGAGCTCTGTAAGTCAATTCAGAGCACATAAAAATTTAAATTCTTTAATAAAAACCCCAAAGAGAAAAGCTGAAATTATATACCTCAAGCACAAACAGCTTGGAAGCCTACACACAATAGCCCCAAAAACTGAAGACCACCGTTTCTTGAAAATAAAAAGAGAACCAAATCATAAAACAATAAATTTCAATTCATTTACAAATCCCAAACTACAAAAGCCCCAGATTTAAACAAAAGAAAACCACCCATTTCACATCTCGAAGAACTCACCAATGAACCCTAGAAATTCCTTCAAATCAAATCCAAAAACTGATCATGAGTACCTGAATTGAATAAAAATTAAAATACAATCAATTAACTGGTAACCATTTTTTTCCCCAATAAAAAAAAAAGAAAAAAAAAACCTTCAAAACACCCCAAACGATCCCAAATTCTCAAATCCGTTCAAAGAAACTTACCATGAAATCACAGCAACTTCACAAATCCTCTTCATATCTGCACCAAAAATAACGAAAAAGAAGTGCAATCAGCCCAAGAAACAAAAGCTCAGTAGAAACAAACCAAGAAAATCAAGTATGGGAGAAAAATTAACCATCATCATTTCTCCTTTTTTTAATTTTCACACAAAAAATTGAACCAGAAACGAAAGAGCACCCAAATATAACAATTCCTTTATTGCAAAAAGCTGATAACTCATACAACTCTCAGACTAAGGCAGGAAATTAGTATTAAAACTAACGATTGAATTACAAAGTGAAGAGAGGAGGTAAGTTCTCCTGAGTTGTACGAATGAAGTAGCCATTATCCAGTACCAAAAATTCTCATGTCCACCTTTATTCACATCATAGAAAGTAATTGATTGGCAACGGTTCATAGAGCAATGGCGTAACTAAATTAATAAAGACCTAAAATTTTGGAAATACCCGCCATAGAATCCCCCAATATCAATCCTTCTCTCTCCACATTTCAAAGTCAACAACTTTTCTCTCCTTCCCATCATGGTATATACTATATAACAACAATTTCTTGTTTCATTTCAGAAAATTTTGAATTTTTCTCCATGAACACACAACTACAAAGCTCAAACCAATACAAATATTCTCATTTTATTTGTGGTACCGCTTCGAAACCAATGTCTAAACACAATTCAATCAAATGCCCCCATCCCCAATAAAAAGAAGCATAATTCAATGAACAAAACTCAAAGCTTAACAGATTGGAGCTCGAATTTCAAAATTTACCTAAAATTGAGACAAAGCTCGGGGACGCTCATCTTGTGCTGCAAATTGGACCTGGGCTGCTTGAGCCGGATGCAGAAGACGGCGGCGGAGTTGACTGCGTCTTCCTCCATGGGATCATCGGGCTCGTCCACCGGCTCTTCCTCTTTGTCTTCTCCTCCTCCTCCTCCAATGCTCTCAATACTCCCCGTTTCGGGCTTGTCGCTCTCAAGGGAATGAGCCACAGGCTCGTCGTCAGAGCAAAACTGACCTGCAAATGCCGGATTAGATCGGTTCCAACCAAAACCCAATCGAATCCAATATAGGTACAAATCTCTGAAATCCAAAACCAAAACACATCAGATATCAACAAAAAAAAACACACAAAAAAAAAGAAGCAAAATCAAAACCCTCGCCGTCAAAAACATGCAAAACTTACTTGTAAATACCGCTCGAATGAGCGGAAAAATATTTCGAACCCAACCAACGAAGAAAGATGAAGACATAAAACAGAACGGCAGACGATGGAACCCGAGGTATGCGAGAGAGGAAAGAGGAAAGGCAAAGAAATGTCTAGAACGATTCTGCTCTCCGTTTGACAGCAAAACAAAAGTTGCAAAGTTGAAATAATAACAAAAAAAGCGGGGCAAAAATGGGAGCACACTGTTAATGAACAGTAACTTTGTGTTGAGTGTTAGTATATGTATAACTAGCAAAGGAGCCCGCGCAATGCTGCGGGTTTTAAAACTGTTAGGCATAACAAAAACAGTTGGTACAAAGTTGTAATTAATAGTTTGAAACGAATAGTTTCTTGACTTGTTCATGCTTCGGTAAATAATATTCATCAGCATATGTATAAACCAAACTAAATTTATTAATTTAAAAAATTATTTGCTTCCTCTGCCCAACCCAAATTAATTCATACAAAATTTGCACAACACAAATTAAGAGATCAAACCAAATCTACACAATTCAAATAAGAGATCAAACCAAGCTAATATTTTCCTTTTGGAAAAAGCAGCATACTCTTGGGAGAAAAGTGAGGTAATTAGTAGTGTACCACTAATCAAACCCCTGTAAATCAGGTTGGCCTTAATTGATCAAACCGCACCTGCTTTCTGAAATTCTGAAATATCTATCAAAATGAAATCACACAAAATCAAATTTGAAAAACAAACCATACTAATTCAAATAAGAAATACACACAGTTCCCAAATAAAGAGCATGGTTCAAGTTAGTGATTTGATTTAGGCACATAATGCAATAGCAACCTATCTATTTATATAAATTAAAAATATTTAAATATATACTTGTTGACCCTAAAAACTACCAAGTCTACGTGGCGCGCAGGCCGAGTAATCTATGAGCTAACCACGTCATTCGGTGAATGCGGGGCGTGCCAACTCGTCGGCCGAGCTCGGCCGAGGAGTAAATTTTGTTGATGTTGCGTTGGGTGCGCGGCTGACTTCTGCGTTTTGCGATTGCGGCCGAGAAAGGAACACGTCTCGGCCTCTTGGGCTCTCGAACCTGAAGACAAGGTTACTATTCTTACGAAGTTCAATATCAAATTCGGCTTTCAATGTGCCGAATGTAATAATTGTAACACCTCACTTTGCCGAGAAGGCTGATGAGATGACATCGACCAATAAGGATCTAGAAACCCTTCTCGACCGAGACTTGGATAGGTAATCAACCGTCCTCGCCGTAGTGCTGTTGATGCCAACGGAAGATGCTGCGAGACCGGCTGGTTCTACGGTGACAGAGCTATCTATGCCGACTTAAGATATCACCGGTTGCTTTCACAGTGCTGTTGATGCCAACGGAAGATGTGTCAGCGAAAAGAGAAAATAAAAAATCTCAAGGTTGTTGAGAGGGTTTGCGCAGGGCAGTTTTGTGTGTTGAATTGGAGCTCCTTGAATATTGTCTGCGACTTTGTATTTATAAGAATGAACTGCCTCGCCCTCACACGATTCTTTGAATATTAGGTAGAATAATCATCACTTAATCTTGTTGATTATCCTATACGCGCAATTGCATTAGGATAATTGTCCCCTCATCACTCGTTGGCCAACTGGAAGTCATCACATGCATCCTGATAGAATTCTAAATTGCATGGAACCATAGATAATCATTATCACCTCCTCCACGCGTTAGCCAAAGATAGAATCCTAATAGAACTCCTTATTTGCTGCATGCAAAATTAAAAGCCGCCACCTCATCAACCATTGCTAATGATAACCCACGTGTACAGCAAGCTTGTAGGTATTTGGCTAATCCCAAAAGCCATTCTGACCACATCACTATTTCAATTTCATCCTTATCAAATACAAGCATGTCCAGCAAAACAAAGCAACCTGATTCAAAGCTCACGTCCCCATCACAAATCTACTTGTCTCCATCCCATTTATTTTGCATAAAACCGAGATAACTTGTTAAGAGATAATTATTATAATTAAAAATAATAATATTATCTCTTAACAATAATATCTTAACTTTTTTTTATCCAACGGTTGAGAACCATGCTTACTCAACGGCATTGACTGCTTAGGGCGATGGTGTAAAATCGGGTCCAAACATTGCCCCCCAGTTTTCTTGAGCTTCGGCTCATAAGCCGAATGATTAAGGAAATTAAATCTCGTACCCACCAAAATCTCGTGGTATCGCCGAAGAAGATAAAAATTTCTCGGCAAACGAAAAGCACATCATGCTATTAAGAACTCATAGTTTGAGCAAGTGTGGCCGAGAAGGACTGGGGTCAAGCAAGTGCTATGTTTTATAGCATGATAACAACCTTCGGCCGAGCTCGGCTTGCTTATATATATATTTATATATATTTATATATATTTATATATATATTTATATATATTTATATATATATTTATATATATTTATATATATTTATATATATATACTCCACCGCATGGCATGAAATGATATGCACCCATACATCCATTGAAGCCTGCACGCTCTGTCGTCCATGATACCCAAAGCCACATCCTGTTTCAGTCTTGCTTGAAGCCCGCGGCCAGTTATGTCCCCCAGTTTCAAAAGTTAAGTTTAAGCCCAATGACTTGGTTACATAACTTGGGAAGTATCTCTCGACATGTACGCCGAGCTCGGCCTAACAAACTCTCGGCAAGGAGCTCTTTTATATATACTCATCATCGGCAAGATTAAATCTGATCCGCCGACGGCCTAACAAACTCTCGGCAAGCAGCTCTTTTATATATACTCATCATCGGCAAGATTAAATCTGATCCGCCGATTATATCACCCGTGCCCCCTTTATTTTCTTAAGCATTGGCTAGGCAGCCGAATGGTTTAAGAAAATAATTTCTTATTCATTTTTTTTTTTTTTGTTAAACAAAAGAAAACGAAAGTGGCCGATCAATAGTCAGGAGGAGGCCAACGATGCTTTACTCAAAGCCGAGATCTTTTAATATCAAAATTCTCAAATTGATTTCGCTCTAGGCCGAATAAAGAATTTTCTCCAAATATTTTTGACTTGGTGAAATATTTTTCATTCTCGGCCGCCGAATGTGTTGAACAATTATTATGCCCCCCAGACATAATTTCGGCTTTTAATTCAAACAACTTAGCCGAACAGGATTTCTCCATATCGGCTTTATTGCCAATAATCATATCAATTGGCGTAGTTTCTTGGGCTAGGCCAATATCTTGGCCTCGTTCGTCATTGGAGCATTCCTTTGACGAATCATTTTCCAAGTCAATTTTTGTATCTAGCTCAAGAACTTGAATTTTTTCTTCTAGGCCTACCACACTTTCAGTCTCGACCGAAAAAATAGGTGGCCTAGGTTTTTCTTCTTGGCCGACCATATTTTCAGCCTCGACCGAAAAAATAGGTGGCCTTTGTTCTTCGGCCAAATTAACAATTTTCTTAGGCCGATGTCTGATTACGGCCGGAGCGAAAAATTGCCCCCCGGCCTTTGGGCCTAACCATTTTTCAAATGGAATTGATCTGTAATCAGAAACGTAAGGAAAATTTTCTTCATCTAGCCAGGCATTAAATCGAGCCCTGTCTTCATTTACCCATTGCCCTTGCAGGGTAACAGGAGCTTTTATTTTCAACATGCAAGCGAATGACTTTTGCATCTCTCTATGGCCACGAAGAACTTTTTCTGCTTCCAAAGATTTTTTACATTCCTGATTATGTTTTTTCAATTCCTCCAGGAGCTCGTACAATCGGCTACGTTGAGCCAGATTGGAATCTTGATATATCATATGAACTTCGTAGTATTAGCACTGGGTCCCACTGGGCGTGCCAAAATGTTGACCCTAAAAACAACCAAGCCTACGTGGCGCGCAGGCCGAGTAATCTATGAGCTAACTACGTCCTTCGGTGAATGCGGGGCGTGCCAACTCGTTGGCCGAGCTCGGCCGAGGAGTAAATTTTGTTGATGTTGCGTTGGGTGCGCGGCTGACTTCTGTGTCTTGCGATTGCGGCCGAGAAAGGAACACGTCTCGGCCTCTTGGGCTCTCGAACCTGAAGACAAGGTTACTATTCTTACGAAGTTCAATATCAAATTCGGCTTTCAATGTGCCGAATGTAATAATTGTAACACCTCACTTTGCTGAGAAGGCTGATGAGATGACCTCGACCAATAAGGATCTAGAAACCCTTCTCGACCGAGACTTGGATAGGTAATCAACCGTCCTCGCCGTAGTGCTGTTGATGCCAACGGAAGATGCTACGAGACCGGCTGGTTCTACGGTGACAGATCTATCTATGCCGACTTAAGATATCACCGGTTGCTTTCACAGTGGTGTTGATGCCAACGGAAGATGTGTCAGCGAAAAGAGAAAATAAAAAATCTCAAGGTTGTTGAGAGGGTTTGCGCAGGGCAGTTTTGTGTGTTGAATTGGAGCTCCTTGAATATTGTCCGCGACTTTGTATTTATAAGAATGAACTGCCTCGCCGTCACACGATTCTTTGAATATTAGGTAGAATAATCATCACTTAATCTTGTTGATTATCCTATACGCGCAATTGCATTAGGATAATTGTCCCCTCATCACTCGTTGGCCAACTGGAAGTCATCACATGCATCCTGATAGAATTCTAAATTGCATGGAACCATAGATAATCATTATCACCTCCTCCACGCGTTAGCCAAAGATAGAATCCTAATAGAACTCCTTATTTGCTGCATGCAAAATTAAAAGCCGCCACCTCATCAACCATTGCTAATGATAACCCACGTGTACATCAAGCTTGTAGGTATTTGGCTAATCCCAAAAGCCATTCTGACCACATCACTATTTCAATTTCATCCTTATCAAATACAAGCATGTCCAGCAAAACAAAGCAACCTGATTCAAAGCTCACGTCCCCATCACAAATCTACTTGTCTCCATCCCATTTATTTTGCATAAAACCGAGATAACTTGTTAAGAGATAATTATTATAATTAAAAATAATAATATTATCTCTTAACAATAATATCTTAACTTTTTTTTATCCAACGGTTGAGAACCATGCTTACTCAACGACATCGACTGCTTAGGGCGATGGTGTAAAATCGGGTCCAAACAATACTTCAATAATGTTTACAGTTATTCTCTACTGTAAGCAATTATTTTTGTTTAACAAAGTTCATTATTTTGTAAGCAATTATTTGTTTACAAATTCGAAAGCGATTTATTCACTTAAGTTCCTAATCAGAATAACATAAACATTCACATTAATAAAGAACTTGGAAAATGGTATGGACCTCCAACTGTTTACATCTTCTCATCTTGTCTAAAAATAAAACGCCACATATGGGTTCTTCCATTGGATGAACACTTCATTTTCTATATTCTATTGGGTTCACTTTCTTTTCATTTTTTTTCATTTTTTTTCATTTTTACCATACCAATCTGTGCATCAGTATGCCTTAACGTTTGACTCCCTATATGCACCTACTTTATTACCCTCTCTCTCTCCAGCTTTCCTTTTAAATAGGTTATCATAAACCCATGCTCACTTTCACCCAACAACAAAAGAAACAGAGGAGAAAGGAAGACACCACATTTAATTAATTCATGATTCGGTTTAATTAGCTTTGATTGAACTGGAAAACCTAAATCCTAAGCTCTATATAACAACCTGCATTTAAACTGTCAAGTGATTTAAACTGCATTAGGCTAATTATTTTCAAATTTAAACTCACAACCATTACAAAGAGTTGCAAGCATCACAATGCATAATTGAAATATTAAAAGAATAATAAATCTCTCCCCACCTAAAACAGTCAGATTCTCATTCTCATCCAAGGCCCCGATGATGTTTAAATACTATGGCGTTTTGCACCTGTAAAAGATATCAAGAGACAAAAGGTGAGTTGCAGATGAGCAGCAAAATTTACAAATAAGCACAACATCATTTCAGGAGGAACAATTTAGGGTCAGCCTTGAGCTGCACGTGTGCAGGGTGCAACTAAACCACCATATGCCTCTACGATAACAAACAGACATTAATAAGCATATGCACTGAATGCTAAGGAATTAGCAATCTTTAGCTCTAATCAGTTTAAGAAAGTAACGCCACAATGAAAAGCAAATTACAACAATTCTCAATAAGCTTTCAGATCATTTTAGTTATGACAACTTAAATATTTCCATGTGATCTCAAATAATTGGAGAACCTCACATGATCCATCATCCATGTGATCTC
Source organism: Malus fusca (assembly GCA_035220775.1). NCBI lineage: Eukaryota > Viridiplantae > Streptophyta > Magnoliopsida > Rosales > Rosaceae > Malus > Malus fusca. Next base: position 18,670,712 of record CM069073.1, on the reverse strand, counting down.
ACTTCTTTTTCAAATGGGTAGCCTCCAATCGATCTAATATCTACCGAGTAACACTCAAAGATCAATACTTTAAGCAAAAACATAAGGGGTTCCATTTATTTCCCAAATAAAATCAATGGTTTACATAGAAATTAGAAAAGCTGACCAGTGAGCAAAGAATTCGACTATGGCAGAGGATGCAGGGGTGTCTCCAAGGACTGCATCGAAGCTGGTGGCGTTCAAATCGACGGCGAAGTCGCAAGCTGATGTTCAAATTCCTGATTTTCTGTAATGGTATAATGATGTTTGAGTGAAAAGAATAAACATTAGGCTCATTCATATCTCTATCAGTACAATTAATTTGATTAAATCGTCCATAACTTTCTTACAATAAAGCTCTATATTTCTGTTTAACCGCACTAAAAAGCCTGTTTTTCACTCAAGAATCTTGTCAATCCATCTCACCAGTAATTTTTCGAAAAAATCACACACATTTTAATCTAACACCAACCAAGGAGTTGTCAAATCAGGAAAAATCAAAAAGAGAAAAAACTTACCCAAAAAATAACAGGACCGCCGGAACCGTCGGTAAATCTGAGACTGACCAAGCAAGGAACCAAACCGCAAAATATCCTCTTAGCCAGGAAAACTCTAGCACAGGAACAGAGCCAACCCAAAACCAAATGGTTACAATTCCATCCAAAATTAATCAAAACACAGAATAAAAATCAAAACACAGCAGTTAGAAAACATACCTCAATTGTAGAAAATTAACTTCCCAGCTATGCAAAAACAACCGGTGCTCAAACGGAAAACAAAATCAGAAATAGATAGGACCAAAATCGGTGCAAATCAGACATAAACAAACGCAAAAAATCTCTTGTCTAGGCTTGGAAGCTACAAAATTGGAGAATCTATTCCTCATATTGATTCTACTTGATATATTATTAGTAGGATCGCTAAATCATGAAATTATCCAAAAATCCTATATCGTAGAAAATTGAAAATTGCAGGTAATCAAAAGCTCAAGAATTTTACACAGAAGAACTAACTTTCAAATAATTAAATATATAATTACGGGAGAAACGATACCTGTGTATGGAGGTGCTTCAATGGAGGGGAGAGAGAGAGAGGGGGAGACAGTGGAAGAGAGAGAAGCTCTGAAATCGGGAGGAAGAAGCCGCGAGTAGGTTTTTTATTTTTAGTTCCTTCGGCGAACGAAGAGGTGGAAGAAAAGAAGAAGAAAGAGAGAAACGAAAGATGCTTCCAGCATCTTACAGAACCCAAGGAGGTGAACCCCTTTGATTTTCTTTTGCTAAGAGGGAGAAATGGAGGGTGAATCGGTGTTGTAGTTGGTTGCGAGATAGTGACAGAGAAGTCGATAGAAAAGAAGAGTCCAGAAGAGGAAAAGAATGGCTGGTTTGGTGTTGCTGTGCTTTGAAAAAAAACTGCTGTGAGAATAAGCGGTTGTGCTGTGAGAATAAGCGGCTGTGAAATAAATCAGCAGAGTGTTTGGTAAACTTTTTTGTAAAAGTGCTTTTGGAAAAAAAAAAAGCAGTCTAATAGTGGGTCTTTTCATTAAAGAAGCACTGTAGCTCCGTGTGCTTTGAAAAAAAGCCAGTTTTCCAAAGCTACAAATAGCAGCTTCAGCTTTTTCCTTTGATTTCAGCTTATTCTCACAGCAGCTTCCAAAATAAGCCATTTTTTTTCAGTTTACCAAACACCTAAAACCCTCACAGCTTTTTTTCATAGGTGCTTTTTTTTTAAGCACCTCACTCCCAAACTAGGTCGAAGAGCAGGGAAGCAGGTGGAACACCCCAGATTTTTTAGCCTGCTTCCATTTCACCGATGACAAACACGTGTAAAACATGGCGCAATTGAAATTAAACAGACCAAGCAGGGGCAATTTCGTCAGATCACTGTTACTTTCACTGTTCATCAACAGTGTTCCACCCGTTTGGGTTTTAGTATATATAGAATATAGAATTTGTTGGGTTCGTTTGTGGTGACGAGAGGATCAAATAAAATTAAGCATCTTGTATAAAGTCTAATTTGTTGGTTGATGAGTATATACTTTTACATTGGTGTCTTCATCCATCTCTCAACAAACCAATCTGAAATTACCAAAATGTTTTCCTTTGATCCAAAAATTCTACTCACGGTAGCATCCTCCTTGTTCTCAGCCTATACCTCCGTTGCAGGATCCATGGTGTTGGTCCGTCCCATGGCCAAAAAACTCATCCTCGCCGTCGGCTCATACGTCTACTCAAAACTCAAATCCGTTTTCACTCCACTCTCATCTAACCTCACTTTCATCATTGACGAGCTCTACGGAGCGGCACGCAACCAGGTCTATGATGTCGCTGAGGTCTACCTCCAAACCATTGGCAGCAGTCCCTGCACTCAACGTCTCCGAGTCGGAAAAACGCATCGCCAATAGACCATCTGATTTTCCATCGACAAAGACGAAGAACTCACCAACACTTTCGATAATGTTAAGCTCAGGTGGCGCTTTAATGTCATGGAAACCAAGAAGGGAAGGAAGGAGTACTCCAGGGAAAGTTTGAAGCACCAGTTCTTTGAGCTGACATTTCATCAAAAACACAAAGACATAGTGATGGACATCTTCTTGCCTTACATGCTTGCTCGGGCAAATGCCATTAAAGAAGAGGAGAAAGTTGTGAAGCTTTATTCTCGTCATTTATGTTCGTATGATGACGGCAACAACAGTACTTGGGGATTGATAAACCTAGAGCACCCTGCTACTTTTGAGACGATGGCGATGGACCCTGAGCTCAAGAAACTGATTGCAGAGGATTTGTATAGGTTTGTGAGGAGCAGGGAGTTTTATAAGAAGGTGGGGAAGGCTTGGAAAAAGGCTACTTGTTGTATGGTCCTCCCGGCACTGGAAATCGAGCTTGATCGCAACCATGGCTAATTATCTTAAGTTTGATGTGTATGATTTGGGGCTTACTAATCTTTCCACTGACTATAAATTGAAGAGGGTGTTGTTGTCTACTACAAATCGTTCGATTTTGGTGATTGAGGATATCGATTGCTGCAGTGTTGATATACAAAATCGGCAATCAGAGAAACAAAATCAAACTTCTAACACCAAGGTTTTGCTTCAATTCCTTCTGTTTTTTGTTACAAATGATATTCTTAGTTACTTTTTTTTTCTTTTGACGGGCATTGACATATCACGTGGTGTTATAATGATCGCAGTTGGTGTCACTCTCGGGCTTATTGAACTTCATAGATGGTTTGTGGTCGAGCTTTGGTGACGAGATAATTATTGTATTCACCACCAACAAGAAGGATCGACTTGACCCTGCATTGCCGCGTCCTGGTCGAATGGATGTGCACATACACATGTTCTATTGCACGACAAGCGGGTTCAGGGTTTTAGCCTCTTACTACCTTGCCTTGTCCGGGTAAACCCTTTTGCCATTAACTTACGCCTTGTACCTGTCAATTTTCTCATCCGTCTTATGTTTAATACTGAACATCCACTTGCATCTTACTGATTTCTTTCCTTTGGGAAATGTAACTACACTCATTGTATTATTATTTTGTAATACTTTCATTTCAACTTGCATTGCTTCTGTCCATTTTGGATCTTTCAAGGCTCTTTCCACTCTAGTGGGTATTTTGAAGATTTCCATCTGTTGAACAGATGCACAGTATTGCGATGAAAGTTGATGAGTGACATAGTTGGCAACGGAGTAGATGATTTTCTGCATTTGGCCCACTTGGGTCATCATTAATGTCAACCAGATTTTGCCTTAGGCCTGAATCATTATTCACTTCATTGGGCCCACTTGGGCTTTCGACAATATCATATTTTTTTGCCCTATTGGGCTGGCAAATTCTAGGCACTTACGTGGCCCACTAGTGGTGGTGCCATTTGGACTATGACTGTCATGGTCAAGCAGCCCATTTGGGGAATGTACACTGTCTTCTACGCTTAATTCTTCAATTATACCGAACTCGCCATAATCGTCGATTAAGGTTTGCTCCCCATGATGAGTATGGTTGGGAGGAAAAAATAACTCGTCTTCAAAAAAGGTAACATCCATGGTCACATACGTATGTCAAGTGGATGGATGATAACCGCACATTGATCAAGTTTGCTTTGTCGACACAACCAAAAACCCGTGGTTCTAGATGAAGGATGGACGATAGCGAATCATGATCGGCAAACATGGCCAAAGGTGTTCTAAAAGAGAGAACACGCAATAGCATCCGGTTCATAAGATAAATAGCATAGGTTACTGCATCTGCCTAATATGTCTTGGGTGCATAACCACCAATAAGAAGGGCACAGGTAATCTCAAGGATGTGCAAGTTTTTTCGTTCGGCAACACCATTTTGCTGTGGAGTCTGAGGGCATGTAGTTTCATGGAGAATACCCGTTTCTATGAAAAAACTGAGAAAGATCCTGATTCATATACTCACCACCGTTGTCTGACCGAAGCACTTTAATAGGGAGTGAATATTGAGTATTGAGTGATAAAACTTTTTGAAGATTCCACCCACATCGCTTTTATTTTTCATGAGGTACAACCAAGTCATTCTAGTGCAGTCATCAACAAAGGTTACAAACCAATGCACACCATGCTAAGTAGTAACCAGAGATGGCCCCCACACATCCGAATGAATTAACTCAAAATGAATCATTCTTTTATTCATACTCAGAGAATAAGAAGCTCGATGGCTTTTAGCTAATGTGCAAACATTACACTTTAACGAAGAATCTAAAATATTCCTAAATAATAACGGAAGTAATTTTTGCAAATAACCAAATGAGGCATGACCTAGCAATGATGCCATAACTGGACAGTCTTCAACTTTTCATTGTCATGACCTTGAACTTGATGAACACATCCCTGTCCAACATCATCAACATGGTCCAACCCTCTTCTCTTAGTATCACGCCCAATGATCACCTGAGTCCGAATATTCTGAAGTAAACAGAAAGACGGAAACATTACCACAACACAGTTTAATTGCTTGGTGACTTGTCCCACACAATGTTATAAAAATCCTCGACTATCGCCCCTTAAGCACTAGGCGGGTGGCCACCACCCTGATTAATGCCTAGGCGTTTGGAAATTAAGAAAATGCGCCTAGGCACCAGCTTAGGATGCTACTCGCTTAGACAGAAAATAGATAACTTCAATTTTGCATATTATTTTTTTTCAAGAAATTGTAAGAGACTTGTTGAATACTTAAATGAACACACATTATATGCTTGTTCCCCATGTTTTCATTATGTTCCAATACTTCATAATATATATGTGAATTGATTTTGTAGTTTATGATGAAATTATATATTTTTTAAATATAAACAAACACTTATTTACACGAAATATAATATATTTATTTAAATCAGCCTAGTCTGCCTAGGCCCCCGCCTAGCCGCCCAACTACCGCCTAGCGTCTTTTAGAACTTTGGTCCCATAAATAATAGATGGCTATAAAATATAGGGACGAGTAAACTGTTGTGTAAAGAGAGAGTAGGAGTGAGTGCGATTGAACCTGCCCCTGTGGCCGGGGCAGCACCTCCATTTGTAGTGAGAATATTATCCCGTGGGGGTGTTGTTGTGGAATTTAAAAGAGTATGGTCAAATGTCATGTGATCAGTAGCACCGGAGTCAATAATTCAACCTGTATCGAGATTACCTGGATCGTCGGTTTGTTATTACGAGGAAATTAAATTTAATAGGGATAGTTGTTGGGCCAAGTTGTTTGGGTCCAATTCTACAATCTGCTTGAAGTCTGCAGATGGGCCCAAGGTGTTTCCTTCACTAACGTCAGCATTGTTGCTAACGCCTCCACCTGATTGCTGCCCTACCTGACTTTGGGCTTTAGGCTCAGCCAGCCCAACACGCTGAATAGAAGTACCTGGTCCGCTGGAAATCAGGGTCGTAAGCCCAGGGCCTAAGTCTGCCACATTGGCTTTCGCGGCTCTTCTATTCGGTTTTCCCTGACCTCGTTGTTTTCTACGCTCTAGGAACCACTCCAAGTAGCCGTGAATTTCAAAGCACGTCTCTTTTGTATGGTGAGTTCCATTGCAGTGTATACATCAAAGTTTGTCTTTTTCTGTGTCCTCTAATTCGCGTAAAGAACGTGATAGCCCGAATGAAGGTTTGTTGATCATGGCCATAGATAGGCCACTATCACTTTCCTTTCCTCCAAGCATGGTGGTTTTTCTTTGTGCTTCATGTCGAATGGTGTTAAAGCACTCTTCTATTCCAGGGACAGGCTTCATTCGTAAGAGAGTGTTGGGAACTGCATCCAATGAGTCATCTAGTCCTGCAAGAAAATCATACACCCTATCTTTTTGAAGATCCTCTTTTCTGCTTCTCAAATCAGCAGCATATATCATTCTATTTGGACGTGGTTTGTCCAACTCTTGCCACACACCTTTTAGTTATGCGAAGTATAGATTTATTGGGCATCCATTCTGTTTTGTCCTTGTTGCTTTGCACCTCAACTCGTAATACTGAGATTCGTCAGCCCCATCATAGAACATATGAGTAACGTTTTCCCAAATATTATGAGCAGTCGGTAAGTTGATAAATAGCCCTATAAGATGCGGCTCCATGGTTTTCAGTAACCAACCCTGCACGATAGCATCCTCTGTATGCCATTTAGAAAAACCAGGATCGGTTTCTTCCACAACCGAAATCTACCCATTGAGATATCCCATCTTGTGTCAAACTTGCAGCATGAACCTCCATTTTCTTTGACCAAATTTTGTAGTTTGAATCCCTTAACTTGAATCCAAACGGCAAAACACCCAGATTGGACACTGGAGTTAGACCTACAATGGGAAACCTAACTTCTTGTTCAACCATTTAGAGTGGCATGAAAATTGTACTTTTGTGGTTTTGTTCTATGGTATGGAAGTCTGGCCAAAGGTTGCGATGCATTTCATCTTTGTAGAAACAATGTCCAGTCTTTTCTATCTTTTTTGTCTGAAACTCGGCACAATGAATTTATTTCAGTCTCTTGTTTTGAGACCTACCCTGTTTTCTTTGATCAAAATTGTTGTGGTTTTGTTTTGTTGTGGACGACTTGGGTTTAGAGGAAAAAATAGGCCGAAATCTCTCTGATACCAAGATAAAATTGTAGTTTAGAGTTCTAATAATTCTTGTTATTCTTCTCCCGTTGGGAGGTAATATATACAACTCCAAAACTTGTGATACAAGGAATTTTAAAGGAAATACAACCAAAGTAGGAAACACACCTATATTCCTAACCCTCCTAGGATGTTGATTCTCGCCAACATCATGATGACAACCGACGTCGCTTATGTGGGGAGATTGAAGGGTTGATAGAGAGCACAGAGGTGACTCCTGCTGAGGTTGCTGAGAGCTCATGAAGAGCGATGATGCTGAAGTTGCTCTTCAAGGACTTGCCAATTTTCTCATAGGAAAGAAAGTAAGACTGGGAGTAATGGAATAATGGATGAAGGGATTAAGGGCATGTGTGGAACTGTTTTTAGAATGGTTAAAAGTTTTTTTTTTTTTTGGATAATCTGACACGTCCCGACCCCGATATTCCCTGAATACCCGGATAGGCACGTGCTGGCCGACACCAAAGGGTGACGAAAGCCATTTATTGAATACAAGAGTAATGATTAGGAGGAAATATACATGAATAATCATTAGAATCTAAAGGTAATAAACAAAGTTTAAGGAAATGTCTATAGTGCACAGAATACGTTCTAATTCAAGATCACAAAAGGAAATATCATTACAAGATATCACACAAATGAATGATAGATTGTTACTGGTAGGGGAATGCCTCGTACATTGTGTCGTAGTCCTATTTTCTAAGACCTGAATGGGGGCGCAAAACAAAGGTGAGTGGATCAAGTTCATATATACAATAATAATAAAACAGTTATCAAGATACTAACCCCCACAGTTTATATAAAATAACTACTAGCATAATAAGTGATAGGTTTACTGAAAACCCTATCATGCCAAAAACATCTCAAAAGACATATGCGAAAAAATATCGTGGAAATCAAAATATCAATCGTCTCACAGATTGTCTCGTAAGAGCGGTGTACTGCCAGTAAGATCACTGAATAAATATAACTCTCGGCCATATGCCAGCACCGTGGTCTCTGCCCCCGTAGCCAGAGATTATCAACTCCCGGCCCAATGCCTGCTCCGTGTTCCTCAGCCCGTAGCTAGGGAATATTTCTCCCGGCCTAACTACCAACACCAGATCCTCCCCCCAGGCGGCATAGTGTCCACTAGGTACGCACAAATAGTTACGTCTCTCAAATATAACTACTTCATAGTATAAAGTCATTCATCGTCTATACTATAAAAAAGGGTTTTGAAAACATGTTCTAGCATCCTATCGTCATCCATCAGATAGTCTACCAGTTCATGGTTTTTATAGAAAATACGATATATCAAACTATAGCTCAATATAGGCTAACAATTAATTCCTTACAAAATAACGAGATGATAACCAACATTTCAATAAACATGCTTAACATAAATTCAGTTCATAAACTCGTAAGGCATGCATTTCATTTATGCAAATAAACTATAAAATTATGCAAATTTTAGAAGGGGTCCACTTACAGATACTCCGTAGCAACAAAGTGGTGCGGAAAAGAATTAAGGAAATCCCCACTAGCAACTTCACCTAAGCACAAAAATGTACAATTTATCAAACTATGCCCAAACGATAGAATTCCAGGAAATAGACGCCAAAAACGGATTCAGAACATCGAAATTGGCCTAGGAGAGATTTTGGGTTTTGGGTCCTAAGGTTTTTGGTTAAAAAGGGTTATGGTGAAAATGGGTGGTTTGGGCTTAAGCTCAAACCCCCCCCCCCCCCACACACACACACACACACGACACAACACACGCACACATATACGTGCACCACACACACACACACACTCACACGGACACACACACACACACACACACCATACACACACAGTACACGCACACACACGCACGGCACGGCCTGCAGGCCAAATAATTAAAAGGGCTGGGTTTAAGGCCCTAGTTAAAAGGAGGTGGCCCAATGCCTTAATGTATCTTGGGTTTCTAAAAAGAAAATAACGAAAATTAAAAAGTGTGCGGGCCAGGGTATTGGACTGGTCTAAAACGGGCTAAGGCCCGTTGGTGCTTTGAACGGCTTGAAGGTCTGCTTTGCAAAATGGGAAAGGACGCTGAAGCTACTACAGCTCCGGTCGACGACGTTCGAGTAAACCAACGTCCAAACCATGTAGCAAAATGAAGAGGGAAGAGAGTGGAGTATTTTCATACCCTTGCTTCGCCGTGAACGACCATGAGTGTTTGGAAAAACCCTCGAAGGTCACAGGTTCGCCAGAAAGTTTGGGTGAGCCTCTCCCGCGCCGTTCCCGTTCTCAAAACCTTGGAAGAACAATGTAGATTTCAACACACAACGCCCAACAACATCAATGGCGATTTCAAAAGGAATTCAAACTTGCCTAGCCGGAAAAAAATAAATGAAGAAATCCGCCGGAGGTCTTTTCTCTGGATTCCCCGATCTCGTTGCGACAGAGAGAGAGAAATATGGCGCAAGGAAGATGATGATGATGATGGTCTATAGCAGGAGCTACATGCAGGTTTGTTTGGTTGGTCACGGTGCAGAGAGAGAAAGGGAGAGATGAGAGGGAGGGCTCGAGAAGAGAGAAAAGAGAAGAGAGCTAGGGAGCTGCTACTTGGCAGTTTAGGAGAAATGAGGATTCTAGATCAAAGGTTAGGATTAAATGAGATAAAAGACTAAATTGATAGACTTAAACATGTTTCAGGGAGGAATATAGAAATATAAATAAAAATGTGGGGGTGGGTGTAACATAATCAGAAAGAAATTCTTACCATGTTTATCAGAAAAACTTAAGACATTTACTTTGAATTTTAAACAAAATTTCAGCACGTTTATAGTAAAAGTGCTACTACGATAAATGCACCCTTCTTCGTTATCAAGTTCGGAATGTTATAAACTTCTTTAAAATCCTAATTGAATACACCTGGATTTCTAAGGATTTTAATAAACTATCTTAAAATTCTAATTGAATACACCTTGAATTTCAGGGAATCACTTAAATTCTTGATTGAATACCCCTAGATTCATTAAAAGAATTAAAATCCCTCAAAATTTCAATTGAATACACTCCTTTAAAATGATCGTCAAAATAAGAATATCTCAGTTAGGGGGAGACATCTGAAGACAATGGATGATCAAAGTCTAAGAAGGCCATTAGCAAGATGAGTAGTGGCTCATATTGCATAGGTTGAAAGAACGTTTGTTTATAAGAGTTTTTGCAAGAAGCACTTTCAGTAGAAGTATATATTAAAATTTTATTATCTAAGTGTTTTCTAATGAAACTTTTAGAAATGCCTTATCGAAGAAAGCACTTTTATAAATCACAAACATTTAAAAAAAAAAAAAATTACCGACCATGGCCGAAAGTGCTTTTAATTGTCATAAAACGCTTTTAGCTTTTCAAAAATAATCTCAAAGAAACAAAATGAAATAATTTCTTTAAAATGGGTACGAGTGTTTCGAGAAATCGAGTGCTCTGATTGAATGAAAACAGTACTATTTGGGCCTATGCCCAATCACCTATTGTCACCCAAATACGGAGCCCGTTTGATTGATAATCTTCGTCTCCAGACCCAAAACCTCCGCTCAATGGTGGTTCGCGCTTGAATTGAACCCTTTCCTCCGCGAAATCCAGAAAAGCAGCGATTGCATCTACTCTGTATTTCCAGATCTGCAATCATCCATATATTACTGAAGAACAATACAATCCAATCCAAACTCCAAATCCGAAAAGTTTTCAATTTCCAGGAAACATGGATCCCGATTCAGTGAAGTCCACTCTCCAAAATCTAGCATTCGGAAATGTAATGGCCGCCGCAGCCCGTAATTACCAAAAGGAACTGCTTTCCAACGAGAAGGCGGCCGCCACGAGCTCCTCCAACCAAGAAGTCGACCTCGACGAGTTGATGGATGTAAGTTCTGGGTTCGATTCCATTCGATTTGATTCAATTCTGCATCTTTCATGTGCATTTCAAATTCCCAATTCGCAAAGCGATGGTTTGTTTGATTATTTTGTGATGAGTAGGATCCGGAGCTTGAAAAATTGCACGCGGATCGGATTAATGCTTTAAAGGTTCGATATTTTTCGTGTTTGATTGATTTGCTGATGGGGGGTTTCTTGGATTTGTGGGTTTGTTTGGAAGGTTTGGTTTGAAATTTTGAAATTTTGATTTTGTTTGAATAGAAAGAAGCTGAGAAACGAGAAGCTTTGAAGAGGAAAGGGCATGGAGAGTACAGGGATATAACTGAGGGGGATTTTTTAGGTGAAGTTACCGGAACTGAAAGGGTCATCTGCCATTTTTATCACCGGGAGTTCTATAGATGCAAGTAAGTGCATTTTGGTCTAGAAAATTTAGACATGGATTAGTGAGTGTGTTTTGAACTTACGTTGCTTGGTTATTTCTAGGATAATGGACAAGCATTTGAAGACGCTTGCTTCGAAGCATGTTGATTCTAAGTTCATCAAGCTGGATGCCGAGGTTGCTGTGAACTTCATTTCCTGTTTTGTGTTTTAGTTGGTGCAACTTTTCGTGTTTACTTGGATTGAGCTTACTTGTTTGCAACCTTCCGTTTTTGGTACATTAGTTAGGTTTAGGGTTTAGAATTGGGAATTGATTATTTGATGATGAACTGCAGAATGCGCCCTTCTTTGTTACCAAGCTCGGAATCAAAACTTTGCCTTGTGTCATACTCTTCAGGTCAGGCAATCTCCGTATAATTATTGTAAATCTGTGTGCATGTCCATTTCGAGCGTTAAAGAGGCATATGGGCATCCACTATTTCGCTGTTGTATGAAAAGGCAGGAGAGCAACGAAAGCTGGAAATATAGTAATACTGTAATTGCGCAATCATTTGACGTGTGCTTCAAGAGCATGTGATAACTTTCGTGCTAATTTCATCTTGCACTGAGATCTTCCATTGAAATTCATATTTACGGATTCAGAGGTTCGCCTTTTTTCAGAAAAGGAGTTGCTGTGGATAGGTTGGTTGGATTTCAAGAAGTGGGAGCAAAAGATGATTTCAGCACAAGGGCGCTTGAAGTTGCACTAATCAAGAAAGGTAATGGCTTTGTCAAGTGTGTTTCACAATTCGTATCCTGTTGCGGAGTATCTAAACTGCCAATTTAACAGGTATAATTAGTGAGAAGAAAGAAGACGATGATGAAGATGATGGATATCTTGAAGGCGGTCGCAGGACAGTGAGATCGTCTGTGAATCTTGATTCGGATTCAGACTGAAAACGCAACCTGAGTTTTCAAATGCGTTGTATGCTTGTTGTGGCATCTAATTTATGTTACCATATGAACGGAATCGGTTTTGTTTTCTCTTTTTGTGGACCGCATTTGAAGTGGAAATATATTCTTCCGGGTATTCATTTTGTTATTTATGTTAAGTCAGTCACTGTATCTATAGACTTATCTAAATCGTGTACCACACAATAACTTGTCGTGAACAAAACACGGTAGCATAGTAAAACAATTGCATGGAAATACGATTATATTGCTAGACCCTCAGTTTGAGATAAACTTTACGTAAATCGGATGGTGTATACTCCGTTCGCATGCAAGTTCTTCATCCTGATAAATGGTAAACGTCTGTCCTGAGATTTCGTGTGCTCCGGGCGAGGGCGACAACAAAAAAGAGCAGAATCAGGAATTCGGAATCCAAATATTTTGGACAGAGCAGGAAATAATCGAGCCAAATCCCGGGAGATTGGGTAGGTAAGAAAGAAAAAATGACAATAAGTCGATAAGTAAATTAGGTAAAGCCAACAGAACCAGAAAAGAAATTACTTAAGGTGAATAAATTTAGTTTTAGAAAGAAAATTAAGAAAAGTATCTGATTTTATACAACAATGTACATTTGGATGAAACCATATGAAAGAAAGGGTTCCGATTTTTGTAATTAATTAAGAAAGGTCGAAAAAAGTAATTATAAAAACAGAAAGTACAACTCAGTGAGTGCAGCATCCACAAATTCTTTCGTGATCGAGTAACAATCTAAGATTTATAATCCGTTATTCTTAATTGGCATAAAAGTATCTCATGCAGGTGAACGTCGAGTGAGATACAATATCGCATTTATTTAAAATGACTAGATACAATCAACCTTTCTTAAAAAATACATGTATGCATAGTAAAATCAAACAATGTAATGTAACTAGGTGATATTATCCAAATCTCTAGATATTTCTTGTATCAAATCCCAAATACGTAGATTTGAGATCACCATTTCCAAATGAACACTCAAAGGAGTCTGTTGGAGCGCTATATAATTAGAATGGGAGGACGTTGGTTTCTAAATTTCTATCTCCAAAAATAAAGAAGGCAGACGGTGAAGAAAAAAGACAACAAATGCACAACGTAATATTTCTCTCTGATTCAGTTAGTTGAAACTCTCTTATCTTGTGGCTTTACTCTTCTTTGTTTTGGTTTGTCTTGGTTAGTTCGAGGTGATTTTGATTTTATTCATATAGAAAACTCTCTTGTAGACGTGATTTCAAATCATCAAAACCGTTTTTCGTAATATTTAGCAGGAAAAATTTAAAGTGCTTATGGATTAGAAAAATATCCGGACATGATGTATAAGGAAAGCACTTGCTAGGTGATTCTTTTAGAAACTTCAAGGAACTTCAAGTGTTTTTTGGATTTTTATTAAAAATTTCAACGTATTTTTTATGAAAGTGTATATAAACATAAGTGTTTTTAAAAAATAAAAAACATGTCCACGAGCTAGATATTAGTTAGGCAAGATCAAATTTATCCTTTAATGTTAATAAAATTGTCCTCGTACTGTCGAGAACTTATCAAATGAAAACAAAACCATGTATGAAAAGAAAGTAATGGAAATATAGTTTTACCGGGAAAAGCAAAGAGACGTTATTTAGGATTTGAGTGGAGTTGCCTTGCATTTCGCCTTCTGTCGAGACCTCGTCAAACACCAAGCTCTCAACTGAATCGAAACCTTAAAAAAAGAAAACAAGATTTACTAATTTTCTTCTCCCTCACTGTCTCTCCGACATTTTCTAAGACTTCTCAAATCCCGACTATGATTCAGGATATTTATATCCATCCTTGTCTCTCTCTCCCCCAAAACCCCATTTGTGTTTTTTTTTTTGGACTGACCCCACGCTGTGTTCACCAGAGGACAGAGGTAAATAAAATCAATAATCCTATTAATCCCACTATATGTTTCTGTATTTTTGTACAATTGGAGGCCTTTAATTTTGCTCTTTCGTGTTGTTACTGCTCAACTTTATTTGAATTAATCCTACGTTTTAGTTGAGTTTTATATATATATATATATATATATATATATATATATAATTTTAATTTTAATTTAAGCTGCATTCTGGTTGTGATTTTGGTTTCCAAAGTGGGAACGTAAATGCATGGATTTGTTCAATTGGGTGATTCTTGTAGTTACTGCTCAATTTTACTTGAAGTAATTTGCTTTTTTAGTTGGGAAATTAGCCAACACGATCATTTTTCACGTACCAATCGCTAAAAATGATCAGTTTTCAATATATCGTCGATATCTGATTTTGATCATTTTAGGAATTGGGATTTAGTTTCTAATCATTTTAGCGAATTGCCCCTTTAAGTTGGTTGTTTCTTTTTTGAAATTTAAGCTGCATTTGGTTGCAAAGTACATTATATAGCATAATTGGTCTGTTTTGTGATTTTGTTTTCCAAAGTGGGAATGTAAATGCAGGCATTTGGGCAGGGTTTTGGTTCTGGGTCTGCATCTGTGATATGAGTGCTTGATTCTTCTTCTGCACTTCAGCTACTACTTTAACAAAGTTTTCGGACAAGTAAACACCGTTGCCCTCACAAGTAACACCATGTCTGGACCTCTACCCGGTAATATTTCATTTAGAACCAACGTATGTTCGCATCTCGATAACTATATGCTTCAAATGTGAGGACTTGTCTTGAATTTGTAATGCACAATGCCACTTTAAGGGACTTTAGGATGTTGGAATGGACAAAAAAAAGCCTTGGAATTTGGATGCATTAATAGGCAAACATATTATTCTTTGCATATTAGGATGCCTCACGTTTGATGCACATAGATATGACTCACTTATGTTGTGTAATTTTCAGTATCTGATGTCGAAATCTCTGAGGAAGATAGAAAGACTAAAGTCGGGTCGTTGAAGAAGAAGGCAATGAATGCCTCTACTAGGTTCAGAAAATCTTTGTCAAAAAGGAATAGAAGAAGCAGTAGTAAAGTCTTGTCTATCGACATTGAGGATGTGCACGACTTAGAGGAGATACATGCTGTTGATTCGTTGCGGCAGGCACTTTTACTGGAGGAGCTTCTACCCTCCAAGCACGATGATTATCATAAGATGCTCAGGTTTCTTCCTTTTTCTTGTTCCAGTGGAAGTTTTGTTGTCGATGGTTTTTATGACAGATACTGGGTTTTGTTTAATCTAACTAAATCATTGTAAGACAGATTCTTGAAGGCCAGAAAATTTGATGTCAACAAAACCAAGCAAATGTGGTCTGACATGCTCGAGTGGAGGAAGGCATTCGATGCTGACACAATCATGGAGGTATCTTCTGTAGAAATAGGTGCTTAGGTTTTGAAGTTTGCTAATTATTTCATTTTACATCTTTCCATTCAATTTTTATGTTTGTTTTCCTTTAGTAAAGAGCAGAATTTCATTTGTTTATATTTGTTCGTCAATTTAGTTACTCATGTATTTATCTTTTCTTCTAGGACTTTGAATTCAAGGAACTCGATGAAGTCTTGAAATACTACCCCCAAGGACATCATGGTGTAGACAAGGAAGGACGACCTGTGTACATCGAGAGACTAGGCCTAGTAGATGTGACCAAGCTGATGCAAGCCACAACTATGGACCGCTACGTCAAATATCATGTCCAGGAGTTCGAGAGGACATTTGCTGTTAAGTTTCCAGCTTGCTCAATTTCAGCAAAGAAGCACATTGATCAAAGTACAACTATCCTCGATGTGCAAGGAGTGGTATGTGATACTAACTATAACCGCTACTTCTACTCAGCAAATAATTTGAAAAACAGAAAACTAGAATCACTTATGGGAAAACAAGGGAAAAGCTGGTATATTGTTTATAGCTGTTGCCAAGATGTGCTAAGATTTTTAACTATAAGGGATATTTACTACAAAGAATCTTGAGAGGCATAAATTTTTTACGCAGTTTGCAGATGATGGTGCGAGACAAGCCTTTTTGGCCTTCTAAGTTTTCTTGCTTCAAATTACATTACATGGAAGTTAAATAATCTGTTACAAACTTACTGCAATGCCTCAGGGATTTAAGAATTTCAACAAATCTGCCAGGGAACTTATTACTTGCCTTCAGAAGATTGACGGTGACAATTATCCTGAGGTACTGCCTTACCAGTTAACATCTTTTGGTCTATAAAATTTTGGGAACTTCAGGACATTTTTGTCGATGACAGAATTATGATGCCACACAAACTGTTGTTTTTACCACAGACCTTGAATCGCATGTTTATCATCAACGCTGGTTCTGGCTTTCGAATGTTGTGGAACACCGTGAAGTCCTTCCTTGATCCGAAGACTACAGCAAAGATTAATGTGAGTATATACATTTTTATGCTAAAAATGCTTATTCTCGTCAGGGCTACATTAATCAGGGAAAACTATCATCCTCCAGGTCCTTGGCAACAAGTATCAGAGCAAGTTGCTTGAAATAATTGATGCTAGGTAAGTCTGTTTTAAACGAAGCAGACTTTTTAGGAGCTTTGCTTCCACATAAGCTGCTTCATCAGTTTGCTTATTTTGATGTACAATTTCTGGCTTGACTTTGCTCTAGCGAATTACCCGAGTTTTTAGGAGGTACATGTACTTGTGCTGATCAAGGAGGCTGTATGCTTTCGGACAAGGGACCCTGGAAACAACCTGAGATCATGAAGGTAGATAAAGACCGTTCTTCTCTTCGTTTTTTTTCCTTTTTATTATATCATTACCACTATGCATTATTTTAACTTCTAATTTAATTAGAATTCATAAGTATCGATTTATGTACTTGCAGATGGTCCAAAACGGCAGTCATCAATGTTCAAGAAAATCTGGACTTCAAGTAGGTCCTGCTTGAACATATCTTCTGCTTTCCTTTTTCCTTATAAACCTGCCCCTAGTTTCCGGATTGTCACATTTCGGACACTAGGTCATCTCAAAATTCTTAGTCACATGATTTTCAACATATATTTTGGTGCTTCCTGTTCGTAGATGTAATTGATAGCTTAATCATATAATCTTCCTAGGGACTCGATGCAGCTCTGAATGTTGGACCTTCCGCTGCTAAACTCAATCATGCACTTTCTCGCTTCCATGAAGAAGTAAGTGCAAAAAACTTCCAAGTTCAATTTAAATTTCAACCGAGCAATTGTCAAATACACTGAGAGCTTTTCTTTCTTATGTATGTGTTTCTAAGCATAGACACACGTATAATTGTTATCTGCGTATCTTGTAGCTGAAGTTTCCCTCCTCTGTTATCGTGACAGTTCTGACCTCCTCAGATAATCTTTGCAGGTATCCCTAGCCAAAACTCGCCAAGTGTCTTTCAGGCGCAAGGACAGTGTCTCGATGGTTGGTAAATCTGTGGATTCGAGTTGGCCAATGTCAGAGGGGAATGTTAAATTTGCCCTCTTAAAGGCTAAATCATCTGAGAATTTAGGTGAGCTTGTATATTGTGTTTTCTTTCCTTATCTAATTCTAAGATATTCCATTTTTTTCCTTTTTGTTTCTTTCACAATAGTTGTAGGGTCTGAGTTTCTTTACTTGCAGCAGAAGATTGTTTCACCAGGAACAATGCTTGCAAACTGCCTGAAGGTTTAGGCTCTCAGATTATGGCTGCTATTATGACGTTTCTTGTGGGCATTGTCGCCATGGTCAGACTAACACGTAGCATGCCGAGGAAGCTCACCGACTCCACCTTCTACTCCAGCACTGTCTGCGACAGTGACACAATGGTCAAAGGCCAGGGCTCTTCACACTCTGCCATCTCCGGTTCAGATCTCATGACTGTCATGAAACGCATGGCTGAGTTGGAAGAGAGAATGACTGTTTTGAACATGAAACCTGCCGCCAAGCCAGCTCAGAAGGAGGAAATGCTGAATGCTGCTTTAGGTCGGGTTGATGCCTTGGAGCAAGAGCTTATGGCAACAAAGCAGGTAGCGTGTCAACATGTTCCTCTATGTAGATTTCTGGAATACAGAGCTGCAAAACCTAGCTGAAAAATTAAATCTGAAACCAACCATAGGAATGTAAAAGCTGTAATTTACATCAATAACTAGCAGGGTACTATTAATGTTATAGGTGTATGATCCTCATTTGAATTGGCTTCTTGTTTAGGCTCTCGAGGAGTCGCTTACCCGGCAAGAGGAGCTCTTGGGCTCTCTTGACAAAAAGAAGAAGAAGAAGAACAAGAAGAAGAAGAAAATGGTAAGCAACCGAGACGAAAACATCACTTATTCGAATTTTAGGTGGAGTTTGTGACATTTTAAATATGTTTTGGGTTGTAATGCAGTTCCATATCTGGTGAAGAAAAGTCAGACGCAGGAGAAGATATGCTTGGTTGAATAAATGAATCATTGGCTGTCAAAACCCCGCACCCAAATGCGCGCCTGTACTCAGCTTAATTGTTCTATTAAACTTTTACCACATAAAATATGAATGAACAAAGTTTTGGCCATGTGCCTAGTTTGCCAGTTAATCACTTTTCACTATTATAATTTATGTAGATGTCTTCATTTTTCAATATAAGTTTCTAATTGCACATGAACATTGGTCTAGCGCACGGCACTCGATCTCTAGTTTGTTAAAGAAGATATTGCGTTCACATCTCATGAACAGACGATAGTTGTTGAAAAAACTATTTAGAGTTTGGTACAAACCCAACTGGATTTTGGGTGCATGCATGATATGATCATGGTGTAGATATCCTAATTTAAACGGACATTTAGTCTTTACTTCGCTGGAGGCAATTCGGAGTTTAGATTTTGTCGAGGAGAGTTGTTGAAACACTATTGGGTGTTTGGTACAAACCCAGCTGGGTTTGTTTGGGTGCATTATCCATGATATGATACCATGATGTAGCCAAAGACTTTGTGATTTGCTTGTTGGAAAGCAAGTGAGAGTTGAGCTACTTTCAGATTATCAGAATCTAGATGGATAGCAGAATAGGGTTTGCTCTAGGGGGGATGGAGGAGGGCGGCGGAGAAAGTATGCACTTACGGAATGTTTCTTTCAAAGACTCACGCGAGAGAGAGAGAGAGAGAATGAATGAATTGTTGGGAAAGCAAAGGCAACACTATTCACAATCTTACCATATCTTCAAGTTGGACTGCCTCCCCTTAGTTTTAGGCTTTTAGCCATTTGGTTTGGCTTTAGCCAAGTTCACCAAAAGGGTTTGATATTCTCTACACATAGAATTATACAACAAAAATTCTAACATTAATACATTATATTATTTTTGGAGAATTGTTATTAGCACTTCAAAAATCTCATTTGGCACTCCAAACCTTCTATAATTAGAAAGAAAAATACACTTGTGAGGAGCGTAGAATGAGATTTTTGGAGTGTTAATAACAATTCCCTTATTTTTGTTACATGTAAATCATGAATTATTAAGACAATAAGAGCGCGATAATTATCTGTATCACAAAATATTTGTGATCGACATTAACATTTATCTCTAAAAAAATATATTTTTTTAAAGGCCAGATTAGAGAAATCATCCATGTACTGTGGCGTTTGTTAATGTTGCTCTTGCGGGTGCATAACTCTTAATAATACCATTGTAGTTATATAATTAGTATGTTACCAATCTCATTTCAAATCTTATTTGTTATATCACATTCAAACTTTATCCATATTTTTATTGTGTGCATCATTTCAAGAGTAAAAATGTAAATTTTATTTAAGTTTGTGGAGTTGTTTCACCCTTAAATCACACTTGGAATGACCATTTAGTTTGAATTGGATGAAATTTTGATGTAACATTCGGTTTGGCCTTTTTTTTTTATATTACAATAGAAACATTTAAAGATGTGACCAAACTTATGGAAATGTACCAATAGGGACCATCAATGGGTACCTATTTAGTTAAACGGAAGTCCATTTAAGTGTAAATATGTGTTATTTCTGATGGTGAATGGTGATATTTGTGCTTGTAATAGTGATAATATTGATATATGGAATGTCTGTGGGCACCTACTGAGTATTACCGATGAGTATGAATTAATGGATCTCCTCGCATTACACGTTAAATATTAATCTAAACTAATCATATCAACCACCAATTGTTTAGCATTATCTAAGAGCATATACATCCTTATTTCCATGTTTCTTGTTTGTAATGGAACAAAAACGGGGATGAGTATCATTTCTTTGTCGTTGTACAGAAAAGTAATAATAATATCTCATAAATTGAAGGCATATTAAAAGTAATGGTGAAAATTTATTCATTTTGAGGTGATTAGAAAAATTGTACGTGAATGAAACTTATCATATTATTTTGAGGGGTTGAAATGATAGGTTTCGTTAATGAGTAATTCACTGTTTACCTTCAAATTGGACACAAATTTTGTCATTAAATTGTTTTCATTTAAGATATCTTAGAGATCAACCCATGCTAAAGTTTCCAGACCAAATGTCACTAACAGAGGCTAGTGGTATTCATTTTCACGTGGAACATCTCGAGTTTAACTTAAATGACTAATATCTAATTATTATAATTACCGTAGCGGCCTAACTCAGTTCATCCACCCCCTCAGTATAAAAATATCATCGAATTATAAACAAATAGAACATTTTCCGTATGCAAAAATAGATAAAATGCAATGAATGCGTATGCCGTTGGTGGTACAAATTTCCAAATAAGTAGGGTTGAAAAAAGGTACATTTCACATAGACGAGGGAAATGATAAACTGATAGGTAAGCCGAGTTACCCAGAGCCGTCAACAGACGGCGTAATCTTAAATTCGACAGCATGATTTTATAGTGTTTGATTGATTGTGCATGAAGCAACAAAAACGAAGACCGAAAGAAAGAGAGATCTTATGTAGCTGTCGGTGTGGGGGTCATGGGTTTAGCTCCTTCCTCCTCCTCCTCTCTCCCGTGGGGGGTTAATTTGTATTTAACATTAACCCCCCTCCCTCCCTCCCTCTCTCCCTCTCTCCCTCTCTCCCTCTCTCTCTCTCTCTCTCTCTCTCTCCCTCTCTCAAATCCCTCTCACTGATCACGACGAGAAAAAGAATCATAACTCGTGATGATGGTCTGATATCACTATGAGGCTTTGAGCCATTTATCTATATATTTACATCTATATATATATATGTATGTATTCGTATATATAAATATAGATAAGGGAAGATCTATGTACTTGCCAGTTACTTGTCCCCACGACCTTTGAGGATCCTCTCTTCTCCTGTTAATGTTGCTTGCCAATTATTGAGGTTTGTTCTTCTTTCTCTTCTGGGTTTTGTTTTTCTGCTTGAATTTTTGTGTAAAGTTTTAGAATTTAGCTATGAATTCGTGATTTGGGAGCTTTCATGTCGGTAAAAAGTAAAAACTTTGATTCCTCAGCTAGTCTTTTGATGCAATCGACATTCTACTTTAAACTAATATAAATTCCGGGAGGGAATTCGAACTCAGGTAATGAGTGTGCTTCTTAGTTTCATTTTTGAGTTTGGTTTATTGGGTAGTTTTTTATGGTGCGTGGAAGTTGGAGAGAATTGTTTTCAAAAATTGCTGGGTTGACAAGTAAAAGAAAAAAGATGAAAAATTTAGGAGTTAAAAGTAAAAAACAAAAAGAAAAAAAAAAAAGAAGAAGAAGCCAAAAGTGGAAGTGAAATTCTGTGTAATTTAAAAAGTAGGAGAAAAGTAGCAAGAATAACACAAACGGGGAATTGGGTGACTGCAAAAGATCCAAGTCTAGAAGTGTTAAGGGCTAAGGGCAAGTAAGCATTGATTCCATTTTAAAGCTTACCTCTTCTTTACACACACACTCCCACACATGCCGTTTTCGGTTTCTGTAGAAATTTATCATCCAGTGCTTGTCATACACTTCAATTTCTTTCACTTGGTATTTCATGTTTGAGGATTTTTATTAGAAGTATTTGTGTTTTAAGTTATAAGGTATTGAGTGATTTGGATCGTGTTATAGTGATTTGCAGGAAAATGGCAACTTTAGTTGAGCCTCCGAATGGAATTAGGCAACGGGGGAAGCATTATTACTCAATGTGGCAAACATTGTTTGAGGTTGACACCAAGTACGTACCGATCAAACCCATAGGGAAAGGAGCATATGGTGTAGTGTGCTCGTCAATCAATAGGGAAACGAATGAGAAAGTTGCAATCAAGAAGATCAATAATGTGTTTGAGAACAGCATTGATGCGTTGAGGACTCTGAGGGAGTTGAAGCTTCTTAAACATATCCGGCACGAAAATGTGATTGCTTTGAAGGATGTTATGATGCCTATCCACAGGACAAGTTTCAAAGATGTGTACTTCGTTTACGAGCTCATGGATACGGATCTTCATCATATTATAAAGTCCTCCCAGCCACTTTCCAGTGACCATTGCAAATACTTCCTATTTCAGGTACTAGCTTTCTCTCAACTAGTGTTAATTACCTCATTAATTCCTCCGAGTAGTCATCCCAATTGGTTGATGCTAATTTTGAGCTGAATTAGTTCATGGAAATGTAAACAATTCTGGAAAAGGTATAGGAACTGAATGAGTAGAAAGCATGTTACCGAAGTACATTTTGACCAAGCACAAGCAGACGTTTCAGCTTCTTGCATTTTCTTATGTAGAACTTAACACTCCGGTGTTTCTATGCATTTCAAAGGCTGAAATTTAGGTTCCTCACCAAGCTTCAGTTAATCCTTGAGCTCTGCTCTTATAATAGTTGTTCTGCTTGTGACTAATTTGGTTCGGCATTGTAGTTGCTTCGAGGGCTCAAGTATCTTCATTCAGCAAACATCCTTCACCGGGACTTGAAGCCTGGGAACCTGCTAGTCAATGCTAACTGCGACTTGAAAATATGTGACTTTGGGTTGGCCCGAACCAGCGGAGGTAGAGGCCAGTTCATGACAGAGTATGTTGTCACTCGCTGGTATCGTGCACCAGAGCTGCTATTGTGCTGTGACAATTATGGAACATCCATTGACGTCTGGTCCGTAGGATGCATCTTTGCTGAAATTCTTGGCCGGAAGCCAATCTTTCCTGGAACTGAATGCCTCAACCAACTAAAACTAATTATCAATGTTCTTGGTAGCCAGAATGAGCCTGATCTTGCATTCATTGACAACCCGAAAGCCAGGAAGTACATCCAATCACTGCCCCTTTCTAGGGGGACACATTTGTCCCGTTTATACCCCCAAGCCGATCCTTTAGCTATAGATTTGTTGCAAAGGATGCTTGTGTTTGATCCAACTAAGAGGATCTCCGTCTCAGAAGCACTCCAACACCCTTACATGTCAGAGCTATATGATCCGAGGTCTGATCCTCTTGCCCAGGTTCACATCAGCCTCGATATAGATGAGAATATGGGGGAACCAATGATCAGGGAGATGATGTGGAACGAGATGCTTCACTACCATCCAGAAGCTGTCCAGATGCTTCACTACCATCCAGAAGCGGCTTATGTGCATGCTTAGGTGAACTTTCAAAAGGCTTTCCAGTTTCAAAAACAATGGTTCTTCGTGCAATGTGTTTATTATTTATGAAAAAACCATGCAATAGAGAAACGTATTGTTGTTCATAATGATCTTACCATGATTTTGCATTATGCTCGGTAGCTTGAGGTCTCTCTGAACATTCTATCGTGTAACTCTGTATGTAATTATGCTTGTTACCTGTAGTCTACGACTATGATATCTTATTATGGATAATGCATGCAAGACATTTCCTGAGAAAAACCGAAAGGAACTGAATAAAGATGCGTCCATTTTTATTCAAGTTCTTGTCTTCTGTTTCAATTATCCTTGTAGTTTTCTTTACTCAAAGGAAAAGATGTGTATATGTGTACTGTTTCTTCACATATTGTCAAGCTCAAGCTTAATAGGTAGATGTGTGGGTCGCTCAAGGCTTTAATGTATATGCTGAAGCATGTGCTTGTTTGCCTGAAAGTGAAAGGAATATATGAAATCATTCGTCGAAATTTCACTGTACGATTTGTGTCATTTGCTTGATATTTCGTGGTAGGCACAAATAGGAAACTACAATTGCCCTAGAGCTATGAAAACTTGATAGAGATACAGAGAAAGGGGAGAAAAGAAGCGCGGAGTAAGGGTGATGGGAGGGAGGTCGAAGATGCGTGTAGAAGGAAGGATGAAGAAGTGCGGAGTAAGGTGGTTGGAGGGAGGTCGAAGATGCGTGTAGGAAATGCTACATAGAATGAAAACTAAGAACTAAAACGAACTTTAAGCTTTAATTTCTAATTTTTGTTTCAATCATTCTCCATAATTTGTACCTCCACCCTCCTCCATCTCCTTTTAGCTTCTCTATCTCTAACGAAAACTGAAAACTAAAACTATTAACGAAAAGGTTATTCCTTATAGAGTTATGCAACTTTGTAGTATAGAGCAGAAAACCATGAATGAGTCTGAGAAAGTAAACTAGGGAATTCATGTTTGTCTTGTATTTTGGATAATATCCAGAGGTGGATATGGATAGATTAGGTGAGCCGAGGCATGGATAAAGCAGTCCCTACTGTAAGCACATAGTTGTTAGTATAGCCCCTCGCTGTTGGTTAGAGATTGACTGGTTCAATACCTATCTGAACTGAATATAAGACCGTTTTATAACTATTTCGTTTAGTTTCATTGTTTTGTTAACAGTAAATAGGAAATACAAGAGAGAAATGAGGGATGGACAAAGGTGGAGGATGAATGGTGGGAATAAAGCGGATATCGCAGAGTACACAAAATAAAAATTAACTAAAAACAAAGTTTAGTAGATTTTCTTTTCTATTTTCCACATTCTCCTTTATTTAATCCTCGACCCTTCACCCACCATTCTTCATTTCTCGTTCCTCTATATGCTTTCTTTCTAGCTCTATCAAGAATTAAAATTATAAACAAAATAATTATCAAACAAGTCAGAAACTGCTATAAAAAAATCAACTATTACTAAAACTAGTAGAGTAACAAGATGAAATCTTAAGCGTTCAAACATAAAAATTAAAAATGGGAAATAATCCTTGTTCTATTTCTAAAGCTGCTGCATCGATATGCAGCCTACTTTTTAAGTTTATTTTGGCAACCAAACAAACTATAAGAAAACATCCATCATATATATTATATCCTACCATATATACGAAAAAAAGCCATGACACTCGAAAGTTCACTTTAAAGCAAAAGGAGCACACAATTTGAGACCCAAAGAAAGAGACCTTCACAGAAGAAGTTGATAAGAATTGATATTTATGTCTCCCAACTTTTCTTAACCCCTAATAAACCCACTAACAGCCCACCGCCCACTGCCCATTGCCCACTGCTTACCTCTCTTGCCTGCCTGGTTTCCTCCCACTTCTTTTTACAATGACTGGGTCCAAGTCTCCCATTGCCCACTGCTTACCTCTCTTGCCTGCCTGGTTTCCGCCCACTGTCTTAAATTGTAATTTAATTAGAGTAATGATTTTTGAACTTACTAAAATGTGTAGAAATGAGTTTTTTGGGCGACTTCGTTAGAAATTTTGTTCATTTTTTTCCTTTAACCTTTTAGTTTGGATGATATTTCCATCATTGTGGTATACAATGTGGTGCAGTTCATTGACAATTGCTACAGATGTGGAATTAGGTAATCTTTCATTTAAAGATGTGGTGGACGATTGCTACATAATCTAAGAAGAGACAAGAGGAATACATAAAGTAGTTTCAATTTACAAATTAATCTTAGAAAGTAACTTTTATCTCAATTTCATGATGAACTTTTGTCTCACAAAATCAGGGGAAAATATTGACTCTTTGAAGAATACATACATAGACAGAATGCAAACCAAGTCTTACGAAATTTCAAATACTGAGGACTTGGCCTTTAAGGCCCTGTTTGGCAGAACGGATAGGACAAGTTATACGGATTCGGGTGTTTGGCGTTCACTCGTATTAAATAAGCACCTGATTAATTTAACCGATCTGCTTATTAGTCGGTTTTGCTCTCCTCTCTAGCGAGCTCGGCCCTCTCTCTCCAACCCAACCTTCAATTTCGTACGTGACGTTGAGTTATTTGAATTCAAAGCTTTTTTGACAGCAGATGTCAAATTTATTAAATGATATTTTAATTGAGTAATATAATATATAATAAATGTAGTTATGTTTTTGAAATATTTGATTGGTTGTCTTAATCATTGAACTCCATAAAAAGATTAAAAAAATTATTAAATGACATTATTATTTAACATATCGATGAAGCAAAATATTATACAAAATGTCACATTGCCACATAAGCTATCAACTATCATTTTGATGTTTAAAATTTGGCATCTCCTTAGGAGATGCTTTTAGGATTTGAAATGTATTTGGGTTTTTAGATAATTACATTGAATTCATATCCGGTAAGTATAAATAACACGATCATTAGTTCGATGTTACAACAAACGATCGATTAATTTAGTCAGTACTATTCGATAATTATTTATCATATCCGACTAAAATAATCAGTATAGTCTGCGCTAACAAACAGGCCTAAAAGTCACATTATGTGTTGTCCCTTGTCCTCGTAATTATATTATATCAGACAATCAGACATGTTCTTAAATTGTTTTTAGTAGTTTATTTATTTTAGGCGGGCGTTGCTGGCCTATATATTCAACCATCCACCACTCTTCAAAACCTCCTCTCCCTTATCTTTCCTGCCTAGTAGTGCCTACCCCAAGATTTTGATCTCTCTCTCTCTCTCTCTCTCTCTCTCTCCTGGTTCTGAACACCTTGTGTCTGCTCTTTCTCTCTCTCCTCTCCTGGTTCTGGAAACCTTCTCTCTTTCTTTCCTAGTTCTGAAAAACTTGAATCTGCTTCGAAATTCATATATAGCTTTTGTGGTATCCTTTTTCTCCAATGCTTAATATAAAAACCTATAAATATAATTATGTCTCCCGTACTCAGTGAAATCCTGCTCTCTGGGTGTATGATAAACTCCACCCTCCTTCGCAGAAGCCACTTAGTTCAATCCTTCTCTGTTGTCTTCCTCTACTGGTTTTACAACATTTTATAAACAAATTTTTACTTTTTTCTTAATTATTTTTCATATCTAGCATCTGGGTTCTTCAAATAATCACTCCAACTTTCTTGGGTAAGGAAAAAGTTTTTATTTTTTGGTTTTGTTAAGCATATAAACATTGCGCGCATGGCTTCTTCAAGCGGGGTTTCTTCAGAGTCAAGCAAGCTCCAAAACTCAGGATCTGATGCAGATCTTAACCTAGTCATGGACCAGAGAAAGCGCAAAAGAATGCTGTCCAATAGGGAATCGGCACGTCGATCCCGGATGCGAAAACAAGAGCATATGACTGATCTAACGGCTCAGATTGGGCTGCTGATGAAGGAGAACAACCGGATCATCACATCCATGAATGTGACCAACCAGCTTTACATGAAGATTGAGGCAGAAAACTCAGTCCTCAGAGCTCAGATGGATGAGCTTACTAACAGATTGCAGTCCCTCAATGATATCCTGGATTGTATTAATTCAAGTAAATGGATTTATGAGGAAGAAGAAAATCATAATATTATTGGTGGAGGTGAAGGATTTCTGAATCCATGGAGTGCTGGCTTTTTGAATAATCAACCAATCATGGCCTCTGCTGACATGTTTATGTGCTAAACTCAGTTGGATTAATCATGGATTAAGTGAGAGATTAGTGAAGTGAATTGAGATGTAACTACTAAGAACATCCATGGCTTGTGTAGATTTGTTGTTACAATTGAATTATTAGTAGGTCACAGGTCGTTCTACTGTTGAACATGTAAAGCATGTGTAAGCATTCACTTTTGTTTTTCTTTTGGCTTCTAGTTTTGTTCCCAATTTTATGATTTAATAAAATACTTCTTGTTTATTTGTATACAATTTCAAGTTAATTGTGCTGTGTTAATAATGTTGGCATACTTTATTTTATTTTCTTAAAAATTATTAATGTTGGCATATTGTGTGCTGGAATTTTGTGTGGTTTTCATAGCTGGAATTGGATCATATGGTTAGACAAATTTTGCTTTTTAGCTAAAATAGTTCATGAAATTTGCATAACACATCACTTTGGTCATTGAGATTGAAAATTAATAGAAATGGTCCCTGAGATTGTCTACCATCCCTTATTTTGGTCATTCCATTAAAAACTCCGTTAAGAGTGTCCCAGAGCTCTTTTTTTAAAGCTTCGTAACTCAATCGCTTTTTAACCAGCTTCGTAACTCAATCGTTTTTTAACTAGCTTCATAACCAAGGTTCTAAAAAACGCTAGGCGCTAGTCGGGCGGCAAGCAAGGGCCTAGCGGCTAGGCGGGGTCTGGGCGGCAAGCAAGGGCCTAGCGGCTAGGCGGGGTCTAGGCGGACGCCTAGTCGGCCTAGGCGGATTTGAATAAAATAATAATATATATCGTATAAATTAGTTAAATTTATTATATAATAGATAAATAAACATTGAGTAATACGTTATTTTTGGAAAGATATACATATATAATGCAAAAGTATAATATAGTCTGATCTTCAAAAGAAAAAATAATAAAATATTATATTGTAAGAATATAATATAAAGTTGTTTTCAAAACAAAACAAAAAATTTATCTAATATATTTATTAGTTGATATTGGGTAATTATTATTTATGTTTTTTTTTTAATTATGAGGGACTTTCACACAAAACTATGCACTTTTTTCTACTTTCCCGATTTTCCTTGATGCCTAGTCTAGTCTCTATCTCTTCTCTTCAACCCTCTATCTTCTTCTCTCCTTGAAAACAACAAATCACATTAACTGCAACACTCCATCTCTCATCCGCACATTTCCCTCTATCTGTTACCAAAAGAACCCTTTATCTTTTTCTCTTCAACCCTCCGTCTTCTTCTCTTCTTGAAACAACAAATCAAAACCACTCAAACCCTCCCATCTCTCATCCGCACCTCCCTCTATCACTCACTCTAAGCCACCACGGTAATTCTTCGTTTTCATGCACAGAAGTTCTGGGAAAGAGGCGGAGCAGCACCGACTTTGAGTTTTGATTATGTGCGATGCGGTCGTACTCCTCCATCATGTTGTCGACGTCTTCGTCAATGGTGACAGAGATCAACGGGTCAGTTTGCACAGACGCAGAGCGAAAAGACAAGGGCCGCCCAGCTCCGCCTAGCACTGCCTAGGCGGCCGCCTAGATCCTCTCCGATTTCTTGAACGTTTTGCCCAAAATCGCCACGGAGGCCCACCGCCCAGCGCCTAGGCGGCCACCTAGGCCGATTTTTAGAACACTGTTCGTAACGCAATCGTTTTTTAACAAGATTATACCATTTGGAAGCCCAATGGTTGCCAGAGATGACCAGAAAATAGCCTAAAAGGTGTATGGTCCGCAGGAAAACTGGAAAACTCGTCGGAAACTGAGTAAACTTTAACTGTTCATAACTTCTTCAATACTCAACGAAATCGAGTGATTCAAAAACGAAAATTGTCGACTTGCGGAGAGTACTGCTATTGAGAACCTTAAGCACTTCTGTAAGGCAATTGAAGCCATATATGGAGCCACACACCTTTGCAAGCCAAATCGTAAAGACTTGAAGAGGCTTCTATGCAAGGCAGACAAAAGAGGCTTCGAGCATGATAGGAAGTCTCGATTGTATGCATTTGGAGTGGAAGAATTGTCCTACTGCTTGGGCTGGCCAATTCAAGGGTTGTCATAACAAGTCAACCATCATGCTTTAGGTTGTGGTGCGACACATGGATTTGGCATGCATTATTCGGCGCTCCTGAATCAAACAACGATATCAACGTTCTTTGGTCTTCTCTTCTGTTCGATGATGTTGTCAATGGATGGGCACCAGAATTGAGGTACAAGGTAAATGGTAATAGGTATGAGCTAGGTTACTACCTAACTGATGATATTTATCCTAGTTGGTCTACCTTTATGAAAAGTTATTCTCATCCCGATAGTGTGAAAAAGAAATTATTTTTGCAGAAACAAGAGTCTTACAGGAAGAATGTGGAGAGAGCGTTCGAGATCCTACAAGCTCGATGGGCCATTGTTAGAGGGTCTGCACGATTGTGGAATGTGGAAAACCTCCATTCAATCATGATGACGTGCATAATTTTGCACAACATGATTGTGGAAGATGAGTATGTAGAAATTGAAGAAAATTCTGATGAAGATGTGAATGATGACCAACCAACATATGCGAGAGATATGGCAAGAGATGTTGAATACCTCGCTGCAACCACATACGAGACCTGACAGGATAGGGTGACATTGAGCGAGTATATGAGACATTTAAATAGAATTCAAGCTCCTCAAGGTCATGACACTATCTGCAAGGATTTGGTTGAGCATATATGGCGCTGAGAAGGAGAACGTTGATGATGGATAATCTTAAGTGTATTAATGTGTTAGTGTTGGTGTATTAATGTGCTATGTTGGTGTATTAATGTGTTCTTGTGTTAAATTTAAGTGTGCTATGTTGTTAAAATTATGTAATAATTTTAAGTGTACTATGTTGGTATTTTCTAGTAATAAATTGAAGTGTATTCTTGTGACAAGTCTTTTGTCTAGTACGTTGTCAAAATTATTTAGGGCCGTTTGAATTATTGAAGGCATCTATTGTACATCAAAGTGTTCAACAATAAGTACAATAATTATTGAAGACATCTAGATTAATAGAAACAATAATTAATAAGCCACAAATTTAATACATACAATAATTAATAAGTCATAAACTTAATACAAACGACAATTAATAAACCACATAAACTTAATACAATTGTTAATTAATAAACTACATAAACTTAATAATGATATCCACCATCTTGACTTGGTGGTGGACTATAGCCTTGAGATGAATCATCATCTTGAAATATACTCCTTGTGGCATGCCTTCGTAAAATTTCCTTTTGCTTAGCACGTAAGAACTTCTTCCTCTCTGGAATGTATTTGTTGAGGTCCTCTATCATGAAATTACATTTGAACTTTTCTTGCTCCGTATCCCCTTCGTGCGTCATGGCCAAATTCATTCGGGCCGCTTCTTCCTCCCAAGAGCTATGGCTTTTGGTCAATCTTGCAAATCCGGTAGCAATTTGTGCACTAATCGGATCTTGGGACTCCCATTTTCTCTTTGCTTCCTTTTGCCTATCTCTTCCCGGGGGCCTTACAAAAGAAGAAGTTGGGGTCAATTCATCGACACCTTCGTTGGCATCATTTTTCTGTGCGGCTTCACTATGAAATAATCTTCCCCATTATTGGTCCACATCGATTCCCCATCTCGGACAATTCTTGAGGACATTTCAAGTATGATGCAACTTAAAAGCTTGATTTTTTGGTGTAGTTCTTATCTTGTAAATTGCCCTTGCTTTGTCACCCTATGTAAGAAATACATAAAAACAATTAGTTGCAAAATAATATTATGTACATGACAAATAAAATATCAACAAAGAAACTCACAACTTCTGCGGTGCTCCTTCCACTAGCCATGTCAACCACGGCTCTCTCCAAGCTTCTCTTCCATAAGGTGCACGCTTTGTTGATAACCTTCCACTAATCGTAAACACCACCACCTTCCCTTCGGCCGGCATTGGAGTTTTCATGGAACTTATCAATAATTTTACCCCACAAAACATTTTTATTTTGATTTTTGCCAACGGCACCATCTTCGCTAATGGAAACTCTTGCCAAGCATAAAGCAATATCTTCCTCAGATGTCCAATTATGACCTCTAATATGCTCTTTTGCCATCTTGAAAATTTTGGAAATGGGAAGAAATGGTAGAAAGAAAAATTGGAAGAATTGTAGGAGAAAAATGAGTTTTGTGTGGATGTTTGAACAAATACATAGGTATTTATAGAGTTTTTTGGTGAATTTTGAGTTAAATATATATATTTTTTAAATTTATTTTAGTTGTGGATTTAAATTTGGACCGTTAGATCCTTTTTTTACCGTTAAATTTGATTATATTCAACCTCAGCCATTTGATTCAATAAATATATAAATATAAAACTAAAAAAAAATTTGAATGTAGGTCGTTGGATCAATGTTGATTGGAACCGTTGGATTAAAAAGAACCATTGGCTCGGCTGGCGCAAGTGGCCAACATGCCCATATGGGTGGGGCCATGCCGATCATTCCGTTGGCGCGTCTGAAGCATGCACACGTGGAAAGGTGGAGTCTGGCACTCAAGCGCCGATTCCCAGTTACGTTGGTGGGGCCCACACCAATTTCTGGGTTAAACTTGGGCCGGTTTTTGGTTTTTTTTTTTAGGTTTTAGGTTTTAGGTCCAAATTAGAACTTGGGTTGAAATGGATTGGGGGGGGGGAATAGAAGAGGAATTATAGGTTTTAGGCCATGAGTTGGAGTTGGCCTAAGAAAGACCAGTTAACATAAGGCCTTGAAAATGTCCAAGATAGGGCCCTGAAAAGGTCCAAGGGACATATAAGCCTAAGGCTGAGAAGCTTGGAAAATGACACAACCAAGCACCCTGAATACCGCTCGGATATCGGCTGAGCGATACAGGCCTCAAATGCTGACTGAAGAGCACGTGGGCAAACTGACAGCTTTATGACACGAGTTTCCAGAGAAAAGTCCACTCATATGTCATTCAAGCCAGATGGCGACTTGGGAACAACAATGAAGACCCAAGATGGGACACAAAATAAGTCGAAGCGGCGTTCGGGGAGATTGGGTTAAGTAACTGAGGCCAATAGGGGGAAATGAGCTACTTTATTCTAGGACGACGTGCATTTGGATGCACAGCAACCACTTCACCGCAAATGTTGGGTTGACAGGTAAAAAGGTGTCATCGAGCTAGTTCTTGTAGAGTGGCACATTAAATGCTCCCCGTGAAAGACCCAAGGAAGGATGGTTCATTGGAGGCCTCTATAAAGGGGCGTGAACCCCCAATATCGAGGTTGGACAACTTGAGAAAGTGAAATTGATGTATTAGCCAAGCGTTATTTTTAATCTTATAATCAATAGAATTCAACAACACAACTGATGTAGCCCAAGTTTTGCGGGGTGAACCACTTATATCTTTGTTCATTTTAATTCTAGGCCATATCCAAGAGCCCACCAAGGATCATATATTTTTTATCATTGGGTTTAAAGTATGTTAGTGTCCACATGGATTCATTTGGGTTTGACCTCCACTTTTGAGCGTTACGTTAACACACTTGACTTTATTTATTATTAATATATTTTACCTAACTTTTGACACTCGTTTTTTGGACCCACTCCATAATACTTATTAATCATCCAAACATCTATTTTTTAGAACAGTCATAGATCATCCTTGCAAAAAGTTAGACAAATTCAAAACCATTAATACGTTCATTAGTAGTGGAAAATTTGACGAACATAGTTCTACAAAGCAACCCTAAACCCTGAATCCAAGGATCATATGATTTCAGATTTGGGCGGTTTTTGGTAGACATCAACTTTGAGGAAAGTCCTAAAAGATAGATGGTTCGGATCATTAAAATACATTACGGAGTGGGCCTTACAAGAACGTGTGTCAAAAGTTGTGTAGAAAAAGTGGTGCGACGGATCCATCTCATTTTCAAAGTGAGACATATCAACTTTATCGCTCATTTTCACTTTACTTGTGTTTCAATATCTATAAAAAGTTTTATGCATTGAGAACTCAAGCCATTAATTATATAATACTATTTTTATGTTTAATCAAGTTCTCAATTATCCCATAAGAATGGATTTGAATAGGGCTGGTTCGGGTCGGGATCCCGAACCGAAACCCCGAACCCGATTCCCAAACCAAAACATTTCGGGATGGGATTTTATATCCCGAAACCGAACCAAAACTATTGGGATCCTGAAATTCGGGATTCCCGAAAGTGTTTCGGGATTTTCAGGAAACTTCGGGATTGGGCCTTGAAGCCCAAAATGTTGGGCTTTTATAACTTTTTACAATTTTAAGCTTTTTAAAATTTGAAGCCCAAAATGTTGGGCTTTTAAAGAGTAAGCCCACCCTTTAAAGGGTAAGCCCACCCTTTTTACATTAAAAAAAAAAAGGAGAAACAATGTATAGAAATCTGCGGTGAAAGAAAGTAAGTCTGCGCCAAAAAAGCTAACCTCTGGTGGGAATAAGCATCCAACTGAGAGAGCTATGCACAGCCTGAGAAGATGATCCCAAGTCATAAAGACCCAAAGCCCCATAGAGAGGGTTGGCTTTGCTGGGTGCGACTAAGCCACTGCCAGCAATGACATCTTTGTTCTGCAGGCAGGTCAAGCAAACATCTGACCACAGCCTTCATCTCTGCCATCAGACTCAGTGGGATCTTATGGTTGATAAGTCTGAAGCAACCCCATGTCTCAGATGCTTCCCTCAATTTCTTGTCGGCGGCGCGTGGACTCGGTTGCTTGATCTCGACGATCTCCTTGGATTCGACGGAGGAGTGGAGCGGGGGGACTGTGAGAGAGCGAGAGCGACTGAGACTGAGAGAGTCTGATATAACCTAACAAACAAATGACCTAACTATGGACGGTTGGATTAGATTTTAACAAATCCAACGGTTCAAGTAATTTCTAATTAAAAATTAAAAATAAATAAATAAATAAATATATATATATATAATATTCGGTTCGGTTCGGGATTCCCGAAATCTTTCAAAGCTGGGGCCGAATCCCAAACTGAAACTTTCGGGTTGGGATCGGTTTCGGGTACCGAATGTTTCGGGAAATTCGGTTCGGGAATTTTTCGGGATAATTTCGGGACGGGATCGGGACTGTTCGGGATTTTCGGGAAAAAATTCCACCCCTAGATTTGAATCCCATCCGAATTCAAATTGTGGGAATCCTAGGGATCCTCACATCTTAGCTATTCATCGTGGATTGTGCGGTCAGAAATCATTTGACTTTTTATTATTTAAAATTAAACACAAATAGTATCTGACGAAAACTGACCGCACATTTGGAAAGGGAAGGCCAAACCTAAGCATGATAATTTCTAATTAGTTATTCTTAATTGGTTTGTTGATAAGAGCATGTGGCCAACCAATTATGACACCAATGCTCACATGACCAAGAAAGTTTAATTAATTATAATGACTGAAAGCTAAAGTGTGTTTAGAGTTCTTTTGTTCTCAAATTAAAAGTAGGCTTTGATAATCTACGGAGTACCTAATAAATCATAATTGCAATTATTGACTTGACATGCCTTCCTTTTTTTCCTTTTTGAATGAGGACGTTTCAACTGGATTTTACCTATACTTATGCTGGATAGTCTTCAATATTCCGTACTATTCGAAAGTCAAACTTGATATTATTATATTGGTAAGTATTCAAAAATAATATTTTGTTTAACCTTAACGTTTATTTGTCGTATTATTGAATAGTTCAGACTATTAAAAAAATTGTTTATTTTGATCTTAACCTATTATTTCAATCACGCTCGCTCTCCTAAACCATTAATTAACTCTTGCTCAGTACTTGAGTTGACCATCGTGGCTTAGAACATCTCTAATAGAGATGTCAAAAGATAAATGTCAAATGTTAATTTGATGGTTGACGTGGCAATGTCAGATTTTCTCTTTTTTCTTCCGATATGTTTTTTTGTTATGAATGATATTGTAGGATCCATTTTTAAAAGAAATCAGTTAAAATAAATTTTTAAAATTTATAATTGGTGCATTAATGGGACCAACACAATGAAATAATTAAAAATTATTTGACATCATCTTTTCTCATATGTCAAATTTGACATATGAGTTTTCATATCGGTTGGAGCTTATTCTTACCTTCAAATTTTTAAAACTCATATGTCAATCCATATAGGATTGACATATCGGTTGGAGGTTACTCTTACCTTCAAATTTGATTACATAACATTTCACTAAGGATTTGACATTTTTTTTTAGAAATGATCTTATGTATTAAACATCTTTGGTGTTTTTATGTATTAAACATGACGTAAAGAAACACCAGCGTCTCCTTCGATAATTGATAAAATAATTAACTCCTATGGTGATCATGATTTCACTTTGAAAGAGATTGTACTAAATTGGGTGGGATCATTTCTTTGTTTTAGGTGCCAAAATGTGAACCGAACCACTCAAAAAAGAACGAGTAATTTCTACATACTTATTTTCTTCACACTCGTATTCATTTTTAACATTTAGATTGAATCAATAAAAAAAATTTAAAACGGCAAAAATAAATCGGAGTACACGGAGAAGAAGAATGCAAAAAACATTTCCCCACTCAAAATTAGACCAAGAGCATAACTATTCTGGCCACTCACTTATCAAAGATTGAATTTGAAACTTCGTGAAAACCTTTTTTTGGTATTCATTTTCATTTGAAAGTAAGAGGTCTTAAGTTCAAATCTCGTGGATAGCGAATTCGATACCAAATTAAGCTGCCTATTGTGTGGCTTAACCGAACTCTCCATTCTCTTAGTGTAAAAATATCAATGTACTCAAAAGAAAAAACACAACGTTAACAGGAAACAAAACAACCTCTGCTTACTCCCAAGGGCTGTGGAGGGGTATTCCAAACGTCATAAAACTACGATTCCAAAATTGCAAGATCTCTACCTCTACGGGCGGGCAATGCTAAAGTTTAAAAAGAGTGGGGGGGAAATGTTAACAGAGACATATTTTCCTAAATCGTTTTCGGATTTAACTAGATGAAGGTCCAGATTGGGGTCTGCTCTTCTTGTAGTAACTCCCAAATCTTTGGGGAACCGGAGCCTTGTATGATGAATCCCCAAACCAAAAAGCCGCCTTTCAAAATAATTTTGACGGATGTGACAAAATGGGGTAAAGTGAAACACAAAGTTAATTTTTAAGTGATTGGTAAGTAAAACATTTTGAGTTATACGTGGCAAAGCGATAATAAGATTGAGCTAAGAAGGTGGTAGTTGTGGAGCCAAAAATAATTCCAAAAATCTTAGGGCGACATGTGGATTTTTTTTTTCAAGATAGACAAGATTGATTTCACTAAATGGGCAGGGCTCTCAAATATTCCCAGGAGCAGCTCAACATCCTTAGAAGTTCAAGCAGCGGACAATGACTAATCAAAGCTCCCCGTGGCATGGAAAAG
This sequence comes from Malus fusca, assembly GCA_035220775.1. Taxonomy (NCBI): domain Eukaryota; kingdom Viridiplantae; phylum Streptophyta; class Magnoliopsida; order Rosales; family Rosaceae; genus Malus; species Malus fusca. Next base: position 18,633,369 of record CM069073.1, on the reverse strand, counting down.
TTAAAGGTGTTAAAGATAGGGTTAATTACTAAATCCTATATTTAATACATTCTCAATTAAAGATCAACTCAATCAAGTAAGGAATTTCTATCACAATTATCCCAAGATATTTTCTTCTAATTAATATCTCGGGAACATTCTTTCCTCATTCATCCAACAGATGACATACTATTGACCCTAAAAACTACCAAGTCTACGTGACGCGCAGGCCAAGTAACTAATAAGCTAACTACATCCTTTGGTTATGTGTGGGGCATGCCAACTCGACGGTCGAACTCAACCGGGGAGTAAAATGTGTTGATGTTGCGTTGAGCTTGTCCCTGACTTCTTAATCCTGCGATTGCGGCCGAGGAAGGAACACGTCTCGGCCTTTGGGTTTTAGAGCCTGAAGACAAGGCTGCTAGTTCTGTGAAGTTCATGAATCGTCAGCACCAGGTTCAGTCACGATGATTATATTCGTAAGAGTATAACCACGCCGAACTAGCACCGGGCAAATAGACACAAGTACTCAAAAGAGATGTATGTCTTGATAGTCAATGTCGTTTGACCGTCGAAATTCCGAACTCTGAAACTCACTTACGAATATCCAATCATAAAACAACTCGACTTTCAATGTGCTGAGCCTAGTAACCTGTAACACCTCACTTCGGTGAGAAGGCTAATGAGATGACCTCTACCAACAGGAACTCGAAAGTCCCTGTCGACCAAGACTTGGATAAATAACCATTCGATCTCGAAGCAGTGCTGTTTATCCAAACTGAAGGTGCTCCTTGATCGGCTAATTCTACGACTCCATTGATGTTTATCCAAACTGAAGATATCGCCAGTTGCCTTCACAGTGTTGTTTATCCAAATTGAAGATGTGTTGGCGGAAGAAATAGGAAGAGGATAAAATCTCAAGGGTTGTTGAGAAGCTTTGCGCAATGCAATTTGTGTGTTGAATTGGAGGGCCTTGAATGATGCATTATCTTCTCTATTTATAGTAGCAAACCCCTTCATGGCCGAGCTAGAACCGTACTTGGATTAGAACTCCTCAACCTAATCTGATTAGGTCTCGGCCAATCCTAACTCCAATAGGACTTTGAACCAACCTCTTTTAACGAACCAGATTCATCCCCTAAATCTCAGCATCCTCAGCCTTAGCCTTAAGACTCCTTGTTGCACTAAGTCTCGATTACCTTACCTTTATCTAAACCAATCCTCATCGCAGTAAGACTCGCCCGACCCTGACTAAATGGCCCATGACGACTGGACGGCCCATGATAGAACTCTAAGTAGTCACTAGGCCAAGAGTCACTAAGCTCGACCCAAACTATCATTTTGGGCCCAAACACATACCTTGGCAAATAAGATGTCGCCATGTGTAGGGCAAAACCTTAAACCCATGGCCTGCCACTTCCTCCTATAATATAAATAACTCATCTCCACCATATTTTGGTAAGCTTTTTGCTATGCATACAAGCCCTAAACATTTACTCTTTTTAGATAAATTAACTTAGGCATTAGAAATCCATTGGCCCCCGCCCCCACCTCGTGGTGTGTAAGGCTTTGATCTTTGATCCATCAAAACTGAAGACGGTAGAAGTTTGCTACCATTGTAGTTTAAAGAAGCCTTGCTGCCATTGTAGAGTAAAGAAGCCTTGAAAACACACTGTTTGCATCACGCGACTTCTATTGCTCAATATAACTGGTTTTGCCGAGTCCACCCAACATATGGTGATCAGCCCAACATCACTAGGCCACAAACAAGGCCTATTGGACCCGTATATCGGCAACCCCAACATGATAAAATTGGGCCAGTTCAGTAATGCTCATGAACCAATGGAAAATATCTCTCTACGTGGGACCCGATAAACGATAAAATCTCCCTCCCATCATTATCTAAGTCAGTAATGCAACATCAAGATTAATAATAAAAACACGTGTCAAAATCTGACACGTCTCACTTCCAAAGTTTCAAAACACATGTACGGACGTAAGCTAGTTCACAACTCGGTGAAGTGTCGCGAGCCTTTTAGCTTGACGACAAGGACGGATCTTATCTTCTCTATGATATTTTGATTTTTATGCCGACATCAACATAGTACACCTGTCCTCATAAAATGCCAGGTGTCCTCAGCTACTAAAGTGGCAGGAAGGCATGGATGCACTCTAGTGCATGCACACCCCTGCATGTCTACAGTCTACAGTCTACGTAGTTAGCCTATATAAACAACACAATATCTCATTTCAAATCCATCAAAACATTTCATCAAATCAAATATCAGTTCAAAATGGCGAATTATCAGTCTCAATATGGTACAAAGCCCCAAGACACAGATGAGTATGGGAACCCGATTCAACAGGGTACTACCGGAGGCTTCGGTAGTGCCACCACTGGTACTGGGTACGGGACGACTGAAACCCCGTACACAGGAGGGCAGCAGCAACAAGAGAGAGGTACTGGCATGACTGGAAGTGGTTACGGGACTACTGATGCCCCGTACACAGGAGGGCAGCAACAACAAGAGAGAGGGATGATGGACAAGGTCAAGGACAAGATTCCAGGAACTGGTGGTGGACGTAGGGATGACGACCCCTACTCATCGAATGCCCAGACCGGTACTGGCATGACTGGAACTGGGTACGGGACCACTGACGCCCCGTACACCGGAGGGGAGTACGAAGAAAGGGGGATGATGGACAAGGTCAAGGACAAGATTCCGGGGACTGGGCAGAGGGATGAAACCTACTCATCTCAGAAGGCCTCCACCACCACACCTTACGGTGGCACCACCGGAGAGCACCAGGAAAAGAAGGGCGCCATGGACAAGATCAAAGAAAAGCTTCCCGGTGGACGCCATTAAATATATGTATGTGTGTGTGTGCGCGCGTATGTATTCTAGGGTCTCTTGATGTGCTAATAACCGGTGCTTGGTGTGATTGTGTGAACGTAATTTCATTCTTACGTGCGCGAGTGAGCAGCGAGCACTTCGCAGTGTCAGTGTGTTTTGTAATCGGTACTTTGTGGTTTTATCAATAGAGCAATATTATTCTGGTTTCTGTATATCTACGATGCATGGACATGGATACGGGGATATGATACATGGAGATATGTTAAATTTCTAAAAACAAGGACACAATACATTAGGGATACATCAATTAAAAAATATAAATAAATAAATATATCTAAAACATTATAAAATAAGCATTCAAATTTATTACTCTAAGTTCAAATTTATTTCAATATATCTAAAATATTATAAAATAAGCATTCAAATATACATGAGACATTTATGTCAAGAGATAAAAAACACAGCATGAAAGTATATACATAAAATTATTATAAACTAAACATTCATACCAGTACATAATAATATATTATAATATGTAAAATACAATAATATTATAATAATATAAAAAGTTAAAAAGAGAAAAGCAACAGGCTTCATCAGATTCGAAGGGCTTCATCAGATTCATGAAAGTATACACATAAAATTATTATAAACTAAACATTCATACCACTACATAATAATATATTATAATATGTAAAATACAATAGTATTATAAAAATATAAAAAGTTAAAAAGAGAAAAGCAACAGGCTTCATCAGATTCGAAGGGCTTCATCAGATTCGAAGGGACTATGGGATGGGTAGTGGTATGAGTATTATAATATATTATTGTCAGTGGCGAAGTCAGGAATTGACGGGGAGGGGCGAAGTTAAAAGATTACAAGGTTCAAAAGAATTGCTTCACGATATTTAGGTGGATAATCAAGCATTCGACGTTTATGTTCAGGGTCTGTAGGAAGATTAGCCAATATTTCATCAATAGCAATAAAGATACAACCAATAATTTAATTAATCAATAGCAATAAAGATACAAATTATTCAATAAATAAATATTCAAACATATGAATAATTGTATACATTATGCAATAATTCAATTAATTAATCAATAATCAAGAATTCAAATTTTAATCTTCACCCTAAAAAATAATTTCATAATTTCATATCAATAATCATAGAATCATATCAATAATCAATAACTAATAACCATATTAGTGCATTACCATATGATTCTATATTAATAAACAAAATTTGTATTAAATAATTAATTATGGTTAGGGAATATAAATTAGGAAAACTAATGAAAAAATGCTTGAAAACTTTGAGTTTTAATGATAAGGACAAAATAAAGGGTAAAATAAATAGTACCAGGTTTAACATTTTAGTATAAAATTTTGATTTTTTTTTAAAATAAATAGTATATTGAGCTTTTCGTTAAAATTCTCTTATAAATTTAGGGTTTAAAAAATTTACTTCTGAAGGCTGAAAGCCAACGGCACAGCGGCTGGAGAGTAGCTGGTGGCGATCGAAAAAAGCCAACGGAAACAGGAATTAAAAAATTTTCCGTCTGGGATTTTGGGGGGCAGAGCAGCTTTGCTCTCTGTCTCTGATTGGATGGGATGGGAAAGGTTGAAAAAGAAAAGGGGGACTGACACACGGGACTGAAAAAGAAAAGTGAGAGGGAATGGAGGACACGCAATCCCCTTATATATATTATATATATATATATTATATATATATATATATATATATATTATATATATATATATATTATATATATATATATATATATATATATATATATTATATATATATATATATTATATATATATATATATATATATATATATATTGTTTTCAAACATACGAAACGCCCCGTTTGTTTAAGTTTTTTTATTTATATTTTTTACCAGGACCAAAACGACGTCGTTTTGGCCTGGATTTTTTTTTTGAAAAAACGCAATCTACTGCTGCACGCAGCAGAAACAGATCGATGGAGGAGGGGCTGAAAGCCTGAACCAGTCTAGTTTTCCGACGAGAGAAAGGGCTAAACTAGAGTTCCAGTTGTTTTTTTCGGCGAGGGGAGTGGCGACCGCCACTCCTCGCCCTCACGTGGCTTCGCCACTGATTATTGTGGGTATGGGTAGTGGTATACATATAATAATATTAGTTTTTCAACTTTCAGAAAAGCAAAACTGCAAAAGGATTAAGCTTTCAGTTTCAGACTTTCGGTTTCATTGTTTCAGAGATGGGTTTTGTGATGTCCTCGGGGAATTAGAGAAAGATGGGTTTTAGACTTTTAGTTTCAGTTTCAGAGATGGGTTTCGGTTTCACAGTTTAACTATAAACAAAGTGAAACTGAAAACGAAAGCTCACCACTCACTCACAGGAGTTGCAGACAGAGACGAATGAGACGACGGAACAGTTGCAGACGGAGAAGATGGAGACGACGGAACTGTTGCAGATGACGGTCTGATTCGTGAAAGTCTCCCAAGCAGAGTGATTTCTGATTCTGAGGTTCGAGAGATAAATCCAATTTTTTTTTTCTAATTATCCTCCGATTTTAGAGTGATTTCAGTTACCTAACTTCGATCAATCACGATTCTACGGATTTATTGTGATTATTTTTTATTTTTCTTCTGATTATCCTCCTATTTTAGTATCAAACGTATCCGAAATGTAGGATACTTGTATCTGGACAATACGATACGCGTATCTTATCAGTCTGATACGTATCTCTTCATTCCGATACGTATCGGGCGCGTATCCACACGTATCATTCGCGTATCCGTATCCTCAGAGTGTCAGATACGGGATACGAAGGTTTTCTCCTGTGTCCATGCATCGTAGCTGTATATTTTAACCGTTCTTTGATTGGGAATCTCACGCACCAGGATCCTCGTCGGATCCATTCCCTAGGGATCCTAGGGATCCCGTAATCATATCCGTTTATTGTATATCGTGCGGTCAGTTTTTGTTAGGTACTATTTACTTTTGAATTTTAAAATTTTAAAATTAAATAATTTTTTACTGCGCGATATACGATTAACGGACAGGATTGTGGGATCCCTAGGGAATGGATCCCGCGAGGATCCTGGTCCGGAATCTCACTATATCAAAAGTTAAATAAAGACACGGTTCAGTAATTTTACTGTGCCTCCATTGAACTGGAGCGCCAACGGAGGGAATCATTCTTTGGCAACGTTCAATCAAAACGAAAAGAAATTGATAGAATTTTTACCATCTATTTAAATAGGGTTAAAATCACATAAAATACTTGTAAAAGTACAAGATTATTGTAGTATAGATGCTCATGGCGAAGCTACATAGGGACTGGGAGGGGCGTCCCTCCCCTCACCGGAAATTAAGTCCATGAACGTGGTTCCGCCCCTCTGGTCAGACGAATGGCGCACCTGCACTGTAGTCTGCAGATGGTTTTTGCCTTTCTGGGTTTCTGCTGTTGTGGGCAGCAGCTTGCGTAATTTTTTTGTAAATCCCTTAAATGAAACGGCATCGTTTCATTTAGTATTGAAAAAAAAAAAAAACCTCCTTAAATAAACAAACGACGTCGTCGCCATCGTTAATTGCTTAAAATGATGGAAAACTTTAAAGGGGACCACTATCCCTGACTCCCTGTGCCTTCCATTTTTCAAAGCAGACCTTCACTTTTTCAAACCTAATCTCCTTTTAACCAATCACAAGACTCGTGCCCCCCCAAATCCTAGCAGCTTTCAGCCCTTCATATTTCAGGCACTCTCCTTCCTCCGTTCCGTTCTGTTGTCCCTTATTTCTCCATCAAGCCGAGCCAGCCGCCAACCTCCAAGCATAGCAGTCAACTTGTTGGCTGTTGGGTTGGCTTTCCACTTCTCTCAATTTTAGGTAAATTTTTTAACTTTCTAATTTATATTATCCCTAACCCTAATTGATTAATTAATACAAAATTCTAGTTAATTAATATAGAATCATAGAGTAATACACTAATATAGTTATTGATTTTTTATTTTTGCATATAAATATGAATCCTATGAATGATTATTGATGAATGAAATTATTGTCTAGAGTAAAAATTGAATTCTTGATTATTGATATTAATTTATTAATTGAATTTTTGTGTATTAAATAATTTATATGAATATTGGTATTGATTAATTGTTGGTTTAATTTGTTAGTACTCATATTGACTATAGTATGGTAGCTTACTCTAGAATTAAGAGTCTAAGACTTTTTTCTTTTCTTTTCCATATACAGTTAAACAATGGAACGATACTATAAGAAACAATGCTTAAATCCTCCTTCAAATATTTCGGGTAGTCATTCTTCGAATATTCCGATTAGTCCTCCTTCGAATATTCCAAATATTCCTTCTTCGAGTATTCCGGGTAGTTCCCAATAAAGTGAGGTCACTGAGTTGGATGAAATACTGGCTAATCTTCCTGTAGACCCTGGACATAAACGTCGAATGCTTGATTATCCACCTAATTATCATGAAGCAATTCGCCGACATTATCTCCAAAATAATCCTTGTCAACCTAAAGATCACATCATGCTCAAAAAAGTTAGCAACATTCGATGTTTTGTCACCCGTTGGTTTGATAATTTTAAGTGGTTGGCGTATAGTATAGTAAAAGATGCTGCATTTTGCCGTTATTGCTATCTATTCAAGTGTGATTTTGATAAAGAGGGAAATGCCGGAAGTGATGTCTTCACTGAGATTGGGTTTACAAATTGGAGGAAAGGACTCGAAAATTTTCGAGATCATGAGGGAGGTGTTGGAAGTCTTCATAATAAATCAATGAAGCTCACATTAATTATCACATTTTATTGCGTGGTGCACTTGATTACACAAGATGGTTATTGCAACAAGGTTTTCATTTTTGTGGCCATGATGAATCGTTCAACTCAAGCAATAGTGGTAATTATTTGGAGCTTATACAATTTCTTGCCGATCATAATGAGAAAGTTAGGAAAGTTGTGTTTGAGAATGCTCCCAAGAATCTCAAGTATACTTCTTCCGATATTCAAAAGGATCTTGTTCATATTTGTGCTATTGAAACTATTAATGCAATCACTAAAGATATGGAAGGTACATTTTTTTCTCTCTTGGTTGATGGATCACGTGTTCCTTCGACTAAAGAGCAAATGACGGTGGTATTGCGTTATGTGAACAAAAAAGGAGAAGTAATTGAAAAGTTTTTTGGTGTTCAACATGTCTCTTAACAACTAGTAGCTCACTTGAAGATGCCATTGAAAGATTGTTTGCTACAACAAATTTGAGTATGTCCATGTTACGAGGACAAGGCTATGATGGAGCTAGTAATATGAAAGGTGAGTTAAATGGTCTTAAAACAAAGATTTTGAACAAATACCCTTAAGCATTTTACATTCATTGTTTTGCACACTAACTCCAACTAGCTCTTGTATTTGTGGCAAAGGAAAATGAGGATGTTGCCAATTTCTTCATCAATGCTAGTAGTTTGGTGAATCTTATTGGATCATCGTGTAAGCGTTGTGATGCATTTAGAGAGAAACAACAAGAACAAATTCAGAAAGCTCTTAATCTTGCTAATCTTGAAACGGGTAAAGGGTTAAATCAAAAAAGTAGTCTCATGCGTCCATATGATACACGGTGGAACTCGCATTATGGTACTATAGTTAATATTATTGTTATGTTTGAAGCCGTGGTGGAGGTGGTTGAATGGATTAAAACTGATCGCAACCAAGATAATCTTGGTGAATCAACTAGGTTATTCAAAGACATACAAACTTTTGATTTTGTGTTTCACCTTTTCTTGATGAGACTTATATTGGGAATTACAAATGAGTTATCACAAACATTGCAAAAGAAAGATCAAAATATTGTGAATGCGATGGCGTTTGTGGAAGTATGCAAGCAAATACTACAATCCTTGAGAGATGATGACTTTGGGGACTTGTTTCATGATGTAGAAAAGTTTTGCGAGGAGCATGATATTATCATTCATAACATGGAGGATTTGCATTTCGTACCTAGAAAATCAAGGCGCAAAGCTCCAAAAATCACAAACTTTCATTACTATCGTGTGGACCTCTATTTTCAAGTCCTTGATATGCAACTAAAGGAATTGAATGATCGCTTCAATGAGGTAAACATCGAGTTGCTTCTTTGTATGACATGTTTGAGTCCAGTGAATAATTTTGCATCTTTTGACAAAGCAAAAATTGTTCATTTGGCCCAACTTTATCCTCAAGATTTTGATCGTATGGATCTCATGAATCTTCCAATTCAACTTGACAATTACATTCATGATATGAAGATGCATAGTGAGTTTTCATCATTGAGAGGAATTAGTGATCTTGCAAAAGAGTTAGTGAAGACCGGGAGGTGTGAAAGCTATATGTTAGTGTATAAGCTTCTTACATTGGCTTTGGTGTTACCAGTTGCAACCGCTTCGGTGGAGAGAGCTTTTACTGCTATGAAGATTGTGAAAACACCATTGTGTAACAAAATGGGAGATCAATGGTTGAGTGATATCATGGTTGTTTACATTGAGAGAGATGTATTTGGTTTTATTGATAATGAGCCTATTATGCGACGTTTTCATGATATGAAACCTCGCCGGCAACAATTGTAATTTGTTTGTATTGATTAATTATGGAAGACATTACTATATAAAAAGATTTAGTTGTTGCCATTTTTCTTTAACCTTGCACTCTTTTAAGTTCGCCCCTCAATGATTATTTGGATAATTTATGTAAAAACAATTTCTAATTAACTACTTAAGATTAAAAATTCAGAGAAGAGTTTTTGAACTTGAATAATATTAAAAACGTTTTTAATTAAAATTTAATAGTAAATTCTCCCAAAAATAATACGACAAAAGAAAAGAGTTTTTTAAATACCAATTTATAAAAACATTAGGACTCCACCATCACCTAGTAATCCTATGCATTTTTATCAATTATTTATGATCTACACGTGTCATTTTGAAGGTTAGGTTTTCCTAATATATATCCTATTTGGAACCTCCAACATAGAACGTATATCTAACATGCAATCCGTCCGGACGTTCGGATCAAATCTAAACATGAAAGACTCATTATGCTTTATGAAAACCATTTGAAAAACCATGCAACCCTTAAGGCGTGATGTTCATCTTAAGTGAAATTACAATTAATAATCACAAGAAGTCAGCATCAATTTCAGGGAACCTTCCGACAAAAATTGCATCAAATTAACTTTCTAAAGATCCTAATGGTGATCAAGTATTAAGACAATTAGATAGTTTTAATCACAGTTATTAATAATTCAAGGTATGCATGCAATCAATAATAAGCAATTAAATAAAAATTACATATTCATGCTAAGACTCAAGGCTTCGTCCTAGCAAAACGGATTAGTTACGCATACTCATAATAAAAATCAAAGAAAATATCATTAACTAGAAAAAGAATGAAAACACCTTGTAGGTGAAAAATCTAAAATTCTCCAAAGCTTTGCTAAATTCTCTCAATGTCGCGTAGAGAATCCTAATGGCTAAAAACCTTATTTATACTACTCCAAATTAAAACCCTCACAGTCAAAGGTCTTAGAATAAGACTAGGAAACCTAATAAATTGAAATAAATTAAGAAACATAATCCTAAATTAGCTTGGTAAATTCGCCAAAAAATCTGCACAGCCACGTTTTGGACCCAAATCAGCTCCAAAACTGGCCCAAAATAGCTGGATTTAAAGCTTGAACTATTTTGAACACTTCTCCAGAAGGCCAATAACCCATCTGAGGTCAACTTGGGCTCCAAAAACACAATTTAAGCCAAAAAATGTCACTTTCCAGCACTGCGCAATGTTCCTTTATTCCATCGCCAGAAAATAACTGCTTGGTAGAAAAATTCCAAATTTTGACACGAATACACCAAGAGACACAGGAACGTCCTCCAATTTGAATTACTCCAAAATTTGTCCGTTTGATCATGTTTTGCTCCAGAGGAAATCGAATGTCCTATATTGAAAATATAAAACAAAATTATACCAAAATATAGCAAAACTAGGGAATAATATATAGTATAAAATCAACTCATCAGAAATCGAGGGTCCCAACATAAAATACCATTAAAGTCCACACTAGCAATACTGGATATGAAGAACAAAAAGAACTTTTCGTTATATTTTATGATAATTTTGAAGACTGCCCAGACTTCTTTTATGACAATCTTTGAAAATGTTCGGAGTTGCGATTATAGGTGGCATGGGGACGATAATTGAAACGAAACTTTGCAAAGACGGAGAAAAAAACTGAAGTCAATAGCGCAAATTAAAAAATATATTAATATTTCATATATCTTCTCACAACCATCATTCATCATGGTGAACTTTGTACTCATCATTTACTACACAAAAATGGAAGGGGAAAACGTGGCCTTTGTACTAATGGGCAGTTTTCTTTTAGTGATTCATCATAGAGGACTTTATAATCTTTTTCCAAACTTAAATGTAGAGAACAAAGAAAGTGAAAATGGAAGAAGGGGCCGGTATTCAAAACAAAAACGGTTCTAGAATGTAAAAAGGATGAACTATACTATTGAAAGTGAAAATGGAAGAGGGTTGGTATTCAAAACAAAAATATTTCTAGAACGTAAAAGGATGGGCTATACTTTTCAACGAATAGTGATTTGCTTTAAAAAATACTGGTATTTGAACCCATTTAAGTTAAAAGACAAATATTAAGAGATCACATTTATAGTAAAAAGATAAGCTACATTTGAATTAAGAGATTGTCACTTTTCTTGCCTTTTGGCACCTCTTGTCCTCTATAAATTAATGCAATTGATGCTGAGGGTAAACTTATTTGCTAGGCGTCGATCCTTCTCATCATCCCTGAGGTCATATATGTCGGACTTACCTTGGTCCTTCTTAGTTGGTTCCTCATTTCAGGCTTTGCTTTTGACGAACTCCCAGTAATGCTCGTAATTAGTTTCAATGTGATCTCTTAGCATGCAGCAGATTCGAGCGGTATGACCAGTGCATTAGTGGAAGGAGCAATACTCATTCGGCCATTTCTTGGCCAGATGGTTAGTGAGGGGTTTTGCTCGGTAGAGGTAAACCTTGTCTTTGATGTTTGGAGGAAGATCTTCCGAGTCCTGTCGTCCCAGTCAGTGAGATCGTCTAAAACATCAAAGCACTACGCCAAAGTGGCATAATCGTATCTTTTCTTGTCTAGCTTAGAGTCCCTACTTGAAAGCCATGGTGGTAATCCTCTCATCTGGCTTCTCTACTTCATCCACCTTTGCACGAAACCGCTTTAAGTAAGGTTTAAGACTTTCATTCTTGAATTGGGCGGTCATGCTTAATATGACCTCATGACGTTTGCGAACGTCACGATACACCGTATAGGTGTTAGTGAAGATGTCGGCCAAGATTTCAAAACAATTGATGGAGCGGGTTGGTAACTACGAGAACTATCTCTTGGCAGTTCCCCTGAAAATGGACTAGATCTTGCACATCCAAGAATGATTGTTGCTGTACAAGGCTATGACGTTCTGGTAGTGCATGATGTGGTAATCTGGGTTTAAGTCTCCACGGAAATACTTGAATCTGGATTGGGAGAATTTCTCAGATGAGGTGTAGACTCAATAGCTGAAGAAATAGGACTTTTAACCTTAGTGATAGTCTTGCAAGGAATGCGAGATTGAATTTCCCTCGGCGTCACTCTCTGGGTTATCGAAGTTCAAATGATCAGGCTCCATGGGAGGTGCTTATACAGTGTCCAAGGGACCGGAGTCACGCCGAACTCGGATCCTGCATACAGATGAGTGATTGACAATTTGGCCATCGTGAAGGTGACTCGTGCTCGGATCAGCAACTTCGACTGGGGTTGGAGCAGAGGTTGGCATGATTGGTTGCTCTTTTGGGTTTATGTGGTTCTTTGCCCGACAAACAGTGTAGGTTTTCTGCAATTTATCAACACAAGTGTAAAGTTTTCTGAATCTAGTCCATGGCTAGAGGGGTTCCAGCAGTGGGAGTATTATTGTTCGCTTGGCTAGTTATAGCATCAGTGACCTAATTGCTCGCATCAGGAGTAGTAAAGACGTCGGGAACTGGATTGTTCACGCCAGGGGTCACAATGGCGTTGAGAAATTGATTGTGTTTTCATCACCGTGTTAGCGTTAACGCTAGTTAAGCTTTTGTTGAAGCCCAAAATGTCACATGTAAGCACAATCAAATCTTAAAGCCCAATTGTTATACAAACCTCAAGCTAAGCCCAAATACATGTAAAGGTGTGGAATCGAGAAGGGATTATATTTGTAATCATGCCACGGTAATTTTGTAATTCTCAATGTTATAATAGTACTTCTAATCATACGTATAATTTTGGCATCATATAAAATGATGCATAAATGTGCATCACATAGAAAATTTATTCTTATTCTTATTATTATTATTATTATTATTATTATGAAAACTAAATAAATATATACTATTTAAAAGCAAAGACCCACTCTCAGTTATTTGTGAGATCATAGCTGTTCGAACTAGTAAGTAAGGATCGATGATGCTAATCATACCTAAGCATAATATAGAGAACCATTAGTAAAACTCAAATAAAATGTTTGAATTTGGAAAAATGGATGGCAGATTTGGAATCAGCGCGTCGAAATACCCTAAAAAGGGTTCCGAGCTAATTTCGTAAAAAATAAACGGAAAAGTTAATGATTAACCCAAAAGTCAACTGAGCCGCCGAGGCGGTCCACTACATTAAAACTTCGAAATTTCACTAAACGGATGCCAAAAACATATTCGGGGCATCACAATTAGCCTAGGAGGAGTCCCGACGAAATCCAAAAAATCAACGCTGGGAATATTCCAGAGAATATTCGGATCCATTTGGAAATGGGTATGGTCAATGGGTTGGTTTTCTAGGTAAACAAGTCAGGGTGGATTCAGGTCCTGGGTTATCGGGTCGGGTTGACCAGGTTTGCAACTCGCCGGTTTCTACGAAAGAGAAGGTTAAAAAAATCCCAGTTCTGATCGAGGTCAAAACTCAACCATATTTAGGTTATAAATAGTCCAACTAAAGCTAGGGGAGATAAGGATTCAAAATATACCCATTCGAAGACCAGCCGTGGCTCGAGTTGGTCGAAAAACAGCTCGAAAGTCGTCGAACCATTGCCAAAAAACTGGGAAATAACTTCCCGAGTTGTTTTTCTGCGTCAAACATCACCTTGAGGCCAAAAATAACATGAAACTGTGATCTAGGACAATCTAAGTCTGTTTCGAGACTTACCTTCACCGGGAACGGCAATAACATGCCAGAGAAAAGTTTAAAACAGTGGGTACCACTATGCAAAGAGAGAGACTTCTGCTGGTCTGAGATCGTGACTGCGAGAGTCTGGTAGTTACGATGCTCACTGGAAATGCTAGGGTGTGGTGATGGTGGTCTGTGATCAGCAGAGAGATAGAGTTCTAGTGAGAGAGAACTATGAGAGAGTTTGAGAGATGAAGTGTGGGAGAAGAGAGATCGAGAGAGTTCCGAAAGTTGGGGAAAAAAAGACATGTGGAAATATCCGAAATAATGAGTTTACTAAAATGCGCTTCAACTTCGTAAGTCTGTAAAATCTCCATCATAACTCCAAATTCGATTTCGCTTGCGCCCATGCGCTCTAATATCGAGTATTATAAGGATATACTAACATAATGAGTCATACATCTCAAGACACGATAGTCAATGAAAGTCAACATTCTCACCTCTAAGATTCACTCCTTTAGTAATAAAAATACCGTAAAATTAGGGACGGAGCCACCATTTTAAATATTCAAAAATTAACATATACAAAAATTAAGGGACCTTAATTAAAAAAAATCAATTAATAAAAAAATACTGATGAAAACTGAATTTATCTTATAATTTAATATAAATTATTCAGTCATTTGTAAAAATAAATTTAAGATAATTACAAAGCCATGTGTAAAAACGCAATTGTGCGATGCTTTTCCCAAGTTTCAATTTTGAACTGATACAAGAGGTATTTCTCAATCAACGACTTCAATAGCATGTTTACGTACTCGTAATCGGAATCAAAATAAGGAGTTGAATTCTCATTACGGAGTATTGAAGTGTTTACTAATTCTGGAGGATTCAAAAGAGTAAATTGACACGCTCGACCCTGATATTCACTGAACACCAGGGTAGGCATGTGCTGGCCGACACCCGAAGGTGACGAAGCTATATTAGGATGCATGAGAAATAATAAATATAGACAATACTTATAAATTTAAATACAATGATTATGCAATTATGGAACGTGTTTTGGAGCATACAACTAATCCTAGACACTAAAAATGAATAATATAAAATTGAATGAACAAAGAGATGGGTTCTACACCGAGAGGAATTGAAGATGCCGATGCGGGAGGACCTTGACGCCGGGATTGTACACCTCAATTCTAAGTCCTGATGGGGCGCAAAACAAAACATGAGTGGACCAAATTGATATATAGTAATAAAATAGTTAATCTTTAACATACTAACCCTTAGGTTTATGAAAACTCATATTGCATAATAAGTAGTAGGTTTTCCGAAAACCCTAGCATGTCATAAAACCTTTCATAAAACATATATCATATATAGTGTGTTTAGTAGTGTATACATATATATAATATTTCATTCGCCCAAAGGCATATAGAACACTTCTTCATTCATCTGAAGGTTCTACATCACATGTACATAGGTAGATCATTCGCCCGTAGGCACTGCATCTCCATGTCGAAGCCAATATAAGTATCTTTCAACCCGTAGGCCCCCTGCATCACCCGACCGAAGCCAATATATAGATATAATTCGACCTGTAGGCCCCTACATCACCCAACTGAAGCCAATATAAGTATCTTCCCACTGAAGCCATCTACAAATGCCCCGCCGAAGCCAATATAAATATCTTTCGCCCGTAGGCACCAACCAAACGCCAGGCCGAAGCCAATATATAGATATCATTCGCATAACCACTAAGTAAGTACATAAGAACATTAACATAATATTTCTAATATATATATATATATATATATAATTATCTTAATCGGAGTTCAGTAGCCAAAAGTCATATCGTAAAACCTATTCGTAGTATATAGTCATCAATCATATATACTACGAAGAACGTAAAATCGATAAAGCATGAATATCATAAAGCGTAAATCCAATTTACTCATAAACGTTTCAGAAAACATAACCATTAAATCATGCTTTTCATGTATGCATTTCTAATAGTAAAATATGCATTTTAGAAAAGGTCCACTTACCTTACACCATTGGCGAAGAGTTGTGCAAACAAGAGAGGACGGAAATGCCATAAACAATTGCACTTGGGGTTAGAGAAATTGAGGCTTGAAGCTCTCGGCTTCAATGGTGGATCACTCAGATGGTGCTCTGATGATGCAAGCGAGGATGTAGTCGTGTTCCCTATGTCCCAAGGGTTCGAAATGAGGATTTATGGGACTAGCTTGGTCGGAATTGAGAGGAATGATGGTGGTTCCTTCTTGAAGATAAAGGGAGAGAGAGTGCGGAGTGATGGAGTGAGAGGACTGAGAGAAAGTCACGGGAAGGGGGAGAGGAAAAGAGAGAGTGGGTCGGGGGACCAAAAAGAAACATGGGCCCCATATGGCACACCAAACAAGATCCAAAAGAAACCATTTAAAATATCTCCCAACCAAAGTGGAATTACAAAATTGCCCTTGACGTTCCGTAAAATCCCGGACGAATCATTACAGGTGGGGCCCACACGAAATAAGGAATTCAACTCCCCAAATTGGAGGAATTTGACTCCTTAGATGGGTGAGGTATTTGGATTCCGGGAGAGTGAGGGAATCAGGAATGTATTTTTTTCTACCAATTATGACCTCTCATTATTTCTAAATTTCAAGTCTGCCACTCAACCCAACAAACCCACCGCTCCCGGCGCACCCTTCTTTATGCGTCTGTGCCTCACTTTCTAGTTTCCACCTCCCCGTGCGACCGTGCTTCACTTCCTAACCCACCAGCTCAAGAACCCCAGCCACGACTCCCCCAAATCGGATTCAAAAATCAACCACCCAAACCCATAAAATAAACAATTCAAGGCCAAATCCAAACCCACAAATCCATGGAAGCAATCACTCAGAAATCATGAAATACTTCGCAGGTAAAAGAGGTGGTGGTGGTTATGGGGTAGGGTGTGTGGGGAAGATGGAGGTAAGAACTAGGAGAGAAAAGGTATGCAGACTTGCAGAGAGGGGAGGAATGTTCTATTCAACTGGGTTTGTTATTAAAGTGCTTAATATTTTAATATTGGTAATACAATAAATATGTATGCAAATTTAATTTTTTGGAATAAGGGCATAATTAAAACTAATTAAAATGTTATTAAAAATAAAATACGGATAAAATAAAAGGAAAACTAATGAAAATGATTTGAACACTTTAAGTTTTAACGATAAAGACAAAATAAAGGGTAAAGTGAATAGTATCATGATTGACTTTTTAGTGTAAAAATGTGGTCTTTCGTTAAAGTGAATAGTACCGGGAGATTTTTGTTAAAGTTCCCTAAAATAAAACCGGTGTTATAAAAATCAGCCTAGGCACTAGGCGGTGAAGGCCCACCGCGATTTAGGGCAAATCGTTTCCAAAAAAATCGGTCTAGAGCTAGGCGGTTTAGTTTTTTTTTTATTTTTTATTAATTGTGTGATTTTTTATTTCTTAGTTTCACGGTGGTATACTTATGGAAATGGTGTACCTAATTTGCAAATGATGG
This sequence comes from Malus fusca, assembly GCA_035220775.1. Lineage (NCBI taxonomy): Eukaryota > Viridiplantae > Streptophyta > Magnoliopsida > Rosales > Rosaceae > Malus > Malus fusca. The sequence goes on along the minus strand of CM069073.1, from coordinate 18,615,783 downwards.
ATTGACTACAAGTTCATCCACTTGTGAAATGAATTGGAGCACTTTTGAGGGGTTACATACAAAGAAAAGAAATAAACTAGATACAACAAGGTTAAATAATTTAGTCTATATCCAATCCAATGCAAGGATCATGAACTAGAATAATTTAGTCTATCATCCAAGAATACTCCTCATTATGATTATATGCTTACTGCTTTTAAAATATTGAACTGGTTGGATGGATGTACTTTGTGTATTCTTCTACTTCTATTTTTGTATTTTATCATTCTTTTATTATTCATACAAGTATATTTTTTAAGTGTAAATAGGCACTTATTTACAAGATATATAATAAATTTAGATAAATCCACCTAGGCGCTAGGCCCTTGCCCGCCGCTCTATTATGATCCCACATTGGCTACACCAGTAATTGTGTAGTTGTACTTAAGTCCTTGGAGTCATCCCACCTATTGGAATAGTCTTTTGGGTTTGGCTCCTCCCTTGGGCTTGAGTACCTAACATTGGTATCAGAGACAGGTTCCCGACGTTGCGGAGGGGGCGACCTGGAAAGGGCTACCTTAACGGGACGACCAAAGGGTATGCTGCCGTTAAGAGTGAAAGCCACCAGAGTAAGGGTCGTCGTGGGCGTCGAGTCTTTCGAAGGGTGGTGTGATGTTATGATCCCACATCTGCTACACCAGAAATGGTGTAGTGGTACTTAAGTCCTTAGAGTCCTCCCACCTATAAACTAGTTTTTTGGGTTTGGCTCTTTCCTTGGGCTTGAGTACCTAACATTGGTATTAGAGCTAGGTTCCAGACGTTGCGGAATGGGCGACCTGGAAAGGGCTACCTTAACGGGACGACCAAAGGGTACGCCGCCGTTAAGAGTGAAAGCCATCAAAGTAAGGGCAGCCATGAATGTCGGGTCTTCCGAAGGATAGTGTGATGTTATGATCCCACATCGGCTACACCAGAAATTGTGTAGTGGTACTTAAGTCCTTGGAGTCCTCCCACTTATTGGACTAGTCTTTTAGGTTGAGCTCTTCCCTTGGGCTTGAGTACCTAACATTGGTATCAGAACCAGGTTCTCGACGCTGCGGAAGGGGCGACCTGGAAAGGGCTACCTTAACAGGACGACCAAAGGGTGCGCCACCATTAAGAGTGAAAGCCACCAGAGTAAGGGCCGCCGTGGGCGTCGGGTTTTCCGAAGGGTGGTGTAATGTTATGATCCCACATCGGCTACACCAGAAATGGTGTAGTGGTACTCAAGTCCTTGGAGTCCTCCCACCTATTGGACTAGTCTTTTGGGTTGGGCTCTTCCTTTGGGCTTAAGTACCTAACACGCCCAACTAGCGCCTAGCGATTTTTAAAACATTGAATAAAACAAAAAAGAACAAGGGCATTTTAGTAATCATATTGATTTTTATTTCGATTTAAGTGAATTAATAAACAACTTATATAAACTCAATTTTATTTCTACTCCAATTTTAGAACATTTAAGTAAACAGCTTCAACATGAATCTGATTCTGACTCTTCCTTAATTCAATTCTTCATCAATCCAATTCTTATTATTTTTTAGGTAAACGTGCCACAAATCTTCAAGTTCACAGACGCGGTGAAGTGTCTCGAGCTCTTCATCTCCACGACAAGACGTAGTAGGACTCGCTTTCAAATTTTCAAATTTTCGCTCCCTTTGCTTTCCTCTTTTCTCACATTTTATTGTATTTATTTGCTTATAAAAAAGTCACATGAAATCAGTGGCGGAGCCAAGATCTTACATCACGGGGGGCCTTTCACAAATATGAAACTTTATTTTTTAATGCCTAAAATACGAGATAGATTGGTTGTATTTCGATTTATTTATCTCAACTCAGAAAAATATCATACCGCATCAACCATTAGGTTAATATGCAAGATAGAGGTAGATTATACCCATACCACATCAACCATATAGTCACATAATCCAACTAATATTTAAGAGCAGATGGACTAGAAGTTCAAGCCAACAAAGAAAAATATCAGCCAACATTCTTAGAGTAAGTGATAAATCCTGACAATTAGATTCAATTACCGCGGTAAAAAACTTCGACCTAAATTAATCTCCTCCGCCCAAAGATGAACGTGAAGTAATTAACAAGTTGAAGAAGCTACATCATTATAACTAGAATAAGAGAATCCCAAATCCATGAATTTCAAGATTGCAACTAAACTTACGGGAAATAAAAGGAGGTTATGCTATATCTTATACATAGAAAAGGAAAAAAAAATTGCAGGATAGGCCCATGACTACCCTTGTCCTTTAGTGGCTCCGCCACAGCATGAAATATTAACTTTGCTTAATTGTGACTTTTTAAACAAAATAGATTAAACAATAGAAAATTTAGAGAAAAGAGAAATCCTATTCCGAACAAGATTGACACTAACTCATCTCATCTTAGCCATGAATATTCGGAAGAGATTTTCTTCGGATCTCTCATACCAAAGTTCATAAATTAATTAATTCGAATTTTTGAAATTTAATCTAACGGTTACAAATAGAGGGCTCATTTAAAAGTTATAATAATTTTAGCTGTTTGATCAAATTTTAAGGATCCGGTTTAATTGATTGTTGAGCTTTGGTGGAAGAGATCTGGAGTCCTGAATATTCTATGCCGACATGAACATACACTTTTCCCTTGCACACACCGCCACGTTTCTCAGTAGTCAATGTGTTAACAGGGCACCGAAGTCACTATTCACGTACGTGTAACAAGTAAGAACCCCATTGTGACATGCATGACTATTCATTTGCCTACATAAACTGATCCAAACTTTTAACTCCATAATCCATCAAATCCGATCAAAGTACATTCAAAATTTTCAAATAAAAAGAAACGGTTTCATTGTGTTTATTGAAAAATGGCACATTACCATAACCAGTTCGAGCCACCACCGACTGAATCCCACAGAAACCCGACCCAGGCAACCGACGAGTACGGCACCTTAGTGGGCCCCCGAGTGGACAAGTACGGAAACCCTCTTGGTCATCACGGTGCTAATTAGACCTGGCATTTTTCATCTGACTCGTTAACCCGACCCGACTCGATCTGTTAAAATTAGTATTCAGGTGAGTGATAAACAAGTTGGGTGGTTAACGGGTCAACCCGTTAATCACCTGTTAAATAACGGGTCATTTTGGGTGAACTCGTAAAGCCCGTTAGCTGTGCTCCTTCCCTTCTGTTCTGGTTATCTCCCTATCTTCTTCCCTAAATTTTTTTACTGAACTCCACTACTCTCTCTTTGGTAAGCTCCGATTCCTTTCCACCTCTTCTTTGAATCAGTCACACCTGCTAGCCAATGGAACCACCTCGGCCAGAGGAGTTGACAAGGGCGTTTGGATTGGAGACATTCTGCAGATAGGACACGTAGGGTTCAACCGCAGCCATGGATTAACGTACTTGAGGTGGAAGAGGTGTCTACAATCTGGCAGCAGCCACAACATGTCTATTGGAAGCAACTTTGTGTCAATCAACTTTGTGTCAATCTCCTTTAACTTTGTGTCAATCTCCTTTAACTTTGTGTCAACTCCTTTATCTTTGTGTTGTCAACTTTGTGTCAACTCCTTAATTCAAGGAGCTTGTCTTCCCTAAACCATTTTGTCGGTTGTCTTCCCTAAGCCACCTTTGTGGCGTAAATCAAGGAGTCAATCTCCTTATATATTGTTGTACAATTGTAATGATATCATGATGAAAATACAAAACATACTTTGAAAATCAACATGGTATCAGAGCAGGAAATATAACATGCTTCTGCTGTACTATTATCCAAGCGTGTTCAATCTTCAAAATGACTGAAGACAATTCGTTAGGATCAGAAGCTGAAAGTTCACATGTGATTTCCTCCATGAATGTGCATAAGGTGGATGTCAACCCAAATCAAAGATTAAGCTCAGTCGTGTTGAATGAGTTTAATTACTTGCCTTGGTCGAGAGCAGTGTCTCTGGCTCTAAGTGGAAGGTCCAAGTTAGGGTTCATAAATGGAAGCATCAAAGTACCTGATGCTTCCTCACCAACCTATGAATCCTGGCTTAGCAAGGATCAGCTAGTTATGTCATGGCTCCTGAATTCCATGGAACGGAAATTAGCTGAAATATTCAGTTACTCTGAATCTTCATACCAGCTATGGGAAGCGGTCAAGGAAATGTATGGCAGCCAGAACAATGCTACAAGGGTTTTCCAATTAAAGAAGGACATCTCCGATCTGCAACAAGACGGCAAGCCATTTGTGCAACTCCTAGGAAGCATGAAAAGCATGTGGAATGAGTTGGAAATTTATCGCCCTCATACAACCGACACAGCACTGCTACGAAAGAGAGCAGGAGAAGACAAGATATTTCAACTCTTGTCCAGTCTTAATTCAACGTATGAAGATCTACGATGTCACATACTCATGAACATTGAACTTCCTTCCTTCACCAGTGTATGTGCAACAATCTAACGTGAAGAAGTAAGGAGGAAAGTCATGAACATGGGTATAATGGCCAGTGTACCTGAGGCTAGGGCCTATCTAACCAACGAGAGAAAGTACAAAGGAAAGCATCCGAACTTGAAGTGTCAACACTGCAACAATATAGGTCATGTTAAAGACACATGCTGGATTTTACACCCAGAATTAAAGCCTGACTTCATGAAGGACAACAAGGGTTTACAAATGGTGAATCGTACTACACACCGAGCAAATCATGCGTCTGTCTCCACCTCTAATGGGTCTTATCCATTCAAGAACTTCACAGCGAATCCAGCTGAACTCATGAATGAGTTTATGTCGTACCTTCAAGGCAAGAAATGAGGGGCTGGAATTGACCGTGCAAACATCATAGGAGAAGGGAACACGACGGCATTGCTCGGCAAGTTTGCGAGTTTCTTGGCAGACACGAAACCCATACCCCAAGAGAACATGCAAGGTATCATGAAAGTCTTTAAAACTGCTATTAAAATAAATATGTTGCATGATTTTTGGGTTGTAGATTCGGGTGCCACAGATCATATGACTAACCACGTGTCTAAGTCTCAAAAGTTTGAAAAATTCACTAATCCTTCCCAAGTTTCAATTGCAAATGGTGAAACTGTAAAGGTTTTAGGAAAGGAAAAAATAAAAATAATGTCAGATGAAATTGAATCAATGGCCTTGTATGTACCTTCCTTCCCATTTCAACTTCTATCTGTGGGAAAGATCACAAATACCTTGAATTGCTTAGCTATATTTTCTCCTCACAATGTCATCTTTCATGACTGTGCCACCAAAAAGACGATTGGTGAAGGGTTTTATTTAGAATGTCTCTATTACATATCAAAAAGCAATCCCAGAGGGTTCCAAGCCAAGTTCAATCCCATTCAAGATAATCAATTGTGGCATCAACGTTTAGCTCACCCTTCTCCACCCATTTTGTCAACTTTATTTCCAAACTTAGGGAAGGATGCTATTTCATGTGAAACATGCCACTTGTCTAAGGCCACTAGATTATCTTTTAACTCTTCCTTGTCCAGGGCTAGTAAGTGTTTTGAACTAGTTCATTCAGATGTATGGGGACCAACTAGTGAATCTTTTGATGGTTATAAGTATTTTGTGATATTTGTTGATGATTTCTCTCGAGTCACATGGTTGTATCTTCTAAAGTCTAAGAATGAAGTTATGGAAGTATTTAAGGACTTTCATAACCTTGTTAAAAACCATTTCTCCTCTCAAATTCAAACCTTAAGGTCTGACAATGGCACTGAATATATGTCCCATATCATGAAACAATATTTAAGCACTCATGGCATCATGCATCAAACAAGTTGTGTTGGCACACCTCAACAAAATGGTGTAGCTGAACGCAAAAACCGTGACTTACTTGAAAAAACAAGAGCACTAATGCTACAAATGAATGTACCAAAGAAATTTTGGTCCCAATGGGTTATGGCAGCTGCTTATATCATCAATAAATTACCTAGCCGAGTCTTGGATTTCAAGTATCCCCTAGAGGTCATGAAAGGAAGTAAAATTGATCTCTCACACCTTCGAGTTTTTGGCTGCATCTGTTTTGTGCATATTCAATCTCATCACCGAGATACAAGGAGCCTCAGAATTTCCATAAGGCCAACAACCAAGAGGTTTGGAAGGAAGCAATGCAAGAAGAACTTAAAGCTCTAGATCAACACAACACCTGGAGTATCACCAAACTTCCCATAGGCAAGAAAGCCGTGGGTTGCAAATGGATTTATAAACTCAAATTCAAGTCAGATGGATCAATTGAGAGGCATAAAGCAAGATTGGTAGCTCAAGGATTCACTCAAACATATGAGGTGGATTACAAAGAAACATTTGCACCTGTTGCCAAAATGAACATCGTGAGAGTGCTATTGTCCGTGGCAGTAAACAATGGGTGGTCCATGTACCAAATGGATGTGAAGAATGCATTCTTGCACGGAGATCAAAGCAATGAACCAAATTTGGTGTGCAAATTGCACAAATCCATTTATGGCCTGAAACAGTCTCCACGAGCTTGGTATGCCAAACTAAGCTCAGTTCTCACTAGTGTTGGTTTCATAAGCAGCAATGTCGATTCATCACTATTTGTTCGCACATGAGCTGTGGGCAAATTGGTTGTGCTGATCTATGTTGATGATCTGATAATTACGGGTGATAATGCTGACGAGATCCTCAACCTCAAACAGTCCCTCAGACAAAGGTTTGCAATTAAAGACCTTGGGATATTGAAGTACTTCCTTGGTATAGAAGTGGCAACCTCGCACAAGGGGCTGTTTCTTAACCAAAGAAAGTATGTCTTGGATTTGCTCAAGGAAGCTAACATGAGCGATGCTAAACCGGCCATTACTCCTCTCGACAGCAAGCACAAACCTATCTTGAAGGGCATGCCACTCACGGATATCAGCCATTATCAGGGATTGGTGGGTAAGTTAATCTACCTAACAATCACTAGACCCGACATCACATATTCTGTAAGTCTTGTGAGCCAATTCATGCACTCCCCGACTCTTGAGCATTTGACCCTTGTTAAAAGGATCTTACGCTACTTAAAAGGATCAGCGGGTCATGGAATCCTCATGTAGAAGAATGACAACACACAAATCATGGGATATTGCAATGCTGATTGGGCGGGGAATGCCATCGATCGCAAGTCCACAACTAGCTACTGTACCTTTGTCGGTGGAAACTTGGTCACATGGAAAAGTAAGAAGCAAATTGTTATCGCCAGGTCAAGTGCCGAAGCTGAGTATCGTGCCATGGCTTCAACTGCGTGTGAGTTGATCTGGCTCAAGGGGCTTCTGTGCGATTTAGGTGTTCCTACAACTCTTCCTATGTCCTTATTTGTGACAATCAGGCAGCCATGCATATAGCATCAAACCCAGTGTTTCACGAGCGGACGAAACACATTGAAGTTGACTGTCATTACGTTCGGGAATAGGTGCAGTCGCAGGTGATTCAGACACACTATATAAGAAGCTTCGACCAACTGGCCGACATCTTCACAAAGCCTTTGGCTTCTCATCAGTTTCAGCGACTTCTGTCCAAGCTTGGATCCATAAACCTCCTGGATCCAGCTTGAGGGGGCGTATTGGAAGCAACTTTGTGTCAATGAACTTTGTGTCAATCTCCTTTAACTTTGTGTCAACTTTGTGTCAATCTCCTTTAACTTTGTGTCAACTCCTTTATCTTTGTGCTGTCAACTCCTTAATTCAAGGAGCTTGTCTTCCCTAAACCATTTTGTCGATTGTCTTCCCTAAGCCACATTTGTGGCGTAAATCAAGGAGTCAATCTCCTTATATATTGTTGTACAATTGTAATGATATCATGATGAAAATACAAAACATACTTTGAAAATCAACAATGTCGCTGTTTTTTTTTTTTGGGAGTTGGTCACTCACAATGTGTGGAATTCTTGATGTTCTTGCCTTCTTGGTTGCTCCGATGACTCTCAGGCTAAGAGGGTCCGAGTTCTTGAGCTTTCCTGCAGGCAATTTCCTAATTCCTTTCTTCTTATTCTTTTTTTTTTTAATTTTTAAGTGTTTTTAAACGTTATAATTCTTAATTATTGGTTGAATTAAGAGCAACAGGAGGCAGAGGAGTCTTTTTGCAGATTGGATGAACTGTTAAAAAAAAAATTGTTAACGGGTGACCCGTTAGCTTAATTGGTTGAGTTCGGATGACCCGTTAACTTAATGGGTTGGGTTTGGATGACCTGTTAAATTAACGGGTCAGATTGAACCCAACCCAAACCCAATAAACCCGACCCGTTTACAGGTCTAGTGCTAATACTGGCATCACTCCTTCCACCGCCAGAGAATACGGTGCTCAAGACACGGTTGGTCACGATTATGGCAGGAAAGAGCACCATGGTGCCACTGACATGCTTCATCGCTCTGGCAGCTCAAGCTCGAGCTCTGTAAGTAGTCTCTTTTCCCCATATAAAAATGCGACATTAATTTTACATAAGATTTTGTTGTTTGTACCATTATTTTGTTGTCTAAAAAGATAAAGACCTAGCCAAAAAGGGTTAGACTTAATTAGCCACATTATTTTCACACAAGTGAACGTGTGTGTGAAATCCTAATACAATTATTGTTTATTTGTATCATCTCAAATTAGTATATTTTTAGGGACGTGGTATTCCTAATATTTCAAGAGACAAAAAAAATTTACCTTGAAACTGTTTAACTTATATTTTCTCCTGGAATTTATATATGTTGGGTATGTAATTATTGTGGTGCAGTCATCTGAGGATGATGGGCTAGGTGGGAGGAGGAAGAAGAAGGGGCTGAAACAGAAGATAAAGGAGAAGCTCCCAGGTTCAACCACAACTGACACAACATACGGCACCACCTACCCCGGAAGGCACCACCAGGAGAAGGGGATGATGGACAAGATCAAGGACAAGCTGCCGGAGGGCCACAAGGATGACCCCTACTACTCAACACCACATACCACTTCGACCACCAATACTTACGGCGTCACCACTTACACGGAAGAGCACCACGAAAAGAAGGGGATTATGGACAAGATCAAAGAGAAGCTTCCCGGCGGACACCACTAGCGATTATAATATTATTCCTGTAATATAAGTCAATTACAGTATAATGTAGTGGTTTAGCGTTGTTAATCATATAATAAGCTATAGTAGTGCCTAATATCAGAGTGTGCAAGGAACAAGACTACAAAATAATAAGAATATTATTAAACAAACTGAGAATGCCGAAATGGCTACAAAATTTCAAGAGGCTACATCGTGACTAACATATTCACGACTGAATAACAAGCACGCTATTTATAATAAGTTAATCCTAACTCTAATGCTAACGGGCTAAGCTCAAGAAACCAAACATTAAAGTAAACCTAAATGCTAATAGTTTTCAACATCCTCGTCAAACTCATGGCGGTATACGACATGGGTTTGCAAACAAGCAGATGCGGACGGGCTCCGTTAGGTGGACTGGTAAGCATGCAAATTTGACTTGACCTAACTTGACAAGCGAAATTGACTTAGACTTGACTTGACTGGTGAACTGGACTTGACTGGATTGGCAAACTGCCAGCTGATTCTGATTCAGACTGGTTAGTGTTGAGAGTATAGAAAGAACTCGTCATTAAACGAACGAGATTTCCATATCTCAATTGTATCAACGAATGAACAAACACAAACACCATCACTTAAGTGGTCACAATTTCAAACACTCGAGTGACGGTCACAAAACAATCTCAAACAAGCCAACACCAACAACAAAAGATTTCAACAACAGGCCACATTGCCCATGCGGGCCTCTCAGAAACTCAAAAACTAACAATTTTCCTCCTTGCCCATGCGGGCCTATCTCACTTTTTCTCTTTGTTTTCTTTCCAAACATCACGTCTTTTTTTTTCTTTTTTTTTTCTTCCTCTTCCTTTCAACCTCTATTTCTGGGCAGTGTTCTCCAGAGAAAACAAATATGAGTGCAGGTGTGGGATCTCAATTCTGGGATTTTGGACGCGATGGGATAGCAACGGCGGTGAAGTGCGGATCAAAGCGGGGGCGAGGATGCGGGTATGGTGCGAAGGCAGCACGGTGGTGGGTAGACGAGTTCACGGGTATGGTGGGGAGGTGCAGGTTGTGGACGGAACTGATCAGGTTTTGGTGCAGTGGAGATGGCAAGTACGGTGCGAAACATAAACGGCGGGTTTATCAAATCTGATTTGCAGGAGTTCAAGTGGAGACGAACTCGATCCAAGTGGTTCTCGGGTCAGAGCTTCGTCCAAATGTACAGGTGACCAGAGACGAATACGGACGGAAGGGAAGGAGCAGAAGGCCGTCAACACAACTGAAAAAATTAAACACACCTTTTTTTCTTTGCAAACTGTCAAACACAAGTAGACAATCTGAACATGAACGGTAAACGGACACAAGCAAACGGATACCAACCCAAAACAGATTAAATCTCGAAGGATGAAACATGCTCTGATACCAAGTTGAGAATATCAGAGTGTGCGATGAACAAGACTACAAAATAATAAGAATATTATTAAACAAACTGAGAATGTCAAAACGGCTACAAAATCCGAAAAGGTTACATCGTGGCTAACATATTCATGACCGAATACCAAGCATGTTATTTATAATAAGCTAATCCTAACCCTAATGTTAACGGGCTAAGCCCAAGAAACCAAACATTAAAGTAAACCCTAATGCTATTCATACTATGTTTTTGTACCACATTTCTATATCACCTTATGTGGCATCTAATGTGAACAGCCACATCATTTGAAAAATTTGCAAAACCTAAGGAAAGAAAGGAGAAAGATTTCTCGTAATCCAAACTTGGTATGAATAGCATTACTCAATACTAATAGTTTCCAACAGTGCAAGCTCAGCACTTCGCGGTGTCGTTTGTCTTTGTGATATGTAACTTTGTCTGTCGTTTATGTTTATATATTTAGTCTCAGTACAGTGATTCTGGTTTAATTATTGTTGCAGAATTGGTTTTATAACATCCTACAATTGTGTGTACGGTGTGACAATAACAAGAACATGAACATGTTATTCAGCAACGCCAACAAAGGAAACAAACGAAGAACATGAACATGTTATTCAGCAACGCCAACAAAGGAAACAAACGACTCTCATCACCATCCAGAGTGGGAGTTGCTCTAAGAGACAAAAGACACAAACCAAAGTCCGTGGCCAGTTTTACAGTGCTGTTAACGGTTAATTCATTTGAGATACAGTGACGGCAAATGCGGGGGCCTGGCTCTGCCCATTTGAAATACATTTGGCGTATGGAAAAGAGGTCACAAACATGCCTAAAGAAAAGGGGTTATTTTTTGTGGATCATTGATTATTTTTTTATTTTTTTATCGATGTGGATCATTGATTAAATTAAGGGTGTGTGGATAACACAGTCCTTTTTATTTCACACACATTCTCTTAATTTACGGCCGTTGAATCAACTGATTTAAAGAATATCAAATGATAGAAACTGACAAAGGGTGTGTGAAAGCACATCCCTTAAATTATCAAATGATAGAAATTGACAAATGATGTGTAAAAGCACACCCCTTAAATTAAAGTTAGTATTGGTGCAGTTAGACATGTAGGTAATGGAGCTCAATTGATCGAGTTGAACATGCAATCATGTATTGTATTAGATGCAATGTTCATCAACCATCTTCATAAGCATATGATTGAGAGTGAGATCTTTCATAACATAGAAGGAAATCAATATCATTTGCTGGATTGTGATGGTTAGACAAAATTCCCCTGAAAAGATGAGTACATTTTTTACCACGGTCATATTATTCCTTTCAAATTTTGGCACGTGTTTGTCGCTTAAAATAGTAATGTCACTTATTTGTTGCTTAAAATAGTAACGTCACATGGCGGTGTCTTGTGGGGTTAATAATTCCATATTGATTCGAACCAATCCATACACTCCCATTTTTAATAAGATTCCGGCTAAAAACATACAAATACTGTAATGTGTGTCTTCATGGGTGTCTGGTAACTATGTATGTAAGGGTAAGATCGGTGATTTGACAGCAAAAGCAATAATAATTCCAATATAGAATATTATGTCCAGTGCTACGATTGATCAGCTGATGTTTCAAAATTGTACATACAAATTCTCTTGTTCCGAAAGGCTGAATTGATACAAAATTTTAACATAAAATAAAAGAGTGGAGATACTCAAATATTCTTCGTATGTGAAATGAAATGCCAAGGGCTCCAGCGACGGTTCTGAATTGTCATAGCTGCAAGTCTTCGAGGCTTCATGTACTTCTAATAAATCTCTCAAAACTCTGTTACGTCGTGAAAGCCTCCAATACCACGGCAGCAGACCAGCAAAATCTTTGCTCCAAAATCCAAATGATGGTTGAACTTCGACTGCGTTGGCTGTCACATTTGCCCAAGGAGCAAGAGTAATTTCCAATTGTGTTCCATAAATGCTCATATTGCTTGAAAACGGCCTTCCGCCTTATCAATCATTGCTCTGTAATCTTCTTCCAACAATCTTCATCTGCAGGTTCAATCACCAAAAGTTTCCGCAAGAGCATGTCCCGTTGTGGAAGTGGTGGAATCTCATGTTATCTCTCACGACAATCTCCCTCCCCGTAACTTGGGATGCACCACACATAAACGAATGACAGTCTTCACAAATCCTAATGTTCTTCATAATCTTAATGGTGGAAACAGAATCTGTACTGAGCAATGCATACGCTAAAGCTAGCTTTTCACTATGAGACATTAATATACGCGTCTTTTCATCATCTCCCACAGCATAAGCCGCGGAATCCAGGTTAGGCTGGTAGCCATTAGCCAGTAATCTGTCCAGAAGGTCCTCCAGCGTCTTCTTAATCTCGGTGTACTCTGGATGGGTTGTTTCACCTGCACAGAACTCGTGAATTACGCCTTTCTTTGTTTCAACCCAACTATATGCAGGTTTCTTTTTCAGACCCTTTTCCCTCATCAACTTCCTCACTCTTGAAACCTCATCCCACCTTCCTGCTGATGCATAAATGTTCGAGAGCACTACATAGTTTCCAATACTATCAGGTTCAAGCTCAAAAAGATGGTTAGCAGCAATCTGAGCAATGTCGGGATTCCCATGGGTACGACATGCCCCTAGTAGAGCTCCCCACACGCCTCCATGGGCATCTATTGGCATTGTTTCAACAAGTTCAAGAGCTTCTTCCAAGCGCCCAGCTCGACCAAGTAGGTCTACCCTGCAAGTGTAATGATCAGCTGTTGGAACAACATCATAGTACTTCTCCATGGTTGCAAATAACTGCCGACCTTGATCAACCATACCAGCATGGCTGCAAGCTGTCAGCACCCCTATAAAAGTAACCTTGTTAGGTCTTATCTCGGTCGTCAACATCTCATGAAATAATTCTATCGCTGCACTTGCACGACCGTGCATTGCAAACCCCAAAATCATTGAGCTATAAGAAAATACGTTTCTTTCCTTCATTCCCTGAAAAACCTTGAATGCATTATCCAAGCTTCCACACTTGGAGTACATATCTATCAATGCAGAACCCACAAGAACATTTTCAGTAGGCCCAAAACCGGATTTCTCAGCAATGTCCCGAACCCAATTAGCATATTTAGACGCACCTAATTGTGCACAAGCCGAAATGAGACCAACCAATGTAATCTCATCAGTTGCTACACCAGCACACTGCATTCTCTCAAAGCAATCCAACGCCTCTCTCGGATGGGCATTCTGAGCATAACCGTTAACCATTGCAGTCCACGCCACCATATCTTTTGCAGGCAACCCCTCAAACAACTCCCGAGCTGATTCCACATCCCCAACCTTGGTATAAGCAACAATCAACTCAGTCCAAGAAACAACATCCCTCTCAGGCATTTCATCAAACACCTTGCGCCCACACTCCAAAAACCCACATTTCACATACATATCGATCATAGTGTTCCCCACATACAAATCCGCCACGAACCCACCAACTAAAATCGTGTGGGCATGAATCTGCCGCCCCAAATTCACATCAAGCAGATCCCCACAGGCCTTAAAAAGCGCCGAGAACGTAAACGACACCGGCCCAACACCCGATTTCCTCATACAAGTATAAAAATTCAGCGATTCCGAAACAGGTCCTTGGATACTGTACCCGCGGATCATAGCCGTCCAGAGAAACGGGTTTGGGTACTTGATCTGTCGGAAGACTAGGAGCGGATACGCGTCCATGGGGACGTCGAGCTTCGTGAGCGTGCGGATGAGCTTGGTGAGAACGTAGCAGCATTGTCCGAGGCCGTGGAGGAGGAGGTGACCGTGAACCGCTTTGACTTGGCGGAGGCCGGCGCATCCATCTAGAACGGCGACGAGTTTGTGCTCCAAGAGCTTCCGCCTCTGCTGAAACTCCGAGAAGATTTCGGCCGGATGTGGTCTGTGCTGGTGAAGCTGGGAAGGTAGAAGCTTGTGAATTGGGACTGTTGAGAATTTGCGAGAAAGATTTTGCATTGGACTATCCGAGCCCTCCTGCTGCTGCGCGCGACTCTGAGAAATGCATATGAAGAAGTGAAAGTCCCGCTACCCAGATAAGACGCTGCGTTTCATGAAAAGTAGAGAATGATTTTCTGACGGTTGGATCGGAATTGAACTTTTATCTCTAGGGATTAATTACACATACAGCCTTTTGAAGTTTATTGCGTTTTCACAAAGGACAAGGATTGTCTGCCCTCCCATTTTTCATGCCCTTTCATACCCTCCTGTTTTGTGTGGTCACGGTTAAGACACGTTAACATTTTATATTATTTTTTTTATAAAGATAATAAGACAAAAATGAATAGTAATATAAAATGATGACGTGGCTTAACCGTGACCACACAAACAGAAGAGCATGGAAGGGCATGGAAAAATGGAGGGCAGACAATCCTTGTCCTTTCACAAAACCCTTCAGGTTTTGAACATATCACTAATATTCTTTATTGCGTTCTCACAAAACTCCTTCACTAATATTCTTTGTTGCATTCTCACAAAACTCCTTAGGTTTTAAACATATCACTAATATTCTTTGATGTTTTAAAATTATTTTCCAAAACCCCTACACCTCTTTCGTTAAAGTTCTGTTAATTTTATGTTGATATCAACATAAATTAATTTTGAAATGGCAAAATTAACCTTTTATAGCCATTTCAATTAAGAATATGATATCACACTTGTAACCAAACACCTCGATTCACCAATCTCCTACATTCTATAAACTTTTAACCAAACACCCAAATTTATAATTTTCACGGTTCGATCTTGATTCAAAGTTGAAGAAGAATAATTTATTTATTTTTATAAATTTTTTTGTGTCGTTTTAGTTTTTCTTTCACTATTGAATTAAAATTGAATGGTAAATGATCCCAATTTCTTTAAAGATGGAACAATAATTTGTCAAATACCGGACGAAAGTTCGATCAGTAGCTAGAAAGATTAAGTTGTATAACACATTGCCCTACAAAACATTACGAACAAGTTTATAAACAAGCTTTTGACATGGGGTCTATTTAATGAGAAAAAGTTTGGGATGATATGCCAAACCTCGACTATGTCATTATTTAGTACGACATTTTTTACAAAATTCCGAGAATCCATCTCACGTCTTAAACAAGTTTATAGTGAAATAAAATCACCTAATCCCCTCTACCTTTAAAATATGGCATATTTGTCGATTTGCTAGCCAATTACCCATCTAAAATTTTCTAATTAGTCAATTTCTTCTTGAACTTTAATTTTAATCGAATACTTCTCTGAACTTTTATAAATAGTCAATTCTTTCCTGATGCTGGATTTTAAATTTTTTTTATCTATTTTAATCACAAAACATGATAATTTTATTGAGACAAAAATAATGAAAAATTAGATGGATGGCAATTCGTTAGTTTAAAGGGACGTTTTGAATTAGACGCCTCATTTTTAAATGTCATAGACTAAACATCTATTCCTTTTGCAAATTTGATTAAACATTTTCCCTACAATTTTGGTACTTTAATTTTATTTCATTAGAAGTCTATTCACGTTAGCATTCCCTTTTTTTCCTCCTATTTTTATGCATCTCTTATTATGATGATTTAAGATTTATTTTTTATTTTTTATTTTTTATTAAAATATTTATTTTAGTAAATTAAATAATGTAACAAAACTCGTTGTTAGGTACGTTTGATTATATTGGTACGTTTGATTATAATGGTACATTTAGTTACTTGGTACATTTGAATTTTTGGTCCATTTGGCTTCTTGGTACATTTAAATTTTTGGTACATTTAGTTTTTGGTACATTTGAATTTTTGGTATGTTTGTTTTCAAAATATAAGTTTTATTCCTTTTTGTCCTAATAATGAGGAATTACTTTAATTAATTATTTTTTTTTTATAGAAATAGTCGTTAACAATGTAAAAGTTTAAATTACTTTAATTAATTTTTTTTTCTAGAAAGAGCCATTAATCAACGGATAATAACCTTTTTGTTAATTCAAAATTATATGATTTATCGTTATTATTTAGCATTATCTACAATAATAAGGATTTATCTCTAATCAACTAAAAGTTGTTCCAGAAACTTATCTACCAAAAAACAAGACTATCTAGAGCATTGTGTATGAATCAAACATATTTTTAAACATTCCATGTGACAGCCCGTCCCTGATTTTAAGAGTTTTAAAGTTTTAATAAAGGATTTTACAAAAATGCCCTTTGAGGCACGCGCATTATTCGAGGTTAATCGTTGTGTCGTGCCATCTAAGATTTATTTTCTTGACGTATCCTCGTAGTACTCGTCGCTACGGACGTGTGGGCGCTGACGGTTCGTGATTTGGAGTTATATCAAAAAAGTTATTAACGTTTGAAATTTGAGATTTTCAGGAATTATAATTTTAGTAAAATCTAGAATTTCTTTTATGAAAATGGACGGCCCAGATTTAATGAAGAATTAAATGGATGCTTGGGATGAGAGAAAGAAGGTTTGTGTGTGTGTGCGTAAGAAGAAGAAGAAGAAGAAGAGATTGGGCAAATCTACCCAACCAGAGGAAGAGAGAGCCGGAGCTCCGGGAGAGAAAGGAGAGAGTGCTGGCGAATGGGGAGAAGAGAGAGAGGAGACTGGCCAATTGGAACAGAGGAAAGGAGGAAAGGATAGAAGGCGAGAAGCGGAGGAGAGAAGATCAGAAACGGGTTTTCCCCCAATTCGTTTACCCGCGCACCCACCTCCATTTTTCCGACGATTTTCACCGGATTTCTCACGAATTGGATCAAGGTACCACTCCCAATCAACACCTAGGCCTTCCCTCTTCATGTTTCACCCCAAAAATCATGAAATTTGATGGTGATTTGGTGAAAAACGCACCCGTGGGTGCCGCGACTTTCTTGTTCAAATTCTTCAAATCTTGAAATGTTTTCTTTCAATTACTAACACCATTAGCATTCCCTTAGGACCTGGAACAAAGCCCAAGCATTGGTTGGGACGGCGGAATTGATTTGAAGGTCGAATTGAAAACACCCAATTCTAGGGTTCTTCACGGTTTTGGTGAAATTGAAGTGTTTCCAAGCCACCATTACCATTCCCTTAGGACCTGGAACAAAGCCCAAGCATTGGTTGGGACGGCGGAATTGATTTGAAGGTCGAATTGAAAACACCCAATTCTAGGGTTCTTCACGGTTTTGGTGAAATTGAAGTGTTTCCAAGCCAAATTGGCTTTGGCCTCAGGTATAAAGTTTACTCTACTCATTGAGATCTTCAAATCAGAAAATTTTGGTAATTTTTGGAAACAGTTGGATTTTCCGGCTAGCCGGGGCGGCCAACCGCCACCCGCGGCGGCGCGTGGCCAATGGCTCGCCAATTTCATTCTTAGCATGTGTTTAATGTTCTAGGTTCAGTTTTGATAATTGATGGACGTAAATTGAGTAATTGAACCTAAGTTCGTTACGATTCGTGGTTAGGTGAAAATGTGAATTAACGATTCGACCGTCGGATCGTCACCAAATTTTGATACGTTGTAATACGTAATATTTGAGGATTATAGGAACTTACGGATTGGGAATCTGATATACGGATCTTTCGGAATTGGAGTTGTAAGTTCATAAAATAGAATGTTAACCGTCACTTGGTTTTGGAAATTGACGGAGATCCGACCGTTGGATGGTAATGAAATTTTAGGATGTTGTCCTAGAGGTATATTGTGTACCTCTAGAAGTTATGGATTTGAAATCTGAGTTGCAGATCTTCCGGATCAAACTACGTAGTGACGTGTTTTATATAAGTTATATATTCTATCGATATGATTTCTGAGGTTGGATTTGATTATTGTTCTAGGCGCCGATCGTCATGACGCCTTGATGTGTTGTGCTAGGGAGTTGTTGGGCGAACTCCAGGTGAGTGGGCAGTATTTCTGTTTGTACCTATATGCTATTGAAATTCCCAGAAATTGAATTCAAATGAAAGTGTTTTTCTAAAATGCCATGCATGCATATATGAGTTATATGAATTGACAATTGATGCATATATATGTGTGAATTGGTGCTGTGGACGCACAGGTGAGTATCAGGTGAGTTTTATGTTATTCATGTGAATCATTGATGATGTATATTATGTGGATAGCTCATAACCTGCAATCATGGTGTTAGTGCTTATATTATTCACCTGCACCGCACGCTCACCTTGGATCCAAGTAGGTGCATGTCGTACAGACCATGAGAGGGTTCCGACATGTCGTACAGACCATGAGAGGGTTCCGACATGCTAGTCGTACAGATCACTAGAGGTGGTTCTGACTAGTAGGTGACTTTAGATTATGTGCACAGATGATTGATGGGAGAAGCACTAGAGCGTATTATTACACCATTCCTATCGTACAGACTACTTCAGGTAGTTCCGATTCATGTGCAGTGTAGTGCCGTACAGGTGACTCCGGTTGGATTGGATGTTGAGGTATAGAATTAACCGTACATGACCAACTGCAGGGTCTCCGGTTAATTCATTATGTCACCTGTTACATTGATGCATCATTCATTCTGTTTTGACATTTATAGCATGGCATACTTTCTGGTTTTAAGAAAGATTGATGATTTGAGATTTATGAAAAGTTATATGCTATTATGATATTTTCTGGGAAAGTATACAGGTTTTACAGCGAGGGGTTAGAAATGCTTTAAATGAAAGGTTTTCGAAAAACTTTGTTTTACTGACCCACTCAATATTGTTTTGCGCCTCTCCAGGTTCTAGATAGCAGAGCTTTGGTGGCCACGAGGAATCCAACGGAGTTCTGACAGAATTCACAAAAGTAGGACTCACCCTCAGGTGTTTCATCTTAGTAATTGTATTTTTAAAGCTTCCGAACTGTGTAAATGGTTACGTCACTCTCACGTGACGGCCAGCATGCCCTCCTTCGGGACGGGGTGTGTCAGTTTGTCACATCCCGGCCCGGGGCGGACACTTCCCGGGCCCGCTCCACCACCGTAGCACAATATTGTCCGCTTTGGGCTTACCATTCCCTCACGGTTTTGTTTTTGGGAACTCACGAGCAACTTCCCAGTAGGTCACCCATCCTGGGAGTGCTCTGGCCTCCTTCTCGCTTAACTTCGGAGTTCCTACGGAACCCGAAGCCAGTGAGCTCCCAAAAGGCTCGTGCTAGGTAGGGATGGGAATATACATTTAAGGATCGTTCCCTTGGGCGATGTGGGATGTCACAATCCACCTCCCATTAGAGGCCCGACGTCCTCGTCGGCACACTTCCGCCCAGGGATTGGCTCTGATACCATTTGTCACATCCCCGCCCGGGGCGGACCACTTCCCGGGCCCGCTCCACCACCGTAGCACGATATTGTCAGCTTTGGGCTTACCATTCCCTCACGGTTTTGTTTTTGGGAACTCACGAGCAACTTCCCAGTAGGTCATCCATCCTGGGAGTGCTCTGGCCTCCTTCTCGCTTAACTTCGGAGTTCCTACGGAACCCGAAGCCAGTGAGCTCCCAAAAGGCCTCGTGCTAGGTAGGGATGAGAATATACTGTGAACACGGAAAATTCCAGAAACGAAAGAGACAAGAACAACGTGCACAAACAAATATTTGTATTTAGATGATTTTGGGTTACAATCTCTCTTTATTTTGATCCTCTGATTCGATCTCCGTAAGGTGTTGATTTGTGGGATGTGCGTTGATCCAAATGGCCGTTGGGCTTGATCTAAGGATGAACGTTCTTCAAGAGCTGTGGGCTTGATCTTGAAGGTGGATTTGAGCGGGTCTTCAAGGAGCCGTTGGGGCTTGATCTTGAGGATGGGGGTTTCTTCAAGGGCTTTTGGGCTTGATCTTGAAGAATGGTGATTGACGGATCTTCAAGGGGCCTTTGGGCTTGATCTTGAAGAATGATTGTGCGGATTTCCGAGGGCTTTTGGGCTTGAACTCGAAGAACAGTGACAAACGGATCTGCGAGAGCTTTTGGGCTTGAACGGATCTTCGAGGGCTTTTGGGCTTGATCTCGAAGAACAGTGATGAACGATGAACGCTTTCTTCAAGGGCCGTCGGGGCTTGGGCTTGATGAACAGCGGATTAGCGGATTTGTTGATGTTGTCGATCCAAAGGGGCCGTTGGGGCTTGATCCTTGAGGATGAACAGTTGATGAATGGTGAACGCTTTCTTCAAGGGGCTGTTGAGGCTTGGGCTTGAAAGAACGATGAACGAAGAACGAAGAACGCTTTCTTCAAGGGCCGTCGGGGCTTGATCTTGAATTGGTGGATGATTGTTGATCCAAAGGGCCGTTGGGGCTTGATCTTAGGATGAACGATGAACGAAGAACGAAGAGAGCTTTCTTGATTCTTCGGGAACCTGGATGCTTGAGAGCTTCGGAGTTTCAGAGCTTCAGAGCTTCAAGAATTTTGCCTAATGATTTTTTTTCCTCTAAATGAATGAATTAGCCTTCTATTTATAGAAATTTCCAAGGCCTAATTTTGAATATAATATCCCAAATGAAATAAGTCGTTTCTGCCATGTGTTGACACGTGTCCTATTTGATGACTTTTCCAACTCATTTCAATTTTCGTCGAGTCACACGCTATGTGTAAAATTTATGTAATGCATGAGCGTTGAAACTTTGATTTATCGGTCAACATTTATTTACTGAAATTTCGATGTCTACAAATGCCCCCACTTTAAGGCGCGTCGTATACATGTGCTTGTCACGTGTAGGAGATGCGTTTTGAAGTCCCTTACTGTAGATGTCGATCCAATGGCCGTTGAGGCTTGATCTTGAATTAGACTGGAAATTTCTTCAAGGGCCGCTGAGGCTTGTTCTTGAACTTTGTTTGAAATTCTTCAAGGGCCGTCGGGGCTTGATCTTGAATTGGGCTGAAAGTTTCTTCAAGGGCCGTTGAGGCTTGTTCTTGAACTTTGTTTGAAATTCTTCAAGGGCCGTCGGGGCTTGATCTTGAATTGGGCTGAAAGTTTCTTCAAGGGCTGTTGAGGCTTGTTCTTGAACTTTGTTTGAAATTCTTCAAGGGCCCCTGAGGCTTGTTCTTGAACTTTGTTTGAAATTCTTCAAGGGCCGTCGGGGCTTGATCTTGAATTGGGCTGAAAGTTTCTTCAAGGGCCGTTGAGGCTTGTTCTTGAACTTTGTTTGAAATTCTTCAAGGGCCGTCGGGGCTTGATCTTGAACTTTGTTTGAAATTTCTTCAAGGGCCGTCGAGGCTTGATCTTGAAGGTTGAAATTGAACCACAAGGAGCTTCATGTGGACGATGATATTTGGCTTCGGTAGTGGATGGATCGGCACATATTTTGTTGCGCTTGTTGACTTTCCACAGCTTTGATCTTGAACTGGGTTGGAGGATTTTCTGGTTTCCTCCAATTGTTTGACTTTCCACAGGCTTATTCTTGAATTGGGTTTGGAGTTCTGAGCAAGAAAGGGGAGAGTTCCTTGTGCTGGTGATTTGGTGGCATTGTACGGCAAGACTTTGCTCTTTGGCGACTGATGCGTCCATATGTTGTTGAAGCTTCTCGAGCTCTTGGTTTCAACTCGGACTCCTTCTGCCGGGTTGATTGAGTCTGCAGGCTGCATTCTTCTCTGCTTGTTTCTTCTGCACGGCAGGTAGGCACGAGGTAGAGGTGGTGGTCTGTTTCTTTGTTCAATCTGTCCAAATGCCGACCGATTGCTTTCTTTCTCCTCGTCTCGTAGGCAAGAGCAAGGGTAAAGGAAAAGCATGCCATGAGATATCTTTGCCTTTGTCTCTGATGATATGAGATACTTTTGCTTTTGAAGAAGTAGCGGATGAATCGGCACATGCTTTGTTGTGCTTGCCTCTACATGCTTCAATGTATCATTTTCCCTTGCCTTATCTATTCTTCTGGCAGAATGTGGCATCTTCTCGAGTTCCTCAACTCAGACTCCTTCTGCTGAGTTGACTGTGCAGGCTGCATTCTTCTCTGCTTGTTTCTTTTGCACGTTGTCTCCACATGCTTCAAGGTATCATTTTCACTTGCCTTATCTGTTCTCCAGGCAGATGTGGCAGCTTCTTTGGAAGTACAGTAGCAGTGGAAGACGAGTACTCGAGAGTAGTGCTAGGTAGGCAATCAGGGAAGGGTTTCAAGCAGTCGGTTCCTTACCCGAGTTTGAGTGGAGGTTCCGGCATACTGTTTTCTTTATCCTTGTCTTTGCAGGTAATAACAAGGACAAAGGAAAGGACAGGGAGAAAGCATGATATGAGATACTCTTGCTTTCTACCCTGGTGATATGAGATACTTTTGCTTTGGTGTCATTTGTTTACAGAGGTACCCCAAGGAATAAGGAACACTGAGTGACTCGAGAGGCTTCGTTGGGAATGCATTTTCGGAGATGAGGAAGTGCTGAGGGAGTTTGCCTTTGCAATGGATGGCGAAGGTAGACGTTTATAGGAATGATTCTTCACAACCGAAACTGTTCCTTTTCCCCTGTCGGCAGCCGGTGGATGGATGAACAGTACAGGTTACGCGCTTTCTGAAAAAGCTACCCGTAATTTGCGCAAAGCTGACAGCGCGCGTGACGAGAGACGACAATTCTGGAAAAACTGTTCGCCTCGTGATTCCTGACCGCTCCGTCTTTTGAGAGAGGCGCCCGACTTTTGAGAACGGCGTCCGACTTTTGAGACGGAGTCCGTCTTTTGAGAAAGGAACCCGGCTCTTTGATTTGTGAGATTTGCCTCTTCGACTTCTGAGGAGCGCCTCTTTGATTTCTTCTTTTTATAGAGGCGCTAATTTTGTTCCACAACACACTTGAGCTCCCTCCTGTAAACACTCCCTCCGAGTACCTTTTTTTTTTTAATCTTGATCAGTTCGACCTCTTCTTTTTCTTCACACCTTCAAATATGTCTTGCCCTACTGACCGTCGCCTTAACTTGAATGTCGGGGAAGATAGTGACATATCTTCTCCAAGCAACATTTGACAGCCGTCCTTCATATCTCCCAATGGTCCTCTTACAGTTGGGGATTCCATGATGATGAATGATACAACCGCTTCGGTGGTGGCCAGAAATCTGCTCACTCCTAGAGACACTAGGATACTTTCTAGGCGGTCCGACGAACTGGCTGTTCAGGACTCTCTGGCCTACAGCGTCCGATGTGCAGGCTCAGTATCAAACATGGGCCAACGTCTTCTTGCTCGAACTCGTCAGGTTGAGTCGTTGATGGCTGAAGTGGCTAGTCTTCGGCAAGAGGTCAGAGTGCTTAGGCATGAGAATAAGGAGTTGCACATGCTCGCAACTAATTACTCAACAAGCATGAAGAGGAAGCTTGATCAGCTGCAGGAGTCCGAAGTGCGGATTCAGAGTGATCATCAGAGGTTTGTGACGCTACTCCAGCGGCAACTTCTGCCTTCGTCTTCTGGCGTTTCACCCAGTGTTGAAGCTCTAGATAATCAATCTCTGGTTCTTCGTCTTTCTGGAGCTCCGCCGAGTGATGAGGCGCTACCTGATCATCCTTGAAGGTCCCTTCCTGTAAATTTGATTTGACCCTTTTTTTTTTTTTAAGGCATGTATAATGCAAATTTATGTAAAATTTCCAAAAAAAAAATAAATAAAATGAACTTTTATTTCTCTTAATGCATTTTTTTGTTTTTTTTTTGTTTTGTTTTTTTTTTACTGTAAACACACATATATTATGCACACACATACATACGTACATATATATATATATTTAATTAATTTTTCACGTGGACTCATCCACCATTCCAAAACCCTTTCCCCTTTTTTTGCATGGTGCTAGACACCAAGAATCCATTTACTTCTTTATATATATATATTTTTTTTTTCTTTCTTTTTTTTCTGCACATGGTGCCAGACGCACCATGAAGCCCCTTATATTTTTTTTTTAATTCCTTCTTTCTTTTTTTTTTTTTTTTTTTCACGTGGTGCTTACACCCACCATCACTAATGAAATGATGGCCTTCATACTCATATCGCACCATGATATATATATATATAATTTTTTTTTTCTTTATATACGGTGCTATGCAAGGCAGGGTTTGTGGGTGAAAACCCAGACCGAGCCCGAGAGAAGACGAAGGATGAGGGGCTGCACGTGCTGCTGAAGCTGATGGGCAGAAGAAATGCGAGGAGACAAAGGAGAAGCTCCACCATTACCACCACTGAGCACAACCACAGATCGCAACCACCTAGCGTAGAGCCACCGCACACCCGTTGCACCGTCATTGAGCACCACCACTAACTGCAACCACTGTACATCCGTTGTACTGCTTGCCGTCGCCGAGGAAGGGATCACCAGTTGCTACTGCTGCGTCGTCGGAGAGAGCTGTTGAAACTGCCGTCGCTGTTTTCTACAAGGGACACCGCTTGCTGCGGAGGTGCAACACTGGACGATGAGCAGGTTCGAGAGCAACGGAGCTTCAGCAACGGAGGGCACGGCCATGAAGTTTAGACGGAGAGCAGGGATGATTTGGGCGAGCTGGAGCTGCTGTTTAGAGGGTGAGGTTTGCTTTCCAAATGCATGCACATACGCTGCCTCGAGAGCTCCAGTGGTGCTGAATGTCCAGCAAGATCCACAGTGACCTTGATCTTTAACCGGGGTCACTATGCCTTCTTCTTTCCAGTTTTTCGACTCAGGGAGAACGGCATCAGTGAGCTTGTGGTTGCCCTTTGTGGTGGCAGAGCAGTTCTGAGCAGCTCCCAACCTGTGCCTCGCGAACTCTTCCCAGCTCCAATCAGCAAACTGATTAACAGCAAGAGTGTAAGACAAGCCCTTCCTGTTGGTGGATCGAATCAGCTTCTTATTCTCCAAGAAAATCGCATATCGCAGCTTCATCTCCTCCACGCTCTCGTACTTCTTCCCGTACCTGTGAGCGAAACGGGTGAACGAGAGGACGTGGCGGGAGCTGCCGAGGACTTGGACGACTTGCTCTTCCAGGTCACGGAGAGAGTCGGACACCAATCGGATTGGGTTGGACTCATCGAAGCTCGACGCTGCCACCCCGCAGCTGATCGCCGCCAGGACCAAGGCAGCGGACAAGAACAGCGTCAGCCGAGCCATGTTTTTGCTGATATGTCGGAGTGGGGTTTGCGGACATGGATCCTGGTGTCGCAGGCCAAGCAGAGAAAGGCCCAGAGATGATGAAGGAACTTGGGCTAGAAAAATGGGTTGTGACCCATGTTTTGGAAGGCAGGCCTGAGGCAAACTGCAAGTTGAGTGGACTGGGTTTGTGAATTGAGCTTTCTGCTGCTTGGTTGTCAGACTGGGCCTGTGAAATGAAGGAAGGCTGATTTGTAGCTGGGCCAAGACATACAAATATATGTATATATATATATATGTTTCTTTTGTTTTTTTTTTTTTTGTTTTTTTTTTGTTGTTTTTTTTTTCTTTTGTAAATACATAAACATATGTATTCATCATTTTTTTTAATAAAATTGACTTTCTTTAATAAAACATTTATTTATATTTTGATGTGACTGAACTTGAAATTTTGAATATTCAAGCTGCCTACGTACCCCTCTAAAGAAGAGATCAAGTCAAAACGTAGTTCAAATACATACATATATATATTTTTTTGGTATTTTTTTTTTTGTGTGCCGTTTGCAGTTTCAGCTCGTGCAGGCAAGGAGTGTTGGTGTCGTTTGCAGTTTCAACTCGTGCAGACAAGGAGCATTTGGTGCCGTGTTGCAGTTTCAGCTCGTGCAGGCAAGGAGCGTTGTGCCATGCAGTTTAGGCTCGTGCAGGCGAGGAGCCTTGTGTCTTGTAGTTTAGGCTCTTGCAGACCAGGAGCTTTGTGTCCTACAGTTTAGGCTCGTGCAGACAATGAGCTTCGGTTCGTGCAGTTTAGGCTCGTGCGAACAAGGAGCATTTGGTAAATTTGTCAAGCAATTTTGGAGAGGCGTTCCTCACAATCTTCATAGCAAGGAGCCTTGACCGAGTGATTGAAGAAGTCTTCGGGCAAGAAATCGCGCATTGTGATGGGGATGGACGATCTATGTGTCGAAATTTCATCATCTTCAACACGTTCATGTTGCTTTGAAGGTTGACAAGAGCTGTTTTGCCCCCTTTCCGATTGGCGGACTTGTGGAGGAGACGTATGCTTCTTGTGCAATTTCTTAGGAGTGACTTGAGTCCATCCTTCAACTTTGCTTGTCTTGGAGGATGCCCCCAGCGGTTGAGGTGAAAACTTTGAGTCGGAAGAGCCAGAAGTGAAGGTGGTATAGTTTGACTTCACCACATCGTCAAGATCCAGCTCGATGATTCCTTTCTGAGCCAGCTTCATGATGAGATCTTTCAGCACGAAGCATTTTTCCGTTGGATGACTGATGAAACGGTGGAATTTACAGTACCTTGGACTATCGGTACGATTCATCTCTTCCGGCCGTCTGCACTCAGGCAAACTGATCACCTTTTTGTCCAACAGGTCATCCAGCATGGCAACCACATCAGAGTCGGGGAATGGATAGGTCTTCTCCTCAAGCTCCTTCAAAGTGCGTCTACGCATCTCTTGATCACGAAAAGCTTCGATTTGAATCGCCTTACCTCGTGTAGGGATTTTGACGGGAGCTGTGTTGACCGTCATCGCTTCCTTGGTGGGTTTCCATGCAGCCTTTTCCACCTTTGTCCCAAGAACTTTGTCGTTCTTGTAGTCGGCGATCGATTCTTTCTTCCCATGATGGGCGATGCTCAACTCCATGTCATGGGCGCGAGTGGCCAATTCCTCGAAGGTCCGTGGTTTAATGCCTTGAAGGATGTATTGCAAACCCCATTGCATGCCTTGGATGCACATCTCGATTGAAGAGGTTTCCGAGAGCCTGTCTTTACAGTCGAGGCTTAGAGTGCGCCATCTGTTGATGTAGTCAATGACTGGCTCGTCCTTCCACTGCTTTGTGCTCGTTAGCTCTAGCATACTCACAGTGCGGCGGGTGCTATAGAAGCGGTTGAGGAATTCCCGCTCTAATTGCTCCCAGCTGTTGATGGACTCAGGCTCTAGGTCCGTGTACCACTCAAAGGCGTTTCCTTTCAGCGAGCGCACAAACTGCTTGGCGAGGTAGTCCCCTTCGGTCCCTGCGTTGTTGCAAGTTTCAACAAAGTGGGCAACATGCTGTTTCGGGTTTCCTTTTCCATCAAACTGCATGAACTTTGGTGGTTGATAACCCCTTGGCATCTTCAGGGCATCAATCTTCTTGGAGTAGGGCTTCGAGTAGAACAAGGAGGTATGTGAGCTCCCTTCGTACTGCGCTTTGACGGTGCTGGCGATCATCTCTTGCAACTGCTTGATGGAGAGAGATCCCATCAGCGCCGCTGCTTGGTCTGGCTCCAGCTTCACATCGTTTTTCTTCACCTGAGGCTCCTCTTCTTCATCGTCTATTCTCTTTAGTGGATCATTCTCTGGGTCGGGTTTCTCGCCGTCCTGTGACTCCAGTCGGCTGACGAGTGTAGCGATTTGCAAGTCTTTTTCTTCCACAGTCCGTGTTAGCCTTGCAATCGCTTCATTCATTTGAGCCAGTTGTTCTTCGATGGAGGTGACGCCAATGGTCATGACTTGTGCAACCAATGGACGCAATTTTTCTTCAGACGTCCAGGGTGCTGACGAAGAATGTCGTTGGCTGCTTTGGGATGTCATCTTGTGTGCCTCAGCAGCATGCTTCGGTGCCCCCAGCGAGGTCAGGTTGATGACGGACTCGCGCCTTTGATGCTCCCCTTGCTCCTTTAGTGGCACCAACTTTGAAGTGGCATGTTGAGGAGTGGTTGTGGCGCCAATGGATGCTCCGTTCATGGCGGAAGTGCTCAGGCTTCTTCCTTTTGTGAGAACGGCTTGTCCTTTGCTTGATGCCATTGACTTTGAGGTGTGTTTGGATTCCTTAAACGGAGAAAGAGATGAGAGGTAGAGATTGTCCCACTGGGCGTACCAATTTGTGAACACGGAAAATTCCCGAAACGAAAGAGACAAGAACAACGTGCACAAACAAATATTTGTATTTAGATGATTTTGGGTTACAATCTCTCTCTATTTTGATCCTCTGATTCGATCTCCGTAAGGTGTTGATTTGTGGGATGTGCGATTGATCCAAAAGGCCGTTGGGCTTGATCTAAGGATGAACGTTCTTCAAGGGCTGTGGGCTTGATCTTGAAGGTGGATTTGAGCGGGTCTTCAAGGAGCCGTTGGGGCTTGATCTTGAGGATGGGGGTTTCTTCAAGGGCTTTTGGGCTTGATCTTGAAGAATGGTGATTGACGGATCTTCAAGGGGCCTTTGGGCTTGATCTTGAAGAATGATTGTGCGGATTTCCGAGGGCTTTTGGGCTTGAACTCGAAGAACAGTGACGAACGGATCTTCGAGAGCTTTTGGGCTTGAACGGATATTCGAGGGCTTTTGGGCTTGAACTCGAAGAACAGTGACGAACGGATCTTCGAGAGCTTTTGGGCTTGAACGGATCTTCGAGGGCTTTTGGGCTTGATCTCGAAGAACAGTGATGAACGATGAACGCTTTCTTCAAGGGCCGTCGGGGCTTGGGCTTGATGAACAACGGATTAGCGGATTTGTTGATGTTGTCGATCCAAAGGGGCCGTTGGGGCTTGATCCTTGAGGATGAACAGTTGATGAACGGTGAACGCTTTCTTCAAGGGGCTGTTGAGGCTTGGGCTTGAAAGAACGATGAACGAAGAACGAAGAACGCTTTCTTCAAGGGCCATCGGGGCTTGATCTTGAATTGGTGGATGATTGTTGATCCAAAGGGCCGTTGGGGCTTGATCTTAGGATGAACGATGAACGAAGAACGAAGAGAGCTTTCTTGATTCTTCGGGAACCTGGATGCTTGAGAGCTTCGGAGTTTCAGAGCTTCAGAGCTTCAAGAATTTTGCCTAATGATTTTTTTTCCTCTAAATGAATGAATTAGCCTTCTATTTATAGAAATTTCCAAGGCCTAATTTTGAATATAATATCCCAAATGAAATAAGTCGTTTCTGCCAGGTGTTGACACGTGTCCTATTTGATGACTTTTCCAACTCATTTCAATTTTCGTCGAGTCACACGCTACGTGTAAAATTTATGTAATGCATGAGCGTTGAAACTTTGATTTATCGGTCAACATTTATTTACTGAAATTTCGATGTCTACATATACATTTAAGGATCGCTCCCCAGGGCGATGTGGGATGTCACATTCCAAAAAGATGAATATTCATTTTAAGATAGTTTATAATTGGGTACATTTTAATTCGGGGTTGGTACGTTTTCGTTTGATGTTGGTACATTTTCATTTAATATTGGTATGTTTCCATTTGGCGTGGATGTACATTTAGATTTGAAAAGTTTAAATTTTTAGACTTAATATAGTTGAAATTATTTAAAATATATAGCAGATATTTAAACGTAAATTAATTTCAATTAATCTGAAGTAGTTCAAGTCTGAGTATCTTAATCAAATGTTTCAAAAGCTTAATCAAAAACTCAAAAAGCATAAATGTTTAGTCTACAAAAGTCTAAAATGAGACATCTAATTCTAATTTTCTCTAGTTTAAACCCGCCATAAAGAAAACTAACAAAGATAAGCCCAAAACGCAGCGTTGTGTTCATCTCTATAGAGCATAGACAAATGTCTTGGAACAGCGAGTCGGTGACAGCACTCCTCAGTCCTCGGTCAGTCCCAAACTCCAACGTCCTCTTCTCTATTCCCGACGACCCGAATTCCCGTTCGCAGCCGCGTAGCCTCCCTCAAACGGCGCCGTATCAGGTACCTCCTCTCTCATCTCTCGGTTTTTTTTCTGATATGATTACTGGTGTTGGATTGATGGGTACTTCGTTTATGAAACTTGATGCTACTTTGTCATTATATATTGATTGATAATTTCGCAGAAAATGAATTCTAATTGCTTAAACAAAATTGGGGAAACTCTGAATTTTGTAAATGTTGCATTTGCGCTCGCACTTGATATTTCTTGGGTCTGTTTTTTCTTTTTCTTATTTATTTTTTTAATTGATTTGATTTGTTGTGCTGAAGTTTTGAACTTTGCTTCCTCTAATTACGTAAATACAATTTCTTGATCTGGGTTTTGTTTTGGATTTTTGGATTTCATATGTGGTATATGAATCTTAACTTCGGGTAAAAAAATAAAGCACATAACATAAATTTGGCTGTTTAGTTTTAGGTAATTTACAGGCTGAGGCTAATAAATAAATGTAAATTAAAACTTTTGTTTGCAGATATATGATGCCAATCTTCATGCTTACATACGAGATGTGGGTTTTTCTATTTTCTGAATACAAGTATTGAAGAATGTGTTGTTTATGATTAGGGAGTTATTTTGGGTAATGGATAACGATTGGCGAGGGAAAGTATTAGAGAAAAATGACAAGGAAGAAATATTTGAAGCGATTGATGAACTAAAAGTGGGGATGGAGGTGAGTAATGAAGCTGAAGCTTACAATCTATGCAACATATATGCCTTTAAGAAAGGTTTTAGTATCCGTAAAGGGAATATTCGAAGAGATTCCCACAATAATGTCCGGCAGCGTGACTTTTTTTGTTCAAAAGAAGGGTTTCAACCGGATGAAGATTTGTGTGAAGTGAAGAAGGTGAGAAGACTAGACACTAGAACAGGCTGTAAGGCTATGATTCGATTCACTGTGGACAATGGCGTGTGGAAGATCAGTCACCTCAACCCAGATCATAATCACGAGTTTGCTAGGCCTGAAGAAAGACAGTTTCTACGATCAGGTAGACATATACCAGGTGTGCGCGCAGCACTCGTTAGTTCTATGGTTGATGGGAGTCCAAAACCAACACAATCATATTCCCTCTTGGGAAAAGAATCTGGCAGCGCTGAGAATGTTGGGTCCACTAATAAGGGTTGTCATAATTGTTTGCAAAGGAAGAATGAAGAAATGTTAGAAGGACGGGATGGACAAAGTTTATTAGACTATTTTAGGCATAAACAGGCGGAGGATCCAAACTTTTTTTACAGTGTTCAAGTGGACCAATTTAACCGGGCGACCAATTTTTTCTGGAGAGATAGTAGATCAAAGTTGGATTATGATTGCTTTGGAGATGCTGTATGCTTTGACACCACATTTCGAACCAGGAAATACAATCTCATTTGTGCTCCTTTTGTGGGAGTTAATCACCACTGCAAGAATGTCTTATTTGGTTGTGCTTTTATGTCAGATGTGAGTGCTGACTCAATTACTTGGTTGCTGGAAACATTTATGGTGTCAATGGGAAATAAACAACCGAAAACTATATTCACAGATGAGGATATTGCAATGGGAAATGCAATGGCGAGTATTCTTCCTGAGACACGCCATCGACTATGCATATGGCACATCTCTAAGAACGCTGCACAGTATCTTGGATCTCATAGCACTAATCCTGAGTTCAAGGAGCACTTTAACAAATGCTTTCATGATTGTCTCACTGAAGCTGAATTTGAAGCTACGTGGAATGACATGATTATTAAGTTCAACCTTGAAGGTAATGCGTGGCTGAAAAAGTTATATTCACTTCGGGAAAAATGGTGCCCTGCTTTTAGCTTAGATACTTACACAGCGAATATTAGATCCCCCCATAGGGGCGAGAGCATAACCGGTACTTTTCATCAAGTTTCTACAAAAACAATGGATCTCATTGGTCTTGTCCACCATTACGAGAAAAAAACAAGAGTGCTGCGCACAGCAGAGTTGGAGGAGGATTTTCGTTGTAAAAATGGTACGCCTCATCTTAGAGTAAATAGTGGTATCTTTAAGCATGCATCTGCTGAGTACACTGTCAAAATGTATTCATACTTTGAAAATGAGCTTATGAGTATCTTTGCTGTGAGGATGATAGAAGTTGGTAATGATGGCAACCAATATATTTACGAAGGAATCGAAGAAGGTAATCAAAGAGCCTACATGATTGACTACAACTCCACTACTGCCATGGTTTCGTGTTCTTGTAAGTTATTTGAATCCATGGGGATTTTGTGCCGGCATTCCCTAAAAGTATTGGACTTAAAAAACTTCACTTGCTTACCACCCCAGTACATAATGAAGAGATGGACTAAAGGGGCAAAGAAAAGGGTTGCAGTGAGTGGCGATTCATTTGAGTCGTCGTACAAAACGGGGAAATCTTCCCAGTCGTCACGGCTAAGTTCATTGATGCATGAAGCAAATAATGTTTTCAGTGTAGCTGCATTATGTGATTCGGGAACAAGAATCGTCAGACAAAAGTTAGAGGAAGCGATGAAGTTACTTGAAAGTGATGAGGTAACTACTTCCATGGTGGGAAATTTGAGCAAAGTAGATGACTAATTTGTTCGTGATGTGCTTGATAAGTGAAGGTAGTTGGGGCGAAACCGGAAAGAGAGAATGTGCAAGGTTTTGCTGTTTTGTGCCAAAAGTTACACTTGTGTAAGATGTTGGAAACTTGAGTTTTCTATTTTGTTCTTCTTTGGCAGAAGATGTAATATGGATTCTCTCTTTTAAGTAAGCATATCATTTGGTCTCTGAGATTATGTTTTTTCTCTCATAATTTGGTTCTGCTGTAATCTTTTCCTTTTGGACTCTTGGGTTATTGCTTCAACCTTCACAATGATACAATTTTAGTTAGATGAAATGGGGGAAAAATAAGCATCTCAAGACTTGGGTTGTTGCTTCAATACAAGTGATAACTGAGACGTGGGGGTGGCGGGTGGGTGGGAAGCTCTAATTGGATACAAATCTCGAGTACAATCTTAACCATTTTTTTTTCCTTTTTGAAAGAGCGTCATTCATTAAACAAATAAAGTACTAGATTCGTAAAGGCTTAACACATTTTTACCGCTGTGATAAAAGATCATTTGCGCTTACGAATTTTTATAAAATATAGAACGAAAGGGACGCTCAATATGAGTTATATATTCCCTATTTTTATTTTTATTAAAAATTTGTAACCGGTTTTATATATTTACCCACTTTCTTTCCGGTGGTACATTTTTAAACCTAACAGAGTGATATTTTGGGTTTTGGAAAAAGAGAGTGGCAACATGTTTGGGACAGCGATCAGGTGCATTGCTCGGAAGCCAAAACCTCCGATGAAACCCATAGAGCTCAACACCCCACCTGAGCAAACTCAGACCATCACCAGGGCCATCTTCGACATCGTCAAGGAGCACGGTCCTCTCACCATTTCCGAAACCTGGGATCACGTCAAGGTAATCTCCGACCCCCTTTGCAGTGATTTTGATACGCGCACCAAGTGTTTGATGAAATGATTGAACGGTGTTTTCAGGAGGTTGGGTTGAGAGGATTGTCGAGCAAGAGGCACATGAAGATAGTGCTGAGGTGGATGAGGGAGAGGCAGAAGCTCAGATTGATATGCAACCATGTAGGGGCTCAGAAGCAGTTTCTGTACACCACTTGGTTTACAAAGCACAACAACTTCAAGCAGAAGCCAAAGCCAGGAACTGATTCTCCACAGCCCAAGTGCCCTTGAAGTCTTGTGGATTTTCTTACTAGCTCAGTAGCTTTGTTCTGAGTTGTAATAAAAAAAATTTGAATTGTTTTGCTACAATGGAAAACTTAATCTAAGTTATTAGTTGTAATTTTTTTTTTTCCTTTTTAACATGTCAGTGATTCTTAATTTTACTTTTAATCCAAGCAATTTTTATAAACAAGAAGATTCGAACTCCAATGCATAGGAAAGCACATCCACTCTAACTAATATGGCTCAGCGAGCTCGAACTCAATAAATCCCTAATTTTAGTAGTTCAAGGTGAACCGGCAAATACCAAAATGGAAGGATAAGTAAAAGCAAAGCTTTGTTCAGGATGTTCGTTTACAAAACTCATCAAATAAAAAGCCGGCAAAACTGCAGAAAACTTGCCTATACCCGTTTCATTAAACGGGTCTCTCACATTTGCTATATCATAAGAGAGGCACGTGAGCCACATGTAAAACACCCGTTTCATGAAACGAGTGTAGGCAAGTTTTTTTTTTTTTTTTTTCGACAAATCATTAAAAAATATGCTAAGGATTAACATGTACAAATGCTCATAATGCATTAAGAAACCCATAACAAGAGAGTTGGCACGAAGCATTTCAATGAGATGCCAATTTTTCCAATCCCATGGTATAACAAAATCGATCATGTCTTTCATGTCGACCTTTTGAACAAAAGCAAATACTAGCTTGATGTCTTAATATGTACATAAATGTACAGCCCTATTGGAAAATAGAAAAGAGAACCCCGAGGGACGATTGTGTCGCCATAAAAGGAAAATCGACCTACTAATCTAGGGTACTTCATCTTCAAAAGGAGGAGAATAGAGTATGTTTATGAATCCGAGTGGCTCTTCGACTTGCGCAATACTTCCTTCAGAACTGCAGCAATTCTAATTGCCATGTGGTGTTCTAGGAACCTTTCTTTGACCCTTTCGTATCCTCTCTTCCCCATTGTAAGCCTCCTCTCAACGTGAGTGGCAAGTTTTACCATATTTTTCGCAAGAGGAGTGATCCCTTCTTTCCCAATAGGATGCAACAAGCCTGTTGTTCCGTTCACTACAATCTCTGTTGTGCCACCTGCCGCTGTTCCCTGGAAATAAATAAAAAAATGTCAATTACACGAGTCAACAAGATTAGCAACCCCGGTATTAGATATTACACAAAATAACCAGAGGAAGGTTCATTACCAATACTGGCAGCTGAAATGCCATGGCTTCAATAGTTATCCTACCAAAGCATTCTCCCCGTGCCTATTTGGAAGGGTAAAAAGATATTACAAAATGAAAACGAATATATTAGTAAGATCAATGCCTTAGGGTGAGACTTGCTAGAGAAAGACAGCAATGCCATTGCCTTTGTATGCATTTTATGATTTATCTGTTCGGCTAATTGGGAACTTGTTGACATTAAAAACTATGATTTAGAATTCTATATGCATCAGAAGTTCTATCTGGTACAAACAAGATATCAAATGCATTTTGTAAACGGAAAATGTTTCTAATACCTGAGAATTTTGAACAAGGACATCAATTGCAGCCAGATATGGAGCTACAGTCAGAGTTTTGTCTACAAAATGAACACGATCTTGAATTTTCTTCATCGCCACAAAGTTACGTAACTCACGCTCAAACTTGGTATGAGCAGTCATGTCACTCCCCACAATTATAGCATGCATTCTCGGCAGTTGCAGCTTCTTCTCTTGGATCAGTCGCAAGCTTTCATAAAAGGAACGCAAAAACAAATCCTGGCCTTTTCCACGTGACACGCCTATAGTCATGAAGTGTACTTTAGTGCTCACTGTGTGTGCATAAACTAACCAGAACACTACTTTCTATTTTCTATTTCCCAACGGAAATTAACACAAATTTCACAAGCATACAACAACATAAAGATAAAAAGCAAATAAACTGGTGAATTCATGGTGAAGCATTATAACCAAATTCATTCAAACCACCAAAACAGATCAAAATACGTACTGTTTATGATGGCAAATACGAGATCTTCTCTTCGCACTCCAAGAGACTCCCGGACATGCTCACGCAAAACCTGCTTTGCTATACTGTCCTCAGCAACTTCCATAAGTTCCTTGCTGTTTCCAAGGTGAACGACAAAGGTCTCGGGCATTTTAATACTGCAGAGAGAAAATGATTGCAAATAGTAAACCAAAATTTGATATAAAATGAAAAAGAAAAAGGACAAATATATGAAGCCTACCCCAAACGCTCTCGAGTCCTATTCTCCCAATATCCTGCTGTTACATGTGAATCTATCATAGAACCTGCAACAAGTGGGAGATGCTTAACATAATCCAATTTGAAATAATGGCCACGCATTTCATGAATCCACCACAACACTTTCGGGAGAACACTGGGTACATTTTCCCTAAGAACAACATCCAACCATTTCCCAGAAACCGCAGTGTTCAATACAACCAAATCAGCCTTGAGAGCTGTATTTACAACTTCTTGGCCATTTTCAGAGAGGACCTAGAGATGTATAAAAAAAAGTATTAGACACGTGGAGAAGTTAAAGAAATCTAACCTATCAGAAACAAGAAATGGCACACAGAAGACCAAAGCCAGACAAGGCCATAATACAGATCAAATCAAATAGGGAGATAGATTTACTTAGCATAGTTTCCTTTGCAAGTGGCCAATATAGTATGGTTGATCAACAGAATGCTAACGAAGATCATGAAATATTGAGATGATAAAGATAGCTACGTAAAACAAAGACGACAACTAGACTGCAAAAGAAGCGTCCAAAATAATCTCTTAAAAGTGAATTTTGTACCTGCACTCCTCGGTCCAACATCTTATGCCCCAAGCTGTATGTCGTTGCATCTGTATCTGACGATTTCATGGTTGTAACCCAACAAACTTCAGTGCCAACTCCTCTCAATAAAAATGCTAGCTCCATCAACAACAAAGGTCCACCTGGAAGAATGTTCAATATATCATAGCATCAGTAGAGTTTGTAAAATATAAAGAGCAGAAATTGGTTGGAAACAATACACTCTTCATCCAAATATATGGCTAAGGAGGAAGGTAGCTTTCGTGAGTTGTGCTAGCCTAAAAATCTCGAACATGCATACTACTCCATTTATTTCAATATGCCGACGAGTGCATGTAAATATAACAGAAAGAACGTATCGACATTAATAAAAGTTTGTCAGTTGACGCCTGACCAAATATTGACTCAATAAGTTATTGAACCAAGGAGAGTCTCTCAACTGAAAAAAAAAAAAGAGCATTCTTCAAATGACACATTGTACTACAAAATGTTTGGAATTATTTCACTGTTACGCGAAATTATACTAAATGCAGTCAATTAGCGTTGACAACTCAAAAACAAGATTATCCCAATAAATAGGTTAATATTCAAAAGACGACAAATATTTTCATGTTGAGTAGTAATATAATGCTTAGATTTGGCAGAATTTTTGTTCTATTTTTGTTGTTACCTGAAAGCAAAGCACACATCAGTACACTCTGGACAAATAATTCATATAACCCTGCTTATCCGGTTATTGAATTAAATAAGTTACAAAGTAATACGCGAATATTAGAACAATACAGATGCCGTGTTAGAAGAATCAGTAATAGCAGAGAAAGTAAGGTACTCCATTCTTCCGTTCTATAATCTTGATATCGCACAAATCCCGAATGAAATCATAGATTAAACTCGAACAAAATGGAAAGGCATGCAACTGCACCAGGCCGTGTTTCCAAATTCACAAACAAATTAAATTCGACGAGATGAAAAATATAACAAAAAGCATTAACACGCTAAGGAACAAGCTGGCTGGTATTGCTTCACCCATCTCCATAAATACTAGATTAAAAGAGGAAATTTAAAGTAATGAGGCACAGGAAAGAACTTAATGTTAAATGTGTTATCGAAAACCATTCAGTTTAACTTAATGCTCACAGATTCCACTAAACAAGAGTGGTATTTTTCATCTAAAGCTGCTAACTTTTCTATGTTTGTATAATCCAAACAAGTCATTAAAAACTTAACACAACTAATTAAGCTAATCGGTGAGCTGATGAAGATGTAATCAATAAATTTACACACAACAAATATCAAAAATGCATTAAACTTAATTAAATTCATAAAAAATAATAAATAAAATAATGGCGACAGAGACATTACCAGAAAGGGAAAGCTCGTGGGAGACCAACAGCACTAGCTTGGACTTCATGAAGCTGAGGGGGCTAGGACTGGTTCCAGTGGGCGCACCCAACGGAACCCTCTTATCGACGACGTCAAGGCCGCTGCGATCGCAGGTGAAGGCGGCTCTGATGAAGAAGGCGATCACGGTGGAGGCGGAGAGCATGACGAGGAAAGCCAGAAGCCACCGCTTCTGTGCCGCGACCCACCCGACCGAGTGCTTGGCCATCGCTAGGGTTTGAAGGGTCCGTCAGGCGTCAGTACGAGCCCCGGCGGCATAATTCTAGGGTTAGGATTTTCGACTGCGGCCGGTGGGGTTCGTACATTTGGCTCACTGCGATCGAGTACACTTGTAAATAATAATAATCTCAAGGTTATTTTCGAAGCTCTGATGGATTTTGGCGCTCAAATTTTGTGGAATTAATGGGAAAGTTTGAAGCTTAATCGTAATTCTTCTGTTCGATTGTGTTTTTTGGCAGAGAATCGGGCGCGGAGCTCGAGGTTGAGAGCTGCTGCGTCTCTCTGCGTGTGGGGGAGTGTTTGGAGGCCTTTTTGTTTTTTGGGAATTTCCGATACATTTTTTCTTTTTTGCTTTTTTGCTTTTTTGTTTTAGGTATTTGGGAATATGATATGACATTTTGGAATATGGTTTATTGCGACCTTTTCTTTTTTGGGTTTTTTTTTGTTTTTCCCCTTTTCTTTCAATTTTGAACACTTGTTTTTTCTCACTTTTCTCTTTTTCTTCTTTTACTTTTGAAAAATAGTAAAAATTTCTCTACCCTTTTCTGGTATGCAGAGTACTTAGGTGGACGCCTATAGACCATGTTATTGTCCGTTTAGTTGTAATTAACGGAAATTGAAATTAATTATTTTTTTAATTACTATTTTGAAGATAATTATCCAAAAAAATTAATGAAACTAGAGACATAGTTTATTTATCAAATATGTGTTAAACAAATCAATGATAAGTGACATCAAATCGTTGTATAAATTGTAATTTATGAATGACTAAGCAACAATTAATTTGAATGATGATTTTAAATGGTGATTAAGAAGGTGGGTGTCAGAATCACTTGTGTCAATAATAATTATATGGAAAATAAAAACAAAAGGAGTCTCACACAATATCATAAAAAAAAGGGGTCTTTTGATATGAGTCCAATTGGACTAAAAATTGGACCTATTTCAAAAGTCAAAAGTCACTAAAAATTGGACCTATTTTAAAAGATGGGCTATAAAATTGGACCTATTTCAAATTTTCCCTAAAAAAATATAAAAAAATTTGACAAGCGTTATTATCTACACTAAATGATGGGGGAGTAGGCTAAGCCTCACAATAGGCGAGTCATAATAACGTGGTTCAAATTCGTTTTTGACGAAAATCAAACCTAAAACCTCTTATTTTTAAATAAAATAGAATATCACTAGACCATTGTAACTCATTATCAATTCACTTTCTACCCAATATATCCTTGCATTATTTCCAAAAATTTTAAGCATGCTCTTTACTATTTTACAAAAATAGCTTCAACAAAAATCCAAACTTTAATTTCTCTTCGATTCAACTCATCGTCAATTCCGCAATCACCTCAAACACATGCATGGGAAAATTTGAAATAAGTCCAATTTTATAGGCTTACTTTTGAAATAGGTACAATTTTTAGTTATTTTGGACTCATATCAAAAGACCTCATCCTTATTTAGGACATGGACCCATTATTTATTTTATCAATCGGGTCTAACACGTCACCACTCACGGCCCAACAGTGTACGAGTAGAGCCTTCGTCCCCTTGTCGCCGGTACCAACAGACAGCACATCCCGAGCAATGCAGAGCCGACGACGCCGTTTCGACTCACCTTCTTCTCCTTCTTCCTCGCATCGCACTTTTCTTGCCCTACTTACAGGTCGGTTGCCAATTTCCAATCCGCCATGTTTTCGATAATTAACGGCGGCCTTGCTTTGTCAATTCCGCCCCTTGTAAATAAGCTTCCAATTTTTTATTTTTTTTTTACAGTTCTTGCATCGCAAGCACTTCAAGCTTCTGCAGTTGTAGTACCGCGATCCAATTGCTACGTTTTCGATAACACTAGCCGCCTTGTCGATTTTGTATCCGAATTAGTATTAAACAGCGTTGATTATGCTTAATTATACACTGCCTTGGAGTTTTAATTATGATTTTTTGATGAAATGACGTGTTAATTTTCTTAATCTGTTAATTAGAGCAGCTGGATTGGGCATCCGTTTGAGTACGACGGAGGGGTAATTCCAAATTTCCAATTTCATTCTGTTGCATATATATAATCATGTGTTTTGTAGTGTTACTGTAATAGTTCATATTTGTAATCCAGAAGGTGTCGGTTTTAAGTTTGTTGTTTCGATGAATCAGGAAACCGACTTGGTGATTCGGTTTTGCAAAGATGTGGAGACTAGATCACAAACGGTAGTCCATATATCCACTAAGACATTCGATAATCCATAATGTAACTGGTTTCAAGTACTTTACCATTGCCGTTTTATTCTTATTTTTACTAATTATCTGGTTAATTTATCGACTAAGACATTCGATAATCCATAATGTAACTGGTCCTGTATACGCTTGTTCTGTATCTGTAAGCTTCACAGTTGCATTTGCTATTAAGTTACCACTTTTGTTAGATAAGAGTAATTTCAGTTGGTGTTCGGTTCGACATTTTCATTTGTTTACAAGTGCCTCATTGTAATGCAGGGATATGTAGATTTCGGTCGATTTGATAAGTACAACAACTTTGTTTCTGGTTCAGGACACGTAGACTATGTTCAAGTGAGATTTTGCTTTTGGTTGTAAACAGTACTTGAGTTCAGTTCCTTTCATGTTGTAGGGAAGCTGAGTTTTCATAAATAATTATCTCACTTCTGGATATATGTAGGGGTTTTACAATGGAGACCTGGCGAATTGCGAGACCAGTTATGATAAACAGGGACGAACAGCTCAGGTTGGTTTACGCTGGAAAACTTTCCCACCCTCTAGCATCTTCTTTATTCTCAGAGGTTTAAATTTTTTAAGACATTGTTATTTTGCAATCACCGTCAGTTTACTTCTCATGATTCTGTTTTTTTTTTCTTTTTTTGTTCTGTAAGTTCAGGTAAACATTATATGTGGAAGTTGTTTAAATGGACAATGCAAAGGTTTGTGTACCTTTCATTTCTACGTTCGTGCATGGTCGCCACATATACTAGGAAATGATAGTGTCCTTTTCGAGTATATGGAGATCTGTAATCTTGCACAATATTTGAAATGTATTTGGTTGAATGCTCAGTCGATAAATTTTATACGGTTACCCTTAACAAATTGGAACACTTGTGATTAAAGGAGGCTTCTGATAAGAAAGGTGGTGAGAATTAGAAGTCCAGGCGAACATAGAGAAGGAGGAAAAATCTGAGTTTCCGGATTACGATTTAAAGTATGACTAGTAGGACTTCCTCACAATTTTTACAAATGGGAAACAGTTTCTGATGGTTTCATTGAGAAAGTGAACACTAGAGTGGGAGGAAGAGAGAAAGTCGTAGGAAACTCCAACTAGCTTTCACAAACCTCACATTTCATACTTAATTAAACCATTGACAGACTTTAGGTTTCATTTCTCCATCCTGCTTTCCATCAAAAGTCAAAAACTACTTTTCTTACAATTTTCTACTTCTTATATTGCATCTCTAGCTTCAACTTCAAATAAAGTTCTATTTCTCTCAAGGAAAACCATCAATTTTGTATTGCACCTGTGACACTATGACATTTGCTGTAATTTAAGGCTGATTTATTATTATCATTTGTTTTCAGGTGGACTTGGATGCATCTGCAATGTCACTTACGAGTCAACTTGCAGGTATTTTGAAACGTTCTTTGGTTTCCACTTTTGTGGCATTAATATAGAAATGTAGTGTTAATATTTGTTAATTTAGCTAATCAGT
Organism: Malus fusca; assembly: GCA_035220775.1. Lineage (NCBI taxonomy): Eukaryota > Viridiplantae > Streptophyta > Magnoliopsida > Rosales > Rosaceae > Malus > Malus fusca. The sequence goes on along the minus strand of CM069073.1, from coordinate 18,573,772 downwards.
ACATCCATGTTGCCAATCCAACACATACTGCATGTTGAATTTTAGCTTAAGAAATCTTTCTTTTGATTCTTGGTAACTCCTTTTTCTAATAATTCCTTCAAATCATGTATTCCTGCATTTGGTTCACATTTATTGGGTCGCCATTACGCCTGAGGGAACGTGTTTGTGTGTTTTGTGTTTATATTTTGGGCCCGTTTCCAATCAGCTTAAGCTTCTTGGATCAAGGATCACTTTATAGTTTGATTTGCACTAAGAAATTTGAGACAGTCTTTCCAGAAAATATTTGCAATGAGATGATCAGGTTCCCTAGTTATGTTTCTATTTCAAAATGTTGCAGAGTTTTTCTAGAGCTGGCCATTCCATGTGAGAAACCAGGACCCCGTGTATTTAAGGGCTTCACTGTAGGTTTCCATCCACGGTCATGGGAGCTTGTAAGAATGATGTCATTCTCCCAGAGGTATATTAATTTGTTGATGCAAAAGTAAATCATATACTGAATGAATTATTTATGAACTTGCAGGTTTATGATGGCATGACCCAAATAGGCTATGAAAAATCTCACCGTGAGTTTAGGTATGGGATGAGTCATTTAACATCCCCTCCCCCTAACCCAGAAAAGGAAAAGTAGTCTCGATCAATCTGACCTATAAAGTGCATTTTGCAGCTTTGGGACCGAGCAGAGACATGTAACCCTTTATATGACTGCAATTGCTTCCCTTTCCACTTTGGTGCAAAGACCTATTATTAAGGTACTTGACTTCCTTACACTTTGATACATGCAAAACCTTTTATGATTAAATAAAATGGTCAAATTATATGTGCTTTGTTTGATTAAATATTTGCAGGTCTTACCAGAAAGTGGCCTGGAGGTTAAGTTATCAGGGTCGGGAGCAACTGGGAGCGCGCCTACAACTTTGTCACCGACAATGTTAAATGTTGAATGGAGATGTAAGGGTATCTTTACTGCAGTGGGTGTTGATATCCCTTAATGATAAAGTCTTCTTAATTCCTATTTGTATTTTTCAGGTGAAAGGGCACGTGATACTCCGTATGAAGTGAATATCACTATCCCAGTGGAGGGTTATGAGCCCATCCAGTTTTTTCTTGCCAAAATGTGTGGTAAGCTCATATTGCTGTCTCCTAAGAATCCCCTGTTTCAACTTCAAACAATGGAGAAACATAACCAATCTTAATAGAAAAAGTTCTGGAGATGCAATTTAGTAAATTGTGTTAAAGCGATACTTCTTGCACTAGAACTTGCTGGTGAAATGTGATTGGCTGATTGAGTGTGTAAATTTGTTGAAAATTTGATACCGGTAGTTGTTTGCAATAATATCAACTGAAAGAGCTTGGTTTGCTCAATTGCAGAACATAGGCAGGAGAAAAGTGGAGAGAGTACGACGGGATGGGCTACATTTGGAGTGTTGTCCTGCATGTAAGCCAGTTCATACTGAAAAATATCCATGCTAAAAATAGTTATTGCATGCTGAAATTCGATAACAAAACATGTGATCTGAGCACCTGCATCATATGCCGTATTGATTGGCAACAAACAGATTATCTAATCTTAATTTTACATGTAATCTCAAGTCATCAGTAAATTAAAAGATCTCTGCCTTTTATTAGGGAAAAGTTATATATCAATCCAGTATTTCTGTATTTTTAGCTGAATTTGATGTTTGAACGATCTGTCTTGGATCAGATTCACTGTATCATCAACACTGTTTTGTTGTGGAGGGTTTATTTACAAGACTCGAGTTGGACAGAAGGTAGACCTTATTCCTTTGGCTTCAGTGTCTTGGATGGTTTTGTAATTTCCAGTTTTTCATCATAAGGCTCAATTGGTATATCTTCAATTATATATTTAATATTTACGCTTGATCACGTGCAGCGTGGGATAGACGCATTGCCAGGCATGACAATTCTATCTGCTTGTTTAGAAACTGTAAGTATACATCACTAGCATTAAGATTTATGTTACATGCCTCGGATTTAGCAAATGACCAATATTTGGTTGCCTTATGACTTATGCATGAAAGGCTTACGAATTTAAACTACCCTTGAGGCCGAAATATGATATTATTTAGTCAGAGATATTCTTATGATGATGAATACCGAAACATGTTGCGGACCATTACTTAGGTAAACGTATAGGTTTTACATAGACAATCATCATGCTTTCTTCTGATTGTTAAGACGGCAATTTCCCTGCATAATTCTAGACCATTTTTATGAGACTCAAATTCTTAGGAACAAATAGACCCTGCAAGATGCTTTAGTTTTAAATTGTAGAGAAACCTTACAAAGCAACTGAGCTCGATCAGTGCCCATATCCTCTGTATACTTTCTAATGGTTCTTAATTTGGGGATACAAAAATAGGTGAGTGACAGAGGGCAAAGCTACACCCGACACGAAGATCTTAATACTGCCTTTGCCAGTGAAGCCTCTTGGGAACGTTCTCCTTCTCCTGCTCCTCCAACTAAAGGAACATCGAAGCCGAATGAAAGGAGATACGGTGCAATTTGAACGTTATGACCCTGTGAATATCAGCTAACTTGTACCAGTATCACACACGAGGGGTTTGAAGTTTTACTGCAACATGTTTGTCTTTCAACGAGACCAAATTTTCATATCACGGTAATATTGTAATTCAAATGAATTCATTTCATATCTGTTTTGTAATCAACGATTATCGTTCATGAGATTTGAAATCAGGATCTCATCTAGCAAGTCAAAGACTGACAGTGGCTAGACCACGTACGCTTGTTCGTTAATACGTCACGTGCAATGTTAGGGATATTCTGGCTATATGTAATGAACCAGGAGTGTCTCCTGAGCATTTCCCTAGGGATCCTAGGGATCCCGCAATCTTGTCCGTTCATCGTATATCGTGCGGTCAGAAATCATTTAAAATTTAAATTTTAAAATTCAAATATGAATAGTACTTAACGAAAACTGACCGCACGATATAAAATGAACGGATAAGATTGCGGGATCCCTAGGGAAAGATCCGGCGAGGATCCTGGTTCATATGTAATGGCATATGCTTTATTTAGGCTTGTGAGATGTCAATTGCAAATTTGCGATTGAGGGAGGCTTATAGGAGTAGTTATCCTACCCTGCCTACAAATATTATTTTTATCATAGATTGGACCGTCCAGATTTAACCTAATATTCCCGTTATCATATGCTTTGGAATTTGGATTAGTCTCACTTTTTCTAATATGCCAAAACACGTGTAACAAGAAAACACGTTGAACGCACGACAACAATTTATCTATGAAATATTCAATATTATTGATCCTAATTGTCAAAAAGCCACGAGGATAAAAGCGTGACGAATAACGGAAAGGATTAATGATTAACCAAATAAAGGAATCAATGTCAATTCATGAAATAGTAGGGGGAGCAAAAGGAAACAAGAATACAGGACATGAACGTTAGGGTTTTTGTTTTTTTTTTGTTTTTATTGGATACAAGCATATATCCGAGGAGGCAGAAATTGAACACATGGCCTCTGGTGCAGATATTATAGAAATGTTTTCTTGTTTAGCATATGACCAATGAATGCATAATCGTTCACTCTTGGATTTGATACCAAGGGTGAAGTATAAATGAATGTGTTTTTAGTATTTTAATTTCAACCATTGATGTATTAAACCGAATAGTGGATGACCATAGACACGCAAAAATTAACGTTTTGACCCACTTATGACTACATAATCTCGGATGCGGAAATTGATGCACTAAACAACTAGAGCTACAAGTCCGTAAACTTTTATCAACGTGAAAGAGGGAGGAAAAAGATTCCAAGGTTCTAGAGACCTTTTACAGACATTGACAAAATCAGAAACTTGGAGTGATGTAGTTTTGGGGAACAATTTGGTCTTGTCAAACAGAGTAGTTGAGTCTCTTCTTTGTCATCACAAAACAATTAACAACTTTTGTCCCACATGGAACCCCTAGTTTCACCGCTGTAATCCAATAACATGGTTCGTGTAACTTACGTGACAAGAATTACCCAACAAAATTTTACAGTTCAATTTAAATTTTATACTAGTTTCAATCAAAGAATGTTTCGAAGGAAAGAAGTTTTGGCAGGACTGCCTAATTAAAACAATTTTTACGGAGCTAAAGTATAAAGAATTCTTTGTTTTTGCGAGAAGTACCCTATAAATGATGTGATCGACACCCATATTGAAGTATTTCTTGTTTTGAAGATGTAAAAGATGCAAAGCTCCTAGTGGAGTGAGAGGGTTCATTGTTTCTTTCTAATACTTGCATGTAATTCTAGCTTAATTTTCGGAATTCAAGATCTAGAACGATTTATATGGTATACATGTTGACATACCATAATAATGTGAATATTTGATTGACACTGTAACCAGTCAATTTTAAAAATCTAGTCGTCCGTTCATATTGCAACATGTGAGTTACTTATACCACGTGATTGTATTTCAATACAGCACAATAAGTTTTTCAAGATCTGATGGTCTTGCAATCAATTAGTGTAAATATAGTACTGATGGTGAACAAAGGCCAGGTCCATATATTCACACTTTTTCTCTGTCTAGCAGGCTTGCATTGTGAGTCAAAAAGATTTGTTTCTCTAAAATAAGCTTAGACCTACTAACTAATTATCATCTTAATTAGAAACGCATTTACCATAATTATGATTTAGTCAATTTCCCAAAAGCATGAAAGCTACATACCAACTCCCACCTTCTCTTTTGATCCTGTCTGCCAACTCCAGCCTCTCTCTCTCTCTCTCTCTCCCCCCCCTCTCTCTCTCTCTCTCTCTCTCCCCTCTCTCTCTCCACAAATCTCCTCTATAAATGTCACCAATCCACCCAAAGGATTCAGCAAACCAAAATATTCAAATTTCAAGTCTTTCTTCTTCTCCAAGAAACTACATCATGGCTCAGTCTATGAGCTTCCTTTTAGCCCTTTCTCTTCTTGCATTATTTCCACTATGTTTCTGTGACAAAACTCCTGGTGGGTATATCTACCCACAGTTCTATGACCACTCCTGCCCCAGAGCAAAACAGATTGTCAAGTCCGTTGTTGCAAAAGCCGTTGCAAGAGAAGCCCGAATGGCGGCTTCTTTGCTCAGACTGCATTTCCATGACTGTTTCGTGAAGGTCTCCGATCACAAAAACTTCTAATTACACATTTTATGTGACCGAGGCACTTATAAATTGTGTTGCTAACTACTTTGCAGGGTTGTGATGCATCAATTCTGCTGGACAGTAGCCAGAACATAATCTCCGAAAAGAGGTCTGTCCCGAACCAGAATTCAGCGCGAGGGTTCGAAGTGATCGACGAAATCAAGTCTGCATTGGAGAAGGAGTGCCCCAGCACTGTGTCTTGTGCTGACATTTTGGCTCTTGCTGCTAGAGACTCAACTGTTCTGGTAAGTGCTTCTGCAAGTTTTAGCTTTTTTTTTGTATGTTGCATGGTGTGTGACAAAAGCCTAAACTCTATGCTGACTGTCAATTGTTGCATAATATTTCAGACCGGGGGGCCAAGCTGGGAGGTGCCACTAGGAAGAAGAGATTCAATTGGAGCAAGTTTGAGTGGCTCCAACAACAACATCCCAGCCCCAAACAACACATTCCAAACTATTCTCACCAAGTTCAAGTTGAAAAAGCTCAACATTATTGATCTTGTTGCACTATCTGGTAATTTTTTTCCCAACACAGTATTTTATATGTGACTACATTGTTTTGCAAAATATGGATGTGGGTCCATTATTGAACCTGATCGAGCACTGATATTGATCTCCAACTTAACTTTTAAGGATAAAGTAAGAGAATTTCACATGTGTGGACTATAATTTTTCTTTTTACCATCTATATTGGCTGTGTGATTGACTTAGTTTCAGTATCGTTAGGGTGGAGTGAGCCAATTTTTACTATGGTGGGGTAGGTTAATTTCACCAAATGGATGAACTTTATAAGAATAGCACCAACAATTCATTTACCCAATTTTTGCATTATGTTCCACCTAGGTTTGCTAGGTTGTGTTAAATCTACCAAACGGATTTAGATGTCTGTTTATATCTCAAAAGACTTTGATGCTATTAGTAATCACCAACTTTTAATTTGTATCTAGCCACACAACTCCAACATGCAAAATCATAAAATTACCAAAATATGTTGGGTTCTATCTCAAAAGACTTTGGTGCCCTAAACTTTGCTTATGCAGGAAGCCACACCATTGGAAATGCCAGGTGCACCACCTTCAGGCAGAGGCTGTACAACCAGTCCGGCAACGGCCTGGCCGATTCCACCCTCGACCAGTCCTACGCCGCCCAGCTTCGAACCCGGTGCCCAAGATCCGGCGGGGACCAGAACCTGTTCTTCCTGGACTTTGTGAGCCCCACAAAGTTCGACAACAGCTACTTCAAAAACTTGCTGGCCTCCAAGGGACTTCTGAACTCGGACGAAGTTCTGGTCACGAAAAGTGAGGTGTCGAAGAAGTTGGTGCAGCAGTATGCAGAGAACAGCGAGCTTTTCTTTGAGCAGTTTGCGAAGTCCATGGTTAAGATGGGGAATCTTTCTCCGCTTACTGGGTCGACGGGAGAGATTAGGAAGAGGTGCAGGAAAGTTAACTCTTAGTTATGATTAAGGGTGAATAATTTTTGTATGCAGTTTGTGTTTTTTTTTTTTTTTTTTTTTTGGTGTGTTTTTTGTGCTTTCAAGGATAAATAGTGGGCATCCTATGATGTAATTTAGTGTTAGTGTATTTTAATGGAGATTGCACTTACTTTTCTTACATTTGTCAAACTTCTTTAATTCATTTGGCTTTTTGGAATTTTACTTTAGTAGCTAGACACATTTTAATTGTCTTTTTTTCTTTTTTTGGTAAGGTTGTCTTTGTTTTTTTGCTTACAACGAAATATATATATATATATATTTCTAATTGTCCTTGTCTAAACCATTGGATCGAACTTAAAGATATGAACTGCCATTTGATGAGTAACTGAGAACAAGGGAGAGAGATATGAAAAGGATGAAGTAATGAAAGAGGATGTCATTGCTAGTAGTAACGACTTGTCACGATCCATCGGTTCATATATAATCTGTCACATCCTGGCCCGGGCCCCCACCACATCCCTATCTAAACCATTGGATCGAACTTAAAGATATGAACTGACATTTGATGAGTAACTGAGAACAAGGGAGAGAGATATGAAAAGGATGAAGTAATGAAAGAGGATGTCATTGCTAGTAGTAACGACTTGACACGATCCATCGGTTCATATAGAATCTATCACATCCCAGCCCCCCATCACATCCCGGGCTCGACTCCACCGTAACACGATATTGTCCTCTTTGGGCCCCGACCACGCCCTCACAATTTTGTTTCTGGGAACTTACACGAGAACTTCCCAGTAGGTCACCCATCATGGGATTGCTCTCGCGCGAACTCGCTTAACTTCGGAGTTCCGATGGAACCCAAAGCCAATGAGCTTCCAAAAAACCTCGTGTTAGGTAGAGATGGGAATATACATATAAGGCTTACAAGATCTACTCCCCTGGGCGATGTGGGATGTTACAATCCACCCCCTTTAGGGGCCCGACGTCCTCGTCGGTACATTTCCAGCCAGGGATTGGCTATGATACCAAATTGTCACATCCCAGACCAGGCCCCCACCACATCCCGGGCTCGACTCCGTCGTAGCACGATATTATCCGCTTTGGGCCCTGTTGATGCACAAAATCAGTGAGGACTTTGGTACAACAGAAAGTGTTAAGTTTGTGACCTTCGCTAGATTTCTCCGATCACTAGTGTGGATAAGTATGTAAATGGATAGGGACATGGAAGCAAACACAAGATGTACGTGGTTCACCCAGATTGGCTACGTCCACGGAGTAGAGGAGTTCTCATTAATTGTGAAGGGTTTACACAAGTACATAGGTCAAGCTCTCCTTTAGTGAGTACTAGTGAATGATTTAGTACAAATGACATTAGGAAATATTGTGAGAGAATGATCTCTATTTATAGAAGAGAGTTTCTAGTTTCATTCTGACATTGACACGTGTCATGTTGTGATTGGCTTCTGATGTTGACACGTGTCACGCTATGATTGGCTTTTGATGTCGACACGTGATGCGCTGTGATTGGCCTCCTGGTTGGAGGAAAACTCTTCTGGGTCCTTGACGGTATAACGTTGACCGGTGCTCAGTAGTTTCGGGATTGGTCAAGTATGGTACAAACAATGCTCCCCTAAGTTCCCGAGTGAGGGAAGCTCCTCGGTTGGGGATTTGCAAGATCCAAGCCATTGAGTAATCACGAAGCTTCTAAGTACCGAAGTGTGGTATCATTTTCACTTGCCTTATCTGTCTCATATGTGTTGGAAGTATGCCCACAAAGCCACTCATTTGATGTAATAGCTTTTTGGAATACTTAATATGTTAAACTTTTAAATGTTTAACGAAAGGGCAATACTTATTGTTAATCACTATTTATTGAATCATGTGTTTAATCAATAAGAGAATCCAAGGGATGTATTTGACATAAGAGATAAGTGATCTAATGAGTTAGATTAAGGAGACCTTTCTCTTATGTTCATTCCTAAAACGTTCCTAGCCATAGGATTGCCAATTGGGCATTGACAATCCGCTAAGGTTAGTATGTGTTATGTTGACTCAAACGTGAGTATGAACTAGTCTCAAGTCATTTGGTGTTGGACACTAAGACAAACACATAGGTGCTCGAAAGAGTAATCGAGTACACTGAACTGCGATTAATGAGAGTTCAAACATACATGTCATGTACGAACTCTAAGGTTACAATATGCAAAGTGACTCCTTAGACCTGAGGCATCATAGATGTCTAATGGTTAGGTCCTTGATCTTTGATCATGACAAAGGCATTCCCTCGGATTGTCCACGGCATTGTTGGGGTCATGTGATCTAATCATGTAGGCATATGAATGCACAACAAGGGATCTCTAACCTTCCATGGTGGAAGGAGTATACTCTAAAATATGATTCTAAAGTCTTTGGCCAAAGCAAATGAATATGACTAAGGAAGATGTTCCAAATCATATTCAAGGGAATCATATAAGAAAGTATCACATTAGATAGTAGACATGAAACAAACTATCACTTAAAACAATGTGGTTAAGAGTATTGTATTAGAGAAGGACCGTATTGCATTGTAATTGTAACTGGATAGGTTCTCCAACCAATTCTACTTAGCTTGAGTAACCATGACATACTGCTAGGTGTCACTCATGGTTTGTGGAAGCCCTATTGATTAGCAAACACTAATCATCAAAAAGGGAGAATTGAAATGTGGTTTCAATTCACAATCGATAGTTAAGAGTAACATCGCCCACTGCCTCGCTAATTGGAACCTAATGGATCGCACACCAAATAAGGATATATGTGAAGCAATTAAATGAAATGGATAAGCAATTAAATGGTTTAATTGAAGAATGGTCAAGATTAATTAATTAGTTAATTAATTATACGAAATGTTCGTATTGGGCTTTTAAGTTGGTTTTAGGGCTTCGGGGCCCAAAAGTGTTTTGGTCCACAAGCCCCATTATGTTTAAGTTGTATGACAACTAAAACAAAAATGGGCAATAAGCCCAATAACCATATAGGCCAACCATTTAGGGTGAGGGTATGCAAGTTTGCTTAATTGCAAGTTTGCCACTCACCTAAGAAATGAAGTATAAATTCATCTTTATAGCTTTGTTTTCAATTAGGGTTTTCTAAGCTACTTGGGGATAGTTATCTAGCAAATTTACTTCCCTAAGTGATCCATTTTCATTCTCACAAATTACATCCTTGGTGAAGAGACATAGAGACATCAAACTTTTGGTGTTTTGGAGAACTAATCCTCAAATCCTCAAAGAAGCAAAGGAGCACAAAAAGGAGGGAAATCACAAGGAAGATCCAAGGAGCAAGGAGGTGACTTGAAGGCCCTCCACTTGGGTGAATCCCTTGTGTAATCAAGGATGAGCTTCAAGGGTAAAGAATCTCTAAATTCTTCATATTCTTTAATGTTGTTAAAGAGTCTTTTGATTCACCATATACTAGGCTTTGAAAGTCATGGGTTTCATGAATTGTTTTTGGATGCATGCCTACTTTAAAGAGTTAATTGTTAGCATATGTATTCAAATGTTCATACATGTTCTTAGCTAGGACAAAAATTTTCCTTCAATATGTAGATGTGGCATCTTCTCTGGAAGTACTTTTCCTCCATCTAGGGGTGGTATCTTTAACCGATGAAGATGCACAAGGTAATGTATCAATTTCACTTGAAGCTTACTTGTAGTTTCGGGCTTGGTCAAGTGCGATACAAACCCTATAGTAGGAGTCCCCCAAGTCGCCGAGCTAGGAGATTTGCCGAAGGAAGTAACAGACATGGTAAGCAATCAGACTTCCAAGCAAGCAACCTAGATCGGAGGTTCGACTTCGGCTTCCGGTTGATTGTTCTCCTTCTCCTTGTGTCGTAAACAACAACAAGGATAAGGAGAAGCAAATGGAGAAGAGATGATATGAGATACTTTTGCTTTTGAATAAGTAACTTTCCACAAGCTTATTCTTGAACTGGGATGGAGGGTTTTCTGGTTTCCTCCAGAGTATAAGGCCGACTTAAGAATTTGAGGGTCAAAACAAGTCCATCAAATCTAGAGTACGTTCGACCCTAATGATATGAGATACTTTTGTTGTCGACAAAGTAGTGGGTGTGGTATGGCGAAGCTTTGCTCTTTGGCGATGGTGTCAGCGAAAGGTTGTTGAAGCTTCTTGAGTTCTTCGAATAGGGCAGCGATGCTGGGTTTGGATTTGATTTAGACTCCTCTGTCTGGGTTGTGTGGTTATGCAGGAAGAACATCGTGCTTTAGTGATCTGTTCCAGCTCATCATTGATCTTTCTACTTCAATCTCTTACAACATTTATCCCCGATGCAGGAGTGGAACACAACCTTTGCATTTAAATAGTCCTTTAGAACACTACTTCTCAGCGACTCATCCATGCGTGGCAGCTTCAGTGTAAAGCGTCAATATCGTATCAACTGTTCTGAGGTATTTGCCGAAGGACTTCGTGACCTTGACAACAGTTGAGGATGAGTACTCGAGAGCAATGTTAGGCAAACAACCATGCAAAGATTCCGGGCAATCAGTTCCAGATCAGAAGTTTGATTTCAGGTTCCGACTAATTGCGTTTTTTTTCTCCTTGTCCTGCAGGTAAGAGCAAGGGCAAAGGAAAAGACAAAGAAAAAGCATGATATGAGATACTCTTGTTTTTAACCCTGATGATATGAGATACTCTTGCGCTGGTGTGGCTTGTTTGCATAAGTATTATCGGGGGGGGAAAGAAGCTGAGTATTTCGAGAGACTCTGCTGGGAGTGCCCTCTCGGATGTGAAGAAAAGTTGAGCATTTTTTTTTTTGCAGGTCTGCCTGGCTGTGGAGGATGAAGGTTGACATATATAGGAATTGTCCCAACAGCGAGTGGTAATGCTGTTCCTTTACCCTACTCGGTCATAACAATGTAGTGGGAGCTGCAAGATTCACGTGTTTTAACTTTGTCAAAGCACTTTGAAAAAATGGTCTGTGGTATCTGGAAAGTTGATGTTGCGTGTGAAGATTGCAAACAAGCTTTATCCAAGGAAATATGGCTTTCAAAGTTCGGAGAGCGGTGCCTCTTCGATTTTCGAACAAGCAATCCTATCGGGGATCTGGCTCTTGAGATTCGGAGAACGGTGCCTCTTCTATTTTTGAGAAAGTAATCATGTTGGGAGTCTGGCTCTTGAGATTCGGATAGCGGTGCCTCTTCAATTTTTTAGAAAGTAATCCTGTTGGGAGTCTGGCTTTTGAGATTCGGAGAGCGGTGCCTCTTCGATTTTTTGGAAAACATTTCTGGTGGGAATCTGGCTCTCGAGATTCGGAGAGCGGTGCCTCTTCGATTTTTGAGAAAGCAATCCTGGTGGGAGTTTGGCTCTCGAGATTCGGAGAGCGGTACCTCTTCAATTTTTGAGCAAGTAATCCTGTTGGGAGTGTTTTCTCAATGTGAGTAAATGTTGGGCATTTTTTCCAATCTGCCTTGCCACAGAGCACGGAGGTTGACACACATAGGGATTTTCCAGTTATCAAGCAGTGGTGTTGTTCTTTTACCCTTGTGGGTAATGGTAGGGTAGCTGGACCTTCAAAATTTATGTGTCTAAACTTTGTCAGAGATCTTTGGCAAAGTTATATGTGGTACCCGAGGAGCTGATGTTGCGTGTGAGGATTGTCGACATATTTTACTCAGGAAAATCTGCTTCTCGAAATCCGGAGAATGGTGCCTCTTCGATTTTTGAACCAACAGCCATGTTGCCCTTTCTTTTATAGGGGCACCAATTGTGTGCAAAACGTACGTTCAGAGAGTTATTGCTTGTAGGAAATTTCCCCTTATTTTTGTACTTCAGAGATTTATTGCACCTTATTTCTCCTTCATCATTTCTGATAATGTCTGGCCCATCCGACCGTCGTTTTGACTTGAACTTTGGTGAAGAGGCAGCCATGCCTTCTCAAGATAACATATGGCGCCCATCCTTCTTATCCCCTACTGGTCCTCTTACCGTTGGGGACTCTGTGATGAAGAATGACATGACCGTTGTGGTGGTGGCCATGAACCTTTTCACTCATAAAGATAACATACTACTTTCTAAACGGTCTGATGAGTTGGCTGTTAAGGATTCTCTGGCTCTCAGTGTTCAGTGTGCAGGTTCTGTGTCTAATATGGCCCAACACCTATTTGCTCGAACCCGTCAAGTTGAATCATTGTCGGCTGAAGTGATAAGTCTCAAACAAGAGATCAGAGGGCTCAAGCATGAGAATAAACAGTTGCACAGGCTCGCACATGACTATGCTACAAACATGAAGAATAAGCTCGACCAGCTGCTGGAATCTGATGGTCAGATTTTACTTGATCATCAGAGGTTTGTGGGTTTGTTAAGGCATTTATTGCCATCGTCTTCTGGGGCTGTAGCGCGTAATGAAGCTCCAAATGATCAACCTTAGGTGCCTCATCCTTCTGGGGTTCTACCTAGTACTGAGGCTCCGAATGATCACCCTTCGGTGCCTTCTCTTTCTGGGGCTTTGTCGACTGCTGAGACTTCTCCTGAGCAACCTTTGTGAAGGCTCCCTTTTGTTTGTTTATTTTGATTCATGTATATGTACATATTTGTAACTTATCGGAAATATCAATAAATAAGCTTTGCTTTATTTCAACGTATTGTGTTAAATACACCAAAGCCTTCTTCACTAAGTTCTTTGAATTTTTCCTTTTGTTGAAGCTTGTATGTTGAAGCTTTGTGAGTGAAGCATGTAGGTTGAGGTAGTGCTTCCTTAATTTCCCGAGTGAGGAAAACTTCTCGGTTGGAGACTTGAAAAAATCCAAGTCACTGAGTGGTCGTGAGACTTCCGAATATCAAGGTGCAATAACATATGGTAAGAGTCCCCCAAGTCTCTGGTCGAGGGAGTTGACGAATGAGGTGTCTTGCTAGTAGCCAAGTTTCCAAAGTACCAAAACTTCACCATTTTCCTTTCTAAGTGGTAGCCCAAAACTCCTTATTCATATATATTTGTTATGAAAGTTGTTAGGCCCAAAGAAGATGAGGCCTAGACATTTTTTTTTTTTTTGAATTTTTGAATTTTCAAATTTTCGAAAAAAAAAAAATATATATTAAGCTTTATAGGTGAAGCTTTGTTGGGTACCATGAATTGATTTTGCTTCACACTATCTTGATCAAGATAGTGTGAAGCTTTTGTGTTGAAACTTTTTAGGTGAAGCTTTTGTGTTGAAGCTTTGTAGGTGAAGCTTTTGTGAGTGAAGCTTTTGTTGGTGAAACTTTTATAGGTGAAGCTTTTGTGGTAGGTGAAGCTTTTGTGGGTGAAGCTTTTGTTGGTGAAGCTTTTGTGGTGGGTGAAGCTTTTGTGGGTGAAACTTTTGTTGGTGAAGCTTTTGTAGGTGAAGCTTTTGTGGTGGGTGAAGCTTTTATGGGTGAAGCTTTTGGAGGTGAAGCTATTGTGGGTGAAGTTTTTGTGGGTGAAATTTTTGTGTTGAAGCTTTGTAGGTGAAACTTTTGTGTTGAAACTTTTGTAGGTGAAACTTTGGAGTTGAAGATTTGTAGGTAAAGATTTGGAGTTGAAGCTTTTGTTGGGTACCATGAATTAGTTTTGCTTCACACTATCTTGATCAAGATAGTGTGAAGCTTTTGAGAATTTGTAGTTGTCCTTCATTGATGAAGCTTTTGTTGGTGAAGCTTTGTTGGGTACCATGAATTGATTTTACTTCACACTATCTTGATCAAGATAGTGTGAAGCTTTTGAGAATTTGTAGTTGTCCTCCATTGATAAAGCTTTGTTGAATTTCCTTTTTTTTTTTTTTTTTTTTTTTTGGGGAAACTAGAAATTTGAAAATGTGGGAGAGACAACATATACAAATTTTTCTTCCACACTGTTGAGCAAGAGATTGTGGTGCAAGCCACACCTTGTAGTAGTCGAAGGTTTGGATGAACCATATAAATTGAATTTGCTTCGAATAGTCTTGATCAAGAGTGTGAAGCTTTCTACAAGTTGTAGTTGCCATTCATTGATGAAGCTTTTGGTGGCACCATAAATTGGTTTTGCTTCACACTGTCTTGATCAAGAGTGTGAAGTTTTTTAGAATTGTGGTTGAACTCCTTTGATGAAGCTTTTGTTGGCACAATAAATTGGTTTTGCTTCACACTGTCTTGATCAAGAGTGTGTGAAGCTTTTGAGAATTGTGGTTGCCCTCCATTGATGAAGCTCTTGTTAGCACCATAAATTGGTTTTACTTCACACTGTCTTGATCAAAAGTGTGTGAAGCTTTTGAGAATTGTGGTTGAACTCCTTTGATGAAGCTAATGTTGGCACCATATATTGGTTTTGCTTCACACTGTCTTGATCAAGAGTGTGTGAAGCTTTTAAGAATTGTGGTTGAACTCCTTTGATGAAGCTCTTGTTGGCACCATAAATTGGTTTTGCTTCACACTGTCTTGATCAAGAGTGTGTGAAGCTTTTGAGAATTGTGGTTGCCCTCCATTGATGAAGCTCTTGTTGACACCATAAATTGGTTTTGCTTTACACTGTCTTGATCAAAAGTGTGTGAAGCTTTTGAGAATTGTGGTTGAACTCCTTTGATGAAGCTCTTGTTGGCACCATAAATTGGTTTTACTTCACACTGTCAAGACAGTGTGAAGTAAAACCAATTTATGGTGCCAACAAGAGCTTCATCAAAAGAGTTCAACCACACAAAATCCGAAAGATCTTGGACCAACGTAAATCCGGATGTGAATCACACAAAAGCACAAGAACACAAAGATGTATCGTGGTTCACCACAATGTTTGGGCTACGTCCACACTGATGTTGATTATGTATGTATGTATGGATTACAATATATCGTCAATGGAGCTCTCTGTGGATGAAGCCCTTGCCATGTTGCTCTCTGTTTGGCTGAGAGGGCACTACCCTCTATTGTTGTGAGGATTGAGTGTGAGGCTCTCTCATCCTTAGTGAAGGTGAGACCTTGTTTCTTTCTTTGGATATGAGGCTCTCTCTTAGTGAAGGTGAGGCCCCCTTTTATAAAATAAGGGTTTCCTCCCTTCTTACATAAATCATGGGCTTAGGGATGAGGCCCAAAGACGAGACCCAATATATGGTACCAACAGGAGTCCCCCAAGTCTTCAGTCAAGAGAGTCTTTTGGCTGGAGACTTCAAATCCAATCCATGTACGGGCCGAAGTGGCTAGATGTCTTGAACCAGTACTCAACACAAGGCAATGCTCAACATAAAGCAATACTCGGCTAGAGGTATCACATGTTACGAGACTGCTCGGCTGGAGGCGATGCTCGTTGCGAGGCTGCTCGGCTAGAGACTATGCTCGCTGCGAGGTGGCTCGGCTCGTGGTATTCCTCATTGCAAGTATCTACTTTATGTCGACATGCACTCAGTATGAGTTGATTCTTGACATGATTCGGGTCCGCTTGTCTGGTTCGCATATTGGGTTCTTTTAATCAGCAACAATGTTGATCAGTGGATCTAGTTGCTTAATAATTCCTGACAATAAATGACAGTATAAGTATGATCGGATAATGAATAAATCAAAATTGACAAAGTTTGTCAAGACAAAATATTGTACTATGTGCCTTCTATAAATAAATAATTTATTCAATCGTGTGGTAAATCACATGTTGTATAAGTGACATAGTTTAATAGCAGTCACAATATCACTAGGCAATGAATAAATATTGCAAATGTACTTGGGTTAAATATGTGTCACTAGGTGATGAATAATATATATATATATATATATATTTTATTTTTTTTTCCTTCATGGGGTTGTTCTTGAATAGTGGGTTGTATTTGTCCCTTCATGATGAAGGTTTCATCACAACGTTTAAATAATAAAGGTTACTTTCATCATAACATATATCAATAACATATTAAATAAATGATGAAAACATAATGATGTCTGCTAAAAATGAAAAGTAAAGCTCTCTTTATTTTTTTCTTGGAGAAACTTGAAATAGGTCCAATTTTACAAGTCTCTTTTGATATAGGTCCAATTTTTGTACTTACTTTTGATTTAGCTCCAATTTTGGAGCCTAAAATTGTGTACTTACTTTTGATTTAGCTCCAATTTTGGACCTATATCAAAAGAGACTTATAAAATTGGACCCATATCAAAGTAGCCCTTTTTTCTTTTGGCAGATGGCCAGCCAGTCTCGGGGACAACCATAGAGATCCCAAAGAAATTGAAATCCTCTATAGAATAATAGGTGGTGTCCACCATAGCATCAAACATGTGCATGTGACCACTGGTGTAACCATAATAAGGATAGGCATTTAGCATGTAATAGGAAATAATGTTTTTAATAATACTGAAGGATTCAGTAAATGGTAGGCAATATGAATAATAATAATAGAATTAATAATAAAAAAACTTATCTTCTTCCTGGTTTTCCTGTGGCTTTTTCAGAAAGTGGGCAGGGAACATGCACTCCCTTTCATGATGAAAGTTTCATTGTTGGTGGGCATCTTCTCACGGCTTGGTGCTACAGAGAGCACTGAGCTTTCTGGAGAGCAAGTT
Organism: Malus fusca; assembly: GCA_035220775.1. Classification (NCBI taxonomy): domain Eukaryota; kingdom Viridiplantae; phylum Streptophyta; class Magnoliopsida; order Rosales; family Rosaceae; genus Malus; species Malus fusca. Next base: position 18,556,651 of record CM069073.1, on the reverse strand, counting down.
TCCAAGCAGTTTTATCATTCAGTTTATTCGATTTCATGAGCCTATCTGTGTTTGAAAAACCTATCACAGAAGAATGTACTGGGAATCTGTAGGAAAACCCTCTGCATATCTTACCCAATTCACCGCCCCATCGTTCACTGGCGCTGCGGCGCCGTTTTTGGCTGATTTCAGTACTGTTGAGTACAAGCTCATGACTTCATCGCCAGCGATGTTTTCAGGCAACGATTTAGGATCGAGAGATAAGTGTTTGCAGATAGCTGATAGAATCAATTGCTTTCTGCTTATGCTGGTACTTCCCTTAGCTGTCATCTCTCTCCTTCAGAAACCAGAGCTCCACAGTTTCTCAGTTTAGAGTTGAGTGGGCAGTTCAATTGGGTGATGAAGGGACGCCACTCGGACAACGGGGGTAGGTGGTTGAGACGAAGTAATTGTATTCATGTGAGGCAAATAGAATGTTATCAGCTTCTCGGATCTTCTGATGAAATGCTTCGACGACAGGTGGAAAAGTTCCCTTTCCCTCCAAATCTGTGTTCAGCGGTGGCAGCTTCGATCGGAGCTGGTAGGGAGCACGAAACCTGGGCGACAGCGAGCGAGAGCACAACGGAGATTACGAATGAGAGTAACCTGGGGAGTGCGAGGGTAAGAGAGATAAAGAGTAGGAGTTTTATGATTTCTTTTTGTTCTCTTCTCAGCTCCCTCATGTAGTGATCCGATTCACTTTTTGCTGCCAGATATCCGCCGAGTCCCATGGAGATAGCACCGGCTGCGACTTCGGCGATGCCAGCAGTGAAGACGATAGATGATGTGGCATTGGCGCCGAACTGTCCCGCAGCGAGAGGAAACGGCATGGTAAGACCGTCAGATACGCCGATGATGATCTCCAGGACGTAAGGCTACAGTGTCAGTACGATGGGGTTCACCTCATTTCAGAAAAAGAGAGAGAGGACCGGAGAGATGAGACGTGTGAGTTTATATATATATATAGAAAGACAGAGAGTGGCGAGATGGATATGGGTATGTTTGGGTTTTCAGGTAATCATTTAGGCTATTTAGTTGAAATGGAGGATGAATAATTGAATCAGAAATGAGTGGGAGGAAGATTGTATGGGTTTTGCAGTGACTGTGTAGGTGTTTGGTTCTTAGGTTTTTGCAGATTCACGATGGAGTGTGGTGAGATGAAAAAATGAAAGAGAACTGACATAGCCTTTTGTGTCGTTTCCCACAGACGGCGCCAAATGTTGATGCACAAAATCCAGAGGATCTTTGGTACAACAGAAAGTGTTAAATTTGTGACCTTCGCTAGATTGCTCTGATCACTAGTGTGGATAAGTATGTAAATAGATAGGGACATGGAAGCAAACACAAGATGTACGTGGTTCACCCAGATTGGCTACGTCCACGGAGAAGAGGAGTTCTCATTAATTGTGAAGGGTTTACACAAGTACATACGTCAAGCTCTCCTTTAGTGAGTACTAGTGAATGATTTAGTACAAATGACATTAGGAAATATTGTGAGAAAATGATCTCTATTTATAGAAGAGAGTTTCTAGTTTCATTCTGACATTGACACGTGTCATGTTGTGATTGGCTTCTGATGTTGACACGTGTCACGCTATGATTGGCTTCTGATGTCGACGCGTGTTGTGTTGTGATTGGCCTCCTGGTTGGGGGAAACTCTTTTGGGTCCTTGACGGTATAACGTTGACCGGTGCTCAGTAGTTTCAAGATTGGTCAAGTATGGTACAAACAGGCCCCAACCACGCCCTCACGGTTTTGTTTCTAAGAATTCACACGAGAACTTCCCAATGGGTCACCCATCCTGGGAATGCTCTCGCACGAACTCGCTTAACTCCGGAATTCCGATGGAACCCGAAGCCAATGAGCTCCCAAAAGGCCTCGTGCTAGGTAGAGATGAGAATATACATATAAGGCTTACTGGATCCACTCCCCTTGACGATGTGGGATGTTGCAGAATCCATGTCCTAGGTGTACTAAAAAAACATTATTTTCGCTAAGATTATATAATAAAATAAAGTGAAAGGGTTCACCTCGAAACCAAGGGGGTTCTAACTAATATCTGAGTCATGTCCAAACTGCATGAGATAGTTGCCCATCATACCGCTCATCAACTCCACTTGCCTCCCATATTCTAGGAGCCCAAACTATGTGATTGAATAAATCCCCCTCTATCCGTTGCAGGTCGAGGATTCCTTCCCTTTCTTCAAACTCTAATTCGTATTGTTCATAGAGAAATCTCTGATCAACGATAGAACACAATCGTCCCAACATGAATATTTACAATCACAAGGTCAATCACATCCTATTAGACCCTGGTTCATTGGTCAGCCTTTGGCACCTGCGACCTGAACCAACTAAAGTAGAAGTTAAGGCCAAGATGTTCCCCAAAACGGCAGAAAGATCTAAGCCAACCTCAAAATTACAGAGCTAGTCGGAATCGTCAGCAATTCCTTCCTCAAAGAATGACGAAGGTTCAGAATGAGAGGCTATTCTAAATGCAGCAAGCAACGCATAATCAGAAGAGGTTTTTATTATTCGAGAAACACGTACCCCGTGGTCGAGTCCATAGATATGTCAGCGACTTTAGCTTAGTAACTTAGTTTAGTTTTTATGTTTCATATTCGTACCGCTTAGATCGGGTTTGTGTTGTCTAGGCGATCTATTGTGGTCTCGCTGTTTACAATGGTTTTTATGAGGGTCTCGATGCTTGGTTTGTCGTGTCTTTTGTTTTTTGTGACAAATCTACTTCGGGACACTCTTAGTCATAGTGGTCTATTATGGAAACCAATAGGGGTTTAAAATTATAGGTGTTTTGTATGAATCATTTCTGAATCATGAAATTGGTCATTAGAGAATATGTACTCCTCTGACACCTCTTGTACTTGTTGTTCTTAGTAATGGAACACTTTATCGTCATGTTAAAAAAAAAAGTCTTTGAACACTTATTTTATGCAATTAGATCAAATTTAGCGATCAAATATTTATCAACATTAAATGCCTATAGGTACTCAAGAAAAATCGCATCTAATGAGGTTCATGAGTTAGGACTAAAGAATTGATAGGCATGAGGCTTGAGGTCGATTAAGATTTTAAGATAAAATCTCACATTAAACAATTTAATGCACTGCATAAATTTCATAAAAAGGCCCAAACAAAAAGAAAAGAGAAAAACTTTGGTCGGATATTTGAAACACATTAATATTATGCGTACTACATACCTCGAGTTAGTATAAAAACATAAATGAATAAGCATTGCCATAGTGCTTGACTATGCAAGATTAGGATGTGAACATGATATTATCACGAGTAACTTTATTTTGTTCGGTTTTCTATAACTATATATCTACTCATCAACGTGACAATTAAATACTACATTATAATAGACACAATTGTATAAAATTAGGTATTCAGACCAACATTTTTCTTTGACCAATCTTTCAAGCATGCATTTTGAGGGTTAGTATTGGTATGTTTTGAATCATTGTAAAGTAGAAAGTGAATTACAAAGTTTTTTGTATTGAACGTCTGCAATCTATTAATAAAAAAAAGTATCATTTTTGTATACATAATACGTCGATTTCTGGCATTAGTGAATTGCGCGATTGTGGTTATAGGGAGCTTAAAATATCTTTGTGAGTCTTCCCCGGCATCCAGAAAAGTGGACTGCCGTGACGAAGCCACTAATTGATCATTTGTTTTTAAAATAAGAAAAATTAATCCACTACTTATTTAAAATCAATAAAACTAATGAAAATGACTTGAAAACTTTGAGTTTTATCGATAAGGACAAAATAAAGGATAAAATGAATAGTATCATTCAGAATTGACTTTTTAGTGAAAAAATGTGGTTTTTCGTTAAAGTGAACAGTACTGGGAGTTTTTCGTTAAAATTACCAAATCAAGAAAACTAATGAAAAGAACTTGAAAATAGTAGTGGTATTGGTACAATTACCGTACCAAAACTCATGTACCAATTATCATACCAAATTTTTGGTATGACAAAATCTATTACCATTACCATGCCAAACTTTTAGTATACCAAATTTCGGCATGCCAAATAGTTCGGTTAGCATGGTATGGTAATGGTAATTACCACTTTGTTTTGGGCCATTCTTTTAGGCCAAAATTTGATTTTTTTTTTTCAACCCAATTCAAGGCCCAAACGTGTTTTGGTCACTCTCTTTGGGTTTCTAAAACTTTTTAAATTTAATTATGTGAGTTTTATAAAGATTCATTTAAGAAACAAGAAGTAAATAGATGGAAGAATTGCCGAAAGAACCCAACATCCCTAAAAAAAATAGTACAAAGATTCATAAATTTCATCTCTACATTCTTTAAAATTGTACAAAAATTAACTTGATAGACGAAGTCAGGGAGAAAGACATCCCAATTTGATGAAGGAGAAGATGAGATGGACTGCGAAGAGAGAAAGAGTTGTTGGAACGGGAGCAACATAGATGAAGCCGATGGCTAGATGAGTGAAAAGATAAAGAGTCGCAGCTCAATAAGGCTTATGTTTTTTTTTATTGGAAAAGTAGATGTTAGAGGGTGAGATGATTGGATAAATGACTAGGAAAAAATATAAAGTGCATATATAATGATAATAATACCTAATTATATATATAAATGAATAAATAAATCATATAATATTAATAGTAGTGGTACGGTACGGTATACCACTGGTAATGGTTTTGAATACCATTACCGTACCGAAAATGTATGGTACGGTACAAATACCGTACCATTACCAATGGTACAAATTTTTTTGGCACAACTTTGGTATGGTAATTTGGCAAAAAATACACCCCTAACCACTCTCGTATCCACTTCTTTCTCCATCACCACCCCCATTCGAAATTTGAACAACAAGAAAAACAATCTCTGTAATAAAATTATAATTTGGTACCAAATTTTAAATTTACTACAATATGATTGGTAGTTTAAAATTTGGAATCTTAACGAAACACTTATGGTACTGTTCACTCTTAATGTTAAGGACATTTTTACCTTGCAAAGTTACTCTTAGTACTATTCACTTACTCCTGGTATTGTTCACTTACATCTTCATTTTGTCATTTTCATTAAAACTATAACTTGAGTACTTGTGCCTAATTTTTTAGGACTTTTCATTAGTTTTCCTTTAAAAATTAGGCATAAGAAATTACGTATGAAAGCGTCATCTTAAACAAAAATGCTACTTTTACCACTTATTTATACTATAATTTGTATCATTTTTCTAATAGAAAATGATTCACATGCGTTGGCGAGTCCTACTTTTATTAAAGAGAATACAAATAATAGTAAAAATACGTGATAAATGTAGCATTATATGTCTTGTCCAAATTTATTAAGAGTAGACGAGAGAATGACAGTCGAATAACGAATGGTCGTGGGCCTGGGCCTTATAATTTTCCAAACCACACTAGTGTGAGTGTGCATTTTAGCCCATTCTACAAAGTGAAATTTGAGCATCTCTTCGGCCGGCGCAATTCTTTCTTGGAAGAAGATGCGAAAAACATAAAGCATTCTTTCCTTTTTCCCTCTTCCTCCAATTTGTTGATCAATTGAGCATTATAAAGGGCATATATAATGATAATAATACCTAATTATATATATAAATGATATAATATTAATAGTAGTGGTATGGTACGATATACCATTGGTAATGGTTTTGAATACCATTACCGTACCGAAAATGTATACCGTACAATTACCAATGGTACAAATTTTTTGGCACAACTTTAATATGGCACAGTTGGTAATTCGGTTGATATGGTAATTTGACAAAAAATTCCACCCCTACTTGAAAACCACTTTAACAGTCGGTCATTTAATAAAGAACCAGATATCTTGTACAAACAAGAACGTCATGTTTTTGGGCCTAAAGACTTTGGGCTCATAATCGACTTTTACTTCACAAAGCTCAAACTTAAGCCTTCGTCCCGTAGGGTTTAAGCCTTCTGCGGGTCACTCCCACTCGCGCCATACCAGTCACTCTCTCACTCTTCTCAGAGCTTCAAGGCCATGGACGCTCCAACCTTCTGAAATTCTATGCTCCTCCCACAACCGCCATGCTCAGATAACTTCCTCAAATTCCCTAAAATTGCACTCCCGGCCCCTACAAAATGAGATATTTACGATTCATTTCCCCACGTTTTTCCCGCATTCAAAAAACCCTAAACCCCCAAAATCCTAATCCCATTTCATCTCTCCAATCGAGACCCCAGATTTTCTCTCATGTAGTGTGCAATTACACCACCGCTGCACCGGAACAAAGGCCGCCGCCGTCTGGGGCGGTATCGGCGATCACGGACGAGATCTCGGGCCTCACCTTGCTCGAAGTCTCGGACCTCACGGAGGTTCTGAGGGAGAAATTGGGCGTGAAGGAGATGCCGGCGATGGTGATGATGATGCCCGGGATGGGATTCGGCGGCTTGAGAGGGGCTGGCAAGGGCGGAGCGGCGGCGGCCAAAAGCGAGGAGAAGGCCGAAAAGTTGGTGTTTGATGTAAAGCTCGATTCTTTCGATGCTGCGGCAAAGATCAAGGTGATTAAGGAGGTGAGGACGTTTACGGATTTGGGTCTGAAGGAGGCCAAGGACTTGGTGGAGAAGGCACCTACGCTGTTGAAGAAGGGGGTTACGAAGGAGGAGGCCGAATCGATTGTTGCCAAGATGAAGGAAGTTGGTGCCAAAGTTTCCATGGAGTGAGGTAATTTCTGCAATTCTGCTCCTGCGTTTGGTGATTTTGAATTTGAATGTGTGGTGTGCATTGTAGTTTGGCATTAGGAGCTATATACCCTTTTTGAGCTTTTCATTGTTTTTCGGGTATCGTTAAATCCAAGAAAGTTTTCGTAGTATGCTGGTTTACAATTCCAGTTTTCGTAGTATGATTAACAAAAATGCCGGAAATGATGAATTTGTCAATGGGGCTTAACAAAGCTGCTTGCTTGATTTTTCACATTAATGAAAGTTATGAAACCTCTCAGCTAGTCTTAGGCTATTTATTGTTCCTTTGTAAAGGTTACCGAGACTTTAAGGATGCTATATAAACACTATGAGTTTCAAGTCGTGTCCCGAATCCCGTTTTCATCCGGTCTCTAAATAGTAAATAGATTTCCTTAGTATCTGGGGCTTTATATCATGACTTTGTTGGGGAGCTGGAGAATGTCATGGAAGAATTAGTAGGAAAATCTGTGCTTACCTTGGAAAATAATTTGAGTGAGTGATTTGTTAGGTACATCATACATCATTGGAAGTGGCTTATTAAATGATTAATGGGCCACAAATATGCAAGATCTATATATATTTAGTGTAGAATGATATTGGTTGCCCAATTGTAGCGCGTCCAAACGTGCATACAGCTACACACGCAGTTTTGCAGCACACACATAAGTGCACAATAGTGTCATCTAAGCAGCCAAATTACTTGTCAATGGTTTCAGGAAATGGCTTTTGACAGCACTTGTTATCCTTGCACGTTACCACACTCTTTTCTGATTCGTTATGGTTATGCAACTTCAATACCTAACGGTGTGCATTTTCTTTTGGTGACTCTCTAGGAGGAGAGAAGCGTGAAGAAATTCAAGGCTCGGGTAGCAAGGATTGTTAAAATGTAGAGTAGCAAAGTAGTGATTCATCACAGTGGAAGTGCAGTTTACCTAGTCTATTAGAAGGCTACTGGAGATCTTCATGATGCAAAGCATTCATTTTTGGAAAGCATTCAATGATAGAGCTGCTTTAGTTATCTTTCTTTGAGTTAGAATAATGTATCTGCATAAGTTTTGTTCGATTTGTTACAATCAGTCCTATTGGCTACTTCATTACGTTTATTTTACCACTGTTGTAGACCTAGCATTTTCATAAATGGATTCACAAAGTTGAGTTTATGATTTGTACGTTGCCAAATTATGTAAACTTCCAGGAACAGTTTAACTTCTTGCATACAACTTGATCGAATCGAAAGAAATGTCATTGACTTTGTAGACCTTCTCATGCAGCGGTTCATGCCTCAACAACTCCGGCTTTATCTTTTGGGAACTTTAACGAAAAGCACCCGGTACTGTTCACTTTAACGAAAAACCACATTTTTACACTAAAAAGGCAATCCTAGTACTATTCACTTTACCCTTTATTTTGTCTTTATCATTAAAACTTAAAGTTTTCAAGCCTTTTTCATTAGTTTTCCTTTATCTTTTTCCGAGGGGTTTAAAAACTGGCAACATCAGATCGTACTCATTACCAGCTATGTCATACACTCTGGTCATGATGCCTTGTTTAGGATCTTCATATGGTTTCAACGACTGCAAGACATGCCTTTCTGCATCATAATTCTTCAGCCTTAGTATGTCTTGCGTCACATCGCCATGTGCCAACTGCTTCTCAAAAGGCTTTCTGCATATTTGAATCAGGTGTTGGATGCTTGGGACTGGTGGGATTGCTGGGGGGACGTAGCTGTCAAATTCATAATAAGATGGCGGTTCCAGTTTTGGTTTTTTGTGTGCAGCAGCAATGGTTTGTTGGGATTTCAGGGCTTGTGGAGCTACGGGTTCTTGAAATTGAATCGAATGTTTGAGGCTTGGCCTAGTTGCTGTTGGTGGGAGATCATGAGGGACATTGCTGCTAACTCCATCCAACGATCCATGCGCCCCAGCAATGGCTTCGTGGGTTTGCAGGGCAGCATATGAGCCTGTTAGATTTTGAAATTGTTTCAAGTGCAGGAAGCTTGCGAATGGTGGGAGATCACTAAAGACAGAGTTGTGAATTCCATAGTGCGAACCTAGGCCTCGTTCTTGTGGCTGTTGGGGCATGCCTCGTCATGCTGCAATGGCTTCATGGGCATGTAGGGCAGCAGGTTGTTGGGCATGTGGGGCTGAAGATTCCTGGCATTGAAGAAAGCTTTGTTCTTGTTGTGCAGTAACAGCTTCTCGTCCCTGTAAGGCTGCTGCAAATTCTTGTTGAATTTCCAATAATCGTTGCTCGATCTTTCGATGTACATCAAGATTGTTTCGTCTCAAGCCTTTCAACTCATCGCCGGAGGAGTCTGGATCCAAAAGCAGATGCTTTGTGTAAGAAAGAGTTAAAACAGTCTATATTTCCGCTATCATCACATCATCATCAGTCGTTGTTATACTTGTGTTTGTACTAAACCTGTTATAACCAACAAATATGTATTAACAAATTGACAGCAGCGTCACTCTTATGTACGGCTAATAGAGAGACATATTGACATTAGAAAATTTGGAACTTTAACGAAAAGCTCCCAGTACTGTTCATTTTAATGAAAACCCACATTTTTACATTAAAAAGTTAATTCTTGTATTATTCACTTTACCTTTTATCTTGTCCTTATCATTAAAACTCAAAATTTTCAAGTATTTTTTTTATTTGTTTTCCTTAGAGCAACTCCAGCGGGGGAGGTTGCTCGGGGGCCAGGCCTTCAAACATGACCAAATTGCTGGGGGATAGGGTCCAGCGTTGGGTAGCCCGAGTGACAGGCGAGGCCCAAGGAGCAGGCCCAGCGTCGATTGCCAGCTTGAGAGCCCGAGGGCTGCGTCAGGTGCGTGTGTTTCACTCGCGCGTGGGCGCGCGTCTTCCGACAAAAAAACAAGGTTGGGGCCCGCATCGCCTGTTTTGAAATGTTACCATTGGGGAAGCCACGTGGCTTCCCCATGTCCGTTCGATTGCAACAGCCTTATTTTATGGACCGTTGGATTTCCAACGGTAAAAAACATTTAAAAATCTCATTTAATTTCATCTGTTTGATCTAAGTTCAACGGTCCACGTTATTAGGCTTTGTAAATTAAAAAAAAAGAAAAACCAGTTAAAATTTCTGAAATGTTACCGTTGTGCCACGTGGCACAATCTGGAGTGTTGGAATTCAATTTTTTTTAAATCCAACGGCAAAGATTAATTAGGTGAATAAATTTTTTTTTAAAAATGTAAAAAATTCTTTAAAATCCGAAAAAAAAAATTATGAAAAATTATAAAAAAAATTATTTTACTTTTCTATAAATACCTTCTCATTATCTTCTACCTTACACCACAATTTCATATTTTCTCAACTACTTTCAACCACATTCCTATCTTTCTCTCAAAGTTTGAATCCAATTTTTTTCCAACAAAATGACTACTCAAGCAGGTACGAATTGGACGCTTCTTGAAGATGTTGCGTTGTGTACTAGCTGGGTTCAAGTTACTCATGATTCGCTTATGGGTAATGAGATGCAGTTGCGAGAAATGTGAAGTCTTATTCATACCAATTATCTTGAGAAAATGGGTGGGCAAAGAACTAAAGAATCGATGTCCAGTCGTTGAAAATTACTTAGCCAAGCGTTTAGTACGTGGAGAAACGCCTTGGCACAAGCTAGTGGTAATCTTCGAAGTGAGGAAAATTTAGCGGATCAGGTAACAATATATTATTTATTTGTTTGTATTATTTAATTGTTAGCTACTTTCATTATAATTATTTGTTAGCTACTTTCATTATAATTATTTGTTAGTATTATTTATTTGTTACCTACTTTCATTATAATTATTTGTTTGTATTATTTATTTGTTACCTGATAGGGATTTTACTACTCATGTGAACGGGCTAAAAACTCCTATTATACTTGCAAGAATCACAAGGTTGTTGTAGTATAAACGGATCTCGCAAGGTCGTTCTCCACAGGGATTATTAAATAATTTGAAACTAACCAAATTCCAATTAATTATTATAAAATAGAAATTGAGGTGATTGATTTTATAACCTACTTAAATTAAAAACGAAATTGATTAATTAAAATAAACAATCTGCAATATTAGAACAGGGGGAAAAAGAAAACAGTTTTGGAAGAATCAAATTAAGAAAGCACTAGGGTTCCACCGTTACCTAGCAATCCTATGAATTTTTATCAATTACTTATGATCTACACATGCCACTTTGAATGTTAGATTTTCCTAATTCATATTCTACTTGGAACCTCTAACATAGAACGTATATCTAACATGCAACCTGTCCGGACGTTCGGATCAAATTTGAACATGAAAGACTCATTATGCTTTATGAAAATCCTTTGAAAAACCATGCAACCCTTAAGACGTAGGGTTCATCCTAAGTGAAATTACAATTATTAATCACAAGAAGCCAGCGTCAATTTCAGGGAACCTTCCGACCAAAATTGCATCAAATTACTTTTCTAAAGATCCTAATGGTGATCAGGCATTAAGACAATTAGATAGTTTTTATCCCGGTTATTAACAATTCAAAGTATGCATGCAATCAATCATAAGCAATTAAATAAAAATCACATATTCATGCTAAGGTTCAAGGCTTCGCCCTAGCAAAAGAAATTAGTTACGCATATTCATAATTGAAATCATAAGAAATATTCTTAAGAAAAGGATTGAAACCACCTTCAAGTAGAAAATCTCCAAAACCCTAGCAATTCTCTCTGTCTCCAAAATTGCATAAAATAAAGCGTAGAGAAAATTTGTAGACGGCCAAGCAATATATTTGCTAAGCCCCCCTCACAAACCCTAAAAACAGGTCCTTTATTTCCACTAGGAAACTAATAATAAATATAAATAAAATAGGAAACATAACCCTAAATTAAATAGTAAAATTCGTCTAAAATCTGAACAGCCACGTTTTGGACCCATAAGCTGCTCCAAAACTGGCCCAATATAGCTGGATTTAATGTTTGGAATATTCTGAACACTTCTCCAGAAGGCCACGAACCTACCCGAGGTCATCTTGGGCTCCAAAAACGCAATTTAAGCCCAAAAACGTCATTTTCCAGCACTGCGCATCGTTCCTTTATTTTATCGCCAGATGATAACCGATTGGTGGAAAAATCCCAAATTTTGATACGATCAAGCTAAGTGACTCACGAACGTCCTCCAACTGAAATTACTCCAAAATTCGTCCATTTGGTCCTGTTTTGCTCCAGAGGAATTCGAAAGTCCTATATTGAAAATACAATTCAAAGTATCAAAATTCTTCCAAAATATTAACCAAAATATACTAAGATTAGGGTAAAATATATAATATAAAATATACTCATCATTACCTACTTTCATCACTAATAATTGTCTTTTCAGATAATGACACGTGGCGTAACGACAATGATTAAAAATCTTATCGGAAATCCATCACCAATAATTGTCTTTGCGGATAATGACACGTGGCGCAACAAGAACGATTAAAAATCTTATCCGAAATTATAAATAAAATTATTTTGAATTATTTTATAAATAAAAAAATACAAATATTTTATTGCCATTGGCTTTTCGGATATTTCAAGTCCCAGACTGTGGAGTCTCCAATCTTCCAACTTACAAGTCACCACCGCTCGATTGGAGGTAAAAAAAAAAAAAAAAATCCATCATCGGTTCTCCTGCAAACGCTAACTTTTTTTTTTTTTTTTTTTTGATAAATTTTCATCAGGAAACCAAAAGGGTTCCACTTTTTCAATGCATTTGTAATTGGGTTGCTTTCAATTTGAGTTTTTTTGGTGGTTTGTTTGCTGAAGAATTTTATGAATGAACTAAAACCATGAAATCATATGGCTGTTGAGAAGATATGTTGATACAATCCTTGCTAATCGAAAACCAGTTTTTTCTCCAATTTCAGCCGCTTATTTAGTTTTTCTTGGTGCAATGATGTTTAGAGGAAAATATTACCGCTCGATGTTCGATTCAAATGTTTTTAGAAGGTAGAGAGTAGTTAACTTCATGGTAACCTATAGGTTATAGCAACATTGTGATTTTGTCAGGTATCTATGTGTCTAGTAAAACCAAGATTGCATCTTCAGATTCCTCTTCATCAAACTCGATCGTATTCTAGGCTTTACGGTCTGCTTAGTATCTTACCTTAAATTGATAGTGTCTGTAGTATTCCGTTCTTAGTTCGTTTGGCTCGCTTAGTAAATCATTTCATGCTAGAGGTTACTTATTCTGTTTATTTATTTAGCTTGCGCTAAAGATAAACCAGGATAATGTCGTGGAAGAATCGGAAGGAAAATAACTTGAGTTGGTGGTTTGTTGGGCACATCATTGGCAGTGGCCTTTTGAATAACGGACATAAATGAGCTATATTTCTATTTTTGCGTAGAATGATACTGGTTGTGTTGCCGCAGCTCATAAAAATGTGGCTCACCTAAGCAGCTAACCTTGAAATAGTATCACCTAAGCGGCGTAATTAAATAGCAGCTAAACAGCCGAATCACTAGTCAATGGTTTCAGGCAATGTTTAGGACTTGAATATCATTATCATTGCACCTTTACCCCCTGTTTTCCTTTTTTTCCGGTTCAATATTGTTATGCAACTTCAATTTTCATGATGCAATCTTCAATAGAACTGATTTGCTCCTCTTTGTTTGAGTTAGAATAATGTATCTGCAGAAGTTTTGTTTCGTTTTTTAACAGTCAGTCCTTTCAACTACTTCATTACTTTCATCAGCTGTTGCACATCTAGCATTTTTTATAAATGTGTTCACAAAATTGAAATTAATTAGATGAACTTTTCATGTTTCTTCGAACCAAATTCATGTCAACTGAAAGGAGCATTTTTACAGAATGAACTTGATCCATGTTTGCACCTCAAATTTACAACTTGATCGAACCGAATGAAATTTCATTGACATTTAGACCTTTCTCGAACAGATGGGTTTTGCAACTGGCATTTAGACATTTAGACATTGACCTTCATTGAAATTTCATTTGCAGTCCATATCTCAATTCTACCTTATTCTTTTTTCTGATGGATTTTGTAACTGGCAGCTTTCTCGAACAGATGACAAAGCAGAGCTTTCCAGTTTGTGCATTCCTGAACGCCCACAGGGTAACAAAATCTCGGCACTTTACCAGGCCATGATGTTTCATGAAGTGTTTCCAACCTAGACGGGCAAGGGCATAACTATAATTGCTAATTTTTGTGACCTTGAAAATCATCTTGTACATATTACCAGCAATGTCGTATGCTGTGATCCAGATGCCTTATTTAGGTCTTCAGATGGTTTCAACAACAGCAACATATGCGTTTCTACATCACAATCCTTCAGCCTTAAGTCTCGCATCACATCGTTTTGCATCAACTGCTTCTCAAAAGGCTTGCTGCATATTTGAATCAGGTGTTGGATGCTTGGGACTGGTGGGATATCATGAGGGACGCAGTTGATGTCTTGTTCAGCAGCAATGGCTTTTTGGGATTGCTGGGCTTGTGGAACTGCAGGTTCTTGAAGTTGAATTGAGTGCTTGAAGCTTGGAAACGATGGGGCATCGTTAGGGACAGAGTTCTGAATTTCACAGTAGGAACCTGGTCCTCGTTCTAGAGGCTGTTTGGGAATGCCTTGTGTTGCAATGACTTTTTTGGCTTGCAAGACATGAGGGGCAGTATGTTCTTGAAACTGAATGGAGCCTTGGAGGCTTTGGACTGGTGGCAGGAGATCAGGAGGTACATAATTTCCATAAGACCAACCTAGTCCAAGTACTTGTTGTTGTTGTTCAGGCATTCCTTGTGCTGCAATGGCTTATTGGACTTGCAGGGCATCGTATGAGGCTGCAGGTTCTTGAAAGCTTGTGAATGGTGGGAGATCACAAGAGACAGAGTTGCGAATTCTGTAGTGCGAACCTATGCCTCGTTCTTGTGTATGTTGGGGCATGCCTTGTCGTGCTGCAATGGCTTCTTGGGCGTGTAGGGCAGCAGCAGGTTCTTGAAACTGAATGGAGTCTCGGAGGCTTAAGACTGGTGGCAGGAGATCAGGAGGTACATAATTTCCATAAGACACCTAGTCCAAGTTCTTGTCGTTTTTCAGGCATTCCTTGTGCTGCGATGGCTTCTTGGGCTTGCAGGGCACCGTATGAGGCTGCAGGTTCTTGAAAGCATGTGAATGGTGGGAGATCACAAGAGACAGAGTTGCGAATTCTGTAGTGTGAACCTATGCCTCGTTCTCGTGTCTGTTGGGGCATGCCTTGTCGTTCTGCAATGGCTTCTTGGGCGTGTAGGGCAGCAGCAGGTTCTTGAAACTGAATGTAGTCTCGGAGGCTTGGGACTGATGGCAGGAGATCAGGAGGTACATAATTTCCATAAGACCAACCTAGTCCAAGTTGTTGTTGTTCAGGCATTCCTTGTGCTGTGATGCTTCTTGGGCTTGCAGGGCACCGTATGAGGCTGCAGGTTCTTGAAAGCTTGTGAATGGTGAGAGATCACAAGAGACAGAGTTGCGAATTCCATAGTGCGAACCTATGCCTCGTTCTCGTGTCTGTTGGGGCATGCCTTGTTGTGCCGCAATGGCTTCTTGGGTATGTAGGGCAGTAGTAGGTAAAGAATGTTGTCTTTGATGACTTATCATTCAACCTACCAACTGCTGCAATGGCAGCATGGTTTATATACAGTTTACATACAAGCATGCAATAAAGAACAATAAAGGTGGCAGAAACCATGTGATTGTCTGGCTGGGAGTATTCCTTCTGTCGTCCAGGTTGTACAGCTAGTTAGTGGGATTATGAGTGGACAGCTAGTGGGATCATTGTGGACAGCTAGTGGGATCATTAGCTTCATCATCCCCCCGCAAGCTCATGAGCGGACGACGAACGAGCTTGGACTTTAAGAAATGAAAACGATCAGCAGATAAGCCCTTGGTGAATATGTCTGCAATCTGAAAGGTAGTAGACACATGATAGACATTTAATGACTTTGCCACTACAAGCTCACGCACAAAATGATAATCCACAGCAACATGTTTTGTTCGAGCATGGAACACGGGATTAGATGCCAATGCAATGGAGCTTGTGTTATCACACCAAATTAAAGGAGTCGAAATACGGATGCAAAGCTCCTGCAGCAGTTGTTGGATCCAAACAAGTTCAGTTGCCGTGATGGCCAACTGCCGATATTCGGATTCGGTACTTGAACGAGATACTGTGCGTTGCTTTTTGGAGCTCCAAGATATTAAATTTGGACCAAAATATATGCAAAAACCACCAGTGGAGCGTCTAGTGTCTGGATCCCCGGCATAGTCCGAGTCTGAAAATCCAACCAAATCAGTACCACCGCGACTAAACTGAAGCCCGTCCTCAGGTGTGCCTTTTAAGTAACGAAGGATGCGTTTTACTGCAATCCAATGGACTGAGGTGGGTTGGTGCATATGCTGACATACCTGATTTACTGCATACGTGATGTCAGGTCTGGTGATGGTTAAGTATTGCAGAGCGCCGACCACACTACGGTAGCTGGTAGGATTAGGCAAGGGAACACCATCAAGAGAATGAAGTGGGGAGCTAGATTGAGCTGGAGTAGCACAAGGCTTGGCGTCCAACATATCTACACGCTGCAACAAATCGAGAACATATTTTGTCTGCTTTAAATGTAACCCATCAGCTCCACGAGTTGCTTCAAGACCCAAGAAAAAATGGAGGGGTCCCAA
Source organism: Malus fusca (assembly GCA_035220775.1). Lineage (NCBI taxonomy): Eukaryota > Viridiplantae > Streptophyta > Magnoliopsida > Rosales > Rosaceae > Malus > Malus fusca. The sequence continues at coordinate 18,540,228 of CM069073.1, read as the reverse complement.
ATCTTTCATAGAAAAACTCTGACCAAGTGCATGGATAAGGGAGTCAACATGAGAGCATTGATTGCCTGTGATAAGGATGTCGTCAACATAGATTAGAAGAATCAAATACACTCCATGATTATTAAAAATGAAGAGAGAATGATCTGCTTGTGATGCCACAAAACCCAAACCAAGAAGATATTCAGAAAAGCGATGAAACCATGCTCTTGGGGCTTGTTTCAAACCATATAAGGACTTGCGTAAACGAAAAACATGATGAGGATACTCGGGGTCTTCAAAACCACGTGGTTGTTTCATGAAAACTTCTTCAGAGAGATTCCCGTGCAAAAACGCATTTTGGACATCAAGTTGGCGTATAGGCCAATCATAAGAAACTGCAAGGGCAAGAACCAGACGAATGGTAACATGCTTAACCACCGGACTAAACGTCTCCGTGTAATCAACACCCATCGTTTGATGAAATCCATTGGCGACAAGACGAGCTTTATATCGCTCCACTGTACCGTCAGATTTCCTCTTTGTGCGATAGACCCACTTGCAAGGAAGAACATGAGCAGCAGTTGAAGAAGGTACCAACTCCCATGTACCAGCAGCTTTCAAGGCCTTAAACTCCAATGTCATTGCATCACGCCAATGAGATAATTGATTTGCCTCGCGAAACGAGGTTGGTTCAGAATCAGGAGCTTGTAATGATGTCAATAAAGCATATTTGGGGTTTGGTTTTCGAATGCCAGATTTAGACCGAGTGAGCATGGGATGGGAAGGAGAAGCGGAGGAAGGTGGAGGAGCCTCATTAATGGAAATAATACTGTCAGAGCTATCAGGAGCAGGTTGAGAATGAGGTGGCGAGGAAAGTGAAGGTGTAGACAATGGTGAACTGGAGGAAGGTTGCAAGGGGAAGAGAGGTGCTGCACTAGAAGAGGAGGTTAGAGTATGAGGAATAGAAATATGAGATGATGAAGGTACCTGAGGGAGAGGTGGTAAGGGAGAATGAGTGATAACCACGGGAGAGTAAGCTTCTGACGGCAGGACTGAGGAGAATTGTGTAGGGTTGTCGAATGGAAAAGTTTCCTCATCAAAAACCACATGACGTGACAAATAAACTCGTCCATTTGACATATCATAACAGCGATAGCCCTGATGATGAAGTGAGTAACCAATGAAAACACATTTTTTTGAACGAAATTCCAATTTATTTTTATTATAAGGGCGTAAATAGGGAAAACAAGCGCAACCGAAAACACGAAGACATAAATAAGAGGGCTTGCGACTATACAATTTTTCATAAGGCGAAACATAATTCAATTGGCGTGCTGGAAGACGGTTAATTAAATAAACTGAGGTGTTGAAAGCATCCACCCAAAAAGAAGAAGGCATTTTAGCAGTGGCAAGTAAAGTAAGACCCATGTCAACAATATGGCGTTGTTTCCGTTCAGCAGCACCATTTTGTTCAGGAGTATGAGGGCATGTTAACCGGTGCTCAATACCATTATTAATTAAAAATTGTTGAAATTCCTTACTCATAAATTCACCCCCGCCATCAGTTTGTAAAGATTTTATCTTATAAACAGTATGGATAGATAGAAGATTTTCAACAAGCAATTTAAATTTTTGAAAATAAGAAAAAGCTTCATGTTTAAATCTCATAGGAAATATCCAAGTATAACGAGAGTAATCATCAAGAAATATTATAAAATACTTGGAACCCTTAACAGAGGCAATTGGTGAAGTCCAAACATCACAATGAATCAATTGAAGAGGACAAACTGAAACTGATGGAGACAAAGCAAAAGGTAATTTAGTGCTTTTGCCCAATGGGCAAGTAGAGCAAAAACTAGGGAACTTAGAATCCTTAATAGGAATAGAGGACATAATTTTTTTAAAAATTGCAGGAGATGGATGACCGAAACGCTGATGCCACATAAATGAAGAGGTTCGTTGTCCAAATAATGCCACGTTTTTGAAAGGAAACTTCGACAAAACCACACGAAACGGATACAATCCATTCTCACTCTTGCCGTGGAAAAGCGTCTTCCCCGTGGATAGATCCTTCACAAAAAAATCAGTAGGAGTGAAAATGAAGTAGCAATGATTATCACAACAAAAGCGATGAACGCTCAGTAGATTAGCAGAAGCAGAAGGACAATGCAACACAGAATTTAAAGGAAATTGAGACACGAAACCAGAACCAATATGCTTTATAGACAAACCTGCACCATTACCAACCGCGACTTGGTCGTGGCCAGTATATTCTGTGGAGAGGCTTAAATTAGCTAAATCATTGGTGATGTGTGACGATGCGCCACTGTCGGTATACCATGTAGGGGACCGTGCATTAACCACAGGAGAGGCAGCCATCATAGCATGAGATTGTGGATAGCGGCCTTCGGAAAAATGAGACTTGAAACAATTTGCGGTAGAATGACGATGATCACCACAATAGTTACAAATATTAGAGGAAGAAGGAGCATCCGCAGCATGGTTGGGAAGATAGGAAGAGCGACGAAGACCAGCATTTGGTGTAGGAAGAAGTCATCGATTCTGAAACGAGCCACGACTGGATCCACCATGAAACAAACCACTGTTTGAACCACCACGACGGCCAACAAAAGGATTACCAGCACCGCGACCTTGAAAAAAGCCACGACCTTGAAAACCACCACGACGGAATGAGGATGTACGACCATTTCCTCGGTGAAGTATGGTTCCACGACCAGGATTGGGAGTGGAGCCAGAAGGGGCAAAGAGAGCTGTTGTGGTGTGATCAGGACTGAAAGTAGTGCTATAGTCGTCCATACGGCTTTCAGCGCTCAAGAGCAAAGCAACCATATCGTCAAGACTCATAGGATTTTCTCTTGCTTGAACCGAAGTAACTATACTTTCGAAAGCAGGACCAACACCATTCAAAATCAGCTCCATAAGATCATCGTCATCAACAGGTTTTCCCGCAAGAGCCAATTGATTAGCAAAGTTAGTTAATTTATCAACATAGTCTGTGATGGACATGTTACCTCTTTTAATGGACTGCATCTGGTGCTTAAGTTGAAGAACACGGGTGCGAGATTGAGAAGCAAAACGTGTTTTCAGAGTATCCCAAGCAGCTCGGGATGTGTCACAGGTTGCGACGATGGAAAGCACATTGGGTGTCAAAGTTGAGTTAATCCAACTTAACAATTGTTGGTCCTGTCGCTGCCAAGTTACGTACTCGGGATTGAGAGTGGTAGTATTCTCAAGAAACTTGGTTGGACATGTTTTTGTACCATCAACATAGGCAACAAGATCATTACTTTTAAGTAAGGGATTAAACTGGGCAAGCCACAACATGTAATTGGTTCGATCAAGTTTGATGGAAACCAGATAGGAAATATTAGGAAGGGAGCTAGTAAGAAGAGAAGAAGAAGCAGCCATGGAAGCGGAAGAAATTTTGAGAAGAAGGGAAGAAAGAAAAAAAAATTACAGTCGCGAGCTTGCTGGGTTAGAGGAGGGAGGAAACAGATGCAGGAGGTTATGTCGTTAGACAAATGGCTCTGGATACCATAAAGAATGTTGTCTTTGATGACTTATCATTCAACCTACCAACTGCTGCAATGGCAGCATGGTTTATATACAGTTTACATACAAGCATGCAATAAAGAACAATAAAGGTGGCAGAAACCATGTGATTGTCTGGCTGGGAGTATTCCTTCTGTCGTCCAGGTTGTACAGCTAGTTAGTGGGATTATGAGTGGACAGCTAGTGGGATCATTGTGGACAGCTAGTGGGATCATTAGCTTCATCAGTAGGTTCGTGAAACTGGATCGACTGTTGGTGGCTCGGAACTGGCCGCGGGGTAAAGTTTCCTCCATACAAGTGTTGTTCTTGAATAAATCTTTTTTCTTGGTGCTGTGCAGCAATGGCTTATCTGCCGTGTAAAGCTGCTGCAGGTTCTTCGATTCCCAATATTTCTTGCGCATGGAGTCCACATACTTCAAGATTGTTTCTTCTCAAGTCTTCCAACTCATTTCCAGAGGAATCCAAATCGAAAAGAACATGGCCTCATGTAAGAGCGAGCTGAAGCAGTCTCTGTTCCCACTCTCACTTCATCTTCATCGTGGCAGTTTTCGACTTCATGATCATCATTAGCCATGGCTGGCCTGGAGCTCTCATCCCACTCAGCCATTTTTCTGGTTTTTTCTTTTTTGATGTTGAAGAAATGGGAAATGGGAGGTGCTTTCTGGGTTTATACTTTGTTGTGTCTGGACTTAATCTATTACAAGTTTATAACTAACAAATATATATATCAAAGACCTCTTCCCAAATTTGTTCGGCATTATTCAACGGATAAGCAGTATTATAAATCACCCTGGAATCCAGGTATTTTTTAATTTATTTTCGAAACTTAACTTATTTAATTACAAACTTACTATTGGGGGGATTCGAACACAAGATCAGTCGATACTAGCATTTTTTTGCGATGCAACGAGTATAACCGAGGTTCGGATTGACAATTTGCTTTGCGATCTGAAATTCGTGGACCGGTTATGAAATCCGATCGTCTAAATCTTGATTGCATTTAGAAATCAATTGCACGTAAAAATTTGAAAACTTGGTTGCATATCTGATCGTCAGATGTTGAATGTATTAAGTAAATATTGCGAATATTTCGGGACAATTTATATTAGAATGTTTTTTTTCTTTCCAATTTTTATATTAATTGAAATGCATCTAATGAGTAATGAGCAACGAGACATGGGAGAGTTGTTCCCTGAGGTACCGTTTGGTACGCAGACGGAACGGAACGGGACGGAACAGGACGGGACGGGACGGGACGAAACAGGACGGAACAGATGATGTAAATATTGAAAAAGATAAGGAGAAATTTTTTCATAAAATGTTATAAATTTGTGTTCCACGGATGTGAAACGGATCGTTCCAGGGGGAAGAGGTGGAACGAAAAATCAGCCAAATTTCGTCACATGGGACAACCCGTTCCACAGTTTTTAGGCGCACCAAACATGGGACTTCCGTTCCGTCCCACGTACCAAACGGTACCTGAAGCACAACGTGAGACCGTTCAAGCCACCTTCAACACAAAACGCTACTGTTTACTCGTTAGTCGTTACCGGTAAAACACCTGGCGGTTTCCATTTAAAATCATAAAACGACGACGTCACAAGCGATTGCCGAGAAAAGCCTGCTGTCTTCACTCTTCTGAACCCAAAGCTGCACAGCACAAGTTGGCTTTTTGTAGTGAAATACAAATGTCGTCGGCGTCGCAGTGGCAGTGGGAAACCGCCACCGCGGGCGCTGTTGCCGGATTCACCACCGTCGCGGCAATGCATCCCCTCGACGTCGTCCGCACCAGATTTCAAGTCCACGACGGTCGAGTCTCGAATCTTCCGACTTACAAGAACACGGCTCACGCCATTTTCACCATTGCTCGATTGGAGGTAAAAATCTATCATCCTGCAACCCCCCCTAGGGTTTTTAGTCAGATGATGATTTGGGGTCACATTGCTTTGTGTTTTACAGGGCCTGAGGGGACTCTACGCAGGCTTCTCTCCTGCTGTTCTTGGTTCCACTGTTTTATGGGGTTTATATTTCTTCTTGTAAGTAACAAAGTACGTTTTTTTTTTTTTTTTTATATTGCTTCAGCTCAAGTAAAAATTGAAGCTTTTTTGTTTGGTAAATGCTGAGAAATCAAAAGGGTTTGACTTTCGCAATGCAGTTAAAATTGGGATGCTTTCAATTTGGAATTTTGTGTTTTTGTTTTTGTTTTTGTTTTTGTAAGGATGTGTTGGAGTGAGATTTCCTACAAGAAGAAATACTTCCACAGATTTGTTGACCGCAATCCTCACGTTCGCCGAATCCTTCTTCGAGATGTCCCAAAATAATCTTTCTCCGCAGTTTGGCGAGCGGGTACCTTCAAAAGATACTCCGACGCTCAAGTCAGTCGATTGAGTTCTGTTCTTTTTTATTCTCTCGGGTTCTCCTCACCTCCCTTGTTCTTTGGCTCCACTCCCTCTTTATAGGATTGCATGCCTGGAGAACAAGTACCACGATCTCTCTCTCCTTCCCACTTCCTTAGTGGTCCTCCGTAATATCACTGCATGCTTCGGGAACAAGCACCACGTCATACTTTCCTTTCCCACTTCCTCAGTGATCCTCCGTAATGGAGGCGGTTACCTGGACACGTGTGCCTGCTTGTTCCTCGTGGGCTCTCCTTACGGTTTACCTTGCATAATACCATCCTTAGGTGACTTGGATTGGCCCATGGGTTGAAACCCGGATTTTATCCTCCCATAGGATGTAACAAGTGAACCCAAAACTTGTGTTGTATGTAGCTATGGAAGAGCAAAACAAAGGTATTCTAAGAACAGGGAAGAGCAGCTGAGCCCTGGTCTCCATCTTGCTTCTGCAGCAGAAGCTGGTGCTTTGGTGAGTCTTCTGCTAACTTTGAATAATATGACTGTAGAGAATAAACATGTCAATGGAACGTTATGTTCCTAGTTATTAAATTTTATGCAATCCTGCTTATGAGTTTTATCCGTGTCGCGCACATCATGACCATCATTTTTAGGTATTCAACTTTTTGTATGCTGAAACCGAGTCACTGTTGGAGGGATTGTTGTTGTGGGGTGGGAAGTTGAGAAATCACATTATACGTTTCAAACTGTGAAAGTTTATATGAAGTGTTTAGTGGAATACTAAACCACTTTCTGTTTCTTTAAAATACTTTTAGAAGGTAGCCAGAAGTTTAGTGCACGGTTTCTTATAGATGATAGCAATGTTGTGATTTTGTTAGGTTTCTATGTGCACAAATCCTATTTGGCTTGTAAAAACAAGATTGCAACTTCAGACTCCTCTCCATCAAACTCGACCATATTCCAGGTTTTATGGTCTGCTTCGTATCTTAATTTAACTTGATAGTAATTACTGCCTATATCCCGTTCTTAGTTCATTGGGCTCACCTAGTAGTTTGTTGCATGCTAATGTTGCTTATTTGTTAATTTGTTTAGTTTGTGTTGAAGATAAACTATTGTTGATATAGACTTCTAGAATTTGAAGATAACCTCTTTTATAAGATTGGTCTGATTGGCTATAAAGTAGGATATAGAAGACATGGCAGGATTATAAGTGTAACGAAGTTTTCTTTGCTTTAATGGTAACTTGTTTTTAGAAAGATTAGCATAATGATATCAAGCATATACCAAACTTAAAACTTCCTGGTTCAAGGAATTTGCAATAACTATTACCTTAATACTTTTGCTCAATCATCTGTGACATGTCTCTTTTGGAGAAATTTTCTTCATGTGCTTATGTTTGTAACCTTTGTTTTACTTCACTTTTTAAGTCTTTTTTCTCATATCTCAGATGCGTTAAGAACCATAATCAGAGAGGAAGGGTGGGCTGCACTTTATAAAGGTCTTCTTCCCAGTCTTTTTCTGGTATGATATTGTCTATGATCTTATACTATTCTTAATATGACTCTCTGTGTACAGCTTGTATAGAGGATTTGGGGTTACTCTCTTGTCTACCCACAGACACCTAACAGTGCATTACTGATTCACTACAAAAAATACCATGTTCATAGTTGTGATGCCATGCAATGATTGTGGAAAATTATACTCAGAGCTAATCTTTGTTTATTGTCAAATATGTGAGTTGATCAATGTAAAACGAAACTGAAAAAACATGCAAAGAATTTGTTATCGAAAATATGGGGGTATCTGACATATCTGATGATTTACAATGCCGAAGGGAGAGATGGAAGTGCTTCTGGCGATTATTGTGTATTTCTAAATTTGATTGCTTGTTAAGACTTTAAGTACATTATAGTATACACATGTCTCAATCGTGCCAAAAAGTTTTCAGTCTTTCATGCTTTAGAATTTGCAACTTACAGGTCATCTTATTGTTTCAGCAGGTTTCTCATGGTGCTATTCAATTCACAGCATATAAAGAACTCCGTAAAATCGTTGTTAACTTCAAGTCTAAAAAAAGCAGAATGCATTCTGGAAGTGCTGATACAGTGCTGGTATTTATCTGTTATTACAGTTAATGTTTTGTGGAATGGCTCTATTTCCGTCTATACGTTGAGAATTTCTGGATTTATTAATTACATTCCCATATCATGTATAGTTCCCTATAGAGGTCCTATTCGGAAGTTGGAAAATTTGTTGGTTAGGATTTACTGCTCCAAATGAAGAAATCCCATATTTGTAGGGAATTGTAGGGGAATATACAAAATTGTCAAAGAGAGAAAAAAATGTGGTTGTTGCTCTTTCGCAAATTATGTTTGTTGCATTGTAATATTATGTTTTCTGCTCTTTCGCAAATTAAGCAATCTGGTTACGGAATCTTATGGTCCATTGGTTCTGCACAGAATTCAATTGACTATGCAGCATTGGGGGGATCATCTAAAGTTGCGGCCATTCTTCTATTCTATCATATCCATTCCAGGCATGCATCAATACATATTATTAACACTGGTCCAAAATTCTTCTAGATGTTCATTTCCTTGTTAGATTATTACTTATGCCGCTTTAATGATCTTGTTTTTTCTTCTCTTTTTTTTTCCAGGTGATACAATCTCGATTGCAGGTTGGTATATCCATATCTTTTTCCTCTTTACGTGGTCTCAATTTGTGCAAGTTCTCCAGTCTGAAACAGTTTGAGCTTTTATTATCACGATGGGTTTGGGAAGAGATTACTGAAATCCCTTTTTGCATAACTTATGGAGTTGTCCCTTGTCATTCTACTTGTTTTATTCGCTCGTATTCTTATTAATGATTGGAACTTTCTAATGTCTCGTTTGTCAGCAACGACCTAGCAGTGAAGGAATTCCAAGATATATGGATAGCTGGCATGTAGTAAGGGAAACTGCACGGTAAGGATGGAATTTACCCTTGATTGTGCAGATATTGTATGAAAGTAAGGAAAAAACAAAAAAAAAACTAGTTATTGAAGGCATTAAGTTGCTCTTATTCGGCAAAACCCCCTTTGGTTTTGTCGTGGATGCTAACTTCTCTTTTTTCATATTTTCCTGCCGTGGCTTGTAGGTTTGAGGGCGTTCGAGGTTTCTACAAGGGAATCACACCAAATCTTCTGAAAAAAGTTCCTGCTGCCTCAATAACTTTTATTGTATATGAAAACGTACTGAATTTTCTAAAATTGGCTAGAACGAACGAATAAGGTTTCTCTCTTCATGAATTTTTAGTATTCTTTTTACATCAGCATTATTTGAGTGGAAACCTTCGAACAAGGAAATGGGCCTTGCTTACTTTGCCCTATGCTAGGTCGGCTTTTCAAAGTCATACGAATGATTCTTCAAATTCTAATTATTTAAAAAATGAGATACATTATATGGCCTAATTCGATATAGAAAAAGGCTCCCTTGCTCCGCCTAAATCTTTATCAATAGCGATGGCAAAATAGCAATGGCAAGATCAACTACTGTAGGTGTTGTGGCACCCATTTGGCTTTGTTGGAAAGCATGTAAATAGTAGCCTGCTGACCAAAATGATGGAAAGCATTTTTGGCAAAGCATGTAAATAGTTTTCCATTTTTCTTGACAAAACACTGAATGGTGGGGTCCCATAAAAAACTGGTCACCTCCTACAGTTTTTTAGAAACCTACCGATATAATTCAACAAAAAGTCGTAGCATCAAATGCTATGTAGTTCCAAAGTTGGATCCGTATAATTTGTAGTAAAATGATTGGGAAGTGGTGACTTGGTAATTTTGGATGTCAAACAGTGAAAGATGAGAAGCTTGAAACAGACCAGAAGAAGAGTAACGTATCAAATGTTTCAATTGGTCAGATAGTGCGTCAATCTTCTTACATTCAAATTTGAATATCCTCGTAGAAACTGACATATAAGAATCTTGCTTCTTTTTTTACAGAAAAGTATTTTAGTGTATGCCTGGTTATATGGTTGCCAAGTGTAATTCCCGAAATCAAGAGTTTATCACATGAGGTTATGAACAGATCTTGTACATGTCTTAAGAAAAACAAAAAAATTATAAAAAATGCAGAAACAATCATTCAAGCAGAAACACACTTATACGAAAATTTCACTCATCTGCAGGATGTTGACGGAGGAAGGAAAGTATTTGGCTGGAGACTTCTTGAGGGTTCTCTTGTTGAATGAAATGGTGGCCGCCTACAATAACCACCTCAAGGTCCGGAACAAGGCTCCTGAACTCATCACCTTGCACAAATTCACTTGTTCCGCCTGATTTAAACCCGAAATCCTTGTCCCCGACCATGAACTTCACGGGTACCATGATTTTCGATCCTTGCCAGGGCGCAAGAAGCTCCCAAGTTCTGTGTATCATGACCACAAGTATTAGCCAACATAACAGAAGGACTAAAACATAATGCAGGCAGTTGAGCTGGCTCCATTTTACTAAAGAAAAAGACTTTCTTTGCAAATTTGGGCGTAGGCAAGTTGGCTAGAGCAGTGTGTTCTCCCTCTGCAACCAATTTTGAATCTCTCTTTCCGTGGTTTAGATAAGTCGAATAAAAAAATATTCTATAGTGCTCTAGGCTCAACTTGATTATGTTCTAATTGCCTATTGGAATAAAATATGTCTCCAACCATATGATGGGTGCACCTAATGCATATTTTGAAGAACAATTTTAGTTTGGGAATAAAGGGGGAATTTTTGTACACTTACAGGTCCATTGCGCGATAGTAGTTCAAAGGACCGGTGAATCCAGACTCCTCAAATTTTTCGGCGAAGACCCGGATATCCTCTTCAGTTAGCCATGGCGGCAATGACGATTGTGTCTCCAGGTAATCGATAAACTCCATGTCTGGAGGAGCTATCATTTTATTGGTTACCAGCAGGAACTTCTTCATCACTGTCGTATAGTCATACCTCGCAAACGCTCTCTCTGCTCTTCCTGGTTCCTTCTCAGCCAAGAAACAAAAATTAAGTGACATATGCATGCATGTATTTGTTAGATGGTGAAATTGGACCACATCTTCAGGTAAGAACTCAATCAAAATGACACTGACAGTCTAACAACATAAACATCTCGCGAGGCTACGAAGTTTGACACGAATATCTGGAGAGAAAGGAAGTACCTGGAATTGAATGACATGACTTCCATCACCAAAAATTTGTCTAATGGATTCGGTAGTTTTGGTTGTTGGAGATCTTGGAAAGTATGGAACTGATAGATTAACCAGCCCTATCACTCTATCAGGCCTAAACAAGCTCAAATTCCAACCAACAACTGCTCCCCAATCATGTCCCACCACATATGCCTTCTCAAATCACAGCATAAGATAAGATTAAAAAATCCTTACACCCCTCACATACCTAATTTAATTGGGGTTCGAGAAGAAAAATGATTTCTGCACAACTATTTTCTCCTTTTACCCTCTATGTTTAATTTTTTTTTTCCTTAATTTTTCATTTGATTCATTCAAGTCAAATATCAGAAATATATATGGGAGAAAAGGGTTGTGCAGGAATCACTTCCAGTAGGGAAAAAGCTTCTCACCTTTTGTTGACCAAAATGATCAAGTAGGCCAATGAGGTCTCCAACTATGTGGAAGATGGTGTAGGAGTTGGGGTTGAGAGGAGCGTCAGAGTCACCGTAGCCTCTCAAATCCGGCGCCACCACGTGGTAGCCGTTTTCTGCCAAGTATTCGATCTGGTGGCGCCAGGAATACCAGAGCTCAGGGAAGCCATGAAGCAAGAGAACCAGAGGCCCTGTCCCTTTTTCTGCTACATGAAGACATATTCCGTTGGTTTTGATCCTCTGGTGATTCACGTCTATCATGAAATCCATGCTTTAGAGAGAGAGAGAGAGAGAGAGAGAGAGAGAGAGAGATTGTTCAATCAACGGTTTATTCAACAAATGGTTGATTGATTTGTACATAATTTAAATGTTTATTCGACAAAAGGTTGGCGCAGTTTGAGGGCAATAATGTAAAAGATGAGAAATTTGAGCTGGTTGGTTTAGCACTACAAAAACTTTAGCCAACAATTATTTTATACTTTATCATCTGTATGATTGCTCTGTTTTTAAGGGTTAATGACACCTTGTACCCTTACCTTGAAAATTCTGCAAAAGGCACCAATGTGCTTGCTTCCTCGCATTCTGATTAGAATGACCTTTTCATAAACCAGAGAATTTTAAAATATACTTTTGGTTTTGTTCAAGAAAAAAAATACACTTTTGTATGCTTCGTAAAAATAAGGTCAAATCGGATAAATAGTCTTCGTGGTTTTAAAGTATTCGGATGATAGACCTTGTGGTAAAAAAATTCAGGTTTGAACCCCTCGTAGTAAAGTCTATTCGGATTTATGCCCAAAAACTTAACTTCCGTCCTTTTCCGTTAGTCTGCAAGTGAGGGATCCCAAAAGTAGATTGTATGCAATAGCTGGGATCCCAGAACCTGCATTCGCAGCATCTTAGAGGTCCAGTTACAATTTCTAAAATATTTAGACAAAATTCCTACCAAACCCACATTTTCTTGGCACAATTCAAGAACATTAAAAAACCGAATCAAACCAATCAAATCCACGGACAACTTGAATTGGCATAGAACAAATCATGAATTAAACGGTTTAAATTGTAAACAAAGTATGACCCAAAACACCCAACTTTGTCAAATTTCGATTTCTTGAACCAAACAATTGCAAACCCAAATCAGAGGATGCCCAAGCAATTCAATCACAACAATTGAAACAAAAACAAGAATTGGAATTCGTAAAAGAGGAATTCAATCATTGCAACAAACGACGGCAATTGAAGAACCAAACGGAGAGAGAGTGAGAATCGATTTGGAGAGCGTTCCTTTCTATCTTGGGGTGATCGCCATCGATCTCAAGAGGCAGTGGAAACTGGGTTATGGGTTGGACTGCAAGAATTTGATACAATTGTGTTCAACGATTAAGGCGAATCAGAGGTCCAAAGTGTTATGACCCAACCGGCGCCGGAGAATCAACCAGAACCGGTATCTGTAAAAGCAGGCGGAGGCGATAGGATAGAGAGAGACTAAAGATAATATTCCATTAATAATTTCCAATGATGTTTCATTACAATAACCTCAGAAACATGTATATCCCACATGCCTGCAATTCCCCAATACAAAAGTGCCACCTGGACAACAACTAACAATTACTGAAACCTTCTACTAAATATTGGCTCATTACAATCGAACCCCATACTTTTACCCCCTTACAATTAAGCCTTTAACTACCTTACACTTTAGTCCTTACTACTATTAGCTAGAATCTCACCGTGACTAAGGCAATCACAGCTAGTTCATAACACAAAGGGGGAGAGAGAGCGCAGCGGTTTGGGCGATGAAACTCACATGCAGAATAATGGAGGAAGAACGAAGGTTAAGTTTTGGGCACAAATCCTAACAGATTTTACCACAAAGTATATATCCGAATTTTTTTACCACATAGGTTATTATCCGAATACCTTATGACCACGAGTACTATTTATCCGATTTGGTCTAAAAATAAACACATCATGTGCAAGGAACTTGACGAACCAAATAATGCAAAAACTTTTTTATTTCAATTGAGCTAGTTTTGGTTGGTCACAATTCAAAAAGTGCTTTTATGGCCACTTATGTTACAAAAACTCTTTAATTCAAATCCGAGGGTAATAGTATAATCTTATATCAAATATGTATACAATTAAGAGTGGTGATATTTCCATCCCGGTGTCTTATTTCCCCACCCACCATTTAATGAAAATGTTAATAATATTTTTATCATTTTAAAAGAAGACTCTTAAACCCCTATTTAATTAAGTACTAAAATTTTGAAAAGACAAAAAATAATTTAAAATAATAAATAAATAATGGTGGGTGGGGTGTGATATCTTTGGGGGAAAGAGGTTGGGAAAGATTTGGGTTAGAATCGGCGGAAAGGTTGGTGGAAGGAATGAGTGTGTGCTGGACGAAGGCGAGAAACTTCAATGGAGAAAAAAGAGAATTGAGTGTGAGATCCGCGGTTTTGACAAAAAAGGAGGAAGAAGAGTGGTTTGGGGGTCCAGGGTCTCTGTAGGGCGGCGATAGGTGTGAAGGAGATGATAAATGTCTAGGTCTTAGGTCTTGCATTTTCTTTCATTATTTTCTATTTTTATTTATTTAATTATAATATTATTTAAAGATATATTAGAGTTATTTAAAAAAATATATTATGGTTATTTTGGGAATAATGGTGGGTGGGGAAATAACATTTTACTTTTTAAATTTTTTATGGTGGGTGAGATTATCATGTGGGTAGGAAAATAGGACATTGGGGTGGGTCTAGTAGCACTCACAATTAATTGCATTTCAAGTGCATGCGGTCCAATATCTTAGTGAAAAACAACAATAATGTATTTATTCATTCTGAAAATTCTTATTACAAAATCTTAACAAGAAAAATGGATGTTTCTGCTTTAAAATCATTTTGTTAATGGCAATGAATTATGCTGAGAATAAATGAGGGAATAATTGACTTGGCAATCAAGTTAATGAAATCTCTAGGACTCTCGGTGCCTTAAGGAAATAAACATATTGGAGTCCTAATTAAATGCGATCAATTATGTACATTTATTAAGTAAATACAAGGAATTAGAGTCATGACGGGACTCTAATTGATTAGATTAGATATGATTTGGGTTGATATCCTTTCCGATAATAGGGAGGAATTGGTTGAAACCCTAGCTATATAACCTAAGAATAGTCCCTGCTTTCATACCAACTGAAACTCATGAAAACTACAAGCCTATTTCGATAGTAGAGTTCATTGACAGGTACTGGAAGTAGAAAACTACTTCTACTTCGTTGCAAGGATCAATGGTTTCATCTTCATAACCATGTATTCTGTATTCTACAGATAAGTTTAATATAATTAGTCAATCTCTATTTTATATTGATTTGATTTATTCATGATTCTAATGTTTCGTTGTTGTGATTTCAGAATATGTCTTACATCTGCTGGCATGTCTAAATGTTTGCGTACCCGTGACAAGTCAAGAGCCTGCAAAAATATGATGTGCGGTGAAGTCAAATACTGGATGAAAATGATCCGCTTTGAGTATAAGACTTGCCAACTAGCGGGTCGGAGCTGTCAACTGTTCATGTGTGTTTAGTCGCTCAAGTGCATCCGGGCAATTTTTCTTAGCATTTTATTTATATTTATCCCTCATATCTTCTCCCTAGAATGTAAAACAAATTAATAACACACTCACTATTGAGGATCTGGATTGCATACCAAGTTCATTGCTTGAATGAACTTCTCGTTATATGCATAAGGGGTAGAGAATAAAAGTAATCGAAAACCTTTGTTACTCTTTCTCGACGGAACAAATTAAAAACCGAGGATTGATTTAGTGTATTGTAGTGAAAGACAAGGGTGTGCAGTTGTTACAGCGGAAACAGTAGGTCAGGCAGAATTTGAGTTTACATATTCAATGGTTCCCTTGGTCAGTAATTCATTGGAAGATAAAACTTTGACAATTGCTCAATGGAATACTGCAAATTAAGTAGAGAAAAAGAGATGAAAGGGCTCTGGGCATGGCAAGAAATCCAGTCCAAACGTGGTGGCAACATTCAGTTTATGACCTTCCACATCCCTCTGCTGCAATCCTAAGTTCATCTAAGTTCACGTCTCTATCAGGTTGTAAAATCAGCCACAACAAATGACGTTCACTTAAATCTTAGTCTTGATAATATTAAGAAACGACCTCAGTTTATGAGTACTGAATAGTTAGCTGTCACTAACTGGGCAATACTTTTCGATTTGGTTTCTATCTGCATACAAAGATAGTTTCAATTCTCTAAGCAATCAATCTTCATAAAATGATTTCTGATGAAGTCAATGAAAGCTTAAAATAAAGAAAAATTTGTGATGCAACCTGATCAACAGCAAAGAACTAGGTGTTTTAATTAGGGCAAAACTCTTGCTACTGTGGCTGGATTTGAAACCATCTTGATTTGGCCAAAGAATTAAAACTTAAAACACATTATGTAACAAGAAAATTATTAAATAAAAACTGCAAAAGCTTTTTATTTCGAGTGAAACACTTTTCGTCACAATCCAAAATCGTGCCTCTATTGGCACTTCTGCCCCTCATCTAGGAAATCCCCACCCCATTCCCTCTCCCCCTGAGGGAATACAAACTATTTACTTTTGAGGGAGGGAAATTCAGCAATATTATCCAACTCGAACGGAGTCTTTGGCTTTGCCTGCCGTGAACGATTTCCTTCAAACCCTTGCTTCCCTCTTCGATCCTTCTCTGGATTCCAGGAGCGGTCATTCTGCCTATTAAACTGACCTGCATTATTCTGGTGATATGCAGGGCGGTTCTGCTGATATGCAGGATACTGCTGGCCATATGTAGGGCGGTTCTGCTGATGGTATGTAGGGTGGTTCTGATGATTATATGCAGGGTGGTCCTGATGATATGCAGGGTGCTGCTGGCGATTTTCAGGATGCTGTTGTTGATCTTCAGACTTCGAGGGCTGCTGGACAACGGCGGGTTTGTCCTTCTCTGAATTCATTTTCTCATACTCTTTCAAAGTGAGTACACGAGTAAACTTTTTCTCATCGGGAGCAGTTGGAGCAGCAGCAGTTGCAGCGGTACTGGAATCATTGTCAGCTCCTCCATTCTCGCCACCTTTGCTTTTAGTCTTCTTCATCTTCCTCCGTACACTCCCATTTATTTTTCGCCTCCCAAATCCTTCAGAACTCTTCTTGCTGCTGCTTTCGTTGACCCCATTACTCTCCAATTGGGTTTTATCACCCTGTTCCGGGGTTTTATCTGCCTGCTCCGGGGCTTTATCCCCCAGCTCTTCCTGTTGGATTTCCACAACAGCTTCAGCCTCCTCCTTCTCCACCCCATTGATATTTCTCTTCAAATCAACGCCAGAACCGCCATTACTAACCGTCCCAAAAGATATCTGCGACTCAGCACTAGTAGTACTAGACACAGATCTAGCATCCTCGGTTTTAGGCCTAGGAGAAAATCTATGTGAATTGAAATCCCGTTGCCGGTTATACCAATTCCCGCTGTCGTAGAATCCAGTAGTAGAATTCCTTTGTCCTGCGTAACATAATTTTTTTTTAATATCGAGTCGCAATTTCTGCTTCTCCTCTTCCTTCTTCCTCCTCTCCTCCTCGGCCGCCTTCCTCTTCGACTCCTCCAGAAACGAGCCCTCAGCCCTCTCATCGACCACAACGATGAGTTGCTGGAAATCTCTGGCACCCAACAGTTCGAAGGAGTTGGAGAACTGGGCCATGATTGGAAAAAGTGAATAAAGTGTTTGCTAGGGTTTCTGCTGAAGAACAAGAGACAGAGAGAGGCTAGGGTTTCTGATGCTTTGATCAGTCCGATTTATATAGGTGCTGATGGGTTGGTTATATTTGCTGCCCAAGCCAAAAGCCCCAAAATCCTATCCTGATACGACTTGGCCTTTTGGTTAAAATATTTGCGTGCTCACCAAGTAAATTGCAAATCGAGTATGTAATTAGCTTATACAACTAAGAAAAAAAATTGTTTTAGCATATATATAGGACGACAAATATTAATTGCACTTGGAAAAGAATTTTAATTGGCTTGGCAATATATTAATAAGGAAATGATAAACACACCTCATTTTAACCTGTTTAATTAGGTATATCATGCTCATTTAGTTTATTTAATTTGACGACTAAAATTTTAAAAAGTCCATGAGCAGCCAAAAGGCGTATAAAAATTACTTTCCTATTAATGTTCGAGAGAGAAAAAAAATGGAGCTTGCAACTTAATATTAATTGCATTTATTAATTTTGCAATTTTTTTTAATTAATTGCATTCGAGCACATCAATAGCAGTTATTTCTTATTTATAAACAATATTTAAAGAATAATGCTAGAGAGATTAAATTTGTAGACAAAATTTGCAAACTAAATGATATGTCACCGATAAGAATGAGCACGTTTATCAATACTTAAGTAATAATCTAATCATCAACTTTCATGTCATTTAGTGTGAGGCTTGGCTCACTCCCCTACCCTCCTTCCCTTAGTGTAGATACTCTTGTTTGTTAAAAAAAAATTGGTGGATTGTCTTGATGAATATGGAATTTCTTTTCAATTCAGTTCATTCTAGATTCAAACACTCTCCTCATCCCTTAGTTTAGCTTTTAGAGTAGTAATTCCGCTTGTAATAAAAATGCTTGTTAAACTGAAATTCTAAAACTACAAAACTAGTTTTAGCAATAGCAAGTTGTAGGGCTAAAATATGTTTAAAAAGGACGATCTCAATCCAACAAGGTTTTCTGTTATGCGAGAGTCGCAGGGGGTGGACGTCTAGAGTACACAGGCTTACCCTTACTTTGCAAAAAAAAAAAAAAAAGTGTTTCTACGACTCGAACTCATGACCTCTCGTTCACAAAGAAACAGCTTTTTCACTGCACCAAGGCTCGCAAACTATAAATATGTGATTTATTGAATTTGAGATACATAAGAAGACTTGTAGTTTGAGCCGTTCCAGTCCTTCGTTGAGTAGGTCATGTCCCTTTGCTAAAATTTATAGTTTATAGTTCTTGTTTTCATATTCAAATAAAGATGTAGAATAAAAAAATTATGGGATAGTGAGAGAAATGTTAAATACACGGAAAGACGAAATGTAATAGATTGATTCATAATTTAAATTAAGTTCTACTATTCTTTCATTTTTGTTAAGTAAATATGTTCTTAAAATTAAGATAACACGTCAGTTAGGAAAATTTGTTACACTCAGTATTAAGGCAAAACTAACCACGAGAAAATTAAATTCTAGAACTATCGTAATTCTTTATCATTATTATCCCTAAAAAAATTGAGATTCTACCAGAAAATCAATCAATTGACAATATAAAGAATAACTTAATTATTTATAAGCACATGAAAAGTCTCTCATTTCATCTGTCTGATATTCATTCTCAACAATCTCAAATTCCCTCACTACTTAAGCCAACCCAAATGTTCTTAAACACCAAGTCAGTAATTGTGATAGCCCGTCCCGAACGTATATATTATTTATCCTCGAGAGCATGGAAATTTCTATTATACCTTTTTTATTATTGAGTTGTGTGTGTGTATAGACTAAGGTTTTGGACCAATAGGTTATATTCCTTATTATTTGGACCCAATTAGAACTAAAGGTTCTAATTGTTTTGGTTGGTTGTAAGAAAATCAGAACCACACACCCATACCCTTCCGTTGACCCTCTCTATCTCTCCTCCCTCTCGGTTTTTCTTCCATATCCGTACAATTGTACGGACGAACCTTGAACCTTCACTTCCATCCTCAGATCGAACCTATGGAGACCATTTTTAAGTTCCTTGCGAGCCCAGGAACCCATTGATACCGTTTTTAGAACGTGAATACTTCATTTTCCCGAGAACCCGAGAACCCAGTTTTGGGTTACTGTTCATGCACTCGTGATTTCAAAGTTTTTAGAAGATTTTAAGCTGCTAGTGAGCCTTAGGACGTCTCCGCGAAGCTCGGAGAAGAAAAACGAAGTGTTTTGGACGTCGGGAAGCCCAGGTTTAGCGAGTTGCAGGTTTGGCCGAAATATCGAAGGTTTTTCAGGCGACTTTCTGTTGGTTTTAGGTCTCCAAAGTGGTATGAATATGTTCTTCTCATCCTAAGCTTCAATTTGATATAAATTTTGTGAATTTTGGTTGAGAATCGAAGGAGATACGAAGATTTTAAATTTTTCCAAAAACTGGCGAGTGCAGCGGCGACCGGCGCCGGACTCCGGCCAAGCAAGGAAGGAAAAATGGAATATTCCATCAAGTTTGACGGAATATTCTAACGGCGTCAGGTAACGCCATTAATTTCTATTAAGGTTTTAACGAAATATTCCTAACGGCAGTTAAGTTTCAGTTAGGGTTTGGCTGTGCGTGGGGGTGCATTTGGCCGTGCCTTGGCCGGCACGTGAGGGCGCGTGGGGTCATGAAATTTTTTTCTAAAAAATTGGGGATGTTCCTGAGGTTGAGTAGGTCATGGTGGTATATTCAAATACCCCATTAGAGCAATGTATGATAAGTTATTTCCTACTTTGTGTATGTGCTTTAAATAACGTTTATTCAGTTTTTTCGCATATAAGTGAGACCTATCATGAGGACGAGTGCCATCAATCGAGGCTTGGGGGCTACGACCCTTTGACATATCAGTGAGTGGGCTTTTGGTTTTTCGTATATACCTATATACTTGATTTTTTCCTAGAAAATGAATTTGAATGATTATACGTTTTGAAATGCCATGCAAAGTATCTACCTATTTTATTTATGCATTAGTAGTTGCATATATTCAAGGTTCTAAAAGACGCTAGGCGCTAGTCGGGCGGCGGGCTGGGGCCTAGCGCCTAGGCGGCTAGGCGGGGTCTAGGCGGGGTCTAGGCGGGCGCCTAGGCGGACTAGGCGGATTTAAGTAAATCCATTATATTTCGTGTAAATAAGTGTCTGTTTATACTTAAAATATATATAATGTCATCATAAACTACAAAATAGAATGACATATGTATTATAAAGTATTGGAACATAATGAAAACATGGGGAACAAGCATATAGTGTGTGCCCATTTAAGTATTCAACAAGTCTCTTACAATTTATTGAAAAAAATTAAATGCAAATTGAAAGTTATCTATTTTCTATCAAAGTGAGTCGCAACCTAAGCAGGTGCCTAGGCAGTTCTGGGCGGGCTAGGCGGCCTAGGCGGGCGCCTCAACTGGTCTAGGCGCCCTTTATTAATTTTCAAATGCCTAGGCATTAATCGGGGTGGTGACCAGCCGCCTAGCGCCTAGGCGGGGCCTAGGCGGAGCTAGGCGGGGCCTAGGCGGAGCTAGGCGGGGATTTTTAGAACAGTGTTTATAATTGGTGTTGCGGACGCACAGGTAAGTGTCAGGTAAGTTCATAAATTAAAGATATGAGGTTGTTTCAGTTATGTGAGATGTGATGTGATGTATGAGAGCTCATAAACCTGCACCCCGGTGTTAGTGCTCCCGCCCAGAGTTAGGGCACAGTCCTTCACGTGATGTTCACCTCCCGCACCATATGCTCACCTTGGATCCAAGTTAGGTGCACATGTTTGTCTTACATACCACTTTAGGTGGTTCCGACTCGTAGGTGACCCGCGATTATTCGCACAGCCTTCATGTGATCGTAGCACTATAGCATATTTATTTTACACCTAGTCTTGTCGTACAGGCCACTTGAGGTGGTTCCGACTCATGTGCAGGAAATGGATTTGATATAATATGATTGAGATTGGTTATGAGCTATAGACTCAGCCGTACAGTTTGAGTTAGAGGGATTCGGCTGATGCGATATCTAACATTGATATATTTTGTCTAGATTACTTATGGCATTGCATTGAGATACTTTGGCATGATATACTTCTATGGATTTTCATCTTGAGTATGATTTCTATTATAGTATATATATTTTCTAGGAAATTATACAGGTTTTACGGCGAGGGGTTAGAACTTTTGAGAAATGAAATGATTTTGAAAAGCTTTGTTTTTGCCCACTCACACTTTCTATTTTGCACCCCTCCAGGTTTTAGGTAGCAGTGCTTGGTGGATCACAAGGATTTCGACGTGGGTTCTGACAGAACATCATTAATGTAGGATCCCTTTAGGTGTTGTATAATTAGTATTTGTCCTGCTTGACTGCACTTAGACTATTTATGCTCTGGTTGTGTATTTCACATTTAACCTCGCACTAGCACTTTATCTTAGCTAGTACTGCTAGTAGTTTGGTTTTTATTCACTCGTATTTCTCTATCTCTCTATTGCTTCCGCACTGTGCACATGGCTACGTCACCCTCACGTGACGGGCAGCTTGCCTTAATTTAGGTCGGGGTGTGTCAGTAACAGATCAAAACTCTACCAAAATGTTAGTGACATAGATTCAAATATTATTATCACTAACCTCTTCCCACAAACGTTAACGTGCGGCAACACATAATTTGCTCTTTTTTAGTTTATGATTTTTTTTAAATGGTTATTAACTCCCCCAATGTGGGGTTGTTTTCTTTTAATTATTTTATTAATTTAATACAACGTAGACTCAAAGCAATCAGATTATATAAACTGGGCTGGTCATAAAATATTGTTGGGCCTAAAATTTCAGTCCATTTCCACCTGGACCATCCTGCAATTTATTGAGCGAAAAGAAAATAATAATTTTTTGTACCCTCTTTCTTTTTATTTTTGGTCACAAACTCATTCAAATGCAACAAAGAAGCCCACATCGCAGGCCGGAGCAAATTACTACAGAACAGAGGTGCTGGAAACTAAAAGCTGCGATTTCAAAATCTCCCAAAACAAAAATGAGTGTAAGTTTCAAGCACCCATTCGATTTCCCAAATCCCAGATTTTTGTTTAATTACTTTGATTTAACTTTTCTAATTATCTTTGAGCAGTTGGTGGAGTCGAACCAATCCAAACCCGGCCTACTGTGCAATCCTGAAGGCTCGCAGAGAACCCTGTATGCTTTCTTAATGTTTCATTTTTACTTTTTCATGTGTATTTTGGTTTGTATGGGCATTTGGGTATTTGGAGTTTTGATGATTTAGCTTTCTGTATGAAAATTTCAATCCTTTAATTTTAGTTTTTGTGTTTTTTTTTTTTTTTTATAATTTTTTTGCTTGAAGGTACCCATATATAACAGGTACATCTGTTGTGGCTCTCAAGTATAAAGATGGAATTTTGATGGCTGCTGATATGGGAGGTTAGCTTCCAATTCCATTAACATTGCATCACAAAAGCAAGTTCTTATTTTTATTATTTTTTGGCCCATTATATGATTTAAATTGTTGTTTGGCTACTGGGAAACTATAAATTGATGTTAATGCTGTGCATAGATTTTTTTCTGGGGTTCGAAGAAAAAGTGGGACTCTTTGCTCCCTTTCTGTTAGCTTCTTATAGTGAAAATTGTTATGAAATCTTTGAAGTTGTTCGAGCTGGCTTATAGTATTTGTTTCATTCTATCTTAAGGAGAAATAGTTCAAATGTTAATGCTGTGCATAGATTTTTTTCTGGAGTTTTAGATCCCCTAATGTGGTTGAAATAAAGTGACGATATTTAATGGCTAAACTGTTAGAATCAAAAACAGATTTTAACTTCTCACATTTTTGTGAAAGCTCCAAGATATCATGGAGCAATAAAACAAAGACCTAGCAGTTTGTAGTCTGTCTCATTATTGTTTATAGTTATGAAGAATAAAAAGGGTATTTTAATTTTTGTTTCATTTCGTAGTTCATTTCTTCTATTTTTATGTTATGGTCATCTCTATATCAGTCATGCAAATCATTTCTTTTTTTGGCTTTGGAGATCCAATAGTTCATTACTCAAAATTTACCCATGTATGTTCCTTTTTATGTGTCTGTTGATATTTCTTAATTGTATCAAAATTATGGATTTGTTGATAGGTTCTTATGGGTCTACCCTGCGATACAAGAGTGTGGAGCGAATGAAGCCAATTGGAAAGCATTCTCTTCTTGGTGCAAGTGGAGAAATAAGTGACTTTCAGGAGTTATTACATTATCTGGATGAACTCGTGTAAGTATTATTGATTAAGAAAAAAATATGAAGGTTACTGTTTAGCTACCTCCTTAATGTTTTCATTGTGCTTTTTTCTATGATTCTTTGTATTACTTGAAACAGTTGGTTAAAGGATTATTCATTCTGATTTTTCTGGTTGTAGCCTGTACGACAACATGTGGGATGATGGGAACTCTTTGGGACCTAAAGAGATGCACAACTATTTGACCCGTGTGATGTACAATAGGCGTAACAAGTTCAATCCGTTGTGGAACTCTCTTGTCCTTGGTGGAGTGAAAAATGGACAGAAGTATCTTGGTATGGTAGGCCTCATATAAACCTTCATGCTGTGTGCTTTTAGAAGATATGTTTTTCTTTTTCCAAGAATAGAAATCCTGAATCAGGTGACTTAGTTGCTTGTCATACTTTTTATCTTCAGGTTAGCATGATAGGTGTCAATTTTGAGGATGATCATGTAGCTACGGGATTTGGAAATCACCTTGCACGGCCTATTCTTCGGGATGAGTGGCATGAGAACTTGACTTTCGAAGAGGGTGTAAAGCTGCTGGAGAAATGCATGCGTGTCCTTCTCTATCGAGATCGGTCCGCTGTGAACAAGCTTCAGGTATAATTATTGCATAACGTTATTTTCTCTATCTTTTGACAATCCATAAATAAGTTATAGATTTCTTTGTTTTTAGGCTGTTTAGAACAACAGGTCTGTTTACTAGCAATTCAAGTGGGAATTCGTATGTGTCTATCTGTTTATTTTCTTTAACTGGCATATATTCCACCTGTCTGTTGTCTTCAATCTTTTTCGGCATTTATAAACCTTTTGTATGGAACCTGATAAACCTTGCTATGCTGTCCATAAGAGTTCTCATAACTCTCTCTCTCTCTCTCTCTCTCTCTCTCTTCACACGCGTGCACGTTTGAATACTTCTTTTTACTAGTGATTTGTCGCTCAGTAGTTATGTGAGACAATGCAGTAGGGTGTTCTTCTTATGGATTCCTAATTTCAGCTTTCTAGTACTGGATCCTAGCTACAGTAAGATCACACATTTCAAACGTGTAATTGCAGATGGCTAAAATCACTGAAGAAGGTGCAACGGTCTCTCAGCCCTACTCTTTGAAGACGTTCTGGGGTTTCTCTGCTTTCGAGAATCCAACATTGGGTGCTGAAGGGTCATGGTAGAGAGCCAACTCGGAGCTAATGTTTGGTGTGTTTCTAGAGTTGTAGGAATACCCATCGTTCGCTTTATTTTGGCGTTGCACCACTCGACAAGCGTGAACTTATTGTAGTGATACTTAAAGAGACGTCTGTTTTTCTCTTGAATTATCTGGGCAATATGTGATTTGAAAGTTTTATCTTCTGTCATATTGACAAGAGAACGATATTATGCGTGTGCGTGGGCATGTAAGGAAGAAGAGATTGATCGTTTTACAGGAAGGCAGTGTGCTAAATGTGCTAAATTGAACGACTTTCCCTGAATATTGCACTTTCAAGAAAATTGTAAACCTTGAAAGACGAAGGACACTTCCAGAGTTGCTCAGAAAATAAACGACTTAACCTGAATATTGCACACAAATTGGTACGAATCCCTAAAGCAAAAAAGCAGCATCACTTCTCATCAATGGTAACAAATCCCTAAGGCAGCAAATGTGTTTCGTGAGACAAGTATACGTAGACTAATCATACACAATCACAAGACTGAAAATACGAAAAACACTCAACACACGACAGTATTAGTATGGTATAACAATCCAGGAAGACACATGCCAACAGCAATCACTTCCCTTACGAGAGGCGAGCATACAAGTCTAGAAAAAAAAACTCAGGAAGAAAAGGGGCTTAAATTATAAAAGCTTATACCAACTTCTGACCTCAGTTTGTTCCTTACAAATCAGTCGAAACACAAATTGTTCCCTTCTCTTTACAAGTACCGGGCATTGTCAATTTATACGAGTTACTCAGCAATTGGGACAACTCCCAGTTTTTATAATTGCTTCTTTTCTTTTGTCTTCGTTGTCCTTCGAACAGGAAAGCCAGTTACTCTAATTTCTTGACAAATGACGGAAGACAGTGCATGGTTATTACACTTTATCGTCATGGAACCACCACCTCGTTTCCTTGGGAGATCTGCCATTTCTACAATTCTTTACATACCGGTCATTATCTTCCGGGCGTTGCTGCAGGCATACACAAAAGGGCTTCAGATACACATCCCCAAAATATTTACAATCTATTAGACCAATTAATTCATAATCAATAAGGGAATGTCCATCTTTCACAAAATAATGATTAGTTATTTCCCTGTTTGAATGTTTTAGCAGAATAAATGACGGGACATGATCTAGCTTGCTAGTTAAAAGAACTGAAATCACCAAAAATGCAAAAATTAAAGAAGTACAACACAAACCTTCACAGTGGAGCTTGATAGCATGGAGAGAATGCTAATACAGATGGAACTAACAGTCATGGCTGGTGACCATGAATCGTACAAAATATCTACAAAATTCCATATCAACAATAGATCACATCATGTGAGGCCGTGAGGGTAAAATGAAACAATATATTGTCTTAAATACAGTATAGCTAAAACTTTCACTCATTGGATTCATAATGGTTCAAGATACTGTTTGATACAGCACACAGTAAGTAATGACAACCTAAAGATATTGTTAAGGTATACCATCCCCAGTTTAGTATCTAATATAATTACTCAAATCTCTGGTAAATACAAATTTAGCTCAGTTAACAGACTGAACATATTCAGTTCAGTAAGGCAGTGACCAACCAAACCTACAGCAAAAATCAACACTCAGTTGGATTTCCATGGCCTAGTAAACTACAGCAAAAATCAATACTCAGTTGGATTTCCATTGCCAAGCTTTACTAGGCAATACCAGAAAAATAATTTATTATGTACAACCAGTCTCTCTCTCTCTCTCTCCCCCTCCCCCCCTTCCTTCCGTTTATCTCCCTCCTCCTCCTCCTTCTACAACCACTCTCTCTCTCTCTCTCCCTCCCCCCCTTCCCTCCGTTTATCTCCCTCCTCCTCCTCCTCCTTCTGCAATACAGTCTTGAAAGTCATCACGACAGCTGATAAAGGAGTGAAGGCTTTATTATCTCAAACAAAATTTGTTTAGCTAGCTGAAAACTACATCTTTTCAGCAAGAGATTGAGATAAAGGTACGACACTTTCGGGCAACACTTACCACATGTTTCAAACAATGATGATAAATTATGCGTTATAAAAAATAGAAGCAACAACGGAAGATGTAAGTCCATTGTAAGGACAAGTATCAATTTCAAGTTTCAACAAATGAGTGAGTGAAGCAATCCAGCAAAAGAACGATTTTTGTGATGTAATTAAATACAAATCAGATATCAAAAGCTTAACTGAAACCCATAGATTACCTAAACAAATATGACCGTTGCTATAAATATGAGGATGTAGTGGAGCTGGAGGGACAAATATAACCTGTTCAAGCCGCCACAAGTTTACAAACCAAAACCGGTTAAGTCACCAGCTTTATGAAAATCAAAACTACACAAGACAACTAATTTGCAAATATATGTTGAAGCAAATTCATATCACACAATCAGATGGATTTGCACAGACCTGCGGGGCTTCCATTGGGTAATGCTCAGGAAAATCGACCTGAAGCTGAAAGGTCTCATTAGAATAGAGAGTTCCAGGAGCTCCATTGACTTCAATCACCCACCTTTTGGATCACAAATCCCCAAA
Organism: Malus fusca; assembly: GCA_035220775.1. Classification (NCBI taxonomy): domain Eukaryota; kingdom Viridiplantae; phylum Streptophyta; class Magnoliopsida; order Rosales; family Rosaceae; genus Malus; species Malus fusca. The sequence continues at coordinate 18,512,949 of CM069073.1, read as the reverse complement.
ACACAGTAATTGAATTGAACCAAAGTAATTGCAGCAGAAAAACACAAACATTGAAGGCAAAAATACACAACATAAACCCTAAGCAGTTGAATTTCAATCTCCCTCATCAAAACAGTTTAAAGGGGGGTAATTTAGACCCAATACCAAAGACCCAATAAGTATAAGACTATGTAAATTCTGAATCCTACTATTCCTCCAATTCCAATGAATCATCCTTTCTCGAGAAACAAACAGAAAGTAGAAGAATAAAAGAGAAGACCTTTGGAGATTATCGGTGACTTTGTGCTTGAAGCCCGTGGGAGGATTGACCTGCCACTCCAGAAGCTCTTTCTGGAGCCGATTGCAAGCAATCTTACTCAAAGTCTGAAAAATCCAAAACCCAAAAACCCATTTAAAAAACAGAACCCAGAAACAGAAATTGCATGTAAAAGTGATTGGCTGTGAAATTAGGGCAAACCTTGCGGCCGGAGGCGGAGGAGCTGGTCATGCTTGGAGAGAGAGAGAGAGAGAGAGAGAGAGAGAGAGTGGAGGTGTTGACGAGGAAGAGGGAGGGGGAGACGGGGAAAGGGACAAAGGGGGCCACGATTGGTTTCACAACTGGTGTTGGGTGTTCCCCCGTATCCGATTTCTTTATTTTTATATCTTTTTTATTATTTGGATTATTGATATTAGCACTCCAAAAATCTATTATACACTCCAAACTTTTTATATTAGGAAAGAAAAATACACTTGTAAAGAGTGTAAAATGAGATTTTTGAAGTGCAATAACACTTCCCATTCTTTATTCACATATGTTTTTCTTCGCCAAGTAGGCTCTCTTGGTGTGCGCCTTGCCGCACGACGTCGTTTCGTCTTCTAATAAGAGAACCAGCCATTCACCACGGCTGTCTGCCCTTTTGGGAGCCGGAAAGACTCACAGATGCATTTCAGCTTTCCCTATTCACCATTATGTGATATACCAACGTCATGAATTAAACCAAAAACATTCCGTGTGTAATACGAACTTGAAATTCATTTCCATCTATTGAGCTACCTGATGATGGTTACTCTCTCTAGTTTTTTATTTGACCTTTTTTTCAATAGATTTTGGGAATTAGATCCTATTGTGACTACTTTGTATGTGATTCGTTGGCAAATTATCTTTTCTTATTTCAGTATATGCCTTGGCCAGTGGCCACTTAGCTTAGAAAGTGAAAGCCGAAAGGCAGTTTGTATATTTTAACTAAGGTTCAACTTTCACCCAACTTCATGTATTAGGTTCAATATTATTTGTCAGCGGTTTGGAAAGATTCCAACTTGAAACCTCTTTTTTTTTTTTTTTTGGTAAAACTTGAAACCTCTTTTAACATTGAGGTTTTTAAACTATTGTTGTAACGATGAGTCTACATGGTCGGCCGAATAAAAAACCAAATCAAACCTATGGGGCAGCTGAGGCAACTTTCTGCTCGAAAATTGCTTTTAGTAGTGTTCGAATTTCCACACTAAGCAGTTAAAGGAAGAGTGTTCGAATTTCCACACTAAGCAGTTAAAGGAAGATCAATTTCTTTAAGCCATTCGAATTAGCCTAATGCCGACGGTGGGTAGAAATAAACTAGGTACAGGGTTCAGAACTCTCTAATATAAAACCCTAAAAAGACTAGTATCCTTGAATCTTTCTACCATGTAAAGAAAACCAACGTGTGTAATTAGGATTAGCATTGACACGCCGCGACCCCAATATCCACATATACCTGAGTAGACACGTGCTGACCGACATCCGAGGGTGACAAAGTCATTTGAACATGCATGCAAGTTATATAGAAAGAAAGAACGTAAGTAAAATATGTAAATTTGAATATAATGAAATATGAAATTGCAATAACGTGTTCGGCACATACAACTAATCAAGAAGAGTACAAAAGGAATATTTTAAAATAAATGAGATTACAAAGAAAGTGGATCCTACACAGAGAAGACTCGAAGATATCTATGCGGAGGTGTCCTGACGCCGGGATCTTGTGCCTCGACTCTAACTCCTTAAGGGGGCGCAAAACCAAAATGTGAGTGGACCAAAGTTTATAATAATAGTACTAATAATATGAAAACCATTTTCTTTTTTAACACACTAACCCCCTATTTTGAAAACACATATATAGTACTACATAATAGGTTTTTTGAAAACTCTAGCATGCCATGAAAAACATTCATAAAACATGTACGTGTAAACCAGTGCTCAGTAATGGTAATCTAGTTGCTCGAAGGCAAATCCATAAAACATCCATAAATCACATCAATAATGTACTCAACTAGGGGTATCATAGTGGCCCGAAGGCATAACCATCACCCGAAAGTGAAGCTGTACGACACTGGGTTACACCAGTGAAGAAAATAAGGGTTCATCACCCGAAGGTGAAGTTGTACGACTCTGGGTTACGCCAAAGAAGAAACATATATATGTATATATAGTGGGTCCATCACCCGGAGGTGAAGCTATACAACTCTGGGTTACAGCAGAGAAGAAATATAAGGGTCCATCACCTAAAGGTGAAGCTGTACGACTCTGGGTTACTCCAGAGAAGAAATATAGATATATATACATAACACACCGACACTGGCCGTGGCTAGTGAAGCTGGGAGTATGTCATAAATATCCTCAACTGTGTCCTATGGCCATAGACATCTACATACTCGATTGTGTGTAAGTGTTGTATGATAACTCACTAGATAAGCACCGAAAACGTAAAACATAATCCTTCCAAATCAAATCATCGGAGCTCAAAAGCTCAAAGCATCATATCATAAACCATATTCGTAAATCCGTAATATTTCATAAAGTGAAAATCCAATAATTCATAACCTTTCGTAAAACGTAAATTCAATAAATCATAAATAGTGCATAAAACGTAAAATCATGAAATCATGCTTTTCGTGAATGCAAGCCAAGCATTTTATAAAAACATGCAAGTTAAGAAAGGGTCCACTCACAGATATTTTGTTGTCGGATAACCGCTCGAACTAGAAAGGACGATGTCACTTCCCACTGACGCACCTAAACACAAATTGAGGCCATTTAATAAACTCCATCAAAACAATAGAATTTGGGAAAACAGACCGGCGAATTCGGATTCGGCATGTCGAAAAACCTAAGGAGGGACCTTGGGAGGCCACGCGCCACCGCACACACCAAGATCGGTCGCCTAAAAAGTCGTCGAAAAATTCGCCAGTGTTGCAATACCTTTAGCGGAGGCGCATGTGCGCACCGACCATGACAGCCCGCTACACTTACCCACGCGCCAACCATGGAAAACAGGGCATTGAGTCTAGGTCGGCCTGGATCTGGGTTAGTGTTAATGGGCCAAGGGTTTGGGTTACATGGGCCAAAGGTTTGGGCCAGGTTATTGGATTGGGTCCAGTTATTGGGTTGGGCCCGATCATGGGTTGCGGGTCGGGTTGGATCCGATTAGGCTCACGGGTCGGCCGGACCCTTGAAGAAGAAAGTTGGAAACTAGAAATTTTGGCTGGAAAACTTCCCCGACTCCCTTTAGCTTTTAATCTTAATCAAAACTCACCATTTAAGAACCAAATTAAAGCTAGGAAGACAAAGATTCGGAATATACCCAAATGGGACTAAGCTGCGACCGGAGTTGGCCGGAAAATGGCTCGAAAGCCGTCGGACCTCGCTGGAAAATCTGGAAAACGCTTCCCCGAGTTGTTTTCGTGTTTAAACCTTCACCAAAACCATTTTTATTCAACCACTAAGTAATCTAGACCATGTGGGAAGAAGATCGAAGGATGGTTCGTGACTTACCTTCGTGGAGGACGGCGATAACTCATCGGATTCGGTTTTGCACAGTGATGGTACTGTTAGGGATGGGTTCGGTACAAAATAGTTCGGTTTTTTGCCAAAACCAAAATCGAACCGAAATTTCGATTCGGTTCGGTTCGGTTCATTTTTTTTCTGTTCGATTTTTTTCGGTTTCGGTTTTTTCCGGTTCTGTTTTAGTTTTTTTTCGGTTTTTTATTTTTATTTTTTAAATGATGTAAATGGAAAGAACCTCCCTAGCAACCTCCCAGTTCTCATATATCAGAGAATTGAGAGCCTTAAAATCCTGAATATATCAAGTAATTCAACTACCTATGATCATGAAATAATACAGAAACATATATTCAAAATTCTCAAAACTTAAGCAAATACAGAAACATATATTCTTCAAGGAAATGTACATCGTCAGGATTCAAAATTCTAAAACTTTAAAATTTACAAAATCATGAAATAATTCAACAAATTAGTTGATCGATGCAGATTGAAACAAAAAAAAAACAAATGGGTTCGTCTTGTTTGTACCATACTTGACAAATCCCAAAACTACTGAGCACCAGTCAACGTTATACCGTCAAGGACCCAGAAGAGTTTCCCTCCAACCAGGAGGCCAATCACAGCACGACACGTGTCGACATCAGAAGCCAATCATAGCGCGACACGTGTCAACATCAGAAGCCAACACAACACGACACGTGTCAATGTCAGATTAAAGCTAGAAACTCTCTTTTATAAAAGGAGATCATTCTCTCACAATATTTCCTAATGTCATTTGTACTAAATCATTCACTAGTACTCACTAAAGAAGAGCTTGAACCTATGTACTTGTGTAAACCCTTCACAATTAATGATAACTCCTCTACTCCGTGGACGTAGCCGATCTGGGTGAACCACGTACATCTTGTGTTTGCTTCCATGTCCCTATCCATTTACACACTTATCCACACTGGTGACCGGAGCAATCTAGCGAATGTCACAAACTTAACACTTTCTGTTGTACCAAAGTCCTCGCCGATTTTGTGCATCAACATTTGGCGCCGTCTGTGGGAACGACACTTATTCCCACTATCTTCAGCTTTGTTAAGCTGGTTTCCACCATTTCTTCACTCTCTTTTGACCAGGCATCCATTTCCAACATGGGGAGCGAAGGAAGCCACAACGCACAGAATAACACCCATCTTGCACCTGGTGCGAAGCAACGAAAGAATGAACAAAAGAAGTTTGCTCTTCAGGCTAAAGTCGATGAGCTGAAGGCTCAGAACAACAAGATAGCGATGAAGAATGAGATCCTCCAAGAGCAGTATGAAAAGGTCTTTGAGATGCTCTACGAGGCTAGATATACTAAAACACATAAGCTCATCACCCTTGTGGAAGTCAACCATCAACTGGGTGCCCCCCAACACAGAGGGTCATTTGCCCTCGACATGGGTATTCCTGTTGAGGAGCGAGCTACTCATCGAAATGGCGACCAACATGAGACTTCTCTCAACCCAGCTGCTTCGACCCGAAGCATGAGGAGTTGAGGAAGACACCTCCTTACAAAAGGAATTGAAGGATCGAAAGCCGTTTTTCTAGACTGTCGAGACTTCCTAAAGCAATGTCGAGACAATCCCATCCATGTAAGCTCGAATATCAATGACCCAAGGGTCTCTGAAAGACTCGGTCCCCTCCTATGTCCCAGGCCGGCTACCAATTTAGGGAAGGGGCAACAAGTCCTAGAGAAACACGAAGGTATAGGGAACTCAGAGATGTTCTGACAGACATACCTTGGAAGTCAGTACGTCGAGTCCAGGGAAAAATCACATGCTCTTGATCAAACCTTCCTACTTCCAAGAGGAGATTAAGATTTACAAAAGAAAGCTCAAGTGGTACATGACTCCACTCATGACCCTCTTGTCCTACAGCTCCTTAAGGAAGTAAACAAGTTGAAGGCCGAACGACAAGCTGAGATACCTGATTGGAACCAACCTAGGTCTGGCCCTCTTACAAAGAGGATCCTCGACACCCCCCTCCAAGCAAAGATAAAGCAGAAGCTTGGCTTGCAACTCTATACTTGAAAGGTGGACCCGATTGAACACCTTAACCTCTTTGAGTCCACCATGGCATACCGGATGCACACCAACGAAGAGCGATGTCTTCTATTCCCCTTCACCTTCTCTGACGGAGCTCTAAACTGGTATTGCCGTCTTCCACCTGAGACGGTAGACTCATTTGAGGAATTGAGGAAACTGTTTGTTTCTCAACACATTTTCCAGACCGATCGTTTGCACGCTGCGGATGACTTGTACACTATTCGCCAGAAGCCAGACGAGTCATTACGTATGTATGCTGGCCGCTTCAGCCATGAGTATTCCCGTTGTGCCGAGGCAGACAACAAGATTGCCCTCAAAGCCTTCACGGCATGCCTACGTGATTGTTTCTTTAAGTACATAATCAATCCCAACACTTATAAGACTTACTCTGAGGTGATGACACAAGCTTATAACCATGCATCTGCCGAGGCAATGACATACCAAGAGAAGCCCCCAACAACCATCCCCTATCAGCAAGTGGGAAATGGAAGCCAAACCCACACAAATTAGAAGACCTCAACCTTCCAAACAGCAGCGGTGCCTCCCCCTGCCTTACTTAATACTTGGCCAAGTCAATAGACATATCAATCTCAGGACAAAAGGAAAGATTTCCATCCTCACCAATCTCATTTTAATAAAATGAGTAAGGGACACTACCGTGATAACCAAGGGTATCGCCACGATAATCCCCGACCCCAGGCAGTCAACACAGTGGGTCAAGCACGTGTCAAGACATACACTACCCCGAGGTATGAGGCATACACACCTCTGAAAGCCACATGCGTGGCCATTTACCCCAACATAACACACCTGATACCGAAGCCAAAGCTGAGGCACCCGGATTACAAGCCCACGAAGAACACATGCACGTTTTGCTGCTACCACGAGCATAACGGCCATGACGGTGAAAAGTGTATCACCCTTCGTGATCATATTGAAGCTTTGGCACGTGAAGGAAAAATTGATCAATTCCTCCTTCAGCCTCCAAGGGGTAACCGTAACCAACGTCAGGTGAATGTGATATATTCCATAAGTGGCGGCACACCCATATCTAAATCTTCCAACAGGGCTATGAAAAAACAGCGAACGAGCTTTAAGGCCTGGCCACCAAGTGTTTCACGTGGAAGACATCAGGGAAGGCAAGTATCAAAAGCCTAACTGGGATCCAATATATTTCTACCCTGAGGAAGAAAGAGGTATCATCTACCCTCACAACGACCCACTGATCGTGGAAGCTCACATAGCTAACTTTGAAGTATGACGAATCCTGGTAGACACGGGGGCTTCGGTCAATATGTTGTTTGCTGAAGCTTTCAGGGCACTTAATGTAGCTGAACACTTGCTCGATCGCTCAATTTCTCCTCTGATAAGCTTCTCCGGTGATATCGTGCAACCTTTAGAGAGCATACATTTACCTTTCACCGTTGGTACAGGCCCTTACACAGCTACCATTACCACTAACTTCCTGGTGGTTGATTGCCCAACGGCATACAATGTCATCTTCGGACGCACATATATCAATGATCTCAGGGCCATGGTATCCACACATATGTTGTTGATGAAATTTCCAACCCCCTATGACAATGGTTACATCAGATGAGATCAACTTAGTGCACGATCATGTTACAACACTTCGGTCAAGCAACATCACCTGTCTGTGCCCAAGGAAACCCTTTCTATACATGACCAAGTCATAAAGACCAGCCCAGACGAAGCCAACTTGGATCTTCACGGTGGCAACAGTCAACCCGACGATCCTCGAGATGACTTTTTCACCCAACAAGCACAACCCGCTGAAGAGTTGGAGAAGGTTTCTATCTCAAAAGATCATCCAAATCACAGGGTGAAGATTGACACCACCTTGTCACCACCCATTCGGTTGACATTGATCTCTTTTTTGCAAGAGAACACTGAGGTCTTCGCCTGGTCATACGAGGACATGCCAGGCATCTCTCCCGATATCATATGTCATCGCTTGAGTATTAACCCCAAGACCAAGCCGGTAAGACAGAAGCGAAGATCTTATGACGCTGAACGATACGAAGCAATGAAGACAGAAGTTGAAAAACTCAAAGGTATAGGCTTCGTCTGCGAAGTCAATTACCCAACATGGGTAGCAAATGTGGTCCTTGTTAAGAAAAATTCGACCAAAGAAAGTCTCCTGCTCCAAAAGGTCTTGTGGAGAATGTGTGTCAACTACACCGACTTAAACAAAGGATGCCCGAATGATAGTTTTCATCTTCCTCTCATTGACAGACTTATAGACTCTACAGCAGGGTGTGAACTCCTGAGCTTCATGGATGCTTACTCAGGATACAACCAAATCCCCATGAACCCTCCGGACCAAGAAGACCTTCACTACTGACAGGGGACTATATTGCTATAAAGTCATGCCCTTCGGCCTAAAGAATGCAGGAGCGACTTATCAGATACTAGTCAATTCAATGTTCGCCGTACAGATTGGGAATAGCATGGAAGTTTACGTTGATGATATGCTAGTCAAGAGCAAACATGCAGACCAACACATCACTAACTTATCTTAAACTTTCACCATTCTGAAGAGGTATCGAATGAGGTTGAACCCCAACAAATGTGCCTTCGGCGTAGGCTCTGGCAAATTCTTAGGCTTCATGATAAACCAACGAGGCATTGAGGCTAATCCCGAGAAGATCAAAGCAATCCTCGACATGAAGGAACTGATAACTTCAAAAGACATCCAGAACCTTACTGGCAAGGTGGCAACCTTAACTAGGTTCATCTCTAAGGCCACAGACAGATGTACTCCTTTCTTCAAAGCACTTAAGGGAAGTAAGAAGTACATTACATGGACTGATGAATGTGTTAGCATTCAAGAACCTCAAGGACTACATGAGTAAAGCCCATCTGCTCTCCAAACCTAAGGTTGGTGACACTCTCATTATCTATCTATCGGTATCGGCTTCAGCAGTAAGTTCCGTTCTCATTCAAAATGATGGTAATGTCGAACAGCTTGTCTACTACGCTAGCAAAGCCTTACAAGATGCGGAGACACGATACTCTAACATTGAGAAATTGGCTCTAGCATTGGTCATGTCTGCTAGAAAACTTCGCCCTTACTTCCAAGCACACTCCATCATCGTGCTTACCAATCATCATCTTAGACAGATACTCCAAAGTCTTGACACTTCGGGGTGAATGATCAAATGGGCGATAACATTGGGTGAGTTTGACATCTCCTACCAACCAAAGCTAGCTGAGAATGGCCAAGCAGTGGCAGACTTCATCGCTAACTTCATATATCATGTTGACATTGTTTCTACGCCTAAAGAAATGGTTTCATTACCTTCGGAAGCTCAGAAAAATAGAACCAACAGCCCCAGCATGGAGTCTATATGTTGATGGCTCGTCCAACTAACAGGATTGTGGAGCATGACTAGTCCTTACGACCCCTGACAAAGTGACGATGGAGTATGTTCTTCGTTTCAAATTCAAGGCGTCGAACAATGAGGCCGAATATGAAGCCCTCCTAACAGGCTTACGTTTGGCCAAACACATTGGGGTTAAACAAATTGATATCTTCAGTGACTTCTAATTGGTGGTTAACCAGGTCACCAACAACTTTGACGCTAAGGATAGCTTCATGGCAGCATATCTGGCACAAACACAATTGTTGATCAAGCACTTCCACTACCAGATCACCTAAATTCCTCGAGCGGCAAACAGTCATGCAGATGCTTTGGTTCGCCTTACCTCAGCGGTGGAAGACAAGATTGGGAGAAAAATTCAGGTCGAATTGTTGGCAGCACCAAACATCATGGCTGCGGAAGTGTGCAACTTACAACGGGGGAATAGTTGGATTACCCCGATTTATAGATTCCTTGCTCATTGCACCCTTCCAAATGACAAAGTCCAAGCTAAGCAGATTCGATACAAGGCTACCCGTTACTTGATCATTAATGACCAACTCTATAAGCGGGGTTTTAACCTACCATACCTAAGATGCCTTACGCCCGCAGAGGTGGAAACTGTCATTCGGGAAATACATGAAGGAGTCTGCGGAAATCATGTTGGATCTCGATCCCTAGCACACAAGGCTTTTCGCCAAGGATATTACTGGCCAACACTCCACCAAGATGCCATCAGAATATCCCGCTCATGTGATAAGTGTCAACGCTACGCAACTATTCCTCACTCCCCTCTCGAGCCACTCACTCTTATGATCAGCCTTTGGCCCTTCGCCCAATGGAGACTTGATTTGATCGGCCCAATGCCTGCAAGGAAGGGCAAGGTCTGCTATGCAATCGTTGCAGTTGACTACTTCATAAAGTGGGCTGAAGTAGAACCCTTGACAACCATTACTGAGGCAAAAATAGAGGACTTCATATGGAAGAACATCATTTGCAGATTTGGCATTCCCAATGCGATAGTCACTGACAATGGGCGACAGTTCGACAATAATAAGTTCAGGATGTTCTGCTCTAAGTTCAACATCAACTTATGTTTTACCTCCCCAGCTCATCCCTAGTCTAATGGACAAGTCGAAGCCATCAACAAAATAATCAAGCGAACTTTGAAAACCAGTTTGGACAAGGCTAAAGGTTGTTGGCCAGAATTTGTACCCCAAGTTCTTTGGTCGTACCGCACTTCGTATCGGACATCAACAAGAGAAACCCTATTCTCACTTGTTTTTGGTACAGAGGCAGTTGTCCCAGTTGAGCTTGAGCAAGCAACGTCCTGAGTCCAGAACTACGTGCAAAGCGAAAATGACAAACAACTTACCCTCAACTTAGATCTAATCGAGGAACACAGAAACCAGGCTCACTTGAGGAATGTCGCCTATAAGCAGCGCATCTCCAACTACTATGACTCAAGGGTCAAACCTCGTTCTTTCAAAGTGGGGGACTGGGTATCGAAGAAAAGATTACTCTGCGACAGAGTCCCGAGTGAATGAACATTTAGTCCAAATTAGGATGGACCGTTTGAAGTTGTTGGCATCAGTCGCCCTGGCTCCTACAAGCTTAGAAGCTATAATGGCAAGACCCTTGGCCATCCATAGAACGCTGATCACTTGAAGTACTATTACAAGTAAACTCACATTGTACAAATGTTAAGCTTCAACTGTTCGGCATCTTATGTAACGAAGACTATTTGACATGAATTCAATAAAGAGGTGATTTAGACAATTCGGTCCTAATCCTCTTACATTCCTAGCAATGAAACACTCAGGTTCAAAGCTTCAACATGAAACAAAGTCTAAGTATATGTTAACAAGACTATACAAATAAACGAACAGCTTCACAATATATTCGTTCAATCATACATTCCAACACATTCATACATAAGCCAACTTTGCTTCGAAAGGGTTCAACATACTTTGTGTCATTCAACATTTGCTACAATGTGCCTCAACACCTTGCCCTTATTCTCACCAACCAAGTGATGAAATGTGAAAAATGAACTCATCTTCATGCCACCAACGAGGTGATGAAATGTACAACCCTTACTCTCCTTCATGCCACCAACCAGGTGATGAAATGTACAACCCGTACTCTAATATCATTTAGCAACTTGCCACTCATGCCACCAACCAGGTGAAGAAGGAACTCATCTTCATGCCACCAACCGAGTGATGAAATGTACAACCCGTACTATCCTTCATGCCACCAACCAGGTGATGAAATGTACAACCCGTACTCTAATATCATTTGGCAACTTGCCATTCATGCCACCAACCAGGTGAAGAAGGAACTCATCCTCGTGCCACTAACCAGTGATGAAATGTGATGAAATGTGATGAATGAACTCACCTTCGTACCACCAACCAAGTGATGAAAGCAACTCACCATTCATTCCACCTACCAGAAGACGAGTGGTACAACTTGTACATATGAACTCCTAGCATTCACAAATAATCAAAAACCCTCAAGCTTGACAACTCAACTAGGGGAGCACTTATGCCCAACAAGAGTTATAGTCACCAACAAAGTCTTATTGCAAGCCAACAACAACTTCAGTGCATGGCATACGAAGATCAAGCTATTCAGCCCTCTTGCATCTGTTTCAGACATTTCTCCTCTGTAACAATGCAAACACTACAACTCGTAGAAGTTTCACACACTCTTGATCAAGACAATGTGAAGCAAAACCAATTTATGGTGCCAACAAGAGCTTCATCAATGGAGGGCAAGCACAATTCTCAAAAGCTTCACACACTCTTGATCAAGACAGTGTGAAGCAAAACCAATTTATGGTGCCAACAAGAGCTTCATCAAATGAGTTCAACCACAATTCTCAAAAGCTTCACACACTCTTGATCAAGATAGTGTGAAGCAAAACCAATTTATGGTGCCAACAAAAGCCTCATCAATGAAGGGCAACTACAACTCGTAGAAAGCTTCACACACTCTTCATCAAGATTGTTCGAAGCAAATTCAATTTATATGGTTCATCCAAACCTTCGACTACTACAAGGTGTGGCTTCCATCACAATCTCTTGCTCAACAGTGTGGAAGCAAAATTTGTATATGTTATCTCTTCCACATTTTCAAATTTATGATTTCCCCAAAAAAAAAAGGAAATTGGGAATTTCAACAAATTTCTAGTTTTTCCAAAAAACAAAAAAAAAAGAAATTGGGAAATTCAACAAAGCTTCATCAATGGAGGACAACTACAAATTCTCAAAAGCTTCACACTATCTTAATCAAGATAGTGTGAAGCAAAATCAATTCATGGTACCCAACAAAGTTTCACCACAAAAGCTTCATCAATGGAGGACAACTACAAATTCTCAAAAGCTTCACACTAACTTGATCAAGATAGTGTGAAACAAAATCAATTCATGATACCAACAAAAGCTTCAACTTCAAAGATTCACCTACAAAAGCTTCACCTACAAAGCTTCAACACAAAAGCTTCACCCACAAAACAAAACTTCAACACAAAAGCTTCACCCACAATAGCTTCACTTACAAAAGCTTCACCCATAAAAGCTTCACCCACAATAGCTTCACCCACAAAAGCTTCACCCATAAAACCTTCACCCACAAAAGCTTCACCCACAATAGCTTCACCTACAAAAGCTTCACCCATAAAAGCTTTACCCACAATAGCTTCACCCACAATAACTTCACCTACAAAAGCTTCACCGACAAAAGCTTCACCCATAAAAGCTTCACCCATAAAAGCTTCACCCACCACAAAAGCTTCACCCACAAAAGCTTCACCTACAAAGCTTCAACATAAAAGCTTCACCCACCACAAAAGCTTCACCCACAAAAGCTTCACCTACAAAGCTTCAACACAAAAGTTTCACCCACCACAAAAGCTTAACCCACAAAAGCTTCACCTACAAAGCTTCAACACAAAAGCTTCACCTACAAAAGCTTCACACACTCTTGATTAAGATAGTGTGAAGCAAAATCAATTCATGGTACCCAACAAAGCTTCAACTTCAAAGCTTCACCTACAAAACTTTAACACCAAAGCTTCACCTACAAAGCTTAAATATATATATATATATTTAGAAATTCGAAAATTCGAAAGAAAAAAAAATCAAAAAAAATAAATTGTCTAGTCCTCCTTTTCTTTGGGCCTAACAACTTTCAAAACAAATATATATGAAGGAGGAGTTTTAGGCTACCACTTAGAAATGAAATGTCTCATTCGTCAACTATCTTGACCGGAGACTTGGGGGACTCCTACCACCTGCTACTACAGCTTGATACTTGGAAGTCTCACGACCACTCAATGACTTGGATTTTTCAAGTCTACAACCAAGAAGTTTTCCTCAATCGAGAAACTAAGGGAGCACTACCTCAACCTATATGCTTCACTCACAAAGCTTCAACATACAAGATTCAACAAAAGAAAAAAATTCAAAGAACTTAGTGAAGAAGGCTTTGGTGTATTTAACACAATACGTTGAAATGAAGCAAAGCTTATTTATTGATATCTCCGATAAGTTACAAATATGTACATATACATCAATCAAAATAAACAAACAAGAGGGAGCCTTCACAAAGGTTACTCAGGAGAAGTCTCAACAGTCGGCAGAGCCCCAGAAAAAGAAAGCACCGGAGGGTGATCATTCGAAGCCTCCGTACTGGGCAGAACCCTAGAAGGAGGAGGCACCGGAGGTTGATCATTTGGAGCTTCTTTACGCGGTACATCCCCAGAAGACGAAGGCAATAAATGCATTTGGAACAAACTCACAAACCTCAGATGATCAAGTAAAATCTGACCATCAGATTCTTACATCTGGTTAAGCTTCCTCTTCATGTTTGTAGCATAGTCATGTGCGAGCATGTGCAATTGTTTATTCTCATGCTTGAGCCCTCCAATCTCCTATCTGAGACTTATCACTTCAGCCGCCAATGATTCAACTTGGCGGGTTCGAGCAAATAGGCGTTGGGCCATATTAGACACAGAACCTGCACACTAAACACTGAGAGCCAGAGAATCCTTAACAGCTAACTCATCAGACCGTTTGGAAAGTAGTATGTTATCTTTGGGAGTGAGAAGGTTCCTGGCCACCACTGCAGCGGTCATATCATTCTTCATCACAAAGTCCCCAACGGTAAGAGGACCAGTAGGGGATAAGAAGGATGAGCGTCATATGTTGTCTTTAGGAGGCATGGCTGCCTCTTCACCAAAGTTCAAGTCAAAACGACGATCGGATGGGCCAGACATTTTCAGAAATGATGAAGGAGAAATGAGGACTAATAAATCTCTGAAGTACGAAAATAAAGTGAAAATTCCTACAAGCAATAACTCTCTGAACGTACTTCTTGCACACAATTGGTGCCCCTATAAAAGAAAGGGCAGCATGGCCGTTTGTTCAAAAATCGAAGAAGCACCACTCTCCAGATTTCGAGAAGCAGATTTTCCTAAGTAAAATATGTCGACAATCCCCACACGCAACATCAGCTCCTCGGTTACCATAGATAACTTTGTCAAAGATCTCTGACAAAGTTCAGACACATAAATTTTGAAGGTCCAGCTACCCTACCATTACCCACAAGGGTAAAGGAACATCACCACTGCTTGATAACTGGAAAGTCCATATGTGTGTCAACCTCCGTGCTCCGTGGCAAGGCAGACTGGCAAAAATGCCCAACTTTTACTCACATCGAGAAAACACTCCCAACAGGATTACTTTCTAAAAAATCAAAGAGGCACCACTCCCCGAATCTCGAGAGCCAGACTCCGACCAGGATTACTTTCTCAAAAATCGAAGAGGCACCTCTATCCGAATCTCGAGAGCCAGACTCCCACCAGGATCGCTTTCTCAAAAATCAAAGAGGCACCGCTATCCGAATCTCGAATGCCAGACTCCTACCAGGATCGCTTTCTCAAAAATCGAAGAGGCACCACTCTCTAAATCTCGAGAGCTAGATCCCTAATAGGATTGCTTGTTCAAAAATCGAAGAAGCAACACTCTCTGAATCTCGAGAGCCAGATCCCTAACATGATTGCTTGTTTGAAAACAGAAGAGGCACCGCTCTCCGAACTTCAAGAGCCAGATCTCATTGGATAAAATTTATCTGCAATTTTCACACGCAACATCAGCTTTTCAGATACCACATACCACTTTTTCAAAGTGCTCTGACAAAGTTAAAACACGTTAAGCTTGCAGCTCCCACTACATTTCTATGACCAAGAAGAGTAAAGGAATAACATTACTACTTGTTGTTGGGGAAACTCCTATATATGTCTACATCCACCCTCCACAGACAGGCAGACCTGCAAAAATGCTCAACCATTCCTCATATCTGAGAGGGCACTCCCAACGAAGCCTCTTGAAATACTCAGCTTCCTTTCCCCCGATAATACCTCTGCAAACAAGCCACACCAGAGCAAGAGTATCTCATATCATTAGGGTCAAAAGCAAGAGTATCCCATATCATGTTTTTTTTCTTGTCTTTTCATTTGCCATTGTTCTTACCTGGAAGACAGGGAGAAATAGAGTAATCAGTCAGTACTTGGAATCAAGCTTCCAGTCAGGAACTGACTACCTAGAACCCCTTGCCTGATTACTTACCTGGCATTGCTCTCGAGTATTCATCTTCAACATCTTATGCTTCCAAAAAATATACCACATCTGTCTGAGGAATAGATAGGGCAAGTGAGAAGGATACAAGGAAGCATGTGGAGACAAGCACAACAGAACACATGCCGATTCATCTATTACTTTGTCAACAACAAAAGTATCACATATCATCAAGGTCGAATGCACTCTTGATTTGATGGACTTGTTTTGACCCTCAAATTCTTGAGTCGGCCTTATACTCTGGAGGAAACCAGAAAACCCTCCAGCCCAGTTCAAGAATAAGCATGTGGAAAGTTACTTCTTCAAAAGCAAAAGTATCTCATATCATCTCTTCTCCTTTTTCTTCTATTTATCCTTCATGCTGCTTGTAAGATAGGGAGAATGAGAACAATCAGCCGGAACTCGAAATCAAACTTCTGATCTGGGACTCATTACTGGGAGCTCTGATTGTTTACCTTGTCTGTCACCTCTTTTGGCAGATCTCCTAGCTCGGCGACTTGGGGGATTCCTACTACATGGTTTGTATCGCGCTTGACCAAGCCTGAAACTACAAGTAAGCTTCAAGTGAAATTGATACATCACCTTGTGCATCTCCACCGGTTAAAGATACCACCCCTGGACGGAGGAAAAGTACTTCCAGAGAAGATGCCACATCTACCTATGAGACAGATAAGGCAAGTGAAAACGATATCACACTTCGATACTTAGAAGTTTCGTGATTACTAAGCAGCTTGGATCTTGCAAGCCCCCAACCGAGGAGCTTCCCTCACTTCGGAACTTAGGGGAGCACTGTTTGTACCATACTTAACCAATCCCAAAACTACTGAGCACCGGTCAACGTTATACTGTCAAGGACCCAGAAGAGTTTCCCTCCAACCAAGAGGCCAATCACAGCACGACACATGTCGACATCAGAAGCCAATCATAGCGCGACACGTGTCAACATCATAAGCCAATCACAACACGACACATGTCAATGTTAGATTAAAGCTATAAACTCTCTTCTATAAAAGGAGATCATTCTCTCACAATATTTCCTAATGTCATTTGTACTAAATCATTCACTAGTACTCACTAAATGAGAGTTTGAACCTATGTACTTGTGTAAACCCTTCACAATTAATGAGAACTCCTCTACTCCGTAGACGTAGCCAATCTGGGTGAACCACGTACATCTTGTGTTTGTTTCCCTGTCTCTATCCATTTACATACTTATCCACACTAGTGACCAGAGCAATCTAGCGAAGGTCACAAACTTAACACTTTATGTTGTACCAAAGTCCTCTCCGATTTTGTGCATTAACACATCTAAATGCCATAATCGGACTCCAATATTGCATGCCCAGTGCCCACATTCAAATTCATAGTCAAGTCCACAATAGATCTAGAAAATTCCAAAACTTATTCAGAGAAAAATACAAACTTTTTCACCTTAAATTACATAAATTTCAAATGGGTAACCATAAAATTAAAAACCCATGAACTGACACATAAATAAAACCCACAACCTTTGCTGCAGCGATATCACCATGATCGTCGCAAGCTCTTACAATTCCTCTTTTCGTCGGGTCTCGAAAGGGGCGAGGGAAAATCATGGTTTGGAAGAAGGAATCCGCGAGGAGGACATGAGAGGACTGGAGAGAGAGTGATTTGGAGGAAGAGAGGAAGGAGAGAGAGAAAGAGAGAGAGAGACTGAGGAAGCAAAGGTAGAAAGGAAGCAGCGAACGGACAGAGAGAACTTAGAGAAGTGTTTGAGATCTGAAATGAAATGGGAGTGAGAGGGCTAGGGTTTGTAAAGTTAGAAAATTTTATAAAGCATTAAACATAAGAAACCTATAAATATATTACTGGTACAATTATAACAACATGGAGCCTACAACAAGTTGGCTTGCACCAACTAACCCCAACCTGCAGGGAAAGGGTTCAAACCTTGATGCCGACATGTATTTTTTTAGTATTTATATATGATTTTTTTTTTCGGTTTGGTTTCCGGACCTCAAAAATTGAAACTGAACCAGCCAGATTCGGTTAGGTTCGGTTAGGTTCAGTTTGGCAGTTTCAGTTCAGTTTTTTTTCGGTTCGGTTTTTTTCGGCATCCGTTCGGTTTGGTTTTCGATTTTTTTCGTTTTTCGGTTTTTTGAACCCACCCCTAGGTACTGTGCAGCAAGGGAGATAGGGAAAACAAGGGGTTTCTCGGCCTGGTCTGGGTTCGTGAGTCCATCATCGATCACTGGGAAGAGAGTTCGTGAGGTGCTCGCCGGAACAATGAGTGGTGGTGGTGATGTGGCGTGTCTGTTTACAGAGAATGAGAGAGAGATATAGCTAAAAGAATTTGAGAGAGTTAGAGAGAGAACTTTGAGTTGAGGTAGTGGTCTGTAGGGTGGCTCGCCGAAGAAAGGTGTGGTGTGGCATGATCTCTGCATTTGCAGAGAGATAGATGAGAAAAGGCTGAGAGAAAGAGAGAGAGTGAAGATGAGATAATAGAGTTCTAGAGAGAGAAGTCACGGGAGGATAAAAGGGTACCCTGGGATAAAACCTGCCACGTGTCAGCCCAAGAGTGGTCCGAAGTGGAAAATATCTCTACTTGGAAAATTACCAAAATGCCCTTACATTCAAAAATTCATAGAAGCTTCATTTTTACTCCAAACTCGATTTCATTCACGCCTACGCGTTCGTAACGATAAGTATTACAAGGATATGCTAAGGAAAAGAACCTTACGTGACACAACACCACGGTTAACAAAAATCAATGTTTTTTTTCCTCGAAGGGCATTTTCGTAAATTCATGCTATAAAATTATAAAAACCGAAATATTTGAAGACGGGTCGTTACAAGCATACTACTGCTTTGATTAATGGAATGTTCCCGGACAATTTGTCCATTGGGAATTCAATCTTCCAATGTTTGATTCTTAGGCCATCTCCAATCGAATGCTAGCCAAATGGAGCGTTTTAGCCCTTTGGCCCTTCAAGATATTAATATTTTAATGAACAGTACATGGCCATATTTGCCTCCATCTCCAACTGAGGGCCATAGGGCTCGTTTTAGCCCTGTCACAAAAAATGTCTCCAACAAAGGGCCAAAGGGCCATAAGGCCTAACATATTTTTTATATAAATTTAAAAACTACAACTTAAATTTAAAAACTACAAAGTAAATTCATAAAAAAAATAAAAAATTTGGCCCAAAAAAAAATTAAATAAATAAATTGAATTCAACGGTAACTAGCCGTTGTTTTGAAATTTTGGCCTACCATTACTGTCGGATATAACCAACAAAAATAAGTACAATGTTGTCGGATATAACCGACAGGAATAATGACAAATCCAGCCCAGCCCGGGGTTGGCTGGATTGGGCCAGCCGGTTGGCCCTTTGGCCGTTTTTTATCCAGTGGGGCCCACGAGCCATTTGGCCTAACCCTCAGTTGGAGACGTTTTTCGGTCTATTTTCAGCTATTTGGCCCTCTAGACCCTTCGATTAGAGATGGCCTAACACCCATTACAAGTATTCTTTTCCTCTCCTCATCATAACCATTGATCAGAATTATCTTAAAAGTAACGATCAAATCATGTCATGTTTCCGTGCGATTTCAGAATCGTGTAATGTTTAAAGGTGTCGCGCTTTGCCATAGCCAATAACTTTTATTTTCGGAAACTAAGAACTCCCACTTATTACTGGTACAACGAAAGTGGCAACCAAAGGCCATGGCCTTAACTCACACCAAGAAATGAAGCGTACAATCCCCAAGTGCAAGCACCATGCACTATAATCCCATAATAAGAGAACAAGCTATTCCAATTCGAAGCAATTGTTGTTGGGAAGATTCAACCTCTGAAGACGAAAACTGTGATATTGGCTTGCGAGCGCCATGAGCTAGGATTTGAAATTTAGCAGCAGGAGTTCGAGGGTGCTAGAGCGACTGAACCGTTGACATAAACATGAGTTAGCTGTGTAAAGCTGCAATGGACAAGAGACAACTCGAGGGTAAAGATGATGAAAGCCTCGGTTTCATCTGCACAAAGTATTAACTCTAAAAGCTTGAGCTACATTATTCGGTAAGCAGTTACAATTCAGGATATAAGACTCGTAGCAAGTTGGATATCTTGTTTCTCAATTTTAGTTACATGAGATTTTTATAGAACATCGAATCCAATGTTCTGGAAAATGTTGTCCATCATAGTTTGTCAGCTCTAAAATTCCGTGTTTTGGCTGAGTCTGTCAGTGGCCATTTTTGCTCTACACATATTAGATTCACAAACCAATGCAAGACCAGTCTTGAGGAAATAATTGTGTAAACATTAAGAACGGAGAAGATTATTCACAGACCTTAATTCAGCTGGAACTAAAGGAGTGCGGAAGAACTTTGTACGGGTTGAGTATCCCTTTCGGGTCCAGCATTTTCTTGATGGAAGCCATCAGTGTCACCTGTCCACGTAGATCATATGTTCACACATTTCTATACAGAAACTGCACATTTTCGAAACGGGAAACAGAGGGAAACCAAGCAGGTCACTCTCCATCTCATTTTAAATAACACTCACCGTAGCAGTTGGCTTGCTGTAGAAAATCTCATTAGCTTTCATCAGTCCAAGGCCATGCTCTGCACTAATGCTCCCACGGTGCTTAGACGTCCACTCGTAGACAAATGGTTCAATCTGTGTCAAAATCTGCTAATTCGTTGAAGATATTAAATACACAGCAATAAATTAAATATATAAGTAGCTCTTTAACTAAAGGTAGCAGGAACTTACCCTATCATCGTACTGTGGAGCTGAAATATTGAGATGCAAATTACTATCTCCAAGGTGGCCATATCCAACTACGTTAGCTGAATCACCTAAACATTTAAAATAGTAATTTAAAATACTATCCTCAAAATACAAAGAAATATAGATATCACAAGATCACATTACGTCCACAACCTAACCGCCCAACCCTAAATAGGTCACATGGCCACTGCAGCAAGAAGCTGAGAAATATTTCACATATCGTAAGCAAACAAGATGCATTTCCTTACTAAGTCTTTTTCTCATTTCCTCGACAAGATCATACATCTTTTCAACAGGTAATGATAGATCATATTTGTAAACAGCTCCTGCTTTCATCAAAGCTTCTGGTACTCCCTGCCACCACAAATAGAAGACCGACTGAAGGACCTATTTAGGATGTATAAGAAAAGATGGAAATATTTGCTTCTTCATGTATATGAAAAAAATTATTTCAGGCGAAGACGATCCATGAAGATTTTAATGACATGATGGCCGAAATTATTGCTTCTTGTATTAAATAGCTGTTAATGACAAGAAAATGATAGAGATTTCTTTATTGAGCTAAAGACAGTCAACCAGAAAAATGAACTTTTAGTATCAACTGTCGACAGCAATAGCTGGGAACAGACAGTAAAATGCGGGCTTAGCAGAGAGAAAAAAGTAGTTTCTATATGAACATTACGTATCAGACTCCTGACTGTCGAATGCAAAGCATCGCATTCGTTAACCACAATAGGAGAAAATATTACCTCACGAATACGCCAGAATGATGATGCTTGGTTTATGTCTTGTGCTAGAGCACCATCAGAAACCAAACCAGCTTCCATTGCATATAGTAGGAAGGCTTCAAGCTTCTGTCTGTATCCAAACAACTCACGTAGTTTTATATAAATATTCGCATCCTGCTTATTGTTAATTACAAACCAAAGATACTGTGGAGATTGTATTTTCAGTGGCGTGTCAGTCTCGTCTTTTTTAACCACAATTCATTTCAGAATTAGATGTGAGGAACTAGACCTCAATGCTAAAGAAAAATAATATAAGTGAGGGTAAAAGCTCTGTCACTCAAGCAGGTGAATAAAGAAAAAGATGCCAACCTGTCATAAGTTTCATCACTGCCTGTTGTCTCAATCAAAATATAAAAGTTGTGCATTGTGGGAGGTAATGGATTCCGGACGCCATCCAAGTGATTCAGAACCTGTTACGTAAAGTATATTAAGCTTCAATGAAACAGTGATAAGGCAGCAGGGTTTTCTATGTTATGCTTTCTTCTTCTTTGGTCAATGTTTCAGGCTGTGTCCAAAAACAGCCAAATTTCGTTGCTCAAATTATCCAACTTTCCCAGTGATATGCACTTGATATTTGTACCGGAGCATATTGTCATCGAAGTCAAAATAGAAGAGGTAATATACTTTTGTAGTCAAATATACTTTTGTAGTCAAAGAAGAAAGATGAAGCCTGAAGATGAAAGCCTGATATGCACTAGTAAAGAAAAGATGTAATTGGTCACAGAAAGCTGACCAAATCCAGTGACTGGCTATCCAAGAATTCAAAAGCCGATAGAATCTCCCCAAGCTTCCTCTTTGCTTCCACTAGAAGTTTCTGATAAACATTATAGAGGAAAAACAATAACTGGGTATCAACATCTGCATCCTACTGGGCTTAATTTAGTAAAACTTATGAAGAAGGATGAGAATTTCCAGTGCAACGAAACTATCTTACTTGACAGCTAAAGTAATCTTGGCATGCAAGGAAAGCTACATTTACTGAGAATAACTTTGGAGGGGTAAGTATAGAAACTTTGGTCACAATACCCAAAGATCCTTCACTTCCTGCGTCAGTGATAAACAAAAATTATAAGATGCAATGCTCACTAAAAGAACCGCAGTCTTGTACATAGAAAGAAAAAATGAAGTGTTCAGTAAATACCTATGAACAAATGCTTTAGGTCATACCCAGTATTATCTTTGCGTAAAGTTCCAAGCATGTCAATAACATTACCATCAGCCAAAACAGCTTCTATACCTGCAAGATACGGTAAAATATACTTCAGTGCAGAACAACTATTGACAAAAGAATTACTAAGAACCAGGTCATTAAAATTAACCATGACCAAGTTTCTAGCAGCTCTAAAATACTTCAGAAGTCAAAACAAGAATTCGTAACCTAAGTCAATAATTATTGGTTAAAGTTATGTGGATTCTAAACTCAGATAAACAATGACTTTTGAAGCAGATGAATGTCAAACATCAAAGTTATGTGTGTTTCTTACCAAGTACGTTTCCATGAAGTGATCCATAGCGAACAAGGCGCAAACCACCTGCATTGGTTGAAACATTTCCACCAATCTGGCAGCTTCCTTTTGCACCTAAGTCCAGTGGCATAATAAATCTGAATGGAAGCATAAAGTGCTTAAATATGACAAGGACAAAACTACGTAGATTTCGATCAGGTGTAATTTAAAAAGAGGGGAAATGTGCCTGACAACAATCTAACAGTTCAAAACAGTATATATGCCAAGACTGAATTATAAGCAAGTTGCGCAACCAGAGGTAAGAATTGTACAAGGAAGCATTTAATTACGAATACGGGAAAGGGCAGTGGGCAGGTCAGGACGAGGTTATAAGGGAGGATATATAACTAAAAAATAAAAACTGTATCTCTGTTCTATAGCATTTGATCCTAGCATATTGGTAAAGATATTGGGAAAGTGCAGGTCCTATAAGCAGAGAAAGTTATAAATTATAGATACTTACCCTTGGTTGTCCAAAAAAGTAATCAGATTTTCCAATATGCATCCTGCCTCGCATACCAGTATACCACTCACCTGAAAAGTTGGCAATAGAAAATTACTTTACAAGCATGCATTTCCATTGTCGCAACCATCAGTAAAATTGACTTAAAAAATTGTTGGATCGCCAGAAAGAAATAAATATCACTGCATGTCTACCTGGTCAAAAGATATAATGTTATTCATCAAACTCATATTGATAATCACCTGCAAAATAACACCACCGAAGGCTATTCAGGTGAAATTTTTTTACAAAACCACACAGATTATGTGTACTAAAAAAATCTGTCACAACAAAACATTCAGATATAGCTTTCGTTTTTTATATATAGGCAGATGGTAGAAAATGCCATCAGCAACCACTCATCCATCAAATAAGCAGAACAAACCGCATTACTTCATCGAAAACTGGAACACTTCCGCCCACAAGACCAGTATTTCCGCCTTGGGGAACAACAGCCAAGCATCTGGAGTTGCAATATTTAAGAATTTGTGACACCTGCAAGGAAGAAATAAATGCATAAAACCCCTTAATTCGGTAATATATTTTAAAATACCGAAGGCAATATGAGACATAGGCACAAAAAACATTCCCACCTTTAAAAGTTTTTTGTTTTGTTTGGGCAAACGATATTATTGGGGTGGACTTAGCCTCACAATGGGCTAGCAATAATGTGGTTCAAATTCGCCTTTGGCGAGAATCGAACCTAAGACCTCTCCCTTACAAGTGATGAGGAACACCACTAGACCGTAGTACTAAGTGGCTTTTTAAAACAGAGGTATTTTGTAATACCTCATTGGAAGGAAGAACAAGGATTTGTGTATGTGTATGATCATATTTCCATTGAGGATACCAGCCTTCGAACCCACACATGCTTCCACACTTCACCACAATGGTAGGAAGAAGGCCAGTCCCACTTTTAAAAGTTTAAAAGTTAAAAGAATCCTGGAAACTTGTATAGTAATAATAAGACTACTGAAGAGGAAGAAGTCAACCTCCTCAGTGCTCTGCGGTTGCAGCAGAAGCTTACTCGAGCCTTTGTATTTGTGCATCCAGTCTGTATTTGCAATGGCCAGCCTCTCTTCCTCTTGAACTACAGTCTTCTCCCCTAGTACTCCCTTAAAATAGCTGATATCATCTGCATTCAACATCGAAAAAGACGGGTTCCTCTCAACCTTCGCCGCCAATGAACCAAAACCTCGACACCAGAAAGCCTTTTCAAGACAACCCCTTTCGACAGAATCCCGAAAAGTTTCTCCCCGATATCTTAAGAATCCGAAACATGTCTGGACACTCCACTTGTGATTACCATTGTTGAGATGGAAATCTCTACACTTGTTGACAAAACCATGAGAATAACCTATTCAAGAGTTCAATTTCTTATTATTTCTACCAGAAATTAATCCAAAAATCATTAGTTTAACAAATTAAACACAATCTTTGAACTCCAATAACCCAAAAACAAAACAAAAATTCATCTTTACATTTTCTTCAATGCCACCCCCGATCAACCAAATGAAGCATTTCTCAACCATAGTAAATAATCACATGCCTTAAATTTTTCATAGCAATTTTAGCTAGAACATCAATAAACAAATAAACAAACGAACAAAAAAAGCTAGAACATAAAAAATTAAATAAAAAAAAAAATTAGTGATAAGAAAAATTGGAGCTTTTGGATTGTGAATTACCTGAAGGGGAGTTGTGGATTGAATTCTGAGAACTGGGATTCAATCGACGATCAAAGAGTGACTTATTGGAGGAGTATCTGAGGAGACGATTACTGGCTCTCACCCTCTCCATTGTTGTGACTTGTTCGGTTTTTTCTGTTTCAGTTTCTGAGTTTGAGCTTCCGGTTGGAAATGATTTTGGTACATTCCATGTTGGAAGATTTGCAGAAATAGCACCTAAAACATTTTCATTTTTGTGAAATTACCACATGAAATCAAGAGATTTTGCAATTAAGCACTCAAATTTCAGACCCTTGTACCCTTCGGCACCTATGTGACACTGACACGTCCACTAAACAAAATTTGCAAATCAAATTATATGTCATCAATATAAAATGAGCACATTTATCAATGTTTAAGTAATAGTCAAATCATCAATTTTCATGTTATTTAATTTATAAAATTTTGTCTACAAGTTTAGTCGTCTAACATTACTCTTGAGTGAAAAACAAAGACCATAACATAAGGAAAGTCTTACATATAGCGGGTCGCGTTCCTTTCTTGCAAAAAGTTAAGTTTCGTGTCACGTGTGGCACAATAGATCAGGTGATCGAGCAGTTGGATGTCAAAACGTAACAAAATATGAAGTTTGGGTTGGATAATAATTGGATCACACATGGATCATACAATGAAATAATATCCAATTAATATATGGGAGTTTCTACCCCTAATATCACTGAGACATTTTTTTTTATAAACCCAACACTTAGTAATAGGTGGTTTTGTTTTTTTTTAAAATAGGACAATTGTTGACAAACTACGACTATCCACCTCTTACTAATAGGTAGTTAATTTAAAATAATATCGATAATGTTGGTGGTGGACCTACCTGGCCTATAAAGTTTATCAGTTTGAATGTTTAATTGTAAAAAAGATTTAGTTCATATGGTAATTGCACAAAAACTGAAAGTGCAGGTGCCATTTATGACATTCTCCCAAATGACAAAAGTGAGAAACCTTATTGGGCCGGCCCAATTGAAACGACATGTCGTCTCTGACAGTATCACCGGGTTCCTGACAGTATTCGTAACCCCTATCCAACTCTCTCTGACGCATAAAAACCGAGGAGCGCGAATACACTCTCACCTATGGCGTCGTCGTTGTCGTCATCCCTGTCCTCGATCCTGAACCAGCCCCACTGCGCTCTGCGTCTCAAGCTCCAGAGGCCGTGCCGCTTCACTCTGAGGTTCCTCAATTGGGGACCGGAGAAGTCCAGTTTCCAATGCTACCACCACCGCCAGCAGCTGCCGCCTCAGCCGCAAAGGAGGAGTCTTGGCCGCAGTATCTCCAGAAGCTTCTCGAATTTCAGCACCAACGCTTCTCTCTCCGGCCAGTCCGGTGGCCCCAGCCTCCGCCACTTCGTCGCTCAAGCTGCTCTCGCCGGTGCTGAAGCCCAGCCTCAGTGAGTCCACAGTTCACGCCCACACACGGTGCCTTTCAATGTTTTTGTTAGTTTTTGAGGAATTTATGCAATGATTCGAATTGGGTTGTCTTAGAAAGGCTTAAAGTAATGATCTTTGATGTACAATCTGCTGCACAAAAGCAGCTTTTTTAAACATCCAAAATTAGCTGGCTGTGGAGTTATAGGAGATACAAGTTCAAGTTGAAATTTTTATGTGAGCAATGCTAGTGCATTTGGTCCAAAATGTTACTGTGGTGTTTTGCCATGTTTGTAGGAGAAATTGTCCGGATAGTTCATAGAGGAAAGTTGATCAATGTCTTTCGACGTTCTTGCACCTGAATTATATGTCGTGCACACTGTATCTCATGCTTAGCTTTTGTTTTTATGTTATTTTTTTTATTTTTATGTATAGGAATGTGAATGAGACTGCTACTGAAGTTGCTCCAATAGGTCGTATCTATCACGAGACTTATGGGTGTCAAATGAATATTAATGACATGGAGATCGTTCTGTCTATTATGAAGAATGCTGGGTATAGTGAAGTCGTTGATGTTCCTGAGAAAGCAGAGGTTATTTTTATTAACACCTGCGCTATCAGGGACAATGCAGAACAGAAGGTGTGGCATCGGCTTAATTATTTTTGGTTTCTTAAGAGGGAATGGAAGGACAATGTTAAAATAGGGAGGTCGCAGTCCAAACGTCCTCCAAAAGTTGTAGTTTTGGGATGTATGGCGGAGAGGTTAAAGGACAAGATACTTGATTCAGACAAAATGGTTGATGTGGTTTGTGGGCCTGATGCGTACAGAGACTTGCCGAGATTATTAGAAGATGTGGACTATGGTCAAAAAGGAATCAATACTCTTCTTTCGCTGGAAGAGACTTATGCTGATATTAGTCCAGTTCGAATCTCCAAAAATTCAATTACTGCTTTTGTTTCTGTTATGAGGGGTTGCAACAATATGTGCTCATTTTGCATTGTTCCTTTCACAAGAGGCAGAGAGCGCTCGCGTCCTGTGGAATCTATTGTGAGGGAGGTGGGAGAGCTTTGGGAAGAAGGCGTGAAAGAGGTAACACTGCTAGGACAGAATGTAAACAGCTACAATGATGCCTCTGAGAATGAAAAGGAAGTGGAAACCGGAAATAATTGGAGATACAGCGAAGGCTTTTCCAGCATGTGCAAGGTGAAAAAAGTTGGTTCGCGTTTTGCTGATCTCTTGGATCGACTGTCCACAGAATATCCAGAGATGAGATTCCGATACACATCCCCACACCCTAAAGATTTCCCTGATGAGTTGCTGTATTTAATGCGAGACAGACCTAATATATGTAAAAGTATTCATTTGCCTGCACAAACTGGGAGTAGCGCAGTGCTAGAAAGGATGCGTCGTGGCTATACCCGCGAGGCATACTTAGATCTTGTGCAGAAGATACGGAGAATTATTCCAGATGTGGGCATCAGCAGTGATTTCATATGTGGTAAATGTTCTTATCAATGTTTTATGTATTTTGGTAATCTTGCTTACTAAACTTGCAATCAACTTTCGGTGAGAAGAAACTTTCAGCTTCTGTTTCCTTTGTCTACTATATTTCTGCATGTGTGATTTGTGGTGCCCAGTGGAAATCTTTTACAAGGTAATAGAAGTGATCAAATATTCTTGAAAGGAGGGCTTTACTTGCAACATCTAGTTTCTTTCTTTAAAGGTTGTTATGAGATATCAGAATTTTATGACCAACTTCGATTTTTTACTTTGGACGCTACCAGCACATGAGATCAGTTAATTGATCCTTCGGGCTCAGCTTGGACTTGTGCATGCCTTTTTCTTTCCCTTTTGATCTTTAACTGTGGGTTCATGCTTGTTTAAACTAAATTTCAGAGTTCTCGGCCACTTCTTGTATCCAGATTTGGGGAATCCTACCAGCAAACCTGTTAATTACGTTTGTCCTATTTTCATGTGGATTGTTTTCTAGTTTTCTCAAGATTATGCTACTTGCTTTTTTTGTAAAATGGTTACTGTCTAACTCGGGAATTGCATCGTATTCTTACTTTTTTTCAATGTCCTTACATAATTTTATTATAGACTTTCAGTTTTTGATCTAGATTTTATAAATCTGAACTTAAAAGCAGAATTGTTGTTTCTTGTTAATTTTCCACATGTATTCACTAGCATGCCTTCTTTGCCCAAGATTGTTTTTATGCATGTTCTTATGGTTACCAGATGATTGTAAGCTGCAATATCTCATTTTTCTTTCAGCATATGCATTGTTTCCCCGTCTAACATGTTTGTTTCTTGTTACAGGGTTTTGTGGGGAAACAGAGGAGGACCATGAAGACACACTTAGTCTTGTAAAGGCTGTTGGTTACGACATGGCTTACATGTTTGCATATAGCATGAGGGAGAAAACCCATGCAAATAGAAACTACGATGATGATGTTCCAGAGGATGTGAAGCAGAGGAGGCTGACTGAACTTATCGAGGCTTTCCGTAAGAGCACAGGTCAGTGTTACGACTCACAGGTGGGAACTACCCAGCTTGTCTTAGTAGAAGGACCTAATAAGAGAGCTCCAGATACAGAACTCATGGGCAAAAGTGATAGAGGTCATAGAGTTTCTTTTGCTAACGTGCTGTTAGCACATCGAGATGCTGATTCAAATGAGGAAAGGAATCCCGTAGTGGGTGATTACGTTGAAGTTCGTATATTGAAATCTACAAGAGCATCACTATTTGGAGAGGCTGTTGCAATAAGTAAATTGAGCTTGTTTTACAACAATGTGAATGAAGAAGTCGTTGCCGCCTGTGGAAGTAGAAGTTGAACCGAGCTTTTTATGGATGTCCCAGGTTTACTTTTTTACACAGCATATCCCTACGGATTAGTTTATTCATGTTTTGTCGATGGTGACCCTGGAGCTGCTTCTTGTGTGAGAGTTGAGAATTTGTGGATGCTGGTAAAACAAGGATCGGTTTCAAATTGGCGTTTCGTCTCCCTCTTTGAGAGTATGGCTTCGACATTCTCGCTGACAAGTGAAAACCTCAAACTTCAAGAAGGTTTAGGGTGCTATGCAACTGTTTGCATTGATGCATGTATTCGTTGATACAACGATCTGATGAAAATACATGCATTTTGGTATTTATGAAATTGAGAAAATTGTAGCAATGGTCATTCAACTTTAACTAAATTGGAGCAATGGTCTCTCGATTAAAAATTCATGACTATAGGTTCCTTAACTCATTAAAACATGCAAGTATGGTCCTTTTTGTTAACTTTTTCAGAATTCTGTTAAAATGAGTTATGTTAGAAGGACCATTGCTACAATTAAGTTAAAGTTGAGGGACCATTGCTACAATTTTTCTCATTTGATTTTCTATATTTGCTCACAATTCAACCTCATGTGCATGGCACGTAACTCATTTTAATGAAAGTTTTAACGGAATTGAAGAAAATGACTATAGTTGCACGTTTTATAGAGTTAAGGGATCAATGATCATGAGTTTTTAGTTGAATGACCATTATTTCAACTGGGTTAAAGTTGATGGAATGTAACAATTTCTTTTTATGAAATTGAGTAATGTTATTCATACCATGTTTTTGTCGCATTTTCATACCACCTTAGATGACATTTGATGTGGACAGTCATGTCATTTGAATTAATCAAATTTTTAAATTTAGTTCATTATTTAATAAACTAATAATTAAGAAAAAATTAGTTAATTAAATGATAATTATGGTATATGAGGAGTCTTTCTCATTCTTTTCTTGGGCTTTGCAAATTTTTCAAATGATGTGGTTATTCACATCAGATGTCACCTAAGGTAGTATAGAAATGTAGTATAAAAACATGGCATGAATAGCATTAC
Organism: Malus fusca; assembly: GCA_035220775.1. NCBI lineage: Eukaryota > Viridiplantae > Streptophyta > Magnoliopsida > Rosales > Rosaceae > Malus > Malus fusca. The sequence continues at coordinate 18,482,505 of CM069073.1, read as the reverse complement.
TCTATGAAATTTGAATCTCTTCAAATATGATAGAAACCAACTTACAACATAAATGCCATTGTAGCGGCATTCGTGTGGCAAGAAGTTCTCAAATAGGCTTTCCATTTGTTTTCATGAATGTGTGAATTCAGCAGGACCGTTATACATTGCATCATTATTCATAATAGATCATTTCTCTCGATGGTTTTTTAGTTAAAATGGTCTCTGAGATTTGCATAACCCTTCACTTTGGTCTCTAAGATTTGAAATCAATAGAAGTGGTCTCTAAGATTGTCTACCATCAATCATTTTGGTCATTCCCCAATAAATTATGTTAAATGAGGATCAAACTGATAAAAATATCCTCAATTTAACAAACAATAGGCTAAAATGATTTGACAATAAATTGAGGGTTTTTTGTCATTTATTCTTATTTAATAAAGATTTTTCATGGATGAACCAAAATGATTGATGATGGACAATCTCAGGGATCATTTCTATTGATTCCAAATCTCATAGACCAAAGTGAAGAATTATGCAAATCTTAAGGACCGTTTTGGCTAAAAAGCCTTTCTCGATCTATGCAAACAAAAGGGATCGTAAAATTTTATAAGAGGCATCTGTTAAAGTGTGCTCTCAAGTGCTTTTCTAAGGATGAGGATCCTCTCTAGAACCTCTTTGTGGGAATCCTAGGGATCCTCACATTATGGTCGTTTATCGTACATCGTGCAGTCAATTTCGTTAGGTACTATTTATGTTAATTTTAAATAAATAAATTTAAAATAATTTCTGACCGCACGATACACTATAAACGGTTAGAATATAAGAATCCTTAAGATCTCACAACTTGAATCCGGATGGGATCCAAATTTCTTTTCTAAGTAGCATTGGATTTTTTTTATAGAGGTTGACATGCTTCTAATAAAAGCTCTTATAGCACAAGTGCTTCTTGCAATAGCAAAATCTTAAACGATTACACTTTTTAACTTGTGGTACCCTTTCATATCTCTGCCAAACTCTGACACTTCCTTTTGACCCAAAGCAAGGTTCTAAAAGACGCTAGGCGCTAGTCGGGTTGCGGGTTGGGGCTTATCGCCTAGGCGGTTAGGCAGGGCTTAGGCAGACTAGGCGGATTTAAATAAATCTATTATATTTCGTGTAAATAAGTGTTTACTTATACTTAAAATATAGGGATAATCTATGTTTATTACCCTCATGTTTCATGGTTTTCAACATTTAGTACATCAAGTTTTTTTCTTCCCAGAGTCATACCTAAAGTGTAAATTTTGGGACAGTCTCATACATCCGTTAGTCAAACTGTTAAGTCTCTCGTTAACTGTGACGTGGCACCCATGTGAACAATGACTAGGTGCCACGTGGATTTTTTTTTAAGAGAAGGGGTTCCAAAAAAAAAATTTCCCGCCCAAAATTTTTTCCCACAACCATGTACCTTACATTTTTTCCCGCCAAAAAATTTTGAAAAAAAAAGTCAAATTAAAAATAGAAAAAATCAATTCCAAAAAAACTTTGAAAATTAAAAATTTGGAATTGCAATTCGCCGGACTTGTTGGGTCATCGAGGGGCATTCGATCTCGCATTCGTCCCAGTCCTCAAAGCTAGTGGGGGAAGGTTAAGAAGATTTGTGGATGGAGAATTCGAATCGAGAATTTAGTTGGGATCTGGTTCATATATGGAGGATTAGGGGAAGGAGATGGGTCGGGTTGGGAGGTGGTGGTAAGGGGTTGGTATCGCCGACATCGGGACTGGAGAGCAATGGGTTTTGCTCAGCGCCAAACCCTCCCTTCGTCTCTTTGTTCTCCTTCATTGCTTCAGTCCTGCCCTATGCTGCTTCACCAGCCTCTTCCTTTCGCATCAATTGATAACAAATGGAGCGTCAGGTCCCTTTTCAGTGCCCATTCACCGATACAACCTTCACTGGTCGTCACTACTCTTCGCTCATCACCATTCCCTTTCTTGATAAGTTGGGTTTTTAATGGGTCGTCTTCCCTGTTTGGTTACTCAGAAAATGCCTGAGAAAGATGATGGGCTGATGGGGCGTCGGGACGGGAAAACAAAGAGATGGTGGCGCTCAGCAACTCCTCGAAAATCTAAGGGGGCTAGAAGGACGATAGACGGCAGAGCAATGGGTTTTGCTCAGTGCCGAACCCTCCCTCCATTCGACTTCGACTTCTTCGGTATGTGAGTTCGAAGCCGATTTCCTCCATTCTCTCTTCTGAAAAAGACTTCGACTTCGATTTCCTCAGCAGCACCGTGGCCTACTTTTGCTGCTCTACAAATTCGAAGTCTTTTTGTGTTTTCATTATGTGTTTGACGAAATTGAAGTCTAATTCAAACGGGTCGGAAAGATTTTGGGGATCAGGGATTTCATGCTAGGTTTGCTCAATTTTTTTGCAAAGGGTGGAGGAGAAAGAATGGAGGGGTGATGAAGAGGTTGGAGGAGAGGGAGATGGGTCAGGTATAAAGGGTTTGGTGGGCGTAGATGAAAGAAGGGTGGAAGGGGTTGGATGAAAGCCAGGGGGTGGCGATGGGGTTGGATTAGAGAGTGGTTGGTGACGAGGGTTGATTGCAAAAGTGTGGTTGGGGGATTGAAAGGGTGGGCACGGGTGGGGATTATGGGGAAGACGAAGGGGATTTGGTTTTTTTTTTTTTTTTTTTTGTTTTGTTTTTTTTTTGTTATACTTTTCTTTAAATAATTATTTTTTTTAATTTTTAATTTCCACGTGGACCCTTTAATGACATGTGGCGTCCAATCATTGTCTACATGGACACCACGTCATCAGTTAACTGGAGACTTAACAGCCAGACTAACGGATGTATGAGACTGTCCCAAAATTAACACTTTAGGTATGACTCTGGGACGAAAAAAACTTCATGTACCAAATGTTGAAAACCACGAAACTTGAGGGTAGTAAACTGAGATTAACCCTAAAATATATATAATTTCATCATAAACTACAAAATAAAATGACATATATATTATGAAGTGTTGAGACATAATGAAAACATAAGGAACAATGATATAATGTGTGTTCATTTAAGTATGCAACAAGTCTCTTACAATTTATTTAAAAAAAAATAAAATGCAAAATGAAAGTTATTTATTTTCTGTTTAAGTGAGTCGTGACCTATGCGAGTCTAGGTAGGTTAGGCGGGTGCCTAGGCGTTCTAGGCGAGCGCCTTAGCAGGTCTAGGCGCATTTTCTTAATTTTTAAACGCCTAGGTATTAATCGGAACGATAGCCAGCCGCCTAGCGCCTAGGCGAGACCTAGACGACACTAGGCGGAGATTTTTAGAACAGTGACCCAAAGCCCCCAACTGTAAATGATGTACAAATCAATCACTTGTGAAAGCAGTTAGAAAATAATGTGATCCGGACTTTCGAGAAATATTCTCATGCAGTCAATGACGCTACATTATTTAAATTCACAACAAACTATTAAAATTATGCATTGATTGTAAAAAAAATTTCTGTTACGTGAAACTTAGTCCAATTGTGTGATTACATGTTCATGACGATCATAATCAATATTGAATATGGTAACAGGTGACATCATCGAAGTGTCATGAATCTTCTATATATAAAGAGAATCCAAAAGGTGAACCGTGATTTGGTGTCACCAAGCTTCAACAAAAAAATTGGACAAAAATGCCACCAAGACAAAAACCTTCAAAGGCATCCTAAAATAATGCATCAAATAAGGCAGGGGCATTTTCGTCATTTTAACAGTGTTTTTTTAATAATTAATTTTTTGGTAGATTTTTTTTTTAAAATAATAACTAGCAAATGAGCACACACTATGTGTGTGTGAACAACCGCCCACCTCTTTCCACGTTCTCCTCAAGCACAACCGCTTCAGTTCATTCAAGTTATCCAAAAGAACATCATGATTTCACTTACGTGTATGAAAAAAAGATGGTGGGACAATTTCTCTTAATAAGTGCATATTTTTTATCTTATGTAAATATTTCGATATAAAATTACTATTTTGCCCTTCTTATGTAAATATTGTGTATACAAAATGAGGGCAAAATAGGAAAAAAAGAGAAAAAGTTCAAAAGATACAAAATTACTATTTTGCCCTCCTCATGTCAACATTGTGTATTCAAAAGTGAGAGCAAAATTGGAAAAAATGGGGGCAAAAAGTTGACAAGCCATCTTCTCTTAATAGAATATATTAGTACCTCACAATAAGCTAACAATAATGTGATTCAATTTTTCTATTTTTAAACATGTTCAAAACATCTTAAGAGACGTGTAATACAAGTTATAAAAAAACGATATTTCGCACACAGATAATAATGTGATTAAATTAGTTGTCATTTTTTTTTTGTAACAAATGATATTATCTACACTACACTAAGGTAGAGAAGGGTGAGCTTAGCCTTACAATAGACTAGCAATAATGTGATTCAATCAGTTGTTTATTTTCTCTATTTTTAATCACGTTCAAAACATCTTAAGAGAAGTGTAATGCCAATTATAAAAAAAATATTTCGCACGCAGATAATAATGTGATCAAATTAGTTGTCAAATGATTGTTTTAACAAACGATATTATCTATACTAAGAAACAGGGGGTTGGCTTAGCCTCACAATGGGTTAGAAATAATGTGATTCAATCAATTGCTTATTAAATATTATTTTCTCTATTCCTAAACCCTAAATTCTATAGAGACCGATTTTATTATGTGAATTCAACTGCTTTAATTAGTTTATGAGAGGTTTCTTCTAGCATGATCTAAGATTATTCATTTACTTCAAATATTTGACTTTTCTTTTGTCAATTTACCCGTATAAATACATTTAAAACGTGTAAGTTGCGCGTGCATGAAGGCTAGTCATGATAATACAAGCAACAAATAAAGGAGTAAGATTTTCTCCCCTCCAAGTCTCCCTCCCCTTCCCTCCCCTTCTATTTGAACGGTTACGGTTAAGTCACGTCAACGTTTTGTGTTACTTTTTTAATAGTCAGAAGAAGACAAAAAACAATATGTGAGAGGAAGGAAGGAAAGGGTATGAGAATAGGAGGAAAGATAATCATACTTCGCAAATAAAAGGGGTGATGACTTACTTATGAGCGGCACTAACCCTTCAGAGTGCACCACCCCCCCACTCATCTTTTCACTAATTGCATTCACATGCTGCCAACCCTAAACCACTCACTCTTTTCTTTTCTTTTGGAAAGTGGGATCCAAAAGGATCGCCAACGATGAGCTTTTATTAAAACAAACACACACTTACAAACAAAACAAATGCCCAATTTATTCCTAGAAACAAACAAAGAACGGGCCTAAAAACAAAGAAAACACAGAAAACCCAACAACAGTGAAGACCAAACAAAAACGAACATCCGAGAAACATCCATTGTGCTCTCCACCGTCGATCTGAGAAGCAGCCAGCCATCCAATCCTCTGTCTACCGCCGATCATCACATCCACAGGCGCCACCTGCATACAGCCATCAACAAGAGATAGTCGGCGAGAGAGAAGCCAACCATTGAAAAGAAGCTCTGGGAAAATCTCGAGCAACACCGCCGCAAACGGAAGACAACAAGGAGAACGTGGTGGTGTGGGAAACACCTGAGCCGGATACAACACCGGAACTTTACACACGAACTCTACAGAAACCATTGCTGAAAAAAGCACGGAAGGGCCATGAAAATGGATATCCACGGGGGTTGAGGGATGGGAAAACCCATAGAGGAAAAGGAGAAGAGTCAGCATATGGAAGGGGAGATGAAAGAAAAAACAAAAGCAAAAAAACTAGAGGAAATGGAGAAAGACCATCAGTAGATGGAAGGGGAGAAGAAAGAAAAAGCAAATACAAAAAACCACCCATCGATCCCAGCCGCAGCTAAGATCAGCGGCACCAAACGGAAGCACGATCGGGAAATCACTCACACAATATGGTGAGAAGCACCATTAAACAGAGGGAGGAACTCTCACAGGGAGAGAAAAGAGGCTCTTTGGGACAACTTGTTTTTCATGTCAAACGTCAAATTTTAGATTAGTCCCCCCATTCATTTCATTTTGCCATCATTTTTTTTTTAATTTTCAAAACAGTCAACTTTTTAGTATGTCTCTAAATTTAAAGTGCTATTCATACATTTTTTTTTATTTTTCATATATCTTTGTTAATTTTTATTCATTAATTTTTTTCAAGTCATTCGATTTGATAATCGAAAATTAAGAAGGTTATGTGAGAAGTAAAAATAAGTATGGATAGGACCACCCATATTTAATTGTTGTGAGCAAACATTAACAACATACTGAAAATTATCATTTCAGTAATTGCAATTAGAAAATACTCGTTCTAAATTTCATTTAAAACTTATGCACAAGATCATGGGCAGCACACTTACCATTGAAGATCCACATTGAGGTCAACGGAATCAGTTGACCTCGTGGAGGCCCAAAAATTGTTGGGGACTGCCTCCCATTACTCCTTGGTCGTCCGAGTGTAACCACTTTATGCACTTAAGGTGTTTAATAAAATGCCTGAGTGAAAATCGGCAGCATCTGGCATTGCTTTTGTGTGCATCTTAAAATTTCTTGTACGTCAACATCTAAGGATAGACTCACTCGAAAGTTATCGAAAGCTGCTATTTATCTACTTGAGTTCTTTTTAGTTTAAAAAGAAACAAATGAGTGTGTGACGACAATATTTTTATTTGATACAACAATATACATCAACATTAAAGGGCTGAGAAATAAAATAATTGTAAATTCTTAATTTTTGAAATTCGAATTTAAGATATTTTATTTTATTTAAAAAAATTATATTATCTACATTAACAGAGAGGGGATGAGTTTAGCCTCATAATGAAGTAGCGATAGTGAGATTCAAATTTGTCTTTAGAAAGAATTAAACCTAAGATCGCTCACTTACGATTGAAAAAATACCACTAAATTATAGTATTAAGTGGCTAAGACATCTTACTTCTAAATAAAGAAAGAAACAACCCATTAACAATTCTCATGCTATAAACATGAGGTTGATGAAGATGATTCGCCCCATTTTTTCTAGGTAATTTGAACGAAACATTTCTGGTATTGTTCACTTTTAACGAAAAAACACACTTTTACATTTTTTTTGATACTATTTACTGCACTTTTATTTATTTTTTTCATAAAAAATATATTTTTTTTAACTTTTCATTAATTTTCTTTATTTTCTAAATGCGTGTTTACGCACTACCATTGTTAATTGTTATTGTCTTTTTTTATATTGAATTTTTTTTGGTCAAAATAATAGCATTGTTACTGATGTATAATCGACTAGACACCTGTCTGTCCGCACTCAGTAGTCAGTACTCAATTGTCATCACCCTTGTCCTTGCCTTCTCTTTTTTTCTTTTCTTTCACATAATTTATTTCACACCAGTCAACATGTTTGGCAACTTTAAAATGAATTGCCAAATGCGAATGATATCAAACTTTGGGATATCTGCCCTACAATCTCAAATGAATCAGCGATATTTAAAGAAACAAATCAGATACTAATATATAGGTGCCCTTAAAATCATGAAGTATTGTAGCAACACCAGAAAATTAAATTTATAGATAAAATTTATAAATTAAATAATATGTTATCATTAAAAATGAGTAGGTTTATCAACGCTTAAGTAATAATTAAATCATTAACTTTATGTGAAATGTAATGCTAAGAAGATAAAATTTATAGATAAAATTTACAAATTAAATAGAAAAGTGTTATTGGCACTCCAAAAATCTCATTCTACACTCCTTACTTGTAAGTGTATTTTTCTTTCCAAATATAGAAAGTTTGGAATGTAGAATGTGATTTTTGGAGTGCTAATAACAATTCTCATTAAATAATATGTTACCATTATAAATGAGCACGTTTATCAACGCTTAAGTAACTATTAACTTCTATGTCATTCAGTTTATAAAATTTTATCTACAAATTTAGTCTTCATAGCTTTACTTTCATATGAAACATAAAGACTACTATACTTTATGGGATGAATTCTAACTAGAATATGTAAAGAGATTTCCCGACTTAACTCAGATAAAATATTGAAACAAATTATAAACATCCAAAGTTTTTTTTTTTATTTGAAAAAAGCTTATTCACTTTTATTACAAACTAAACCAACACATAAGCAAACCCAAGGCCCAAACAACACAAATAAACAAGCAAAACACGGGCCCAAAAAACAAATTACAAAGGGCCAACCAGAAGTTGAAGCCCAAAACGCACAAAAGACCACAAACACAAGAAAGTTCTACACCAGGTGCCGCCGATCTCAATCCGACTAAGTCCTCGTCCACATCCAAGCATCGCCAGAGTAATTGCAACATCTCACCTCGATGAACGTCCCGAGCACAGCCGCAAAGAAAGGATAGCCAGCAAGTGGTCGGAAGAAGCCAACTATCAGGATGAAGTTCGTGGGTGTTGAACACCCGAGCCGGGGGTCCCACCGGCTCGGGTGTTCAACACCACCACCTTCTCATTTAAAACTTATGCCAAAGAAGAGTGAAAAACATTTCCAAAAAATAAAAATGAAAAAACATGATAGGGAGATTATTTCCTAGTCCATTTCATATAAAATGATAGGGAAATTAGTCCTGTATTCTCCATTTAAGTACTAAAATCCACTGTAAAATCCTTTGTGAGATTTTAAATTACAATTGGTTATATATCCTCACTCTATAAAATTATAAATATTTAGGGGGAAAAAACCAAATGGAAAGCGTGGGACTTGGTGCACCCAATAAAGATAAAAATATGACCACCTCATTAATGACTGTTGAGACCTGATAGATCTTCCGAATCTCTCACTCGATCGCCCTCATTCATTTCACCCCTCGAAAACAAGTAGTTTCTCCATTGACTTGTCAATCTCTCTCTCTCTCTCTCTCTCTCTCTCTCTCTCTCAAACACTACAGTTACAGTATATATATAGAGAGAGAGAGAGCTAGCTAGTTGGAGTTGCATGGAACAGTGAGAAATTCATAAGCAGCAGTTGGGTTGCTCAAAATATCCTAGTGTTACTCCGCTTCGGATTCTGGACCTAGCTTGCTCCTACTTATCGTTCTATCCATCCTCGCCATTTGGCTTACTCCAGGGTTTGGAACGTTTGATCTAGCTAGGTTTCTACAACTAGGGTTTTACATAAACATCACAAGGAGTTCAGGAGAGAACCAAAAGGTTCTTTTGCTTTTTGTGAGGATGGGATGGGTTTTGGGATGTTGGGTTTTGGTGGGAATTCTTGTAGGATCATTGTACTGGTTTAATGAGCAGAACAAGAACCAGAACAAGAACGAGAGGGAAAATCAAAAGGGTCAAGTTCCAAAAGGGAAGTTAGGTTGGCCTTTGATAGGAGAAACCATTGACTTCATTGCTTGTGGCTACACCTCTCGACCTGTCAGCTTCATGGAAAAACGCAGATCTCTGTAAGAATTCTCTCTTTCTTCTTCTTCCCTTTTCTCTACCCTTACTAATATTATATTATTTTGTCAGAAAATACTATTTCCTGATTTAATTTCTGGGAATGATGATGATCAAGTATCCAAGTATTCTAATTAAAAGCACATCTCTCTCAGATCATATGAACAGATATGTTCTCTCCTGCTTATGCTTTCAATGATAGAGATAGTATTACAAGTAGCATGAGATCAATTAATTATATTGTACTTCAATGAACTTAAAACGAACTCCTGCTTTTTGATGATGTTCTTTTCAATTTTATAGTTTTTTTCCCAGCCATTCAACCATGATTAATTGATGTTGAATAAATAAAAAAATATTTTTTAATTCCCTAAAAGTTAAGGGTTGGATTGGTTCATGTGTGGGTAAAAGAGATTCGAGTTGGTAAAGGTATAGCTTTTAATGGGAATCATCTAACATGTACCAGAAAAGAGAGATAAGAAGAAAGAAAAGGATAACGATAACCGAGTGGTTCAATATCTTAATGTATGTACGGAGCGTTGGGTTTTTATCTATGCATTCCAGATTTAGAACTCTTTATTCTTTAAATTATTGTAATAGTTTCAAATCATTTTTGCTCCCATTAATAATAATAAACTAAAAGAAAAAAAAATAACCGATGGAAACTACTAAACATTATATAGGGTAATGTTAGGAAGATTAAATTTTTAAATCAAATATTGTAAATTATATGATACGGTTGTTGATGATTAAATTATTACTTTAGTGTTAACTAATGCTTATTTTCTATTGATGACACGTCATTTGATTTGTGAGTTAGTTTAAAAATTTGGTCTCTCTAGCGTTTACTCATATATATATATATATGTTTTAATGTTTTTTTTTCTTTTCAAATATATATGTTTTAATTATAAAGTGGTAATCAACGACGAGACATGAAATAATGATTTTATAGCAAAGTTGTTTTTAAGAAATATTATTATTTTAAGTTGCACTAAGAAGAGGAAAATGTTTAAATTTGTGATACAGTGAGTTGAAGAGTAATATTCACCATAAAAATCCACTTGTATAATTAAAAGTTGTTATTAACAACATTTATTTTTCCACCCTAAGTTTTAAGTTAAAATTTCCCTTTACAAAGTATCTCTTAATAATACAAAAAAAAGGAAAAATAACGCACTCATTACATTGCGCCTTACAAGTGTTTTTCTCTACTTATAGTAGGAAGTCTCAATTTTGATTCACTTAGATGATAAATTCGATATTTAATTATTATAATAGGTCATATGTGTCTTCCACCTTCTTCGAGTAAAATATCGCGTATAAAAGAACATTTGTTTACCACCCAAAATGATTTTAAAAAATAATTGTTGAGTCAGTTGGTTAGAATAATGTATTTGCTTGTTTGTTAAAGCTTTTGAACGCATGCTTACTGCTAATTTAAAAAAAGTACATAATAGAATATTGTTTTATTAAAAATTTTAAAAACAAAGAAAGTAAGAAATTATTGGGTTGGCAGGGCAACAAGAGAGTGTTACCAACAACTATGTAAATAAAGAAAAGAAATAAAAGAATGGAATTTCTTCATTCATGGCTGATGGTGACCATAGCAGAAAAAAGGAAACAAGAGTGCGAAAGGAGCAACCCCAAGAAGTTTAAAGAAGGAAAGAAAAAGCCTGCTACATACACTAATTAGCTAGAAACTAGACCTTCCACCGACCTCTATTGTTTTCTGCACTTCTATACTAATTATAAGTTAACAACACTTCCTATTCTCCATAGATTTCAGCCTCCCAATAAAAATGACCATACATATCATGTCATCAATTCAAAAGTAGCAAATTTAATTGCCATGAGTTATTGGATTTTCTAGTATGTATCGGTGTATATATAGTATGCAACAGGCTCTTTGATAATGTATAGTGTACACACAATGTGATTTTCTAGTATTCATCAGTATATGGTATACATTGACATCCATGATCGTGTATATGTACTTGCAATAAGATTTTTTAATATGTATCAGCGTATAGTGTATTGGAATTCTTTACTGTTAGATTCTTGGTTGCTCAAATTCTTAACTGATTTTTTAATATGCATCAGCTTATAGTGTATTGGAATTCTTTACCGTTAGATTCTTGGTTGCTCAAATTCTTAACTGTATAGTATTATATTCAACCCTGTGTTCATACGATACATGTCATAAGCCGGAGCATGCTAGAATTTTTGAGTAACAATCTCCCTCTCTGAATGTATAGGTATGGAAAGGTGTTCAAGACAAACATATTGGGGACTCCTATCATAGTGTCTACGGATGCGGAGGTGAACAAGGTGGTAATGCAAAACCATGGAAATACCTTCATTCCTGCTTATCCGAAATCAATTACAGAACTGATGGGAAAATATTCAATTCTCCAAATAAATGGAAGCCTTCATAAGAGAGTGCATGGACTCATCGCTGGTTTTCTGAAATCACCACAGTTCAAAGCTCGAATCACCGCCGACATCGAAAACTCAGTCAAGCTCAACCTGTCTCTTTGGAGAGACATGCAGTCTCCCATTTACGTCCAAGATGAAACCCAAAAGGTCCCCCATCTATGTCTCTATGATCAAGTAGTACATTTTATATGCCAAAGTAAAATTTTGAATAAAGTGAACCATAGTAATTGGTTAAAAATAAAATAAAATAAAATAATCATATTAATTGGTTACAACATAACATTGCTAGATACACGATAACAAAACATTACGCGTTTCACATAGAGAAGTGCAAATGTAAGTCCTCCAATTACATGCGAAAATTTTGGGGTTGATGCATTTTGGGCATGTATTAACAACCGAGATCAGTTTGCGTGCATTAGCAACTAACTGTATTTTAGTACTCTTCTTTCATCATACGTGTGAGAACAGTGATAATGTATACTTTCTTTTTGGGCGTTTCAGATTACATTTGAAGTTTTGGTTAAAGTATTAATGAGCGTTCATCCTGGTGAAGACTTAAACCTTCTGAAGAGAGAATTTGAAGAGTTCATTAAGGGTTTAATTTGCATACCTATCAAGCTCCCTGGAACTAGGCTGTATAAATCTCTCAAGGTAAAGTTCGCGTGTATTATATGTGTTTACAGTGCATGGTTATCACTGCGGGTTTGTCGCTCAGTTGATTCACTCTTGCATCTGTGATCTCAAGTTCGATTTCCGCTACTCCAGCACGACTCATACTTAGGGTTGTGTTTCAATTATTGGTCTTATTTGTGTGGATATATGATAATCCATATGCTGGCAGGCTAGAGAGCGATTGTTGAAGATGGTGGGGAAAATATTAGAGGTGAAAAAGATGGCAATGGAAAATACAAATTGTACCCAAAATACAATTCCAGTCAAAGACGCAATGGATGTGCTGTTACGTGAAGGTGGTGAACAAAACAACGAGACTCATGGCCTGCCGTTGGATTTCATCACCGGAAATATAATAGAGATGATGATCCCAGGAGAGGAGACTGTTCCCATGGCCATGACCCTAGCGGTCAAATTCCTAAGTGACAGCCCTGTGGCGTTAGACAAATTACGGGTACGTACGTATATCGCATCAGTTGGCATCACAAGGCATTTTCATTGCTTCTTAATCGAACGGCTAGAATTTGTTTTTATACTGGGTCTGTGGGCCCAGTCACTTTTATCTCTGAAGTATTTGACTTATTTTATAAAAGTTCCCTTCGTTTCATTTGGAAACTCGAATGCATGCACTGAGTGAGACACGGAGAGTTTGTGGGAGCGAATGGGGCCCACTTTGTGGTGATGTAACGGTTTTTAGCCGTAGGATTTGAATCCAATGGCTGCTGGTGAGTGGTGAGGACCACTCTTATAAACATGAGAATATTCTCATCACCTTAAGTGAATGTAACACTCACCACCGTATTTATCACAGTAGAATGAGTTTAAATTTTGAATTATGTGTACTGAATAGGCATAAATTACAAAATTAAACTCATCCAATAATAATTAATCCACCTGAGCATTACCACCACTTGGGTGGCGGTTCTGTGCGAATTTCGACCACCAGGGCATAGTCATACATTCACTATACGACACTTAGATCGGCTCAGCAGCCGTATTGTTAGTTAAATTTTGATAGTGTTTATAGTCCATGATATACTGTATGAATTACATCATTGCGAAAGTTCAATATGAGTGTCAAACTGAGAATCCAGAACGCGCATTTGGGCAAAAAACGAATATTGACTAATTCACAAGATTCATATTCAGACAATATATATATATATATATTATGTTTGCGAGATTATCTCACTTTCATGCGAGAGAGTTATGACAAAAAAGTTCGGAAAAGAGTTGGGTTGCATGGGTAGGGCTAAAGGTAGTTCATTTGAAGAAGAACACCGTGGAAGATGAATCTAATAACTGTTTGATGCTCTGTACATTGTCACAGAATAAAACCTTTTTGTTTCTTTTCTTTTTCTTCTTCTCTCTGGCAATAAGAACGCTGAGAAAGGGGGTGAAAAAGTGAAATACTTTGAGTGAGTTTGATATTTGTAGTAGCATTGCTGTATATCTACAAAAGTAGGTTTCCATATATGCGTAAGAATTGATGAACATTTCAGTGAAAGGAAACAGATGAACTTGCTTTTCTTCAATTTCTTGTTTCGATTTAAAAGTGAAAGCTTCTGTTGCGTGCTTTTTGTTATTATTTATTTATATTTGCAGGAGGAGAACATGGAATTCAAGAGGCAGAAGAACAAGTTTGATTCCTCGGAAAATTATGCATGGAGTGATTACATGTCCTTGCCATTTACTCAAAATGTGAGTCACAAGTTGTTTCAAAGAGAATATAAAATGATTCTTCATATTATTTCCTACATTATTTTTTTCTGTTAAAAATTAAATTTGAAGGTGCCAAGTTTTTGGAATGGACTGTTCTAATGATTCTACGACATTTAAGTGCTATACTAACCATCTCAAAAGAATGATGGGTCTATAAGGGTGAAATGACGAGTCTATAAACGTATCATTATTTTGACAATCAAGATTTAGTTTTCATTTTAGCCAATTGCCCTAACTTTTTTATTAATTTGTTTTTATTAAGGTGATAAGTGAGACTCTTAGAATGGCAAATATCATCAATGCTGTTTGGAGAAAAGCTCAAAAGGATGTTGAAATCAAAGGTATATAAGACGACTTTTTTCAAGTGTCAGTAATATCTCTTTTTTTGTTTTGCTTATGAATTTATGCTGGTTTTTTTGTTTTTTTCCAGGTTATCTGATACCAAAAGGATGGTGTGTCTTGGCATCTTTTACTTCTGTTCATATGGATGAAGAAAACTACAAAAGCCCATATCAGTTTGATCCATGGAGATGGGAGGTAAACTCCTTTCTTTTTTTAGTTTTAATTGATCTGATCCTGTTTATATCACTTGATAATTCTCCTGTAAATCATATTAGTTATCTCTTAGACTTGTACCTAGATCCCAACACTTTGTAATTCTGATCTGATGTGCTCAATTGAAGTTTAAATACAATGCAACAGCCACTAAACTTTCGTAGAGCTTGTAGCTCGACTGATTAAGAACATTTACACTGCACGATTACTTTACAATTCACTTTTACCAATACCGATGACTCCCTTGCACTGCCAACAATTTCCAACACTTTAACTGTCAAGCTGGATCGCACCAACTATCCCGTTGGCTTGCTCAAATTATACCACTCGAGATAATTTGCGCTGGCAAGATGGGATAGTTGGCGTAATGATGATCCAATCAGGTGTCAGTCGAATCAAAGATCAGATCTATTAACCTTTAGTTGTACCGCAAAGCCAACAAATTATAAGTAGAACGTCCGGTTTCTAATTTGTTAAATGTTCTATGCTTATATGTTTTCTTTGACAGAAATTAGAAGCTGCTGTAAACTACAACACTAGATTTACACCATTTGGTGGAGGACAGAGGCTTTGCCCTGGTTTGGAGCTATCCAGGCTTGAATTATCAGTCTTTCTTCATCATCTTGTCACTAATTATAGGTATTAAAACTGTTCCTAATTAAAAGATTGTTAAATAAAACCCAATTGCTGCAATTTCCACTTGCTGATAATTTTTTTGTTCTTCAATTCAGATGGGTAGCTGAGAAGGATGGCATTGTTCACTTTCCAACGGTCAAGATGAAGAGGAAGCTGCCCATTACAGTCACATCCATAAGCACTTAGGATGTTTAATTTTATCTGTACAAATCACAACCTGTTGAATAAACGAAGAGTTGCTAAGATCAGTCACACGGGTGGCGTCGCAAGCATGAGCGGTCAGGACTGGCTTCCACTCCGTGCGTCACAAGCTTGTATGGCCAGAGTTGCTAACACGTACATGCGTGACTAATCCTAGCATTTTCCGAACTATAAAAGACCAATCATGGTATTGTTGACCCTAAAAACTACAAAGCCTACGTGGCGCGCAGGCCGAGTAATCTAAAAGCTAACTACGTCCTTCGGTGAATGCGGGCGTGCCAACTCGTCGGCCAAGCTCGGCCGAGGAGTAAATTTGTTGATGTTGCGTTGGGTCGCGCTACTGACTTCTGCGTCTTGCGATTGCGGCCGAGAAAGGAACACGTCTCGGCCTCCTGGATTCTCAAACCTGAAGACAAGGTTACTATTATTACGAAGCTCACAAATCAAATTCGGCTTTCAATGTGCCGAATGTAATAACTGTAACACCTCACTTCGTCGGGAAGACTAATGAGATGACCTCGACCAAAAAGGATTTAGAAACCCTTCTCGACCGAGACTTGGATAGACAATCGACCGTGCCCGCCGCAGTGCTGTTGATGCCAACGGAAGGTACTGCGAGTTCGGCCAATTCTACGGTGACAGAGCTATCTATGCCGACTTAAGATATCACCGGTTGCTTTCACAGTGCTGTTGATGCCAACGGAAGATGTGTCAGCGAAAAAGAAAAAGAAAAAGTTCTCAAGTTGTTGAGGATTTGCGCAGGGCAATTTTGTATTGATTTTGTGGGGGCTCTCAAATGTTGCATAATGTCCTGTATTTATAGGGACGAGTACGCGGTTGATAATTTTGTGGACTCCAATTGCAACTCTACCACCTTCTCCCCGTGCAAATATGCGATGTCACCGCCACATTTTAACTCTTGATAAGCCAATCCCTTTGCTAATAATTATCACAACCTGAATCGGTGCTAGCCAGGCTCAAAATTTCAAATACTTGACCACGTGCATGCAAGATAATGACTCTGGGAAACAACTCCAATAATTCATGGTATGCCATCCTTATCTCCTGATCATCTTATGCATGATATAACTCACGTGGCATACCCCCATTTGACCGGCCAAGTAAAAATATTATAGACACCTCCTTAAGTTGAACCCCACTGAGTCTATCATTAGTGAAATTAGACTTCTAACTGCAGTAGACCACATGATAAGATGAAATATAACTATAATCGTGTTGAAGAAAGAGTCTGTTTGTTGATGTAAAAATATTTTAACATAAACTCCAAGATAATCACTCTGATGGATAACATCTTGATATCAGAATAATTATCTTGAAATTTATTAAAAATATTTGTAATTCACTTTTCATCCGACAGTTGGGAGCTATGTCCATCCAACGGCTACTATTGCACAGGCCGACGATGTAATTTTGGGTCCAAACAGGTATCTAACAAGTCCCCATGTTAGTTAGATGGCCTATATATGTATTATAGGGTAGTAATTGTGTCACTATCTTGTAAATTGCAGGTGCTTTTGGGCCCTTTGGCAGGCTCCTTTATCTTGCCCTTCAAAAATTGAATGCAATTATACAAGTGGGGATTTGTCTAAGTCCCCATCCATTAATTTTTCTGTTTGCATTCATCCGATGACTTGAGTTGAGTGGTGGTTATCTACTCCAAGAAAGATATGTTGCCTTTGGTCCTATTCAGCTGCGTACAGCAGGCTCCAGTTCCAGTACTGCCATTCCATTAATTTTAAGGAAAACTAATGAAAAGGGCTTGAAAACTGAGTTTTAATGATAAGGACAAAATAAAGGGTAAAGTGAATAGTACCAGGTTTGACTTTTTAGTGTAAAAATGTGGTTTTTCGTTAAAGTGAACAGTACCGTGGACTTTTCGTTAAAACTCCCTTAATTTTAAGCTGGTGGAGTCACGCATAGTACCATAATTGTAACAAGGTGACCATGGCAAGTCGAAGCACGCCGTGTAGGTTGTGGAGCCAAAAATAATAAAGAAGTGATGCGTGGATTTTTGGATGAAAATGACAAAATTACCCTCAGATAACACCGGAATTCCTACGCGCGAGCAGTGGACAATCATCCCTCAATTAAATCAAAAGTGCACAAAATAGGTATTTATTTATAACCTATTTCATTCATCCTTATCATATCTTCCTCACAAGGTAACCCCAAATCATTTCTCTTTTATTATATTAATTAGCTAATTAATTAATTAATTATTCCATTAATTAGCTAATTAACCACAAATCAAGAACCTAACCCACAAAATCATTTAAGTGGCCGGTCCTTCGTCTCCCAAGGGGGCCAGCCACACCTCTATATAAACCCTCTCATTCTCTCCAAAACTCAATTCAAATTCTCTTGCTAAATTCTCTAAATTCTCCAAACATTTTTCCCTCAAAATTGTAACTTTGGCATCAGAGGTTCTTCGGCCAAAGCCCCCCCAACCCAATTCATCGTGGGTGCGTGAGGCTCTTGGCCTTGACCTAAGGTGTTATTTGTTTTGTATGTGCAATTTTATCCAAGAACAAGGAGAAAGAAATTTGCATCCACATAGGTCAGAACAAAAACTTTTTTGCAATCACGTGACAAGAAATATAGGCATATGATTGTAAAATCATACAAGTAACCACTCCAATTGCTAATTTGATGGAATGAATTTAGCTTCAATTTCATCAAAGATCTCTTCCATCAATGGTGTTCTATATCAAGCATTCAAATGATGGAAAATGGATCTTTGATCATTTTAGTTAATGAGATTAAATTTGCATTCAATTTGAGGAACACTCAAGTGTCCTGGGAATTAATAAATGACTTTTTAGTTAAAATTGTCCCTGAGATTTGCATAACACATCACTTTGATCCCTGTGATTGAAAATCAATAGAAATGGTCTCTGAGATTGTCCATCATCCATTATTTTGGTCATTCCGTTAAAAACTCCGTTAAATGTCCCAGAGCTCTTGGCAGGAAGTTTAGGCAATTTTCAAAGCTTCGTAACTCAATCGTTTCTTAACCAAATTTGATCCATAATTTCAAAATGAAGATAGAAAAGTGTAGAACAAGATTATAACTATTTGGAAGCCCAATGATTGCCGGAGATGGCCGGAAAATAGCCTGAAAGGTGACTGGTCCGCGGGAAAACAAAAACTCGCCGGAAACTAGGTAAATTTTAAACGTTCATAACTTCTTCAATACTCAACGAAATCGAGTGATTCAAAAACAAAAATCATACTTCTCGATGAGACGAAGAGAATGGTACCATTCTTGATGGATAATTCGCCGTGGTTTGGCCGGAAAATGGCTCGAAAGTGGCTAACTCGAGACCAAGACAGCCACTTTCGAGCAGTTTTTCGGCCAAACCACGGCTATTTAGGCATCAATAAAGGTACCATTCTCTACGTCTCGTCGAGAAGTATGATTTTTGTTTTTGAATCACTCGATTTCGTTGAGTATTGAAGAAGTTATGAACGTTTAAAGTTCACCCAGTTTCCGGCAAGTTTTCAAGTTTTCCCGCGGACCAGTCACCTTTGAGGCTATTTTCCGGTCATCTCCGGCAACTATTGGGCTTCCAAATAGGTATAATTTTGTTCTACACTTTCCTATCTTCATTTTGATATATTATGGATCGAATTTGGTTAAAAAACAATTGAGTTATGAAGCTTTGAAAATTGTCCAAACTTCCTGCCAAGAACTTCATGACACTTAACGGAGTTTTTAACGGAATGACCAAAATAATGGATGGTGGACAATCTTAGGGACAATTTCTATTGATTTTCAATCTCAGGGACTAAAGTAAAGTGTTGTGCAAATCTCAGGGACTATTTTGGCTAAAAAAAACCTTAATAAATTGATCTGTTTTCCCAAGGCTTGTGGTATAGCTACTGTGAAAATGACGAAAAGGAATAGACGCAAGGAACTTTGACTAAAATCATCAACTTTACAAATTATAATTGCACTAAACCGGTCAAAATCAATTACTGACTACAAATCAATCAAAACATAAAAAAGTCATTACTTCATCCATTGAGATTTAGGTATTTATCATTTCAACCAATTTAGCTAAAACAAAAACCATAAACAATTATTTGTGAAAGCGTCATAAGATTATTGTCATATTAACGTTAATTTTCCTATAATTCGGTGTGAGAGCCTTTAAATGTCAACATATTATAACATGTAATCGGGATATGTCCCCATCAGCATCTCTCTCGTCACATTACGAGACAGATACTAATAACGAGATGTACTCTCTGATTGGATTCAAGAATCCCCAAAACGTGACATCCCAACTAATGAGTGAGATTGTGAGACCATGTATCTAATAGGTTAATAGCTATCGCAAGTCTGAATGTAGCCAAAATGACTAGAATTGTGTGCTTTTCTCGGCACTCAAAGTTTGAATTTCCCTCCAAATAGTTCAAGCTAATAGCCATCAAGTGTAAGCAACAGTAAATGTTTCATTCTCCGCATTCCCACTCTTAAGAGTGATCATGAAAGTAAATTCCCTTTTGATTAAACATTGCCAGTAAATGCAATAACTCCTCATTCGACAGCTTTGAAGGCCGCTTGTCTTCAAAATTACCTGATTTCAGAACCCCAATTAACTTCTCCTCGAAAGAACTCGCCCCTATTTCCGAGCAAGAAGACGGAGAAAACTCCTCTTCATCACTCTTTCCTTCATCGTCGTCGTTGTCGTTGCTACTAATATAATCTTTGTTCACCATTTGAGCCTGCCAAATTGGACATCCCCAGTAGCTCCATCACCTTCTTCTTTTGTTTGAAGGTTGCCTCTGTTCTTCTTACAGACAGAAGCTTTTATGAAAGCCCACCACTCGTCCAGATTAACATTCGGAACTTCAGCTTTCGGGCGGATTATAACAACAGACGAATCAACTTCTGGGCACGGAACAAACTCCCTCTTGCTCACATCCATGACAAACTCGACATCGGCCACCAGGTTCACATTCACAGCCAAGCGGTTGAACTCCGAGTCGCCTGGCTTAGCCAACAATCTCCTCGCAAACTCCTTTGCAGCAGCAGTGTGGCGCTACGAAACGGCCTTGCCCCGTAAACCAATTTAGCTACCAGAGGCGAAGATATTCCGTATGGAATGTTCGCCACAACAAGATCAAACGGAGGAAACTCCGCCTTCAATGCATCTTTATTGATAACCTACAAAAAGACCAATCATCAAACGCCTTAACCAATGTCATTCATTCCAAAAGCTCAAATATTCATTCAAGCATTTCGTCGAACACCTGTGCGGCATTTAACTTACAGTCAAACGGTCTTGAACCCCACTCTCCTCAACACGTTTTTGGAGAACCTCCACCATCCGCTTATCGAGTTCGACGGCGACGACGCTCTGGGCGGCTTCTACAAGCTTGAGCGTGAGAGTTCCGGTGCCGGGTCCAATCTCGAGGATGGTGTCGGTGGGTTTTATTGCGGATTTTCGAAATCCGTTGATTGGTTAAAAGGTGCTGCCCTTTGCTCTTGTGTAACTGCAAATAACCATCCTTTTTCTCCTCCGTTTCCAAGCCCTATCGGCGCCGCCATCAGTTTTCGGGTAGCGGCGATACCTGGACCGCAATTGCAGCTGCCATAGTCAACGTAGCTTGGGGCTGAGTCCAGAAAGAGATTTTAGGAGTCGAAGCGTATTACCGTTGAGATTTAAGTTTCAGTTGCTGTGGTGGGAGTTTTGGCTTCCGCACTGAAAACGTAAAAACTGAGAGGTAGACTGCTAATTTGTTATTGGGCCAGCAGCTGCCCCGTGTGACCCAAACTCGAACAAAAATTGGGCTATCTGAGTTTGGTTTTGGAATGGAAAAGTGTTGGGTCATTTTCGGGCCCAAAATACTTTCTATCACAATCATTGTGGACTTCTTAAATTTAAACACACGACAAACTACTCACTTTGCTCATCGCTTATCTATTCTAATATAGATGAAACCCACGTGCTATTTTTGTTTGTCTACGTAGCGTTATAGTATTGAGTAAAGGTGGACAAGATTTGGTTTCTTTCAACTTATGACCTAAAACTGTAAACTGAACTAACCATGTTGGTAATGATTTGGCCAAAGTATAGCCAACCCTACATGATCAATTTAGTTTGGTTTATTAAAATTCTTCATTTGTTGTGGTCAATATTGTGTTTGAGAAATGATTTTCTCACGCTCATTTTTTTCCTTTTGCAATTTTTTAATTTTAATTTTTTTTCATGCCCCTCGATTATCATGTGATTTGTTCAATTCAATAATCATAAATAAAATAAAAACAACGTGCGGAATCACTCCTTGTTTTGATACCCAAAAAATATATGTGCCCCCGTACATAGTTATGTTGCATTGGTCACAAGATAAGATAACAAGAGACATGATCATTTAGACTCACCAGAATTCAGTATGCCGATATGCAACCTTAACCTGCAGGGCACCGACAGAAAGCAGTGAAGTATAATTGAAATTAAAGGGTTTTTTTATTTTATTTATTAAATTTATAATTTTCTACAGTCTCACAATTTTCAATTACAACTTCAATAATTTATTCTTTTTCATAGGGAGGTATTTATAAAAATACAATAGAGCAATATTAAAAAATCAATCAATCAAACATTTGTCTATAAGACAAGGAAACTTAGACCAAATCAAATCAAATCTCTAAAAATACTTTCCTTCATATTTTCCAACAAAATGTTTTAAAATTGTTGTTAGAACACATTTCTTTATAGTGAAAGAAAAAACACGACAAAGGAGAAATGAGAGCATGGTGACTGTGTCAAAGTGCTGACTGATAACTAGGGATGGGCAAATACCCATTGGTTATGGGTAACCGCGGTTACTCGCCCATTTAAATTAAATGGTTACGGTTATGGGTAACCGTTTAGATAAATAAACGGTTATGGGTATAACCGTTTACCCCGTGAAATTTAAATGGGCGGTTATGGGTATTAACCACAGTTATAAACGGGTAACCGTTTACCCATTTATTTTATATATGTAAAACTAACACAAACCATGTTCTCGATCCAATAATACTTAGCACCCAATAAATTAGCAAGGAATTCATCGGTCATTCTCTCAATAACACTACTACAAGAATGATGATTCTCGTCATCAAAGAATTGGACAAATTAATTTAAATTCCTTGCGGGTAACCGTGAAATTGACAGAAATGCTTTGACATAAATGTCTTCTAAACAATTTTTGTAACTCAATAATACTTAGCAAATATTATATTTACCTTCATTGGTAACAGTTAAAAATATCGTCCGCAAACTATTATTTCAATTATTGGAATGGTATAAGTACTTAAAAAATTAAAATATGGAAATGTTTGATGAATGTACCTATAACGGTGCTTAATTGTAAAAAAAAAAAATTATGACAATTTTTTTTTTAATTTTCAAGTTG
This sequence comes from Malus fusca, assembly GCA_035220775.1. Taxonomy (NCBI): domain Eukaryota; kingdom Viridiplantae; phylum Streptophyta; class Magnoliopsida; order Rosales; family Rosaceae; genus Malus; species Malus fusca. Next base: position 18,459,432 of record CM069073.1, on the reverse strand, counting down.
TTAAAAAACATGTAGACGGGTGAAAAAAGGGTAATGGTAAAAAAAAGAAGATAAACGGGTTAAAAATGATAAATGGGTAAACGAGTATTAAATGGTTACGGTTAAATGGGTATGCGGTTATGAGTATGGTTAACCGTTTATAAACGGTTATGGGTATGGGTATAACCGTTTAGGCAATTATCCAACGGGTAAACGGTTATGGGTAAATTAACCGCGGTTACCCGCCCGCATAACCATTGCCCATCCCTACTGATAACAGCTCTCAAATGCATAAACATGAACATTATGAGGAAATGGCCGTATGTTGATCTAGTTTACAAGTCTAAACTCAAAAGATTTTAACTGTTGACGCCAATGAAAGTTAACCCCACATGTATCAACGGCTACAAATCACTCAAATACTTTAAGGAACGGTTTTTCTATTAAGTCGTTTGATGATGTCCCGCAGGACAAGGAAATGAGAAAAGTAAGGTATCCAATATCTACTTTACAAAGTGTAGTCTTGTTGAAGCAATTGTGGAACACAATAAATGATTAGTTTCTAGACTCAAGGAGTGGTTGTTGATGTTACAATGCCATTACGCCATGCATACGATAGATTTTTCAATGTGCCCGGAATATAAGATGGTACATCATATGTCATTATACAAGTGGATGAACACTTAAAAAGTAAAACTTCTCTTCACTTATATAATGATATGTGATGTACCACTCCGTGTTTTGAGTACACTGAAAAATTTCTGCATGCATAGAACCTTAAGAATAATGAAGACCTACATCTAAGGCCCCAATAGTGGGAAGAAGATTGTCGCGAAGATAAAGCTGGCTTCAAAAAGTGGATTATCCAAAGTAAAACTTGTGCGTGAAGGAATCCGAAACCCTAATGAATCAAATTCCACATTTCACAACTCGTGCATGCAAATTATGCAGTTGGTATTTGGGTTTGGTGCCACAATCTTAATTTGCAAGAGCGTGATTGGAGCTCATGTGCTTAATTACTACTTACTAATCATTGTTTTAACGATTTAATTACCCTTTTTCCTTTTTGTTGTTAGATTGTGTGTCTTGAATGGCTTTTCCTAGTTATACCTTTTGGGTTCCTTTTCCTTTTTTGCTTTAACGAGTGGTAAAACAAGAGGTTAACTTTATGGTGTGTTTTGTGATGTATTTGTGTCATACTAGAAGTATAATGCGTTAAGTCATAGATGTGAATTACAAGATTTAGTGTGTTTGAGGTTTTGGAGCAACTATGTTTTCTTGATTACCTTACTAACTAGATCGATCTTGTTTATGTGATTTGGGAAATAGTAGAACTTGTGGCCAGTGGCGTGGCCAGTGGCGAAGCCACGTGACGGCGAGGAGGGGCGGCCGCCACTCCCCTCACCGGACAAATAAGCCTAGAGCACTGGTTCAGCCCCTCTGCTCTTGATTCATGAAACGCTGCGGTTGATTTCTGGAAGTAAGCTCTGAATCACCGGCAGAGTCTCATTGGGTTCAGGCTTATAGGCCAAAAAGGAGGTGCACGGGCGAGTTGTGTCCGTACAGTTCATGGGGCTTGGTGAGAAAGCTGTGGAAAGGGTAATTTGAAGGAGAGAAAGGTGTAAAAGTATTGGTATTGGATTCTATTGAAGCTTTATTGTCAAGAAAATTAGTTCAGGAAAAAGGAAAAAGTTGAAGAATTGTGAAGTCGATTGGGGAAAAAATGGTGGCTTCATCAATTGGTGGGGTGAGATCAAAGATTTGACAAATTGGGTTCTGTTCAGTAGAATGATTGCAGTATATTGGTAGTAGAAAAAAAAAGAAAAAAAAAAGGGGGAAGAACTGGGAAGTGGGTTGTTCTAATTAGCTCAATTTATGGGTGTAGATTGTGAAAAAATGGTGTCTTGATCAATTGGTGGAGGGAGATCAAAGAGTTGACGAACTGGGTTTTGTTCAGCACACTTTGATGGAGAAGCACAAAGTTGAGTTAAATTGATTCGATGGGTTTGGGAAGAAATAGTAAGACTTGCAGAGAGCCAACCATTTGGGGATATTGTGGACCATTTGATTTTTCTGGGTTTTTTTATTAAATTGCCCCTTTATGGTTTCTAATCTTTTCTTTTTCTCAATCAAAGAAAGGGAGGTGAAAAAATATAATGGAAAATTGGAGCCTTTATTCACTCATTAAAAATAGAAGAGAGGTGATCTCAAGAACTCATTATACTCAATTTTAGTTTGGAAATCCTATCGACTTTGACCAAGTTCAAATAAATTCAATAATAACTTAGAAAAATTAGGCTAAAACTCTAGTTGTGTACATCAATTTGGTTGAGCTTGAATAACAAGTTACGAGGAATTTTACCCCTCTCTAATGTGAAAGTAACCATTTCGATTGAACTTTGCACTCTTTTGAATTTCGCCCCTCCCCTCGGTAAATCATGGCTTCGCCACTACTTGTGGCACGTGTGTCTGGACTAATTTCCATCCTTCATGTTTGCAGGACTCACAAAGTAAGATCAACTATAAATAGCTCACTTGCATGTAAACGACCGATCCTTCTAGACTAATAATCAACCTTATGGTTTAAATAGTAGAAAGAAAATGCTACAAAGAACATAGTTTGTAGATTATATGTAATTTATCTTTCTAATAGAGATGTGACCTACTTATATTATGGACCCTACCTCTATGAAAAAGATAATTTAAATTATAAAATGTGGTCTACCTAACATCCCCTCAGTAAATTCGTAGGTTTGAGGTTTTGCCAAAAGGAGAGAGGGCTAAGCCAACCACGTGGCAGCAAGGCAATGCATCCAAAATAGATCCCTTATTGCTTTGATGCATTTGTTGTTTAACGGTAAAATACGAGTTAGGATCCTCTTTGTGAGGATCTGGGAGATCCGTGAATTGTATTCGTTTATCATATATCATGCAGTTAGAAATCATTTTAAATATTGTTATTTAAAAATAAATATAAATAGTATTTGACAAAAACTGATCGCACAATGTATGATGAACGAACACGATTCACGGATCCCCAGATCCTCACCAAAAGGATCCGGAGAGGGTCTTCTTGGGTAAAATACATTGTTTCGTTAGATCTTTATTACTCGCTAAGACGCGCCTTAGGTATGCACGACATAGCCTGCTGAAATAGCCAATAATGAATGAGGATCCTCTTTGGAGTGTTTTTGTGAGGTCATAAATCATTTTAAATTTTTTATTTAACACACAAATAGTGTCCAACGAAAACTAATCGCATAATTTACGATGAACGAATACGATTAAACGATCCTCACAAAGAGAATCCTCACTAGCCGATAATATTCGTCCTCTCAGATTTTCACCCAGTCATACAAGGACACGTCAGGCTACAAACCACTGACGGCGCGTGCGGGAAACAAGCATAGAGAGAATCTTCCCATACGAGAACGAACGATCACGGGAAACGTTTCCACCGACGTTAACGGAAGGAGGATCACACAGGGTCCCCAGCCAATGAAAGCACGCCACCTATTAAGTAATTTTGGCGGGTGACGGTGTGAAAACGGGGCGAAGTTGATCTAGAACCTCAGGCAATAATGCAAAACCCGTGCACCGACGCATCTCCGAACGGACCCCGCACCAACCACCACACGGTGGGCCCATCTTCGTTCATGCGGACCGTCAATCGGCCGCCGTAGCAGTGCTTCGCCGTCGCTGGGGTGTTGTACGGTGGCACCTGTCATGATCTTGGTCTCCTTAATGATCATAAAATGTTGCACGTGTCACATGTGTGATGTGATTTATTTTATTTTACATTTTTTTAAGAAGAAAAATCTATATGGAGGATCTCTATAGATATTATTTTAAAATCAATCAAATGACAAGGTTTGCTATAATAGTACATACTATATAGTAGTATCGATACAAGTTATGGACGATTTAACTATTGTCAAGATTTATTGGATTATTGTATAAAACTATACTAACTATCTAACCTCTTTATGGTTGATTTCAAATTGGTCACAACCTTTTAAAACATTCTAAATAACAACCGCAAGTTTTGAAAAATGAACATTCATTAAGTTCACTAGTATTCAGTGATGACATGAACAAATATTAAACGTGTTTTAACTCTCAAGTCATCTATGGAGATTTGAATTTCTAAATCGACGCCATTTCGCTATGCAAATTCATGGTTTAAATTGGCTAAAATGGGTCAATTTGAGGGATTAGAACTCCAAAGACGTCGATTAGTGAAAACCAACTTTAGTGTTTGTTCACCTCGTCATTTAATGCTAGCAGTGGAATCACTTAATGTCGGTAAAGTCCCTCGTGACCTATTAGATGTCTAATTTTCAAAACATTAAGTAGTTATTTGAAATGTCTTAGAAGATTGAGACTTTAGGTATTTTTTGTATTTAACCCAAAAATATATATCCTTTAATTTATCGGACTATCACTAATAAGTATCGGAAAAATTGTAAGTAATAACATCATATACGCTTTTTCTAAATACATTTTGATGTGATTTTCCTAAGAATTTTCGTGTCATGTATACATATCTAAAGACAAATGTGCTTTCGCTTTCCTCTACCTAAAAATTAAAATGCCTTGGTTTTTTTCCTTCTTTTGAGTGAGACGTATCCATAGAGATTGATGTGTGTATGCTTTAAGTAATTAGTGGTGGTGTTTATTCACACTAGAATATATGCAAAAAGGAAGTGATATGCATTTCTTTATTTTTTTTTCTTCTAATAGTTAGATTGAATGATCGGAAAAAACAAATTAACGAACATAATTTAAAAAAGGAAGTGCAAAAAGTGAAAAAGAAAAGTGCAAAAATTACTTTTTATAAGGGGAATATTGGACTGCTTTAATTTGATCGAGTTTCAAACCTCGAACTACTTTTAAAAACTTAATTTAATTGTATTTGTACCACTAATTAAAACACCCGGAATAATATTGTGGAATATTTGCAATTTTGGTAACGATGCGAGTGAGAAAGTACCTGAAATTGAGACCACAGTGGGTGCACTACTTCCTCTTTTATCTATTTTCTTTTGGTGGGTTTGTTTGATAAAAGATGTTGGTGTATTGGTACTCTTCAGCACTAACTCTGTACTTGTCTTCCCTGTAATCCTGTTCACTTGACCAAGAAAGCTGCTTCATTTGTTACTTTAATCAAGTCACGGAGGAGAAAATGTTTGATAGGTATTGGAAACACAAGTGACGTGTTGTATTAATAAAAAAGATGAACGATATGGCCAACAAGTCTTATTTTTAGGATTCATTAATTAAAAAAATAATAATACTCTACATGTTACAACTTAAAATGAATAATGTTTCGTGATAGGGTTTCAAATACACCGAAAAGTTGCTAATCGTGGAGAAAGAAGTTAGTTGTGAATTGGACATCCAAGTTTACAGATATGCTTTGACACTTACCTGGCTAGGTGTGCTCCTCATCTTCCCCATGCTCGAGCTTACGTCCTAGTCTGGCATGATAACATGGCATGTGGCATATGTCAGGTCAGAAACTTCATACATGCCAAAAAACGTGCTTACGTGCTCTTCTCAATACTTAGGCAAGTGTCCATGCATGCATACCTACCCTTCTTAGTCATTTTTGCAATAAAATGTGTTACGAGTTGTATACAATTATATGATTTATCTATGATTATAGAATTAGTGATCACATGATTAAAAAGATACATATAGCTATATATAGGGCCGGCTTAGGCCCAGTGCAGGCAGGGCGACTGTCCGGGGTCCAAAAAAATTAGGGGCACCAAAATTATTAGTGTGGCATATTTATATACGTTTTCATAAGAGTATACATTTATAAAATTTGGTTTAATGATAAAGAAATTTGATTAGAAATTGTGATTTTGTTGTTTGAAATTAATGAGGTATCGTGTCACATCCCGCTCGGGCGCCCACCACATCCCGGGCTCGACTCCACCATAGCACCATATTGTTCGCTTTGGGCCCCGACCACGCCCTCACAGTTTTATTTCTAGGAACTCACATGAGAACTTCCCAGTGGGTTACCCATTATGGGATTGCTCTCACGCGAACTCGCTTAACTTCAGAGTTTAATGAAACCCGAATCCAGTGAGCTCCCAAAAGGCCTCGTGCTAGGTAGAGATGAGAATATACATATAAGGCTTACATGATCCACTCCCCTGGGCGATGTGGGATGTTACAATCCACCCTCCTTAGGGGCCCGATGTTCTCGTCGGCACACATCCGGCCATGGATTGGCTCTGATACCAAATTGTCACATCCCGGCCCGGGCCCCCACCACATCCCGGGCTTGACTCCACCATAGCACGATATTGTCCGCTTTGGGCCCTGACCACGCCTTCACGATTTTGTTTCTGGGAACTCACACGAGAACTTCTCAGTAGGTCACCCATCCTGGGATTGTTCTCGCGCGAACTCGCTTAACTTCAGAGTTCCGATGGAACCCGAAGCCAGTGAGCTCCCAAAAAGCCTCGTGCTAGATAGAGATGAGAATATACATATAAGGCTTACATGATCCACTCCCCTGGGCGATGTGGGATGTTACATATTGGGTTCAAAACACCATGTGTGCTTAATTAAATTCCAATTTTACAAATTTCTTTTTCATAACAGTATAAATTTATAAAATTTGGCTAAATGATTAGAAGTTTAATTAGAACTCGCTTAACTTCGGAGTTCCGATGGAACCCGAAGCCAGTGAGCTCCCAAAAAGCCTCGTGCTAGGTAGAGATGAGAATATACATATAAGGCTTACATGATCCACTCCCCTGGGCGATGTGGGATGTTACATATTGGGTTCAAAACACCATGTGTGCTTAATTAAATTCCAATTTTACAATTTTTTTTTCATAACAGTATAAATTTATAAAATTTGGCTAAATGATTAGAAGTTTAATTAGAAGCAAAGATTTTTGTATTTAAAATTTAACAAGAGGTCCTAAGTTCGACATGCTATGTGCATGTTTATTTTTTTTTCAATTTTTACGATTTTTTGTTTGGTTGTTAACTTATTTTTAATTACTAGCTTGTAACTATGTGGGTTACTATTTTTAAACATTCGTTCCAATTCAAGTCTAATCTTCAACAAGGGGTAATGCCTAGACTAAATTTGTAGACCAAATTTGAAAATCATATGACGTCTCATCAAAAGGTTTAGTTTGGTGCCCATTCATTACTTATACATATCCTTAAAGACTAAAAAATATCATAATTTTTTTAGTCTTATATTGACGAGGTTAGTAAATAAGAAAAAACACCTCACGATTTATACAAAAACACTTTAAAAGTTCAGATGGAAGACAAAACTCATAATCTATCTACTTGTAAGCTTGAAGTTTTTTTGTTTCCTTCTCTCGATACAAAATAAATTAGTTTTTCCGTGTTTCTAAATTATTGAGTTTGAAGTGTTTTTCTAAATATAATTTTATCGATGTCTTACGTGTAAAAATAAATAATTTTTTTTATATGAAAGGGCACATTTTTTTGCATCGGCCCGGACCTCAAAAGCATCTAGACCGGCCCTGGTTATATATAAAAACCAATAGCATGAATGTTTACTCATATATATGCGTTACTCACTACATAATCGCCAAGATGGGCCCGACACTCAAGCTCGACGCCCATTTAGATAAAATAAGAGAAGCGAACCATTTCTTCTTACTCTTTTTCAAATTTGATAAATGCTGGTTGATCGTATATTTCATTATAGTTATATGATTCAGAGTATCATTTCTTATTTAATCCATTTGAATTCCATATTCGAAGTTGCGATTAGATCTATTCATTAAAAAGAATCAATCTTCCTTCAACCCTTTGATCGAAATGTGGCAAAAGGAAAAAAAAATTCATGAACCGACCCTATCTTCTCCACCCCGTAGGAACTATGAGAACACCCCAAAGACTGAAGGAAATTTTGTGAAAAACATGTTCATTTGAGCAACATCAATAGCATGCAATTAACAAATTAAAGGCGGAATCATGCTTACATGCACTCAAAACAAAACATCAACCATGAAATTCAAAGCCTAGTAGATTGGTGAACCTTGACTCAACTTAAATCAACATTTGTTAGTTGAGAAATATTTACCTTTGTAGATTCCTCTTTGCATATGCAAAGGATAATCACCCAAGAGATAGGGCCTTCATTCCTTGCTTCTTAGCTCCATGGATTTGGTTGAAAGAATTGGATTCTCCAAGTTCCCAAAATAGAGAACCTCTAAAGATTATACACCAAGGTTAGATTGAAGAAGAAATGAGTGACCTTGGAGTAGTAGGATTGCTAGATTCACCCTCCAAGGTGGTTGGCCTCTTAGAGAGAAAATGAAGAAACAAGTTCTCACCAATTTTCTCTAAAATCAACCCTTATGAATTTTAGGCTATAAAGTTCTTTATATAGTCACTTCTTTAAATGACCTAAAGAACCAAAAAACCCTAATTCTACACAAAATGGATATGGGCTTTTGGGCCTTTGTGAATCTTTATTCATTAAGTTGTCATACAACTTAAGTCAATGGGCTTTGACGTTCGAAGCCCATTGGGCCTTAAGGTCCAAAACTATCCCGAGGTCTTTAACGAACTTATTCGTTTGATTAATTAACATATTAATTAATCCTTGCCATAAATAATTAAACCATTTAATTATTCTTACTCATCTCCATTGTTTCTTCAATCTCCACCTTACACGGTGTACGATCCATTAGGTTCCTTTTAGCGATGCAGTGAGCGATTAAAACCATTTTACATCGATTGTGAATTGAAACTTACTTTCAATTCTCCCTTTAGTGATTATACACGTTTAGGGCTTCCACAAACCATGAGTGACACCTAGCAGCATATCATGGTTACCCAAGCTAATCAGAAGAGGTAGAGAACCTATTCAGTTAAGGATTACAAATGCAATAGGGTCATTCTCTAATCTAATACTCTTGACCACATTGTTTGGTTTGATAGTTTATTTATTCATGTCTATTATCCAATGTGATTCGTTTGCTTATATGATTACCTTGAATGTGATTTGGAACGCATTCCCTAATCTCATTCATACTCTGGCCAGAGATTTTAATCATATCATAGAGTATTCTCCCTCAAACCATTTGAAGGTTAGAGATCCCTTGTTGCACATTCACTTGTCTCCATAACTAAGTGGCTTAATCCCAATGATGTCGTGGACACCCCGATGGGGTGACTTTGACATAATCAAAGATCAAAGACTTAACCACAAGACAACTGTGATGCCTCAGGTCAAAGGACTAATTTGCATTATCCTAACCATGAGTTCTCATGTGACATGAGTATGAGAACTCCTCGTTGATCGTGTTCAGTGGACTCATTCTCTATTTAGCACCTACATACTTGTCTTGATGTCACACACACCAATGACTCGAGACTAGTCACTCTCCCTGAGAGAAGACATAGCACGTACTGATCTTAACGGACTGTCAATGCCCAATTGGCAATCCTATGATCAGGAACGTTTAGGATGTGTCTACGAAAGAATGGTCTCATTAATCTAACTTCATTAGATTGCATTCTCCCAATCACATATTCCTTGGACTTTATCGTTTAAGCATATAACATTTATATGAGACGGCTCAAACAATAATGTTTGCCCTTTATATGTAAACTAGATTAGTTTAACATGTGAAATGTCCGTAAAGTATCATCATATGATTGGCTTTAGGGCACATTTCCAACAATCTCCCACTTGCACTAGAGCCAATCAGCTTGTTCATCTGTTATGATTCCTCTTCTGTAGTCATTTCATAAATGGCTGAGTAGTAGGCCTAGGCAATGGATATCTATATGTTATCCATAGAAGCAACCTTGAGAATATCGACGTCACCATTATACATGATTCCCAATCATGTAGTTCAGTCTCTCATATAAGTTCGGATCTTGATGAGACCTTGATTCCCTGGCTTGAGCTATCGCCCCATTAGTGTCGTAGTGTCAGTACACTAGATACACTTTCTGGTTGGAACCGAATAGAGAGTTCATAAATGAACTTTCCCATCCAAACAACATTGTTGTAAACTTCTATATGGCAATATATTTTGCATTCATAATGGAACACACTAAAGTCATTTCTTTAATGTTTCCATCCAAATATCTCTTTAGTCATAATAAAGAGATATCTGTTTATCTCTTCATTCATAATGAAGAAACATCCAATGATGGATTAGATTCACAATCTAATACATTTACGCTTCCATTACGTTACTCTAATTCTTCCTCATTCTTCGAGGAACCTATCCTTTAGTATTTCTTAAATACTTAAGGACTCACTTGACAGTTGCCATGGTTCTGATCCTGGGCTTGCACTGATATCGCCTTGTACCTTTCTAGGTACAACTCATATCAATGTTTTTCATACAATATGAAATACATAAATTACCTTTGTGCGTATGCATAAAGGATTCGATTTACGCATTATTTCTTTGGGAGTCAAATGGTACGTTCCCTTTGAGAAGAGCTACCTCCTAGTCTCACTAGAGTTGTTCTTCTGATTGAAGTTTATCATCATATGAGAAACTTCCTAGCATCCTTTTATCTATTATTAGGGCATGATATAATCCAATTATATCCTAAAATCTATCATTATAGATTTCCATCCCATGTATATAGACTATGTCTCCCATATACATTCTATCTTTATAAAATGTTTAAAGTCATAACTTTAACAATGAAGTATTCTTTTCATTTCCAAAATATATTATACATATATTTTAATTTAGGAATATGATTAACTCCCACTAATCTTTTGTAAACCTAGTAAACAAAAGATTCATTTACATCTTTATGAGAAATCAAACAATTTGATCTTTCCCTCATAAGACGCTTATGGCTCCCACTAGCTTGCTAAGATCCATGATGGTTGGATCTCTACAACTTACATGTCTTGTGATTCATAGTTTTAGACATAAATTATTAGGACTATCTTAATAATGGTTTCGGAAACCTATATTATGTCCAAACATTGAATCAACATTTAGTTGTAGCTAGCTATCTTCGAATTAATTGAAACTAAGACTACGTCAAAAATGGTTCCTTCAAAGTCAACCATTCTCTTTGATTGTAGTCACCTTAAGCTACCAATTAGCTATGAAGGTTTCATTATTTCGGGTCAAATGGTACTTTACCATTTCCTTGAGTGTATATCGTATATACACTCAATGTAGTCATAAAGTTCAAACCATTCAACTGAGACGGTTTATAAATCCTTCTTGACTACCTTGGAGCTTGTGGTATAGGAACTAGGTTGTTATATTTGTTGATTATCATCTTGTCTCTCAAAGAACCCATTCTTTTGAGTTCTATTCCTAGTTCATTTGCTCTAAGGCAAATCACATTGTAGGATTACAATGAACTACTCAACAAACAACATTTGTTGGTTGGTTTATAGAAGTGATATCCAAAGGTTAATTTAAGGATATCCACAAGATAATTTTTAAACAAATATTGCTTATTAGCACACAACCCCAAATCTTAACATGATTAAAATTTGTCTTTCTTTCCAACTACATCCTATGGAGTTATGAAAATTTTGGAAGATCTTCTAATTGACAATCATATTGTTTTAGAAGTATATATCCTATATATATGGGTAATTGATAACATCCAACGAACTAAATCTTATTCGAGTTCGTTCTTCTCCTAATGGAGAAAATCATTATCTTATGATGCTAATTTCCTTGATATCTTTCAAGGAAGCTCATCTAAAGTGTTACCTTTCCTTTAGATCAAATCTAAGGAGGTAAGTACTTTAGACGTCTTACTCATCAACTTACATTTCTTGAATTCTTTGAAACCTTTTGCAAAGTATTCGGACTTGTGTTTATTTAAAAATAAACTATAGTCCAACCGAGAGTGATCTTCGGTGAATGTCAAACAACATGAGTAGTATTATGTTGTGGACAAGTGCCACTAACATCTAAGTGAATTAACCTCAATAACTTTGTGATTCTTTCTTCTTTCCAAAAGAATAAAGATTCGAACATTTCGCCTCTATACAATTTTGACAAGAAGGTATTGGATCCGGATCTAACGATCCAAAGCATCCATCTATGACCAACTCGTAATTTATGTTTTAGAGGTATCACAACTCAGTTGGGATTAGTCACTATTTTGCAACCTTTTGGGTTTTAAGCATCATTATATTCTAAACAGTTAACGCTACCATATCATCTCTACTATATAGACAATTAATTAGATTACTATAATCCAATCAGTGATTAATAAAGAACAATGTTTTGTCAAACAAAACATTCATCCATCTCTACTATAGTGACGGAATTAAGTTCCTTAAAATTGGAATGTAAAGACAATCTTTGGTTTTTCCAATTTCTTTGGTAGTTCATATGAGGAAGTTAGTACCATCTGCTTTCGCAGAGATCTATATTTTATTCACGTTCCGAATGTGAAGTACTTTCTCTTCTCTCATTAATCTTCTACTTCTTATTAGCCACACTTTTACAACGATTGTAAAACATAGTTACTAATACGGAATCAAGCATTTAAGTAGAAGAACCAACTGTTTTGAACTATTCAAGAACAATTTACAACACCTTCGAAATGTGTGTTCTTGACACTTGCAAGACATTTCTTGTAAATACCCCTTCCAATGTCCATCCTTTCATAAAGAAAATTTGTTCCCTTGGAGTTAATTTTATCTTCTTCATTTGACTTCTCCTTTGACTACAATAGTCATGGTCCCTAAACTCCCACTATCTCTCTTGAAACCTTTTTCAATTGTGTTATACACATCAAACATTTTGGAGAGTGTGTGGTTATTGTTCACTACATAGTTTACAATAAACTTAGTGAACCATTAGGATAGGGACATAAAGGTGAAGTCCTAGCTTAGTTTCCGTCTCGTTAAGTGGTTTATCACTTCAACACTCAATGATTCAAAATCATCATAAGTCCATGTTGATGGACTATTTTTGTCAACCAACCATTATGTTCTAAACATAATTACAAACTTTCAAGAGTTGTTCAAGGCAACTCTTATTTCTTCATACAACAATTTGTAAGTGAAGAATCATGGCACTAAAAGTGTCCTTGTCTTTATGCTAATCTTCGTAAGTTCCTTTGTTCATATAACGAAGGAATAAGCATTGGTTGTTTGTGTTGTCCTCTTCATGATAGACATTTCTAACATGTTCTTCCAATGATACATTATCAATAGGAAGATTGTGAGGATGAGACTTCTTAGGTACATGCACAATCCATTTAAGACAATCTTTGGGATTGTGTTACCAAGTCCGGAAACTAAAACATTCGGTTTTTCTTTGTCAAGTTTTGGATAGCGTTTGCAAATATATTGGTAAACAAATACATAACGAATATAAATTGATTGATTTTAAGCCATTTGATTCGGGTCTTTAAATCAAATAGCACCACCCACTATTTTTGGCAAATTCCATATCCCTCATTGGAATTCGAGAGTTTTTGGAGAAAACTCTTAGTAGGTTATGGGAGACTCACTATTACTAAGCCCACCTCAGAAGAAAATCATATTGGCTAGCGTTAATAATAATGAGAGAGTACACTTACTCATTTGCAACTAATGCAAGTACCCATCAATTTGGCCTCTAGAGAATGATGCCTCAGAAGAATATCATATTGGCACATTGCACTTAGTTAAGTCATTCCCACCATGCTAGTTAAAGTAGGGGTTCAAGAATGGCCTCAGAAGAATATCATATTGACCACACTCGTTGCCTACCTTTACTTCATCATATGTGTATAGGATTCTCCTGAATGTAAGCACATACTTTGCAACCCCAGAACTGAACGAATACGGTGTATGAGTCACAAACGATTGAAGCCTACCATGGTGGAAGGCCACGAAAGAGTGTTCTAAGCACTCTCACGCTTTTCAACTTAATAATGGTTTGGTTGAGGGTTTTAGGTCTCATCACATAAACATATTCATTTTAATCTTTATTAAAACAATTTTGGTCCTATTACAACTATTGGTCCATTGGATTGATTTAGTTGTATATAATACTCCCACTATGCTTATAAAACAGTTTTTAAAGCAAGAGTATATGATACTACTAACATAAGGTTTGCATTCATTTGATGGACTATATAGTTGCCTTAGGGCCTTAGGATGACTATGAACCTTTGTTTAGATTCAACACGAGCCTAGTGTTGAATCTCGGACTAGGGATGGAGATTGATTTTAGTTACGCATTTAATCACATTAAGGCGTGTTCTCGTGTTGAATCTCGGACTAGGGATGGAGATTGATTTTAGTTACGCATTTAATCACATTAAGGCGTGTTGTTCCTAGGGGCGTTGGACCCAACTACTCTATTTTCATGCATATCAAATAAAACAAGAAAATGAGTACTTTAAAGTAAAGGTGAGCTTATGCTCATTACAACATTTGCATAAAACAAATTACTTTAAAGTAAAGAAGAGCTTATGCTCTTTTACAACATTTGATCAAATCAAATTACAACCAAAATTAATCTACACATTCCCATGGTTCAAACAAATTTGAAACGGCCTATCACATAGCTCAATTATCGTAGGCTTAGGTTCATAATCACCCTTTAATTAATCAACACTTTAACTAATTAAATTGAATGCAACATTTTCATTTTGTTTTTGTATCCATAAAATTGATTTAAATGGAGCTAAATGAAATGAAAATCTAATTCTCATTTAAAGAGACAAAATAATTTTTGTTCCCTACTTAATTTGGGCCATCATGCAATAACCACAACTTTTTGGGCTATATTGCGAAACACAAACTTTTGAGGTCACTACACAAAAGTCCACTACTTCATGTAATTACAACTAGAACCCAAAAATTTCAACAAATACAAAAAACTTCATTAAAGGAGCAAAACAATTTGTCCTTTAACGTTTTTGGGTCTTAACGTAAAAACGTAAACTTTTGGGCCAAAGTGCAAATACACAAAAGTATCAAAACTTTATGTAATTGAATAAAAGACCCAAAAATACCCTATTCTATTAGGGTGGCCGGCCATGATAAAAAAAATAAGATTTTTACAAAGTTTTTGTAAGTGGGTTTTGTTAGGTGAGGTAAAGATGAAATATATATGATATATTTTGAAGTTATGTCAAACTTTTAAAAAAGTTTGTCTACCATTAAAACCATTAATAATACTTTACCAATAATCATCACCCACTAAAATTAAACCAAAACTTTATGTAAAAACATAAAACTTTTTGAATCAAAACTTCAAAACTTTTTGTTCTTGGCAAGAACTTCAAGAACATTGAAGAACACTCATGAAAACTCATAATAGCTCCATGAATGTTTTCACTCACCAAAACTCAAATTTTCACCACTCAAAAGAGGGCTAACATCCTAGGGTACTTAGGGGTTCCAAAAGTCACTTTAAAACCATTTTAACAAGACAAACATGAACCCAAAAAATCACCCTTTGGATTTGGCCGAATTTCCCCAAAAACATGGCACCAAATTTTATCTCCAAAATTCATGCTCATATGAACTACATCTACAACATTTGAGATGGCAAATTTTCTAACAAAATTTACATTCAAAGAAACAAGAATAAAGCTTGTAACATATTACAACTTTTAAATCAAACACTATGAACTACAAAACCCAAAATGATTCACCAACTACTAGACCTAGGCTCTGATACCAATTGAAGGAAATTTTGTGAAAAACATGTTCATTTGAGCAACATCAATAGCATGCAATTAACAAATTAAAGGCGGAATCATGCTTACATGCACTCAAAACAAAACATCAACCATGAAATTCAAAGCCTAGTAGATTTGTGAACCTTGACTCAACTTAAATCAACATTTGTTAGTTGAGAAATATTTACCTTTGTAGATTCCTCTTTGCATATGCAAAGGATAATCACTCAAGAGATAGGGCCTTCATTCCTTGCTTCTTAGCTCCATGGATTTGGTTGAAAGAATTGGATTCTCCAAGTTCCCAAAATAGAGAACCTCTAAAGATTATACACCAAGGTTAGATTGAAGAAGAAATGAGTGACCTTGGAGTAGTAGGATTGCTAGATTCACCCTCCAAGGTGGTTGGCCTCTTAGAGAGAAAATGAAGAAACAAGTTCTCACCAATTTTCTCTAAAATCAACCCTTATGAATTTTAGGCTATAAAGTTCTTTATATAGTCACTTCTTTAAATGACCTAAAGAACCAAAAAACCCTAATTCTACACAAAATGGATATGGGCTTTTGGGCCTTTGTGAATCTTTATTCATTAAGTTGTCATACAACTTAAGTCAATGGGCTTTGACGTTCGAAGCCCATTGGGCCTTAAGGTCCAAAACTATCCCGAGGTCTTTAATGAACTTATTCGTTTGATTAATTAACATATTAATTAATCCTTGCCATAAATAATTAAACCATTTAATTATTCTTACTCATCTCCATTGTTTCTTCAATCTCCACCTTACACGGTGTACGATCCATTAGGTTCCTTTTAGCGAGGCAGTGAGCGATTAAAACCATTTTACATCGATTGTGAATTGAAACTTACTTTCAATTCGCCCTTTAGTGATTATACACGTTTAGGGCTTCCACAAACCATGAGTGACACCTAGCAGCATATCATGGTTACCCAAGCTAATCAGAAGAGGTAGAGAACCTATTCAGTTAAGGATTACAAATGCAATACGGTCCTTCTCTAATCTAATACTCTTGACCACATTGTTTGGTTTGATAGTTTATTTATTCATGTCTACTATCCAATGTGATTCGTTTGCTTATATGATTACCTTGAATGTGATTTGGAACGCATTCCCTAATCTCATTCATACTCTGGCCAGAGATTTTAATCATATCATAGAGTATTCTCCCTCAAACCATTTGAAGGTTAGAGATCCCTTGTTGCACATTCACTTGTCTCCATAACTAAGTGGCTTAACCCCAATGATGTCGTGGACACCCCGATGGGGTGACTTTGACATAATCAAAGATCAAGGACTTAACCACAAGACAACTGTGATGCCTCAGGTCAAATGACTAATTTGCATTATCCCAACCATGAGTTCTCATGTGACATGAGTATGAGAACTCCTCGTTGATCGTGTTCAGTGGACTCATTCTCTATTGAGCACCTACGTACTTGTCTTGATGTCACACACACCAATGACTCGAGACTAGTCACTCTCCCTGAGAGAAGACATAGCACGTACTGATCTTAACGGACTGTCAATGCCCAATTGGCAATCCTATGATCAGGAACGTTTAGGATGTGTCTACGAAATAATGGTCTCATTAATCTAACTTCATTAGATTGCATTCTCCCAATCACATATTCCTTGGACTTTATCGTTTAAGCATATAACATTTATATGAGACGGCTCAAACAATAATGCTTGCCCTTTATATGTAAACTAGATTAGTTTAACATGTGAAATGTCCGTAAAGTATCATCATATGATTGGCTTTAGGGCACATTTCCAACAAAGACACCTTCGGCATACAGGGGTCGCAGATCGACCATAAAACCATATCCAATAAGTGGACCGCCTAACAATGTATTTTCACAAACCAAGAACTACGAGATCGCTCCTTTCATTCTGGGGGTGATGGAGGGCCGTACCATTCGAGCCCTTTTTCTTCTTCATGTTTTGATGTTCAATGTGGTGCTTAAGTATGGTCGAGATACACGTTAAACAAGGTTCTAAAAGACGTTAGGCGTTATTCGGGCAGTGGGTTAAAGCCTAGCGCCTAGGCGGCCATGCGGAGCTTAGGCGGAATAGGCGGATTTAAGTAAATCTATTATATTTCATGTAAATAAGTGTCTGTTTATACTTAAAATGGATGTAATTCCATCATAAACTACAAAATAGAATGACATATGTATTATGAAGTATTGGAACATAATGAAAACATTGGGAACTAGCATATAATATGTGTTCATTTAAGTATTCAACAAGTCTCTTACAATTTATTGAACAAAATAAAATGCAAAATGAAAGTTATCTATTTTCTGTCTAAATGACTCACAATCTAGATAGGTGCATAGGTGAGTCTGGGTGGGCTAGGTGAGTGCCTAGGCAGGCGCCTCAGCAGGTATAGACGCCATTTCTTAATTTTCAAACGCCTAGGCATTAATCGGGGTAGTGGCCAGCCGCCTAGCGCAACGGGATTTTTAGAACAATGACGTTAAATGCAACCTCGATATATATCATACATCACGACGTGTCTTAATTGGCATTTTTTTCTCACTAACAATCTAACAATAAATATATAGATATAGTATAATAAATTTGTAGGTTAGAGACAAGGTCGACCTTGAGGGTAGTCCAAAAAGGCGCCTGCATAGGGCCCCCACTTCGAAAGGCCTCCAAAAAAAAATATATATCTTGTAAATAACATATAAATATAGAAAAAGTAAGAAATATCATAATTCATTTGTTGGTGTAGTGGAAATGTTCAGCTTCAATTTTCGTTGGGGTGTTTAATTCAAAACATGGAGCTGCATTTTTAGTCACTAGTTTTTTCTTGCTTTTAAAATTTACTCCCAATCCATCCGTCCAAATGCATATAAAGTTATAAAACTCAAGTCCATTTGCAATCTTTTTTTTCTTTCAACTTTCCATATGTCCATTTATATTGAATGTTTATATCAACTATCACATGATTTTTAAGATTATAATTTAGGTAATCAAAACTTTGAATTTATATTTTTCTTTTCAATAATGTATTATTTTATGGATTATTTTAATATTCGATTTGTTAGTGTGATGTTGATTTAAAAAAAAAACACAAGAGAAACAATTGGCATTGTTCAATCTATTATACTCGTCAATTAAGTTTTATTGTTCATTACTCTCTTGATCATCAAGTTTTATTGTTCTTCACTCTCAATCTCAGATTCTTGAATGCAAACATTTAGTACATTTGCATCTAAAAACTTGAGACGTGTAATATTTAAGTAATGTTTGTATATCTACCTTATTTTGATATTAATTTTTAATTATATTTGATGTAGAAATATAATTTTTTTATGTATTTAGTGAATTATTTTTTATACGTATCAATGTACAAAGAATCGGGAGTCAAAAACTATAAAGCCCCACTTCGAAGGCTCGCCTAGGGCCCCCAATTCTCAAGGCCGGCTCTAGTTAGAGAGATCATATTCTTAGGCCACATTTTTAATCAAGGTAACTACATTGGTAATGTGATTAAATTGGAACCCATATTCATTAAGAATTTGATTTACGATGTGTCATAAAGAATGGGGTAAAAATATTTACTAGGGTTCGTTGATGGTAATTAACAAAATTAATACCGTTGATGATTTTGTGCTCGGATTAAGAAGCTTCGAATTTACTTAGGATCATGCACCAGCGAGGATGTATCTAGGGTCCTAGGGATCTACACATGGCCATATGGATGGATCCCCCAGAAGTTATTAGTACGTTGAACCGGAAAAAGGATTCTCGCCAGATTCTTTTTTCTGGGGATCTTAAGGATCCAGCTATCGTTACTCCTTATCGTACATTGTGGGTCAGTTTTCGTTAGATACTATTTATATTTAATTTTAAATTTTAAATTTTGAAATGTTTTTTGACCGCACGATGTACGATGAACGGTCATAATCACGATCACGGGATCCCTAAGATCCTTTTCCCGTTGAACCCTTTGGTGGGGACACAATTTATCCCCGCAAGTTATTAGTACGTTGAACCCTTCGAAAATTGATGCAATCTAGCAAAAATTAAAGATAGGGTGCTTTGGTACTCAACAAATAATAAGGTTATTTAACCTATTTTAATGATGTTACTATCACTATGATTTAATTGTATTTCATTTTTTATATAAGTTGACTGTCTTACGTTCGATGTAATGAATGAAGAATTCAATATTTATTGTAATTGGCTTGTTATGTAACTTAACCTACATTTCTGCCTTATAAAATAGAATATCTTTAGGGTTTTTTATACAGACAATACTTCAACAATGACTAGTCAGTGTATAGTTTTACTGACCACCAATAAATAAAAGACACATGTCAACCAAAACTCTCTCTAAATTTATAACCAAACAACCAACTCTAACATTGCACCCATAACCAAACAGTCACTCTCTCCTTCGTCCATCTCACCTCCTAAGCCTATGTTGTTGTCTGCCGCAGATCTCGTCTGCAAAAACCTCTCCTCCGCTAAGCCCTCCCCTCCGCCAAAACATCTTCTGTCGAACCTAGCCTTGCCCACTCATAATCCAACCCTCTCTATCGTCATGGAAGGACGTCTGAATAGAATTTTACGGGATAATTTCATTGTATTACTTCCTTGAAATATATACAAATACAATCCTTGTTCTATAAGGAAACAATAATTAAAAAGGATGTGATATCCACACACCCCTTTTTACTTCTCTCACACCCTTTTAATTTTCAACCGTCGGATCGGATGAATTGAAGAAGATCAAATGACAGAAATTAACAAGGGGTGTGGGAGAAGTAAAAAGGGGTGTGTGGATAGCACACCCCTAATTAAAAAAGGACACAACAAATAATCCTTCCTAAAAAAGGATTCCTAATATTTACAATATATTTACATACTTATTTTTAAAGACTCACGTTTACACTCCCCTTCAAGTTGGTGCATATATATCACACATGCCCAACTTGACAAGTGAGTCACCAAACTTTCGACCACACACTGCATGAGTAAGAACATTTGCAATTTGCTCATCTGAATTCACAAACGGTATTGATACAATCTTCTTTTCAAGCTTTTCTTTAATAAAATGTCGATCCACCTCCATATGCTTCGTTCTATCATGCTGCACTGGATTATCATCTATATCTCTTGCAGACTTGTTGTCACAATACAATTTCATAGTCTCATCCAGTTTGAACCCAAGTCCCAAAAGAAGTTTTCGTAACCAAAGGATTTCACAAATTCCTTGAGCCATTCCTCTATATTTGGACTCAGCTGAAGACCACGACACCACTTTCTGTTTCTTACTTCGCCAAGTCACCAAATTCCCTCCAACAAAGGTAAAATACCCAGAAGTAGACCGTCTATCAGTTACATCACATGCCTAATCTGTATCAGTAAAACCTTCAATTCTCAAATGCCCGTGTTTCCCATACAATACTCTTTTTTCCAGGTGCCGACTTCAAGTGTGCCAAGATACGCATAACAACAGCCATATGATCCACATTTGGTGAATGCATGAACTGACTCACAACATAGGCAATATCAGGACGAGTATGAGCCAAATAAATCAGTCTCCCTACAAGCATCTGATATCTACCTTTGTCAACTGGTTTCTGACTTGGATTCAAACACAAATGATGCTTCTAAACAATAGGAGTCTCTATTGGCTACATCCTAACATACCAGTCTCTTTTAATAAATCCAGCACATACTTACGTTGAGATAAGAAGATACATTTAGACGAGCGAGCAACTTCAACTCCCAGAAAATATTTCAAATCTCCTAAATCCTTCATTTCGAATTTGGCCGTAAGGTTTCCTTTCAACTTAGACAGCTCATCAACGTCATCTCCTGTTATAATCATGTCATCTACATAGATAATCAAGGCTATTACTTTATTTTGTTTATGCTTTACAAATAAAGTATGATCAGAATGACTCTGACGATATCCATTCATTTTCATCACTTGAGTAAATCTATCAAACCATGCACGAGGTGATTGCTTAAGCCCATAAAGTGACTTACGCAATCAACATACTCCAGTATTCCCACCATTGCTATATCTAGGAGGAAAATCCATATATACTTCTACCTCCAAATTCCCATGGAGAAATGCATTCTTCACATCGAACTGTTTTAATGGCCAGTCCATATTTGCAGCTAAAGAGATAAGAACACGTATCATATTCATCTTGGCAACCGGGGAGAAAGTCTCTTGATAATCCACCCCATATGTTTGAGTATACCCTTTAGCCACCAACCTTGCTTTGTATCTGTCTACCGTTCCATCAACCTTATATTTAACTATAAATACCCATCGGCATCCCACGGTCTTCTTTCCTGCGGGTAACATCATCACCTCCCAAGCATTATTTTTCTGTAATGCCAACATCTCCTCATCCATTGCTTTCACCCACTTTGGATCTTTTAGAGCTTTCTCCATTAGAGTTGGTACTTGAATAAACTCCATATTGCTCACCAAGGTCTGACGTTCTGGTGCAAGCTTGTTACATGAAACATAATTGGCTATCAGATACTTCACCTTCCCTTCAGGAGAAAACCTATCAGGAGGCACACCTCGATTTTGTCTCGGTGGCAATTTATAAGTACTCACATTATTACTTGGATCAGTTACACAATCATTTACGATACTTACCTCATGCATATTCAGATAAGACGTATTGGGCGGCACGTCAGAACTAGAGAGAGAGGGCGTACTGAACTCAGCAAGAACAAGTGTAGTGGGCTTGGCAATGGACTGTTGAGCGATAAGACATTCCTCGGTTGCAGCTGGCCGAGACTTTCTTATGGGTTCAGTCAGATTTAACCTCAAATCACCACCATCATCTGAGTTGTCAACATATTCGGTACTCACTGTACACTCGGCACCAACAATTCCAGGTCCTACACGCTGTTCAATAATCACATCTCCCCCTAGATCAAACCAACTCAGATTACCAACAGTGTTCTCCCCCTAGTGATCTGAAGTGGAAGGTACGGAAGTGTAGAAATATTCAGTTTCAGAGAAGGTCACATCCATGGTTACATACATATGCCGGGTTTCAGGATGGTAACACTGATACCCCTTTTGGTGAGAAGAGAAACCCAGAAAGACACACCGTAGTGCACATGGATCCAATTTACTACGATGTATTTTCTGAATATGAACATAAGCCACACAACCAAAGACCCGATGGGTGAGAGTATTACGTGACACCACTGGAGCATGTTGTGTGAGGACTTGAAGAGGCGTTTGAAAACTAACCACCTGAGAAGGCATACGATTAATAACATACACGACATAGGTTATTGCTTCAGGCCAAAAACGCGGAGGAATGGAGGCCCCAAGGAGCAAGACACGGGCTGTTTCCAAAATGTGGCAATTTTTATGCTCTGCAACCCCATTTTGTTGTGGAGACATGTGGTTTCATGGAGGATCCCTTGATCACGTAGAAAACCCGACAACTCAAAATTGATGTATTCTCATCCATTATCAGAATGGAGAACCTTGATAACAGAAGAATATTGTGTTTGAACCATCTGAGCAAAGGACCGAAATATGGCACTAACATCACTTTTATTTTTCAACACATAAAGCCATGGCATACGAGTGCAATCATCAACAAATGTAACAAACCGCCGGATTCCCAAAAAAGTAGTAACTGGAGAAGGCCCCCAAACATCGGAATGCACAAGATCAAACGGAAAAGGTCTTTTATTCATACTAGGAGGAAATGAAGCATGATGGCTTTTAGCAAGAATACATACTTCACAATGTAAGTCTGCTTCATTTATTCCACTAAATAAACTAGGCACCATATGCCTTAAATATCTAAATGATGCATGCCCAAATCGACGATGCAATAACCATACTTCTTGTAGATTACTATCACGGAACACTCATACTGCATGAGCTCTACCAGGAACGACATCATCCTGATAGTACAACCCATCTCTCTTAGTGCCACGCCCAATTATCTCCTTGGTCTGAATATCCTGAAGTAGACAAAAGGACGGATACATTAGAACAACACAATCCAATTGTTCAGTAACCTGTGGTATGAAAAGTAAATGATGTGATAAACATGGAACAAGTAAACATCGATGTAAATGGAGAGAGGCCGTGAGATACATGGTGCCAACACCAATAATAGGAGCACGGGTACCATTGGCGGTGGCAATATATTCCCTGTGAGATGTTGTCATACATTGAAACATATTCTTATCATATGTCATATGATCCGTTGCACCAGAGTCCAGAATCCAACCTATATGATGCTTAGTATCGGCGGCCAAAAGACCATGCCCTACAGTACCTGCGATGGATTATGAGTCACCATGGGTAGAACGAGTCAGCAAGGTTTGACTCGGGTCATTAAAAAGAGTTTCGGCCTCCTTAGCTTTTGGTGGGGCTGTAGCTAGGGAGGCACGACCTCCATTATTTCCTGCACTTCCACGCTCATTTGCACGCAATTTTTTTCTTCAATTCTGGAAACCAATCAGGCACCCCATGCTTAGCAAAACACGTATCCTCAGTATGACAGGTTTGTCCACAGAAAGTACACTTCAAATCATCTTTATTTTCTCGGTTGAAGGGACGAGAATTTAAAGATTGATTAGAAGAATTATTAGGACGAGGGACACCAGCTGGCCGAGAGATCATGGCCATGGACGGCGGCCCACCTTGGTTGTTACTTCCACCCATCATAGTAGCATGTCGTTGTGCTTCACGCCGAACAACAGAAAACACTTCATCAACAGATGGTAAGGGTTGAGTACGTAGAATATCACTTCGTACTTTATCAAAGATATCATCCAAACCCGCCAAAAAGGCATACACACGATCAATTTGAATATCTTCTCGAATGGTCTTGAGATCCACAACACACTCCATCTTGATTGGTCTCCTTTGATCTAACTCCTGCCAAACAGACTTGAGGTCAGCATAATACACACCAACTGGTCAACCCTCTTGACGGAGTCTGAAGGATTTAACATTCAATTCATAAATTTGAGAAATATTTGAACCATCATAATAGGTCCGAGCCACCTCTTCCCAAACTTCTTTAGCAGTACGTAGGTGAATAAAAAATCCCATGATAGCAGGTTCCATGGAATTGATTAACCACCCTTTTACTATTGCATTCCCTGTCTCCCATGTCTCATATTCAGCACTATCCTCAGCAGGCTCCTTGATACTCCCAGTCACAAAGCTCTTCCTACCGCGTCAAGCGATGTGCATCTCCAAAACCTTGGACCAAATAGGATAATTTGATCCATTTAATTTCATGGTGTTCGGTATAGCAGACGCATCACTCTGAATAACGACATGATTCAATACTGGATTATTGGTTGAGTTACTGCCTTCCAACTTCAACATGCCACTGCCTCCTTTTGATGCCATTCGGCTTTACCAAAAAAAAAAAAACAGCAAGACTGACACTGTTGATTCACCACACTGCCGCACACGCAGTAATACCACACACACACGGCAACACTGTGCAGAAAACAGTCAACCAAACACAACACCACCCACATTGCTGCACACCCAGCAAGATTACACACACACGGCAACACTGTTTTCTGCAGAAGATTTGCAGAAAAATAGTCAACCAAGCACAGCGGAAAAAACTAGGGTTTCGGTAACACTGGCTCTTGATGCCAAATAGAATTTTACGGGATAATTTCATTGTATTACTTCCTTGAAATATATACAAATACAATCCTTGTTCTATAAGGAAACAATAATTAAAAAAGGATACAACAAATAATCCTTCCTAAAAAAGGATTCCTAATATTTACAATATATTTACATACTTATTTTTAAAGACTCACGTTTACAGTCTGCACCTACCCACTCACAGGTCGCGACTCGCACCACCTTTCTCTCCTTGCTGCCATGGTTGCACCGGAAAAAAATGGTGGATTGAGGTTGGGGTCGAGGAAGGAGAGAGGCAAGAGGAAAAGACGTGAATGTTGTCAACGGAGGATTTGTCATCGATTTGGTATCATGGTCTGATTCGGGGTTTGAGGAGAACTCCAATGAAGGACGTTTGGCCGGTGGGAGCGGACGGTGAACAGTGCAAGTGACTAGGTGGGATATGACGGTGGCTGGAGATTTTTGGCGAGAGAGAATATGACATTTGATTAGAAAAATAGGGGTGTTAGGCTATGAGTTTAGAGAATTAAAATGGACAGCTGTCGTTATCTAGTTGGGCCACGTGCAACAGTCAATGTATTGGATCCTGACCGGTCAGGACCCACGTATCATATTTTGTTGACTGCATGTTAAATACCTACTACTTTGATGAATAACTAATCGATTTTCTTTCTTTCAGTTATTCCCTTCCCATATCCTAGTCGATTAATTATAAAACTGATTCTTCCAATGTATAAAATTAAAATTTTTATGGCTTTTGCTACTATAACCTTCCCGGCCACGATTTTTTGTTCCAAGGTAAAATGCCTAGGAAAAAAATTGTATTGATATTCACATTTACTTTTTTAAATGAAAATATATCAATACATCTCACATACTTTTCAATATTACCCTTACATCCCACACTCTCTATACGCCCCACATTCCATTTAAATCTCGCACCACTACTCCTCTTGGATGGAATCAATGGGCTGATCCTCCTATTCTTTAAAATCTTATGGGTTAAACAGTTATTTCATATTAGGTAAATAAGTAATTTAATAATACATTTTATGCGGAGTGTATACAACAACACGTGAGATGCTAATAAAAAAACCTATATTTGTATAAAAAAAATAGAAGTACGTGGGGAGTTTGGCGTTTTATGGTCATCTCATCCGCTGCTCATATTGAAATTTTGGCGATCTGAAAGTTTGAAACTTACGAAAAGTTTGAAACTTACGATGTCATATAAAGTTTGTTGTAGAGAGCGATGCTTCGCTCATTGTAGAGATTGATTCTTTCACTTTTGGTTGTGTAAGTGAGGAGGTTAAATATTTGGCTTCAAACTTACAAGTTCCATCTTAAATTTCAGGTAGACGGGCTATGAGCCAACTTCAACAACACCGATACAAGAGGTCTAAGTGTTAGTTAGAGTGAATTAATTCTATTTAAATGGCTTGTTCTCAAACTCTGTGGTCGATGTGGGACAGAGGAATTCGAACATTCGAAGAGGTGAGCTTCGCTTTTGTTCCTTGTCGTTGCAATGGAGTGGCTCATCGACTCGTTAGGTTTGCTCTAGGCATTGATAGCGATGTAGTTTGGAAGGAGAACTCTCATGATATCATACAAGACGTTCTTTTGCAAGATTTTAATTATAATCCTTTTTTCTATCAATGAAATTATTATCGTATCCTTTAAAAAAGTTTAGGGTAAAAACTAAAGAAGGAAGGAACATAGGCAAAAGAGAAGCTTCCTGCGAATTGGTTGATTAATTAGGCTACTAATTACACATTAAGCATGCCACATGGGGACATATGAATGGACAGAGGATCATTACTTAGATCATGACCAACCCTGTTCCACTCTGGACTCACCAGTCACCACAACGGATTAGTATAATTAAAGAGCACATGAGGATGTGATTATTATAGTCATAATTAATCCATTTTAGTAATTAAAAACGACAAATTAAAGCAGGAGCTTTTGATGTTCACTATTTATTATTTAACAAAGAGAAAGCTGCAACGGCTAACTTTCTCCCGGCAATCAAGAAACAATTGGAGCAGGAATGTGCTTTAATGTTGAAAGACGTTTTAAGTTTTCATACTTGAAAATATCAGAAGTTTCATTGATATTTCTTTGTTTAAATTGATAAACAAAAATAACGTTGTTGCCATGGTAATGTTACGTATTACTTTTCATTTGAAGTTTGAATTTACAATTTTAGAAGTACAATCGTATAGAAATTATATCGTTTGAAGGAGAATTTTATTTATCAATTTCTTTTATAGGCGTGAAGTAAAATATTATTGAGGATCTAGTTGAACGGCTCACCGTTGATCCACTGGCCGTTTAGGTCCCACTCGACCACAGTGAAAATGTTTCAGTCAATTATAGCTCAATCATAAATAGATAAACCGACGAGTGAGACAGGAACTCCACCAATGAGGTCCAGAAAACCATATCACGTGATCGTCCAACCTAAGATACAAAAAAACCCTGTTCAGTTAGATTTCCTATATTTTATCTACACTTACCCACTGAAAATGAAATACTGTACGACAATTTAAAATTATAAATAACCCATTTAATGTGTCGTCAATTGAATGTTATATGGTTTAGTTGTTCGAATCTAAAAATTTCTCTTCTCGAAGTGAAACGGAAAATGGAAATAATAAATTTGACCATGAGAAGGTCACTACTCACTAGATGCAAGCTCTGTAATATAAAATGAAAATAATGAATTTAACATGACCGTAACATTGACGTACAGGAATAATATAAAATCAGTACAATAGCACATTCCTAAGAAGATTTCGCAATTATTTTATCACAATAAAATAATAGCTAGTATTGCTTCTAATCTTGAATGACAGCTAGTCTTTGTGAATTGAGATCTTCGCCGACAGAGATAACAGATGTACTGACTACTGGTTGCAGCTCACGGACCAGAAATTTTTTAGTGTGTTTGAAATATGGTTAAATACATTAAATGTTATAATATAAGTGGTTGAAATTTTTTTTTTTTGAAATATCCAACCATTTGTAATATAAAAACTGGTGTACTGAGCAGTGTTTTCGGCTAGTTGCACACTGAAAAATCTCTCCTCAGGGACAACAGCATACATCGCAGGACACATTTAAACTGCCACGTGCCGTTCTATATTAATGAAATAAAGACATTTAAAAAAAAAAAGACATTTTTTAGAGCTCATTTATGAAGTGTTTTTAAATGATTGAAGGCCGATAAAATACTTTTAAAACCAATATTGGTAAAAATGGAAGTTAATATTAGAAAAACACTTGAAATGTTTCTTGTAAAAAGTATGTAAATAGTGTTTTATGCAAGAAGCATTTCAAGTACTTTTGAAACCTAAATCATTTTCTCTTAAAACGTTTCAAGTAATTTAAAATAACTTTCCAAATAAAGCTCTTATTTATTAACACATGATGTCACTATTTTTTTCTGCAATGTAGTGGAGAGATTAAAACTTAGGCTAATAGGCTGAGTTGGGAGAGAAAAGGTTTGGAGTCAGTGCGAAGGAAGAAACGTGCCAAAAATGTGACGGATGGAGGGAAGGGAGTTTATTAGGGTTCACATGAACCAAAGGGGTTTGTGGGTTCACATGGAACTACCAATGTGTGGGTCACAAGAGAGGCATATAATGACGATATTACCTTTTGGTCATAGTTACCTTGACATGGTCAAAGCCCTCTACAAAAACTTGGCCAAAAAAAGAAAGAAAAAGAAATAAGATGGGTGATTTACCAAGTGTTATTTGTCTTTAATTTTTGAGAAGAAGATGAGTGTAAAAATAGAAAGCAAGTCTGTGAAAGATAGAACTCTAATTTACTTCATCAGTTTGATCTTAATCCTATCAAACCTGAATGTCTTTACTAACATTTATTACCACTCGTCATGCCTTGATCGTCTTTATAGACAACTTCACTTTTTATCAATATCCATATAATTTTGATGTATAACTTTGATTACCCAAACATACGATTTTAAAATATTGATGGAGAACAAATTCGAACACATAACTTCGTATACAAATATATTTACCTTCAAATTCGTGATTTAACATTAAGATTATTGGTGAAAGAGAAAAAGGGGTCAAACTTATTATGCAATAAAACAATAGTACTAATGGAAATAAGCGCAAAAGTGGACTTTACAAGATTAAGGTTAAAAGCAACGCTCTACAGTTTCCAGATTAGGTCAAAAGCATGTAATTTCCTCCCCTTTATTTGACAGGTAATACTTGTAGCCAAAGGCCACGCAGTGACGAGCCTTGACACTTGTGATTTCTCAACTGTGATCCCCTGCGACCTGTCTGCCTGCGTATGTTTTTTCTCGGTCAAATCTGTCTGCATATGTTACACTAGTAATAAGTTCACTAGTAAAAAACATTTCTGTAATTTCCCAGTATTTTCCTATTTGATTCCAATATATATATATAGAGAGAATAGACACACAGACACACATATAATATAGCTCTGCTCAGAGTCACAGACTCACAGACCTGTGAGTGTGGACACCTTGCTGCTTCACCACACTCTCTGAGTTGCTGCTGCCCTTTCTCTCCTTCCTTCCACATTTCACAATTCCTCTCTGCTTTGAGTTTTGTCTACCATTTTAGTTTAGAGAGAGGAGGAGGAGAGAGAGAAGGCAAAGCCATGGAACCAAACTCAGCTTCCAAGCTGGGTTTTTTCATGGGGTTGTTTTTGCTGCTGGGTTTTCAGCTGGTTCACTGTGCTGTCACATATGACAGGAAGGCCATTGTGATTAATGGGCAGAGAAGAATCCTAATTTCTGGGTCTATACATTACCCCAGAAGCACTCCTGAGGTAATCCAAATCTTTTTTCCCATTTCCCTAATTTTTCATTTTTTTCAACAATTGTTTTAAGAAATTGCATCATTTCCCTCTTAAATTTTCTGGGTTTTTTTTATTTGATTTGAGAAATGTAATTTTTGTTCAGATGTGGGAAAATCTGATTCAGAAGGCAAAAGATGGAGGGCTTGATGTGGTTGAAACCTATGTGTTCTGGAATGTGCATGAGCCTACTCCTGGCAATGTATCACTCTTTCACTTTTTAACTCTTCATTTTTACTTTTTACAGTCAATGTTTGGTACTTTGTTCTGCTCTGTTTGCTGTTTATTTTCCCCTCTAATTCTGAATGTTGCTGGGTTTCAGTACAATTTTGAAGGGAGGTATGATCTGGTGAGGTTCCTCAAGACCATACAGAAGGCAGGGCTCTATGCTCACCTTCGCATTGGCCCTTATGTTTGCGCTGAGTGGAACTTTGGGTACTCTTTTTCTCTAGATCTTATAATTTTGGCTATTTTTTTTTAAATTTTTTAGGATTTTCCTAATTTTTGATTAAAAAAAAAAAAAGTATTTAATTTTTCTGATTGTGTGGTTTGTAGGGGTTTTCCTGTTTGGCTGAAGTATGTTCCAGGCATCAGCTTCAGGACAGACAATGAACCTTTCAAGGTTAATTTTCTTTGCTTTTTATCTTTTTACCTACTTATGTTGCATAATTTGTCCATGTTGAATTTATGGAGCTTTCTGGGAGGTATTTACTTTTTATCTTAATGTGTTCTTGTGGAAATACAGAGGGCAATGCAAGGGTTCACACAAAAGATTGTGGGACTGATGAAGAGTGAAAGTTTGTTTGAGTCCCAGGGTGGTCCCATCATACTCTCTCAGGTATATGAGCCATTTCAATTTTCCGCGTTTCTCTATGATTTCGTGTTTGACGGTAAATTAAAGTATTTCAGTTGAGTTATAAGAATAGATGTTAAATTTGGTCATTTGGTTCAGATTGAGAATGAGTATGGAGCGCAGAGTAAGTTATTTGGAGCTGCTGGCCATAATTACATTACTTGGGCCGCAGAAATGGCTGTTGGGTTGGACACCGGAGTGCCATGGGTGATGTGCAAGGAAGAAGATGCTCCAGATCCAGTGGTGAGCAATTAACACTCTTTATGCTGCAGATCTTAGCTTGTATAGTTGTATTGCTATACATTTCCTGTTATTTCGCATTCCTGCAATGGAGTACCAATTCTCAAGCTCCTAAAGTGTTTTATGACTTGTATTTGTATTAAAGCGGTCACTCAAATGTTTTGTGGATGGTGTTGTGACAGATAAACACTTGTAACGGTTTCTACTGCGATTCTTTCTCTCCCAACAAACCCTATAAGCCTACGATTTGGACAGAGACGTGGAGTGGCTGGTATGTTTGATATGCTTGTTTGCTTAGGAATACCAAGTTTGTTAATTTGCTATATGAAAATATATCCATTTGACTCTTTCTTTCAATAAAATTGTGAAGGTTTACGGAGTTTGGCGGTCCAATTCACCAACGACCAGTTCAGGATTTAGCATATGCAGTTGCGACATTCATACAGAAAGGAGGATCATTTGTTAACTATTACATGGTCAGTTTCCATACACTGCTATTTTGAGGCTACGAAAGATGTGCGGTATTAAAACCTATCATGGAAAACTGAATTCTTGTGTTTCCTTGTGAAACAGTACCATGGGGGTACCAATTTTGGACGCACAGCCGGGGGCCCTTTCATCACTACCAGCTACGACTATGATGCTCCATTAGATGAATATGGTGAGAATTAAAACATGCTTAAGCAAACTGATCTGGTGTCTCTGTGTGTGTTGTGAGATACCAGTTTACTGCATGTAAGTTTGGAACTTTGGGAATGTAGCTAACTGCTCCACTATAAATATAATAGGTTTAATAAGGCAGCCAAAGTATGGTCACCTCAAGGAGCTTCACAAGGCTATTAAGATGTGTGAACGGGCTTTAGTATCAGCGGATCCAATCATAACTTCACTGGGGAATTTTCAACAGGTTTGCACCTTTATTCTCAAACTAGCGTTTGGTGTTTGCATAAGTTAATCTTGTTTACTAAATTCTTGGTATCTTTTGGCATTCCAGGCTTATGTGTACACTTCCGAATCAGGAGATTGCTCTGCATTTCTTTCAAACCATGATTCCAAGTCAGCTGCGAGAGTGATGTTTAATAACATGCACTACAACCTGCCTCCTTGGTCCATCAGTATCCTTCCTGATTGCAGAAATGTAGTCTTTAACACTGCAAAGGTATTTGACATTGAACATGTAAAGGACTATGATGCATCTATTCTGACAGAATCTGAGACCCGCACTTTCGGGAACAGAAGTCTTTATCTCCTTTGAACATTGAAAGATTTAGAAGTTTTTGAGATTGAAACTTTTTGCCGTTCCTTCTTCTTAGGTTGGAGTTCAAACGTCACAAATGCAAATGTTGCCAACAAATATTCCGATGCTATCATGGGAGAGTTATGATGAAGATCTTACTTCTCTGGATGACAGCTCAACAATGACCGCTCCTGGTCTATTGGAACAGATAAATGTCACTAGGGATAGTACTGACTACCTCTGGTACATAACTAGGTGAGAATTTCCTGAGACTAACTCTTTTGTTTATCACCATTCGTGATTTCTCCAAAGCTGGTCTGCATTTCCATTTGCTTTGAAGTATTTTTACCTCACACAAGAAAGATTTAGTAATGAATTTCTTAGGAAGCCTTTCAAAAGGATGTTCCGATTTGACCAGCTTGGTGTGCAATTTGAAAAGACAAACAACCCTCACATATGCCTCAGTGCAGTGTTACATATGCCTTCAGTGACATCCTTCCTAACCTTAAAGATAGATATTAAAACATCATCTTTCTTTCAATGTGCCTGCAGCGTCGATATTGATTCATCTGAGTCCTTCCTGCATGGAGGGGAACTCCCGACCCTTATAGTTCAATCAACAGGCCATGCTGTGCACATTTTCATTAATGGACAGCTTACAGGTACAATTTTGATTTGCTTCTTGCATGGATATTATCTTGAGGAACAATAAAAAAAAACTTAACAAATATATAACAGGTTCTGCCTTTGGAACAAGGGAGAGTAGGAGATTCACATATACTGGCAAGGTCAATCTACGTGCCGGAACAAACAGAATTGCACTGCTGAGTGTTGCCGTCGGATTACCTGTTAGTATTGTTTGCCACAATTATTATTTTTTCTTGTTCTATTTGTTCTTCTTCTCTAATTCTGACAAGTTATTGTTGCTTGTTGAAGAATGTGGGTGGACACTTTGAGGCTTGGAATACTGGAATCCTCGGCCCCGTTGTACTTCATGGACTTAACCAGGGAAAATGGGACTTATCTTGGCAGAAGTGGACCTACCAGGTAGTCGATCTTACTTTGAAATAAAATCGTTTTACTTTTCTATGAAAAAAGACATTTTTCCTTACCCCTGCTACTCTAACAGGTCGGACTGAAAGGAGAAGCCATGAATCTTGTGTCTCCAAATGCTTTTTCCTCTGTCGAATGGATAAGCGGATCATTAATTGCACAAAAACAGCAGCCATTGACTTGGCACAAGGTATGCAACTAAGGAAACTGGAACTCTATGTGGTAATGTAAACCCGGGAGAACAAAATTATTAATACTCACTCAACTTTGCAGACTATTTTCAATGAACCCGAAGGAAGCGAGCCATTGGCTTTGGACATGGAGGGAATGGGAAAAGGCCAAATATGGATTAATGGGCAGAGTATTGGGAGATATTGGACAGCATTTGCGAATGGTAATTGCAATGGGTGCAGTTATGCTGGAGGGTTTAGGCCTACAAAGTGTCAATTGGGTTGCGGCAAACCCACACAACGATAGTAAGTAACGCTATGATGAAAACTTTGTATTTTTACAACAACAATTTTAGTATGAAAGTATGGCATAAACATTTAGAGGATTACTCAGCAAACAAATTCTCCTCTTAAATTCCATGTGAATTTCATTTTTTCAGTTATCATGTGCCTCGGTCTTGGTTAAAGCCAACTCAAAATCTGTTGGTACTTTTTGAGGAACTTGGAGGGGATCCCTCTAGAATTTCTCTTGTAAAGAGAGCTGTGAGCAGTGTTTGCTCTGAAGTTGCTGAATACCACCCAACAATCAAGAATTGGCACATCGAAAGCTATGGAAAAGTAGAAGACTTCCACAGCCCCAAGGTTCATTTGCGCTGTAACCCAGGGCAGGCTATCTCTTCCATAAAATTCGCTAGCTTCGGAACACCCTTGGGAACCTGTGGGAGCTACCAAGAAGGAACTTGCCATGCCACCACGTCATACTCTGTATTGCAGAAGGTACCAAACAATGCTATCTGGTTTTCCGAATCTACTAGTATTCATAACCCTCGTACTGAACCGTGTTGTGTCATTTTATCTTTGATCATCACAGAAGTGCATAGGGAAGCAGAGATGTGCAGTCACCATATCCAACAGCAACTTTGGAGATCCATGTCCGAAGGTGTTGAAGCGGCTGTCAGTAGAAGCTGTGTGTGCTCCCATAACTTCAACAAACGTGGAACCCAATTCACGTGGTGAGTGAAAGAATGAGATAACATATCGTAATTGTTGCACCCTAATCCCTTAATTATACACCACAGCAAGAGAAGAAGCGAGTAAACAAGAATAAGAGATCGAGTACAGCAACATAGCAAAAGCGGTTAGGTGGAGTGCCGTAGTTTTTTCTTTCTGATGAAGAGTAGTAGTAGTAGTAGCTCTTGGTGAAGGGTATTTTCATATTCGGAGCCAAAGCGCAATTAGCTGTTAATTTAAGTTTAAAGGACTTGTGTAAGTAGTGATCTTGTTACCAAGGTGAGTTTGTATATACCTCGGGGTTCGACAATTCGGACCCTAGGGGGAGTCAGGCTCCGGTACCCGGCCTTTTAACGGGATATATGGGCACTGGGAAATGATGTGTTTTCTGTTTGAGTGTTTTTACTGTTGACGTAGTGTTGGGGAAAAAGGATGCCCCAAATCCAATAAGTAAAATGTAGGTTCATGTTGGGAGAGGATCCTAGTGTGACACCATTTGTTTACGTACAGTGCAGAGAGTTCATGAATGAAAAGAATCCAAGTCTTTGTGTTGATGGTGTTGTTCATTTCATGGTGTTACGTACAATTTTGCTTTTCGATGAAGAAATGAAAAAAACTAGTGCAGTACCAATGAAGGTTGGTCAGAGTGGAAGGGGCTCTGGTCGCTTAAGCAAGTGGTCTCGGTTTCGAGCCCTTGTGGATGCAGAAAACTTTCTTGGGAGAGGTCCCCGCATATGCGCCCGACAGTACCTCGAAGGATTAGTCCTGGGCTTTGCCTGGGGATACCTTGGGAAACCAAAAAAAAAAAAACTAGTGCAGTAAGAAAAAAACCGAAAGTGTGGAAATCACTATCCTTTCATGTATTCGATGAGAAAGTGAAAAGGCACATGACTAATGGTAATTGCCAACTTGCTACTACCTTCAACAGTGAAAGTAAAATTTTCGGGCTCTGCTGTGAAGAGATCTTGGGACCCAAGATTTTCATGAGCACAAATTATACCGTCGAACTGTAAAAGTAAAAACATCCGAGACTCATGTCAAACTTTTTAAAATTCTAAATGCCCCAATACTCTTTTGGAGAAATGAAAGAGAATTGGAAGCACGGTCGTGTTGGGAAAGAAGGGCATTTAAATATGGAAAAAAACTTAACGTCGGTTCAAAACCGACAGTATCCATAACTGCGTTGAAATTTGAACGCATAACGTCGTAATAATAAAATTTGGCGTCGGTTTAAATCGACAGTAAGACTGACACAACCTAAAAAGACGAGGCCTGACGTACATTTGACTGAAATCCTGACTCACTCTGACTGAAAGGGTTGGCGTCGAAATAGGACAAGTTTGCGTCTGCTTAAACCGACGTTAGTCTGACATAGTTGACTGTCATAGCAGGTGGCCTCGAAATGGGAAATGGGACAAGTTTCCGTCGGTTTAAGGCAACTTCGCGTCGAATTAAGATGAGGTTGCGTCGGTTTTAACCGACGCAAAATCTTACACTGACAGAACTAGCGTCGAAATAAGAAAAGGTTGCGTCGGAATAAGTAGAGGTTGCTTCGGTTAAAACCGACGCAAGGTCTAACAAACATGGGAAAATTCATTTCAAACATTTCAAACATTCATTCCCGCCTTAAACATTTCAAACATATTTCAAACATTTCATTTCCGCCTAAAACATTTCAAACATTCATTCCCGTCTAAAATATTTCAAGTTATCTCATATAATATTTTAATAAATAATATTTAATACATAATAAAAAAACAATAATATAATTATATGATAAAACAATAAAAAACAACCGACGCGGGCTTTAAAATATTTAAAAAAATAATTCGTGTCGCTTTATAGAACCGACGCAAGCTTTAAAATATTTTAAAAAATAATTTGTGTCACTTTACAGAACCGACACAAGCTTTAAAATATTTAAAAACAATAATTTGTGTCGCTTTAAAGCGACACCCATACTTTATGTCGCTTAAAAGCGACGCTGTTTTGCTTAAAGCGACGCTAGTATTTAAAAATTATTAAAATATATGTCGGTTATAAGCGACATTAAATGTTTACGTCGGTTTAAATGCGACGTAGGCATTTTATGACGCTTAAAAGCGACAGTAAATCCGACGTCATGTTCAGTTAGTGTCGCAACTGTCTTATGCGCCATTATATTATATTAAACCGACGCCACCTACTGACACTATAAGGCTCTTTTGTAGTATTGTTCTCTCATCTAATTGATATCATGTAAGGAGAGAGATACAAAGGATATAAGATCACATTACATATAAATTTCTACCAGCAATTCCGGCCCACTCACAATGGAGTGAGAGTGAGACTTGGTATCAAAACATGTACTTAACGTGTCATAAAATAAGTAAAGAGACACGAACAAAGATATTAGTTCCTCTAATTGCATTATGACATGTAGAGTATCCCTTGAATACTCGGTACGAAAAAATCTCTCCTTATATGGAGGTTTGTGGGTACACAAGGCCAAGTCGTACCTAAATACAAAGGAGCTCATTTCTTTGTGAGTAAATCCAGCAGTCCACCTGGTCCGACGGTCAGACGATAGAGTTCTCACAGTTAGGCCTTGTGCACCAACCTGCCACAACGATACATACAGAATTTCCACATCTAGTAACAACTATCCAAACCATGTATGAGCTAGATAGAAGTGCATTTATGTAACAACCATATGAAAAATACCACACACAATACTCAGGACAGAGTCAGGACTCAAAAGGTTAAAATATAAGTCTACATTACTTGCACATCATAAGGTCTGTGGCCATGTGTGCAGTTTGCTATAGTATAGTCTAGATTGATCGGTATTTATGACATTCAGGCAGAAGCAGTGCCCAGATGCTTCGCAATCGTCTGCTGAAGCTCGTCCTTCTTCGCTCCGACCACCTTGTCCACGATCTTCCCTTCTTTCAGGAACATGAACGTCGGCATTGCCTCTACCGCCCAGTCTTGCGCGACCGTCTACACCAAAATTCACTTGCAAGTGAGTTTCTCTTACAGTATGCAGATTCTAAATCAAATTCTCTCTTTTGGAAACAAGTGTCTTCATTTTGTTTTTGAATATTACGTACCTTCAATTCATCGACATCGACCTTTACGAATATGACATCGGGCAGCTTCTTAGCCAACTCTGCCAAGAATGGTGCGATGAAGCGGCATGGTCCGCACCAAGAAGCAGTGAAGTCAATAACCATCTGCATTTTTTATTGAGGAGCTCTCACGAGAAAGTAAATGAATAGCATATATGACAAATAACAATGTTTGCCCTCGTTCTGCAATCTTTCTAGCACTTCGTTTAACTCTAGAAAACTCCACATTCAACAAAAAAACAAAACAATTTGAGAATGTATAATCATGGAAAGACTGTTGTTTTGTTATAAAATATGAAGAGAGACAAGTGATAGTAAGTAGCGTCGAAACAAGTGCGTGACATACATCAGAGCAATTAATAGTTAGATGTGCGGTCAAGACACCATGATCTAATCAACAAGGATTCAACAGTTAAGGATCCCGGTACTTAAGTATGCATGCACTTTGTGTATACTAGAAAGGGAAATGATAACTACATATCTCTTTTGTCCTCGTACGCACCGTATTTATTTTTATCACAGATTGAATGAACAAATGGAAACGAGGAGAAAAATTAAACAGAGGTGTATACGGGAAGAAAATGACTCCAAGCCAGAGGCAAATTAATGATGCAGTTCTGAATCCATTACCCTTTTTAGTAAGTCCTTTTCAACCTAGGATTCTTCTTAATTTACAACCAAAAAGAAAACCTAGGATGAACATATATGTGTCCTTTGTCTGCTCCCACATGATAAAACGTTAAAAGAAAATTTCTGGCTCTAATTTCCCAAGACCAATTACAAAAGAAAGATAAATACGATTGAATTTGTACAAATACAGAAGAAACGAAGCCAATTTACTGAACAATTTCACCAAAATGTTCTCCAAGAACGAATCAAGCTAAGAGATCCATATAATTTCCATGGAAAAATAAAAAATTTCAAAAGAAAATCCAAAAATTCGAAAAAAAGCCCTATTTGCTAGGATCTCAATACCAATAATTTAGGACAAGCACAAAAATCATAAGCATCTAACAAATATTTACGATTTGAACATAAATCTAGATTAATTAAACTAAGCAAATCAAATCAAATCAGATAAGAAAAAACCAAACGAAACCCAATATTCAGATTCATTAAAAACAAGAACCCAAATCACCAAAAACCACAATGGAAAACCAAATCGAAATTACAAAAATCAAACAAATCTTTCAAGAAAAAAAAATGTAATGAATTTGGTGCAATTCAAAAGAATACCAGCTTCTTGGAGTCGTTGCCTTTTTGGAGCTGCTGCTCCCATGCCTCCACAGTGTGGCAGCTGAAAACTTGTCCCTCCTCCGTTGCCATTTTTCGCTCTGTAAAATTTTCTCGAGAAACAAACAGCTAGAAAATAACACCTCACAAAATAAACGTGATTCCCATGGGTGGGAGATAAGGACTGTGAAAAAGAAGAGATTCCCATGCAACGTACGGACGGGAACGCGTAATGCATGCAGCTGGTAGGTGGGGCTTTTACTGTGAACGTATTGCGCACAAACCCATGGCATCATCTGTGGGTATTTAATTCCAACCGTTGGATCCTAAGAACTTGACCTAATTAATCAAGAGCATCATATCCATTGGTTCATATTTTATTCTTTTGCCAATCAATGGGGGAAAAAAAAAAAACTAGACTTAGTATCATTAGATCAATAACTAGTTGGTATTATAATCAAAATTAGAAAACGACTTTTGCATTTGTTAGTAAGAATGGTTTGGTTGAGTGTTCCATGGTTAGCTCAAGTACTGACGGAAGGTGATATATTGAGATTAAAGACTGATTCTTTTCCATGTTGCAAAGTAATTGAATCGGACTATGTCGCATAATTGTAGCACAAAAATTTCAATCATATCAAAACAGACGGTTCACTTTTTTGTTTTTGGGAAGGGGTTAATAAGAAGCTTTTGTGCATAGAAAATTTGACGAGTAAATGTTGCTAATGACTTAAACTACAACCCCCTTTGACATTTCTTGGCAAAGGGATATTTGGTTAACCATTGTGTCGAAAATTCAATCCTAATTAATTTGTTGAACGCCATTACTACTAATAGGATTGATATGTTTTATATTTTTTAGTACTAATCCATATTTATGGTCCAAAAATTCCACATAACTGTAACGGAATTTACATGTTTGATAATTATAGAGTCCGTTACACCCTTATTATTCTACCACCGGTTAGTCTAAGAACTTTCTTAGCACATGCAAAAGAGAGTTAAGCCAGTTAGTAACTGCAATATGTCTGTCTCTTGCACCCCAAGTTTAAATCT
The DNA here is from genome assembly GCA_035220775.1 of Malus fusca. Lineage (NCBI taxonomy): Eukaryota > Viridiplantae > Streptophyta > Magnoliopsida > Rosales > Rosaceae > Malus > Malus fusca. Next base: position 18,419,301 of record CM069073.1, on the reverse strand, counting down.
CGTTCTCCGTAAGCTAGAGTATTCTAATCTAAGAACTTTCTTCCGTTATATACTACAAAACTGGACCACAACCACGGAATTTTTTTATTTTTTTTATTTTTTGGATTCTTGGAACGCATGCCTTCTTAAGAGAAAAGAGACACTTCGAAATTAACAGGGAAAATATGTTCTTTATAATGTCGAAAGTAGCTAACAAATGCAACTGTTCTATACATTTGAATCACGTTTCTGAATCCAAAGTTTTTGTACGAAGACTTCAAATAACAGAATCTACAATTGGATCAAACTCTTGAAACAGTACGTACCAAGAAGAAACCAACCGACAAGAAGGGCGGTGAAGAAACCTAAGTACTTTAGGAAGGTTGAACCTGCTAATGCAACTCCGAGACAGAATGTTATTAAAAACGGCAGTAAGGACTGCCACACAAAATTGGGCCCCGCAAAGTCCAATATCACACCATCTTCTCTGCATATGCCAATGTGGCCAACAAAAGGAATCAACCATGAAATAACAGGAAGGGGTGTCCACACAATACCGCATGGGAACCGGGATCTTTTGGGGTCAATTTGCAATGTCGGTGAATCACTTCCATCAAACATCAAGTTGTGCTCGGGGCCTGCACTTGTTTTCATTGCCAAAATTGGAAAAGCTGCTGAATTGTCTCAAAAACATTAGACACTTCTCAAATATGAAACTAGTTTATCTTAACTCTCACATCCGAAATGGAAAGACACTGCCAAAATTAAAGGCATCAACTCTTAGACACAGAATTTTCAAATCGTGTTGTGTACAAGATAAAATGGAATGCTTTCTGAACATCTTCTGGCCAAACATTCCTCAAGTCATAATTGCTCCGATGCACACTCCATGCACTTCCAAAATGAAATTGTGAATCACATTGTAACAAGCAGCATAGTTCAGCAGGTCAATAAACAGAAAAAATGTAGGAGGTTGCAGGTTCAATGCTCTGAGCCGGTGAGTCTGTTTGACTGTGGGCAAGGGTATGGTGAAATTCTTCATAGCCTCTCCGGGCCCGGAAGGGGTGGATAATCCTGGCTTGCCACCAATTGTCCCCCTTTTTTCTTGGCAACAAATATTAGGAGGCACAAAGAGCTCTAACTAAACTACGCAATAGCGTATTATCAATGAATCACAAACAGAAACGATTGTCCATTATCGAGTTGTGGTTGTCTAGTATTTCTCCTATGTAAAATGGCATGTGGTCGAAATAGCTCTGCATCCAACTCCTCTCCACACAACAAACTTGTTTGAAAAAAAAATATGGGGATGAACATAATTTGGAAGCTAGCCCAAATTCAAGTATGTATCATAACCTAGCAATTTCCCAGTAAACATAGAATTCAGGCTACAATACTTACATGTATTTAATACAAGCACCGCCTCGATGGTCAGATTGAAATATATCCGACCGCCATATGATGATTTCATTAAATACATGCAAGTATCATAGCCATTCCCGCATTTGAAAACCAACATACAAATTGTTACTAGCCTATTTTGAAAATACCAATGTTTAGCTTCATCTTTACCATACTAAAGAGGACCAATTCTGCGGTAGTGGCGTAAACAAGTTGGTTAGTGCAGTATCCTCTCCTTTTCAGTTCAATTTCGAATCCCACAGTTTAAATTAAATTAGCATATGGCTCGATTAAAAAAAAGTTGACCAACTTCCTTATCAGTTATCAGTTAGGAACTCTAATTAAACATCTTTAATCACCGTTTCTAGCTAAGTGAAACCACTAAAAGGCGTGGAAGCATCAGAACAAATCAGACACCGAATACTAAGAGAAACCGTCAGGAAAAGTCAAAGCGGTTGAAGAACCGTGGCTAAATGTAAGAGTAGTAACACAAACACAAATCGTGGACACAGAGGAAGAGGAGCAGAGGGAGTACCTTTGGATGGGCCGCAGTGGAGAAAATGAGCGCAGCACCGCCGGCGGTTGTTGAGGGTTCGGATCAAAGCAGACCCGGGGGCGTATAACTTGGGTCAAAGGAGAGTTGGGAGGGATCTGCGTGTTTCTGGTGATTTGGGCTTGTTTGGTTAGTGGGTTAGTATTAACCCAGGATTACATATCTGGTCTTGATAAAAATGGTAGGGGGATCATTTCCTCCCATCCCTTTTACTCCTTGCACTCTTCCCTTTATAATTATTTCGTTTTTAATTTTTTATCTTTTTTTTAATTAATTTTTTTATAATAAATAAGGAGGTTAGACTAAACTTCGAAATAAGTTAATAATAATATGGTTTAAATTTGTCTTTGGTGAAAATTGAATATAAGACATCTCAATTATTTTTTGTCGATAATATTGAGAGATCTTAGGTTGATTCTCGTCAAGGAAAAATTTAGACCATATTATTAATAGTCTATTGTGAAGCTAAATCTGCCATCTTTGTAACGCCAATAATATTTTTGGTTAAAAAAAAAAAACTTTCGTTCATAATTTCTTTTAAATTAAAAAAAATAAAAATAAAAAGGCCAAAGCAAGAGGAAGTTCCGGAAGTAATACGCGCTTGTCTGGAATACTGGAGGTAAAATCTACCCGAAAGTAACGGTCTCTCACAGTCGGAGAGTCTAGAAGTCTCCACTCACCACTGCAGCTCAATACTCCGTCCTCTCCGTCCTCCGCGAAATTGGATTCTCGGCGGCAGAGACTTCGCCATGAGGAAGCGAGATTTGGCAATTCTCATGCTCTGCGCCTTCGCCATCTTCTTCTCTCTTCAGGTCCCTTCAAAATCCTAAAAAACCCTAACGACGATCAAATTTGTACATTTCTTTTCAATTGAAATCGAAACGAATTGTTTCTGATTGGATTTTGATGTTTGAAATTTCAGCACGAGGGTGATTTCTCCTTCAGAGAGGCGTGGATGCACCTCTCCGACGACTACCCAATCAAGTTCGAAGGCGACCGCCTTCCTCCGCCGATCGTCGCCGATCTCAACGGCGACGGCAAGAAGGAAGTCCTCATCGCCACTCACGATGCCAAAATCCAGGTTTCTCTCTCTTAATTTTCATTGTTGCTTGTTAGGTATGTTTAGGGTTTAATGTTATAGGTAATTTCTGTTATTGTTAGGTTTTGGAGCCTCATAGTAGGCGTGTGGACGAAGGATTCAGCAACGCGCGTGTGCTTGCGGAGGTGAGCCTTTTGCCTGACAAAATCCGCATCTCATCCGGCAGACGGGCCGTGGCAATGGCTACCGGGGTTATTGACAAGCTTAGGCCGGGGCAAAGACCTAGGCAAGTTTTGGTCGTTGTTACGTCGGGTTGGTCTGTTATGTGCTTTGATTCCAACCTCCAAAGGCTGTGGAAAGTCGATTTACAGGTTTGTGGAAAGTTTGGAATTTTGTTCATATCTCTCTAGGGAAATAGTAACTTGGTTGGTGTTATTCGATTGGGTATTCTTATTCTAGTGGGCATTTTACAGGAGGATTTTCCACATAATGCTCACCATAGGGAGATTGCCATCTCAATAAGTAATTACACCTTGAAGCATGGGGATACAGGATTGGTGATTGTTGGTGGGAGGATGGAAATGCAGCCTCATGTATGTTTCTTGTTATATTATTTGGTTCTAATTTGTTTCCATTTGTTCTGGATTTACAAATCAACTTTTCTTTCGAGTATCCGTTATGGAGAAAGCATGTGTGGTTACAAGTATATACCCCACTGCCAATATTGTTTGCGAACTTTAAGGCCCACCTTTACAAGCATTATCTACTAGCTTTAGCATCCCTTCATTAAATGTCTTTACAAACTTTTAGGATGTCAATAAAGAAATGCGGACCTTAATCTTCTTTTCACTTTTGTGTCAAGATGAAGATCGATTATAAAGCGTTCAAATTGGACTTACTTGCGATTGTTACATCTTTCATTTTTCTATATTCGTTGCTTCCGTGCTCCTGGTATTTCACAAGTTCCTTTTGTTGTCAGTTCTTGTTGTCTTAACTCCTTTTTTTGGAGTACTTGATTGAAACCAGACTTCTACATTTTGACCTGTTATTGCCATTGTAATGTTTAAAACTGAAGGCTCACATTTTTACTCAGTCTACAGTGCTCTTAAAGGTGATTTCTTGTCATTTTTTAGATTTCCATGGACCCTTTTGAAGAAATTGGGATGGCAGAGAGAAGTGCTGAGCAGCATAGAAGAAATTTAACTGAAAAGGAGGTAAAAAACATTTTTTGGTTTATAGATGAAAAACTCTTGCATGTTGTAATTAGAGTGGATAACCTGATCTACAGATGTTTGCATTTACTGAGCATTCTCATTTCTTGGTTTGAAGTATGATAATGCATAGATTTGAGCTTCTGGGTGGACAAACTATATGAAACCAGTAATTAACAGCTATTTTCTTTTTTGGTTCTTGGTAGTAGTGTGTTTTGAAGGTTTTTCTATCTATCTTGTGTAGGCTTCTGGGAGTTCAGGAACTGTGGATTTACGCCATTTTACTTTTTATGCATTTGCTGGCAACTCTGGAACTGTGAGATGGACTAGAAAGAATGAGGTGATCTTCATATGTTTTGTACATATGCTTTTTATTTTGACACTTCTCTGCTTTATAGTTCATACTATACTTAGAAACTAAAAGACACTAATTTTCTGGTGTAATATATTCAACAAATTTATAGCAGGTGTACAAGGTAGAATTTTTTCTCTTAGCATCTTATTGATGCATGTTGCTATTACACTACTACCTGGTGTTTAACTCTGATCTGATTGATGATTTCAACTTTTGGTTAAGAATATTCAAGTATTTGCTTCTCAAACAACTGATTCAGTCATTTGATTGTTTAGAATATTGAAGAGAATTCTTCAGATGCTTCACGGTTAATTCCACAGCATAACTACAAGCTTGATGTTCAGGCTATGAACAGTCGTCGCCCAGGAGAGGTGTGTTATTCTGCCATTTACAAAACTGCATAGTTACTTGTTACAGTCACCCAATGTATGATATGCTAATCAATTTTTCATTTTTTATATATAATACTGTGAAACTCTTATTCTATGGAGTTTTGTAACATATGAAATATTTGAGTTCCGACTTGAAATGGTCCCGAAGAAGCTTATGGAAATCTCTCTCTCTCTCTCTCTCTCTCTCTCTCACACACACACACACACACACACACAAAGCACTCCCGTACACATTTTTCTTTACCTTCTAAAGTATGGTAGTTTTCATCTTGTCGTCTCCTTATGAATCATGCTTATTTGGACCTCATTTATGATAGATTATTTTGAGATAAGCCCCCTGATACATGTTACATTGTAGTATGAATGTAGGGAATTCAGAGAATCTATCCTTGGAGTTATGCCACATCATTGGGTAGGTTTAAAAACTGTCTTTTACTCCATTAATTGCACTCCTGTTCAATTCAATGTATTATTTTGTGAAAAGTGATTTGCCAATTTGCATGCCATTATCAGGATAGAAGAGAAGATACTTTGTTGGAACTTGCACATTTCAGGCGGCACAAAAGGAAAACATTGAAGAGAACATCCGGAAAGACTATTAACTTACCTTTCCACAAGCCAGAAGAAAACCATCTTCCTGGAAAGGACTCAACAAAAAAAATTTCAAACTTGATTGGAAAAGCTACACAGTATGCTGGTTCAGCAAAACCTAAGAAGGTGACTTGTGAACAATTTAAATCTAAAATTGTTTATTGTATGCTGAAGTTCCTTTTTGACCTGTTTATGTTGCTGATGCAGCCATATCAATATATTCCTACCATAACAAACCACACTCAGCTTTGGTGGGTCCCTAATGTCGTTGTAGCTCATCAAAAAGAAGGAATAGAAGTTATTCACTTGGCAACTGGCCGCACCTTCTGTAAGGTAAACGAAATGCCCACACAATTTCCCTTCTTGTGTCATAACCAAAAGTGGAATATTTATGTTATATTAGACTTAACCGATGTAATGCAAAATTTATCGATCTCATCAGCTTCATCTTCAAGAGGGCGGCCTTCATGCTGATGTAAATGGTGATGGAGTCCTAGATCATGTCCAGGTGCACATCTCTTGACTTTCTACCTTTGGTCTCTTATCTCAATTCCAGTTGGCCGAACAGCCTAAAAGTTTAATACTCAGTGGATCTGAAGCACAATGATAAATAAAAGATTCATGATTGGTGGACAAGTGCAAAGAAAAAAAAAAGAAAAGGAAATGTAGGGAATAATGTGACATAATCAACTGGTGGCCAGTGGCCACTTATTTGAAGTTTACATTTTGTTTATGGCTGCATCATGGGTGATAAATGTGACAATGTGTGCTTTCTCTGCAGGCTGTAGGGGGAAATGGCGCTGAGCAGACTGTTGCTAGTGGATCCATGGAAGTGCTTCGTCCCTGTTGGGCTGTTGCGACCTCTGGTGTACCCGTACGAGAGCAACTATTTAATGCTTCTATATGTCATCATTCCCTTTTTAACGTATTCCAACATGGAGAATATTCTAGAGGCTTTGGCCGAACTCATGATTTAGCTTCGTTGGAGGTAGCAACTCCCATTCTCATTCCAAGAAGGGATGGCCATAGGCATCGTAAGGGAAGTCATGGTGATGTTGTCTTCTTGACAAATCGTGGTGAGGTATGCAGTCTAATCTTGACCTCTTTAGTCTTCTTCCTGTGGTTGTTTTGAGAATGGACTTTTGCCTGGATAACCAAATCAAATCATTTTGATTATCCGATCTGTCAAAAATTATCCTTACTACAAGTTTCTCACGTCATGGATTGGGATGAGATCACTCACAAAATTCATTTATAATCTTGTAAGTTGTAAGGTACAGGATACTGTTTTCTTATGCTGAATTGGCAACTTATAAATTGTACTTTCCCTCAGGTAACTTCATACTCCCCTGGATTGCATGGTCATGACGCCGTTTGGCAGTGGCATTTGACGACGGGTGCTATATGGTCAAATCTTCCATCTCCATCAGGGACGATGGAAGCTGGTAACGTGGTCCCTACACTGAAGTCATTCTCGTTGCGAGTTCATGATATTCAAGAAGTGGTCCTTGCTGGTGGAGAACAACAGGCTGTGGTGATTTCTCCTGGAGGAAGTATTGTAACATCCATTGACCTTCCAGCACCGCCTACATACGCGCTGATCACTGAGGACTTCTCAAACGATGGGCTTACTGATCTTATTGTTGTGACCGATACCGGGGTGTACGGGTTCGTCCAGACCAGGCAACCAGGTGCTTTCTTTTTCAGCACCCTGGTTGGTTGCCTCATACTTGTAATGGGAATCATATTCGTGACCCAACACCTCAACTCCATCAAGGGTAAGCCCCGTGCTTCATCTTCTCACTGAAAGCAGCAGAGCTTTCGTGATGAATATACTAACCGTATATCGCCACAACCCCAAAGAAGCAAAAGAGTTGATTGAAATCGTGTTTTGGTAGAGAAAAAGCATCAGATCGATGAGCTGACAGGCTTGCTTCATTGACGTATGTATGGCGATCATCTAGAGTGCTTGAATTTTTTGTAATTTTCAGTTAACATATCGAAAACAGAAAGGATTTAGGGAATAGCATTTCAAGTACCATATTCAGTAAAGCTTATGATAGGTGTAACCTTAGAAGGGATGACACAAAAAAATTGAGAAGAAAAAAGCATATGTATACTGTTCACGTATGGTTCGGACCAAGACCTGGCATTTCTCTAGTTCAGCTACCCTATGTCGAATAATTAGCAAAATTTCGGTTGTTTCCTACCGGAAAGTCTTATATGTGAAGTTAAGGACACCTTTATTAATGTCCCCGTTCATAATTGAATTTTAGGTATAATAGGAACTATCAAATTCATTAAATTTTCTAGGAATTACAGAAAATTTTGGTGCCAAAAAGTGCACAGGTGGTTAAACTATTCTATCTTTTATGACTAAATTTTGTTGAGTATCAATAATTGATAGCTCATCATTGGTTAGTTAATGAGGCTGGTATGTCATACTAAAGTTGTTAAGTTGTTACAAAGATTAATTAGCATGTTAGAAGTGTAAGAAGGAAGCTTTAAGTTGGATATGTGTGATAAAAGCTCTGTAATTGTAAGGATCCAATTCATTAAGTCTAAAATACAATTCATATGGTTTACACCCTCTCTCTCAAGTTCTTCATTTTCCTACATTTCACATTGCTCTTTGATTCTTTCTCAATGTAGTTAACGCTTGGAACAATTTACAAAAGTCAACAGGGATATAACTACGTTGTCGAGCAAGTTTTGGTTTTGAGTTCAAATAACAACATGGTTTAGCTAAAGCCGTTGGAGATGTTCTTATAGAAAGAGAAGGAAAACAAAAAGGTTATCTTTGGCTAAAAATGGAGAAAACTTAGGATAAATGATGACACACAATTCAGGAAATACTGCTTTTATGGATATTTCCCTTTTTTTATACCAAAAAGGAAAAATTAATTCCCCAAGAAAATAAGTTTTGGCCTCCGTAGATATATTGATTGGCTGCATAAAAATATCATATATATATATATAATTATACAGAAATTTTAGACCTCATGATCGACATTCTCTTTGAAACTGAATATTATTGGCCTTCACTTTGATGCATGTCATTTCAAAGAGATTTGTTGGGGAAAAGTAAGATTGCTACATGAAAATTCCGTGGGGCTGTGAAACCAAGTGGGAGAGCTCTACCTACCTCTCGCATTCAAGCACCTTATGACTCAAAGTCAATACAGAAATAAGTACATAAATAACCAAGATCATGCCTTCCATCCCTACAATATCATCCCCTTGTTCCTGGATCCAAAACCTTGGGGAAGATATCATTTATTTCGAAATTGTTTACTTATGAAAATTCTACAACTTACTGGTGTATATATGGGATGCACTGACTTACACCGGACCTGTTAATTTGTATAAATGAGTATATGACAGACTCAATCTAACCGTTCAAACACCGATACATCTCATACACTAATATATTATAGAATAACTATTTTTATTACCAATGCTTCGTGGTTAGAATTTGGATGTTTTATATGAAAAGTACAATTAAATGGACTCCTGTGCAGCAGTCCCAAGCACTCTTCTAAACACAATACCAAAACAAAAAGATACTATGCTAAACACTAGATTTTGAACTTTAAGAACCCTAATACACTATATGCGTAGTTTTGCAGCATGGTTTATGTTAACCTAATTCCAAAGACGACATGGGTGAGATAAATACATTACAACTAATTAACGGTCGAGAAATCTAGCAACTATAGCTAGCAACCAAAAGAATATTTACTGGTCCATGAAGAGACAAATCATATGCTGATAAACGCTTTAAACTTGCAGCCTTGTTTTCTGCTGACAGCAGACACGCACAGCCTTTCAAGTTATGGACTATGGAACAAAAACTTAAACTCCCACCAATTTGCGTTCAGTTCAGCACATACAGATATGTAGAGGTGCTCTCTCTACTGCTTTCTCAGATTTGCAAATAGGGTTTGGGAGGAAACAGCTGATTATCTAACTATATGCATAGTTTTGCCAGTGGCGGAGGGACGAAGAGACAAGGATTGGCCTAGGCCTATCCTGACCTTTTCTTTTCAACCCTCCTCCAATTATCATGCTTCATTCATTTACAGTCATGCTCTTATTTGTCAACAATGCAACAAATTCAAACATATTCTTTCCTAATTCCAACTTCCAACTTCCAAATCTGGTTACATCCCACCACTATCATTATATTTATATAACATAAAATTAATAATCTTTGACATTTGATAAACAACCTTAACATTAAACCTTCACTTATAAATTAAAAAAAAAATCTACATTAAACCTTCACTTATAAATTTAAAAAAAAATCTACTTTGATCTTTCTCTTTCACGGTGCAACCCAGAAGCAGGACTCCAAGTCTACAAAGTTATTCTTCTTCTCATTTTTGAAATTCATATATATAGTCAATACCAAAACTCAAATTAATTCATCAACTATAAGATTTGTAAAATCTATCTTGTTGTATATAACTTTTTATTGTTTATCTTCTATCTTACCTCTTATTTACGTGTTAGTGTGTTTATAATTTTTTGTTGATTCTCCCTATTAAATTTAATAGTATACATGACAAGGTTATCATGGAACGATTAATATTGTACATGTTTGGATGTGCTTTTAAAATAACTGAAAGCATTTTTTGGGAAAGTTTTTGTGTTCCAAAAGCATTGTAAGTGAATTTTGGAAGAATCACTAATTATATACTTCTTGCAAGAAGTACTTAAGTTCATTTTTAGGATTCACTTGCATTTTAACTAAGGATTGATTCTAAAAGAACTTTCATTAAAAGCGTCTTCAGTCATTTTCAACGCACATTCAAACGCACCATTATCAAGGAATATGTTATTATGATGTTTTGGTTAGTAACTTTGTAATTGTTATCCGCCATTTTATTTTACATTTGTGAAAGGTCTCTCCTCACAAAAAAATTTGGCTCCCCCATTGAGTTTTGCACCTGTATATATAATACTTTCCCTCCTTCCTGTGATGAACTCTCAACTTTTTAAATTTATATCATGGTTTTTGAATTAAATGAGTTTATCTAGAAATGGTCTTTAGATGATTATAAAGATAATGAATTGTTACGATTCTAGCGTTTGTAGGGCAAGATGTCATAGTAGGAGAAAGGAGGTTTCACAGAAGTGAAGTATTGTCCAAATAATTTTTTTTTTTTTTTTTGTAGCAAATTGCTTGCTTGTTGGGACCACAGCCCCCAAGCCAACACACAAAACCGCATTGTGTGTTGGGCTCAGCCTACCAACCCTAGAGCTGATCAATTTGCATGCTAACCCTGCTTGCCCGAATACACCATAACAAACCCTATTGCTCCCTTTTGAATTATGCCTTTGATTGTGCTTACTAGGGAATTAATCTACCTAATATGTTGTTTAGTTATTGCTCTTGGATCTCTAGAATATCGCAGACACTGCAGTGATGTATATATATTGCAGACACTGCCATACATTACAATCTAGGATTTCAGACTGCTGCATGTGGGAGTATAGAGACTCTGATAGTAATGGAGTATATGGACTCCCTTTTAAATTTGAAACCTTCCTTGTATATATAGGAGAGAGCAATGTTGTGGGGTCGTTTGGCTATCATGCATCCACCCTTTGGTTGATTGGATGCCTTATACAGGAGAGAGCAGTGTTTGATGTTGTACGTCGACTCTGAGAAGTCCAGAGAACACGTGCTTACCTTTTTTCGAATTTTCTTTTAGTGTGTTGTCCTAGCTACTCACAACAAATATGTTTCTTTGTTACGTTAGTCTACTCACTATAAAGATGATTTGCCCTTAGATAAAATGTTGGTCTGCACATCCAATGGGTAAAAACAAGTATATACTCCCTACATCCCTACATTAACTTAGTGAAGAAAAACCCGTTATCAAACTTGGAATAAAATGACATTAGTGGAAGAATTCTAAGGATGCTTCAATAAATTAAAGTGATGCTGTCTGATTTTTAATATAATAGTGGCTGGATAAAATATGATTTTAAACATACTTTCTTGAATGTAAAAGTCATTTTGAGGCATATATAAAGTTGTTGATAAGATGCATTTGTCAAGGAAAACCTCAGACTTTAAGAAAGAAATTGAATTGAGATTTGACATTTCTACGTAGGATGCATTTTTGTTCATCACTCTCAAGGGGTGATAATGTTTACCACCTTACTTACTGTTGGAATTTATTAGGTTTATTTAGGAAATTAATTAGAGATTTGATTTGATTTTGTAGTAGGGTATTTTTGGCATTTACGCATTAGGGTTTCTTATGTTTATTGCTCTATAAATAGAGCTTGTAATTTAGTTTGAGAGTAAGTTAGTCACAATGTAGCCTCTTAGGGTTTTGTAGCCGTTTCGGCATTCTCGTTTGATATCAATAATATTTCTTATTTTGTTAGTCTTGTTCGTTGCGCACTCTGATATTCAACTCTTACAACCATTAGATGAGTTTAAGTTTTTGAGGTTTGTGTCTAAACTCATCAAACAGTGATAAATTGGATGGTGAGCAAAAATATTCCTTTTCTATATAGATCAGGGATATAGGATTATAATATAAAGTCACTATAAATTTCTATAGGTACGAATTGGTTTCCCTAATACTAGACAATTTTGCCATTTTACTTGGAAGATAGTAAAATAAAGTCTCTTGATAGCCACTTAGAGACAAACTGTGGTCTAACTGATGTACATACACAGCTAGACCGCAGTCTGCCATTGTCAACAACTTCTATGTGTGTATATATAGTTTGAATGGTTTCCCGGTATTATAACGGGGGAATTATAACCTGAAAAGCGAATAGTTGGTTTGAAGAACCACTGGATATAATCTTAAGACTTATTTATTGAGGATAGTTCTATTTGATTTGTTGGTGCAAGCACTCCATTCTCTTAGACCGGATATCGAAAGCTTTGACAAGGTTATAATGAGGTCATTTTTCATTGCACCCTATCTTCCATTGTACGTATTCTTTCAACATTTCAATGAATATTGTACTTTTCCGAAGCAAAATTTATGTAATCTATATAGCCATATGCTTGAATATGGCACTAGGGCTCGCGGAGAAAAAATCATAATTCCAGAACAGTTCCGTGCATCATCTCTTTAATCATTGTGTAGCATTATCTTTATATGCATTAATGTATAGTCACATATGTTAACCCGAGTTAATTAGAATGTATACTATAGTTACATCACATTAGAGATTAATGAGCAAAATTGTTCCCATATCTTAATTGTGCGACTTGTACTAGGGCACCAATTACTATCCCGACTTTTACTCGTTCAGCACTCCTCCCTTGTTATCTAACCATAAGACAACAAAGAAAGTAGTGCAAAAGGAGAAAATATGAGTGAAAATTACTACATGCGACTAATAGCTACAGATCGCAAACCTAATTTTAAAAGAATAATATCCCGTTGCAGATGGAGGCCTTTGATGATTCCCAAAGTTAAAAGAAAATAGAATGGATAGATACAAAATTGAAAAACTGAATTCCCGACAGTCACAGGTGCTTGCTCAGTTGGACTTGTCCAGGGGACGGAATATTTACTGAGCCTCTCCTCTCTTCACTCTTTGTGCTGCTCAAGGAAACATGATATGTACATATTCTGATGGAGTTGGAAGTCTTTTGAGCCAAAAAAAACATGGGCGTTATTCTCATCATTATTTCTGAGTAATATCAAATTATTTCTGCATTGGGAATGTATATATTCATATGGTTTTCTCTTTTTGTTAAGATTTTGTTCATTAAAAAAACAAATAATTAGGTTTAGAAGTTAAATATATATCCTCACTGCTACTAATGAAGTATTTTTCTTACGGCTACCAACGACAAAATGTGATTCATTTCTTTCTGCCGGTCAACGCTACATAAATTTAGTAATGTTAAGAGGAAAAAGAATCCACCACAAAAAAGTTGCATCACATGGAAACACTGTAGCACCACATTTAGCTTTATTTGTACGTTCCCAGCTGTAAATGTATGAGTATTTTTCTCTGGTCTACATTAAAAGTGCAAACTTAGGGTAATGCTAGAGAAAGTAAATATGTAGATTAAATTTTATAAAAAAAAAAAATATAGAAGTTGATGATTATATTATTTCTTAAATGTTGATTAACGTTCTTATTCTTATTAGTGACACATCATTTAATTTCTAAATTTAGTCTCTTTAACATTACTCGCAAACTTAACTTATTGCTGACCTAAATATTACACAGTTTACGTGGCGCGCATGCCAAAGTAGCTAGGAGCTAACGTCATTCGGTCGCTTGATTGTTGATGCGGGCGTGCCAATTTGTTTCCAAGTACGATTGAGCAAATATCGTGAATGTGGTGATTGTGATGAAATACCCTCCTGACTTCTAAATCGGGGGACTGTAGCCGAGGAAGGAACACTCTCGACCTTGAGTTCTATAACTTGAAGACAAGGTTATGCAAATCACTGTAAAATTCTGGGTCTTCTGCATTAGGTTCAGCACCTCAACTATATAGTGAGAATATAGGTACTACCGAATCGGTATCAAGCTATATGGACAAAGATACTCAAAGGAGATGAGTGTGTTTATTATAAAAGTGGTTCGGCGGTCTGTGAACTCTAAATGTAACCTAAAAGTAACTTCACTTTGTCGAGACAACTGATTAATTGACACCTTGCAGCAAAAGAATAAAAAATTCTTCGCCGACTGAGATTTAGATAAATAGTTAGCCACAGTTGAACTTCCAAAGGAAATTGACTCCACAACTCTAACCCTGTCTAACCATACGACTGACTTTGCTGGTATCAACCCTAACCCGTCAAACTAGCCAAAATTAATGGTTAGTGAACAAGTTAGTTTTTTTCTAGAAGGTGAGATGTTTCCATTAGACCGTTGATCTGTGTGTTAAGTTGAAGGTCGAAGGATCGTATGTTGCAAATCCTCTTGCATTTATAAGAACAAATTCATTAATGCCTAATTCTGCCGAGTTGTAGAATTCCAATAGTACTACTACTCCTTGGCACATTATTTGAATGCATCTAGAATTATCTTGACAAATCATTTTTCCATCGAAACTTTATCATCGTCGAGTCTCACTCTTTTCAACTTGAATTAGGATTCTAAATTAGTCACACGATCCTCAAGCATTCTAATCCAAATCTCATCAAAACCTATCATGATCCTTCAAAAGCCCTACATCATTTAGGACTCGACCAAGCTATAACCCAATCCTATCTTTTAAGCAATCCTAATTCACTTAGGACTTGAGCGAGCCACCAACATCTCACTACTAAGCGGAACATTTCACTATTAGGCCGAGCACTTGCAGCCTTCTTTCTTAACCTAAATCTATTTCAGGCCAAAAAAGTTACACATCTGAATAAGAGCTGTTAGATATTTTAATCTCACGGGATCTAACAACTTTTGTTCAAGTGTGTATCTTAAATGTGCACTACAAAAAATTTAGTAAATTTATATGGTCAAAACTTGACCCAATTCGTTGGAACAAAAACCTTCCTCGTTCACCAAAAAATGTGATATATATGACCGAAATTTTTATTAAGCTTCAGTGTATGATGTGCGTTAAAACAAGGGTTGAATTGTGATTAGGGATTTATGGCTAAGGACCCAATGTATACCATACACTGTTGCATACTAGAAATTTTCGATATAAATTGTAACAAAAGTTTAATTCCTGTAAAATGTGAAGGATAATAGAGTAATATTGCACTTACCACATTTGTACCACCTCTATAATAGAGGTAGGGCCCATCTCTATTGAAGAGGTGGTAAATATGGAATGAAAAACCCAATAAGCGTAGCATTTTTTATAATGATATCATGAGATAGGCACGTCTATGTGGTGTTACCAAACCATACGTGTATTTATTTATTAATATTAATACTCAAGACTGAGATTTGTTGAATAACGATTTATTTACTAACACCAAAGTGATATGTGAGCCTCGCAACTATGGAAATTATGTGATAGAGATAAGTAAATTCTTATCAAAGATATGCATAGATAGATGTACAGTAAAAACCTCTCTCAAGTAATATTCTATAATGGAATCACTTCCTTAAAGTAAAAAATAAAAAAATAAATAAAATAATGGATCCAACTTGGGACCAATTATGTATTGGAATAAACTTCATATTGTAATAAGTTCTAAGTTTTCTTGGTTCCATCTTAAGAAAATAGATAATGTTAGGGAGACCAAAATTTTAAACTAAATTTGCAAACCAAATGACAAATGATGTGTCACCAATAAGAAATAAGCACGTTAATCGACACTTAATTAGTAATCTAATCATCTACAACCACATCATTTGATTTACAAAACTTAGTTTAAAAACTTAGCCTACCTAGCATTACTCTAAGGAAATATGCCTTCACATAGTTATAATTGTCAATGAGTACACAAATATGCAAGAAATAATATACTTGACGTCCAAGAATCCTACTGGGAAATATAGAATAAAGAAGTCAATAAATAATATTCAATTGTGTATTTGAATAAACTGTATATTGTAATAAATTATTTAGAGATAAATCTGACAATAAATAATATTTTTTAACCACACCTATATGTCTCAGAGTGAGGTTTGATCCCAATCGTATAAGGTTTTACCAGTATATATATGTGAGTGAACCCACTATAATGCATAGTGATGTGTTACCATGAACGCCATGTGTTTGCACGATTTTACCATTAATTACATTATTTTAGGATAATATTAACCTCATTAAATATTGATGAATCAATTATGCCCATAATAACTCTTCACACTCAACTTTTCTTTTTCAATTTTATTCCTAGTAAAAAAATATACATAATTGTCTCTAAGTTTCTGTTTGAACACAATTTTGCACCCACGCCCTATATACTCTCAATATTAAGGATCACGATTAGCTTCCGAATAAAAGTTAGATCAATCGCATAATCAATTTAGATTCAAAGTTCTAATCAAAGACAGTAAGAACTAACGGAATTAGGCCGAAAATAATTCCAAGAATATGTCGAGAAATTAAAATATCATTAGAGTTTTACAACTCGACAGACTTGTCCATCACGAAATTCACCCCTATAAATACATGGTTTTGCAATGTAGAGTAATCCTTCAACTCAACACACACTCAAATGCTATACGCGAAAGCTTCTCACGTCCCTGCGAAAAATACCATCATAACCCTTCATCAACACATCTTCAGTTTAGTTTAACAACACTGTGTTGGCAACTGCAGACATCTCAGTTTGGGTTAACAACATTACTTCTGGTTGGTTTGTTATCTATACAAGTCTTTGCAAGTGAAGAGTTTCCAATTCTTTAGTCAAAAGATGTCACTTCATAGCTTCCTAGCGAAGTATATAATGTTCTCCAATCGGTTACTCTCAGGTGCACTTCAAAGTTCGGCATTCAAGCGATCAACACACCATAAAAGTGTTTATATCCCTTTAGTATCTTTGTCCCTATAGCCTGATACCGATTTAGCGCTCATTTTCTCACAAATATAGTTGAAGTTGCCAAGCCTGGTGGAGATGATCCTAAACTTCACAGTGAATTAAGTAACCTTATCTTCAGGTTCTAAAACCTTAGGCCGAGAATGTTCCTTCCCCAACCATAGTTACTCAAGTGCAGAAGTCATCAATGCATTTGACTCCTCACTACCACATCCATTTTACTCGCCCAACCGTGCTCGATTGCAAGTTAACATACTCACATGACCAAAAAAACGTAGTTAGCTCATTAGTAACTTGTCTGTGCGCCTTGTAGGCTTTGTAATTTATAGGGTCAACAATTTCACAATTAGTTTCTTATCTCTACTAAACATATTTATAAAAATTGTATTTCCCATCCCCTAGAAAGTGACGAGACATTTATGAGAATGAATATATTTCCGCATATCAAATAGTCTTCCCAAAACGGAGAATACAAATGTCTTGTTTTATTCATCGCATGCATGGAGATTTAATCTGGACAATAATAAGAGTGGAGATTGTCCTAACTTCTAACAAGGTAAAAAATGGTTAGGATTACAAGATGATTCAGTTCATCAGAGGGCTAACTTCTCATCCAAATAAATAGCTCTACACAATCTAAACTGCTACCATCCATCCATCCATCCATATCCATGCAGGATTACTCAAAAGCTAATTCAGTTTCATCAGATGGCTAACACTTCAAGCTCCACAGCAAGAATTAATTTTCAAGCAATTCGGTCATAGTCGTATACTGCTTTATAGAATTTTATCAACACAACTAAAAGGAAATAAGCACTGTTTGGAGCCTTCTTAATTTCTATCAGAAATTTCTTGTAAGGGGTATGTAGCTGAATTGTTTTAAGATCATTCGCTCCTGCAACCGAGGTCTTAAGTTCAATTCCCCCTCTCCCAATTCCATTTGTATTATAAAAACTTACAAGTAATTTCAACTGCAATTATTTTCTATACATGAAAAGCATTACCTCAATGAAGGTCCCAGGTTAGAAATTTCACCGAATCACTACAAATCTTTTAATATTTCCTGCGAAGTCCTCATTATATATATAGCTATATATAAGCTATCAAATTAATTATAAACAGCAGGACAATACACATAATTTGGGTTAAGAATCTAGACTCATTTCCATGGCAACTCCATGCATGGACTTCTTAAAAGAGTAACTAACATGCTTGAAGCAATGACAACAAAACCAGAGAGAGAGAGAGAGAGAGAGAGAGAGCGAATTGCCACCAACCTGCCTAAACTCCAAGAATTATGCAATTACAACTTCTATGATTTCTTAATTATCAAAAAATCAAAAAAAATTATAATGCACAACTGAACACAGGCAAAGTGGTCAACTCAATTGCAAATATTTGGTACTCTTCAAGACAGAGGTTTCTATATATTCTTTACACCCCAAGGTACACATATTCAAGCCTAAACCTATATTAAGTAAGGGATCTCTCAATTATGTTCAACAAGAAGACAGACTTGGAGCCAATGACGAAAAGACTGATTTCGAGGCATGGACGACTCGAGTCTAATTAAAAATTGTACACATACGACAGCCCTTCGTTAGGATTTGTTACTCAAATACTTAACCAAACAAAAGATAAATTTTCTCTTCGTCTACAAATGAATTGCAGTGTAATTTTAGGTGACTCCTGATCTATATTAGGTTTGGGCTTTAGAGTTTGAACATATGTTTGTGCATTCAAAATCTCTTAGCAGACTTTACCGGGATTAATTGATTGATTTTTATTAGATGACTCCTTTAGAATATAATTCTTAATTCTTGTTTAATTCATTTCTAATGCTTCGTTCACTGAAAGATATCATTTTTATTTAGTTTATCAACCTAAATTAACTACAATAATTCTGATGTCTCTACCTAACACCACCCCCCCCCAAAAAAAAAAATAAACGTTTTAATGTCATTCCAAATTAGTCTCAACTTTTTTAAACATTCCAAACAAGTACTCAACCTAATTAAAAATGTCACATCCGTTAAGCCCTTGTTAATTTTTCAATCATTGATCATATTTAGAATCCACCAATTTGGTACATTATGGTTAACATTAATAGTAGTTGCCTCAAAATTTGAATTTCAAATATAGATTATGTAATATAAAACCTAATGAACAAACGAGTTTTTGAATTGAATAAAAAAATAATGGACCCAAACTGAAATTACATTAGGAGAGTAATCTTCTAACAAAAAGGAGAGTTAAGAATTCAGATAAGATTTCAAAGAGTTTGCTTCGGCTTACATAATTTTCTCACACGCCGGTTCTCAGCTCGTAAAGCTTCCGGCTCTTATTTGTGGGCAGTGAAGATAGTGGTGGCAGCATCATGACAGTCCATACCATTTCAGCAACCTCCATGATTTCTTTCTCGATGTTGGCAACTCGATAGGGTGGGTTGGTGGTTTTGTGTTGGGTTTGGAGGTGATGTCATGATGGAGGTGGTGGTACCCGTTAATTCGTGGAGCCTATGATTCCTTGGCCTTCTATTGATTTTGATGACAAAGTAAACCCTAATTAATTTAACAGATTTTTATCTCTTAACGGATGTGACACTTTCAATAGCTTGGGTATTTGTTTGGAATGTTTAAAAGGTTGACGGAATGTCACAAAAAGGTTGGGAAGATTTAGGTACTTAATCCAATTAAAAATTTATCTACATTCTGGAGGTAAATTAAACTAACTACCAGTTTCATTACAGATACAAGCTCCTTCACAGTAAATTTATTTATTTGGAGAATAAAGCTTGTACTTCATACTGTTGATATTTTAAGAACTAGTAGAGATAACTACATATCAATATTATTGCCTAAATGTGAAATTATGTGGCAGCATTAAAAGGTTAAAAAAGAGTTGTATAGGGAAGTGAGAAATAGATAATTGCAGAGAAAATGTCAAAGATCAGATTGTTTGTTAACAAAGGAAAGTCTTTAAATTTTCTGCTATGGTTACAATTCCTGCAGCTGCATTAAACCACTGCAGGTGAAGATTAAGCAAAGCTTACAGTTTTCAACATCCAAGTCACATCTATGCATTTCAAGATTTAGGAACAAACGAAGAAAATGTTGAACAATTTTCAATATTCTATGAAAATCTAGAGAGAGAGAGGAGAGAGAGAGGAGAGGGAGGGAGAGAGGGCTGCTTGACCTTTTGAACTTGGATGCTGGTTCACTCATGCATGGCTGGACCGCCCATACCGAAATGAAAAGGGAAAAGTCTTTGTATTTTGTCCAACAAAAGACGAAAACTTCCAAGTTTTCGTGATCCATTCAAACAGGCAGGCATACAGGTAAACAGGAAAAAAGCAGATCCCAAGTTGAGATCCAACCAAAAAAGTGGTATGGGATTCAACCCAGCAGAGGAAAAATAAATACATAAATAAAAACACCTCCATTCTTTTTGTTTACACTAAATTCATCTAAATTACTCGATGGCAAAGTGTTTTAACCCTAGACGCACTAGGTTGAAGAGAAATACCTATCCAGGACAAGCCACTAGCAAAACACCACCACTCTTTAAGATCTCCAATATTCAAACAAAATGAAGAAAATATGTAGCCACTAAACATATTCGAGTTTGAACAAGATATTAGTCATAATAGATGATGACATTTAAATTAACCAATTAACAAGCACTAGAAACTGTCAACAAAACAAATACGTTCCTCGTCGCGCATCAATATTTTCTTTCTGCTCTCTTTTTCTAGCTTCCTAGCTAAAGCTAGTCCAAATGGGGTGGGGTGTCAATTTTTGCTACAAAATATTATCAAAAGATGAGAGGACACACTTACGGAATAGTTGGTCGTTGTAGGTAGGTAGTCAAGAAGAAGAATAAGAAGAATGTGGGGAGTGTAAATTTTTGTTCCATCAAGATCTTGGTGGTAGGAAGAATTGCGTACCCATGTATGTGTTAATTGGAGCTGGGTATAGAGAAGAAGGATCTATAACAGTCGTCGAACCCGCCACTGCCACTCCCTCATGGCCTCCACCACCGTCAATGGAAGCTGTGTTAACGGCGGTGGTGGCTCCCGCGACGAGATTGAGCGGTTGGAAATTAACTCCACCAGCAGACGAGGTTTCAGCTGCCATGTTCATATTGTAGTTAGGGGATTCGGGTCCTTGGTCGTAAAGAATTCCTTTGAACAAATGGCCTGCGATGTTCACAGCTGTCTGGTACGCGTACTGATCCTCCTCGTCGATTGCGCTCACTTTCACGCAGCGAAATACCGCCGGCGAGCTCAGTTCCGGCGGGAAATTCACCACATCCAACTCTACATACACATAAACATTTGTAAATCCCAAACCCCAGTACATAAAACTATGTAGTTTTCATGAGAACAAAAGACCCAAAGTTGGAATATTAAATTAGGAAATTGTTTATCTTCTTTAGATTTTCTTTCTTTTAACAAAAAGAAAAAAGAAAAAAAGAAAGGCACACAAAAGCAAGCAAAACGGAAATATACATGAACACGGAGTTTTTAGAAAGAGAGAAACAGTGTCTTTCTTTCTTAGTTTCTTTCTTCCCTGTCAATGTTATAGACGTCAAGACTATGAACAACAGTATTTTTTTTGGGAAACGAAAAGATGAAAAGCAAGAAAGCCGGTGATTTCTGATGGGGTTTCTGGAAGCATGAGTTTTTTTACTATGGAGTGTTCGACCTCTTCCTCACACGCAATCGATATTCTCCACTATTTGTTGGGCTTTTTCAAACGCTACCTTCCAAAACCGTTCCCCTTTTTTCTCTTCGTGTTCCATTCTTTCATTTTTTTCACTCAAACCCTCCTTTTTTTTCTCTCAAACGATCAAAATGTCTCAGGAAAAAAATGTGTATGTATATAACATATAGTATACCTGAAGTGTTTGTGTTTGTGAGAATACGACGAGAGGGTTTCGAGCTCGGATTTTCTCTCAGTCTTTTCGAATTTTCTCCTCGAATCACTTGAAACTGCTGCTGTTGTTGGTGATGGTGGTGTTGCATATGATCTTGCTGTTGGTGTTGGTGATGGTGTTGCTGCTGCCGCTCACGGCGTTTCGACGCCGGGACCCACGTGCTCTTGACATGGGTCGGACAGTCTAACCCTCGGCTCTTGCAGCAAGTCCTGCACCTCATGTGTATGCAGTCTTTCTTCGCTTGGTTCCCGCAGTCTTGACAGCTGGCGACTCCCCCGCTTCCTCCTCCTGACGACGACCTCATCGTCGTAAACGCCGCTGCGGCCGACCTCGACGATGAAGTGTCATCCGATCCCCTGCTGCTGGGACCCACCCCTAGAGCAGCCGCAGAAGCGTAGAGATCTTGATGGTGGTGGGGATGAGGCTGGTAGAGCCGCTGCGACGGCTGGGTTTGGAGCTGAAGGAGCTGCTCCTGTTGCTGCCACAGCTCGAAGCCCTTGTACGGCTGGTTTGCCACGTCCTCATTTTTGTACCAGAACAACGTCTCCGGAGCAATTTGATGGCGGTGGTGGTGATCAGGCGGTGGCGGGTTGTTGCTGTTATGTTGGTCGTCGCTGCCGCCTCTGCCTAATGAGAAAAAACCAGCCATTGCTGCTGCTTCTTCCTTAACCCAGACCCAAATTGTGACAGAAAATCCATATCAAATTCAAACTCCGACCCAATTCCTCTAATGGGTATTTACTATTCACCTTGAAGTTATAATCTTTTTGTAAATGTTTGAAGAGATTGTGGTGAAAAATGAAAAGTTGAAGAGAGAGAGAGTGAGAAAGAAGTAGCTACGACTCTGTTTGGCAGCGTTAATCGCGCTTTTAATTCCTCCCCTTCACTGTGCTACTCTGTTTGTCTGTAATTTCCAAGCATTTATGACTCCCGCAGAAGTTACCTCTCTCTGCAACGCCGCCATACCCTCTCTCTCCTCTGCGCTCTCTACTCACACAAATTTAAGTCTCTCTCCTCTCTCTCTGATTTGTTTGCAGGTGATGAGCTTTTTAGCTCTGAGCAGTGCCTCTTGTTTCTCTGTGTGTGTGTGTGACTGTATAACATAAAACCTCTCTCTCTCTCTCTCTCTCTCTCTCTCTCTCTCTCTTGGTTGGATAGGATGTCATAATCTCATCTTAAAACGGAAGAAAGAATGAGATCAGATCATTGTTAAATTCGCATGCTAATCCAACGATCGTCCTCCCCGCCACGTGTCTTAGCGCCAGCTTTTGGCTTCTTCAGTCCTTTTTGCACCGGAAAACCCGCCACTTTTCTTTAATGACTCCCCGCCCAATTTTTTTTTTTTGTTTTTAAGAAAAATTTTGAGTTTTAACTTAAGAAAAATTTTGAGTTTTAACTAAAGAGAACAAAATAAAAAATAAAATGAATAGTATTAAAATTAATTTTTTAGTGTACAAATATAATTTTCCGTTAAAATTAAAAGTATCGGAAATTTTTCGTTAAAATTTGATTCTATTATTTCCATTTTTACTGCTCAAAATATTAGTTTTTTAATAAATCCCTCCAAACTCAACTAGAGGAAGATGATATGGAGACATTAAATGTTACTTTGTTGTTTTTACCAAAAAAAATATTAATTTGTTGGATTACCCAATCATTAATCATCTATATTGTGTAAGAAAAAAGGTTTGTGATGTTATATTTACCTTTGTCACCTAATAATTTTATTGTTAGTATGCATTTGTCTCTATTTTTTCAACGACAAATCTTAAATTTGACGCTATTCATAATTTTGATATCAATATATTATATAGTAGACTCATTGAGAAAAATCCTTTTGACCAAATTGTTTATCCTTTTTTTGTGAAAATTATGGTCATCGTTACACCAAACTTTAGCTGTAAAGCAAATTCTCCTCCACTCTTCTACTCACATGTGCCTTTGGAGGGTAATTTAGTAAATTTAATATGATTGTCTCTAATAAATTTACATGCTATATCTTGGTACACAAAGCAGTAAAAATTAATGTGTTGTCCAAGTAAAATTTTTACCCTAAACCAGGTCAACAATACGATATTACTTGTAAGTAGTGGTTGCTGTTGTAAATAGAGTCTTCCTTTTTTAACTTACAGCGTTCCGTGTTCAAACTTTTATCTTCTTTTATACAATTTTTTACTCTTTCTTAAATACAAGTGATTTTTTTTATATTTTAAACTAGTCTAAAGAGAAGGAGATGGTTTGAAACTAGAACAAACCACCATTGTAATCGGCCACTTAGGCCTTTCATATTGGATAAAAAACTGATTGTGATACCGATATTATAGGAATCACATTTTTACATTGAATTAAAGAATTCGAGTGGAATGAGAGTGATGCATAGTGTAGAAATTTCGTAAAACAATATAACTAATGTAGCAGTAGTGTTATAAGAATCAAACTTAAACATAGGTGCCAAACTCATTGTAACCACTAAGGGAAGGTGTGTTTTTGCGTGCCGCCATCAATTGGTGATAATACTCACCACCTTATTTATCACTATTAAATAAGTTTAAATTTTGAGATTGTTGTATATTCAGATCTCAAAATTTAAACTTATTTAACGATAATAAACAGAGTAATGAATATCGTCATTACTTGAAGGTGGTAAATAAAAGTATTCTCAAGGAGCCTTGATACAGTTAAGATTGTTATAATAGTAATAAAAAATTATTATTTAATTTTGTAATTAGTTTATTGAGGTAGAGAGATTTGGGCAGTGAAAAAGAGGAGTAGTTCGTCGTATATCTAGAAAATAATCATGTTTCTCTCCCATTGTTTTATTTTTATTTATTTTTCTTTATTTTTCTGTTCCAGCGCCACATCCTCGTACTTTTTTTTTTTCTTCCATTATTATTTTAATTTATTTTGTTTATTGTTTCTCTCCCATTGTTTTATTTTATTTTTTGTTTTCACCCAATTTTACAGCATATTCTTCACGGGAGAAGCATGGTAGTTGACTCTTTGAGTACAATAGTTTCTCTCTATAGTTAGTAACACTCTGGTTGTATAGATCTTCGAGCTCAACTTTGGACTTAAGTTACATATAGAAATAAAATTCACATTGTAATAAATTTTTTTTTTTTAGATTTCGTTTTAAGAAATTTTATCTTCATATTAATAATTAAGATGAAATAAAATATTCATCTTTGAGTTGAAATGAGCTTGTTTTACATCATTACTCGTAAACATGGACTTCTTGTTATTGAGCCAAAATGTATCTAGCTTATCACGCAAGTGCTAGAGTTAAAAATATGGGGTGTTGTTGGAACTTGTGTGGGACAATTGTCCTACATCGCCCATACACCCTCACAAATCCATCTTTACAAGTCTAGTGTGGTTTTACTGCTCGAAGGGTAAGCCGTAGGCAGTCTTCCAAAAACCGTAGGCTACCTTAGTGCACTCGGTAGCAGCTTTAGGTTTCCAGGGTAGCCGTCCATAGGGGTACTGCGTAATGTGCCACATTCGTCTCTAGAGCCCGGTTCCCCACGGATTAGGCCAAGAGACCCAAAATCCTTTAGTTAGTTAAGCCTTGAAAAAGACCATTGTGGCTACTTCTAGGAATCCCGGCACAAGCCATTGTGCATTTAGTTAAATTAGGGTAGCCAGGCTTATCCACGTCTGGATATTCGGAGTGTAAAGTTTATCCTCCCGCTTTGGAGTGCAGACCCATATGGGTATCGGGGAATTAGTTTACCCTCTCGCACTGGAGAGCATGGTTGGTCCCTCGGGGGGGGGGTGCAATTCCTGCGATGAGTCCTTAGGAAGGGCGCAATCTTCTTTTGAAGTGCAGGAAAGATAAGTTGTTGTAGACATATAGTTGAGCCAAGTTGTAAATTACTTCTGAATTCCCCATTGAAGAACGAGTGAAACGAACGAATAACTTAACTGTAAAGACTGCATAACAACTGGATAGTCCTTGGCTTATAAGGTGGTGCCCGATGAGCTGCTTGAGTCTTCAGATCTTGATATAATGGAAGGTTACACATGGTACTTCCTCAGGTTGTAGGCGTTCCACGGTTTTTCGATCTCTTTGTCGTTCATGGTGGCGATGGTGTAATTACCAATGCCGCCTACTCTGCTGGACCTTCCCAGATGGGATTCATCTTTTTGGAGCCTTCTCTACGGGCAGTGATGAATGTCTTTCTTAGGACTAGATCTCCAGGTTAGAACTGCCGAATTTTGGCCCTTTTGTTGTAGCTGGAGATGAGCTGTTGTTGGTAGGCTGCGATGCGGGTAATGGTCTGTTCCCGCTTCTCATATGCCAGATCTAAGCTTGTGGTCATCTCCTTATTGTTCTGCTCAATGCTTCGCAATAAAGTGATGATGCTTGGCACGATGATGTTGGAAGAAATGATTGATTCTGAACCAAATGCTAAAGAGAAATGAGTCTCACCAGTTGCTCGTCTTTTAGTGGTGCGATATGCCCATAGACATCCGGGAGTTTGTCTGGTCATTTTCCCTTCTTGTTGGTGAGGGATTTCTTGAGGCGGTCGAGGATCGTCTTGTTGAATGTTTCGGCCTGCCCATTGCCTTGAGGATATCTCAGCATGGACATGTGCTGCTTGATGCCATATTTTTGGAAGAACTTCGCCAAATCTTTGCCCACAAATTACGAGCCTTCGTCAGTGACAATGGACTGAGGGATGCCAATTCGGCAAATAATGTTCCTCCATATGAAACGCTATATGTCTGTTGATAGGAGCATTTTTATGCGACTTAAATGGCTTGTTCTCGTACGTTTACGTTGTGTTTCTTTAGTTATTTTAGTGTTTAAAGTCACTTTTATGTGTTTTCAGGTTTTAAGGACAAAGTATGCATACATGTGCATTTTGGAGTCGTTTGGAGCAGTTTTTGTGCATCAAATGGATTGCATATGCTTGGAAGTAAGAAGATGGACGAAATTGAAGATCAAATGAGCATAGGATTGAATGATGATGTGAAGAATTGGATTCAAGACAAATAAAGAACGAAGTGTTCAAAAATAAGCAACCAGCCGTGTGCTCCACCCTTGCCATTACTCTTCCTTGCCGTGCAAGGAAGAGTCATTCTTTCCTAAATCTTACATTTAAACACTTTCCTAATCTACTTTAAAGCCTTGCCACACCTTTTAGCTTATTTCCTTTAAATTTCTGATTTGTTTCCTTAAATTGTAGAAGCTTTAGACTTAATTTCTGTTTACCTAGTTAACCTAGGGTTTTATTTCCTTTATCCCTTTAAATAAACCCCTTGTTGCAGCAAACACATGGCAAAGAAAAGAATGTTGCAGCACACACATGGGAGCACACGGCATGGGCAGAAATTGTGTGTGTTTTGTGGTTGAAATGATGAAGCATGTGTGTGTGTAAGTGTAATGGCAAAGCAAAGAAACATGGCAGCAAACCCACATGCAAAGTGGAAGAAAAGCACACGGCATGGGCAGAAAATTGGTGTGTTTTGTGGTTGAAATGATGAAGCATGTGTGTAAAGGGGAAACATGACAACTCACACCCACACAAGCTGCACATGCAAAGGAAATGGAGTGGTCCTCTATCAAGCCTATAAATACCACCTCCCATATTCATCAAATAGGACATATTTGATCCTTGCTCCTTGCCGTGAGTTTTCCACCACCATTCTCTCCAAATTCAGCCAAAAATCACCCCTAGCCACACCACCCATCAACCCTAAACATTTCCATACCATTCCCCATCCATTCTACACCATAAAAACCACCCAAAACCTGTCCAAAACCTCTAGTGCCACAGCTTGCAAGGGAGGAGAAAGAAGAAGAAACATGGTGCCGTGCCTAAGCCCAAGCCTTGGGAGTGTTGGAGCGTTTCTAGGTGTTTTCTATCTTTGTTTTTAATGTCTAAATTTATGCATCTTTGCTTTGTGAGTATGAGGAACTAAACCCCTCTTAGTTAGGGGGTGATTCGAAACTATGTTCATGCTTGCAATATGATTTGATTACATCCAGTTGTGATTCATAAGTTGTGAATTCAATTTACTTATCCATTCGTATAAAAACTGATTTGTGTATGTTGGTAGAGAGTGCACGCTTAATTTTCATGCATGAATTTGACGCTAGAATATAAGGGAGTTTCACCTAATCGTTATGAACTTATATTCACAAGTAGTGAAGGTTGCTAGTCACAATCACGTTAAGTAAATTCTTGGCATAAGTTTCATGCAAATCATAGTAACGAGTGCCTCGTCAATGCTTATGTTTTTCATAGAACTTAATGATTCTTGCTTGTATCTCTATTATGCAATTCATGTAGGGAACTTGTAGGGAATGTTTTGGGTTGTCGTATGCAATCATCCAACCCAATAACTTGTGGAAAAATTGAGGGTTAATTAGTGGAATTCACGGTTAATATGGGGCGTTGAGTATTCATAGTTTATCAAAAAGCAACTGGAAATCGTTTTGTATGCAAGTGTGACATGTGTGGAGAAGAACCTCCTAGCTAGCCTTCCATCCATAAGTTTCATTCAAATTCATTTACAATCTGTTTTGTTTTACAAAGTTTGTTTTGTTTTCAAATTCGTCAAGAACCAATCTCCTATTTATTTCAAAGTGTTAGATTAGTTAGTAATCACTTTAGTTTGTGTTTTTAAGTGTTTTGATTCACCCAAATTTGCCTAAGAATCTGTTTACTTTGTTCATGTCTTAATTTAATTATTTTCGTCCAAAATCAACCCCATCTTATTTCTTTGAGTCATATTAATTAGAACTTGTCTTAGATTATGTTTTTAAGTGTTTTAGTTCATTAGAAAACCAAAATTCGTCCAAGTTTGTGTTAGAGTCCTAAAACTGCCCAGAAAGTGTTTTTAAGGCAGTTTTGAGTCTTTGGTTGCTGTTTTGAATTTTTTTTGTTTATCTTAGTATTTTAAAGTATAGTTTTGCATTCTTTGAGTCTGGTTTAGTGTTTTAAACTTTGTTTTTACATTTTCAAGTCAGTTTCCAAGTGATTTAGCAATCCCTCCTAATCCCCGGCCTAGAACGATCCATACTTACATACTTTACTACATTTGATAAAAAGAGGGTTTAATTTGTGTGCTTATATATTTCGCATCATCTGTCTCGGTCGTGGTCGTCATGAGATCTGCTTCTACCCATTTGGTGAAGTAGTCGGTTTCCACGATCATCATGCATCTGCCCCCAGTAGCAAGTTGCATAGGTCCTACCAGGTCAATTGCCCATTGTATGAACGGTCAAGGACTCGTCTGCGGGTGTAGCTTGCTGGCATGCAGTGCTGGTACCGGCTTGTAGTGTTTGCAGTGGTCGCACTTTTATACTAACTCTTTAGCATCTTGGTGCATGGTAGGCCAGTAATAGCCTGCGTTAAGAGCCTTATGTGCTAAGGATCGGCCTCCAGAGTGATTTCCACAAACGCTTTCGTGGATTGAGCTTAGAACCTTTAGGTCATCAGGAGGCGTTAGGCTGTAGAGATGTGGTCTAGTGTAGGATCTTTAGATGAGAATGTCGTTCCACATGTAGTAGCGTGCTGCCTTTATTTGGAGCTTTCTAAACTCCAACCTTTCTGTGGGGAATGTGTCGACCATGTAGTCTATAACAGAACTTTACCAGTTTAGAGTTGTACTAACATGTGACACTTCGGCTGCTGGCTCCACCTCTATGCTTGGCTTGTCTAGATACTCCACCGAAATATAGCGTTTGAGTTGGTTGTCGAAGGCGGAGCCTAGGCCGGCTAGTGCATCCGTGTGAGCGTTGTTTGCCCACGAAACTTGAGTGAGAGTGTAAGTCTGAAACGCCTTAAGTAGTCTGGCTAGTGATTAGCTGGGAATCAGAATGAATTGCGAGCTTTTTTATCGCCAAGTCTTTTGCCATTCGAAAGCCTGCTAATAGGGCCTCGTACTCTGCTTCGTTGTTGGATGCTTTGAAGCCTAGAGTGATCGCCTACTCAAGCATCGAACCGTGTTGGGTGACAAGGACCACGCTTGCCTTCAAACCTTTGTAGTTGGATGCGTTTTCGACATGCAAATGCCAGAAGTCTCCATCGGGTGGAGCAGGCGTTGCTAGGGCGTGCTCGGCTACCTCCACGGCTTCGTTGGGTCACCTTGTTACGTCGTGAATGCGCGGTAGGGAGCTGTGGAGCTGGGCCATGTTATACGTAGCAAGATATGCTCAATTGCCGATATTGGGCCACTCTAGAGTTGAATTATGGAGCAAGGGTCGGTTGGGGCCGTGTGACACGTAGCAGGAGGTGATGTTCAACTGCTGGTACATGTTGCTCATATGTAGAATCTTTTGGGGCGACGGACAAAACTTGCTTCCGAGTGTGTCCTTCTAATGTTCGTCTGCCCTTGACGTTCGTTAGAAAACTTTGCATCCGTTAGTGTCTACACCTTTATCGTCTCGCGTCAAGATTGGGCGGAATAATGCGTCATGAGGATAACTGCGTGAGTCTGAAGGTAAAACTTGAGCTTCCGGGTTGCAACAACTATTAACAAAGTTAGCTTTTGAATTTCTAGTAGCATTGATGAGAGCTTTTGTGACACACCCCGACCCGGAATGTCTACTAGGACTCCGAATCGAGCTGTGCTGACAGACACCTGGAAGGTGACGAAGCCATAAAGTGTAGTGATGTGGAAAAAGTGAATAAATTTAAACCTAAAAGTGCCTAAATACAAGAGTGCGCTGGTGATGTGATAAAAACTAACACACAAATTAAACCATTTTTAGACAATTGTAGTATGAGCAAGTAGGGATCGTTCTAGGCTGGGGATTAGAAGGGCTACTAATCAACACAAATTAGACTTAAAAACTGAAAACTAGGCTAAACTAACACAAATAAGAACTAAGGGGGGTTTTTTTTTACGAATTTTAAACTAAAACAACTAAATTGCAAAAACAAAGTGAATTTGGACGAAAATTGGGTGAAAGGCTAGCTAGAGGATTCTTCTCCACACATGAAACATATGCATACAAATCGATTTCCAGTTATTATTCCTATAAACCATGAACGACAATGCCCCAAATTAATTGTGAACAACACTAATTAACTCTTAGATTTTCCTAATTTCATTGAATTGGACTCAGCGACGCAACCAAATTATTCTTATCAAGTTCTCTATATGAACAACATGATAAAGATACATATCAAATATCATTAAGTTCTATGAAAATCATAAGCCATTCTTAAAAATCAAAGATCATTAAGTTCCCTATATGAACGACAAGGCATTAGTAACTATGAACTGCATGATACTCCTGCCAGGAATTTACTTAACACAATCATGACTAGTGACTTTTACTACTTGTAAATATAAGTTCATAACGATTGGGTGAAATTCCCTTATATTCTAGCATCAAATCCTTGCATGCAAACTAAGTGTTCACCCTTAATCAACACACAAGAACAAGTTCTTAATAAAATAGATAAGTAAATCACATTCATGTTTTATGAACCAATAACTGGATGTAATCAATTCATATAAAACATATGATCATGGCTTCGAATTCACCTCTAGCTAAAACGAAATTAGTTCCACACGTTTGCAATTAAACGAAACCAATCTAATTTAAACATTAAACTAAAACTAAGGATAGAAAGAACCAAGGAACGATCCAGCACTTCAATGGCCTTGGATGGCAGGTCAAGGCACAAAACTCTTCTTCTCCTTCTTTCCTTGCAAAGCTGCATCACTCTTTATATTTTTTTTCTTTTAAACTCCTTCAGAAACCTGCAGCAATAACTTGTATTTATAGGGCTAGGGCACGGCCTACTTTGTGGTGGAAAATGATTGAGTTGTTTGCAGTGTTTTAGGACTCCTTAAATCAGATTAGGAGTGGTTGAATATGATAAGGAATCCCCCTTGTAGCTGGAGATAAGGTAAGGTAGGATTAGGATATGATAAGATAAGATAAGATAAGTTTGAGATAAAACAGGACTGGATAAGATAAGGTAAGTTTGGATAAGGATATGATAGGATTAGATAAGGTTTGTTAAGGATAAGGTTTCCCTTTAATTTCTGATTCCTTGTCTCCCAAGCCTCACTCTTAATTCCTCCATATTGTAGCACATTTCTAGCATTATTTAAACACCAAAAACGTCCATCCAAAGTGCTCCCCACGCATGTTATCCAATTCAAGTCCAAAACTGCTCCAAATTGCTCCATTTAGCCATTTATTGTCATCTTTGCCAATTGGACCTACAAACACACGAAAATAGCTTAAATTACTATAATAAACTGAGACTAACTCACTAAATGTAAAGAAACAAGCTAACGAAGTCGCATAAATATGCTCCTATCAGCTGGTGAGCGGGAATGAACCAATTTCACATGCGACGTCAGAGCATAAGTAAAGTACAGTAGTGTGGGTAAGGATCATACCCTCAGAGGTAGCCACCTATACTGAGATTCACCAAGAATCCTCATTGATACAAACGTTCAACAGCTAAAACCTGGATGGGAGCAAAACAGAAAACGTGAGTGGGCAAAAACAAAGCTTTTAGAACCATTTCTCTTTCTAGAAATAATAACCCATCACCGTAAAACCCGTATAGTTTCTCAGAAAATAATAATACATACGTATATAGAAATCATGCTCGAGAGTAGTGAAAATCAAGTGTATGCCATGTCAAGCATCTCAGCAATGAAATAAGTAAGCCATAAGGAATAAATCAATGTAAAATAATATATCAGCCGGAGTCACCTAACATGACCTGTACGGCTAAGCCTATAGCTCATCTACCAATTCCTGCACACGAGTCGGAACCACCTAATGTGGTCTGTACGACAGGCTGGGTGTAAATAGATACGCTCAAGTGCTACGGTCACGTGAAGGCTGTGCGAAGTATCGCAAGTCACCTACGAGTCGGAAACACCTAATGTGATCACGTGAAGGTTGTGTATTATGTTTGGAGGGAGCGGAACAACAGTATATTCAAGAACTCATGTCAATCTGTTGCGGTGGTTCTCAACTCAATTATGTCTACCATTAGACTTCGGTTGAGTTCTTTGAAAATCGCTCATTCCACTACTAATGACTCTACTTTACGGGAATGGAATACAACTATGAATAGTTAGTGCTTGTTTTTGCTGCTTTGACACGGCGTTGTTAACTTCGCTGTCTTTTTTTCTTATGGATGCATCTCTTGTTGCGTGTTTGTATTTTTAGCTACTCTTTGTTGCTTGTTTTCTATTTTTCTCATCAATATAATTTATTTATCAAAAAAAAAAAAAAAAAAACACTATAACTGAAAGACAACACAAAGCTCTTCCAAATGACATCTTTCAAGAGTAATTTGAAAGTTCTCTTAAAATTATTGTGTCTTATTTTTAAGTCCCTTTATCTAATTTTTGTAACATTTCTTTAACGAATTTAGCCAACGTTCGATGAACGTTTAAAGATTCCAAATGCAAATTTTAAACTAAAAAAATAACGCAAAATTTAGATTTGCTATTCAACTGATTTTAGGGCAACATAATATTATTCACATGAAAATTTTATTTGACACAACTATGTTGCAACCTATACCTTAAAAATATTTTATTTTATTCTCGAATGATGTGAAATGACCAAAATGCTCCTGGTTGGGTTTCTTAAGTAATTAACGAGCCTCGAGCTTAAATATCATTTTCTCCTATTTTCTTAGTTCTTAAATTGTTTTCATACTCACAATTATGTAGGCGAAGACGGAATTAGAATTTGAGTTACAAGAGTTAAGTTACGAAATTAAATTTTCGATGGCATTTTAGTAATTTCTAAGAAAGGAAATTATTGGGTTGGATTAACCCACTTCGTTTCTCTTACAATCCTTATTTCTCACTCTTTCATTCTCTCTACACTCTCTCTCTGCAACTCACCCTCACTCTATCTAACTCACCGAGAACCACCACTCACCCCTGTTAATATTGATGAATGTGTTCTTGAGAGGTTCACAGAATGCAGAAGAATAGAGATGGAGAGAGAGAGAGAGAGAGAGAGAAGAGAAAGTGAAACTGTATATTGATTTCTTGATGAATAAGCTATGATTACAATGGTAGTTATATCTTTCTTCCTTACTTAGCTGATATTTAGCTAAAAACTAATTCTCCTCCTTATCTCAACTAACTTGTAACAACTTATAATAGCTCATTCAGTAATCTATTGACAAGTGTCATTTAGTTTGACCCATGACCTTCTCTTCACTTGGATTAACCTTTTCACTTGGATCCTTGCATCCCCCCTCAATCGTATGCTCAAGTGAACTGAGCATAAGATTGCCACAGTGTTGTTGAAACATGGGTGCTGATCTAGAAACTCCAAGTAAGATAGTTTAATAGTTAGAGTCATCCATCAACGAACCCCATGATGCCATGGCTTTCAAGTAGCAACATGATCTGGAAACTCCAAGTAAAATAGTTAGAGTCATCCAACTTCACTATAACCGAAGTAGAAACCGTGGAAATAAGGTTTGTGATCGGAGACTGAAAATTCTCAATTGATCTGCAGTTACCATTGTTGAACTTTTGAGAAGAAATTTTCACTGAGACTTTTGATCAAACACATAGAAGGCAATCAAAGAACAATAGAATCGTGAAGAACTCAGAGATAAGAGAAGATTCCAATTTGTAAAATCATAACAGTATGCAAAACAGAGGATTAAAGAAAGAAAGCAATGTTTTTAATGAAAGTGCGGAAGCGCCAATTCATTCTCCGGCTCTGATACCATGTTAATATTGATGAATGTGTTCTTGAGAAGTTCACATAATGCAGAATAATAGAGAATGGGAGAACTCGAAAATGAGAGATAGAGAACAAAGAGAAAGTGAAAATGTATATTGATTTCTTGATGAACAAGCTATGATTACAATGGTAGTTATATCTTTCTTCGTTACTTAGCTGATATTTAGCTAAAAAATAATTCTCATCCTTATCTCAACTAACTTATAACAACTTATAATAGCTCATTCATTAATCTATTGACAATTGTCATTTAATTTGACTATTGATATTCTCTTCACTTGGATTAACCTCTTTACTTGGATCCTTACAACCCCCAACCATTTTTCGTTCAATATTTAGCCCCACACCACTATATTTAGACTCATCGTGACCTAAGGATCATGAGGGTGGTCTTGCATGTATGATCAGAGGCTGGGAAATGATTGAGCTTGAGAGCTTCGAGTTCCAATTTGAACTCAGCTGAGGTTGTTAGCTATATTTCTTATAAATTTGAATGATTATGTGTCTTGAGATATTGTGTGGTGAATTTTGAACTAAAATAGAGGGTTTTTAACCCTGTTTGCTCATTATGCATATTTTTAGTTTCCGGCAAAAAGAAATAGACGGGCTCCAGCAAGTTCAAGGTGCAATCCGTTTTCAAATTCTTCTGCGTTTGACTTGGGTAATTTCCTTAAGCCAATACTCATGTTGTGGGGTGAAATTTGGGTTTGGATTCGAGGTTTTAACCTCCTACATGTTGTGTTTTTAGCATTTCCAGAGACTAGCGAGGAGGTTCGGGGAGTTCCTGTTGAATACGATGAGGGTTCAACATCTTTTGGGCCAATCTAATCGTAGGTAAACTCTTAGACTTTTTTTGTGATTTTGGTTGAATGAAGAGTATAAATCCGTCAAATTCGAGCTTAGAACTAAGCTTGCCCGTGTTCTAGAATTTTGCAAATTTCGGCGAAGGTAAGCAGTGAATGTCGTTCACTTTGACGCCGGCAACGGTGAACCCGTTAGAAATAGCGGTATCTCCCAACGGAAAAGGTATTTTCCGTCTTCCTGAGTCAATCTTTCAGATGATTGGTGTGTGTCTCCTGAGATGACGATTGTGGTGTCTAATCGCCGAACTGTGGTGAGGCGTCACACCACTGCAGGGGTGCGTGGTTGGAGCACGCGACATGTGGCGGTGTGTGGGCAATGCGTGTAGGACGTGTGACCTAATCCTAGCTTTTTCGGTGTCTTAAATCACGTAACACTCTCCGTTTGTGCAAATTCAATGTCTAAATGGTTGTTTTGGACGAATGTCCAAAAGATGTCTAGAAATGCTTAATTAAGCTAAACGTTACATTCCTAGGTTGAGCAAGGTCAAAAGGGAATATGGCAATGAGCCTAATGAGAAGTTACACTAAGCATACCTGTGAGTGGATCCCTTCAAAAGTAAATATTTTCGAGTAAACTATTTGGGGATGCAAATTTCTTCCTCCTTGATCTTGGACAAAATTGCACCTACAAAACAAATAACACCTTAGGTCAAGGCCAAGAGCCTCGCGTGCCCATGATGAGTAGGGGGGCTTTGGCCGAAGAACCTCTGATGCCAAAGTTAGAATTTTGAGAGAAAAATGTTTGGAAAATTTAGAGAATTTAGCAAGAGATTTTGAATTGAGTTTTGGAGATAATGAGGTAGTATTTATAGGGGTGTGGCCGGCCCCTTTAGAAGGAGGAGGACCGGCCACTTGGTTGGTATTTTGGGTAAGGTTCATGATTTGTAGCTAATTAGGAATAATTGAATAATAAATCAATTAATTAGCTAATTAATAGAATAATTTCCTAATTGATTAGCTAATTAATATAATAAAAGAGGAATGATTTGGGAGCTACCTTGTGGAGAGAATTTGATGGGGATGGATGAAATAGGTTTTGAATTATTACCTATTTTGGGCACTTTTGACTTGGTTGAGGGATGATTGCCCACTGCTCGCGCATAGGAATCCCAATGTGCCTCGAGGGTAATTTTGTCCTTTTTATCCAAAAATCCATGTGTCACCTTGTGATTATTTTTGGCTCCACAAATGCCCCCACACTTGTTGGGTTGCTCACAGGAAAAGGCAGCAGGTGTAGAGATCTTCAGCTTTGATGCAGATTCTTAGGTGGACTTGGAATTAGATTCTTCTAGGAAATGGAAAGAAATCACCTCCAAAGCCTATTTAAGCCTACCTTAAGTAGAGGATTAAATCAACTTTGGATGGCAATTATTTATCCCTACAAGAAAGAGAGTGATAGGAGCATATTTATGCGCCTTATTTAGCTAGTTTTTATGCATTTATGTTGTGTTTTCTTAGTTTAGTTAGTCTTTTAAGCTATTTTCATGTGTTTTCAGGTTTTAAGGACAAAGTAAGCAAAAAGATGCAATTTGGAGCATTTTGGAGCAAAATTGAGCTAGAATGGAGTTCATGCATGTGGAGCACAAAGAATGGACGAATTTGAAGGATTGAAGAAGCTAGGAATGTGTTTCAAAGTTGACGAATTGAAGATGCAAAGTTTCCTAATTGAAGTAGGAAAGTGCCTAATTGAAGATGAAATCCTAGTCAACAATGGATTCCTAGTTGAAGAATGATTCCTAGTTGAAGTTGGATTTCTAGAAGATTGAAGATTCTTACTCAAACAAGGTTTCCTACTTGAAAAAGGAAAGTTAAAGCCAAAGAATCAGCTCAAGTGAAGAAACCTTATCCAAAACATTATCCATAACCTTATCTTAGCTTATCTTATCCAAACAAACCTTATCCTATCCTATCTTATCCTAATCCTAATCTACCTATATTTCAGCTGCAAGGGAGGGTTCCTAACTATATTAGGATGCTTAAAATCAGATTTCTAGAAGACCTAATCCTTTCCTACAAAGGTGGCGCCTAGAACCCTTCTAGAAGCCTAAAAATCTGCCTTGTATTTTCCTTCTAGAAACCCACCTTTTGCCGCACCCTATATCCTATTTGCCTTGGGTTTTTGACCTTCTAGATGTCCTATTTCCTATTAGGAGTGCATAACTATTTCCTAGTGGGATTGTATTTACTAAATCCTTTTCCTATGCTAACTTAGCCATAAATTCAGCCTATATATAGGTAGTGCCGCACCCTTTCATTCTCACCACCCTCTACCATATTTTCACTACACCATTCACCCAAACATCCCTCTTGTGCCATGAGTTTGCAAAGGAGAAGGAAGGAGACTCTTGGAGCCGTGCATGTCATTCAAGGAGCTTGGATTGTTGGAGCGTTTCTAGGTGTTTTCTATCTTTATGTCAATGTTTAAATTTATTTATCTTTGTTTATTTGCGAACATGAGGAACTAATTTCTTTATAGTTAGAGGGGAATTCAAAGCCATGATCATATGTTTTATATGACTTGATTTCCTCCAGTTATGATTTCATAAATCGTGAATGTGGTTTACTTATCTATTTGATTGATAACATGTTTATGTATGTTGATTGAGGGTCGACACTTAGTTTGCATGCATGAATTTGATGCTAGAGTATAAGGGAATTTCACCTAATCGTTATTAACTTATATTCATAAGTAGTAAAAGTCACTAGTCACGATTGTGTTAAGTAAATCCTTGGCAAGAGTAACATGCGTATTCCATAGTTATGAATGTCTCGTCAATGCTTATGATTTCCATTGAACTTAATGATCTTTGATATGTGTCTCTATCATGCGTATTCCATAGTTAGGGTCATTGATAAGAATAATTTGGTTGTAATGCGTATTCCATTCAATCCAATGAATCTAGGGAAATCTGAGAATTAATTGGTGCAATCTAGTTAATTTGGGGCAGTGTCATTCATGGTTTGTTGAAAGAGTAACTGGAAATTGAGTCGTATGCATATGTTCATGTGTGGAGAAGGAACCCTTTAACTAGCCTTTCACCATTCTATTTCATCAAAATCGTTTTTCTTAAGTTTGTTTTCAAAGTTTCTGTTTTAAATTTCAATTTCGTCAAAATAAAACCCCTTTGTTTTAAGTCTTGTTTTTAGAGTCAAAACCTGTTTTCTTTTAGTTGTTTGAGTCTTTTAAGTTCTATTTTCGTCCAAATCACTTGTTAGGTCTAGAATTGAGTCTTTTTTATTGTTTCTTGCTGTTTTGAGTGTTTTAAGTTAGTTTTGAGTCTATAGAGTCTAGTTTAGTGTTTTTGAGTCTTATTTGTGTTGATTAGCATCCCTAGTTAATCCCCGGTCTAGAACGATCCCTACTTGCTTAATACTACAATTGTCATCAATAGGGTTTAATTTGTGTGTCGAGTTAATTTTCACATCAGAGAGAAAACTAGAAGATATTTGTTCCCCCTCCCCTAGCATTCTTCTTCGTTTTCCCGTGCAAAGAACCGTCTTCCGTTGATTTCTTTATCTTTTCTGCGCCGCACCTATGTAAGAAAAACTTAATTCTCCTTGTCTTCTTCTTAGGTGGTGTTGCTACGGGGTAGCCATCGGGGTGGTGCAACACGTCGGCTGGTAGAGGCCATGAGTCAGCTTGGCATGGGCCAAGGAGGTGGTGTGGCAGGGGCCATTGCTTGTGTGGGACGAGGAAGTGGCGTGGTATGGGCCATAGTTTGGGCAGCTTGCAAAAAATGAGAAAACTGCTTGAGTTTGATTTCTCAGTTGCCGTAGATGGAGCTGCCAAGATCGAAGCTGCTGAATATGAAATGTCGGAGCGAGCGAACTGTTGAGTACAAAGTGGTTGCTGCCCCCTAACCATTCGTGGCCTAGTTGGTCTTCAAGCATTCGATCTTTTGAGCTATGTGGCCTTCTTGCACTAGAGAGCTTACCCAGATGGGTGTCAGGGAATTAGTTTACCCTTTTGCACTGAAGAGCAATTGGTTTACCCTCTCGCACTGGAGAGCAATTAGTTTACCCTTTCGCACTAGAAAGTTATTAGTTTACCCTCTCGCACTAGAGAGATATTAGTTTACATTCTCGCACTGGAGAGCAATTAGTTTACCATCTCGTATTGGAGAGTAATTACTTTACTCTCTCGCACTGGAGAGCAATTAGTTTACCATCTTGCATTTGAGAGCAATTAGTTTACCATATCGCACTAGAGAGCTATTAGTTTACCATCTCGCACTGGAGAGCAATTAGTTTACCATGTCGCACTGGAGAGCTATTAGTTTACCCTCTCGTACTGGAGAGCAATTAGTTTACCCTATCACACTGGAGAGCTATTAGTTTACCCTCTCACACTAGAGAGCTTGGAAGTCGTTGTCGTGAGTGCAGTTGAGGAAAGCTGGACTACTGGACAACTGAAATAATCATCGGCATGCGAGGTCTTGTTTGGCGAACTATTTATGGAACCCACGTAAGGGTGTAAGCGTAGTGAGCTGCTCCCATAATTATTGCACCATCATTAGGTGTTTCATTGTGTGCCCTTTTGAGGCTTGGTTGACGCGAGCAACATGGTAAAATCGGCACGGCTGGGAGCCGTGGTGTTGGTTTAGCACAGTTATGAGCCATGATGATAGGTCAATGGCTGCCAGAAGTCGTGGAGCAGGTAGGCACGACTATGAAAGCAGAGTTGGGGCTGGCTTAGGTCAGGTTGTGTTCAGTAAGAGGAATATGACCACTAGGTCTGTGATGTTTAGCTACTAGTGATATGTTGTTTCAGTATTGAATCGTCTGGATTGTTGAGATCAAAGCCTACCCCCGGTTCTTGGTAGTTGGGCTGGTGTGTCATTCTGGTACTCGTCTGCCCCCGACATGCCATTAGGGTGAGCTGATGTGTTTGTCAGAACAGAAGTAGTCTTTGTATCCAGTAATCTATGTGAGGTAGTATCGTTTGCTCGATCTTGTCATTGAAAGATGACTCGCTTATGTTGGTCATGTCTCATTGGAACGCCTTATCAATAGCTTTGCTGCGCGAGAAATTATGCAATCGCTCAATCAGGAGCCTTTCTACTTCTTCTTGAATTTACCTTTGTTGCGATGGCAGAGCTCTCATTTACCCCCGGTCGTGACCTGCTGGTCTAAGCTGTTCTTCCATGTGTTCGGCTCGTCTATGTCACGGCTGCGGTGCATGTAGTATGTTCCTAGCAGAAGAACGAGTAACTCGCAGGCTGCTGGTTGAACTTGAGTTGGATTGAGTGATTGCTTCTCTTCATCCGTTGTGTTGCTTACTCTGATGTGAGGTGGATGATGCTACTTGCGAGCCTTGCCACGAATGAGCACTTTGCCTGAAAGGTTGCTCATGTTGATTATCGGAGTGTGGCATTAACCGTGAATGTATGTTTGTCCGTGGGCCTAACTGAGAGTGCACGCTTCTCCACGCACTAAGATGGGAGTATACACTATCTCGGGGGCCCAGTAGGGAGTGTACTCCATTAGAACGCTCGGTTCGTGACTGGTCAAGTGGCTGTTTGCTGGGACGCTGCTGGAGAGGTTATTCGTCTGCCTTTGTCCTACTTCGAGACACCTCGTCTGGGGCACGTTGGATCTCGGTGCGTTGCAATAGCTGAGTCACCAAAGTCGTCTGTTGTGCAAGGACACTTGTCAACTCTATGAATTGTCGGGACAAGTGTTGTTCGCCATTCGGGGTTGGAAGAGCTTGGAAGGAATGCGTCTCCTTGAGAAGTGGAAGGGTGGTAGACTCCGGGCACAAGATTTAAGTTGAGAAATGTCAAATCCGTGCAGAAATGTGGTAAGAATGCCCCATGTTCGATCGTAGGTCCTGAAATTTAAAGTCGAGATGGTTGAGCTAATAGCAGGCTGGGCCTCGGGAGTGAGTTGCTAGGCGTGTGGCCCACGTAGGTGCGAAGCTTGGGCTTGGCTTAGCAACACATTGGGCTCGCGTTGGATTTAGGCGGCACGGGCCGACTCGACTAAGGCTTAGGCCCTTGAAGGTTGAGATTGCACGGATTGGGCTGTGGCTTTTAGGGGTGGGCACGGTTTGGTTTGGTGCGTTTTGAGTGAAACCAAAATCGAAATCGAAATCTTTTTGCGGTTTGGTTCGTTGCGGTTTTGAAGCCAAAACCGAAATGAAACCAAACCGTTTGGTTCGGTTCGGTGCGGTTTCAAACGGTTTCGGTTTGGTTTTTAAGAAAAAAATGTACAATTTGCAATTTAATATATTAATAAGCATTTCCCAGTAGCAATAGGAAAAAGACATTTGTTATATAAACAATTAGCATGTTGCATGCAGTTGTGATGTTAAAACATGTTTGTGCAACAAAAGGGTGTCCCGTTCAAGGTATAACATAATACAAATTGAATAACTTTGAATTCATTAAACGTGAGCGAAACTTTCATACTAGAATATGTGATATCATGCTTCAAATGAGTGGACTTCATTAGATCATTGTTCGACTCTTGATAACAAGATTAGTCCATCCTTGTACATATATGTGTGTGTGTGTGTGTGATGGTATAAAATAACAAAGGTCCTTCAAGTTAATGAACGAACGAAAGTGATGAATGATGATATTCTAGTGTGGTTGAGTCCATACTAAGTGCATGGATTCTAACAAACAACCAATTAAAACATGAAATTTAATATGGACATTTAATTAAATGTTTATTAATATTTGCGGTGCGGTTCGGTTTTCAAAAGTCAAAACCGAAACCAAACCGTTTTCTATGTTGCGGTTCGGTTTCAAAACCGAAACCGTTCCAAAACCGCAAAACCAAACCGTTCGGTGCGGTTCGATTTGGTTCGTGTTTCTGTTTCGATTTTCGGTTCTAAGTGCCCACCCCTAGTGGCTTTGGTACCGTGGGCCTTGGATGGCACGGCAAGCTTGGATGACACAGTTTGGGCTGTGGTGGTGGCGCAATGGACCTCGCCGTGGGTGGTCACCGTGGTGGTTGCCATGGTGGAGCCTTATGGTGGTGGTGCCACTCCACTTATTGTCACGTTTAGCCTCGTGGATCGCCGCGGTCCTAATCCTTGAACGTTGGAATTTTCGTTTGTAGAGGTTTCCGAATCTCTTACCATTGTACTTTTCTTTTACGTATTATCAAAGGATTTTTAGAAATAAAAATTCCTAGGACAAGTACGTACGAAAAAATCTAAAAATAAGCAAGGAAACGAAAAACCTTAGATGCAAGAGTCTTCTACGAGTTTGTGACTCAACTCTCAATGAAAGCACCAATTTGTGGATGCAAATTTTTTCTTCCTTGATCTTGGACAAAATTGCACCTACAAAACAAATAATACCTTAGGTCAAGGCCAAGAGCCTCATGCATATTATTATTATTATATTATTGCCACTCGCAAGTGCACTGTATAAGAAATCTTTTTAGTGTGACCATCATACTATTAAATATTGTTACTAATTCAGTGTCATATTATGAATGGATGATTGCGTTGTGATGATGTGGATTAAGAGTACAATATTAATAAATCAATAAGTGGGTTATAATGATATGATTAGCAACACTATACGGTAATGTGGCGGTGATACTATAAAGTTACTCTCTAAAGTTAGGCTATTTAGACCATCTCCAAATGAGGTGTCAAATTACAATTGATGGCCGATATGGCAATCTGAAGCCTTATAACAAATTTTGTACTTCTCCAACCGAATTGTCAAATATTATTTTATTATTTAAATAGAGTTTTAAATGGTTGTAATTATTAAAAAAAATATTGAAACAAAATTTTTGTTGGTTGAAATGTTAGTGGAATAAGGGATCCACCATTAAAATGAATTAAAAATAAATTTGACATTGATATCAAATTTGACTCCAAATCACAAAACTTTCACATCCAGTCAGAGATTTTTTTTTGTCAAATATGCACAATGGCATTCCACCTAGGATTTTGACATCTCATTTGGAGATGCTCTTAAACTAAATACATTGCAGTCAATTCCAATTCAATTCTTTTCCACAATGGACATGATTTACTTATGGGAAATTTTATTTGAACCCATATAACCTCTTTCTACATCCAACTTACTATCCACACCTATATTACTTGTAATTGAATTCTTAATATCTCTTTAAACCTAATTTACTACCTAAACTATCCTCACAAACCCAATTCAATATATAAGTTTATCTTTACACCCATTTAGAAAATAAAACCTCAAAATCAATGTATTGAAGCTCATTCTATGCGGTACATGTCACTCAATCTTTTATGAAGATTAGCATTGAATGGCACTGTCAGCCACATCATGCACTTGAAGTGTTCATTGAATTTTTCCTCATAACAGTCGAAGGAGACAAAAATTATCTCAAACTCTTTGCCCTTCCCCTCAAAGCATTTCATAAAGTCTCACCATCTGAGAAGTAAGAGCCTTGCAATGCCTACACGAATTTACAGAGAAGTAGAGGCACTCCATCTTCCCATCACATGACGATAAGGGTACCTAATAATCTCGTAACTAAAACAAGATTATGATAAAGATTATGTTTTAATTATCATAATCAAGATAAAAAATTCACCTCTGAAATTGAAGGCATGTTTTTCTATGCTATGAACCTACTTGAACCTCATGTTCCTATATTTTCATGAAATTGAAACATTTTCGACATCCAACAACCGAATTAAATTATGACTGATTCAAACAAGAGGAAGACAAGGAAGCTTTTGGAGACTACATACTAACATACATTTGTTTAACCAGATAGAAGGAACTCAACACCATCAAATTCAAGGACAGTCCCTATATTGCTGCTATGCACTGCCATCAAAATTACAAGCAAAGTATTGCCTCCACTCTTCACGAATGAAACGAAAATAAGCGTGACATTCACACAAGTAGCTAAACTTTAAAATTTTAAATCCCATATATGTTTCTGCGAGTAATTATGCTGTGAAAAAAAGGTTGATTATGAAATTAAATGAAAAAAAAATTGCATAAATCGATTCATACCTTAGTTAGAGTATTCAAAACTTCAAAATCATTATCCATCATTCAAAAAAAAGCTTGTCTTTCTCTATGAGAATGTCTTTGAGTTTTAGCTAGAATGAACAGAGGATGAAGAATCAGTGATAATAGGTTTGATGATTGGGTATGGGTTTGTTGATAAATTTTTGTTTTATTGTTAATTTGATTTTGTATTTAATGGTAATTATGCAATAGAATAAAAAGACAAGTCACATTTAAAATTGAAGTTAAATGTAAAGATAGATTAGATAGATTCAAATAAAACTTTCCTTTACTTATTTAAAATAGATAAGCAAGGTCTGTGTTTCACATTTACCCTCAACATATATATCCGGCGTTTACTAACATCCCAAAATAAAAAAATAAGTCCATATATGGATTGAGTGGGAAAAGTAAGTCCATATAAATTATTCTAATTAAGTATTACACTTGAATTT
The DNA here is from genome assembly GCA_035220775.1 of Malus fusca. Taxonomy (NCBI): domain Eukaryota; kingdom Viridiplantae; phylum Streptophyta; class Magnoliopsida; order Rosales; family Rosaceae; genus Malus; species Malus fusca. The sequence continues at coordinate 18,374,387 of CM069073.1, read as the reverse complement.
TTGAAGTGCTGTTATTTTTGTGTTTTGGGTTTGTGAGGTGGGATAATGATGGATGAATGGATGAATGGATGAATGGATGAATTGATGGATGGATGTGTGCGAGTCCCAATAATTATTGTACCTGCAGTGCAGGCTGCCCGCAGTGGGTCTGTCACTCTGTTATTCTCGAGCCCTGTGTTTGTTCCCATGGTTGACTACCGCCTTAGCAACTACTTTATGCTTCATTTCTTCCTTTCATCCCTTCCTTTGTTTATTAAAAGACTAAATTTTTTAAATTAAATTTACAAATTAAATAATATGTTATAAATAATTAAATTATTAATTAAATATTAATTAAAGTGCTCATTGTTTATTAATGATACATTATTTAATTTACAAATTTAATCATCCTATTATTATTTCTAAGGAAAACTAATGAAAATGGTTTGAAAACTTTGAGTTTTAATAATAAGGACAAAATAAAGGGTAAAGTGAATAGTACAAGGATTGACTTTTTAGTGTAAAAATGTGGTTTTTCGTTAAAGTGAACAGTACCGAGAGCTTTTCATTAAAGTTCTCTTATTTCTAACTTACAATACTATACAAACTTACAAAGCATTGAGAGGGAGACTTTTTTCCATCTCTCTCACAATCCAGAGAGAGAGAGAGACATGCAACGCGCATAGAGAAGAGAGAGTAGTACTGTGCCGCCAACAAAACGGTATTATTTCACCTCTTTAAGCAAATGAGTAGCGAAACTCCATGTTTTAATGAAGTGTTTGATTGAGTAGGTAATTTTTCTACTTTCTCAAAATAAGTAATATTTTCTACAATAACATGGGTAAGTAAATCAGGTCTCACATCTCTTTTTATAATAAAATACTTTATATAAATGAAGATGACAAAAAATAAATAAAAAAAGAGTAGTTGCATGTTTAGTTCACCATCTCTAATTTATTGGAATGACAAACTTTGTTCACAAAGCAATTGAATAAGCAACATGTCAATACTAAGAAGATTGTTTTAAAATGAGACTTTTCATGGGCTATTTGTTACCTCACAATTTAACATCAATTTTCATGCCAGTACTAAAAAATATTGTGTCAAAACATAAAGTGACAGATAATTCATAGATAATCTCATTTTTGAGAGCATGTATCTCAGCTTTTATAGTACAATTTTATCTACTTTAATTGCTTATGTTATTGGAGATGCTCCTGGTTTAATGGTGTGATAATGAAAATTTTGGCTAATTTTTTCTCCCAATGTTATTCCAACTGTTCACTTAATAAAGTAAAGCCGTCAAGTAAAATATTTTCTTAAAATGTTTTATTTTATTATTATTTAAATACAAGACCGCCCTGCTACTTAGTATTACGATATAGTGGTATTCCTCTTCACTTGTAAGTACGAGGTCTTAAGTTCGATTATTGCCAAAGGCAAATTTAAACGGCATTATTGCTAACTCATTGTGAGACTAAACTCACCCCCTCCCCTTAATGTAAATAATATCATTTGTTCAAAAAAATAAAAATGGAAGGCCGGCCTAGATAGGAAGGAAACGAGATGAGATCTTCTGCACCCAAATACCCTTGTGGCCTCTCTGTGCCTTTGGTTTTTGAACTAAACATAATTAATGTTAACTTGATCATAATTAAAATAATAAATAATAAATCAAATCATCAGCCAATTAAGGAAGACACAGAGAGGCCACATGGGTATTTGGGTGTAGAAGATCTCATCTCGAAGGAAACCCACCCCCCCCCCCTCAAAAAAATATACCACAAATTCCAAAGTTCACTAACACACACAAGCAATATTGCAAAAACTACACTATTATATATCCACTCCATATTGTCATTATTAACGTTCAATGTTGAAAGGTTAACAAAGATCAATGCAGTCGATTTATGGTGGACTCGGCGTAAAAACAATAAGAATCTTGACAACAAGGATTAAGTCGTCCATTCTTAAAAACTGGGTATATCCACTGAGGGTGCTTGTATATATTGCATAAAGGTTACAAGAAGCACTCGATATAGTCTAATATCTTTTCTCTCTTATGTTTGACCTACTATAAGAGGTACTCATCCCTCTTATATAGGCCCTCAGTGAGCCCCAAAAGTTTCTGAGCTTGATTACTCCACTGCCATTGTTTAGGCCTAAATGCATGTTTTCCTGGGCCAAAGCATACCGAGCGCTTTGCTCGGCCTTGGGTTTTGAGGAAACCCACACTCGAGCGCTTGATCTGACAACCTTTATATCCCTTTATAGGATTTTTCCCTTGTTAATGACCAACACGTGGCTTATGGTTGGTGTCCGAGTAGGCCTGCCCATGAGACTTCGTGCTATAAAGTTGTCGGTATGCCCACTTGCCGTATGCAGCCGAAAATTACTTTATGATGAGACGCTCGGCTTCTTTGCTTGCAGGCAAACTAGATCGTTGAGCGCTTATTTGTAGCGCTCGGCGTTGCCCCTTCTAGTCCTTTTGGGCCTAGGTCTTTCTTTCCTTCTTTGGGCCTAGGTCTTTCTTTCCTTCTTTGGATTGTCCTTGGATCTTTACTGGCCCTTTCTCAAGCTATACTATTTTAGACGTCGAAAAGGACTATGCATTAACAGTTATCAACTTTCATTTTTGGCAAACCCTAACCCCATTTAGACAACTCTTTCATTTCACACAATTCATTCTTCTTATTTTGCGGATCACAAGTAGGTAGAGTTCAAAAGAAAAAGAACATATGAACCGTTCAAACAGAAAAAAAAATAAATTCAATCTAAACGGTTGTATTCATCTTTTGCACTTAAAATGTGTCATCTTCAACTAAAGTTTTTTTTTTTTTTTTTTGGGTCAAGTAGCACTTATTTCAACTTTTGCCAAGAGGAAGTCTGAATTGTAAAGGTAATGCAGGTGGCAGTGGAGAATGTATAACAAGGAATTATTTGGATGCATCGAAGTACCCGCTACTTTGCGTGTTTTAACTGTAAAATTTTTATTTAAAATATAAAATACAAATTTAACTATTAAAATGTTTGAAGTACTGAATATTTTGAAACACCAAATACACTGGAGCACCTAAGAATTTTTGGTATAATAAAACTAAGAGGGGGTTTAGAGGGAGGAGTCAGTGTCAAGGCAATAAATTTGAGAGTGACAGGAAACTAAGGGTGAAATTTTTTGCCAAATTACCATATATATATATATATATATATTTGTTCATTTATATTCTATTTTTCTAAATTCTAATAGCAGAAGTAAGCCAAATGTTACCATTTTATTCCTTGGGTTTGTTTTTTGCTTCTGTCTGTCTCTCAGCAGAGCTGGTTCTGGTTGTTGCTCCTCATGATCATGAATATACAGTGCATGGTGTTTGGCGATGATGAACTGAATTCTGGGCCCACCATTTCTCATCGTACACGCATTGTTTGTTTTGGAAAAGCATCTCTTATTGAAGGGATGAATTTTGTTTACAGTTATTAAGTGGTGGTAATATTTATAATTTTATATATATATTAATAAATAAATTTAAATTTTGAAATTTGTATTTATTTACTAAACAATTTTCAAAATAAATTTGTATTTATTTACTAAACAATTTTTAAAATTTAAATTCATTGAATGATGTTAAACAAAATGATGAATTTGAGAGTTGTTAACAAAAATATTCACTTGTTGAAAGGACTGTTGAAGTCAGACTGGATTAGTGGATTAGACACTTGGTCCCATTTCTAAGTTGACCAATTGAGTTAGATAGTTTTATTTAAAACAGTACTGAAAAGGATTGTAATAATAACCAAATTTTCAATTCTTAGAATTTGAATATTCCAATCTCAATGGTGATTGGTAAAATGGTAAAGAAAAAATACATAATTAAAATTTGAGTTATAAAAGAGTGAATGGAGGATGATACGAAAGATGTAAAAAGATGCCTAAATAAAGTACAAACAATCAAAATTAAAAATAAAAAGCGAAATTATTATAAAAGAGCTCTGAAATACAGTACCATAATATAGCTTCAACATATGTATTCAAGTTTAGGCTTAACAACTTCTGACACAGACACGAAATGAGACGAAATTAATAGGTTATTGGATCGACACTATAACGAATCGGATCGTTATTGGATAACCCGATAAACACCTGTTAAGATAACGGATTAGTTCGAGTACACACGGGGATAACACGATACACGATAAGCTAAACATTAATTAATAATTTTATACCCCTTCAAAATGCTATAATAATTATATATATATATATATATTAAATTAAATTTAGAAAATTTGGAAAATCAAGTAATATATTTTTATATGGTATTGTACTATACTTCTCATAATTTGAATGATTTATAATGTTTGATTTTTCTATACTTATTTGTTTATGCAAAAGAGAATTTTTGATGTGGAAAACCTTACTGAAACTAACATCAACATAACTCTTAAAGGTAATAGATCAAGCCAAAGTTCCAATACAATTTCCCCATGATGATCGATGAAAATTGAAGGATTTTGTAAAAGGAATAACATGCAAGCTTTGAGTTTCATTGACAAAGTTTTAACTTCTAAGAAAGGCTTCACAACTTTGAAAAGAAAAACTCCTTCATTTTGCTTATCCTTGCACATTTGATATTTGGTAGTAAACTAGTAGTGTATTGGTGCTTTATTATTAGGCTCTTTTTGGAGTGTAGATGTAGTACTTAACGACAAATATGTTTTTATGTTTGAAGTAATATTTATATGGCAATGTGGTATGTGCAAATTTAAGAAAAAAAATATTTTCTTAACGGGTCGGGTCATTTTACCTGTTAGGTAAAGTGATCCGACCTGTTAAGGACCTGTCAAGATAACGGGTGTGACACGACATGACTTGTTAAGATAACAGATGTTACACGAAAACAACACGAAACACGACCTGTTTGCTTGCTTTCAATAAAAAAAAATCTAAATTAGTTTATAAGCTTATGAGTCCTAGGTTTTTTAAAAAGCACTTATAAGTATTTCTATTAGAAGTATATTGGATCAGTGCTTCTTGAGGGAATAGGATCCTCTCCAAACCCTCTCTGTGGGGAACCAGAGGATCAGTCAATCGTGTCCTTTTATCGTACATCGTACGGTTAGAAATCATTTTAAAATGGAATATAAATAGTATCTAACGAAAATTGACCGTACGATGTACGATGAATGAACACGATTGATTGATCTCCGGATTTCCACAAAAAATAATTTGAAGAGAATCCTTGTCCCTTCTTAAGCCACCACATAGCAAGTACTTCTGAAAAAAATGACTTCTAAATTTTCTTCCAAATGCTGTCATACGAGCTTTTAGTAGATAATGTGTTTTTACCACATATCTAGTTCTTCAAAAAAAAATTACTTCTAAATTTTCTTCCAAATGCTGTCATGCGAGTTTTTAGTAGATAAAAAGTGTTTTTAATCCATTCAGAATCACTTACAATAAACCCTAATCATGACTACCATCACAAACTGAAGTTGCATTCCAAATCATAAGCCACTCCTTTTATGCATCATATCTGCGGATTATTTGTTCCTATTCTACATATCTAATCTATACTTTGTCTCTGTATGCATATATTTACAAGAAATGACAGAGTGATGTTTCATTCATCAACACAAATAAGTACAATGGTGCCAATTGGATACATAGCCCTAGTGACCAACAAATTGATATGGAGTGAATTTGCACGATTAAACAAATTAGAGTAAACTAGTATAAATTTGTCGATAAATAACGGACGCAATAAATCTTTACCGAAGACCACACCAGTCATTGCTAACTAGTGAGGCCATATAAAGTCATCGCAGAAAAGCGCGTTAAAAAAGATATCTCTGATTGATTAGTCAAATATTGTAAATTGTTAGTTAGTGATTTACTTCCTTATTTAGCTCTCATTCAGCCTTGATTATAGGCAATAGAGTAGGATCGTGATGTACATTGTGTGTATAAAAATGTGACCTAGTTCTGTGAATAAACAAGAAAGTAATTCCATCATATTACGTTTCTTTGGATGGTACTAGAGTGTTGACATGGGAAAATACAAAACACAAACATAACCCTAGCAAATCACGCCATGGGTGACAAACCAGAGTTGAGGTCAACCACTTAAGGCATGATGTCTTACCTTAAGTGGGAAAACCCTAACCATCCATTTTACCTTCACCACTCGGACCAGCCTAGTGCAGTTCTTGTACCACAACCATTGGTAGAAGACAACTATAGCACATGGGCTCAATCCATGAGCATGGCTTTAACGATCAAGAATAAACTCGGACTTGTTGATGGAATGATCAAGAAACCGAGTGAAGACAAAACTGAGGAGTTGCAACAATGGAACCACTACAACAACTTGGTGAAGACATGGCTACTAGGGTCGATGTCGAAAGAAATTTCAAGGACGTTATCAACTGCAAGGATGCTCGACAGATATGGTTTGATCTGCAAAAAAGGTTTTCCCATGTGAACATCATTCAACTATTTCATATAGAGAACGAAATCCATGACTGTATGCAAAGCAACATGATGGTAAGCTCATGTTTTACTAAACTTAAGAGTCTTTTGGGATGAACGTGATGTCCTGTGTTTGATCCCGACATGCAATTGTGAGACGAAGAAGGAGATAACATCGTATGTCGAAACTCAGAAAACGATGAAGTTCCTTATGGGTCTAAATGACTCATATGCTACGGCTCGCAGCAACATTCTCCTTCTAGAGCCATTGCCTACGGTGAACAAGGATTACTCATTGGTGCTTCGACATGAACAACAAACAGAGACCGTTGTTTTTGCAGTGAAGAACTCGAGCCGAGAAATTGAATTAGATGACAGTGGGCCTCTATATGGAAAGTGTAACAAAACTAACCACACCACAAGGAAATATAGTACTCATCTTAAGTGCACCTTTTATGGCTAGAAGGGTCACACCTTTGAGTTCTGTCGCAAGAGAAAGGTAGTTGCTGAGAATGAGTCAAGCTGTCCCTTTTCTTCCAAAGGGAACCAGGTTACAACACATGACAAAAGGGAGGCGATGCCCAACTTTCCTTTCTCCTAGGAGGATTGCAAGCAAATCCTTCAAATGTTGAACAAAAATATTTGGATCTTGGACAGTGGTGCTACAGACCACATCGTTTGTAGCCCTGATCTCTTCACACATTCAAGGCCTGTTGAGAATCACACCGTTGAATTACCAAATGGTTCCTTTGCTAAAGTCACCCATATTGGACAAATTATCTTCTCTCCCAATCTCATTCTTGATAATGTCTTATGTGTACCACCTTTTAGGTTGAATTTGATATCCATCAGTAAACTAGCCTATGACTCCCTATATATCACAATTTTTCTAAGCCATTTTTGTGTCATACAAGACCTACGCTCGAGGAAGATGATTGGGACGGAAATTGAACGGGAATGGCTCTACTACCTCGACCCACCAAAGAAAGGAACATGCAACAATTTTCAAGTTATTTCTCTTAGCCTTTGGCACCAACGTCTTGGACACCCATCTCATAAAGCTTCTTCGTTATTTCTCTTTTTCAATAATAAGTCTTGTGATTCCAACAATTGTTTAATTTGTCCATTAGCCAAACAAACAAGATCACCTTTTCCATTAAGCTCCATTTCTAGTAAATCATGTTTTAAGTTAATACTAGAGGTGGGTTCAAAAAACCGAAAACCGAAAAAAACCGGACCAAAAATCAAACCGAGGCAAAAAAAAACCAAACCGAAAAAAAGCCGAACCGAACCGAATCTGGTTGGTTCGGTTTCGGTTTCGGTTTTTGAGGTTCGAAAACCGAACAGAACCGAAATATATATTTAATTATTTTTATAACATTTTAAAAATAAAAAAAATAAAAATTCTCAGAATACCCCGAAGTTCTGTTAGCATCAGTGTTCGAACCCCTGCACTCTACCTTGAATACCTTCGCTCAACCCAACTTGGCAACATCTTTTGTTTTGTTATAGTTGTACGACTAAACTATTTATAAATATTTGAAATCTATAGTCTTTTGTGGAATTAGAAATCAACAAAGCCCTAGCCACTAGCAATTAGCAGCCGCACTTTTGATACCTCTCTTCTCTCTCTCGTCCCCTGCCTCCAGAGTCCCTCCAAATTCAGACTATCATGATCATCGATTCACCACCATCGTCACCCCATCACCGCCGTGACCACAACTCAGTCCTCCCTCTCAAATCTTGATCGTCGAAGCCAAATCTTCAATCAAAAGGTATTCCATTTTAGGGATTTACGAAGAGTAACTTGGGTTTTCTAGATTTAGGGATTTTGGGTTATTGATGTGCTGCTAGTGTATGAGTTTCAATATTTAGATTTTGTGCTATTCGTGAAGATGTGATAGATTTTGTGCTATTCCTTTTAGCTTTTTGCTTGAATTTTTTAATTTTTTTTAGCTGGGTTTTTCACAATTTCAAATATTCATGAATTTATGCATATTATGAATGTCATAATATTTTGGGCTTTAAGAGGAATACATGGCGGCAGTCTGCAGATTGCAGTGATTTTTTAAGAAATTGCAATTTTTTTCCTTTAATTTCTCAACTGATTGGTGTCTCCATAAAAGGGCAGTGGAAGTGCATCGGAGCAAGGATTAAACCGAGGATGGACGGGTATTCATCGTCGGCGGCAGTATTTGAATTTACCACTGACTACTACTTAACTTTTGTTTCTGTTTTTTTTGTGTGTAAAGCTCTGCTTTGCTACCTACCTTTTGGATTATGTTAAAATGCAGGGTTCATTGTCGATCTCAGAATACCGTTGTTGCAAATTTAGATTCCATGTTGCAGGTTTATTTCGCACTGAGAATGCTTAAGGCAGGGAAGCATGCTCCAGATTTAAAAAAAAAAAAATCATGCAAAAAACCGAACCGGGTCGAAACCAAACCGAAAAAAACCAAAACCGACAAATACCGAAGAAAAATCGAACTGAACCGAACCGAACAGTAATTTCGGTTTGGTTTTCGGTTTCGGCCAAAAACCGAACCGAATGGAACCGAACCCACCCCTAGTTAATACACATTGATATTTGGGGTGGCTATCAAGTTGCGTCTATTTCAGGTGCCAAATATTTCCTCACTATTGCAGATGATCATACTAGGAGCACATGGATTTATTTGATGAAGCATAAATCTAATATAAGAAAACTTTTAGTCCAATTCATTCACATGGTTGAAAACCAATTCAATGCTAAGGTCAAAATAGTGCGAAGTGACAATGGCCTTGAATTTAAACTCGGAAGTTTTTGTGCTCTCAAAGGAATCCTCCATCAATCTAGTTGTGTCAACACATCACAACAAAATGGTGTCGCCGAACGCAAGCATAGGCACTTTCTTAATGTGGCTAAAGCGTTACTTTTTCAAGCTTCTCTTCCAAAACGTTTTTTGGGGGATGCAATCCTTGCTTCGGCGTACCTCATCAATAGAACACCAACATCTCTTCTTCAAGGGAAAACACCATATGAAAAATTGTTTCAAAAGGAGCCAAACTATTTCCACTTACGAGTTTTTGGCTGTTTGTGTTTTGCATCCACTCATGCCCAAAGACCTTCCAAATTTGATCCGCGTGCGATTCGTTGTATTTTTCTTGGCTATCCTTATGGTCAAATGATTTGATCTCACACTTAAGAATGTCTTTGTCTCCCGGGATGTTGTGTTCTTTGAGGACCAATTCCCTTATCAAAATCCTAATCTTTCCACTATACCACACTTCATTTTAAACCCTCAAACTTCACTTTTGCAATTTAACATGGACTCTTTTCACGGGTCCAATCCTTCAGCCAATATATTAGGGGACACTTCTATTGATCCTCCTAGCCAACCTATCATCACATCCACCTCAACCCAAAATATTCCGTCTCCACAACACCACTCACCAAACACGGTTTCTTCCCTCGACAGCTCATCCCCTCCACCATTGCCCAATTCACCTCCACCCATACTCTCTCCTGATCATGTCTCTCCTCCCCTCCAACAAGGCAAGCGACAAATAAAACCATCCACTTTTTTGCAAGACTTTCACGTCCAAGTAGCCCTCCCTCCTGAGTTGCTCCCACATCTTTCACAAGCATGGTTAAGTCATCAAGTACTTCTCATTCTCATTCTAATCATTTATCCTATGGTCGTTTGTCTTCTAACCATAAAATCTTCACCACCAAGCTCACCCTTCTCAAGGAACCTACAAGTTTTTCACAGGCTGTTCAAGATCCAAAGTGGCGTGATGCCATGCAACATGAAATTGCAGCACTTCAAGCCAACCACACTTGGACCTTCGTGCCATTGCCGCCCCATAAATGTTGCATTGGCTGCAAATGGGTCTACAAAGTGAAACTTAAACCTGATGGAAGCCTCGAGTGATACAAAGCTCAGCTCGTTGTGAAAAGATATAGTTAAATATAAGGTATTGATTACTGGGAACTTTTGCTCCAGTTGTCAAACTGACCACCGTTTGTGTGCTTCTCAGCGTTGCATCGCTTCGTGGTTGGCATTTACACCAACTTGGAGTGAACAACGTATTCTTGCATGGTGATTTGTATGAAGATCTTTATATGTCCTTGCTCCTGGGTTCGAACGAATGGGGAAGACTTAAGTATGCAAATTAAACAAATCCCTTTATGGTTTAAAGCAAGCCTCGAGACAATGGTTTATCAAACTATTCAATGCTCTCAAAGCTGCTGGATTTCATTAATCATGGTCTGACTACTCACTATTCGTCTGAAGTCGTCAAGGTAGTTTCATAGCATTAATGGTCTATGTTGATGATGTGATACTCACAGGAAATAACTTACAAGAGATTGAAGAGACTAAGCAATTTATTTCCCTACGTTTCAAACTAAAAGACTTGGGGCAACTCAAATACTTCTTAAGGGTAGAAGTTGCAAGATCAAAGAAGGGAATCACTTTATGTTAACGCAAATATGCATTGGAAACATTAGAAGATGATGGGTTCCTTGGTGCAAAACCCTAATGGTTTCCTTTGGAACAAAACTTGTCCCTCACACAAACAAATGGGACATTACTAAGTGATCCTTCTCCGTATAGGTGACTCGTGGGAAGATTGATTTACTTGACCATCACGAGGCCTGATCTGACTTATGCAGTTTATGTATTGAGTCAATTCATGGATAAACCACGGCAGCCACATCTTGAAGCAGTGCACAAGGGTCTCAGGTACATTAAATAGGCTCTTGGACAAGGAATATTTCTACCTTCTACAGGTTCATTGCAATTACAAGCATTTTGTGATGCTAATTAGGCTCGATGTAAAGACACTAGAAGATCGATAACTGGTTATTTCATCCTACTTGGTCAAGCACCAATATCTTGGAAAACAAAGAAACAAAGTATTGTGTCTCGTTCCAGTGCAGAGGCAGAGTATCGTTCTATGGTCACTACATGTTGTGAAGTCACATGGTTGAAGAATATTTTGAAAGATTTGAGAGTAAATCATGCACAACCTGTTACACTATTTTGTGACAATCAAGCTGTTATACACATTGCTTCAAATCCGGTATTCCATGAACAAACAAAGCACATAGAGATAGACTATCACGTAGTGCGTGAGAAGATTCAAGGAGGGATGGTGCGAACAACCTATATACGAACAACAAATCAACCAGTTGACTTGTTTACCAAGGCATTGAGTTCGATCCAGTATGAAACATTGCTTAACAAGTTGGGTGTTATCAATATACACTCCAACTTGAGGGGGAGTGTTAAAGAAGATATCTCTGTGATTAATCAAATATTGTAAATTGTTAGTGATTTACTTCCTTATTTAGCTCTCAGTTAGCCTTGATTATAGGCAATAGAGTAGGATCGTGATGTACATTGTGGGTATAAGAATGTAACCTAGTTCTGTGAATAAACAAGAAAGTAATTCCATCATATTACGTTTCTTTAGAAAGCGAGACCGCAATTCATCGTTGGAAGGCGATAGCACATAACTCATCGCTCAATGACGAATTACAAACGAGCAGTGAGGAATTCAATTTCAGTAAAAGTTCATCAGCGCTCATAGTCAACTACTAGTCAAAATTGAACTAACCTCTTGCCTAACTAAATTATATTAACGGCAATAATCCATCCAAGAGGAGAGGACCGCTGAGTTTGGAGATTAATTTTTTGCCTAATTTTCTTTATGGCCTGTTGGATGGAGGATGGTCTTACTTCTTAGGTCTACTTACGTAGATGCATGTAGAAGCAAATTATTTTTCTGAGTAAGAGGTGCCTATATTTGCTGTCACCCAGTGACATCAAGAAATTTAGAAAAAAAATTGCAACTATATATAACTTTTTAATGTCATTGCTAATCAAAACCCTTTTATGTTTTCTAATTTACTTCTTTTATCATTGAAAAAAAATAAGTAAAAAGACCTTAATAATATAATTTGTTGCAAGTAAATTATGACTGGCTGATCGAAGAAACCTAACCCATGATGAGAGTTTGCCGTTAACCATCGACTTCAACAGTAAATATTGAAGTATCGGTTAATTTGCTGTGATATTTAACAACTAAAAGAAGAAGAAATAAACAAAAATTTGTACCTGGTTTATTTTCCATCATCACTTTCAAGAGAATCAGCAATCGTCTTGTTTTATAACTCAGTTTTTGTTTTGATCACAGAAAGTATGGCTTAATTTTCATGGCACCTTCTCATTACTTCTTGTTTTGTCCAAATAAGTATGGCCGTTTTACTAAAAAACTAGAATATTTATCAATAATAGTCAAAGTTTGACACCCAATTTCATAAATGTCACTTTTTATATAAAATCTTTCAAATATATATATAAAAAAACTCACTTAAATAGACGTAAATATCCTCAAAATGAAAACCAAATAAATATAGGTGGCAAAACCCTCACTCCCATTGTTGAGATCAGCATTTTCGCACACTCACCCTATTGTTTAGTTTTGATTGGTTTGGAATAATTCAGAACTTGCTAATCGGAATTACAGATTAATTAGATTTGCGGGTAATAGAAGCAAGAATTAAATTGGAACGATCCTCTTGTGAAAACATTATTGTTTTAAATCTCTGTTCTCCAGCAAATTTAAGAGAAATTCGTAAGCATAATTAAATTGAAATTTGATTTCAATGAGTTAGAAACCTCAACTAATATCATGTTTGCTAAGATGATTGTACAAAGTATATTATACCGAGACGATATTGTATCAATAGTAGCGATTGAGTTTCAGACATGAGCGGCAAATTTTCAAGTATGTACTCAATTAGTGGACCGTTGAACAACACCCGCAACTGCTCCACGACATTTACCAACTCCCCTCGCCACGTCGCTCTTTGTACAAATGTGTAGAGTAGATCTATTCAAGTGTTTTGGATTTCATGGATATTTAGGTCTATTCACATAAGTTTTTTGCTATATTTGAAAGTTTTTATAAAATGTGACATTTATGAAATTGGGTATTAAATTTTGGCTACTATTGATAAATCCTCAAAAAGAAATTATTGTGTTTGATTATAACACACCAATTTTCATGGCACCTTCTTGTTACCAGCATGTCATGTATCAATTTGTTTGGCTAATATAGTTAAACAAAAAATATTATTTGTTCCTAATTAATATATTAAGCAAACTAATAAAAGAGACCTCATTGTACAAATTAAAATTAACATATTCAATGTGAAAAATTATTTCAAAAACAAGGATGTTAACAACTTTCCTCTTAGTTTATTTTTGAAAAACTTTCCTCTTAGTTTACTTAAACTAAAAGTTAAACAATATTGAGACCTATCATTTTGCATATTAAATACAATATATATTAGACAATAGGCTTGACCCTAAGCCACAAATTGGAAGCTTTGGATAGAAGGTTTATTTATTAGGGTGTTCAATTTCTATACAATTCACAGCGTCATGTTTTTCAGTCCAGTCATTTTCAGTAGGGTTAAAGTGCTTTCATATGTCCTAATTAATTAGCTCCCTAACTAATAGCGACTTCAGTAAACTTAATTAGCCACAAGCTCACATATTTACAGGTACGTGTGGTAGCATAATTCACTGTTCATATGTACAAAATAAACTAAGTTATTAACTTTGTTAAAATAAAAAATAAAAAAAAAAAAAAAAAACTAATTAACTTAGCTAGGGTCATTGACTTGCCCATCTTCGCACCTATTGCACTTTTAGACACATCATAATGGATTTTCAAAATTTTAATTATGGTGATGCGGACAAGTGTATATATATATCAATGATCAAAGGCATAAACTTTTATTCTTTTGGCTAATAATTAGTTCTGTGGAGATCAGTTAGATGACCAGATAGAAAAGAAAACTTTTAATGTACGAGAGTCACCTAATGTTTCTTATCAAAATAACTCAAAGTATAATATTAATAAATAAATGTATTATATTTAATAATTTTATAACATTGTGTGTGGCGATTTGATTGGATCACAACGAAGATTATCTCTAAACAACTAGGGTTCTAAATTTCTAGCGAATCGTTCATGCTTTGGATGAATTTGGCTTATCTCATAGTACAAATGAACAAAATATCATACCCAACTTTTCATACGATCACGCATCTTTGAATGGCACCACTACCTTTAGAAATAGTAAGTTGCAAATTCTTACCTTAATTCTTTCTTTAAAAACCAGTACAAGATGATGACTAGCTATGAAGATACATGAACCTTGTTACTGTCCTCTTCATCAGCTTGGTTAGCTACCGAATGTTCCTAAATTACTTTAAGATAATAAGCATTTAAGAGCTGTTGTATGTGTGATGGTCATGAGTAGGGGGAGTCTGAGCTGTGGATTATTTCAATATATATTAGGAAGGAAATAGCAATAGACTTGGGAGAAATTAGGCAATACGAAAACATGAAAGAAGAAAAAAGTAACATTTTCTCCAAATAGATGGTGAAATATGCATGCATTTTAATTAAAGATAATTCATTTAGAGGATGTTTACTTCTAAGAAATAAATTTGCAATAAAGGTTCATTGATTTTGGGTATGACGATCTCAAATATAAAGGTATGGAATAATCAAAGTGCGGCTTGTCTATCCTATACACACGTTTCTTTTATTTTCTTTTTCTTCTTATCTTCACACCAAAGAAGTAAACATATCTTAATAATCGATGCGGTGATAAACCTAGTAATTTGAAACCTTTACAACCTATTTTCATCCAAAAAGAAAAAAGTGCCATG
This sequence comes from Malus fusca, assembly GCA_035220775.1. Taxonomy (NCBI): domain Eukaryota; kingdom Viridiplantae; phylum Streptophyta; class Magnoliopsida; order Rosales; family Rosaceae; genus Malus; species Malus fusca. The sequence goes on along the minus strand of CM069073.1, from coordinate 18,359,207 downwards.
ATCAATCTAAGAAAGTATCTCCTCAAGCATTAGATCCGACAAATTCAATTTAAATGAAGTTTCATAAGACGAACTAGAATCCTAGGAAGCCAAATGCTCAAATGAATATTCCTTCTTGTTTCACACATAATTTAGTCGATATTTGGACCTCTACATTGGGAAAGATATGGAACGAGAACCCTCCTTCCCCAATACACACTCACACGATTAAGATTCCCTGATCATGAGGAAGGAGAATTTTACTTAAGATGCTTTACTTGAACATCCAAGAATTAAAGAAAGTCTTAGATTAGGTAGCGAATCAAAATCATAATTAAAACAAAATATGAAATATGACATCTCAAAATTATTACAACAGTTCCAAAATATAAACACCAAGATTTCTACAACACATGCAAGAATAAAGGAACTCAACTTCGTGATTGGACACCGATAAGTATAATATCAACTGTTCACAAATGCACATCTGAGTTAAAGATTATGAACCAAATTACAAACACTAATAATTATCTAATAAATTTTGACTGGTGTTTGTGTTTGGAGGGAGGTTTGTTATGCTTGACTATTCCTTGGATAAGAAAAATGAAACTTTAATGAAAAACTTTCGGTACTTTTCACTTTAACGAAAAATCACATTTTAACACTAAAAAATTAATCATAATATTATTCACTTTACTCTTTATTTTGTCATTTTCGTTAAAATTCAAAGTTTTTAAGTCATTTTCATTAGTTTTCCTTAAGAAAAAAACATACAACTGTACAAATATGGTTATCTAGTACTCGAATAATTTGCCACTAAATAGTAACATAGATAGATAGGAGCAACTAGGAAGCGAGTAAAGAAGGTTATAACTTTTCATAAAGTGTACCTTCCCAACCAAAATTGTGGATTAAGAAATAGAGACGTATAACAAAAGCATCAAAGAGGGCTGTGCATGACGCATAAACCTTTATGAAAGATGTGAAGGGATTGAAATGATGTAAAAAGAATATATGGCATGCCTATAATCTCATGCAAGCAAATATGGAGACACGTACAACTGCCCACACAGAAAGAGAGACAGAGAGAGAATCTCTTGGATGTTCAAATTGATTAATTAAGTTCCAAAGTTGCTAGTTAAACAGATGTAGATGATTATCTTAACTTTGTGTACGGTCGTTGTTATTAGGTAGAAATGGTCACGTTTTGCCACTTAAGCTTGTCTTAAAGAATTTTAGACCTCCATCATGAAGCTTCTTTTTAGTGAATTATTGCACCTTTGTGGTTTTTTTTCTTTTTTTGGTAAACCACCTTTGTGGTTTAGGACATAAAACAAATTTAAAATGTAATGTAATTCAAACACATAAAATTAAAACACTCTTAATAGGTAGAGTCATTAATAGCTAAAAAGAGTAGCGTGTCAATTTTGTATATGTCTAAATAACATTACTCAACTTAAGAATTAGCAAAAATAGCCTTTAATCCATATGTCATTCCAAGTTTCAAATAAACTTTTCTATTTTTCTTTAGTGGTAAGCATGGTACATCTCCAAGGGAGATGTCAAATGCAACGTCTTCATTCCATGATGTCAATTCCAACATCAAGCTCTATACATGGGATAATAAAGAAGTGAGGATCTTTAAATCACATTCGTTCATCGTATATTATGCGGTCACATTGTAAATTTTTATTTAAAATTGAATATAAACAATACTCAATGAAAACTGGACGCACAATACACGATGAATAGATGTGATTGAAGGATCTCCGAGATCCTCTCATAATAAGGGCAGCGTTGGAGTTGTATATACTTCAATATTCACTGTTTTTTTGTCCATTTAGCATTTAAAAGACTCCGTTATAGATGCTTTGGGTTCAATTCAACTAAATGGAACACTTATTCTGAATCTCCTTCATCTTTCAAAGTATAAACTTTTGATTACTTAATTATTAATTTTGTAAAAAACTGAACATGATGCAAGTGTGCCTTTGGAATTTTCATGATTAAATTGCCTCGATTGGACAGGCAGAGCATAAATACCATCCAATAAATCCTACTTAGTACATGGTGAAAGTGATGCACCGCCCAAATAGTACTATGGTAACATCAAACTTTTGCTATGAACCCTTTTGATTTTTGATTTTATTTTTATATTTTTTGGCACAACACCTTTAAATTATTATATAATATGTTCACAATCATGCACTATATATTAGACTATTTTCTTCTATTCAGTAATTATTTTGTAGTGGAAGTCACTCAGTAAATGGTATAAATTGACCACCCTTTAGTTTTCCTTTTCCTTTGATACCCTGTTCTTTTTTTCTTTGGTTACTTCGAACTTCGAAGGAGTAAAATGTTAAATAAGAATCGGTTAAAAAGGCTTAAATTTCTCATTTTGTCCTTTGTATCCATATAAATATAAAATATCTGTCTCAGTATGGCATTTATTTTTTCTTTTAATAACTAGTTTATTTGGCGAGAAATAATTTTTACATATTTTTTTAACCTTTTTTACACACCTGTTTAATTTTATTTGTTGATTATGTATGATTTATCTTATTTGATGATCATAAATAAAGAGGAGTGTGTGAGACACTAAAAATAGTATGTGAAAATCACTTCCTTATGTGGCAACACAAGATTTTGATACTTATTAAGTAGTTTTTTCTTCTTTTTTTGTTATTGTAATTAAGTAGTATAAAAATTGGTAGAATTTAACTTAATTATATGTTCTTTTAAACAAAGTATGTGGAATTACTGTTTGAACACCCAGATAATAGCTGAATGTATATAAACCACTTGTTATCGTTCTACTGGTTGTCAATATTGTTTCGAAATCTCTTTAGGGCTGACCATCAAAGAGATAAAGACATGCAATATCGATAAAAATCAAACTCAGAATAGTGTTGTGGTATCGTAATCCAAGTCAATGGGTTACCCATCAAGTAATTAGTTTCTACTTTATTAGTTTATTTGATGGTAGGGAAGAGCAACAACAATTATTATAATTCTCTCGTGATCAAACAAAGATAACTGGTTTAATGCTTGTGAATTTGTTAGTAAGTAATTATATTTAGTTAGTAGGGCTTAACTTAACCATATGGTGTAAGACTCAACATTAGGGTTGTTCGAGCTCCACAACCCTAGCTGATCAGGTCAAACCAAACTTGTTTACGAGCAGGTTCGACTGTGTGAGCTATGAGTTTGATGGAGCCTCCAAACCCTACTCTTTTATTAGATGTGTTGTGTTGTTAGATGGTTAATGCATTAAGTAAGAGATTATTATATTCTAGTAATAGAACGACCGATAGTTAACTACTAAAATGTCCCAAGTAAACTTGTAGTGAAGGTGGTATTATTAATATGATTGAATTGATATTACGGATGCGATGGCGATTATATATATAGACAAGGTATAGCTATGAATTTGATATGGAGCCTATCCAACCGACACCTGTATCAGATTATATGTGATATGTTATGTTATTACACTATTAATATATAATCGGCTAAAATATTACTCTAGTAATAGTTAAGATATGTAGTTAACTACCCAAAATGACCTAATTAAACTCGTAATTAAGGTGGTGACCAATATGATTAGATCTGACGATAGTACTGAAGTATTAAATGGCCAATTGGAGATGATGAGGATTATATATATAAACTAGGTATAGCTAGGTGAGGTCCCTTGGAAAGGGCGGTGCTGTCACCTGGGTTGCATGCATGTAATTAAGTGATCATATGCAAAGTCTGTGTAGCTTATGGTATGGGTTCAAATTTGGCGCTTTTCTTATAGATATATAGATATATAGCTAGATAGGGTTACTTTTAAAGTTTATAAATTGAAACTTTAATACTATTGGAGGCAATGGATGGTCGTTACCTGTCCGTTTCTGGGTCTGATAAACTCTCTTATACTGATGAGGAAGATCACAAGGACGGGCCTGCCCTTCCTCTTCCAAGTCATCTGAGAAGGAGAAAGGACTTCAATATCTTATACAAGCAAGCACGCATGGTGTTTAAACTAATGGGTCCTGAAAGACATAAATAACTACATTCCTTGACCGGTCAGTTTGAAAATGAAAATGCTCTCGTTAAATTTCGCACATTTTATCTGGTTGTTCTTGTTTCTTTGGTTACAATGCAGTCGTTGTCTGAAGAACTTTTTTCATTTCTAGCTGCAGTTCGACCACAAAAACATTATTAAATCTTTAGGGCAACCCAAGAATAAACTCAACTTATCAACAATTTCGGTCTGATTTGATAATCATTTAGTTTTTAGTTTTTAGCTTTTATTTTGTGTTAGAGATAGAGGGAAATACATGAGAGAAATATGGAAGAAACATACAAAGAAAGACACAAAATTAATGAATGCTAATAACTTGAAGTAACAAAATATATTTTTTAAGTTGTTTTCATTTCAAATTTTATTTTCAAGCAAAAAAAAAAGTGAAAATTAACATAACGAATGAGCACTTTTAACATGACAACTAATTCTGATTATTTTGGGTTCAACATGACAATTGTCAATCTAAGATCTTGTGTTCCTTCAAGCAAAATGTACTTTATGTGATGAAGGATAAAGGATGAGCATTGGGTACTCAAAATAGGAATTGGGTACTCAACGTCAAAAACTTCAACTGCACATACGTGGGGCTCTGACTATTGATGAAGAGTACTCTATGGTCTCGTTTGATGTCTAGAATTAAATTGGAAAACTCACTATATTCAAGGTATATTGAAGGAAGAAATGAAGATATTGTGTCCAATTAGAAGGTCGAAGATGAATATCACCCATTATTGAAAACTTACCCCTTTCAATCAGTGACGGATTCATGATTTGAACCTTGGGGTCCCAATGTTCCATACAAGATTTTTAGGTAGAAATAGAGCGCGAAGGGCGTAGAAAAAAAAATCATCTTATTCACTAAGGCATTTGATCGAACGTTCAGTGGGCTTGTTGTCGTCAACCAAATCATGTTGCACACATCTCAACAGATAATGGCATATGCCGAAGGAATCTGATAAGTGATATAGAGAAAATTTGTTGAGTGTTGTCGACACAACCTATCGAGATATGCCTAGCATGCATTACATCAATTATTTAGTAGGCATAAAAAAGACCAGTACCAAATATTAAGAGAATCCTCAGAAGACCTTCATATGTATATTTTTCGGACTTCATATGGCCCTAGGACCACCTTGGTCCCTACTCCCATATGCCTCTGCTTCCAATCCGTCCCAAAATCAGAGGCCATAGGGTTAGAAAAGATGAGTTACCTTCATGTCTAATAGCCCTCCAATCCTTTCAAATGAAAAAATAAAAAATAATAAATAAAAATCATACAACTCTACTTTCAATAAACCTTGAATTTAACGAGTTATGAATTAAATCCAATCCTAAATACTAAATGAGCCCTATAGGCGTCAAGGCACAAATTTGCTATCGTCGAGATTTGGGGCTTAGAATCTTCAGTGTGAAATACTTTAGGACCTTGTTCGACAACTATGGATTTGTAGATAACTCACTAGACCATGTATGTTAAAGGAAAAGATTGATATCAATTTTTAACTTTAACAAAATTTGGAAGTTGACATTCTTTTTTTTTCATTCATCTTACGTTGAATTCAGCATGTTATTTAATTCAATCATAAACATCAACCGAGTCATAGATTAACATGGGACTGACTCTCATACTGTCGCACTCCCCCGTTTTGGGGTTTGGGTTTTTAATCAAATCTCCAAATAACAACCACAAATTTTGAGATTTCATGGTCCTATTGTGGGCATATACCATGGACCAAACCCACCACTTTCATTATCATCCTCTCCCAAAATCAGACTTGGGCCCTTCAAGGTCCCACAAGAGGCCGCCAAAGGCCCATGTTTTTCTACCTCTCAAACTATATGGACTGGCCCTAACGCATGCAAGGGAACACTACATTGCAGGCAATTAGGGGTGAGCGCGTGTATCGGTTTAATTCTGTTTGATACCAAAAATACTAAATTAATTAGTACTCAATAGTTCGGTTCAGTTCAACTTTGACAAATACCATCATTGAGACCAAACCAAACCATTGTTAATCGGTTTGGTTTGGTCGGTCAATTTGAGCTTATTCAACACATAAATACATATGTTCACCATTTCAAGAGTTTCAATCTTTTAAACATCCACACATTTCATGCATTCCAATTGCATTGAAAGGTTAAATTTTTCGGAATATAAAAAGTTTATCAAGTCAAATAGTTTTATGTTTCAATTAAATAAAATCTCATGATGTAGCAAACAATTTATTAAGTGCAACCTCACATAAGCATAAGATACATATAAATCTCCTAATTTTTAATAGTTATTACAACTTATAATATGTTGAGACTTATGACATGTGTATGGTAAGACCTCTAGATAACTTATAATAAGTTGACGTATGTAAAATAAATGAACTAATAAATAAAAAATACATGATTTGTTCGATTAAGTTTTAGTCGGTTTCAAAAATACCCAACCGATCCAAACCAAAAATAAATCGATTGGATTCGGTATTTAAATTGTTACTTTTTCTTGATCAAAACCAAACCAGATCGACCAATACAATTCAGATTGGTCAGTTGAGTCGGTTTGATGCCCACCCCTACATTGCAATATTTGGAATAGTTTGCATGGAAACCCAAATATTTGATTGTATAACAAATTCCATTGTCCGACTCCTTTGGATCTTGAGACATTCCAACTTGGAATGCGTCCTTGTCTCTCTCTCTCTCTCTCTCTCTCTCTCTCTCTCTCTCTCTCTCTCTCTCTCTCTCTCACTTCATCTTCCTCCACAAACACAGATCCTCTCAGATAATTAATTCACACTTCCACACTAATCACATCCTACTTTCCAAGCAACAGAACTCAAATGATCTCTCTCTCCCAATCGCAAAGACACAGACAGCACAATGGCGCTAGGTTTAAGGTCGCGCAGCAACAAGCGATCTTCGTCGTCGAATTCTTACGCTTCTACTGTGACGATTATGGTGTTCATATCAGTGTGCGTTTTGGCCGTGTGGATGCTCAACTACTCTAACTCAGGAGTCCCGCAAACCTCCACAAGTGCTCGAACTGCCACGACCTCCTCCACAGACGATGCTTCGTCGGATGATACTCAGGCCCAAGTGATCACCAAAAACACAAACAATGACGACGACAACAACAATAACAAGAACAATATTATTAACGAAACACCGAAGGCTTTTGAAGACAACCCGGGTGATCTCCCCGACGATGCCATCAAATCCGATGATCTGCTGAACAATTCAACAAAGGGTAGTCGTAGTAGTACTAGTTCATCAGAGCAAGACCAAAGTAGTACTGGCGATGGCGGAGGCCGCGGCGGTGATAATAAACAAGATTCTAGCGAAATGCTGAAAGATCAGAAGGAGAAAGAAATCAGCCAGACCCAATTGGCTGAGGATCAGAGCGGCTCAGTGGTGGAACACAACCAACAACAAGCAGACCACGATGAACAGGGCACTCAGAAGGATTCTGACGATCAATCTGATCATAAAAAACACAAGGGTGCCGACGATCAATCCGAAAAGAACGGCGATCAAATTATCACAAGCGACGATCAAACGAACAATTCAAAGAGCAATTCACAAGAGCATCAAGACACAAACAACAATGATAAGAATAATAATTCCGAAAGCAATAAGAAATCGGATAATGCAGATCAGCAGCAAAATGCAGCATCGTCGGATCAACAGCAACAGCAAGAACAAGAATTTCTAAGCAATGGGAAGCAGGGGAATTCATCGCAAGAATCCCAAAACGATCAGCAGCAGCAGCAACAGAATTGGGAATACAACGCGACCAAAAGCGGACAGTTGCAGTTCTCGGACGAGACGAGCAATGCAGTTGCCAGCTTGCAAGTACAAAGCAAGGAATCTACCGATCAGAACTTTTCACAAACACCTTCCGATCAGAACAAAAAGAACCTAGAAAAAACCCAGCAGCACTCCGACTCCGATCAGAAGAAGAAGGACGGCGGCAGCGGCGGCGGAGGCAATGCAACCAATCAAAGCAAGGGTCCGGCAACTGAGTCCAACTCGGGCGATTCGCTATTGAGCGGGGACAACACTGTTCGGAAGGAGTCGAAGGAGTCAAAGAAGTCGTGGTCGACGCAGGCGGCGCAGTCGGAGAACGAGAAGGAGAGGCGCAAGGACGAATCGGACGGTCAGGACGGCATTTACGGATACACGTGGCAGCTCTGCAACGTCACGGCGGGTCCGGATTATATACCGTGTTTGGACAACGAGAAGGCTCTGAAAAAACTGCGTTCGACCAAACACTTCGAGCACCGGGAGCGGCACTGCCGGCAGGAGGGGCCCACGTGCCTGGTCCCACTACCGGACGGGTACAAAATGTCCATCGAGTGGCCTAAAAGCAGAGACAAGGTGCGAAATATGTAAGATTTGTAGGATCGTGTGTGGTTAAATTATTTGAACGGTGAGATTTGTGGGGGTGTAACTTTTTTGTTGTGGTCTGGCAGATATGGTATCATAATGTGCCGCACACGTTGCTGGCGGAGGTGAAGGGCCACCAGAACTGGGTGAAGGTTTCCGGTGAGTTTTTGACGTTTCCCGGCGGCGGGACGCAGTTCATACATGGCGCCCTCGTGTACATCGATTTCCTTCAAAACGTAAGCATCCTTCATCTTTGATCAAAATCCTCTACTTTTTATTAAAATTGGAAATAATGTTTTTGTAATCACACTTCATGAGTGACGGTAAGAGATATATGGCTCTTATGATTCATCCGTTCACGCCCCCAGCAGAACGGCGGACCGGCTTGTGTGACAGTTAATGTGTTAATTAACCAGTAATCATATTAATTGAACATGTTATATCAATTGCGTTTACAAAGAGAAAATCTTCAGTAGGACAGCCTGATCACGTGACAAGTTGAACGACTCACACAAAGAAACATATGTCCTTTGTATTTAGATATCATACAACCCCAAGTCAATACAATCCAATTGCATGTACCCTCGCTCTTTATGAAAGTACGTGACCAGTCCACGTATTCCTAATTCCGCCGCTGTATGCTCAATTGTGATAACCCGCACATCGGTCTTTACTAATTATCTTTTTGTATAAAATAAGCTTTTAGTTAATATCTGGTAGAAATTGAGTGCTAATAACATAGGAACAAATAGATGATTAACGTTGTTAAGTTGCATGCAGGCAGTCCCGAACATCGCATGGGGTGAGCACACTAGAGTTATATTGGACGTTGGTTGTGGGGTTGCAAGCTTTGGTGGATATCTCTTCGACAGAGATGTTCTAACGATGTCGTTTGCACCGAAAGATGAACACGAAGCTCAAGTCCAGTTTGCCCTTGAGAGAGGCATACCTGCAATCTCTGCAGTCATGGGTTCTCAGAGGCTGCCCTTCCCCAGCAGGGTCTTCGATGTCGTGCATTGTGCGAGATGCAGAGTCCCTTGGCACAGAGAAGGTTTGTCATAATGTGTGGTTTAGGTTCACAGTCTGACGGCATAAGCATTTGACTAACAGGGCACACACATTTATAATTTACACGCACATTGTTAAGGTTTCCTTGTTATGACACTGCAGGTGGTACGCTTCTTTTGGAATTGAACCGGGTTCTGCGGCCCGGGGGTTACTTTGTATGGTCAGCCACTCCTGTTTACAGGAAGGAACAAGAGGATATCGAAATTTGGAAGGGTAGGGTACCGAATTTGTTATGAACGAGTACAGCTTGTTACGTTTGATTGACAGTTTGATAACAACAAACATCGAACTATTTGATAAGCGAACATTTCCCCTATTTAAGGAGGCAACGATCAAAACTGATATAGAGAACGTTTCAATTTTGTAGAGATGTCTGCACTGACGGCCTCCATGTGTTGGGAGGTTGTAGCCATCAAGAACGACAAGGTTAATTTAGTTGCGGCCGCCGTCTACCGTAAACCAACCTCAAATCAATGCTACGACCAAAGAAAGCAAAAGCAGCCTCCTATGTGCAAAAACGATGATGACCCGAATGCTGCCTGGTAATTAAGTTTCCCTTGATGACCGAATTTCGTAGTCTAATTTTATCATGACTCAGGGCTATATATACGTACTTCTCTACAGGTACGTACCCCTACAGGGATGCATGCACCGGGTACCCACAGACAAATCGGAGAGAGGGACTAAATGGCCTGAGAAGTGGCCTAGTCGCCTGCAGACTCCGCCTTACTGGTTAAACAGCTCCCAAATGGGCATCTATGGGAAGCCAGCACCCCAAGATTTTTCAACAGATTACGAGCACTGGAAACGTGTTATCAGTAACACTTACATGAAGAGTTTGGGTATCAACTGGTCGAACGTCAGAAATTGTATGGATATGAGAGCTGTTTATGGAGGGTACTGCTAATTTATCGATGAATTTTCATTAATGTAATTAGGTTTACTTAATTCTAAGTGGTAATCTCAACTAAGTTGTGCTCATACGAGTGCAGGTTTGCTGCAGCTCTGAAGGACCTTAAAGTGTGGGTCATGAATGTGGTGAACGTAGATTCACCAGATACACTCCCCATAATCTACGAACGGGGTCTTTTCGGAATTTACCATGACTGGTGTGAATCGTTTAGCACTTACCCCAGAACCTATGACCTACTTCATGCAGATCATCTCTTTTCAAAGCTTAAAAAGAGGTACAACTTAAATCTATGTTGCTATTCATTTCTATGATCTCTAAGTCATGGTAAACCAGATGTACCTGTTTTCGCTTCCCAGATGCAAACTTGCTCCGGTACTGGCAGAGGTTGATCGGATTGTCAGACCAGGAGGTAAGTTTATAGTCCGGGATGAGTCGAGCACAATTGGGGAGGTTGAGAACTTGTTGAAGTCCCTGCATTGGGAAGTTAGTCTAACCGTCTCCAAAAATCAAGAAGGAATGCTCAGTGCGCAGAAAGGCAACTGGCGGCCAACCACATATGCAGATAGAGATTCTTCTTAACATACACAGAAACACAGCATTCAGCTCATATACCGTGATCTCAAACTGTTTGTACTCCGGAACTAGTGATGTGCCAACCAATTTTTAGCATCGTGGTCAATTCGGATGCAATCTAGTTTTGCTACATGACTGAACAAGATTGATATGTTGTTCATGTTGTTAAATGCATGTAAACCTGTGAGATACATGTAATTATTGAAAACTCAAATGCAAGACGCATATACATTACATTCACCTACCTAGAAAACAAAGGCGTTATCATTTCTGTATCAGTGTCATCAACAAAAGAAACAGTTGTTGAATCCATTCCTTCAATTTGGATTGCAGAAAATCTTAGTGTGTCAAAAATAGAAAACCGAGATTGCTAGTTATCAAATGCATACAATTTCTCAAATGTTGTGGAAAATCGATGAGGTCGTGCTAATTCAACATTACACCGATTATTATGTTTTACATCACTATCATTTTAGGTACATCAAAGTCAGAGAACTAACTCATTAATCCCCATATGCAGCTTCACATCTGCGCTCATGCTTCTTCATTTAACATATCTCCTCAACTTTATACTAAGAAGAGTCTGAAGCTGGCCACTCAGAACTGCTGCTTTGAGGTCTGAATTGTAGTAAAAAATTAAAAAAGCAGATTGGAGGGAACAATGCCAGATGAAAAGCATGAAAACAAGCACAAACACAGATGAGAGCTCACCATCAGAGCCGCCAATGTGCTTTCCATTCACAAAAATCTGCGGGACAGTGGTTCGGCCCACCACATCTAGAAGAACACTCTGAATTTGAGCTCCATCATCTAAACACATATGTTTCGAGAGTTAAATCCAAACCCTTATTGCATTGTACATAAGCAGCTGATCAAAAATTCAAAAAAGAGGTAACTAATTCATACCTCGAAGATCAAGTTCGACAACAAACGGATGCTCATGTAGTTGAGCAAATATGCGCTTGGCATGCAATGCAAGCAATACCTAGCCACAAAAACAACACACAATGACAGAATCCTCATTCCAGAATCACTTAACACACACAGAGGCAACATTTACGCCGAAATTACGAACCATTGCTAAAACAGAAACAAATATCTTAGTGAAATCAGAAAGCAATAAACCCACTACTAGCACAGAAATGAACATCTTAGTGAACTATCTGAAGATATTATGATCCTGGATAAACAAATATTTATACAAATTAGTAATCTCAGACCAAAAAATCAGTCATTTATAAATTAGTGAAAAGATGCAAACAAATATTTCTCAAAATTATAAAATTGAGCTACTAATACTTCTGAAATTACAATTTGATTGCTTTACGATTTTCAAAGTTTGAGGGAGAGAACGTACGGGCAATAGGATTTGGAGAAGATGGCAATCTTGTTGGAGTAGATGGCGTTCTGCACGAACGCCGCCGAAGACGAAGCCCAAGCCTCCACAACGACGGCGTTTCCAAAACTCTGCCCTACGCATCTTCCCACCACGACACCGCGATCCCGCCGTTACGCCATTCCCAAACATGTTAGCATTTCCCGTTATATCAGAATCCGTGGGCCGGGCCCATTAATTGGCAGTCCCGTTCATCAAATTCGCCCAATTTTTATTTGTTTTTCTTCTAAATTTAATTTTTCATCCAGAAATTCAGGCAAAAAAAATACCAAAATTCACTAAAACAATCTGAACAAATTGTGAATATTCAATCTTTTAATTGAAATCTGGTTACAAAATTATCTTAAGATCTACAGCATCAATTCGAATTCAAGCTATTTGGAGTTGGAATCACATTCGTACAGCTTGTTGTATTCATCGAGCTCGTCGTAATACACATCCCACACGCACCGTACGCATCCGCTGCCGCAGCAATCGCCCGGCTCCGGCTTCTCGGGCGGCGGAGGCGGAGGTGCTTTCTCCGCTGACTTTCCTTCTTCCTCTTTCGGCTTCGCTGCTTCAATCGGTTGAGGGACTCGAGTCTTCGTTGCTGCTGCTGCTGCCGTATCGCCGTTGCGGTCGGCCATGGAGTTGTGCTGGATGGTGGTGCGCGCGCAGAGGGGTAGAGGTCGTTGGGGGTTGATTCTGGTGGTGATTCGGATGCTTATAGCTCCTCCTCTCATGGCCAACATCGTGTGGGTCCGGGCATTCTCTGGTTTTGCCACGTTCTGTTTGGTTAGCGCCTGAGGTATACGGTAGGAGCTCCCGCAGACAATGACGATGCGGTGCTGTGTCCGTACACGCCACGGCCACGGCTCCTAGTCTCCTGACCCGTCTACTCCCCCAAGGACCTGCCCTCCCACTTCACATAGACTTTCATCCCTTCCTATTTTGTGCGATCACATGTAAACCACGTTAACATTTTATATTACTATTACTTTTTGTCTTATTATCTCTATAAAAAAAATCAATATAAAATATTGACGTGATTTAACCGTGACCGCACAAAATAGAAGAAGATGAGAGTGAATGAGAAGTAGGAGGGTAGAGCTAGGTCCCTCCCCCCCCCAAAGAAACGTTTGTGGTAATAATCCAAATCGTAGATAGACCAAAATTTTAAATTAAATTTGTAAATTAATTGATGTGTCATCAGTCTTATTAATTGCATAAAGGCTTCTCTTGGCGATAGGTAATTCAATCTCCTTGATGAATAGTAATTGGTTTTAGTAAACAATAATTGCCTATTGCATTTTCATCTTTAAATTGAATAGTAGAAGCAATTTGTATTAAAATATTTTTATTTGTATTTTATAATTTCGTATAAGATTTTATTTTAAGTAAAATACCAAATTAAATAAATGCAAATATTACATAAAGTATCCAATTAAATAAATATGAAATTACATAAATTACTAAATTAAATAAATACGAAATTACAATCCAAAGTAAATAGAAACTTATGGCCTCCGATTTTCAACAAATTCCCTAGCAATCACACCAATTTGTGGTGCTAGGATATATGGTGCTACGATCTTCAATGCTAGGACCATCTCCACCTGTTCCCTCATCTCTTTTTGCACCACGTCCGTTTTTTTCGAATTCCAAAAATATTTAAAATTCTGAGACATTTTTTCTACATGCGTCTTCATAATTTCACGATCTTGTTTAACGCTCATTTCTTCTCTAAGCATCTCCCTTTCTTACCTAAGTAGCTCTATTTCTCTTTCATTAGTGTGAAATAATCTCTCAGTAGCCATAGCTTTTGCCTCATCCCTAGCCTTATCAACCTCAAATTTAGCCACTTCCCGCACCAAAGTTAATTCACCTTGGCGAGCAAGTTCTTCCATATATTTTGCATAATCATTCTTGGAAGATCTCCTTTTTTTTCTTTGAAGCCTTCTTACCTTGAGTTCTAAGTGGATAACCGGTCGACCCCGACACTTCTTCAAGGCTCGCTCTTGGCACTTGTTTAGTGTCGCCTTCATGAACATGCGAGTCGTGATCTGGCGTAGAGTGTAGAAGGGTGCTGTTCATGACAACTTCTGGACCGACATACACAATTTTGTATTTGGGGCAACCTTTGACAATATTCCAACATTCCCACTTGTTGAATGATTTATTTTTCTTTTTGGCATTGTACGAAGCTTGTGCTTGAAGTGTCTACAAAATGCGGGAGAAGAAAAAATTATAATCAAAGTAGTTAATGTCAATTTGGGTATATACAAACAAATAAATAATATATTGTCACCTGATCTGCTAAATTTTCGTCACTTCGAATATTAGTACGAACTTAAGCCACAACGTCTCTCCAATAAGTAAGCGATTGGTTGAGTATTCTCCAACGACTTGTGAGTGATTGTTCTGTTCTTTTGCCACCAAACCTCTCGCAGAACATAGAATGAACACTCTTCCACAATTCTTGCAAGTGCATCTCATTACCCGTAATCGGGTCATAAGTAGCTTGAACCCAACTAGAACACAACGTAACATCTTCAATCATCGACCATTTCACACCTGCATCATTAGCCATTTTTTGTCAACAAAAGTATATGAAACTTTTTAGAGAAAAATTGGTTGAAAGTATTTGAAAATATTAAATGTGGTGTAAGGTGGAAGATAATGGTAAAGTATTTATAGGAAAAAAAAAATTGTAAATTGTAAATTTTTTTTTTAATTTTTTTTCGGTTTTTTAATTCTTTTTAAATTTTTAATTTTTTTATAGCCTTAATTAATCTAGATCGTTGGATTAAAAAAATTGAAATCCAACAGTCCATATTTTGACACGTGGCCCAACTATAACATTCTGATTTTTTTCTTTTTTTTTTAATTTTTTAAAGCTGGAAAACGTGGACCGTTGATCTGGAAATCAACGGTGTAGAATGTGCCCAATCATCTAGCAATTGGGGAGGTTTGAAATTTTATTGACCGTTGAAAATCCAATTGCTCGAATGGGTTGAAGGGGTTTAGGGGGATTGGATTTAAATTGTTGCCAATCCACAGGGTTATTGTCCACAATGGATGATGAGTCGATAATATTATATAGGGGTGTGTTATCCACACACCCCAAATTACTTCGCATACACCCTTGTTAATTTATGTCCGTTGATCTTATTCCATTCATCCGATCCGACGGCCGAAAATTAGAAGGGTGTGTGAGAAGTAAAATGAGGTGTGTGGATATCACACCCCTATTCTATATACTTGACCCTAATGTTAGTATTAATTTATTAGTTATTTTGATAGAACTTTGATATTGTGTTATGTATTTTCAAAGTAGGATATTTTACTTCCTCTAGAGAAAAATGTGATCAAACAAATGAATTTTGGAGTGATTCTAACTGGAGAATGTTCGTGAGCCCTTCGAGATGATTTCTTCATAATTTCAGCTTTTTCTACTAAGCCGTTTGACCGTGGTGAAGAAAGGAAGGCCCAGCGCACAACTTTTCCAAATTGATGTTTATAGACGTTTTGGATATTTTGGAGGTCAATATGGCATATTTTGAGGAAGATTTTTTCTGAGGATTTGTTGGGGACGACTTAAGCTTTCAAAAGAGACATTTTAGAACCAAATCGGAGTTGATTTGATTGGTCAAAAGTCTAATATTCTGAGAAGTTTAAATTTCAGTTCAAATAGGAAACCTTTTATTTGGTAGTTTATTATTTTATTATGTTTCCTAGTTTTATTCTTTTCTAGGTAGGATTTTATTATGTAGTAGTATAAATAAGGTTGTTTAGTCATTAGGGTGAGAGCTCGCACTAATTTGGAGAACTTATTTAGGCCTTGATGATTTGTATTTCAAGATGTTTTATATCATTTTTCTATTTCAATAAAATTCCTTTTGTTTTATGGTTGTTCGTAACTAATTTTATTTTGCTAGGGTAAGGCCACGAGCCTTAGCATGAATATGTAATCTTTATTTAATTGTTTATGATATTATACATGTATACTTTGAATTATTAATCACTGTGTTTAAACTGTCTTTGTGTCTTAATAATTCGTGACCATTATGATGTTTAGATAAGTAATTGGATGCAATTTCTGTTGGAATGTCACCCTGAAATTGAGGAATGCTTCTTGTGGTTAATAATTGTAAGTTCACCTAGGGCGAATGCCACATCTTAGGGGTTGCATGGTTTTTCAAATGATTTTCACAAAACGTAATGAGTCATGCATATTTGATCTGAATGCCATAGACGGATTGCATGTTTGATATGCGTTCTAACTTGAATGTCACAAGTAGAATATGCATAAAGAAAACCTAACTTTCAAAGTTGCATGTGTAATTCATAAGTAGTTGGTAAAACTACATAGAATTGTTAAAGTGACGGCGGAACCCTAGTGTTTTTACAAGTTTAATTTTCAAAACTGTTTTCTTTATTTTGCTAATTTCTTTAATTGTTTTAATTTAAAATTCGTTTTTAATATTTTAGGTCATAAAATCGACTTTTTTTTCAAACTTCGTTTCAAATAGTTAATTAAGAATTAGTTTTTTTTTAGTACCGATATTTTTATACTAAGGGGAGGAGGAATTTGGCTAAGCCACACAATGGGCAACCTAATTTGGTATTGAATTTGCCATCCACGAGATTCGAACCTAAGACCTCTCACTTCCAAGTGAAGAGGAATACCACCAGACCGTAGTGATGCGTAAAATAACTAAACACATAAATTAAACCCTCTTGTTGACAATTGTAGTATGGATAAGTAGGGATCGTTCTTAAACCGGGGATTAGGAGGGATTGCTAAAACACTTCTAAACTAACTCAAATAACTAAAAACAAGTTAAAACACTTAACAAGACTCAAAGAATGCAAAACTAAACTTTAAAACACTAAAACAAACCAAAAGACTCAAAACAGCACAAAAACACTCAAAACTGCTTTAAAAACACTTTCTGGGCAGTTTTGAACTCTAACACTAATTTGGACAAAATTGAGTTATAACTTGAACCAAAACACTTAAAAACACAAACTAAATTACTTTCTAACTAATATGACTCAATAAAGTAAAGGGGGTTTTGATTTTGGACGAAATTAAACTTGCAAAACAGATTGTAAATTGAAAACAGATTCTAGACGAATTTGGATAAAACTATGGATGATGGGCTAGCTAGAGGGTTCTTCTCCACACATGACACACTTGCATATAAACCAATTTTCAGTTGTTCTTTCGATAAACTATGAAACTCAACACCCCAGGTTAATTAGGTCCGCTTAAATTAACCTTCAAGTTCTCCTTAAGTTATTGAATTGGATGGGAAAACGCATACAACAACTCAACACATTCTTTAAAAGTCCTTTACGTGAAAAGCACAATAAAGATACAATCAAAGATCATTAAGCAACATGAGAACTATAAGTATTGACGAGGCACTCGTTACTATGATGAGCATGAAACTTATGCCAAGAATTCATTTAACGCGATCGTTTATAAGTGACCTCCACTACTTGTGAATATAAGTTTGTAATTATTAGGTGAAACTCCCTTATATTCTAGCATCATATTCATGCATGAAAACTAAGCGTGCACTCTTAACAAACATACACGAATAAGTTATCAATCAAGCAGTTAAACAAATTGAATTCACAACTTATGAAATCACAACCAAAAGTAATCAATTCATATTGCAAGCATGAACATGGTTTCGAATCACCCCCTAACTAATAGGGTTTAGTTCCTCATAATCGCAACACAAAAAATAACAAGATTATACATTGAAAACAAAAGAAAGATTACACCTAGAAACGCTCCAACAATCCAACGTCTTGAATGGCAAGCACGTCCAAGGGCTTTCCTCCTTCCTCTTTGCTGCGACACAAGGTATGGGTGATGGTTTTTAGTGGTGGTGGATGGATATAGGTGAGTTATGGTGAAGGGTGGAGTGCTTAGAATGGTCAGAAAGGAGTTTTATTTATAGGGGAAGGAAGGGCTACGAATTTATTAGATTTGGACTAAAAAATCAATGAAAAATAGGCAAGTAAGGTGTAGGAATTAAAGAGAATAGGAAAGGGAAATTCGGCATAAATTCTAGGACAGATTTAGGAATGTGTTTTGAGGCACAAAATAGGTAAGAATCCTCTCCCCTTGTGCAGCAAGAATTGAAACGAAAGGGAATGTAATTTTGGGTCAGAAATAGGTAAGAAAGAATCAGAAATATAGAGAAATAGGTAAGAAAGAATCAGAAATATAGAGAAATAGGTAACAAAGATGTGGCACAATATAGGAAAGGTACTTAAGGTCAGAAATTAAAAGGGAAAGAAGATGTATGGTGCGACAAGGGAGAAAGGGAAAGGTGTTTTTGGTTCAGAAATTAGGGAAACATGGCAAGGGAATTTGTTGCACAAGAGGAGACAAGGAGGAAACACAAAGGGGACAAGGCGCCACCTTTGTAGGAGGTGCTGAAATTATGTCTTCCAAGCTTCCAAACTGACTTCTAACATCCTTTAGGCCTTCAATTTCGTCAATCAATATTACTCCAACCATAAGATATTCAATTCATGCCCAAAACTGCTCCAAAAGGCTCAAAAATGCATCTTTTTGCCTACTTTGTCCTTAGAACCTGAAATTGCACGAAAATGACTTTAAACACTAAAATAACTAAGGAAAACAACATAAATGCACAAGAACAAGCTAACTAAGTTGCATAAATATGCTCCTATCACGTAGTACTAAGAGGCAATTAAGAATTAGTTTAAATCCAAATTATTCAATCAATTCCTATGGAAACAACCTTACTTGAGCAGTTTATACTACAATTACCTTGTTCTCTTGCAAGTATTTTTAAGTGTTATTATCCCCACCTTCGCAGGTGGTAAAAATCTTATCAGTGGAGATGATCTAAGAAATAAGCACGTTAATCGACACTTAATTAATAATCCAATGGCTAAATTAGATTAAGTTCCCGTGGTGATAGAGTAGTCGGAAGATAGTCTCCATGGTAAAAAAATTCGAATCTAAACCCTTGTGGTAGAGAGTGTTAAGATTCAAGCTTAAAATTAACATTTTCGTCAACTCTCCGTTAACATTCCCCTGTCTTTTTTCTAGATAGCTCATCGTCCATTTGGGTTCTGCCTTTGCCTACTTGCTTCTCTGCATCCATGCTCTCTTTCTCTCTTCTCATTGCCTTTCCAGACTTTCGACCCGCCTCCCCCTCCCTCCCTCTCTCTCTCTCTCTCTCTCTCTTCAGCTTCCCTTCGTTGTTCATGCCATTGTTGATGAACAAATCCTCAGATGAGAATTACTGTAATTTGTTAGATGATGAATTACTGTCATTTATTAGATGTTTGAGGGTGTTAAATGTTTGAGGGTCAGTGGGTTACTTAGCTAGTTGACTTGGCACTATTAAGCAGTACCTTCCACATCTGGTAGCTATGCAACACTATCAAGATTCTTATGAGCATACCGTGTTTTGTTACTAGTCGTAATCAAGATTCCTATAAAATTAACAAACAAGCAATCCAATAAAAGCTCCCACATAAGAAAGGATAACTAAAATTTTCAATTTTACTTGGATGGGCTAGTGCTGCATTGAAAAAATCTGGTCGCACTGATGGACAAAAGAGTTTTGAATGAAATCGTAGCATAGAGCGAAGGATTCATATCCTTGACTGAATTGGTTTTTTTTTTCTTTCTTTCTTTTTGTATGGTTATGAAGGCAGAATAGGTTAATGGTGAGTTGACGAAAATGTTAATTTTTTGCTTGAATCCTAACGGACTTCATCACGAAAGTTTAAATCTGAATTTTTCACCACGTGGGTTATCTTGTGATTATCCTATCACCACGGGACCATTAACTCAATTAATAATCCAATTAGTCAAAGAACTCGAAATTTTAGTGGTTTGAGATTTCACGATAATGTAGCAGCAAGGCGTTATTTTCTAATTCTAAGGGTGGGTAGGATCTATGTGATTTATAACCTATTAATTGATGAATATATCGATAAGTTTCCAATACAATTATTGTTGAAAATGATCCATGATGTTTGGAGAACTCGTCATTTTCATTCCTTATGTTTCAAATCAATTAGTTTCATCCTCGATGTTTTTCTGTCTATCAGAATCAGTCAAAAATTATGTTAAGCAATAATGTGTGGAGACAAATGTAAAGGACAAAATTGTCATTTGATTTAGAGTTTTCGTATGTAAAGTGCCTGTTACGTGAGGATATCAGTGAATCTCTCCTAGTGAGTATTTTAATTTTGTGCTCATTTGTTATTCGCTTCTCACATGTCTACTTCGTTGTTTCCACTAGCTTCATCAACGTTGCTACTAATTTTAAAATTTATGTTTGTATTCATGTTGGTATGATCATTCATTAGTTCTATATCAATTCATCTTTGGAGTGTTCGACATTTTCATCATTAAAAATGGAGCACCTTTCGCTGTCGATGATTTCAAGACATGACTACATTATTTTGCATATTCTTGGGCTTTTCTCGTGGCAACTATAATTTGATCAAAGTGGTCTCCTATACATGTTATGTTGAAATCTCTTTGAACTGAGAACCTCTTGTATCGTCTTTAATATTTTTATGAATTCTTAATATTATAATAAAATAAGAAACAAAAGGGCAAAACATTTTTATTTTAGTGAATCAAGGCTGATAGGCATTACTTTCAAGATTCAGATTAACTGTAGAGCGCACTGTCCACCGTAAGAGCATTAAATGAAACCCCGAAAGGTCGTTTACAATTGGTTTAAAGTGAGTGAGGTCAGATCTTTTTGTGAGGATCCTCGGCTCAAGATTTGGGAATTCTCAAATTATATCCGTTCATCGTACATCGTGTGATCATAAATTATTGTAAATTTTTTTATTTAAAATTAAATATAAACAGTACTTGATAGATATATGATTGAAGGATTTCTGAGATATTCACAAAGATAATCCGACAAAGATGCTATCTCGTTTAAAGTTAGGTCATAAATTTTGTTTGAGAAGAACCACAAATTTGGTAACAAATCCTAAATATTGGGAGAACGATCTTTTTGCTTAAACCTAATTTTATTTGGAATGCATCGTGCCACTGCCACAGAACAAAATAAATGTGAGAAATGTGAGAAAGTTATTGTACCTACAAACATTATTATTTGGACTTTCGCGATTTCTTTATTTGGTTCACCTGATCATCCTGTATATTGGACAATAATTTGAACCGTCTTATTTGGATATTCGCGTTATATCTCCTTAGCCTTATTTTCTTATTTTTGTTCTTGAAGAAAAAGAAAGTCAGATGGTTGAAAAAATTATGGTTCATACAAGATTTAAAAAATATGAAGTGCAGTAATATAAATAGAAGAAGATACACCAAGTACAAATAATTATAATAAAATTCTTACAACAAAAGAACAATTATCATAGAATTACCTTCGTAGTTCATAACAAAAAATAATAATAAAACATGAACGCTAAATATTTTCTTTTGAAGATCAAGATAAGATAGTAAGATACCATCTTAGAAGCAGGCCTCAAGCAGCCCTCAAGTAGCCCTTTTTTTCCCGGTAATTTCGAGGTCGACTTTTATTTTTTATTACAAACGATATTAATATTCTAAATTATACTAAGGGGAGGGGAAAACGTTTGCACACCATATGCAATGAATTGAAAAGGAATACCCTATCTATCAGGGCAGTCCATCACTTGCTCGCGGTTTATTTTTATGACTCAATATAAACTCTACCTCTTAAGTCCCAGGAGGAGCAAAGCAAGACTAATGTAATCGAAATTGTAGGCGAATCTGATAAATTTCTCTTTGAAGTCATTCCATGGAGGATATCTAGACCCAAATTCGATGATGAAGTTTGCTCGCATAACCGCTTTCTCGTGGCTGAAAGTATCGAAAGAATACTTGCCATGGTACCTTCCAAAGCCGCTCTGACCAACACCGCCAAACGGCAGAGAATCACACACAAACTGTAGATAGAAAGATTTGTGATGGAGTTAGGTCTTGGAAAATCATATAGGAAAATGAAAATACTTATTGGAGAAAAATGCAGTACTTGAATCAAGATGTCATTGAAAACCACAGTTCCTGAGGATGTTTCGGATACAATCCGTCTCCTCAAGTTTTCATCTTTAGTGAAGGCGTAGATGGCTAGAGGTTTTGGCTTTGAATTTATGAACTCTATGCTTTCTTCAATCTTTTTCAGCTGTACAAATCAAAGTAAGGAGGTTTTTAGGAGTTTGGAACAAAATTTCTGGAGCGTTCAAGAATCACAGAAGGGTCTATGTCAATTTCTCACAGTGATTATTGGAAGCAGAGGGCCAAAGATTTCTTCCGTCATGATTGCAGCATTGAGCGGAGGATCTAACAAGATCGTTGGCTCTATGAACCTGAAAAGTTCGATGAGCATTATATACGACAGCAGTTGCTTCTGAATTATCTTACCAAATTCGACAAACTGGGGAACTGCTAAAAGGGTTGAGAAGTTACAGGTTTTCTTCATCAAGTGAACCACCATATACAATGGAATCTGCAACGAGAGGGTCTTTGAGAAGATTACGCAGCCTTTCAAAATGGCGCTTATTTACGACTCTAGCTATGCACTTTGAGTCTTTTGGACTTTCACTATAAAATCTCTTGATTGTTTTCTTCAGTAAGTCAATCTAAAACACAAACAAATCGGACATGAAATCATCTCAATTCTGATAGACCATTAGACCTTACTCATAACTGTAAAGCAAATATTTATGTTTACCGCCATGGAAGCAAACTTTTCCTCAACGAGCATATAATCAACTCCGATACATGCCTGTCCATTGCAAGGTCCCCACTTCCCTCCTACTATTCGTTTGACTGCAACCTTCAGGCCGACACAACAAAAGCAATACGAGTAAATATGTGTAGCTGAAGATCTTAATCCCACAACCATTAGGTTATAGTTACTCCAAAAAAAACCTTCAAATCTGAAGCATTGGAGAGTGAATCCAGGACAATAGGGCATTTTCCACCCAGCTCTAGTGTAACCGGTGTTAAGTTCTTTGCAGCTGCAGACATGACCATCCGTCCTACCTGTGCACTTCCTGATAGAGGCAAATTTATGTTTTTATTCATGAGAGATCGCCAAAGCAACAAAGCATGACAACACAATACGTTGGATGTGAACTAATATATGTACTCTGAGGTGATCGCAGAAATATATACCAGTAAAGAATATCTTGTCCCATTTCTGCTGCAGGAGGAGTTCACTGATTTCTGACCCACCCTCAATAACTTCAACTGCTTTGCCGTCCAAGTATTGAGGGACGGTCTTGGCAAGAAAAGAAGAGCACGCCGGTGCTTGCTCTGAAGGTTTTAGAACCACTGCGTTCCCTGCAGCTATTGCTCCGATCACAGGGTCCAACGCCAAGGCTGCATAAGCGCCGAAAATTTCTATTCATAACGATCTAATACAGCACACCTTATGAGATCTCCTTAGATGCAACATATACAATCATATTACAAATCAACTGCACTCACATATTGGGAAGTTCCAAGATGCAAATATGAGAACTACGCCGAGGGGTTCCGGCAGCACCTCCCCGCTCGTCGGAAACAAAAGCAACGGCAATCGTGCCTGCCCAAATGCCAGAAATTTACATAAATGACAGAAGTAGCAAAACCCTAACTCAGCAGTGCTTCACTTTCCTGAACAATTTTGAGTTAAAACCTAAGTTGAACAAATGCAACCATAACATAAATTTCAAAGTACCTTTTTAGGAGCAGCCCATTTCTCCAAATTGCTCAAAGTATGTTTGAGTGATTTTTTCACAACTCCAACCTACAATCAAATAGCAAAACAACATTTTCTATTGTATTATACACACAAAACTAATTTTTTTTTGCCTTGTATATGCTTCAATACTAAAACTTATCACGAGCAAAGGCCGAATGGTCGATCACAATTAAATTACCATAAATTCTCACTCATCGATATGGTTGAAAATACATGATAAATTGGCAAAGAGGATCAGAAATCAAATATGGAAAAGAAATCATATCTCAATTGTTAAACTAATCAAATCATAAAATAACTATGTTTTAATCAATCAAAAATAGACGACACACATAAAACTGATCATTTTAACAATTGAGATTTAAATAATAACAGTATATTTTTATTGGTGAAAACAATATCGACATATTATTGATGCAACAATTAAAGAACAGATGTCGTGCCATAATAACACAAATTAAAGAAGTAGTCCTACTTCATCCCGATAAGATTCAACTGGGTGCTTGCCAAGATCTTGATCGAGAGCTTTGAAAATCTTCTCTTCGTTGCCATTCACGAGCTCCAGAAGTGCACTGAGTTGTTTTTTCCTCCATGCAACGCTTCTGGTTCTTCCACTTTTGAATGTTTGCCTCAGCTCAGACAAAGTTTCCTCCACTTCTCTCACTGCTTCCATGGCTGTAACTGTATGAGTTCTGAACTCCAAAAATGTCAAAGAACTTAAAAGCACGGACGCCAACTTTTGGAAATTTCAACGCAGACGCATAACAAAACAATTAACTTTAATGTACACAACAAGTATACCGTTGCATTAAACGAATCCAACTAATTGCTTAGACCTTTTTTTTTAGTTGTTGTAAAAACTTAGTAGTTAGATGTGGATGTTGATGCGTGAGCCAAAAACAAGTTGCAGTTTTCAGTCCTGCAGTCTTCATCTAACTTTGTTCAAGACGGGACTAGTTAGAAATCAATACAAAATCAATGCTACTTGACCCACCGAGGTCTGCAGAAACGTGGCATGATTATGGGACGACTGGCTGTTGATTCATGTGAATCCCATAGTGATTAATGCTTGTCGTTGTATCAGAGTGTCACACACGAGGGAAGAGATGTATACATATCTTCTAATTTGTATCAAAGAATTTCCAGTGCAAACACTCAAATTCTTAACAAATATTTCTATATTTGAGTTTTAAAATAGTGAGTTTATGTATTTTGATTTTCTGAACATTGGACTCAAAACTCATATTTGAGTTCTAACTAGTCAGTTATGTGCATAGTGTATTGGAGAGAATTAGACTCAAAACTCAAATTTCATTTTTCTTAATTGAATAACATTGTTCTAGTTGACATGAGTTCCATCTTAGATTCAAATCTCACGTTGAAATCTAAATTTGAGTAACTTCACCAGAGACTTGTATATGAGTTTTAAGTCTTTAGTGCATTACTTACTCATATTTATACTGAAATATGAGATTTGAATCCAAATTTTCTGGTGGGAGTGCTCTCAACGATTGTTGTTGCATAACACGACCACTGACGATTGATGTTAGCTTAACTCTTTTTTCATCTCTCTTATAATGTGTCTTGCAAGAGGGAGCAAAAAATGTATATGTACATGATCTTATTTTACAAGATATCCCCGAAGAGACAAATGCATAACTTTTAATTTGTCACGTAATGCATACATATGTAATTCAAATTAGTGATGAAACAAAAATATATAACTAGGAAATAAAAAAGGAAAAAAGATTTTAGTGATGCATCTCAGTAGGCCGATGGACATTGTTTTCAGATTCAGGTAAACTTCTTGACTGCACTTCCTACCTAACAGCATCAAATGGGCTGGAGATAAGCCATGACTGCCATTACCAGCAAACCATATCCTCATGTAAAAATCCACATATTTAATCGAATAAAATACTTTTGTAGTATAAATTTTATATTTGTTCAATTTCTTAGTCTTTCATTTGAAGATTATTTTTACTAAAAATCATTTAAATCAAAGATCGTCTAGTCATCCAAATATATAAAATAAATTGACGAGTGTGAGTATCAACTAACATATTCATGATAAACCGTTTATGTATTTGAAACATTTGGATAACTAAACAATCTACGATTTGAAAGATTTTTTCTAAAAATAATCGTTAAATAAATGAAACATGTACATTCCCTAATAAAGAGATGTAAGTACTATCATATAAGAAAAATGGCCCCGAACGTGGTGGTCCAATGGTTCTAAGTTAGGTCATCGATTTTATTTGGGAAGGAATTGCATGGACCACAATTTCTGGTAATAAATCCTAAATATCCAAACCACGGAAAAAATGGCTTAAAATGTGAGAAAGTTGTTCTGTCCACAACATTTTTATTATTATTATTCTTCTTTTTCAGAAATGCTACCGCTCATCTTGATCAAACCTTCTCATTCTATTCTTTTAAGTTCTTTTTTCTTATCTTGCAAAATCGTACAATCATTGAAATTATCTCGGAATTTCATAAAATTTGACCCTAAATCTAAATCCTTAAATTTTGAGATTAACTTTTAAAAATACAGTTGGAATATTGTTCTTCACATTGAAGTATGAAAATGAAAGCTGACAAGGTTACTAACACTCCTCCTTTTTTTTTCTTTTTTTTTTTTCTTTTTTATATATCTTATTATGGGGCTGGGTAGGCCTGGCAAACGGGTCGTGTCTGTCGTGTTCGTGTCGTTTTCGTGTAACACATGTTATCTTAACGGGTCGTGTCGTGTCACACCCGTTATCTTAACGGGTCCTTAACAGGTCAGGTCACTTTACCCAACCCGTTATGACCCGTTAAGAAAAATATTTTTTTTTCTTAAATTTGCACATACCACACATTGCCACATAAATATTACTTCAAAACATTAAAACACATTTGTCGTTTAAGTACTACATCTACACTCGAAAATAAGTGCCTAATAAAAAAATAATACATACACTACTAATCTATTACAAATATTAAATGTGGAAGGATATTCAAAATGAAAAAGTTTTTGTTTTCAAGGTTGTGAAGTCTTTCTCAAAAGTTTAAACCTCAATTTACAAAATCCTCGATTTACATCGATCACCATGAAATTGTATTGGAACTTTGGCTTTATCTCAGCCGATCCAATGGTCATCAATTTTTTAAATTTAATTTAATATATATATATATATATAATTATAGTTTTTAGGGGTATAAAATTGTTAAATTAATATATATAATTATTATAGTTTATTCATACTTTTATTAAGTATAACATAAGATTTTGTGATATCCACTAGTGTAAATATTTTAAATTGAAAATCAAATTCATTCTTTGTATTCATATAGGGTCAAGGAGTGTAGCTGTAAAAAATATCAAAATCGGAGTTAAAATAACCGTTAAATCGTGATTTTTCGTTTTATAACCGTCGAAAAGTTTTGTCCCATTACTTGATCTCTGAATGTTTGTTTTTTGCAATTTTTGGCGTATGCGATCTCGAAGTATATACAAACATGTTTGACGGTTGGATCGTTGAAACTAGTTTCGTAGAATGCGTGTATCTCATCAAAACAATAGATTCACTAACACTTAAAAGTTTATTCATACTTTCATTAAGTATAACATAAGATTTTTTTTGTATCCACTAGTGTAAATATTTTAAATTGAAGATCGAATTCATTCATTGTATTCATATAGGGTCAAGGAGTGTAGCTGTAAAAAACCATCAAAATCGGAGTTCAAATGACCGTTAAATCGTGATTTTTCTTTTTATAACCGTAAAAAAGTTTTGTCCTGTTCCTTGATCTCTGAATGTTTGCTTTTTGCAATTTTTGGTGTATGCGATCTCGAAGTATATAAAAATATGTTTGACAGTTGGATCATTGAAACTAGTTTCGTAGAATGAGTATCCCATCAAAACAATAGATTCACTAATACTTGAGAGTTTATTCATACTTTCATTAAGTATAACATAAGATTTTTTGGTATCGAGTAGTATAAATATTTTAAATTGAAGATCGAATTCATTCATTGTATTCATATAGGGTCAAGGAGTGTAGCTGTGAAAAATCATCAAAATCGGAGTTAAAATAACCTTTAAATCGTGATTTTTCGTTTATAATCGTCGAAAAGTTTTGTTCTGTTACTTTATCTCTTAATGTTTATTTTTTGCAATTTTTGGAGTATGCGATCTCGAAGTATATACAAACATGTTTGACGGTTGGATCATTGAAACTAGTTTCGTAGAATGAGTATCCCATCAAAACAATAGATTCACTAATACTTAAGAGTATATTCATACTTTCAATAAGTATAACATAAGATTTTGTGGTATCCACTAGTGTAAATATTTTAAATTGAAGATCGAATTCATTCATTGTATTCATATAGGGTCAAGGAGTGTAGCTGTAAAAAATCATCAAAATCGGAGTTAAAATAACCGTTAAATCGTGATTTTTCGTTTATAACCGTCGAAAAGTTTTGTCCCGTTACTTTATCTCTGAATGTTTGTTTTTTGCAATTTTTGGCGTATGCGATCTCGAAGTATATACAAACATGTTTGACGGTTGGATCATTGAAACTAGTTTCGTAGAATGAGTATCACATCAAAACAATAGATTCACTAATACTTAAGAGTTTATTCATATTTTCATTAAGTATAACATAAGATTTTGTGGTATCCACTAGTGTAAATATTTTAAATTGAAGATCGAATTCATTCATTTTATTCATATAGGGTCAAGGAGTGTTGCTGTAAAAAATCATCAAAATCGGAGTTAAAATAACCGTTAAATCGTGATTTTTTGTTTATAACCGTCGAAAAGTTTTGTCCCGTTACTTTATCTCTGAATGTTTGTTTTTTGCAATTTTTGGCGTATGCGATCTCGAAGTATATACAAACATGTTTGACGGTTGGATCATTGAAGCTAGTTTCGTAGAATGAGTATCCCATCAAAACAATAGATTTACTAATACTTAAGAGTTTATTCATACTTTCATTAAGTATAACATAAGATTTTGTGGTATTCACTAGTGTAAATATTTTAAATTGAAGATAGAATTCATTATTGTATTCATATAGGATTAAGGAGTGTAGCTATAAAAAATAATCAAAATCGGAGTTAAAATAACCGTTAAATCGTGATTTTTCGTTTTATAACCATCGAAAAGTTTTGTTTGGTTACTTTATCTCTGAATGTTTGTTTTTTGCGATTTTTTGTTGATACGATCTCGAAGCATATACAAACAAGTTTGACAGTTGGATCTTTGAAATTAGTTTTGTATAATTCGTATCCCATCAAGTTCAATGGTATATATATATTTATTAAGTAGATTTAAATCTATTTATTTTGTACGTATAATTGATCGGTACACGGAGTAGTACATCACGTGTCATTATAAAAATAGTGGGATATGTCATATGTGTGATAAAAAGTTAATAACTTAAAAAAAAAAAAATTCTCACCACTTTAATTAATTTTCATTTTTCCCTCTCTTTTTTGTTTCCTTTTCAGCTTTTCTTATAATTTTCATTTTTCCCTCTCTTCTTTTTCTTTAAAGGGTAGCAGCCTACCCATATTTCCCTCTCTTTTTTTGTTTCCTTTTCAGCTTTTCTTATAATTTTCATTTTCTCTCCCTTTTTCTTCAAAGGGTGCGGCATGAATGGAATGGAATTATGGAATCAATGGATGCATATTAATTA
Organism: Malus fusca; assembly: GCA_035220775.1. Classification (NCBI taxonomy): domain Eukaryota; kingdom Viridiplantae; phylum Streptophyta; class Magnoliopsida; order Rosales; family Rosaceae; genus Malus; species Malus fusca. The sequence continues at coordinate 18,329,377 of CM069073.1, read as the reverse complement.
ATAATTATTATACTTTTTATAAAATTTAATTTAAAATTTAATATATATATATATATATAATTATTATAGTATATATAATTATTATAATTATTATAGTTAATTTAATATATATATATATATAGTTTTTAGGGGTATTAAATTGTTAAATTAATATATATATAATTATTATAGTATGTTTTTAGGGTTATAAAATTATAAAATTAATATTCTGCTTATCGTGTATCGTGTTAACCACGTGTATACCCGAATCAACCCGTTATCTTAACAGGTGCTTATCGGGTTACCTGATAACGATCCGATTCGTTATCGTGTCGACTCAAACACCTGTTAATTTCATGTCATGTCGTGTCGTGTCGGGTTATCGGGTCGTGTCAGGATTTGCCAGGCCTAGGGCTAGGTCTTTGATTGGACATGATTTTAAGTCTCTAAGAGCATTTCAATGGGAACTTTATCCACCTTAAGGCTACCACATTTATAGCTCTAACAAATTTTTTTTATCCTCGATGGATCGGAAAATGGGGCTACATCCACCAGATGGACTAGCAACTTCAATCATTGGATAGCAAAAAGTTAGGCTACATCTAGCTCCACAAAGTAAGGGGCCCACACCAAATTGAGGGCCCCATCTTGTTCTTTTGTTTTTTTTTTCTTTCTGTTTTTTGGCTTAGAAATGGGTGAGCTCCATTTTTAATTCCAAAACATGATTTTAAGGATTTATTATTCAATTGTTTGTTTGATTAAGAAAACATATACAAACAACGACTATTTTTTGTGTGATTGATTAGAAAAAAATGTAGTGCTTTGTGTTTAATTTTCTAGATTGAAAAATTCATAAAAAGTGATGAAATTTAACATTGGTAGTTTATAGACCTAAACCGAAAATATACACAAATATCATAACTAAATTGTGATAAGATAATCCAATCCAATGGTTGTTATGAAATGAAAATCTTGTTTGATTTCGGAGAATGTGTCAATCAGATAAATAAACCACCGGATGAGATTGAGATAAGATAATCAAATCTAACGGTTATTCTAAAATGAAATCTTATCTTGTCTGATTTCATATAAACAAACTAACGGATGAGATTGAGATAAGAGAGCCTACAACAGTGCATAAGTGATAAAATCTAACTTTGTCAGAATTTGAATTTTTTTAGGTCAAAAAGTTCATAAATAAAATTTAAGATAACACATCCAAAAATCAAGTTAAGAAAAGTTAAGACAAAAATAAATTTACCGCGTCATCAAATTACTACATAAAAAAAAATATAGCCTCGTATAGAGCCCAGAAGATATATAGCCCCTTATTGGGATAGATTCTTTTTAGAGCCCCAAAGATTCCTCAAAGCTCTAAATTATGCTATATCCACCACTTTTCTTCTAGCCCTCATATAGAGCCGTTCATTGGGGATATTTTAACAGGATTCTTTTTGAAGAGTTTTCTGTCGGCATGATCGTAGGGTTGTTGCTTGGTACCCTACACAATTCAAGAAATTCGGGTAGATAAATTTACTTTCGCTTATCTCTTTATTTTTGTTCTTCAAGAAAAAGAAAATCACGTGTTTGAAGCATTCATTGTTCATAAGAGCATCTCCAGCAGTAGGGCAATTGCTCTACCAATTGGGTTAAACAGTCTTTGGGCTGAAGAAAATAGCTTCAGCAGTCCACAAAATGGGAAGCAATGGGGTTGAAGGCAGTTTTACAGCTACCCCCATCAACAATTGCAAGGGCTTACGCTCGAGTTGAAGCCTAACTCTCCCACTTCCCCACCCACGTGGCTATTTGTGAGCCTTTGATTTAAAAAAATTGTCCAATTCGACAGGTAATGATATGTGGAGATAAGACGAAACAAACATTAAAACAAATATGTTTGTGAATAGTAATCGACATTGCCCTTGCCCTTCGTCATTCCAAAAGTGTGAACTTAGACTTGCATAAAGGCAATCACTGTTTAGAGTGATAATGAAGACAATTTCATTACTCTTCCTCTCCAATTGCCATTACCCTCCACCAACTAGTGGAGTTACTCTAACCAATTGCTTCACTGGACTAGACTGGACTACTCATCAGTGCAATCCTGTGTTTGTTACATAGTGAGACTAAGTTTAATGGGATTAAAGGGGACTTGCGTTCACTAACTCTCTCACTAAAGGGTCTTAGCGAGACCCCCAAATATGGGACTACTAAGACCCTCGATGCGTTCTTCTTCTTCTTCGCGTCGCGTCCTTCTCTGCTTTCGTCTTCGCATCGTGTCTTACACTCACCAAACTATGGCAAGATCACACCGCAGGTCCAAACCACCACCAATCTCTCTCTCTCCTCACCCTAAGCCCAGAATCACGAATGAGACCTCATATTTGACCTTTAATCAAAGAACCCACGAGCTCCATTTCCAATTCGAGAGAACTCCGTCGATTTAAGGTTTTCAGATTCGAATTTCTGGTCCTACATATACAAGTGAGGTTGAATGATTTAATTTTTCTGGGATTTAATTTTCCTTACGAAGGATTATAACTATGGAGGGTTTGCAGAAGTTGATTGGGTTATGGGTTGGGTGCTTTGCTTTCTTCCTCTTTTTTTTTTTTTAATTTTTTAATTTTTCAATTTATTAATTTACTTTATTTTTTCTGTTCTTTAAAGTTTTGGAACATTTGATAGATTCTATGAATTCGTTGCTTTTGGTTTATGAAGGGAGGCTGGATTTGTGAGATTTTTAGGATACCATTTCGTTCTGATCAAATTGAATGATTTCTGGATTCTACAAATGGACTGGTTGATCAAAATTTGAATGATTTCAATTAGTTCTGATTTTTCTAGGATACCAAATTGAACGATTTTTTATTTATTTGAAGTTTGGGTTAAGCATTTGTTATTGTAAGTTCTGCAATTTCCAAGGTGCAGAGGAGCACCAACAATTTGGGAAGAAGATGCCATTTTTTACATATTGATATTTAATAGAAAAGAAATTAAAATATAATAATAATAATTTATTGTTAGTCCAACTTCTTAGTCCGACATTGCACCAAACGTTTCATTAAGTTAGTCCAGATTAGTCTAGTCTAAGCCAATCCAACTTAGTCCTTGAAGCTAGTCCAGTCCGAGATAGTCAGGTGCAACAAACGCACCCTAAGGGACTAGGGAAGTCCTAGGCCTATCCTGCAAATTTTTATTTTATTTTCTATGTATAAGATAAAGCATGATCTCCTTTTACTTCTGGTAAGTTTAGTTGCAATCTTGGAGTTCTTGGATATGAGATTCTCTTATTCTAGGTATAATGATGTAGCTTCTTGTACTTGTTAATTACTTCAAGTTCACCTTTGGGAGGAGGGGATTAATCTAGGTCGAAGTTTTCGATCACAGTAACTGAATCTAATAGTCAAGATTTATCACTGACTGCTTTTAAGCTAAGGATTGTTGGCTTAAACTTCTAGTCCATCGTTTATCTCTTTTCTTAAGCTTTGCTCTTAAATATTAGTCGGGTTACGTGACTATGTGGTCGATGCGGTTTGAGATAAATAAAGAAAAATACAATTAACCTACACAGTATCTTAGGCGTTAAAAAATAAAGTTTCAGATTTGTGAAAGGCTCCATGTGAAGCAAGATCCTGACTCTACCACTAGTCCAACAAATTATTAAAAAATGAAAAGAAGTAATAATTCTTTGTTTTTAATATAAGTTGTGATATAATAAAAGAAGATACCTCAAGTGCAAACAATTATCATAAAATTACCTTTTCGCTTTCACAGGGGAGGGAGAAAAAAAACACACATGTTCGTTTAAAGTTTCCTTTGTCTTGTTGGGTGTGGTAATGTGGCTAAGTTTTTTATTTTGTTTGTAATTATAAAATTGTCTCTTTTTATTTATGTTTGGACCCAAAATTACATCATCGATCCGTGCAATTAAGGCCGTTGAATGGGCATAACTCCTAACCGTTAGATGATTAGAGATTTTTCTTGACATTACTATTGTTCTTTTTTATCATAGTAATTATCTTGAAAATATCCTTAAAGTGTACAGAGTTGTGATACTGTAAAGCTCTATGCAGAGGAGGTTATGTGAAATGCTGTGCATCATTAGAGGTCTATCCAAATGCTATTTAATCAGTTGCAAGAGTTGCATATTTAGTTGGCATGCAGAACCACGTGGAAAATTAGCACAAGGATGCAATTAATATTGGATGATCATCATGTGGATATGTTATTCGTATCCATTTGGAGTAATCAAAATAAGGTGATGTGATGGGATCAGGATGGTTTTGCAGATAATGCAAAACTACCAACCATGATGTTTTGTTTTTATGCATGCATGGGATGTAAGGATAATGAAGTGATGATGGGATAATGATTACGCTTTGCAATTGGTTGACAGAGATGGTAATTCAATTAATTTGCCATTTGCAATTAAGTCGCTAAGTGCATTTTTAGACGAATAACACAGACAATGAGTCTTCTGGTTGGAGTAGGATTAGCGTTCAGATTCCCAATTTGTCAACCAGATATGCATATGGTCATGACTTTTCTCAGAATATTCCATTACAGAGTCTTCAGGTGCAATCAAAATTGCTTGGCTTATTATCTAGGTCGTGCCAAACAGAAAATATGTTCTTATAAATATAGACGCAGTGGCAACGGAAAAGCCCCCTCCAACTCAACACACAAACTGCTCTGCGTAAACTCTCGCTCTACGCGAAACCTCTCAACAACCTTGAGATTTTTATTTTCTCTTTCGCCAACACATCTTTAGTTTGGATAAACAGCAATTGGCAAACACCTTCAGTTTAGATAAACAACACTGTAGCCGTAGAATCAGCCAACCACGAAGCACCTTTAGTTTGGATAAACAGCACTGCGTCGAGGCCGACTGGTTACCTATCCAAGTCTCGACCAAGAAGGATTTTCAAGTTCTTGTTGGCAGAGGTTATCTCATTAGCCTTCTTTGACACACCCCGACCAAAGATCAAGGCGTGCTGGCCGTCACGTGAGGGTGACGTAGCCATGTGCACAGTGCGGAAGCGATAAGGATAAGAAATATACGAATAAATAAAAACCGAAAACTACTAATGTGCACTAATAAGCAGAAAGTGCTAGGAGTGAGATATAAGAGTAAACACTCCTAATCAGAGCATAGAAAGTCTAGGTGCAGTCCAGTAGGACAAGTACTAGCTATACAGTACCAGAAGATGTCCTACTAAATATATAATTTTTCAGAACTGCCGAGATCCTCAAATGCCACCAACAGCAAGTCTACCTAAAACCTAGAGGGGTGCAAAACAGAAAACGTGAGTGGGCAAAAACAAAGCTTTTCAAAAATCATTTCATTATCAAATGCTCTAACCCCTCGCCGTAAAACATGTATAATTTTCCCAGAAACAGAATATGATTATAAATAAATAAATATATATATATATATATATATATATATATATATATATATATATATATATATATTCAAGTCATGCTTCACATCTCCATAAACATAAGTATGTCATGCCAAATATAAAACAGAATAAGTAACTCAGGTGAAATAAATTCATGGTAAATAATATATTAGCCGGAACCCCTGAAGAAGTGTATACGGCCGAATTCATAGCTCATTAACCAATCTAGCCGGAGTCACTGCAAATGATCTATACGGCACTACACTGCACACAAGTCGGAACCACTGTAATGGTCTGTACGATAGGACTGGGTGTAATATAGTTATGCTCGATGCTACTCTATCATGATAGATGTGCGATAAATCGCTAGTCACCTACGAGTCGGAACCACCTATAATGGTCTGTACGACAAGACTGTGCACCTAAATTGGATCCAATGTGAGCATAGGGTGTGGGAGGTGACATTATAAACAGGCTTGGGCCATATCTCTGGCTAAATCATTAACACCGGGGTGCAGGTTTATGAGCTCAATGTTTCTTAATTAATCACAACTGCTATTCACATTCACAATTCATAAACTCACCTGGGCTTACCTGAGCGTCCACAACACCACAATTATATATAATGCATCATATACTAATTCATATACTGAACATAAATTTATATGCATGGCATTTCAAGGCATACTTTCATTTAAACGCATTTTCTGGGAAAATATTAAGTATATAAGTATATACTAAAAACCAAAAACCAAAAGCCCACTCACTGGTATGTCGAAGGGTCGTAGCCCCCCAGTCGCCCTTGACTGCGCTCGTCCTCGGGATAAGTCTCCCCTATATGCGAAACAACTATAAAAACGTTAATTTAAAGCACATAACCAATACTAGCTAATAACTTCTCATACCGGACGCCGGCGACTGTTCACAGGTTTCTGGGTTTCTAGAAAAGTTTCTAACCCTAATTTCTCTCTCATTTTAATACCAAACTTCAAGAAACTTGAACCATTTTGAAGATCTCACCAAGACGAACAAAACCATACCTGAGTCGAGCCCTGAAACCACCAGAAACCCGCGGGAAAAAGCCTCGATATTCCGGCAAATCTTAAAACTCATCGTTCTCGATGATTTGACGTTCAATTTCTTCCAACGAACCACTCCGAGCTTTGTGAGAACTTCCTAAAGCTTCACGTGAGCTTGAAATCCCCAAAACACACGATTTTACGGTTGCATGAATAGTGACAAAAATTGGGTTAGGGTTTTCACGAGTTTTCGAAGAAGTTCTTACCTAAAAATGGTGCCATTCAACTCGTATGAACCTCAAGAACACAATGGTGCCCTTTGAACCCTCGATCTGAGCTTGTATGGTTGGTTTTGAAGTTTGTCCGTACTTTTTGTGCGGATTTTTTGAAAAATCCGAGAGGGATGAGAAAGAGAATGCACGGGAGAGAGGGAGAGTTTGTGTGTGTCTGTGTGGTCCATGTGGGTCACCAACCAAAACCAAAGAAAACACTTTGAGACCTAAGTGTTCCAAAACTTAGGAAAAATTTAGAATTTGTCCAAATAAATTTAAACTTAAACCACACCACCACATAACTCAATTATATCTCAACGTCCAAAGGTAATTTAGTAACTTCCACGCCATCGATAATTTATTTCGGGACGGGCTGTGACATTCTCGACGAAGTAAGATGTTATAGATTATTAGGCTCGGCACATTGAAAGCCGAGTTTTTTATGATTGGATATTCACAAGTAAGTTTTAGAGTTCGACATTCTGATGGCTGAACGACATTTACTATCAAGACATACATCTCTTTTGAGTACTTGTGTTCGTATAGTTTGGTGCCATTTCGGTGTGCTTATATTCTCACGAATATAATCACCGTGACCAAACCTGGTGCCAACGATCTGTGAACTTCGCAAGACTAACAGCCTTGTGTTCAGGCTCTAGAACCCGAAGGCCGAGACGTGTTCCTTCCTCGGCTGCAGTCACAAGATCAAGAAGTCAGCAACGCGCTCAACGCAACATCAACAAATTTTACTCCCCGACCGAGCTCGGTCGTCGAGTTGGCACGCCCCGAACATAACCGAAAGACGTATTTAGCTTATTAATTACTCGGCATGCGCGCCACTTAGGCTTGGTAGTTTTTAGGGTCAACAATTTAATTAATAAATATTTCTTTTCATGATAAAAGGATGAAGGTAGTCCTTTTTAGGGCCCCTAGTTGAGGGAAAGCTGGCTTTCCATGGAGGCCCGACTTTATGATCTTGTCCAAGGAGGACGCCTTAATTTGGGTAACATTTAAGAGCAATTCCACCCAACTAAGGTCGAACTATTGAGCGAAGGTAATTGCTATCTTAGTGAACAGTAACTGTTCGAATGCATCTCCGCTCCTAAAAATAATGGCGCGTGCAATTGGTATAAAAAATTATTTTTTAAAAAATATAGAAAATCATATTTTCTTTTGTCCTTTTTTATCAATCTATTTTTTGCACTATTTTAAAAATCCCCGTGACATGCCCGACCCTGATATTCTCCAAACACCAGGGTAGGCACGTGTTGGCCGACACCTGAAGGTGACGAAGTCATATTAGGATGCATAAGAACTAAAAACAATTAACCGACATAAATAAAACTTGTAAATTTAATTATAATAAATATGCAATTGTGGAACGTATTCAGATCATACAACTAATCTGAGACATTAAAAAGGAATAATATAAAATTGAATGAATAAAAGGATGGGTCCTACACCGAGAGGACTTGAAGATGCCGATACGGGAGTGCCTTGACTCCGTGATTGTACGCCTCGATTCTAAGTCCTGAGGGGGGCGCAAAACAAAACATGAGTGGACCAAGTTTATAAATAAGTAATACTAAAATAGTTATTCAACAATGTACTATCCCGCAAAGTTTATGAAAACTCAATAGCGTAGTATGTAATAGGTTATACTAAAACAATTATTCAACAATGTACTATCCCCCAAAGTTTATGAAAACTCAATATCGTAGTATGTAATAGGTTTTCCGAAAACTTTAGCATGCCATAAAACTTCATAAAACATATATTATATATAGTGTGCTTAGTAATAGTAACACAAAGGTATACATACATACATATATATATATATATATATATATATATATATATCTTCATTCGCCCGAAGGCATTACATCTCCCACTCGTAGGCAATATATAAATATCTTCCGGCCTAAGCCACCAACCTATGCCCGGCCGAAGCCATATATAAGTATCTTCCGGCCGAAGCCACCAACCTACGCCCTACCAAAGCCATTATAAATATCTTCCGCCCGTAGGCACTACATCTCCCAGCCGAAGCCAATATATAAGTATCATTCACCCGTAGGCAGTATCATTCATCCATAAAAACATGAACATAATATTTCTAATAATATATATCTATCTCAAATTAGAGCTCAGTAACTCAAAACGTCATATCGTAAAACCACGTTCATAAGTATGTATATAATCATAAATATTTCAAAGCACATAAATCCGATAAAGCATGATATTTGATAAAGCATGGTAGCCAATTCACTCATAATCATTTCATAAAACGTAGTCATAAAATCATTCTTTTCATGTATGCATTTCTAATAGTAAAACATGCATTTTGGAAGGGGTCCACTCACAGATACTTCGCCGTCGAATAGCCGTGTAAACTAGAGAATACATAAACGTCATAAACAATTGCACCTAAGCACATAAAGGTAGCAATTAATAAAACTATACTAAAACGGTTGAATTTCGGGAAACAGACGTCATAAACGAATTCAGGACGTCGAAAAACATAGGGGGACCTTAGGTACCCCCACGTGTTGCCGTACGCGCCGATTTGGTTCACTGGAAAGTTGGCCGAAAAAGTCACTGGCATCGTCGTGGATGGTGGCAGATCATAGTACGTTGGGTCGGTTCAGCTGAGTTAGGTCGAGGGTTTTGGGCCGCAAGGTTGAGCCTGGGCAACTGGGTTTGGGGGTTTGGGCTTGAGTGTTTGAGTCCCATGGCCCAATGAGTTGGGCCAGTCTAGTGTTTCCGAGTCGGGTTTGACCCGTTTCCAAGCCGGGTTGGCCGTTTCAAGGAAGAAGGAAGCGGGAACCTTTCCAGCTCCGTTCAACCCCAAAACCTACCTAAAACCTATCATGTAATATACCAAAATGAAGTCCAAGGAACAAGGAAGAGATTCGTACCAATGAGAGGTCGAGAGGTGGCCAGAGTTGGTCAGAAAACGATATGAAACCCATAAGTTCTCGCCGAAATCTAGGTAAAGCTCATCTGAAGTGTTTTATGTCACAAAAGTCCACAAAACCAACCTATAATCTTTAAAACCTACCAGGACGTTGAAAAGGAAGAAGGGTAGATGGTTTTTTTTTTCAACCCTTACTTAGTCAGAAAAGGTTGGACTCGCCGGAGTTTGCCATTGCACTCTCTTGGTGCTTGCCGTGGAAGAAGGAAGAGAGGAAGAGGTACAGGGTGAGGGAAAGAAGGTCATGGTAGTGCTCGTGGCTAGCCAACGTTGGTGGTGGTGGTGGTGGTGCTCGCCGCTCTGGTGAGGGTGGTGATAGTGTTTGCTAGCTCTGCCTTTCAAAGAGAGAGAGACGAGAGCGATAGTGAGAAGAGGAAAGAGGTGAGAAAATGAGAGAAAGTGGTCCGAGAGTTGTCATGAGGAAGACGGAAGAGAGAAGATGAAGTGCTTGGGCCGCGGGACAAAAACCAAAGGTGGGCCCCACGTGGCTCACCAATTAAGACCAAAAGTAACCCATTCAAAATATCTAGCCCAATCCCAATGAAATTACCAAAATACCATTTCGTTCTTAAATCCGTAATATTAATCGGGACGGGTTGTTACAATCTACCCCCGTTAAGAAAATTTCATCCCGAAATTTGAAATAACTTGCTATACTTATTAATGGGTGATTGAATGACTGATGGTTCCTGCTAAAACTTTTGGATCTGAGTGATTCTCCTAAATAGTCTATCTGGTTTGGAAATGATACGAAGTGTTTTAGGTTAAACACGAACCCAAAGTTGACTAGAATGCTTTCTAGTACCATGAGGTGAAATTGAGTTCACGGTTGAAATCGATTGTAATCGAGACGTCGATCTAATGAAGTCTAGAATGAAATTTTTTTCCAATTGGTCGAAAATATAGTCCCCATGGACTGGTAGATAATATGACGAGTCAGTTGACCACAAATACTGAAACATCATCATAGTCTCCACAAGTACAAGGTGGTTTGTACATGAAATATATGGTGCCATTCATCCGCTTCCGTTCGCTTCCCCAGTGGGTCATTGACAACCCAAAAAGGATAACCATGGAAATTTCTTTTCACCTCCAAACAGGAATCGAAGAAGATTGAGATAAGCCCAATGGCTTCCATCTCACCGCTTTCACCTATCAGTAAATTATATATTCCCTCACATATTCAGCAACAAACCATTCATACAATACAAGTAATAAAGTGGACGAACATTGTGGTACCATTTAGTATTGTAAGCATGCATGGCATACGCTAAAATGTGAGCTGACAATGTTCATCGTGGGTCAGACGCCAGCATAAAACTAATTCTTCGAAGAGAAAACACTAGTGGAACATGGATAGCTTTGATGGAGGTAAACTGTCCATGGGATTTCCGACTAAGAGCATCAGCTACGACAATTGCCTGACCATAATGGCACTCAAAGGTACAATCAACTCACTGAGGAGTTCCATCCACCTATTATGTCTCAAACTCAGCCACTTCTGTGTGAAAACACACTACAACTTCTTCGGTAAAAAAGGATGCAACATTTCTTGCTATAGAGAAAACGTCACCAAATTTTACAGTAAGGAAGATTGTTACTAGCTCTAGGTGAAGGATATAATGGTTCACATCATGCGGTTCTAATCATCAAGAGGCAAATGCATGACTCAATCATGTTGCATTAGTATGTAGCCAATCATTTAATAATGTACCACCGCAGAATTCGAAAATTGTAAGAACTACGATCAGATGAGACAATATCCCGTTGTCAAAAACTTTGTTCACTGTCCGCATCACAATAAAGTTGACTGGTTTCTTAGCCAAAAAGGAAATAGGTCTAAGCTCAAAGAATAGTTAAGAACTGCTGATAGAATTTGACAAGACCAACGACATTTCGTAATTCACAACATCTTGTTAGGATTTTCAATTTCAACGATCGTAACCCCTTTTGGAAGTTAATGAGAATAGTGTATGTTACCAAAGAATCTCTTAAGAAAGGTATATAATCTAAACAAAATTAATGTTTCAAGGATTTGACGTACATCTGACTGTCGATGTTTAGTGAACCTGACCTCGTGGTTGGAGTAAGCAATAAGGTTATCGATAGAACAATCGCCGAGAATTATTGTAAAGATCCACATGATTTTCCTCAACGGGAGTGAGTTCGAGGACATTGATTCGATCCCCCTAACTCACACTTACTACTTCGCAACAGCTAGCGCTTACTCTCCAACATGAATTTCAAATGTTTCGAGCAATTTCTATATAGATGTGACTCTGCCCACCATTCGTAAGGAACACATGTCTTAAAGTAGCATCACCGTTTTAGATTTACAAACTCAACCTACTTAGATTTTTCTGTTTCTAAACACTTATATGTAGATCCGACTCTGCCCCAATTCTTAGAGAACGCATGTTGCAGAATGGTATCACCATCTCGGATTTTTAGCTAGTCTTAACTAGACTTCCTCTTACTGAGATTTCTAAATTCAGATCACTTCAATGTAAAATTGACCATGCCCATAATTCCTAGGGAGTGCATGTTGCAGAGTATCGGTCCGATGTTGAAAGTCATCCAACAATCCATTTCGTCACCCCGAGGCACAATCCCGACACGAATTCTTGTATTTCAACAAGAATGTGACAATTCAAACATAGAAAGGTTTCCACAACTGCGCCAAATGGTACCAAATCCGGAAGTCATGACATCCAAATGATGTCGTTACTGACACCCTACTACAGTAACAGAAGATCCTAACTATGCTCTGAACAAACCACGCTCTAATACCAAATTGACAAGCCCGACCCTGATATTCTCCAAACCAGGGTAAGCACGTGCTGGCCGACACTCGAAGGTGACAAAGCCATATAAGGATGCATGAGAACTAAAAACAATTGACCGACATAAATAAAACTTGCAAATTTAATTATAATGAATCTGCAATGGTGGAACGTATTCAAAGCATACAACTAATCTGAGACACTAAAAAGGAATTATATAAAATTGAATGAATAAAATGATGGGTCATACACCGAGATGACTCGAAGATGCCGATGCGGAAGTGCCTTGACATCGGGATTGTACGCCTCGATTCTATGTCCTGAGGAGGGCGCAAAACAAAACATGAGTGAACCAAGTTTATGTATAAGTAATACTAAAACAGTTATTCAACAACGTACTATCCCCCAACCGAAGCCACCAACTTACGCTCGACCGAAGCCATTATAAATATCTTCCTCCCATAGGCACTACATCTCATGGCAGAAGCCAATATATAAGTATCATTCGTCCATAGGCAACAACATTCGCTAGTAGGCAGTATCATTCGCCCATAGGCAGATCATATGAATAACCACTAAGTAAGCACATAAAAACATGAACATAATATTTCTATTAATATATATCTATCTCAAATCGGAGTTCAGTAACTCAAACGTCATATCGTAAAACCACGTTCATAAGTATGTATATAATCATAAATATTTCAAAGCATGTAAATCCGATAAAGCATGATATTTGATAAAGCATGGTAGCCAATTCACTCATAATCGTTTCATAAAATGTAGTTATAAAATCATGCTTTTCATGTATGCATTTCTAATAGTAAAACATGCATTTTGGATGGGGTCCACTCACAGATACTTCACCGCCGAAAAGCTGTGCAAACTAGAGAAGATGAAAATGCCATAAACAATTGCACCAAAGCACATAAAGGTACCAATTAATAAAACTATACTAAAACGGTTGAATTTTAGAAAACGGACATCATAAACGAATTCAGGACGTCGAAAAACATAAGGAGGGACCTCGAGTACCTCCATGACCCGTCACAGGACGGCGGCGCACCGCTATGTGCAAATTTGGGTCGCTGGCCGGAAAAGTCGCCGGCGCAGCCATCAGTACCTCTGGTGAAGGCCCGTGTGCTCCACGTACCTGCCAAGACAGGCGCTCACGCGTGCCTACGTGCTAGCCAGGGTTCTAGGTTCTTGGTTGGGCCGAGGGTTTTGAGCCGTAAGATTAGGCCTGGGCAACTAGGTTTGGGCTTGAGTGTTTGGGTCTCATGGCCTAACGAGTTGGACCGATCTAGTGTTTTCGAGTTGTGTTTGACCCGTTTTCAGGCCGAGTTGGCCGTTTCGAGGAAGAATGAAGTTGAAGCCTTTCCAGCTCCGTTCAACCCCAAAACCTACCTAAAACTTATCATGTAATATACCAAAATGAAGTCCAAGGAACAAGGAAGAGATTCGTACCAGTGAGAGGTCGAGAGGTGGCCGGAGTTGGCCGAAAAACTGTATGAAACCCACGGGTTCTCGCCGAAATCTGGGAAAAGCTCATCCGAAGTGTTTTCTGTCACAAAAGTCCGCAAAACCAACCTATAGTTTTTAAAACCTACCAGGACGTTGAAAAGGAAGAAGGGTAGATGGTTTTTTTTTTTCAAGCCTTACCTAGTCGGAAAAGGTTGGACTCGTCAGAGTTTGCCATTGCACTCTCTCGGTGCTTGTCGTGGAAGAAGGAAGAGAGAAAGAATGAGTGAGGGAGAGAAGGTCATGGTAGTTCTCATGGCTAGCCAACGTTGGTGGTGGTGGTGCTCGCTGCTCCAGTGAGGGTGGTTCTAGTGTTTGCTAGCTCTACCATCCAGAGAGGGAGATACGAGAGCTAGAATGAGAATAAGAGAAATGAGAAAGGTGAAAAAAGGACAGAGGGTGGTTCGAGAGGTGTCATGGTGATGAGGGAAGACAGAGGATGAAGTGCTTGGGCTAGGGGACAAAAACCAAAGGGTGGGCCCCACGTGGCTCACCAATTAAGACCAAAAGTAACCCATTCAAAATATCTAGCCCAATCTTAATGAAATTACCAAAATACCCTTCTATTCCTAAATCCATAATATTAATCGGGACTAATTGTTACACTCCGCTTAGGTGCTAGGCAGTTGGCCACGCCCCGATTAGTCCCTAGGCGTTTGAAAATAAAGAAAGTGTGTCTAGACCCGCTTAGGCGTCCGCCTAAACCCGCTTAGGCACCCACTTAAGTCGCAACTCTGACTTAGACAGAAAATTGATAACTTTTATGTTGTATTTTAATTTTTCAATAAAATGTAATAAACTTGTTAAATAGTTGGATGAACATTCATTATATACTTGTTACCTATGTTTTCAATATGTTCTAATACTTTATAATTTATATGTCACTTTATTTTGTAATTTATGTAGTCCAATATAATTATGTGTGTTTTTTAAGTATAAATAGACACTTATTTATACAATATATAATTAATTTACTTAAATCCTCCTAGCCGCCTAGATGTTAGGCCTTAACCCGCCGTCCGACTAGCCTAATTTTTGTTGTCTATTGAAGCCTTGTTTTGTTGTCTATTGAAGCCTTGTTCCCTACGTCCTTCGTCCTCTGCATTTATCAAAAAATTTAGCCAATTTTATTTCCTAGATTCTCCAAAATTTTCACTTTTCTGATCTCTCTGAGAAAAATCGGATTTCGAATTTCCAAAAGGCCATGGAAACCGCTTATAGCGGGATGATCACATCACCGACTTGGACGACTAAGAGTTAGAGGAGGAGGAGTAGCAATCGGAGGACAAATACCAATACGACAATGCAGAGGACAACTACAAGCCACCTTAAACCGCTGCTTCGAAGCCCAAATCCAAAACCTAAGACTCCACCGTCGACGATGTCGACGCCAAAATCAAAGCCCTTCAAGTCAAGTACGTCTCTCATTCCTCTTCCTCATTCGTTGCTCCCCACCGCGCAAGGCTGGAACGTCGTCAAGCTCTACCTCCATGTTGGTGGCAACACCCCCAATGCCAAGTGGATCGTCTCCGAGAAGACCGCATCCTCCCTCGACCGTAATTTCTTGCTGCTGCACCTTGATCTGCAAAAAAAAATTTGTCATGATGACATTAACTTGATTTCATATCGCTTCAAGCATAGAGATAGGTGAGAATGCCTCGATTGCTGAGTCTGAGAAGGGTGGGCCCACCGAATAGCCCCACTTATTGAATCACCTAATTGCAAAGGCAATTGGGAAGGGTGGTGTTGCTTTAAGATTGGGCCAAGTTATCATCTTAGAAGCAGCCTCCAAGTACACCAATTTGCCAATGTGTAGCCCAAAACTTAAGTTTTTCCTTTATTTTCTTCTGACCAACGATAAGATAAGCAAATACTGAATTTATCCAAACTATGATAAGAGGGATTCGAACTTGAGTGTAATATAGAAACACACTTTTCTAGCTAACTTGATTATACCCAAATTTAACCTTAAAACTTAACTTCGGTGAATTCCAATTTGCCAAAATGACTCATGAAGTGATGAGCAGAGCTATCGACGATCTAAGGCAACCAAATATCATTATATTTAGGGTAAATCGTCAAAATGGTCCCTCAGATTTGCATAACTCATCACTTTGGTCCCTGAGATTCAAAATCGATAAAAGTGGTCCCTGAGATTGTCCACCATCCATCATTTTGGTCCTTTCATTAAAAATTCCGTTAAGTGTCCCGGAGCTCTTGGCCAGAAGTTTATGCAATTTTCAAAACTTCGTAACTCAATCGTTTATTAACCACATTTGACCCATAATATATCAAAATGAAGATACGAAAGTGTAGAATAAGATTACACATATTTCAAAGCTCAATGGTTGCCAGAGATTGCCGGAAAATAGCCTCCAAGTTTATTGGTCCGAGTGAAAACTTGAAAACTCGCCGGAAACTAGGTAAACTTTAAACATTCATAACTTTTTCAATACTCAACGAAATCAAGTGATTCGAAAACAAAAATCATACTTCTCGACGAGATGAAGAGAATGGTACCTTTTTCGAAGGCTAACTCGCCATGGTTTGGCCATAAAACTGCTAAAAAGTGGCTGTCTTGGTCTCGAGTTAGCCACTTTCGAGCTGTTTTCCGGTCAAACCACAGCGAGTTAGCTGTCGAAAAAGGTACCATTCTCTTTGTCTCATCGAGAAGTATGATTTTCATTTTGGAATCACTTGATTTCGTTGAGTATTGAAGAAGTTATGAATGTTTAAAGTTTACCCAGTTTCCGGCAAGTTTTCAAGTTTTCAAGTTTTCACTCGGACCAGTCAACTTTGAGGCTATTTTCCGGCAATCTCTGGCAACCATTGGGCTTCGAAATAGGTGTAAACTTATTCTACACTTTCCTATCTTCATTTTGATATATTATGGGTCGAATTTAGTTAAGAAACGATTGAGTTACGAAGCTTTGAAAATTGCCCAAACTTCTAGCCAAGAGCTCTGGGACACTTAACGGAGTTTTTAACGGAATAACCAAAATGATAGATGGTGGGCAATCTCAGGGACCACTTTTATCAATTTGGAATCTCAAGGACCAAAGTGATGAGTTATGCAAATCTCAAGGACCATTTTGGCGATTTGGAATCCCCTCATGATCTCTCCCACCAAAGCACACCAATCAATTAATCCGGACCCCTTGAAATTTGATCCAACGGCCACAAACAAGAGGCCCCATTAAAAGTTATAATAATTTTAGCCGTTGGATCAAATTTCAAGGATCCGGATTAATTGATTGGTGGACTTTGGTGGGAGAGATCCGAAGGGGATCTCTTATGGTGAAAATATGTTGTTTAGACCTCGTGAGGCAGCTCGGACTGTACTGACTATTTCAGTCGGATATGATAAATAGTCATCGAATAGTACTAACTAAATTAGTCGGCCGTTTGGTGCAATATCGGACTAATGACCGTATTATATATACTGTGTTTGATACTATACCGAACAAGAAAAAAAAAAACAAAATTTTGATAATTCCTTGTTTGTTTGTTGAATTTTTCTCAAATTTATACCTATTGAAAACCACACAAATGTATATAATAGAAAAATAATGAACTCCAGAGTCCAGACATTAAAATCGAAATGTTAACAAAGTTCGGCAACAACCTCACAAGGTAAATTATCTTCACCGCAAGAAACAAATGCCCATGACTTGTCCCCCTCCTCCCCCTTGCTCCGCGCTCCTCTTTCACACACACACAAACAAATACAAAATCTAAATCTGAAACAAATTGAGGATGAAGACAATCAATTGAAAAACATAACAATTCAATGTTGAATTTTTCAAGGTCTTAAATTTTCAGATTTGAAATAAATGAGAAACCCTAATTTTAATTAAAAAGCAAGATTACAAATCAATTGAAATGGGGATAATAATACTATTAGTTTGATTTATTAAATAAATCAAGCAAGAAAAAGAAAGGAAGAACGAAAGAGAGGGGGAGGAAGATAGATAGATGGATGGATGGATGGATGGAGAGAGAGAGAGAGAGAGAGAGAGAGAGAGAGAGAGACAGAGAGAGACAGAGAGACTGTGTGTGAGAAAGAACATAAAGAAGAAGAATAATTTTTGGAGTTCAGACGCCAAGACGATGGAACGGAGGAAGAATTCGCGAACGCCCAAGCGATGAAAGCAAGAAGGAATTCAAGAAGCAAAGTGTTGTTTCTCCCGACTAATTATCCATAGGTTTTGGGTTGGATAATTAAGCAAGCCTGGAGCGCACTAAAGTAACGGGGCCTGAGATTTAGTCTGGGTACTAAAATTATATATCACATGCCAAACACCGTATTTGCATTAAATAGTACTATCCAATGTGTAATACGGCATGCCAAATGAGGCCTTAATGTATATAAGGTACCGTTTGGTATGTGGGACGGGACGAAACTGAATGGGACGAGGTGTTCCGTCTCACGTTTGGTGCGCCTAAAACGGGTGGAACACGATGTTCCACAAGACAAGTTTTGGGTGATTTTTCGTTCTGCCTCCTCCCCTGGAACGACTTGTTCCACCTCCGTGGAACACAAATTTATAACATTTTAAGACAAAAATACCCCTTGTCTTTTTCAATATTTACCCCATCTAAATCATACAACAAACCCTAACTATCATATTCTCTTATCTGCCACTGTGAACTTTTTCAGCTATGCATCTCTCCTTCGCAACCTTCCTCATCATCCTCTTCCATGTAGCCTCTCTGTGGACTTTAGCTCTGCATCTCCATTCCAAGTTCGATCTGATTGTGATTGTGTAGCCTCTCGGTCTCTCTTTCTTTGTATTTTGTAGCCTTCGATCTGCCCAATATTGCATCTGCAACTGAAAAAAAAAAAATTTGCTTCCAGGAGGTCCTTTAAGTAATTTTGATGTAAATTTTAAGTGGCATTATTATGCTTTTCTGATTTGCTTGGTTCGATTTCATTAACACCCAGTTCCTAATTCTGCTGAATTTCTTTGTATTTTGTAATGCTTCGATCTGCCCAATACTGCATCTGCAACCAAAGATTTGCCTCTGTTTATCTGCTTCCACTCCCCCTATTGCGCTTGTTTCGATTTCTTTGTCTTTTGGTTCCGTTCTCCGTCCTACGCACCAAACGCAGAATGGAACAACTCTCCCGTTCTGTTCTGCGCATACCAAACATAACATGGAACCACTGTTCCGTCCCATTCTGTCCCGTCTCTTCCCGTCCCATCTACGTACCAAACGGTACCTAATTGAACAAAAACTTGTTTTTTTGTACTTGTGTGTGTATCTTATGTTTATCTCTCTTGTCAAATCAACATGTGTGGTTGCTAATTGCCTTAGACTTTCTGTCAAAAGGTTAAAAGACCTATGCTTCTCTGATTATTATTATTGTTATTTGTTTTCCTATATATGTCAGTGACATGAGTTTGGATATATTTGGTGCTTTGCACCCTATGATATAAAAGACTAATAAAACAATTACTCCTCAATTCTTTGATTCAACGGAGCATGTATGTGCCCATGACAAATGAAAGGTTTGTATAGTTTTCATATTTATCCCACATCCAAAGTACGCAATCTTAGATGCTCTTCTTTAGTAGTGATCAATTCCATGATCAGCAGAAAAAAATTACACAATTAACAAAGCGGTAAATCCCTTTAAGTAAACGGACTATTAACCATAAATCACTAAGTGCCATGACATCACTGACTAGCTTAAGTGTTAAGCATTGTTGTAAGAGAGTATATAAGACCTTTGTCCTATTATTTTAGTAACGAATTCTGTTGCATTAAGACAGTTACAAATATATCAAAGCTTCCTCCTTTAAGCTTCTGATTTCTCCTCTCTCTCTCTCATCTTCTCTTTCTTCATTTAGTTTGCTACTGTTATATATGAATAAACGAGCGTCACCAATACAAATATGTCTTACTAGTACAAATCTACCACAAAAACGATATACGCAACACATTTATACTTAAGTCAAGCACAAATAAAAACAATGGAACCCCATATTAAAAACCTAGTTTAGTCACCTAGAGTAGGAGTATGTTAGTACAACGATTCTTTTTAAGGAAAACTAACAAAAATGGCTTAAAAACTTTGAGTTTTAATCAAAATGACAAAAATACGTTGTAAGTGAATAGTACCAAGAGTGACTTTTTAGAGTAAAAATGTTGTTTTTCGTTGAAATGAACAGTACCGGGAGTGTTTCGTTAAAACTCCCTTCTTTTTATGGGTCAAATAGTATAAACACTGGAGATAACAGGAGAGATGCCATAGCTATCATACACATACAGTGTTACTTGCTAGTAATATAATTTTGTAATCTACAAAAAAGGGAAAAAATTGCAGGATTTTGTACTAACGTAGGCAAGCGCAAGAGGTGTCATCCTCAGGCTTTGACAGATAAAGCTAAAGCTAAGTTAACAAGTAGGAAGGGGAAACTTTTAACTATGGCAGGAAGAGTTCAACTCATTCAATCAAATTTTCAGAGTATGCTTTTGCATAGTGTTTCTATTTATCCATGGCCTTCTTCCTTGTTGAGGTCTCTTCCGCGATGTGCTCGCAATTTTATATGATCTGTTGATGTGATCTCAAAGAAGATTGTCACAATTTATTGGTCTCAAATTTGTGCACCGAAAAATGAGGGTGGTTTGTGATTACGCCTATTTTGGAGGTCGTTGGTGCTACTGAGCTTGCTCCTTCTCTATTTCACACTATGGTCTCAGACATTATTCATATGGGAAAATGGGTTATTCCTTCTAATTTTTCTTCTACTTTTTTAGAGTTAGCTACAGAGATTTCAGAGATGCCTCTTCCAATTGATGAGGAAAATGACGTGTTAATTTAGAAAGCTCTTATATCTAGAGTTTTTACATTGTCGGATTGCTATGAAATTGTTCGTCGTCGGTTTCCTATTAAAAGTTGGCTTCCATTATTTGGGGTCCTTTCATTTCACCTTGCTACTCTATTTTAGTTTGGAGATTTTTTTCAATAAGATCCCAACGAATGATCAACTTCAGCGACGGGGCATTCTATGGATTCAATATGCTAACTGTATTAAAATAATTCTAAATCTATTAAGCACTTTATTTTCAGTTGTGAATTTGCACAACATACTTGGTTTTGGCTTGCTACTCAATTTGGCACTATTCTTTTGCTTACTGGTTTTTTCTCAGATTTATAGCTTGCTTTTGTGTCAAAGCAGTTTTCTCCATAATTACGCAATGTCTGACTAACGTCAAGGTTTTTCTTACTAATGGCTATTTGGAAGATGCGTAATGAAATGAAATTTGAAAGTAAGCCTCATTCCTTTTCATGCCTCTATCGTTCTACTTTTGCCTGAATTAGGTAAGTTGAAGTTTTCGCTCTAGGTCATGTACATAGTATTTTAGAGCTCGTTTGGATTGCTTTTGAAATGACTGAAAGTGCTTTTGGTGAAAATGTTTTTAGAACCAATCATTAGTAAAGATGCAAATAAATCCTAGAAAAACACTTAAAGTACTTCCTGGAAGAAGCACATAATTGGTGCTTCTTGCTGAAGGCACTTAAAGTGCTTTTGAAACCTAAAAATATTTTCTCTAAAAGCGCTTTCAGTCAATTTAAAAGCACATCCAAACAAACCCTTAGATAAACAACTTTTAGTCTCTCTTGGAATCTCTATTAAGTCCTGTAAAGCTCATTGTATAGTTCTTGTTCTTTGGCATACCCCTTCATTCCCTTGGGTCAAAGCGAATATGGATGGCCTTGCTAAAGGTAATCCGGGTCCTGCGGCTTATGGTGGAGTTTTCCGAGATTGTGCGAGTTATTTTCTTGGTGGTTTCTCTCTAAGCTTGAGGCATCATACTTCTTTCTATATAGAACTTCATGTTGTCATTCTTGTTGTGGAGTTAGCTCATGAGCAGAGTTGGCAAAATTTATGGTTTGAAAGTGATTCTTCTAGTGTGATAACTTGTTTTGCTTCTTTTTTTTTCTTAGCTTCTTTTTTTTTTCTTCCTCCGCACTCGTTGGAAAAGACTGTATTTCTTGGTTGCAGCATATGGTTTTCTATTGCTCTCATACATTTCGAGAAGGGAATGCAATTGTTGACAAATTAGTCAATTTAGGGTTTCTCTCATCTTCTCTTATTTGGCATGCCGCTCCTCCTATTGTGATTCTTCCTTTTTTGAATTCAAATTTCTTGGGCATGTCGGTTTACAAGTTTATCTTTCCTTCTTGATGTGTGATTTTCTTTTTTACCTAATCTTTTTGTATATTACTTTTTGTTTTGCAGCTTATCTTGCAAGATTTTTATCTTTTAGGTTTTATTTTAGAGGAGTTTGATCCTATGTCCCCCATTTTTTCGTTTTCAAGAAGGGTAAGGTTTATGTTCCCCTTCTTTTCTTGTATTTTGTTTTTCTTGCTTTATGAGGGGTAAGGTTTATGTCCCTCATGACTAGGTGTAACTTCTTTTTTTTCATATCAATAAAAAAATCCTTGTACTGTGCCGAGGTTCTCTAAACCCTAAGAGCAATTCCACCACACCCGACCCCCTTGCAATTAGGTGGTTCAATCACCTTACCCCAACAAAAATTGCTCCAACCCACCCAAATCAGTGGGGCTATTCAGTGGGTCGACCCCCCCCCCACCCTGACCAACCAATCCGGCCATTCTCACCCGCCTGTCCACATGAGTAGATTTGACGTCAGTCATGTTTTAATTTAATTTTTTTTTTTTTTTTGCATTAGGCATGTGACCTTTACGCGTGAGTTTGGGAGAATGAGCAGACCAAAAAGTATTGATGGTAGGAACTGCGCCGCAGGCGCACTAAGTTTCAATTCACGTGGGCCGCTAGATATATTAGATCTGACGGTCCACATTAATATGCCCTTTTAATTCATAAAAAATAAAAATAAAAATAAAAAATTGAAAAAGAATTGAGCCCCACGTGGAACAACTTGGGTTGTTGGATTGCAAAAAATTATAAACCAATGGTCTGTATTATTCATTTAGTAAAAAGTAAAATAGTTATAAAAGAACACACAAAAATAGAAAAAAAAATAGAATTTTGAGAATTTTGAAATTAAACATATTTTTTTTTCTTATTATTGTTATTTAAAAAATAATTGTCTTAAAGTCAGTTGTTGGGCAATTCATTTATGAAGTGGAGATGCTCTCATACAATTATAGTTTACTAAGAGCAGTTCCACTGCGGAACCCTTAGGTCGGCACCCAGCCAAATTATTGGCTCGACACCCAACCAATCCACTCCAGCCCAGCAGATAGGCTAGCACCCAGCCCAAGCTGGTCTCCAGGTCAGCCCAGAATTGATAGAGGCATGGACCGGCCCATCTGACGCCAGCATGGCGTCAGAGGCAATCTGAAATTTTTTTTGCACCACGCGTGGCAAGCACAAGCGACTGGGTGCGCGTTGCCGACAAGAATTCAGACGTGAATAGATGGGGATGCCACGTGGCCTGTCCTGGTGATTTCCAACGGCTAGTTTTCTGGACTGTTGGATTTCCAACGGTCAAAAAAATTTGAATTTGAATTTTGATATGGACCGTCCGATCACATATCAACGGTCCATGTTATTCCCCCAAAAATAAAAAAAAAGGCACAACGGTCAAAATTATGATCGTTGGCCACGTGTCAACTTATCGGCTGTTGGATTTGAATATTTTTCTAATCCAACAGTCCAAATTAATTAACTAAATTAAAATTAATTAACTAAATTAAAATTTATAAAAAATTTAATTAAAAATTATGAAAAATTGTTAAAAAATACAGAAATTTTTTTTTCCTATAAATACCTAACCCTCATCTTCCACCTTACACCACATTTCAATATTTTCTACACTTTGAGAGAAAAAAAAATGACTTCGTGGAGGCTCATTAAAGATGTTACGTTGTGTGAATGTTGGGTTCACACTACTCATGACCCGATTACGGGTAATGAGATGGATAAGCGAGAAATGTGGAGTAAAATTACAAAAGCGTTTTGCGATGTACATGGAAAAGACGCCAGAAGTAGTCAAGGTCTTCAAGGTTTGGAAAAAACTCAACGCATCCTTTAGTTGTTGGAAAAACGCCATCTCTCATGCTTCCGGTAATCTGTGTAGTGGGACAAGTTTAGCGGATCAGGTTATTTTTATTTATTTATATGTATTCCACCCGCATCAATATTTTAATTAATTTATATGTGTTACACCCGCATTTTATAATATTGTCCTATCCCACATTTATAGACACTACAAGCACAAGCATTCTACAATGCGAAGAACCACAACAAATCATTCAGCAAAAGGGAATGTTGGCAAATTGTCAAAGATTGCCCCAAATACAAAATGGTGGCGATTGGTCCGGAAGTTGTCATGCACGGTATGGGTCTACACAGTTCGCTAGAAGCAGACATGGCCGAACAAGAAAGCAACACATTTGAAGAGACGGAAGGGACGCCTGAAGAAGTGCTGGAGACCCAACCGACTCGTCAGTCCCAGGCCTCAAGGCATCAAAGAAAAAAGGTAGTTCTTCCAAAAATGACTACACTAAATATATGGACGAACTTGCTCGCCAAGGTGAACTGAATATGGCGCGGGAAGCGGCTAGGGATGAGGAAAAAGCTACTGCTATGGCAGCAATATTAGCAGCTACTGAGAGACATGATGCGGCGACTAAGAGACAAAGAGAAATAGTTAATCAAAAGAACGAGATGATTATAGAAGCACTTAATCGAGAAAATGAGATGCTTAGACAAGAAAGGATGGCTCGAGCAGATCTTGACACTATGAACAAGCCTCTAGTAGGACTGTCTCCGAATTCAAAATATTTTTGAACATCGGGAAAAAGAGACGTGGTGCGAATGAGGCGTGCAAGAGATGCGGAAACAAGTTGAGGGGGTTCTATCTACACAGACCCTAGTAAGGAAGATCCTAGCACCACGTATCCTAGCTCCAGAGACTTTGTATAATTTCGTATTTATTTGTAGTACTTTATTTAATTTCTTATGTAATTTTTAGTTTTAGTACTTTATGTAATTTCTTATTTATTTTTATTAATAGATGTAATTTTTTATTTATTATTAGTACTTTGTGTAATTTCTTATTTATTATCAGTACTTTATGTAATTTCTTATTTATTTTTAGAACTTTATGCAATTTCAAATTTATTTTTTGTACTTTATTTAAACACATCAAATAAGATTACATAAACTCACCAAATAAACTTAAAAATAAAAAACACCAACTAAATTTACATAACCTCACCAAATAAACTTTAAAAAAAACACACTAAATAAAATTACATAAACTTAAAAAAATACACTTTATTCTTCAACCACAAGCTCATTTTAATTATCTTCACCTTCTTGCAATCCCTATTGGTTATGTACCAGTATGGCTCTTGCACTGAAGTGTACTGCTCAACAATCAATTCATTGTAACGTCCATCCCGTTCCAACGGCTCGTGTTGCACGGGATCTTCGGTCCGGTCATAAGCACAATAGATACGTGTTCTTGAGTTGTTCATCAGATCCGGCTCGAATTCATCGATGGCATCATAATCATACTCATCTTCCACGGTCATGTTGTGGAGAATAATACACGTCATCATGATGGATTGAAGAGCCTCGACATCAAACATTCTAGTAGCAGCCCTGACAATCGCCCAACGAGCTTGCAGGATACCAAAACAACACTTCACATCCTTCCTACACCCATCTTGATATTTTGTGAAGTGCTTTTCTTTTTCACTATGTGGATGTGGCACTGTTTTGACAAACGTTGACCACCTTGGGTAAATGTCGTCTGCAAGGTAGTATGGTCCGTTGTATTTATGGCCATTAACCCAATATGTGCACCTCGGCGATTTTCCTTGCAGCAGTTCATCGAACACTAGAGATTGGGTAAGGACATTTAGGTCATTCTGAGCTCCTAGAACACCAAAAAAAAGCATGCCAAATCCATGTATCAAATGAAGCCACCGCTTCCAAAATGATACTTTTGGCTCATTTTCTATCACCATAAGCTCCTTGCCATGCACTTGAACAGTTTTTCCAAGTCCAGTGCATGCAGTCGATGCTTCCAATCATGCCAAGGAAGCCTCGCATCTCACCCTTCCTCAGAAGCCTTCGCATGTCCCTTGGCGTCGATTTCTGGAGGTACTCATTGGTGTAGAGGGCTTCAATTGCAGAGCTGCATCAGAGACTCCAGAATAGTTGGTTTCCCATCCTCGCGATCTCATCCACTTGATATGCAGATTCTCCATATGCAAGCATTCGCAAGGCAGAGGTAATTTTTTGCTCAGGAAGAAGACCTAGAACATGAAAATCATCCTCTTTTTGCACAAAGTATGGATCATGGTTGCAAATAGCACTCATGATTTTGTCAAACAAACTTTGTTGCATTCTAAAACGATGTCTAAAAACATGATCAAGGAATACGTTGTTGGGAATAAAATAATCTTCCAAGAGATCTTTACCTCGTCTTTCCCTTTTTCTATCGAAGTTTGCGGCACGTCTGGATTTGCCTATCTGACCCACAGCTTCCATGACACGGCGGGAATGTGAGGCCCTCTGCGTTCTATGGTCATCATCCTCATCCTCCTCCATTGCGAAAGCCTCATCTCCACCTCCACCTTCCTCGAGATTGACCAATTCTTCATGTTGTGCCAACAATCTTTTCTGTTGCTCCTTAAACGATGAAGAAGGATTTTGAGCTAAAAAGAAGGATTGAGTTTGGTGTGAGGATGGATGTAGGGATGTAGGGTTTATATGGACAAAAAAAGAAAGGATGAGGTTCTGGACAATGCCACGTGGCACTATGTGATTAGTTGAAAATCTTATCGAAATCTTGGCTAAATTATTGTAAACAGGAAGTAACACGTGGCGCGTCGGGATTGGTTGAAAATCTTATTGGAAATCTATCCACAAAATAGTACGTTCGGATAATGACACGTGGCGTGACAAGATTGGTTGAAAATCTTATCGTAATTTTGGCTAAATTATTGTAAACAGATAGTGACACGTGGCGCGTCGAGATTGGTTGAAAATTTTATCGTAATCTTGGCTAAATTATTGTAAACAGATAGTGACACATGGCGCGTCGGGATTGGTTGAAAATCTTAGCGGAAATCTATTCACAAAATAGTATGTTCGGATAATGACACGTGGCGTGACGAGATTGGTTAAAAATCCTATCCGAAATTAAAACTATTTTATTTATTTATTCTTTTATAAAAAAATTAAAATATTTTAAATGGGATGGGTACTAACGCATTTTGTAGGGGTGGAGATCGTTTGTGCTAGCGCATTTTTTTAGGTATAAAGATGCATTTGGCCTAACATTATTCATTGTGATCTATCACTGTTCATTGAGTGAATTAAATGAGCTGGATGCTAGCGAATTTTTTTAAAGGTGGAACTGCTCTAAAGGAATAATTGCCAATTGCCTAATAGCTTGGACAATTATCGCTCTAAGAGGTGAAGTTGCTCTAACATGATATTATGAAACTGCTAACTCAACTAGCACGCTGAAGAGGACTCGTGTGTTTGTGTTCCTGTACTGTCGTGGTCATAAGCATCGAAACCCTACGCACTATAGCTGCATCACACGCTATCATCAGTAGATTCAGTCATTCAGAACTAACATTTAACCTGGCAACTAGCAAGCTCTAGGCCCTAGCTAGCTAGCTACAAGCCTACAAGCCTACAAGCCTAAGCTAGATATATCATATATATATAAAGCTTAGAAGTTAGCAGTTTAAGAAGCAGACATTCCTGGTTAGACTACAACTTAACTTTTCATCTCACTTTCCCGATATAGAAACCTTTCTGCTTTCCTCTCTATTTCTTCATCCATCACATGACTTCCATTATATATACAACCAACCCTCTTCCCATTTCTTTCATATCTACTAAAACAAGATCTGAAAATTACTAGAAAAAAGTAAGAAAATTGAGAGAGAGATTATGGGTCGTGGAAAGATTGAGATCAAGCTGATCGAAAACCAGACCAACAGGCAGGTGACCTACTCCAAGAGAAGAAATGGGATCTTCAAGAAGGCTCAGGAGCTCACCGTTCTCTGTGATGCCAAGGTCTCCCTCATCATGCTCTCCAACACTAGTAAAATGCACGAGTATATCAGCCCTACCACTACGTACGTCCTTCTCTCATCAAACCCTATTATTATTTCATAAATTTCTCTATTTTTTTGTAATTAATTTCCTCCTTTTTTTTGCAATGTCTACTTAAAATTTGATGTAATAGGACCAAGAGGATGTATGATGACTATCAGAAAACTATGGGGATCGATCTATGGAGGACACACTACGAGGTTAATTATAATGAAGGATATACTCTCCACTAATTTTATTTGTTTATTTTTTTTCTTGGAAGATTTTTAGTGTTTTTGTTTCTGGTTAATTAATTGGTTCTTTGGTGGTTGCAGTCGATGAAAGACACCTTGTGGAAGTTGAAAGAGATCAACAATAAGCAGAGGAGAGAGATCAGGTAACATCTATTATTCAAGCTAATTAATTGGGAAAACCAAAAAAAATTCAATTTGTTTCTGAGAGGAATATATGTTATATATATGATTATTACAGGATTAGAGTAATACATGTATAAATTAATTTGTAAAATTAACAGGCAGAGGTTGGGCCATGATCTAAATGGTCTGAGCTATGACGAGCTCCGTTCTCTTGAGGATAAGATGCAATCTTCCTTAGATGCCATACGTGAAAGAAAGGTCGGATTTTCGTTTCTAATTTAGTTTTAGTTTTTGGTATCAAAAAATAATTATAAAGTCCAAAAGGTGTTGCCTGGATATAGATCTGTAAAAATCATCTCATCTCAGGGTTTCAGAAATTTAATCCACATTAAGTCTTGATGAATTTCATAATAATAAACAAATTTTGTAGAATTTCATAAAATATAGGATAACAATTTTTCATGACAAACATTTATTTATTTTACTTTTGATCTTCATGATAAACATTTACTTCGAGGAATTTCATATAATAAACAATTTTTTAGACATGTAGAATTTTGT
The DNA here is from genome assembly GCA_035220775.1 of Malus fusca. Lineage (NCBI taxonomy): Eukaryota > Viridiplantae > Streptophyta > Magnoliopsida > Rosales > Rosaceae > Malus > Malus fusca. The sequence goes on along the minus strand of CM069073.1, from coordinate 18,300,420 downwards.
AATCCCTCGCAGACAAGCCTTGATAATCTGTCATCAGTATGAAAACACCTTGAAAATTGAGATTTCGATTAAAAGATGAGAACATTTTTAATTTCTAGGTGTGGCAGGATCTTACTGAATAATCGTGAGAAAAATGTTACAATCGATGATCTAGTCAAATTGAGTCTAGAAAGACAAACGACTCGTAGAATTTGAGAAAAAATTCAACGTACCCAATATTAAATGGGTACTTTGCGTATTATAATGCAAGTGGAGAAACACGAAAAAATATATAATTTTCTCCACTTGTATTATAACATATGAATTACTGCTTAAACATCCACATCCGGCACTTGAAATAATCTCTTATAAAATTTGGAGGAACCTTTTGAATTTTTACCTCTGATTATCCATGATTATAAAATAGGCCGTACTCGATTCCTTTTGATCATTGCTAACTAATTAAGTTGCTTTGGCCTTCTGCCACTTATTTATATTAGAAAACAAACCCAAGTTTAAAACCCTAGACTTATAATCACTGCATATAAGAAATCAAATTGAACCAAACACCATACCTTCATACTGCATCTCAATTCTCACATTCCGAAGGCTTTCTCCCTATCCTTTTAGAAATGCAACACAAGAACTTGATTTGAGCTTCTTGAAGTTTGTCTGCGGTTATTGGTACTGATGATGGATTTGGCAATGAAATTTGTTGCATTTTTACAGTACCATGTGATCAAAACTCAGACGGAGACCACCAAGAAGAAGGTAATTATATCATTAGAAATTTTTGCTGGATCATAAGTTAAAATTTGTAATCTTCTAGTACTATTCTTGAAATTTAATTTAATTCCACCACTGCAGGTTAAGAACTTGGAGGAAAGAAGAGGAAACATGCTGCATGGCTATGTACGAATACACACACACACATATATATTATATAATCAAGCATTCTAAAATCAATTCAATTTCTAATGAATTCATTTAATTATTATCTTTTTTTTATGATATCTGATAACATGTTTGTTAAATTTGGAGTTTGACCAGGAAGCTGCCAGTGAGAATCCACAATATTGTTATGTGGACAATGAGGGAGACTATGAATCTGCACTTGCGTTGGCAAACGGGGCAAATAACTTCTACACTTTCCAGCTCCACCGCAACTCTGACCAGCTCCACCACCCTAACCTCCACCACCACAGAGGAAGTTCGCTCGGCTCCTCCATCACTCATCTACATGATCTCCGCCTTGCTTGATCGTGATCCGAGAGATGATTAATCGCCACTAAGTTTTATATTAAGGTCACTTATAATTATATATATATATATTCCTCAGAGACTTAACTGCTTATGTTCTAAAGTGTTTTTTTAGTGATGATCTTTAGGCAAGGAGTTAGACTTGGACTACCTCTAAAAACATATGCATAAATATATATGTGATGTTTTATTTAATGATAACACTAAGACAAGAATCTATGGCCTGAAAGTAATAATATTATGAACACTTCAGTGCCCTTCTTGCTTGTTGGTTTGTTTGTATAATACTTCTATTCTATATATATCATGGCTGACACTGTTTTGGTATTTTGGTTTGTTTATCTTGGATGTTTTATATTGGCTCTACATCTCTATTGGAATTTTATGAAAGATGTATGCGTAAGGGATATTTTATGTCTTTAATTCTTTCTTTCTTTTGTCATTTAAACCACTTTTGTGTTCGATACTGATACAATTTAATATGTTATGTTGGTCGTTTATCATCATCGAACTTTTAATGTTTAAATGATGATGATTTTTATCCACGGTAAACATATAAAGTTATTGTAAAAATATAGTTGACACCCCAAAACATGTTTCAGTAGGAGCAATCCTCATATGATTTTCTTTCTTCCTTTTTTGGTTAATCAGTAATTGTCATGCATGACATTTAACTTCAGCATATCCTTCAACAAATTAAAGATTAATGTGTTGCTAGATCAGAAGCTCACGTGACTTCAAATGCTTTATTTAAAAAGAAAGAAGTGTTGTAGGCCTATTTGACTGAACTGTATAGAGGACAGAGAGGGAGAGGGGGTCGGCGGCAATAAAGAGAAAAGAGAGATATGTAATTCAGAGGTGTGTGTTGTATCACCCCCTTATACCTTTATTTATAGTAGTAGGATAGGTAGAATCCTTACCCTAATAGGATTATATCTCTAATACGAATTAAACTACTAAAGGGAATATACAAGATAGTCATAGATACACTAGGATTTACACAATCACATTCCTAATCTAATAGACAGCAACAAGAAGTAGATTTTAATGAATTCCTACCCTTTTTTTCTTTGTTTGTCTTTCGAATATCCTTTAATAACATATATGTGACAAACCGTCCCTAGTTCTAGAATTTTATAAATTTTAAAGGTATGAATTTACGAAAATGCCCTGAGAGGCGAGGGTATTGACTTACGTTGACCAACGTATAGTGAGACGTATGAAATATTCCCTTAGCGTATTTCTGTAGTACTCGACAATACGGCCATGTAGACGCAAGTAGAAGTGAATTGGGGTATTGATATTACCATTGATTATTTTATATTTTTTTTAAGTACCATTACATTATTTTAAGAGTAATTTTGGTAAGAATTGAGGGAAGAAGAAGAGAAAGAAGAAGGGGGAACGGGAGAGAGCAGAAAGGAGGGCTGCTGCCCAATCAGATGAGAGGAAGAGAGGGGATTGACCAACCAGAGAGAAGAGAAATGAGGGAAGGTGAGAATGAGGGAGAAATCGGGTCTCCTCCTTGACTCGTGCGACCTGGCCAAGTATCAAGGCCAAATCCGTGCATTTTCCGGCCAATTCCCGGTGAATTGTATTGAATCACTAACTGGAAATACTACCCTAACCCTCTCCCTTCCATTTTCATCCCAAAATTAGAAGAATTTGGTGGTATTTCTAAGGAAAAACCGACGGTGGGCCGTGTGGGTGTATGACGACAATCCGTAAAAATTGAAGCTAACCCAACCAATTACCACCACCCATAGACTCCCCTCAACCTCAGGAACAAAGCCCAAACACTTGTGGAGGCGTCGTAGTGAGCATGGAGGTCGAATCGAAGCACACCTTCTTTAGGGTTTCCGACGGATTTATGTAAAATTGAGGTGTTCTCGGCCAAATTGGTCTTGGTCACAAGTATGAAACTTACTTTACTCATTGAGATCTTCATTCCTGAAAATTTTGGTAACTTTTGGAAATAGTTGAATTTTCCGGCAAATCGGGGCGGCAGACCGCCACCCACGGCGGCGCATGGCCAAGGGATCGTCGATGCTACTCTTAGGTTAAATTAGATTCCTTGAGTTCATTTTTGATAATTGTATAATGTAGGTTGATCGTTTGAACCTAAATCCCTTACGATACGCTACTTGGTAAAATGTGAATCGACGATCCGACCGTTGGATCGTCACCAAACTTTAATACATTATAGTACATAATATTTAAAGACCATAGAAACTTACGGATCGGGAATCCGATGCCCAGATCTTCCCGAATTGGATTTTTAAGTTCATAAAATAAAATGTTGACCGCCACTTGGTTTTTGGCAATTGGCGGAGATCCGACCGTTGGATCGTAATGAAATTTTAGGATGTTGTTCTAGAAGCATAATGTGGATCTTTGGAAGTATCGGATTGGAAATCCGTGATGCGGATCTTCTGGATCAAATCTTGGGGGTGTGTTTTATGTAAATTATGTATTCTATCGATAAGAATTCTTAGATGTGATTTGATAATTGTTCTAGGCGCCGATCATTCGTGACGCCTCTATGTGTGTGCTAGGGAGTTGTAGCGTAAATTATTGTGAACTACGAATGGCTTGATCCCTATTTAGGGTACGTAGGCAGTCTAACGAGACGTTAGATGCAGTCATACAATAAATGAGACTAAATAATTAAGACAATAGCCTTGTTTAGGGGATTGAGTAATGTGAGGGACATTGGTGGAAAATGTGAGATTTAACCATATGAATTAGTGGTTAAATGTTAGTCATAAATCAATGCGTGAAGAATCAAGGAATTGAAGTATGGAAACGTAATTAATGATAATTAATTAAACTAGTGTTTAGTTGGGCTTATCACCGATAAATATTCCCGAAAATAAATAGTTCAGGAGTAGGGCGTTACAGCTTATGCATTTTTATGCCATTTTATATATGTATATGATTGAAAATGCTATAACATGGTTGAGTATTAGATTGCATCATGGTTTATCTATATGTATATTACCTGCACATAATTATTGTGAACGCTTGAAGTGCAAAGGTGAACACAGAACATTCAGGTAAGTTCAGGTGAGTTTATGGTATTAGTTGAAATGATGGAATTATGGCATGACTATATAATGTTTTAAGCAACTCTGACATTATCGTACGGGTTGCTCATGAATCGTACATAGTATGTTGAGATACATTGAAAGGTCATAAACCTGCACCCCAGTGTTAGTGCTCCCGCCCGTGGCCAGGGCACAGTCCTTCACGTGATGTTCACCTCCCGCACCTTACGCTCACCTTGGATCTAAGGTAGGTGCACAGTCCTGTCGTACAGACCACTTTAGGTAGTTCTGACTCGTAGGTGACCCGCGATTATTCGCACAGTCTTCACGTGATCGTAGCACTTGAGCGCATTTATTTACACCTAGTCATGTCGTACAAACCACTTTAGGTGGTTCCGACTCGTGTGCAGGTATACTTATTGAGCTATAGATTCAGTCGTACAGTACAAGTCATAAGAGGTGACTCCGACTTATGAGCTAGCATATGTGATGAGATATGGATAAGTCGTACAGGTCACAAGAGGTGACTCCGACTTGTGAGCTAGCATATGTGATGAGATATGGATAAGTCGTACAGGTCACAAGAGGTGACTCCGACTTGTGAGCTAGCATATGAGATGAGATATGGATAAGTCGTACAGGTTACAAGAGGTGACTTTGACTTATGAGCTAGCATATGGGATAAGATATGGATAAGTCGTACATATCACAAGAGGTGACTCCGACTTATGAGCTAGCATATGTGATGAGATATGGATAAGTCGTACAGGTCACAAGAGGTGACTCCGACTTATGAGCTAGTATTGATTGATGAGATATGGTTGTAGTCGTACAGGTCACCATAGGTGACTCCAACTTATGTACTAGTATGGGTTATTAAGCACATGATTATTTATATTGTTGTTGAGCTGCTGTGTTGTGGTATACTTATGGATTTAATGTTAGCGTACATTTGATATCATACTTATACATGGTGAATTCTCAGAGATTATACGGTTTTACAAAAAAGGGTTATTACAAAGATAATTATGGTTTCTTACCCACTCACATCTTCTGTTTTGCACCCCTCCAGGTTTTAATTGCTGAATGTTCGTATCGACGAGGATTCTTGGCAATCTCAGGATAGAAGGCTACTTCTGAGGGTATAATCCTTATATGTTCTACTGTACTTACTTATGCTCTAACATCACGTGTGAAGTGGGTTCATTCGTGCTCACCAGCGCACTCTGGTATTTAGGCACCCTTAGGTTCAAATTTATTCATATTTTTCCATATCTTTACACTTTATGGCTTCGTCACCTTCCAGGTGTCGGCCAGCACAGCTCGATTCGCAGCCCTTGTGGACATTCCGGGTCGGGGTGTGTTATATATGAGTTAGATTAGTTGACCAAAGTACTATGCTTTCTTTTCTAGTATCTAGGTGCGAATTCATTTTCTTGTAAATGAATCGTTTAAAATAGATTATTGTCTTATCAAAAAAGCACTGCTTCAACAAAGAATGTTGTGAGATCCCAATAATTTATTATCTAAGAAGAGAAATATTTGGAAAAAAAAATATGTTTAAATTATTTATTGAGAATGTATTTATGAAAAGATTGTCGACGTCATTACGAGTTTGTAACATCTTTCGGATTACCTTTCGGAACTTGAATGAATTTTTAAGATAATTTCATGTGGGACCAATGTGTCGATGACACATGGTAGCCACAAGTGATGGAATTAGCCACGTGGAGATCAATTTGACAGCCACCTTGAGAACACTTGTGATGCACTTGCCTTGCCACATGTTTTAAGTGCCATTTGCTGGACTCTCCACAAAGAAAGAAACAAAGTGGGGAATTAAAGCACATAAGGTGCTAACCTATAAATTGGTTTTCTCCTCTTCGTAGGTCCGAAGTTCTATAGCAGAAAATGCTTTCTTTTTTCTTCAAAGCCCTAAGATTGGAACATAATATTCTCACGTAGATAAAGTTGGAAAATTTAGCTAATTGGCATGTGGGAATGACCGATGGTCTTTCATTTGGACAAGGGATTTATAACTGAGATCAGACCGTGCCAATTACATGGGATTTCAAGGTTAGTGTGCTACTTGTGAAGATTATTAAGGACTTGCAGAGGTTTGAATTAATATTTAAGTGATAAACTACATACAGGGTTTGATAAGTTTAATTGATTAGTAACTTGATTGATGTGATATTTTATTTGAGGATCAGTTGGATATATTGGTTTGGATTAACTAGTGAATCACGTGAGGTGGTAATGGTGCTCAAGAGTTTGGTGAACAACGTTTGGACAATGGTGAGAAAGTAAAAGCTAAGCTCGGAATCGAGGTAGGGGAAATATGACAAATCTTTATGAAAATTGATTTTATTAAATTTTGTGAAGTGTTATAATATTTTTTATTTTTTTTAATTGATTAATGTGGTTGGATATTAATTGGCTAATTTCTTCAGTTGAGTGTTTACTTGTTATTGGTTATAGAATTATCGCTGAAATGTTATTCATTGAGAATATACCGTGATACATGTGAAAGATGAAATGATATAATTTGTGCATCATTCATGTTGATGTTGTTGGAACTTCAATGTTTAGATTGGTCTGGGAATGAGGGTAATTGGAAAGGATCTTTTGTGTAGTTGAATCTATTCATTGTGAACCAGGTCCCATGCGAGCCCGATGTGCACATTAGGATAGGATATCGGCGGAATAAATTGTCGATGTAGGTGATTTGGGCTAGAGATCAATGAATTAGATAAGATGACAAACAAAAGGGGTTTATGAACTTGGATATCTTATGGGGGTTAGTTTGTATAATAGAATATTCGAACCACCACTGCAGTGGTTAAATGTACGGTATGGAATGTGCAGGTCCGCATGTTTTATTATATAAGTTAACGGGAATAGTTGAAGAGGTTGCATTGCATTCATGCATTATTATCAATAATGATTTGATATTTGATTATAGATGATGTCATGGAACTTAATTTAATATCGTCAATTTACTGTGGTATTGAAGCTCACCATTTTATTGTTATGCAGGTTTACGAACTAGACATTCAAGAGGGTAGGCATGATGAGATCGGATTAGATGTAAGAATAGAATGTTTATTCATCTATTTATTGTAGAATTGTAAAGAGTTCTTGATTTGTTTAAGAATCATAAGTTATTTTATAGGAGGAAGTTTATTTTCCAAACCATTTCAATTTCCTTTTATTTTTTTAGTTTTTAACTTACCTTTTAGATTCGGGTTCGAGTTTTTATTACCAATCCCAAGTCTGGTGCTTGACAAATGTCTAGTTAGTCTAACATTAAAAAGGGAGTGTCTTGGGGGCTTTACTCGGTGCATGACAACTTCTCATAACGACATCGTTGTTGCGAATTAGATTGATACATTTTTTATTATAGATTAATACTAAAATAAATGATAGAATAACGAAACTCAAAAGAAAGAAAATTTGTTATTTAATATTGGTCAATGTTGCAGTCATATTTATTTAGGAATGTCATCATGTAAATCTTAGCATATCTTATATATCTTTAATAGATTCTATCATATCTCTCATATTAGATATTATCTTATTAGACTTTTAATCACAAATAAAGGTGGGCTGAAATAACACACATCCCCAACCACACACCTCTCTCTTTCACTATATTGTTGACGTATCCCCCCCCCCACACCCCCCTATTCTTTAAATTTTTTTATAATAATTCAATAAATTATGTCCACAACAATCAATACATTTTGGTCAATTGCAAGAAACTGTAAAATAAAATTGAATCCCACCAACCAGATTGCAGATTAAGTACCAGTTTGGGAGTGCATAACTGTTTTTAAAAGCAAATATAAAAAAAGGTTGGGTTGTATTTTATGTTTGGTAAATAAAAAAGTTTTGCCTTTTTCACAATTAAGGCCCATTCAAAGCCGAAAAGCGGAAGCAACAAAGACATGTTTTTAAAACCGCTTCTTTTTTTTTCTTATTTCTAAAACACAGGTGAACAATGACTTTCTAATGATTTTTTCTAAATGAAAATCGACTTGTTTCTTTCTGGAACCGGATCCAATAAAACAGAGTATGTTTGATCCGGACCGTTGAAATTTTATTCAACGGCTACAAATAAGGAGACCTTCTAAAGTTATAATAATTGTAGCCATTGAATCAAATATTAACGGTCCGGATGGCCTGCTCAACAGGCTTAGTATATATGGATCTGGAGGGAATCCGGTTCCTTTCTTTGTCTCACATTGTCCCCTTTCTTTCTCCTCGTCGTCTCTTCCAAGCTATAGCTTGTTGTCTCGTGAGATTGAAATCCTTCGCTTGGATGATCAGACATAATTATCAATGAGATAGAAGAGTTTACTTCTCAGATTATGAGAGAGTACGCATAGATAGATCAAGATAGGTCTATAAAAATGAAATTAAAATTTACAAAAAAAAAACTAAAACGGGTGTGGCTGCTGGTTGGGAATGATAATAGAGATGGGCACGCCAATGTGGTTGCTGGGAGACTGGGAGTCCTGGGAGTGGGTTAGGGCCGTTAGGCGAGGGGATGAGCTGGGCTGGGTAGTGGTTGGGTGGTTTGATCGCAATGGCGGTTTTGATGGATGGTCTAGTTGTTCTGGTTGTTTGGATCAGTGATCTGCTCTTCGTGGGGGTTTGAACGAGGGACTTGGATTGTCTGCCCTCCCCATCCATGGACTTGGATTGTCTGCCCTCCTCATCTCATGCCCTCTTATATTATGTGGTCACGGTTAAGCTATGTCAACATTTTATATTGATTTTTTTATAGAAATAATAAGACAAAAAACAATGGGAATATAAAATGTTGACGTGGCTTAACCGTGACCACATAAATAAGAGGGCATGAGGAGGGTATGGGATGGGGAGGGCAGACAATCCAAGTCCCCATTCCATACCCTCTCTATGCCCTCCTATTTTTGTGGTCACGGTTAAGCCACGTCAACATTTTATATTCTCATTGTTTTTTGTCTTATTATTTCTATAAAAAAATCAATATAAAATATTGACGTGACTTAACCGTGACCACATAATATAAGAGGGTAGACAATCCAAGTCCTTGAATGAGTGGGGTGGGTTTGCTTGGAATTAATTTTAATTTTAGTTTTATGTTAAATTTTTTTTAATAATTTTATGTTTTTTTAATAAATTTCCAGATTTTATAGTATTTAATTAGCTTCTTAGACACGTGTACGAGTCTGCAATTTTTCAGTAAAGAAATTAAATTTGTATTCTTTAATTGAAAGATATTTTTTTTAAATAAAAATAATCAACTTTTGTAACTAATTTTTATGTTTCTAATTTAAATTAAGTTTTGAATTCAAAATGTTGTTAATTACTATTTTATCTCTTGGTGTTTCAAATGATTCAACATATTTTTAGGTAGTTATATGATGAATGCATCAATTTTGAGCAATCTATTTTGGATCTAATAAAGTATTTTCTTAGTGTGGTCGTAAAAAATCGAGTTACAGGTGTTTAACATGTACCTAATGATTTTCCACTAGGTAGGATTTTTTTGGCCTAAGCACTTATTTGTTGAGGAGAAACTAATCCAATTCGAAGTTGTTGATGTTTATACCAATCATAATAAATAAAAAATTGATTCATTTCATTTCGATTAAGCTTCCTTCCTATTAAAGTGAAAGTTCTTCTCAGTTATAAGACAATAGTTTAGTTCCAAAACCAAATATCGTAGTTTTACATTCAATTTAAATTATAAAAAAAATTAACTCTAAAAATAGAATACTTTCATTAAAGACAAATCCTTCGTAGTGGCGGGTGATGAAGATAAAAAAAATTGTGAATAATTGTAAAACAAAGATATATCTATTCATGTTTGCAGAGATGGGGTTTCTATACAGGATTAAATCTGTCAATTGAAACGAATTCAACGATTGATCCATTTTTTTAGACTTGTTCTCACTTTATATATAGAGGTAGAGAAAAAATTAAAATTAAAATCAATGTCTTTTTTGGTCTATAATTATAGCAGTTTTATAAAACAAATATATTTTACTAAATATTTAACAAATTTATTCCAAAACTGATGCTCACAAAACAACAATAGCAATGTTTGAAAAAAAAAAAAGAGGGCAATACCAGACTGCCCAAAACGCAAGCCAAATCAAATCTCAAAACGCGAATCGCGCAGATTAACTCAGCGAACCAGCGAGCGAGCGAGCGAGTACATAAACAGTTACGCGCGTGTTTGCAAAGTCAGACAACTCAGTCGGTACCTTTTCACTGCTGGCGCCCTTCCCACTCGCCCGACTCGGTCGAACCCAGTAACTCGCCACTCTCTGCAACTCCACCACCACTGTCAGAAACGTCACAACTCTCAGAGCTTCGAATTAGCAGAGATCTCCAACAAATTTTGAAAATTTTGGCACTTAAATTTGAATTTGAATTTCGGAACGATTTCAGAGGCTTCGAATTCACATGGAAGGAGTGGCTTCGGCTCTTCCGTGGATCCCGGAAGACGACCTCCGCTTGAAGGACGCCATGGAGGTAATCCTCTGCAATTTTCTCCAAATTTACTCAATTTCCTTTTCAGCCCTTGAACTTTTCAGTTATTGCCGTTACTGCCATTTAAAGCTATCAGTCTCCTGTGCATTGTTTCTGGTTTTATAATTTTTATAATTTACTTATTTTTATGGAGTGATTGTTAGAATTGATAGTTGAAAATCTGTTTGGTGCTTTTAACGATTACAGACAGGTGCTTCTCTGGAAGCACTTGCCAGAGGCGCGGTGCGATTTTCGCGCAAATTCACGATCGGAGAGTTGCGGGATCGGTGGTACTCGCTCCTCTATGACGCCGATGTCTCGGCGGAGGCGTCGGCTCGGTTGGTGGAATTGGAAGGTTGCAATTCCAACTCAGCGTCCAAGGCTAGTAGATTCACTCGTTCTAGGGGTTTGAATCGAAAATCCAATAGCATACGAAAGCATTACTATGCTATGCGGAAGATAAATAGGAAACTGTGCGCTGTTAATTCCGTTGATCCCGATTCTTATCAGAAGGAGTTTTTCGATCGTAATTTTCTTTTCGGGCCGGATGTTGATAATGGCAAGGCTTTAGAGGAAAATTTTGGGGTTGGAGATCATAATCAGCCCGTGTTTTTGGACTGTGATGTGGATAACGACAATGCCACTAATGCATTTTGTGGTGGAGAGTGTGTTTCAATTGGAAATCATGGGGTGGAGGGAGGTGGAGAGTGTGTTTCAATTGGAAATCATGGGGTAGAGGGAGTTGTGGGGGAAGGGTGCTCGAATGGATTTGTTGAACAGGTTTCATTATTGCCAGGTAACGGGTTAGGAGAGAATGCTTTTTGCCATGATAATGCTTGTCATGATCTGCCTACTCACCGAGATGATGGACTTGATTTTGGGAATGCCTTAGATGCGGAAGATATAGGGCCATCTCATGCATCGATAGATGAGCCTCTTTGGAAAACGATTGAGGATGTACCGGCACCTGAAATGCCAATGGATGTCAGCATGGGGGTTAATGGTGAGGGTGCCCAAAAGACCTTGGCAGTTACTGATGATATGGATGTGGATAATATTGGTTCATCTCAATATGAAGTTGTCCATTCAGAGGAAATGTTAAATGATGAACTGAATAGGTCTGTCACGATTTCCGGAGGTGATTATGCAGATATGTACCTTGCGAATGAAAATGAGCTTGCCTTCATGGATGTAAATGGCAAGGAGTCAATAGATAAGTCCTATTCTGAAAACCTGAATCCGATTCTGTTGAGTGAGACCAAAGATGTTCATGAAAATGATGTACCCAACTTTTGTCAGCCCCCAAAGTTGGTTTCAGATCCATTCCAGGCTGTTACAGACAATGTGCAGGCTGCCGAGATGGATGTTGCTGCTGAACCGTCTCACTCTGACCAAGATGATCAGCATGTTATCTCTTGTTCCGAAGCCAATATGACAGCATCTACGTCAGTGCCACATCCTCTTACTCCTGAACATAATCATGAAGGGATGATTTGCACATTGAATACTGAGGACCCGGAAATCCCATGCAATGATGATATATTCCCATCTGCTGCAACTGTTCATGCTGTGGTGCAACCAGCCTTAAAAGGAGCTCATGAGTTGGCTTCCTCTACGGGAAAAAGGAATTACGATCAACAAAGGAAAGAAGAAGATCCCGCACGACCTTTTAAGGTTCCCCGGATGGTAGTATACGACACAAGTACAGAAAACAGCCCCAACCATGCACTTGGTTCTTTTGGAGTTAAAGCTCCATTTGGTGATAGTAACTGTGTAGCTTCAATCTCCAAACATGATAAAACTGTCATTGCCGACCGAAGCCAAAACAGATCAGCACATGCACCAGCTAAGTCTATCACCAATCGAGTGTTCAAAGAAGAGGTTATTATATTTTACTGCAGTCCCTTCATAAATTTCTTGGTTGCCCTTGTAAATATCTATTACTAAAGCTGATTGTTGTGAACAGGGATTAGAAGCTCCATTTACAATTGCAGAACTTGCACCCTTATTCGCAGAGCCAGGTTCTACGACTCTTCCAGAACCAGAAGCCAACCCATCAGCACTAGATCGTGAAGAATCTGAGGAAGAATCTGATGATGATGTTGATGATGACGATGCTGACATTCCTTGTTTTTCTGATATCGAAGCGATGGCAAGCATTAATAGTTTTGTTGATTTGCAAGTTTTTCTGTAATCTTCTACTTAGTTCATTTCTAGGATCTACCTCTCTAACTTACTTATGCTATTTTCAGATACTTGATATGGATTTATGTCCACTGGATCAGGATTCATACATCAGCAGTGAAGGTAACTCCTCTGAGCTCTTTTTTTTTTTTTTTTTTCAGAAATTATTTAAATGTGTACATTTAAAAGATTAGATGTGTAATAAGTGTTAAAAAGTTTACAATAGCTGCCTTCCATTATAAACCATCTGCCAATGTGGGAAAAGAGTTCAGCCTTATATGTGATAATCGAAGAATGTCTGGCATTATGGTCGATACAGTTTTTGTGTGTCTTTCTTTTCAATTTTTTCTGTGGTATTTGCAGTCTTAGAGTATCAAAATGAGGATTCTAAAAGGAACATCATAAGGTTTGAACAATGCGCACGATCCTCTATGCAAAGAACCCTTGCATCTAAAGGTGCACTCGCGGTATTGTATGGTAACCATATAAAGAAGTACATTAAGAAAACTGAGGTATGTTTTTTGGATTTTAATGTTTCGATTCAGATTCATGCAACTCCTATGCAGACCTGTTGCAACTTCTTCCTACTATGTAGGTAATAATTGGCAGATCAACAGAAGATAACGAAGTTGATATTGACTTGGGAAAGGAAGGGCTACATAACAAAATATCTCGGCGGCAGGTGGGACTTATTTTTCCCTCCTAAATGATTGTTTCCAGGAATTTTTTGTCCCTTACTTGCTCTTTGATATAATATTTGGCTCAAATTGTAGGATGGGATTAAGGTGTCATATTAATTGGTTCTTGAGTTTTTCAACAACTGATACATTAAATTGTGAGGGGGATGATAAAATAAGGGTGGCGATTTCCACACACCCACTTTATCCGTTCGTGCTCCTTCTTCTAATTTTTGTTCTTTGGGTAATTGAATAAACAAAAGGAGAACCAGAGCATAAGAAACAAGGAGTGCAAAGGGAGTGTGAAAAACTGTTTATGGATTACAAAGGGATGAGATTGTAGATTAGAATCTGTTAATGTGATAAAACCTTCTTTATCTTATCGATGTTAGCTTTTAACGTCCAACCCGGAAACATGACTTTGGTCATTGTCTATATAAATTTGACTTTGCAGCAGGGTAGAAGGAGGAATTGTGAATCGCTTGTTTTTCTGTTATTAAATTAATTTCAAGAAATTTTGGCTATGATTTTTAATGTCTATTGTTAATTATCTCTAGGCTCTTATAAAGATGGAAGGAGACGGTTCTTTCTATTTGAAGAATCTCGGCAAGAGTTCAATTTATTTGAATGGAGAAGAAGTTGCTACCGGACAACTTGTTAGTCTTAGTTCAAGTAATTTGATTGAGGTAAATAGGTTTCTATTTCTGCTCTACCATTCTTGTTTCGGCTTTTCCCTCAGTCGTGCTTGCTCCTACTAATTTACTATTCACCCCAACTAATCCATTGTTAATGACAATCTGCAGATTAGGGAAATGTATTTTATTTTTGAGACGAATCACAAATCTGTGAGTCAGTATCTGGGAAGAATCGGCCAAAAAAGCAAGGATAAGTACACCAAGTTGGAACGGTCGCCCGAGGGAGGTCCATAAGTGGAAAATAATATGAAAGGTGCCCTTTCTGTTCCAATTCTTTTCGAATGGACTATCCTTGGTCAGTTATACTTGATTACTATTAAATAGGAGCATCCTCACCCTGCCTGATTATAGAATGTATAGGCATTTTTTATTTTACATAGTTAAATTCTTTTAAAGTAGTTAGTTCTTCAGCCCGAACGACGAAAAATTGTAGTACAAAATAAAAATAAATATCAGTTTATAGTATAACCATTGCTAACAGTAACTAACCTGCTCCTTTAATTATCTCAACTTTTTATCTTTCCCATTTTGGCCATGTTATTATTTCTCTCTTTTTCGACAATTGTCGTCCATCATATTTGAACTCGTGATCTCTCCCAACGAAAAGGAGATCGGGTTATAGTTATTTGTTTTAGTCTAACAGTCGACATTTACTGTGTGTGATTATACGAACCACGCCGAAATACGACTGCTACGACATGAACCCAGTTAGTTGATGTATATCTCAATTCATAGTATGATTTCTAAACAATGTTCCTGAGTGGTGGTTGGAAGTTGGAAAATACCAGACGCGAATCTGCATAACGGAAATGGGTTGGCCTTTGGGAAAAGTTTGCTGTGTTTTCAAGTTTGTTAGCTCATCTAATAAGCACTTGTGATAAAAGTGCTTAAACAACAACTCGATTTGACGTTAGTGATGGGTTACTCTAATCAGTAATCGCCCACCACCTCAGAGGCTCTCTGTAACAACTGAATCAATGGCCACCCGCCCACCTTTGTTTTTATCTTTGTCTTTTTTTGTGATTGCAATCAAGAACTGGCTTTTGCTTTTGTAAAGAAGCCATTTTGTAGTGGCTTATAGAGAAATAAAGGAAAAGGATCCTATTCGATTGAGAGCTAGGAGGGCATCAACCAAAGCATATTGGCATATAGAGGGTATTATCTCATACTATAATTTATCTTAACACAGCCGCTTATTATCTCAAATACACAATTTCGCCTACTTGTTAATTGTAAATTACAGTCTGACATGTATACAATAATGTCTCTTTACAACCACATGAGACTATCTTTAATATATAAAGTATTACATGGAGGAACGACTCATTGCACAGAAGAAGCCAAGTATTTTTCTGTATTTGTACTATGACATACGAATGGTAGAGTAGCGCTTGAATACTTGACAAAAATCTGTCATGAGTATGGGCTGTTGATGTATAAGTTGGTGCTAACGAACTCAAGAACCCTTACTTTATCTTTTACTTCAACTTTATGAATCCATGGCTTCTCAAGAAAGCAACTTACATAGAAGGTTTATCGTTTTGATCTAAACATATAATGCTACGTGAAAAAAAAACTATATATAATATTGTATTATTGAATTGGATAACGTTAAACTCATTCCATGATCGTCATTCTCATGCATAAATAGCAAAGACAGCTCAACAGTCAACACGAGCAAGTAGCAGTAGCTGCTTCAGCCCAACCAACACACGTCACAATATACTTCGACAGTCAACACTCTAATCCAAGCACCAATCTCTCTCTCTCTCTCTGACAACTGACCCGTGAGGCCACTCCCATATAAACATCTCTGAACTCTGTCTGATTCCCAATACGAAAAGCCAGCATAAGCGCTTTCCTCACCATTAGTACTTTTCTCCCTTCCCCACATCAAAATTCCCACTTCTGATTCCAAACCAACGGTCCAGATCAACCCCTCCTTCCTCCCCCTGTTTCTGCAACTCCACCCCCATACTTTTACTCACACTCCCCACTCCCACTGATCAAATTTCAACAAAAACCACCAAATGGGTGTTCAAATACACAATTTGTCTCTGTCCTCCCTGATTATTTTGATAATTTCAGCTGCAAGTCTGCAACTTTTAGCAGAATCCAAGACTTTCTGGGCCGACATTGAAGCTCTCAAGGAGTTCAAGAACTCACTCAACCCCGACTCAGTGACTCCCGGCTCGTGCGTCAGCTCCTGGGACTTCACCCTCGACCCCTGCGACAACCTCTTCAGCGATCGGTTCACCTGTGGCTTCCGCTGCGACCCGGTCGACAACTCCTCGTCCGCCAGCCGGCTCACCGAGCTCACCCTTGACCAGGCCGGTTACTCCGGCTCGCTCTCCTCCCTATCCTGGAACTTCCCGTATTTACAAACGCTCGACCTCTCCGACAACTTTTTCTCCGGATCGATCCCGGACTCGCTCTCCAACTTAACACGGCTGAGTCGACTCGGTCTCTCCGGCAATTCGTTCTCCGGCGCTATTCCCGACTCAATTGGATCGCTTTCGAACCTCGAGGAGCTTTTCCTCGACAACAACCGCCTCGACGGCGCAATCCCACAGAGCTTGCACGGCCTGGCGCAGTTGAAGCGGCTTGAGCTTCAGGGGAACCTGCTCGGCGGCGAGTTTCCCGAATTGGGTTCTCTCCAGAACCTCTACTACTTGGACGTCAGCAACAACGCCATATCCGGTGGCGTCCCAATAAATATTCCGCCATCTCTGCTCCAAATCTCCATGCGAAACAACAGCTTAGAAGGAAGCCTCCCGGAAAACATCAAACAGTTGGGCTTTTTGCAAGTGCTCGACCTGAGTCACAACCAACTCGGCGGCGCCGTCCCTGCCCACCTCTTCAACCACCCTTCGCTACAGCAGCTCACTCTCTCCTTCAACCAATTCATGTCCGTACAATCCCCGGTTTATCTTTCTCCGGGCACCCATAGCGAGCTCATTGCCCTAGACCTAAGCAACAACGACCTCAGGGGGATGCTGCCGCCGTTTATGGCGGCGATGCCGAAGCTCTCGGCTTTGACGCTGGAGAACAATAAGTTTACGGGTATGATTCCGACCCAGTACGCATTCAAAGTGGCGGTGCCCGGGCCCGGAGTCTCGGCGTTCGAGAGGCTCCTGCTGGGTGGGAACTACTTGTTCGGACCCATACCGGGTCCGCTGCTGCGGTTAAAACCCGGTTCGGCGAATGTGGGTTTGGGGGATAACTGCCTGTACAGGTGTCCGAGAGTTTTCTTCTTTTGTCAAGGTGGCGATCAGAAATCGTTTCATGAGTGTAGAAGCTTTGGCCCCATGATCCCATGAATAAGAACATGAATTAACGTTATTATTATTGTAAGATTATGACATAATATTGGATTAATTTCATTTTACACTCTTCTAATTTAGTCTCAGTAACAGTTTAGTCTCTATTATTTTAGAAAGTTGACACTTTAAGCCATCTCCATCCGAAAGTTGGTCAGAGAGTTCGTTTTAGCTTATAATCCTCCAAGAAATTAATATTTTAATAAACAGTACATGGTCATATTTGCTTCCATCTTCAACTGAGAGCCAAAGGGTTATATGGTCAAACATAATTTATTATTTAAAAACTACACCTTAAATTCAAATCCAACAGCTAAGTGACGTCAGCTAGCCTTTGGATTTGAAATTTTTTTTGCTATAAATAGGGTTGATATTGGGCTATAATTCACACAACTTTGAATTCAATCTCTTTCAATTCAAGTTTGCTATGAATTCCAACTTTGGATCCTCTTCGGATTCCAACTGGGGGTCCTCATCCAATTCCAAATTGGAAGAAAAATGGGCGCAAATGAGACAAGAAGATGAGGAGTCTGATAAAGAAGTTCATGTAAGGCGCAACAAACAAAACAAAGCAGCAGCGTGTCAGCCAACTAAGGAACAACCTCAAGGAGGTGGCTCTGTTGCTGGTCGCTCTTACAAACCACAAAACAGAGTGATGACGCATGCCAATCTGATGAACAACTACTTCAACCCCAACTCGGTGTACACAGAAGAGGATTTCAGACGCCACTTCCGGATGAGGCGTCATGTCTTCAAGCGTTTACTTCGTGATGTCCAGCAGGTCAATCCATACTTTCGACATAAGCGGGAGAGAGCAGGCCGCCCTGGTTTCTCACCTCATCAGAAGGTTACTATTGCACTCTTAATGATGGCCTATGGCTCCCCAGCTGATTCGATGAATGAAACCCATGGTATGTCTTAGTCTACATCCCTGGATACTCTTGAATAATTATGTGACACAATTGTTCAGGTTTACAAAGACGAGTACCTCCGCGAGCCAAATCAAGAAGATCTGAATCGGCTCATTCGCAAAGCTGAAGACTGTGGGTTTTTGGACATGATAGGGTCATTAGACTGCATGCATTGGGATTGGAATAATTGTCCCACCAGATGGCAATGAGGCTTCTGCAGAAGGTCGAGAAAGCCAACTATTGTGTTAGAGGCGGTTGCCTCATATGACACATGGATCTGGCATGCTTTCTTTGGAGTCCCTGGATTCCAAAATGACATTACAGTTCTTGGGCGTTCACCCCTCTTCAATCGCCTGACGGAAGGTAAATCACCTCAACTTGAATACTACATCCACGGTCGTTAATACAATATGGGGTATTACTTGGCAGATGACATCTACCCAAAGTGGGCGACACTTGTCCAAGCAATTCCAAACCCTAGGAATGACGCAGAAAAGTTGTTTACCTTACACCAAGAGGCATACTGGAAAGATATTAAGAGAGCTTTCGGTATTCTACAAGCACAGTGGAAGATCATCAACGAACCGACAAAAGGGTGGAGTCAAGAAAATTTGGACTCCATCATGATGTCTTGCATCATATTACACAATATGATAGTGGAGGATGAGCGAGATGGGTATATTGATGGAGAGTCCGATGATGACCAAAAAGATCCAAATAGGTCAAGAATGGCTCGTATAAAAATATATGATGGGCCTAATTTGCCTTTCAATTCAAGAACTGGTAGTATCTCTATAAATAAGTACATGAGGCGATATAGAATGATACGTTCCCGTGCCACAAACAAGTACCTACAACAGAATCTTGTTGCACATTTTTTGGCCAAAAATAGCATGAAGTAGGCGTTTAAGTTTTTTTTTTTTTTTTTTTTTTTTTTTGAAAATTGGAACTAGTATTCCAGGGCAAAAGCCAATAAAGTGCACACAAGAGGGTCCAATTACAAGATTAATACAAAGCAAAAGTAGACCCTAACCAAAGCCCAAAGAGAACTAAGTACAAGCACAAACGGGCCAACAGAGTAAAACAGAAAAGAGCCCAAAAGAGCAAAAGAAACCCTAGTCTTTTGCTTCCACCGCCTCTGCGTCCACCGCTTCTGCTACAGTACACCAACACGAGAAGCCAGCCCGCTCTGACCGACAAACTACTCTCCAATCACAGCAATCTGTAGCAAGCAACTATTTGATCGCAACTACAAAGGAAGAAACAAACCCCAAAGGGGAAGAAGCCCGTGGCAAAACCCAAGCAACGCTGCCAACAAGGGCAGCAAACAGTAGGACAATGGTGGTGTGGTGAACACCTGAGCCAGTGTGAAAACCGGAACTCTACACACTTTCCCGAGAAGCCGCAACACAGCGCGGTAAACCTTGATTGCAAATCGAAATTGAGAGGATCGAAGAAGACGAACGCCTTGGGAGTGTAAGGGACAATCTAAAGCGGGGTGAGGAGCAGAGGGAGAAAGCCAAATCAGGGAGGAAAAGATGAGACAAATGATAGTAGGAGAAGACTGCCACCGCCCCCAGCCATAGCTAGGGACGGCGACTCAGGATTTTGACAAAATTAGAGACACTCACACAACCGGTGAGAAAGAACTCTCAGAAAGAGAGGAAGTTTCTCACGAGAGAGAGAGAGAGAGAGAGAGAATAGATAATTCACGGTTGATTTATTTCTTAAGTGGTCCGGCGTTTAAGTTTTATGTTGTATAATTTTTATGTTGGTTAATGTTATTTAATGTTGTTTCATGTTACTTAATTTAATTTAATGTTGTATAATGGCTTAGGAAGTTATAGGAAAAAATAAAATTTTAAAAATATATGAAACAAATTTTGTAAAATAGAAGTTATAGGAAAAAAATAGAATTTAAAAAAAAATATGAAACAAATTTTGTAAAATAGAAGTTATAGGAAAAAAAATATAATTTAGAAAAAATATAAAACAAATTTTGTAAAATAGAAGTTATATGAAGTTATAGAAAAAAATAGAAGTTATAGGAAAAAAATTGTGTAAAAAAAACAAAAAAAAGATTAAAAAATTCAACTAGCCGTTGCATTTGAAATTTGGCCTAGAATTCATGTTGGATATAACCAACATGAATATATATATTAAATATATTCTTGTCGGTTATATCTGACAAGAATGCTAGAATTTCTGGCCCAGCCCAGGACTGGCTGGCTGACTGGCTGGATTGGGCCAGCCGGTTGGCCATTTGGCTCTTTCGGATTCCGTGGGGCCCACAAACCCTCTGACTTAGCCCTCGGTTGGAGACGATTTTCGGGATGTTTTTAGGCTATTTTCGGCCCTCTGGCCCTCTGAACCCTTCGATTTGAGATAGTCTTACTACCTGAGATTACGAATCCTTGGTCTATTAGTCAGGTTAACTTTGACGCAACACTTCCTTGGCTCATTGGTTTGTTTACTTGGAGTCACATTGATAAAGTGAGATTCTTTATGGATTCTCTATTATCTCACAGTTTAACGTTAATTTTTGTGTTCACATTATAAAATTTTATTCAAAAAACATGAAGGGCAGAGAATTCATGGATAGTCTTACTTTTGAGAGGGTCCATTGTAGCATCTCTCTTTTCTTTTTTTTAATGAAAAAAAAAATTCAATCTTCTTAACATAGATATAGATTTGAAGATTAAGGTTAAAGAATTATTCTTACTTATTGCATGTTATGTAAAATGAGTAGCCGGTAAATTGATTGTTCGAGTAATAGAAAGGCGGATAGTGTAATAATTTGTAACTTCAAAGTAATAAAGTTTAATTTTTTAGAAAAACAAGACCTAAACTATAAAGAGTGCAAATATGATAAATTATTACTAATTTCCTTCATTTTTTTTAACAATAATTGGTTATTCTAAGTATAAACTCTTTCTCAAAACTTTTAGTGTTTGAATCATATATTTTTTGTGTTTATAATCAAAACCGTTCATATTACAAATCACACTGTAAAAACTGTAAAGATCATCTCTGCAATATATGAATTAATACTAAGGTCATTTAGTCAATCTATTATAGAATACATGGATGGTTTGTAATGCTTTTACCGATTGTTTTCATTTGTTTTTATATAGTTCGATGACTAAACGACTTTAATTTTAATTGATTTTTTAAAGAGACGATTTTTGTAGAGTGATTTATAATATGAATGGTTCTAATTATAAACAAAAAATTATATAGATTGATAACGAATACTTTTGAGTAGAAGTTCCTACTCATCTTTTGAGTAGCCAAACATTTTGTTTTTTTGTGTAGTTCTTATTTCATAGTTTTATTTCTATTTTTAGTTTCGGAAAGTGGGGAAATTGAGGAAATATTTGGTTATATAATGGTAATAATAATGAGAGGGGAAGTCCTTGTCTGGTGGTAGATGACGTTGGTAATCTAATCAGTTGCCTCTCTGACAAAGGGACGTTAACACTCACGTGGTTTCATTTGTTTATTATCCACTTTGGAGAGGCCCACTCTCAATCAATTATATCACTTCTCTATACTACTGTTCCTACGTATCATTCAGAGTTTTAACGAAACACTTCCATTACTGTATATTTTTAATGAAAATGACATTTTTACTCTAAAAAGTTACTTCTGATACTATTTACTTACAATAAATTTTTATCTCTTTGATTAAAACTCAAAATTTTTAAACTCTTTTTTTCATTACTTTTCTTATCCCCCCAACAAAACACCACCCCCACACACACAGACAGATATATTTTCCTTTCAAGGGCGCAATACAATGAAAATATGCACAATTAACTCCCAACACACACACACACACAGACACAGATATATTTTCCTTTCAAGGGCGCAATACAATGAAAATATGCACAATTAACTCTTCATTTTTCACTTTTCCTTTTATCAAAGCCTCCACAAGCATCATGATCATCCATACAACACGGTCCAAGCCACAATACTTATCATGAGCCAGACTATCATAGCTTAATAAGTAAGCTTAACAGATCAAGCACAACATTATTCGATCTTGTGTTTGTTTATACAGGTTTACGAGGCCGAGTTTTGAACATTTAGGTCAAAATTAATTCTATCTTACAATTCATTCATAGTTTTAATAACATTATTTGATCAATAAATGCTAGCCAATCGTCACATGAAGCTTATCCCTTTGATGTAGAGATAAATTTTGGCATAGGTGCCTAATTACATTAACTTTTATATGGGGTAAAATCAGAGTAGAGATAATTTTCGTTCTTTTATGTGAAGCGTAGTACAAATAGTTCATCAAACAAACTCTACTTAAATTTCATGTTCAATGTATAAACTTTACCACTTATGATCAATACCAATCCAATCCTAGTCACTTCCCACTAATTATGAAGAACATTGCTTATTGAAGGAGACAAATAAGCATACAGCTAAAACTGTGAGGATTTAAATAATTATACAATTCTTGTGCTGCAGCTGCTTGAAGAATACATTGTTCATTAAACTCAAACACTTGAGTCATGAGGCGTGAAGATTTTTGAGCTTTAACATTTCCACATTTCCATCAGAAATGAAGATCTCAGTTCACAACAAAACCGTAGTCCTCTTTCTCTCACAACTCCTCTCACTCCTTGTCTCCAAAGCATGCCATTCAGTAGACAAACAAGCACTTCTCCATTTCAAGCACAACATCATTTCGGACCCTTCTAAACTGCTCCATTCATGGTCACTCTCCTCCGACTGCTGCTCCGCTTGGGAAGGCGTTGCGTGTGACCCTTCTGGCAGAGTTGTCAACCTCTCACGCCCGGGGCTTGTTTCGGGCAGTGACTTCCTGTTTGACACGTATATGTCCGGGACCTTATCTTGGCAACTTATCGTTTCTTCAACTTCTTGACCTCAGCAATCTCAAGGACTTCCTTGATTCAAACAATCTCTTTGGCTCGATACCAACGACATTTCGCTACCTTTTTAAATTGGAGAAGCTCTATATTGGTAACAATTACATATCTGGTGTTGTCCCTTCATCTGTTTTTGGATCTTTGAGCTCACTTTTGGAATTAGGCCTATCGAAAATAGGTTATCGGGGCCAATTCCAACTTCAATTGGGAAGTTGGTTTTGCTAACAAAGCTTGATCTACATGGAAACAATATCTCCGGAAGTATTCCCGTCTCCATTGGCTAGCTTAAGAGCTTGATATATCTTGATCTATCCGGAAATCGGATAAGTGGAAGACTACCTCAGTCCATTGTTGCAGTTTCGCAATTAGTCCTGCTGTATCTCAGTCATAATCAGCTCAATGGAAGCATTCCGTGTTCGATTTCTGGGCTTAATTCTCTGCGGTTTTGTCAGTTATCCCAAAACAAGCTCGCAGGTGCTTTGCCAGCATCACTAGGCCAGCTCCCAAAGATAGAAAGGCTCATTTTCGAGAACAACAAACTTTCAGGAAAATTACCAGCAGTCATTGGCCACCTTGCAATTCTCACTGACATTTTCTTCTCCAACAATCGTTTTACAGGCAAGATTCCTTCAAGTTTTTCCAATTTACATAACCTACAAACAGTAGATTTGTCGACAAATCGATTCATTGGTCAAATTCCACCTCAGCTAGCAAAATTACAAAACTAGACACTCTAGACCTTTCATTTAATCCTTTGGGATTGGTTAGTGTACCAAGCTTTTTTGCAAGATTGAAACTTTTTCGGCTCTTGTTGGAAAAAAACCGGCATTGAAGGGCAGCTTTCGAGTTGGTTATCCTCATCATCTGTCTCCATATTTGACTTATCAAGCAATTCCTTGACTGGAAAGTTACCTCATCGGATAGGCAACATGACTAGCCTTTCATTTCTGAACTTATCAAACAATGGTTTTCACTCATCAATCCCAGCTGAATTCAGAAATCTTTCACTCCTAATGGATCTTGATCTGCATCTCTAACATGTTCACCGGCCCGATCCATGAGGACACAATGGGAGATGTCAAAAAACTTACTACACTTTTTCTTTCAAGCAATAACTTGAGCAGAAATACTCCAAAGGAGGTGCTGAATTTGAAGGGCATTCAAGAATTCGATGTTTCTAGAAACCATTTGAGTGGGAAAAGTCCTCCTTGCAAAGCCATTATTCCTGTTTCCGGTTTCACAGATAACCCTGGCTTGTGTGGAGCTCCACTTCCTCCTCGTAAAAGTTTAGACATTACTTTTGGAAGGCTTCATTCTTATGTCATTGCACACTCGGAATGTAACAACATCACCAATCTACTAGTTAAACTCACTTTTCAGTCATCTTTTACTCAAACATTCTTCTGAAACATTCATCTAGCAGACTAGCTATCCATGAGTCAGATTTAATTTTGCAAATCGCGGCTACTCACGGGATAGACAATGACTTGGGCATTGTGTGGCTAGCACAAGCGAGAATATAAAATTAACATTGAAAGTTGGGAGCCCTGGGACATTGATTGAGACCATGTTGTGTTCGAGTCTTTGAGAAGCAACACTACAATCCTACGTCCTAACGGCTATATTTCCACCGCATGCTCCACAAATTTAGGGTTTCAACTTTCAAGCAAAGACTAATGATAAGGCTCCAAGCCCTAAATTGGAGCACCATGTGAAGTAGGTATTTGTTGATAATATAAAAATATATATATATAGTCAGTCTGTATACCTACTCTAATCTAAGGAAAGAAATGAAAGCAGCATTCAAAATTCAAGAGATTTGTAAAACAAAAATTGGCTGTTGGATTTTTCTGCTTGTTCTGTTGTTTGGAGATTGGTGCTTTGTGCTTGGCTTATGCTGTATCCATGATTCTGAGACAGAATAGTAGTCATTGGTTTTGAAGATGCATCACCTTTACAAAGTGGGGGCGTTTCATAATTGACAAACGAGCATGCACTTGGAATGGTAATTGTGGGTTAGACAAGTTTGGTTAAGGTAACGAGCTCGTACTTTTTCATATAAGAATGACTTATATGGCACGAGTACACTGTTACCGTGACATTCCATGTCAATAATATAGAGACATGTAAGTTTTTTCCACATGACATGTTTTCATTGGCACTGAGACACTCTTGTTTCTACCTTTTGCACTCCCTCCCATTAATTTCATCTCTTGATTATTTGCAATTAAAAAGTTTACGTTTCACAAAACAAATTGGGTTAACTATATTTTACACCCTTAAGGTTTGAGGTGGTTTTTAAAAATGGGCCATGAGGTTTCAATTTTCACGTATTGCTCCTTAAGGTTTTGAAATTGTATCAATTTACACATTTTTCTAATTAATTATTTAAATCTTCATGGCCTAACTTAAAATGGATCGTGTTAGTAAGTGTATAAGTATTTATTTGGCTGAAAGTTGACAAGCAGGCACCAGTGGTCTAGTGGTAGAATAGTACCCTGCCACGGTACAGACCCGGGTTCGATTCCCGGCTGGTGCATCTTATGTTTTTTTCCCTTCCTGCTCTTATTTACTTTTCCTTACAATTTACTGCATGCCTATTGCCTAACCGAATTCATAACTGAATTTGGATTAACAGTGCTACTATATACACATGATATCTAGGCTTACATCGATCTCAAATTACATCCATCCTTAAGCATCTAAATTCCAACCACCAGATAACAGCCTTAAAAGTGCTTCTGCTGATAGCCTGATATTAGAAAAAGTGCTTCTGCTGATAGCCTGCTACTAGAAATTTAAACTCAATTTTCAGTCATAATGACCCCCTCCCTTTTTTTGGTTGGGAGAAGCAAATTTACGGTCGCTTTTCTAAAAGGATAAAAGCATGTAAGGACCTTTGTAACACAATATCAAATGGCGACAATCAATAAGAAAATGTCATAGAGTGCCAAAGGTCTGGAAATAGCTCACTTTCATAAAATAAAAATAAAAATCGTCTGTAATAGAGGGCCAAAATGAATCTCCAAAAAAGATTTCAAGATCAAATGGCCACATGGCTTGCTATTTGTAGCCCGGTTGGTATTTTTGGGCCATCATTGGTCACAGAGCCTTCCCATGTTCAAAAGCAAGTTGCTAGTGTTGAGAATGAATCCGACATTGATAAGAGAAGCAATCTTGGATAGGCTTATAAGAGGTTGAGCTACTCTTTATACTGCCAATTGGTTTTATGGTGGAACTTCAACTTTCTTCATAGCATCAGAATAAGTTGTCTAGTGAAACCTAAACTTTCTTCAGCTACCTGGTATACAAATGGAGATCGAAAATTATAACTCGGCACTATTCCTTAAAACTACATTTTTAGAGGGCTAAAAACGGTGACTTGGAAACCTATGTCGAAGGTTAGGTTTCAAAATCCCACTTATCTTGGATATGGATTCGAGATTTGTTAGATCGTAACTCACAGAGCCGCGGACCTAAAGACATAGTCCGGTCTCATCCTCCGAAGGCCTATAAGTTAGCAGTTTCATGCGTATAAATTAATCAATCTTCATACATCACTCCAAGTTAAAAGCAGAAGTTAGGCTTCATCCTTGAAATTTGTTGTACTAATTGAAACCATAAAATTTGTTTACCAACCGAGAACTGGAAATATTATTTTGGGATTTAAAAATGTAAGGTCATCTCCAACCGATGGCTGGCCAGATGGCTTGTTTTAGCCCTCAGGCCCTCCAAGATTCTTCAAGATATTAATATTTTAATTAACAGTACAGGGCCATATTTGCCTCCGTCTCCAACCGAGGGCCAGAGGGCTCGTTTTAGCTCTGTCACAAAAAACCGTCTCCAACCGAGGATCATAGGGCCAAACATAATTTATTATTTAAAAACTACAACAACTTAAATTTAAAAACAACAACAACTTATATTTAAAAACTACAACTAAAATTTAAAAATGACAAATTAAATTTAAAAACTACAAATTAAATTTGAAAACAACATTAACTTAAATTTAAAATTTTTGTGAGGAATGGTGAATGAATGGTTTAGGTATTGATAGGAAAAAAAATAGAATATTTGAGAATTAAAAAAAAAGGCCAAAAAAACCTAAAAAAAAATTGAATCCAACGGTAACTGGCGCCAGCTAGCCATTGGATTCAAAATTCTTTTTAAGAATTCCTGTTGGTTATAACCGACACGAATACATATATTGTATTTAATGTAAATGTATTACTGTCGGTTATAACCGACAGGATTAAGCAGTTTTTTGGCCAGCCCTCTAGCCCTCTCCGATTCCGTGGGGCCCTCTCAGATTCCACAGCCCTCTGGCCTAGCCCTCGGTTGGAGACGGTTTTCGGATTATTTTCGGCCCTCTGGCCCTCTGGACCCTTCGGTTGGAGATGGCCTAAGACAGATTTCACATTTTTTTGGGGAATGATAGTGATGGTGGTGGGATGCGATGAGGGGAGGGAGGAGCTGCGCTGGTGGGCGACGTCGCGTGGAGGAGGAGGAAAGAAGACAATGGAACACACTAGTGAAGGAAAATATAAAATGTTGTGCAGTGTCGGCATCTGGAGGCAGCAGCTGATGCGAGTGAGATAGCAACTGTTGCTAGCGATAGCATCCCTCGTATATTAAAGCAAATCCGAAAGGAGTTTTTGCTGCCAAATTTTGTCCACATGTTCTAATTTTTCAGAACATGCATGCATAGCTTTAGACGTATTCAAGAACATGCATTCCATACTATAGCCTTGGCATAAAGCTTAGGCAGGCAGCAGGCTTGTAGTTTTTGCGTCATTGTCAACAAGGATATTGAGCGTTTAATTTTGAAGCTAGCAAACGGCGCATTATAGTCCTCAACTGTTTTGGCCGCATTCTTATCATGCGAGTAAACAACTAAATTACCAACGAGCATTTGGTTCAGTGAGTACTACTCTCAAATTTCTCGCTCAATGCTAGGGTTTGAGTCTAACTCCATAGTCGCTCGTTGTCCTTGGGGGTAAACCTACTCTTTTGACAGTATTTCTTTATGTGTGCATGGTAGTATGGTACAGTTGTACGATCAAGTGCCAAAAGGTCAAAAACCCTTTTCTTTCCCTTCTTTTATATATGTTCCAACTTCAACTGCTGGACTCTCTCCCTCTTCAGATTAAATGGATTGTGTTAGCATTGAAGGGGAAATTTCTTTTATTCCTCTTCTTTCTGTCCCAGAATTTCCTTATTTGATTTCATGATGGGGCTTTTAGTCCTCCACCAAGGAGAGAAAATATTTTTGAATGATGGGCCTTAACTCATTCCTTCAAGTTCAAACGGAAATTGAACCTTAATAAAATACATATTTTAAGTAGCCGCAGGTTAGATCAGTTCGCTTAGGTAGTTTGTCGTAGGCGTAGGATACCTCACCCGCTCTCTCAAAGTTTGAATCTCACTCTCTGTAACTTATAAATTTTGTAATAATTTAAAATATAATGTCTTTTAATTAAAAAAAATACAGATTTTCGTAGCATAAAAATTAAATCCTCTCCATTCTCACACTTCAGTTTCCATAATTTCACTGTGCTGGCACTCAAATGATGTATAAACCTCCTAATATTTTACCTGAAGTAGTTTAAAAACATTTCACTTTTTTTTTCCTGCACCATGCTGCATGCCCTTCTGTAAAGGGAAGATTCATGGCGGTCCACATCAAGCTGCCAATATGCTACCCGATACCCATGCTTTGGGACCACGAATCCTTGGAATCTGATCAATCATGGAAGCAGGGGCGTGATTCCCCCTCCCACACCTCACTGTGTTAGTATTATCTTCTCTATTAATTAATGAAACTATATTTGTCACCAAAAGATGATGAAAAGACAACTTAGTCTTCTATCACACAAAAAAAAATTATGGGCAATAATGTAATTTCATAGGTCTAAATTTTACTGTTTTTTATTGAAACTTCACCTACATTGTGATGTTAAAATATCTCTAATATTTAAAATTATAAAATAAAAAAAACCAAAAACAAAAACCTTTCACTTCCCCCACGTTCTCTCTCTCTCCCTTTCTCCTTTTCATTTTCTAAAAAAATGTCTTCATACACACAAAATGTGTAGGCAAATGCTAATCATATATGAAACAAACTAGATGCATATCATATATGCAAACCAAGTATAGCGTAAGCATCCAGTGTTTCTGTAATCGTTCAATTTAGCTGCATCCAGTCTTTCTATTGTTAGAGAATATGCTAAATTCAAATTTTATGAACAATAGTTTGCGCGTAAACATGTTAATAGTGAAAATCATACCAGACGAATATTAACAAAGTTACAATTTAGAATTGAGATTACTTACTCTAAGTTAAATCCAATAGGGCTGGGCACGGGCCGGGCCGGGCCCAATTTTGAAGGGACCGGACCGGACCCGGGTGTAAAAGAAACGGGTCGGAGCGGGCCGGTGCAACAAATTTTAAAATAGAAACCGGACCTAACCCGGCCCTTTTCAAACGGGCCGGTTCGGGCCGGGTACACGGGTCTTTGTTTTTTTTTTCGCCCATTTTCCAAATCACCCAGAAAACAAAAACAATTCAAGCTTCAAGTTTTCTCAAAGAATCCCAGAGTAACAGTAATAAAAGAAAAAAACTTAGCCTGCATCTCTCTAACAAGCTGGGAAATGTACTGATCTGTCACAGACTCACAGCTACTAAATCCTTTTCAGCTTTCTGCAGAACTTCCTCTTTGTTGTGTTTACTGATTCTGTTCAAGTTCAAATTCCACAGCAACATCATTTCAATGATGATATAAATAAAATTATTATAAAAAAAAAAACCAAAATCCAAAACCCAAAAAACAGAAACAAAATTTGAAGCAAAAGGTCGCAGCTTTCTTACCTGTGAACCTTAAAGATGACCTTTTTGCTATTAATGGTGATATCGCGACTTGCTTTTACAACTCTTTCCCGCTTGTCATTCTACAAACCTTCGAGTCGCTCACAGAGCTGCAAATTGGTGAAGATTAAATTAGGGATTACGAGATTGTTGAGGTAATCAGAATATTTGGGGAAGGCGTCTTTCATGGAGGAGGTTTCGACGGCGGTGGTGGTGTTCACAAGAGGACTCGACTCGAGTGGGAGAGGGGAGTGACGACTTTGATCTGAGAGAAGATGGGGTAGGGGTAGCACCGATGAAGACCGTCGTGGCTTCAACGAGAGGAGGAGTGAGCGTTGGAGTAGGCGCTGAGGAAGTGGTGGAGTAGGCAAGAGTTCATCTTGAGAGAGGATGGATCCTGGAAAAGTCGAGAGAGGAGGCGAGAGTCAGCGACTAAGAGAAAGAGTGGTAGTAATGAATGGTAGAGATTTAATCTTCGTATATGGACGGTGGAAACGGTCCGGGCCCGGGTACCCGGTTTTTCAAAAATTTAGACCCGCCCCGCCAATTACATGGACCCACCCCGATCCGTCCCGTTTTGAGTTTACAAAACTTGTACCCGCCCCGAACCGGCTAGACCCGGCCCGCCCCGCAGTTCCTAGACCCGTTTGCCCACCCCTAAAATCCAATAGACGATACCTCATCTTGACCAAGACAAAGAGTGTGAAAGAGGATATTACTATTAAGAGTTAAATCAAAGAAAACACATTACATCAAACAACTCGTTATTGTACTATATTTTCAATTACTTCTAGATAATGTAACTTAGTCTATAGTCTAACCTACTTTTATACAATTTAATTTACGTATTTGTCTTTCAATTCTTTATTTTATGACACACTTGTTATTCAATTCTTAACTTCATATAATTGAATTTTTTTTTTCTTTGTCTATTCAAATCCATTTAAATACAAGCACTTTTACGTTTTGTGTTATTTTCTTTTTGGTCGAAATTACTATTTGCATTCTTGTTCCTAATTTCATTTTACTTTATATTCTGTTTCGATCCTTCCTTTTTTTTTTTTTTTGCGTTAGTTGTTGGTAAGAAGTTCCTTACTGGACCGAACACCATTTGTTACCTCTCCCTTATTTGAAAATGCGTGAATAGCTGAATTAGTAAGAAAATTATGTCAAATTGTTTCCACGTTTATAATTACACTTACAAATGTGCTAAGAGCCTGTTTGAGTTTG
Organism: Malus fusca; assembly: GCA_035220775.1. NCBI lineage: Eukaryota > Viridiplantae > Streptophyta > Magnoliopsida > Rosales > Rosaceae > Malus > Malus fusca. The sequence continues at coordinate 18,268,817 of CM069073.1, read as the reverse complement.
TTTATTGTCCGAGCATTTGATCGTAATCGCTTGAATAAATAAAAATAGTTGGGTGGGGTATCTAATTTATGAAGTTAATATGCTTGGAGAGCTTCGTTGGGAACTTGTTTTGGATGGACTCGAATCAAACCGTAACAACAAGGACATGTGACATGACACGAGTCACCTTCCTCTTCATTGGAAATTTCACAAGATTCCGTACTTTCTGTTTGTATTTTCACTTCTGCACTTCTCACCTTCCCGTACCATCATCACACACCACAGGCAACACCACGCTCCAACTCCAACTCCAAGTATCCCACACACACCCAAAGACTGACAGACGCGACACACTGACACCAAGGGCATCTCCATCCAACCAAATTAATTTTGGGACAATGCTGGACTTATATTTTATGACAAGTTATTATTCCGTAAAAATTTATTCGATTTGAAAACCGTTAAGTCTTTCATGTGAGTAAAAAGAGTGATTATTCTTCATGAGAATGTTATTTGTTATAATTAGTGTTGATTTGTTCTACTCCGACCAACAGCTAAATGATTTTCGAATTTTTATTAAGTACAAGCGATATTACAATTCTAATTTACACTAAAGAAAGGGATGATTTGGACTCGAGATACAGTGAGTTGAAGAGGAATGTCCTAATCACTTGCAAACGCTCTACAAATTTCAATGACTTTTTTTTAAAAGAATAATTTTGATTATGTCATTCGTACGATAAATGATGCTACGTTTTAGTGCAAGAGTAATAGTTCGGGCCATGACATGGTGATTTTCTTTGTACATGGAACATGCGCCGGTATATCACGTGTCATAATATAAGTAGAGAAAATATATGTTTTTCACTATCCTCCAATTGTACTATGAATGACATTGTACTAACCCATTTTCTTTCAAAATAAAAAGTACTAGCTCGTTTTTTAATATTGTTAGAGTAAAATTAACAATTCTTAATAAAACGCTTAAGTCTGTAATGTCTTATTGTATTCGTTTCTCTTAGTGTTTATCCTGACTTAGGATAGGAGTCCAAAGATTTCCCACTGGTGGATTTGCCTCATTAAATCCTACATTAGGTGTGCACATTTTATTTGTTTATTTAACTACATATGTGTAGGATACTTTCGTATATGTTGTGGATATGGAAATTAATTGGAGAAATGACATTTACATTGAATTTTATGTTAGAACCTATTAAGAGAATCTACAAAAGAGTTTAGAAAACTAAATTTGAAGTGCCATATAGAATTTTTTGTGCTCCAACAAACTTGTCAAATGAGTCTTCAAATTTATAGTCTCTAGATTTAGAGACTCTATCTCATTCTTCAAACCCTCTTTTTATTATAATAATGTGTCTTTGTCAACTTTTTTCAAAAATGAAATTAAAAAAAAAAAACATTATTAGTCCCCTTAGTGATAAGGTAGTTGGAAGATAGTCATGTGGTAAAAAAAAAAACTAGGAATTAGGCCCATGTGACGAAGTCTATTAAGATTTAGACCCAAAATTGAAAGTTCTGTCAACTCTCTGTTAATTATTAGCTAAGTTAAAACGAAACTCTCCATTAATTGTTAGTATGTTGGACTTACATGTGAGGCTAACTTTTATCTTCTTAGTCTCACATGTGAGCCTCATGCGCTAACAATTAACAGAGAGTTGACGGTTTCAATTTTTGGTCTAAATCCTAACATACTTTCACATGGGCTTAAATTCTAGTGTTTTTTTTTTTTTTATCGCAGGGGCTATCTTCCAACTATCCTATCACCACGTGTACTATTAATCCAATTAAGTCTTTTTAAAAAAAAGTCACATGATGGAAAGTAATAAAAAAAATACTAAGATTTGTGGAGACGGTTGGAGCAAAATTGTGAATCCACAAATTTTAGTTTTAAAACAGTTTCGTGGGTCAACAAATTTGTATTTTAAAAGTCACATTTACAAAATTGTTATTGATACTCACACCTTCTAAGTTAAAACTATTACAATCTTAAAATATTTTTTTTCTAAACAAACAATATTAACTATATTAGATATATTAAAATAAAATTCTACGACCTGAGCCAAATATTGTCATTAATCACCCGTTTTAGCTTTGTTGGGCTCCATTTGCCGAGGAGGGGACGATCCCCATTAAATTGAATTTTTGAAGCCCACTTTTTAATTTTTGAAATTTAAGAAGAACGTTACCATAATTTTCAAAATTCAAAATTTAAAACCCAAAATACAAAAGAAGAAATTAACAATGGAGAGAAGCGAAGGATTTTAATTGGGCAATGTCACCTGTCCAATAGTAAGACGCCACGTGAAGAAATGACCCCGGGCGGTTGAAAACGACTGCCGGAAAGTCTCCGAAGCCGGCTCCCTCTCTTCGTCTCGTGTATGTTTTTACCATTTAGTAAACCGTCAACTTTCGGAATCTCGCTCACGTATTTGACCCTCTATACCCATTTTTGTCTTTTCAAAACATTGCTGATTTTAGTTTTCAAGTTACAAAACTACCCCTGCAGCTCACCCGTTATTGCGGTTTATGAAACGTTGTTGAGTCACTCGGCCACTGACGTTAATGAACTTATTTTAAATAGGATTTAGAACACGTGACAATGAGAGTGTATTTGGCACTAAAGCTGGTTTGATATTGCTGTGTTTTGAAAAAAAACTGTTTCTGCTGTGCTGTGAGAATAAGCTCATTTTTGCTGCTTCACGTTTTCAGTTTTTTTTTTTCATCCAAAACTGTGAAAATAAGTTGTTTTTAAGTGTTTACCAAACACCTTTTTGAGCTCAGCTTTTTTTAATACCCAATTTTTATAAAAGCACCTCAGTACTAAGACTAAGTGCGAAAATAGCTACATCAAATTATTGTCACTCAGTACTACGGTCTGATGATATTCCTCTTCACTCAGAAGTGAGAAGTCTTAGGTTTGAATCTCGTGGATGGCGAATTCGATACCAAATTAGGTTGCCCATTTGTGGCTTAGCCGAACTCTTCATTCCCTTAATGTAAAAATATTGATGTATTAAAAAAAAATTATCAACTTTGGTTCTAATTAAATTTGTCTTGACACCAATTGACCTAATTAGATGAGGTTGTTAAAATTATTGAGTTTAGTCACATTATTTCGTTCTATTATCGATTTACTTATGTTACAACATGTATATCTATTTACTAAACTATATATATATATATTTAAAAGCAGCTTTGCTTTAAGCCAATGAGAACGGATCCTCTCTGGAGCTAAGCAGTCGAAGCCTCCTCATCAAACAATCTAGGCCGCTGATTGATGTGCACGTCAAATCAGGATCGTCGGTTGTATGTGGTGGGCCAGGAAAATGAATTAATAGAAACCGTTGGATTTAATTTATGCAACCCAGATTGTTTGATAAGGACGCTCCGACTGCTTAGCTCCAGAGAGAATCCGTTCTCTAAGGCATTACGTCGGCTAGGGCATTACGTCAGCCTTCAAATCTACACCTATGTAATATCATATGACAATCCATAAAATTGAGATTTACTAGCTATAAATTTGCAAAGAAAAAGCAAGGCAGACTAAAAAACGTGTGATTGCCGCATTCAAATTAATAATATCACATAACAGTAAGACGGACTCGCCAATTTAGTTCAGCATCCAATTCCACCAAATCCCAAGGAGAAGTCAAAAGAATAAGGTATCGTTTGAGGATTTGGATCCTCGTCGGATCCCCTCCCTGGGGATCCTAGGGATCAACGAACACGGACCGTTGATCAAAAATCGTGCCGCCACAATTTTTTTCTTTTTTTATATTTTTTTATGCAAAATGATGCTGCTTTACTTTTAAAAATATAAAAAACATTTAATTGGGACCATACGATTTTTTATCAACGATCTGTGTTCATTGATCCTTAGAATCCCCAGGGAGGAGATCCGGAGGGACTTGGATTGTCTGCCCTCCTCATCCCATACTCTTCCCATGCCCTCCTATATTCTGTGGTCACGGTTAAGCCACGTCAACATTTTATATTGATTTTTTTATAAAAATAATAAGACAAAAAATAATAGGAATATAAAATGTTGACGTGACTTAACCGTGACCATAGAAATAGGAGAGGAGTATGGGATGGGGAGGGCAGACAATCCAAGTCCGATCCGGAGAGGATCCAAATCCATCGTTTGAGGATGTATATATAAATAAAGGGGTGTGTGTGCTAACCACACACCCCATTTTACTTCTCACATACCCTTGCTAATTTATGTCCGTTGATCTTCTTCAATTCATCCGATCCGACGGCCGAAAATTAAAAAGGTGTGTGAAGTAAAATGGGGTGTGTGGATATCACATCCCTAAATAAATATTCTTTTGTGAAAATAATCATGAGGGAAGGGAGACTCGGAGACAAAAAGCTGGGGCCATGTCATTGACTCGCTGGTACGCATCATCATCATCATCAACTTTCTCTGGCCTTGCTTCAAAGCCATGTCTGTATGGAGGTACTGCTGTAACTGTCGTTGTAGAACTCGATCGTTGCGGAGTTCGTAGATTGGGCTTAAGAAGGGCATCATATAAATTTGGTCGTACCAAATCCCGGGCAGGCATGTAATGTATTAATTTCAAAATTATATTTTAATTGTTTATTATGTTCCTATCTGCATAAAGTTACTACCCTCTGTCCAATTTATGTAGGGAGAATGATTTTTGTTGGTGTAAAAACACTAATATCCTGGCAATGCATGTAGCAACAATTTATTCATTCTTTTTAGGAAAGCTATATTTTTTAGGGAATGGTAGAGTTAGGATTTTATAATAATGAGGTCATAATATATACTTCTAAAAATTGATCATACTTTCATTTATATTGTTAAGGGTGTGTTCTCATATTTTAGAAATGTCAAATTGCACCAAGAGACAAATGAGAAAACACTCAGAGTTAGGACATAAAATAAACAATAACAGAGAAAATCTTTTGTCAAAGATGGAGAGTGATTTTAACATATACCTTAATAGAAGTGTAGCAAGTTGTATGTTTTTTCTTAGTTCTTATAAGGCTCAAAAGGAGATTGAGTTCAGGATCATAAGAATTTAGCTCTGGTATTGTGCTTAATTGAGATTTAATGTAAGTTCAAGGAGAAGATAGATAGAGGAGAGAAAGAAGAAAAATATAGGAGTAATGAGTTGTTTTGCTACAAAAAGGAACTGAGATAAGATGAGCTTGGTTGGAGCAGAGTAGGCTGACGAAAAAAAGGCTAAAAATGGAATTGGATCCTCTCCTGAGCACAAGGAGCGGATCCTCCTGACCAACACACATGGGCCGTTGGATTTTTATCCAACGACTATAATTATTATAACTTTAAAGAGACCTCCATGTTTGTAAATGTTGGATAAAAATCCTACGATCCACGTGTGTTGGTCAGGAGGATCTGCTCCTTGTGCTCAGGAGAGGATCCAATTCCGCTAAAAATCACCTACAAAACATTGTTTTTATTGAACTTGTTATAGGGGTCAAGACAAATTAACAAGGGGGATTACATTGAGTTATTGGGGTTATGGGCACTCAATGCCCGCACTGTAGCTCCGCCACCGGGGATGGCTGAACAATTATGATGCCCTTGCCAATTAGGATTTGAAATGATAATTACACACTATTTTTTTTTGCTTCTACACACTTTCTTTACTTATAGTTATTGAATTGAATATATCAAACGAAACAAACCAACAAGATTAAGCAAGGGTGTGTAGAGAGATAAAAATTATGTGTGGTTATCATTTCCCATTAGGATAACCAAAATATATGTAATCATTCAACTTTTTTTGTCAAACAATAATTCACTCATTTGATGTCGTAAATCATTCGAAAACTGATTTTCACTCATTTGTTTTATTTTACTTTTATGCATACTTTTAAAGTTTAATAATAATAAAAGGGTAAGCATAAAACTAAAATGAATTGTCGTTCATTAAAGTAAATTGAAACGTTAACTAAAATGAGATTTGAATGTAGTCAATTAAATGCATACAATTAACTGAAACGAGATCTAACAGTTATTTGCTAAGTGCAAACAGATGAAATCTTTTTTTATAGCTATTAATTAAAACAAGGTCAACTACGTACACACTTATTTTGAAACTGAAGCGAGATCTAACTATGCGTCCATTTTAAATCAAAATCTCGACCAGTTTAGAGTAGATTTCAGCAAAAATGTTATTCTTACTATCTATTTGTCTCATCTCTCTAGTAGAGATGAGATAGATGAGACCCACATATGTTTGCTGGTCATACTTTTATTAAAGAGATGATATAAATAATAATAGGGTTCATTAGATATTGGTCCTGAAAAATCATGATTTCTAAACATAAACACACATATAATTAAACATCCAACAAAAACCCAAAAGTCAAATAAACTACCACATAAGAATATAAGTAACCTACTAATACAAATTATTTACAATTTTTGCCACAACCCATACTTGAAAATTAGCTTCAATCAAGGGCCTTAAAATCTAATTAATCATCCTGACGTTTTTTCTATTTATTTATTTTTAATTTCTACAACAATCTAGTGCATTACTTTAAATAATGACTACATTATTATTTGGTGTAATTATTCTCCTTATATATAATAGTTAAACATCCCTACTTTACCTATATAAATAATATCGCCCTATAGTATGTAATTTACCTACAATATATAAACAAAATATTCTCATATTTCTTTTGGCAATTTACCTATGATATATGCAAATAATATTCTCATGTTTTGTTGGCATTTTTCCTAAATTATGCAAGTAGGTAAATTAATATAATAGTAGGTAAATTATGCAAGTAGGTAAATTTCAATAATGGTAGGTAAATTATGCACACGTGATTTACCTACATTTTTTATGTGAATCAAATATCTAGACTGTATATGTAAATAATTTACCTATAGTTGGTTCTTTTCTTTTTCTTTGTCCTAAAATTAATTTACTTGCAATTTTTATCTCCTTTAATTTATATATTTTTACTTTGACAACAATTTTTTGTATATATTTTAAAGTACAATAATTTACCTATATATAATATGGACACGTTGTAATGGTAAATTGGAATTCGAGAGCCAAACTAACCAACAAATCCCTACATTTATATGCAAACTATTATTTTTGTAAAATCATTAATTCTCCCTTACAATTTGCATAGAATTAATTGTGTACATTAAACATTCAATAAGGGTGTTTTAGGCATCCAAAAATTTTTAAATGGGTAAAGTCAAACATAATTAATGAATTTACTTATGTGGAGTCTAGTCAATGAGTTTTATTTGAGCAAAAAATTTACGTCGGGTTTTATGTAGAGAAAATTGAGTTCCAAGGGCTAAAGTCATATTTTCTGATAATAATATAAATAGATGATAAATGTAGCATTACTTTAGATTTTAGTTGCATTAAATTCCGTAGTTTTCTCTCAAAAGACAAAGTTTTGGTGTGAAAAAAGAAAAAAAAAACACACGCAAAGCGTAATTTAGGGAAATGGATCCTGTCCTGAGCTTAGGATGAAGATCCTCATGAGCAGCCCATTTGGGCAGTTGAAATTTGATCCAACGGCTCCAAACAGGAGGCCTCTTTAAAAGTTATAATAATTGTAACCATTGGATCAAGTTTGAAAGGTCCGAATGAGCTGCTCATGAGGATTCCATCCTGAGCTCAGGAGAGGATCCAGTTCTGTAATTTAGGGGTTAACTTGGTAATAAAGCGCGAAAACAATGAGCGGGGAAACAAAACGTAACCAAGATGAGCGGCGATTAACGCGGTAGGCAAATTATGTAATTTAGTCAAAAGCAATGGGCAAGTTTATTTTTTTCCTTATTAAACAAGAAAGGTAAAAAGAAAAAAATAGAAGAAAATACAACAAAGGTGGCGGTTTCCTAGGTGTTGACGAACCCATCGTTTCCATGGGACGAACCACACCCTATAATTCTTATCCAAAGTTGAATAAAAAGTTGGAAAAAAAAATCACACTAAAATGGAAGTTACACAAATATGGTTTCCTATTTGTGGATATGGTCCGACTTGTACACTTTGGTATAGAGACACTCGCCCTTCAATTAATTAAAACAAATTTAAAGTCCAATTTATAATCTTACACGAATGTATGAACAATACGTATTTATAATGAATGTGATACTAACTTACTAAGCATTGAAACACTGTGACTTGTCGTAGATGATTAGCATCTCGTTATTTGGTTGTTAAAAGGAAAACTCTTTCGAGGAGTACTTTTCAATGTTTTGGAACACCGCTAAGGCACCGATTGACATTATTATATCATTCTTTTACTAACACATAAAATAATACATTACATGACTTGTTTTTGCGCTATCAAAAAATTTATAGACTAAAGAGGGGGATGGGTGATTTCTGACAGAAAAAGAAATATATTTTTCGATTTCATTTTTGTTTCCTTTTAAAAGCATTCAATCGAAACTGTAGGGTTGAATAGTAAACAGACTGCAAACGTATCCAAACGGGTGTAAATACAGAGAACAGTAGTGGGTGGATGTATCAAGCGCGAGGGTGTAGAAAGCAAAAAAGAAAAAACAGGGGTAAAAATCAAAAGAGAGAGAAAAGGGAGAAAGAAACGGGCACTTTTAGTAATAGGCCAGGGATGCTTTCAGCCCTAATTCAATGCTGTACCAAACTCACCCTGTTTTTATTCCAATTTCATCCCTCTCCCCTCTACTTGTTCAATTCTTTCTACATCCTCAACCTCTCTCCTCCTCCGCTCTCCTCCTCCCACCTATCCCTCCCCAACAGGTACTTAACAAAATGGAATCTCAAAATTTTCAAACTATGTCAAAATAAACCAGATTAAGAACAAACCCTTTTGGTGTTTTTTGTAATTGAAGAAAGAATGTTGCTTTATCTTATTTCTGGTTCTGTTTTCTTAGGTTGGAACTGAAATGGAATGCGTCGAAGGGGCTCTGAAGACCAGTATTAGGAAGGAGATGGCTGTGAAGGCGACCGGCCCACAAGTGGTGGTTTTCGACGACTTCTTGTGGGGCGGCGCCGTCGTCAACGGCCAAAACGCTTGCGACGATTTCTCAGTCGACGACCTTCTCGACTTCTCCAACGAAGACGGGTTCGTCGAAACGGAGGCCGAGGAACAAGGCGATAAGGAAAAAGTCAAGGGCTTTGTCTCTGTTTCGCTCCAAAAGCAGAACCAGGAGACGGAAAAGTCCAATTTGTCGGAAAAAATCGAACCAGCGAGCGAACTCAGCGTTCCGGTACCTATTTTTGCAAATTTTCATCTCTAGAAATGGTGATATTTTACTGCTTTTCGTGGTTTTTGACCAAAAGCTACCCTTTTTTTTTTTTTGCAGGCGGACGACTTGGAGAACCTCGAATGGTTGTCTCATTTCGTCGAGGATTCCTTCTCGGAATTCTCCACGGCTCTTCCGGCCGGGTTCTTGCCCGAGAAGCCCAAGTCCGAGAAGAGACCCGACCTGGAAACCCCTTTTCCGGAAAAGCCCTGTTTCAAGACTCCAGTTCCGGCAAAGGCCAGAAGTAAGCGGAGCCGGACCGGCGGCAGGGTCTGGTCCCTTGGGTCGCCGTCGCTCACGGAGTCGTCCTCGAGTTCGAGTTCGTCGTCATCCTCCTCCCCGTCGAGCCCCTGGACCATTTACCCCGCCACCCAGAACCAGGAATCGGCCGAACCGGTCTTGTCTGTTGAGAAGCCCCCGAGGAAGCCGAAGAGAAGACTGGTGGACGGAAGTTCGAGCCAACCGCCGCGGCGGTGCAGCCATTGTGGGGTCCAGAAAACCCCTCAGTGGAGAACCGGCCCGAACGGAGCCAAGACCCTCTGTAACGCATGCGGGGTCCGGTACAAGTCAGGCCGGCTCTTACCCGAGTACAGGCCTGCATGCAGCCCGACGTTTTCGAGTGAGTTGCACTCCAACCACCACCGGAAAGTTATAGAGATGCGGCGGAAGAAGGAAGGCCCGGGCACGCCCGAACCCAGTATGACCATACCGCCGGCGGTGCCCAGTTTTTGATTAGGAAGTAGTTCCACCAGAAAAGGATGAAAGTTTAGTTAGCAAGTAGGGAAGAGAGGACAGTGAACCGGGGTTAGATTAAACCCGGTTCAACCAGGCCGAGTTAGTGTACATTTTTACCGTTTAATTGTTTTTCCTTTATCTTGCTTGCATGGCGGACCGGCGGTGGGTGCGGTGGGTTTGTATGGATGTAACTGAATAGGCAGGAGACTTTACTAGTTTACTTAATTTGTTCTTAATTTTAAATTATATTCCTTGTTGGTTTTAGTTTGCTAAAATCCGTGTGTTTTATGGTGATTTGATTTTAATTTTTCCCTAATTTTAAGTTTCAGTTATTTTTTTTAGAGGGAAAGGATGATTTTGTGGTGTAACTGACATTTTTGAAAGCGTTCAACTTTTTAATTTGGCGGCCGTTGGAAAACAAAAATGTTATGAAACAAGCGCGCCATGAGACGAGAGAGAGGGAAAAGGATTCTCTCCTGAACTCAGGATGAAGATTCTCCTGATCAATCTATATGAGTCGATCAAATTTAATCCAACGGTTTCAAACAGGAGGTTCTCTAAAAGTTATAATAATTGCAATCGTTGAATTAAATTTGAACTGCCCAAATGGGCTGGTTAGGAGGATCCCATCCTAAGCTCAGGAGAGGATCCTCTCCCGAGAGAGAGGGGTTGAAAAAAGGACATTTTCAAGTGGCTTAATATGCCCGCAAAGTTCTGAAAGAGTTGTGAAAGACAACAGTTCGTTACCTGCAAAGTTCTGAAAGAGCTGTTGTGGTGACAACTAAGCCAGCTCTCACCTCGGGTTGAACAAGAGCAGAATCGGGTGCGAGCATGTAGGGCACCAGGTGTTTTTCCGATAGATGTTCATACTCAAATTTTTCTCCTTAATAACGCATAAGATTTTCTCGTGATGGGTTTAGAGGCTATAATGTCAGGTGGGTAGAGCTCAGTTGATAAGGCAAATTGCCTTGAACTAGTCACAACTCACAACTCACATCGTAGTTCAGAATGAGTGAGGATTCTCGCCGAATTTTCTTTGTGAGGATCATGGAGATCCTAAAATCACATCTTTTTATTGTACATTGTGCGATCAGAAATCAGTGTAAATTTTTTTATTTAAAATTAAATATAAACAGTATCTGACGAAAATTAGACGTACGATGCACGATGAACAGATGTGATTAGAGAATTCCTTGAATCTTCACAAAGATGATCCTCGTTCAGAATTTGAATGAGGGTGCCGCGCGCACACACTTGAGTGGTGACACTGACAACCATAATTACCACCAAGCCATGACTCATCATTCCATGTTGGTAGCATTGCTTACAAGCATACACAAAAAGAAAAAAAACTCACTAATCCTTTGTTGATTTCAAAAACAATACCCCTGTAGACCAATTAAAGTAATTTTGTTTCATAATCGGAGTAATCTAGGGTTTCATAAAGTTTGATTCTTTATCTAGCAAAAAAGGAATTGTGATATAACTATGAATGTATCAGTCATTTTTTCTTGTTTTTATAGACGTCCAGTTAAAAGTTAACTTTATTTCAAATTTATTAGTTGCGGTTAAGTTTTATTTTCATCGATAGACTAACAAGGCAAAAATATGTTAATCGCATGAAAGAATTATTAATTATATACACATATACCATAAAAATCTATCATCAAATTTGTGAGATAATTTTTCAGAACAAAGAAATTAATCATACGAACATCCTTGACCTTGAAAGGAGATGCATTTTACCATTTTCACACACACACACACACACACACACACACACACACACACACATATATATATATATATATATGTAATGTTTGAGTTTGAGTGGGTAAAAACTGCAGAGAAAAAATTTCAAATAGATAGACCTCGAAATTGTGTAGCTGCTGGCGGGAATAGGATGCATACCAAGTGAATTTCATATAGACTATCCAGAGCTTAGATTGCTCATGCCATTTGTCGTCGTTACTTATATATGCAGCATTTGTCCTCACTCATATACAATTCTTCTTTTAATTTCTATGTAACTTGCTGCTGGCCGGATTATAATTTAGACAGCAAAGAGCAGACTAAGATTAACCTAAATATTATTCTTCTACTTTAATATTGGACTATGTAAGGAGCAAGTTAATTATACTTTAAATACTTTAATCTTCAACAAGATATTCAAACCCAATGTCTACAAAGTTGTATTGTATCCGTCTCATTATTTGAATAATCAGATGCTAATTCCAAGTAGAAGAAGCCACATTCTTGTACTCAAACATAGACAAGTCTATTAAGAGTCAAATATAGTATTTTCTTGTTCTCGCATCTTTACAAGGAATTACATTATCCACTAATATTTATAGCCATTTTTTAGGAATTGGCTTTGCTGGCGCTCCAGCTTCCTCACTTCACTGTTTGAGTGTACGTTGTTGCATGTTTACTTATCAGAAATAAGGGAAGTTGAGAATGCCGGAAGTAAGAACGAGAACCGGATCGAGTTCTACCTCCAATCCTAATTATAGTATGTTTACTCTAAGGCCACAAATTTTTTTGATTTCTTAGAACGTCTCCAAAGAATATGTCTAAACATGAAATTTGAATTTAAAAGCTTATGTGGCACTTTGATATATTTTTAAAAAAATTTTGTTCTCCAACCAATATGCCAAATTTAAACTATTATTTATTATATTATTTACTTTTCACAATTGTATAATTATTTTTAGAACAAAAAATAATTAGAAAAACGATAAAAACATTTATTAATCACTAAAAATAGATTTGAAGTTGCTGTCTATTAAGCATTATGTAGAAAAGAGAATAGAGAGATTGTAGAAGAAGAAGAAGGAAACGGAGAAAACTTAGAGAGGTAAAGAGAATGATTTTTCACTTGTATTTTCTTGATTGATTTACTAGTTACAGAGATACAGTTGCTATATAGATGGATATTCACCTAACTGCCTTATCCGAATCTTACACTAGCAACAATCCTAACTGCCTTATATGTTTGGCTAATGGCAATGTGTCATGATCCACACCTTCCATATCCTATATACTCTAACATCCCCCCGCAAGCTCATGGTGGTCCAAGCTTGAGATTGTTGCAGTTGGAGAGTATCTGGCAATCTAAACTCTTTTTGGATAGTATTCCTTGCATTGGAGAGTGGAGTATCTGGTCATTGCTGCACATATACCCTACAATAAGAAAACCTCCTAGCATCTGGAGCTTGTATTTTACCATTATATCGTGTATACCATAGTACCCCAATCAACGTAGACTTGGTGCCCCCACCCTTATCGAAAATTTTCATATGGTAGCCTAACTGAATATCAAATATACTTCCACCATTGCATAACCGAAGTACATAAAATCCTCGGAACTCATGTACAACAGTTTGAGTAGGAACACCAATTTTCACCTTGTTGTCAGAGTTAAGAACTGGAAATGTCACTTGAATACACGATTGTAAACCCACAGAAATCAACTGAGAGTCTGCACTTTCCTTGTCAATACATTCCAAAACTTGTTTTTCTGCATCATCTAAAAACATTTCATCTTCTGAAACAATGAAGTGAGAGAGAAAACCAGAGTGGTGATCATAAGATGTATGAATTTCAACATTAGAATTGCTTTGTAAAGGTGTTTCATGATTTTGCAGGATGACTGGACACACTAGTTTGAGTTGTTGTTCCAATGTTCTTTGACATGATTCAGGGGTTGAAACTGAAGATTGAGCATTATGTATGTGATAACAATCAGCATCAAAATGATCTTTCTGTGAACAAATTTGATGTGATCCGCTAGTTTGTGAACTTTCTGCACCAATAGAACTAGTTGCATGCTCCTCGGTTTTCATTATATTGTTGTACCACGATCGTTTTGCCTTGAAGCACTGATAGAAGCTCCCGTTGTGGAATTAAGTGGCAAGGAAGATCCAAGGTAATGAGAGAAATAATTGACCATAACAGAGTCCGTCTCAATTGGCTCCATTAAATCAGAAAATCGAACCTGATCCTGCAAGTTTAGATCTTGTGTAATAGATGTGTTGGTAGTTTGAGTAGAACAATGGGCAACAAGATGATCCTTATGTGAACAAATTTGACATGTAATTTTAGGTGGCAGAGAACTAGGATATGGAGATGGAGGTGAGCCAAGAATTCCATTATAACTATCAACATTATTACTATAGGTTGACTGGCATGAACTAAAATTGGATTGAGCATGATAACCACCATTGAAGCCAACATGAAATTGAGAGCTAAAGAGAGGAAAGAAAGAACCTTTTGTCTCACATTTAACAAGAGCACAATCCACAATGGCTTCCTCAGTGAGCAATTGTGCACGAAAATCCTTAAGTGAAATGATGCTCTCACGCCCTTTGAGTACACATTTAAATGTGTTGTATTTTGGAGGGAGTCCATTCAATGCAATGATCACAAAGTCTTCATCAGCAAGTGTGACACCAAGAATAGAAAGTCCATCCCTTGCTTCTTTAATTCTTTGAAGATATTGGGAAATTGAATTTGATCCCTTCTTAATGTTGTAAAGATTAGTCTGTAATTTGATTATACTGGTTTTTGTACTTGGTAAGAAAAACTGGTTTTGGAGACGAACCCACATCTCTTGAGAACTCTTGCTACCAATCACACAGGAAATAACGGATAAAGAAAGTGTGGAAGTAAGTAACAACATCAAGGAATGATCATGCATTTTCCAGACCTTGTACTCATAAGTTTCGATTCTTGAAGATGAAGTACTAGATGTTACCTCTGAATCTCTTGAAGAAGTAGAAGAAAATTGAGCAAGACAGAGATTTGATTCGTCAACAAACCCCATAAGTCCAAGGACTTCAAGCATCAACTGCATCTGAAATGCCATTGTAGATAGTTGGTCTCATCCAGTTTCACAGTAACAGACGTGGAAATGGATGAAATCAATCCAGTGATCGGTGATTGCAAGATTTGAAGTTGATTTGCAGTTACCATTTCGAAAAATTGTAGAGAAATATGTACGAGGAAAAGACTCAAACACTTGGTGTGCATAAAAGAAAGTAGTGCTCAGCGCTTGAACTACTAAAGATGTTCCTTCAAACTGTGGGATATGGTAATTTTGGCTCTCTAGTGGAACAAGTCAAAGACGACTATAGGAATTTTCAACAAACTCAGCAGCAAATTCACAGAATCCAGTCTCAGTTGCAGCCACATCACTAGAATCTCATTCGACTACCCCAATAAGTGAAGCAACATATGTCTCGACAAATGCATCTGCGGATGCAACAAATTGCGCATTAAAAAAAATGTGCCTTTTCAACAACGACAATAGTTAGAAAGAATGGGAAGATGTCAACCATCCACTCCTCGAGCAGGTATGGATACGGATAAGGAAAGACCAATGGTACAGGTCAAGATTGAAGCCCCATCAGAGTTACCATGAAGAACTGGGTAATCTTGATACACCCACAAGACAGAAGAAGAAAGAATTTCGTGTAGTGGAAGCAAAAGAAAGGATCAAAGAAGCTGATCAAGCTTTAATGGCGATTGATACCATATTAATCATTATGTAGAAAAGAGAACAGAGAGATTGTAGAAGAAGAAGAAAACAGAGAAAACTTAGAGAGAGAAAGAGAATGATTTGTCACTTGGATTTTCTTGATTGATTAACTAGTTACAAGGATACAGTTGCTATATAGATGGATATTCACCTAATTGCCTTATCCGAATCTTACACTAGCAACAATCCTAACTGCCTTATCTGTTTGGCTAATGACAAGTGTCATGATCCACACCTTCCATATCCAATATACTCTAACACTGTCAACTTTGACAGCAACCACCTTTGCTATCAATCCATATCATGCCACAAGGAACTGACACTAATGATGTCTTTTTTTATTGTTATTGCTGATGTGGACCTTCTCATCCTTTGGAGATGCTCTTAGGTGTTAGTAAATGTAGGGTAAGTTAGGAATTCAAATGATTTATTTTCTTCTCGTATTCATTCATCATAGGATAATGCTATTTGAATTTATTGACCACCTTACTTATCAACTCCCTAATAGAGGCGTATGCTATATGGATTTATTGACCACCTTCCAAATCAACTCTCTAATAGAGGCATATCCCACCAATGTATGCGAGTTCCACTTGTTTTAAAAAAGTGGTCAACAAAGCGATCAATAATTAGAGTTCAAATAGCATTATAGCATTATTTACTTGATATATGTAAACACACCATTAAATTAATTAATTTTAAAAAATAAGGATTTAACAAAATATGTAGAATCGTGCGTTAAAAGTTAGGCAGGAGGTGTAAAATCACATGGTTTCTTAGCCATAATAAGCAAATGAAAATCGAGACTAGGGTTCCACAAAAATCAAACTACCCCTAAACCTAAAAATGTAAGAAATACCAAGTGTGGGCAAAACGCCATGGAAAAAATTGGGTACGCCACCATAATTGTTGAGTGGCATTTACGTGATGGCCATCTCCCACCAGTTCCAACCACTCTCAACGTCTATAATAGTGCAACATTAAGTAAGGATGCCTTTGTCCACTTGTGTGGGACTTGCATGCCTTTGGGTTTTCTTAGGGTTTTGACCTTCTGAGAATCTGAGCCTTCCATGCCACAAAAGCTTTATGAAATATCTTGGTGTACAAAATGAACATGATCATGAGTTAGAAAAAACGAACAAACTAGTCAAGTATAAAATAGATCATGCGTTATATTCGCGTACTAAATAGATTGACATGCATGCGTTATATTCTCTTATCAAATAAATTATTAACTATGCATGGTAAATTGTTATTCTGTAGTTTGAATATGCGTTCAAACAAATTAACTCTAGTTAATTAGGAAGAATGTTAACAACATCAATATTATTTGGTTGAGTGGCACAATGTTTATTTTTTGTTGAGAAAAGTGAGGCACTAGTCCAACGAATAGAATGCAAAGAATCAACGGGATTTGAATCAAGTTTGATGCCTTTGATAACAGAAAACGTGTTACGTTCCAAATAGAAAAAAAACTAGTATTCTTTTACTCCCAAACAGTGTATTAAATATTGATAATATCGGCGATATTTCGCCGATATTATCGCTTTTCAGAGGCTCCGATATTTTCCCACATATCCGTCTCATTATCGTCAAAATATCGCGATATTATCGATAATATCGCGATATATTCGATATTATCGAAAAAGTCGTCGTGGATCCGTCGTCGGAAAGGCAGCCGAGGCTGCGTCGTCCCCCCAGCTGCCCAGATCTCTCTGCAATCCATGCTCAAACCCAAGATCTGCGCCTCAACGACGCCGATTCCCCCGCCGTTGTCGAAGTCGCGGCGAAAGAGCTCGCAGAACGGATCGCAGTTGTAGATCCAGAACCCGTGGTCTGTCCCCACAACGAAGCAGGCGTGGTCTTGGTTGAAGCAGACGTGGAACAGAGACGGAGGCGAGCGCGGCGCTGGCGGGGCAGGCTCCGGGGGGAGGAGGAGAATGGGTGGTTGTTGTGGAGGTTGAGGTTGGGGTTTGGGGGCGATTGGGGGTCGTGGTGGTCGTCGCTGGAGTCAACGACAGAGGTGGGGTTGTTATCGGTGGGATCAGTGAGGAAGGCGGAGAAGGATCAAGAGAACTCGCCAGAGAGTTCCTGGGTTCGCCGACGAGGCGGAATACGCGGACGAGGAGGAAGGCGAGGGAGGAGGAGAATGCCATGTGGAAGAAGGATCGAGAAAGGTCTCTGTGCGTGTGTATGGGAGAAGGGAGAAGAGAGAAGGATCGAGAATTCGAGAGATCTGTGTGTGTGTTTGTGGGATAAGGGAGAAGGAGAAGAGAGAAGGATCCAGAGACGAGTCGTGTGTGCGTGTGTTGTTGTGCGTGTGTGGTGTGCGTGTGTGGTGGCGTGTGTGATCCCTGTGTGTGCGTGTGCGTGTGTGTCGGTGGCGTGTGTGTGTGTGTAGGTGGTGTGTGACGGTGTGAGAAAAGAAAAGCATGGTAAATAATTCAACTTTTACAGCTTTTAGGAATGGTACAATGTATAAAGTGTAAAATATTGTACTAATTCATTATATATAAATGATTATGGTGTGTTTAAACTTCTTTCATTAATTACTACATATTTTCTACACTCACAATGTTTGCCAGCTCGCTATATAATCAACTTGATAATGTTAAATCCATCATGCAATGCATTTCCTTCCAATTTTTTGTGATAAACTAATAGATAATTGACTAAATAAACATCCTGCAAAGTTTCAATAAAAAATTCCAAGTTTTTCTTACAATTTCCGTAGTTTCCATATTATTTTTATCGATATCGATATTATCCCGATATTTCCATCGATATTTCCGTGTTTTCGGACTACCGATATTTCCGATATTATCGATATTTAATACCTTGCTCCCAAAGGCCATCAAAACCAATGATGATGTTGACAATGGTGATGCAGATGTCCGGTTAGTGGTAATAAATTTGGTTAATTAAAGATATTTATAATATGTATTATATATAGAGAAATGATAAGGAGATTCTCTCAAAAGTTGGCCCCTCTATTGATTCTATGACGCCTCATGTTTTTAATACAATATTTTACAATGCTGACATAAAAATTAACGTTAAACTATATAATGTTAAAAAGTATACGACGAGTTGTACTTTTGAGACTGCCTCTTTAGCATTTCTTTTATATATAACATTTGGTAGTCAAAATTCTGGGCCGGCCTTTCACTCAAAGAGTAATGGATTGTCTCGTGCCCTCCATTTGAAAAATCCAAAGGCAAAACGCTCCTCTCTCTCTCTCTCTCTCTCTCTCTCTCTCTCTCTCTCTTATCTACAACGTCCACATGGTGGTAGTGGTAGTGAGTAGTGAGTAGTGACTGTGCCCAGGTGGGCAGCCCACCTTTCACCCAACTTTTTTTGACCATAATGTTTGCTGAAGAATTAGCAGCCATTTGGCGGCCTTGTAGTTAGTTCTTTGCATGTACTACGTAGACCTGTTTGCGAATAGGAGTTTACTTATCAGTTCAGCAGCTTCATCCACATCCAAATAACGCATGGGTTGGGTCCTGTTCAGTCTTGTGAACACTGCACTCGGAGTTAGACTAACTTAAATGATTAATTTGAATGCATATATATGATATATGCAAGCTGATATTTGATTTTGTTTGGTGCCTATCTAGGAAGCTAAAGAGCCGTTTGATAACCATTTCATTTTAAATTTTGGCTTTGTTCTTTTTGATTTTTAGGTTTCACTTTTTATTAAAACAGAAATCTTATTTGATAATTATTTTCAATTTAAAAAAAATAACATTTATAAGACCAAATTTTGCTAACTCAAGAAAGTAGTTTTCAGTTTTCAATATTTTTTTTTAAAAATTGAAAACTGAAAGTAGTTACCAATCAAGATTTTAGTTAAAAAAAAAAAGTGAACCAAAAACTAAAATTTGAAAATGAAATTGTTATCAAACAACCCCTAAGTGGTATGATTGTTTGGTAGTACAGTAGATATAAAGAAATTATTGTGTATTACTTAAACACGTCACATGATATAACCAATCACACTATAATAGAGTGGTTGATTCAATAATCATATATGTACATCGTTTTTTGTTGAGCTGTATCAGTGAGATGTTTCATCTAGCACTTGGTGGAATTGTTGACATCAATCTAAGGGCTGGTTTGGTATTGCTGTGCTTTGAAAAAAAGCTGCTGTGAGAATAAGCGGCTGTGCTGTGAGAATAAGCGGCTGTGAAATAAATCAGCAGAGTGTTTGGTAAACTTTTTTGTAAAAGTGCTTTTGGAAAAAAAAGAGCAGTCTAATAGTGGGTCTTTTCATTAAAGAAGCACTGTAGCTCCGTGTGCTTTGAAAAAAAGCCAGTTTTCCAAAGCTGCAAATAGCAGCTTCAGCTTTTTCCTTTGATTTCAGCTTATTCTCACAGCAGCTTCCAAAATAAGCCTTTTTTTTTCAGTTTACCAAACACCTAAAACCCTCACAGCTTTTTTTCATGGGTGCTTTTTTTTTAAGCACCTCACTCCCAAACTAGGTCTAAGTCATTTGAAAAAGACATCAACTGTATAGATATCTGTGGAGTCACAATAGCTTCTAAACAATTTTTTCCGGTAGGATCCCGGGACCCGGTAGGTCCGTTTAATGTATCGATCCTTCAATATAGGTAGATACCACTTAATTATATACCCTATAACATAATCTCATATTCTATTCATTTATAATATTTATAATACGTGAACTAATTATACTACGTGGCATAGTTTCTAAACACTAATGACCTAATCGGAATGCCAAATGCAATGAGCATTTCACTTTGCAAATTATGATGGTATGGCCATTGGAGCTAAGCAGGTTCCTATTTCGGATCAGCTCTACCATTTTATGTCCCACATACACGAACCTTTCCTTACGTTTTATTTGATCGGATCATGTGTTTAAAAGTGGTCGGTTTGTAAAGTCAATTAGGTCCATGGAATTTGGTATTATATATTTATTAGTATTTGATAAGATAACATCATCGAAATTTTCAAGTCATACTTGTTAATTTATAGAGTATAGAAGTCCAAATTGATCTTGTTAAACAGATATTTCATCAGGAATTATTACAATAGCTTAATTATGTATGTTACTATTACTTGAATCTGGCAATATGCATATGCCTTGGCTCTCTACCACAAGTCCACAACTCTAGGATGATAAAAACAGAAAGCAAGCCTTGGCTAGTTTCAGTATTTTTAGGGAGCAACGTTTGCTGGTCAAATTAATATGAGTAGAACTTGAAACCTCCCACTTATAAAAATACTTATGCTCACCGATCTTAAATGTTGATGTGCATCACCCCCACCGCATAGATTGTCGTTAGATAAATTTAAATTTTGATTTTTTTTTGTAGCAGATAAATTAAATCACAGTCATCTCACAGGGAAATGGATCCTCTCCGAATCCCTTCCACCAAATCCACCCAATCAATCAATCCGGACCCTTGAAATTTGATCCAACAACTACAAACAAGAGGCCCCTTTAAAAGTTATAATAACTTTAGCCGTTTGATCAAATTTCAAGGATCCGGATTAGGTGATTAGGTGGATGGGATTTGGAGAGGATCCCTTTCCATCTCACAGAAAATATTGGGTGCGGAGAAAAGTGCACCCTCCCACCAACAATAGAAATTAACAAGAAATTGAAACTCGCACGTTGCTGATGGATTAGAAATTGTCTATACCAAAATTATATACACATAAAGAAGAGTAGGTATGGGGGCTCCTTTCGCTTAACTACTTGGCTTTAATTAGGACAGATTTTTTGTGCTGTTGAAGTAATGAGACAAAACACAATAATCAGATCGTACCAAACTTATATATTATGTAACTGCAAGTTTGTCCATTAAGAGGGAAAACACCAAATATACTAATGAACTGCATGCTTGCAGGTTTATATATAAATCCAAAAGAAGAATGAAATCAGAAACAGAGCCAGCTTGTCATAGAACATATTACTATTTATAAAAAAAAAAAAAAAAAAAAAAAAAAAATCTGAACTAATTAGGTAGAAATGAGAATCAGAAATGTAAGCAAGTGATTGTACGTAATACATGAGGCATGTACAGCTTTCTTGTCCTGAATTCGGTGACGAAAACATAATGCAATTTGATGGTTCTTGGATGTCCAGATAGAAGCAAAAACTTGTACTCTCATCTCCTGATCATCAAAATGTATTTTCACACACCTCAAATCAAGTAGTATTCACAAAAACTAATACAACCCAATCATGTTTTCAATTCCAAATTTTTCTAGGCATTCAAATGAAAGTGGTGGAATGAAGAGTATAATTAGTACCTTTGCCAGACCCAAAATGGCCATAAAGGTCTGAAAAACCACACGCCAATCATACGAAAATAGAATTGACAAACAAAACCAAACACAATTAAACCCACATTCTAGTTTCAACCCAAATTCAACTTCACCCCAAATTAGATCAACAAAAAAGAAACAGGGAAAAACCCAAATGCAATAGGAGAGAAAAAGAGGAGAGAGAGAATGTTTCATTTTCTTTGCAATTTGAACAATTGTTAGTTTCAATCAAACTAATCGGACATATATGTCGTTCTTAATAATTGAGGTATTTTTAAACATATTGGTTCTTAATTATAATAGTTATCATGGACGCATGGTATTAGTCTTTCACACAAAAAAAAAGAGCAAGTGCCTCATGCCTTGGGAAATTGTTAAGTACCTATCAAACTAATCATTTGGACACAATATGGTGCTTCCCAATCTAAAGAGTCAATGACAATAAAGCAGCAGATTAGTGAATAGTTAATTATGATTTCTATAGGGTCCAAAGAAAACTTATCAATGATGGTGAATCAATATGAAAGTAACTCTAGATTAGTATCACAACTGTTTTGTTAGTAACACAAACTAACAAAGTGTTCCAATTAAACTTCTACCACTGTCTCTCAAATGTTGAGTTTGGCATCATAAACGGAGCCTATCAATACTTAATTCTTATTAAAAACAAATCATACCACCACTATTATCATATAATTAACAATAACAATAACCCCTTAACGCAATTGTAAACCGTACATGCCACCAAAAACAACTCAACAGTAGCAACACATGAATACCCCACATTCATACAACCTGATTAACCAAATGTAAAACCCTTTTCTCCCATTTGATATCCAACAACCTAATGCTTATTAAAAAATCACACTGACAACATCAAAACCACCAAGAAAACACGTATAAGCATACCTTGGCAAAGGCAGTAAACGGCACAACAGAAACCGAATAGGCACCTCGAATATCTCTGGGTGCTCCTCAGCTTCAACCCTTAAGAGATGAGCATGATGTCAGAACAAATTTATCAACAGGAACTTTTTATGTAATGAAACTAATATGACATCATGCAGATTAAAAATGGTGGTTGCATGCCACAGAATTTGAGGTATATATTATGCAGTGGTATGAAACTTAGTATTTCATATACATGTCATGCAAGGATCAAGTATGCCATTAACCTTCACACACTGATATATTTATGCAGTGGTATATACTATCGTTGACATATACATATATTAGCTATAGCTACAACCGTTGCTATACCATCATGCAAAAAACTTTACCAGACACACTTTTGATTAGAATAATAATGTTAGTGTATAAAAATGTTTTGAAATTAAAAACATTAAATGCATCATACTTTAGATTGGTTTGACTAAACATAATTTAATATAGAGTACAGGATGAAGTATGATTATTTGTTCTTTATAGAATATTTTAGTTTTACATTGATATTGAAAGTATTCATGCAATAAATTGGTAAGCGGTGCTGAATATAAAATTACGAAAACAATTATACATACTGGGCAACTGTGCCTTGAAACTCAGAAATTCAAAATACCTAAGCCAAAAATTCATTAAAAAGCAAGGAATCGATAACCCATTAAGGAACAACAAGAAAGAAAGTAATTGGGTTACCATATTCAAGTGGTCTCATTTTCTTTGAAATAGGGGTACCGCCTGAGCTTGAATTTCAATGCCCTGAAAATTCAGAAAATGACTTGTTTAAATCTGGAGATAGATGCATTCTATATAAGAAAAAAAAAGGGAAATATAATGAGGTTCAGAAGCCCAACCATGTTGTTAAAATCCACATGCCAGGTTGCTCAAGGATGACCTCCTAGCCCTTGGAACAGTCTGGGGACTTGGCGACTTAGTTTCCTGCTTGCTTTCAAGCTTAGAAGGGAAGTAAAGGGTTCAAAGAATAAGTAAAACATAACTTGCAGCTGAATAACACGGAAATTATCTACGCTTTTAAGTGAGAGTTAAATTGGTTTCACAATTCCGACTCTCCAGTATTTTGGCGCACCATTTTGTAAAGGAGAAGTGGCCATTTCACACTGAGAAAATTAAAATAGACAGTATGCGTTTGATTGGAGCTATTATGCTGGATCTGTCATATAATAAGAAAGCAAGATCTCTCAAGTTTATAAATATGTAAACCCTAACTTTTGTATTAACTATTGGAAGAGTAGATGAGCCTGTGTGCAATTTGTTAATTTGTTCACCTTGATTGGCGTCTTCCATCTTCTTGCTCCTATGCATCTGATGAAAATCAAAGCAGAAAATGTAAAACAATATTAATCAGAGATGAACCCTTAATTTATATTTAATCAAAGTATTGAATCTTATATATAGTACAATTAGTAGAGAAATCATATATAGATCATGAAATTGATGGGATCAAATCAATTACTTGAAGATGGCTCTTGACATGAGTTATACACAGACCCTTAAAATTCATCAATTGAAGAACCAGGAGTTGCCCCTGCACCATTAATTCACAATTATTTAGGAAATAAGAACTAATGGGACTCCAGGCTAATCTCTTAAATTAATCCCAAAACCTAGCTTTGATTTATATGTACTACACTTACTTTCTTGTCCACCTAATCTTTCAACTGCATGAACAAAGCAAAGATGGAGATCCGATGTCTACTGAAGTCATGATGTCTTGGAACGAACATGAATCACATAGATATTTCAAAAACCAAAAAAAGAATGCTGCAAAGGGAAATTGGAAAATCATATTGAAAATTCCAAATCCATAAACACCTTATCATAACTAAAACGAAATTTGCACAGAAAACCCATTAGGATATCCGAATTTATATTTTAAAATTAGTTGGAGCAATTCAATTGATTAACATCCAAACACAGTAAAACAAAAAAATGATATAGACAAACACAGAAATATAAAAACGCTTCTGTGAGCTCTACTAAAAAAAATTCAAGGAAAAGAAGGGATATGAGGGAAAATAGAGATGAAATAAATACCCAGAGAAAGAGTGGAGGAGATGTTGTCCAACGGAGGAGAAGGACTGAGGGAGGAGCCTGGAGGGGAGATGTTGTCCATTGGAGGAGAAGGAAGGAGATGCTGTTGAAGAGAGAGGTCGAGAGATTCTTTCTGCTCGTGAACAGTATTTTTTCACCGGCTTTTAGAATATAGATAATATCACTGAATGATGGTACAAGTTAGTACTATTCGCGCAGTTGATCAATCATCGAGCCCATTTCTTGGATTTGATTCAAGCCCATTTACGAATAAAATGCCTCAGATATCTGAAAATGTGACCCTAAATCCCCTCTCTATGGGATAAATGCAATCATGTTTTTTTTTTTTTTTTTTGCTTCTTGTTTTTGCATGGGGTTAGTTTGAGATTGTCTTTGTATGAATCATTATTTCTCGTAAGCGCTTTTATTGAAAATGGTCTTGTTATAAACATGCCAATTTTCTATTATTTTTTTTTAGTACATCGATTTATTTACACTAAAGGGAGTGAGAGTTCGGCTAAATCACACAATGAGCTGCTTAATTTGGTATCGAATTCACCATCTATGAGATTCAAACCTAAGACCTCTCATTTTCAAGTGAAAATGAATACCACCAGACCATAGTATTGAGTGTGCCACCTTTCTATTAAACATTTAAGTTCTTTTCAAGGGTTTAAAAGTGCTTCCTAAAGAAGTACTTGACAAATGTAATCAAAAGCAATTTATGTTTTTTGTTTGTTTAAAAAGTCAAAAGTAACCTCCCCCCACCCACACCTCCAACGGGCTACAAAAGAAATGATCGATATTTACACATGATCTGATGCATTGTAACGCAATTTGTCCCACTTTACGCCAAGTCTGTCAATCAATACAAATCATCCAATTCTAAACTTTCTACACATATATACTAGCTAACCAATTACTTGGTTTAGCGTTGGTATCTACATATCTTTGTTTTTTTTGTAGCCGACGGACCACCACTGTCATCGCATTATATGTACATTTACATCCATCGTATTATATGTACATTTACAGCATAATAAATAGGGTGTGTAGCATATAGCTACAGGTTCTCTCTATAAGCAACTTGGTTATCTGTCAGCCACGTTCCTACTTCATGAATATTAATTAGTATGAACTTTTCTGTGCTAATTAATCTGGTTTAGATATTACAAGAGGTCACTGGCATGCATGCTTTATTATCGTTGACAAGTATAAGATCCAATCTGAAAATTGTTGATAGATATACACATCAGCATAGGGCTGACAGATGGCATATACGTATTGTTGATAGATATACACATCAGCATAGGGCTGACAGATGGCATATACGTATGCTAAGGTGGTTAGGATGGTGGTTAGGATGGTTGTTAGACTGTTAAAAAGGAATAAGAAAGTTAGTTGGAAATAACTGTAAAAGC
The DNA here is from genome assembly GCA_035220775.1 of Malus fusca. Classification (NCBI taxonomy): domain Eukaryota; kingdom Viridiplantae; phylum Streptophyta; class Magnoliopsida; order Rosales; family Rosaceae; genus Malus; species Malus fusca. The sequence goes on along the minus strand of CM069073.1, from coordinate 18,242,563 downwards.
TAAAGATAGTAGCTTATATAAGGCGAAACCTCTATGTAAACATTAATTCATTCAATACACAACTATTACATTCATTAACTCATTCTCTCTCTCTACACTCTTCTTCAATGTTCACACAACTATTACAAGGCCGATAGCAATTACTTGTTGATTGGTGTTTGTCTTCTTACTCCATTAAAGGCTAATTGCCGGAGTATGAAATCTTGATTGAAGGCCGATTGCCAAATCTTTTGTTTCTTGTTCCCTTTCTTCATTGAAGGCCGATTGCCGAAGAGGGTTGTGTATCTTAATTTATGTGATTGCAAAGCTTGTTGTTTGATCATTCTCGATTGTGAACGAAGAAGGATTTGGTCCGAGTAATCAAAATGTCTGAAAATACAGTGGAATTTGTGAAAATTGAAGGTCTTTTAAAAATGCTAACTGTGAAATTACAAGATGATAACTTTGTTAAATGGAGTTATCAGTTTCAGTCAGTATTGCATGGATATGATTTGTTCGATTTTTTTACTTGTGATAATCCATGTCCACCTAAATTTGTCATACATTCTGAAACTGGAGTTACTAAAGAAATTACTTATGCTTACAAGAATTGGTTGAAGAAGGATATGGATTTACTTAGCTTGTTAATTGCTACATTGTCTAATGATGTCATGGGGCATGTTATTGGATGTAAAACGTCACAGGAAGCTTGGAGTGTTTTACAAGATCGTTTTGCTTCTGTTTCAGTATCACGAATCAATCAATTAAAAACTGAGTTTCACACTGCACAAAAAGGGGGTGATTCTGTTGACAAGTTTCTGTTAAGATTGAAGGATATCAGGGATCAATTGATTTTTGTAGGTGAAAGAGTGTCGGATAATGATCTTGTTATTGCTGCATTAACTGGGTTGCCACATGACTTTGATATGATTAAGACAGTAATATTGGCTCGGGACACTCCAATCTCTGTAAAAGATTTCAGGGCACAACTTCTTAGTGCTGAATTGGTTATTGAGTCTAGAATTACTTCTCTAACTAGTACAATGTCTACGATGTATATGCATGGTTATAGAGCAAATGGTCACAGTAATGGTTCCAATGGGACTTATCAGGGTGAAAGTTCTAATATGGGAGCAAATGGATATCAAAGGGGTTTTGGCAATGGTACATATCAAGGCAATGAGACTTATAAGGGTGAAGGCTCTAATATGGGAGCAAGCAACTATCAAGGAGGTTATGGATTCACTGGAAGCAATCAGTGTTACACCCACCCCTAATTTAAATTGTATTTTCACTAATTTTGAGTTTATCTTGCTTTTAAACTTGTTTTTGGGTCTTAATAGGTGTGCCAAGGGGCCACTTTTGTTTGTTGTCCCCCGGGTCCAAGCCTTCCATCTCTCTTTCTCGGTCTCACTCTTTCTCTCATTCTCTCTAACCTCTTTCTCAGCTCTCTCTGTCTCAGCCCCTAGGGCACCATGAACACACCCACACACACACCAACACACCCTCATCTCCCTCATCATCAAACACCACAACAACAAAACATCATCACCATCACCCTTGTGTTCTAAAAAATGAGGAAAGAACACTCAAAACCCCTATCTTCCATTCGGCCGGTACTGTTCATCATCTTCCCCGATGAGTTTCATGATTTTCCAACGTTGGTAAGCTTCTAAAAACCCTTGGGATGTGTTTTAGGGTTAGATCAAAGCTTGTTTTAAGTTGTATATACGTTTGAATCGCAAAAAATGGCTCGAAGTACTTTCCAAATTTTTCGGCGAGCATCGCCCCTTTCTAGGAAATTTCTGGCCAAACCACGACGAGTTGGTTGGCGTGCAAGGTATCAATCTCTTCGTCTCGCTGAGTACTACAACTTTCCTTTTTTTTCACCCAATTTTGTTGAGTATTGAAGAAGTTATATCCATTTGAATCTTACCCAGTTTCCGGCGACCTCCGCGGATTTCAAGGTATTTTCTGGAAAAACCACGATGATTTAGACGTCATGCGAGGTACCATTCTCTTCGTCTCGTTGAGAACTACAACTTTCGTTTTTGAATCACTCGATTTCGTTGAGTATTGACAAAGTTATGAGGGTTTAAAGTTTGTCCAACTTTTTGGCCGAAATCTGGCCTTCCCTTCCGTTTAGCTTAGGCGAGCAGCAACTAAACCAGGCCTTTGGGCCTTTCTTGCCGAGCCCAACGCAACCCTTTTAGGTTTTTGTTAGTTTAAAGGCATTTGGGCCGGATCACTAAGCCCAAGCCCATTTCTTTTTAATTTTGTTTTATTTTTATTCTTATTTAATTGTAAAGGCCCTTGGGCCATATCAGTTGGGGCCCTAAGCCCAAATCCGAAACCCTTAAAACCCTAAGCTCTTTTTCCCCTAAACCCAACCCAAATCCTTTTATTTTTATTTATATTATTTGTTTGAAACTAAACTCAAACTCTTAAAGCCCAATATTTTTTAAAAGCCTAATTCAATCATTTTTTTAACCTAGGGCCTTAACCACTAAACCCCTTAACCTTTCAAACTCCCTTTATGTGGAATATTCCGTTAGGGAATATTCTTTGGAATATTCTATTGACTTTTACAAAATTTAACCGTGACCTTTCTTAGGGTAATTCGACGTCCTGCATCTGTTTCCGACGTCCGTTTTCCCAAATTCAATTGTTATAATAGAGTTTTATTAATTGAACCATTTATGTGCTTAGGGGCAATTGTTAGTGGCATTCCGTCTTTGCTAGCTTGCGTGGCTCTTCGGCGACTAAGTATCTGTGAGTGGACTCCTTCTAAAATGCATGTTTTGATAGTAGAAATGCATACATGATTTAACAATTATGTTTTATGAGACGCTTTGAGATAACATGCTTATTGAGGCTAGTTTGAATTATTACTATTTTTCCTATAACCCGTGTTCTTATAGAATATATGATGGATGAGGATATGATATTTAGAACATGTTTAGAACACCTCTTTATAGTATAGATGATGGATGACTTTATACTATGAAGTTGTTTTTCAATATATATATATGTTCAGTGGTTTTATACTTACCTAGTGGTCATTTCCGCTACGGAACGTAAGGATAGATTCCGGTCCGTCCCTGGCGACGGTTTGGTGTTGGCATAGGGCCTGAAGTGTGTTTCATTTGGCTGTTTAGCATAGGGACGGGGAGCCGGCATGGGGCCTGGGGGTTATTGGACAATTCACTAGTGATTATTACATATACAAGTTATGATTTGAGCCATTGCACGACATGCTAGGTTTCGGAAAAATCTATGTTTATCATGATATATATGTGCTTTCATAAAACCTGGGGGTTTGTACATTGATAAATGTTTTATTATATATATATATATATATATATCAACTTGGTCCACTCATGTTTGTTTTGCGCCCCCTTCATGACTTAGAATCGAGGCATACAATCCTGGCGTCAAGGCACTTCCGTATCGGCATCTTCGAGTCTTCTTGGTGTAGGACCCATTCTTTTGTTCATTCAATTTTATATTGTTTCTTTTAGTATTCTAGTTAGTTGTCTGCTCTGAACACGTTCCTTAAATGCATATTCTTTATTCTTTTATATTTATAAGTCATATATATCCCTTGTTTTCAGCATTTGCACTCAATAAATGGCTTTCGTCACCCTCGGGTGTCGGCCAACACGTGCCTATCCTAGTATTAGGGGAAATATCCGGATCGGGGCGTGTCAAATTGGTATCAGAGCGTGGTTTGTTCAGAGCATACTTAGGATTCTCTTCTATTCTCGTAATGTGTCGGTTTTGACATCGTTTGGATGTCAGGACTTTTGGATTTGGTGCCATTCGACGCAGTTGTGCGAACCTTTCTCTATTTAAATTGTCACATTCTTGTTGAAATACAAGAATTCGTGTCGGGATTGTGCCTCAGTAGTGGTGAAGTGGATTGTCGGACGACTTTCAAAATCAGATCGATACTCTGCAACATGCATTCCCTAGGAATTAGGGTGGAGTCGGATCTACATAAGAGCGTTGGGAAATAGAAAAACCAAGTGGTTTGAATTTGGAAGCTCTACAGTGGTGTTGTACTCTGCGACATGCGTTCCCTAGGAATGGCGGACAAAGTCGTATCTCTTTGGAAATTACTCGAAATTTTTGAAATGCTTGTTAGCGAAAGCGAGTAAGTGCTAGTTGTGATGACGGTTAGTAAGTGGTAGTTGGTGGGAGCAAATCAATGTTCTCGGACTTATTACCACTAAAGAAATTCTTGTAGATCTTTAGAGCAATTCTCGGCGATTGTTTTATCGATAACCTTCTTGCTTACTCCAATAGCGAAGTCAAGTTCACTAACCTTTGACCGTCAGCTTCACATCAAATTCTTCGAGTGTTGACTTCGTTTACATTAATTGCTTTTCTTGGGAAACTCCTTGGTAATAGACGTTATCATCAATTTCCAAAAGGAGTTGTGATTCTTATTGTTGTCGTAGTTGGACTTGGATGATGAAAATCCAGTCTCTTTTGGATAAACAGACTCCTTGAATTTCACCTGGGTCTGGTACTCAGCAGTACACCCTAGTTCCTTGTCCTCGTACTTTTTGGTAGAGGTGAACTTAGCATCTTGCTTGTAGCCCAACTGACTAGTGCTCTTGTCCATTAACTGTTCAGCCTTGTAATTTTCAGTGTAATGGTTTGAGACCTTGCCATATTCATCATTGTACGAAGACCTAGCTTTACTCTGAACTTCTATGGACTTATTGAGCTTTGGTTTGCTCAAGGGCATCACTTTAAGGTAGCCAATCATGTCACTGCATGCATACAGGCTGCTTTGTATCTATCTTCTTCGTTCATTCTGTTGATTCAGAGGTTCTATGTTTAATTTTTGAACTTTGAAAGAAATCTCACAAAGTATTGTGAATTTCGAAATGTCTTTGGCCTCGTCAAATCTTATTAATAGTTCTTAACTATTCTTGAGCTTAGACCTGTTTCCTTTTGGCTAAGAAACCAGTCGACCTTATTGTGATAATTACCCAAATAATCATAAATAGTGACTTCTATTGTTTGTTTCTCAATGTAAACTGAATCATGCCGGAAAAATACACTGAGGGTGAAAAAAAAAACTTTTGTTCTCGGCGTGGTTTCTCGTTCAAATCCCAATATCTTGTACTCTAGATTCTAATAGATTTGTTTTGACCCTTAAATTCCTGAGTGTTCTTTCAGCCTTCTTGACATGGTTTCTCGCTCAAGCAGTGAAAAATTCACGATCAATCGTTTCGGCGAAAGTGTGCACCCAGTTCATGTCGATTTGGACAGGAACGTTAGGAGCATAATCTTTTGACAAGCTTACCAGACTTACCAGAAAGAGTTCCATGTAGGTGTGATGTGTTGTGTTCGCCTCAACGTAACTTTCCACTACCTCTCACCAGGATCCTTCGGTTCGCAAGCACGTGGGCGTGAGGTTTAAGCGGTCTTTTAGTAAGAGTTGGTTGAAGGTTTTAGTACAGAAGGTCAGCAGATTGTATCACCATCTTACTATAATTCATAGGCATCACATCGATTCTTTTCCAACGTGATGTGTTCGTCTCAACGCATCTTTTCATTGCTTCATTCTATGACTCTTTTTTTGTGAGTATGTGGATGTCAAAACACTTCTAACAGATCTTTTTGGTGCATTCTGGGATGACACTACAGCACGGTCGAGGCGAGAATCAGAAGATCTTTACACTTCTCTTGAAATGTGTGTGCTCTCTTTGGTTTTTTAGGTTGACTACTTGCGAGTCCTTCTTTCCACCAACTTTGGCCTTATTTGACTAGAAATTTGCAACTAAGCAAAGATTGAGAGGTGGTTTGAGCACTGCGACATCTCCCTAGAAATACTTCTTGTCGAGGAAGATAACTCCTGGTTTTCTGCTTGCTTGGCTCGAGCTTTTGGGTATACTACTAACATGGTAGCCATTTATCTTGAATCCCAAAGTACAATTTTCAAATTGGTTCTTGTTGACAAAACTCTGGAGTAGTTAGCCACATTTGTAAGAACTAAGGAGGATTTGATGCTTGGTGCTGGATAGAGTTTTACGACGATAATTTATGTTTTGTTCGATTTGGGGTATGGCACTTTGTGAGACATGGTATGAGAGTTTCTACAGGTAACACTGGTTGACAGAGGAGTATTGTGAACTAGTGTTCGGAGGATCAAATATACGTTATGAGAAATTGTAAGCCTTCAGGAAATCACTGCTTGCTTATTGAGACAACAAATGTGTGGTCGATATCGCGGGCAGCCGACTGTGGTATCGATAACTTATTCATTGTGTTCGTTAAGCAAGTGGGCAGGAAGATCCGTCTTCAGCAATTGTTACGGAATTGTTATTGTTGGGACTCTAACAAAAAACATCTGTTCTCGGAGTACGTGAGGTTACGAATTCTTGGGCGAAACCCACTTCCATTTTTGATTTTCGATTTTCAGTATAAGTATTGTAAATTTTCTTATTATAGTTATATATTTGTTTTAGACGTTACAAATGTTTTGGGGGAAAGTATTTCTGTTTTCGGTTTTAAGTTCAGCACAAGTTTTCAACCTATATGTTAGTACATATTTATTTTGATGCTATCGCATTTTACGTACGTACTTTTGACCCAACGTCGATATATGTTTTCGACTTTATATCTTTGTAAAGTATGTTTTCTACTTTTACACTGATGGGGAAGAAAGTGAGAGCTTGGAGGCATGATAGAGGATTTTGCAACCCGCTCACGACGGTGTGGCATATTCTCTTTGATGCACACACTCTGACTTGATTTCTCTTTATACATATATTTTTCTTCCTATTTCAGTTTAGTATGTGATTTTAAATTTCTCGGACGAAATTTTTTTAAGGGGGGTAGATTGTTACACCCACCTCTAATTTAAATTGTATTTTCACTAAGTTTGAGTTTATCTTGCTTTTAAAATTATTTTTGGGTCTTAATAGGTGTGCAAGGGGCCCACTTTTGTTTGTTGTCCCAGAGGTCCAAGCCTTCCATCTCTCTCTCTCGGTCTCACTCTTTCTCTCATTCTCTCTAACCTCGTTCTCAGCTCTCTCTGTCTCAGCCCCAAGGGCACCATGAACACACCCACACACATACACCAACACACCCTCATCTCCCTCATCATCAAACACCACAACAACAAAACATCATCACCATCACCCTTGTGTTCTAAAAAACGAGGAAAGAACACTCCAAACTCTTATCTTCCATTCGGCCGGTACTGTTCATCGTCTTCCCCGATGAGTTTCATGATTTTCCAACGTTGGTAAGCTTCTAAAAAACCTTAGGCTGTGTTTTAGGGTTAGATCAAAGCTTGTTTTAAGTTGTGTATACGTTTGAATCGCAGAAAATAGCTCGGACTAGCTTTTCCAAATTTTCTGGCGAGCACCGCCCCTTTCGAGGAAATTTCCGGCCAAACACGACGAGTTGGCTGGCGTGCACGGTATCTATGTCTTCGTCTCGCTGAGTACTACAACTTTCCTTTTTTGTTTCACCCAATTTTGTTGAGTATTGAAGAAGTTATATCCATTTGAATCTTACCCAGTTTCCGGCGACCTTCGCGGTTTTGAGGCTTTTTTCGGCCAAAACACGATAATTTAGACGTCGTGCGAGGTACCATTCTCTTCGTCTCGTCGAGAACTACAACTTTTGTTTTTGAATCACTCGAGTTCGTTGAGTATTGACAAAGTTATGAGGGTTTAAAGTTTGTCCAACTTTTCGACCGAAATCTGGCGTTCCCTTCCGTTTAGCTCGGGCGAGCAGCAACCAAACCAGGCCTTTGGGCCTTTCTTGCCGAGCCCAACCCAACCCTTTTAGGTTTTTGTTAGTTTAAAGGCCTTTGGGCCGGATCACTAAGCCCAAGCCCATTTCTTTTTAGTTTTGTTTTATTTTTATTCGTATTTAATTGTAAAGGCCCAAGCCTATTTCTATTGACGTTTACGAAATTTAACCGGGACCATTCTTAGGGTAATTCGACGTCCTTAATCCGTTTCCGATGTCCGTTTTCCCAAATTCAATTGTTATAATAGAGTCTTATTAATTGGGTGCTTAGGGGCAATTGTTAGTGGCATTTCGTCTTTGCTAGCTTGAGTGGCTCTTCGGCGGCTAAGTATCTGTGAGTGAACCCCTTCTAAAATGCATGTTTTGATAGTAGAAATGCATACATGAAAAGCATGATTTAACAATTATGTTGTATGAGACGCTTTGAGATAACATGCTTATTGAGGCTAGTTTGAATTATTACTATTTTTCATATAACCCGTATTCTTATAGAATATCTGATGGATGACGATACGATATTTAGAACATGTTTATAACACCTCTTTATAGTATAGATGATGGATGACTTTATACTATGAAGTTGCTTTTCAATATATATATATATATATATGTTCAGTGGTTTTGTACTTACCTAGTGGTCCTTTCCGCTACGAGACGTAGGGATAGATTATGGTTCGTCCCGGGCGACGATTTGGTGTTGGCATAGAGCTTGAAGTGTGTTTCCTTTGGCTATTTAGCACATGGACGGGGAGCCGGCATGGGGCCTGAAGTGTATTTTCCTCTGACTGTCTGCTCAGAGACGGGGAGCCGGCATGGGGCCTGGGGGTTATTGGACAATTCACTAGTGATTATTATATATACAAGTTATGATTAGAGACATTGCACGACATGCTAGGTTTCGGAAAAACCTATGTTTGTCATGATATATATGTGCTTTCATAAAACTTGGGGGTTAGTACGTTGATAACTGTTTTATTATATATATATATCAACTTGGTCCACTTATGTTAGTTTTGCGCCCCCTTCAGGACTTAGAATCGAGGCATACAATCCCGGCGTTATGGCACTTCCGCATTGGCATCTTCGAGTCCTCTTGGTGTAGGACCCATTCTTTTGTTCATTCAATTTTATATGATTTCTTTTAGTATTCTAGTTAGTTGTCTGCTCTGAACACGTTCCTTAAATGCATATTATTTATTCTTTTATATTTATAGGTCCTATCTATCCTTTGTTTTCAGCATTTGCACTCAATAAATGGCTATCGTTACCCTTGGGTGTCGGCCAACACGTGCCTATCCTGGTATTCAGGGAAATATCGGGATCGTGGCTTGTCAATCAGAGACCATTCAATTCTTAGAATAATCGTGGGTCATTCAACTCAAACAGGAATACATATGGAAACAATGCTCCAAAACCATATTTTGGTAACAAGTACAAAGGCAATACTGGTTTTTCTTCTGATCAAGGAAAATGGTCACAATCGGGTTTTAGTGGTTAATCTTCAAATGGTCGTTCTAAAATGGTTCTACTTGGCAGAATTGGAATGGTAATACAAACTTCAGATCATCTATTACACCTGAGTGTCATATTTGTTCTCGAAGAAGACATACTGCACCTAACTGTCATTTTAGGAGTTCCAATGGTTCAAATACAAATCAATATCAGATCATAATGTGTCAGATATGTGGGAAGAAAGGTCATGTGGCTCTGGATTGTTATCATCGAAACAACTATGCTTATCAAGGAGCACCACCACCACCACCATCAATTACTGCAATGACTGCTCAAGGGAATCAAAGGGTTTTTCAAGTTAGGGATGATCAACTGCCACAAAGGTTTTCAGCTGTAGATACATGGGTGCTAGACACTAGAGCTACACACCATATGATTGCAAATGTTAATAACATGAATCAAGTCACAGCTTATAATGGAGATAAGAAGATAATCATTGGCAATGGTCAAGGTTTGGATGTGAAGCATATTGGTTCAACTACTCGAATTACTCCAGCTCATTTTTTATGTTTGAACAATGTTTTACATGTTCCTAGTATTACTGTAAATCTATTATCTGTGAAGAAATTATGTCATGACAATGGCTGCTGGTTTATATGTGATGAACTTGTGTTTTATATACAGGACAAGGCAACCAAAGTGATAATATACCAAGGAATGAGTGATGGGGAGCTCTTTACCATACCTGTGACAGTGTTCAAAAGATCTTGCTTGGTCAATGGATTACAAAATGAGTTGAAAGCCAGCTTTCTTGAGAAGGTTGTGAGAATTGCAATTTGGCACAAGAGGTTGGGGCATCCTTCTGAAGAGATATTGACAGTGTGTTAAAATCAGCAAAGATACCAGTTTGTATAGATGCTTCTCAATCATTGTGTTCTTCTTGCATTTCAAGCAAAATGTGTAGACATACTTTTCCTGTAAGACAAATTAGAGCTAGTTTTATGTTTGAAAAAGTGCATTCAGATGTATGGGGGTATTCTTCAATGATTTCAATAGAAGGTTACAAATATTATATCAGTTTTATTAATGAGTATTCAAGGTTTGTGTGGGTAGTTCCTTTGGTTAATATGTCTGAAGTTCTGCCTACTTTTGTAAAATTTCATGTTTTTGTAGTAAATTAATTCAATGCTTCAATTAAGTGTTTGCAAAGTGATGGAGGAGGAGAATATATGAGTAAAGCATTCACTAGTTTTCTAGAATCAAAAGGGATAATTCATATGATTTCCTGCCCTTATACTCCTCAACAGAATGGTATTTCTGAAAGGAAACACATGCACCTAGTAGAGACAACATTGACCCTGATGTCTAATGCAAATTTATCTCCATCTTTATGGTTTCATTCATGTGCCTATGCAACTTTTCTTATTAATAGAATGCCTTGTAAGGTATTAGAGATGAAATCTCCATATCAAGTATTATTTGGTAAAGTACCAAAAATACAAAACTTGAAAGTATTTGGCACGACTGTTTATCCTTTTCTCAGACCATATAATTCAAATAAACTGCAAGCAAGATTAGTTCAATGTGTCTTTCTGGGATATGCTAGGGGATATAAGGGAGTGATCTGTTACAACAGTGTGACTAGATGAATCCATGTTTCCTTCTAGGACACAGTCAGCTGCAAGTGCAAATGGAACACAGAAGGTACAATCGGTTGTTCAGAAACCTATTTTAATTCAGATGCCAATACCTAATGTGTCTCACACTACTTACAGGGAGAATCACAATAGTCATCAAGATCACATAACTACTCCAATATTTGATACTGCAACAAGTTCACAAACACTAATTTCTTCTCCAGATTCAGTTTTCAGTTTTGGTTCACTGTCATAGGGTACTCCATCATAACAAGAGCTTTATTCTTTCACTCTTACTCCTTCTGGTATGTCACAAATGTTGCCTATCCATCATGAAACATAACTTGAGGTACTTCTCCCTATCTCAACTCTTATTTCATCTAATCTTGATGACTCTAGGACTACTTCAATTCATCCAATGATTACTAGATCAAAGAGTGGTGTGTTACCATTAAGAATTTACAAAGGATATCTTGCTACTCTACCTGAGCTTCAATCTCTACCATTAACTCAAGATTAATTTTTTGGTGGAAGCTTCTCTTTTCTAGCTAGTAGTACTGATGTTGCAAAACCAACAACCTTCAGAAAAGTTGCATCCATGCCACAATGGCAGAATGCAATACAAGAGGAGTACAATTCACTCAGGGCTCAAGGAACATGGGAACTTGTACCACCACCAGTTGATAGGCCAATTATTGGCAGCAAATAGGTATACAAACTCAAAAATAATCTTGATGGGTTTATATCAAGCCATAAAGCTAGGTTGGTAGCACAAGGTTTTTCACAAGAACAAGGAGTTGATTACTTAGAAACTTTCAGTCCTGTTATGAGACACATTACAGTGAGAATATTTCTAGCATTGGCTGCAATTAATCATTGGGAGTTAAGATAGTTAGATATAAAGAATGCATTCTTGCATAGTGATCTACAAGAAGAGATTTACATGAAACAGCCACATGGGTTTGTGGATATGGCTAATCCATCTTATGTTTGCAAGTTAATTAACATTGTATGGTCTTAAGCAAGCTCCGAGAGCTTGGAACTCAAAATTCACGAGTTACTTACCTGCAATGGGGTTTACAGCTTCTGCTTCTGATTCAAGTTTGTTTGTTAAGCAAAATGGTAGTGATGTTGTCATTCTATTGCGGGTAAATATCAGTTTACTACCCTCAAGTTTCGTGGTTTTCAACATTTAGTATATGAAGTTTTTTTCGTCCCAGAGTCATACCTAAAGTGTTAATTTTGGGACAGTCTCCTACATCCGTTAGTCTGACTGTTAAGTCTCTCGTTAAGTGATGACGTGGCGCCTATGTGGACAATGATTGGGCACCACGTGTCATTAAGGAGTCCACGTGGAAATTAAAAATTAAAAAAACAAAACAAAACAAAATTTCAAATTTCAAAATTTAGAATGGGAACAATTAAAAAATAAAACATAAAATAAAAAAAAGGATAATATCATATCCTTCTGCACGTTGATGTTTTGAAGCAACTACTCCCACTGGCCACCTCTTCTTCCAGATCAGAGCCGTCAGCGCCATCTCTTTGTTGAGGCATCCATCTTCATTGATGCAACGACTCATCTGTTCCCGTTAAGCCCATCATTTCCCGTCGAATCGCCGACCCACCCTTTTCCCCTCGTCAAATCTGCAAAACCCTAAATCAAAATCAAAATCCAAAACTTCCAAATTTGATTCATAAAACCATTATGAGAAGTTCTTCTGCATAGAGAAGAAGGAGATGTGAGAAGTGTGAGGATAGAAGCAGAGACTTGAAATTGGGGAATTACCTGGAAAGAAGCCTAGACTTTCGTCATAGATAACCATCCTCTTGAGGTGGAGCTTTTCGATCTTTTCTAGGGTTTCGACGGTGGCCAGGGGGCGTATGTGGGTGGCGCGGTGGTGAGGGTGAGGGTGAGGGTAGGGTTTGGGGTTGAAGGGGAATTAAATGGTGGGTTTAGGGGAGTGAAAGGGGAAGGAGGAGGCATACGGGGTAGGAGGGAGGGTGTGGTGTGCGAGCGACGACCTTCGATGGCGCTCTGCTATGGTTTGGAAGCTTTTCGTTATGGGGTTCTGAGGTGGGTTATGTGGGTTTGGTTGGATGAATTTGTGGGGGAATGAGGGTGAGGCTGGATTGGGGTCGAAAATGGTGTGGTTAATATAGCTTGCAGTTTGGGGGCGGCTGAGAGAGGGGTGCAGCGAAAAGACGGGATGAGAGATAGGTTGTTCCTTTTTAGCTCAATTTTTTTCTTCAATTTTTCTTTGATCAGATTACGGGATTTCGGCAATTGGGTTTTGTTTTTGTGATCAGATTATTGGATGGTTTTGAAGGAGATCCATAATTTGTGTTAGAAATCTTTGTGGCCTCCTTTTGTTTTGATGTTTTTGCTGGAAAGGTTGAGACATTTGCAGAAAATGGGGGGATGACCCTTTTTTTTTTTTTGAATTTTTAATTCCACGTGGACTCCTTAATGACACGCGGCGCCCAATAATTGTCAACATGGATGCCACGTCATCAGTTAACAGAAGACTTAACAACCAAACTAATGGATGTATGAAACTGTCCCAAAATTAACACTTTAGGTATGACTTTAGGACGAAAAAAATTCATGTACTAAATGTTGAAAACCATGAAACTTGAGGGTAGTAAACTGATATTTACCCTTCTATTGCTATATGTAGATGACATTATACTTACTGGATCAAATTCTAGCAAAGTACAAAGTGTTATCACAGAGTTATCTGAGGTCTTTGAGCTTAAAGATATGGGAAAATTGACTTACTTTCTGGGTCTGCAAGTCAACTACAAACAGAATGATGATATATGTGTAAATCAGTCTAAGACCTAGTTTGGGAGTGAGGTGCTTAAAAAAAAAGCACCCATGAAAAAAAGCTGTGAGGGTTTTAGGTGTTTGGTAAACTGAAAAAAAAAGGCTTATTTTGGAAGCTGCTGTGAGAATAAGCTGAAATCAAAGGAAAAAGCTGAAGCTGCTATTTGCAGCTTTGGAAAACTGGCTTTTTTTCAAAGCACACGGAGCTACAGTGCTTCTTTAATAAAAAGACCCACTATTAGACTGCTTTTTTTTCCAAAAGCACTTTTACAAAAAAGTTTACCAAACACTCTGCTGATTTATTTCACAGCCGTTTATTCTCACAGCACAGCCGCTTATTCTCACAGCAGCTTTTTTTCAAAGCACAGCAATACCAAACCAGCCCTAAGTACATCAAGGATTTATTGCATAAAGCTGGTATGGAGTCATGCAAACCAGCTTCTACACCATGCAAGCCTCACAATCCATTATTAGTCACTGAAGGTACTATGATGACTGATCCAAGTATGTATCGTAGCATTGTTGGTTCCTTGCAATATCTAACCTTTATACGGCCAGATATTGCATATGCAGTCAATTATGTGTGTCAGTTCATGGCCTCTCCCACAGAGATACATTTTGGGGCAGTAAAACGAATCTTGAGATTTCTAAAAGGAACTATACAAACTGGTATAACTTTTTCTGCTGATTCTAAAGTCGGAATTACAGCCTTTAGTGACTCTGATTGGGCTGCAGACTTAAACACAAGAAGATTTGTGACAGGGTATGTGGTCTACATTGGCAATAATCCAATTTCATGGCGATCCAAGAAGCAGGATTCTGTGTCAAGAAGCTCAACAAAAGCTGAGTATAAAGCTCTAGCTCATACTGCAACCAATGTTGCATGGATAAAGAATGTTCTTAGAGATATGGCAGTTCATTTACCATTTCCTCCAGTGCTTTATTGTGACAACAAATCTGCAATTTCATTGAGTGCAAATCCAGTTTTTCATTCATGGATCAAACACCTCGACACAAATTATCATTTTGTAAGGGAGCGAGTTCAAAAGGGCGATTTGCAAGTTCACTATCTTCCTACTGAAGATCAAACTGCAGATATACTAACTAAGGGATTGCACAGTCCATCATTTCTTAAGCACTCATTCAATCTCAAGTTTGGAAGCCCAGCTGAGATTGAGGGGAGATGTTGACAGATATACACATCAGCATAGAGTTGACAGATGGCATATATGTATGCTGAGGTGGTTAGGATGGTTGTTAGACTGTTAAAAAGGAATAAGAAAGTTAGTTGGAAATAACTATAAAAGCTAAGATATTAGCTTATATAAACCGAAACCTCTCTATAAACATTAATTCATCCAATACACAACTATTACATTCATTCACTCATTCTCTCTCTCTCTCTCTACACTCTTTAGCAATATTCTTCTTCTTCTTCGATACTTGCTTAGTGTTAATAAAAATTAATGGACAGAAGATAAAATTCCGAAGTTTAACTAATTTGCAGTTGCACACTAGTAACTTGAGTTTTCAGCTGTAATTACACCATAAAAGTCCACACACATTATTAATGCATGAACACTGAAACTGCAAATTAGGTCAATTTATTAAATCTTGCAAAATATTTCAGAAGCGGGTGGGGGAAGAGTTCCCTTTGGCTTCACGTTCGAATTAGAATAAGTTCATTTAAAAATACAAGTGCCGGCCACGTGAAAAAAAGGTTGGAGGGAGGGAGAGGGTGATGCTGGTCTATCTGTATACATGTATGTGTTTATAATTGCTCTAGGTTTGTGATGGTACCTTTAAAGGAAGGGATCTCTATTTTTCAAAATGAAGATTAATTGTGGAGCTCACACCACATTGGACTTTAACGATCTGAACCGTTTATTTTTCAAGTTTCACCTCGTATATCATCCTTGGAAAATATTAGCCAAATCAGAATATTTAAAGCATCTATTGAGTTCAAAGAAATTGACGAATACTTTATTCTCTAAGGAATATTGAAATTTCATCTTGATAATTAAATAAGAAAATGATTTTCGATTGAATTGAAATTTTGCAAGGAAGATCTATGAATCGTGACTTACAAAATATATGTTCGGATTATTAAAGTTCAATGTAGAGTGGGTTCCACAAATAATTCTCATTTAAAATAAAAATAGAAATCATATATATCTTCTGTATATCTTGATAAGTGCAGTCCACATTATAAGGTCCCTCATGAATTAATATCTTCTCTAGGCGGGGCTGCCTCCCACTTCATATAGTTCATATCATCATTTTTCGTTGTGATGCAATCGCCATTTCTTTAAGCTATTTATTCCTTCTTTTCTTTTGGCCTCAAAACTTCTTGATATATATAATATGTTTTTTTTTTTGGGGAATTTTTTGTTTAATTATACGTAGTACGCCATGCATTATGCATATATACATGCATGGTCCATGAAACTGGTTTCTGTATTAGCATTTAGATGCCGTGCCTTTTCTATAGAATAAAAAGGAATCTGAGTTAGATGGTGGACTGAGCTTCAGTTCCAACTGAGTACAAATTAAGTTCAGCAGCCCGATTCAATGTTCTTGTTACCCTAAACTGTGTAAAACGACCGTAGAGTTTTCTTAATATATATATATATATATGTTGTAAAGGTGAATGGATGGCTGGCCAATAACCCATTCATTTGCTTTTCACTATGCTGCTTGTGACTTGCTTCTATAAAAGCAAGCCTTATGAAACACAACAAAGATATAGATGAATGTGAGAGGTTCACGGGAGAGAAAGGAAGGAAAAGAAAGAAAGAAAAGAGAGGAAGGAAGAGGAAGAGAGAAAAGAGAGGAAGAGGAGAGGAGATAATAGAGAGAGTTATCTTTGTACTCTTATTATTTCAAATTATAATGAAACCACATCTGCTGCCCCGATGACGTACTCCAGTCACACTGACTGTAGAGGAACCTCGTAAATTTATGTCTTGTTTCATTTATTCCACTGCACACAATGTCGATTTTACAACACGTTATCAGCACGAGAAGCTCTCGTGTCAGTGGAAAGCACAACGTCACAAATCTTGTTCACCTCTGTCTCCTGGAATCTCACAGATAAGAACATCTTTTCATTTCATCTTCAAATCTCAGTACAATTGATTTTCTTGAAGCAACTATATATATTGTTGTATGACTGTATATCATCATTTGCAGAAGCAAAAGAGTACAGACTCAAAATTCGTAGAGAATTTGACAGCCATGTAAGCAGCCTCAGAACTCCAACTTGCAGACCTCGGATTAAAATATTTTCTTCTTCAAAGTTGTTCATCCGCTCAGTATCTACAACATATCAAAATTTCATAAAACTTTAACGGTGCGATCGTCGCAGATGTTGGAAATACCAAACCAGTTTCCAATTTCCGCTGAAAACTGGACAGCCACCTTATGAGTACCAAAACTCCATTTCGGTAGCTCAGATCGAAATTGTTTCTTCACAAAAGTTGTTCGGTATCCTCTTATCCATATCATACTAAAATTTGAACTAAATCTAACGGTTTGATCTTCTCATAAGTTGTCGACACTCTTGACTCCAAAATTTATGGGAACCATTTCGACTTTTTCGAAACTCACCGGAGGAGGAACACCAATTGGAACTTATTGTTACTATTATTTACTGAGTAACCAAAATAACTTCAGAACTGTGAAATAAAAATAAAAATAAAAGGAATCAAACAAAAGAAGTGGCAGACCAAGAAAAAGAAAAAGCAAAAGATGAGGACTTAATTATTGCATTTTCTGTTTTGGCATATTTATGTGCATGATGTTGGTTTAAAGCCCATGTCACAAGTTCTATTTATTTAAAGCAATTTATTTACAGTGGGTAGAATTATTACCATTTGCTTTAAAGCTTTGATATTTATGTGAATGGTGCTGAATCAAAGCCCTTGTCACAACCTTTATTTACTTTAAAGCAATTTATTTACCATGGACGGTTCTACCGCCTATTACTTTAAGTTTTGATGGTTCTAAATTAAAGCCCTTGTCACAAGCTTTATTTACTTAAATTCAATTTATTCATTATGGTTGGAATTACCGTATATTGCTTTAATTTATTTATTGTACTTATCTTTTGTTACAATGAGTATATATAGGACCTGAAGTTCCTTGATCAGATCAGAACCTGCAGATTCTTGATCCTCATCATATAAAAATGATTGGACCTGAAGTTCCATCATGCAAAAGGATTAGGCATGAAGTTCCTTGATCTTGAGGATCAGGACATGAAATTCCTTGATGAGTATCGTAAGTTTGAAGTGCCACAGTGCCTCAACTTAATTGTAATAAAAGACATAAGAGTCTCAGTTCACAGACTATTAAATAAGGACCAGAAGTTCCTCATGTCCATACTCAAAATGGTTTAGCAAAAGCATTTATTAAGTGGGTGAAATTGATTACCAACGCTCTACTCATGAAAACGAAATTGCCAGTTTTCTACATGGGGACATGTAAACTTTACATGATGCATTATTAATTCGGTTGAGACATGTTACCAGCTATCAATACTTCTCAGTACAACTCGGGTTTGGGAACCAGCCAAACATTATACATTTACGAGTTTTTGGTTGTGTTATTTATATGCCTATTGCACTGCCACAACGTACTGAAATGAGGCATCATCGTGGATTAGGCATTGATGTTGAACACCATCTATCATTCAATATTTGGAATCCTTGACTGGGGATATGTTTACCGCGTGGTTTGCGGACTGTCATTTTGATAAGACAGTTTTCCCGTCATTAGGGGGAGAAAATAACATTGTTCCAGAAGAACAATTAGAAAATATCATTCCAGAAGAATGATAAGAAAAGACCGTTCCAGAAGAACGAAGATAATTTGTTTTATTTTGATTCACGAAGCAATCAATAAGAAAATGAAATAGGAATAATTGAATGATGCAATGAAAGTGCCTACAAGAATTGATGTCCCTGTTGGACAAAATAATGAGACAGTAAATGATTTATCTGTTGCACGCCTGAAGCGTGGCAGACTTTTAGACTCAAAAGGTTCAGTTATTCGAAAGAAGAAGAATATGACACTACTGAACTATTACATTCCTGAAGCATAATTGTTGCATGCTAGAAGCATGACAGTCGCCGCATGGATACACGTCCCAGAAAGGACAATCCGCAGACATGGGAATGATGATGGCTCATGCATGAAGCATGATTGACGTATAGGTTCTAAATGACTCAACTCCTGGAAGTGGAGATTAAAATCCAAGCTCTATAACGCTCAAGAAGAGGTTATGATCCGCATTCTCTAAACTATGACTATCCTGGAAGAGATAGTGTAATGCCCTTGAAGAGGCAATGGATATCCAAAGAAATGAAAACTTTTATGCATGCGCATGCACATGAGAATATGAGATCACAAATTGATGATAACCAATGGTAATTTTGGTTTTTACAAGTAGCTACGAAATTCATCAATGAGCTGTGTTAATATTGAGTCACGTTCTTATGTTCGTCGACAAAAGGAAAATTATTGGCCAAAATGGAGAAAGGCAATTCCATTACAATTTTGTAAGAACGTGAAAAAATTGACCTATATATATTTGAATACAATACAAATAGCCAAAAGATGTTGAACCAAGGAGGTTACATTGGGCATTTGTAATATAGTGAAATACACTTACATGATATGACACAAGATTACTAATTATACTCTTGTAAACGAGTTTATATGAATGGAGAATTATATATAAAGGGTTATGAGTCGCCCACATCTTATCTCCATAAGTAAATCCCTCAAGTATACATGGGAGCAAATTGCTCTGTATAAATTCCAAAGGAAAATGTGTCATGAAGTGTAGAAAATCCCTGAAGGATTCAAATTGCTTGAAGTAAGCCCCCGAAGGGTAAAGCATAAAATATGTACTCAATACCAATGGATTGTATAAATTGCCTTAGTGAGTACTATCATTATGATATTGTTGCAACATACTAAAATCTCTTGCAAGAATCAATGACATTAAATTAGAACTCCTGAAGAGTTGATGATATTAAATTGAGACTCCTGAAAAGTCAAGAAAGATTATAAAGTGTTGAGAGAATTATTGTCTCGAGCTGCAGATCGAACAATCTACCAACACGAATATTATCCATGATGTTTATGATATTAAAAGAACCATATGAATTGAAGATTATGAGTTGAATACTCAAATGATGAAGACACTAAGAATAATCATTTATCTTCGTGAGGGTAAAGATAAATTGATATTTGGTCCAGAAGTACCACATCTTAGTGAAGTATATGCTTTATTGTATTTGGCATAATACATTGAATGAAATAAAGCTTATTTATTAATATCTCCAAGAAATTACAGATATGTACATACACACGAGTTAAAACAAACAAACAGGATGGAGCCTTCACAAAGGTTTCTCATGTGAAGCCTCAGTACTCGGAAGTACCCCAGAAGGGGGAGGCACTGGAGATTGACTATGTGGCACCCCAGTACTTAGCAAAACACCAGAAGGGGAAGGCATCAGTTGCTTTCGGAATCTAGCAACAAACCTCTGGTGATCACTTTGAATTTGACTTTCAGATTCCTGCAGTTGGTCGAGCTTTCTTTTCATGCTCGTAGAGTAATTATTTGCAAGCACGTGTAACACCCTATTCTCGTGCTTGAGCTCTCCGATCTCTTGTTTAAGACTTGCCACCTCCGCCATCAATGATTCAACTTGGCGAGTTTGAGCAAGTAAGCGTTGTCCCATATTAGAAATAGAGCCCGCACATTGAACACTGAGAGCCAAAGAGTCTTGAACGGCCGACTCATCAGACCGTTTTGAAAGGATCCTGTTATCCTTTGGAGTGAGAAAATTCCTAGCTACCACAGTAGCGGTTATGTTATTCTTCATCACAGAGTCCCCAACTGTAAGAGGACCATTAGAAGATAAGAAGGACGGGCACCGTATATTATCTTGATGTTGCTCATCTGTATCACTCATAAGACTCAAATATAAGCAAATGTTAGATGGGCAAGTCATTTTCAGAAATGATGAAGGAAAATGGAGGTCCAATAAAATTTCAGAAGTGCAAGATGAGGGAAATTTCTCAGGCAGCAACTTTCTGAGCATACTCTTGAACACAATTGATGTCTCTATAAAAGAAGAGGCAACAGAGCCACTTGTTCAAAGATCGAAGAGGCACCGCTCTCCGAATTTCAAAAGCCAGATTTTCCTGAATAAATGTCGTTGGCATTTTTCAGACGCAATCTCAGCTTTTTCGGATATCGCGTGCAACTTTGTCAAAGATCTCTGACAAAGTTGAAACCGCGTAAATCTTACTGTTCTATTTACACCACAGTTGCTGAAAAGAGTAAAAGCACAGCACCACCACTTGCTATTGGGAAATCTCTATATATGTCGACCTCTGTTCTTCATAACAAGGCAGACCTGCAACATTGCAAGAATACCTAACTCTTCCTCATCTCCGAGAATGCATCTTCAACATAGCATCTCAAAATACTCAGTTTTCTTCCTCTCCGAGAATACCTCTTCAAACATGTCACACCAGAGCAAGATTATCACATATCTTCAGGGACCAGAGCAAGATTATCTCATATCATGCAATCTCCCTGTCCTTTCCTTTGTCCTTGTTCTTACCTGCAAAGACAAGGATAAAGAAAGCCATATGTCGGAACCTCCACTCAAACTCCCGGTAAGGAACCGACTGCCTGGAACCTTTCCTGATTGCTTACCTAGTATTGCTCTCGAGTACTCATCCTCAACTGCTGTCAAGGTCATGAATTCCACTGGCAAATACCTCATGACAGTTGATCAGATAGTGGCTCTTTACACTGAAGCTGCCAAGCATAGATGAGCCGTTGTGAGGGAATGTTCTGAAGGACCATCCAAATGCAAGGGTTGCATTCCACTCCTGCATCAAAAGGCAAATACTGCAGGAGAAGATGCCACACATGCATGGGGGAAAACCAGGGAAAATACTACTTAAGCAAGGGAAGCAAGTAAGGAAAGTGAAAATGATACATTGAAGCATGTGGAGACAAGTGCAATGAACACGTGTTGATTCATTCCCAACTAAGCCGAAGATCACTTGTCACGTGAAGCTCCTCATGGTCCAATTTCATTCAAGATCAAGCTTCGAAGGTCCTTGAAGAAATCACAAGTCCGATTCAAGATCAAATGTCCACCACCCTTGAATCAAATTCCTCTCCAGATAAAAAGGAGTAAATTCAGATCTTCGATGCAAGTCTAGCAGAAAGTCCTACAACCCAGTTCAAGAAAAAGCCTGTGGAAAGTTAACAACAAGTAAAACATCTCTTTCGACAACTCTTTTCTCTAAAGAGATTGAAGCAGAATGATCAACGATCAGCCTAAATGGTTTGAAATCAGGGGGAGATACTCATCAGGGGGAGTATTCAAAACAGATCAAGATTTTAACGAGTCAATTGAAGACTTGTGGCCATCCAAGGGGGAGTGTTGTAAAGGTGAATGGATGGCTGGCCAATAACCCATTCATTTGCTTTTCACTATGCTGCTTGTGACTTGCTTCTATAAAAGCAAGCCTTATGAAACACAACAAAGATATAGATGAATGTGAGAGGTTCACGGGAGAGAAAGGAAGGAAAAGAAAGAAAGAAAAGAGAGGAAGGAAGAGGAAGAGAGAAAAGAGAGGAAGAGGAGAGGAGATAATAGAGAGAGTTATCTTTGTACTCTTATTATTTCAAATTATAATGAAACCACCTCTGCTGCCCCGATGACGTACTCCAGTCACACTGACTGTAGAGGAACCTCGTAAATTTTATGTCTTGTTTTATTTATTCCACTGCACACACTGTTGATTTTACAACAATATATAACTTTTTGGACTAAAATTAATAATTGATCCCATGAGCTTTAGCCCAAATTTAAGGGTTAATCAAATGAGCTCACCGACTAAATAAACATGATTGAGTCATCAAATTCATGTTTTTTTTAAGAGTTAACTAGGATAGAGCTAATTTACCTGAAATCATATTAAACTAAGAATTTCAAGATTACACGAATATACAAAAAAGTCAACACTTCCTCTTAAGTTGGTGCATATATATCGCACATGACCAACTTGTGTCAGAATTTTGAAAATTTATGACTGGAAACAACCTTTGTGACGATATCAGCCAATTGATTCTCTGTTCTTATTGCCGATACTTCAACTATTTTTCCTTCCACTTTTTCTTTGATGAAGAATCGGTCAACTTCAACATGCTTTATTCGATCATGATGTATCAGATTATGTGCAATGTCATGGGCAGCTGTATTATCACAAAATAATTTTATGGGATGATCATTATACCCAAATCCCTTAATAGAAGCTTAAGCCAGAAAATCTCACAAATTCCCAAGGCCATACCTCTGTATTCAGCTTCTGCTAGGGGTGGGTTCAAAAAACCGAAAACCGAAAAAAACCAGACCGAAAACCGGACCGAGGCCGAAAAAAACTTAACCGAAAAAAAAACCGAACCAAAATTGTCAAACCGAACCGAACCGAATTTGGTTGGTTCGGTTTCGGTTTTTGAGGTTCGAAAACCGAACCGAACCGAACCGAAATAGATTTTAATTATAAAAAAAATAAAAATAAAAACCCAAGGGGGTTCGAACCCATTCCCACTTGGTTGAGTATCTTTCCCTTAAACCATTTTGATAGCACGTTTTTTCCTGTTAATACCTAATGAGTAGCATATTTATAAAAAAGTAGATCATAATAAGTTTTCAATTCTCATCTTTCATCCAATCCCAACTTTTATTTGACCTAGCCGCAAAAACCCATCTTTCCCAATTCCTCTCTCTCTCTCTCTCTCTCTCTCTCCCTCCCTCCCAAAATTATACCCAGAAATCCCAATTTCTTTAACCTAGCCGAAAAAAACCATCTCTCCCTCTCTCTCTCCCCCTCCCTCCAACCAAACACAACAAAAACCCAGAAATCCCACCTCATAAATCAAGCTCACCTATTTCCCCAACCTCTAATTCCCACCTCCCCTCAATTTTCGAGTCAAATCGGCTGAACTCACTGTCCAATTTCATTGGATTTGACGAAAAATTAACCATGGTGGAGACTTTGCAGCTAGAACGGTTCCACTCGCCGAGGTAAGTGCTCTGGTTATCCTTCAACAGTTCAACATTTTGTTTTGTTCTCCTTTGCAAGTTCATTGGATTTGACGAAACGAGTTTTGTTTGATCTGCAAGATGGAGGTAAAGGTTTAATTCTTGGTTTTCTAGGTGAACTGGAAAAAAGAATAAACTGTGTTGTAGTACTCATTGTAAACTCGCAGTAATGTGTTTCTCCCAGTGCAAATAATTCAATAACACAAACCATCGCTTCAATTGTTTAAGTATGATGCCTTTTTCATTTACCACTAACTTGTAATTAACCTTTGCTTCTGTTTTTATTTTTTTGTGTGTAAAGCTCTGCCTTGCTACTTTTTGGATTCTGTTAAAATGCATAGTTCATTGTCAATCTCAGAAAATCGTTGTTGCAAATTTGTTGCAGGTTGATTTCTCATTGAGGATGCTCAAGGCAGGGAGAAGCATGTGCTCCAGATTAAAATTTAAAAAAAAAAAAAAAACAATTTTTTTTGGAAAAAAAACCGAACCGGACCGAAACCGAACAGAAAAAAATCAAAACCGAACCGAACCGAAAAAAATCAAAACCAAAAAAAACCGAACCGAATCGAACAGTAACTTCGGTTTGGTTTTCGGTTTCGGCCAAAAACCGAACCGAACGAAACCGAACCCACCCCTAGCTTCTGCCCTAGAACGGGAACCACATTCTATTTCTTACTCCTCCATGTAACCAAGTTACCCCCAACGAGTATAAAGTAACTTGATGTTGAGAGCCTTTCGTCAACAGAACTTGCCTAGTCTACATCAGTATAACCTTCAAATCTTAGATGGTTATAATTTTTAAACAAATTCATTTACCTGGGCTGCCCTTCAAATATAGAAAAAAACCCTCATCACTGTATTCATATGTTGTTCTCCATGATCATGCATGTATTGACTCACTACACCTAAGGCATAAGCAAGGTCTGGTCTTGTGTGTACCAAGTACATTAAATGACCTACTAACCTTTGATATCTCCCTCTGTCAACTGGTACTTGATTAAGATAACATTAAGCCTCAATCCTTCCTCTACGGTGTAGCTACTAGCTAACAAGCTGACATGCTTGTTTCGTGCGACAAATCAATAATATACTTCATCCGAGACAAGAAAATTCTAAAACTGCTTCTCGATCGATACCTCAATCCTAGAAGATATTTAAGGGATTCAAGGCCCTTCATCTAAAATTATGTAGACATGTATCTTTGTAAGGCTACACGTTCTTCCGAATCATTTCCTGTTACCACAGAATAAGTACATTAAGCTTCCCATTTTGTTTTTTTTTTCAGGAACATGATATGACCGGAGTTATTTTTTCTATAACCAAATGCTCTCATAGATTTCGTGAATCTTCTAAACCATGGTCGAAAAGATTACTTTAAACCAAACAAGGATCGCTTCAACTTGCACACCTTTATTTTGTATTTATTGGGAGCATTACATCCTGGTGATACAAGGAGGCATTCTTTACATCGAACTACTGTAAGAGCCAATTAAGATTTGCAGCCAAACACAACAAAACACAAACGGTGTTGATCTTGGCCACAAAGAAAAATGTATATGTATAATCGATTCCATATTTCTCAGTGTACCCTTTTGCTATTAATCTCGTCTTGAAGTAATCTACCATCTCATCAACTTTGTACTTCACAGTAGTATTGACCTATTTCTATCCCACGAGTTAGACCAGTCACGACTAAACTGGCTAGTCCGTTAACTGGTTCTTCTGTTCACTTCAGTCAGACCAATTCTGAGAGGCACGAGTTTGAGCAGCCATGGAGCTAGGTGATTTGGTTATAGGTTTGTTTAGGTGTCAGGTGGGACAAGTCTTCTACGTGTAGGAAGCAGCAAGAAACTCGCAATTAAAACTGGTGCGGTGAAAGTGATTCGTCATAAAAACAGGCAGATTGGATGCGATTGCAAGCTAGGGCAAAGTAGGGTGAAGGTGCAAGCGTTTTCGTCAAACTGCAAGAGGCCATGCAAGCGCAACCAGTTCAGGCAAGTGGTGCAGACCGCGAGTCAATTCTTCTAGGTTTCATTATGCGGACCATCTGCTTGACCTTGGTCATCAGTCAGAAAGCAGATGATCGATTACAGACCATCCGCAGACGGTCGTATTAAAATATGAGTTCATTGAAACAGAACGGGCCAAGCAAAGCAAGTGATTTTTGTCCCACAACGATAGCGTCACTCGCTGGTTGGACGGCACGCAACACAACTGGTGGCGCGGCTGATGGTTGGACGACGCATTATACAACTGGCGGCGCAGTTGGTGATAAAGTTTTTTCTGGTTCTGCACACAGCGGTGCGACTTCTTCCTTTTTTTTTCTTTTTTTTTTCCCTTTTTCTCTTTTTTTTTTCTTAACCTAGGCTCTAGTGCCAAGAAGAGAATGATCTTTTGGAATAATAGTATGTTTCTATTCATCTTCCAAGAAGAAATTTATAAGATGTTATAATCATATCAACAAGAAAAGAGCTAATTTACATTACTTCATACTAAACTAAGAATCCCGAGAATACAGGACTTAACCAAGAGTTCTCTCTTGTACTTGATAAATTCATAATTAACCCCATCAAAAGCCCTTTTTGAAGGAAGCAACATCTCTTTTCTCAGCCCAGTAGGCTCATAATTCAGCTCGACACTCTTTACTTCTAGTCCAATTGCTTCTCAAGTGAATCATCTAGCTTTGTATATATTACAGTAATATACGCTTGCACCGTTGCACGTTGTTGTTTACATTTTCAGTTATTTTACATTTCGTTTGTAAGCTTTTTGTTAGTTTCTAAGTTTGTAAAGAAGGCTAGTCAATATAATTTGATCAAAGCCAATTTTTATGAGTTTTTGACATTCACTAAAAGAAAATATCAAAGTTCTTATCATATAAAGCATATAAAGGAATCAAGACTAAACTACTACCTCATTCGTGACACTATCCCCTTGATTAATTAAGACATTAAATAACTTGTGATGCAAACAATTTACATTTATTCATTTATATTTACGATATTCACAACAGTGGCATGCCTAGCATTTCAACAACACAACTTAAAGCTTCTCCTAGCTGTTTATTGGCTTTGCCAGCAACAAGTACAATCCCTCGCCTCCGACCCTTGGTGCCGAAAAAAGAGAAAAAAAAAGAACCAGACATGTTATAGTTACTGATCACTCATATATTTCATGCATTTATACCATCCATTTCTAAAGTCTTTGTGATGTTTTTGTGTTAAAATTGTGGCATTTTACCTTACCTTGTGTTAATGTACAATTATTTTATTTTAGGATCAATCTCAAAGAAAATGGGCTGAAAAGAAAATAAAAGAAAAGAAATAATTGGGAAGGAAGTGGAAAGCACTGAGCAGAAAATAAAAGGAAGAAAGGAGTGCGTAGGGCAGTGCACTGAGAGAAAGAAAAGAAAAAGCAGAGAAAGAAAAACAGAAAATAAAGAAGTGGGAAGACACGGAATGGTGGAGGAATAAAGAAAAGAATGGTGGAGGAATAAAGAAAGGAAATGATGAATAAACAAAGGGAAAAGTGGGTTGATGAAGAGCACACGGGGATAAGAGGAAAGAAGGGCAGAAAAGAAGAGAAGGAGGAGAAGATTGACAGGAGGGCAGCACACGGGAGGGTGCAGAAGGAGAGGACTGACGCAGAAAACAAAGAAAAACAGAAACCAGGCGCAGAAAACTAGGCATAGAGGAAAGAGGAAGTCAGGAACGGAGAGCTCGTCTTGCAAAAACGGGTGTCTTCTTTCTTTGTTATTTTTTTATGGATAAATTCTTATGTATTATTACAATTATGTGTAACTAATTTATTTTGCTAGAGTGAGGCCATGAGCCGCAACATGAATACGTAGATTTATTTTTTAATTGCTTAAGTGTTGTTACATGCTTGCTTTGATATTTTCAATCACTGAATTAAACTATCTATGTACCTTGATGCTTGATCACCATTATGATGCTTAGAAAAGTTATCGGATTCAATTTTGAACGAATGTCACGTTAAAATTGGTTATGCTTCTTGTGATTGAGGATTGTACTCTCCTAAGGTAAATATCATGCTCTTAGGGATTACATGGTTTAACAAAAGGATTTTCACTAAGATTAATGAATCATTCATGTTTATATTTAATCCAAATGTCATGGATAAGTTGCATGTAGTGGTATGCGTTTTAGCTTGAATGTCACAAGTAAAACATACACAAGGAAAATCCAACCTTCAAAGCATGTGTGTTTTCAATTATTTAAGCAATTGAAATAACTACGTAGGAGTGTTGTTGGTAAAGGTTGAACTCTAGCATATTGTCAATCTATTTTTCTTCAATCATTTATTTTATCTTGAATTTCCTTATTTACTGGTTTTGTTTAAGTTGAATCATTATTCCTATAAACCAATTCCCATTTTAGATATTTGTTTAAGTCACATCCAGTAATATTTAGTTTCGTCAAATTAGTGTAATTCTTAGAGTTAAATAAGTTAAATACACAAAAACTCGTAAATTGTTTATATCAGTCCCTGAGGAGATCGACCTTGCTTGAGCCATTCTATACTACAAACGCTTGTTCTCTTGCAAGAATTTTCTATGATTTAACCCTTTGTTTTACAAGCGGTAAAATCGCTATCAAGAAATTGGCGCCGTTGCCGGGGACTGTGCCAACAGTTCCCGAGTTTTTGTGTTTATTTCTCTTATGCTTATGTTTATGTCTTATTTTTATTAATTATTAAATTTAAAAAAATAAAAAAAAAATTTAAAGAATCCTTTTTGATTAAGCTCATTGATGGTGAATTTAACTTTGGTACCGTAATATTGCTATATATTTGCGTTAGAAATCTGTTTATGTATCCCTTTCACAAATTTCTGTTTTAAATCACGTATTATTAATTTTAAAAAAAAATTATTATTTAAAATTTAAAAAAAAAATTAAATATAAAAAAAAAAAGTATAAAAAGAAGAAAAAAACAGCAATTAATTTAGTTGAGTTTTGATCTTTGATTAAGTGTAGTGGATGTGTGGTGTGAGATTTTTGTCTTCGTCTAATTAATTAGTGGTTGCCAATTTGCATAGATTGTGTTTTTTTTTAATTCATCTAGGTTTACTTACTTTCTTTTTCTTTTTGTTGTTTAGTTAAATTCTGTTAAGTTTTATTTTATTTCACTTTTATTTTTTTTATGGCTTAATAATTCTGTTGTTTGT
This sequence comes from Malus fusca, assembly GCA_035220775.1. Classification (NCBI taxonomy): domain Eukaryota; kingdom Viridiplantae; phylum Streptophyta; class Magnoliopsida; order Rosales; family Rosaceae; genus Malus; species Malus fusca. The sequence goes on along the minus strand of CM069073.1, from coordinate 18,213,547 downwards.
TCAGGTGTAGTATATGGTAATTGGAACAAGGTCCAAGAATCAAGTGTTTATTCCTTACGACCCTGAACCAGAGAGAAGTGCAAGGAAGTTAGCTCGAGAAAAATATTTAGCACAAAATTCCAACCTTGGTGATACTTTTCTTAAGGATTTGTTCCGTGATCCTGAGAGCAGCACATCTATTTTCCAACCTTTGACACCAGTTGCACACATGGCCCTAGCCTTACCTGCAGCAGGTCAACCTTTAAGGAATTCATTGGCGGCAAGAATCAATGCAGTGCCAAGGTGCATTATATATCCAGATGTGGAAGATGTGACATCCTTTGAAATCAAACCTCACATCCTCAACATATTGCCATCCTTTCATGGGTTGCCAAACAGTGATCCCAACATGCATTTGGTTGATTTTATTGAGGCATGTGACAACACCATAATCAGAGGTTTCTCTTCTGAAGCTATCAAGTTATGTTTGTTCCCATTCTCTTTGAAGGACAAAGCGAAGGCGTGGCTGCATTCTCTGCCTGCCAATAGCATTACAACATGGACATAATTGCAAGAAAGATTTCTCAATAAGTTTTTTCCTTCTTCCAAGACTCTTGCACTCAAGAAAGAGATATTGGCTTTCGCTCAAAAGCCGAACGAGTCTTTCCATGAAGCTTGGGAACGGTATAATGAGATGTACACAAAATGTCCTCATGCTGGGTTTGATTCTAACCTTCAAATGAACATATTTTATGATGGTCTCAATGCCACCACCAAGAGTCACGTGAATGCATCTGCTGGAGGGTCACTAATGTCAAAATCAGCAAGGGAAGCATTTGAGTTATTTGATATGATGGCTTCTGAATCTCAACAATGGACAGAAGAACAAACACAAAAGAGGGGAGTTTTTGAGATTTCTCAGAGTTATCCTAATGTTTCTGCTCAAATTGCTAAAATGGAAAAGAATTTTAATGCCAAATTTGCTGCCTTAATGCAGGTCTCTTCCATGCCCAATGCCCAAGAAGCTTGCATCATTTGTAGTGAGACAACTCATGACATAACTCAATGCCCCAACAAGGATAGCTACCCTGAGCTTGTGCAAGAGCATGTGAATATGGTGAATAATTTCATTAGACCCAGAAGTGATACTTATTCCAATACATATAATCCTGGGTGGAAGAATCATCCCAATCTCAGTTGGGGTGGCAACCAACAGCCACGTCAATACCAATAGTCTTACCAATCAACTAGTGAGACTAAGAAACCATCTCTTGAAGACCAAATGTCACAGCTAGCTCAACATATGTCTGCTATCTCTAATAGCACCAACAGTTTTGTCCAATCCACACAAACTAGCATTCAGAATCTCACGGCATCAGTGGGGAATTTGGAGACTCAAGTTGGACAGCTTGCTACCATGTTCAATGAAAGAGAGAAAGGAAGGTTCCCGAGCCAATCTGAGCAAAATCCAAGAGGGATGGAGCATTGCAAAGTAATACGCACATTGAAAAGTGGCAAGAGCTATGACAACAGAGAAGTGGTGCACCATGAAGCCGAAGTGGAAGAAGAAGAGCTTACTGAAAGTGCACCATTAGCTGCAAAGTCTCGGTCAGAGGCTATTTCTGAAGCAGGTATTCTAAATCCTAGTGCAAGTGACAAAGTGCAATCTCGACGCAACTTTGATGCAACCAAAGAAAAAGGCCTTGGTAGTTTATTTGCACCTTCTGACAAGCCACCATACAAGCCACCTTTGCCATTTCCACAAAGACAGCAACAACGTTCCAAGGATCAACAATACATTGAATTCATGAAGACGTTGGCTAAGGTTCAAATTAATTTGCCACTATTAGATGCTATTAAACAGATCCCATCATATGCCAAATTTCTGAAGGAGCTATGTTCTAAAAAGAAAAAGTTCTTGGAATATGAGAAGGTGATTTTAACTGAGCAATGCAGTGCTGTCCTATTACATAAGCTACCACCCAAGAAGAAAGATCCGGGGAGTTTCACTATCTCTTGTACTATTGGTAGTCTTGATTTTCATAAAGTATTGATTGATTTAGGAGCAAGTGTTAACCTTATGCCTTATTCTGTTTTTCAAAAATTAGGTGAAGGAGAACTCAAGCCCACATCTGTGAGTCTTCAATTGGCAGATAGGTCTGTGACATATCATTTGGGTATTCTGGAAAATGTGATTATTAAAGTGGATAAATTCTATCTCCCAGCTGATTTTAGGCCGACAAGGAAGTGCCTCTCATTTTAGGCCGACCGTTCATGGCCACTGCCCGGACACTTATTGATGTGGAAGCAAGTACTTTAACCCTAAGAGTGCAAGGAGAGTCAGTTGTATTCAAACTTTTTGAAGCTGTCAAGCGTCCTTTCGAACCTGAATAGTGTTTTCGTGTTGATGTTTTGGATGGGATTGTGCATGCAAACTTTGCCTCACAATCATCTAATGATGAGCTGTTAACTTGCCTCACCAACCATGATGCTACTTTATCTATGGAAGAAATAAGGAATGATGCTTATGAGAATGCAAAGATTTACAAGGATAAGACCAAGAAATTTCATGATGCTTACATCCTTCGTAAAGAGTTTCAACTGGGTCAGAAGGTTTTGCTTTTTAATTCAAGATTGAAACTATTCCCAGGAAAGCTCAAATCACGTTGGAATGGTCCATATCGTGTTGTACAGGTCCATCTTCATGGGGCTGTGGATATCCAAAACATGCAAACTGGTTTTGTCTTCAAAGTTAATGGACATCGCTTGAAGTTATACAAGGAGTCTCCATATGATCTTGCTAAGGATTCCATCACTTTGAAGGAACCTGTTATTTGAATCAAACTGCCAACATAATGTCTAGCTCTAGACAGTAACTAAAGCGCTTCTTGGGAGGCAACCCAAGCTTTCTATCTTTCATCTTTATTTTGACTAATTTTAAATGTTCTTGTTCTGTTTTTCTCTTGTTGTCTGGTTTGTGTGTTTAAGTCCTACTTTTGTTCCTTTATGCAGGTAATGATTTTGCCCACAACTTCTTGCAAAGTATTTGTACATTCATAAAAACGAGAGGAACATCAGGTAGAAAGGTAGAAAAATACAAGAAAGTGCAAACAAGCAGGAAGGAGCCTTCATTGGTCTGGTGGTGCCTCAGCATTCGACGGACCTCCAGAAAGACGAAGCGCCAGAGTCTGATTTTCCGGAGCCTCAACTCTTGGTGAAGCGCCAGAAGACGAAGGCAGAAGTTGCCTCTGGAGTAACGCCGAAAACCTCTGATGATCACTCTGAATCCGCACTTCGGACTCCTGCAGCTGATCAAGCTTCCTCTTCATGCTTGTTGAGTAATTAGTTGCGAGCATGTGCAACTCTTTGTTCTCATGCCTAAGCACTCTGACCTCTTGCCGAAGACTAGCCACTTCAGCCATCAACGACTCAACCTGACGAGTTCGAGCAAGAAGGCGCTGTCCCATGTTTGATACTGAGCCTGCACATCGGAAGCTGTAGGCCAGAGAGTCCTGAACAGCCAGTTCGTCGGACCGCCTGGAAAGTATCCTAGTGTCTCTAGGAGTGAGCAGATTTCTGGCCACCACCGAGGCGGTTGTATCATTCATCATCATGGAATCCCCAACTGTAAGAGGACCATTTGGGGATATGAAGGACGGCTGCCAAATGTTGGTTGGATAAGACATATCAATATCTTCCCCAACATTCAAGTTAAGGCGACGGTCAGAGGGGCAAGACATTTTCTGAAGGTGTTGAGAATGAAGAGTCGAACTGATCAAGATAAAAAAAAGAAATTGCAAGAATAGAGTGTTTACAGGAGGGAGCTCAAGTGTGTTGTGAAAAAAAAATTAGCGCCTCTATAAAAAGAAGAAATCAAAGAGGCGCTCCTCAGAAATAAAATAGGCGTCTTCTCGCAAATCGAATATTCGGGGCTCCTTTCTCAAAAGCCGGTTTCTTTTCTCAAAAGCGGCGTCTCCTTTCTTAAAAGACGGACTCCGTCTCAAAAGTCGGACGCCGTTCTCAAAAGTCGGGCGCCTCTCTCAAAAGACGGAGCGGTCAGGAATCACGAGGCGAACAGTTTGTCCAGACGTGTCATCACTCGTTACATGCAACGTGCAGCTTTGCGGAAATTACGGGCAGCTTTGTCAGAAAACGCGTAACATGTACTGTTCATCCATCTACCGGCTGCCGACAGGGGTAAAGGAACAGTTTCGGTTGTGAAGAATCATTCCTATAAACGTCTACCTTCGCCATCCATTGCAAAGGCAAACCCCCTCAGCACTTCTTCATCTCCGAAAATGCATTCCCAACGAAGCCTCTCGAGTTACTCTGTGTTTCTCATTCCTTGGGATACCTTTGCAAACAAGTCATCAAGAGCTAGAGTATTTCATATCATGAAGGTTGAAAGCAAGAGTATCTCATATCATGCTTTCTCCCTGTCCTTTTCCTTGTTTTTGTGACAAGGAGAAAGCGAGCAATCAGCCAGCACTCGGTGTCAATCTTCCGATCTAAGAACCGACTGCCTGGAAATCCTTCCTGATTGCTTACCTAGCATTGCTCTCGAGTGCTCATCTTCAACCGCTGATGTACTTCCGAAGAAGATGCCACATCTGCCTGGAGAACAGATAAGGCAAGTGAAAATGATACCTTGAATCATGTGGAGACAAGGTGCTACTTCATCTTCAAAATCAAGTCTCATTTTCCTTGCTAAGAAGTTCCCCAGCCCAGTTCAAGAATAAACCTGTGGAACGATACTTCTTCAAAAGCAAAAGTATCTCATATCATCAGAGTCAAAGGCAAAGATATCTCATGGCATGTTTTTCCTTTACCCTTGCTCTTGCCTGCGAGACAAGGAGAAAGAAAGCAATCGGTCGGCACTTGGACAGATTGAACAAAGAAACAGACCATCACCTCTACCTCGTGCCTACCTGCTGTGCAGAAGAAACCAGCAGAGAAGAATGCTGCCTGCAGACTCAATCAACCCGGCAGAAGGAGTCCGAGTTGAAACCAAGAGCTCGAGAAGCTTCAACAACATATGAACGCATCAGTCGCCAAAGAGCAAAGCCTCACCGTACACGGACATCAAATCACCACCACCAATCAAGTCTCTTTTTCCTTGCTAAGAAGTTCCCTAGGCCAGTTCGAGTTCAAAGCTGTGGAAAGTCAACGAGCACGACCAATGATCACTTATTAGTTCTATTCATTGTCTTTTATCGTGATTTTCAATTTTTCGTTTGCATTTTCTACATTTTCTTGTGTTATTTAACTGAATTATTTCTTTTCTTTGCAGGAACTTTTGGTTATTTCCACCCTTGAGGTTGATTGCAGAATTTAAGCGTCGGGGTCATCGCTTGATTTTACTGCAAATTAGGGAAGTTTTCAGTCCTATTGCTTTATTTTGTTTCTTTATATTTAGTTATTTTATTTTTATTTGCATTTTATTATATTTTCTGACATTGGGGACAATGTCTAGTTTAAGTGTGGGGGTAAAGAGTATAAAAATGACCAAATTGAAAATTTTTGTACCTTCGACTTTGAACTGGTTTCATTTGTTTCCATGTTATTGCTTTGTGTTTTCTTACTTAAGTATTGTTAAAAAAAAAAAAAAAAAATCGGAAAATTTAAAAAATCCAAAAATATTTCCTTATTTTCCTTATTGTTTTGAATTAGATTTTTGTTAGTTCCCGACCCAATGATATAATTGGATAAAAAAAAATAAAAAAAAAAAAAAAAAAAAGTTTTTGCATTTTTATTGTTGTTTGTAGCTACTTCTCAATTCAATGATGAGTTTTGATCTTAATTTCCTTCTTACTTTCAAGAAAGTCTAAGTTCTTTTCGTTGTCTTTGTGTTAACTGTGATTTCCAGAACTCAACTTGAAAATAAATGTGCCTAGTCTTGTCAATGTGAAACTTGAGCATGATTTAGCGTTTCATATGTGAATCATGTGAGATTATGTAAACCTTGTGAGTTTTTGAGCCTATACATGATTGAACCATTATGCATCAATCTCATTCCTTCTTGTGCGTATGATCTCACTGTACATGGATCTCTAGAACTTGCTTTATACTTCTCGATTCATTAATCAATTCATGTAATAACTTGGAAGTGAAATAGGCCATCTTTGGATCGTTTGAGCCTTTCATGCCTACCTTATATGCTATGTGTGTCCATAGTAGCCCGTTGAGCCTTTAACTAAGCCATTTCTTTGTTAGCCACATCTCTTTACCATGCTCCGATATTGGAGTTGAACCCATACACAGAAATCGATTCCTTATTGTTTTGAGAAAGTATTACATGGGTTGTGCTCTTGGGGGTTTCATTTATGTAGAAAGATGGATGGAGCATGTGTATTACAATGAAATGTGAATTTGATGGGTGATGTAGCGTTTGCAGAATTGTTTCTTAAAAAAAAAAAAAAAAAAAAAAAAAAAAAAAAAAAAGAGAGAGAGAAAATTGGAGAGTATTGATTTGTTAAAAATGTGTCTGCAGAGTATAAATATCCTTTTGAAGTTAAATTTGGGGAGTAACTGGTGCTCGAGGTTTTATTATTTTGCTTTCAATTTGAGGTGGTGTGATATTGAGGTGTTGGAAAACTACTAAAGTGTACTTTCTCAAAATTTTTGATTTCCATATCCTTTCTTTCATTAGCCTATCACCTTTAGCCCCATTACAACCGTAATAAAGTCCTATTGATCCAAGGTATTACTTAAATATTGATAGCGAGTTAGGTGGACAAGCAAGCATATGGCGGCATGTACAATGAGATCACTTGAGTGAAACACATTAACCAAAACTTATGAGTGAATGAGCGTATGTCTTGTGAGAAACTCACATGTTTGCATATGATGATTTAAAGGAGCTTGAAATTGCATTGACATGACTAGCTCATACATGGCTTTTCACGTTTTGTTTGAAGGAAATTTGGTTAACTATTGGATGATGTTTTGAGCTCTTGGTTAGTTCTTGGCGGTAAATTTCATGCTTAGCACTTATCTCTGAAATCGAATTGAGAAGTTGGCTACTAAGTTGTTGAATCTAGTCTTAGTTGAGTGGTTTTGTTTTTTTGTTTTGTTTTGCTAGAGGACTAGCAAAAATGTAAGTTTGGGGGTATTTGATCACTCATATATTTCATGCATTTATACCATCCATTTCTAAAGTCTTTGTGATGTTTTTGTGTTAAAATTGTGGCATTTTACCTTACCTTGTGTTAATGTACAATTATTTTATTTTAGGATCAATCTCAAAGAAAATGGGCTGAAAAGAAAATAAAAGAAAAGAAATAATTGGGAAGGAAGTGGAAAGCACTGAGCAGAAAATAAAAGGAAGAAAGGAGTGCGTAGGGCAGTGCACTGAGAGAAAGAAAAGAAAAAGCAGAGAAAGAAAAACAGAAAATAAAGAAGTGGGAAGACACGGAATGGTGGAGGAATAAAGAAAAGAATGGTGGAGGAATAAAGAAAGGAAATGATGAATAAACAAAGGGAAAAGTGGGTTGATGAAGAGCACACGGGGATAAGAGGAAAGAAGGGCAGAAAAGAAGAGAAGGAGGAGAAGATTGACAGGAGGGCAGCACACGGGAGGGTGCAAAAGGAGAGGACTGACGCAGAAAACAAAGAAAAACAGAAACCAGGCGCAGAAAACTAGGCATAGAGGAAAGAGGAAGTCAGGAACGGAGAGCTCGTCTTGCAAAAACGGGTGTCTTCTTTCTTTGTTATTTTTTTATGGATAAATTCTTATGTATTATTACAATTATGTGTAACTAATTTATTTTGCTAGAGTGAGGCCATGAGCCGCAACATGAATACGTAGATTTATTTTTTAATTGCTTAAGTGTTGTTACATGCTTGCTTTGATATTTTCAATCACTGAATTAAACTATCTATGTACCTTGATGCTTGATCACCATTATGATGCTTAGAAAAGTTATCGGATTCAATTTTGAACGAATGTCACGTTAAAATTGGTTATGCTTCTTGTGATTGAGGATTGTACTCTCCTAAGGTAAATATCATGCTCTTAGGGATTACATGGTTTAACAAAAGGATTTTCACTAAGATTAATGAATCATTCATGTTTATATTTAATCCAAATGTCATGGATAAGTTGCATGTAGTGGTATGCGTTTTAGCTTGAATGTCACAAGTAAAACATACACAAGGAAAATCCAACCTTCAAAGCATGTGTGTTTTCAATTATTTAAGCAATTGGAATAACTACGTAGGAGTGTTGTTGGTAAAGGTTGAACTCTAGCATATTGTCAATCTATTTTTCTTCAATCATTTATTTTATCTTGAATTTCCTTATTTACTGGTTTTGTTTAAGTTGAATCATTATTCCTATAAACCAATTCCCATTTTAGATATTTGTTTAAGTCACATCCAGTAATATTTAGTTTCGTCAAATTAGTGTAATTCTTAGAGTTAAATAAGTTAAATACACAAAAACTCGTAAATTGTTTATATCAGTCCCTGAGGAGATCGACCTTGCTTGAGCCATTCTATACTACAAACGCTTGTTCTCTTGCAAGAATTTTCTATGATTTAACCCTTTGTTTTACAAGCGGTAAAATCGCTATCAGTTACCTCCCATCACATCTTAAAAACTTAAGAACACAAAGTTCAACAATCTCACTAGAATTCAGTGCATTGGTGTTGGAAAATTAGTTATTATTTTATTATTTTTATGGTTTTCTTGTGGACCAAGGATATTAGAGTTTCTTGCCTGTTAGGATTAGGTTTTCGTTTCCTTGCTTATTATGGACTAGGGTTAGTTTATTATAAATAGAGAGCTTTGTTATTCAGAGGATATAAGTCAGTCACAATGTAGTCTCTTGGAGTTTTTGTAACCTTTCGGCATTCTCGTTTGTTTAATAATATTTTTATTATTTTGTTAGTCTCGTTCATTGCGCACTTTGATATTCAACTTGGTATCAGAGCAGGTTCAATCCTCGGGATTTAATCTGCTTGGTTGGGTTGCTGTTTGTCAGTATACCCGTTGGCCTTTACTTCTGATATGAAGATGTGAAAGATTTGATGCGTCCTGACGATCGACGGGAACTCAGAAATCTTGCACTATCACCAGACGACTTGTGCCCACATCATGCTGCCACTTGTCGTCGCACCACCTTGTACCCAACTTGAGACCCGACGACCCACGCACAGCTGCAATCCTTGTTGCCAGAAATCCCGACCCACAACCTGAAGAACTCAATCCGACGAACCCAACATCGCGTTGTCACCTGAACCCACATCAGACCTACATCAAACCCGCCACCACGCTCACCTGAACCCTTGAACTTGTCTGCCCCACCACCGCTGTTGCTCGACCCGAGAACCACAAACTCGGATCGAGTTTGTCCTCGCCCTGTACTCTACTGCAGTTTCGAATCCATTGGAACAACCGCTGCACCAGAATGCCATCGTCATCGAACGCTGTCACCAGCACCTGCCGTCTGCAACCAAAAGTCTCGCCGCTGTTTGCACTTGTTCGCATAGAAAAAGAAAGAAGAAGGAAATAAAAGAAGAAAAAGAAAGGAAATAAAAAATAAGAAAAAGAAGACCGGAAAAGAGAAAAGAAAAAGAAAAAAAAGGTATGGAGCCCACAATATGTTGGGCTATTATGATTTGTTTAAAGGCCTTTAGTTGGGCCTTGTTGATTGCTGGAATTGCTTGTTCGCTTGCTCGCCTGCTCGCTTGGATTGTTCGTTTGCTCGCTCCGCCTAACGGAGCTTGTCTTGTCTTGTCTGCCTAACGGAGCTTGTCTTGTCTTGTCCACCTAACGGAGCTTGCATCCGCATTTGCTTGTTGGCAAACTCATGACGTGTACCGCCATGAGTTTGACGGGGGGTGTTGGAAAATTAGTTATTATTTTTATGGTTTTCTTGTGGGCCAAGGATATTAGAGTTTCTTGCCTGTTAGGATTAGGTTTTCGTTTCCTTGCTTATTAGGGACTAGGGTTAGTTTATTATAAATAGAGAGCTTTGTTATTCAGAGGATATAAGTCAGTCACAATGTAGTCTCTTGGAGTTTTTGTAACCTTTCGGCATTCTCATTTGTTTAATAATATTTCTATTATTTTGTTAGTCTCGTTCGTTGTGCACTCTGATATTCAACTATTGGACGTGTTAAATTTTGTCATCATTGTCCACTTCCTTCCCTAAATTCTTCCAAAAACTAACAATATTCACACATGAGTCTAGTCATTTGGTTTATGCTCTTGTTTGTTTCGCTTTTGTTTAGCTATTTACATAATGCGATCTAATCTACTTGACCGGAGCTCACAACATGGTGACATATTTGATTGTCAAAAAGTATTACATTGCTTTCACATGTTAAGCAAGGAAAACTCCCCCAATGTAAATAATCTGACCAGGTCAAAAATGGGTCACTTGTTTACTTACTTTATATTAAGAAGATTTTGTTGTCATCCTTCCTTTCTTTTTTTTAATTGTGTTAATAGTGTGACCATTTCAAAGTTCTAAGAGGCTTAACTAAAAAGTTGATTCAAAACATGCTTTGTTCCATGAATCTCAGTTAAAATAAATCCTAAATCAGATGGATTAGCATAGAAATGTCGTCTCCATAGATTAATGGTTTTACATTACCTGGGTCAATCAAGTCTACTCCAAAGTCCAAACTTTTTGCTCCGACTTCTAATGAATTTGGCTCATTGTGCCACCACCTAATTAACTTTGAAAAATTCCAAAAAACCCAAAAATTTCAGTGCTGAAAATACCCAAAACAACTCATGGACATGTCAAAAAAGGGATTATGCACTGAAAAAGCCAAATTAAACAACCTTTTCCTGCAGATGATGAACACAAATACGCGTTCAGATATATCAATCAACTTAAATAGTTCTGCCTTTAAAGGCCAAAACTTTGGCCCTCGTTTTTCTTCAGATTGACAAAATGAACAAAAAAGAAGAGTCCATAGAAAACAAAGAAACTTTGAGGCCATTGAAATTAATTTATGCTGCAAATTTTAGGAAATGTGGTGGACAGGTAACCCTAATTTGACTTCCACCAGTTTGTAATTGTGGGATTCCCACCAAGTTTGTAATTGTGAGTTCCAGAAAAATAAAGATGAAGATTGGGATTTGAAGTGAAAGATATACTACCAATTGATGAAAATAATGTTATCTGAACTGTGACATGTTCCCACCACTACTATGTGTACCACTTATCAACACTTGCATTATTAGAAAGGCAAATAAAAATTGAACGTGGATCAGATTTTGGAAGCAATACAAGAAAATGGATCCATCATTGTGATGAAATCATTATGCAACGAGAAAAAATTGCAGAGAAGCAAATTAAAGTTGACATCCATGGTGAGGTCAGTATGACTAAACATGAAGTAAGAGGTGGTGAGGTCAGTATGACCCATTGTACAAGTACACTTCTAGATGTTTCTTTTTAAATGATTTCAAAGGGTTCATTTATTTTCAAGGAAAATTTACCATGTTGTCTTTCAGTTTGATTAAAAGCTCTCTAATCTTTTAAAATGGACCACAACTTGCTCCCAATCATCAAATTTGATTAGTTTCCCTGAATTCTTGACGAAAATAAATCTTAAATTTGACAAAAAGAATGACAAACTTATCAATAGGCAACAAATTGTCACGTTTTAAAAGAAAAAATTATGAGGATCAAAATCATTAACCAAAGAACAATGCTTGACTACTCAGTAGTAACTCTTTCAAAATTCTTTGTATTCAAATCACAAAACTTTGTGCTTAATGATATTATGGATCACTCTGTAAAGATCATTTTTGCAAAGAAATAAAAAAATAAAAAAATAAAAAAATAAAAAAATAAAAAAATAAAAAAATAAAAAAATAAAAAATAAAAAAAAAAATAATATCGTTTAATCAATATGTTGTAGCAAATACATAGACAGTTTGTAATGCTCGTTCATCTGTTTTTGTACCATTCAATAACCAAACGACCGTAGTTTTAATTGATTTTTTATAAAAGCGGTATTTATAAAGTAATTAATAATTTGAACGGTTCTATCCATAAACACAAAGTTTTATGAATCAGCAACGATTAATTTTGAATAAAAACTTCTACTCATCTTTTGACTAGTGAAGTATTATTCTTAACCAAATTGAGGTGGTGAATGGAAAGAAGGTACAAGTTCACAGGGCATTGCTAAACTTTTCAATTGCTGTGTTAATTAATCTTTTTCATGTCGCGAAGACATGATCTGATTGGAGACCACGTCGTTTTCATCAGATTCCAGTAAGATCAAAGCATGTGTTGCCATCTTGATCATTGACAAAGATTAAACAAAGTGTGTTGAATAAGAGGGGAGGGGGATATGATGTTAGTGGCCTACCTAAGTCACTTATCTATGATTCAAAGGCATTGCAGGAAGACAAAAACTGGTCGGGCGACTAATTGCCAGCAGTTTGTGATTTTCCAACTCCTTGAATATGGGAACGAATTGCTGGTCAATTAATTGTAGAACCGTGTCAAAGCTTGAACGCTAAATTATTTAACACGTTAATTAAGCTTACGGTTGAAACTAACAAATTTAGTTCCGAAGGTCTCAATTTGAAAATAAATTAGACAAGGAAGGTTGAGTAGTACTAAATTTGGGTAACATTTGATGACAACATTAAACTGATGTTTCTTTTCAATTAATATTTCAAGATGAATATGGATTTTATAAACCCGAAACGTTTACAAAAAAGGATTATTAAGTTCGAGTTTTGGGAGAAATTTTTCATTGTGCTCAGAACACGGGTAATACAAGTATCTCACCATTTGTATAGTGACACGTGGTCAGAGCAGGCTCAGGCCCAATATGGGTTGGGCGATCGTTCAGAGTCCAAAACAATTGGGGTCACCAAAAGTATTAGGGTGGTATGTTCATATATGTTTTTATAATAGTATAAATTTATAAAATTTGGTAAAATACTCAAGAAGCTTAAGTAGAACTTTATAAAATTTGGAAAAATACTCAAGAAGCTTAAGTAGAACTAGTGGATTTTGTTACTTAAAATTAATAAGGAGGTATTGGGTTTGAAGTAGTATGTTTGCTTATTTACTTTCTAATTATTATATATTTTTTTTTTCATAAAGTATAAATTTATAAAATTTGATCAAATGGATAAGAAGTTTAACCAGAATTGGTGGTTTATGTTGTCTAAAATTAACAAGGAGGTCATGAGTTTGAAATGTTATGTGTGTTTTGTACAAAATTTAGTTTACATATTTAGTCTTTCTAATATGGCCAAATTTGATAAATAATCTATGTGGTCATAAAGTATTCGGAAGATAGCCCATGTGCTAAAAAAACTTGGATTTAAACCCCTGTGGTTTACTCCGTTTGCAAATTTAGTTCAAAAGTGATTTTTCTATTAACTATCTGTTAATACATGAATAAAATTGTACTTTGACATGTGCATCTTCTTCTTTCTCGTCTTGATATAATCGAAGCTACATTTTTCGGGTCTACTCTCCGCCTAGGTAACGATGGCATTTGCAGAGTCTGAGACCGAACCCATGATTAAGAAAACATTTTTCATAATTCATCGTACATATTAAGTTAACAAAATAACAAATATTAACATACACAAATGGCAGTGATCATACAAATTACTTATTCATCTCAAAAATTATCAAATGGGCAATCGAACGTAAGAAAGGATTAATTTACAACAGCCTCGGCATCTTTTGAGGTAAGAACAACAAGAACAGCTCCAGGTATCACCTTCCTCTTGTCAGTTCTCAACTGATTAGCCCAAAGCCTGTTATTGAGACTCCCTCTAACCCTCTCCCCCAAAAACCCAGAACCACCATTGCAGAAACCACTTGGTCTTCTCAAATGGGTGTTTTTCAAAGCCACACAACAAGAATCCATTCCTGTCGCCTGCCAACTCTAATAGAATTCTAACCGATCAGAAATTGAAAACTCAGATAGCATTTAAACCAAAATCCCAGTAAAACCCCAATCCCAGTAAAAATGTCAAAGTACAATTTTACCCATATATTAACAGATAGTTAACGGAAAAATCACTTTTGGACTAAATTTGCTAACAGAGTACACCAAAAGGGTTTAAATCAAATTTTTTTTAGCACATGAGCTATCTTCCGAATACCTTATGATCATATGGATCATTTATTCAATTTGGCCTTCTAATATTAGCTTATATGGATGCCCAACAACGTTTGCACTTTCTGCAAGTTGAAGATCAATTGTTATTGGCTCAAACAAAAAAATAAAAAAAACCTATATATATTTTATTTATTGAACAATTTCGAAGCTTCATACACCTACCCCAACACGGCAACATCAACATGCCAACATGTATGGACTACTTGTTAAACAAATAGAGTGATGCAGGACTAACACTCTGACGGTTCCAACTGCCTCATTAAATATCGGGAACTTGAACAAAAAGCTTCTGGTACTGTTCACTTTAACGAAAAACCATATTTTTACACTAAAAGTCAATCCTGGTACTATTCATTTTATCATTTATTTTGTTCTTATCGTTAAAACTCAAAATTTTCAAGCCATTTTCATTAGTTTTTCTTTAAATATCCCTTAGAGCAATATCATATGTATATTATTAAGGAAATAAAATTGTATATAGTAGACTAGTGATAATAGTCTATTCCCTGCATTTGGATCCCCAAATAATTAAATTTTTTTGTCACTGTTTATATAGTTATTGTATTTTATATTTATCTGTATTTTTGTTCTGATTAAGTCACAAACTGGGAATTCAAATAATTGAATAGCACATCTCATATTAATTGTATGATTGTATCTCAAGCTTGGATTTTATATTTGTCGGTCTGATGGGATGTCGGTTGAACTTTTCAAAGATACTGTTGTTGTTGTTGTTTTTTTTTTCTTTTTTTTTTTAATTGTTCAAAGATACTGTTTACTTAATGTCGTTTTATCAAAATAAATAAAAAAATGTCATTTTACTTCTAACCCAGGCAAACAATTATTAAAATTTCTATTTCAATTAAGATATATGTCAATTGGATTAGCTAGAAATGTAAAATTGAAATCCAAGTATCAAGCTCTTGTATAATTAAGTACTCAATTATTGATCATATCTTAAAATCAAGTGGCTTAATTAAGATGTCGACGGGGAGGGAGTTCCTTATTTACGGAACCACAAACTGGACATGAAGGGGACAGGAAAACCCTTGTTGATTAAACCTATGATATCAAAAATGGGTTGTATGCCAGTCAAGCAAAGGTATAATTATCTTTTTAAATTCCAGTTAATAGAACTCCAAAAAATTATACACACACACACACCTTAAATCGTAATTAATATCTAAACCTAGTCACATGGAGGAGAAATTTTTTATTATGACCGGAACACGGATGGTACATTAGGTGTTTTTATATAAGTGGTGGAAATTTTTATTTTTTAAATTATTAACATTTTAACATATACCGGTCACATTGAAAAATTTATCCACATGCAGAGTTGAATCCTTGCATATTAAAACGAGCAAACTTGAAAAGTGTCCCAAACCTAATTTTTTTTTTTCGGGGGGGGGGGTGTGGGAAATACATAAAAATTCTTAGAAAAAGATAATTGAAATGGGAAAATGATTAACATAATAAAAATGTGGTTGCGCATGCATATTTATCTAATTATTTCGGGTTTTATGGCCATCAATCATATGATTTCGAGTTGGTGGAAATGTTAGTTAAACCTACTTGGCCAGTGAATTCCTTTAGGTCTCATGAAGGTCTATCAACTGAAAATGAATTTTCTAGCTATCAAGTTTCTACAGCTTTCCAGAAATTCTCGAAAACTTACTGGGTTGTTTGGAATTTCAAAATCGCATGAAAAATTAATGTCCAATTAAATGCAGAGACCAGCAAAGAAGAGAGGAAAGTTCTAGGCTTCTAGCTAACAGTATATAGTAACTTGAATCAAAATAATTAAATGGATACTGCCATGGATCCTAAATATAAATAAGCAAGGTGATAACTCATGAAAAATTAAAGGTGTACCCTTCCATCATGAATCTTTTTAATGAGATTACTTCAGGTGTTTTAAATTTTTTCATACACAACGATATACTTACATTAAGGGGTGAGAAATAAATTGATATTGAACTTGCTATTTATGAGATTCAAACTTAAAATTTTACTCATACGTTAAAATGAATATCACTAGACTATAAAGCTATGTAACCGCATGTTGTAGTATGTCTGTATTGAGAATTACTGATTAAATTTTTTAGATTTATAACTGACTTTAATTTTATGTAACATGATACCACATTATGAGTTTGAAGGGGTGTTAAAAATAATAAAAAATGGAAAGTATTTTTTGAGATTGTTTGTATGAGATGAAGCAACTTAAACCATGTGCCAAACAATTCTCCTGGATCATGTGCACTATGCTAAAACCACGAAATGCATATATCTTTGTCAACAAGGAAAATAAGGACAATTTTATAAGGACAAAAAATTGTTACTGTTCCATTTGATCAATCCATAAATACTTTGAAGCAAGAGCTTCTTCTGTCAAACTTTACGGCCATTACCTTTCCAGCAGCTAGCCCACCTTAATTAGAGGGCACCACCATTAATTTTCAGCCATATACACATTACGTCACAATATTCAAAAGCTTGTATGGATTTTAAACCCTTGCGGACCAGGGCACATTAGCGTGTGTGACCCCAATATCAATCGACAAGAACGGTGGCGTTCATATTCATATATATAGCCAATGCAATTTGGAACCTTAAGATTTGTCAAATATACAAATATAAATTACACAATACAAGTACGTCTGTGACAAATCCTAAACATAAGTTATTTCAACTACAAATAAGCATTTAGGATATGTTTAGGTGATAAATTCAAAATTTTAAAGAATTTAGGCATAGTGATGAAGAAATAGATTGCAAAAAGTCTAATGAGATATTAAAAATGCACTACATTAGCATGATAAAATGATTCACAAATGACTACTAAGTTCTTATCACATAACTGTGTAATGATCATCGCTTTAGTTTCTCTTCTATAACTTTTTGCGATTATTTCTTCTTCATTTTGTCTAAATCTTTTGTAATTTAGAAATCCTTACCTTTAGTGGTACCAGAAAAGTTGCTTATAATTGTGTGTGAATATGATAAGATTTTCACACTAAATATCGAAGTTGAATGGCCCCCTGCTAGTAATATTATCTTCACTTCCGTGGGCTAATTGCCAAATTTTTAATTGGTCCTTTATAAATTGATTAAATTCTGATATGTCATCATTTCGTCATAAAAAAGATTATTTTTTCTTCATGCACAGGCCTACAACAAACCTAACCCTCCCCCTTCCCCTTCTTTACGCGTGTCCACGACAAAAAAATTATAGAGGCGGCAGCTCATTGGCTAGTTAAGATTCATTTAATTTAATATCACTATAATAAGAGTAGAGATTGATAAGGGTAATAATAGAAAAACTAAAATTTTAAATTAAATTTTATAAAACAAATGGTGTGATTGTTAATGGTTAAATTATTACTTAAATATTGATTAATATGCTTATTTTCTATTGATGACATATTATTTAATTTGTAAATTTAGTTTAAAATTTTATTCTCCCTACAAAATTAAGAATGTGAATTTTCACACATGGGAGTTGATGATGTTGAGAGGCGGTCGTTATCCCTTTCCAATTCCGAGTTTAAAACACTTGCTTGGTAGTTTTCCCAAAAATAAAACACTAACTTGATATGACTGTTTTAGGAAGCTAACTAGTAATAAAATGCGAACACAGGCAGGAAGTAAACACAAACACATTTATCGTAAAAAACGTGTCAAAATTTGACGATGTTCATGCCTCAAGTGGTGGTCCGCTACCACATCTCAAGACTTCACTTTTTCTTTAATTTTCGGAAAGTAAGTCATGTAATGATTTAGGCGAGGGAAAGAGATCCTCTCGCATTTCTTCCACCAAAATTACCATATCAAGTGATTTGAGCCTTCTAAATTTTATCAAACGGCCCACTTGTTTTTATCTTTTAAAAATTGTGATAATTTTTGACCGTTTGATGAATTTTAGAAGGTCTGAATCACTTGATCTGGTAGCATTGATGGAAGAGATCTGAATCTTTTTCCTTAGACCATCTCCAAACATGGGCTAAAAACCAAATTACCCCCCAAATTACCCCCCCCAAACACTCTCAAACCCATGTTAAAATTTTAGGCTAAATCCAAAATTATCATATCAAGTGATTTGAGCCTTCTAAATTTTATCAAACGGCCCACTTGTTTTTATCTTTTAAAAATTGTGATAATTTTTGACCGTTTGATGAATTTTAGAAGGTCCGAATCATTTGATCTGGTAGCATTGATGGAAGAGATCTGAATCTTTTTCCTTAGACCATCTCCAAACCTGGGCTAAAAACCAAATTACCCCCCCCCCAAACACTCTCCAACCCATGTTAAAATTTTAGGCTAAATGCCAAATGTTATTTCTGGGCCAATACCCCCCAGCTTTCCCCCCGGGCTAAATGCCAAATGTTTATCGGAATTTAAATTTTTTTAGATTAAAATGTTCATAAAATTAGTTTACAATAATCTACATATTTATTTATTTTAAAAAAAATTGATTTAAGAAAAAAATTAGCCTAAGTTCATTCTTTAATAATTCCAGGCTAAAATTTTAGGGCAGAAGGGTTGGAGCAGAAAATATGTTTCTGGGCTAAAAGCCAAATTTTCCGGGCTAAAAAATTTGGCTTTTAGCCCAAGGGTTGGAGATGATCTTAGGCGAGTATTGGCCATGAAATGATTTCAACTAAAATAATATGTAGTTTTTCGGGTGCTTATCAAAGATTTAAAAAAGGTTTAGCGGATCACTATAATTAATATCAACTAAGGGTGAAATGTTTTGCCAAATTACCATACCAAAGTTGTGCTAAAAAATTTGTACCATTGGTAATGATATGGTATTTGTACCGTACCATACATTTTCGGTACGGTAATGATATTCAAAACCATTACCAGTGATATACCATACCGTACCACTATTATTAATATTATATCATTTATTTATTCATTTATATATATAATTAGGTATTATTATCACTATATATGCACTTTATTTTTTTTTCCTAGTCATTTATCCAATCATCTCACCCTCTAACCTCTACTTCCCCAATAAAAAAACATAAACCTTCTTGCGCTGCGACTCTTCATCTTTTCACTCATCTAGCCATCGGCTTCATCTATGTTGCTCCCGTTCTGGCAACTCTCTCTCTCTCTCTCTCTCTTCGCAGTCCATCTTATCTTCTCATTCGTCAAATTGAGATGTCTTTCTCCCTGGCTTCGTCTATCAAGTTAATTTTTGTACAATTTTAAAGAATGTAGAGATGGAATTTAGGAATCTTTGTACTATTTTTTTAGGGATGTTGGGTTCTTTCAACAATTTTTCCATCTATTTACTTCTTGTTTCTTAAATGAATCTCTATAAAATTCTCATAATTAAATAAAAAAGTTTTAGAAACCCAAGAGAGTGACAAAACACGTTTGGACCTTGAATTGGGTTGAAAAAAAAAATCAAATTTTGGCCCAAAACAAAGAGGTAATTACCATTACCATACCATGTCAACCGAACTATTTGGCATGCCGAAACTGTTAGGATATATTAGGATTATTAATATTATGAGATGTTGACACTTGTCAATAGATTGTATACTTAGTTAGTTAGTCAGTTACATGTATTGTGACTTCTATATAAACCTAAGTGTAATGACTTCCTAAGTAAGAAATCAATATAACAGTATATTAATCTCTCTCTCTCTCATTGCAATTTCTCTCTCTAGTTCTTGATATTTCTCTTTGGTATATCTTCTTACGTATTAACATGGTATCCATCGCTGGATTCGCTCACGCTATTCTGTTCGATCCTTCTGTTGCTTCCGTTTCTCCAATCTGCTTGTGATCATCTTCTTCCTCTGTGAGATTGTCTTCTTCCTCTGTGCGATCGTATTCTCTCTCTGTGTTGATATTTCTAGGTTTTGCTGCACAATCGAGATACTTGATGTTGTGTTGAAGATTTGCTGCACACCAGGTGTTTGTATTTTTGTCTCAGTGACAATTTCTTTCCAAATCTGCAAATATGGTAACTGCATCGCAACTTCAGATTCTTCAATCTCCCATTAATTCTCTTATTACCACAATTTCTACTTCTGTGAATATTAAGCTTGATGATACGAATTACTTGAATTGGCAATTTCAAATGCAATTGTTGTTAGTAGGTCATGGAATTATGTCGTTTGTTGATGGTACAAATCTATGTCCTCCTCGGTTCATTGTTAATTCGACTGTGTCTGATCGTGTCTCTGGTGATTCCTCTTCTCAAATTGAGAATGATGCATATATTGTTTGGAAAATGCATGATAGAGCTTTGATGCAACTCATTACTGCGACTTTATTACCTACTGCCATTTCTTGTGCTATTGGTAGTACGAGTGCATGTGATCTTTGGAATCGATTGAAAGAACAATTCTCTACTGTTTCTCGAACTAGCATATTTCAGATGAAGTCCAATTTGCAAACTATCAAGAAAGTGTCTGATTCTGTGTCAAAGTACTTACAGTGCATTAAGGATGCTAGAGATTACTTGTCTGCTGCTGGGGTTTATTTTGTTGATGAGGACATTATCATATTAGCACTCAATGGTTTCCCTCATGAGTACAATACTTTCCGTTGTGTTATTCGAGGTTGGGAAAGTGTTATTTCTCTCAATGACTTTAGGTCTCAGTTACTCGCTGAAGAATTGATTGTGGAGAGCAATGTTTCATCTCAGTTTTTTTCTACTTTGGTTGCTAATAACAATACCAGTTGTGCACCTCCGTCTTCTACTTTTGGTCATTTTCCTTATAGTTCATCTGCTGGATCATCTAATGGCAACAATGGTGGGTTTAGGCAGTTCAACTATAACAAGCAAAAACGTAAAGGAAAGTTCAATCAAGGGTATCAGTATTCTACACCAAGACAGCCGTTCTTCAATCAGGTTCATGTTCCTACTTCTGGTGTTCTTGGTCCACCACAGAATGTGTCTTCTGCTCAGCCTTGTCAGTTATGCAATGTTTATGGTCATACTGCCCCATTCTGCAATTCCAAGACAGTGAATAAATCTGCTTGCGAGATTTGTGGGAAGAACAATCACATTACTTGATTCTGTTTTTACAATGATAAGGGACCTGCATACATTGGTTCACATCAACCATCCATGACTTCTTATTTTTATCCTTCTTTCGCACCTCAGTTTCCAGCTCAACCTGCAATGCAAGCTATGCATGATATGGCTCCATCTTATCCGTCACCATCTATACCATGAGTGCAGAATATGGTTTCATCTTCTCAAGCTTCTTCCTCTCAATCTTCTCCTCAGTTTTGGATTACTGATTCCGGAGCCACGAATCATATGACCACTGATCTCAGTCACATGTCTTTAGCCCTTCCATATCTCACAAATGAGACAGATCAAACTGCTAATGGAGAAGGTTTGACAGTATCTCATATTGGCAATAATGTTCTTAATACACCAGTATAACCACTCAAATTGAATTCTGTCTTATATGTGCCCAAGTTGGCTTATAACTTATTATCCGTACATAGAATTTGTATTGATAACAATTGCTTGTTGATTTTTGATGCCTTCTGTTTTTGGATTTAGGACAAGGACACATGGAGGATTCTATACAAAGGGCTCTGAAGTAATGGACTTTATCCCATTCCATTTCTTGCCAAACATTCCTCTCCTTGTTCACCAAGTAATATCAAGGTTTTTGCATATCTGGGACAGCTTATTAGTTCATCTCTTTGGCATAGTAGGCTCGGTCATCCTACCAATAATGTTGTTTCTACCATGCTTAGTAAAGCTAATATTAGGTGTTCTAAGGATGATGCACCAATTGTCTGTCATAGTTGTCTAGAAGGGAAATTTACTAAATTTCCTTTTCAATCTAGTACACATCAATCCCAAATCCCTTTTGAAGTTGTACACAGTGACCTTTGAGGTCCTGCACCATTTACTTCCCTTGATGGTTTCCGATTCTATGTAACTATCATTGATGAATGTACTAGATTCTGTTGGGTGTTCCCACTTATCAATAAATCAGACTTTTTTGATATCTTTGTCTCCTTTTATGCATATGTTCAAGCTCAGTTTTTAGTAACCATTAAGACTTTGCAAACAGATGGTGGGGGGGGAGTACATAAATCATAAACTTCAATCTTTTCTCACACTTAAAGGGGTGTTACATCAAATCTCTTGCCCATATACTCCTGAGCAAAACGGCCTAGCTGAAAGGAAACATAGACACCTTATTGAAACAACTATTACCCTGCTGCAATATGCCAAGCTTCCCTATCAGTTTTGGTCATTTGCTTGTCAGACTGCTGCCTATCTGATTAACAGAATGCCTACCCCAGTTTTAAAGCATAAGTCTCCATTTGAGTTGCTC
Organism: Malus fusca; assembly: GCA_035220775.1. Taxonomy (NCBI): domain Eukaryota; kingdom Viridiplantae; phylum Streptophyta; class Magnoliopsida; order Rosales; family Rosaceae; genus Malus; species Malus fusca. The sequence continues at coordinate 18,191,105 of CM069073.1, read as the reverse complement.
TATGGTACCTCTCCTATCATTACCCATCTCCGGGTCTTCGGGTGTTCATGTTTTCCTTTACTCAAGCCCTATAACACTTCCAAATTACAACCTAAAACTACTGAGTGTGTTTTTCTGGGATATGCCTCTAAATATAAGGGATTCATTTGTTATGATGTCTTAAAGGGTAGAATATATGTATCTACATTCCCTTATCCATACTTGCTCTCTCAGTCTAACAAGTGTTCCATATCATGTGCATCATTACCTGCATCTTCAGTTACACCAGTCCTTAATCTTACCAATACTATGGTTCATCCTTTCATACATTCAGCAGTGAGTTCATCACCATCTCTCATACCTATATCCCCCGAACCATCTCATGTGCCCTCCACAACTGCATCATCTCCTCAGTCCATTACTGTATCAGCAGGCTCTTCTTCCTCACTCTCTGTGGAACCTGAGTTCAGTCTTACTCAACTGCATCTAGTGTTACCTATTCCTCCTTTAAATATGCATCCAATGCAAACTCGGAGTAAGAATGGTATTTCCAAGAAGAAAGCATTTCTCAGCAATCTCTGTGATTCCAGTTATGTTGATTTATCCTTGTGTGAGCCTGCAACTCACAAATCTGCTCTTAAGGTCTCTGTTTGGTATAAAGTCATGTACGAAGAGATTGAAGCACTCTATCATCAGGGAACTTGGACTTTGGTCCCATTACCTGTTCACAAAAACTTAGTAGGATGCAAATGGATTTTCAAGCTTAAGAAAAATTCTGATGGTTCTATTTCCAGGCATAAAGCTCGGTTGGTAGCTAAGGGTTTTAGTCAAGAACCTGGTTTGGATTATGGGGAAACTTTTAGTCCTGTCATCAAACCTACTACTGTCCGGTTAATTCTAGCTTTGGCTTCACATTTTCAATGGCCATTAAGGCAGCTTGATGTTAAAAATGCGTTCCTACATGGATTGTTGCAAGAAGAGGTTTATATGGCTCAGCCTCCAGGGTTTAAAGATCCAAATCATCATGAGTTAGTATGTAAATTGCACAAATCGTTATATGGGTTGAAACAGGCCCCACATGCATGGAATGAGAGGTTCACCACTTTTCTTCCTTCTCTTGGTTTTGCATCTACTTATGCTGATTCTTCTCTGTTTGTTAAGTATGTTGGCACTGAGATTGTGATTTTGCTGCTATATGTTGATGATATAATCATCACAGGTAGTGCTTCTTCTGTTATTCAACAAGTTATTGCCTCTCTTACAGTTGAATTTGATATTAAAGATCTGGGAGAGTTGCATTATTTTCTTGGCATCCAAGTTACTCGAACTGCAACAGGTCTTTTCTTTTCTCAGACCAAGTACATCCAAGATTTATTGCAGAAGGATGAAATGGTTGATTGCAAGCCTTGTGATATCCCATGCTTGCCATACAATCGATTACTCAAGGATGATGGTTTTCCGTTCAACAATCTTGCAGCCTATCACAGTATAGTTGGTGCGTTGCAGTATCTCACTTTGACCAGGCCATATATTGCTTTTTCTGTGCATTAAGTGTGTCAGTTTATGCAAGCTCCTATGGTCTCCCACTACACTGCAGTCAAGCGGATCGTGCGCTATTTAAAGGGTACAATGTCCTTTGGTATATCCTATTCTGCTTGTGATTTGCATTTAAATGCTTTTAGTGATGCTGATTGGGCGGGCGATCTTAATGATAGACGGTCTACAATTGGCTTAGTTGTGTTTTTGGGTGGCAATCCCATTTCCTGGTCTTCCAAGAAGCAGCATACAGTGTCCCGGTCCTCTACTGAGGCTGAATATCGGGCTATGTCTTCAACTTTTGCAGAACTTGATTGGATATAACAACTTCTTGATTTTCTGCACATCAAACTTCCTGTAACTCCTGTGCTCTTATGTGACAACTTGTCTGCCATTGCATTGTCTTTTAATCATTTTCAACATCAGTGCACAAAGCACATTGAGATCGATGTTCATTTTGTGTGAGAACGGGTTGCCAAACAACGACTCATGGTTCAGTTTGTCTCTTCCAGGGAGCAGTTCGCCGATATTTTAACTAAAGGGCTTAGTTCTCCTTTGTTTCGGTCTCATTGTAACAATCTCATGCTTGGTGCATCCCCACATGAGATTGAGGGGGGATGTTAGGATATATTAGTATTATTAGTATTATGAGATGTTGACACTTGTCAATATATTGTATACTTAGTTAGTTAGTCAGTTACATGTATTGTGACTTCTATATAAACCTATGTGTAATGACTTCCTAAGTAAGAAATCAATATACCAGTATACTCATCTCTCTCTCTCTCTCTCTCATTGTAATTTCTCTCTCTAGTTCTTGATATTTCTCTCTGGTATATCTTCTTACATATTAACAGAAACTCGGTATACCGAAAATTTGACATGATAATGGTAATAGATTTTGTCATACTAAAAATTTGATATGGTAATTAGTACATGGGTTTGGTACAATAATTGTACCAATACCATCCCTAATATCAACGTTGTTTCAATTTAATTACATGTTCATTTTAAAATTAAATATGTGTTATTTTTTGTGATTTTTTTTAAATATGTGTGAAATTTTGTCAATAAAATCTCAATATAATTTTTGATTAAAAAAATCTCAATATAAAAATAATTTAACTTCATCAAAACTTTGACGTGGGACATACTTCAATAGCGCGTTGAGGTTAATTTTCTGTTAAAGATGTAAGCCTTTCAAAGTGTGGTTCACACACCCATCATATAATGGAATGAATATTAGGAGAAAAGAAGTGGGAAAATATCAAATCAAATCCGAAGGCGACAGAAGAATTATTAAACTAATGAATGATGTTATGGTGATGCTAAAACACGCAATCTAATCTAACCTTGTAATCTTATCTTAGGTTTGAAGTACAAATTAACCCCATCTATCATATATTGCAGTGAGGTGACAAGGGTTTGAAATGGTGAAATGAAACCGTCAATGGCTGGAACGTCTAAACCATGACAGCTACTTGGTATGAGTAATAAGGTCGAGCATCAAATCTATCACCTTTCAGATACAATACTTACTAATAAATTAATCATGCATAATTCACATTGAAGAGATCGGGGGTTAGGTGTAGCCAATTAGGGTTTTACCCAAAAATTAAAAAGAAACCCACAAAATAAATCAAGATTTGTTTTCTAAAGAAGCACCATCTTAATTTGACTAGTAATTTAAGGAACCAATATGTAACTCTCTCACACACACACACACACACACACACACACACATATATACATATACATATATATATATATATATATATATATATATGATTCAATAAAAATATAAGAGACTAAAAAGAGTGCCCAACTGATAACTAAAACATGATTTACATGATATTGTTTTAGGAAACAAATCAACAATCGTATGAGATTGGACCAGTTTGGTGAATATATTTATATTTGGGTGGAGAGGACCAATATGCCTCACATGTATGTGACTAGTTCGACGAAAGTCCACAATGGCAGCAGCTCTTCTTCTTGTTGCCTTCCAGCCATGGTTGAACTTTAGAACCATTAATTTATTTTTCTCAGGAAAACATTAATAAAAATGTCAACAAATATTATCCAAGATTCGTCTGTAAGTTATTTTGTCTAAATTGCAAGAGCTGAACTCATTTCTTGTAAGTTTAGTTTTGTTTATTAGTCCTTTTATTGAAGGAATTTCAGATAATCAATTCCATTTGCTGTACGAAAACTCTGTTAATTAACTTAATTACATGTATATCTCTTTTGTGTTAATCTGTTTAAGATGTACTTAGGTTTCCAAGACATATAAATTATTTCAAGGCGCCACATAAGATATATCTTTTAACCAAACCATGTTTTCTTGTAATCATGTATATGCATAATAATATTTTATTTTGACAACATGATATGATGTCTATAACGTAAAAATTAATATTGTTATAACAATAATAATGTCATTATGTGTTATTTAACTAAAATTTTACCATTATTATGTAACCTTAGACTATAAATCTTGACGATTACGGTGTAACTAACCTTACATTTCTTATAGTCCAGACGTTGAATGTTAACATTATTTTATAACACCAAATGTGAAGGTAAAGAGCCAAAAATGAATACTGATGAATGTGAGATTTCTTGATGTCTATTTTTAATAACTTGCGTCTATAGACGCTATACAATAACAAGACATTCATAACCATCAAACATTAGTGTATCAATATCATTCCATAACCTCGATCACTATTTATGTAACGTTGAATAGTAAATGACAATTATAATATAATTGTTGTTATACAAATGGTAGCGTAGAAATTTGCTTTATTAATTTGGGACTTAGTTTGTAAAAATATCAGTTGTTTTACTTCAGACAAAGTCAAATTGAAGCAATTTTGGGACGTCGTTCCTATGAGTAGACTCTACCAACTATCTCATTTCTTGTTTGTTTTAGGTGGAGCATCTTACTATTAACTAATTAATAGTCCCAGTCCCCTTCATATATTTATAATCAAATTCCTACGTCTCTAAAAGTCGAAACGGCTCGAATTTGGATAATGAGAAAAAAAGGGATTCAATCCAAAAATCCCCAAACTTGGTTTCTTGTCCCATACTATTTCTTTTCTTTTCCAACTTTCATACCATAAAAATACTATAAACAAAACTAAACAATCTCAATTGTTTTTAAATAGTTTATTTCTGGATAGCCTGACCAAATTCCACTGTAGCACTAAAAAAATCCAACAGTTGCACAAACTTTATATATAAAAGGCACCATAATATCTCTTCCAACTTAGCAACATTTGGAGGTTGCCCTACTACTTCCGCTAATCATACCCACGAAAAAAGATAAAAACAAAAAACAAAAGAAACACACACAATATGGATTCTCTTCTGCAATCCTTGCAACCCTTACAATCCATGACACCACTCTTGCTCATAATCCCACTCCTATTTCTCCTCCCTCTAATTTTCCGTTTCCGGCGACCACCACCATACCCGCCCGGCCCCAAAGGCCTACCCCTTATTGGCAACATGTTATTGATGGGCCAACTAACTCACCGGGGCCTCGCCAAGCTGGCCAAGAAATACGGCGGCATATTCCACCTCCGCATGGGGTTTTTACACATGGTTGCGATTTCCAACCCTGACGTGGCACGACAAGTGCTTCAAGTCCAAGACAACATCTTCTCCAACCGCCCGGCCACCATTGCCATCAGCTACCTCACCTACGACCGCGCTGACATGGCCTTCGCGCACTACGGGCCTTTCTGGCGCCAGATGCGTAAGCTCTGCGTCATGAAGCTCTTTAGTCGCAAACGCGCCGAGTCCTGGGAGTCTGTCAGGGACGAAGTGGACTCGGCGGTTAGGACCGTCACAGTTCATGTTGGTTCGGCTGTAAACATCGGAGAGTTGGTTTTTTCGCTCACGAAAAATATTATTTATCGGGCGGCGTTCGGGACGAGCTCTCAGGAAGGGCAGGATGAGTTTATTGGGATACTGCAGGAATTTTCCAAATTGTTTGGAGCTTTTAATATTGCTGATTTTATTCCTAGCCTGGGGTGGGTTGATCCTCAGGGGCTAAACAATAGACTCGCTAAGGCTCGTGAGTCCTTGGATCGGTTCATTGACACCATCATAGATGATCACATGGAGAAGAAGAGGAATGGTAAGGGAGTGAGTGACGGTGAAACGGACATGGTGGATGAGTTGTTGGCTTTTTACAGTGAAGAAGCTAAAGTATATGAATCTGAAGATAATTTGCAAAACGCCATCAAACTTACCAGGGACAACATCAAGGCCATCATCATGGTAAATAACTATTACACAATTTCATATCACATATTTATATTATAACCCCACAGGTTGCATGTCTATGTCACCTGTTTTCTTGGACTAAACTTTTGGCTAATTTTTTCTTTTTATATGATCAGATATATTAATCGCGTATTGAGACTATGAAGATAGAAAGTCTAACATATTATATTATTTTGAAACTGATTGTTTAAATTGACGATCTGACTAGGTATATAACATGCTGTATATGCAAATTAATAAGCTAATTATATATGCTACGTACTTTCAGGACGTAATGTTTGGCGGGACGGAGACTGTGGCGTCGGCAATAGAGTGGGCCATGTCGGAGCTGATGAAGAGCCCGGAGGACCTAAAGAGGGTCCAACAAGAACTTGCTGACGTGGTGGGTCTAGACCGTCGACCTGAAGAGACCGACTTCGAGAAGTTGACATACCTAAAATGTGCCCTAAAAGAGACACTACGACTCCACCCACCAATTCCACTACTCCTCCACGAGACCTCGGAGGACGCTGTAGTAGCCGGCTACCGCATTCCCAAAAGATCGCGTGTGATGATCAACGCGTGGGCCATTGGACGTGACAAGGACTCGTGGGAGGACGCCGAGTCCTTCAAGCCCTCGAGGTTTTTGAAAGAAGGTGTGCCTGACTTTAAGGGGAGTAACTTCGAGTTCATTCCGTTCGGGTCCGGTCGGAGGTCGTGCCCGGGCATGCAACTAGGGTTGTACGCGCTGGAGATGGCGGTGGCACACTTGCTTCATTGTTTTACGTGGGAGTTGCCTGATGGTATGAAACCTAGTGAGCTCGACATGAACGACGTGTTTGGACTCACCGCTCCGAGAGCGAGTCGACTCATCGCCGTACCGAGTAAAAGGGTGGTTTGTCCACTCTGATGGTGATGAAAAAACAGCGTTCGACGAGGAGAGAGAAACAGTGGTGCAATTTGTTTGGAGTGTAATGATACTGTGAAAACTGCACAGGTAAATTGCAAGCGTTTTTTAATTGTTCTTTTGAAAAACAAAATAATTACAAAGAGACCATGAACAGTTGTGAGGGAATTTTTAATTCTCTCTCTTTGTGTATATAGACACTCTTTTGTTTTGTTTAATATGTATGCAAATTTATCTTTAATTTCCTCTCTTTTTTCCTTTTTGTTTTGTTTTGTTATTATTGTATTGAAATAAAAATATAATGGCTGAGTTACAAAAATTATTTGTCATGGTGGAAAAATTGATGGACTGCTTATGTTACGATTTCAATTTGTTTTCTGGGTCGGTGGCGCAATAGTAGAATTATTTTGTTTAAAAATGAATGAATGAAGATTAAGTAAAATTAGCTCTTGAACAACGGTAGAATAATGTTAAATCATGCTTACGATAGAAGTAGCTCACACTGTCCTCAGCAGTTGTGAAAATTGACACTTAATTTGACTGTTGCATGTCAATTATATATTTATTTTGTGGTTAAAATTGTTACATAAGAAATATGAAGAGTAATGCTAGGGAGGTTAAATTTATAGACTAAAATTGCAAACTAAATGATGTGTCACTAATAAGAAATGAGCACTTTTATCAACGTTTAAGTAATAATCCAATCATCAACATCCATGTCATTTAATTTACAAAACTTAGTCTACAAATTTAATCTCCCTAGCATTACTCAAATGTGAATGATTGTGAAAATGAATTAAGGTTGGTAGGACTTTGACATATAAATCTAAATATAATTAAGAAGGCTCTAGGGTAGTGCTATTCACACACTCATTTTTACTTCTCTCACTCTTATTAATTTTTGTTTATCGATATTCTTCAACTAATTCAATCCGGCGGCCGAAAATTGAAAATAGTATGTGAGAAGTAAAAACTAGTGTGTAAGTAGCACTACCCGTGGCTCTATATATGGTGCCCAAGTCAGATCGATGCATTTTGGTGGCTCCATATATTTGCAAGACAAGTGCCCTAGCTAGTGACCCTAAGAGATCTTGTTTATGAACTAGCTGTATACAACTATGTGTTATCTCTCATCATGTTAAAAAGTTAATTAATATATAGACAAAATTATCTGTAACTAGTAATTAAGAAAGTTTATAACCAATTGTGTATAACTATGTATCTACCTTAAATGTGGTATAAGACCAGAAGAAGTACCGTATATCATATAACATACTTGATGGTGCATTCCAACCGATATATGTGTGGAGGAAGTGTCGTAAATGCCTTGTTGAGCTGCATCAGCATCTGTTTGTGTGTGTGCGCGCGCGCGCGCGAGAGAGAGAGAGAGAGAGAGAGAGAGAATGAATATATTGAGTTTAGGTGGGCAGTGAAAAGTGAAGTGAGGAGGACGTGAGGCCTTCTCCTTGTACTATAAGGATGCGTTTGTTACATCTTCTTAAAGGACTGGCTTAAACTGATTTAACTAGGACTACAATTCTACATTTGGTATTTTTCTGGACTAGAATAAATGGAACTCACTCCGACTAACAATCCCTCCGCGTTTCGTTAAAGCTTGTTATTTAGTTCGGAGCTTTCGCTTAGTATATTAAGCGTGACTAAAATGGAAAACGAGGCCGACACTTGGTCACTTGCTACACCCCAACATCCACTATGCCTTCTTTTTGCTGCACTGTCACTATGGCCAGGTCGTCGGTGGTGCCTTCTCTTATGTGGCCCAACCCTAGGTGACAGCTGCAGCTCACAGCTGAAGCGGCGCTGCTTTAGGCCAAAATCGCGAGTCGGTGGAGGACCTGGCGATGCTACCGTCGATGGGCGCTGCTGACAAGAAGCAAATCGAGAGCTTGACGGTGAAGGTTGGAAGATATGTACAATATTATGCGATTTGATTATTTGGTTGCACGTTGGGGAGATCTGTACATTTTTTATGAGATTTGGTTGCTGATATGATTGAATGAGAAAATTAATTAGTTTTTAAAAGTTAAGATAACTATAAAATAAGTGAGATAGATGGTGAGATTGTGGAGATAAAAAGGTATGTGGAGGAGCATGCAGGAGAAATCGAGAAGGGGAAGTTGAGCAGAGTTTGCTGGGAGAAGGATTGCAAGAAGAAATTAATTTTGATAGAAAAGAAATTGATTTTAATAGAAAAGAAAATAATTTAATAAAAATTATAGTATTTTTTTATTTGCAATCCAATACTACACCAAGTGCTTCACTAAGTCAATCTAATTAAGTCTAGTCCCTGAAGCTAGTTCAGTTTGAAATAGTCCGGTACAACAAATGCCCCTATGTATATCGATGATCATGATTCAAAATAATATGTATAAAAAAAATATAAATATGTTGTGATTTAGGGACACGTTTGTGACACATTTTGACACACATTTTTATGGAACTCACTTTGTAATGTATTTTAGGGATCCAGCCGTCTATCTTTTATGTCTTAATTTTTTTTATGTCTTATCTTAAAGATAATGTCTACCAAAAACCATCTAAATCTGAAACCATATGACTTTTGATTGAATTTAGTGTTTCATTGTAGAACAATATTCGTTTATTTTCTTCACTACAAATAAATGTCTTAATAGTCTTGGATTTGCATAATTTTTTACAAGAATGATTTATGAATGATATAATAAAATATAGACAATTCTGATCGTCGAAATACATATAAAATTGACTCTACGTACTATAAAAATGAGTGTCAAAATATATGCCTTCGTGTATTGTAACTCTCTACATATGTGTGTGTGAAAGCAGATTGTGTTTATGTAAGTCAGAGAGAGCTGGAAAGGGACTCCATCCGATATTTTCCATCCTCAACTACCTTGAATATGGACGACAGAGGATACAAGGAGCATGAAAAAGGAATCCAATCAGATACAGTAGGAGATATGTGTATCAAATATTATGCATATTTTATAAAGTAGGGTGGTTTGGTTATTTTACTTGAGTTGGCTGATGGACTGGGATTGAATACCTGTCCAAATTAATGCAGTCCGAGCCACCAACCTATTTATCTTTGCATTTGCCAATCTATTATCTCCATTTGTTTTTTTTTAACATATTAAATAAGTGGAAAGAAAAGTCTGCAGTTGCTTTGCGTGAACTTACAGCACTCAGATTATATTGATGGAATATAATTCTCTCTCCAAATTTTCTTTTCTTCTAGTCTTCTTCTATTTTAACGATCACAATTAAATTATGTTAATAACTTCTATTCATTTCTTTAGAGGAAGAGGAGTGAGGGAAAAAGATTTGGAGGGGTACTACTTGAGGAATGAGGATCCTCTCCGGATCCTCTTTGTGAGACTCTCAGGATTCTCTAATCGTGTTCATTTATCGTACATCGTACGACCAATTTTTGTCAGGTATTGTTTATATTCAACTTTAAATAAAAAAAATTTATAATAATTTATGACCGCATAATATACGATAAACGGATACGATTGAAGGATCCCGATATCTTCACACAAAAAAATCCGAAAAAGATCCTCATTCCTAATTGAGGTCAAATTTTGACCTGTACATGTTGATTTGCAGAGAGAGGAGATGACAGTTGACATGTATGATCCCAGCTCAGAGGATGCACTGTTTGTGGCGAAATGCTTACACTTAAAAAGTCAAAGTATTTTTCTTTTATGTACAGTATATGTATGATTTGATATTAACATGATAAACTTTTTTTTTTCAACTTACGTGTGACAATACGGTATAGGGTATTGTTTAAATAAAATGTTTGATATATAATAATAAAAATTAAAGCTCACTAGTGTGACTTTTCCTACCCTCCTTTTCGAGGTTATATATTTTACTGTTTCGCACCAAATATGAGATATGACATAAATTCATGTCCCATCAACTGATTATAAAGTTATAATGTCTTCATCAATTGGATTTTTTTTTTTTAATTTTAACACAACTCAGGTTTATTAAGGGGAAATTATCGTATGTAACCAAAATTTAGCATACAAATTCAAAATTGTCAGTTTTTATAAAATATTTTAAATATAGCCAGAATCTCACTTTAATAGACCCAATTGCCATCAAAATTTACACCAAATTACACCTTAAAAGCCAAAACCCTTTTAAAATCATGTGTCATTGTTGATCAGGTTTTGGCAGTGGTAAACTGGAAATGAATGAATGTATATTAGTTGCAGCCATGGTTGAACAAATAAGACATCCTGAAGTATGTTAGCTGCACCATTGCGAAGATGGAAACGCATTCTACTTGTCAACCATAAGTTTAAAATTCGAACAATTCTATCATAAGTATAAAATTCGAAAAACAAATTAAATTATTAGATCCAACCAAATTCTAGCCCAATAATAAAAAAACCCATCTAATCCCTTTATTATTGGGCCAAATTTGGACTAAGGCCTATACCAGGCTACCAGCTCAAAATCCTGTGAGTAAAAGGTGTTGACCCAGCCAAACCCAACCCATCACTTACTGAAATTTAAGAATAGTATTGTGTCGATATTGCCCTGTCCGTCATTATCAAATTTTCCCTTTGAACTTGAATTTTAACTAGAGGTAATCATATCCAAGGTATTAAATATCGATGATATCGGAAATATCGGTAATCCAAAAACACGGAAATATCGATGAAAATATCGGGATATTATCGATATCGATAAAAATAATATGGAAACCACGGAAATTGTAAGAAAAACTTGGAATTTTTTATTGAAACTTTGCAGAATGTTTATTTAGTCAATTATCTATTAGTTTATCACAAAAAATTGGAAGGAAATGCATTGCATGATGGATTTAACTGATTTAAGTTGATTATATAGCGAGCTGGCAAACATTGTGAATGTAGAAAATATGTAGTAATTAATGAAAGAAGTTTAAACACACCATAATCATTTATATATAATAAATTAGTACAATATTTTACACTTTATACATTGCATGGTAAGATACATGAGTGACTTAGTACCACATAGAGTTCCTATGAGGTTCAAAATTTTCACTATCTTCATCATCTCTATTTGTAGAGTAAGTGTATTGTGAAGAGTAGTCAGCAACCATGGCAATGGTTTTCAAGAACCAAAACCCAAAAGTCAATAGGAAACCGAATACTTCGGTATTTTTCAGGATTACCAAACAAATGGGATTTGGAAACCAATCCCATATCGAAAATTTCGGTATTTTTCGGGATGGGATTCCCGAACTTCAGGATGGTTTTGGTTTGGGATTTTTCGGTTTGGGTTTGGGACTTTTTCTGTTTGGTTTGGGATTTTCGGGAATTTTTTCCAGCCCTACCATGTAAGTGACCAAATAAAAAATAGAAAAATTAAAAACCATATGCCATTGACTAAGTAATTAATTGACACAATTTAAAATATAATACCACAAAAAAATTTGGAATATGTGCAAATTTGTTTCTTGTAAAAAGAATTCAAAACAAAACCATATATGTAAATATTTTAGCATATTATCACAACAACATAAGTGATATGGTGGTTAAGGTGTTAAGAGTCAAATGGGAGGGGTTCGAATCCCTCTATGCTCAAAATTGAGACTTTTCAGAAATTTTCAAGAATTTTTGGATTTCATATCGCGATATTTTGACTAAAACTCATTGAATACTCATTAAAATATCGGTAACTCAAAAAAACGTCGCCGATATTTTGGTCCTTGGTCCTATCCACACACCATTTTTACCTTTTTTGAACATCTTTCTCAATTTTCTATCATCTGGTCAAATCAATTGAAGAGCAATGACAAAAACTTAACAAGAAGGGTGCGTGAGAAGTAAAAATAAATGTGAATCACACTATCCTTTAACTAGTAACCCCCTACACTATTGCATATAACCAATTTTTCCCTCCATGGTCGTTCACATTTCATTTAAATTTTATTTAAAAAATAAAATTTTAAAAGAAGAGGAACAAATAACAAACAACATTTAATGACCGACATCGACACGTGGCTCTTCTAAAATGTAAAACCGAATGGAAGGTGACAAAACACGACACTATGGAGAAATTGGCAATTTATAATAGTTCAAGAAGAAAATTGCCAAACTAAATGTTTAGCGGGAAAATCGGCAGCAGGGTACAAGTTCAATGGAAAATTGACAAACGAAACTACTCAATACATCAGATCCTTTACCAACAAATACTGAAAAGGAAAAAATAAAAAAGGGACAACAAGTTGAGTTTTACGTAATTGAATTCTTCCTTGGATCCCACTTACAATGTAATGACTACGCCTTATCTTTCACATCTTCATCACATTTCTTAAAATTACAACAGCTTGAAAAGAATGGACCATTTCCCAGTTTTCCCCTATTGGGATTTGTCGTCGTTATCCATAGAACAAGTTTACATCAAGATACGGAGTACAGCAAGACCGACAGCAGATATCGAAACAAGAGTACCTATGCAGTATTTTATGACATCGTATTTTGCTGCTTCCACCTGAGCCCTTAAAGCATGAATTTCCTGATAGTAATATGTAAGTAAGCATTAGTGAAAGGACTGTGCGGTGCGCTCCTAGTTCTAATTGAAAAAGTAGTCACCCAATTCTTACCCGATCAAGTTTGTTAGTGAGGTTATTTGTTTCAGCATTCTGATTAGATAGCTCTTCTCGTATCCTCCTGCATTTATCAACCATATGAATGAACAAAGAGAGCGAATATCATGACTCAAACAGAGGTTTTGACGAACTCAGAGAATACTATGCATTATTTAACGTATTCACTTACCCTCTTTCCAGGTTCAAGTCCAACCGCTGTCCTGCGGTAACTTTGTCGATTTCATACCTGCATCACAATGAAAACATTTGCACTGTAATGATGATTATAGAAAGCAAACACAAATTCACATAGAAACAGACAGATAATGACGGTAAAGTAACTCCACTAATCAGACCTCAATTCACTGCGCATCTTCTCTATATCATTCCGAAGTTTTTCAGTCTCATGTTGCAACAAAGAAAAATGGTGTCCCTGCATAACATATTTTTTTTCAGAGAACCAATGGCACTATCCCAGGAACTAACAAACATTTATTTTTCTTTGCAATGATTGTTTAGGGAACATCGAGGTCCAGCCTCGTTAGAAAAGTCTCCCAGGAACTTTTAAACAAAGACCTTAATGACGTCAAGGTCACTTCGAAAAACACCATAACTATCCTTCTTGTGATAAAGAAAGGGAGAGAGATAAAGACATGGTTGTCAACCTTGAAAAATGTAATCACGGCAACAACTAAGGAATTCATATTCCGGACCAATTATGCTGCTGAACTAAAATAAATTCAGCTCGAAAAAAATGTAGAAATACAGATAATTCAAATCCATTCTACTAAACTGAAAAAATGTCAATGTCATAAAACATTGGTTCCAAATGGGTTTTGTGATTCCATTCCAGTGCCCATATATGCCGGAACCTATGAATTGAGAATAACCCTTTTGATCATGTAGGAGGTTATGAGATGAAATGTCGACCACAGTAACTAAACGTATGGCTGAAATCCTAAATGTTTGGCTGCCAGTAAGATCCACAGTCAGAAGCACACCCCACCATGCAACAGCCACTCAGAAAATGGAGACATCATATTTTAGGTACATGAACACTACTAAACATCCGAAAGAAGGTAGTTGATGTCCACAATATATATGATCCACGCCAGGATGGGGTCCAATCATTTATCATAATGCCGTCATACGCATACAAAAAGGGTGGGGGCTCAGGGCATAATTCATGAAGATCACTAATAGTGCAACTGAAAATTACGAGTAGCCTTGCATTCATGTTTACGGATGTTAACAGGAGCTTGGAGACAACATCATCATTCAAAACCCAAAATGCAGTCCCATTAGCATATCGTCAATAATTTGAAATCATTTATACACAAGACAAACACAAATAAAGACCAAGCTTAATCCAGAAATTCCAATCAGTCAATGTTTACATGCACAACAGTAATAAGATTTGAAACGGCAACTAGAACAGAATCATCCAAATATCAACATAACCAAGAAGAAAAAGCTACAACTAAATACAAACCACGATCTCATAGTATTGGTAATGACTAACGGAAAGAGCTAGTAAGTACCTGCGCACTTTGAATTTCGGATTTGAATTTGGACAAGTTGGATTCTTGGATCATCTCCGTCTATAAACAATTACGCAAAACATACATTTAGATACAAGCATCATGATTTGATGAACGACAACATACAATTACGTAATCAGTAAACGGGGAAATTAGAGTAAACATGAAAACTCCTTACTTTCTGCATCTCTCCCTTTGTAACAAATGAATGAGACACATTTTCCAAGCTGTCATTCAAAACTTCAGTAATGGCAGCAGTTATCGCCTCCGCGTGCTTTGAGGGGACGCCTTGTCCCTCTAATCTCCTAACCTAAACACAATGCAGCACATAATTACCAACAACTGCAAACACAATGCAGCACTGCAACTTCTCTAATCTCACTGTAAATTTTTCATCATTTGACTTTTCACAATCATGCAACAACAACATCAAAGCCTTTTTCCCACTAAGTAGGGTCGGCTATATGAATCCTAGAATGTCATTGCACTCAGTACTGTATCACGTCTTTTCACAATCATGTAATTTTCAAAAATTCAAATTATCATTTCTCATGAGAAAGCGATTCGATTACTCACCAGAGCTAATGTATCGACGAGAAACAACCGCTTTCCATTTGATTTGACTAGCTGAGAAGTCGGCCTGCAATCCAAATGCCTGTACTCCACCGACGGAGACACCGTTCTCGAAGCACCACCGGGCCCTCCGAAACCGGATAATCCGATCCCCGACCCGGTGCCCAATTGGGCGACCCGTCTGCAAGCCGCAGCAGCGGCCATTCGAATTCGATTTCGGCACCTGATTCCTCAATGCTAATCTCAATCGATTCCGAATCAAAACCTTCAATCGGTTGGCTGCCGTGAATCTGCACGCATGGAAAAGAAATGTTGACCGTTTGGCTGCCGAGAAAACGATAGGATTACACTTACAATTTGAAAATCCAATCCGATCCAGTACCTATCCGTATCCGGAAAGTTACGAGCCGGAGAGCTAGGAGAAATACATGCTAATTTTCCCACTGAGAGATCCTGGAGGACTGGATAGGATTGTTGTCCCCTGTCCGTCTCGAGATTCGCGAAATATAAAAGATGGAGGGTACCGGGAGATCCTGTTGATTTCGCGGTTTGCTGCCTCCTTTGGTTAAATTAGCCTGTGTGCCAAACAGCGCAAACCTTTCCTATTTTTTTGGAAGAAATCCAACATGGAAAGAGTTTCCAAATTTTGTCTTGCTCCTTCGAGGAATTCAATTTCGACGGGTTACGGCTAATTTCGTGACAGATGCTTTTGGCTTCATATGAGAGTTCATAGATTCTAATCAAATTTCAGAGCACTTGCGTTATCAGTTGTTTCAATGTTTAATTTTGATCGTTTTGCATAAAGTCACTTATACAGAAGAATACTTGAAGCGCTTCTCTTCATAAGTGATTTTGGGCCTCCCGAAATAAGCCCTAATTGTCTCAAGGCACATAGGTTTCTCTTATTAATCTCCTCGCATTATATGAACTAGGAAAATCTTGTATACAACCCATGAATATAACTCTCTCTTACACTAATACGCTCACATGTTAGCCACGCGACCAGTTCTACGATGGGAAAGTTATCTACAAGGGTTATATACAAGAATCGTAACGTAAAAGTACTGTAAACGATTGTCATGTAGCAAATATGGAATCAAGCTGACTCGAAGACGAATATAGCAGGTATGGAACCAAGCCGAATCCTGCTTCTCGAGTTATTTGTTCATTCGTCTGGTTTTTTCAACAAGCAATCTTACTTTGGTCGCCCTCTGTACGAGTATAGAAACTCGTAGATACTTCCTTTTACGTACTTCCCAACTTTACGTATGTTCTTAGTCACCCCTGAAGCAACAAGATCTGCGTTTCTTGTAAACCTATACATTCATTAACAAACCCCAGATAACCCATTACGAATAAGGCATAACGTTTCAGAAAACTAGGATTCCATAATTGTCACTTGAATAGTCTAATCTTATGCTTGCCTGTTGAAGAAGAGACTTCCGGCTGACTGAGTCGGTTGCTGCCTCTGAGTCTGACGGACTTCATGATCATCTAAAAGGTAATCGCAGGCGATAAATAAAGCGACAACAAATGTTTAATGTAACATTTGACCTTAACTTAAGTGCACAAGTACTTTTCGAAATCATTTCTAGAAACCAAACACTAATTTATACATCATTTCTAACCAATGTGAAAATCTGTTCAACCAAAGTAACTTACGCGACCTCATTATCTGCGTGCCAGTTTTGCAGGAAACGTCTTGACTACATTGGAGGCGAACTATTGTAGGCAAAACCTAGAAAGAGAGATACAAGGGAAAAAAGGCGGGTAAACAAAAATTCAATTCCTTACCACGTTTGTGATGGACATGGGCAGAAACAGGAGCGGCAGCAGGTGTCTTTTGAACCATTCTTTTGCCAACCAAAAGCTGCAGTAACTCATGTCAGTCAGAATGCTTGGCTATACAAAGATTAATGTAGGGAGAAGCACTTTATGTAGAAATTTCATGTGTCGAGAAAGTCAGCTTCTGCATAGACTTAATTACTTCCAGTTTTCTAAGCACCAAATGCATTGATCCAACTCCAAATTGCACCAGAAGCTCACAAGTCACATCCTCTAATGAATGGTTCATAGCTTGTTATCATGCAATATATTTAGATCTTTTATAGCATGATCTGATGAGAGCTCACTATTCAAGGGCTTGTTTGGATTAGGTTTGATAATTCACTATATTTAAGGTATGTTACAGAATAAATGAAAAAATTGCGTCCAACTTTTTGAAGATAGAAGATGGATAACCCATCAAGGAAACTTATCCCTTGCAATCACCCCAAAATTGTAGGATTACAAGGATAACCTCCTCCATGTCTACTCCCCTCAAAATGAAAAATCATTCACCTCTATTGTCAAGTGAATTATAAGAGTTATCCATTCCGGTCCTGTCCTAGGCATCAAATGAGCCCTAAAAGGCTAAAAGTAAAAGCTAATCCAATTAATATAAAAGAAACACGAAAATACGACTTGCAAAGCTCCATGTATTGAAGAAATCAGTTAAGGTCAATTGCCCACATCTCATATTAGCACATAATACAATGTTTTACTCTCTGTGTTTTTATGTGAGGGCTTAGGAGAGAGGAGACATATTTAACCTCGAGACCATAGCAAACGGGCAATTCTGGTTGTTCCTTGGAATGGTCTTTCGTAATTCGATCCAAATACACAGAGTAACCAGCACAAGCATAACGAAATTCAGTAAGATGTCGATCATCTTTAGAAGCTTTCATTTCAGTTTCTGCAACTATTGACTGAGGCACTGGTCACCAAAATCTGCATATTAGTAGCTAGTCCAATAAAACAACGATAGAACGAATTTCAACTGACAAAAAGAAGAAAAAACACCAAACCAACAATCTCAACTACAAAAAAGGGCGGTTCAAAAATCTAAATTGCAAAAATGGCGAAGAAAGATAAACCCTTTTTAGGAAAATATAAGCAGATTGCAGCTCAAAGGTGATGAATTTGGTTAATTTCCTAAGCAAAATTATCATCATTAATCTCAAATTTAAGGCGAAATGCTAAAACGAAAAAAAAGAGAAAAACTTTTGCAATAAACTCAAGCCAATACAAAACCAGAATTCAGAAGTTGAAACCCTAGAATTCAAAATTCAAAAGAAAGAGTACCAAAAGTTCCGCAATTGGTAAGATTTGTGGTAATAAAATTGGTCCGTTGGTGAAGAATTAACGTTTTCTTATAAAAAATTTCTCGGGAACCAAACAGAAAATAGCGAAGAGGAGACCTTCGGGGATGGCGCGAGGAATGCCGACGCAGAGAGGATTGTAAGCCTTAGATTTGAGGGCGGAGGAATAATAGAGTGTTCCTTTGCATGATCTGCCTTTTTTGGAGGCTTTTGATTGGTCCGGGAGCTCGTCTTTGCCGTTGTTGTTCGTATCCATGGCGGCCCTCGTCGTCGTCGTCGTCGTCACTGTGCCATCTGTGACTGTCGTCTTCTCATCGTGTCGCGGTCGCTGTCTCGTTTGTATACCCCCATTTTGCTCCGGTGGCCTCACACATGGTTTTTAACTCGCACGGAATGCTCTCTCCTCTCGCTTACGAATTTACCGGACTATTTTTTTTTTTTTTTTATGATTAAAGTTGAGCTTTAGCATTCCTTTAAAATAATACGAAACGCAACCGAGTTTAGTTAAATTCGTTAAAATCATGTATTTCTTACTCAAAGAACTCGTTTGGATGTATTTTTAAAATTTTATTTTTTTTATGATTAAAGTTGAGCTTTAGCATTCCTTTAAAATAATACGCAACGCAACCGAGTTTAGTTAAATTCGTTAAAATCATGTCTTTCTTACTCAAAGAGCTCGTTTGGGTGTGCTTTTAAAATGATTGAAAACGCTTTTGGTGAAAATATTTTTGAAACAAATTCATAGTAAAAATGCAAGTAAATTCTGGAAAAGCACTTAAAGTGCTTCCTGGAAGAAGCACATAACTGGTGCTTCTTGCAGAAAGCACTTTAAGTGCTTTTGGAACCAAATTTTTTTTTCTCTAAAAATGTTTTCAGTCATTTTAAAAGCATATCCAAACGAGCCCTAAATCTCTAATCTTTCTTTTCGTAGTTTAGGTAAATTTAGCATAAAGTATCTTTTTGTTTATCAAAATGAGCTGAATGGAAAGTTCAAATTCACGGGTTTTACATTAAGCTCATATAATCATCTTTGTTTCACTTTGTTAGTCGATGTGATCAATTCCGTTCAAGTTTTCAAAATAGTAAAATAGCAAAAGTTTTTCATGTGTATTAACCCTTGGGCCAATTTACTCCAAATGTTTCACTCCGGTGGCCAGCAATGTAAAGGGAGGGGGCAGGGGCGTCGGTGGTAGCAACCGTCGAGGAAGGGGATTGGGGGCGGTGGAATTCGGTATGGTATATAGGCGGGTTCAGTCGGACCTGTTTCTGCGAGTGCAAGAGGCACAATATGTACACATTTTATTCACAAAAAATGGAACCTTTTTTTGTTCTCTTACAAATATATGGAAGATTAATGAGTGACCAAATACGAAACCCGTACTAATAAACTGGGAATGAAACTAAGAAAAGAAGGCGATGTAGCACAAGGTAAAGTTTATTTTATGCAAATCATGCTCCTGTGAACGGGATAATAGCCTTCCAGTTCAACCAGCTCCAGGATCTGCTTTGTAGACCAAAGATAGGAAGAGTGCGAATCAATTATGTCCGTTACATCCACCTGCAAAAACGGAAAAAATACTGATATTGTTAAGGCGATTATTCATAAAAGCCGATATCAAATAGTAGAGAGAGAGAGAGGGAGGGAGAGAGAGAGCTCACATTCTCAATCCCTTGAACATTGATTGGTTGAATTCCAGCTAATCCTCGAGAAAGTAGACTGTTCATTACATGATCATTAGTTACAGTCGTGGGAAATCAACAAATTAACATCAGCTCGTAAGCTAGTTCAAGGTCGAGATGAACTCTCATTTGTGTTTGTGTATGTGTGTATGTGTGTATGTGTGTATGTGTGTATGTGACCAAAGGCTCCCCCAAAACAACCATTATGCATACCTAGCACGGAAAGCAACCCCAAGCATCCAATCATTTGTGGAGTACGCATTCACAAATCTTCCAGCCACCATCTGCAAATAGCAGGACGAGAAAAAAAAAATGTAAATTCTGCAAAGTTCAGTAGTGGAAAAAAAAAATTAAATAAATAAGAATTTTAATAACCTTTCTAGCAGCTTCCCATTTCTCATCTGCAATCGAGATGGGTGCTCCAAGCAGAACAACTCGTTCTACAAGTTCAGCTGCCAATATTAAGAATAAATAACAACTATTAATTCAGGTAGAGAAGATTGATAAGAAACTATCAATTTATTATCGCTTACCATGATGTTCAGTTTCTGCCAAACACTGGAGACACTTGAAAATTACTCGTGCTCCAAGTGAGAAACCCACGAGTGTTACAGGCCTGAAATTCACAAAATGGATTTTTGTTTTGTTATGATTGGTTTTTCAGGAATGTTAGTGCTTTGAAGTTACGATATATACCTGTTCCCATGAATTCCCTTTAGTAACACCTCAGCAAGAAGTTTTCCTGCTTTGTCTGACCTGGAATTGAAAAAAAAAGTAGAACTAGCTGTCTAGCTATTATTTCATGACAAATACTACTTATGTAATTACTAAAACTTGAATATCTTCTTAGGACGGTTCATCACAAAGTGCTTCGTACCATCTAATGAATAATTCCTGCAATCATAACAACAGCTTTTGGAAACCACATGTAAATAGGAAGTAACTGAAACGAGAGGTTTCCCCACTCTTCCCAGTAAGAGAGAAAAAGGACCTGTCCACAGCAATTGCCCATTTGCTGTCTATAAAAGCAGTAGCTGCAAGTAATGTTGCCGGCCAAGCAAATGCAGTTACAAGAGTGCCTAACACAGTCATCATTGCACCTTGCTTCATCAAACCCATTGCAATTGCTACATCAACCAGTGGCAAAATCATTACCCTGGGCAACTTTTATCATCATAGTAGTACTAAAAAAAATAGTAGCCATGGGTCCAAAATAATTACTTGAGGTAAGCCAATCCTGAATTGCAGTGCTCACTGCAATTAAATTCTTAGACTCCCAGAGCACTGCATACCTATAGATTCATTAAGGTCAAAATAGATAAGTCGTCTATTCATTCCATTTATGGATTAACACTCATGTAATTTCAAGTTTTTCAAACATGTTGGAGAGTGGTAAAATGACTGTACCTTTCCAAATTGTCATCATGTCCCTCCCAAGGCTTCATAAAGTCTTCCTCATCAAATACAAATCCTGAAACCAAGATCTCGACTGCTAGCCTCTGAAACATAAAGCGAGTAAAATTACAGTTTGAAGCAATAATAGATAGATAGATAGATAGATAGATAGATAGATAGATAGAGAAATATATCTCTATGTGTGTGTGTGTGTGTGTGTGTGTGTGTGTGTGAGAGAGAGAGAGAGAGAGAAGATAGCCAAACTCACGCCCTGGTTATGATTTTCTCCAATAGCTTTGAACTCAAATTGATCGACACCTCCAGTTCTTCTAGCCATTTTGCTCCCTGTGAGTCCAGCTCCAGCAGCTTGATTGGACAGAATGAGCAATAATCCATAATTTAGTTTGCAAAAAAGCACTATGAAATATGAAACTGTTTGTAGAAAACATTTTTAACTAAGTAAGAAAATCTAGATAAATCATGAAGATATTTCCCACATAAACAAAATATTAAATCCAAAGATTCTAAAAGAAGCCCCCAAAAACAAAAACTTAACCACTTAATCACCTCCAAATGATGCAGCAACAACAACAGAACCAGCAACAGATCCTGCAGCAGTTGCAGCTGCGGCAAACCCACTTGCTCCAATGACTGGGATGATAGTGCCCAATGTTGGAGCTAGAGCACCAAGTCCTGCAGCAATTGCGGGGGCTGCTAGTCCTGCAGAATAGTAAAACTACATGAATTGCAATGCAGAACCAAAACCTATAAATCTGATAGGAAATTAAATTCACCAGCAACAAGGAAAAAATCTTTAGGATCTATTACCACCAGTTATTGTCAACAACGCTCCTCCAGTTATTGCAGCAGCACCAATGATACCACCACGCTTCCATTTAGCCCATTTGTCTTTTGGTGATTGGGTTCCTTCTTTTTCTTCTTCTTGTTTTACTAATGCCATTGCAGAACAAGCAACCATTGTCTCAATGGCTTCCTACAAAGCAATTTTTTTTTTGGGGGGGGGGGGGGGGGAATCATAAAAGATCACCATAAACAATCAGGGAATGCAGTTACGGTCAATTTGTGTCAAAATAAGATACTAATCTGATCGTTATCATTAATGATAAAAATGCCAAGGGTTTCTTTTCATATTGATCATACTTCTAGACACCTAACATAAGTAAGAACATTATCTACCTAAGCATATCTGGAATAGGGTACTAGAGGGACAAGTACACATACCATTTTCATCCATTTGACGTCAAGCCAAGTTGCTAGCAAACGCAGAGCTACACGATGCCGAGCATCGTAACCCTTTCTCCGACGGGTACATTTCTTCTTCTCTTCACGTTTATCAGCCAGACAAGCTGTAAGAAGTTCATAGAGAACTGTAACTTTCCTCTCATAACTGAGCATTGTCAACTCTCCAATAGTTTTCTCACGAATGTCACTGGTAGACGCACCTGCGTCTTTAACCCTAACCAGATTACCACCAGTCCCGTGCAGATTTTCCAATTGCGAGTCCACTTCTTCAATTTTTTGTTTCACATTAGCTGTGGAGCATTTCTCCATCAGCTTCTCCAAATGCTCATCCACTTCTTCCCTTTTTTGCTTCACCACAGCTGTGGACCCTTTCTCCTGTGAAGTTCCCAACTTCCCATCTGCCGCCTCAATGTTCTCTTTCACCTCAGTTGTGGAGAACTTCTCGCGACATTCACTTTCATATTCACGATGCTTTTCCATCTTCGACTGGGAAGACTCATGATCCTTTTCCATGCTAGACGCCATAGCGTCAATACCTTTTGACAAAGCAAGCTCTTGATCTGAATTTTCGGAAGCATCCTTACCATCACGACCACCTTCTTCAGCAAGCAACCTCAAGAACTATGACAAAAATCAAAATCAATAACAAAAACGAAACCCGAAACCTGAAAAAACCCGAATAAATTGTTTATCGAGATATTGCAACAAACGAACTTACAGCTCCAACATGATGGCTAGCAGGAGAAGTAGCAGCACTCTCCTGAAGTCCAGACCATGCTGCAGAATCAATCTCCAGAAACCTATTCACAATGCCTCAGGTGATCAAAACCCTAGAATTCAAATCCCTAAATATAAATTACTGTCCTAAATTCCCAACAATCTCAGCACCCAAACAGGGCAACGAAAAATTTCTACGATCACCTCAAATAAATAAATAAATAAAACTCAAAATTGAAGAAGAAAGTGGACCTGAAAACGGGTGGGAGGAGACCCGAGTTTTCGTGGACCCAGAGATCCGGGTCGTCGGAGACAGAGTCGGCGCTGCTGACGCTGCTGGTCCGCTCCTCCGTCGACTCTTCTTCTTGTGATGACAATCGCAGAGGGCGCGTCTGGTGGATCTGAACCTGGTGAAGAGCGAACGCGAACAGAGCTCCGGCGGCGTACCGTTGCGTCGGCGTCAGATACGACGGCGGGGCCATGAGTGATGCCACCTGAATCCTCGAATGAACTGAATTTTTTTTGAAATCCTGAAATTTGTCCTGACTACTTCTTCATTGCTTGTCCACGCGGCAACGTGAAGAGTTGTTTTCGATACATTTGATATACATGTCAATTCATATTGTTTATTTTATATAGTTTTATTTATTTCATGAAATTTCTTAATTCAAATTATTTCATTTTTATAAAATATATAAAAAGTCAAAAGTATTTTATTTCTTTCCCTTAAAAAAAAAAATGTTTCTAACCACTCAGTACTACAGTTTAGTGGTATTTCTCTTCGCTTGGAAATGAAAGGTCTTAGGTTCAAATCTCGTGAATAGCGAATTCGAAATCAAATTAGTTTGGCCACTATGTGACTTAGCCGAACTTCCCGTCCTCTTAGTATAAAATATTGATGTTCTCAAAAAAAAAAAAAAAAAAAACAATGTTACCATCTTCATTTATAATAGATTGTTACATGAGACTGTGACAGTCTGGTTTTAGTGTAAAAATATCGATGTTCTAAAAAAAAAAACAATTTTTACATCTTCATTTATAATAGATTGTTACATGTGACTGTGACTGTGACTGTCTAGTAGGTTTGAGATGTTACCGTGAGTCATATCTAAAGTGTCAACAAATCTCTCTCCTCGCTAAGTTATATTGCGTGTCATAGTGTGTATAGTCACTCATGCGGGGTGTAAGCGATTTATGATTATAGATACATGACCCACAATTAGAAATAACCAACGCTTATGGTAGAATTAGTCACTCAAGCACGCATGAGTGATTTATGACGACGGATTACTAAACCACCTAAATTTGATACGGTAAACATAACCCTATTTTAAGGTATGATTGGATGGAGTTGGCATTTAAGATGAAGCAACTTAACAAAATGCACAAGAAGAAAACACAAGTAATTAATTGTTGGGTTGAGTAAAAGGTCCATTGTGGACGTCATTACTTGTTCATCAGATAGTACATGAAACATGGAATGAATACCACAATATTATGGTACTCTAAATTAATATGCTAAATCTAATCCCAAAAAAATAATTATTCACTTAAGCAGTCTCCTCATAATGAGCAATGAATACAGAATTAAATGTGTCTAATTTTGCTGTTTGAGACCCAAAATCAGGGGTGCAAATAACCACACGACGCTCCCTTCTTGCAGTGCCCGCTTTCGTAATATTTACAAACCCGCTGCCCTTTGGGGGGAGGCCTGAACGAACCTCCGTTTCCGTTTCCGTTCCCGTTCCCATACAATGTCTGCCTGTTCCATCCAAACCTACCCCTACCGATACCTAAATCCCTATTCTGGAAACCACGATCTCTTGGACTGAAGAATCTTTCCTCACCGTATCTTGGTTGGCTTTCCCACATGCCCCTGGCGGGCAACTGCTGACCTGGATGTATGCTCGTGTTTCCATGTGTTATGCCCTGACCACCTCCCCAACCCAGGTTTACACTTCCTTGGTCTGGTCCTCCCCATCCCATGTTTGCATTTCTCGGAACTGGCTGAACTGCTTCCCAACTCCTTCCTGTGCTTTCTGACCTACCATTCCAATGGTTGTCTGTACTGGCTATGTCCGACGGTGCAGTGGTTCGTATCTCTGTCCCTGCCTCAAATTGGTTAACTGAAACATCACTGTACTTTCTGTCTCCCTCCATTCCAGGGCTTGTGGACGAATGTACACCAGATCTGTTTTGTAGATCAAGAGCATTTCCCCGACATATCCCAACTGGTTTGTCCGTTTCCATGGAAACTTGTAAATCGCCAGTGGAGCTCAAATCAAGAGCATTTCCCTGACGTACCCCAAGCGGTTCATCTGCCGCCATGGAACCCCATAAATCACCAGTGGAGCTCAAAGCATCACCTT
The DNA here is from genome assembly GCA_035220775.1 of Malus fusca. Taxonomy (NCBI): domain Eukaryota; kingdom Viridiplantae; phylum Streptophyta; class Magnoliopsida; order Rosales; family Rosaceae; genus Malus; species Malus fusca. The sequence goes on along the minus strand of CM069073.1, from coordinate 18,165,132 downwards.
TTCCAGGGTCGGGTGCTGGGCTAAATCCATCTACAGAACTGATACTACCGTTTTTTGAACCCTCCGTAAACTCCCCTCGACAGTTCATGATTGAAGTTGAGTTAGCCAAGCTGGTGAGGGTCTCCATTGCTTCAACTTCAGCCAGAAGATCTGAAACTGATTCATCAGGTAAAGTACAAAATTCAGTTGGTTCTGTAAACTGATCCATCTCGCTTGGTTTAAAAGAAGATGCAGAGACAAGACTGGATTCCCATTCCTCTATAGAAGATGGTTTAGCTGGAGTAGGGGAATATCGACCCCAGTCACCACCTACTTCCGGAAGTGGTGCCCCACCACCCACTAAACTAGAAGAAGTGCTCCAGCTATGGCCAGCGTCCTGAACAGGAGCATTTGAAGGCACAAACTGTCTATTTTCAGTAGCCTGACTTCTTAAGTCTCCATTGCTTGGTTTTGGAGTGGGACTGGACATATCTGAAAAATTATGTTCCTTCTGATCTTGTTCTGCACTCTCAAATGATTTAGCGAAAGGAACAAAAGTCGAGTTGGAATGACAGCCGTTTGAAGGACTGCTTACAGGTGGAGGTCTCCAGTTTTGCCCTGAAGATTGGCCTGAATGGCCATCACTATCAGATCGGCTCTCATTACACTGTCCATTCGCAATTTGACCTTGAGCAGTTTGTTGGGGATCCAAATTTCCATTCGTCTGATCAGAGTTAATTTCCGCTCCTCTACTTTCCCCTTCTTGATGCAACAGGGTTTCAGATGGCATCACAGGCGGAGAAGGTTGTGAACTACTCTCTTGGGGTTGGTTAGGTGAAGAATTATTATCCTTCAATGGAACCTGGCCTTGCAAAACGATTCCATTTTGTTCATCACTAGAATTGACAACATCTGCAAGTGCAGTGGTCCTTGCAAGTTCACTATTATGCAAACTTTGGCCATCCTGCTTCATGTTCCAGCTCTCTTCAACCTGTTTATCATCCACTCCAGCTGGGTTCATACTCTTGTTCCTTCCATCATCCTGACCATTGTTTCTATCATCCGAGGCAACTGTAAATCCCTGAGAAAGTAACGGGCTGTCATGCGGCAATAATGGTTCTTTGTACTGTCCATTCAATGCATCGGCCAAAAGGACGGAGTCACCTGGATTCTCATTTATCTTCCATATTCTATGATCAAGAGGGAAGTGCCCAGCTGTACTCCATTTACGCAACTGCATCAGTGCAAATGGTCCTTGAACTTTTCCAGTGGGGTCCTGGTAGTGCCATATTATGTCTGCCTCAAAATCATCAACACATAGGTTCGCATTCGTCACTATAGATAAGGGCAATGATGAATTTTCTGATGCAACCTCAGAAAGTGTATTAGATTCAACTGCTGATTGATTATTCCCATCAAAAGACACCAAACCAGTGAGATTGACCTGGCTCCTTCTTGTATTGCGTCCATTAATTCCAAATGTTTCTCTGCCCGAATTTTTCCGTCCCTTGCTTCTTGAATTGCTTGAAGTATCACCTTCCCTTGGTTGTGAGAAAGGTTCCCTTCCCCTTCTACCAGATCTTCTTGGTCTTACTTTAGCATCTGCATACACATCAGCGCAAGTAACACCAAATTAACATTTCCAAAAGAAGCCTTGAAAACTAGAAACGGATAAGATGTTATTCCATGTCTATTAAATCAATGTAAGGGACCTTGTTTCTTATCGAATGCTCCAGCACTGTCTTCAGATTCGCAACTTGGATCCATAGTAGGATCAGGGCGTACTTCAGGAATTTCACTCAGTCTGCGCTGACGTTCCTCTGGCGAGTTCAGAAGCTGTAGTTTCTCCACGCATTGCCTAAGCGTACACTATGGTCAAGGAAAACTTGATATTCTTAGACCAAAATACCTCAGCCACAAGACAGTACGAGGATTAGAGTACACAGGTACCCATGAAACGGCCTCTCATACTAAGTAATGTGCTACATGTAATCAACAAGTAAACAGAGAATGCAACTGGAACAACCACAACAAAGTGCAAGAAATGTCTACATAGAAACTAAAAGCATTGAACAATCAACAAAAAAGGATATTCTTTTCTGCGTCCTTTTTCACTTGCTCGATCGCGAAGGTGACTAATCCGTAATACCTCTGCATCCAGACACTAGATCATAGAGCAAGACCATTTGCAACCAAAAAGCAATATCAGATGTAGCACTTGATTTATTTAGAAGAAACGATAAAAGCCAATGAATATACTTAAATGGGGCAGTATAATTATTAACTAAAAAGGGAAAAGAAAAATCATCTAAAATCCTTCCATAAAAACACATATGTATTCTCTTCTTGCCTCAGCATTAAAAGTAACGAAACTTACATCATTTACTCTAATTGCATGAAGTGAAACTTACATCATTTACTCTAATTGCATGAAGTGCCATTGCTTTCTCCTGAATCTCACCCTACACCAAGCACAAATTTCCTTTGTAAAAAGAGTTGCAAATATCTTGCACATGACATACAACAGAACATAACATGCAAACCTACCACAGTCAACTGTTTGCTGAGTCCGCACCTTATACTTTGACGTAATCGTTTGCATTCATCCTGTGAAAATAAGTAAAATATCCGAATTGAATAAGAGGGGATGAAAGGGAATAAGTATCTGAACACGATCAACACACCTCAACAGACTGTCTTGTGACCAAAAAAAAACTTGTATATGTAAACACTAGCATGCCTTAATCAATGTATTTTTTGGTTATATCATTATTTTCCATGTTAAGAAAGGATTGAAAATAGTGTGCATATAGGTTTCGGGTCAGTCATTAATGGTGTGGGTAAACATTTCCCCAGCATCCTTTCATGCTATAGTTCACATAACTGAAAAAAGGTGGGCACAAATAATAATTGGGCTCCAAGAACTTTCATTATTGATATATAAACTAATTCACACGTATTTTTAACCTTCAGTTCCAAAAGAATTATTGAAAAAAGAAAATTCTAGCATGCGTAGATAAGTTATATGAAGGAACCCTGTCCCTGGGAGGAGAGCAGGCAATAAGTTCACTGACCTGGGAGAACTCCTGATTAGAGATCTCGTCAATTGATATAACCTCTTTCTTGTTTAAGTTCAAGATCTCAAGTTTAACATCAATTGTTCTTGTGCCAATTTTATAAGGTTCAGCAACCTTGCTGGTACCTGCAGACAATGACGTCATCAATACAAATATTGCATGACTTATTGTGAAAATATAATAAATAACTTGGAGCATTGGTTGTGTTACTAATACCTACGACTTGGACAAGCCTATAAATATCTTGCTTTTGATCACCACTAGGAATTCTTATTCGCACAATTGAACCAACCACCTTCTCGTGCAATTTATCAACGTCTTCAAAAAAATTCTCCATCGAGTTACGACGCAAGTAAATCAGATTAATGTTGTGAACATCAATCGCTGCAAATGCATCTGGATTGGTCGGTGATCCTCTCTCATCTACCCTTTTGCGTGTTTTACGCTTCTTATCATTACCCATCATGGTTTGATGATCATAGTTCCCATCAATCTCCATTTGGCTGGCAATAGTATTAACAATTCCAGCACTACTAATATTATCTGCCTTGGAACTTTCCTTTACAGGGAAGTGAAATTCAAGAAGCTTTAACATTTCAAAGTGACCCACACATTCTTTTCCAAACAGCCTTATGAGCCTCAAATCACAAATAATTTGGCATTTCTGGTGAGGATCACGAAGATTGTTTTTCTTTATGTACTCAAGCAAAAGCGCCTGGACCTCAAACTGAGATAGCACTGATATATCACCATTTCTCATATGAGCAACAAACTCCAAGAGCTCCTTCGATGCCCAAACTGTGTCTTCAGGGAGAGGCATTCCTTTTTCACCAAGTGATTTTTCAACACTCAAGTCCTTGTCAGAAGTTCTAGGCTTTTTATTACTTCTTTTGGAGTGTGTAGGTTCCAAATCTGCACTACAGTTGACAGCACCTGAATTTGTTTTATTACCATCGTAAAGTTCAACTGAAGAATCCCTCTTACAAACCATAACAGCAGCTTCATTCGATGGATTTTTAGCTTTAATAAGCTCGTCCAAAGTTAACGATAGTTTCCCTTTCAAAAGAATCCAGTAAACCTTGAAGAGATACTCCCAGCTGCTTTTGTCATCAAAATCAACTTGAGCCTGCAGAAAATTTCAATGAGAAAGGAAAACGATAAAATTGCACCGCCAGATGGAAAGAAACAAAATAAATAAACCTCCAAAAGGGTAGAACGTGATGGAATGCCACTTTAATTACAGCAGCAAATAATGCACTAATGCAGGCACAAAGTACAATTAAAGAAATAAATAAAATAAAAACCTAATACGATTCTCAATATGAAAGAGTTCTCTTCTGTTCTTAAATCAATCCAATCCCTCTCCAAAATTCAACAAAGCTGAGAATCTTCAATCCATAGGTAAAAATGTCTGTAAATAAATAAATACGTGTTCAAGCATACCCCTTCCTTGTTTTCTTGCATATTCTCAATTAGCATTATAGTTCTCATACATGTTCCGCAAAATCCTTTATTTGCTCGTACACATTGATAATCCGCGCCCTTAGTACATCCTTTGCACAGAGAATACGTACAAGTATAGCACCAATAATGGGCAGCCTTCTGACAACTGCTACATATATGCCAACCTGACATGCATAATATCCGGGAACACCGAAATGTCAACAAACCACACAACCATGATAACTCAACTTACCAAAGAGACAATAAATGAACAGGTTAACATAGTGCAACATACCGCAATTCCATTTGGCTTTCGATTTAAAGAAGGCCTCGTCCCGCTTGATGCACGAAGGATGGTAAGCCTTAGGGCATCCCCTAACAAGTATCAATCCACAAACAAGACTTAATTAAGCAATGCAAATGAGCAACAACACATCCACTAAATTTCACAAAACGAAACACAAAATCGACTCGAACTGTCCATTGGATTGCCAATAAGGAGATGAAATAACCCAAATCAGCTAAATTAAGTAAAATATCTCTGCTTTTCTAACATGGACTAATCAAAATTGGACTGAATTGACTAAGCTGCGACCATGAAAAACTGGATTCTCACCTGCGATCACAAAGCACGAGGCTTCCGCCGTCAAAGCAAATGAAGCAAACATCTTCTTCTTCGTCCTGCTGCTTCCTCACCGCCGTCGCTTTCGGATGCCCGCTCGGCGGCCGGCCCCGCCTCCGCTTCCCCAAGCTCTTTCCCGACTCCTCTTTGACCACCACCATCTGCCCCGCCTCCCCGGCAACCATCCCCCCGCCGATCGTTTCGCATTGAAAGGCCGCCAAGGTTTCCTCCCCCGCCGGCATCGACCGGTCAAACACCTTCTCCGGTTGCGGCGGTTCTCGTCCTCCGCCTCCGTCTTCTTGTATACTGGGTCTGTAGAAGGCGGAGGCGAGCTGAGCTTGCTCAAGCTCCATACAAACAATAACTGAAGTAAAAGAATTGGATAGATTTGTACAGAGAGAGAGATTGAAAACCCTAGGAGTTGGAACTGCAATTATGAGAAGTGACTAAAGCGGCAGCAGCAGCGCACATGGAAGATCGGGTGCCGATGGGACAAACATTTATCGGGTCGGGTTTTAGGTCCGGTCCGGGTAAATGGCCTTGAAAGTGAGAAGGACCGGCGACACACGGCGCTGCCGATAGGCGGACACCTGGGAGGAGATTGGCTTGAAGAAAGAAAAAGAGAGAAAAAAATGGAGAGAGAGAGAGAGAGAGGGGAGGTCGTTGTTTGGGTAGGCAGGGAAGGCAGGGTGCTGTCACACAAGGGAAGGTTGGATGAGTGGAAGGAAAACGGGGGGTTAAATTACCATTTTGCCACAGGAGGTGGGGGGGGTCAAAACGCGGCTCTTGCGAGTCTATTGATATTCCTTCTCTAACCTCGAGCACCACGTGGTGAGTGGGCACCCAGAAGAGGTGATCGGATGTGGGGGCCGCCCTTGAATTTTTGTTCAACGCTTTAAACATGACGATACCGGATACTCACCTCTTACATTCATTCACTTAATTTTTATTTTCTTGTTCATATTATCCTTTTTTTTTTTGTATGAATAGTAAATTTCATTAATTTTGTTCATATTTGTTGCACTCATATTTAGAATAAGAATATAATTATGTAAATCCTAGTAGATATATGATATCATTTATATTCCTATTAGGATTTGATTACCTATTAAGAGTTGTATGCTAAAGGGTAAGGTTTTTGTCTATCCTCTACTATAAAATGCACAATGGGATGATACAACACACGCCTCACAATTAAATCTCTCTCTTCTCCCTCTTGCTACTGTCGGCCCGCTCTCTCTCTAATCCCTTAGATAGCTCAGTTAAATAGGCCTACAACATGTTATCAGCACGCTCTTGTCAGAAGCTAAGGAATTGACGGATCATAGGAGGAGGCTATCTTCTACAAAATTCAAATGCTCTTCTTTGTTTTCCACCAATCAGGTACACTTAAAATAAAGGAAGATATTTGAAACGTCCACGAAGCATGAAAACATTCCCCATAATGCATGTGATGCATGAACCCCTTTATGTTTATATTTTCCTTGCTATATATATATATATTGTATATGTTTCGTATATTTGTCAATATATATATATATGTGTGTGTGTGTGTGTGTGTGTTTCACGCATTACGCAATTAAATTGCTATGTGGAATTGTGAGTCAAAGCATATAAATAAATTAGAAGCAAATCTAGGGTTTGTTCAAACCCTAACCATGTCGGAAAAAAAAAAACAATTTTTGCGTTGGGCATTGTGTGTCACCACCGTTGCACCCCCACCGCGGCATCATCGGACCACCACTGGCCTCAAGCCCAATCGAGTGGACCACACGACAGCAGTCTTTGGGCTTGTTCCACTGACCCAGACATCCCAAGGCCTTAGGGCCTGATCTATTTAATGGGCCTGAAGTCCTTTAGCCCAAACCAAAAGTTTGCAGCCTTTTGGCCCGATGTCCCGTGAGTCCCTAGCTCACTAGGCTATGCCATGTTGCCCCAGCCCGCTTCTCGCAGCCCTGTCCGCTGGGTTGAGCTTGCCCCACCCGGACTTAGCCTCTACTGGACTTCCCACGCGAACCCAAGGCTAGCGTTTCGCTGGGCCTGACCCGTGCCCCCCCCCATTTGGCCCAAAAGCCAGCAGTTGCTACTACTGGGCTCACCTATCTCGGGCTGTGGCTTGTAGCCACTTATAGGCTGTTATTGCAGCCATACCTGAGCCCAAACCCCCTTTTTGGGCTATATTTTTTCGACCCAATGCTATTATTTTGGCATTATTTTGCTTCCACAATCGACCCCATTTGGTCCCGATCTATTGAATTAATTAAAAGTGACATGCAGTCCATTAATCTGATAATGAATCCAAAATTATTGACTTGAAGATCACTTTTGGACATTAACAATTCAATAATTATTTTTATACTTTGAACCGTTGACATACTTTCATAGTAACAAAGCTCTCACACTTGAGTTCCCAAAGAAATTCAAATCCACTACACTTAAATCAGCATATTGCATTATGTGTTTCTTGCAGGAACCTCTCCTCTATGAACTAATCGTTCATAAAAACTAAATTGAACCTGTAGTTTCATATTTAGTGCATTTGAAACCCGAAGTTTTCATTCAAAACTTACCACATGAAACCTGTAGTTTTCATGCATAAATTAAACCAATACATGTCTATAGAACATGAATGTTCTACGATATATGTCTATAGATTATCATATGACTAATCACATTTTTTTACCCTCCGTTTTAGGGACATGTCGAACTTGAACAAGCTCGATTTCACCGCTTTGGAAGTCTCCAGAAGAAACTACCTGAAGTGGGTTCAAGACGTGAACCTTTATCTTACTGCAAAGGGTATTAGAGCCTTCATCAAGGCACCTACCGACAACAAACATGTCGACGAAGCTCAGAAAGCTACTGCAATGATCTTCATTCGAAGACACATCTATGATGCTCTGCAGACCGAGTACCTCACTGTGGAGGACCCACTCACCATCTGGCTTGCTCTGGCCGACCGTTTCGATCACCAGAAAGACATGTATTTACCTGAAGCAAGACATGACTGGCAGCATATTCGCTTCCAAGACTTTAAGTATGTGAATGAATACAACTCTAAAGTTTGTAGAATCTAATCACGGCTGAAATTATGTAAAGTGGAACTAACTGAATCAGATCTCCTGGAGAATACCTATTCGACATTCCATGCCACCAATAATGTCCTCCAGCAACAATATAGGGCACATAAATTCACCAAAATTTTGGGTTTGATCTCTGTACTACTTCTCGTTGAAAAGTAGAACCAGTTTTTGATGAAGAATCATCAATCTCGACCAACTGGCTTAAACGCCACACCTGAAGCGCATGTGACCAATTCTAGTAGCCACAAACGATGAAAAAGTCATCGTGGCTGTGGTAATGGGCGGCAAGCCCAACCACGGGCCCAAGGTCAACAGAGTGCCGGCCCCAAGGGAGGAAATGTGACCCAGCAGTGTCCACCCCTTGCCCATAAGGTCCCGAACTTCAAGAACAAGGGCAAAACTCCCGTTCAATCGGCTTCCACTGAAATGGATATGTGTTATCGCTATGGAACAAATGATCATTGGTCACGCGTATGCCAAGCTAACCACGAGGCTATTGCCAAGTATCATTCTTGTCGTGAGTCTAACTTTGCACATGTGGAACATCTGAAAGATGAGACTACATCAATGGAGATATTGGATTTTCAAGAGGCATCAACGCCTATGGACGAATAAATTAGACATGGCCGAACCCACTAGGAGTGGCCGGCCCCTGTACCCTATTTTTTTAGGTTTATGGTTTAATTTTTGAACAATTTTTTTAAGTCTTTAGAATAAATTGTGTTGGTTTTGGTTTGTTTTGAATTATGGATTGTTATTTGATGGATATTATTTCTCGAATTGCTTAATTGAATGAATTGAATTATATTTAGGGAACTTTAACAAAAAACTCCCGGTACTGTTCACTTTAACGAAAAATCACATTTTTACACTAAAAGGTCAATCATGGTATTATTCACTTTACCCTTTATTTTGTCCTTATCTTTAAAACTCAAAGTTTTCAAGCCATTTTCATTAGTTTTCCTTTATATTTATGCATGTGACCAATTCTATCAATTTATTTCTAAGTATGTTTAGTGGGGAACTTAGTTGTCTGGCTGATAATCCTACCACGCACACCATCTTGTGCCAGCGACACTATTTTACTAACTTAATACCCAAGAAAGCACCTTTAACAACTCTCTCAAGAACTTTATTCTCCACGTTCCGAAAGAACGTTGCTGATTTTTAGAGATATTTGAGATAATCAATATCATGTTGAAACCACTGAAGATAATGGTTCTGAATTTCTTTGTAACATTTCGTACGAATATGGCCAGAAGCATATTCACAAGAAGTTGGAACGTCTCCCGAGTGGGTTGTCTATCACAACCATTCGCGGCATAGAAGCCCACCATGTGACCGACCCTATACCTGAGTTTCAGCACACTTTGTTGATTTGGCATGACCGTTTAGAACATCCTGGACGTGACTTGGTGCGTCGTATCCTTAAATCATCACATGGGCATCGGTTACATCCCTATGTTGGATTCATGCCATGCAAAACGTGTTTTTTAGGGAAGTTGAATACTCAACTCTCGATTACAAAGATCATTCACAACCCCCCTAAGTTTCTTCAGAGGATTCAAGGGGATATTTGCGGACCTATCCAACTAACATGCGAACCATTTAGATATTTTATGGTGTTGGTTGATGAATCGACACTATCGTCACATGTTTGCCTATTGTCCACACGCAATGTTGCATTTGCTAAACTCCTAGCACAAATCATTAAGCTAAGGGCTTACCACCCTAATTATTCGATTAAGTCTACTCGATTGGATAACACTGGAGAGTTTACGTCACAGACTTTTAACAATTATTGCATGTCAGTAGAGATTGATGTGGAACATCTTATACCCCATGTTCACACCCAAAACGGCTTAGCATAAGCTTTCATAAAGCGCCTTCAATTGATAGCTCAAACTTTGGGGCTAAGAAATATTGCACGCAGTTATGCTGGTCCGCATGAGGCCCACCACTACCCAACCTCATTCACTGTTATAGTTGGCTACTGGATACAAGCCTGACGTCTCGCATTTACGTGTGTTTGGGTGTGCAATTTATGTGCCAATAGCGCCGCCACTACGTACCAAAATGGGTCCTCAAAGAAAAATGGGAATCTATGTCGATTAGGATTCGCCATCAATTGTTCGCTATTTAGAACCCTTGACAGGAGATCTTTTTATCACACATTTTGCAGATTGTCACTTTGATGAGACAGTATTCTCGTCGTTAAGGGGAGATAAGCATGCTAACGTTCTTGGATAACACTGCGAATTGTCATGGTATGCTCCCACTATGTCTCATTTTGATCCTCACACTACCCAGTCTGAAACTGAGGTGCGACGAATTATAGATCTTCAGAGCATTACTCAGAGCATGCCAGATAATTTTAATGATCTATCAAAGTTGACAAGATCGCATATACCCGCTGCAAACGCACCTGCAATGATAAATGTACCCCGCGTAGGTCACCATCCTGCCTGGGAAGGCCGGACTATCCCTGAAGGTAAGGAGGCCGTACCTTTCACATAGCCTGGTACATTGACGGCTAGCCAATCATCTGCTCCGACCTAAAGCGTGGCATACCCTTTTGGTTTAAAGGATTCACAACCCTGGAATAGGAAATCGGCACTAACTAGTGACCCTAGTTTGAATTTAACCATCGCTCACTCATCCATTCCAACGTATGAGGTTATTTTAGATTATGATGATATCTTAGACGAGACAAACCGACCTTCCGAGAATCATGAGATTTCGGTCCATTATACAGTATTTAATGAGGTTTGGAATCGGAATGAGATGATCGTCGACAATGCATTTGCGTACACAGTAGTTACTGACATCATGCTTAGCGATGACATTGAACCACATTTCGTTGATGAATGCTAACGTAAAACAGATTGGTCAAACTGGAAATAAGCAATCCAGGTCGAACTCGATTCACTCGCGAAATGTAAAGTGTTTGGACCTATTGTTCCTACCCCACCATGTGTAAAGCCAATGGGCTACAAGTGGGTTTTCGTGGGGAAGCATAATGAGAAGAATGAAATAGTGCAATACAAAGCACGCCTCGTAGCGCAATGCTTCTCTTAGTGCCCTGTGATTGATTACGAGGAGATGTATTCCCTCGTAATGGACGTTATAACATTCCGCTACCTAATCAGTTTAATAGTTTTCGAAAAACTGAATATGCAGCTTGTGGACGTGGTAACTGCGTATCTCTATGGGGATCTAGATACAAAAATCTATATGAAAGTTCCAGAATGACTTCCATTGATTGGTTCAAATAGTTCTATATCACGGAACACTCTCTCAATTAGGTTAAGGAGGTCACTCTACGAATTGAAATAATTCGGGCGGATATGGTATAACTGTCTGAGTGAATATTTGACAAGTCAAGGTTATGTGAATAACGAATTATGCCCATGCGTGTTCATAAAGAAGTCACATTCTGGATTTGCAATCGTTGCAATTTATGTTGATGACATGAACCTCATTGAAACTCCCGTATAGCTTGAGGAAATTGTTGCACACTTGAAATCGGAATTTGAGATGAAAGATCTTGGGAAAACTCGATACTGTCTCGGCTTGGAGATCGAGCATTGTTCGGATGGAATCCTAGTACATCAATCGAACTACACCCAAAAGATGTTGTGGCGTTTTAATGAGGATAAAGTGAAACCTTCGAGTACACATATGGTCGTTCGGACTCTAAATGCTAAACAAGATCCCTTCCATCCAAATGAGGATGAGGAAGAGATTTTGGAACTCGAAGTTCCATACCTAAGTGCAATTAGGGTTTTATTGTACTTGGCTCAATGCATTAGACCCAACATTTCATTCGTTGTTAATCTTTTGGCTAGATACAGCAATGCGCCCACATGCATGCATTGGAATAGTGTTAAAGACAATTTTTGCTACCTCAAAGGTACGACGGATTTGGGCTTGTTCTATACTCGTGAATTTTCGAGTATTGCCGCCCCTGATGGTTCTCGAATTGATTCTCGTCTTGTTAGTTACGCGGATGTTGGATATCTGTCTGACCTATATAGGGCACGTTCTCAAACGGGCTATGCTTTACCGTTGGGGACACTGCTATATCTTGGAGGTGTACCAAGCAAAAGCTAGTTGTGACTTCTTCGAACCATGCTGATATTCTCGCACTGCATAAAGCATCGCGTGAGTGCTTTTGGTTGCGAGCAGTTATGGAACATATTCGAAGCACTAGTGGTTTTACTTCAGTTTTTGACCTTCCCACGACGATCTTTGAAGACAATGCAGCATGTATCGAGCAATTAAAGAATAGATACATCAAGGAAGACAACACCAAACACATAGTGCCAAAGTTCTTTTACTCATACCAGCAACAACAGCATCAGAACATTGAAGTCAACAAATCCTTCCCAGGACAACTTGGCCGATCTCTTCACCAAGTCATTGCCCAAGTATACTTTTCAGAAGCCCGTCCAACGAATTGGTATGCGTAAATTATCTGAGTTGAATCGCTTGTAGTTCTATTATTTTGAAGTTATGTCTAACTCAAAGGGAGTATCTTGAAGCATACTTACTTGATCTTAATGTACTCTTTTTCCTACAATTAGGAGCATTTTTCCCATTGGGTTTTTGCTACCTAACGAGGTTTTGATGATGCACCTATCTTGGGATGATCATACTCAATTAAGTTCACTATTTTCATCCTGTTTGACATTTGTTTTAGACATTATGCATACTTCTCACTTTTCTCCTTAGCCTATGGGTTTTCCCCATGCCTTAGGTTTTACCATAGTGAGGTTTTGTGAGTTTTACTACCAATGCATACTTTCTTTAAATTTGAGACTCGCATTCACCCGTTGTGTCAATGACTTCATCAACTATTCTACCTTATATGTTGAAGATTTGATGCGATGGTTTGTTGAGTATTTACACACTCAAAGGGGAGTGTTGCATTCATATTTAGAATAGAAATGTGATTGTGTAAATCCTAGTAGATATAAGGATATCTCTTATATTCCTATTAGGAGTTGATTACCTATTAAGAGTTGTAATCCTAAATGGTAAGGTTTTTGCCTATCTTACTACTATAAATAAAGGCACAATGGGGTGATACAATACACACCTCACAATTAAATCTCTCTTCTCCCTCTTGCTACCACCGGCCTTGTCACGCCCCGATCCCGACATACGTCCAGGATTGACACGTGACGTCACCAAATACCCGTATATCTATCATACCTCGCATCCTGAATATATACAAAGTATTCTTCAAGATCCAGATGCATAATAATTTTTCGTATACTTTATGGCTGCATCTAACTTCTTCGTTAGACTGCCTACGTACCCTCAATAAGGATCAAGCCATTCGTAGTTCACCTTATCACAAAATTAGACGTTTATCCACTAAGTTCAAGCAGAAAAGCATAACATTCCTCAATCATTTATTATAACCTGACAACATGTAATTCCTGGACTCAGGCTACATAACCAATCCCCATGAAAACATGATTTCTCTCCCACCAACATATAAATCATTATGTCTCATCATGATATCGCAATTCACAACATACATCATATTTAAGAGCCAACGAAACACAAAATCATTCTCTAGCCGCATTAATTAATTAATTTGATCAAAGTAATAACAATCATTCCCATATCTTCTAAATTCATACCTTATGAAATCATAATCGAATCATAGAAAATCCTGAATGAGTCATTCAGACGTCCAACATCTTTTCTAACTCAATTCACAAGACTCTCGAAACCATTGACACAAATATATATATAAAACTAAGGCTAGAGTGACACAGTTAGGCCAAGCCTACTTCTCCAATTAATGGGATTTTAGGCCACTCCACGAAATTCAACAACCTCGGGTTCCGGACCACTCAACGGAACCAAACCAAATATGATCGCCTATAAAATGTACCAAGTACAACCAATCATCATCACCTCTAGAATGCGTATGGTCCCCCATCGCGGATATACCAAGCAGAACCATAGGCATAATATCATCGTGCAGGCAGTGATCACCCATCGCGGATATACCAAGCATGATCACCCCTGAATACATATGGTCCCCCATCGCGGATATACCAAGCAGGACCACATCCATGTACCACTACTACGTGGTGCAATCTCATCATCACACATTAAACATAATTATACGCATACATGTTATCGATTCCATATATCAACCAGCATCTAGTCATATGGAACACAACACAAGGAATTCCCTTAATTACTATTTCTACTAAAAATCTAATAAAGTATCTAACTCATCTCCATCTCAAGCTATGTAGTAATGCCAAGTTCAAATAGGTATTCAGTTGGCAATCATATCCAAATAATTATCAAACAATAATTAAATCTCATAATTGTCATAACATTCATCATAATTATCAATTACATTATTAAAAAGATAATTAAACACATATATATCACAAACATCATCAGTGTACAAGGAAAATCCTATTTAATAAGCATAGGTCTATGGCTAAATATATAAAATCACATTTCAATAGAAATCACATTTATAAAACCAAGTGGTAATCACAATTGATATTAATATAAGAATTTAAGGTAATCACCATAGCCCATATATTCAAGTCACTCTCTAACCAATGTAGGCCCACTAGGCCTCACTGCGTCTCCCATAGTACTAATATTAGTATTTAGAACGTTTCGAGACATGTTGACCAAAAGTCAACTCTCGGTCAAAGGTAGGGTTCACAATTCTACATAACTCGATCCATAATATCCGTATGTTGGATTTTAGATCTGTAACTTTCTAAAATTCACATTATTCCTCTAAAACAACATACTAAAATTTCATCACGATCCGACGGTCGGATCTCCGCCAATTTCAAAATTCAAGTGGTGGGCGACATTTAATTTTACAAACTTAAAAATCCAATTAGGGAAGATCCGTACGTCGGATTCCCGATCCGTAAGTTTCTATGATCCACAAATGTTATGTTCTATCATACATTAAGGTTTGGTGACGATCCAACAGTCGGATCGTCAAATCATATTTTTGACCTAACCACGTATAGTAATGAAATTAGGTTCAACGATCAATCCATGTCATACAAATATCAAATACAATGTCAGGACATCTAATTCAACTTAGAAAGTCATCATCGGCCCACTGGCCACGTGCCGCTGCAGGTGGCGGTCGGCCACCCCAACTCGTCGGAAAATTCAACTATTTTAAAAAATTACGAAATTTTACAGGCAAGTAGATCTCAGTGAGTGGAACAATTTTCATACCTGTGACCAAGGCCAACTTTTCCGGGAAACACCTCGATTTTACACAAACCTGCCGGAACCCTAGAAAATGGTGTACTTCGATTCAGAATCCATACGAGCTCCGATGCCTCCACCACTGCTTGAGCTTTGTTCTTGGGGTTGAGAGGAGTCCTTTGGTGGTGGTCATCGATGGTGAAGCTTGCTGTAGCCACCGGAAAAAGGATAAAATCGTCCGGACACCCGTGGGTTTGTGGCTTCGAACTGAAAAAATGGAAAATAAATTGAGAAATCTAACACTACAGAGATGTAGGACTCGTTAAAGGCTTTCCATGGACATCAAGATCACCCAAAACGGAGTTCGTATGAAGGAGATATGAGCGGTTCAATTTTGAAGGTTCGCGGGTCAAAATGACCCATTCGGGTCTCCCTCCTTTTCCCCCTCCTTTCCTCCTTTCTGATTGGCTGTCCCTCTCCTCTTTTCTCTCCCGCACTCTCTCCTTTCTCCCCTCTCCCTTGCTGCCACTTGGCAGCTTCTAAACTTTTAGGGTAAAGTACAAAAAACTACCTCAAGTATTGGTGTCACAACACTTTCATACCTCATCTTTTAAAATTGACAATGTCATACCTCGTCTTTAGAATTTGGTCCAATGTTATACCTTCCGTTAGCCTGGCCGCTAACTTGTCAGTTAAATGCTGACGTGGCTTGATCTAGACCTCACTTTCTATTTAAAAATTAAAAAAACTAAAAAAAAACCAAAACCTGTTCGTTCATTCCCCTTCCTCCCTCCCTCCCTCTCTCCTTCCCTCCTTCCCTCATCTCATCTTTCCCACATCTACCTGCTGCAACCCAGAAAAAAGAAGAAGAAAAAGAAAAAAAAAATTGTCCCCCCCCGCGTCCTTCTCTCTTCTCCCCCATCCCCCCACCCGAGCCCCTATCTGCTACCCAGAAAAAAAAAAAAAAAAAAAAAAAAACTGTCTCTTCCCCTTCCCCCCCCCCCGCGTCCTTCTCTCTTCTCCCTCATACCCCCACCACCTGTTCTCCCCCACCCGTGTCGTCCACCATATCGTATGTCTTGTTCAGAAACGGCGGAGGACCCGTGTCGTTCAGGCCCTCTATCGGCTGCGGCGGAGAGATCATCATCACCATCGGGTCGAAGTCTGGACCCGATTGAGACGAACTCGAACCGGGGTACTCTTCTTTCACTGGGTACAAATAATTCATGGCTGAAAATCGCAGAAATATGAACAAAATCTTGGTGGGTATCGAATCTCTCACCGATTTCCACTACGTTTTTTTTTTTTCGAAATCGAATTCTGGGTCGGATTCAAAATCCGATTTTGATAATCAATTAAGCAAGAAAAAGAAGATTAATTAAGAGATTAAGAGAGTAAAAAACTGACATGGGTTGCTGTTGAAATGCAAGATAAAAGGCAGAGCTGCGGTTGTCATGAGCTTCCTGCTTCCGAATATGAGCTCAAAGGCGCAAACTTTTCGAGATTTCTGATCAGGGAACGGAAGATTTGAGCTGAATCTGAGCAAGAATAAGTTCTGAAAATGGATGGAAGAGAGAGAAAGAGAGGAGAGATTGAGAGAGAGAGAAAGAGAGAGAAGGGGCGAAGCTGCAAAGATTGAGGGGCTCGGGTGGGGGAGAAGACGGGGTGGGGGGAGAAGAGAGAAGGACGCCGGGGGGGGAAGGGACAGTTTTTTTTTGGGTTGCAGCAGGTAGATGGGGGAAATAGGAGAGGAGGGAGGGAGGGAGGGAGGGAGAGAGGGAGGAAGGGGAAGGAACGAACATGTTTGTTTCTTTTTTTTTTTTTTTTTTTTTAACTTTTCTTTATTGTTTTAATGTTTAAAAAATATTAAATGATTTTTTTTTAGTTTTTTTAATATTTTTTTAAATTTTTAATAGAAAGTGGGGTTTGGATCAAGCCACGTCAGCATTTAACTGACAAATTAACGGCCAGACTAACGGAAGGTATAACATTGGACCAAATTCTAAAGACGAGGTATGACATTGTCAACTTTAAAAGATGAGGTATGAAAGTGTCGTGACACCAATAGTTGAGATAGTTTTTTGTACTTTACCCAAACTTTTAATTATTTATTTTCCAACAACTAAAACGTTTCTAACTTCTTCGTTATAGATCCGTTTCACGAACGGTTTGCGCCTACGCTTTCGTGAGATCGAGCTCTATCCAAAGATATAAATTGTGACCTCGAACGGTCTACGAAGTTTAAATAATTAATTTCCAAACTCTAAACTTCGCAACTAGTTTAATTAAAGTATAACTTCAAATAACTTAATATAAATTCTCGAAAAAATAATATAAAATCTCAAGAATACAAACACGTGCATTATAATAGTGAAATCCGGGAACGGGATTTCACAGGCCCCCTATCTCTCTAATCTCTTAGATATCTCAGATAAATAGGCCTACAACAATATTATCTTTTTTTTTGTATGAATAATAAATTTCATTAATTTGAAAGCAGGTTACAGACCAACACATAACAAGGGAAAATAACCCAAATATATTGGGGAGAAACAAATACATAAAAGGCCAGCCCAATTAAATAAGCAAAAACAAAAACCCACATCCCTAATCTCTGACCGCAACATCCGTCACTTTCACCGCCACGAAAGTATTGCTAGGAGCTACCGAAGAAGCAACACGAGAGATATTAACCAAGTGGTGAAATCGATCAAGACATTGCAGCACAAAAGTACCAAACTTGCAACCAAAAGCACACCACATCCAAATTTCTTCACCAAAGACGCAGAACCAAGAGATAGTCACCAGATCCAAATCCCATTTACCAATCTCTGCAAATATAATTACAAACACAGACACATGGATAGAAGGTGAGGCTAAGGGGTATGTAAAATACCCTTACTTTGGCTGAAGTCACATAACACTTGGCCTCAAGGAAAATCCGACTTGCCGGTTGGGGTAGGGAAAGTAAAGGGTGGGGATGGATTATGAGGAAATGAGATATGGGGAAAAAGTGGGGGAGATGGAATAAGGTGTCGTTTGGTACATGGGATGGGACATAACGTAGTGGGACGAGACGCACTCGTCCCACATTTGGTGCGCCAATTTGCCTGGGACGAGTTGTCCTTTGAAAATAGCCAATTTTTCGTGCCACCCTCCCCCTGGAACGACTTGTTCCAGCCCATGGAACACAAAATTATAATTTTTTGGACAACAATACCCCTCATATTTTTCATTAATTTCACTTCGAAAATTAAACAAAATTTAAGAGATCTCTCCATTTCTACATAATTAGCATAAAATATTCATTAAAAATCCAAATTTACCTCAACAGATCAACTCAAAAATTGAGTTCTCTTGTTTTTCCGGGAAATCAAGTTTTTTTTATCGCACTTCAAATTTTCCGAGAAATTGAGTGACAAAAACCCAACAAAAAGCAATTTTATTTGCGTTTGATTTCTATATTCAAAGAAGAAAAACAGCAAAACGAAGAAAACCTAGATCGGATAAAGGGTTCTTGAGAAAGCCAAAGAGAGGAAATTTTCTGGGGGAAACAAACAGGAAGAATATAAGGGTACCGGGGAAAGCCAGTGAAAGGACGTGGCCGATGCCGTCGCTTGAGGGATGAGACGACGAGGATTAGGTGGAAGATGTGAGGGATGACGTTAAACTCGTTGGCTGTGGCTCAGGTAAGGTCGAACTTGTCGGAGTGGATATGTATAATTGTCATTTAATCTTTCGTTCCATTCCGGCCTAAGCGTACACCAAACGTAGCATGGAACCTCTGTTCCTTTCCGTCTCATTCTATCCCGTTCCATCCCGTCTGCATACCAAATGGTACCTAAATGATGGGGTAGGGATGGATTATGAGAATGGAGACAGGGGAAAAAAACGGGGGAGATGGAATTTTGGTTTTGGAAAGGAAAGGCCAAAAGAGAGGGAGGGGAAAAGAGAAGGTACATGAAGCCCAAAAGTGAGATAAACTCACGAGAAAATTTGAGCAAAATTTGAGCACAAAGCTCAAGGAAACTGAGATAAAACTCAAGGAAAAATGAAAAAGATAAAAGGGAACATGAGAATGAGGGAAATAAGAGAACAAGAAGATTGGACAAGGGTAGCCACGGGCACCCAAGCCAAAGGCTAGGGCCAGCGGCAAGAGTGTTTGCAAAGTTGGGAAACTAGATAGAGCACATCTTTTAGAGAGAACTCATAAAAAGTTTAGTTATCAAGAAGTTCTCTTGTTCATATTATCTATATATACTTCTACGTCCCAGTTATCTATACTAGGAAAACTGTGGTTCGAACATATATACATTTAATTTCTTTTTTTATACTTCTTACTATTAGATAGTGCCCATAAATCTCATGATAGGTACCCAAAGATTCATAGTGAACTTTGATGGGAGTTTCTCTTGAAGTAATAACACATTGATCTATTTGCCACTAGAGCCACAAATGGCTATCTAAATTGATTATTTTCTGCCGATAAGCTCCATCTGCATCATAGGAATTACAAAAAAAAAAAGGTTCTTTCATATACTTATAGTTATTATTCAATTCTTTTATTTTGATAATTTATGCGATTACATGGATTATACCTATTTGCACAAATACCTCGACGATTTCCACTCGTTAATACATAGAGCCCAATAAGCATATCTTGAGTTGGTACGGAAATAGGATCCCCAATAACTGGAGACAAGAGGTTCATATGAGAAACATAAGTAAACGAGCCTCCGCTTGAGCCTCCAAAGATAAAGGTACATGAACAGCCATTTGACCAACCATTTAATCACCATCAAAGTCTGCATTGAATCCTTTACAAACTAATGGATGTAAACAAATAGCATGTCTTTCTACTAAAATGGGTTGGAACGACTGTATGCCTAATCTAATAATCTATGCAGAGTAGGCGCCTTATTCAGTAATATGGAATGCCCTTGCATAACTTCCTGAAGTATTTCCCATACAACCGGCTCTATTTTGACAAATGTAACCTTGCATTATTGAGGAATTAGCATACCGATAATATAAGCATTTAAAAAAATGCGATTAACTAGAACCTGAAAAAATTCTTCATCCATAACTTATTCGTTCAAGTCTATGTAGCACAATCACAATAAAATTAGGATAATGCTAGGGAGACAAAATTTTTAAACCAAATTGGCACGTTAATTGACACTTGATTAATAATCCAATCATTTACAACCACATCATTTGGTTTGCAAATTTAGTTTAAAAAATATGATCTTCCTAGCATTACCCATAAAATTATGTCAATTAGGTAACAAATTATTATGAATGTATATCGTCTTTTGCATTCATGTAAATTAAACTTGAAAATTTTGAAATCGCCTTCAATCAAGTACAAATAACTACCACAAAAGTTAAGGTTGGTAAAAAAAATTTATTGCATTCAAAAGTGTTCAAAGTGCCAATTTTAAAGACACAAAAATCAAATTTGAAAAATGCAATTTACTTGTGACAGTCACACACGTTTACTTCTACGACGTTGACGATCAATTAGGTTGTTCATTGTCTTTTTCTTGTGAATCTGTTTGTGTTTTAAAAATTCTTATAGTTATAACTGATTATGAATCATTTGAGGATGCTTAGGTAATACTTTAGTATGTTTTACTTGATTTATATATTTAAGGATTATTTGTTAGAGATGTCTTCATTAATTTCAATGCAACATGTGTTTTTTTTTGTAATGCGAAGAATACCATTTATTTAACTCAGATTTTATAAAATATATGACGTAATTATTGATAATTAAATTATTAAATGTTGATTAACGTACTTATTTCATATTGGTGACACATTATTTGGTTTGTAAATTTGGTCTAAATAATTAGTCTACCTAGCATTATTTTTTTTTCCTTTTTATTTTAAAATGGGACCAGCTAGTAGTAAAGTCACTACAGTCTACCCTTCAGAAATTGAGAAAACTCACAGATATATTTTAGCTGCAAAAGAGACCTATTGCTTCCTAAAGAGACAATCGTGCCCATTACTTTTATCAGTGGAACTCTGTTATCGATTTTCAAATATTTTTTTGTATTACAACTAATACATGTTTAATAAATTGGGTATATGTTGCCTGATTTTGTATTAATTTCTAATTACTTACTTAGTTACTTATAACTTATAAGGGCTCTTTAAATTTTGTTGACTGTGCGTGTGGTCCCCCTATCCATTCTCTTTAAATTTTGTAACGAAAAAAGTTACACAGTAATTGACTCTTTGCCCAATTTTCTTGATCCTTTTAGAAGGATGCCCCTATTATTGGTCCACATAATTATCTGTTTTTAAACTCATAACTAATTGATTACTTAGTACTACGATTTAATGACATTCGTCAGTACTTGTCATTGGAGGTCATAAGTTCTAATTTATTCGCTCACCTCCTTAGTATAAATATATTATTGTATTAAAAAAATCACAGTTAGCTGATAATTATACATATAATATGCCTATGATACTAATTTTTCTTCTATTATGTTGATTGTTACTTTTTATATGAGGGATGATGCAAGATTTTTTTTTTTTAACAAACGATATTATCTACATTAGAGGAGAAGGGGGGGTGGACTTAGCCTCACAATGAACTAGCAATAATGTGGTTCGAACTCATCTTTGGCGATAATCAAACCTAAAACCTCTTACTTACAAGTGAATATGATACAAGTAAATTGTTTTAAGTCACTAAAGTTAGCTTGGTGGTTGGTTGGGAGATAAATAGGCACAATATAGGATTAGAGTTTGAAATCTTCCAATGTGACTTAAAAATAAATGGTGAAAGTTTGTGACACAGCACGCCTCGATTTAGCCCGGGCCGGGGTGTGACAGTTTGAATTTTACTTAAGTATTGGTGTTAAATGGTTTTGTTTTTTAATTTTTTTTTTAATTTTTTATAACCATACGATATTATCTACATTAAGGGGGAAGGGATAGGCTTAACCTCACAATGAGTTAGCAATAATGTGGTTCAAATTCTTCTTTGTCGAGAATCGAACCTAAGACCTCTCATTGGTGAGTGTTAACACATTACCAATGAAGATATATTCATTACTAATTTAGATACATCTTTGTAATATTAGCCATAGTTAAAACCTTATAAACTTTTAACTAAATTTGTATGACATGTTAAATTGGGCGCATGGAACTCATAAATTGAAGAAGAGAAAGAACGAATAGATAATTCATCAACTAGCCTTCTCAGTTGTTCTAATTTCGAATTCTTCATACATTTATTTACAAATTGTAAATTAAAAAACCACTTTCCTTGTTTTAATTTCATATAGTAATAAACTCATGAGAAGATATTTTTTATACAACAATATATTTACATTAAAAAGTGAGAGAATAAATTAGTATTAAACTCGTCATTCACGATATTAAAATCTAATACCTATCATTTATAAATGAAGAAGAGTAATAAAAGACCATATGACTAAGTGAAGGTAAGCATGTTTTAATAAATATAGAAAAATCAAGACAATTCAAATACATTTTCTATGTGATTAAAGATGTTAATGTTAGAATTCTAATCGAACTTAAAGAGGTCAAAGACTTGCTTGATTTGTTTGGTCAACTTCACTCCGGCACGTTACTGAATAATTTAACACATTTTGGTAGATGAGGATGATGATAATGTAGATACTTAGAACTTAGGACCACTTGCTATTTTTTCCACGAACAGAAAATTTTAATTTCGAAAGCAACCTCCCATAAAAATGGAAGCTGTACACGTAGATAATTAGAAAGGGAGAAGTGTCAATGAGGGTTGGCTCAGTTGGCAAGGTTCTTGTCTTGTGTGTTGACCCACCAAAGTTTGAGTCATGCTGCCAGCACTCCTCGTTGGTGCGCGATCTATAAATTCCTATGTAAATTCATACCGGTGGCACTTGACAGTAGATGTCAGGCGTATGTCTTTTCGGGTTGAGGTTGTGGGTATGTCCTGGCGCTGGAGGTGAGAGTAACCAATCTCCAATCTCCCCCTAAACCTTTTTTTTTAACTAAAAAAAAAAAATTAGAAAGGAAGAAGTTACCATATATGGGATGAATATGTCACTGACCATAAGTATTAAACTGTAAAGTAAAAGTACGAATTATTAAGTCTAACGTTTGATTTTATGGATAACGACTAATTGATTCATTGAGCGGTTTAGCGCAGATTCTCCCAATATTGTTGTATAAAAAGAGTAAATCGCGTTAATATGTAGTTAACTAACCTATAAGTCCAAAATAACCTGTGTGACGATTAACAACAGCTTAAAATACATTGGCGTCGGCTCTGTACTAACTCAGCTGTGCCACTTACCTCAATGTGCTCAAATCTTATCCTTTATTCCAGGCCGACAGAAATTTTCAGCAAATTTTGGTGCTAACGGGTTTATGCAAATTGGTAGGTTCTATGGGTTTGTAGCGGGCGACGACGGTGCTTTGGCTTTGGGATCTCCGTGGCAGCCTCTTTTTATTGTCCTTTGATAAAACCGCGAGTCACATGCCCAGCTACCAACACGTCTGTACCCGGTCTTCTTTGTGGAACCGTGGTCGGTTTAGTTTAGGTTTTTTTATGTATTTAGTAGATTTTATGTGTTGCTTCGACAATTTGTTTCTGTCACATCAATGATTTGCGTGGCATCATTTCTTTGCGATGGTTTTATGTGAGGTATTGGTGATAGGTTTGTCACATCTGTCGTCTTTGTGATAGATTTGTCTTAAAGACTTTTGATTTTTGTGGTTTTGAGTGGTGGCTATTGATAAAATGATTTTCATTTATTTAAACTGATAAGTTACAAGAGTATTTATAGGGAAGCTAAATATAACAAACTAACAAACTTAAGAAATTACAAGTGGTAATTTTCCTAACTGACTTTTGACTATTTGTTATTACTATTATGTTAAGTTACATGAGTAACTTTCTCTTCACACCCCCTCAAGCTAAACGAAAAAGGTTGAAGTGATAGCTTGGATCTGAGAAGAAGAAATCGTTGTCTTGGAAGTGATTTGGTATGAATGTCAGCAAGTTGATCCTGACTGCATACAAATTGGACCGTCAACAGCTTGGCAAGAACAAGTTCCCTTATGTAATGGTAATCGATTTCCACATGCTTGGTGCGAGCATGGAAAACAGGGTTGGAAGCAAGAGCAATCGCTGAAACATTGTCACACCAAATTTGAGGAATAAAAGGTTGCTTGAAACCAATATCTGTAAACAGTTTGCAGATCCATGTCAATTCAGCAGCAGTATGTGCCAATGACCTATATTCAGCTTCAGTGGATGAACGAGCAACAATATGTTGCTTCTTGGCACTCCAACTAATGATGGATGGTCCAAGAAAGATACAAAATCCGCCAGTAGAGCGTCTATCCCATGAACACCATGCCCAATCAGCATCAGAATATGCTTTGAGAGTGAGAGGAGTCGAAGTTTTGGGAAACCATAGGCCATAGCCAAGTGTACCCTTAAGATAGCGAAGTATTCTCTTTACTGCTTGAAAGTGAGGTTCTCTGAGAGAATGCATAAATTGGCAGACCAAGTTAACGGCAAATGAGAGATCTGGACGAGTCCATGTAAGATACTAAAGGGCCCCAACAATAGACCTATATTCTTTTGGATTATCCAATGGAGAACCAGTGAGATCAAGCTTAGTATAACCAAGAGGAGTTGTGCAGGGCTTTGCTCCATCCATCTTAGTTCTTTTGAGAAGATCTAATATGTACTTGGATTGATGAATAAAGATCCCTGTAGAAGCTCGGGTAACTTCTAAACCAAGGAAAAAAATGCAAATCACCCAAATCCTTAATTGGAAATTGAACACTGAGTTGAGAGATAACATTAGTGCAGGCAGTGGAAGAAGGCCCAGTGACAATAATGTCATCGACATAGACCAAAACAATCACCAAGATAGGTTGTTGCAACACAAACAAGCTATGATCAGATTGTGAAGCTTTAAATCCCATAGAGAATAAAGCAGATTGCAGTTTTTCAAACCAAGCCCTAGGAGCTTGTTTCAAGCCATAGAGGGATTTTTGCAAATGACAAACATATGAAGATTTGTCATGATCAATGAATCCTGGAGGTTGAGACATATATATATTTTCCTTTAAACAGCCATGTAAGAATGCATTACTGACATCCAATTAATGCAGAAACCAGTTAGATTGAACTGCAAGCGTGAGAAGAAGGCGAATGGTAACTGGTTTAGCCACTAGGCTAAAAGTATCACTGTAATCAATACCCTCATGCTGATTGTATCCTTTAGCTACTAACCGAGCTTTATAACGGTCCACAGACCCATCAGGGTTCCTTTTAATCCGGAAAACCCATTTGCATCCAACAAGATTGTAAGAAGGATCAGGGGGAACCAATGTCCATGTTCTTGTATTTTGCAAAACATTAAACTCTTCATGCATTGCAGCCCTCCAATGTGAATATTTGGATGCCTGAATATATGTAGTTGGAACAAATTTAGTGTCTAAGTGGGAAGGAAGAGGGTTTGGTAGCAGTGAATGCCTTGGGCTTAAAAATTCCAGATTTTAACCTAGTTTGCATAGGATGAGTAGAGATAGTAAGGGTTGAAGGTGGAGATGTATGGACATGAACAATATCAAGGACTGAGATAGGTGCAGTTGTAGGAATTGATGCAGGTATAGGTGCATAAACTGATTCAGATGCAGATTCAGTAGTACTTGCAGATTGTGTAGGTTGAAAAACAGGTGGAGATGCAGGTGATGGTGAATGTGGAATGGTAGAGTTAAGGTTGGATGAAGGATAAAGGTTAGGAAATGTAAGAGAAAATGGTGAAGATGTGGGTGATGATGAAGTACAAGTGGTTAATTTTGAAACAAGATAAGGATTATGAAATGGGAATGTGGTTTCATCAAAATAGGCATGCCTGGATACGTACACCCTGTTAGTAAAGGGATCTAAGCATATGTAACCTTTGTGGACCAACCTGTAGCCAATAAAACACACAACTTGCTCTTGGGTTTGAGTTTTGACTAAGTGTATGGCTTAAGCCAGGGATAACAGCTACAACCAAAGATTCTCAGTTGAGTATAATTTGGTTTCTTCTTAAAAAAACTGCTCCCAGGGTGAAGATTTAGCAGTAGGGGGAAGTCTATTAATGAGATAAACAGCAGTGAGAAATGCTTCTACCCAAAATTGATGAGGAACCTGAGATGCAATAAGTAGTGTTCGGGTTGTTTCCACAATGTGCCGATGTTTCCGTTCTGCACAACCGTTCTGTTGAGGAGTATATGGACAACTTAAGTGTTGTTGGATGCCATGAATGGATAAATGCTTCTTGAACTGAGAACTAATGAACTCACCCATTGAGTCACATCTCAATGTTCCAATTTGTTACTAGACAGATTTTCAACAAGAGCTTGAAAATGAACAAAAACTTGAAAGACTTCTGATTTATGTTTGAGAAGATACATCCAAGTGTACTTAGTAAAGTCATCAACAAAGATGACATAAAATCGATACCCACTTACAGAAGACAATGAAGCTGGACCCCAAACATCCGCATGAACTAATTCTAGAGATCTAGAAGTATTACAGAGAGAATCTTGAAAAGGTAACTTGGCACATTTGCCTAAAACACAATTCGAACAGAAAGATTGTTTAACAGTAGTAGAGACAGGCAATGAAGACTTTGATATCACAGATTGCAAAGTCTTGAACGTTGGATGCCCCAAACGTTGATGCCAAGTATGTTGGGATGTCTTGATTGCAATAAGACCATCATGCTTTGGTGAAGACTGAGAAGATGCATAAAATGGATAGAGACCACATCGAACAGGAGCTCTAAAAAGCATCATCCCCGTAGTAAGATCCTTGACATTAAAGTAAAAAGGATTTAGAGTTAAGGAACACCAATTGTCTCTAAGAAACATATTTGCAGAAAGAAGATCATGCTTCAATTGTGGAACATGCAACACATTCTTTAATTGAAAAGTAGCAGAAGAGGTATGCAGTAAAGAGGAACCAGAGTGAAGAATCGGCAAACCTTGGCCGTCTCCAACATAGACTTTATCAGGACCACTGTAAGGCTGTGGATTTTGGAGATTGTTGATGTTGTTGGTCATATGAGAGCTTGCTCTAGAGTCAAGCAGCCACGGAGGAGGAGAAGATGCATTTGAGCTGGCATACATAGCAAGCTTGGCTGGTGGAATACGACCTTGAAAATTGGGATTCATGCGATTTGAGCAGTCAATCGCCTGATAACCAGTGTCTTCACATATTTCACAAGGAACATTTATGTAATTGTTGTTGAAGAGCCGAGAACCACTGTGATTTCCTTCACGATTAAAAGAATTCTTGTTGTTACGATTGTATCGGTTGTGATTGTAATTCCTTTGAGAATTATTTCGCTAAAAGTTACCTCTGTTGAAATTAGAGGAATGAGGTGGTTGAGCAATGTAAGCCTGAGGTGTAGGAAGTAGTGGATGAGCGGTGGAAGATGCCTGAACAAAATGAAAGGCTTGATAGGGTTCATAATTTGTTCCTTGAGCTTGTTTCTTGTGAGCAAGTGCCATTTCTTTACTTAGCAAAAAACCGTGAAGATCATCAACAGTAGTATCAGCTAGGCGAAACTGAACAGAATCCACAAATGAATCATAAATTGAACATAATCCACCAATGAATCATACTCATCATGTAAGCCATTAAGAATGATGAGAATGAGATCATGATCATCCACAGGAGCACCAGCAGCTGCAAGAGCGTCTGTAGCCTTTTTGATGCGTTGGAGATACTCCGAGATAGAAGATGAACCTTTCATTGCAAATTGCAAGGTTGAACAGAGTTGATGAATGTGAGAACGAGATACACCACCAAATCGCCTTTCAAGATTTTGCCAGAGTTTTCGTGCAGATTGAACGCCAACAGTGAAATGAATCAGATCTTTCGAGATAGTGGAATTAATCCAGATAATGATGTTCTGATCCTTCTCATACCACAATTCATAGTCTGGATTTGGAACAGATGTGAATCGACCAGAAACATCAGCAAGAAACTGAGGCGGTAGAGGTTCAGAGCCGTTAACGATACCAGTAAGTTTGTAATGGTGGAAAATCGGCTCGAAGAGAGATCGCCAAACAAGATAGTTATGGCGCTTGA
This sequence comes from Malus fusca, assembly GCA_035220775.1. Classification (NCBI taxonomy): domain Eukaryota; kingdom Viridiplantae; phylum Streptophyta; class Magnoliopsida; order Rosales; family Rosaceae; genus Malus; species Malus fusca. The sequence continues at coordinate 18,136,563 of CM069073.1, read as the reverse complement.
GTTTAGTCTGAATCATGCTCCCTATGTTGTGGATCGTAATCGAGTTGATCGAGGCCTGAATTGAAGAATTAGGGTTTGTGTTCATCGGAACAGAATGATTAGGATTTGGAGAAGAAGAATGAGGATCAGCAAGCACATGAGGAGAAATGTGGTGTGCGATCACTAGAGAAGAGGACTTTGAAGAATTTGCCGCCATAGATCTTCGATTTCAGAGAGAAAATGGCAGAAATGAGACCTGTTTGGTTACTGAGAAATAGAGGAAGCGTAAGGACGAAGGATCTTAGTCGGCAGACTGCAGGTGAGTGATACCATATTGATAAAATGATTTTCATTTATTTAAACTGATAAGTTACAAGAGTATTTATAGGGAAACTAAATATAACAAACTAACAGACTTAAGAAATTACAAGTGGTAATTTTCCTAACTGACTTTTGACTGTTTGTTATTACTATTATGTTGAGTTACTTGGGTAACTTTCTCTTCAGTGGCCATATAAGAGTTTTAAAATTATTTACTTTCTGTGTGAATTATTTCCAAATGATGAAATTGATCACTTAAGACAATATATTTTTTTAGCACCTCTTATACTTCATTGTTCTTAGCGATGAAACACCCTTTCGCTCTTTATCACAAACAATGACATTTGATAGCACTTGTTAGAATAAACTATTCATTTGGTTCATAAAAAGTCAAAACAAATATAACTTTTATGGTCAAGCAATAAATATATTATGCGATTTTTTTTATAGTGGACTAAGTTCGTGGTGTAACACTCAGGATAAATTAATAATCTCATTAACCACTTGCTGATTTTTACCAACCTCATTTTATACAACTTATTATTGTCAACTTTTCTTATAGTGTAATAATCAAATGATTACGCGATACAATTAAATGTGTTACAATACTTTAAACAACAAACTTAGTAAGTTATCTAGAATATTATATTAATAACTAAATAATGTGTTTTGTATAAGTTCGATTTCATTTATTTTATGTACATTGACTACTTGTGATAAGAAATTACGAGTCACTCAATTTAGTGCCAATCCTCCGCAGAAACTTTTGACTACCATTATTTTATGCCCATCTCTTGTGTAAATTGTTTATTAGTTGGTTGTTTGGTCCAAGTAATTGCACATGATCTTGTAATCTATATTGGTATCAAATTCAAACTTTGGACAAAAAAACTAACAAATATATGAACCTCAAACTTAGAGCCATAATTCGATACCAAAGCCCGAATTAAAGACCCAAACACAACCTTAAGACCCTCACCATGGAACTTAAATGTGAATATAGGTAAATAGGTTTAAACCTTTTGCTTTCTTTTCTTTTTAAAAGGGGACCAGTTAGTGACTTTGTCACGGCAGTCCACTCTTTCAGTGAAAGTTTTTTTTTTTTTTTTTGAATGATCAAAAGCTTTATAGTCTCGCAAAATGTCATTATTCATGAATTTTATCTCTTAAAAATTTGATCGTTCAAGTACTGGTGACAAAAAATATCCTCCAACAATTTCATAAAAGAAAGTAAATTTGTATTGAAATTATAAGTTTTTTCAATAACTTCCACTACCGAAACTAGTATAACCATAGAGGTTATAAAAGGTAGTCTATAGGTTTTTTTCTAAAATAAAAAATAATAATAAAAAAAAAATCAACCGTTGAGTTGCTTCAGACAGTCGGACTAGTTTTCCATGTGGCTTGTGTTTATTGAACAGCCGCATACATATTATGACCAATTTTGTTTTTTTGTTTGTTTGTGCAGTCCCATTATTGGCAGGGCTAGGATCGGGATTAAAGATTCGTTTGGATGTGCTTTTAAAATAGCTGAAATCATTTTTAGAGAAAATATTTTTAGGCTACAATAACACCAATTATGTGCTTCTTCCAGGAAACACTTTAAGTACTTTATGTGCACCTTAAGTTTTTTCGAAATCTTCCACTACTACTTAAACTAGTATAACAATTGAGGTTTAAAAAGTAGCCATTGAGTTTTTTTATTTATTATTATTATTATTATTTTATTATTATTATTTTTTTTAAGTCAGCCATTAAGTTGCTTTAGGCAGTCGGACAAGTTTTCCATGTGTGCTTGTGTTTATTGGGCTGCCGCATACATATAGTAACAAGCATACTCTGAAATATCGATAATATCAACGAAATATGTCGCATACATTAGTAACAAGCATACTCTGAAATATCGATAATATCAACGAAATATCGAGGATATTTCGGTTTTTTCGAATCACGGATATTTCGGAACATATCCATGTACATATCGTACAAATATCGACAATATCGACGATAATATCGGAAAATATTGATGTCGATAATTTCGCTCACACTTCAGCAATATTTTGTCAAAATATCGGTGTAATATCGCTAAAATATCGAAAATATTGATGTAAATGAAGGAAAAGAAAAAGAAAAAGAAGAAAAAAAGGGAAAAAAGGGAGGAAAAAAAAACACAAAGGGGATTTAAACCCTTCCCATTTTACTGATCCAACACCGTAACAACCATTTATCACTTATGTTTTAGTGATAATATGCTAAAATATTTATATTTATATGAGTGGCATGTTAACAATTACATGCAAAACTATTTTGGGGATTTATCATTTGATGAATACTCTTTACAATAAACTTACTCTACACATAGAGATGATGAAGATAGTGAAAATTTTGAACCTCATAGGAACTTTATGTGGTACTAAATCACTCATGTATCTTACCATGCAATGTATAAAGTGTAAAATATTGTAGTAAATCATTATATATAAATGATTATGGTGTGTTTAATCTTTTTTTCATTAATTACTACATATTTTCTACACTCACATTGTTTGCTAGCTCGCTGTATAATCAACTTAAATTAGTTAAATCCATCATGTAATGCATTTCCTTTTAATTTTTTTTGATAAATTAATAGATAATTGACTAAATAAACATTCTCCAAAGTTTCAATAAAATTTTCCAAGTTTTTCTTATAATTTCCATGGTTTTTATTCAATTTTTATCGATATCGATAATATCCCAATATTTCCATCGAAATTTCCATGTTTTTGGACTACCGATATTTCCGATATCATCAATATTTTATACCATGGTAACAAGTTTAGTTTTCCTTGTTTGGCCCCATCATTGGGCACGCCTGACCTGAGACTAAGGCTATCTCCAATCGATTCGGCCAAAGAATCATAAGGCTAAAAATAACTCGGAATGACATGAAACCGTCTCCAACCAAGGGCTAAATCAAAGGGCCGGTGGCCGAGTGAAAACCCTCAAATCAAGCCAGCGGGTTGGCCATTTCCAGCTAGCCAGCTAACTAGCTCTCTAGCTTTAGAATGTCAAGATTGACTTTGTGGCAGGTGCAAGAATACCACGTTTTCTTCGTTATTGTGGCAAGTGACACTCAAAATATGTCTGAAAATCTTATTTTAATATGATAGTTTAATTTAATTAACCATATTAATTCAATTAAAATAATAAATTATTAAGGGGGTTATGGCCTATGGCCCTTTGGCCCCCTTAGTTGGAAATGAATTTTTTGTCAAATGGCTATATTTAGCCTATGGCCCTTTTGTGACGACCCGTCCCTATTTTCTATATAATTTTCTCTCCGAGTGTGTAAAGTGACGATTGTGCCTTATTGGCTAAGTAACGTAGATGTATTTACTCAGTTTTTAATTATTTTCTCGTTGTCGTAAATTGGCCTCGACGTCACGAGTGCGTCAGCGCGAGTTAAACCCGAATTGGTGTCGTAACGAAAAAGTTACGAATAATTAAAGTGCGCAAAATGGTAGAATTAATTCACGGGTGCATTAATTAATCAGTGTCGAAAACACTGTTTTGGATAATGTACGTTAGATTACGTTTTTATGAAATTTTGTCGTCTCTTTTCTTTTGAAGGTTTAACCCGTACCTATCCTTATCCACCAATTATTTTAGCTCTTATTTTCCCTAGCCTAATCATATTATATCTCTCTCTTCTCTGCCCAATCAAGTATTTTCTCTCTCCTTCTCGGACCTTCTTCTTCCTTCTTCTCACACCCGAGACACCCTCACCTTTGAACACACACCAAATCATCACAGATCGAACCTGCAAAGACCATCATCATGTTCATCTTGACCTCACGAACCCAGTCATACCATCTGATTGTCGAATGGATGAGTTTTGACTTGCTAACGTAGAAGCTCCGACTCAGTACACTTTGCTCCGATGCAATCCCGGTGAGATTACAAGGTTTTAGGACGTAGGGAAGCTTCTATTCAACTCCATAGGGACCCTATACTAAGTTTGGGAAGGAGTTGACGTCGGATCAAGCAAGTTTGAGGAGTTGGAATTTTGGCATAATCTTTCGACATATCAGTGAGTGGGATTTTGGCCAAATCTTTCGAGGGAGCGTCCGTTAGGGTTCCGTCGGCACATGCCGTGCACGTGCCTGCGTGTGGCCGCGAGTATGGCTGTGGGTTGGATGGCTCGTGAGGGAGCGTCCAGCCTCCGGTCGGCGAATGGTTTTCATGTGCGGGTTCGTGACTTCGAGTAAATCATATTCGTATATTCAAACCTTCCATTTGAGCAAACTATGAGAAGTTTATCCTAGATTTTGGTTTATGTGCTATTTTAATTAATTAAAAGTAGTTGTTTCACAATATGGGAGACATACCCCGAGGACGAACGCAGGCAAGCGAGGCTAGGAGGCTATGATCCTTCGACATATATATATATATATATATATAAACTTTATTGTTTCTAGAAATGTTTTTAAATTGATTTATGCATAGCATGCCATGATTTAATTGAGTTATATTTAAATATGCATTGTTATGAGATTGTGAATATGCCATATAATCCTACGAGAGGCGCAGGTAAGTTCAGGTGAGCTATTGTATAATTGGAGTTGTGCATTATACTGGCATGCATATATTCATTTATAGCTCATCATTGCTGCACCCTGGTGTTAGTGATCCCGCCCTGGGCCAGGGCCAGTCCTTCACACGATATTCACCTCTCGCATCGCACGCTTGCCTTGGATCCAAGTTTGGTGCCAGCCCTATCGTACATGTCACATTAGGTGACTCCGACTCGTAGGTGACCCACGATTTATCACTATCCTTCACGTGATCGTAGCACTAGAGCGTACATATTTACACCCAGCCATATTGTATAGGTCATACTAGGTGACTTCGACTTGTGTGCTAGCATAGATTGATGAGCAATAGGTCCAGTCGTACATGTCACATTAGGTGACTCCGACTGGCATGTTAGTTTAGACTGATTTCACACTTGACTTACATTTATTATTGCTGAGATGTTGTGATGTGGCATGCTCCTGTTTTCACTGCCCTTGTGTATTGATTTTCATAATTACGTAGTACTATTTTTCTGGAAACTATACGGGTTTTACAATGAGGGGTTAGTACTTTCAAAAAAGATAAACGTGTTTTCTAAAGTTTTGTTTTTGCCCACTCATCTTTCTATTTTTCGCCCCTCCAGCTACTAGATATCTGTTCTTCTTTGTGGCACACGAGGATTACCCGGCAGTTCTGACATTCCACTAAATAATGTAGGGATCTTCTCTCTGGTTGTGTATTTAGTACTTAGTCAGTTCGATTGCACCTTTAAATTACCTATGCTCTGAACCTTTGTAACTTGGGTTTGACCACTTAAGCGTACTCATTAATTTTTAGTTTAAATAAGTTTTAGTTTTGGTTTTAATTTGTTCATATTTTTTTAATTACTTCTTTTGCATTATTGGCTACGTCTCTTTCACGCGACGACCAACACGCCTCGACTCCGGTCAGGGTGTGTCACCTTTGGCCCCCTCGGTTGGAGATGGTATAAAATATGGTCTGACATTGTTCATTAAAATATAATTTCTTGCAGGGCTATAGGGCTAAACATGGCCCTTTGGTCCTCATTCGATTGGAGATGGCCTAAATTAACCACTTAAAGCCATGTGATATTTTACCCTAGGTTGAACATGATGAAATGGGATCTTGCTAGGCAAAGTCGTTTGTCTGGTCTTGCGTCGCACTCACATTTTTATTTTAGAATCAAATCACATTTTAACTTAAAATGTCGATTTTCTAACTCTTCTTTCTCTTCTAATGTTAGAAATGTTCCAAGTTAAAATTTTTGTTATCTCCATCATAAAGAGATAGAAACTTTAAAAAAAAATCGACAGCTTGTATCTCAAGTAGTTAAGATCATTTAATTTGCACTCGAGATCCTAAGTTTGATCTACATCTCCAAATTTCAATTGTCACCAAATAAAAAATCAATAGCTATCTTCCAATCATAATATTAACTTAGATGAAGCCCACACACTGTGTGTGTGAATATAAAAGATTTAAAAAGAAAAACAAAATGTATGGAAGGTAGAGAATTGGGGAGAAATGTGAAGGAGGGAGAGAGAGGAAAAGGTGAGAGTGGAAGAGAGGGGTTTTTATTTTTATTTAAATAAATTAAAGACATGCTTTGATAACATAATAGTGACGGAAGAAAAAAATGTAAAATTTTTGTTGTGGGAAATTACTTTAATTTTTATGTTTTATTTTTGATATTTTAAGTTTAGTTATACATGAAATGGTATAATAAATATTTACTTCTTAGTTTTTGGTTGATAAAGAGATTGAAAGATTATTTCATTAATAAGTAGTATAGATAGATAACTCTAGTGTTTAAATATCAATATGCAAATTTATGAAAATACCAATGGATATATCGATATTGGTTGTCTTCACGGAAATTTGCAATGTAGTAGGTATATCAACTCATTCAAATTTAGTCGAAATTAAAGAAAAAAATATCATAAAAAATTCAAACGTTTGCTATTTGCAATGAGTTTTGAAAAATTTATGTGGGGAATCGGTAAATATCGATATTTATTGAATTTTCTATATCTCGCTAATATAGGTTGAAGTTTGCATTTCACCCCACTTTTTCATATTGATACTTAACTTTCAAATATTTTGACACAATATCGATAATTTCGTAAATATTTTAACACTGGTTAGTTCCCACGAATTTTGACAAATGTAAAAGAAAAACTATATTATTCTAACAAAAACACAAAATAGTTGGGGAAAAAAACCACAAAATATTAACGAGGAAAAAAGAAAAATGAAAAAAAGGAACCGAACACTGAGATACGGGCCCCAATAATGCTGAGCGGGGACGTTTCGTACGCAGCGAGGCAAAGCATTCACATCGAAGCGTTTTTTGCGTATTTAAGCATTCAACACCTGTGCGGTTCCTTTCGCGAAAGTAACGGAGTCCATCATCGTCGCCTAATCCCGTCATCTTCTCGAACCAGTAGTTATGTTGCAGAGACCTCGACGCCGCTGCGAAGGCACCGCCATGGGCGCCATCGTCCTCGATCTACGACCCGGCCTCGGAATCGGACCCTTCACCATCGGTAATCGCCAGTTAATTTCTCAATTTTTCCTTGATAATTGTAGAACTGATTCGAAATTGTTCATTTCTTCGACCTAAGAGTAAGAATTATTTGTGAAATTGAAATTTGAATTGAATTATTAGCGAGCGATTCATCTCTGTAAAAAATTAAACTTTACCATATTTGTCAGCTGTTTGATAACTGTGTAGGTTAAATCTTGGTTAAATTTGAGGAGTTGTTTTTTTTTGGGGATTTTTAGAGTCAAGTTGATGGTGTAGAGATTGGATATGATGATTTGATTTTGCATGTGTTCGTTTTTGAAATAAATTCGTTGGTGTTAGAACAGAAGCTTGGCGAATTTTCAGAGTTGAAACATTGATTGAAATGTTTGTTACAGGAATGCCGATATGCGAAGCATTTGCTCAGATAGAACAGGAGCCTAACATTTACGACGTTGTCCATGTGAAGTATTATGATGAGGTTGGATCAGTTTACTAAGTTGTATATCATTATGGCCTGTGTAGTATAACGTAGACGCATATTTGGTAGGATTTCCTATTTTTGTTTTTTAATCTTGGACGTATGTACATGTTTCATGGAATGAAAGAAATGGCTAAATGATTCGTAAAGTACATGTACTGAAATATCCTTAAGTTGTAACAAGGACTTATCACTGTTCTTCTCCCATGCAGGAGCCCCTTAAGTTGGATATCGTTATCAGCTTTCCAGATCATGGTTTTCATCTTCGCTTTGATCCTTGGTCACAGGTTCGTTTTTGCATACGCCTAATATGTTCTCTTTGGTGCATGCGCCTTGTTTCATTGCGTATCAAAAATTTGTTTTTACATACGTTGCGATGTTTTGTTTGCTCTGACTCCGCATAAATGTATGACCCCGAGGATGATGCAGCTATTACGTATTGGTCATGTAACTGTGGCTTGTGGTATTTACTCATCAATTAAAATTGTTACTATGTAAAGAAAATCCACAAATACTTGACCGGATTCTGTTATATTAATGGTTGTAGTAGCTAAAATCCTGTGTTGAAAGTTCCTTAATTGGTATTTGGTACAAAAGAAAAAAATGTCTGTGGGATGTAAGAGCAGAATGCCATGGGTAGTCCATGAAACACTGGCAGATAGCCATCGTCTTCAGCTATAATTCTCTTTAGTGTGTTACACGGCTATGCTTTTGATTGTCGTATCTGGGCTATCCTATTTAAAATGGCAGGTGAATTTGTACATGGATTGCTATTACTGTTAGGTTGTAATATCTATAACTACCTCCTGTTATGATATGGCTGGCTGATTTGAAATTTTGGTGCAGAGGCTACGCCTTGTTGAAATATTTGATATAAAACGGCTTCAAATGCGCTATGCCACTTCTTTGATTGGGTGAGTTACTTTACTTGAGACTTTCTATTATATACAATGGGGTATACTATTGGATTTTGTCTCTACTTTCAGGGGACCATCCACTCTAGCAACTTTTGTAGCTGTATATGCACTATTTGGGCCAACTTTCCCTGGAATTTATGACAAGGATAGAGGTGTCTACACTCTGTTTTACCCAGTAAGTAAATTTAACTTGATCTTCATATTTCTTTATTTTTATCTACTTATGAATCATCTTGCAAGTTGGAATCTGTTTAATGTATTTACCAATCATGACTATGGAAGGGGCTTTCCTTTGCTTTTCCAATTCCGAGCCAGTATACAGATTGCTGCCATGATAGAGAAGGTATTTTACTGACAGTGTTTACTTAATAGTTTCTTGCTTCAAAGAGTTTGCAAGCACTAATTACTTGATCTTTATTTGCTTTTGATTATTAAAGCGGAATTACCATTAGAGTTTCCAGATGGAACCACACCAGTGACGTGCCGCGTCTCCATATACGATAGTTCTACAGATAAAAAAGTTGGTGTGGGGTCCTTAATGGATAAGGCTTCCGCTCCTCCATTACCTGTTGGCAGCCTCTATATGGAAGAGGTGCATGTTAAGGTTGGACTTCTTTCTCCATCTTCACGGCATTTCAGTATGGTTTTTTTATTTTCTATTAGAATGAGGGGCTTCATGGAGAATTTAAATCAGGATTTGAAGAAGGATCAAAGGCTTTTGCTTTGTTGCTTCCTTAGTGGTTTACTATTGGCCCCTTATGATACTGAAGTAAATTCTGTCAGTGAAGTTGTTTGACATTGGCGACTGTAGTTCTTGGATGTAATTCAGTTCAGTTTTTATTTTATCCAGCTAGGGGAAGAGTTATACTTTACTGTTGGTGGTCAGAATATTCCTTTTGGTGCATCACCTCAGGCAAGTTTTGTTCTCCTGCAATAAGTTCTAGTTTGTCTTTGTTTATGGCTGGGCATTTCTACCATTGCTCTGTTGTCTGTCCTGTTTAATACCTTCCTATTTTACAGGATGTTTGGACTGAATTGGGTCGTCCTTGTGGGATACATCAAAAGCAGGTAATGCTGATGTCATGTCTAAGCAGTGTATGCTTTTCTCATTGCATTTTGTCGCGTTGATGATTGTTGATTCTGTTTGCTTTGTAGGTAGACCAAATGGTTATTCATTCTGGCTTGGACACGCGCCCACGGACAACTCTTTGCGGCGATTATTTCTACAATTACTTTACCCGTGGTTTGGACATTTTATTTGATGGCCAGGTATTGACTTATTTCTGGTTGTTAATGTACAATCATGATGTTTTCCATGGTAATGTTTGTATTCGGAAGTTCACAGACCACTTTTCTTTTTGTTTGTCTCCAGACTCATAAAATCAAGAAGTTTGTTTTGCATACAAACTATCCTGGCCATGCAGATTTCAACTCGTACATAAAGTGCAATTTTGTCATCTTTGCTTCTGATTGTAAGTCCATTTCTGATTCAAAGTTTCCAGTTGGATCTGTGACTCACAATTCACAAACTGATATAACATTAATTTATCCTTGCAGTAGGGGGTTCTTATCAGGATGTAAATAACTGCAAACATAGGATTACACCAAGCACAAAGTGGGAGCAAGTGAAGGTAAGCTTTCTCTTGGCCGTTTCTCAAACTGTTACATATGTACTTTTTTCCATTGTTTTCCGACAGTGGCAACTTTCTCATTGATAGCATCTTTCATCCGTGTATGTTGATCCTGATTGGGGTGATGGTAGTAACAAAAGATTACTTTTTGTAGGAATTCCTCGGGGACTGTGGCCGAGCTGCTATCCAGACTCAAGGTTCTACAAGCAATCCGTTTGGATCTACTTTTGTATATGGTTATCAAAATGCTGCATTTGAGGTGAGTTGATGAATGCTTGAATCGTCGTTGCTTATTTTTTCTACCCCCTTTGCAATAATAGGGAAAAGCATGTTGTAATTGAAGTTGATATTTTATGCCGGCTTCCTTTGTTGTGCAATGTTGTAATTAAAGTTGATATTTTATCGCCCAAGTTGGGTTTATTCCACCTGTGCGTTATGGTTGTGCACGGGATTGCTAATAAATATTATGTTGATAATCAACAGGTGATGAAGAATGGTTACATTGCCACTGTGACTCTTTTCCAGTCGTCGTGATTATATTGCAAATAAGGTACTCTTTTAGGAATATCATGTTTTTGTACACATGGGCAAACAAATGCATTGTTATATCCCATCTTTGAGATGATCATCAACAATGCTTGTCAATTGCTTTCATCTGCCGGTTGAAATGTATTTCTCGGTTCACTGTTTTGGTTCTCTTTCCGCAGTTGGATGATGGCACTTCAACAGCTGGTGAAAGCGGCAAATACTGTTTGTAGATGTCAGCTTGGCCGGGATCAACAATTGTACAGAATAATCTGGTACTGTAAAAACATGTAAGTATTCTGTATCTTCTGTCTGTTACTGTTTAAATGGAAGTTTGTTCTGCACGTCCGAGATGCATCGACAGCTACAGATTTCTCGTAACTGAATCCGCTTTCTAATAATTTGGGAATGACAGTATCAGTTTGTACTTTATGAAAATATAATATCAAATATTTCATTTACTTGTGCCCGACGCCTTTGTAAATGAACTCTTTTTTATGGTTTACAGCTATTTGCGGACGCTTAATGCTCCCAGAAAACCAGTCTATTAAAATTGCCATTGTTTGAATCAACCAAACTTTCCGATGAACCGAATATACGAAACTTTGAGCGGCCGATGCTGAAGCCGAAGCTGCTATTTTTGAACTAGTTTGGGTATCTTCCTCATTCAAAACCATGCACGAGACTTTCACATCTTGTGGGGTTAAAAGGAAGAAAAACTCATCTTCCCTTTTGAGTACCTTCCTCGCAATATCAGAGTGCGAGACGAACAAACGAACAAACTGAATATGAAAATTTAATAAACAGAATTGCCAAGAAGGCTACATGAACTGAAGAGATTACATCTTGACTGACTTGATAAAATAATTTAATACAATCACAACTATATATAGTGAAAACTAAAGCAAAATCCTAATATTTAACGAGCAAGAAAATATCCTTGGCCCACAAGAAAACCATAAACAATAATAAAATAATAACTAATTTTCCAACGGTGTATAAGCTAAATTCTTTGACGTCTTAAATATAAAAAAATGGACTAAATCTAAATTTTTTGAGGAATTCTTTGTTGGAAAGGAGGGGAAGAGACTGAAGTTGTTACTTTTACATTTATAAACTCCCTTAAAAAAAAAAAAAAAAAAAAAGATACAATCACTACTGGGAATTTATCAAATATAACAAAAAATTAACCCTTAATTTCAAAAATATCATTTTTTATAAGAGTGCTACTAAAACCATCTCATTGTCTTATTTTCCCACCCATTTTTTAATCAAAATGTTAATCACATAATTATCCTTTTAGCAAAAGACTTTTAAATCCACATTTATAAATTTGTTATAACTTTAATTAAATAAACTAAAAGAGAATAAAGAAAAACTAAAACTAACAAAAGTAAAAATAAATCCATCATCCTCCCAAATCATCCACGATGGACCAACGACTATCAAATACCTAATCATCCATTACCCTCTCCAGCAACAAACACCACCCCACTCTCCCTTTCAATTATGGTACTACTACCTCTATCTTCTCCTCCTTTTCCTCATAAACGAACAATGATGACAACCCAGATTTTAAATCAAAGAATACCCAATTCTAGTTGGAATAAATCGATTTGGAGTAATTTGCCTCTGTATTGAAAAACTCCCCCTGTGCTTTTCTCTTCCTTTCCCTTTGGTTTCTCTCTCTTTCCAAAGGAGATGCCGCCAAGTAGGTGTCAAAGGTTTTGGTTTTTGATGGGGGTGGAAGGAGGTTATGGTGCCGCCAGGGTAGTGGGAATTAAGGAAGCATGAATTTTTTTTATTTAAAAAAAAACATATTAATATTATTGTTTAAAAAATTAGACACTAGAGGTTATTTTAGGAATAATGGTGGGTGGAGAAATAATATTTTAATTTTTTAATTTTTATGGTGGGTGAAATTATAATGTGGGTGTAGAAATAGGACAATGGGGTGGGTCTATCATCACTCTTTTATAAAAACTTTCATAGCTATTCAAAATCTCACTTAAATAGACATAACTACCCTTAATTTATAATAACTAATTGTTAGACTTAACACTTCTTATGGTATAATCTCTAACTAAAACTTTCTCCTTTTTTTTTTCTTTTCTTTTCCAAACGAAGAGCAAAAAATTTCTCTCAATTTTATTTTAATAGATAATTAAGGAAACCTTTCTTTCTCACATGGTTCACAGAAAACACTTTAGTATGTTATAAAAGTGAACTATTAGAGTAAAGAAATAAAAGTAATTATTTTTAATTGTCGGAAATTTAAAGAATTGTACGTACAACCAAAATAAACAATAAAATGATCAAAAGAAAATATGTATTCATAAAACTCCAATTTAAAAGGGTTCTACAAAGTAGGATGAAGTTGAATGGGATTCCTACAAGTTTGTTTATAATGGCCATTTGAACCACATTTTGAACACTTTCAAGTTGATTTTTCTTCTCCACGTGATGGGACTCTCTTTTCTTTGCGCCTACCATATCTTCTTCGTGTAATTGTGGTAGGACAATTCTTTCACTCACATCATCAATTACTATCCAATCGGTGTAAGGGTTTTGAGACTTTTGGTGTCCCACATCGGGAAACACTAAAGGTTCATTACCCTTTATATAGATTTAGTGCTTTAGTCTAGTAATTAGAACATGGACCATTTGGAAATGGATTGAAGGCTTGGGCCTTATGGTTGTGTGGATTAGGCTTGTATAATATAGCCTAAATGCAATTAATATTAATTAATCAAGACAAGGGCCTTGGGCCTTGGAATTAAAAATTAATCTGATTCATTAATTTTAATTTTCGGATTAAGTTTTTAATTAAAAATGTTTTGATTAAAAGACACAGCTCTTAGAAAGAGTTGTACTTCCAAATACGTTGAACATGTATTTGAAAGGGTGTGAAACAACCTATATATTTGCAATCACAGTATCCAAGTTAGATCATCATTTCTTCCTCTTTTTCTTCCGTACGAAATTTCCAAAGAGTAAGCATACAAAGCAAATTCGCTAGAATTCTAGAACTCAGTGCGGGTTGTAGAATTAGGTAGTTGAATCCTGGTCGAGCAGACGTTGTAGAACCACAAGCACAAGAGTGAGACGGAAATACTGTTCGAAAGACATAGCTTTTACACTAGCTTCTACCTTCTGTAATCAAGTTAGTACCATTGATATTCTTATATTAATTTCTGTATTTATTGTGTAATTTCATTCTGCACAACAAGTATTTTTTATTAATAAAATATTAGAATTTCAAGTTCTGTTTATTTATGTTATTTTTGGTTATTTCTGAATTGTTCTCCAACAATCGGTTTGATCACCAACTTGCCATATAGCTTCTACATAGGCAATGACCAAGGAGTTTGTAGTATAATAATGAGAACACATAGGATAACATGAAAGTTGTCCGTGTCTACATGCAGCACAAGCATGTGAGCAAGGGAGTTGGTCAAGATCAAATTGTCGGCATGTGCAACTCTTTTCCTCTAAATTCACAACTTCAATACGAGATCCATCATATACATGAAATGAGTAAGTTGCAATGGGCGATACCTGCATGTTCACATACATATATATTACTCAAACAAAAGAAGAACTAAACAACCAAAAAAAATATTCCGCATAAGAACTACAAAAGCAATTCGCAATTAGTGATCTGAAACAAGTAATCCTTTCGTTTTGCAATTTTTGCATGTTGAGTCAGCCCACCTCCCACCATAGTTCACTAAAATTGTCAAACTAGACATTGTCCTGAAATATAAACAAAAACAATAAGAAAAAAATAAGTGACATACATACACACCTAAGATCGATATATATGTGCAAATAAAGAGGGTGTTGTGAAAAATGGACTGAATCATGAGAAAGGCTGGGCATTAATATATACACAAAGCATCATGCATTTAAGCAATGGAAGAAGGACCTTGTTGATTAAGGTGGTATTTTGGAAGTTAACTTCCAATTACTTTTACGCATTGAAAGTAATTAAATTAATATTGCTTACCAAACCAACATAAGATGAATAAAAACACAGAAAGAAAAACTTTATTCCGTGAACCCTAATTGGAAAAATTTTATTCCGTAAACCCTAATTTTTCAAATATGCATTGAAGAACTATTAGCTTTGCCTCTAATTGATTGGCAAACGCTATTAGATTTGTCAATCTTCCATTGACACAAGAAACCTAATTTTTCTAATATGCGCTAAAGAATTTCTATTCCGTAAACTTTACAAAAATTGACAGTTCGTTCTTCAATAAAATTCAACCGAAGGAAGAAACTACAAAAGCAAAGAGAAAACATAGACTAGGAAGAATGAAAAAAATTAACCATCTATACTCACCTTAGTAGTTTAGGGTTGCACAAAGTCTCCACAGTAGCCGATGCCTTCACTATATCTCCACCATTTTTTAGGTTTTGCCGTCCAAAATATCAATCTAATACGGTTTTGGTTTTTTTAATTTATTTGGTTTTAAAGTTTAAGGGCATTTGTGTCTATTTAAGTGATATTTTGGATATATTTGAAGGTTTTTATAAAAACTAACATTTTTGAAATTAAGGGCTAATATTTGGCTATATTTGATAAATACTCATCACTACTACATATGGTGAAAACTAAAGAAAAAGATACAATCACTATATATATATATATATATATATATATAGTGAAAACTAAAGAAAAAGAAAAAGATACAATCACTAGGGTTAAAAAACGTTACATTCCGTTGCCGGGACTTGAACCCGGGTCTTTCGGGTGAGAGCCGAATATCCTGACCAACTAGACTACAACGGATTTGTTGTTCCCTCGTTTATTAATTATTTTTGTACGCATACAACAAGCCAAACAGCAGCGACTAGCAGTCTAGCACCTTCCTTGGTTTTCGGCAGCGAGGAAGGATTAGGAGGGTTTTAGCCTTGTTTAGCCTTCTCTTCTCCTCTCTCCGCGTCTCTCCTATCCGCTGCAGACGGCGACGACGCTGTTGCTGCCGGCACAGTCGACCGCCAAAACCCAATCAACACCGCCATCTCCAGCCCCTTCATCTTTCACCATCCGCCATCAGGTATGCTCAATTTTTTTCACCCTTTTTTCTGCTACAAGTTTCTTTGCCGGCTCAGAACTATCGTAGTATGTTGTTAAAAACCCACAAGTCAACTTCTCTCGAATTTACTGCAAATTCCAGTTCCAGGTAAAACCATCACAAGTCAAGAAATTTGGGATTTGGGATTCAATTGCATTTTCCTGGCATTGCCTTGTTGGGTTTGTGCTCTGGAATATCTCCATAAATTGTCAGTTATAATGATTCAGTGGTTATCCAGAAATGAACCATTTTCTTGATGCGGTATATTTGATTCTGTTTCTTTGTTTCGACAGAGTACTCCCAATATGACTTCTGTTTCAGGACTGACTGGTAGTCCCTCCAGATGCTGCTTCCAAATTCCAGCACGCAGTTCTGGTACACTACGTGGGCAGGTTTCGAATTTTCCTCACAGTTGGAAGCCTGCAGGAAAGAACGAGCTACTTTGTGTGGAAAGGTACAGCTATGGCAGTATGAGTTATTAGATAAAGTAGTGTGGTTGCCAGCTTGGTTTGTTTATTTGTTTTCTTTCTAAAATCAAGCAGAAGTTATTGGACTGGTTTTGCACAAAGGTTGTGCGCGCGGAAGACACATCTGATCAAGTTTGCCATGGATGCATCCTACGGCGATATGTCCAATGAACCAACTGGTAATTTTCATCTTATTTTTCTGGGGGCCGTTGTATTGTCATTTACTTTTGGACGTTGTTGAATATGTATGAGTGCTTGAGTATAACTTTCTTCAAGCTTGAACAGACTGGTCCTTATTGCATAAAACTAAGAAAATTGGAATGTAGAACTTAACACGAAGGATTCTCAACAACCGTTCAGCTGGTGTGCATTTGATTACAGCCTTTGACGTGTCTAAACTTCGTAACCAAGTTGAACCAAAACAGTTAGGTGTATTTGGAGGAGTCTTAACACCAGTAGCTTGGTTAGGTCAGACGTATTTTGTTCAACCCTCTTAATTTGATAAATTACCATTGACCTGATTCACTTTTAGATATTGTAACGAATCAGCTTCTTTATTTGTCTGAACTGTTTTCTTCTTCACTGCCTTTGCAAGTAAAGCTATCTTTCCTAGGATTAATGTGAGGGACCCATACAAACGACTTGGAATAAGCAGGGAGGCTTCAGAAGATGAGATTCAGGGTGCAAGGAACTTCCTTATCCGACAGTATGCAGGTCACAAACCAAGTGTGGATGCTATTGAATCAGCCCATGACAAAATAATCATGCAGCAGTTCTACGACAGGAAGAACCCAAAAATTGACTTGAAGAAAAAGTACAGGGAAGTCAATCAGTCCCGTGTTGTGCAGGCTGTGAGAAATAGGTTCCGAACTCCGTCCACAAAATTCATTATAAAAACGTCAATTGCATTTGTAGTGCTTGCAGCTCTCACTGTTCTATTTCCAACCGAAGAAGGTCCGACCCTTCAAGTAGCCCTTTCCTTGTTGGCTACCATTTACTTTGTATATGACAGGCTTAAGAGCAAGTTGCGAGCTTTTCTCTACAGGTACGTAGATAATTTCTGTTTAATCACTGTATTTTGTATAGCTCTGTATTGATTTTCCCCATATAGGGCAACTGAAACTATTCTTTATTACACTTTATGGCCATCAGCGCTCTTGAATAACCCTACCAAAGTTTGCCCTCCAAATTTTAAGTCCGTGTTTCGAGTCCCTGCGTCCAAACCTGAAAATGTGGCAATAGAGCAAAAGGTTTGATTGAAGTGTTTGCTTTGGTGCAGTGCTGGATCATTTGCTTTGTCATGGCTCTTGGGAACCTTCTTGATGGTGTCTGTGGTTCCACCTCTACTGAAAGGACCAAGGAGTTTCGAGGTGACAACGTCATTGATAACCTATGTGCTACTCTGGGTCTCCTCGACATATCTGAAGTAATTTCTGTTCTTGCAACACACCTCAATTTTGTTGGAGTGGAAACCACCGATTTTCTCGGAGATTTAGCTCATGCACAAACGTTTCCTTTATCGAGACGGTGCTGATAAATCTGGCAAATTGTAGGACAAGAGAGGTATTTTATGTCATTCGGAGAAAGGGTGTAAAAGTAGATGAAGGAGCCGATCGGTTTAAGCAATTGACCTTTTGTTTCTTTGTTTTTGTTAATTATTATTAATCAGTCAATTATTTTCGTTTCGATATAAATGGAGCACAAAGTATATATCAAGGGTCAACTGGTCAAGGCAGAATTGGAATTTTTAAGAGACCTAAAATCTCTCCCTTCAACCTAGTGACGCATCCAAACTTTTCTAGGTTGTGATCGCTCAGATAAAAGAAGTCATCAACGCATTCGACATCAGCACCACATTGATTTACTCATCAACTAAGTTTGGTCAACGAGTTGGCATGCTCTGCATTCAACCGAATGACGTATTTAACTCATTAGCTATTCTGCTTGTGCGACATGTATGTTTAGTAGTTTTTAGAATCAACACAGAGACGAAAAAGTCAAAGAGTTGGAGCTCACTAGTATTTACGGCGACTTTGGTGAAGGAGGATATCGATTGCAGTCTGGAAATGCAGAAGCGGCAATTCGAGGAGGAGCAAATGACGTATCAACAGACTAACGACAAAGTTCAGTACTCTTTTGCATGTTTTATGAGTCAATTGCAGTTGACACTCTCGGGGCTACTGAACTTCACCACGAACCACCAAGGACCATCTTGACCCGGCATTGTTGCGTCCGGGTCGAATGAACGTGCACATTCACATGTCGCATTGCACTCCGACTGGGTTCAACATCTTAGCCGCTAACAACCTTGGTGTTCGTGACAGTAACGACAACTACCTCTGGAGAAATTGAAGGTTGTTAGAGAACAGAGGTCAGCCCTCACCAGGGTTGCTAAGAAGCTCATACGTTGACGTTGCTCTTCATGGGCTCGTCAATTTCCTCAAACGTACGAAGGTCGACACTTTTGGATTCGTTGGACCAAGAGGAGAAGGAAGAAGAGGCCAAAATGGGCCAAAATGTAAAACTACGAATCATTGAATATGTAAAAATAAAATGTCACATATTTTCCTTTTTTTTTTTCTTTTTTGGAAAAGAAACTCCATTCAACATGAAATAAGCATCATAAGATCAATACAACGGATTACCAAAGCAGTTTTGAATGAACCCAAATGTGGATTATGAACAAAAGCATCGATATGAAAAAAAAGCGTACGTGCTTGTAATGTTTCAATGGATTGTCTTGTTATGTACACGAGGAAGAAGAGAACAACTGTATACCTAGAATATGATCTGTGTACGTACGGGGATATCCGTCATAGATTAATAATCAAACATCTGTTGAGAAGGTACAAAGTGAGATTAAGATTAGTTATACACATAGTTCCTTCGTCAGATAAATATATTACATGTAATTCCTACCAGTTTCTTGGCATTCCGACAGCCACAAGTCAATGTGTTCAACAATTTGTTGCCTTACTTTGTTGACTGCATCAGGGTTGCTGCAGTTCTGGGAATTGCCTGAAACACAAGTCATAAATTC
Organism: Malus fusca; assembly: GCA_035220775.1. NCBI lineage: Eukaryota > Viridiplantae > Streptophyta > Magnoliopsida > Rosales > Rosaceae > Malus > Malus fusca. Next base: position 18,117,016 of record CM069073.1, on the reverse strand, counting down.
TAATTAAATACGATAGCAAGCACCAAAAACTTATCAACAAGCACTGCCGTCCATGAAAATCTTGTTCGGATTCTAACTGTCCAACTAATTTGGGGGACACACTTAAAGCCCTTTACAAACATGGAAAACTTCTGATGGCCACCGAAATTGGGAAGCTTTTCCTCAGAAGCTAATATGCGTCACCAAGGTTGCAGATACATACCTTCAAGGGTTAAAGGAGACTGAGGGCATCCTCTCAAATCAGTTCCATGGCCACAGTTATGGCAAGAGATGACGTACGAAGGCACTGATAGTTGTACAAAAACGAGAATTTAGAAAGATCTAACAACATAGTTTGAATATTTTTCACATCAATGCATAGGATATCATTTATCAAACTTCTCATCGAAGCAACGTGATACTCACTATCTGGAGATGAAGTTTGTTTGGATGCACGACGCCAGGGATCCTGTGAGCCATTTGTAAAAACTATTTTTGAACCTGCAGATTCATTTTTCGTAAGGTCATGTAAACCAACGTTTGATACACTGATGTGGTTTAATGTAGAGAAAACATGAAAAATGAACAAACGATGCCATATCTGCGCTAGTAAAACAGATGCTCTTAGTAAGTACCAGTCTCTGGGGATAGGTGGGGTAAGGTTAGTAGCCAATATGAAATGGTAAATAGAAATTATGCTACTTAAATTAATATATAATAACCGGGGAAGATAAAACATATAAATAGGGAAAGAGCGATCAAATTTTTACCTGCAATTTTTGTGCCTCCATAGTATAAGTTTGTTGCAACAACATCAGGATAGATGCCGTCTCCAAAAACATTTTTGCAAAGGTCTTCATGGTATCTGCGACAATGAAAAACTATGAATCAGAGATGCATACAAGAGCTATAAAGTTGAACTACAGGTCTGTAGGAAAAGGGTAAGTAGAAATAATAAACAAAATAGTATCATAAAACAGACATTTCCAGAAAAATACCTTGTGTCAACTTTTGAAGACCTGATGCTATCATTTGCAGGCGCCACCTGAAAATATGCAACTTCAGTACAAACTTGGAACCACCACAACCGATCAGAACTGCCCTCACTAACAGCAGTGTTCTTCAAGAGTTTCTGGTTATATGTATCAACGTCAACGCCAAGAGTACCAAGGTAAAAATCTTTAACGTATTTGGCATACGCTTCCTGCAAGAAGATTACTATCTTCGATTAGAAACATTAGACAACTACAGAAAATTAACAAAGGCAACTTCATGAAGCTTAAAAGCCCATGGACCAGAATTAGTGGCACTTCTTACAAGTTAAAACACAGAGATATATGTGCATAACGGGTGATTCATTTAAACCTGGAAGGTAGACTACAATTACTGTAAACATGTTGACCAAAAAAAAAATCTAGTACTGAGGATAATTATAGAACAGAACCGTGGACCAAGATTGCTTCAATTAACGAAGCAAATGGAATGAAAAGAAGAGAAACATACCACCAAATCCTCTCCATTCGTCTTTGCTTGAACAAGAGGTGAACATAATTTATCGGGATTTCCATACTGAAACTGCAAAGTGTCAAACAAATAAACATCAATAACTTGATAAACTGAAAACGGAGTGACAAAACTAAGAAAGAAGTAGCTTTTACCGCTATAACAGCAGCATCCGCCAGAAGATACATGAAGTCACCATCAATATCAAGCTGCACACAGACTTGGGTCAATATGCATCAAGTAAAAAAAAAAAAAAATCCCACCGGTGGGAACTACTCATGATTTACAAATGGTGGGTGCAAAGTGTGAAATTCCAACCTGGCTTGCACCAAACAACGCCCTTATTGCTTTTCCATTAGTTGTAAGACTTTGTTCAACGATACGAGTAGTTTCTTGAAGTGCAGCCTTACATTGTGGACCTGCAGACTCACCAATCTGCATTTTGGAGGGGATTGTAGTTAAGCGAAAAAAGATTGAAAGTAGAGACAGAAACTACAATTTCATTCTCGTCCGAAGGGAAAAGTGAAAAAGGCCAAGTGATCACACACCTGCCGGTCAAATTCAGTGAAATCATAAATCGCTTCCACAACTGCAGAACTTGCAAGACTTCCACATGTCAAATGCGGAAACTTAACACGAAACCACGCACTAAGAGCTCCCGAGTAAGAAACACCAAACACGAACCATGGATTGTCACCCTTGGTTCTATTCAGCTTCACATTTAACCAATTCTAAACAATCACAACAACAAAGCCAGTAAATTCCAAGCTCAATTGGGTAAACTTTTTAATTCAAGGCAGCAAATTCAACAATTTCTTGCCTGATAAAACTCACGAAAAGCCGCCAAATCGAAAAGCGCTTGCTTGGATGACAAGTACTTCAAATTCTGTGTCGTATAAGATTTGAAAGGAGAGCTCTTTCCATAGTATCGATGCTCGGGAGAAACGATAGCTGCCCCAAACTTCTTAGCCAACACCTGCACATAGACAATTCAATAGAATCTCCAAAATTTTCGATTTTTTCTTCCAAATTTACAACTTTTACAACAAAAATTTCAAGAAAAACAAGGACTTACACTCAGATAATCGTTGGAGATGCCGCCGCACGCGGATTCTCCGCAAATTTTGAGGAAAATGGGTCCGTCGGAAGGTCTAAAGTAGTCGAGAAATTCGTAGTATCGCTGCGGGAATTTGCGGCGGTCGTACGGCGAGAAGTGGTCGAGTGTCTGATCGAACCAAAGCTCCTCCTTCGTCAAGTGCTTGCCGCCGCCGCTTCCCGACGAGCTCTCCAGCTGAAGAAGTGTTCGGGGATTCACAAAGCCATAAGAGAGAGGCGCCCAGAGCATCATCGTGAAGAAGAAGGAGAATGAGAACGAAAACGACGTCTTCATCGGAAGTCGAGTCATCGGAATCGGGTGGTTGATACGCCGCCGGTGGTCGGTCTGTCAAAGTCTCAACAGAAAAAAACAAGTGCAGCAATTGCAAGCAATCCGTTGCTGTCCTGGATTTTAATATGATTTTGTTTTGGTTTTATTTAGACCGGGGCCGGTTTGTACAGTTACAGAGGGATTGGGGACCAGACCAAAATTTGGTGGGCCGTCTTGTGGGCTGCTGACTCTGATCTGTTGTCTCTTGTGGAGACTAAGAACAAAAATTGGAATCAATTACTTTTTTGGAAGTGCTTGTAAAAAAATCACTTTTTGTCGTGTCTCATTTATTTGGAAGATTTTTTTTTTAAAGGACGGTAGTGGATTAGGCGAGTCAAACCCATATAAGATTTGGTCGCCGGACCATAATAGTAGTCTTATTTTCTAAATCCACGAGGAACTAATGGTAATGATGAGGGCAATAATGATGCAAATCATGTAAATTGGATGAACTAGATATTTGATGTGGTGGTTAGCCAGGATTGAATAAACCATGAAACCAACTATTATAAATGAATAAGAAAAACCGAATGAAGGATTCATCTGTGTTTACCTTGAATTTTATGTCATTCAAAATTAGTAGTTATGAAAATATTCATAATGAAAATAATGAATTCAAAATAATGATGCAATTATAATTTGAAAATAAGTTTTATTGCAAAACTTTCACTGTGACTTACAATTAATTTACTGACGATTGAGTCAACAAATAAGAAATTGACTGGTGAAAAAAAATATTGGTGCATGCATGCATCCTTGACATTTGAGAATTTAAATTGTTTACAATTTGGTTTTCTTTGAATACACTGTGAACTCAAAAAAATTTTGATTGAAAAAAGATGTAGAAATTAACTTGAAGTCTTCTCCCACTGAGTCATCTTCATATAGACTTGGAAAAAGAGAATTGGATGATTGATTGCTTTACTGTGGAAGCACGAGATGGATTGTGACTTGCTTTTACTGTTGATAAATAGTGGTCTTGTTGGAATGATTGCTACTTTTATTGTGGAATGTCCAGGTGACTAAATGATTCCTTACTTTGTCAGAATTATTGATGAAATTTTGTCTGAAAACTTCACATGGTGACTTTGGAAAGATGACTGAATTTCCACATGTTAATTGTCATAGTGTTCACATGGTAACTTGACATGATGACTGAATTTTCACATGGTGATTAACTGTGTTCACATGGCTTTATGCAAAAGGGTCTTGGGAATCTTGGTAGTCGACCCACTTGGCTAACTGTGTTTTTTGGCTTGCTAAGTTGGTTGGTTACTGTGAGGATGCGTTTGAAGATTTGGAGTCTGAGGCTTCTTCTTCTTCTTCAATATGAAGCATCGATACTTCTGCAAGTAATTGTTGAGCTAGGTCTTTGAGTTTGGTGGTTTTTTCTTTTTCTTTTTGAGCTAGTTGACTTGGATGACTTGGCTGTTCCTTTGAGTGATGATGATGGACTAATGTCCGATAATAACCGTTTTGGGATGGCTGGTAGAGATAGTTGTGCTGGCTGTGCTAGAATTACTGGAGATTGAGTAATGAGAAATTCTGTGAGGACCTAACAATTTATCCCACCACTTGACTGATCTTATTCTGTTGACTTCACTAGTTTCGACTTCATAATTCCACTTCATGATCCATGAGACTTTGTATTTGGCCATGAAAATTGGGAGAAGTGTAATTCTGTAGTTGAATCGGTTTCTGTCAAATTTTTGTTGGAAACTAGCAGAGATGACCTACATAAGCTCTTTTGGTAAGAGACTGGCTGTTGGGCCGTGAATTGTCCACCATTTAGGGAACCATGCAGGAAAATTTAATCTGAAACTCTTGTCAAAATTAATGAATCACGAATGACTAAAATCTTTTGTTTGATGTAGAAAGATGTTAGTCCATGCGTCAATGTAATCAAAGTAACTGTAATGGTTATTGGGAGTTTGAACATATTGGGTGTGAAGGGGTTTGTTTTTGTAAAGGGGGATTCCTTAATCTAATTCGGTTAAAAATCTTCCAATGTAAAAAGAATGGTAGAGGATTTTGTTTTCATGGGTTTTGCTATAGAGAGGTTTGATTGAAATGGACTCGGTTTCACTGAGGATGGCTTGATAGTATTTTAGTGTTTTTGTGGTGTTGTAGGATGATAATGGAAATTGGGTGGAAAAACTGTTTTGGCTAATTTTTCTAGTGCTTGTTCTTGATTGAGATTGAAAGGGATACTGAAAAGATATTCACTGGGGTTTTTCTTGACGTATGGTGATGTTTTGGTATAACTGACTGGTTGGGATGATGACGATTGGTATGTTGGGGTTGATTAAGGATCATATTGAATGACTAATGCCGTTTGGTAATTGGGACGTTGTGACTGATAATTTGGTCTAAGGTTTCCTATTGTGGAACCTAAGGGAGCGAAACGGTTGGTAATGGCTAAGGCCGATGAAGAATCTGGGGTTGATTCTTGTTTTACTGGTGGTGGTGGTGGTAGAGTGGCTGGAAGCCTCATCTGATCAGGTCTTCTTGTTGTTATTCTTCCCCTACAAAAATTCTCTGGTTAGGAAATCAGGGATGCAATTTTGACTACCTTTGATGAATTTGATTTCAAAATAAAAAATACTTAATATAGCTTGCCATCATGCAAAAATCTGTTTTGACGCAATGTTTTGAACATCTTTTTGTAAAACATGTTTTGCAGATTTGCAATTGACTTTGACTAAAAACTTCTGATTTAATTAATCATCTTGAAATTTACTAATACATAATACTATAGATAATATTTCTTTCTTAATAGTACTATAATTACTTTGTGCTAGATTCCATACTCTTGAATGGAAACGAACAATTTGTTCAGGAGATCCGAAAGAAATTGACTGTTTGAGAATACCTCTGTAACCAATTTAAGAGGCATCGGTTTCAACAATTTTGAATGAATTGGGAGTTGGATTGCCAAGAGAGGGTAAAGTCTTAACATGTGATTTAATTTGTTTGACAATGGAAGTATGAGTATTGGACTAGGGTGAAGGATTTTCTTTTAGACGATCAAACAAAAGTTTGCATTGTTGCCTAAGATGTGGATAAAATTTTACAACATAATTTAAAGATCCCAGAAATCTCTGTAATTGGGTTTTGTCAGTGATTTCATTTGGGAACTTATCTGCAAATTGAATTACTCTATCTATTGGTTAATTGGTTGACTGGTGGATATTGTATCCTAAAAATCTAATTTTGGTTTGGAATAGCTTAATTTTGGTTGCTGAGACAACTAATCCATTTGACTTAATTATCTTAGCAAACATATTTAAGTGTTTTCAATGCTTATCTATCGATTTGGAATAAATGAGAACGACGTCAATATAAACAATTGAGAAATGACTGTATTGATTAAATATTTCATTCATGATATTCTGAAACTTACTGGGTGCATTCTTAAGACCGAATGACATTACATTCCATTCATAATGGCCGCAATTTTGTATTTGTCATCCTCATGAATTTGAATCTGCTAAAATCCAGACTTCATGTTGAATTTTGAGAAGACTACAACTTGACTAAGTCTCTTAATTAAATCTTTTTTGTTAGGAATTGGATACCGTATCCATTCCAAGACTTTATTAAGAGGTTTGTAATTAATGACTAACTTAGGAGTTCCTCTTTCTAATTCAGCGTTTTTCTGGACATGGAAAGTAGGACAAGACCAGGGTGATTTACTTTTCCTAATGATTCCTTTATTGAGAAATTCTTGGATTTCTGTTTTGCAGAATTCCATTACTTTTTTACTCATTTGGATTGGTTTGGCTTTTGTTGGTATTTTCTTTTCATTAAATTCCTTATTGTAAGGAAGTTTAACAATGTGTTGTTTCCTGTGCCAAAAGGCATTGAGAATATCCGAACAAATTTCATTAACAAATGTCTTTTGAAAGTTGTTTATGCTTTGTAACAAAGATTTGTTTGTTAATTGTTCTTCAATTCTTTTGTGATTAATTTCTTCTTTTAAGAAATTAATTTGTTGTGATTTTTTGGTGACTAGATTGATGGGTTTTGAGACACTAGTCTTAATTTTTTGAGATCTGTTTCCGTGCAGAATTCAAATGTGATTTTTTGTCCTAACATTTCGTGCAGAATTCAAATGTTGGGTTTTCTATGGACTTGGATTCTGATTCTTGGTCTGAGAAAGAACTATCTTGTTCTTCATCATTATTGCTAAGGAATGCTTATGTTTGGATACTATTGAGATGTGAGCGGATTTCTATGTTTTCTGATTTTAAGGACTTAATTTCTTCCTTAATTTTGTTGACTTCTCTTTGTAGGTCTTTGACCGTAATTTCTTTCTTAACCTTATTAAACATTTTTAGGGTTGTGCTATGACAGATTTTTGGAGCCATCTAGGGTTGACTATTACTGGCTTCTTCAGGAGAGCCTAACTTATTTAGTTTCTTTAAATAAAATGACTTTAATTCAGGGTCATCTACTTTGCTGATTAACTCGATAAGAAGATCTTCTTATTCTTCTTGTTTACTGAGGACTGAAATCTTTTTACAACAAGTATTTGTGCATCCTATTTTAATGTCGGGGGATGAAAGACTACTTGAGGAATTACTGGCAGAAGATGAATAGAACCTAAATCATCTTTGGATTGACTATGGTCTGTATCTCTTAATTCTAAGACTTGGATTAGCTGGGTCTTCTCTTCCTTAAAGATTTTCAACTAATTGATTGTTTTCTTGACTCTACATTTGTTTGCATAATGACCGAATTTGCCACACTTATAGCAATTTCCCTTTTGTTCTTGGTTTTTGGAGTGGAATTTTCCTGAGGGTTTTCTCTTCCGCTTGTTGGACTTGGGTTTCTCGTAAAATTTATTTGTTTCAAAATTCTTATTTTTGAATTTGTTATATTTGGAGTGTTTCCTATTGGAGTACCTATTTGGGTACCTATTGTAGGCTTCTGATTTTTTCTTTTTGTTAGATGGAGCAATATGAGGTAATCTGTATTGTTCAATAAATGTTCCTAATTCATAATTGGCTATTGACTTTGTTGACTTGTTTTGTAATTTTCATATCAATACACATTTTCAATCCTTTTTTTTATTATAATATTAATAATATTTCCATAAGTAAGGGTATGATATGGTATGATACATTCTTCATTAACTAAAACATTTATAATTTTATGGGTAAATAGATTTGGTAATCCATTAATGAATTTTTCTATCCAAAATGGTTGATTACTATCCTCTCTAAGTATGACCCTAGACATGAAAACATCTTTATACCACCTAAAATTGCTTAGGGTTGGACATCTTAAATTACTAAGTTGGTTATGAATTCTAGAGGTGACATTACTGGGTATCCTTATGAAATGTTCTATAATGGTGAAAAGTAATGTGTTGATTGCATCTGGGACTCCTTGTCCTATATGCTCATCAAAGATTGGGTGTTCCATCTTCGTCTCTTTTGATTGCATTTTTAATTTCATTTCTTGATTGTTCAATGAGATATTTTTCTCACCAGGAATGAAGCATTCCTATAAATCCAGTGACCAAAAGGTCGACAACTTGGGTTTGACTGAGGTTATGATTGGTAATATAACTATTAGCAACCATGGAGATGTGTTGTGATTTGTTCACAAGTTCTTGTTCTGATAATCCATCTATGTTCCATTCATAGAGTTTATCATCTGAGATTGAGAATTGGTTTTGGAGGTTTCTTTCTTCAAATTGAATATCTATAGGTGTTTGTGGAGCAAAAAATAATCACAAGGCGACACGTGGATTTTTGGATGAAGAAGACAAAAATACCCTTGAGGTGTATCATGATTCCTACGCGCGAGCAGCGAGTAATCATCTTCAACCAAGTTAGAAATGCCCAAAATAGGTATCAATTCAAAACCTATTTCATTCCATATATTTTTTACCTTACTTTCCCTCTTTTAGCCAAACAATTAGCTAGTCATTCTATAACCTACCAAATCTTCCACATAAATTAAGTTAATTGACAAATTAATGGGATTATTACCTAATAAACTCATTAATTTTCAATTAAATTATCAATTAAGCCTAAAAGTCACCCTAAAGGCCGGTTATCCTTCTCCAAAATAGGAGCCGGCCATCTCTTTTGTTTTCCCACCATAACTTGCCTTTTTTACATTGATTAGCTAATCTTTTCAACCAATATTTTATTGATTAGCTGATCATACCATAAAAACATTCATTTTATGTTTAATTAGCCAAATAAATTGGCTAATTAAACCTAAATTAAACGTAAAAACCCTAGCGTGGCCGGCCACCTCCTATCCCTATATATAGGCTCCCATTTCCACCAAAAAGCCATTCCAATCCTCTTGCAAAAAATCCTAAATACTCTAAACATTCTTTCTCTCTAAAATTCTAACTTTGGCATCGGAGGTTCTTTGGCCAAAGCCCCCCATTCATCGTGGGCGCGTGAGGCTTTTGGCCTTAACATAAGGTGCTAGTTGTTTTGTAGGTGCAAAATCGTCCAAGATCGAGGAGGAGAAAATTTGCATCCACAGTGTTGGTGGATACTAATTTTTGGTAAGAGTTGTTGGATTGACTCGTTTGTTCGTGATTCGTTTTAGTTCAAAATTTTGAAAAGCTTATTCTACTTTCTTAATTGAACTTGTTTCACTTTCTCTTTCTGAATCCCATAATGCAGAAGTTGTTTCTGCCTGAGATTCTTTTGGATGACGCAAGACATTGACTATTTTTTCTTGTTTCAATTCTTGTAGCATTTGATCTATTTTTTGGCTTGTGGAAATTGTTTTTAAAGCCGTTGAGTTAGAGGACGACTCTGGGAAGTTGACCAGGGTTTTTCCCTAATTTTTGGTTTTGGTTGAGAAAGTCTATCTATTTTGGTTTCAATTTTGTCTAACTGTTTTCCTATGGTGTGTAGACTCTGGTTTGTGAAATTGTTTTGCTCTATAACTAGCTTAACTCTTACATCTTCCTTAGGGAGTTTAAAAGGGGTGGCTGGTACTTGTGTGTTTGCAGTTGTAATTAAAATTGTTTCTTGTGGAGGATGACTAGAGGAGACTATGGTTCTTCTTTAACCCAATTTTCTTTGGTGATGACTTCTAACTTCTTTTCAAACTCGTAATATTTTCAACGAAATCGAAGAAAAATACTTCAAATTTGTGCTTTTTCATGAAATTGGTCCATTTATTGTAAATGTCCAATTTTTGTTCTTTTGTAGATTTATTTCGAAAAATATTCGTTCTGGGAATATTTTCTGTTGCTTCAATGTCAGCATTGAGTTTCTTCCATTGAATTTTGAATGGTTTGTTCAGTACGAGTAATTGGTGGTTGATTTGACTTGCTTCGAAATTATGTTGGAGAGTTTTGTTCTCCTTGGTTCTGAGCATTGGGCTAATATCTTGAGTGAGTCACCTGAGAGGCTGTTTCTATTGATTTTAGTTTTATGTTAATCAGGTCATTGACTAATTCTTCTTGGGTGACTACTGAGCTAGTTTCTACTGCTCTTAATTTTCTATTGATTGAGGAATTAATTAAATCTTAATCTCGACCCACCATATCGTCTAATGTGGATCTAGAAAAAAAATTCCTATTTGGCTCTAAAGATTTGTGTGACTGGGCTAACTTGTGTAAGTGGATGCTAGATTTTTTGGCTGGAGGGTTGAAGTTGATTTGAACTGTTCCGTCAAAATATTGTTCTATATTATCTAAGTTGACTAAGCTATTTTGTATACTTACTGGTTTGCTTTCATTAATCAAACACCAATCTGAATGTAGACTGATATTTGACCACCTAATGGTTCTAGGTATTTTGATATTGGCATTTTCTTGTTTGTATCAGAAGTGTATGGTTTCTAGGACTTTGGACTAAGGCTTGGAAATTTATGTTTGTTCCTGTGACTTTGTAGTAAACCTTAAAAAAACTTGGTACCCGGAAGTTTTGATGTTTAAATGTGAGTGCTTTCAGCATGTGGGGATCTGAAAGACTTATCGTGAGAACTGGGAAACAATCAAAATGAATTGGTCCATTGTAAAGACTTGACTCAATCATTCCAAGAATACAATCACTGAAGTCAGTGAATCTTGCATCTCGGAGGCATAACAAAATAAAAGTATTAAGGTCTGTTCTTGTAACATCCCACATCGCCCAGGGGAGTGGATTCTCCTTATATGTACATTCTCATCTCTACCTAGCACGAGGCCTTTTGGGAGTTCACTGGCTTCGAGTTCCGTAGAAACTTCGAAGTTAAGCGAGTTCGCATGAGAGCATTCCCAGGATAGGTGACCTATTGGGAAGTTCTCATGTGAGTTCCCAGAAACAAAACCATGGGTCGTGGCCGGGGCCCAAAGCGGACAATATTGTGCTACGGTGGAGTCGAGCTCGAGATGTGACACTTTGGTATCAGAGCCAATCCCTGACCGGAAGTGTGCCGACGAGGACGTCGGGCCCTTAAGAGAGGTGAATTGTAACACCCCACATCGTCCAGGGGAGTGGATCTTGTAAGCCTTATATGTATATTCTCATCTCTACCTATCACGAGGCTTTTTGGGAGCTCACTGGCTTCGGGTTCCGTAAAAACTTCGAAGTTAAGCGAGTTCGCACGAGAGCATTCCCATGATGGGTGACCCATTGGGAAGTTCTCGTGTGAGTTCCCAGAAACAAAACCGTGAGGGCGTGGCCAGGGCCTAAAGCGGACAATATCGTGCTACGGTGGAGTCGAGCCCGAGATGTGGTGGGGGCCCGGGTCGGGATATGACAGTTCTTGTTAAGGGCTTGACTGCAATTTGGACTAGACCTATGTGAATATAATTGTAACCATCTTTTATATGAGTTTTAATTTGTTCTAGTGTGAATAACTGACAAGTTTCAAATTCTTTACTAAGAGCATAAGCTTTTTCAAATGTTTTAACGTGATGTACACTTCTAAAAGAGGCTACTAACCATTTCTTTTTGTAAATGTTTTTACCAGAAACCTTGGGGATATTCCAATCTCCAAAGTCAACACTGTCATTTGTTTGAAATTCTAATTTTTGTTCTTCATTTACTATGTCTGGAATTCTACTTAAACTGGATATGGAGCTGGTACTGACCGTTGAATTAGATCTAAATAATCCACTCATAATGCTCAAAATGAAGGTTCTTAATATATAGAAATCTTACTGGCTTTACCTTCCTCGCGTATTTGCTAAACTCTCTCTCCGCTCATGCCATTCCTATGGACTTATTGTTTGGAACACGCCTTACTGTTTGGGTTGAGAGTAAACAATCCTACTTAGAAGGTTAACAAATAAGATAAACTGTAAATGAAAGTTGAAAAATGAACAGAATGTAGTGATTATAAAGATGATAATTCAATTACCACCAACTTGGCTCTGATACCAAATGGGGCGTAACTAATGGTAATGATGAGGGCAATAATGATGCAAATCATGTGAATTGGATGAACTAGATATTTGATGTGGTGGATAGCCAGGATTGAATAAACCATGTAACCAACTATTATAAATGAATAAGAAAAATCGAATGAAGGATTCATATTTGTTTACCTTGAATTTAAGATATTCAATGAATTGACTGTGAGTAAAAATTTTATGCCATTCAAAATTAGTAGTTATGAAAATATTCATAATGAAAATAATGAATTCAAAATAATGATGCAATTATAATTTGAAAATAAGTTTTATTACAAAATTTACACTGTGACTTACAATTAATGTTCATCTTTCAGCTTTCATTTACAGTTTATCTTATTTGTTAACCTTCTAACTATGATTGTTTACTCTCAACCCAAACAGTAAGGCGTGTTCCAAACAATAAATCCATAGGATTGGCATGAGTGGATCGCATGAGCGGAGAGCGAGTTTAGCAAATATGCGAGGAAAGTAAAGCCAGTAAGATTTTTGGAGATTGAAACCTTGCATTTTGAGCATTATGAGTAGATTATTTAGATCTAATTCAATGGCCAGCACCAGCTCCAGATCCAGTTTAAGTAGAATTCTAGACATAGTAAATGAAGAACAAAAATTAGAATTTCAAACAGATGACAATGTCGACTTTGGAGATTGGAATACCCCAAGGTTTCTAGTAAAAACATTTACAAAAAGAAATGGACAGTAGCGTCTTTTAGAAGTGAACATCACGTAAAACAGTTGAAAAAGCTTATGCTCTTAGCAAAGAACATGAAACTTGTCAATTATTCACACCAGAACAAATCAAAACTCATAGAAAAGATGGTTACAATTACATTCACATAGGTCTAGTCCAAATAGCAGTCAAGCCCTTAACAAGAAGAGGCCTCAATACCTCAATTTTGTTATGCCTCCGAGATGTAAGATTCACTGAATTCAGTGATAATATTATTGGGATGATTGAGTAACGTCTTTACAATGGCCAATTCATTTTGATTGTTTTCCAAATTTCACGATAAGTCTTTCAGATCCCCACATGCTGAAAGCACTCACATTAAACATAAAAACATCAGGGTACCAAGTCCTTGAAGAAGTCCAACCACTAGCCTTAGTCTTTAGAGTCTATTACTGTAGACATTGAAATTTTGGTAAATAAATGTTGACCGATAAATCAAAGTTTCAACGCTCATGTATTACATAAATTTTTACACGTAGCGTGTGACTCGACGAAAAATTGAAATGAGTCGGGAAAGTCATCAAAGTGTCAACACCTGGCAGAAACGACTTATTTCATCTGGAATATTATATTCAAAATTAGGCCTTGGAAAATTCTATAAATAGAAGCCAATTTCATTCATTTTGGAACCAATTCATATTACACCTTGAAGCTCCGAAGCTCTGAAACTCCGAAGCTCTCAAGCATCCAAGTTCCCGAAGAATCAAGAAAGCCTTCTTCGTTCTTCGTTCATCGTTCTTCCAAGATCAAGCCCCGACGACCCTTGGATCAACAATCATCCACCTTCAAGATCAAGCCCCGACGACCCCTTTGAAGAACTTCCACCAATTCAAGATCAAGCCCCAAAGACCCTTGAAGAACTTCCATCAATTCAAGATCAAGCCCCGATGGCCCTTGAAGAAAGTGTTCATCGTTCATCATCCGTTCATCCTAAGATCAAGCCCCAACGACCCTTTGGATCAACAACGTCGACAAATCCACACATCCAACCGTCCTTCAAGATCAAAGCCCAAAAGCCCTTGAAGGTCCGTTCATCACCGTTATTCAAGATCAAGCCCAAAAGCCCTTGAAGATCCGTCAATCATTGTTCTTCAAGATCAAGCCCAAAAGCCCTTGAAGATCCGTTCATCACCGTTATTCAAGATCAAGCCTCAACGGCCCTTGAAGAAACGCTCATCCTCAAGATCAAGCCCAAACGACTCCTTGAAGATCCGCTCAAATCCACATTCAAGATCAAGCCCACGACCCTTGAAGAACGTTCATCCTTAGATCAAGCCCAACGGCCATTTGGATCAATCGCACATCCACAAATCAACACCTTACGGAGATCGAATCAGATGATCAAATTTGAGAGAGATTATAACCCAAAATCATCAAATACAAATATTATTTTGTGCACGTTGTTCTTGTCTCTTTCGTTTCAGGAATTTTTCGTGTTCACAAATTTGGCACGCCTGGTGGGACAATCTCTACCTCTCATCTCTTTCTTCGTTCAAGGAATCCATACACGCCTCAAAGTCAATGGCATCATGCAAGGACAAGCCGTTCTCGCAACCACCAAGGGAAGGATCCTGAGCACTTCTGCTGCGAACGGACAATCCATTGGCGCCATAACCGATCCTCAACATGCCACTTCAAAGTTGGTGCTGCTAAAGGAGCAAGGGGAGCATCAAAGGCGCGAGTCCGTCATCAACCTGGCCTCGCTGGGGGCACCGAAGCATGCTGCTGAGGCACACAAGATGACATCCTAAAGCAGCCAACGACGTTCTTCGTCAGCATCCTGGATGTCTAAAGGAAAGTCACATCTATTGGTTGCACAAGTCATGACCATCGGCGTTACCTCCATCGAAGAACAACTGGCTCAAATGAATGAAGCGATTGCAAGGCTAACACGGATTGTGGAAGAAAAAGACTTGCAAATCGCTGCACTCGTCAGCCGACTGGAGCCACATGACGGCGAGAACCCCAACCCAGAAGATGATCCACTAAAAAAAGGAGCTGGCGAAGAAGAGGAGCCTCCGGTGGAGAGAATCGATGCGAAGCCGGAGCCAGACCAAGCAGTGGCACTCATGGGATCTCTTTCTATCCAGCAGCTGCAGGAGATAATCACCAACACCATCAAGGCACAGTACGAAAGGAGCTCACATACCTCATTGTTCTACTCGAAGCCCTACTCCAAGAAGATTGATGCCCTGAAGATGCCAAGGGGTTATCAACCACCAAAGTTCATGCAGTTTGATGGAAAAGGAAACCCAAAGCAGCACGTTGCACATTTCGTCGAAACTTGCAACAACGCAGGGACCGAAGGGGACTATCTCGCCAAGCAGTTTGTGCGCTCGCTGAAAGGAAACGCCTTTGAGTGGTACACGGACCTAGAGCCTAAGTTCATCAACAGCTGGGAACAATTAGAGTGGGAATTCCTCAACCGCTTCTACAACACCCGCCGCACTGTGAGCATGCTAGAGCTGACGAGCACAAAGCAGTGGAAAGACAAGCCAGTCATTGACTACATCAACAGATGGCGCACTCTAAGCCTCGACTGTAAAGACAGGCTCTCAGAAACCTCTTCAATCGAGATGTGCATCCAAGGCATGCAATGGGGTTTGCAATACATCCTTCAAGGCATTAAACCACGGACCTTCGAGGAATTGGCCACTCGCGCCCATGACATGGAGTTAAGCATTGCCCATCATGGGAAGAAAGAACCAATTGCCGACTACAAGAACGACAAAGTTTTGGGGCCAAAGGTGGATAAGGCTGCGTGGAAATCCACCAATGAAACAATGACGGTCAACATAGCTTCCGTCAAAGTCTCTACACGAGGCAAGGCGATTCAAACCGAAACTTTTCGTTATCAAGAGATGCGTAGACGCACTTTGAAGAAGTTTGAAGAGAAGACTTATCCATTCCCCGACTCTGATGTGGCTGCCATGTTAGAAGACTTGTTGGGAAAGAAGGTAATTGGTTTGCCTGAGTGTAGACGGCTAGAAGAGATGAATCGTACCGATAGTCCAAGGTACTGTAAATTCCACCGTTTCATCAGTCATTCAACGGACAAGTGCTTCGTACTGAAAGATCTCGAAGACACGGTTGCGGCACACACTACTACTATCGTGCTTGGATCACTCGATCATGTGCATCTCCGAAGCATGCATGACCATTCCCGTCAATGTTCAAGTCACACGACACCTCTTACACAACCATCATCGGGGGCAAGTAACCAAGATGCATCTACTGGTGATAAGAAAGGGTGGACATCATCGACCTACAAAAAAACGAGGAAGCCAAGACCATAAGCCACAAGGCCAAAAGAGGAGCCTAAACCCGCCCCTCGAACTTCAATCTTCGAAAGGCTGAATCATTCAAAACCTAGAATTTCGGCACTTGATCGCATCAGTGGTTGAGACCGAACTTCCGTCTTCAAAAGGCTTGAGATGCCAACACCGAAAATATCTGTCTTTGAAAGGTTATCAAAACCCAAGAAACAAAGCGGCACAGCTAGATCTCCTCCGCAACGGTCGGCTTTGGACAGACTTGAAGAAACTAAGAAGCCTTCTAGAAACAGGAAGACAACGCCAAAGGAAGAAAAGCTCGACAGTCTAGCAGGAAAAGACAATGTTCAAAGCTTGATTCCTTCAAGGATGAAGCGCCAAGCAGCTTTGGAGGTCGACACAAAAGGACCACTGAAGGTAAGGAGGCGCACCATCATCTACGCTGGCCAATCTTCACACCAACAAACCCAAGAAGACCGCACTGAAAAAGAGGCCCAAGAAGACAAATAAGACGAAATCACGGAAAAAGACGTCACTTCCGGCTCTGTCAACTCAAAATCTTCACCTCAATCGCTGGGTGTATGCTCCAAAATCATGTCAGTCAAGCCAAGCGAAGTTGAAGGATGGACTCATGTCACTCCGAAGAAACTGCACAAGAAGCATATGTGTTCTCCACAAGTGCACCAATCAGAAAGGGGGCAAAGCAGCTTTCGCCAACCTCCAAAGCGATGTGAAAGTGTTGAAGATGAGGAAATTTTGACACAAAGATCGACCATGTGCGATCTCTTATTCCTCAGAAAATTATTCAGCTACTCGGTCAAGGCTCCTTACTATAAAGATTATGAGGAACACCTCTCCAGGCAGCAACCATCTCTTCCACAAGTTCACCAATGGGAAAAGGGGTAAAGCAGCTCCTGTCAACCTCCAGAACAATGTGAAAGTGTTGGAGATAATGAAACTTTGACACGAAGATCATCCATCCCCATCACGATGTGTGACATCTTCCCAAAAGACTTCTTCAACTACTCAGTCAAGGCTCCTTGCTATAAAGATTGTGAGGAACGCCTCTCCAAAATTGCTTGACAAATTCACCATTTCTCCTCGCCCGCATGAGTCTAAACTGCATGGCACAAAGCTCCTGGTCTGCACGAGCATAAAAGGCAACACCAATGCTCCTTGTCCGCAAGAGCCTAAACTGCAGGACACCAAAGCTCCTGGTCTGCACGAGCATAAAAGGCAACACCAAACGCTCCTTGCCTGCATGAGCTAAAACTGCAACACGGCACCAAATGCTCATTGTCTGCACGAGTTGAAACTGCAAACGACACCAACACTCCTTGCCTGCATGAGTTAAAACTGCAAACGGCACAAAAAGAAAATACCAAAAAAAAAAATATGTATGTATTTGAACTACGTTTTGACTTGATCTCTTTCTTTGGAAGGGTACGTAGGCAGCTTGAATATTCAATTTCAAGTTCAGTCACATCAAAATAAAAAAATAAGTGTTTTATTAAATAAAGTCAATTTTATTACAAAAAAAATGAATACATATGTTATTATGTATTTACAAAACAAAAAAAAAAAAAAAAAAGGAACATACAAGTATTATATATATGTGTATATATATATATATATATGTGTGTGTGTGTATGCATATACATAACTCAAAAGCCGGGCCCTCGTCAGCGACCCATCCTCATTAGTGTCTCGGCCCAGCAACAATAGGGCTCAAGCCACAACGGGCCCAAACTCCAGCTTGTCTTCTTCCCCAAACACTCTCACTCTTCTCATATTTTTGGTTCTCTTCACAGCTGGAAGTTGGAACGACGATGATGAACACCACAGCTCCGCCTGACGTCATCCAAGTCACAGATTACCAGAACGGGAGCGATTCCGACACCAACATCGACGACGACGACGATGCACCCGCCGTCGAGTTCTACCAGCCAGTCTCCGTCGTCGACTCTGAAGACGACGAAAACCAGATCGGAAACGACACCGTCCCGATCCACTCTCAGCTGCATTTCAACGCCGTCACTGTCAATCAGGTCGACGGAGGAATCTCGTCTCTCCAGCTAAACGACGGCATTGGGCACAATGATCGCTTGAACAGCAGCAGCAAGACGAATAGGTTCGTCATCGAGCCCAGACCCATCAAGCGATAGTTCCCCATTCTCTCTTACGCTGATTCTTGTCAGTATGCCGGTGTTGTTGCCGTTGAGATTATTGGTGGGCCTGACGTCCCATTCTACCCATGAAAGAAGGAACCCCATCAGAACACTCTCACACCGGATCATCACTCGATCCCATTCTCAGCTGCACAAGCTTAAATCCATCAACCTCTACCGGTACAGATCTCCGTCAACTCCAGACCAGCTACAACTGCGTAACCAGAACTTTAAATCAAACTGTCATCTGTTACGAAGAGACGACAAGTGTGCTGAAAAGCGTGGGTTCCGTTCAGATCCGGATCGCAATCTGGACCACTCGAGCTTTCCTCATGGCACCCTAGTCTGCGCCGTTTGTAACTCCACCTGGAAAGGTGTCCATCTACATGGCACCGTCACGTTTCTCACCATGTTCCTCATCACGGACGTCATCTGCTCCATTATTCTCGTACAAATGCTTGGTCGGAATAAAGGGCAACAATTTCCTCTTTTCCTCGAGACGACCATCCGCTTATCGCATCAGTTCCTAACTCGTCTCTGGAAGGAACGATCGATGCTGACGGCGTGAGTTTGAAGCTATAGCTTTGATCTGCGTTCATGGTGATTGAATTCGTTGATCGTACTGTGGAGGATGATTGATAAGGGTACGCATTTACTGCTCTTCCCGGACGGAGATATAACGACGTCGTCGTTCCGCCCCGCGTCGTGGAGACCGCCGAAGGAGTGAAACTCCATTTCGTGATGGGTCTGCTGGTGATGGTGATGAAACGCCATTTTTGTGAGTTGAGTTGTGAGAAAAGAGAGAGAAAAGCTTAAAGCTTTTGGCTTTTCAGTACAACCACTTCACTCAAATTCAACTGCTCATTGTTTATATGAGAGGTCATCCTTTGATGCGGGATGAGGTAACGACAAGGTGAAAGAGATGAGCAGTGCAAACCCGAGTCCCCGACGGAGGTGGAAGCTTTTTCAGAGGTTGTCTTCTATAATTCTGTCTTCCCCTGCAAACTCTGGCAATCGAGTTTTGACAAGATCCATCAAGCTCTTTCTTTTCTCCTCCCCGCTGCCCTGTGATGGTTAGTGAAGGTAAGCTCCAAACGCCCAAATTAACAAGAGCAGAGGCTAGAGAAACTTGTAACGCCGAGCAAACGACTCATTCGAGGGCTGACTTGGAGGCGGAGACGAAGCCTGAGCCGCAACCATTGTCGACGACTCTGCTTGCTACGAACCGTTTCATGTGCGAGATCTGCAGCTCGACCGGCGGGGCATAACCTGCCATGGAAGCTAAAGCAGCGAACGAGCAAATAAGTATGGAAGCGGCGCTATGTCTACCTCGAGACCTCCACCGTGACCCTCTTCCACCTCTCACGACCTTAAGCTCCAGCTGCTATCTCCATCCCTTTCTGGCTGCCTTCGTTTCCTAGCTGGATCCGACATCAAGGTCACCCTCATTCTTCTCGTCTTCATCATCAAGGCTAGACCCTACATGGTTGTTGAAGATCCTCCACTGCATCTGCACCTCTGTCTCTCGGACTGGGCCTGAGTTTTCACCCACAAATCCAGCCTTGCAGCAGCCTTCGTGCAGCGAGCGTAACAAACAGCAACAACAGTGCATCATCTGAATACCCTCTCCGTTGTGCAACGCCTAAGCCCAGCGAGGAACCCAGCTCCTAAACGTTGGCACCGTCTGTCCATATCTCCTCCATCTCTTGCCTCATATAGCTCCCCGCCCGTCTTTTCCTCCGCAAGGCAGCAAAAAATGCAGTGGCTATGCAATGGCAGCGGTGCAAGGCAACAAGAATGCGGTGGCGGTGCAATGGTTGTGTAGTGGCAGTGGCAAACAGCAACGGCGAAGAACTTCAATGACCGCCATCAAACAACTAGCCGGTCATGAAGCCTCAACTGTAGCTCTCCGTCCATGGCAAACATCAATGGCGAAGAACTTCAATAACCGCTGTCAAACGACTAGCCGGTCATGAAGCCTCGACTGCAGCTCTCCGTCCGTCTTCGTCCTTCCCTGCAAATTCCTCACCCATCATCAAAATTTATACAAAAATATATATAATAAAAAAAAGGGATGGTGGAGCAAAGTGGTGCATGGGCACCATGTGCAAAAAAAAAAAAAAAAAAATTGTAAAGAAAGGTAGTGGCACCGAAAGCAAATAAGAAAGTATAAATTTTGATGTGGTACGTGTGTGCAAGTTGTCAAAGATTTGCTTTGGTTGAAGGCAACACACGACAATAATGGAAGTAGGGATGTCTTACACAGCAGAAGATGGTTGGAATAAAAAAAATTGTCTTTTGGTGAAGGGAAGAGACGGAAAAGAAAAAAAAATATATATATAAAGGAGAATGTGGATTCTTGGTGGCTAGCCTAGCACCATGCAAAAAAAAGGGAAAGGGTTTTGGAATGGTGGATCAGTCCACGTGAAAAAAAAAATAATAATAATAATTAAAAAAAACAAATATATATATATATATATGTGTACACATAATATATGTATGTATACAGAAAAAAAAAAACAAATGCATTAAGAGAAATAAAGTGCATTTTATTTATTTTTTCTGGAAATTTTACATAAATTTGCATTATACATACCTAAAAAAAAAAAAAGTCAAATCAAATTTACAGGAATGGATATTCAAGGATGATCAGGTGGCGCTTCATCACTCGGCGGAGCTCCAGAAAGACGAAGCACCAGAGATTGATTATCCGGAGCTTCAACACTTGGTGAAGCGCCAGAGGACGAAGGCAGAAGTTGCCGCTGGAGTAACGCCACAAACCTCTGATGATCACTCTGAATCTGAACTTCGGACTCCTGAAGCTGGTCAAGCTTCCTCTTCATGCTTGTTGAGTAATTAGTTGCGAGCATGTGCAACTCTTTATTCTCATGCCTAAGCACTCTGACCTCTTGCCGAAGACTGGCCACCTCAGCCATCAACGACTCAACCTGACGAGATCGAGCAAGAAGGCGTTGGCCCATGTTTGAAACTGAGCCTGCACATCGGACGCTGTAGGCCAAAGAGTCCTGAATAACCAGCTCGTCGAACCGCCTGGAAAGTATCCTAGTGTCTCTAGGAGTGAGAAGATTTCTGGCCACCACCGAAGCGGTTGTATCGTTTATCGTCATAGAATCCCCAACTGTAAGAGGACCATTAGGATATACGAAGGACGGCTGCCAAAGGTTGTTTGGAGAAGATATGTCACTATCTTCCCCGAGATTCAAGTTAGGACGACTGTCAGAAGGGCAAGACATTTTCGAAGGTGTGAAGAGAAAGAAGAGGTTGGACAAATTAAGTTCTTAGAAGTGCAACTAGGGAGCTTCTACAGTCGGAAAATTCAAGTGTGCTTTGGAATGTGATGCATGCCTCTCTTTAAAAATCAGCACTCGACGGAGCTTCAGAAATTGAAGAGGTGAGTTCAGAAATCGAAGAGGCAAGCTCAGAGATCGAAGAGACGTCTGCTTTCTCAAAAGCTGGGCTGCTCAGAAACCACGGGCCGATCTCAGAAATCGAATAGGCACTTGGTTTTTTTTTTTCAGACGTGTCATCACCTGTCACATGCACACTCAGCTTTGCGAGAATCACGGATAATTTATCGAAGCGCCGATCTCAGATATCGAAGAGGCGCCAGTCTTTTTCAGCCTCGTTAGCACATGTCACATACACACTCAGCTTTGCGGAAAATACGGGCAATTTGTCGAAGATTTCTGATGAAGAAGAAAGCACGTGAAGCCATACTGTTTAAACATCCAACGGTTGCCGACACGAGTAAAAGAATAGTGCTGCTACCAGTTATGAAGAAATCCCTATAAATGTCAACCTTCACAGCAAGGCAGACGGACGCAACCTCTTTTCATCTCCGAAAATGCATTCCCAACGAAGCCTCTCGAGTCATTCAGTGTTCCTCATCCCTTGGGGTACCTCTGCAAACAAGTCATCAAGAGCAAAAGTATTTCATATCATGAAGGTTGAAAGCAAGAGTATCTCATATCATGCTTTCTCCCTGTCCTTTTCCTTGTCTTTGTGACAAGGAGAAAGCGAGCAATCAGCCAGCACTTGGTGTCAATCTTCCGATCTAAGAACCGACCGCCTGAAACTCCTTCCTGATTGCTTACCTAGCATCGCTCTCGAGTGCTCATCTTCAACTGCTGATGTACTTCCGAAGAAGATGCCACATCTGCCTGGAGAACAGATAAGGCAAGTGAAAATGATACCTTGAAGCATGTGGAGACAACGTGCTAATTCATCTTCAAGATCAAGTCTCATTTTCCTTGCTAAGAAGTTCCCCAGCCCAGTTCAAGAATAAACTTGTGGAAAGGTACTTCTTCAAAAACAAAAGTATCTCATATCATCAGGGTCAAAGGCAAAGATATCTCATGGCATGCTTTTCCTTTACCCTTGCTCTTGCCTGCGAGACAAGAAGAAAGAAAGCAATCGGTCGGCACTTGGACAGATTGAACAAAGAAACATACCATCACATCTACCTCGTGCCTACCTGCCATGCAGAAGAAACAAGCAGAGAAGAATGCTGCATGCACACTTAATCAACCCAGCATAAGGAGTCTGAGTTGAAACTAAGAACTCGAGAAGCTGCCACATTTGCCTGGAGAACAAATAAGCAAATGCGGCATGCACAATCAACTCAGCAGAAGGAGTCTGAGTTGAAAAACTCGAGAAGCTTCAACAACATTTTGAGGGCACCTTCGCCAAAGAGCAAAGCCTCGACGTACAATGCCATCAAATCACTAGCACAAGGAACTCTCCTCTTCCTTGCTCAGAACTCCAAACCCAATTCAAGAATAAGCCTGTGGAAAGTCAAACAATTGGAGGAAACCAGAAAATCCTCCAACCCAGTTCAAGATCAAAGTTGTGGAAAGTCAACAAGCGCAACAAAATACGTGCCGATTCATCCATTACCGAAGCCAAAGATCATCTACCACATGAAGCTCCTTGTGGTCCAAATTTCATCCAAGATCAAGCTTCAATAGCCCTTGAAGAAATTTCAAACAAAGTTCAAGATCAAGCCTCAACGGCCCTTGAAGAAATCTCAAGCCCAATTCAAGATCAAGCCTCAGCGGCCCTTGAAGAAATTTCCAGTCCAATTCAAGATCAAGCCCCAACGGCCTTTGGATCGACATTTACAGTAAAGGACTTCAAAACGCATCTCCTACACGTGACAAGCACATGTATACGACGCGCCTTGAAGTGGGGGCATTTGTAGACATCGAAATTTTGGTAAATAAATGTTGACCGATAAATCAAAGTTTCAACGCTCATGTATTACATAAATTTTTACACGTAGCGTGTGACTCGACGAAAAATTGAAATGAGTCGGGAAAGTCATCAAACAGGACACGTGTCAACACCTGGCAGAAACGACTTATTTCATCTGGAATATTATATTCAAAATTAGGCCTTGGAAAATTCTATAAATAGAAGCCAATTTCATTCATTTTGGAACCAATTCATATTACACCTTGAAGCTCTGAAGCTCTGAAACTTCGAAGCTCTCAAGCATCCAGGTTCCCAAAGAATCAAGAAAGCCTTCTTCGTTCTTCGTTCATCGTTCTTCCAAGATCAAGCCCTGACGGCCCTTGGATCAACAATCATCCACCTCAAGATCAAGCCCCGACGGCCCTTGAAGAAAGTGTTCATCGTTCATCATCCGTTCATCCTAAAATCAAGCCCCAACGGCCATTTGGATCAACAACGTCGACAAATCCACACATCCAACCGTCCTTCAAGATCAAAGCCCAAAAGCCCTTGAATGTCCGTTCATCACCGTTATTCAAGATCAAGCCCAAAAGCCCTTGAAGATCCGTCAATCATTGTTCTTCAAGATCAAGCCCAAAAGCCTTTGAAGATCCGTTCATCACTGTTCTTCAAGATCAAGCCCAAAAGCCCTTGAAGATCCGTTTATCACCGTTATTCAAGATCAAGCCTCAACGGCCCTTGAAGAAACGCTCATCCTTAAGATCAAGCCCAAACGGCTCCTTGAAGATCCGCTCAAATCCACCTTCAAGATCAAGCCCACGGCCCTTGAAGAACGTTCATCCTTAGATCAAGCCCAACGACCCTTTGGATCAATCGCACATCCACAAATCAACACCCTACGGAGATCGAATCAGAGGATCAAATTTGAGAGAGATTGTAACCCAAAATCATCAAATACAAATATTATTTTGTGCACGTTGTTCTTGTCTCTTTCGTTTCAGGAATTTTTTGTGTTCACAATTACAAAGTCACAAGAACAAACATAAATTTTCAAACCTTAGTCAAAAGCCCTAGAGACCACACTCTTAATACAAACCAATCAAGAAAATGCAAACATCAAAATACCCAGAACTATCAAATGGTCAGATATCAGTCTACCTTCCGATTGGTGCTTAACCAATGAAAGCAAACCAGTAAGCATACAAAATAGCTTAGTCAACCTTGACAACATAGAACAATATTTTGACGGAACAGTTAAAATCAACTTCAATCCTCCAGCCAGAAAATCTAGTGTCCACTTACACGAGTTAGCCCAATCACACAAATCTTTAGAGCCATATAGAAACTCTTTTTCTAGATCCACATCAGCCGAAATTGTGGGTCGAGATCAAGATCTAATCAATTCTTTGGTCAATAAGAAATCAATATAACTAGCTCAGTAGTCACCCAACAAGAATTAATTAATGATTTGATCAACATGAAGTTAAAATCAGTAGAAACAACCTATCAGGTTACTCATCCAAGATACCAACCTAACACCCAAAATCAAGGAGAACAAACCTCTCCAACAGAATCTGATTTCAAAGCAAGTCAAGTCCACCACCAACTACTAGTCCTAAATAAACCATTCAAAATTCGATGGAAGAAACTCAATGCTGACATCGAAGCAATAGAAAACATTCCTAGAAGAAACATCTTTAGAGAAAAATATACAAAAGAAAAAAAATTGGACATTTACAATAAATGGACCAAGTTCATGAAAAAACACAGATTTGAAGTATTTTTCTTCGATTTCGTTGAAAAATATTACGAGTCTGAAAAGAAATTAGAAGTCATCACCAAAGAAAATTGGGTTAAAGAAGACAAAACATAGTCTCTTCTAGTCACCCTCCACAAGAAACAATTTTAATTACAACTGCAAACACACAGGTACCATCCACTCATTTCAAACTTCCCAAAGAAGATGCAAGAGTCAAGCCAGTCATAAAAAAAAACAATTTCACAAACCAGTGTCTACACACCATAGGAAAACTGTTAGATAAAATAGAAACCAAAATAGATAGACATTCACATTCCAAACCAACAATTAAGGAAAAACCCTTAGTCAACTTCCTAGAAGCCTCATCTAGCACAACAGCCTTGAAAACAATTTCCACAAGTAAAAAAATAAAGCAAATGTTACAAGAATTAAAACAAGAAAAAATAGTCAATGTTTTACAACACTTAGATGAATCTCAACCAGAAACAACTTATACAATATGGGATTCAGAAGGCGAAAGTGAAACAAATTCCATAAAAAAAGTGGAAGAAGCTTTTCAAAACCTTAAACTATAACGAATCACAAACAAAAGAGTCAACCCGACAACTCTTACCAAAAACTGGTATCCAAGGCCAACACCTCCAGATATTCAATTTGAGGAAAGAAACATCCAAAACCAATTCTCAGTCTCAGCTGATAAACTCTATGAATGGAACATAGATGAATTATCAGAACAAGAACTTTTAAACAAATTACAAAACGTCTCCATGGTTGCTAATAGTTATATTACCAATAATAACCTTAGTCAAACTCAAGTTGTTGACATTTTGGTTACTGGATTTACAGGAATGCTCCATTCCTGGTAGGAAAAACATCTTACCGAACAATCCATAAATGAAATAAAAAATGCAATCAAAAGATATAAAGAAGGAACACCTATTTTCGATGAACATATCGGAAGAAGAGTCCCAGATGCAGTCAACACCTTACTTTTCACAATCATAGAACACTTCATAGGGACACCTAGTAATGTCACCCCCAGAATTCATGACCAACTTAGTAACATAAGATTTCCAACCCTAAGCGATTTTAGGTGGTATAAAGATGTTTTCATGTTTAGAGTCATGCTTAGAGAAGATAGTAATCAACCATTTTGGAAAGAAAAATTCATTAATGGTTTACCAAATCTTTTGCCCATAAAATCAGAAATGTTTTAGTTAATGAAGAAGGTATCATACCATATCATACCCTTACTTATGGAAATATTATTAATATTATCTAGAAAGAAGGATTGAAAATGTGTATGGATATGAAAATTACAAAAACAAGTTAATAAAGACAAGTCAATAGCCAAATACGAATTAGGAACATTTTGTGAACAATACAGATAACTCATATTGCTCAATCCAACAAAAAGAAAAAATCAGAAGCCTACAATAGGTACTCAAATAGGTACTCCAGCAGGAGACATCCCAAATATAACAAATTCAAAAATAGGAATTTTGAAACAAATAAATTTTACGAGAAACCCAAGTCCACCAAGTGAAAGAGGAAACCCTCAGGAAAATTTCACTCCAAAAACCAAGAACAAAAAGGAAATTGCTGCACGTGTGGCAAATTCAGTTATTATGCAAACAAATACAGAGTCAAGAAAACAATCAATCGGTTGAAAATCTCCGAGGAAGAGAAAACCCAGCTACTTCAAGTCTTAGAGTTAAGAGACACAAACCATAGTCAATCTGAAGACGATTTAGATTTTAATTCATCATCTTCCAGTAATTCCTCAAGTAGTCTTTCATCCCCTGACATTAAGATAGGGTGTGTAGATGCTTATTGTAAAAAGATTTCAGTCCTCAATAAACAAGAAGAACAAGAAGATCTTCTTATTGAGTTAATCAGTAAAGTAGATGACCTTGAGTTAAAATCATTTTATTTAAAAAAGCTTAAGAAGTTAGTCTCCCAAGAAAAAGCCAGTACTAGTCAACCACAAGTAACCCCAAAAATATGTCTTAACAGAACTCTGGAAAGGTTTAATAAAGCTAAGAAAGAAATTACGATCAAAGACCTACAGAGAGAAGTCAACAAAATTAAGGAAGAAATTAAGTCCTTAAAATCAGAAAACATAGAAATTCGCTCACATCTTAGTAGTATCCAAACACAAGCACTCCTTAGCAATAATGATGAAGAACACAATAGTTATTCCTCAGACCAAGAATCAAAATCCAAGTCCATATAAAATCCAACAAAAAACCTAGTTTTAGGATTACTACAAAAAATTAGGATCCAAAAATGGTATTCTAAAATAAAAATAATAATTGAAAACTTCTAGTTAGAAACAATTGCCTTAATTGACTCAAGTGCAGACTTAAATTGTATTCAAGAAGGTTTAATTCCCACTAAGTATTGTCATAAATCAACAGAAATCCTTAGTGTAGCAAACCAGTCCCCAATACAATTAAAATATGAAATTCCAAAAGCTCATGTTTTTCAAAACAATGTTTGTTTTAAAACCCCATTTGTTTTAATAAAAAACATTTCAGACCCAGTCATTCTTGGGCTCCCTTTCATAGCTCTCCTATATCCTTTTAAGGTGCACCATGACTGTATAACCACCAGAATGTTAGGGAAAAAAATCACATTTGAGTTTTGCACGGAAATAGATACCAAAAAATTAAGACAATTACAAAAAGATAGCATCTCAAAAACCATCAATCTAGTTACTAATAAAATCACAAGAAGTTAAGTTCTTAAAAGAAGAAATTAACTACAAGAATTGAAGAACAATTAACAAATAAGTCTTTGTTACAAAGCATTAACAACTTTTAAATGAAACTTGTTAATGAAATTTGTTCTGATATTCCCAACGCTTTCTGGCACAGAAAACAACACATTGTTAAACTTCCTTACAATAAGGAATTTAATGAAAAGAAAATACCAACAAAAGCCAAACCAATCCAAATGAGTCAAGAAATTATGGAATTCTGCAAAACGGAAATTCAAGAATTTCTCAATAAAAGAATAATCTGGAAAAGTAAATCACCCTAGTCTTGTCCTGCTTTTTATGTCCAGAAAAACGCAGAATTAGAAAGAGGAACTCCTATGTTAGTCATTAATTACACACCTCTTAATGAAGTCGTGGAATGGATACGGTATCCAATTCCTAACAAAAGAGACTTAATTAAGAGACATAGTCAGGCTGTAATCTTATCAAAATTCGACATGAAGTCTAGATTTTGGCAGATTCAAATTCATGAGGATGATAAATACAAAATAGCAGTTGTCACTCCTTTTGGTTATTATGAATGGAATGTAATGTCATTCGGTCTTAAGAATGCACCAGTGAGTTTCAGAATATCATGAACGAAATATTTAATCAATACAGTTATTTCTCAATTGTTTATATTGACGATGTTCTCATTTATTACAAATCGATAGATGAGTATTGGAAACACTTAATTATGTTTGCTAGGATAATTAAGTCAAATGGATTAGTTGTCTAATCAACCAAAATTAAGTTATTCTAGACCAAAATTAAGTTTTTAGGATACAATATCCACCAGTCAACCATTTAGCCAATAGATAGAGTAATTCAATTTGCAGATAAATTCCCAGATGAAATTATTGACAAAACACAATTACAGAGATTTCTAGGATCTTTAAATTATGGTGCAGAATTTTATCTACATCTTAGGCAACAATGCAAACCTTTGTTTGATCGAAAATCCCTTGTCATGGTCTAATACTCATACTTCCATAGTCAAACAGATCAAGTCACATGTTAAGACGTTGCCTTGTCTTGGCATTCTAACTCCTAATCATTCAAAATCGTTAAAACCGATGCCTCTGAAATTGGTTATGGGGGTATTATCAAACAATCAGTTTCTTCCGGATCTCATGAACAAATTGTTCGTTTCCGTTCAAGAGTATGTAATTCAGCACAACGTAATTATAGTACTATTAAGAAAGAAATATTATCTATCGTATTATGTATTAGTAAATTTCAAGGTGATTTATTAAATAATTTTTTTTAGTCAGAGTCGATTACAAATCTACAAAACATGTTTTACAAAAAGATGTTCAAAACATTGCATCAAAATAGATTTTTGCACGATGACAAACTATATTAAGTATTTTTTATTTTGAAATCGAATACATCAAAGGTAGTCAAAATTGCATCTCTGATTTCTTAACCAGATAATTTATGCAGGGAAAGAATGACAACAAGAAGACCTGATCAGAGGAGGCTTCCAGCCACTCTACCATCACTACCAATAAAACAAGAATCAAGCCCAGAATTTTCATCGGCCTTAGCCATTACCAACCGTTTCACTCATATAGGTTTCACAGTAGGAAACCTTAGGCCAAATTACCAGTCACCATGTCCTAATTACCAAACGGCATTAGTCAGTCAATATGATCCTTATTCAACCCCTACATACCAATCATCATCATCCCAACCAGTCAGTTATACTAAAACATCACCGTATGTCAAGAAAAATCCAGTGAAATTTTTTTTAGCATCCCTTTCAATCTCAATTAGGAACAAGCACCAGATAAATTAGACAAAACCATCTTTCCACCTAATTTCCATTATCACCCTACAACACAACACAAAACACTGAAATATTATCAAACCATTCTTAGCAAAACAGAATCCATCTCTATCAAATCACTTTACAGCAAAACCCATGAAAAAAATATTCTTTGCCATTCTCTTTACATTGGTCGGTTTTTAACCGAATCAGATTGGAGAATCCCCTTTTACAATACCAAACCTCTTTATACCCAATATATCCACATTCCCAATAACCATTACAATTACTTTGATTACATTGATGCATGGACTAATATCTTTCTCCATCAAACAGAAGATTTTAGTCATTCATAGTTAATTAATTTTGACAAGAGTTTCAGATTAAATTTTCCTGCATAGTTCCCAAAATGGTGGTCAATCCACGGCCCAACAGCCAGTCTCCTACCATAAGAACTTATGCAGGTCCTCTTCGCTAATTTCCAGCAGAAATCGATTCAACTACAGAATTACACTTCTCCCAATATTCATGGCCAAGTATAAAGTCCTATAGATTATGAAGTGGAATTGTGAAGTTGAAACAGGTGAAGTCTACAGAATTAGATCAGTCAAGTGGTGGGATAAATTCAACCATCAAAAGACCACCATCATTCCCAGTCATCCCGGAACAGTCATTATCGGACATTAGTCCATCTTTATCCCTCAAAGAAACAGTCAAGTCTTCCAAATCGTCAGGCTCAAAGAAGAATAAAGCCACTTAGCTAAAAAATTTAGCACAACAATTACTTGCAGAAGCAGCGATGCTCCACACTAGGGTGGGCAAACGGGTAGAGGAACCGCGGGTCGGGGCGGGTACGGGCCGGTTCCAAATATTTTAGAAACTAAACGGGGCGGGTCGGGCCGGGCCCTTGTCATTTACGGGGCGGGCCGAGTCCTACACCCTAGAAAAACGGGGCCCCGAATTGACCCGTTTCTATTTATAATGAACGGTTGAGATTGAATGATAATCTATCATTCAATCTGAACCGTTAGTTTCAACCCTACCCTTACCGAGTCTAGTTCGGGTTTCCATTTTCCATATTCATAATTTCAGATCTGTCTCTCGACTCTCTCACAGTCACTCACTCCTACCTCTCCATCACCATCTGTCAGTCCATATCCCTCGACTCCGAGTCCAACGCCGCACCAACACAACAGCAGAACCTCGATTCTCTCATCTTCGAATTTGCACTCTCTCTTTCTCTAGTCGCAGACTCGCAGCCATTCTAAGGTAAAAACCCTAACAAACAATTCGATCTCGCTTCTCTCTTTTATTTGATTCGTATTATTGGTTTGTGGACTGAGTGATTCGTATTTGAGTTTCAAGTTTTCAACCCTACCCTTACCAAGTCCAGGTTTCCATTTCCAGATGCAGATCAGTCTCTCACAGTCAATCACACAATGGCAAAACCTCGAATCCATATCCCTTGACTCCGACGTTGCACCAACACAATGGCAGAACCTCAAATCTCTCCTCTTCGAATTCGCACTCTCTCTCTCGTCGCAGCCTCTTCGTTCTCAGGTAAAAACCCTAACAAACAATCTCGCTTCTCTCTTTTATTTAATTCGTATTATTGGTTTGTGGACTGAGTGATTCGTATCTAAGTAAAAACCCTAGGCAACTATTTGAATCCTGTTATTGACTCTCAAATATTCTGTAAAATGTAAATATGTGATAATTGTTTTGTAAATATTGGTATTTGGAAGTGTTAAATGAAAGTGGAAATGCATAGGTGCCTTAGATTTTTGTATTATTATTATGTAAATATGTGATAGAAAAACCAGACTTTCGAATAATATGCAACTGGCTTTGTCCTGCTTGCCAGGAAGCCCCTATGGCCACTGTTCTGACTTTCTGATCAATTTAGGAAGACTTGTGTAATGCAAATCCTTTGCATGGTACCTCTTTTGGATTCTTTTTTTTTGTTGAGCTGCTATTTGATTTCGTTGCTAGAGACATATGTGCAGTGAATATTTGAGACAGAATACTTGAAGCTAGACCGAATAATTAATTTCAGAAATAGTGTGCAGTGAATGCTAATGTAGGTTACCCATGAATCATAGCAAGGCAATTAGGATTAGGAACACTCAGATTTCTGTATTGGTATTTGGAAGTGTTAAATGAAAGTGGAAATGATGCACATTTCTGATGCACATTTGTGGAACAAACATGCAGCCCTTCTTCATTAACTATTTTGTAAATTGACACCATAACCATATTTAAGCTTGCCTCAATTGTATCACTTTTTTTTTAGGGCACGAGTGCTCCTTAACAGCTCGGTACAAAGATATCATATCTCAAGTGCTAGACACATATCTGCTGGTGATTCATCACTTATAACAGCTCGGTATTTGTAACTTACTTTGTATTTGTTATGGTTTTCAGTTACCAATTATTTGTTATGATGAGTGTCTGTATGTCTAACATCCTGTTACAATTAACGTGCTTTTGTTCTTTGTTGTAGAATATAACAGAAGAATAGCAGCAAATACTATATCTACAACTACAAGTTCAACAATCTCACCAAGTGTTCCTGAAATTGAAGCTCCTCAAACAACTCGAACGAATAAAGGAAAAGGAATTGTGGTAATATTTTAAACTCAAATGAATAAACTTTAAATTTCAATGATTCAATGAGAATAGTTTGATGTTGGACGTTAAAAATGTCATGTTTATATACTATTTTTCCTTACAGATTCAATGAGGAATGTTGTTGGAACGTGGACGTTGGATGTGGTATGATTTTTGTATGTTGATTTGATTTTTAGATGTTGGACGATGTAATGTTGTTATTTTGGATGTATTGTTAATCTATGAATTTGGACGAAGTGTTGTTCTTTTGTTTTTTTTGGACTCTCAGAATTTGGATGTGTTGTTATTTTGGACGTTGGTAGTGCCGTGGTAGAATCATAGAAAGAATCTGTGCAATTGCAGCAATCTGGGCAAATGCAATCTGTGCAAAACTGCAAATTGCAGCAATCTGTGCAAATCTGCAAATTGCAGCAATCTGTGCAAATTGCAACAATTTGTGCAATTGCATTCTGTGCAATTTTTTTTTTAATAACCGAAAGAAAAAAAAAACCAAGGACCCGTGGACCCGGCCCGAACCGGTCGGTTTCAACCGGGCCGGGTAAGGTCCGGTTCCTATATTCAAAACTGTAATGCCCGGCCCGGCTCGGCCCGTTTCCGTTGCACCCGGGTCTGGTCCGGTCCCTCCAAAAATGGGCCCGGCCCGGCCCGTGCCCACCCCTACTCCACACTAAAGAAGAAGAAGCTTGAGACTCCGAATCTTCAGATACGTCTTCACAGCAACCAGCCAAGTCAATAAGTCAAAAAACACAGTCAGCCAAGTGGGTCGACTACTAGGATTCGCAAAATCCTTTTGCATAAGGTCATGTGAACACAGTCAATTGCCATGTGAAAATTCAGCCTTCCTTCCAAGACACCATGCGAAACGTTCAGACAATATTCGCACCAATGATTCTGAGAAAGCATGGATTCATTCAATCATTCATGTTCTACAGTGAAAGTAGCAATTATTCCAACAAATTTCATTGTTCATCAATAGTGAAAGCAAGTCATTATTCATCAATAGTGAAAGCAAGTCATCATTCATAAAACAAGTCATCATCCTAGTCCTTTTTCTAAATCTATAAGAAGTGAACTCCGGAGGAAGAAAGTTCAAGTTAAATTTCTACATTTCTCAGCAAAACATTTCTTTGAGTTCACATTGTATCCAAGGAAATCAAAATTGAAAACACTTTTAATTTTAAAATGTCAAGGATGCCTGCGTGCACCAATATCATTTTCATCAGTCATTTTCTTATTTGCTGACTCAATCGTCAGTAAATCAATTGTAAGTCTCAATGTAAGTTTGGCAATAAAACTTATTTTCAAATTATAATTGCATCATTATTTTGAATTCATTATTTTCATAACAACTGATTTTGAATAGCACAAAATTCTTACCCACAGTCAATTCATCGAATATCTCAAGTTCAAGGTAAACACAGATCAGTCATTTGTTCAATTATTCTTATTCTTTTACCATAATTGATATCATGCTTTTCTTGCTCCTATTCAATATGAGCCCCATTTATAGTAAAAAGGAACTAAGACCTCAGAATTAGCCATCTACTACAAAGTAGCTACTTCCTTCCCACTTAGAGTGATTAGTTAGAGCTAACTTCCTGGTAGATCAACCCTTCATGTCCTCTATCTCCGAATTTTATTAAATACTAAAATGTGATAATAGAAAAATACAAGCGGAATGACGAAGCCTAAACCCACGAAAAAAAACATCAATGAAAACGAAAGACAAGACGAAATTAGTGTCACGAACATATTACGTTGAAAATCCAAATACTTTAGGTGGGAATGTTACCATCCTTGTTACTTGATACTTGATACTCAAAAATCGCCTTTTCTCTAAGCAACCCTTAAAGATTAATTTTGCACAAAATTAACCAAATCAGAAATCAATAACAGTTCGACTAGCGTTGTAATAATTTTAGTGTTTAATCGAAAAACATAGTTCATTTATTTATTGGATAACCATTAGATGACTTAAAAGATATAATTTAGTTATTTTTTTAAGGCCGATCTTTAAAAGAAGACCTCAAAATCAAGTTTTGATCAAAATGTCAAACATTGCAGGGTTTGAGATACATGCTATAATCAAAACAGACCCAGGATCAAGCAGATGGTACTAAACACACTCTAACCTCTTTGTCTGAAGCCAATCAATTTAGTATCCACTTTTACACATCCATCGGCATTGGCATCCGGCAAAAGAATAGGAGACTCCTGGTGAATTTGCGGGTTCTCTCCGACTGTCATTCTAGGTGCCTGCTGCTGTTGTAGAACATCAGATAAATATGCATTACATGTAACTCCTACCAGTTTCTTGGCATTCAGAAAGCCACAAGTCAATGTGTTCCACAATTTGTTGCCTTACTTTGTTGACTGCATCAGGGTTGCTGCAGTTTTGGGAATTGCCTGAAACACAAGTCATAAACCCTAATAAATATAACATCATCAACTGGAAACTATCAGGCACAGCCATCCATGAAAATCATGTTCGGGTTCAAATTATCCAACTTTGACGTGCTTTAATGCCATTCACAAACAATAACTAGAAAAATACTTTCATAATCAAACTAGAATTCCAGACAAAGAAACACACACACACAAACAAAACATACCTTTAGGGGGAAAAGGAAACTGAGGACATCCTCTCAAATCAGTTCCATGGCCACAATTATGGCAAGAGATGACGTAGGAAGGCACTGAAAGTTTATTCAAAACAAAAAGATTTAAACAACTGTTTAGAAATATCTAAAAATATTGCAATCTAGTGAACGTATGTTTTATCCCTTATGAAGCGACTTTGCATAACAGTTCAATGTAAATCTAAAGGGCACAGTACACATGCAATATCAATAGTATACAAGTTTTAAACTGCACATGTAACTACCGACAGAATACAAACGACTACCTACAATTTGGTTTGGGATATAAAACCTGATACAAACAACATAGTTGGAATACTTTCACAAATGCATAGGATATCAATAGTGAGACTTCTCATGTGAGAAATGTGATACTCACTATCTGGAGATGAAGTCTGTTTAGATGCATGACGCCAGGGATCCTGCGAACCATTTGTAAAAACTATTTTTGAACCTGCAGATTTGGTTTCATAAGATCATGTGACTGAATGCTAAATCATGAAATGAATAAATGATGCTTTTGACAAAAAAAATAATTAAATAAATGATCCCATATCTGGTAGTAAGAAATGCCTTCAACTATTAGGGGTTTTCTGGAAGGCAGCAGGGCCGGAGGAGAAGGGATAAGGTTGAGGGCCGAGATGAAAGGGTAGATAGAACTTATGCTACTGAAATAGTAATATGTAATTACTAGGAAAACATATTGATAGGCAAAGAGAGATTAATGTCCTTGACCTGCAATTTTTTTGCCTCCATAGTATAGATTTGTTGCAACAACATCAGGATAGATGCCCTCTCCGAAAACACTCTTGCAAAGGTCTAAATGGTATCTGCAACGATGTCAAACTATCAATCAGAGATGCATACAGGAGCTACCGAGTTGGAACATTCTACAGGTCTGTACAAAAAGCATAAGTAGAAAAATAGTATTTAGATCAAAAATATTTTCAGAAACATGCCGTGTGTCAATTTTTGAAGACCGGATGCTATCATTTGCAGGTGCCACCTGAAAATATGCAACTTCAGTACAAACTTGAAACCACCACAATCTATCAGAACTGCCCTCACTAATAGCAGTATTCTTCAAGTGCTTCTGATTATATGTTTCGACATCAATGCCAAAACTTCCCAGATAATGATCTTTAACGTATCTAGCATATGTTTCCTGCAAGAAGATTAAGTTTTTGCCATTAGCAACATTACACAACTAGATAAACTTGATATAGGTATATTCATAAAGCTTAAGTCCAAGAACCACGATTATTGGCACGGCTTACAAGTTACGAAATAGTTTTTTTTTTCTTTTTTTTCCCCATCATTCTTACTTTTCACTGAAGTTTAAAATGAAAATATTATACAGCGTACACTATGAATACCAGAGGAAATGCGCATGAAAATTTCATACTACTGCTAAGTTTGAAGTTAGAGATTTGACATAAAGGGGTTATTTATTTGGACAATGCAAGGTAAACATGCTGCCCGTAAGACAAGCTCAGTAACCAAGGGCTCATTATAGAACATAACTGTGTGATTACATATAGAGCACAGTGGACCAAGATTATTTCAATTAAAGAACCAAATGGAAAGGTGTGAAGAGGAACATACCACCAAATCCTCTTCATTTGTCTTTGCTTGAACAAGAGGGGAGCATAACTTATCCGGAATTCCGGATTGAAACTGCAAATTATTAAACAAATAATCACCACCAGTTCGATAGAGTGTAAACCGAGTGACAAAACTAAGAAAGAAGTAACATTTACCGCTGTAACAGCAGCATCGGCCAGAAAATACATAAAATCATCATCAATATCAAGCTGCACACAGACTTAAGGTCAAGATGCAAGGTGAGAAGTGAAGAAGAAACTCCTACGGGCATGAATCCGGATTGTGCTTCGAAGTACATCATGATTCAGATTTACTAATGGTGACTAAAAAGGATGAAAATCCAACCTGCGTTGCACCAAACGACGCCTTTACTGCTTTCCGGTTAGTAGCAAGCCTTTGTCCAACAAGACGATTAGTTTCTTGCAGTGCAGCTTTACATTGTGGACCTGCAGACTCACCAACCTGCATTCGGAGAGTGTTGTAGTTAAGCGACTACAATCTCATTCTTTTGCCTTAAAGGCGAAAATGCCAAATTAACACAGTGATCACCTGCTGGTCAAATTCAGTGAAGTTATAAACAGCTCCAACAACAGCAGAACTTGCAACACTTCCACATGTCAAATGCGGGAATTTAACCCGAAACCACGCACTAAGAGCTCCCGCATACGAAACACCAAACACAAACCATGGATTTTCACCCTTGGTCTTATTCAGCTTCACATTTAATGAATTCTACAAATAATCACACAAAATAAAATATAAAAAGAAAACAGTAAATAACATGCTCAATTCGGTAAAATATCTACAACAAATTCATAAACTTCACACATGGGGCTTGCCTGGTAAAACTCACGAAAAACCGCCAAATCGAAAAGAGCTTGCTTGGATGACAAGTACCTCAAATTCTCCGTTGTATGCGATTTGAAAGGAGAGCTTTTTCCGTAGTATCGATGCTCAGGCGAAACCACAGCTGCCCCAAACTTCTTAGCCAACACCTGCACAATGGGGCTTCAATTAAATTCCCAAAAATTCAATCTTTCTTCCAAATTTACAAATTTACAAATTTTCCACAAAAAATTGATAAATTAGAACTTACACTAAGGTAGTCGTTAGCAATGCCGCTGCACGCGGCTTCTCCGCAAATTCTGAGAAAAATGGGTCCGTCAGGCGTTCTGAAGTAGTCGAGAAATTCGTAGTAGCGCTGCTGGAATTTGTGGCGGTTGTAGGGCGAGAAGTGGTCGAGAGTCTGATCGAACCAGAACTCCTCCGCCGTCAAGTAATTGCCAGTGCCTCTGGCTCCGGATGAGCTCCCCAGCTGAAGAAAAGTTCGGGGATTCATAAAGGCAGAAGCGAGCGTCCAGAGCATTGTCGTTAGAAAGAGCGAGAACGAAGACGACGTCGGCATTGGAACTCGGGATGGTTGATTGGCGGCGGTGCACCGGTGGCTGGTCTGTGAAAGTTTGCAGCAACTAGCAGTCATGCATGCTGTGCAGGTGTTCACAAACAATATTGGCACGTGTCAGCAGTGAATAGTTAACGTGTCTTTTTTTGAAAGACTAAATTTTAGCAATGATCATTTAACTTTAACTCAATTGAAACAATTGTCCCTCAACTTAAAATCTATTACCTTTGGCCCTCAACTCATCAAAACGTGCAACTATGGTCTTTCAACTAAAAATTCATTACTATTGGTTCCTCAACTTTAATCCAACTTGAGAAATGATCCCTCAACTTTAACCCAATTGAAGCAATAGTCCCTCAACTTTAACCCAATTGTAGCAATGGTCCTTCCAACATAACTCATTTTGACAAAATTATAACGAAGTTGACAAAAAAAGACTATAGCTACATGTTCTTATGAGTTGAGGGATCCCAATTGTAGTAATGGTCCTTCCAACATAACTTATTTTGACAAAATTTTGACGAAGTTGACAAAAATGACCATAGCTATACATTTTGATAAGTTGAGACACTAATGCTAATGAATTTTTAGTTGAGAGACTATGGTTTCAATTTAATTAAAGTTGAATGACAATTGCTACGATTTACTCATTTTTGAAATTTTGGTGTTGCGAAGGAGAAAGCCTGATGGGTGAGAACTAAGAAGTAAATTGAAAGAAAATATCGGCATATTTAGTAAAAGGCTGTTAATTTACTTCTCTAAAATTTTGTTGTCCTTTTATTTTTGAATTGTTTTCTATTTCAGTTATATTACTTTAAAAACAAAAATTCTCTTTTACTAAATAAGAAATAATCAGTTGAGATAATATACACCTCAGAATTCATCAATTTTTGTCTCTTCACCGCCCGCACCTCTCTCTAATTATTCAGTTAAATAGGACACTTAGTGATTTTTTTAAGAAAAAACAATTATTTTGTTTGGGCACCCATAGAATTTTGAATTTCACTTTACCGTACTTTTCTAAATTGCACTTTATAACGCTTCTTTGAAACTCTATAGTAGAATGGAAGAACATAGCGACAACTATGATATCCTGAATACGAAAAAGTAAATTTTGTCATTTTTTATTCGATTCTTAACATTCTTTGAGATGGTATTTGATAAACCATATTTTGCAAGAACCTTGTTGCCTTGTTGGACTGATGCACCAAATCCAGACGGTAATATCCATAGATTTTTTTTATTTTTTTATTTTTATTTTTCATATAAACATTCATTTCATCCTAATTTTTGGAGTTTAGTCATCGGATTGGTCTGACAAGGTTCATAAGGTTTACTCTCTTTTTTCATTGTACCCACCTCATGCACCTTGCTGTTACGGCAAGCACTGCAATCTAATGAACAAATTTCAAACGGGGTTTTTCCCCTGCCCTTTTCTCTCTCGCACAGAACCCTCGTAACCCAACCCCCCAGCCCCTACCCCAAAAAATCCCCTATCTTTGGCTGTTGACTCCTTTCTTTTGTTGGAGTCGGCAGGCAACCCTTTTGCTCTTGTTCGTTTTCCTTCT
This sequence comes from Malus fusca, assembly GCA_035220775.1. Classification (NCBI taxonomy): domain Eukaryota; kingdom Viridiplantae; phylum Streptophyta; class Magnoliopsida; order Rosales; family Rosaceae; genus Malus; species Malus fusca. Next base: position 18,077,197 of record CM069073.1, on the reverse strand, counting down.
CCTCTCTAGCCCGCTACCCTCCCTCTGATGATCCTCCTCCTTCCTTCTCATCTTATCTGGCCCCTCCCACTTACTCCCCTCCCTCCCATCTTATTTGCCCTCCTCCCACTTATTAAGGGCTGGTTTGGTATTGTTGTGCTTTGAAAAAAAACTGCTGTGAGAATAAGCGGCTGTGCTGTGAGAATAAGCGGCTGTGAAATAAATCAGTAGAATGTTTGGTAAACTTTTTTGTAAAAGTGCTTTTGGAAAGAAAAAAAAAAACAGTCTGATAGTGGGTCTTTTCATTAAAGGAGCACTGTAGCTCCATGTGCTTTGAAAAAAAAACCAATTTTCCAAAGCTGCAAATAGCAGCTTCAGCTTTTTCCTTTGATTTCAGCTTATTCTCACAGCAGCTTCCAAAATAAGCCTTTTTTTTCAGTTTACCAAACACCTAAAACCCTCACAGCTTTTTTTCATGGGTGCTTTTTTTTTAAGCACCTCACTCCCAAACCACCCCTAAGACTCCTCTCTTCTTAGTTTTCCTGTGTTTGTTTCTCTCCCTTGATTATTTTTAATTTTCATGAGCTTGTCTCAATCTCCTCAAACTTGCCTCAAATTTGGGCTTTTATACGCTTTTCCTCCTCTGTTGCTTCCAGTCGTCAGTCCTCCACCACTGACCTTTGCTACTCGGCCCATCGCGTGTCATTAATCGGGTGTTCGGTGGTTGTTAAAGTGCTCTTAGCAATATTTGCTATGACCATGCTTGTTCGCGGGTCATTCCTCTTGGCGGTGGTGGCAGATCGGCAATGGCGGCACATCCATCCAGATCTAGGTTTTTGCTGTTGTAGGCTTACTCTTTTTGGGCCTTTCTATTGTATTTCCTTTTGGGCTATGGTTGTATTTAGACAACCTTTGAGTTTTCTATTTCATGTAATAATTTCTGGTTTGACAAAAAAAAGGGTTGTGCCCTTGCGAGAGAGATTATACTTCCTTCCTGTGAGGAAGGTTTTGAAGCATTGAGAACGCAAGAAAATGGGTGTCCAGAGAAAAATAAATTCATAAAAAGTAGAAAAAAGGCATCCTTGAAAATTTAATAAATTATTTTGGTGTCCAAAGATATGTGTGAGAGTAAATTGGGTGTTGAGAGAAGAAATTTAGGTGTGCACATAACCACTCATTAATTTCAAAAGCAAAAAATTTGATTCAAGAAAAATACCTGTTTGATCTTGAAATGTTGAATTTGGCCCGAGAAGAATAATTCAAGAAGGTCATGACTCTTGGCCAACGGTGATCCTTCAAGCCATGTAACTTTCTCAGCCCAGAGAAGGATGATTCGACCAAGTACTAAGGGATCAACTTAGGCGTGGCTCAGTGAGAGGAGTCATATTTTAATTCAAACAAATCTCTCCTTTGGTGGGATCATCTCGAATGTGAGATGTCCTAAATCTCACAATTTTTTTTTCTAAAGAATTTGCCATGATATATCGGATCTATGCATAATATCATAAAAATGGCCGCCAACCAATCACTATTAACAGCTTCTACTTGTTCATTCCTCATAAATGTAACATACTCAGAGGTTGTGCAATGCCCTAAGAATCTTAAATTTGGCTGAGTTTTGGTTGAATTGAAATTAATTCAGAAATCAAAACCTATGGCTGATCAGATGTGAATAAATTAATTATGTAAAGGATTAGGTTTAGAATTCTGTTTCAAGTCAAAGAAGCCGAGACCAAATAGAGATTGAATTTCAGTTACAAAAGAGGATTGTACAGAGAATGTCAAGGATATCCAGGTGGGTGCCAAGGAGGCATAGTCCTATCAGGACTCTACTTCAGCAAGCTTGGTCATCACAAAATCTACCCTTATAAATGGAAGTGGTTCTGTGACGTAGAAAGCCTTTTCAACTCAACGCTTTACGCGGAAACCCTCGTTCTACGTGAAACCTTCTCACACTCTGACAAAAATACTAAAATTCCTCATTGTTCGTCAACGCATAACACATCTTCAGTTTGGATTAACAACACTATGTTGGGAATTGAAAACATATTCAGTTTGGATTAACATCACTAGAACCGTGGAATCAGGCGATCTAGGAGTATCTTTAGTTTAGATTAACATTGCTTCGAGTTCCGTTGGTGTCGACGAGGAGTCTTTGATTCTATCACCGAACGAGGTCACTTCATTAGCTTTTCAACAAAATGAGATGTCCTATGATTGATTACTCCCAAGTGCAAGAGTTAGGCATTCAGACAGCCGAACAATATTCACCATAAAGACTAGGGCTGGGTTCGGTTTGAAACGGTTCGGTTTTTAGTCAAAACCGAAACCGAACCGAATTTTCGGTTCAGTTCAGTTCGGTTCGGTTCAATTTTTTTCGGTTTTTTTTCGGTTCGGTTTCAGTCCGGTTCGGTTTTTTCCATGATATTTTTTTTTAATTTGGAACAAATCTGCAACGATTGATTGCGAGCACTGAAGATGCAGAAACTTATTGGGTGTTGGTGCAAATGAATATGAACTGGAACAAATCTGCAAATCTGCAATGGAAGAAATCTGCAAATGAATATGAACTGGAACAAATCTATGAACTGGAACAAATCTGCAAATCTGCAATGGAAGAAATCTGCAAATGAATACGAACTGGATCAAATCTGCAAATGAATACAAAAATTACAATATAAAATCCCAAATCCCAACAAATCTGCAAAGATTATAACATGCAAAATCCCAACTAATAATTAAAAGAAAAACCCATTTTAATTCAGTAAATCACAATATAAAATCCCAACAAATCTGCAAATGAATACGAAAATTACAATATAAAATCCCAACAAATCTGCAAAGATTACAACATGCAAATCCCAACAAATAATGAAAAGAAAAACCCATTTTAATTCAGTAAATCACAATATAAAATTATAAATCATATTAGTTTTGATTCGAAAATTACCTGTGAGAGATCGGAAAACCCGGATTCGAATCTTCCAATTTAGAAGGGGTTCTGATTCGAAAGGGGCGAGGGAAAATCATGGTTTGGAAGAAGGAATCCGTGAGGAGGACATGAGAAGACTGGAGAAAGAGTGATTTGGAGGAAGAGAGGAAGGAGAGAGAGAGAGAGAGAGAGAGAGGCTAAGGAAGCAAAGGCAGAGAGAGGAAGCAGCGGAGGGGAGTGTTTGAAATCTGAAATGGGAAGTGAGACAAAGTGTGAGATGGCTAGGGTTTGTAAAGTTAAGAGCTTTTATAAAGCATTAAATACAAGAAACCTATAAATATTGTACTAGTACAATTATAAGAACTCAAAGCCTACAGTCAAGTTGGCTTGCAGCAACTAATCCTAAGCTGTAGGGAAGGGGTTCAAACCCCGGCGCCAACATGTTTTTTTAGAATTTATATATGAATTTTTTTTTCGATTCGGTTCGGTCCGGTTCGGTTTCTGGACCTCAAAAACCGAAACCGAACCAACCAAATTCGGTTCGGTTCGGTTTGGCAGTTTCGGTTCGATTTTTTTTTCGATTCGGTTTTTTTCGGCTTCGGTTCGGTTTGGTTTTCGGTTTTTTTCGGTTTTCATTTTTTTGAACCCACCCCTAATAAAGACATTCATCTCCCTTGAATAACCTTGTTGTCAGGTTCGAAAACCCTAGGCTGAGAGTGTTCCTTCCTCCACTCTAGTCACTCAGTGCAGAAGTCAACAGTAGGTTCAACACCACACCATCACAACTATTATACCCATCTGACCGAGCTAGATCGCAAGTTAGCATGCCCCATAAACAAAAGGACGTAATTAGCTCGGTAATTACTCGATTTGCGCGCAATGTAGACTTTGTAATTTCTAGGTTCAACCATACCAAACAAGTGTACTCCTGAATAAAAATAACGTTGAATAATGTTATTCAAACCGTTTTCTCAGAATTGAACAAGAACTTTTAAAACTCTCAAATTTCAGATCGATTACAAGAAGGTCCTCAGTTTTTGCATATACAAGTGAAGCAATTGCAAAAATGTGTTTTTTGTTAAGCAAAGTCATGGATACTTTTTTACTATTATATCCTCTGCACAACTAAACTACATAATGATCAAATGCCCATTTTACAGTTTTACATAAAGCAGCAATATAAGAAAGGTACACAGGAAGCACCCCTTTTGCGACTAGCTAGTGAAGTAATCTGCGCCAGCCGATGCTTCCAGATACGCCGATACTAGTCCTGATTAATACGAAAAGCCAACAGGTTATGCACTGATCTAGCTCAAGTGATTCAAGTATCAATAGAGAGAATGTGTTCTGTTGAGCTATGCGCAAGGTTGTGGAACAATGGTAACTTGAAGTGTGAGTAACTAAAACCGGATAATCGACACAAAAACACAGAAGTGTCATTTCTCTAATGACCACATATTGCTCTCATGATATCCGAAAGACGGACTTGAGTACAAGCTGTGTCTATTATACATTTGTGAAATGCAAATAGATATATAGAAAATGCAAACTCTTTTCTTCTCAGACACAAAGATGGCAATTCTCAACTTAGCAGTTCCTATTTTAACTGCCTTTCTGGCTTCAATTTCTTTGCTTATGAAGTAAACCGACTTGTGTTCTTAGTTTAGCTGCACATACATTACAAACTTTTGCAATTTATTAACCACTTTGCTCACGTCCCTAATAAGCAACTATGACCCAGACCTTGTGAAATTGTTCCCCCCCAAGTGAATTACAGATGGGAACCATTCCATACGAATGTGACAATGTTCCATTTGCAGGGTTGAGATTACATGCTAAAACAAAAACAGAGCTAGGATCAAACCGATAGTACTAAATAATGAAAGCACTCTAACCTCTTTGTTTGAAGCTTGTCCATGCATCCGATGAGGTTTCATGTTCAAATCAATCAATTTATTATCCATCCTTACATGCTCATCAGCATTGGCATCTGAAGCACGAATAGGAGACACCCGATGATTTTGCAGGTTCTCTCCTATTGTCATTCTAGGTGGATGGGGTTGTTGTACTCTTCTGTTCTCGCCTGGATCAGTGGGTTGGGAAGCTGGGTCCTCAATATTACCAGGTTTATCTCCTGGAAACTACGAAACAACCAAACAGTGTAAAACATTTAAGTCATCCGCAACACCTATGTAAAAGTAAAATAATCCAATTCTTAGTAAGTAGGATCAACAAACCCACCTCAACTCTTTGTCTCAGTACAAGATATCTTCCATGCATTCTTTTGCCTCCAACATGAACAATCAAATCACATTGCAAACACAGGGAACTTCCATCTATCTCGCAATAAAAGAAAGCTACAAGTAGTTTCCAGGAAGATAGAACAAGCGTCGTTAATTTTCTTTTCTTTCTTTCAAACAACATTAAGACATATATCAGCAGGGAATCGATAGAATCGAAAAATAGGTCTGCATACCAGGTGCATTTTCACAAATGTCGCAGCGGGGAACTTCACTGGGAGCTGCAAGACCAACCCGAACATGCCGGCTAGCAAGCTTATTGCACATATGAACCTGCCACCGGATCAACAGTTTAAAGCATCTCGAATACAAGCCGTACAGAGAATATAGAAACATGAAAACAAATGTTAATTCCAAACTATTCTGAATCTACGCGAAAAAGGCGGTCCAACTGACTTAACCCACAGTTGCTTGCCTTACATTAGTTAAACATGGAAGCAACTAACAATTCAACAAGCTAATATGTGGTTCAATATGCACCCAGCAAACAAAACACATCATTAATTAGTTCTTTTTTTGCCTAGATTTCCGGGTGTAACATATGAAACTGCAAATTGGGCACTGTAAAAAAAAAAAAAAAAACTTTAGAAAAATTAACAACAAAATGGTAAAAAAGGTCATACCTTCTCGTCACAGGCGCGGCAAAGAGCAGCCTCGTCGGCAGCGCAAAACACGATTGCGGCAGCGCTTTCACAGGAGTCACAAAGTGTTCGCATAATTACTAGTCCCTTTCACCACTCTCATATTTCTTCTATCCAACCACAGCTCAAACGCTCACAATCCAATCCAATCCAGTCCAATCCAGAAAACATAAAAAGTATGGAACTTTAAGCGAACCCAATTCAGCAAGATCGATTTGGTTGTGTTTGGTGAAGTCAATAATGAAGGGGAGATTCCAGACAGAGATAACAGTAGGTTGTGTTTGGTTTTTGTTGGGGAGATTCCAGAAGCCAAAAGAATAATAAAATAAATTATAAACAAACAAGACACTTAATACTACGGTCTAGTGATATTTATTTTCACTTGTAAGTGAGCAAACTTAGTTTCGATTCTCACCAAAGATGAATTTGAACCACATTATTGCTAGCCTACTTCTTACCCCCTTAATGTAGACAATATCATTTGTTAAAAAAAAAAATATATATATATATATATGTATATAAACAAACAAATATACAATTATACACAGCCCCTTTATCCAAGGGGATCCCCACTTTTGGAAAGAAATGAGGACTAGTTGTATGGTCCACTTCACGTTGGATTTCAACGATCCAAACCGTTAATTTTGTAAGTCTCGATTCATAGATCATTCTTACACAAATTCAATTTAATTCGAAACCATTTACCTATTTAGTTATCAAGTTAAAATTTCATTGTTTCTTAAAGAACAAAGTGTTCGTCAATTTTTTAAAACTCAATTAGATACTTCAAATATTTCCGATCTGACTAATATTTTGCAAGAATGATCTATGAGGTGCAACTTGAAAAGAAACGATTTGAATCATTAAAATTCGATGCGGTGTAAATCTAACAACTAATCAACTTTTTTTATAAAAAACTAGAAATTCCTCCCCTAAAGACTTCCTAATTATAATATATACATATATATAATATGTAAGATAAAATATATGAAATTTGATAAGCAAATTTCAACAGAACATATAATATCATAAAATAAAATAAAAGATTCTTCAGAGATAAGCCTTTTTAACTTTTGTTTCTTCGACATAAATCCATCTATCTTTAAACATTTAAATAAAACTCAAAATTCAAATTTGGTGACATGTGGACAAGAAAGTAACTTATTGTTACAAATCATTTACAACTTATGTCACAATTTTCTAACTATAGTAACAAATCATATTATTATCTATAACAATGATGAACTTTGTCGATTTTTTGAACAAGTGATATTATCTACACTAAAGGACGGGGTGGCTTAGCCTCACAATGAGCTAGCAATGATGTTGTTCAAATTCGTCTTTGACGAGAATCGAACCTAAGACATCTCACTTACAAGTAAAGAGGAATACCACTAAACCGTAGTACTCAGTAGCTTCAAGGATTTTTTATAGAGCTGCTAGACCCACCACATGTCCTATTTTTTCACTCACATTATAATCTCATCCACACACAAAAGTTAAAAATAAATAAAAATTGAAATGTTATTTCCCCACTCACTATTATTCCTAAAAAAATTGAAATGTTATTTCCCCACCCACCATTATTCTTAAAAAATTAAAATACTATTTTCCCAACAATGAAGTCTCCTCCGACGATAATCTATAAGCAAATGAATGTCCCTCTTAATGCAATGTTGTTGTGTGATTATGCACTCCAATAATTATCATTAATATTCAATCATCATAAGTTGCTAGTTATTACCTTTTAATTGGGAAAGACATTCACACTTTCTCTTTTCAGAATTTCTTCTATCCTCATCTTTAATGTCTTTTTTATGAATTTGGCTTACATATTATCCATTTCTTCCAAAACCGAATATTAGTAGGGCTCATGTTACCTTTTTACCCCCAACCTATTTTTATTATAAATCTTTCTTATCAGTCATTTTACAAATAGGCAAACTTATAATTAAAATTTTCATTAAAAACTGGGTGGAGAAATAAAACACTAGAATGAGAATAACACTAAAACCTTGCTTCCATCTTCCTTTTTTTCAAAGCGGTCTAACATTTTAAAATGGAAAAATAAGTATCAGGTCCTTAGTTACTAACGTTCTTTAATTGAAACCTTATTAGTTTTCAGATTTTGATCAAGGTCCCTAGCATTAATGCAATAATGAATTTACATGTCAGTTACATAATTTTTAAAATAAAAATTAACAATTGATTTAGGATTTTAATTGTCACATCCCGACCCGGGGCAGATCACTTCTCGGGCCCGTTCCACCACCGTAGCACGATATTGTCCGCTTTGGGCTTACCAAAGCCTCACGGTTTTGTTTTTGGGAACTCACGAGCAACTTCCCAGTGGGTCACCCATCCTGGAAGTGTTCTGGCCTCCTTCTCGCTTAACTTCGGAGTTCCTACGGAACCCGAAGTCAGTGAGCTCCCAAAAGGCCTCGTGCTAGGTAGGGATGTGAATATACATTTAAGGATCACTCCCCTGGGCGATGTGGGATGTTTCATTAATGCTCACACCTTTATTAAACTCCTAAATAATTTTCAATTCAAAACATTTCCAAAATAAATAAAAAATTAGAATAAGTTTGAACCCCTTAATTTTTTATAAAAGGGTTTCCAATTTTTTAATCTTATATTACCCATTCATGTAATTTTTCAAATTTTTAATCTTAAAATGTACCCATTCTTAAATATACCAATTTGTTGTAGTAAAATGAACCCTATTTTTATATAAAATCTATTCAATATTTTTCTAATCCATTTTTAAACTTATATGGGTACATTCTTTTTCTTGATTTGAGAATGTATCATATTCATGTCAAGTTTAATTAAAGAAATTTACTAATGTTATTAAGCCTAATATCTATTGTTTTTTGTGTGGTTTTGAAGAATGTACCCATATTTTGGTACAATAATTTTTGTGTTAATTTTAATGAATGTACCCATGTTTATACACACACACACACACAATATATTGGAGAGTATAATGTATATTTTAATAATTTTAATCCACAAATTATGGGTTTTTTATTTAAAATCTCATTAATACAAACAACTATAAATTTTAAATTTTAATTTAAAAAATATAGTAACCTACATAGAAATACATTATCACATTAATTTCAGGGACTTCGATTAAAAATTGAAAACCAACAATGTTTCAGTCAAAGAATATTGATAGTTAGGGACCGCATCTAAAATGTCCCTTTTAAATTTTAAATAATAGGTGTACTATTTGTTGGTGTAAAAATTTTTGGTCTTTTATAACAGTGACTAAGATAATTGTAAATTTTTGATATGCACATACTTCGTTTATATTTTACGTAAACTATAGATAAATTAACTTTGAATTAAATAACATGTCCATATTTTTGTACTAATTAATTTACTTATATATAAATTTATTTATGATTAGTAAGTAAATTATTGTGCATGTGTCATTGTCTTTTTTTTTTTTTAACAAACGATAGTATTTACTTTCTACACTAAAGGGTGGGGGAGTGAGCAAAGCCTTACAAAGGGTTTGCTATAATAATGTGGTTTAACTTCACTTTGGAGAGAATCAAACGTAAAACTTCTCACTTATAAGTGGAGAGAAATACTATTAGACCGTAGTACTAAGTAGTGCATGTGTCATTGTTTTATGTGCAAATAATTTAAGTGTATTAAACATTTCAAATAATATTTCTTTATTTTGTAAATAACTTATTTTGCATGAAATTTTACATATATTAAACACTTTTTTTATTTCTTATTAGTATATACGTGTGTGTTTAAAAATAATTTACCTATGTTTATATGCAAAATATAATTTTTGTAACATTGACTCTTTATTTTATAGGCATATTTTCTTAATATTTATTTATTTTGTAGGTAACTTATTGTGCATGTGTTATCACTGATATTAGGCATGTTTAACTTTTTATATTGTAAGCAATGAATTTATAACATTAATGTTTTCTTTTTGTTTTTTTTAAATCATTAATCCCCTTACCATTTGCATGGAACTAATTGTGTTCATCACACATTCAGATAGAAGTATTTCAGGCATTCAAAAATTGTATAATTGTCCGGGATCCAATCCTTTGCTGGAAGTGTGCCGACGAGGACATCGGGCCCCTAAGGGGGTGAATTGTAACATCTCACATCGCTCAGGGGAGTGGATCCTGTAATCAATATATATATATTCTCATCTCTACCTAGCATGAGGCCTTTTGGAAGCTCACTGGCTTCGGGTTCTATCGGAACTCCGAAGTTAAGCGAGTTAGCACGAGAGCAATCCCATGATGGGTGACCCATTGGGAAGTTCTCGTGTGAGTTCCCAGAAACAAAACCGTGAGGGAGTGGTCGGAGCCCAAACCGGACAATATCGTGCTACAGTAGAGTCGAGCCAGAAATGTGGTGGGGCCCGGATCATGATGTGACAATAATGTATAAAGTTAAATATAATTAATAAACTTATGTGAATCTAGCCACTGAATTTTCTTCGAATAAAAAAATTATATGGATTTATGCGGAGAAAATTATGTTTCAATATTTTAAAGTCCATTTTCAGTAAAAGGAAATCGTTGGGGACTTGTCAATTTTGTTAGCTCAAACTCAAACTCTCTCTCTCTGGAACTTGAGAAAGCTGAAAGATTGCAGCTCCGCCACAAGTTTTGAGAAAACGGGAGGTGGGGCTGAGTTTTGATGGAGGGTGATGGAGATTTTTGAGCGGAATAGGATTCTGTCCGGATTCTCTTTGTAGGAATTCGAATGATCAATCAATCGTGTCCGTTTATCGTAAATCGTGCGGTTAAAAATTATTTTGAATTTTTTTATTTAAAATTGAATATAAATATTATTTAATAAAAAATGACAGCACGATATGCACTGAACGGACACGATTCATTCATTTCCAGATCCCTACAAAGAGGATCCTGGTCCTTTCTCAGCCACCAGTTGGATATCTGACATGGGGCCCATTGAGTTTCTAGTAAATGTTGTTACTTTGCTTTGGTGGCTTTTGCCTTGGAGACTCTGGTTATGGCTCTGATCCTGCGTTGCCGTCCACAAACCATCTTTGGGTGCATAAATATACATGAGTGGGATGGGAAGGACGTGACACCATGAATACCACTAACCTACTATTTTCTTCAAGATCTGGTAATCCAAAAGCAAATTTTGTTTTTACAAGAGAAAAATAATTCTCACACATTTTACAATCTTCGACTTTTTTGTTTTTTCTTCTTCATATTTTCGTAATTCACAGATAGGTAAAGAAGGAGAGTGTAACAAAATAATAGAGAGCGAAAATCATTTCTCTTCTAGATAATGTGGTACATATTCAATTTTATTTATTATACTACTGTTGTGATGTTAGAATATGATACAAGTGATTTGATCTCGAAAGCTCTTTGTGAGAAGTTTTCACCAAATACGTAATGCTTATTAATTGTGGACTCATGAATATTTTCCTGTTGGGAACAAAGTTAAAAGGCTTTTAAACATTGAATCGCTGATTCTAGGAGCATTTTTACCTGTTGCCTTTGAGCAAAGGCAATGGCAGTGCAATTGCTCCAAAACATCTCCAATGGGCAAAAAAATGGAGGGCAAAGTGGTGGGTCAAGCAATGCTCATCCAAATGTCTGTGCAATTTAAAGCGGTCATGCGCCAGAATGCATGGTTGACTTCAGTGTTCTAAGAATTCCGGCCTTGTGTCTAGGCGAGGCAGCTGGTCGCTGTCAATATTAATCACTAGGCGTTTAAAAAATAAGATTGAGCGTCTAGACCTACCTAGAAGCCCGCCTATGTGCCTACGTTGCAACTCTCACTTAGACAAAAAATAAATAACTTCAACTTTGTATTTTATTTTTCAATAAATTTTTGGATACTTGTATGAACAATCATTATATACTTGTTACCAATATTTTGAATATGTTCTAGTACTTTATAATTTAAATCGCATTCTATTTTGCAATTTATGTATTCCAATACAATTATGTATTTTTTAAGTATAAGTAGACATTTATTTATATGTTATATAATAAATTAACTAAAATTAAAAACCCACCTAAACGCCTAGGCCCCTTCCCACTGCCCGACTAGCGCCTTTAGAACCTCAATTAACGTTAGCTAACAAAACCTACAGCAATGAGGCCTCCTGCAACAGTTCCAACAGAAGAGCACAACGACTCTATGACGTGGCGCAATGCGAGGTGTTCGATTTCCAACGGCCTGATGACTTGGACTGTTGGATTTTCGAAGGAAAAAAATTGAAAATTACCGTTGTGCCATGTGGTACATTCTGGTGCATAACAGTAAGAAAAAAAACAAATGATCAGGATTAATCCAATCGTTTAAAATGAAAAAATAGAGGAAAAAAGGAAAAGTTTAATTTTTTTTATTCTATAAATACCCAACCATTTTCTTCATTCTCCACACCACAACTCAATATTCCATAAATACCCAACCACTTTTTGCCTTGTTGTAATGATGCGCTTTGCTTTGTATTTGAAATTAAATTATTGGAGTTAAACATGAGTTTTGTTTTCAAAGAACAAAATTATAAAGTTCACACTCAAACACACAAGACATAAAAAATATGCAACGGGTGGAGTTGCACAATGGCATTGGCAATTACTTTTTAGAGTAACAATTACTTGCCATTGCCCTTACACTTGCACTCCCCCAACAGTGGAATTCCTCTAATAATTTTGGAGAGAAGTGTCTTAAGAATTTGCTCCCTTGCCAAGTTGCCATGCCTGACTTTTTTTGGAGACATTTGTCCGACATGTTGCTTCCATGACATAATTTAAGGGTGGTGAAACATGCGAGTAGGAATGTATGGGGAACAACATTCCCTCGTCCTAGTGCAGATCCACAACTATCGTTAATTAAGTTAAAATTTATGCGTTTTATTATGTTCGAAACCTATCTTTTATCTGGCCATCCAACCTTCCTGTATGCATTCAATTTATGTGCTTCATTTAACCTCAAATTAGAACAAGTGAAGAGAGAGAAACTTCAGTAAGATATGTATCCAACTCTATGGGGCCAAAATAACTAGAACGTATTCGGGAGCTTCTTTTTTCATTAATATGAGCTTAATCACATGCCACATATTGGCTTCAAGAGATTTAAGTAAATTCACACACAGTACAACGCAATCTTCCTGGCATTTTTTTTATTACATAGCAGAAAACCAATACAACTTGTCTTCAGATCAAGACATGATAGATATACAGACACCTGCAGTACACTTGTAACATTTTTCCCCAGTAGACAAGAAGCGGTGGAACATTTCTCTCTTTCCGAAACTCAAAATGAGAAGTTCATCATGTCCAGGCTCAAGCTCTCCATCATCACAGTTTCCATGAATCCACAACTAGTCGGTGCCTTCTTGAAACTACTACCTCGGGGCTTGAAGTAACAAGCAGAGATTGGAATGATGGGGATGTTCTCACAGTTGCAGAGCTCGATCATATACCCATCCGGGTCATGGAAGAACACCTGGTCGACCTTGACCCCATCATCCTCCACCACGGCTGTCACGTACCTCATCCCCATATCTTGCAGCCTCCTCTTAACAAGTCCAACATCAGTGCACTGCATGTTCATCACCGAAAAATATCTGTTATATTTGACCATAATTAATATTACAGGTTCTATAAGTAGCAGTGCAGCTCTTACTTGGAAGGAGATGTGGTTGTCCTTGGGATTGATCGGTCGCAATTCATAGTCTTCCATTGCCGGACTTTCAATCAAGTGTATCCCAATGCCATAGTTATACAACCTACACAAGGTCAGACAGATTAACTTGTTATTTTCTTTTACACAAACCCGTGGATATGCATGTATTTGTTTACAAGATACAACCGTAATATTCAACTTTGCTGCATGTGAAAAACAAGTCTATACTATTAGGCCTTTTGTTTATTGAATTTTATTTTTGGCACTCTAAAAAGCATGATAAGGGAGAGAAAGCTAACCAGGCTCCATTGAAGTTGAAAGACGAGGGGCGTTTGATGAGAACAAAGCCCAACACTTCTTCATAGAACCTCATAGAAGTCCACACTGATCTGCACAACAAAGACACATGATTTAAAGAGAGCAAAGGCAGTGCCTCGCAGTTGCTGGCTTCCTCAATCCCCATATCACACTCTTACGATAACTCTCACTTGCACTTAGTCTCTCTTTGATTTTTCGTATGCCCTGCATCACAAAACTAGATGGAGTGCCTTTTATAAAGCCACACTTTGGAGCATCTTTCAAGTTCTATTCAAAATTTTGCACAGCATCCTTACTCTTGTGAGGAACTTTCCTAGCAGATTCTCACAAGTCATATCTGACAAGTTAAATCATCCTCTTAGCTAATGTCCACCTTGATATATTGGGAGGGTTGTAATATCTTTGAATGCCACATCGACTGTGTCACAGTAGAGGGTATTTTTTCCACTCAGGGCGGAGAGGAAAAATCGAATTTGGATCTCTTCCATCGTTGGGAAGAGAAATAACATTATACCAAGAATTAGTTGGTACATTAAAAGATAAGTACTTATTTTAGACACTGCAATTTTTTTTTCCGAGGCTTGAACCCATTTCAAGTTCAAATGCTTACAGAGTTTGCTAGCCTAAAGCAAAAACAAGACAATTGTGGTGATTTGAATTTGACTCAACCTTGTTGGAATCGAGGCCTTTTCATTAGTACTTTGAAGCTTTTGAAAACAGGGAACAAGAAGGTGCCAAATCTTGAGAAATTTCTTTGATGTTTCCTCTCCCACATCACATTCTTTGTCCTCTGATCTTACAAACTCAACAGATCCAAAATCGAAAGTTAGGGCGAGATATCATCACCAAGAGATTGATACGCCCCCTTGAGCAAATTTCGGACGGTAATAATCAAAATGTTTTGAATGTGTTTCTAATTCTTTCTAGCACATGTAGCCTGAATTTGGGGATTTGTTCATATGATGTGCCCTGTTTAATATATGAAAGTGACAAAAAGTACTGGCATGACCATTTTAATCCGTCATATGTTTTGTAGCTTTTTCTATATTTTTGGGTCCTATATCTTGTGTTTAGGCGTTTGTCTTCAGTAAATTTTTGCTTTTGGGCTAGTTTTTTTTATCTTTTATTTATTTTTTGGTAAACTGGACATTTATATCTAGGGCAAAGCCAAAGTACAAGGAAAGCCCAACAAAGGACTAACAAGAATACAACAAAGGAGTGTAAGAGGGATACAACAAAAGAGTTGACACTGAAACAACTTCACAACATCACCCTAAACACTCCTACAAAACTAAACTTGATGTGGGCAAGGCAGTCAATCTTTGTTCAAAATATGCACAATCGAAGATGGAGGTCTATAGACCCAAGGAGCTACGCTCATCTCTGAGTTCTTAAAAGATGCAATCCAATCAGCCACCATATTTGCTGATCTAGGGACCCAAGACCATCGGCATGATCACAATGAATCCTTCATCTGCATAGTTTTCCATAAAACTGGGAAAGCCTCCCATCTACCATTACATATGGAGTTTTTTAAGCATAGAATGATCTCCATTGAGTCTGATTCTGTAATAATTTTATCTAATCCCAATTGTTTAGCCAAAGTACAACCATCCAATATTGCCAATGATTCTGCCACTTGAATACTTGAAGCCTTGATGCATGATTTCCTAGCTGCAACAAACTTGCAATTTGAATCTTTGATCACCACTCCCACATTTCCTGATTTAGAGGTTGTGTTCCGACTAGCATCCACATTTATTTTGAAAAAAGAAATCTCAGGTGGAAACCTAGTACCAAGTTGAGGATTACCAATTAGATTTCGCCGGTTGCATGAATTTAACTGCATTTGAGTTGCAACCTTTTGATTTCTTCTAGCAGACACTATAAAGACTCCAGAAGTGCAATTAATCTTATGAATAACCTGCAAAGGTGACACAATTTTTGATTGAAAATAGCATTGCATCTTTCTTTCCAAATGTTCCAACAAGTAAATGCAACTTGTGACATCAATACAGTTTTTTCTTGCTTGCTCCCCCTATATTGGTTTCAATTACAGAATTTAACCAATTACTAAAAGTAGTAATTTCATTCTTATTCACCTTGTAATAGAGTTGACCACCAAACCAAACTGGTTCAACCCACGGGCATCGCAAGAGCAAATGTTCCACAGATTCCTCCTGCTCTTTACAAATGGGGCATATTGGTGAGGCAACAACATGTCTCTTGAATAAATCCAACCTCGTGGCTAGAGCTCTATGAAGTACTCTCCACATGAAAGTCCGAATTTTTTGAGGGGCTTCTAACTTCTAGACATTTTTCCATACTCGATTACTAATTTGTGGCAGTGAGAAGGCCCTCTGAAGTCTATTAGGATGCTCCTTGCTATGAATCCAATGGTAACCTGATTTAACAGTTAATGTGCTTTTTTTCTTCATAGGCCAGATTAGCCTACCATTGCAACTAGGATCCCCTATTTGTACTTCTTTTATTTCATTGATCTTCCTCTGCGATATAATAGAACTAATAGGCTGAAGATCCCATTCCTGTTTATAATAGTAGCCTCGCATGGATTAGGATGCCCATTTGGGAGTGATGGAACCCATCTGTCAACCCAAAGCATTATGTTATTCCCACTCATTACCTATCATTGCGCACCTTTAAAGAGAACCTCCCTCCCTTCTAGTAAGCTTGCACATGCCCACGAAGCTCTACTTTCTTTTTTTAGCATCTAGAAATGAGGAATTCTGGAAATATCTTGCTTTCATAAATCTAACCCATAACGAATCCGGTTCATTCACCATTCTCCAACATTGTTTAGCCAACAGGGCAACATTAAATTCTTGATAATTTCTTAACACTAATCCTTCATCTTGTTTCAACACGCCTAACACTTCCCAACTGACCCAATGGACCTTTTTTTCTTCATTATTCTGACCCCACCAAAATCTTGCTACAAGAGAATAAAATTCTTTACAAATACTCGCATGAAATTTAAAGATATTCATTGGGTAGACTGGTGCAGCTTGAGCTACAGCTTGGATAAACACTTCTTTCCCTGCCTGTGACAGTAGCATTTGTTTCCAGCCTTGAATTTTCCTCATCAAATGTTCTTTAATATATCCCAAAGCTTGCCTTTTTTATTTACCCTAGATTGTTGGGAGACTGAGGTAAGTTCCAGGATTCTCAACTACTGGCATTCCCAAAATTCCACCCAAGTTCTCCATTAAACTTCTTGGGGGTATTACTGCTGAAATAAACACTTGATTTATTGAGGCTAACATGCTGGCCAGACGCTGCACAATATTCATTTAAAATCTGAAAAATATTCCTGCAATTTTATTTTGTGGCCGGGAGGAAAATTAAAGTATCATTCGCAAAGAACATATGTGAATTGCTTAGACTATTTGAGCTAATTTTTACTCCTTTAATATAATTCAAATCCACAGCTTTTTGAATGAGCAAGGAGAGAACATCACTTACAAATAGAACTAGGTAGGGTGAGAGAGGATCCCTTTGTCGAAGCCCGCGGGAAGGGAGAAATTTCTGGCCTGGCTGGCCATTGATTATGATGGAAAAATCAACCGAGACCACTCATTCAATTATTAAATCAATCCACCTCCTATCAAATCCCATTTTGATCATGACCTTCTTCAGGAAGTCCCAATCCACTCGATCATAAGCCTTATTCATATCCAACTTTATTCCTAACTCAAACTTCTTTTTCGTTCTTCTTAGTTTCATAAAATGAAATATCTCATGGGCTATCATGATATTATCTTGAATTTACCGACCAGCAACAAAAACATTCTGCATTGGAGAAATTAATTTTGGTAAAAGGGGTTTGAGACGATTAGCAAGAACTTTAGAAAGTACCTTATAAGAAAAATTGCATAAGCTTATGGGTCTGAATTAAGCTACAGTCTCCGGATTCGAGACTTTGGGGATTAGAACAATCTGCGTGGAGTTTAATTTTTTAGGGCTAGCCTCCCCATTCATAAAATCGTTGGAAATTCCTTTTTTTCCTGGGAAATTACATCCCAATAACATTGATAGAAGATTCCTTGAAACCCATCAGGACCTGGCGCCTTCAAGCCCCTTATTTGAAACACCGCTTCTTCAATCTCATCATCTCTTAACGGCCAAGTGAGAGTAAGGTTCATCTTCGCGGTTACTTTCGACTCAATACATTCCAAAATTGTGCCTCAATATCTTGGCCCGTCAGATGCAAATAAAGTCTTGTAGTGATCCTCAAGAACTCTTCTTATCTGTTTAGGATTTTCAACCCATTGCCCATTACCATCCTTGATCTTCACAATCTTGTTTTGCCTTCTCCGTTGCACCGTGGTCTGATGGAAAAAAGAATTATTAGCATCTCCATCTTGCAACCATTTAATTCTTGAGCGCTGCTGCCAATAACTCTCTTCTTGCTTCCATAAACTATCAAGCTGCATAGAAGTGGATTGAATTTGATCCACATTTTTCTTCCATTTGTTCTAAAGATTACTCAAATGTTGTGTTAATTCTTCAATTTGTATGCTTCTCTGTCTAAACTTTCTCTTTCTCCATTCCTTTAACCTATTTCGTCATAGATTAAGTTTCATTTGCCATTTCACCAACTAGTCACCTTCAAACTCCTCCTCCAAGCTTTTTTTAATAATCTCTCTGCATTTTTCTTCTTTAGTCCAAAAGGCTTCAAACCTGAAAGGACATTTACCTTTAACGGTCTCTGGTTCACAATTCATAATAAGCAGACAATGATCTGATCCCACCACTTTTGTTGCCCTATAGAGCTTGGCGCTTTTGCTGTCTTGTAGACATTGTTGTTGGACTGTTGAAGTTTATCTATTGAAATTGTTACTTTGATCAAAGGTAAAAAATAAGGAGGAAAATCAAAGGTAAAAAATGAGGAAAATCCTTTAATTCTAGAAACCATGGGGAAAGTATTCAATTTATGCAGTTGATTGATTCAGTTAAAAACTCATATGATCAGTGGAATTAGGAGAGTATTGACCTTTGGATTTTATGAGTTTATATCCTTCATGTTTGGGTCGGGCTAGTTACTTAACCTGCCATGTCCGTGTATGAGCCCAAACTCAACATAACTCCGGTTGCACTCGTGGTATTACGTTTAATTTTCTGTTCTCAACTATCACTTGTATAGAAAGAAAAAAAATTGCTTACAAGGAACTTGTAGCTTCAGTGGTTAAGAGTATTTACCTATTACCTTGAGGTATTGAGTTAGTAATGGAGCATGCCGATTTTTAAGATGTAAAATTAAAAAGAAAATAGAAAGACATCTAAACTCTAAAATATATCATTTTTTTCTTAACTTTTTATGGGAAATTAGCTACAATAACACTTTTGTTTATTTTGTCATTTGGTTTGCAAAAATGATTATTTTTTAGTAACGACAACATGTTGATCATATCTTAACGACACAATAACAACAACACAACAATGATATAATGACGACTGATAAATTGTCAAAATATGATTATTGTAACTAATTGCCCAATTTTTATCTGGAACAATATGGCATATTTTTTTTGCTTATGACAATTAAGACCATGTGTACTTTTTTTAAGATGAGACCTAAAAAATTATAAATTATTACAGCGTGAAATTTATTCTTATATATAACCAAGGTTCTAAAAGACGCTAGGCGCTAGTTGGGCGGCGGGCTGGGGCCTAGCGCCTAGGCGGCTAGGTAGGGTCTAGGCGGGAGCCTAGGCAGACTAGGCGAATTTAATTAAATATATTATATTTCGTGTAAATAAGTGTCTACTTATACTTAAAATATCTATAATTTCATCATAAACTACAAAATAGAATGATATATATATTATGAGCTATTGAAACATAATGAAAACATGGGAAACAAACATATAATGTGCTTTCATTTAAGTATTCAACAAGACTCTTACAATTTATTGAAAAAAATAAAATGCAAAATGAAAGTTATCTATTTCCTGTCTAAGTGAGTCGCAACCTAGACGGGTGCTTAGACGGGTCTTGTCGGGCTAGACAGATGCCTAGGTGATCTAGGTGGACGCCTCAGTAGCTCTAGGCGCCCTTTATTAATTTTCAAATACCTAGGCATTAATCGGGACGGTGACTAGCCGCCTAGAGCCTAAGCGGTGCTAGGTGGGAATTTTTAGAACATTGTATATAACTAGTCAAGTTGAGACAATATATACCTAGAGGCTATATCACCATAAAGAGCCTTACACGTTTTCAAGCATAAGTCAAATTCCAACCTTGTCCTCCTCTATTTACCAGCACAAAAGAGTTAAAGCTCCACTTCAATCTATTTACCAGCACAAAAGAGTTTAAAGCTCCACTTGTCCTCCTCTCATGCCCGTAGACCTGATTCCACTGCAGCGGCCGTGGAAAATCAAACATTAGACCCCTCTATTCACCATAAAAAAAAATTAAAAAAAAAAGAGAAAGAAAAAGAAAATCAAACACTAGAATTCTGCTCTTCAATTTCCATCTCCGCAAGTCCATGTTCACAAGAAGCCTTCAACCCTCCAATCAATAATCATGTCAGAGCACATAACAGAAAGCAACACTGCGCAGACATAATAATTGGGCTTATTAAGCTATGGGTTCCTATAAAATTGAAGGGTTTTGCACCCGCTTTACTTGTATTATGTATAAATCGATCATAAATCGTGATAGAATCCGATGCATGAAAACTGAATCACACTCTAAATTGGAAAAATCCGATGAGTTTGAGTGTGCTCTATAAAATGGTTGAATTTTAGAGCCCATTAACACACTTTTCTTGTTGGATGTAAGTTGTAAAATATAATCATGCAATTTAACTTTTTATTTATTGTACGGATTTCAAGATTAAATTAGATGATGCTTTATGGTTAAAACCAAACACAATTTGACAAATATATATCTTGCGTGTGCGAAGTTCAGTATTATTATTATTTTTTCAAATGTTTTTTTAATTAAGCACTGTGCTTTTCTTGGACATTTGAATTTGATCTATTACCTGTTCCACTACAAATTGGCTGCTTGCGAGTGAGTTAATATTTGACATAAACTAATGACCCTATTAATTAACCCATTACCTACTTCACGTTAATGTATTAAGTTTAATCAGCATTTGAATGTTCTTTTGCACCAGCAGAGGTTAAATTATTGGACAAGGAATGTCTGCCCTCCCTTTTTCCATGCCATTTCATGCCCTCCTGTTTGTCGGGTCACGGTTAAGCCACGTCAACATTTTATATTACTATTCATTTTTGTCTTATTATCTTTATAAAATAAAATAAAATAAAATGTTGACGTGGCTTAACCGTGATCATACAAAACAGGAGGGCATGGAAGGACATGGAAAAAGGGAGGGCAAACAATCCTTGTCCTAAATTATTTGGTTAAAGATACCGTTGAGTTGATGGGAAGGTAATACACCTAATACGTCAAGATTTTAATAAGATGCACGCCATGCAGGAAGATGTTGCTACGTACAAATGTATGTCGAATTGAAAATGATTTATGCAATTTTTTTTCTTTCTATGTCTTTTTTTTTTTTTTTCTCTTTCTAACTGTTAAATTGAATAAATCAAAGAAGAATTAGAGAACATAAACAAATTAATAAGAACAGATAGAGAAACAAAGTGTGAAAACCATTTTTCATGTAGTATATGTATACCTATAGTTGTTAACTATGGCTCTCAATTAATATTAATAAATGATAATATATAAGTGAAGCTCTTTTTCTTTTTTTTTTCACCAGATATAAGTGAAGCTCGAGACTTACCAAAACAATTAAGAAACAGCGTCCGATCTGATTAGTTGGGTTTTCGTTTTGAACAAGCAAGGAAAAGTACGATGGATCTTAGTCCTTGTTGCTTATGCTTAATTATCACAACTTCGAGGTGTATTAAATTATATGTGGCATTCTATCATGGATCATGGTAGAACTAAGAAAGGATATTCAAGACTAAGGTGGGACAATTGGGATATGACAATCCATCGTATAGTTAAAGTTTTCTTTAGCCCACTTTTTTGACAATTGCTTAATCATAAAACCTGCAATTACACTTTGATTACAAACGAAGCGGCGTACTTTGTCATCACCTAAGAAAGACGTGAACTTATTTTATCTGCGGAACAAAATATATAATGTGTCATTATATAAGTAGATGAATATAAAATAATATATTTCCTCTTTATTTGTGTTGTGGTATGTAGAGCACTGATTCATGTTCTAAATATACTGAAAAATTTCTTTAAGAAAGACAAACAAACGTAAAGACAAATGTATAGGTTGTGCCATGTAAGTAAAAGCCAACCTATTAGAAGGTCCTTGCTAGCGAGGTTCAAGTAACAAAACGGATACCTATATTTTATAATTTAGAAAGGAGAAAAGGCGTGAATTTGTGTAAAATTTAAATTCGTCTCCAACCAAGGGTGAAAATGAATTTGCCAAAAAGAATAATTAGGGTTACATTAAGCCAAGAACAATACATATAGCAAGCTCTTAAGCCCCTCGGCGAACCCCAATATGTGTATTTCAAGTTAAAATAAAAAGATTTAGCCTTACATAGCTGGAGATGAAAAAAAAATTAGGAAAAATTAGTGGCCCCTATTTACTAATGTTCATTGACTGAGACCTTATCAGTATTCAGATTTTGATCGAAGTCCCTAATATCAATGTATTAATGAATTAAAATGTTAGTCCAATAATTTTTAAAATAAGAATTTATAATTGATTTAGGGTGTAAGTAAATACTTACACCCTTATTAAACTATAAATTAATTTTCAAAATTCGAAACATTTCCAAAATAAAAAAAATAAAATTAGAATAAGTTTGTACCCATTAATTTTTTTATAAATTTTTATTCAATTTTTTAATCTTTAATGTACCCATTCATATAATTTTTCATTTTTTTTATATCTTAAATGTACCTATTTTTTTTAACAATAGATATTATTTACACTAAGGGGGAGGAGGTATATATATTGTTGAGTATAGTTTATATTTTAATATTTTTAATCCCCCCCCCCCAATTATGGGTATTTAAAATCCATTAATATAAATAACTAAAAATTCTATTTTTAATTTAAAAAATATAATAACCTACATATAAATACATTATTACATTAATATCAGAGACTTCGATAAAAATTTGAAAAGAAATAATGTTTCTGTCAAACAATTAATATTGATAGCTAAAAACCACATCCAAAGCCTCTCAAAATTTTAATACTGTTTAAAATATGAAATGCACTTGGCCCTCCATGACTATGTTGATGTAATATTTTCTAATTTAGCAAGGAAAATAAAGTATTAAAAAGATGGGAGTTTTAACGAAACACTATCGGTACTGTTCACTTTAACAAAAAATAAAGTATTAAAAAGATGGGAGTTTTTACTCTAAAAAGTCACTCATGATACTATTCACTTACAACACATTTTTGTCATTTTGATTCAAACTCAAAGTTTTCAAGCCATTTTCATTAGTTTTCCTTAAAAAGATGAGGTCAAAAAAGGGAAGGGGAATATTTGGATGTATATTCGGCCAAGGAGACCTATTGAAAATAATTTCTTAATTTCATCAGTTTCAACTTTTGTACAACCTACTATTGGGGGACTTTTAGGTCCAAGTGGACTTGGGCTTTGAGAACGTCCTCTTGTCTCCCATGGTTCAGATTCGTACCAAGTCCTGGAATATCTCGAAAAAGTTAGCTTGTCTTAGGAAATACCCTGGTAATATCAACGACTCGAAGATAGCATGATTGATCAAGATAATGACTTGCTCAAGTTAAGCGTGGCGTGAAAATTAGAAGATTAATGGTTTAACATGAGAGAGAAGGGGTTTGCACGGTTGCGTGGCATTCTTGGCTAGATTATTTGGGCTTTCATAAGGTGATAACAAGGCTTCTGATGATTGTGATCTTTAATGGAAGGTTGTCGGAATTACAGGTAGCAAGCATGGATGATGATTTTTAAGGCTTAAAGGATGTTTATGGGCTAATGGGGTTCTCTAGGCATGTTTCCTGGGTGGTGCTCATTGTCTCAGTCTCTCTACGTTCTCTCTATCCTCTTACTTAATGGCTTTTCCCCCTCATTTTGTAAATGAAGGGTTATTCTCTAGGCTTCAAAGGAATCTCATTTTGTCACTTGGTCTTCCCCTTCATTTCTCCCTAGCTTTCCTACTATTTCCCTTTTGGTGTAAGGTAGTTGCACTGTTGAAACCTGCATTCTGCTTTTTCTCGAGGCGCGACTTTCCTAAGCCAATCTTCCGCATGCGCTATTTCAAGTAGCGTGCCGTATGGCTTTCATGTGTTGGTTGTCCTAACTAAGATGGTTGACTTGTTAGGAAAAGAGGTAAACTAGGCTAGTTCTTTCTCAATGCTTGCCTGCGTGAAATGCAAAGGGTATGGGCTTGGATCGTTGGGCCACCAAGCAGCCCAAAGTATTTCATAACCCCGATTTCGCGTAGGCCCAATAACTTTCCGTAAGCATCCACACCACACCACAATTCACTTGATAAGCCTAAACATGTGACTTGTGTAAAGTCTAGCTTTAAGTGTTTGGTTTTCCTTGTCAAATATTGTAATTGAACCATCACACATGCTCATTCTAGCTTTAGAATATACTCAGATTATGGGTTATTGATACTAAAGTAAATGTTCAAGAAGTGGCACATTTCAACTCAAAGGTTTGTTCATGCATGTGCATTTCATATCTCTATTTTTGTTGCTTCTGCCTAGTTTGATTGTCTAGTTAGTTTTGCGCGCTGACTTCCAGTTGTCTAGGCACACAGATTAAGATAGCCCACATGGGCTGATTGACACATTTCCGATGGTAGTCAGTTTTTGGCCATTGATTTGCCTAGATCTCTTTTGGAGCTGACAAGTGTCCTTGGGACAAGTTGGTTGATGGAAATTCTGATTCCTTGGGTATATTTGTTCCCTAGTGTTTCAGTTTGTTTTTTGGGTTCATAATTTATTTGTTAGAGAGAAAGTTGCCTTAAAGGCTTTAAGCTTGCATCTTCTCCATTTATGAAACCCTAGCTGCCAAACCTTCCTCATGCATTAAACACGCAATCATTGTATATTAGGGTTGCATTGTTGTAAGGTTTTGCATTATGTCATGGTCTGGTTTTAAGCTTTAAATTCATTTTAAGACCAAGCTTTTGGATTCAAGTTAGATTCTTCCTTCAATTGTTTGACTAGAGAATCTGACTGGTTATTTGAATCCAGTTTTCATGTGCATATCATAAAATCATATCATATCATTGATCGTGTTGATCTCAGTGCCACAAAGTGATGAGCTCAAGAGGAGCTACCACTTTGTGAAGACCGAAGGAATCCGTCTCGTGTAAGGCAAGGTTGCACAGAGGTAAAGTTGATCTGTCGAGAAGTTTCAAATCTTTCTTGCGGCTCAAGATCTTATAGCTGTTGATTATCTCAACTTTGAGTGGAAGACTCCATTGAGGCTAGTCAACAGAGAGTTTGTGATTAAGCCAAAAGGCGAATGGACTTGAGGAGAAATTGTTTCGGCCATGGCTAATAGGAAAGCAAAGAATGCTATTGTTTCTGCCATTTCGTCTAATCAGTTTGCTCATGTTCGATATTGCACAACTGCCAAGCAAACTTGGGACAAACTCCGAATTCTTCATGAGGTTGATAAACAAGTGAGAGAACTAAAGCTCCAGATGACTCTTTCAAAATTTGAGGATTTGAGAATGCTCGAGTTTGAAAACTTCTCTGCCTTCTATGAGAAAGTTGAAATGTTGACAAATGAAGCCTTGGGGATAGGAAAACCTATTAATGAAACAACCATTTTCAAAGATTTTGAGATCCTTACCCAAGAGATTTCAAGCAAAGAAGGCTATCATTCAAGAGTTTCAGGATTTAAATGAGATCAAGCTTGGGAAATTGGTTGGAAAACTCATCACCTATGAGATGGAGCTTGAAATGGATGAAAATGACTTTAAGAAGAGAAAAGAAATGGCCCTTCAAAGTGTTGTGAACAATGATGGTGTAAGTGACTTGTGTGGACAAACGTCAGAATATGATCTTGCCCTACTTGTCAAACAATTTAGAAGGATTCTCAACAATAAAGGAAAAGAGTTCCAAAAGATTGGGGAGTCTTCTGGAAACTCAAATCACCATTACACGGAAAATTCACTTTTGGTAGAAAACAAGGAAAATTTACAAGTAGAAAGGACAAATCTCCCTCAAGAGAATTTCGTCTTTGTCTTTCTTGTGTTGGTAGTGGACATTGTGCTGCTGAGTGTGCAAATAACAGGGAATCAAGTAAAAAAAAAGGACAAAGCAATGACTGCTACTTGGAGTGAAAATGAAAGTGAAGGGTATGTGCATTCTGATGAGTTGTCATAAAATAAAGAAAAAAATGTTGTTTTTGTTGCTTGATGGAAGTGTCCTTAAATGATGGTGATCTAGCGCTGAATGACAATGAAGAGATGACTTATTATGAGTTGTGCATCAAGTATGATGCTCTTTTTTAAGAGACCTATACTACAAAAGTGGAGAAGATTGTCCAAGAAAGTTATTGAATTGCAGAAAGAAAACAAGTCTCTCCGTCTAGTCAAAACTGAATTGGATGAAAAGATTAATTATCTTGAGGTACACATCAAAGAACAGGATGAAAAGGATTCTCCTTGCAATGACAAAGTGGAAAGAGATGATGTTTGTAAACATGAAAATTCCTGAAACAAACGAGACAAGAACACGTGTACAAAATAATATTTGTATTGATGATTTAGGGGTTACAATCTCTTCTACAAATTTAGCCTCTGATTCTATCTTTGTAATGGGTGGATTTGATGTTGTTGATCCAAATGGCCGTCAGGGCTTGATCTTGGGATGAAAAGTTGTGCGGATTTGTTGACGTTGTTGATCCAAAGGGCCGTCGAGGCTTGATCTAAGGATGAACAAATGATGAATGATGAACACTTTCTTCAAGGGCCGTCGGGGCTTGATCTTGAATTAGTGGAAGTTCTTCAAGGGCCATTGGGGCTTGATTTTGAATGAGGATTTGACGAAGAACGAAGAGAGCTTTCTTGATCTTTCGGGATTTGCTTGGGAGGTTTGGAGTTTCAAAGCTTCAAGGTTTTGGTGTGAGGTGAATTGGTTATGAATTGGTCTCCCCAAATGAATGCCTTGGCTTCCTATTTATAGAATTCCAAAACTTGATTTTTGGGTTTAAATAATCAGATGAAATAAATCTTTTCTGCCAAGCGTTGACATGTGTCATGTTTGATGACTTTTCTGATGATTCTCTATTTTTTGTTGAGTCACATGCTATGTGTAAAATTTATGTGACACGTGAACGTTGAAATTCTAATTATTGATCAACATTTATTTCACCGAAATTTCGATGTC
Source organism: Malus fusca (assembly GCA_035220775.1). Taxonomy (NCBI): domain Eukaryota; kingdom Viridiplantae; phylum Streptophyta; class Magnoliopsida; order Rosales; family Rosaceae; genus Malus; species Malus fusca. The sequence continues at coordinate 18,049,972 of CM069073.1, read as the reverse complement.
TACAATGTTATTGCTGCTCTTGAAGCTCAAGTTCAAAAATTGCTTAAATCTTAAGAAAACTTGATGAATCAAATTCATGTGTTGAAAGCAAATAACGTTATGTAGGTTATGTAGCATGATGCTAATCGTAAACAATTACTTGAGTTGAATGAGGCAAATGACAAGGTTATTCGTCTTACCATTGGGGCTGAAAAAATTGACAAGATGCTAAGCCTTGGGAAACCTCATGGTGACAAAAGTGGTATTGGTTACGTGGAAAATAGATTAAGCTCAACGGGTACCAAATCAAGATTTGTGAGAGAATCTCCTCATGTGGCACCTAAAGTCAATTCAAGCTCAAAGTCTAAATTTATTCCCACATGTCATCATTGTGGTAAATTAGGCCATATTCGACCTAAGTGTTGGAAACTTCACTTTGGGAAGAATGACATGTTGAAGAATCAGGTGGATCAACTGGTCAATGAAGTCAACAGAATTGCTCAACTTGTGCTGTCATCCAATATGGAAAGAGATAGGCCTCGCTCTAAATGGATTCAGAAGGTCTTCCAACATATGCTTAGTTGTACTCAATGCTCTCTTTGCCATTAAACCAAATGTATGGTATCTTGACAGTGGGTGATCTCGTCACATGTCTGGGGACAAAGATGATTTGCTATCTCTTTCACCTTTCAAAGGCGGTGGGGTTATCTTTGGTAGTGGTGGCAAGTCCCAAATCATTGGAAAGGGTATTGTTAATATTCCTGGTCTTCCTTAGCTCAAAAATGTTAGTTATGTAGAAGGTTTGAAGTCAAGTCTCATTAGCATTAGCCAGTTGTGTGATGAAGTGGCATATGAAGTTTGATTCTCCAAGAAAGGCTACCGAATTGTGGACAAATATGGAAAGAATATTCTGGTTCTTCCTAGATATGGAGACAATTGTTACATTCTTGATGCCTCAAAGGTTGGTGATTCTTCAAAGTGCAACAATGTTATTGATAATGTTAGTGTATTGTGGCACATAAGACTTGGTCATGTCAACTTCAAAGATCTCCATAAATTGTCAAATTGTGAGGCTATTAGAGGCTTACCCCATCTCTCGGTCTCAAGACTCCTATGTTTGTGGATCTTGTCAACTAGGGAAGCAAACCAAAGTGGCTCAAGATAGATTAAATGATATTGGTACCTTTAAACCTCTACAATTAGTGCATATGGATCTTGTTGGTCAAATCAAAACTTTCTCTATTGGAAGGAAAATGAGTTTTTTTTGGTAATTGTGGATGATTACTCTAGATATACTTGGGTGCATTTCTTGAGGAAAAAATTTGACACGTTTCAATAGTTTCTCATTATGTACAAAGTGATGCTAAATGAATATCTGACTAGTCATCCCTCTCTTGTTAGAATCAGAATTGATCATGGAACTAAATATGAGAATGCTCTTTTTGATGAATTATGTTCAACCAATGGCATCAAACATGAATATTCTGCTCATATCACTCCTCAACAAAATGGGGTTGTTGAAAGGAAAAATCGTGTCCTGATCGAGATGACTAGAGTAATGTTGAATAATAAGAACCTGACAAAACACTTTTGGGCTGAAGATATGAATACTGCATATTACATCTCTAATCGTGTGTTTCTCAGGCCTGACACTGATGTGACTCCTTATGAACTATGAAGAGGTAAAAAGCCATTGCTCAAGTACTTCAGAGTGTTTGGAAATGTTTGCTATATTTTGAGAGATCAAGAACACCTACAAAAGTTTAATACTAATTGTGATGAAAGAATCTTCTTGGGGTACTCCAACACCAGCTGGGCATATAGGGTCTACAACCTATGAACAAAAACCATCATGGAATCCATAAATGTTAAAGTTGATGATTGTTATTCCTCCTGCTCCTGATGTTGAAAATGTTGATTTCTTCTCTCCTCCCTCGAATGATAATGGTGGTGCTTCTGATCAGTCAGGAGAGCAGTCAGAAAGTGACACAGAAAGCCAATCTAGCTCAAATTAAGATTCTTGTATCGTGTTTAGGGATAAGCCAAAGTAGGCCCGGAGTCATCAAGTTGAGGAAATTGTAGGTCCCAATAACCAAGGCGTTAGAACTCGAAGACAACTAGCTGATGAAGCTGCAAATGTTTGCTTTGTCTCCCAGATTATGCCCAATAATATTGAAGATGCCAATTGGGCTGTGTGCATTGATGATCAAAAGAGTACTTCAAGATGAGCTTTCTTTGTTGGGAACAATTTGGTTGCTTGGCAAAACAAAAAGAAAAATTGTTTTTTTGTCTACTGCCAAGGCAGTGTATGTGGCTACCAGGGGTTGTTGCACTCAATTAATGTGGATGAAGCAAATGTTGAGTGACTATGGTATCTCTCAATCCACCTTCCTTGTTTATTGTGACACTTTGAGTGCTATTAATATTTCCAAGAACCCTGTCCAACATTCAAGAACCAAACATATTGATATAAGGCATCATTTCATTAGAGATCTTGTGGAAGGTAAAATTCTTACCTTAACCTTTGTGCCAACTAAAAAATAGCTAGCTGACATATTCACTAAAGCCCTAAATAATTGAAGGTACGAGGATCTTCGACGGTCTATTGGTCTTTGTGATATGATTTGAATAGGTTGTATAGCTTTGCTTCCAAGAGTTGAATATTTTTGTCTAGTCTCTATGCATATTTTGTGTAAACAGTTAGTACTATAACCTCATTATATAACCTCATTTTTGTCTAGTCTCTATGCATATTTTGTCTAGTCTCTCATCATATAACCTCATTTTGCTCTATGTATGCATCTCTTATATGTCATACATTGTTAGTAATGAATGTATTAGCCTTGGATAATCTTTCATTGATGTCAAAGGTTCTCTCATCTCTCTTTGATGGCCTCTGAAAAATCATTTTTCCAATCATCCAAATCTAGTGGTGTTTTTGAATTTAATGTTGCTTTGGTCCTAATTGAGTGGTAGTAACTTTACTTACTTTATAATTTGGACCATGTGTTAATTCTTTTATTTATTTTTGTCCTCTCCCCAAAATCAAAACAAAAATTCAAATGGGAGAGTGTTTTATGAAAGGGGTATCTTCAAAAGAAAGTATATATTATCAAATGGAAAAATCCCTTCATTTGGCCTCCTATGCAATGTCATGTGTAGTACTTTAAGATCCCCCTTCATAGGTCATGTATACATTTCTCTTAAATATCAATGGTGATTCATCAAAATTTCACCTTCATTCAAATGACCTTGGCATTTCTCAAATTGGTGCCTCACTCAAAGTTCTGCACCAAAGTTAGCTTTTCTTCCAAGGCTTATGCCTTGCCTTTTGCGAGTCATGTCCATTGTCCATATTATGTAGGAAGTGCTGTTTCTTAAAGTCAATTGATTATGAAAAGCTTGGTTAACTTTGGAAATGCTTTTGAGATTATGTGCTTGGTTCTATGATTTCAAGATGGCTATCACCAATCCTATCCCCTTACTTTGACACATCACAGTTGCATCATGAGGAAGTGTTCATCTCTGTATTACTATCTTTGTATGCCCTTGAACAGTTGTCTCTTGAGAATTGCATTGCATATTGTTTTTGTCAAACACTTGTCATATTAATATCTCTTGGAAGCATCGATATTCAAACTACTTTATCCCTTTCATGGCTTGTGCTTTAGCTGTATTTTATTGGTGCAAAGATTTAAATGTTATCTTGATCTCTATCATAATGAGTTATCTTCGGTTATTTGGGTACATTTGTCTATGCCTATGCTCAAATTTATGTTTCAATGGTCATTTCTTCTTTCTGTTGAGTCACTCTCCCTCACGAGAAAAATGAAGTTATAATTTAGAATTATGGGGAGTGTTTTCATGAAGCGCATCAATTCTGGAGGAGTTTAGTCACAACGCATGTATCTTTTTGTGCTTACTTGTTGCTAGTCTATTTGTTGCTTCACTATGCTTGGGCATATCCATATGATTTATTGCAATTTCTTTATCCGATGTGCTATTCTGGTTCTTGTCATGTGTTTGTGCAACAAATTTGTCTTTTATGTGTGGTTTCCACCATTTCTTTGTCTCACCATGACAAAATGGGGGAGAATAATTTTGATGTACTTCATATCTTGCAAGCCTTTACCCATGATAAATTTAACTTGTTCTTGTCAAGAGTTGTTACTTGGTCTTCTTATGTTGTTTGATGTTCTCTTGAGTATGGGTTTTAAGTGAAATTAGTTATAGGCTTGGGATATTTTGTCAAGGAAAGCAAAAGGGGGAGATTGTAAAGTCTAACTTTAAGTGTTTGGCTTTCCTTGTCAAATATTGTAATTGAACCATCACACATGCTCAATCTAGCTTTAGAATATACTCAGGTTATGGGTTGTTGATGCTGGAGTAAATGTTCAAGAAGTGGCACATTTCAACTCAAAGGTTTGTTTATGCATGTGTATTTCATATGTCTATTTGTGTTGCTTCTGTCTAGTTTGATTGTCTAGTCAGTTTTATGTGCTGACTTCCAGCTGTCTAGGCAGACAGATTAAGACAGCCCACATGGGCTGACTGACACCTTTCTGATGGTTGTCAGTTTTTGGCCATTGATTTGCCTAGATCTCTTTTGGAGTTGACAAGTGTCCTTGGGACAAGTTGGCTGATGGAAATTCTGATTTCCTTAGGTATATTTCTTCCCTAGGGTTTCAATTTGTTTTTGGAGTTCATAATTTATTTGTTAGAGATAGAGAGAGTTATCTTAAAGGTTTTAAGCTTGCATCTTCTCCATTTATGAAACCCTAGCTGCCAAACCTTCCTCATGCATTAAACACGCAATCATTGTATATTGGAGTTGCTTTGTTGTAAGGTTTTGCATTTATGTCATGGTCTGGTTTTAAGCTTTAAATTCATTTTAAGACCAAGCTTTTGGATTCAAGTTAGATTCTTCCTTCAATTGTTTGACTAGAGAATATGACTGGTTATTTGAATCCAGTTTTCATGTGCATATCATAAAATCATATCATATCATTGATCGTGTCATATTAGGGTTGCATTGTTTTAAGGTTTTGCATTTATGTCTTGGTCTGGTTTTAATCTTTAAATTCGTTTTTAGACCATGCTTTTGGATTCAAGTTAGATTCTTCCTTCAACTGTTTGACTAGAGAATCTGATTGGTCATTTGAATCTAGATTTCATGTGCATATCATAAGATCATGTCATATCATTGATCGTGTTGATCTCAGTGCCACAAGATGATGAGCTCATGAGCAGCTGCCATTTCGTGAAGACTGAAGGAGTCCGTCTCATGTAAGGCAAGGTTGCACAAAGGTAAAGCTGCTCCGTAGATAGGGATCTAGGAATTGAGCTTGTGTAGTTTTTGTATGAACCTTGTTTACACTAGTGGATTGGACTCAATGGAGAGTCCTCGATTTTTTAACCCAGAGCTGGGTTTTTCTGGCTAAAAACATCCCGTGCAATTTATCGCTTTCCAAGTTTACTTATCTTACTCTTTACTTGTGATATATGTTCATCATTATTGGCAAATAGATATGTTCATGCAACTAAGATTGTCAGAGTTAAAATGTGCACTGAATTGGATCTTAGTTAACTAGGAACACTTTAGTTAACTGAGCCTTGAATTGACAACTTCCGCTATGAGTAAATTAACATATTTGATCTTAGTTGATGAGTGTTGCTGACTAGTCAAACAAATACGTATATAGATTTTAAAATGCAGGTTATTCCACCTAGTACCAATTTCAACTTGGGCTTAGCATGAATAGTGACTAGCATGAAGAAGCTTGGCGTGATTTGTATAAATATCCGGCTTAATTACCGTCGCGTGGCATGTTTTTAAATATATTTCTTTCTTGATCCCGCATCTCGGCATGTGTTTGAGCTTGAATGAAAGCTTGCATGACAATTGGGCCTTGATACTTGGTTGGATTTATGCGTGACATTTTTGGGCCTCAACACCTACTCAACATGTATAACTTGTTCATTTAGGACTTGTTTTGCAGCTCGGACTGTATTGACTATTTCAGTCGGATAGAATATATAGTCATCAGATAGTACTAACTCAATTAGTCGGACGTTTGGTGAATGTCAAACTAATGACCATATTATTTATATTGTGTTTGGTACTTGTTTGTTAATAATATTTTTGAATTCATAATTCAAAAAAAAAAAAAATTACAAATGTGTTTTTAAAAATAAAAGTTGACACACCTCGACCTAAATCAAGGCATGCTGGCTGTCACGTAAAGGTGACGTAACCATGTGCACAATACGGAAGTGATAAGGATATAAAAATGTGGGAAAATAAAAACCAAGCTAACTAAGTTACTCTAGACAAATATAAGTGCAAGTAACGGAATTTAGGTGTGATTACACATAATCAGAGCGTAGATAGCCTAAGTGCAGTCCAGCAGGACAAGTACTAACTATACAATACCAGAGATGGTGCTACATTAGTGATAATCTGTTAGAACCGCCGTCAATTCCTCGTAGGCCACCAACAAGCACTCCTACTTATAACCTGGATGAGCGCAAAACAGAAAGTGTGAGTGGGCAAAAACAAAGTTTTTCAAAACCATTTCAATCATCAAAGGTAGTAACCCATCGCTGTAAAACCTGTATAACTTCCCAGAAAATAAAATACATACGTATATCGAAACCATACTCGAAATAACAAAATCCACATATACGCCATGCCAAATATCTTAGCATAATAAATAAGTAAACCAGGTGAAGCAAATCAATGAAAAGTAATATGTCAGTCGGATCCACCTAGTGTGGCCTGTACGGATGAACCTATAGCTCATCAAGTATGCCTGCACACGAGTCGGAACCACCTAGAGTGGTCTGTATGACAGGACTGGGTGTAAATAAATACGCTCAAGTGCTACGATCACGTGAAGATTGTGCGAATAATTGTGGGTCACCTACGAGTCGGAACCACCTATAGTGGTCTGTACGACAGGACTGTGCACCTAACTTGGATCCAAGGTGAGAGTGTGGTGCGGGAGGTGAACATCACGTGAAGGACTGTGCCCTGGCCACGGGCGAGAGCACTAACACCAAGGTGCAGGTTTATGAGCTCTAAATGCATCAAAGGTAATCATAACCATACAACTCACATCCACAATCTATAAACTCACCAGCATCAACAATAACATATGCAACTACTAAATGCATATTCTAAATATAAAACATTTGACATGGCATTTCAAAGCATAAAACCATTTAAATAAGTTTTCTGGGAAAAATACCAAGCATATATATATATTGAAAACCAAAAGCCCACTCACTGATATGTGGAAGGGTAGTAACCCTCGAGCCTCGCCTGACTGCGCTCGTCCTCAGGAAACATATCACCTATGTGAAACACCTATTTTAAGGTTATTTTAAGCACATAATCAAAACTAGGAAATAACTTCTCATACGTTGCTCAATTGGGGTATTTGAATATACCATCGTGGCCTACTCAACCCCACGAACATCCCTATATTTTTAGAAATTTTTTCTAAGTTCCCACATGCCGCCCACGTGCAGGCACGTGCCTGGCACACTGATGGATTCCCAAACGGCGTTAGGGAATATTCCGTTAAATAATGGAATATACCGTTTAATTTACCTGACGCCGTTAGCATATTCTGTAAAAGTTGACAGAATATTCCCCTTCTCATTCCTTGGTTCGCCGGAGTCCAGAGCAGGTCACCGCTGCACTCGCCGGAAACTGGAAAACTGAAAAACTTCAATATCTCCTCCATTTCTACACCACAATTCATGAAATTTGTACCAAAATGAAGCTCTCAACAAGGAGAACATGATCTTACCACTTTGGAGTCCTAAAACTAACGGAATTTGATAAGAAAAATCTCAATAGCTCGGCCAACCCTGCAACTTAAGTATCCCGACGTCCAAAATCTTACAAAATTCCTCTATAAGCTTTGTGAAGTAGTTTTAAGACCTTATAGAACTTCAAAACTCCACGAAATACTCGCGATCACCACAGAGCAATTTGCACCCCTTGCTGGAGCTCGGGTAACTTGAGTTCTACAGGTCTTCACGTCCAACTAAGGGTATGGCTCGACTCCTGAGCTTGCAAGGAGTCCAAAAACCACATAATCTAACTTGATTCGTGAATGCTGAAGCTAGATGAGGAGATGACCGTACGGTTTGTTCAAACAAATGAAAAATCGAGAGAAAGAGGGTTGCACATGTGAGTGTGTGGTGATATGGATTGGCACCATTTAAAAATCTCTAAGTTCTAATTGGGCTATCCCTTAAAGACTAAAAATTCATCCCAAATAACCCTAAATTTTTATTGGGTCCAACAAAGTAGGACATAATAAAATTGGTCCATTATTTAAGCCTTTTTTCCATTTTCTTAATCCATTTATACAATCACAACCCAACGTTCAAGGGCAAAATAGTCATTTCCACGTTATCGGGGATAAAATAAATATAAATGCGGGACGGGTCGTCATAACCTACCCCCTTAAGAAAATATTGTCCCTGAAATTTCGTACAATAATATACAAACCACTAATACCCACTAATATTCGTAAAACAAGCGTGTATACATATCTCTCATACGATCCTCCGTTTCCCAGGTGGCTTCCTCCACCGAATGATTTCTCCACAAAACTTTTATTAAGCGCACGGTTTTATTCCTCAGAACCTTATCTTTCCAATCCAAAATCCTCACCAGCTCCTCGTCATAAGTCAAATCTGGATTAATTTCCAGTGGTTGATGAGGTATCACCTGTGATGGATCAGAGACATAATGACGAAGCATAGAGACATGAAAATCATCATGCACTCTAGATAATTCAGGAGGCAACTCAAGCCTATGGGCGACTTCACCGACTCGTTCTGTGATCTGGTACAGTCTAATGTATCTAGGACTTAACTTACCCTTCTTCCCGAACCGTACAACCCATTTCCACAGTGATAACTTCAGAAATACCCAATCACCAACTTTATACACTATGTCAGTGGCATGTTTGTCCGCTAAACTCTTTTGTTGATCCTGGGCCGTTTTCAGGTTAGATTTAATTACTTGAATATTCTATGCAGTCTCTTCTACAATCTCAGGGCCCACCAATACTCTTTCACTAACCTCTGACCAGCATAAATAGGTCTGCCAAGACTTACCATAAAGTGCTTCAAAAGGTGACATACCAATGTTAAAATGATAACTATTATTGTAGACAAACTCCATTAAATCCAAACGCTTATGTCAAGCGTCGCCAAACTGCAATACAGAAGATCTTAGCATATCCTCCAGCATCTGAATCGTTCTCTCAGATTGCCCATCTGTCTGAGGATGATACGCCGTATTATAAAACAATCTCGAGCCAAGAGCTTCCTAAAATGCCACCCAAAACTTAGAAGTGAACCTAGGATCCCTATATGAAATGATACTAACCGGAACCCCGTGGTATTTAACAATCTCTTATATGAATAACTCAGCTAATCTGCTTAACAAATATTTCTCTCGCACTGGGATAAAGTGTATTGATTTAGTAAGCCGATCCACGATCACCCAAATTCCATCATAACCTTTTCGCGTACGGGGAAGCTTGTACACAAAATCCATAGTAATATCTTCCCATTTCCACTATAGAACGGGAAGTGGTTGCATCAATCAAAATGGCTTTTCCTCTCAGCTTTGACCTATTGACAAATTGCACATCTACTCACATATTCAGCAATTTCTCTTTTCATACCAGACCAATAATAAAATGGTCGAATGGTATGATCCATTTTAGTACTTCCAGGATGCATCGCATAAGCCGATACATGTGCTTCATCAATAATTTCTTTCTTTAATTCCACATTATTCAGCACATACATTCTTTTCTCCTGCATAAGCATGCCATCTGATTCTCTAATTCTAAGATCTTTCTTTTTCCCCTGATTTCTTGCTTGAATTAACTCCTGAGTTTCTTCATCATTCATCTGAGCCTCGAGCACACGATCAATTAAAATTGGTCTAACTTGAAAACTAGCAAGTAAAGCTTCTTCTCGATCTTCCACCCCTAACTTTACTCCAGTGGATCTCAAATCTGCAAGAAGAGGGATACGACAAGCGTATAAACCATTAATTTGGCCTTGGGATTTCCTCCTAAGTGCATCTGCCACCACATTTGCACGACCAGGGTGATATTCAATCGTGCAATCGTAATCGCTGAGTAACCTTTGTTGTCGAAGATTAAGGTCTCTCTGGGTGAAAAGATATTGAAGACTTTTATGATCCGTAAAAATCTTACATTTTTCTCCATAAAGATAATGTCTCCAAATCTTCAAGGCAAAAACAATAGCTGCTAATTCAAGGTCATAAGTAGGATAATTCATTTCATGAGGCTTCAATTGTCGCAAAGCATAAACAATCACCCTACCATGCTGCATCAACACACATCCTAGACCATTCAAGGAAGCATCACTGTAAATCTCAAAATTACCACTATCATCCGGAAGCGCTAAAATAGGTGCATGAGTGAGACAATACTTTAGTTGCTGAAAACTATGCTCATAATTATCGGCCCACTCAAATTTAACATCTTTTCTAGTCAACCTCGTTAGTGGTAACGCAATGACTGAAAAATCTTTAACAAACCGTCTTTAATAGCCTGTTAAACCAAGGAAACTCCGTACCTCAGTGACAGTTCGTGGCTGTTCCCAATTCTCAACTGCTGATACCTTCTGAGGATCCACCTGAATACCTTGAGCCGATATAACATGCCCAAAAAATGCCACTTGATCTAGCCAAAATTGGCATTTACTAAACTTAGCATATAATTGGTGTTCTCTCAATTTCTTCAGCACCAAAGTGAGATGTCGAATATGCTCTGCTTTAGACCTAGAATACACCAGAATATCGTCAATAAAGACAATAATGAACCTATCAAGATATAGATGGAACACCCGATTCCTCAGGTCCATAAAAGCTATAGGCGCATTAGTTAACCCGAATGGCATCACAAGAAACTTATAATGACCATATCGAGTCCTAAAAGCTGTCTTAAGAACATCCTCACTTTTGATCTTCAGTTGATAATAACCAGACCTCAAATCAATCGTAGAAAACACACATACACCTCGAAGCTGATCAAATAAATCATCTATAAGCGGCAACGGATAACGGTTTTTAATCGTTACCCGATTTAACTGCCGATAGTCAATACAGAGCCTCAAAGTCCCGTCTTTCTTTAGTACAAATAAAATTGGAGCTCCCCAGGGTGAAGTACTAGGTTAAATAAAACCCTTATCAACTAATTCCTGTAACTGGATTTTCAATTCTCTCAATTCAGCATAAGCCATTCGATAAGGAGTTAAAGATATAGGATTTGTACCTGGAAGTAAATCAATAGTGAACTCCACGTCCCGGTCTGGCGGTAATCCAAGTAAATCATTAAGGAACACGTCAAGAAAATGCTTGACTACTCGTACATCTTCCACACTACTAGTAGTATTGTCATTCAACACCACATGAGCCAAATATCCTTAACAACCTTTCTTTAATAACCTTTTAGCCCTCACGGCAGAAATGACGCCTTGCCTAATTCCATTACGCTCACCCACAAACGTAACCATAGGCAATCCTGGACGATGGAAAGTGACTGTCTTCTCATAGCAATCTATCTTGGCACGATTGTAATGTAACCAATCTGTGCCCAAAATAACATCAAAGTCAACAATATCTAACGGAACAAGGTTAGCTGGCATAACCACATCCTCCACCAACATGGGACATCCTGGATACACACAGCTAACATAACATGTCTCCCCTCTAGGCATTGAAAACTCTAACTCATACCCAAGAGGTGTAGGATGAGGTTGCGTCGTCTGAGCAAACGTATGAGAAATAACAGAGTGCGTAGCACCACAATCAATTAATACTCTAGCAAAGTGACTAAGAATATTCAACGTACCCATGATTAAATCAGGATTATTCTGAGCATCCGCAATGTAATGTGGTGAATACGTCTCTGGCCTGCTGTCGTCATCCACTACCTCTACTAGCCTGATTACCATGTCCCTACACACCATGCCTCTGACCTGGCTGATTAGGTTGCCTCGATGATCCTGCACTACTAGAAGCAACCTCCATGTGTTAGGACTGTCCATCATGATACCATTGTGATCCACAAATTGAAAATGGTGGATATGGCATATAACCTCCAAAATATTAAGGGTAACCACTATGCTGATAAGGGTCCTGCAGATACTGATACTGCCCTGTAGAAAAAGGAGCTAAGTCACCCTCATAATGATAAGCACCCTCGCGACCCGTCTGGGTATAACTACTAGGTCTTGGAACTTGCTGGATCGGAACTGGTGGTGGTAAAGAAGGTAGATGGGGCTTCTGCTGGTTCTGTGGGCAATGAATAGCCCGATGCCCTATCTGGCCGCAAGTATAGCATCCGCTACTGCCTCACCTACACTCCCCAAAGTGCCAATTGTTACACATACGGCATAAAGGAACACATGTGCTACTAGAATCCTTGTCTCTGAAATTGATGACCTTCATAAAATCTGCCATCTCTCCTTTGCCCAGTAGAACTCAAACCCCCGCTAGAAGAACTAGAACTAGTGCCACTTCTCTTGAAACTTTGAGTCTTGCGAGGTCTTTGAGACGACTGGCCCTTATCTTTATCATTTTTCTTCTAGTTACCATATTTTTCTTCTTCGGGCATGTTTTCTGAATCTTCAACTCGCAGCAGAATCTCATAAAACTCCTGGTAAGTAGCACATGGAGTCGTGGTCACCATAGATCGACAAAGCATCTCCACCGAATTAGCAGCAATCTCTGGGCAATAGCGAGACAAATCAGTAAACCTCCTGTAGTACTTGTTAGCTGATATCTTTCCCTGTTTTAGGTGTGTGAATTCTTGCTTCTTACGATCTATATACTCTGGAGGAATGAATCTTTTTTGAAATAACAGCTTAAAAACTTCCCAATCAGCAGCTTTCTCCGATGATAACTGATAAGACTCATGTCTCCACCAGGATGCAGGCTCTTCATCTAAAAACCAGGTAGTCGTCTCGACCCACCTATCCTCGGGAAGATTTCCCTGTCTCTGCATCAAACGGAAAGTCTGTTCAAGATGATTGAGCCACCGCTCTGCTCCCTAATGTCCTTCATTGGCCACAAAATTATTCAACTTCAAATTATACACAGTCTCCAGAGGTGTCATCTGGGGAGGACGAAGCGAAGACTAAATAACATTGGCAATAGCTTCCCCCAACTGAGCAATATCAGGGAAACTAGACTCAGCAGAAGAACGTGGCTCTCTATGAGGCGGCATAGTTCTGACAGAAGACACCAAAATAATTAGAATATTCACAAGATATGCATGACTGCCAAACATAGGCTCTGATACCAAACTGACACACCCCGACCTAAATCGAGGCGTGCTGGCTGTCATGTGAGGGTGACGTAACCATGTACACAATACGGAAGTGATAAGGATATAAAAATGCGAGTAAATAAAAACCAAGCTAACTAAGTTACTCTAGACAAATATAAGTGCAAGTAACGGAATTTAGGTGTGATTACACATAATCAGAGCGTAGATAGCCTAAGTGCAGTCCAGCAGGACAAATACTAACTATACAATACCATAGATGGTCCTACATTAGTGATAATCTGTTAGAACCGCCGTCAATTCCTCGTAAGCCACCAACAAGCACTCATACTTAAAACCTAGAGGGGCGCAAAACGGAAAGTGTGAATGGGCAAAAACAAAGCTTTTCAAAACCATTTCAATCATCAAATGTAGTAACCCCTCGCCGTAAAACCTGTATAATTTCCCAGAAAATAGAATACATACGTATATTGAAACCATACTCGAAATAAAAAAAAATCCACATATACGCCATGCCAAATATCTTAGCATAATAAATAAGTAAACCAGGTGAAGCAAATCAGTGTAAAGTAATATGTCAGCCGGATCCACCTAGTGTGGCATGTACGGCTGAACCTATAGCTTATCAAGTATGTCTGCACACGAGTCGGAACCACCTAAAGTGGTATGTACGACAAGACTGTGTGTAAATAAATACGCTCAAGTCCTAAGATCACGTGAAGACTGTGCGAATAATTGCGAGTCACTTACGAGTTGGAACCACCTATAGTGGTATGTACGACAGGACTGTGCACCTAACTTGGATCTAAGGTGAGCGTGTGGTGCAGGAGGTGAACATCACGTGAAGGACTGTGCCCTGGCCATGGGAGGGAGCACTAACACCGGGGTGCAGGTTTATGAGCTCTAAATGCATCAAAGGTAATCATAACCATACAACTCACATCCAGTCTATAAACTCACCTGAAACTTACCTGAGTGCCCGCAGCGTCAAGAATAACATATGCAACTACTAAATGCATATTCTAAATATAAAACATTTGGCATGGCATTTCAAAGCATAAAACCATTTAAATAAGTTTTCTGGTAAAAATACCAAGCATATGTGTGTGTGTGTGTGTGTATGTATATATATATACTAAAAACCAAAAGCCCACTCACTGATATATGGAAGGGTCGTAACCCCCGAGCCTCGCCTGACTGCGTTAGTCGTCAGGAAACGTCTCACCTATATGTGAAAAAACTATTTTAACGCTATTTTAAGCACATAATCAAAACTAGGAAATAACTTCTCATACGTTGCTCAATTAGGGTATTTGAATATACCATCGTGGCCTACTTAACCCCACGAACATCCCCATATTTTTAGAAAAAATTTCTAAGTTCCCACGCGCCGCCCATGCGCAGGCACATGCCTGGCACACTGACGGATTCCCTAATGGCGTTGGGGAATATTCCGTTAAATAATGGAATATACCGTTTAATTTACCTAACGCTGTTAGCATATTCCGTCAAAGTTGACGGAATATTCCCCTTCTCCTTCCTTGGTTCGCCGGAGTCCGGCGCGGGTCACCGCTGCACTCGCCGAAAACTGAAAAACTTCAATATCTCATCCATTTCAACGCCAAAATTCATGAAATTTGTACAAAAATGAAGCTATCAACAAGGAGAACATGATCTTACCACTTTGAAGTCCTAAAACCAACAGAATTTGACCAGAAAAATCTCAATAGCTCGGCCAACCCTGCAACTTGACAAACTCGAGTATCCCGACATCGTAGAACTTCAAAACTCCACGAAACATTCGCGATCACCACAGAGCAATTTGCACCCCTTGCTGGAGCTCGAGTAACTTGAGTTCTACAGGTCCTCACGTCCAACTAAGGGTATGGCTCGACTCCTGAGCTTGCAAGGAGTCCAAAAAGCACCTAATCTAACTCGATCCGTGAATGCTGAAGCTAGATGAGGAGATGACCGTACGGTTTGTACGGACAAATGAAAAATCGAAAGAGAGATGGATAGAAAGAGGGTTGCACGTGTGAATGTGTGGTGATCCGGATTGGCACCATTTAAAAATCTCTAAGTTCTAATTGGGCTATCCTTTAAAGACTAAAAATTCATCCCAAATAACCCTAAATTTCTATTCGGTCCAACAAAGTAGGACATAATAAAATTGGTCCATTATTTAAGCCCTTTTTCCATTTTCTTAATCCATTTATACAATCACAACCCAACGCTCAAGGGAAAAATAGTCATTTCCAAGCTATCGGGGATAAAATAAATATAAATGCGGGACGGGTCGTCACAAAACTTGACAATCGAACAAAAAAAAAATCACACAAAAAATCATCAATTATTTCATTACCGTCATCGTCTTCCTTTTCTCTTATTCACCAACCAATCAAAATTGCAGAAGCAAATCTCCAAATTATTGATTGGTGCTTGCTCACTCAGCATGTAGAAATTCCATGCTTTACAGGGAATCGGTGTAGCCAAAAACCCATATGAAATTAAAAAAAAAACCCAGTTTTGAGTTTTTAATCCATTGAAACCAAAAACCCAGATGAAATATTTTCCAGTTTTGAGTTTAATCACCGAACATCAACAAAATCAAATAACAATTAAGCCAAAAACCCAGATAATGTCTCTCCACAATAGGAACGGCGTGACTTGGATTCGATCTGCCACATCTGGTTTTCCTTTCAAAATATGTTTGATGCTAATCTGAGGTGGGGATGGAGAAAGTGGGAGAGAATGAATACCTTAGTTGAGAATGAGTTCCCGATGTGCTGGAGCAGATGGT
The DNA here is from genome assembly GCA_035220775.1 of Malus fusca. Taxonomy (NCBI): domain Eukaryota; kingdom Viridiplantae; phylum Streptophyta; class Magnoliopsida; order Rosales; family Rosaceae; genus Malus; species Malus fusca. The sequence goes on along the minus strand of CM069073.1, from coordinate 18,033,835 downwards.
GAGATGGTTGGAGGAACGTGTTTTTGCTTTAGAGCAACTCCACAGCTGCAAAGGCTCCCTGGGGCAAGTCACTATTGAATAGCCTCCAATGAACAATAACTGCCTTAATGAACAGTAACTGCCTTTTACATCTCCACCCCTACACTGAATAGCCCTGGCAATAGATAATAAAATATTAGTATTTTTTATTTTATAAAATAATATAAAATAATTTTATTTTTAATTTTATTTTCCATCAAAACCTTCTTTAACATCACCCACTTCCGCACCCTGCTCGACACCAACAACTACCCCCTCGCCACCGACCCGGCCTTACCCGTCCCCGCCTGACAAAAGGTCCTCGTCCCCTTCACCTGCCTCTGCCGCAATGGCACTGGCGTCTCCAACAAACGGCCTCAGTACATAGTCAAGTCCGGCAACGACCTCGACCACATAGCCACCGTCCTATTGTCGAGGCTTGTGACGTCCAGGAAATCGCGGCGGTGAATAAGATATCCGACCCTAGTCTGATTAGGATCGGGCAAAAGTTGTGGATTCCGCTGCAGTATAGCTGCGATGTGGTGGACGGTGAGAGGGTGGTCCATTACGGACACGTGGTGGCGGCTGAGAGCTCGATAGAGGCGATTGAGACGGAGTACGGGACGACCCAGGACGTCAGCTTGATGCAAATATTTTTAAATCGTGGCTGATGTCACCCTGATGTCAACCATGCATCACTTGGGCCTCAGGCTCTCAGGCTGTGGATTCGCGCCTGGACTGTCCACCGGGCCTCCCCCGAGCCCCATTGCCCGCATGGGCTAGAGCTGATCGCTAGGGCTATTGCCTCATTTATGTCACCTGTCCATCGGGCCAAATACCCCGGTGGAGTTGCTCTTAGTGTGAATCCGAGTAAATAATACCAAGGTATTGGACGAGTTAACCAAAAAGGCATAAATGGTATAAAAAATGGTGGGGCCGGATTAATAATATGGTGCTTATTTAGTACAAAATTCACCAAACACCTATTTCGTATTATATAGTACTATCTGGTGTCGTATACGGTGTGCCAAACGAGACCTTAGTAATCATTTATATAAGGGTTATTATACAAAATGGTCTCTGAGATTTGCATGATCAATAGAAATGGTCCCTGAGATTTAAAATCAATAGAAATGGTCCCTGAGATTGTCGACCATCAATGATTTTGGTCATTCCGTTAAAAACTCTTTGGGCAATTTTCAAAGCTTCGTAACTCAATCGATTCTTAACCAAATTCAACCCATAATATATCAAAATGAAGATAAGAAAGTGTAGAACACGATTATACCTATTTCGAAGCCCAATGATTGCCGGAGATTGCCAGAAAATATCCTGAAAGGTGACTGGTCCGCGGGAAAACTGGAAAACTCGCCGGAAACTGGGTAAACTTTAAACGTTCATAACTTCTTCAATACTCAACCAAATCGAGTGATTCAAAAATAAAAATCATACTTCTCAACGAGAAAAAGAGAATGGTGTCTTTATTTACTGCTAACTCGCCGTGGTTTGGCCGGAAAACTGCTCGAAAGTGGCTAACTCGAAAATGGTTAGCCACTTTCGAGCCGTTGGACGACCAAACCATGGTGAGTTAGCCTTTGAAAAAGGTACCATTCTCTTCGTCCCGTCAATAAGTATGATTTTCGTTTTTGAATCACTCGATTTGGTTGAGTATTGAAGAAGTTATGAACGTTTAAAGTTTACCCGGTTTCCAGCGAGTTTTCCAGTTTTTCCGTGGACCAGTCACCGTTCAGGCTATTTTCCGGCCATCGCCGGCAACCATTGGCTTCCAAATAGGTAAAATCTTATTTTACACTTTCCTATCTTCATTTTGATATATTATGGGTCGAATTTGGTTAAGAAACGATTGAGTTACAAAGCTTTGAAAATTGCCCAAAAAGTTTTTAACGAAATGACCAAAATCATGGATGGTGGACAATCTCAGGGACCATTTCTATTGATTTTAAATCTCAAAAACCATTTCTATTGATCATGCAAATCTCAGGGACCATTTTGTATAATAACCCTTTATATATTTCTAGTCAAATCATAGGTTTGAAAATTTAATATTGATCTCTAAGAACATGCTCATTGATAGCATAAACGTCTCTCTTTAAATCACTACTTTTGTTCTTTAGTTACATAAAAGTGATTTGAACTCTGAACCTAATCTATTCTTATCCATTGCTTAATGACCCATTCATCACTAAGCACACTCCAATGTCCTCAATTTAATTCAATATTAATTCGAGGTATATAATTCATCACAAAGGAAATATAACAAAAAAAAAAAATATCACTGTGGCAACAATGAATATAAAGCTAAAAAATGGAAAAATGGTTGGTGGTTGCACATGCAAATGCATTTTTCAGTCGAATGAATCTGCATGCTCATTATATATCTACTACTCTCTTATTCTTATATATGTTTAGATATTATTTTTTGGATTCCATTAATAATTTATTTTCGGTGGAGTTTTTAGGCAAGATGCATGGGAGGGAGATGGGGTCCTGCTAATCAAAGACGAATCTTAAGCGGCCCTTTCTTCTTCTTCTCTTTCTCTCCAATTCACAATTTCACATGGTGTGTCTCAACCTCCCCTCCATGCATTATTATTCTTTTTCTGGTCAAAGAGAAAGCTGTCTCCATACTCATCGTTTTGCAGCTTTTTCTTTGCCTCTCCCATGGGGAGAAAATTATAAAAAACTCTTCATCTGACCTTTGATTTTATAACTAAAGCCTGCACGGCTGCATGCCACTATTTCTTTTCTGTACATATATATATATATATATATATATATATATGGGCTCCATCAAAACCTTCCTCATGTGATGGTAGGGTCAATGTTTTAATTAATTTTGATTACTGTTTTATTAGAAGCGATATTTTAATTTTAGGGATGTGATATCCACACACCATTTTTTACTTCTCTCACACCTTTTTTATTTTCGGCTGTCGGATCTGATGAATTGAAGAAGATCAATTGACAGAAATTAACAAAGGATGTGGGAGAAGTATAGACCTGGCATTCGTGTCGTGTTTTCTGTGTTCGTGTCGTTTTCGTGTCATACCCGATATCTTAACGGGTCGTGTCATGTAACACCCGTTAAAATAAACGGGTAAAATGACCCGACCCGAAATCGACCCGATAATATTAACAGGTAATATGACCCGACCCGTTACCCGTTAAGGAAAATATATTTTAAACCAATAAATAATCAAATGAAAAACATAATACTAAATAAGTATATACATATCATATTGTCACATCCAAAACATAAAACACATTTTTCTTTTAAGTATATTTTCATTTACATAAAGTCTTTAATAGTTTTTTAATTAATGTAGAAGTGTAAGAAAATATAGAAAAAATATATAAACGTTCGTAATGACAAGCTTTACAACTTTCATGAAGAACTTAACTTCGAAATTCGCCACTATAATCATATAAATCATAGATCAAAATTTAACCGTTGATTGTTGTTTACATTTACGCTTCATTGTTCTCATCAAATTTTGTTTTTTCAGATTTTCTTTTTTGAAAACTTGATCTATTAGAGGATGTATGAAGATGAATGGTTTGGATCGTTGATATTATATTCAGAGTTTTACGGTTAATGAAAATATTGCTTGATGTTTATAAAGTTTCTACAAACTATATGACATCGACTCATATTTCAATTAACCGTAAATATCGAAACGTGATATCAAAGATCTGAACCGTTCATCTTCTTACATCCGCCATATGATCATGTTTTCAAAAAAGAAAATTTTAAAAATGAAATTCAGTAAGAAGAATAAAGCGTAAATAGCAATCAATGGTTAAATATAAATTTAAAGTTTATGAATTATAGTGTTGGATTTCGAAACTGACCCCTTCATGAAAGTTGTAAAGTTTGTCACTATGAGTGATTGTATATTTTTTTTACATTTTTTACAATTCTACAATAATTATTATTAATTTTATTAAATGTTCCCTCAAATAAAAAACATTATTCATGAAGGTTTGAAGGATTTTAAAAATCTAAACGATAATATAAGTGTAACCATTATCTACTTGTGGAGAAATAATGATGAATCACGAGTGTTTATATATTCTTTCACATTTTTCATACTTGTATGTACGTCTTCTTAGTTCTTGCCTATACAAATACTATATTAGTTTATTTTAATTTTAGACAACAACATGTTAAGTAAACTTTATCCTAGTAATGATAATAAGGAACTTTCATAATAAAAATAAATAATGACTAATACTTTTTTTTTAAACTTATATAGAATAATAATACAAAACTATATATTTAATATAGAGTATATTGTATATATTAATATGGCTATGATATTTTATAATAAATCTTTTAGTAATTAAACTTTAAAATTATCAAAATAAATTTTTTCTTAACGGGTCAAAACAGGTTACCCACGTGTATACCTGTTAAGAACCCGTTATTAACGGGTCACCCGATAATAACCCGATAAGTTATCGTGTTAACCCGAAACCCGTTATTTTCGTGTCGTTTTCGTATCGTGTCACCGTGTCGTGTCAGAAACTGCCGGGTCTAAGTATAAAGGGGTGTGTGGATAGCACACCCCTAATTTTAAGCTAGATTAACAAGACGGAAATTTGTATGAACACGGAATGCGTTGAAGAGAACAACTCTATTCATTAACATTGTGCGCGTTTGGATGAATAAATTTAAAATTACTAACAAATTTTAAAATGACAACCATTGAAAGACAGAGTTTTATCTTCTAATTTTTTTTCTTCAGTTTTATTGTTTGAGTAACCCAAAAAAAAAAAAAATTAAAATACATAATCGAATGTGTGTATAGAGTCATTAATATATATCTAAATAGTAGTGGTGATAGTAGTGATGATAGTGGTGGTGATAGTAGTGATGATAGTGGTGGTGATGGTGGCGGTGGTGTCAGTGGCGCGGTTATTATGGTTGTGGTGATGATGGTGGTGGGTGGTGACAATGGTGATGATAGTGAGTGGTGATGGCGGCAGTGACAGTTACAATAGTATGTGGTTGGTGGTGACATGCGGTGGGGGTGGTCAATCATGGTTTAGTTTTTTGTCTTTTTTATTTTTTTTAAATTTTCACTAATGGAATTTGGGAATTAGGGTCCCAAGCTCATTTTTTTCACACGAAAATTTTAAATTTTATGTTTATGAATCTAAACAAGGAAATTAATGCATGTCAATTTATAATTCTGATTTTTATTCGAATTTTAGTTTATTTTCCTCATCCAAACATATTTATGCAATTCACCACTTATTAACTTTAGACATTCAAAATCAATTTACTGTAAGGAATTTATTAAAACCCTAGACGTTCATTACTTGACTTCTACTTTGTGAAAAATGAACTATTACTACTCATATTTTGGTTAAGTTCAACCTGTTTTATTTATTTATTATTAATTAAGAACTTTAATTGATGTATTAGGGTGGAAGAAACGTTATAGTTAAGGATTAAGGTTCTTTATACTATTAGTTTGAGGATTATGATCTCTTTCGATAACAAAAAGGATTATGATCTTTTAAAATATTAATAATATAGTGGAAAGAACATGTGGGTGGGCATAATAGGATGATCAGAAAATACAAAAAAAACAAAAAAAATTGTCAAGCATGAGTGTCGTTCAAGTTAGTAGTTATCATTTACTAATGAAATATTGCCGTTCATTTTTAGATGTTTAGTGACGGATTTAGAATTTTATTTTGTAAGAATGACTTTAAACAATGTTTAAAGAGTAATTAATTAATAGTATTTATGTTTGTACTTGAAGTCTCGAATTTGATTTCAATTCTCTAAATTTTATTTTATATAATGTTATTCTTATTTAGATTCCGATCCTCGGTTTTTTGCCGCTAGGGATTGTAAATTTTATTTCTTTCTATTTATTTTAGGAGAATTCTAACACGGGGGTGGAAAGCCTTTCGGGAGTTTACTTTCGAAAGTTAGAACAAAAGAAGCATAACTGCTCACGTGCTCCACCGAATTTACAACGACTATTATTATTTTTTTATTTTTGTCAAACGATAAATTTATTAGATTAAGGAGTCAACGAGATTCAAAACCATGCAATGATGAAAGAGCAATACTTATTTCCACTACTGTGGTAGAGAGCAACTTGTTACTACAACCATTATTCAAGGGGTGTGCTATCCACACACCTTATTTTACTTCTCACACACTATTTGATAAAATTCATCCGATCTGACGGCCGAAAATTAAGAAAATGTGTGAGAAGTAAAATGGGAGGGGTATATATCACACCCTTTATTCAATGCTATTCTCTTTTACCAGTGGTTACCACGCAAATTAGGTGCAATGTTCTGGGCAAATGAGTCATTTCAATACCTTCCTCCCTCCCGTCTAACTACTCGTTTCTGCGTTAGCGCGGTAGTTTTATTCAAAGGCCATAAATGACTTCTCTCAGCAGCTCCGAAAGCAACTAGCAAATATCACAGAAGTCGACGCCATAACCACTCACACATTTTTCTTCACAAAAAATTACAGAAAAAATGATTTCCTTGAAGCTTCAAGCTTTCAACAATGGCGGTCTTAGATTGCAGAAGGTAAGAGAATTTTAACATGTTTTGCTTCTGGGTTTTCAGAATGCAGATCGATTTCTATGTTTGGTAATGATGAGTGTATTTTTTTTCACTGTAAGAATTGCTTTTTTTTCAATTTCTAGTGACTCTGTGTAGTGATCGCTTTGAAGCTTCAAGCTTCCAACAATGGTGGTCTCAGATTGCAGAAGGTAAGACATGTTTTGCTTCCAAGTTTTCGGAATGCGGATCGATTTCTATGTTTGGTAATGCTGAGTGTGTTTTTACTGTAATTTAATTGATTTTTTTTCGATTTCTGGTGACTATGTGTAGTGACAGCGTTCTGAGTTACCTTTTTTTGGGCAATTTCTAAGTTTGGGTTTTTTGGATAATCCAGAAATTGACTGATTTTTGGGTCGAATTTGTTGGCATTGTGCGGCAATTACTGAGAAAATTAGTGATTTTTTTTGGATATGAGTTTTTGAATTTCGAGTGTTCTATTTTTGGGAAATGTGGGTTTGGAATTCGCTGTACAGAGCCAAATTTAGAAAGATGGAAGCATAAAAAAACCATGAGTTTCCTCAGAAAAAACCTCACACTTCACACCACCACCATTAACTCTCTCTCTCTCTCTAAACTTCTGGAGGTCACAAGCATTCCTTGAAAGAGACTGAATTCCCCAAGGATTAAAAAATAAATAATAAAAGCTTCTGTTTTTCTTTCTCTGGTCTTTTTTCCTTGATTCTTGGAAAAACACTTTTTTTAATCAGAAACGGGTTTGGATTAGAATAAGCACTTTTGACAGCCTGGGTTCGGCTACCGTGTTAAAAAAATCCAAGCTTTCCATTATAATAGAGAGGCCACTGTTTGTTTGTGTGTTGGGTATGTGTTTGTCTTTCACATTTCTGAATATAATTTGGATTTTTGAAGAGATTTTGTATCATGGTCGACACAAAACGCCGAACAAAATGCCGGTGAATCGACGCTGACAAATGATTGATCTGTTGATTGCAGATTATGATTGTCCGTGTATAGCTCGGGTGGCCATTGTGTTCTGTGGAAGCCCAGCAGCACATTTGCTTTATTGAGCATTTGGGAACATAAAGCATTTCGTTGAATTGAAAGGAATGTTGTTGGGATCTGAATAGAAGAGTCAATGGTTGATGGTTTTTAGAGGAATGTGTTGGATATTCGGCATATAGTGTTGTTATCGATCTTCCTTGGAGGTTGGTTTTGGAAGAAGATAGGGTAAGAGTGAAAGATGGTGGCCATTGGTGGCGAGGAACCAATGCAAGAGCCAGCTGGCCATGGGGAGAGAATACTTGTTTCAGTCCGGCTGCGGCCTCTGGTTGAGAAGGAGACTGCTAGAAATGATGTGTCGGATTGGGAATGCATTAATGACACCACTATCATATACAGGAACAATCTTTCAGTTTCCGAACGCTCCATGTACCCAACTGCCTATTCATTTGGTAAGTGCTTACATTGCAGATTTACAAAATTAGATATTCTTTGGTTATGCATTCCCATTTTTGGCCATCATAGCGGTTTGTGAAGAATTAGTTTCCATCAGTAGGAGATTCAGAAATGTTTGTGATTTCAATCGTCTTTTTTTCTCTTGCGCCTCCGTATTCTGAGATCATTTTCCGTAAGTTTTGTCATATTAATACTAATGAATCTGTCAAGATTTCTGTTTCATCTATATACCTTCGGGAATTTGTTGGTAAAGCATTTTGCAGAGCCTATGTTGTTACAATTGTGTCACATCACATGGATTTAGATCTAAATGTTCTTACTCTTCTAATCTGTATTTTTTTCCCCTTTCATGGTACCAGACAGAGTATTTGGGACTGACTGCTCAACAAGGCGGGTGTACGAAGAAGGAGCCAAGAGAGTTGCTATTTCAGTTGTCAGCGGTATAAACTGTAAGTCGAAGATATTTTACTTTCCCTTCTTTGTCATTATTCTTATTTAGTTCACAGTTTTTTTTAACTGAAAATTCGGAATAATACCTAAACATTTTATTTTGTGGTAATCTCCTTTCAGCAAGTATCTTTGCATATGGACAAACAAGCAGTGGAAAGACGTATACCATGAGTGGCATTACTGATTACGCTGTTGCCGACATATATGACTACATAGAGAAGGTAATTTATAGAATACTTATTAATAATCTTTCATTCTTTTGTTTCTGCATTTCATTAATGTCCTTTGTTTTCCATATTTGATGAAATAATCTGAATCATATGTAGCACACGGAGAGAGAATTCAATTTGAAGTTCTCTGCCATGGAGATCTACAACGAATCTGTTAGGGACCTCCTTAGTGCAGATACCACTCCGCTGAGACTTCTAGATGATCCAGAGGTAAATGTCGCTTTTGATATGCTTAAAAACTCCTACACGTAAGTTTCTGTACTAATTGTTAGCCTTTTAATAGAGAGGTACAATTGTTGAGAAACTCACCGAGGAAACTTTAACGGACTGGAACCATTTCAAAGAACTTCTATCTATCTGCGAAGGTAAGGATGCCTTAAGTAGTATGTCTTCCAAGTTTCCAACATATGTCTGATTGAAAATTCAAACAATGTCTTGATACATTTTTGCAGCTCAAAGACAGATAGGGGAAACAGCCCTAAATGAAGCAAGCTCCAGATCTCATCAGATTCTCAGATTGGTATGACTAATTCACATTGTTTTTTCGTTGGCTAAGAAATACTTGTTTGCTTAATAATTATGTTAAATTACCACAAGAGTCAAATATGTTGTGGTTTTATCAGGTAATTGAAAGTTCAGCACGTGAGTTTCTTGGCTACGACAAATCAAGCTCTCTTACAGCTGTTGTGGTAAGTACTATAAGTTTTTAAAGGGAAAAATGAACAAATAATCACAACTAAAGAAATAAAAGATAACAACAGAATGATACAATTCTTTATTGTACAGAACTTTGTCGATCTTGCTGGAAGTGAACGTGCATCCCAGACGTTATCAGCTGGAACAAGGTTGAAAGAGGGTTGCCACATAAATCGCAGTTTACTAACTCTGGGCACTGTTATCCGTAAGCTCAGGTCAGCTTGCATAGCTTGTTTTTCATTTTATCAGTTATGGTCTTTGCAAAAACCTATTCTACTTTGTGCAATTGAAATGTCGAGTCTTAGTATTTCTATTGATTCTTTGTATAAGTTCATGTAAAATAAAGTTCTAGCATAATAAGAATTTTTAATAAATTGTTCAATACTGTGGTTTAACGCAGCAAGGGAAGAAGTGGGCATGTTCCTTACAGAGATTCAAAGCTAACCCGCATACTGCAGTCCTCGTTGGGAGGAAATGCTAGAACTGCCATCATCTGTACCATGAGTCCTGCACATAGCCATGTTGAGCAATCAAGAAATACCCTCTTATTTGCGAGCTGTGCTAAAGAAGTGACAACAAGCGCACAGGTTAACGTGGTCATGTCGGATAAAGCATTGCTGAAGCATTTGCAGAAAGAATTGACTAGACTAGAGAATGAGTTGAGAGGTTCAGGACACAGAATTGTTTCAGCTGATTCTTCAACATTACTGAGAGAAAAGGACCTTCAGATTGAAAAGGTAACGAATAGGCTTCTATTATTATCTGTCGGGTCCTCAAAAATGCATTTCTGACCTATCCCCATAATATCTAAAACCGGGCAAAGAAACACATAACAAAGGCTATGCTGACCTCTTAAAAGATCACGGATTCATGAAAGAATTTAAAAGCGACGTTACAAATATAAATTCCAACTATGGAAAGCCGAGGTGAAATTTGACTCTTTAATACGCAATTACCTACAAATATTTTCTTAAGTGTTCTTTCCACAATTTGATCAAGCATGTTTGTCGACGTTAGTTAGTTGTAATTATGTATCATGATTCTCGGGTCCTCTCAAGTGGAAATCTCTGAACATCTTCACTTGCGCTCACCTTGTTAGAAACCATAGCAATTTGGTTGTCCTTTGTTCCGTGGTTCTCATATTAAGAGGCATAGTACATTTTTCCCTATTCATGATTCAGGTTCCTTCTTCTTTTCTAAACTTTTTGGTTTTGTTTATTCAATTATGAAGCTCAAGAAAGACGTATCGGAGCTAACTCAGCAACGAGACCTTGCTCAATCTCAGGTTAAGGATCTGGTGCGAGTGCTTGGAGATGATAAACCATCAGAAGTATGTGTACTAAAATAAACTGAAGAATTTTGTTTCACTGCAATGTGCTCTGTCTGTGCTAAGTTCAATTTCTTTTCATATAATCGTAGGAGGATCTGGAACGTTATTACCCCAAACTACGTGTGCGAAATTCATGGGACCTTGAAATGCAAAAGGCAGGGGCGCCTGTTCTGGCCGTCTCTCGCAGACGAGCCAACAGTGTGAGATCTTTTGGCACCTCTCAGTATTCTGATGGAGACAGTAGGACTAGTTCAGAGGAGACAATGTTCCAACTTCGCGACTTGGAAGAAAATTTCATGCACACGGATTCCTCCCGGCAGTTATCAGATGGCATTCCTAATTTTTCTGACGGTATTCCGCATCAAGAGGAGAGCAAGGAACAGTCTGATGGAAATTCGGAGGATCTCTGCAAGGAAGTTCGTTGTATTGAAATGGAAGAGTCTGGCACAAACAGATATACAGCGTCAAATATATCAGATTCAAGTGCTAGCAGATACCAAAACTCAAATATGTCGTCTCCTGTAGCAAACACAGCTACCTCAGGACTGACAACGGTCGGAAATGGATATGGCACAAATCAGGAATTGGAGTCACCCCTACCTAAACAAAAAGGTTTTGTAGTTCCATCTTCTGAAAGGACACCTCAATGGCTTCCTGAGAAAGAAATGTTTATCCCCTCGGTTTTGATGTTAAGGAGGAGTAGAAGTTGCAAAGCAAGGCTTATGACTAATTCGTCACCATGGTGGTTTGAGTTGGTGGAGAAGAATGAGAGCACACCGGCTACTGAGTTTGAGAAAAGTTTTATAGGAAGGCCCGAGGGTTTCCAAAAGAAACTTCCTTCACTGAACTATGGTGCTGAGACTGAAAGTCTATCACGAAATGCTTCTCAGGCTTCTGCAAGAAGTGCTGCTATTGGTGACAGTAAAGCACAGGATACAAAATCCACAGCCTATGACAAGATAATTGAAAGCACTACTTTAGTTGAAGGAACAGAGGAAACGACCGATACCCAATGCAATACTCAATTTGCTGATTCTATGGTGAGTGATTTTGATTTTATTGCTTCACAAAGAAGAGAAATTGTAGGCAATCTGATTAATAAAGGTTCTAACATGGATTGTCTCGTGTTGCAGGTACCGGAGACAGACTCAAAGCCCATACCATCTTTAAGGGATGTAAAAGATGTTGGCTTGGACCCAATGCCCATTGATGACGAAAACCCTTCAAGGTGGCCTTCAGAATTCAACAAGCTGCAAAGAGAGATCATTGAACTTTGGGATGCCTGCAACGTGTCATTGGTTCACAGGACTTACTTCTTCCTCCTATTTAAAGGTGACCCAAGTGATTCTATTTACATGGAGGTTGAGCTCAGGAGATTGTCCTTCCTCAAAGACACATTTTCGCGTGGAAATCAGACTTTGGAAGATGGCCAAACTCTAACACCCGCTTCAAGGTATGTTCATTATCATTTATCACTGATCTAGAATAGAAGGTTGCAGATACTGGTGGTATGTTTTTACTTTGTTACATATTGCCTGCATTGATTGACTTAAACATGTGTTATTCTGTAAATAGCATGAAGGCTTTGACTAGTGAGAGAGACTTGCTGAGCAAGCAAATGCGAAGGCGACTCTCCGAGGATGAAAGAAATAACCTCTACCTAAAGTGGGGTATCAGTCTACATTCGAAGCATAGGCGGTTGCAATTGGCAAACCTCCTGTGGAATAACACACAAAACCTGGACCACATCATGGATAGTGCCACAATTGTTGCAAAGTTGGTAGGTTCAGTAGAGCCCGAGCAAGCATTCAAGGAGATGTTTGGACTCAGATTTGCACCGCGAGACACTGTCGCCAAGCGGAAATCTCACTTTTGGTCAGAAAGTTTCAAGTCTCTTGTGTAAGCTAGCGAGATGATCACCCAGTATAGAAGTTTCATCAAGTCCAATTCCATTCGCGTGTAGATTATGATTCCGCGGCAAAATCCCATTTGATATTCTCTCTTCTGATTGTATATTTTTTATCTGCTTTCTGATTGTAATTTTTTTGTTTGTGAGTTAAAGTTCTGATTGTAATTGACTGTAAATTTGGTCAGGCTAGAAATGGTAAAGCTTCCCTAGTTTATTGTAAAGTAAAATGCCTTACTGATAACCAAAGTGGAGAGATGTAACTATATGAGAGTGTTATATACGTGTTTTTTCTTTTACCGGTTAACTGTTGAACATTTCATGAATTATGAACACCGAGCTGCAGTTTTTACAATTCTCGGATACTACTAATTCTTCCTCTTCTAATTATACCTTTCTCGGCTCTCTTTCTAGGTCTGTCTCATTTCGTATAACAAAAGAAAAGAAAGAACCTGCTTTTATCAAGGTGTTTTCTCCAATACTAGATACAACTGGTCAACCAAACACTCACATCCTACAACGCTGCGACAAGATTTGTCACGCATTGGAGTATTTCTGTTCTTGTGTATGACTCAAGTCTTATTCAAAGATTTGTCACGCATTGGAGTATTTCGGAAACGTAAATACGACTTACATCTCAAATTGCTTCTCTCGATTGGAATGCTCTTAATTAGCCTAATGATTTTACCTAAACTCCCTTTTGCGTGCTCACATAACCTTTCAAGAACACAAGATTAGCCAACCCAACCCCTTTCCTATTCTTGCTACATCGAACCTAACCCTACGCCCTAAAATGGAACCTAGATAATCTAACCAGAAATGCTAAGAGAACTTTCTTAAAAGTGGAACTCTCCATGAACTCTTTGCCATCTCACAATTTAACGTCAATTCATGTGCTAACATTATAAAATATTGTGCCAAAAACATGAGGTGACAGAGAGTTCATGGAGAGTCCTACTTTTGAGAGAGTACCCTAAGCATTTGAGCCTACCAAAGTAGTCATAAGAGATTAGCAACCAGACTCTTAGCAATTGAGCCTACTTAAATATAAGGTGGCAGAACGTTCATAAAAAATTCTATTTTTTAGTAAGTCTCCTTAGTATTTCTCAATCATAATATAGATAGCGCAGGAGTAAAACGAGATGATGGACTATCATATATTTTAGGGATATTTTGGATGCGGTCCTTAATTCTTAACATTCTTTCATTAAAACCTTAATAGTATTCATAGTTTGATCAAGGTCTTGACTTTGTACACCTCATTATATTACTATTACTATTTAAATTTTTATAGTTTTGACATTAATTGTTTGATATTTTATGAGATTTATAATCCTATAAATTTAAAATCCCTCATTATAATACTATTAGAAACGGTTACAATAAAAAAATTCAAACATTTTGATTGAATAAATGGATAAAAACTATGTAAAAATAAGAAATAATAAATGGCAAAAGAATGTATCCATAGTGTTAAAAAATTGGTACATTTCACATATAACAAAGTGGTACATTAATAAAGAAGAATGGGTACATTAGAAATAAATTAAGGTACAGATAAAAGATTAAAAATTATGAATACAAATGAATTTTTAAAAATATAGGCGCTAAAAGAAATTAATACATGGGTACAAAATAAAACTAAAAAGAAAATACTACAAATTTAAAAAAAAAATGTTGCAAATTAAAAGTGGGTACAAACTAAAAATATAAATATATGATACAAAGTTTAGGCATAAAACATAAATATACCATATGTAATTTTCTATCATTAATTAAATATACAATTTCACGTGACGATATACACATGGGTACTAACACAAATAAAACTTTAAAAAATATGGGCACAAAAAGAAACTAATATATGGGTACAAATTAAAAATAAAAAGAAAATTGGTACAAATTAAAAATAGGTACAAAATAAAAGTAAAAATATATGATAAAAAATTTAGCCATAAATATAAATATACTAATTGTAACACTTTTAACATTAAAGAAATATATTTAAAAATAAAAATATTTTATTATTCAAATAATTAATGATGTTATTAATACCCAAGGACCTTGATAAAAAATTGAAAATGAATAGGATTTTAATCAATGGAGTAACAAAAAGAAGGATGTGATTGCCCTTGTGTTTTACGTGCTTCCATACTATAAATAGTAGGAAGAAGAAGTGCCATCAAACATAAGGTAGCACCTTGATTATTTATACAAGGACAGATGTAAACCAGAGAGTGGAAATGAAAGGCAATCATGCCATAAATAAAAGTGAGCAGAATAAACACAATGATCAGACCAATCAGCCACCACCGTATGTGGATGATAGAGAAGCAATGGAATAAACGTGATTTTCCATGTCTATTTATATGATATTTTTTTATACAAGCGAGTTATAGAGGATTTAAACACATACGGTAATTTAACGTTCTCGTTTGGCAGCTTCGACTGCACTAATTAAGAGACTCCTAATTAAATACTGTGTTTAATACTAGATTAACTATTTGTGTAGGTCAAAACAATAGTATTAAGTATCTTCTGTGATTATACACAACTCATAATCCCTGCAGCCAACAAATGGAAAGAAAGACGCTCTGGAAATTGAAGGTTTCCAGATACATGTTTCGGAAAAGAAGGTTTTGTCCAAGCAAAAAAGGGTTCTCCTTTGAAGAAACAACAGCAACTAAAGAGACAGGGTTTTCAAAAAATGGTAAACCCTAATTTTTATATTTCTCCTTAATTTTCAGAACTGCAATAAATGGTAAACCCTAATTTTAATTAAAGAGATAGGGTTTAAAAAAAAAAAAAAAAAAAAGAGAGAGAGACTGGATTATATAATCAATTGAAAAATTTCAGATAACACAATAATTAGATTCAATCAATTGAAAGGAAATTGCAACAAAAATAAGGAGGGTGAAACATAGAGAAAGAAGAAGAAAAAGAATTTGGGACTGAACAATAGCAAATGGTGGGTCTTACGAAGAAGGCAAGAGAGGGGTGGAGAACGCCACCAGAGATGGAAGGAGAGAGCGAGAGAGCAACCGTGTTTTCCTAGCCGACTAATACATAGGTTTTGGGGTGGATAAATTAACACGCTTTATTTTCAAATGAGATATCAAAACTGCTAAGTCGACATTCAACAAACCACAACAAAACTTTCTCTAACCGAGGCTTCATTTCTTACGTGGAATAGACGTATAGGCTCTTGCTACCTAATTTGATTAGTTATTGTCAACTTGAGCTTTTGAGTTTTTTAGTAGAAGGGCTTTCATCCATTATTAAAGAAGTCGTATTTTAGATTAGCTGGAAGAATATGAGTGGCTATCAGTTTTTAATATTTATTAGTTCAACAAATACACCCCAAAAGGAGGTGAAAATGATTTTTTTTTTTAACGTATCGGTTGGAACAAAAAATTCTACAACACGTCAAATTGCCACATAAGCTGTAAAATACCAATATGGCAATTTACATATGACATCTCATTTGGGAATGCTCTCACACCGTATAAAACATGTGGGGCAGTTTAATTAATTCAGGTACTATAATATGTACAAAATTGCACCAAACTTCTAAGTTCATATTATTTATCCTATCCAATGTTTAATACGGGCTGTCAAATGAGGCCTTAATCACTTTAGGTGGACATGAGACTACTTGTTTAAGTGGTGAAAACTTCTTTTTTGTTTTTTGTTTTTGATAGAAGTGGTGAAAACTTCTTTATTATTGCAGCTGTTTTGTTTTCGAATGCCCCTTCTAACAATCGCTTTTGTAGAAAATATATAACTACTTGATCAACAAGTTTATTTCATGTCTGAACAAATATACTGAAAAAAAAAAAAAACTCTCTAAATGTAGCTTGGGCATTCAAATTCATTCGCGAATGCATGCAAGTGCTTGAGAGAACTAGGTTAATGAGAAGACTGACATTCCTTAGAAACCAAGTTAATGAGACATCAACGTACACAATTTTATTTGCATATCCGAAGTAAAAAGAACTTACACACCTTAATTATTCAAAGGGAAAAAAAAGTGAAGTAGTACACTGAAAATAATATAAAGGAATACGAATTCCTCCAAAAAAAAAAAAAAACACAGATCGAGAGAGAGAAGAATAATAAAAGAGATACATATGAAAAATGGTAAATATAAAATGATCATATTCCACAGTATGTCTCGGCTGTGCACTCAGTTCCATTATTGACCTGAGTGGCAAGCATTGATAGTATTTTGTGTACATTATATATGATGATCGTCACATTAACCAAGAGATAATAATAATATTTCCTAGAATTAAAAATTTGTTGTGTACCATAAATATGTCGCAAGCTATGAATAAGAAGGATGAAGGTAGCTGAGGATCAAACATAATCCACTCGTCATCTTGGGTGTATATCTCGAGACCATTGACATGATTTTGATGGAGAATGGTGTTAAAATTCTTGTCTGTATGACTCACTAGACCCACATCACTTCCAGCTTTTTGATGTTCTTTGTATTTTGCGATTTGGAGAAAGTGAGAAGTCGTCCGAATATGATCACCATGATACTTTTCTACACCATAGTGTTCGAAACTTCAAATACCATTCTTGTCACAACATAATCTAGTTCTTGCATCACCTTAGCATACGAATCGATACTACTAGACCAAAAAATAACAAAGTAAAATTAGTGTAAAAATGAGCAAATTAAACATATGATTAAGAGTATGATTATACTATATTTCATGCAAGTACGTAAATTACATAGATACAAACCCAAATTTGTCGTTTTCATTAGGCCAAAAAAGATGTGTGAATTTCTGAGTTTCTTCAGGGTTGTTAGGATTATGAATTCCCAAGCCTTCATGGACAGGATTATAGATGAAAGGACCAACAAAAGGATTTTCTTCGTATCGATTTTTGGCTTTGAGTTCGGTAAGGGAATCAAACAGGTCCTTCAATGTACCAAAGATGGTGTCGTGAAGCTCCGAAGAAATTTTGTCGGGCATTATTGCCATGAAATCGCCAAGAGATTCTAGAGCTTCGCAAACCTCTTCCCGGACTGAGAGCCAATTAAGAACTTGTCCCTGGCTTCATGCAGTCCCCTTTGAAGAAATCTATCACTGGGAGTTTGGTCATTGTTTCGGTACTCATGCAAACCATCTTTTTTCTCTTCTTACTAGCTAGCTTAAGCTTAAAGGTGTGGAAGGCTCCAACTCTGAGGGAGAATTATATTCCGATCTGAGATGCATCTACATACAAACACCCAGCAGTGCTATTTATAGTGTCATTAGCCGGTGGAAGAGGATACGTTTTGTTATTCAGTTGTTAATTTGCATATGCGATATATAAGGCTCGCACTTCAATCTTGACCGGAAATAATTGCTTTTTATAATTTTTTGTTTGTGCGTGCAGGAAGAGTGTCCACGTAAAACGAAATTATAATATCATCTTGCTTATGTTACTTTTCTGTAAGTACCACAACATGGTAATGCAGCAGCACACTATTTCCTCGTTTGCTCCTTTTTTTAACCTTCTTTCCACTCTCTGATTTATATCTGTCCTCCTGTTGTGCTAGATGAGTAATGGCCTATTTACTTATGCAGAGAGCTTAAGATATTTTAAAACATGTAAAAATATGGTTTCGTATAGGCAATGGAGTATGCAAATTTTGCCTACCCTTTCAAATTAAGCAATTGCCTCCTACACCATGAGTAGGTAAATCGAGTTCCACATTTCTTTTTTTATAGTAAAATATTCCATGTGAAGAAATATAACAAAAACGTTGCCTACTTGGTTTGTCTAATTCACTGGAGTAACAAACTTTTATCATGAGGCAATTGAGTATGCAACATGTCACGTCAACCCTTATTGGACAATTTTGCCTACTTTGATTTCCGTATCATTGGAGATGCTCTTAGATGAAAGCTGATGCCAAGATTCACAAAGTAGGGTATCTTCTATGCAAAGGACTCATATTATAGATCTATATTCTTATATTTGGGACTCAAAAAGGTGGTGAAATGTATTTTAGTTTTCTTCTCCAATATAAAGACTCAAATCTTAAGACTCATTTTTAAGATTTGAGTCTTTGAGTTGGAAGAGAAAACATTGTACTCAAAACTCATATTTGAGTTTTAACAATTTGGTTATGTGCATTGGAGATGATTTGACTCAAAACTCAAATCTCATTTTTCGTGATTGAAGAATATTTTTTCTAAACTCCACGTTGAACTCAAATCTCATATTAAAATTCTAATTTCGACCTCAACTTTACCGATAATTTATATGTGTTTTAAGTTTTTTTATTTTTTTATTTTTTATTTTTTATTGAGAACTATGTGTTTTAAGTCTTCTATGCATTAGACGTGTAAACAACTACAAATATTTTGTCCTCTGGAAAGCGAATATTCACGTAGTGCAATGTTCTCAGAGAAATTTTTAGTTGTGACGGGAACACAAGTAGTACACCATATATTTTAATAGGAATGGTGGAAAATTTTATTTTTTAAGTTATTAACTTTATAGCACACAAATCCCACCATTTGTTTAGTGACACGTAATGTATCATCCCGTGTACCGATCATACTAAAAAAATCTATCGTGTTGCCAAAAGAGGTATGATCCACGTGAAAAGCATCATAATTGGATATATTGGTGCGATACTTATCTTTAGTTAATTAATATTAGAAGGCCAGAAGAAGAGTTTGGTGTCTCAAGGTTTCACCAAAAATAATTAGACTATAAAGCCCCTCAATCAAAAAAATCCACAACTAGCTAAAAATAATAGAAACAAAATAGCAGGGATACTTTTGTCAAAAACAAAAAAGAAAAATATGTTAAACAAAAAAAAGAATTAAAAATTACAAAAAAGAAAAAGATAAAGAAAAGAGAAGATAAAAACCCACGAACGTGGAAGACACAAATTCAACCACGTTTGACGCAAATTAGTTTTCAGAGAAAAAGAAAAAACTGAAAAAATAAAAGAAGTATTCATCAATTTCCCCTCTGAACTTGTGACTACTGGCCAATTTCCCCCCTCAACTTTAATTTTGGCCAATTTCCCCCCTCAACTCTCTTAATTAGTCAATTTGCACCCTACTGTTAATTTTTTAATTTGATCATAATTAAACAAGTGTGTGTAAGAAACTAAATAAGATGTATGTTAATCATTTTCCTATGTCTTTATCCTATTACAAATAGATTAAAATTTAGAATTTTACAATTTATCATAGATAGTATTATTAGTCATAATAAATCAGTATGGAGTAATTTTATTTGATTTTTTACTATACAAAATTGATAACGAAAAGGATTGATGTGTACATTTTTGTATGTGAATACAATTTTCTTTATAAAAGTGAAAGCTAAGTTCAAGTAAATTGCGGAGAATCGAGCTTTAGTGCAAAAATGGCTAGTCAATTCATAATTTTCGACTCCTTATTAAGAATAACCCATTTTATTGAAATAGGTCTGATCCATGAGTTTAGGATTATTATTTCTTCTTCTACATGCTTTAAACCCGATTCATAACTTTTTCTTATAATCAACCCATATCACATACTAATTGTATTATGTTTTTGTACATTTTACCCTATATTATGCAGGTGAGTTTATGTTAATTTTAGTACTTTGTTGTAAGTTATTAGAAAGATTGAAAGAAAAAAAAAGAATAGATGGAAAATTAAAAAAAAAATAACAGTAGGGTGCAAATTGACTAATTATGAGAGTTGAGGGGGAAATTGGCCAAATTAGAGTTGAGGGGGAAATTGGCCAAATAAAAGTTGAGGGGGAAAATTGACTAATTATGAGAGTTGAGGGGGGAAATTGGCCAAAATTAAAGTTGAGGGGGGGGGGGAATTGGACAATGGTCACAAGTTGAGGGGGATAGAAACTGTCGTGCAAAACTGAAACCCCATTATTTTTGATGCTGATAGAACGAAAACCCAGTACGGGATTGTGTTCTCTGGAGCAAAAACATTTCAAATACTAGATTTTGGAGAAGAGATCAACCAAATCAGTGACAAAAGTCGGTGAAGAGATCGAAATTCTTCGTTTATATATCGACTGATTCTTATCGCAGGTAGCTTTCAATCTCAGATTCTCCATTTTCTCTGCATTCCTTCTCCATCCAGCGTTTGTCTACTATTCACCAAATTAAGTTTCCTTTATGTTTTCGATTATTTACTTTTCAGTGAAAACTTGGTGCTTCTCCAGAGGAAGTACAACCAACATACCAGATTCAGGAGAAGAATCGGTCGACCAAATCAGTGACAAAAGTTCAAAATTCTTACTCAACATCGAATGATTCTTATCGCATGTAACTTTCAATCTCGAATTCTCCATTTCTCTGCATATTCTTTCTCCACCCCATGTTTGTCTACCATTTATCAAATTCATTTTTCCTTCTCCATATTCTCTCTGCTTTCGTTTCATTCTATCGGCAAGATTGTTGCTTAGGCAAAAAGAATGTTAAAGTTGGATTTTTTTATTTTGTTTTTTCCTTGCAGTGATTTGATTATTGCTAGATTGAGGTTTTTTTAAAGTTGCTTTGCAGATGGCTTTTATCTCCCTTGAAACCGAGTGCTGCGGCCCTTATTAGAGTTACTTGGGCTTACTAAGCCAACTTGATGGGCTTACTAAGCCAACTTTTGCTCCAAGAGGTTGTATATCTCCTTCTCACGTTCTCTATGCAGATGACTTATTCATTTTTTGTAGAAGTGATGGTGTCACCCTGCGTAACTTGCAAGGTTTCTTCGATAGATATAGTAGAGCCTCTGGTCAATTTATCAATAAGGCAAAAAGTACTTTCTACTTGGGCTCTACCTCAAGGCATCGCAAAGCTGCGGTTGAGAGTTACTTGGGTTTCAAAGAAGGCAAAGCACCTTTTGTCTACCTTGGAGTTCCAATCTTCTGTGGCAAGCCTAAAAGGAGTCATCTTCAAGCCTTGGCAGATAAAGCTAAAGCTAAGTTAACTGGTTGGAAGGGGAAGCTTTTATCTATGGCAGGAAGAGTTCAACTCACTCAATCAGTTTTTCAAAGTATGCTCTTGCATAGCTTTTCTGTTTATAAGTGGCCTTCTTCCTTGCTAAGGTCTCTTTCACGTTGTGCTCGCAATTTTATATGGTCTGGTGACGTGACCTCCAAGAAGTTGGTTACCGTTTCTTGGCATCAGATATGTGCTCCGAAGAATGAAGGTGGTTTGGGTTTGCGTGATCTTGGCTCTCTTAACACTACAGCTCTCTTAAAGCTTGGATGGCTTATTATTACTACTGATTCCCCTTGGAGTATTTATACTCGGACACGTTTCAAGCTACATGGTCGCCTATACTCTTGTAGTTATATGCGATCTTCTATATGGCCCGGTATTAAATCCATTCTTCATATCTTGTTTCAGAATTGTCGTTGGGTGATTGGAAATGGTTCTACTACTTCCCTTTGGGTTGATAAATGGCTGGATAAGCCTATTGTGGACGTCGTTGGTGCAACAGAGATTGCCCCTTCTCTATCTCGTACTAAGGTCTCCAATATTATTCGTATGGGACAATGGGTTATTCCTTCTATCTTTTCTTCTACTTTCCCAGACCTAACTAAAGAGATTTTAGAAATGCCTCTTCCAATTGATGAGGATAAGGACGTTCTAATTTGGGAAGCTTCTACTTCTGGTGGTTTTTCGTTTTCCGATGGCTATGAAATTGTTCGTCATCGGTTTCCTGTCAAGAGTTGGGCTTCCATTATCTGGCGTCCTTTCATCCCACCTCGTTACTCTATTTTAGTTTGGAAGATTCTATTCAACAAGCTCCCAACGGAGGATCAACTTCAGCGTCGAGGCATCCCGCTGGCTCCAATATGCCAACTATGTCACAAGAATTCTGAATCTATTGACCACTTATTTTCTAGCTGTGACTTTGCACAATGTGCTTGGCGTTGGCTAGCTACCCAATTTGGCACTATTATTCAACCTACGGGCTCCCTCTCTGATCTATGGCTTGATTTTCTGTCAAAGCGGTTCTCTCCACATCTTCGCAATGTCTGGCTAGCTTCAGGGTTTTTCTTACTCATGGCTATTTGGAAGATGCGTAATAAAATGAAGTTTGAAGGCAAACCTCCCTCATTCTCACGTCTCTGCCGCTCCACCTCGGCCTGGATTAGGCAGGTTGGAGCTCTCACCCCTGGCCATGTACGAGGCACTTTGGACCGGCAACTTTTAGTATCTCTTGGAATTTCGCCTAACCCCTGTAAAGCTCATTCTATTGTCCCTGTTCTTTGGCACCCCCCTCCTTCTTCTTGGGTCAAAGTGAATACTGATGGCCTTGCTAAAGGTAATCCGGGTCCTGCGGCATGTGGCGGGGTTTTTCGAGATTCTGCGGGTTATTTTCTTGGTGGTTTCTCCCTAAGCTTGGGCCATCGTACTTCTTTCTATGCGGAGCTCCATGCTGTCATCCTTGCTGTCGAATTGGCCCACGCGCGAGGCTGGCAAAATTTATGGCTTGAAAGCGACTCTTCGAGTGTAATATCATGTTTTGCTTCTGGATCTTTCTCTCCCCCTTGGTCGCTCCAGACACGCTGGAACAATTGTACTCTCATTTTGCAGAACATGGTTTTTCGTTGCTCTCATATTTTTCGAGAAGGGAATGCTGTTGCTGACAAATTAGCCAATTTAGGGCTTCTATCATCTTCACTTGTCTGGCATTCCACTCCCCCAATTGAGATCCTCCATCCTCTGCACTCAGATTTCTTGGGCATGCCAACCTACAGGTTTGTCTCCTCTTCTTGATGTGTCTTCTCCTTTCTTTTCCTAACCTTTTTTGGATTTCCTTTTGTTTTGCAGTTTGTTTTGCAGGTTATTACCTTTTAAGGTTTATAGAGGGGTTTGGGCTTATGTCCGCCTAGTCTTTTCCTTGTATTTTCTTTTCCAAGAGGGGTACGGTCTATGTCCCCCCCTCTTTTTCCGGCATTTCCTTTCTCGAAAGGGGTAAGGTGCATGTCCCCCCCTTTTTCTTTTGTATTTCTTTTCTCTTGTTCTATGAGGGGTTAGGTTTATGTCCCCCCCTGTCTAGGTGTAACTTCTTTTTTCTTATCAATAAAATTCCCTCGTACCGCCGAGGTTCTCCAAAAAAAAAACCGAGTGCTGCGGAATGTTCTTTCGTATATAAAGAAGGGTTCGTCTGAGTCTGCTTGCTTGGCAAACTTGCACTTTGGAAGTTATAACCTTTCAATTTAGAAGTTGCAACCCCATAGGAAAAGTGAATACCATGGCATTGATATTGCAAGAAGACTTTATGTACTATAAAAAGTTCCCTTTTTATAAAATGACTAATGAAAACATCATGAGCACTCAGGTAAAAAATTTCCAAGTCACTAGATTTTAAAATACAAAGAAAAAAGAGAAGTTAATATATGTACATGCTTGCGAAGGTAACGTGGAGAAGATAGTTAAAGACACTGCTATGTGTGAGAGAGTATCCACAGGGACCACAACAATAGCTATGACTTTATGCTTCCCGTTAAGTGTAGCCATCTAGCCGATTTCACCCCTCATCTCTGTACTTGGTATCACACTTTTTTCAAATATTTCTTCACAATTATAATGAATAACAACTAATGCAAGTCATCTTGAGATGTGCATAGCGTCTGTGATTAAAAAAAATGCCTCTTGCTATTTCATTCTAAGAAAAAAAAGGTCCAAAGAGTGCTCTTTGTCCTTGAATCTAACAATAAATGAGTAAATTAAAATATATAGGTACGAACTTGTAGGGTTGTGCTAACATATTCCTTGGTTCTAGGCAGTGGCGAAGCCAGGAATTGACTGGAGGAGGGGCGAAGTTAAAAGAGTGCAAGGTTCAAAAGAATAGCAATAACCAAATCATTTTATATAGTAATGTCTTCCATAATTTATCAATATAAACAAATTACAATTGTTGCCGACGAGGTTTCATATCATGAAAACGTCGCATAATAGGCTCATTATCAATAAAAGCAAATACATCTCTCTCTATGTAAACAAGCATGCTATTACTCAACCATTGATCTCCCATTTTGTTACGCAATGGTGTTTTCATATACTATACTCCAACCACTTAAACCTATCAAACCAACTGGTGATAAAACATCTTTTGTTGCTAACTTTTCTTGGCATAATGTGGTCTCTAGGTTGACAAGGATCATTTTGGAGATAGTGTCTACGAATTGCTTCACGATAATTAGGTGGATAATCAAGCATTCGACGTCTATATCCAGGGTCTGCATGAAGATTAGCCAATATTTCATCCAACTCAGTGGGCTCACTTTGTTGTGAACTAGTCGGAATATTCGAAAGAGGACTTCTTGGAATATTTGAAGGAGGAGGAGGATGACTACTTGGAATATTTGAAGGAGAAGGACCACCCGAAATGTTTGAAGGAGAATTTAAGCATTGTTTCTTATAGTATCGTTCCATTAAGTAACTGTAAAATGGAAAGAAAAAAAATTCTTAGACTCTTAATCCTAGAGTAGACTATAGTAATATGCATAATAACCCAACCAACAATTCAATTAATCAATACCAATAAGCATATAAATTATTCAATAAATAAAAAATTCATTCAACTAATCATATGAATACAACTAATCAAAAATTCAAATTTTAATTTTCACCCTAAAAATAATTTCATAATTTCATATCAATCAATAATCATAGAATCATATCAATAACCAATAACCATATTAGTGCATTACCATATGATTCTATACTAATTAAACAAAATTCGTATTAAATAATTAATTAGGGTTAGGGATTATAAATTTAGGAATTAAAAAAATTACCTTTGAAATTGAAAGCTAGAAGTTGGCTTAGCGGCTGGAGTGGCTGCTGTTAGCAGCAAAAAGCCAACAGAAATCAGCCAATAGGGATTTATTTTCCGTTCCGTTGGGCTGGGATTTTAGGAGCAGTTTGCACTCTCTCTGTCTCTGATTGGCGAAGGGAGAAATTTGGAATGGTAAAGCATGACACGCGGGCTGACTGAATGAAGGAATGGGGGACACGCCACGCGGTCCCCCCAATACATATATATTTTTTTGGTTTTTTTCAAACATTGAAAGTTTCACGTGAAGGGGCCTGACTAATTTGAAACATAGATGGGACATGGAGGGCCTAACTTTGGGACACGCAGGCCATACTTTAAATTTTTTATTAATTTTTTTTTTACCAGGACCAAAACGATGTCGTTTTGGCCTGGATTTTAAAAAGAAAATAAAAGAACCTAGTCTGCTGCTGCACGCAGCAGAACCAGTTCCGATGCCAAAACAGACATGGAGGGGCTGGGTTTTCCGGTGAGGGGAGGGGCGAAACCTCGGCTGCAGCTGTGTTTTCCGGCGAGGGGAGGGGCGGTCACCACTCCTCGTCCTCACGTGGCTTCGCCATTGGTTCTAGGGTTGCACTTACTACTTCTAACATATTCCTTGGTTCTAGGGTTGTGCTTACTACTTCTAATCAAAAGAGAAAATATGGGCGTTCAAGTTATCTATTGAAAAGATAGGAGGAAATATTAGTGTTGGCCTCTCACAAATTTGATGGAAAATAAGTGTTAGTCATTCAAAATAAAAAAATTTGGATGGGCAAATAAGAAAACAACTAAAGTAACACATTTTAAGGGGTGCGTAGCGCCCATGATGAAAAATGTCTCTTGCATGCGCGTGAGCATGTGCGGAGAGGCTAGTCTTTACTAAATGTGGACTTTGGTGTCCCTTCACCAAGGTAATTGGATAACAATGCCCATTAGGCCTGGCAAACGGGTCGTGTCAGTCGTGTTTGTGTCATTTTCGTGTAACACTTGTTATCTTAACGGGTCGTGTCGTGTCACACCTGTTATCTTAACGGGTCCTTAACAGATCGGGTCACTTTACCCAACGGGTAAAGTGACCCGACCCGTTATGACCCGTTAAGAAAAATATTTTTTTTTTCTTAAATTTGCACACACCACACATTGTCACATAAATATTACTTCAAAACATTAAAACACATTTGTCGTTTAAGTACTACATCTACACTAAAAAATAAGAGCCTCATAAAAAATACATCCATACACTACTAATCTATTACAAATATTAAATGTACAAGGATATGCAAAATGAAAGCGTTTTTGTTTTCAAGGTTGTGAAGCCTTTCTCAAAAGTTTAAACATTGCCAATGGAACTCAAAGCTTAATGAAAGTGACCCACTAGTGTGTTTATTCGTACTTTCATTAAGTATAACATAAGATTTTGTGGTATCCACTAGTGTAAATATTTTAAATTGAAGATCGAATTCATTCATTGTATTCATATAGGATCAAGGAGTGTAGTTGTAAAAAATCATCAAAATCGGAGTTAAAATAACCGTTAAATCGTGATTTTTCGTTTATAACCGTCGAAAAGCTTTGTCCCGTTACTTAATCTTTAAATGTTTGTTTTTTGCAATTTTTGGCGTATGCGATCTCGAAGCATATACAAACAAGTTTGACGGTAGGATCGTTGAAACTAGTTTCGTAGAAGGCGTATCCCATCAAAACAATAGATTCACTAACACTTAAGAGTTTATTCTTACTTTCATTAAGTATAACATAAGATTTTGTGGTATCCACTAGTGTAAATATTTTAAATTGAAGATCGAATTCATTCATTGTATTCATATAGGGTCAAGGAGTGTAGCTGTAAAAAATCATCAAAATCGGAGTTAAAATAACCGTTAAATCGTGATTTTTCGTTTATAACCGTCGAAAAGTTTTGTCTCGTTACATGATCTCTGAATGTTTGTTTTTTGCAATTTTTGGCATATACAATCTCGAAGTATATACAAACATGTTTGACGGTTGGATCGTTGAGACTAGTTTCGTAGAATGCGTATCTCATCAAAACAATAGATTTACTAACACTTAAGAGTTTATTCATATTTTCATCAAGTATAACATAAGATTTTGTGGTATCCACTAGTGTAAATATTTTAAATTGAAGATCGAATTCAATCATTGTATTTATATAGGGTCAAGGAGTGTAGCTGTAAAAAATCATCAAAATCAGAGTTAAAATAACCGTTAAATCGTGATTTTTCGTTTATAACCGTCGAAAATTTTTGTCCCGTTACTTGATCTCTAAATGTTTGTTTTTTTCAAATTTTGGCATATGCGATCTCGAAGCATATACAAACAAGTTTGCCGGTTGGATCGTTGAAACTAGTTTCGCAAAATGTGTATCTCATCAAAACAATATATTCACTAACACTTAAGAGTTTATTAATATTTTCATTAAGTATAACATAAGATTTTGTGGTATCCACTAGTGTAAATATTTTAAATTGAAAATCGAATTCAGTCATTGTATTCATATAGGGTCAAGGAGTATAGCTGTAAACAATTATCAAAATCAGAGTTAAAATAACCGTTAAATCGTGATTTTTCTTTTATGACCGTCGAAAAGTTTTGTCATGTTACTTGATCTCTGAATGTTTTTTTTGTGCAATTTTTGGCGTATGCGATCTCGAAGTATATACAACCATGTTTGACGGTTGGATCGTTGAAACTAGTTTCGTATAATGCGTATCCCATCAAAACAATAGATTCACTAATACTTAAGAGTTTATTATCCACTAGTGTAAATATTTTAAATTGAAGATCGAATTCATTCATTGTATTCATATAGGGTCAAGGAGTGTAGATGTAAAAAAATCATCAAAATCGGAGTTAAGATAACCGTTAAATCGTGATTTTTCGTTTATAACCATCGAAAAGTTTTGTCCTGTTACTTGATCTCTGAATGTTTGTTTTTTGTAATTTTTGGCGTATGCGATCTCGAAGCATATACAAACAAGTTTGACAGTTGGATCGTTGAAACTAGTTTCGCAAAATGCGTATCTCATCAAAACAATAGATTCACTAACACTTAAGAGTTTATTCATATTTTCATTAAGTATAACATAAGATTTTGTGGTATCCACTAGTGTAAATATTTTAAATTGAAGATTGAATTCATTCATTGTATTCATATAGGGTCAAGGAGTATAGCTGTAACAAATTATCAAAATTGGAGTTAAAATAACGTTAAATCGTGATTTTTCGTTTATAACCGTCGAAAAGTTTTGTCTCGTTACTTGATCTCTGAATGTTTGTTTTTTTTGCAATTTTTGGCGTATGCGATCTCGAAGTATATACAAACATGTTTGACGGTTGGATCGTTGAAACTAGTTTCGTAGAATGCATATCCCATCAAAACAATAGATTCACTAACACTTAAGAGTTTATTCATACTTTCATCAAGTATAACATAAGATTTTGTGGTATCCCCTAATGTAAATATTTTAAATTGAAGATCGAATTCATTCATTGTATTCATATATGGTCAAAGAGTGTAGCTGTAAAAAATCATCAAAATCGGAGTTAAAATAACCGTTAAATCGTGATATTTCGTTTATAACCGAAAAAAAGTTTTGTCTCGTTACTTGATCTCTGAATGATTTTTTTTCGTAATTTTTTGCTGATGCGATCTCGAAGCATATACAAACAACTTTGACGGTTGGATCGTTGAAATTAGTTTCGTATAATTCGTATCCCATGGAGTTCAATGGTGTGTGTGTGTATATATATATATATTTATTTATTAAGTAGATTTAAATCTATTTATTTTGTATGTATAATTATTATAGTTTTTAGGGGTATAAAATTCAATTTAAAATTTAATATATATATATATATATATATAAATATAACTATTATAGTTAATATTTTGGGGGTATAATTATTATAGTATATATAATTATTATAATTATTATAGTCAATTTAATATATATATAATTATTATAGTTTTTAGGGGTATAAAATTGTTAAATTAATATATATAATTATTATAGTATTTTTTTAGGGTTATAAAATTATTAAATTAATATTCTGCTTATCGTGTATCGTGTTACCCACGTGTATACCCGAACCAACCCGTTATCTTAACAGGTGCTTATCGGGTTACCCAATAACGACCCGTTTCGTTATCGTGTCGACCCGAACACCTGTTAATTTCGTGTCGTGTCGTGTCTTATCGTGTCGGGTTATTGGGTCGTGTCAGGAATTGCCAGGCCTAATGCCCATACAACATAAAAACAACTGACGTGAAAGACCAATTCATCATCTCCAAGGGTATTTTTGTAAAAGAACATTAAGTAAGTCAAGGAAAAATAGGGGAAAAAAGAACAAAGGGGGAAAAATATAAATAAAATATAGGGTAAAAGACTGTTTACTACCCTCATATTTCGTGGTTTTCAACATTTAGTACATCAAGTTTTTTTCGTCTCAGATTCATACCTAAAGTGTAAATTTTGGAACAGTCTCATACATCCGTTAGTCAAACTGTTAAGTCTCCCGTTAACTGTGACGTGGCGCCCACGTGGACACTGACTGGGCGCCACGTGTCATCCACGTTTTTTTTTTCTTCTTTTTCTTCTTCTTCTTCCTCCGACTGCAACTTTTTTTTTTCTTCATCCTCCTTCCTTCCCCTTCTTCCCCTTCTTTATTCTTCTTCCTTCTCCTTCTCCTTCTTCTTCTTCTTCCTCCGAATCTGGGGAAGTTTTTTTTTTTTTTTTTTTTTTTTTTTCTTCTTCTTCCTCCTCCTTCTTCCTCCTTCCTCCTTCCCCTTCCTCCTTCTTCCTTCCTCTTCTTCTTCTTCTTCCTCCTCCGAATCTGCCCAGATTCAGTTTTTTTTTCTTTTTTTCTTCTTCTTCCTCCTTCTTCTTCCTTCTTCTTCTTCTTCTTCCTCCGACTGCAACTTTTTTTTTTCTTCCTCATTCTTCTTCTTCCTTCCCCTTCTTCCCCTTCTTCCCATTCTTCCTTCTTCTTCCTTCTCCTTCTCCTTCTTCTTCTTCTTCATCTAAATCTGGGGAAGCTTTTTTTTTTTTTTGTTCTTCTTCTTCCTCCGAATCTGCCCAGATTCAGTTTTTTTTTCTTTTTTTCTTCTTCTTCCTCCTTCTTCTTCCTTCTTCTTATTCTTCTTCCTCCGACTGCAACTTTTTTTTTTTTTCTTCCTCATTCTCCTTCTTCCTTCCCCTTCTTCCCCTTCTTCCCCTTCTTCCTTCTTCTTCCTTCTTTTTCTTCTTCCTCTGAATCTGGGGAAGCTTTGTTTTTTTTTTTTTTGTTTTCTTCTTCTTCTTCTTCTTCTTCTTCTTCTTCTTCCTCTGAATCTGGGGAAGCTTTTTTTTTTTTTTTCTTCTTCTTCTTCTTCCTCCTTCTTCCTTCCTCTTCTTCTTCTTCTTCTTCTTCTTCTTCTTCTTCTTCCTCCTCCGAATCTGCCCAGAACTTCTTCTTCTTCTTCCTCTGAATCTGGGGAAGTTTTTTTTTTTCTTTTTTTTTTCTTCTTCTTCCTCCTTCTTCCTTCTTCTTCTTCTTCTTCTTCTTCTGCCCAGATTCAGTTTTCTTCTTCTTCTTCTTCCTCCGAATCTGGGGAAGATGAAGGTTTTTTTTTTTTTTTTTTTTTAGGAAGATGAAGAAGAAGAAGGAAGAAGGAGGAAGAAGAAAAAAGAAGAAAAAAGAAAAGAAAAGAAAAAAACTGAATCTGGGCAGATTCGGAAATAAAAATAAAAAAACTTCCCCAGATTCGGAGGAAGAAGAAGAAGAAGGAGAAGGAGAAGGAAGAAGAAGGAAGAAGGGGAAGAAGGGGAAGGAACGAGAAGGAGGAAGAAAAAAAAAAGTTGCAGTCGGAGGAAGAAGAAGGAAAAAAAAAAATACGTGGATGACACGTGGCGCTCAGTCAGTGTCCACATGGGCGCCACATCACAGTTAACGGGAGATTTAACAATTTGACTAACGGATGTATGAGACTGTCTCAAAATTTACACTTTAGGTATGAATCTGAGATGAAAAAAACTTGACGTACTAAATGTTGAAAACCACGAAGCATGAGGGTAGTAAACAGTCTTTTACCCTAAAAGATAATAACACTGAAAAGCCACGTGATAAGGAGATTAAAAGCACCAAAAAGGAAGAGTTTTGCTGAATGAGGGATGAGAACCGTAAACGTGGAATTCAACCATGTTCAGCATACTACAAACCAAATCAATAGCAGTTGAATTGAACTCACGACTCCCATATGGTGGTCATATGGTGATTAAATGACACAACAGACTTCACTCTTGCAAGTTATGGTGGTCATGTTCTTGCAAGTTATTACTAGTGAGCTTCATATCAGACACATCAAACTTGAGACAATTATCTCGATTTTCAGTGCCAGGAGGGCCATGCAACAAGTACCCTCTTTTACAAGCTTTCCCCACCTTTTTAAATAACTCCTTCCTCCTCACAAAACCTATCAAAATCCTCTAAAATCCTTCTCTTGAGCTCCGGATCCATCACCATTGACCTCTATGCCCTTGTTTAACCCCAGGAGGACCATAAGTAGCCTCTTTTCCAAGCCTTCCCTACCTTCATATAAAACTCCCGCCTCCTCACAAACCTCTCCAAATCCTCTACAATCACTCTCTTGAGCTCCGGGTCCATCGCCATTGTATCAAATGTAGCCGGGTGTTGAAGATTCATCGATCCACCCCATGCGTCAGGGTTGGAACGGGTCACAGAACCATTGTGGATTTTGATGAAAAGTTGTATATTGATGTTGTAAGGAAAGATTACAAGGAAACAAGGATATTTAGATGGACAAAAGTGGGAGAGATCAATCAACTACGCAACCCTCTCCACGCTTTAGGCCATACCTAACAACCCTATGAGATGATTGAAAGGAAAAAGACAACTATTACAAGCTTTCGGTAAGGTGGTAATCATAACCCTAAAAACAACTAGGTAAGGTGGCAGCTACAACCATACTACAACCATACAGAATCTTCCAATACTCCCCCTCAAGCTGGATCAAGGGGATTGATTGATCCAAACTTAGAAAGTAGAGACTGAAACTGAGTAGAAGCTAAGGACTTGGTGAACATATCAGCTATCTGACATGACTACAAGTTTACGTCGTTTGAATCACCTTGGATTGAAGCTGCTCACGAATATAGTGACCATCTATGAAATTGAGCAAGCCTGAAACTGTGAGCTTGGTGGTAGGCTCCTCAGTTTGTTCCTCCGATTCTTGATTTTGCATATCAATGCTGCAATCAATATCCTCAACCACCAAAATCGAACGATGTTTAGTAGACAACAAGATATTCTTCAATTCAAGGTCGATGTGCATACTAGAAAGCTCCAAATCATACACATCAAACTTGAGATAATTCGCTGTGGCCCCGATCAAGCTAGATTTTCCAGTGCCGGGAGGACCATACAACAAGTAGCCTCTTTTCCAAGCCTTGACCACCTTCTTGTATAACTTCCTCCTCACAATCCCATCCAGCTCCTCAACAATCATTCTCATAAGCCCCGGTTCCATCGCTATTGTCTCAAACGTAGCCGGGTGCCCAAGATTCGTCGATGCTCCCCAGTTTCCATTCATATTATAGTGGTAAGATGGTGTACGTAAGAGTCGCCACTTTTTCTCCGTGTTTCTTGTGGAATCCTAGCTCAAAGTCACGCTTTTCAACAAAAGGAGCATACAGGTTGCGGTCGCCCAGGACTGCAGTTCAGTGCAGACGAAACGCCATTTAGTCTAACGCCATCGAAGGTGTCTACGATTCTCTTGTTTTGTCAAAAGAAGGGCTGGCCTTCTTTTGCCGAGGTGTTTTGCTGAGGTCAAGGCATTTAGTGGAGGGACTGACCTTGGTTCGGAGTTAGAGCTCAGCAGCTTCGTTGACTTGGTTTGGTGTTCCGCTGGTTTTCTCGTGGATGAGGAGAGTTAGGTTGGAAGTGGGGCGAGCGCCAATAAGCCGCCTGAGTGTTTTGTAGATGTAGTTGCGGACTTCATAGGGGAGGAGTTCATTGATCACGGAGCGGACCAGCATGATAAATGCTGCAAAGGAGGCATAGTTGAGAACCAGGAGGCTGATGTGTGGAGATAATCTTTGAATTTGTTGGGAGGAAACATCATGGTGTTTATCTCCAACTTTGATAGATTAGGGTTCGTATTCACTCCTTGAGTTTTCCATTATATCACAAATTTGGAATTTGGGCACTACATACATAAAGTTGCGGAGAGTAACTTTTGTAATTGGAGCAATAAGAAAATTTGGCCGGAAACGCTGAAATAAAAATCAAGGTGACCGATGACCTTATAGGATAAGTTAGAATATGTTTCTAAATAAGCAGATGGTGCTTGACTGCAATGGCGGAAAGCAATCATGCCTATGCACCTTGGTGCGGATTCAACCATCCCCTCCCCCTTACAACCAACAATTCAACCCATTAAAGGTTATTGAAGTATTATGCATTTCCTAGTACAAATAATCAAATGATAGTAATACCATTGAATGTGATGATCAGAAACATAAACGACCTTCTGTGGACAATTCCACAACGACGATTTCTACATGATACCAAACAAATATGTAAAAGAAAGAAAAAAGGTAGAAGAAGAAGAAGAAGCAGCTAATTAAAAGCTTTATTCAGAGACAATTCACTCGGAATTCTACAATCGGAAAAAGGATCTTTCTTCCCACCTATGCAAGACGAATAACTCGACGCGACACTGCACACTGTGAATGAGCATCACAAACATGTGAGTAACCACAACATTCACATTGGGAGCCGACAGAAATGTTATCTCTAATCTGCTCTGGACTGTCCAGATCGGGATGAAAGGATGATACCGACAATAAGACCGTACAAAGCCAAAGCTTCAGCAAAGATGAGAATGAGAATCATCCCAACAAAAAGCTTGGGCTGTTGTGCGTTTGCCCTGCAGAACAAACAAATTGCTTTAGAAACATTCTCAAGCAACTAGATCAACTCGACCCTCTGTCGAAGAAAAGAAAATAGACCAATTAAACAAGAAGAAAGCGAGGAGCAATCCAAATGAACTGCTTGCAGGCAGTCAAAACCAAAAAACATAGCAGCAGAAGGCATGAATCAAATAAACAGTTCAGGGAACATCCATTCAAAAATTCGTGGAACGGCATACATGACAGCCGAAACAGAAAAGACGTTGGATGTGATTTGATCACTCTAACAAGGTAAAAATGTAGTCTTTCTTCTATAAGAACCATTGAAAAACTCTCATACCCAACATCTATTTTCCAGTAATTTTATCAGTAAATAGAGTAGAGTAATTTGAATTTTTTTGGCTAGAATTTTGAATTTCTGGCAGTCTAAAATCCTCTCAATCCAAACGCATAACAACAAAACCGACAATTATTGCCAAATCGACAAACGATCAAAACTTTGGTCGCACAAAAACATACTCGAACAAAGCAGCTGAAACAGAGGGAAGCAAATTTACCTAACACCGGCATCGCCGACGATGCCGATGGCCATTCCGGCGGAAAGTCCGGCGAGTCCACAAGCGAGACCGGAGGAGAGGTGGGCGTACCCATCGAAGAGGTAGTAAGATTTGGCCTTTGGGTTAATCCCAGTGCTGATAATCACAGCAATGATCAAACCGTAGATACCCAACACTCCCGCCATAACAACCGGAACAATCGACTTCATCACCAGCTCCGGCCTCATCACCCCCATCGACGCCACTCCCACGCCGCTCTTCGCCGTCCCGTACGCCGCTCCCATGCCTAAATTGGCCAAAATCTCCTCTCAATCATCAATTTTAAGCAGAAATGAAACGATATCGGAGTTAGATTTGGAGGGAAAGTTGGAGATTTTTTAACTTACAGGAAAAGACGAGGGCGGCCGCCGCGCCAAGAAAGCCGAAGAACGGTGCCGTTTCGTCGCCGCTGAAGGTGGATGACGCCATCTTTTGGGTGTTCTGATTAGCGATTGGGTGAAGTTTCTCAGATTTGGGAAATTCTGATCGCGGAGAATGGAGACACAGAGATTTGGATTCACACACGCGACTTTTGTCGCTTGTAAATTGCGACGGTGTGGTGCCACTTGCTCTGAAGTTTCAGTGGGGCCCACTACGGATTGGGTTGGGTCAACCCGACAAAATGGAGAACGTGGTCATTGGGTTTTTAATGGGCTCTTGTAAAATTTCTCGGTAGTCTGAGGACTGAGCCATATTGCCTTTTACAGCCCATAAACTACAGCCAATCGAGACTTTCCTTGGGGTTACCCCTATATTATTGTTATGCAGGTTTTCAAACTAGACAGTCAAGAGAGTAAGCGGGATGAAATTGAATTAGATGTGAGGCTAGAAGCTTAATTTTTTTTTCTTTGTAGCCATGTAAAGAATTCTTGAGTTTCTTTTTATAGGATGAATTTATTTTTCATCCGTTTTAGTTTTTTTTTATTTATTTTATCCTTTTTATTTACTTTAGCTCGTGTTCTGGATTTGGATTTTTTTTTCACCGACCTCAGGTCCAGGGCATGCCAGTTGAAATTAAATAATTGCTAAGTTTAATAGATGTTGAATGATTAAGGGGATGTTAACTTGTATATTTTATCCAAATAAAGGTAACAAATAGATTAGTTATGAAGAAAATGTATTCTTACCATTTCCAACAAAAAATGTAGGATTAGAAGAGATTGTTCTTTATTACTAATTTTTGTTTTGTAAGCAACTTGTACAAAATATGCAATATGACACCTATTTCTTCATTCTATAATTACTAAATATAGATTAGGAAGTTATCTAATTCAGGCTGATATTACCAAATGAGTCCTAAATATACAATTAGTGGCGAACTTGAGGGTAAAGTGAAATTAACTCTATGACAAAAATATGCAATTATATCTTTAAGGATGAAGTACCTAAAACCCCCAACATTTTAGTGTCATTCTAAATTGGTCTCAATCTTTTTAAATATTCCAAACAAGTACCCAACCTATTGAAAATTTCACATCCGTTAAGCTCCAATTAAATTTCCGTCAAATTAAGTAGGGCTTACTTTTCAATAAGTTGGGTACTTGTTTGGATTGTTTAAAAAGTTGAGACCAATTTAAAATGACACTAAAAAGTTTGGGAGTTTTGGCTACTTAATCCTATCTTTAATCATTTAAGAGACTAAGTGAAAAAAGAAAAGAAAGAAAAAAAGTTATTCTCGATAGTGTGTTTCTTTTGGAATGTGATTGTGTACACTTTTTTTTTTTTTTTCCGAACAAATGATATATCTACACTCACGGGGAAGGGGTGGGCTTAGCCTCACAATGAGCTAATAATGATGTGATTCAAATTCATCTTTGGCCAGAATTAAACCTAAGACCTCTCACTTACAAGTGAAGAGGAATACCACTAGACCATAGAATTAAGTGGCGTGATTGTGTAAACTTAAAGTAGGAATCGCAATGTGTTTTGGAGATCAAATCTTAATAGGCTTTGTATTACTTGTAGGCAAAAAAACTCATCACGATTAGTATAAATAAAGGCACTAAGCATGAGGATTCCTCAAGCCCTTTTATTTTTCTCTACACTCACTATTCTCTCTCTCAATAGTTAGTTTTGCAACAAAAGTGGCATTAATTTTAAATTTTAGAGATTGCTAGGTAGTTGTGCGTATGTGAGATCTTAGTCGCTAATATATAATGTGATACTCATTATGAGACTCACATGTATTATAATTTTTTTACCATTGTGGTTTCTCTGAAAGAAAATTTGGGAATTGTATTTAGACATGTTT
This sequence comes from Malus fusca, assembly GCA_035220775.1. Taxonomy (NCBI): domain Eukaryota; kingdom Viridiplantae; phylum Streptophyta; class Magnoliopsida; order Rosales; family Rosaceae; genus Malus; species Malus fusca. The sequence continues at coordinate 17,996,588 of CM069073.1, read as the reverse complement.
GTTGCTTAAGTTCATCTCTACTAATTAATAAAATACTCATTGTCAACCAAAACCCTATGAAATTACCAGTTTAACCCTCTAATTAAAACAGAACATGAATAAGAAATATGAGGCAGAAATGTAATTTCACACAACCAAATTTTGCTTTTTTTTTTTTCAAAGCCTCACCTACATATAATCCTCATATATATCTAATTAAAAAATAAATAAAAAAAAACTTCCCACTCCCACATTCTCTATCACTCTCCTCCTCTCTCCTTCTATTTCAAAAACAAAATAAAGAATTTTCTCACACACTTTGTGTGTGCCCATATGCTAGTGTTTATTATGAAAAGAGTGAGTAAAACCACCAATATATGTTCATGCACACAAGTACCGTTACCTTTTATTTTCATCTTCTTGCTTCTTCAATAACTGGTTTGATGGATTAAACAACCGTGCAATGCTTAACATTGAATGCATTGTGATTATATGCATTAAAAAGCTCTTCCTCTTTTATCATATTTCTGCCTAAAACAATTTGGTGTAGTGCAGAAAAATACATTCATTCCCAACCCTGAAATAAAGCTAACTATTATCTGTTTTTCCCAAACAGCATTATGAACTCTTTATGATAATTGATTAAATCGATCATTTTATAACTTAGACAAGATGTTTACAGGTCTAGGGTTTCAGAAACCCTAATGGGGCCAGTGTGGCCTGCAGATTAGATGAAGGAATTAATGCCATAAAAACATCACTAGAAAAAGAATTTTTTTTTATAAAGTGGTATTTGAAATCTCAATCACATTTCTTTCCCAGTGAGGCAGTGAGTCAAGTGTAATAATTTATATGACGCTTTCCATACCCCTACAAGTCCACTTCCCGTAGCATTTGAAAACCCTCTAAACTTTGCTATGATTTCAAGAAATTAAATTTTCTTTTTGTTATTGTTATTTTATTTGCATTTACTGTTAGAGTAAGCTGAAAATGGTACAATGTGAGCTATGACTTCATAGATTCACAGATTCACAGAGAATTTAGATGAATTCTCAATACAAAATGAAGGATGATGAGAGAGAGAGAGAGAGAGAGAGAGAGAGAGAGAGAGAGAGAGAGAGAGAGAGAGAGAGAGAGAGAGAGAGAGAGAGAGCAACAGAGAATATGACTCTGAGATTTTCACACATTCACCATGACAAGCGCTAGGGAGAGAGAGTGAAGAAATATCACTCTACTTCTAACGGTTATACACTTTTGGCAGTATTCAAAATACATCAAGGCAATCTCAGCCTTTCATCTTACACCTTATGAGATGTAGACATTGTGGATGCAAATTTTCTCCTCCTCGATCTTGGACGATTTTGCACCTACAAAACAACTAGCACCTTAGGTTAAGGCCAAAAGCCTCACGCACCCACGATGAATGAGGGGGCTTTGGCCGAAGAACATCCGATGCCAAAGTTAGAATTTTAGAGAGAAAGAGTGTTTAGAGTATTTAGGATTTTTTGCAAGAGGATCGGAATGAGTATTTGGTGAAAATAGGAGCCTATTTATAGGGTTAGGTTGGTCCACTTTAGAGAGGAAGTGGCCGGCCAACACTAGGTTTTTTGGGTTAAATTTTTGGTTTAATTAGCCAATTTATTGGCTAATTAAATATGAAAGAAATAAATGGGGAGTTATAGAGTTAATTATCTAATTTAATTTGGGCAATAAAGTGGGGAAAATAAGAAAGGTAAGGAGCATGGGAGATGGCCGACCATTGCCTAGCTTTGGGATTGAATGGGATATATTTTGTGGTTAATTGGATGGTTTAATTGATATTTAATGGATTAATTGGGTAATTAATCCATTAATTAACCAATTAACATAATAATTTGGAGGTTACCTTGCAAAAGGGAATTTGATGAGATAGACTTTGAATTGTTTACCTCTTTTGGAGCATCTTTGACTTTGTTGAAAAAAGATTGTCGACTGCTCCTAAAATATCCATGTGTCGCCTTGTGATTATTTTTAGCTCTACAAATGCCCCCACACCTGTTGGGCTGCTTGCAGAAAAGGGCAATAGGTGTAGAGATTTTCTCGCTTTAGGAAACTCTTAATTGCTTCCTATTTTGTTGTTGATTCTCTCTTTTAATAGAAAATTAAATCCTTCTAGGAAAAGGAAATAAATTTCCTCAAAGCTTATTTAAGTCCACCTTAAGTGGATTATTAAATCAACTTTTAGAGAGAAACTTATTCAACCTTACAAGAGAGAAAGAGAGCTTAGAGGATATTTGTTCCCCTTCCTCTAGCAATCTTCTATGTCTTGCCCGTGTAAAGGATCGCTTTTCGTTGCTTCTAGGTAAGAAAAAATTAATTTTCTTGTCTTCTTGGTTTTCTTGAATCTGTAGGGCTTGAAATTTGGCTCGACGGGAATTGAGGACTGGTGACTAGATGTTTTGGGGAACCTCAGCATGGCAATGCCGTAGGTGAAAAAAAAAATTTCTTGTTTTTGTTGGGCGTTGCTTTGTGTGTTGAAGCAAGCCAGGCCGTGAGGCCTGGCGGGTTTGCTGGGTCCTACGGCCTTCATTCATTATTTTTTTTTCAACCCTCTAATGAATCTTCCTTGTACTTTTTTGTAGAATTTTCTCTAGCATGTCTTCCTCAAGCCACAAAAATGATGATGGTGTGCCACCTTTGTACCGCTAAAGCGGGTCTTTGAGCAAGGTTGGCTACTTCAAGGCTGCTCACTTCAAGATCAACTTTGACGATTCATTTAGGGACTTCCTTGAGACATATTGGCATGCCATTCTATCGGGAGTGCATGTGAAGCGAGTTAAGTATGGTACCAGCCGTGAACCATGCGATGGGGTTCAGAGAGCCATCAAGTTCTACCCTTATTATTTTGTGTTAGGGTTTACTTTTCCTATGCCGCGCTTATTCCAAGAAGTGCTCTGCTCCATGAAATGTGCGCCTGCCCAATGTTCCCCGAATGCGGTCCGAGTGATGGTGAGGTTCCACAATTTGAGCCAATTCTTTGACTTGGGACTAACCACCAACGAATTTTGGTATTTCTTTGACATAGGTCGCATTGATGGAGTTGGGCAGCTGCGGTCTCATCATAGACTTTTTGACAACTCGAGTAAATGAGATCATGACTGGGCCAATGAGACTTTGGAGATAAGTGGAAAGTGGGAGTCTGATCATTCCCTCGAGCTGCGCGCCAACAATCTTTATATCTGGTAAGCAGCTTGCCGCAATCTTTTTGTCTGCTTTATTTCAATGCTAGGCTGCTTTTCAATTTTCTGATTGTCTTCCGCTGTTTTTTGTAGATTCGGAATTCGGCTAAACTTCTAAGGTTTCTCCGGACATGAAAAAACTACATGTCGTTCTCGGTATCCCTTCCGAATATCGTGAGTGGCGTTGGCTGCTTAGTCCTCTTCGTAGTGAAAAAAGTGGGCTACCCCAAAAAAATGAGATAAAACGGATCAAGGCAGATGAGATGGCTCGTCCTATCAATGTGGTGGAGCCCGCTATCAATGAAGGTGGAAAAAATAAACATTCCCCGCCTGCTCAAGAGATGCCGAAGATGGCTCGCGGGGATTCTCTGGCTGCTCAAGAAATACCTGTTGAGAAAAAACCGAAGATTGCTTCCTCTGCTCGTAAGGGTTCATCAACTGTTCCCAAGATTATGATTGACTTGACTTCCTCTAAGGGCGAGAAAGAAAGAACTGCTAGATTTGTGCCGGTAATGCCTATTGCTCTGAAGGCTGCTAGCTCGATTGCTGAAAGGATTACCCAGCGTAGAAGTTCCTCCGTGCCTCCGGTGCCGAAGTTTGCGCCAAAGCGTTCATCGGAGGCTAAGTCTGGCTCACCTTTGGAGAGGCTTGCTACTATGAAGAGTGATAAGGTGTCCGTGCTTGCTAAAGTGGCGCCAAAATTTACCTTCCTCTATTGCAACCAACTCGTCTGCTGATAAGAAGGAAACTGCTCGTTCAGGTAGGCTTGAAAAATCCACCAAGGCTGTTTTTGGGGAAGCTGCTGAGATTGGTGCGCTTTTGAAGCTAGATCTACTTGAAGACATGGATGTATGTGCCAAGTTTGTTGATGGCGTCAAGGAGATTGTTGGTCCGAGTTTTTTCGCGAAACACACACCCGAGTATAGGAAGACTGCACTGCTAGCCATGATGCAGAAAACAACAATTCTGGCAGTCGAGTCTATGCTCCTTGACCAAGAGGATACCAAGGCTGCTAAAGAGATGGCAAGAACCATGGCTGCCGAAGCTTACTCCTCGGTCGAAAAAAATCAAGAAATTGGAATATGAGCTTGCTGCTTTGAAGGGATCTAACATTTTTGCCCCCACTTCTCAACAGGTTGAGGCTGCTCGCCAAGAGATCATGGATTTGAAGTCTAGGCTTGATGCGATCCAAGTAAAGTATGAAAGTGCAGAGAAGGAAATCGAGCGTTACATACCTCAGATTCAAGATCTTGAGCGTTCCATCTCTGAATTTCGTTCCGCTGCTTATGCAAAGGATGAAGAATTGATTGCTACTTATAACCAGGTGATCCACTTCAAAAAGGTTGTTGACAGGCTTGAGCCTTAAGTGTTGGAACTTTAAAGTGCTTTGAATACCAACGGCAATCTGAAGAAGGAAATTGAGGAGTTGCAGCGGGTTCGTGCTTGCCTGCTTGAGGAGAATGAGCAGTTGAATAGTGAGGAGGCTGGGTTTGAGGCTTCGCTTACTCAGAGTCAAGCCGATTTCTTCAAGCTGGGCTATGTAGATCATCTTTATAGGCGGCCGTCTGACTTTGAGTTTTCTTCGAGACTTTCTCTATTTCTCCAGAAGACTTGCTCGCTTTTACTTTTGAGTCTTCTATCGGTGAAGTAGTTGGAGAAGTTGGTGCCCAGGTTGGGGCAGCCGAGGGTAAAGAGTCGGAGGATGCCGCTGCTGAGAACATCAAGGCTGCTGAAGGTGTGGCGACCGAGTAGTTGTGAGATGTCCAAGCTATTGAAGAGTAGTCTTCTAGGTAGCTTTAGGATTTTCTTTGTTTTCCTTTGTTGCTTTTGCTTGAACTCCTTCGGTATTTGCTAGCTGTTTATCAATTTTGCTATAAAATTTAATAAACTTGCTCCCTTTGCTTTTCCCCATCTTTGCTTCTTTTTTGTCCATGCCCTAACCTTTAGACCTTACATACCAGTGGCATGAGTGCTACTTTTCTATAAGTAGACATGCCTGCGTAGCCTACTCAGCCGTAGGTGTTGGTGTAGAACTTTTGCAAAGTTGTTAGCCATAGGGTTGGCAGACGGATGCCTTACTTATAGAAGCAGACAAATCCGCGTAACCACTAGGTTGTTAACCTTGGCTATTTCCAATTCCGTAGGTTGTGTAGCAAGTATCACAACACTTCAGGACTCGATGTAGGTTGTTATGTGTTTGGCAAAGGTGAAGCGTATCGACTACGTATCATGTCGGCAGTGGATAAAGCTTCGTATATGCACGCTAACTTGTTTAACCTTTTCACAAGAATGTAAGGTTGTATAAGCCTAGCGTGATTTTACTGCTTGAAGGGCAGGCCGTAGGCAGTCTTCCAGAAATCCGTAGGCTACCTTAGTGCACTCGGTATCAGCTTTAGGTTTCCAGGGCAGCCGCCCGTAGGGTGTACTGTGTAATGTGCCCTCTCCGTCTCTAGGGCCCAGTTCCCTGCGGATTAGGCCAAGAGACCCGAAATCCTTCAACTAGCTAAGCCTTGAAAAAGACCATTGTGGCTACTTCTAGGAATCCCAGCGCAAGCCATCGTGCATCTAGTTATACTAGGGCAACCAGGCTCATCCACGTCTGGATATTCTGAGTGTTGAGTTTATCCTCTTGCTTTGGAGAGCATGGTTGGTCCCTCGGGGGGTGCAATTCCTGCGGTGAGTTCCAAAATGGGGTATGTTCTTCTTTTGAAGTGCAGGAAAGATAAGTTGTTGTAAACATGCAGTCGAGCCAAGTTGCAAATTACTTCTGAATTCTTTATTGAAAAATGAACAAAATGAGCGAATAACTTAGCTGCAAAAGACTGCATGACGACTGGATAGTCCTCGGCTTACGAGGTGGTGCCCGTTGAGCTGCTTGAGTCTTCGGGTCTTGATATAGTGGGAAGTCACATGGTATTTCCTTAAATTGTAGGCGTTTCATTGCTTCTCGATCTCTTTATCGTTCATGGTAGTAAGAGTGTAGCTACCATTGCCGCCTACTCTGCTGATCTTGTAAGGACATTCCCATATGGGATCTATCTTTTTCGAGCATTCTCTGCGGGCAGTGATGAAGGCCTTTCTTAGGACTAGATCTCTGGGTTGGAACTGTCGGATCTTGGCCCTTTTATTGTAGCTGGAAAAGAGCTATTGCTGGTAGGCTGCGATGCGGGTGATGGTCTGTTCGCTCCTCTCTTCTGCCAGATCTAAGTTTGTGGCCATCTCTTTACTGTTATGTTCAATGTTTGGCAGTAGAGTATTAATGCTTGGAATGATGATGTTGGGAGGAATGATTGCTTCCGAACCAAATGCCAAAGAGAAAGGAGTTTCACCGATCGCTCGTCTTTTGGTGGTGCGATATGCCCATAAACATCCAGGGAGCTCATTTGGCCATTTTCCCTTTTTGTCGGTGAGGGATTTCTTGAGGCAGTCAATGATCGTCTTGTTGGATGCTTCGGCCTGCCCATTGCCTTGAGGATATCTTGGCGTGGACATGTGTTGTTTGATATCGTATTTTTTGAAGAACTTCGTCAAATCTTTTCCCACAAATTGGGGGCCATGGTTGGTGACGATGGATTGAGGGATGCCAAATCGGCAAATGATGTTCCTCCATATGAAGCGTTCTATGTCCGTCTGAGTCATGGTCGTCATGGGTTCTGCTTCTATCCATTTGGTGAAGTAGTCGGTCGCCACGATCATCATGCATCTGCCCTCAGTAGCAGGCGGCATATGCCATACCAGGTCGATTGCCCATTGCATGAATGGCCAAGGACTCGTCTGCGGGTGTAGCTCGCTGGCAGGCAGTGTTGGTACCGGTTTGTAGCGTTGGCAGCGGTCGCACTTTTGTACTAACTCCTTAGCATCTTGGTACATGGTAGACCAGTAATAGCATGCGTTAAGAGCATTCTGTGCTAAGGATCAGCCTCCAGAGTGATTCCCACAAACGCCTTCGTGGATTGAGCTTAGAACCTTCAAGTCATCGAGAGGTGCTAGGCAGCGGAGATGCGGTCCCGTGTAGGATCTTCGGACGAGAATGCCATTCCACATATAGTAGCGTACTGCCTTGATTTAGAGCTTCATTGACTCCAATCTTTCGGTGGGTAGTGTGTCGCTGACCAAGTAGTCTATAATAGAACTTTGCCAGTTGGGAGTTACACCAACCTGTGACACTTCGGTTATCGGCTTCATCTCTATGCTTGGCTTATCTAGATATTCCACCGGAATTGAGCGTTTAAATTGGTGGTCGAGGGCGGAGCCTAAACCGGGTAGTGCATATGCAGGGGCATTGTCTGCCCGCGGAACTTGAGTAAAAGTGTAAGTCTGAAATGCCTCAAGCTGCTGGCGTACTTTCTCTAGGTATTGTGCCATCCTTGGGTGTTTTGCCGTGTATTCCCCAGTAGCCTGGCTGGTGATTAGTTGTGAATCAGAATGAATTGCGAGCTTCTTCACCGCCAAGTCTTTTGCCATTCGGATGCCTGCTAGTAGGGCTTCATACTCTACTTCGTTATTGGATGCTTTGAACCCTAGAGTGATCGCATGCTCGAGCATTGAGCCGTCTGGGGTAACAAGAACCACGCCTGCTCCTGAACCTTTGCTGTTGGATGCGCTGTCAACGTGCAAATGCCAGAAATCTTTGCTTGGGGGTATAAGCAAGGCTAAGGTGTGTTTGGCTTCTAAAGTATTGCTAGGCTGCTCTGTTGCATCGCCTAGGCTAGGTGCAAATTCTGCTATGAAATCTGCTAAGGCTTGGGCCTTTATCGCTGTGCGAGGTTGGAAAACCAAACCATATTGGCTAAGTTCCAATGCCCATTTCATCACTCGTTGAGAAGCGTCCGGACCATGTAAGATTGATCGTAAAGGATATTGAGTCATGACAATGATTGTATGAGCTTGAAAGTATGGTTTGAACTTCCGAGCCGCAACAACTAATGCCAAAATTAATTTTTCGATCTTCGGATACATTGTTTCTGCATCGAGAAGAGCTTTAGAAGTGTAGAATACCGGCAGTTGGGCCCCCAGCTATTCTCGTATGAGGGCAGAGCTCACTGCTACTTCGGAGATTGCCAAATAAATGTATAAATCTTTCGCTGCTTCTGGCTTGGATAGTAAGAGAGGTGATGTGAGATACTTCTTCAAGTCTTGGAAAGCTTTTTCACACTCTTCATCCCATTTGTCTTTTTGTACCCTCTTGATAAGTTTGAAAAAAGGCTTGCATCGATCGGTAGATCGTGAGAGGAAGCGGTTGAGGGCAGCTGCTCGTCCGGTCAAGCTTTAGATCTCCTTCAAGGTAGTTGGAGACTTCATCTCTATGATTGCTCGGATTTGCTTGGGATGCGCTTCAATTCCTCGTTGGGTTACTAAGTACCTAGGAATCGGCCTGAAGATACTCTAAACGTGCATTTGGTAGGGTTGAGCTTCATCTTGTACTTTCTAAGGATATTGAAAGTTTTTGCCAAATTAGGAATGTGATCTGATCACTGCTTGCCTTTTACCATGATATCGTCGACATAGACCTCCATGGTTACTCCAATTTGCTTCTTAAACATCATATTTACTAGCATTTGGTAAGTGGCTCCCGCGTTCTTGAGGCCAAAGGGCATGACCTTGTAGTAGTAGGTGCCCCGCTCTATCACGAATACGGTTTTCTCCTTGTCGGGCTCGTACATGGCTATTTGATTGTAGCCGGAGTATGCATCTAAGAAATTGAGTAGCTGGTTCCCAGAAGTTGAATCTACTAATATATCGATCCGGGGGACAAGATAAGGGTCTTTTGGGCATGTTTTGTTAAGGTCGGTGTAGTCTACGCAAACCTTCCATTTGCCATTCTCTTTCTTCATGACTAGTACGACATTAGCAAGCCATGCCGAGTGTGCTACATCTTCTATGAATCTGGCCTCCAATAGCTTGTCGATTTCCACCTCAATGATCGCTACTTGTTCGGGTGCGAAATGTCTTCTCTTTTGGATTACTGGTTTGGCAGTGGGATCAACGTGCAGCTTGTGGCAAGCCACTTTAGGGTCAATGCCGGGCATGTCGGATGGTGACCATGCGAAGACATCTCGGTTTTCTCTAAGGAAAATCGTGAGTTATTCCTTCTCGGCTAGGCGTAGTCGTGAACCAATTTTAGCCGTCTTTTCTGGCTGTTGGGGATCAAGAATGATGTCTTCGTTGTCCTCTTCGGGTTTCCACCCTATCTCGTCTGTTTGGGCACCATTTTCTTGATCCACCTGCTGTAATTGCTATTTGGTAGCCTCTTTGTCCTTTTGGACTTCGGTAACCTCTACGGGGGTAAAGGTCTTCTTCTTTGATTCTTTCAACATTTGCACAGTACATATTCGGGATGAAGCCTGGTCAGACTTGATCTCTCCAACTCCTCCTCCTGGGATGCGGAATCAGATTTTTTGATACTTGACGGAAGTGACGACATCCAACTTGATCAACCAAGGTCTCCCAAGAATCCCATTGTAGGGAGATGGATCGCTTACGATCGTGAATGTTTGCTTTGAGACAACTGGCGATGTTTTTACGTTAAGTGTAATATGGCCGATGGCAGTTGAGGTGTGTTCGTTGAATCCAGTAAGTACCTTTGTCGGCGTATGATTGTGTTTTCCAGGCCAATCTTCTGAATGACTGAGAGTTGAAGTAGGTTGACTGCACTTCCATTGTCAATCATCATCCTGTCGACTATAGTGTGGGCTAGTTGGACAGATACTACTAGTGCATCGTCGTGTGGGAAATCGACTCATTCTGCATTCTGCTTAGTAAAGCCAATAATAGGTCCAGGTTGGGTATCGACTGCTTGAACTTATGAGATTAGTAAAGCCTACTGGATCTTCCTCTTTTTGGAGTTATTAGTGGTCCCAAGTACTCGGATTCGGCGAAAATGCCATTGATTCGAATCATCTTGGTTGGCGGCTCCTCATCACCGTCTGCATTCCTTCTTGGCTGCGCAGCTGGCTTGTCCAAGTATCTATCAACTTTGCCTTCTTTCACGAGCTTCTCTAGGTAGTTCTTCCAAGTGTAGCAGCCGTCGGTTGTATGACCAGGACCTCGGTGAAATGCGCAATACTTGGTGTGGTCCAACTTGGAAGTATCTCATTTTGATTGTTTCGGCAACTTGAACCATGGTTCGTTCTTGATGTCACGAAGGATTTGATGAATTGGAATTGAGAACTTAGAATAACTTTTGGTTATCGGGCATTCTTTGGTCTTGGGTCGGTCCCTGCGCTTGACCTCCTGTCTGCCCTTGTTGGGTTGTTTTCCATCCTCCTTCCTTTGAGCAGCTGCTGACTCTTTTCGAGGCTGTTCGGGCGCCTGTTCTGCTTGTCGAGCCTCGTCCCAAAGTGCATGCTTCTCTGCCAGAGCAAAAGAATCTGCTAGAGTTAGGTCTTCTTTCATGATCATTTCTCCGAACAGTGGGTGGTCTGCTGGGAGTCATTTTTGGAAGGCTGCACTTACTATCGAGTTATCGCATCTGACGATCTTCGTCTTTTCTGCTTTGAATCTTTTCACGTAATCGCGAAATGACTCTTTTGGGTTTTTCTTTATGTTGAACAAGTGATCGGACTTTTTCTTGATCGAACAATAAGATAAGTATTCTTTAGTGAAAACCAAGGAAATATCATCAAAATTCTGGATGGATCGCGCCGGCAAGGTATGAAACCAATCTTGTGTCTTGCCTTGTAAAGTAGTGGCGAATATTTTGCACATAAGGGCGTCATTGTTCCGATAAAGGACCATCGCGCTTCGGTAATGCTTCAAGTGTCTTTCTGGATCCCCATCTCATTTGAAAGATGTGAAGTGCGACATGCTAAACTTGCGTGGAGGCTCTGCCTGCTCGATCTCGTCCGTGAAAGGTGACCTACTTATGTTGGTCATATCCCGCCTTAGGGCTTCATCAGCCATTTTGTTACGTCAAAAATCACGCATCTGTTCATTGAAAAGTCTTTCTACCTCTTCTTGGATTTGCCTTTGTTGGGGGTAGCGGAGCTCTCAGCTGCCCCTGGTCTTGACCTGCCGATCTAGGCTGCTCTTTTACATGCTCGGCTCGTCTATTTCATGGCTGTGGTGTATGAGACAAGTTCCTAGCAGGCGAGGGATTTCTTTGCAGGCTGCCGGTTGAACTAGAGCCGGATTGAATGACTGTTTCCTTCCGTTCGCAAGGTTGCCTGTTCTGATGTGATGTGGATGATGCTCCTTGCGGGCCTAACCGTGAATGAACGTTTTGCCTAGAAGGTTGCCCATGTTGATTATCGAAGCGTGGCCCCAACCATGAATGTATACTTTCCTGTGGGCCTAGTCAAGAGTGTACGCTCCTCCACACGCTAAGACGGGAGTATACGCTATCTCGGGGGCCCAATCGGGAGTGTGCACTGCCTGAGTGCTCGGTTTGTGGTTGGTTGAGTGGTTTCTTCCCTGGACACTGCTTGAGAGGTTCCTCGTCTGCCATTGTCCTACTTTGGGATACCTCATCTGGGGCACGTTGAATCTTGGTGCGTTGCAAAAGTTGATTCACCAAGGTTGTTTGTTGTGCAAGGGCGCTCGTCAACTCTATGTCTTGTCGAGACAAGTGTTCTTCGCCATTTGGATTGGAAGAGCTTGGATGGAAAGTGCCTATTTGAGCAGTGGAAGGGTGGAAGGGTAGTATACTCCGGGTACGAGATTTGAGTTGGGAAATGTCAAATATGCGGAGAAATGCGGTGTAAATGCCACCGGCTCAATGATTGGTCCGGATGGTTGAGATAGTCTCAAGCCGACTTGGGTTGCTTGGGAAGTCATGAGAGCAGGCTGGGCTGCAGGAGTAGGCTGCTCAGTGCGTGGTGCATGCGAATGCGAGGCTTGGGCTCGGGCCCGTGCAAGCTTGGATGGCATGGCTTGGGCCATGGTGGAACCTCGTAGTGGTGGTGCCACTCTGTTTACGACCGTATTTTGCCTCGTGGATCTCCGCGATCCCATTTCTTGAGTATTAGAATTTTCACTTGTGGAATTTTCTAAATTTCTAGCCATTATATTTTTCTTATACGTTTTATCAAAGAACCCTTGCAAGTAAAAAATTCTAATAATAAGAACGTACGAAAAATATTCAAAATGGACTAGAAAATAGAAAAAAAAACCTTTTTGTGTGAGAGTCTTCTATGAGTATGGATTTCAACTCTCAATGAAAGCACCGATTTGTGGATGCAAATTTTCTCCTCCTTGATCTTGGACGATTTTGCACCTACAAAACAACTAGCACCTTAGGTTAAGGCCAAAAGCCTCACGCGCCCACGATGAATGGGGGAGGGGCTTTGGCCGAAGAACCTCCGATGCCAAAGTTAGAATTTTAGAGAGAAAGAGTGTTTAGAGTATTTAGGATTTTTTGCAAGAGGATCGGAATGAGTATTTGGTGAAAATAGGAGCCTATTTATAGGCCTAGGTTGGTCCACTTTAGAGAGGAAGTGGCCGGCCAACACTAGGTTTTTTGGGTTAATTTTTTTGTTTAATTAGCCAATTTATTGGCTAATTAAATATGAAAGAAATAAATGGGGGGTTATAGAGTTAATTATCTAATTTAATTTGGGCAATAAAGTGGGGAAAATAAGAAAGGTAAGGAGCATGAGAGATGGCCGACCATTGCCTAGCTTTGGGATTGAATGAGATATATTTTGTGGTTAATTGGATGATATAAGTGATATTTAATGGATTAATTGGGTAATTAATCCATTAATTAACGAATTAACATAATAATTTGGAGGTTACCTTGCAAAAGGGAATTTGATGAGATAGACTTTGAATTGTTTACCTCTTTTGGAACATCTTTGACTTTGTTGAAAAAAGATTGTCGACTGCTCGCGCGTAGAGATCCCGGTGTACCTCAGGGGTATTTTGGTCATTTCTTGCTAAAATATTCACGTGTCGCCTTGTGATTATTTTTGGCTCCACAGACACATGACACCTTACTTACTTAAAACCTATTGGACTCAAATAAGAAAGATACAACCAAATCAGCACTTAGCTAATTATTCTAGCAATATGAGCTAGAATTACAACTGCCACATCATATCACAATTTACACACTAACAACCCCCTTTAAATTGTGAACTGATTTCACTCGAAGAAGTTCTCCGAGATAGGTGAATTGCTCTCTTGCTAATGCCTTTGTAAAGATATCAGCAACTTGCTCCTTTGTAGGATAGTGAACCAAATCAATCACTCCTTGCTACAATGCCTCCTTTATGAAATGATACCTCTTATTTATATGCTTGGTTTTATGATGAAAAATAGGATTCTTAGTGATGGGTATGGCTAAAGTATTGTCACAGTTCATTGGTGTTGCAACATATGGCACTTCACCAAAGTCTTCCAAAACAAACCTTAGCCAAGTAGCTTGTGCTATTGCCTCAGATGCACTAATATACTCTGCTTCAGCTGTGGATAAAGCAACACATTGTTGCTTGACTGAAGCCCAAGAGAAAACTCCACTGCCAAAGGTAAAAGCATACCCATATGTGATTTTCATGTCTTTTTCTGAACCACTCTAATCACTATCACAAAATCCTATTAGAATTGCTCTTTTGCCTTTCTTGTACGCCAAGCCAAAGTCAAGAGTCCCCTGAACATATCTTAGAACCCTCTTTGTTGTTCCATAATGTTTGTTAGTAAGACAATGCATGAACCTTGCTAACAAACATGCAACATACATTATGTCACGTCTAGTTGCTGTGAGATACAATAAACTACCTACAAGTTTTCTATACTTAACTTCATCTACGCCTCTCTCTCACTGGTTTCTCTGCAACAAGATGTTGTGAGAATGAACTCACTACCACTCACAGAATCGACGCCCAGAGATTTCAGACCCAACCTGGCTTTGAGGCCATGTTAGAGTAAATTGAAAATGGTACACTGTGAGCTATGACTTCACAGATTCACAGAGAATTTAGATGAATTCTCAGTACAAAATGAAGGATGATGATAGAGAGAAGAAAGATAGAGCAACATAGAATATGACTCTGAGATTTTCACACATTCACCATGACATGTGCTAGAGAGAGAGAGAGAGAGTGAAGGAATACCACTCTACTTCTAACGGTTATACACTTTTGGCAGTATTCAAAATACATCAAGACAATCTCAGCCTTCCATCTTACACCCTATGAGATGTAGACACATGGCACCTTACTTACTTAAGACCTATGAGACTCAAATAAAAAAGATACAACCAAATCAGCACTTAGCTAATTATTCTAGCAATATGAGCCAGAATTACAACTGCCATATCAGATCACAATTTACACACTAACATTTACTACAGTTTTCATCTATCTGCAAAAAATAATGTGATTGAAAAAAAAAAGTTTTCCAAAAGAAAAAGAGGTAAGAGCTAGAGACGAAGAATGTATTAGACCTTTTTGACAAAAACAAGCACAAACCAACATGTCTAATCAGGGCCAAAATGTATCAAGAACCAGAAGAGGTATGTCTGTGCAACACAAGCAACAGATCTAACAAGTCAATTTGATCAGGTCATTATTATCACCGCCATCATCATCATCATCGATTCGACTTGGACATTCCACTGAAACCTTAGAAAGCTCTCATTAACATAGCTATATGTGCTGCTCATGCTGCTCGCAGAGGACCCCTCAGCTAACCCATTGCACATCATGGCATCTATTCGAATCCTTTCACAATCAATGGCCCATATGCCCCCATTTCCATACCTCTAGAGAGTTCCTGTTCAAGATGATAACCTCTTTAACAATACATCAGCATACCCTCACACAATTGAAAGAGGTTATGAGTTCAAATCTCACATGCGAATGCGACATCTATATATATTGAGTGTTACTAGAACAAGTTTAAGGTTCAAATCTCATGTAGACATTTATTGAACAAGAGAAAAAAAAAAAAGGAAAAGGATGTCGTCTAGAGTGAACCAATTCAAATATAACACTTAGCAGCACATGTGCCAATACCATTTCTCATAAATTGCTACCAATTCAATTGCACATGAATTGCTTTGTGCTCTTTTCCCCCTTTTTTCAGTCTGTTTCATTGTTACTTCATTGACACACACACCATGAGTGGTTTGGGTTCAACCTCCAACACTCTCTTCTCTATCTTTTATGATAATAATTCCAATAACAAAACCAACATAACTGCAATATTTCCAGGATATATCATATATATGCTTATATAAATTAGCCACAGGATATATCCACTCTAATTTGCATTATGATCAATCATCACCTCATATAAATGACAAAATACAAGTTTTAATTCAACTTTTTCCACTCACAAATAAGCTAGAAATTAGGTACAAACAAATTCCATCAATTAGGCTCTAACAATTGGTCTTTATAATCCCAACATATAATTCTCTATGGTCTTAGAGTCTAGAAGTAATATATTTGTGAATAAAATGTTAATTTAGAGTTAGTTGCTGCAACAAATGCAATGATAATCCATGTCCCTGAAAGAACCTTGTGCTTCACACCTTAGATAAAGAGGGAGTGATGGTAAAGTGTGTACTACTTGTTATGGATAATTAGTAATTAATTATTAATCGACAAAATTAATCATGGTCATTTCTCTTCACCAACCGCCATGAAAACCATATATTAAAAAGAAGACATAATTTCAAAACATAATTTGTAAAGGGTAAGGTGTAATTCTGAGATTGAGATTTGAGAAAGAAAGTTTGGAGGGTGGTCGATGTCAAAAAGGTCTGTAAGATCCTAATAGGACCCCTAAGAATCTCCTTTTGTTGGTTACGCTAAACCTAACAATAACATTTTCTGCACAGCCATCTTTTTCATTTTTGTGTTTGCAACTTTTGGTTAAATCAAGTTTAACCTCAGCACCACACTTTCTTAGTTCTAGAGAGAGGGCAATTTATTCAATATCTGACTCTAGTTGCTGGTTTAGTATTGCTATGTTTTGAAAAAAAAAACTGTTTCTGTTGTGCTGTGAGAATAAGCAGCTGTGAAATAAAGTAGCAGAGTGTTTGGTAAACTTTTTTGTAAAAGTGCTTTTGGAAAAAAAAAAAAAGCAGTATTATAGTGTTTGATAAACTTTTATGTAAAACAGATGTGAAAAAGCTGGTTTTTCAAAGCTGGGTTTTGCAGCTTTGTGTTTTTGGCTTTTTTCACCCGAAACTGTGAAAAAAAACTGAAGCTGAATGTTTACCAAACATAAAAAAGCTCTGATAGCCACTTTTTTCAGAATCACCTCAGTACCAAACTAGAGCTTATTCCTCTCTAATTATAATCTAAAAACATTGTTTTATATTGGTAAATGATCTAATGGCCTAACTCTTTGTTGGAAAGTGAGTAATTTTTATATTACTATTTTGAACTTTCTGAATTTTCAGCTTTTATTTTTTAAAGTTTCTATAGTCTCTTTTTATTGATTTTTTATTTATCTACCATTTTTGTAAATTTGTTAAGTCTTCTATTTAACTGCTGACGTGACAAACCTTTAGTCTCCCAAATTTTTTACTTTACTACCCAAAGTTGTCTCACCCAAAGTAAACTTTTCGGTGGCGCAAAGGCATGTCATGTCATAGGTTAACGAAATATTTAACAAATAGACTAACGGATGTATATAAAAATAGTAGAAAGTCAAATGTTTGAGTAAGAAAGTAAGACATAAAAACTTGAGTACTAAAAGCTGATAATTATAAAATTTTATGATAGTAAAGTAGAAATTATAAGAAAGGTCATGTATAAACTACGAGAAAAATTTACGTATGTCAGGATGTAATTGTAGTAGTTCCAAAGTCACGTACAATTACGTGCTTTAATTATTCAACGTGGTAATGGCAATTGGCTGGTTTTAGATAATGTAACCTTGTAAACTAGGTGTATTAAATACACATATTTCTAGTGACCATATTGCAACTGTGGCGTGTGGTATCCCAAATAATATAAATGACTATCAATAGTTATCAACCATATGCGCGTATCAAACAGTTTGGTCATGCAACCACGAGATGTAGAGAGAGATTGTTTTGTTCGCTCGCTCCCCGCTATGTATGGGCAACGGTTATGGCGGGCGGGTAACCGCGGTTATTTATCCATAACCGTTTAAGCTTTTATCCGCATAACCGTTTACCCGTTGGGTATTTACATAAACGGGTATACACATACCCATAACCGTTTATAAACGTTTAACCATACCCATAACCGCATACCCATTTACATAACCGCATACCCATTTAACCATAACCGCGTACCCGTTTACCCATTTTTAACCCGTTTACTCTCTTTTTTTCACCCATTTACCTTTTTTTTTAACAACTTGAAAATTAAAAAGAAATTTGTCATAATTTTCTTTTTCTAACAACTAAATACAGTTATAAATACATTTAACATGAATTTTTACATTAACGGCAATATTATTTATGAATACATGCGATGTCTCCTGTGGAGCCAAAAATATTCACAAGGCGACACATTGATTTTTGACAAAAGAAGACAAAACTACCCTTGGGGCATACCGGGATTCCTACACGCAAGCAGCGGGCAATTATCCCTCAACCAAGTCAAAAGTGCCCAAAATAGGTATCAACTTAAAACCTAATTTATTCTTATATTTTTATTTAGCTAATCAATTAGCTAAATACTAAACTTATTCCATAACCTCCAAAAACCTCCCAAAACATTTATTTTATTATGATAATTAGCCAATTAATATATTTTTACCTAATTAATATATTAATTGCTAATTGAATCACCAAATAACTCCTAAATTCAACCTAAATCAAGAACCCTATCCTATAAATAGGCTCCCATTCTCACCAAAAACCTAAGTCCTCACTCTTGCTAAAATTCTCCAAAGCTCTCAAACACTTTTCTCTCAAAATTCTAACTTTGGCATCAGAGGTTCTTCGGCCAAAGCCCCCCCCATTCATTGTGGGCGCGTGAGGCTTTTGGCCTTGACCTAAGGTGTTATTTGTTTTGTAGGTGCAATTTTGTCCAAGATCAAGGAGGAAGAAATTTGCATCCACAAATTGGTGCTTTCATTGAGAGTTGAAATCTATACTCGTAGAAGACTCTCGCACAAAAAGGTTTTTTCTTTATTTTCTAGTCCATTTGAATATTTTTCATACGTTCTTATTATTAGAATTTTTTACTTGCAAAGGTTCTTTGATAAAACGTATAAGCAAAATATAATGGCTAGAAATTTAGAAAATTCCACAAGTGAAAATTCTAATGTTCAAGAAATGGGATTGCGGAGATCCGTGAGGCTAAATGGGACAATAAGTGGAGCAGCACCACCACCACGAGTTTCCACCACGGGAACCACCACGGTGGCTACCTCGGTAGCCACTCGTGGCGAGGTCCATGGTGCATTCACCACGGCCCGAGCCGTGCCATCCAAGGCTCACGGCACCAAGGCCATGGCCCAAGCCATGCCATCCAAGTTTGCACGGACCCGAGCCCAAGCCTCGCATTCGTATGCATCACATACTAAGCAGCCTGCTTCTGTCGAGAAATCCACTCCCGTGGCCCAGCCTGCTCCCGCCGAGCAACCTGCTCTCGCAGCCCAGCCTGCTCCCGACGAGCAGCCTACTCCCGTGGCCCAGCCTGCTCTCGCCGAGCAACCTACTCTCACGGCCCAGCTTGCTCCTGCCGAGCAGCCCACTCCCGTGGCCCAGCCTGCTTCCGTCGAGCAGCCCACTCCTGTAGCCCAACCTGTTCCCGCCGAGTAGCCCACTTTCACGGCCCAACCTGCTCCTGCCGAGCAGCCTGCTCTCGTGACCCAGCCTGCTCCCGACGAGCAGCCCACTCCCGTGGCCCAGCCTGTTTCCGTCGAGCAGCCCACTCATGTAGCCCAGCCTGCTCCCGTCGAGCAGCCTACTTTCACCGCCCAACTTGCTCCTTCCGAGCAGCCTGCTCTCGTGACCTAGCCTACTCCCGACGAGCAGCCCACTCCCGTGGCCCAACCTGCTCCAGTCGAGCAGCCCACTCTCACGGCCCAGCCTGCTCTCGTGGCCCAGCCTGCTCCCGTGGCTTTCCAAGCAGCCCAAGTCGGCCCAAGACTATCTCAACCATCCAGACCTACCATCGAGCCGGGGACATTCTCACCACATTTTTTCCCGGATTTGACATTTCCCAACTCAAATCTCGCGCTCGGAGTCTACCACTCTTCCACTGCCCAATGAGGCGTATTCCTTCCAAGCTCTTCCAATCCAAATGGCGAACAACACTTGTCTCGACAAGTCATAGAGTTGACGAGCGCCCTTGCACAACAGACAACTTTGGTGAATCAACTTTTGCAACGCATCGGGATCCAACGTGCCCTGGACGAGGTATCCCGAAGTAAGACAAGGGAAGACGAACCTTTCCAGCAGCGTCCCGGCAAGCAGCCACTCGACCAGCCACGAGCCGAACGTTCGGGCAGTGTACATTCCCGATTGGGCCCCCAAGATAGCGTATACTCCCGGCTTAGCGCGCGGAGGAGCGTGCACTCTCGATTAGGCCCACGGATGAGCATACATTTATGGTTGGGGTCACAATCCGATAGTCAACATGAGCAACCTTCCGGACAAAGTGTCCATTCGCGGCTAAGCCCACAAGGAGCATCATTCACCTCACATCAGAGTAGGTAGCACGACGGATTGAGAGAAGCAGTCACTCAATCCAGCTCAAGTTCAACCAGCAGTCTGCGAAGAACTCGCTCGCCTGCTAGGAACGCACCACATGCACTGCATCCGCGGCATAGACGAGCCAAACACATGGAAGAGCAGCCTAGACCAGCAAGTCATGGCTGGGGGCAGCCGAGAGCTCCACTACCCCAACAAAGGTAAATTCAGGAAGAAGTTGATAGACTCTTGACCAAGCGATTGCATGATTTCCAATGCAACGAGGTCACCGACGAGGCACTACGACGGAACATGACGAACATAAGCAGGTCACCCTTCACGAACGAGATCGAGCAGACAGAGCCTCCGCGAGAGTTCAGCATGCCACATTTCACATCTTTCAAAGGGGATGAAGACCCGGAGAGACACTTAAAGCGCTACCGAATCGCAATGATCATTTATCGAAACAACGATGATCTCATGTGCAAGATATTCGCCACCACTCTACAAGGTAAGGCGCAAGATTGGTTCTACACCCTGCCGCCACAATCCATCCGGAATCTCTACGAACTTTCTTTGGTTTTCACCAAAGAATATTCATCTTATCGCTCCATCAAAAAGAAGTCTGATCATTTGTTCGACGTCAAGAAGAACCCAAAGGAGTCGCTTCGCGACTATGTGAGGAGGTTCAAAGTAGAGAAGGCAAAAATAGTCGGATGCAACGATTCGATAGCTAGAACAGCCTTCCAAAAAGAACTTCCAGCAGACCACCCGTTATTCGGAAAATTGATCATGAAAGAAGATCTAACTCTGGCAAACTCTTTTGCTTTGGCAGAGAAGTATGCACTTTGGGATAAGGCTCGCCAATGCACATTCAATGACTTGAAGAAGTACTCGACATCACCTCCAAAGAAGCAGCGGAAGACTTATTCACATGTTTGACGGTATCTAAAGTAGGAATAAGCTCTACCATCATGCGATAAGAGATGGGGGCCCGACTACCTGTATTCCACAGTTACCTGTATTCTACAGTTCAAAAGCTCTCCTCGATGATATTAAAAATTCAAAAGCTAACTTTGGCGATAGTTGTTGCAACCCGGAAGCACAAGTTTTACTTTCAAACGCATGCAGTCATCCTCATGACGTACTATTCTGCCCTATCCAGACGCGCGACGATAAAGGTGTAGACTCTGGCGGATGTAAAGTTTTCTGACGAACGCAACATTGGAAGGACACACTCGAAAGCAAGTTTTATCCTCGTCACCCTAAAAGATTCTACATAGGAGCAACATGTACCGGCAGTTGAATACCACTTATTGCTGCGCACCACACGGCCCTAGCCGACCCTTGCTCAATGATTCAACTCTAGAGTGGCCCAATATCGGCAATTGAGCATCTCCTGCTGCGTATGACATGGCCCCATCTCCACAGCTCCTTACTGCGCCTTCACGCCGAGCCTAAGTGACGCAACAGAGTGGCCCAATGATGCCTCAGAAGTAGCCGAGCACACTCTAGCCGCGCTTACTCCACCCGATGGAGACTTTTGGCATTTGCATGTCGACGGCGCAGAAAAGCCTTCATCACTGCCGGCAGAGAAGGCTCCAAAAAGATGGATCCCATATGGGAAGGTCCGTACAAGATCAGCAAAGTAGGTGGCAAGAGTAATTACACCCTCGCCACCATGAAACGACAAAAAGATTGAAAAGCAATGGATGGCCTACAATCTGAAGAAGTACCATGTGTGACATCCCGCTACAACAAAACCCGAAGACTCAAGAAGCTCGACGGGCACCACCTCACAAGCCGAGGACTATCCAGTTGTTATGCAGTTCCTACCTTACAGCTAAGTTCTCATTCGTTTCACTCGTTTTTTTTAATGAGGAATTCAGAAGTAATCACAACTTGGCTCGGCTGCATGCTTACAACAACTGATCACTCATGCACTTTAGAAGAAGACTGCGCCCTACTTAAGGATTCATCGCAGGAATTGCGCTCCCAGAGGGACCAACCATGCTCTCCATTGCGAGAGGGTAAACTAATTGCTCTCCAGTGCGATATGGTAAACCAATTCCCCGACACCCATATGGGTCAGCTCTCCAAGACGGAAGGATAAACTTTACACTCCGAATATCCAGACGTGGATGAGCCTGGCTGCCCTAGTATAACTAGATGCACGATGGCTTGCGCCGGGATTCCTAGAAGTAGCCACAATGGTCTTTTTCAAGGCTTAGCTAACTGAAGGATTTTGGGTCTCTTGGCCTAATCCGTGGGGAACGGGACCCCAGAGACGGATGGGGCACATTATGCAGTACGCCCTACAGACGGCTGCCCTGGAACCCTAAAGCTGCTACCAAGTGCACTAAGGTAGCCTACGGATTCTGGAAGACTGCCTACGACTTGCCTTTCGAGCAGTAAAACCGCGTTAGACTTATACAAC
The DNA here is from genome assembly GCA_035220775.1 of Malus fusca. Classification (NCBI taxonomy): domain Eukaryota; kingdom Viridiplantae; phylum Streptophyta; class Magnoliopsida; order Rosales; family Rosaceae; genus Malus; species Malus fusca. The sequence continues at coordinate 17,974,387 of CM069073.1, read as the reverse complement.
CGCACATTCTTGTGAAATGTTAAACAAGCTAGCATGCATATATGAAGTTTTACCCACTGCCGACATGCTACGTAGTCGATAGGTTTCACCTCTGCCAAGCGCGGAACAACTTACACCAAGTCCTAAAGTGTTGTGATACTTGCTACGCAACCTACGGAATTGGAGAAAGCCAAGGTTAACAGCTTAGTGGTTACGCGGAGTTGTCTGCTTCTGTAAGTAAGGCATTTGGCTGCCAACCCTATGGCTAACAACTTTGCAAAATTCTACACCAACACCTACGGCTGCATAGGCTACGCGGGCTTGTCTGCTTATAAAAAAGTAGCATGCCTGCTACTGGTCTATCAAGTCTAAAGGTTAGGGCATGAACAAAAGAAGCGAAGACGAAGAAAAGCGAAGGAAAACATGTTTATAAACAACTAGCAAATGCCGAATGAGTTCAAGCAAAACAAAAGCTACAAGGAAAAACAAATAAAATCCTAAAGGCTACCTAGAAGACTATAACAGCTTGGACATCCCACGACTACTCGGTCGCCACACCTTCAGCAGCCGCGATGCTCTTAGCAGAGTTATCATTCAGTGCTTCACCCCCGGTTGCCCCAGCCTGGGCACTAACTTCTCCAACTACTTCACCAATGGAAGCCTCAAAAATAAAATCAAGCAAGTCTTCCGGAGAAATAGAGAAGGTCTCGAAACCCCGAGCCTAGCCTTTTCACCTTTCAGCTGCTCATCCTCATCGGGCAGACCAACATGGATGCTCTCTTGAAGTGGATCACTTGGTTATAAGCAGCAATCAACTCTTCATCATTTACAGCAGAACGAAGCTCAGAAACGATATGCTTAAGATCTTGAATCTAAGGTATGTGACATCCGATCTCTTTCTCTGCACTTTCATGCTTAACTTGGATCGCGTCAAGCCTAGTCTTCAAGTCAACGATCTCTTGGCGAGCGGTCTCAAGCTGCAAAGAAGTGAGGGCAGAAATATTAGCCATTCCTTCAAAGCAATGAGCTCAGAATCTGCCATAGTATTTGCCATCTCCTTAGCAGCCTTGCTATATCTGCATCATAGCAAGCAAAGCAGTCATTCTATATTGGGTCGTATGCTTCGCAAACAAGCTTGGGCAAACAACCTTTCTGACGCCATCAACAAACTTGGCACACGGGTCCATGTTTTCAAGAGATCTGGTTTCAAAAACACATAGATCTCAGCAGCCTCCCCAGAAGCAGGCTTAGTGGATTTCTCACAGCTGCCTACGCGAGCAGTCTCCTCATTCCCAACAGGCAAATCAGTCTCAGCAGCATAAGGAATGGGCCTTGGCGCCACTTTAGCAGCAGAGTCCACCTTATCGCTCTTTATAATAGCAAGCCTCTCCAAATGTGAACCAGACTTAGCTCCCAACAGATGTCTTGGTACAAAATTTGGCACTAGGGGCATGACAGAAGTTTTATGCCGAACAATCCTATCAGCAATCGTCCTAGCCATTCTTGACATGGCAAGCGCCACATGCTCAGATCTAGCAGCCTCATTTTTCGTCCCCTTGGAAAAAGTCAAGTCAATCACAAGCCTGGAGGCAGTCGGCGAACCCGCGTGAGCAGCGAAAGAAGTTTTTGGTTTTTTCTCAACCAACATCTCTTGAGCAGGTAGGGAAGATCCATTTTCCCACATTCACTTGCAGCAGGATCTACAACAGTGATTGGACGAGCCAATGCATCCGCCTTGATCCTATTCACCTCTTCTTTTGGGAGCATCCCACGTTTCTCCTGACGAAGAGAGTTAAAGTAGCCAACGTCATTCGTGGTACCTAGCAGGGGAGTTCAACCCAACATTCCAGCAGCTCATGAGGCCCTCGACCTTTTCATTTCTCTCAATCACCGGCCTAGCTCGCGTCATGTCCAAAAGCCTAAAAGGACATGAGCTATGTGACTCGCCTAGTACTGCGCCACAGCGTCATAATTCGCGGCCCTAGCCACACAAGCTGCCCTTGGTTCTAGCCAAGTCGAGCAGCTTAAAGCAGTGGTCCCTGCCACAATACCTCATCGGCCCATGCCGAGCCGACTCCTGGCCCATGCCAGCCGACGTGCTGCATCACCCTGACGGCTGCCCCGCGGTAGCACCATCCAAGAAGAAGACAAGGAAAATTAATTTTTTCTTACCTCAGTGCGGCACGAAGAAGACGAAGAAAGCAACGAAAGACGGTCCTTTGCACGGGCAAGATGTAGAAGATTGCTAGAGGAGGGGGAACAAATATCCTCTAAGCTATCTCTCTCTTGTAGGGTAGAATAAATCGCTCTCCAAAGTTGATTTAATAACCCACTTAAGGTGGACTTAAATAGGCTTTGAGAGAAATTTATTTCCCTTTCCTAGAAGGATCTAATTTCCTATTAAAGAGAGAATCTACATCAAAATAGGAAGCAGTCCTAAGTTTCCTAAAGCAAGAAGATCTCTACACCTGTTGCCCTTTTCTGCGAGCAGCTCAACAGGTGTGGGGGCATTTGTGGAGCCAAAAATATTCACAAGGCGACACGTTGATTTTTGACAAAAGAAGACAGAACTACCCTTGGGGCATACCGGGATTCCTACACGCAAGCAGCGGGCAATTATCCCTCAACCAAGTCAAAAGTGCCCAAAATAGGTATCAACTTAAAACCTAATTTATTCTTATATTTCCTATTTCATTATTTAGCTAATCAATTAGCTAAATACTAAACTTATTTCATAACCTCCAAAAACCTCCCAAAACATTTCTTTTATTATGATAATTAGCCAATTAATATATTTTTACCTAATTAATATATTAATTGCTAATTGAATCACCAAATAACTCCTAAATTCAACCTAAATCAAGAACCCTATCCTATAAATAGGCTCTCATTCTCACCAAAAACCTAAGTCCTCACTCTTGCTAAAATTCTCCAAAGCTCTCAAACTCTTTTCTCTCAAAATTCTAACTTTGGCATCGGAAGTTCTTCGGCCAAAGCCCCCCCATTCATCGTGGGTGCGTGGGGCTCTTGGCCTTGACCTAAGGTGTTATTTGTTTTGTAGGTGCAATTTTGTCCAAGATCAAGGAGGAAGAAATTTGCATCCACATCTCCCAATTATTTGACGGTCAATCTATTACAAGAATCATGCATGGTTGTAGGTTAATTAATATTCTTGTATACATACATACATACATACATACATACATATATATATATATATATATGCATGTATGTAAGTACGCATCAGTCTGCTAATAAGCTAATTTGATAAATATTTGGATTTTTATTTAGAAACATATGTTCATTGATCCAAGCCATTTAATTGATTTCTAATTTTTGGGTCAAATACTTATTGAAAACTCAAGGCCAATTAAATATATATATAGGTACACATCAACCGACAATAACATGTTTTTAAAAGCTCAAGGTAATCATTATCTTGAATTGGCCAAAGCTCCAAAAGACTCCAAAACAAAACTGTTGAACACTCTAATGTTTTAGCACATTCAATCACATATATTAAACATTGGCCCGTTCTATCAACTATATTTTTCTCTCAAGTGAGGCATATATATATATATATATATTATGGCCCTTTATAACCAAATATGTTTTGGGATACTAAACTTAGCTAGAAACTATTTTTTATTTTATTTTATAGTTTTACATATATTAAAATAAATGGTTAAATGGGTACCCGTTTATAACCGCGGGTAATACCCATAACTGCCCATTTAAATTTCATGGGTAAACGGTTATACCCAACGGTTACCCATAACCGTTTATTTATCTAAACGGTTACCCATAACCGTAACCGTCAAATTTAAATGGGCGGATAACCACGGTTACCCATAACCAATGGGTATTTGCCCATCCCTACTTCCCGCCCCATCTAGCTAGTAAGGGCATCTCCAACAACTTAGCTGAATAAGGTTTTTTGGCTACTTCAACAAAAAAATGCAGAAACACCAAGCTTAAACATACTAGCTAAATCACTAGCTAGCTATTTTAACTTTGTGAACACTAACCGGCTAAGTTTAGTTAGGAGGAGAGAGAGGTAAATTTTTGCTAAACATTAAAAACTATAAAATTGCTTTGTGGACTTGAAGAGAAGAAAAAGGGCTTGAGTTGTTAAGTTTAGTATAAAAGTTATACAAATTTTTTTAACTTAAGCTAAAATAGTTAGTATTGTTGAAAGTGGTAGTTAGTCAAATTATATTTGACTAGCTACAATAATAAAAAAAATTAACTAGTGTTATTGGAGATGCTCTAAGAACCTACCGAGACAAAGGGTTATGTTATGTATAGGGAGGGAAAAGCCATGTAATGGCGGGGACCAGAGAGTGTTCAATGATGCGGTCCGCCGCATGATTGGAGGCCACGGCCGACCATCACCGTCCTACGTGGACTGCACGTCCATATCACAATTCACTACCCTCCACTTCATTTTATTCAGAAGCCACAGCTCTCAGCCTCAAGCTTATTTACAGCTAATAATAGTTTGTAAGCTTGCCCTTCGGATTTTTAGTTTCCCTAATTGCCCCTTTCTTTCTTTCACATTTACCTATGTACCCTCTGACCGATCAAACCAGTTTGCCACCTCTTCTACTGTACTGTATAATTCAAGAAGGTCACCGTAAAACCAAGGCCAATATAAGAGGAAAGGTCAACTTATTATAAACACACAAAATTTCATATGTTTTCTATGTAAAACATATTTTTTACTTTCTCATAATTATAAAACGTAACTATTTTTAAGAGCAAAAAGCCAATCACCTATTCTCCTTGGCCAAATGAATGCATTTGAGTATCATAAACTCAGCCACCAAACTCTAACTTGTGCCAAGTGGTGTGTTCATAATTCACTTTTTCCTGCAGGAAACAAAAATGGTTGAAAAAGTTAACTTTTTTCCTTGTATATTTTTTCATTTGTACTCTTTCAGCACATGGTATAACTCTAATAATCATATAGCCTTATCTCATCTTTCTCCCTGGTAAGAAAATTACAGAAATAGAAGAATAAATGATTTCCATCTGTTTTTAGCCTCATCACACGTGCAACATGTTTTGTTACTCATGATTTTGCATCAAAGTGATCAAGTTTCAACACATAGAGACCCCGCTGTGCGGCCTTTTAACTTATATGCCTGCAATGTTGCTCCACACTATCAAGTTGTTCCAACTTCAAATGAATAAGAAAATAATAATGCTATTTTTTTTTTTGAGCAAACGATATTATCTACACTAAGGGGGATGGGGTGAGTTTAGTCTCATAATGGGCTAGCAATAATGTGGTACAAATTCGCATTTGGCAAGAATTGAACCTAAGACCTCTCACTTACAAGTGAACAGGAAAACCACTAGACCGTAGTACTAAGTGGCAATAATAATGCTATTTAGACACACAAAATTGATATGCTGAAATTAATCATTGAATTGAGGAAGTCTTTTTTGATCAAGTATTGGAAATTTTATTTATTTATTTGTTTAATTAAAACAACAATATTACTTATACACTAACATTGCCATCACGAAAAAAACATTATTGTGAATATATTGAAGGAAAAAAAATAAAGATTAGAGTTTAGGGTTTAGGAATTAAGTATTGGAATTAAGTTTCCCTAAACATATATATATATATATATATATATATATATATATATATTGATCAAATACTGAAATCATATTCGACTTTGATGATATAACATGTCAAGGAAAGACACTTAAATAATCAGATCAATTTTCTTTTTTCACCACACTATATATTTAATTATAATGAATGATTCTGGAAAACCTGTTTCATCAGTTACAAAAAACCTATAAATAACTATAAGGATTTAGTGGGATACGATCGTGATTTTAATTAAATCAAGGTTTCTGGCATAAAGTAGTTCAAATTAGACCATAAAAATCTCTCAAAGATCAAGGTATCTTTCAAAAAACTCCTTTGATGATGAGTTGTTAGATACGAACTTTTGATAGCAATTAGTAATTAACATTTCGATCAACAAACAAGGAGATGAAACCACGTACTTGTTTGGTCCATGGGAGATACCCAACTGAACTGACCATTTTCCAGAATCTAGACCTCGTTCTCACTATACTATCTAAATTATTGTGACTAAACTGTTAATATTAAAGAAATAGAAAGCATAGTTATGAGAGAGAGTAGCAGAGAACAGAGAGAGAGAGAAGTAAGAAGGTAAATGAGATTTTTGTATTGTATTGTTTTCTTAATGATGGATTAATTACAAGTGTATGTATTTATAGTGAACTAGTCACTCTAACAGACTTCCTAACAAACTACTAATCTAACAAACCACCTAATCTAATTACACATGGCAAGATCTCAACCATACAACATTATATTCTAACATAAACAAGCATGCACTACAGCACTGCCAGGACCGCTTATATCTTTAGATGGCACAGGCCAGAATCCTGTAACTCGCTATATTGCCTTCTTTGGAAATATTGGTTTTTACATTCCTGTTATTTGTGTAATATGACATTCACAAACGTAAAATCAATCTCGTTGCAATTGTAATAATGTTATTTTGTGTTAATCAAACTATTATTATATAATGTAACCTTACAAATATTTTTGTAATTTCAACATTGAATATTAATGTCATATTGTAATATCATTTAGTGGAAGGTAAGGGGCTAAAGGGTGAATAATGACAATATGTAATTTTATGGCGTTCACTAATAATTCTATACTATAATATCGTTCATGATATACCAATCAATGTGATTATAATAAACAATATTATCATATAACCTCGCCATTATTATGTAACATTTAGACAATAAACTTTGGAAATTATAATGTAATATTTTAGTACTGTAGAAATGAACCACATATATACCTACTACATTAAAACCTCTACAAAGTCATAAAGTTGAGACCAAACTAATTTTAAAACTTTAGAGAAGTTATTACTCAATAGAGGTGTAGTTAAAAGAATATTAATTAGTGACTTATTTATTCTTACAAATGGTGTATTTTCCGGACGCCATTATTTCTTGCATATATATACCCGCAAGCTCAAAGATATAACATAAACTCTATAAACTAAATCATTGTCCAAATAAACTCTATAAACTAAATCATTGTCCAAAACAACGTCAGAGGTATATTTTCGTTCATCTTAAACTTTTATTTGTGATTTGCATACTTTTGTACTCGTTGACAAGTATTATTATGTGAAGACTTGTTCCTTATGATGGGACCAAGAAAAATTACAACTTACTACAAATATGGAGTTTATTCCTATACATAAATGGTCTCAAGTTGGGACCAAAATATTTTATGACTTTAAAGAGCTATTTTTTCTTTATAGAGTACTACTTTAGAGAAGTTTTACTGTATCTACAATATATATATATATATATAGTTGCCGTACACATAAGCATCTTCATCATTCCATCTCATTTTAGTCGTCCAAATGCCTTAATCAAATCATACAATCAACCTACAAGATTATTATGATGATCAAGATGGGATCGATGCCCTGCACATAATTAGACCGTATATAAGTTGAATTAAATATTGGAAATGTCAAATATATTAAATATTATATTTTAAGAATTTTTGATATATTTTATTATTTTTTAATTGAAGTATATATAGGAGTTACAAGTATGGTGTTACATGTACTTCATCGATGTGGGACAAAATTTCTTGACAACTTTGACTAATATTTACGCTACAACTTGCAACATTCTCCCTCAATTTGGAGCAAAGATGTCACACATACTCAACTTGTCAAGCGAATTGGAAAACCCACTACTAGACACTGCCTTAGTCAGCACATCTACAAGTTGATCCTCGGTTCTCAAAAATAGAAAGATACTGATTCCACCATCCAATTTTTCCTTGATGAAGTGTCGACCAATCTCCAAATATTTTGTACGATCATGTTGAATTCGATTATGAGCAATCTCTATAGTCGTCTTGTTATCACAATGAAGATTCAAAACACCTTTAGGTCCAAACCCAAGATCTCTCAACAATTTCCTCAACCACAACAACTCGCGGACACCATGAGACATGCCACGAAACTCAGCTTCTGCACTTGACCTAGCAACCACTTTCTATTTCTCTCTTCTCCAAGTATGTAAAGTGTCCATATGTAGATCGTCTGGTAGTGTCAGAATTCGCTAAATCTGCATCTATTTACCCTTCAACAATCAAATGACCTTTCTTGGAGAACACCAAGCTCTTGCCAGGAGCCATCTTCAAATACCTTAAAATATGGATCACTACATCCATTTGAGTTTCACTAGGAGAGTGCATAAAATTGACTGCATAAGCAATGTCATGGTGTGAGTGAGATAAATAAATTAATCTCCCCACAAGACTTTGATATCGTTCTTTGTGAGTAGGAACATGATCCAAAAATAAACCTAGGCGATGACTCTACTCAATGTAGTATCAGTAGGTTTACATATCTAACATGCCTGTTTTAGCCAACAAATCAAGAACATATTTTCGTTAAGACAGAAAAATATCATGCTTGAATTGTGCAACCTCGATTTTAAGAAAATACTTCATTTGGAATATATATAGGAGTAGTTACAAGTATTGTGTTACATGTACTTCACTGATGTGGGACAAAACTCATGTACAATTTAACTAATATTTACACTATAACTCGCAACAATATATATATATATATATATATATATATATTTAACACGTGATAGTGATCACCGCACGAAACAATTGACCAACTCATAAACTTAATTTATTAATTTTTGGGAGATTTTTTATGCAGTCTCTAACTACCAATGTTCTTTGACTGAAATCTTATTGGTTTTTAGTTTTTGATCGAAGTCCCCGACATTAATGTATTGATATATTTCATGTCGGTTCTTATATTTTTTAACTTAAAAATTAAAATTTGTAGTTGCTTATATTAATGAGATTTTAAATAAAACCCATAATTTTTCGGATTGAAAAATATTAAAAAAATTATACTCCCAACGTCATGGAAGAAAATTCAAAACCAATAGAAAATCATGTGTTGCCATAAAAAAGTATGTGTGTGTGTGTATATATATATATAAACATATTGTATAAATATATACACACATACATATATAAACATGGGTACATTCATCAAAGTTAACCAAAAATTTATTGTACGTAACGTCTTCAGACCCAAAAATGGGTACATTCTTCAAAACCAAAAAAAAAAAAAGAAAAAGATATTAGACTTAATAACACTAGTAAATTCTTCAAATAAACTTAACATGGATACATTTTCAAATTAACGAAAAAAGAATGTAACCATATAAGTTTAAAAAATGGATTAGAAAAAAGTGAACGGAGTTTTACATAAAAAAAGGGACATTTTACATATAACAAATTGGTATAATTAAGAATGGGTACACTTAATGGGTACATTTAAAATTAAAAACTTAATTTTTTTTTTGTATTTTGAAAATGTTTTAAATTGAAAATTAATTAGGAGATTATAATGAAGGTGTGAGCACTAAAACTCTAAATCAGTTACCAATTTTTATTTAAAAAAAATTATTTAACTAACATCTAAATTTATTAATACATTAATGTCACAGACTTGGATCAAAATCTGAAAAAATAATAAGCACTCAGTCAAAAAACATTAGTAGCTATAGGAACCGAATACTAATTTTTTTTTAATTTTAATTACAGTTTAATTAATAAGACTATGAACATATCAAGTAATTCAAAATAGTTACGAGTATATATGTGTTTTTCACGAAAATGGTACTTACTTGACCTAGTTTGACGTACGGTCTATTTTTATTTTATTTTTGGTAAAGAAAAGCAGCTGGTCTTTACTCTTTAGTCTTTAGGAAATATTTATGTGTGTTTGCTTTGCTTTGTTTATCTTCTACGTAAAGTAGTGCAAAAAAAAAAAAAAAAAAAAAAAAAAGACCTAAAGCCCATCCACCGTCCATAGACAGTGTCACACGTTGGTTGTTTCGATTGTTCTCCTCACTCTTACGTTTTCCCTTCTTTTTCTACTCAATTCCTTCTCCAAAATACTTGTCCACAAAGACATCAAATCATTTGCAACCTCTAAATGGAAGTGGAATACCAATTTAAATGACCAAAATATCCTCCCACCAATTTAAATGACCAAAATATCCTCCCAATATGAAAAATACTTGCATCCATCTAATGGAGCTAGTGCACCACTTTGTCCAAGCCTTGCGACTAAAATATTTTCGTCATATAGAATTTATAATCAAAACTATTCATTGTCTTAATATCCTTTTAAATTAAGATCATTTCTATGAAATGCATATTAATTATATAGATCGTTTTAATGACTATATGTATCTAACAAATTTATAGTGTTAATATCAAGTAACTATTCATAATAAATTATTTGTTGTTGTGGCCTATATTTAACTGAGGGGTGCGGCATAGAGAGAAAGAGAGTGGAGAATAGGCTTGAGGAATTGTGTGTTCATTCCTCAGTCCTTGTGCCTTTATTTATAGTATTAAGGAGGAGAGAAATTTGCTCTCCAAGTAATACAAAATCTATTAGGAAAGATCTTTTAGATCCTAAAGGATTCCTATTCTATCTCTACTTAGGATTTACACAATCACAATATTGATTAGAACATATGTCACAACACTCCCCCTTGAGTGTGCAAATACTCAAGTAGATGGGGCATCAAATCTTTAGGCAAATGTAGAAGCAGTTGATGAAGTCGTCTCATCTAGTCGGCACAAGTAAGAAATGTGAGTCTCAAAACAAACGGAAGAATGCATGGGTGGTAAAACTCACAAAACCTCGCTATGGCAAAACCCAAGGTGGGACAAAAGCCCATAGTCAAAGGAGAAAAGTGAGAAGTTGCATTAAGTCAAAACTATACGTCTTCGGGACGCAAGTAGGATGTACACAAAGGTATGACCAACCTAGGATGGGTGCTTCGTCAAAACCTAGTCAGGTAGCAAAAACCTAGTGGGAAAAATGCTCCTAATCGTAGGTAAAAGAGTACATTAAGGTCAAGTGAGTATACTTCTGGATACTCCCCTTAAGTTTGACAAAACTTCCAAATGAAACTACAAGCATTGCAAGTGAGAAAGTTACGCATACCAATTCCTCAAACAAGCTTCTGAAAGGTAGACTTCGGTAGTGACGTCGTGTAGAGGTCGGCAAAGGTTATCTGGGATCAGACTGCTTGACTTCAATATTCTGATGCTCATGCTGATGTAGACACAATATGCTTGGTGTTGACTTGTTGGATGTACCATGATTTGGTCGATACATACGGCGTTGTCTTCGTGCATCGTTATTGGGACTTAACGATAGATAAAAAACGTAGGGATTTTGAATATGCTCCACAAGAGTTCTCGACCATATCTTTCATGTGATGAGATACAGTGAGTCTTGGAACGATTCAAAGGTTTCGCAACAAAGGTCTATCTGGTTGACCTCCAAGATATTGCGGTGTTCTTTTAATGGTAAAGACATAATCATTCGGGAACGTACTTTGTGCGGTCAGACATATGGTCTGATTTAGCGAATCCCACAAGGTTGGCATCATTCCGAAGATCAAGGGGGCGTGATCTATTCTGAGATGCATAGGGATGGATAAGCCCAAATCCGTAGTAACGGAAAAACGTCTTTAACACCAAATTTGGTGGTGGCGTGTAGGCACAATGCTGCTTTATGCCAAAAGATTATCAGCACATAAGATGTCCGATTCTAGTGCATTGAGCTAAGTACAACAAACGCCAATGGTACTTAGATATGGTTGCCTCACGTTCCAATATGGAACCTTATGCTCTATACCGTCTGTAAAGGTCTTATTTGCATCTAGCGTATAGACGATCAGGGTATACTCAGACATAACACCTTCTGGGTCTAGTTCAAGTGGTGGACTAGAATACCATCAGAACTAGCTTGAAACTGTAGGTCAAGGTAATGTTGAGTTTTTCCAAGATCATTCATCTTAAAGTCCAACTTTAGGTGCGAGTTAGTATTCTCAACTCTAGCAATTTCAGATTTTGTACACGCAGGGGCATATATCCCTAACTGATTAAATATTGACTTAGACGGGTATACCACATCCACCCGAATAGTTCTACATCCATAAAATGAAGGCCTCTTGAGAACCGAGAAGGTGTTCTTGTGGTTTATAACTATTTGAATCAGTACATGTAAGTCCATTGGAAAATCCATGTATGTTTCGTATCAGGATCCCATAGATATTACAACCACGTTTATAATGCTGCAATCAATCATATGGATTGATTATTCTAGTTGACCAATTAGTTTTACGTTGACACTAATAAACAGAATGCGGTTTGTTATCATCGTTTTTCATTTATGTTAGTAGTTACCATATAAACGAAACATCACTTATGATAATCTCATTCCAGTTCCATATCTCATCCAAACTAGTATACTAGACCAAGAACTTCAGGTCTCGGGAGTAATCCGGATTTAATCTCATGAGATGAAAAGGATTGAGACATCGATCGAGGGACTGATTCGTTCATGCCATGTTCTTCCAATTTTGGGGAAGTGAATCCTCAAACCGAGTGATTTGCCATGCTTCTGGCGTAGGACAAATTGATTGGCCAGCCGCCAATGTACGAGGGTCGGCCACAGTAGTTGCGTTCCTGCTTTCAGGACAAAGGTCCGTCGTATATTTGGTACATCTCTTTGCAGGCACATTTACAGCTGGTATATGTGATCTCGTCACGTTTAATTAGATTAGAGGAAGTGTCTGGTTATACTCTAACGATCTAGTGGGGACGTGCACGATAATTCGCGTCGTTCTATGTGAACGTTGACGTTCTTATCTTCCCCTAATGCTGGGAAGACTATCTCATAAAAGTGACAATCCACAAAATGAGCGGTAAAGAGATTGCCTGTCAAAAGGTTCTAAGTAACAAATATTAGAATGCGAATCATAACCGACATAGATTTTCATCCTTCCCTGAAAACCTTTTTTTTTTCTTTTTCTTTCTTTTGTATGTAAGGGCGGCGCAAAATGGCATATAGACTACACAACCAAAGATGCGTAAATGCGATATGTCGGGTTCGTATCTGGTAACCAACTGACACACGCTTTATAAGGTTGGGTTGTGACGAGCCTTAGGTGGACCAACATGGTTGCTTGCAATATTGCATGACCCCAAGCCGAGATCGGGAACTTGGTACATAAGACAAATCGATTGCGCAACCATTTGAAGGCGTTTAATGAATGCTTCTACTGGGTCGTTCTAGGTATGAACATGGGGTACTGGATGTTCAATTAAAAAAACCCAACTGACATGCAATATGCATCGAAATTTTTCGATGTAAATTCTCCAACTTATCCAATCAAATAAATGTGATCATATAATCAGGGTGGTGAGCCCTGAGCTTGTTAATTTGAGTCACCAGTGTGGAGAATGTAGCTTGTGGACAACAGCCACACGTGCGATCAACGTGTAGAAACATCAACCAATACTATAAAGTATCTAAATGGTCCGTAGGGTGGTTGAATCAGCCCACAAATGTCCCTTTTGAATCCTTTGTAGAAAAGATGAAGGGTGCTAAGGCATGGTACGCTTCTAGGTAAGATGTCTTTACTTCTGGTAAGAGGATGCCCAAAAAGGCGCTTCACGGATCATTCTAGATATCCCAAACGTACATCCATAGCGAAAATTTCTTTGGAATCGCAGGCTTTTGGCCGACCACATAGTGGCCCTGAATGGGTGTAATCCATTCATTAAACGTTCCATCTTCTCTAAAATATGTTTCTGGCTATATTCATAGGAAGTGCAATATGGTAATATGCTAAGGATTTTTTCTCCATTTTCTACATTGGTTTCAATATGGTAATAATACTCTCAAATATCCTTAAATCTAAAAAGGCGTTCTTCTGGAACGAGTGAGTATAAGGCTTCCCTTTATGGTAAAATTAGTACCATTGGACAATATAGGGCAATGTTATGCCCCACAATCAGGTTGGATAAGCCTGAAAGGTTGTCAAGGGATGTTTAGGTATGAAGTTAGCATAGAACCAAACTGCTAACTTCCCCACAAAACATACCTAAGCATGAGTTAATTGTATTAGTCATATGTGGTAATTTTTGTTAATTAACTCTTATTCGATAATAATTGTGACATCTGAACACCAATCTTAAAGCCGAGAACAAAATAAATTATTCACAAAGTAAACCAAATATACAAAGGGGTTCGGCCAATAGGCCTTCCATGTCAAATTTCGCTCTTCCAAATGTGTTAGGTGGAGCAAAATTAGTCTCACATATTTACTATAGGAATGTTACTCCTCGGCAACATTGGTAAAAACACAGATTGGCAAAATTAGTCTCACATATTAACTATAGAAATGCATAACCAATGATCTATTCTGTCAAAACAGAGTTAGATTCTGCAGGGTTGAGGTTCAGGAATACTATCTCGTATTTTTGAAGTTTTTAGGTCTTAGGTGCCAAAGATCATGCTTCGGGCATGATACCACCTCTTGGCAGGCCTAATTCTACCATATGTTGTAAAACAAACTCGCATTGGGATTGTAAGAGAGAGACAGACCCAAACTTGGGTTCGGTAGGCTCTAGCCGAAGATGGAATGGTATGTTTGATAAACCGTTCGGTGCACCTCCACCGAAACAGAGCATGCCTTTCAGTGTATCTTTGTCGAAGAAGAAAATGCATGTCGGTGCATCCCTGTCGAAGCAGGGCACCACCTGCTGAAACAAGAATGTGATTAGTGTTTTAGGAAATAAAATTTCCATAAACATCAAAGTTAGAACATTCAGAGTTTCTAAGACATGGTTTGGTTTAAACGAATTTAAGCATGGAGAACTTCGGGTCTCAACATGAGTGTTGCACGTTAAGAAACTTTAGGTTTCTATGGCACTTTTCTAAAATTCGGGTTCGGAATTATAAACTTCAGGTTCATAGTACCTGCAAACAAACACAATATATACAAGACATAATATATAGCATTTGAAAACAAATATATTAATAGTGGGTAGCTTCGGGACCCATTATTTAAAAGTTAAGTGAAACGACCATAAAAGTATGGAGTTTCAGGTCCAAAATTCAACTAAAGCCCACATGGGGCTGTATAAAATAAAATAAAATAAAACCCAAGCGTAATATTGGGCTGGGAAAGATACGGGCCGAGCATGAGGGGGGTAAGCTCTATGGCGTCACGGGCTAAACGAAGAAAAAAGGCCAACGACAGTGGGCTGGGTTGCTGCAGGTAGACCCTGGGAGAAACCTAGAGGGTTGTTATTACGGGCCAAAGGAACATGAAGCCCAATTTGGGCTCATACTAGACCAAAGAACATCCCAGCGTCGCTGGGAGTGATCGCCGGAGAGGAAGATCAGCACCGTCGCTTCTTGCGGTTGTGTTTAAGGTCGGGACCATCAAGGAAAGTTGGATTCCAAGGGAGGAACTAGGCCAGCGACAGAGTGATGAAGAGCTAGACATCTATAAACCTAGGTAACCTTTGGATTTGAAAAACAATTTTTCAAAAATCCGACGAGATTCATGTGAATCTCTTCCAAAAACCAAGATGGGGACGACTTCAGGTCTTCGGGGTGGTAGCCACGATGGCTAGGCATAATTGTTGACCATGCTTGAATTGGTTTTGCTGGTGGCGACGTTGTGGAATGTGTCGATGTGGGTTCTGGGTGCAGGAGCCATCATGGCTTTATGGCTTGGCTCACAGGTTGCTCGGCTCCAACGGCTTAGGCTGCTGGCCTGGCAGGCTAGTAGCTTGGTTGCTCAGGGTTAGGCGGCTTGAAGCCGCGACTCGTCTGGGTTTAAAACCCTAATTTTTTTTTTCTTTTCAAATTCAATTATATGCATATATAATTTAATACTGATCTATATATAAGTTCATGCAATATCAATTCACATAATTCCATAATTATGGATATAATGCAGACATAATTTATGTAGAATCTAAAATTCAAAAAACGTAAAGTTGGATCATGCATTATGGTGAATGTTCATGCTATCAGGGCTGCAAAAATATCGAGATAAAAATCGTTGTTTTGGAAGAACCTAATTGCGTGATGATATTGGTGAACTGCACTACTACAAAATTAACTATAATTGGCGGTTCAAAAACCGACAAAAAACGTATATTACTGTCGGATTTTAAGCAAAATCCGACAGAAAATGGATGCAGTGGCGGATATAATAAGCGACAGAATTGCCTGCGTCAGGAAATGAATTTTCCGACAGAAAATACTCTAAAACCGACAGAAATCCTGTCGGTTATATCCGACGGTATATATATTTATTTATTATAGTTTATGTCGGATAAAACCGACAGAAAATATATTAATAAAAAAAAATTTCTGCATTCACCATCTGAAACCTCGCCAGAGCTCGATTTGATGGATTCAAAGTGCAGTAAGGTGTAATGTTGAAGAGCTTCATCTTGATTTTGAAAACACCGTGTCTTCATTTCCATCTTACATCTTTCGTTCTCAGTCTTTGCGCTCTTTTCCAGTAATCTTCATTACTTGTCATTGACTTGAATTCGTATAGAAGACGAGAGGGTTTTCCAATGGGTCTCGTGTTGCTGCAAAAGCATTAAGGAGTTACATCTTTATTATATTAAGGCTATGAAAAGTATCGCCATTGAAAGTTCGTCTTTGGAGTCCTTCTCTGTTTCCAGTCGTGGTGAATCCATCCACCTTAGTGTATCTGGTGAGAAACTTGAACAAACACCCAAAAACCCATCAGATCCCTCAATGGGCAAGAAAACACATCAGATCCCTCAAGAACTTAAACAAACACCCAAAAACCCAAGAAAACACACACAAAAACTGATAGGGATTTATGGCGTTTATGGGTTTTTCAGATCTAAAAGAGTGAGTGCATGTTCTTCCTCAGTGCAATCTCTGAGAGTGTGAGAGTGATGGAAGCTAACTAAGGGCATAGAAGGAAAGATAGGAAAAAAACAGTGTGTAATCTCGAGCAGCATCAACATCATAATGTTGTGCTAACCGTTCTGAGCGACGACATCCGCTCGTAGCACCACCACCAACATCATCCAACCCACTGAAACAAACAACACAAAATTATTCGCCATATGAGAGACAGAGAGAGAGAGTGAGAGGGAGAGTGTTACCTTCTTCTTCGCCATATTCGAGATAGCGAATGAACTTTGGTTCCAAGTGTTCGAACTGGAAGTAAATGAGGAAAGGAGAAGGAGAAGGAAATGAGGAGTGGAGAAAATGTGGAAGGGAGAAGCACCGGCGCAAGGAAGAGATGGAGAGGTTATAATGTGGAAGTGTTCATTACTGTCGGTTAAAACCGACACAAATTGTTTTTAAAAAATAAAAACCGACAGAAACTTCTCATTAATGTCGGTTATAACCGACAGAAAAAAATCACGGCAACCATCCCCCCAAAATTCCCTCTGAAAATTTTAAACTTTCCCCCAAATTTTAAAATTCCCCCCCCCCCCCAAATCTTGTTACGATTTAAAAAAATAAAATAAAAATAGTTTGGTTTAATAAATAAATAAATAATATGTTTTTAAATAGAATATGTTTTTAAAAATTAAATCAACAATTGTTTGGTTTAATAGATAATAATCCACGTAAAATATGCGATAAAGAAACAAAAAGAGAATTGTACAATGAAAATGTCTTCACACAAACTAAATATTGTTTAATCAATACTTGAAAAACATAAATAAAAATTTAGCACAAATTACTTTTCCCACTTCAGATTTTTGGCAAATTTATGCATTCTACAAAACTAGTTTCCATGATCTAACCGTCAAACTTGTTTGTAGATACCACAAGATCGCATATGTAAAAAATCATAAAAAACAAACATTCAGAGATTACGTAACGGAACAAAAGTTTTCGACGGTTATAAACGAAAAATCACAATTTAACGGTTATTTTAGCTCCGATTTTGATGATTTTTTACAGCTACACTCCTCAACCCTATTAGAATGTAATGAATAAATTCGATCTTTAATTTAAAATATTTACACTAGTGGATACCACAAAATCTTATTTTATACTTAATAGAAGTATAATATTAACTCTTAAGTGTTTGTTTAATCTACCGTTTTGACGCAATATGCATTCTACGAAACTTTTTTCAACGATCCAACCGTCAAACTTATTTGTACACAGTCCGAGATTGCATACGTAAAAAATTGTAAAAAACAAACATTCAGAGATTACGTAACGAAACAAAAGTTTTCGACGGTTATAAACGAAAATTCACAATTTAACGGTTATTTTAGCTCCGATTTTGATGATTTTTTATAGCTACACTCATCGACCCTATTAGAATGTAATGAATAAATTTGATCTTTAATTTAAAATATTTACACTAGTGGATACCACAAAATCTTATTTTATACTTAGTAGAAGTATAATATTAACTTTAAGTGTTTGTTTAATCTACCGTTTTGACGCAATATGCATTCTACGAAACTTTTTTCAACTATCCAACCGTCAAACTTATTTGTACACAGTCCGAGATTGCATACATAAAAAACAAACATTCAGAGATTACGTAACGGAACAAAAGTTTTCAACGGTTATAAACAAAAAATCACAATTTAACGGTTATTTTAGCTCCGATTTTGATGATTTTTTACAGCTACAGTCCTCAACCCTATTAGAATGTAATGAATAAATTCGATCTTTAATTTAAAATATTTACACTAGTGGATACCACAAAATCTTATTTTATACTTAATAGAAGTATAATATTAACTCTTAAGTGTTTGTTTAATCTACCGTTTTGACGCAATATGCATTCTACGAAACTTTTTTCAACGATCCAACCGTCAAACTTATTTGTACACAGTCCGAGATTGCATACGTAAAAAATCGTAAAAAACAAACATTCAGAGATTACATAACGAAACAAAAGTTTTCGACGGTTATAAACGAAAATTCACAATTTAACGGTTATTTTAGCTTCGATTTTGATGATTTTTTATAGCTACACTCCTCGACCCTATTAGAATGTAATGAATAAATTTGATCTTTAATTTAAAATATTTACACTAGTGGATACCACAAAATCTTATTTTATACTTAGTAGAAGTATAATATTAACTTTAAGTGTTTGTTTAATCTACCGTTTTGACGCAATATGCATTCTACGAAACTTTTTTCAACGATCCAACCGTCAAACTTATTTTTACACAGTCCGAGATTGCATACATAAAAAACAAACATTCAGAGATTACGTAAAGGAACAAAAGTTTTCAACGGTTATAAACAAAAAATCACAATTTAACGGTTATTTTAGCTCCGATTTTGATGATTTTTTACAGCTACACTCCTCGACCCTATAAGAATGTAATGAATAAATTTGATCTTTAATTTAAAATATTTACACTAGTGGATACCACAAAATCTTATTTTATACTTAATAGAAGTATAATATTACCTTTAAATGTTTGTTTAATCTACCGTTTTGACGCAATATGCATTCTACGAAACTTTTTTCAACTATCCAACCGTCAAACTTATTTGTACACAGTCCGAGATTGCATACGTAAAAAATCCTAAAAAACAAACATTCAGAGATTAGGTAACGGAACAAAAGTTTTCGATGGTTATAAAAGAAAAATCACAATTTAACGATTATTTTAGCTCCGATTTTGATAATTTTTTACAGCTACACTCCTCAACCCTATAAGAATGCATTGAATGAATTTGATCTTCAATTTAAAATATTTACACTAGTGGATAATTTTTTATACTTAATGGAAGTATAACATTAACTCTTAAGTGTTTGTTAAATCTATCAAATTGATAGGATATGCATTCTACGAAACTAGTTTCAACGATCCAACCGTCAAATATGTTTGTATATACTCCGAGATAGCATGTGTAAAAAATCGCAAAAAAAAAAAAAAAAAAAAATTCAGAGATTAGGTAGCGGGACCGTGAGTGAAATTTTTTTTTTAACCATTTGTTTATTTATTTTTAATCAATGTAACATTTTAAAATAATAAAATAGTCAATTTCTGTCGGTTATAACCGCCACTGTTAACTTAGAAACCGCCAGAATATGTTAAAAATATTAAAAAAAAAGAATTCAAAAATACTGAGGGTGACAATAATTTTATGGCGGTTAAATCCGCCAGGAATTTATGTCGGATATATCCGACAGAAAGTAACTTTAATCCGACAATAAATAAATTATGTGTCGGATATCTTTTATCCGTCAGAATGGCTTATTAACCGCCAGGATCGTCCGACACCTAAAGCTAATATTGTAGTAGTGCTGGTTTGATGCAGAAAATTATTTCTTCAATGTCGGCCTTCCATCTCCAAAGCTTGTATCACGTTCAACACAAGAAAAATAAAATTGAATTAATAAAAGTATATGAATTCAATAAAATAAAATTTTGATTAATTAAAAACAATTGAAACGTAATACTCTCCTGATTGAAGACGAATAAATTATCTTTAGCACAGCGTGAAGAGCGTGCTGATAACGTGTTGTGGCCTATATTTAACCGAGGGGTGCGGCATGGAGAGAAAGAGAGTGAAGAATAGGCTTGAGAAATTGTGTGTTCATTTCCCAATCCTTGTGCCTTTATTTATAGTATTAAGGAAGAGAGAAACTTGCTTTCCAAGTAATACAAAATCTATTAGGAAAGATCTTTTAGATCCCAAGGGATTTATATTCTATCTCTACTTAGGATTTACACAATCACCATATTGATTAGAACATATGTCACAACATTTGTTTATTTGGTATATACATATACATATACATACATATATATATATATATATATCTAAACAATTTTTTATTGGAATAAACTTTTTATAAAATTTGTATAATGCGTCAATAGGAAGAAGTAAATAAGGTGCTCCACGTAGAGAATAGAATGAATGCTAGTGCTGTCTTTCCAATATTACTCACACTCGAGCCTAGAGGAGTTTTTGGTGAATATGCATGCAGCTTCTGTATGATTACGAAGCCATGTGAGCCGAAGGGAGCCGAGAGGGAGCCGAGCCGAAACGTCTCTTTCATTTGGCGGCAACACATGGTTAAAGGTTGTGAAAATACCAACAGGATCCTCTCCGGATCCGTAAGAATTATGGGGATCCATGAATTGTGTCTGTTTATCGTACATCGTACGGTCAGTTTTTATCAGGTCCTGTTTGTTTTTAATTTTAAATAATTTTTAACCGCACGATGTACTATGAACATACATGATTCTCACAAAGAGGATCCGGATTCGTGAAAATAGGGCGAACGTATGGCAGGTGTACGTCAGTCAGAATATTTGAACTTTGAAAACGAAATTAAGTAATAGGATATTTTTTTACGACAAGCTGAAGAAGCAGCAGCAACAATGGATGGATAACATGAAGCTTTCAGAGTGGGGGGTCCATGAGATGAGGAGGAAGATGGTAGTCACGGCAAAACGGGACAGTAACAACACCACAACACACCACGATCATGATCAATTCTTTAATTGATAGTAATGATCATTGCACCTCACGAGTGATTAGTGAGTTTCATTTGTAAATAACTATAGCTAAATCCATAGGGTTCCATGTAAAGACTTAGCCGACAAGAACAATTAAATTCATTGGGTTTTGATGAATAACCATCGTCAACAACAAAGTCTTATTTCATTAAGTAGGGTTAGCGTTATGAATCCTAATACGCTATGGAGCTTGGTTTTATGCCAAGTCTTCCGTTAGCTTTAGGTACTCCGTATATTTTTCTTTGAATCTCTTTCCAAATCTTCCGCTACACTCATTTTATGCGTTTGTTGATGCTTGACCTAGACCATAAAGCATTGATGACCTTATTGCGATCTTATAAAAAAAATTCCTTAAGCTTTAGTAGTATTCGTTGGTTGCACAACACACCTGATTCACAATCTTCTACTTCATTCATCTAACTTGTATTCTATGGTTGAGATTCCTATCCAATTCTCCGTTCTTTTGAAAGATAGATCCAAGATAATGAAAGCGTTCACTCTTTGATATTGGTCTACAATCCTTACCCCTAGCTATCTCATTTGGACTCAGCTTGCACTTCTTATATTTTGCCTTGACAAACTTAGAAGGAGACTCTTAGATTCCCGCCAAAGGTTAAGTTTCACATTTACTCATTTCTGTGTTTCATCTATCAAAACATACACCAAAGGATATCATCTTGAATATGTCCCGTTAACTCATTCATATCAATGCAAAAAGGTAAGGACTTAAAGGTTAACCTCGGTGTAACCTTATGGTTATGGGAAGACTTTCAATTTGTCCTTCACGAGTCGTACTGCAGTCTTTGCTACATCATACATATCCTTTATTGCTAGAAAAAGATCGTATGCCATTGCAAAAACCAAAATGGCTTCGCCCTCCTCGTTTCTCTCCCCAAAACCATGGCCACTATGAAAACCTCTGTTGCCTGTCTCATTGCCCGCATGTGCATTTAAATCTCCTCATTTAAGTAACTGCTCCGTTTGATAGATTCCTTAAACCAATTTCCCAAGATCTTCCCAAGCCTTAAAACATTCCATATGGCAAAACAAAAAGGGTCAAACTACATGTATCCATGTAGTTTTGAGGACTTTGCACTTAAAAGGGTTGTAGTTTCAATATTTACAATTGAAATCGTTTGATTTATTAAATATTTTAATTAAGTAATAAGTGATATAGTTTCGTCATGTAACAAATATATGGGGAAATATATATATTTCAAAGTTTATTTAAGTCCAATTTTCTTCGAAATTGAATTGGACTAAAAAGCAGGAATTGATCTCCGCTTTTACCATGAAAATTTTGCATCGTTTGCTCCAGTCAGTCAGTGATAGCATCAATGGAGTATCTCACAATTGCTTGTATTAAAAGAGGAATTAAAAAGAAAATTATATATATATTTAAAAAGAAAAAATGCCTTGATTAAGTGAATATTTAGAAAGGAAAAAAATTGATGAGTTTGTACTATAACTATTCAAAGTTCGGCCACATATTTGCTATAAATATTTGAATTGGGCACTTTAATTTAGAACCAGTCTTGTATCTAGTTTAGCAATTTTCTTGCTAAAGTCATGGTTAAGGAATATTATGATTTGTATGGGGGGATTAGCCCATACAAAATCCCATTTCTCTTTTACCCGTTTAGGGAAGGTAAGGGCAAGGTAGTTAACTTGCCTTTACTATTCACTCAGAATAATACTTACCTTTGTGCAACTCTATTTGTTGGATTTGTTGGGTAAGAGCAAAGGCAAGAGCGTGTAAATTTATTATTAATATTCTTAGATAAATAAAAATATTTCCAAAACTTCTAAAAAATATTAAAAAAAAACCAACCTCATCCCCCATTGCGTTTCTCTCTTTCCTCTTCTCTCTTTCCTATCTACGCACAACACAGTACACACTCCACTTCTCTCTCTCTCTCTCTCTCTCTCTCTCTCTCTCTCTGCACAACGAGAATTTTTTCATTGTGCCCGGAACACGGGTGGTATACATCACGTGTTATTATATAAATGGTGAGAAGTTTTATTTTTAAATTGTTAATTTTTTAACACAAGTATCTCACTACTTGTATAGTGACACGTAGTGTACACCTCGTATTTCAGGCACACTGAAAAATCTCTCCCGCACAACACATTCCAAAAAGGGTAATTCAAGGAGACCAATTTTTTAAACCAAATTTTGTAAATTAAATGATATGGTTGTTGATAATTGAATTATTATTTAAATGTTGATTGTCGTGTTCTTTTTTTCCTATTAGTAACACATCATTTGGTTTACAAATTGGGTTTAAACATTTGGTCTCCCTTGCATTATCCTCCTAGAAAACCCAAAACTAAATTCCTCCTCCCTACCTCACCATACCCTCCATCCCCAACCATTAAACCACCAAATCATTAAACCAATTGACAATATAAAAAATAGCTCAAATCCTTATAAGTTCATACGAGATCCCTTCTCCTATCAATATTGGATTCATTCTCCACAGTTCAACATTTTTGTTGATCCTTTTGTAATCCTTTTTAACGATTCTTTGTTGATCCTTTTGTAATCTTTTTTAACTGCAAAAAAAAAATTTAAGAATTCATCAAAGGAAGTTGCCTTTTAAACTTGGGAAACAATCTAAGCTTGTAAATTAATTAAAAATGGTGAGAAGAGAATATGGACGGAAAGAAAGTAAAGAAGAAAAAAGGGAGTTTGTGTAGGAAGCTAGGGGAGTGACGTCAAGTACTGGGGACAACCATCAACCCATGCGCAATCGAGCGGTCCTTCCCCTCCCTCCCCTTCCCTTTTATATTGTCTCCATCTCTCCTCTCCTCTCCTAACGGAATTTCTTTCTTAAAACTCTCTCTCTCTATCTCTCTCTCTCTTAAATTTTATTTATTTTCTGCTGTTGTTGTTCAACGGAGTTCTACTACTACTTCTTCTACTTGAATTTGTCTTCTTCTTCTTCGTTGCTTTCTGTCGTTTAACGAGTAATTACACCGACACCAAAAGTTGATCAGGTAAGTTTAATTGTTTATTTAACTAAATTAGTCTGTATTTGAATGGAAAATTCCTTAAACATTTACAAAACGCGTATGTATAGCCAGAGTCTCATTAGTCATTCTCAACAAGTAGGAATATAGATGTTCTTCTCTGCTTGTTCTTGGTAATTAAGACGACCGAGCTGATCAGCAGAAGGCCTCTCTCTCCCTCTCATCCATCAATCTATCCAAATGCATATTGATCCCAATTTCCAAACAAGAATATATGTATATAAGATCCATTTCCCCGCAGTTATATGTATAGGTAGGGTTTCTTCTTGATCCTTTCACAAACTTTTCTTTCATTCTCTTCTTCTTTTCTTTTTTTGTTAAGAACCCCAGAGGCCAAAGAGGAAGACGGAATCGATCTCAGGAAGGTGAATCCAATCTCTGATTTCGGATTCAGAGTTAAATACTCTCCACCACTCGAGCAACAAGTCCTCCGGCCGACACCTATTATGCTGGTTGTTCGGTCAAGACTTGGTCTCTACACTACCCGATGAGAAAATTTGAATCATTTCTCTCATCATGAAAAATTATATGATTCTGATCTATTGATTTCTTGACCTAGCTATTTGAAGGCACTAGCTTTGTCCCTTAAAGAGGCACCCATCGAAGTGCATTTTACTCATGATCTATCTGTTTGTTAAGAACTTGTAGAGTCTAAGCTAGAAAGAGGAAAAGAAGAGGAAGATACAAACCTGGAGTTTAAGGTCAGGATTAACTATTTAAACACATGGATTAAGCTCATCTTGATGGAGTTTAATTAGCAAGAGAACACTAATGATGTTGTAAATGCATGCATGCTCGTAATTAATTTGTTCTTCTTTTGTATGTATGGTATGGGTCAGCAGCATTTTTGTTGAGTACTAGTCTATCAAGGAAAAAGGAGTCAGATATTTGCCACGGCAATTCTGGACAAACAGACAAGAAGGTCAGACTCCCCCGTTTCTGCAGTATGAAATAGTCTCTAGTCTCACACTCAGAGACTCAGAAGAGAATTTGTGGTCTCTCTTTTTCTCTTTTTGTTAACCTTTTCTCTTAGCAGGCTTGATCCAATCAAACGCTGTCGTCCTCCATCTTTTTGTTTCCAAACCCTTTTCCCTTTCGAGAAACGCATGCTTAATTGTGATCACGTCATCCTCCCTTTCTGTTTTTGCAACTCCCAAATTCAAATGTCCTCTTAATTTTGAGATATTTTTTAGTATGCACTTATGTATACAATACACCGACATCCGTGGCTATTAAATTCTTGACAATAAATTCTTGGTTACATATTCAACACTCATTCATTCAGGGCATATTATATATTAGAGCATAGTTAAACTTTTGTTATTTTCATCTCTTTACCATTAGAATAACATCAACGTACAAAAGAAAAAAACTATTTTTTGTTTTTGATATTTAGGGTATATAAATATATATATATATATATATATGGGTCTACAAAAGTTAATTATTAAGTTAATAGTGTTATTATAATAGAAAACCCCGTTCTGATGCATCATTTCCACCATTCACCAGCACAAGACAACATCATTAGCACAAACCTCTACTTGTCCGTTTCTTGAGAGCCCCCATTTCCCCTCTGCACAAATAGCAAGCTCTAACTTCCTCTTCGTTTTTTATCAAAACCAAACTCTATTCCTTTTAACCTGAGCAAAAATTAAATTACTTTATCGTCTCCGAATCTCTGTTTCTGTGGTAATTAATTAACTAATTAAAAGTATTATTTTACTAATTTGTTTGTAACACGCTTTTATAATTATAATTCCCTGATCAAACCAGAAATGGTGGGGTTGCTCACCACCAAATGAGCTGATGATTGTCTCTGATAACACTTGTCACCTTTTGTAATTCTCTGAGTCTTCATTGTTCCTGTTGTTTACATTTTTCATTTTCTTCTTCTACCTTTTAACAATTAAAGCTATGTGTTGGCACTTTTTTTTAACGTTTTCTTCCGAGTTTTCATTTTCTCTAGCTAGCTAGCTCTACTTATAAGTTCTCATTGGTTAAGTTGGTGTGGTGGTGGGTACTAATGGCAGTGGTGATGAATTTGATGCAGTAGTAAACAGTACAAACTAGCAACTGCGCTATGATGGAGTCAATCGAGTCTACTGTCCCACCCGGTTTCCGCTTTCATCCGACGGATGAAGAGCTCGTCGGGTACTATCTTAGAAAGAAAGTTGCCTCCCAGAAGATCGATCTTGATGTCATCAGAGACATTGATCTCTACAGAATCGAACCATGGGATCTTCAAGGTACTACACACGAACTAATAGTGCATTGTTCGGGTTTCATCCCTTGATCATTTACCGGATCATGCTAATTAGGGTTTTTGGTTCTCATCACGTGGATGTTTCTTAATTTTTTTTCTTCTTCCTTGTACATATAACCTTATACTAGCTCTAACCTTGTGTACTATTTTGCGGATTGATGGGTTGGTGCCGAATACATACTAATCCACATTACCTGCTGCATTACATTTGTAATTAATTAACGTTTGGTTTAGATAACATGGATCTTTATGATCTTATTGGCATTAATGGACAGAGAGATGTCGGATCGGGTATGAAGAGCAGAACGAGTGGTACTTCTTTAGCCACAAAGACAAGAAGTATCCAACTGGGACAAGGACCAACAGAGCAACCATGGCTGGGTTTTGGAAGGCAACGGGTCGAGACAAATCAGTATACGATAAGGCAAAACTGATCGGGATGAGGAAAACCCTTGTCTTCTACAAAGGAAGGGCTCCAAATGGACAGAAGACTGATTGGATCATGCACGAATACAGACTCGAATCCGACGAAAATGGACCTCCGCAGGCAAGTGATCAAACCCATCATCATCATCACCATCTCTCTCTCTCTCTCTCTCTCTCTCTATCTCTCTCTCTCTCTCACACACACACAGAGTAAAACCTAAACTTTGAACATGTTTTCAAGGTCGCCATGTCAAGGAATTTGAACAGCACTTGTTGACCTAGCTAATACTTAGGTTGATTATTTGGTTCTTAAATATTTGAGCATAAAATTGTACAATGTATCGAGTTTGGCATACCATCACTTTATAGACTAAAATGTTAATGACAACACTTTGTCTTTCCATGCTCGATAGTAGAAGATGTGATAGTAGCCTCTCATGACTTCTTCGTATGAGACCTATAGTTTTTCCAGTTAACGTACACCTATAAAATATTTTACAAATTTCTTTTATTACCGGCCCAGTGTTACAAAGAAGGTCAATGGGGGAAGGATCGATGTTCGAACTGTTGACCCTTTTGTTTTTTGTTTTGTTACGAAGACGAGTTTTGAATGTTGTTCTCTGGTCTACTTTTACCCATCACTCTACTTAGTGGCACTGACCTTCTATATTAAGATAAGTGCACTTTTGTACAGAAGTTTAAGGCGAAACAAGTGCAATATGGATGTGTAGATTTTTGTGTAATGCAATTCTAAAAAAGCAGAAACTAACAGATTTTCTAAAGGGAATAGTAGAACAATCTCACTTAATTTGCATGCGTAACTCGTAGACCACTTATGTATGCACTCTCACTTCCACCAACACATCAAAGTCAAAAGTTAAAGCCTTCAAAAGCATGTTTTAATTTGCTTTCTGCCGATTCATCTTCCAACCTTGGCTTTCAGTTTGTCAAAAAGCAAACATCCATTTCTCATGCATGGCCATTACCTTTAGATTGACATCAAGTTACTACCTCTCTCTACCAAACAGAAAGAAAACTGCAAAAGCTAATAAAAGAAACTGCATGTATATGTATAAAGGTAAAAAGGGGAAATTTTCACTTTTCCCCTACAGAAACATTGACCCTCTCAACCTCTTTCCAGTTTCCACCAACAAAATGATTAAGAATTAAATAATCGAAATCGGATAATTAATTATTTTTGTCTCATTTCACTTACAAATAAGTAATTTGGTTAAGTTTTTGCAGGAAGAAGGATGGGTGGTATGCAGAGCATTCAAGAAGAGAATCAGTAGCCAAAACAAAAGCATTGAAGGCTGGGACTCAAGCTACTTCTACGAAGAACTTAACGGTCTCACTTCCGTCGCTGATCCAACGGATTATATCATCTCGAGGCAGCCCCAGAGCTTTTTAAGCCAGAATTTCATGTGCAAGCAAGAGACAGAAGCTGATAGTTTGAACTTCCTGCACTCTGATCCGTTTGTCCAGCTTCCTCAGCTTGAGAGCCCGTCTCTTCCCTTAATAAAGCGGCCGACCTCAATGTCTCTTATCTCTGAGAACAATACCGAGTTAGAAGACGAGCAAAGTATTCGAGGGTGCAACAATGCCGATAAGGTTACTGACTGGAGGGCTCTGGACAAGTTTGTGGCTTCACAGCTGAGTCAAGAGGAGAGGTATGAAGGTGATGGAGAGGCAAGCTTTGGTGCACATGATGAATCAGATATGTCATTGTTGTTGTTGCAGAGTAGTAGTGCTAGAGATGATGATGATCAAGTGGAGAACAAGTTAAATGGGTTCCTGAATTCGAGTCCTGACTGTGATATTGGGATATGCATATTTGAAAAATAATGAAGCAAGAGGGACAACACTTGGGGGAAGGTAATTTTATTGGTACGCACGTAGGTATTATAAATGGTATAAGGGTTGATGAATGTCGATCCTAAGACATATTTTTGTAAAAATATGCTTGTGAGTGGATTTCTCTCTCTTTTGCACACCCCTAACACACATTCACACACACAAGGTTTTATATATGTAACTATGCGTACATCTCGTGAAAAATTATTGTATGGTATTGAAACACATTTACATAATAAAATCAACTTATTACCTATTATTATATGGAGAGAGAGGACAGATTTATGATTACGTGCAATAACATGGTCGAATTATTATATGAAGTAACAATTCCAATACTACACAACAATTTCAGCTATCTTACAATTCATGCCCGCATCATAAAAACAAAAAATGTTTCTAATTGGTCAACAACTCAATTAATTGAGGATAATCCCAAAAGGAAAAGGTTAAACAATACCGATTAAGGTAATATACATACCGGCCATGGTGTTGATGGATAGTGAACACCATCATCTCTACGCATAGGATAAATTTTTAGAAAATTTATTTTACTTAGTAATACAACCAAGTGGTATTCCTTTTTATATGTGAATGAGATCTAATGATCGAATCTTATCAATGGAGAATTCGATTCCAATTTATTTTCTTAGCCCCTTACTGTAAATATATAGTTGTATAAAAAAAAAAAATACTGAGGAAATGATTTGCACACCCCATTTTCTCACCCTACACAACTCTCTTCATTTTTGGCCTGAGTAAAGAAAAAGGGAATCAAAGAGATAGAAATTAATGAGAATGTGTAGAAGGTAAAATGAGTGTGTGAAAATCATTTCCTAATTTATTTATCATCTTTGATTTTGAACAATAAATTATGGAATAACATTTCAACTTATAGTAAAATTAGATGATCTTGTTTAATTTTGAACAAGACTTCCATGCTTGCGCTGAGTATCCATAACCATGCATGAAATAGACCAGCTACATATTGCATGAGAAGGCCACATCACACACTTTTAGTGACCTACGTTGCAATGCATGTTTGTAACTGTACCACTGAATAAATGTTTCAAAACTCAGAAACCCTAATTAGCTAAGATAGTTCACACATTCCATTCTATTGTACGTTCTTTTGTCAAAAATCTGATTAACTTGCAGTTCCTTACATGCGTTCCTTATAAACAAGTAGCTTAATTAGATTAAGAATGGTGGTATCTTGGTTGTCGGTATGGTGGGCCCATGGGTTGTTCACTGTCCAGCATGCGCTGTGCAACGTGGTACCTGTTGGGCATGCTTTGTTCCTCATTGACATTTTCTGGCCCCTCTTTTGTATTTTTAGCTTCATATGCATATGCCCTCTATGTATTGCCACACTTCCAATTTTAGGCATGAGAAACTCCAGCATGCACTACAATCCAATGAATTTTAAATGTTGGAGTTCTTGTGTTGGACGAAATAATCAAATAAAAATTGTGATCTGGCTTTTGCATGACGTGGACCATTTTAGATGATACCTAGCATATGTTATGCATATTTAAGTCTTTAGTTATGAGCAGCATCATATTTGATCTAAATATTTTGAGTGAGCGGAGTATTCATTTCTTTGGAATATTGTAAATTTTCTCATTAATTTAGCTTGATGGATCTACTCTAATTAACTTCTAATTGACCTTAGTACAATGCCTAATTGGTAGGACCTAATTAGAATGGGACAATAGCAAAAAAATGTGTTTCACTTTTAACTAATTAATCATCAATCAATGTAAAGTGTAAAAGGCACTAAACGGAAAGCTTTGCAATTAGCATGATCCACATGTATTTCTAGAAGGCATTAACCGGAACCCTTGACAATTAATTGCACTTGAGATATATTAACATGTTATTTTACATGGGATCCAAATGCACCTTAGCCATAAAAAGCACCGTTCCACAACATTTGGTGCAATTGCCAATAGAAACATGCCAAATTTCAGCATGTAAAAGTTGATTATTACACTATCCTGTTGGGAATGATTACCATCAAGCTACTGTTATGATGAAAATTCTAAAGTGCAGAGTGGCTTCTGGTGAATTGGATAATTAACATAAACAGACGCATAATATCCAATATATTATACTAGTAAGCAACATTCTTGTAACTCCTGAATCCTTAACTAATCGACTAAGATATTCTAACTTATTACGCCATTCTCTTTTACTACTTAGACTGACATCAATACCTAGATTTCATTCTAATTGACAATAGAGGAGGAACCAGATTCGAAACCCTAACTAAGAAAGCAACTAATTTTTTTTTAACTCCAACAGTTAATTTGCTAGATTAATTTATGTAGAATTGGAATCTTAACCATGTTGATGAAAGCACAAAATATTTACGACCAATAGAAAATTACCAAATTAATTAACTTATCCAAATAAATTTTATATATGGTGCTCGTAACTTTTTGTCTGCAACCGTTGAGCCAGTATATCACGAACACAGATGAGTTGTTCATAGTATATAGTATTGGACCCTTATGATGAGCTTTACTATATTTTATTTACCATGTAGTCATTAGTATACATAGCAAAAACAATTATTGCCATTTGCCCACCCCGTTTCAGAAAATGTCACATTGAGCAGCCCCATAACATAAGCATGAGCTGTTAGAACATTCACGTTCCATCAAATGAGTGCATTGAAAACCAAGTTGATTCTTTAATTGAATACATAATCACCATTGCCAAGCCGGTCCCAAAAGCCAAAAGGGTATATATATTAATATAATAGAATTTTACGGGATTGTTTTCTGTATTCCATAATTCTGAATAATAAGGTACATACAATCCTTGTTACAAAAGGAAACAAATAAAGGACATAAAACCTTTCCTAAACAAAAACTTAGTAATTACAAAATATTTACATTCCCTTTCTTCTAAATATTTACTTTTCCAATACTCCCCCTCAAGTTGGAGCATAAATATCACTCATGCCCAACTCGACAAGCGAATCATCAAAACTTCTACTACATACGGCATGGGTAAGAACATCTGCAAGCTGTTCATTTGAATTCACAAATGGTATTGACACAATCTTCTTCTCCAGCTTTTCTTTGATAAAATGTCTATCAACTTCAACATGCTTAGTCATGTCATGCTGTACTGGATTCTCGGCTATCTCTCTAGCGGACTTATTATCACAATACAACTTCATTGCCTCCTTTTGTTTGAAACCAAGACTCCAAAGTAACGTTCGTAACCACAACATCTCGCACACACCATGTGCCATTCCCCTATATTCGGCTTCAGCGGAAGATCTTGATACCACATTTTGCTTCTTACTTCGCCACGTAACCAAATTACCTCCAACGAATGTAAAATATCCAGATGTAGATCTTCTATCAGTCACATCACCTGCCCAATCAGCGTCTGTAAATCCCTCGATCCTCATATGTCCATGACATTCATACAAAATTCATTTACCTGGAGCAGACTTCAAGTATGCCAAGATTCTCATTACTGCCGCCATATGATCCATACTTGGTGAATGCATAAATTGACTGACCACACTTACCGCATATGAAATATATGGACAAGTGTGAGATAAATAAATCAATCTCCCCACCAGTCTTTGATATCTACCTTTATCAACCGGTTCCTGATCTGGATAAATCCCCAAATAATGTTTCTCTACTATAGGAGTGTCCACAGGCTTACACCCCAGCATGCCTGTTTCCTTTAATAAATCCAGAACATATTTACGTTGAGACAAGAAAATACCTCTAGATGATCGAGCGACTTCCACTCCAAGAAAATACTTTAAGTCTCTCAAACTCTTCATCTCAAATTCTGCAGCTAGGTTTTGTTCAAGCTTCACCATCTCTTCCGAATCATCACCAGTTATGATCATGTCATCTACATAAATGATTAAAGCAGTCACTTTACCACTTCCCCGTTTCACAAATAATGTATAATTCGAATGGCTTTGATAATACCCAATCCTCCTCATAACCTGAGTAAATCTACCAAACCACGCACGTGGTGATTGCTTAAGTCCATAGAGTGACTTTCGCAATCTACACACTCTGGTCTTCCCTCTGGCATTGTACCCAGGAGGAAAATCCATATATACCTCTTCTTCCAAGTACCCATGAAGAAAGACATTTTTCACATCAAACTGTTTTAGTGGCCAATTCAAGTTTGCAGCTAAAGAAATTAGAACACGTATCGTATTCATCTTTGATACTGGAGAAAAAGTCTCCTGATAATCAATACCATAAGTTTGAGTATAACCCTTTACTACTAACCTTGCTTTATATCTGTCTACCGAACCATCCGCCTTGTATTTAACTGTAAAGACCCATCTACACCCAACTGGCTTCTTTCCTTTGGGTAGCTCCATTATCTCCCATGTATTATTCTTATGTAGTGCCATCATTTCCTCATCCATTGCAGCAGCCCATTTAGGATCCTTCAATGCTTTCTCAACTCGGGTTGGTACTTGGATTGCTTCCACATTGTTAACCTAGGCTTGACGTTCGGGTGCAAGGCTCGAGCATGACACATAGTTAGCTATTGGGTACTTCATTTTCCCTTCAGGAGAAAACCTGTCAGGAGGAACACCACGATTTTTCCTTAGCGGCAACTGATATGTACTAATAATATTATCTTGATTAGTTACATGAGCATTAGTAGTACTTACCTCAGAAATATTCAGAGAAGACACATGGGGTGGCACTATCGAGCTCGAGAGAGAGAAGGTTGTGGGTTCGGTAGCTACTTGCTGTTGGAGCGGCATACCTGGATCGGCACTTTCATGTTGAGCCCCTGCATCACACTCGACAATTTCCTAGGGAACCCTTTCATTACACTCGGCAGCACCATTTCCTGCATCACACTCGGCCTGTTGCCGATACCCACTATCCACATTCTCGGCATTTCCTTGTTGAGAGTCTCCGTTACTATGTTTATCACCAAATGTTCCCCATAAGCTACTTATTTCCAACCACCTGAGATCACCACTAGTAGTCTCCCCCTGGTGATCGGAAAATGTTGAAACCGAAGCTTAAAAGAACTCGAATTCAGAAAAAGTAACTTCCATGGTCACATACATATGACGAGTTTCAGGATGGTAGCACTTATACCCTTTTTGTTGATGAGCAAATCCCAGAAAAACGCACGGATGAGCACACGGATCTAACTTACTCCGATGAATCTTGTGGATATGAACATAAGCTACACACTCGAATACACGAGGAGTAAGATGATTACTTGATACGATGGGTACAAAATCGGTCAATACTTGAAGAGGTGTTCTAAAGTCCACAACCCGGGAAGGCATACGATTAATAACATACACTGCATAGGTGACGACTTCAGGCCAAAACCGTTTAGGTACGGATGCACCAATGAGCAAAACACGGGCAGTCTCCAGGATATGACAGTTCTTTCTCTCAGCAACCCCATTTTGTTGTGGGGTATGAGGACTAGTCTCATGTAGGATTCCTTGATACTGAAGAAAGCCAGACAACTCGGAACCAATATACTCGCCACCATTATCAGAACAGAGAACTTTAATAACAAAGGAATATTGTGTTGCTACCATTTGAGAAAAAGACCGAAACTCCATACTCACATCACTTTTATTTTTTATCACATAAATCCACGTCATACGAGTGCAATCATCAACAAAAGTAATAAACCATTTAACTCCAGACGTAGTACTAACAGGAGAGGGACCCCAAACATCTGAATGCACAAGATCAAAAGGAAACAATCTTTTATTCATACTAGGAGGAAACGAAGCGTGATGACTCTTCGCGAGAATACATACTTCACAATGCAAGTTTGATTCTTTTATTTCATGAAATAAACTAGGCAACATACGCCTTAAATAACCAAAGGAAGCATGTCCCAACCGACGATGCAATAACCACACTTCTTGTAAATTATTAGTACAGGATGCGCGAACCGCATTGGCTCTGCCAGGAACGACGTCATCGACATAATATAACCCCTCTCTCTTAGTGCCACGCCTAATTATCTCCTTGGTCTGAATATCCCGAAGCAAACAAAACATTGGATACATAAGTACAACACAATCTAATTGCTCAGTAACTTGAGGAATATATAACAAATTATGAGATAACGAGGGAACAAGCAAGCAGTGATGAAGAGGAAGGCTCGGCGTGAGGTGCACTGTGCTAGCCCCCAAAACTGGTGTTGTTGTTCCGTTAGCAGTTGCTATATATTTCCATGGACTTGTTGTCATACTAGAAAATAAATTCTTATTAAAAGTCATATGATCAGTTGCACCCGAGTCTAGAATCCAACCTGTATGATGTTCCATATCAGAGGCTAAAAGAACACGCCTCATACTACCTGGAGTGGCCGAGGTTTCACTAGGAGTGGTCCTGGTCAACAAGCTTTGACTTGGATCACTTGAGGAGGGCACGACATCCTTGGTGGTAGTGGCAACAAATGCTCGGCTTCCACTTGCTCCATTAGCGGCTCGTTCCTTGGCACGTAATTTCTTCTTCAATTTGGGGAACCATTCGGGTACGCCATGTTTCTGAAAACATGTATCCTCTGTATGACGAGTTTGACCACAAAAAGTGCACTTCAGATCATCTTTATTTTCCCGAGTGAATGGCCGAGAATTGGTCGTTGGAGATGGGTTAAAAAATCGGCTACCCGAAGGTGGCCGTGATACCATAGCTACAGGAGGAGCTCCTCTTTGGTTCCCCACACCACTACTTCCCATCATAGTTACATGGCATTGTGCTTCTCGCCTAACAACGGAGAACACCTCATCCACATATGGTAAAGGTTGAGTTCTCAAAATATCACTACGCACTTTGTAAAAAATATCATTAAGCCCTGCTACGAAGGCATACACACGATCCAGTTGAATTTCTTCACGTAGTGTCTTCAAGTCAACAACACACTCCATCTTGATTGGTCTCCTTTAATCCAACTCTTGCCAAACTGCTTTGAGATAGGCATAGTATACCCCAATAGGTCTCCCTTCCTGGCGAAGTCGGAATGACTTCACCTTCAACTCATAAATCTGAGAAATATCAGACCCATCATAATACGTTCGAGCAACCTCGTCCCATACTTCTTTAGTTGTACAAAGATGAATGAAAAAACCCATGATGGTAGGATCCATGGAGTTAATAAACCACCATTTCACAATTGCGTTCCCCGTCTCCCAAGCTTCTTACTCAGCGTTATTCTCCTTGGGCTCCTTGATGCTCCCTGTCATGAACTCTTTCTTACCACGTCCAGCGATATGCATCTCCAATACCTTGGACCACAGAGGATAGTTTGTCCCATTCAGCTTTACAGTACTTGGTACAGTCGAAGTATCACTCTGAATAACAACCGGATTCACAGCTGAGCCGTGGGTAGAGTCATATGCCCCACCCTCCAACTTCAGCTCTGACGCACCCTCATCTCCTGCCATTGATCACGTCACGGTACACCACAAAGAACACACACATGCCGTAGCAGTACACGGCCCCCTATACTGCAATTAGCTTTTCTGCGGCAAGGATGCAGCAGAAAAAAAACCAAGCAGCTTTCCTTCTCATGACACAAGCAGCACGGTGGTGGGATTAGGGTTACAGTTGGCTCTGGTGCTAAATAGAATTTTATGGGATTGTTTTCTGTAATCCATAATTCTGAATAATAAGGTACATACAATCCTTGTTACAAAAGGAAACAAATAAAGGACATAAAACCTTTCCTAAACAAAAACTTAGTAATTACAAAATATTTACATTCCTTTTCTTCTAAATATTTACATATATATTAATACATGCTTATTATTCTCAAAAAATGAAAACTTCAATCACATTTTAAACTCGGAAGGGTTGAAGTGGTTTTCAAAGGGAACTAGAAAGTTTCAATCTTGGTAATCGGTTCGGTATTTGAGCTTAGTTTTGACTCTAGTTTACAATTGGTCCATGAACTAAATATTTGTTACTTGAGGTCCCTTAATTTAACAAATTGTGCACCATTGGTTCATGTTATTGACTTTTGCCAACATTTTTGTTAGTCTAATAATATGGCATGCATGTGAGTCTCACATATCAAATTGTAAAATATGTGTTCAGAGACAAAGTCTATACTATGGTAAAAATTTAGGAACCAAAATCTAAATTAGGGTAAAAGTTCAGGGACTAATTGCAAGTTTTATGTCATGCCATGTAATGAAATTAATGATAGAAAAGCTTACGGATAGACCAATTGCACACGTTGTTTTAAATTCAGTGACCTCAATTAACAGATTTTTACTTCAGTGACCAAATCTAAACTATGGTGAAATTTAAGAACTAATTTTAAATTTTACTATTTGAACTTCTATAGGCAAAGAAAATGATCTTGAGCTAGCAATCTAGCTAGCTTTTGAAGGAAGAGAGTGGGAAAGATTGATGGGTGAAGATGGATAGCAATTAGTATTGGTTGACCAAAATAAGCTTCCTTTTGGACAATAATATTACAAGACCAAACCTAACGCTGGGCTAGAGGTCAAATTACCCCATTTATTCCCCCCCCCCCCCAAAACCCAATCCAAGCAAAGCCAAATCTTTGGGCTAAATGCTAAAAGCTAAACCCAAGCCAAATTCCCCCAAGACATGCACGTGGACTCGCCCAAGCCCAAACCAATCTTGGCCCGGTAACGCGCTCAACTCGCCCCAACCGGGCAAATGCTTTCAGCACCCTACAGTGTGGGACCCACTGTCAGGGCCGCTGTCGGCCACCATCATGAGCCCAACAGCTCTTTTGTTCATCTGACGACTGACATTTTTGGACCATTGGCCGTTGGTTGATCCAACGGTCCAAATTCAAATTTTGTTTTTAAAAAAAATGTTACTTTAAAATACATTGAATCCAATGGCTGAGGTCGAATATAATCAAATATAACGGTAAAAAAAAAGAAAAAGATCTAACGACCCAAATTTAAACCAACGTCTAAAATAATTTAAAAAAAATTATTTAACTCAAAATTCACCAAAAAACTCTATAAATACCTATGTATTTGTTCAAACATCCACACAAAACTCACTTTTCTCCCACAATTCTTCCAATTTTTCTTTCTACCATTTCTTCCCATTTCCAAAATTTTCAAGATGGCAAGAGAGCATATTAGATGTCGTAATTGGACTTGTGAGGAAGATTTTGCTTTATGCTTGTCATGGGTTTCTGTTAGCGAAGATGGTGCAGTTGGACGAATCAAAATAAAAAGGTTTTGTGGGATAAAATCATTGAAAAGTTTTATGGAAATTGCAATGACGGCGGGAGGGACGGTGGTGGTGTTTACGATCGGTGGAAGACTATCAACAAAGCATGCACTTTATGGAAAGGAAGCTTAGAGAGAGTCGTGGTTGGCATGCCTAGTGGAAGGAGCGCCTCAAAAATTATGAATTTTTTTTGTGATATTTTATTTGTCATGTACATAAAATTATTTTGCAACTAATTATTTTTATGTATTTTTTGCATAGGGTGACAAAGCAATGGAAATTTACAAGACAAGAGTAACACCAAAAAATCAAGTTTTTAAGTTGTAACATGCTTGGGACATCCTCAAGGATTGTCCGAGGTGGGGAACCGATGCAGACCAATAATGGGGAAGATTATTTCAATGTGAAGCTGCACCGATAAATGCAGGAGATGAAGGTGTCAATGAAGGTGTCGATGAAATGACCCCAACTCCTTCTTTTGCAAGGCCCCTGGGAATAGATAAGCAAAATGAAGTAAAGAGAAAAGGGAAGTCCCAAGATCCAATGAATGGACACATTGCTACCAGAATTGCAAGATTGAGTGAAACCCATAGCGCTCACCAAAAAGAAGCCACCACGAATGCGTTTGCAAATGAAGGAAGAAGGGGATAGGGAGCAAGATAGGTTTGAAATTAATTTCATGATGGAGGACCTCAACAAATACACTCCAGAGAGGAAGAAGTTTTTACGTGGTAAGCAAAAGGAAATTTTGTGAAAGTATGCCACAAGGAGTATATTTCAAGATGATGAATCATCTCAACCCTATATCCCAAGTCCACCACCAAGTCAAGATGGTGGATATCTTTATTAAGTTTATGCAGTGTATGAATTATCGATTGTATTAAGTTTATGTGGTTTATTAATTGTCGTTTGTATTAAGTTTATGTACTTTATTAATTGTCGTGTGTATTAAATTTATAGCTTATTAATTATTGTTTCTATTAATCTAGATGCCTTCAATAATTATTGTACTTATTATCGTGTGTATTAAGTAACAAATTCGTCAAAACTGCCTGTGCAGGTCAGCTGACTTTGGAAGCAAGTTGCGAACAGCTCAGAATGAATTAGAGAATGAGATTTATATGCTTGGAAAGCTACAGATGTCTATTTTCTGGAGAATTTCACAGATTGTTAATATCATTTTTCTAGAAGAAGTTATGGCTATTTTAACACTGAAAGGTTCACAAGAGACTGAGCAGTTTGTAACTGCAATGAAAGCAATAAACCCAATAAATCTAGCAGTCAAAACTGATGCAGTCAAGTATAAGCCAGCTGACACCTATTCAAATATCAGAGGAATTGGAATTAAAGATGAGGATTAAGAGGGAGTAATTGGCATAAAGGATGCCCAAAGAGTTACAATTGTTTTACCATTTTCTCTCACTTACTGTCATCACTAATGACACGCCCCGACCCCGATGTCCTCCGGACATCGGGATGGTTATCCGCTGGCCGACACCCGAAGGGTGACGAAAGCCATTTAATTTAAGCAAAAACTAAGAAATATGCTAAAACAAACAATAGGAACTAATAACACAATACTAAAGTTCAATTGCTAATTAATAAAATTATGGTCATACACATAAGTTCAGAGCATAAGTCTATTACAGAGTACAAGCGGAACTTAAGATAGAGAAGTGTTATATTACAATAGGTGCCGAAGCAGAGAAGATATAACACTGAATCACTGGTAGGGAAATGCCTCGTAGCTTAGATCATAATCCTCGTTCATAGGTCCTGAAGGGGGCGCAAAACAAACGTGAGTGGACCAAGTTGATATAAATATAATAAAACCGTTAACAACGTACTAACCCCCAGGTTTTATGAAAACACATATATAATAATAAACATAGGTTTTTCTGAAACCTAACATGTTGTGCAGTGTCTCAAATTCATAACTTGTATATATATTAAACACTAGTGATTTGTTCGATAACTCCCATGCCCCATGCCGGCTCCCCGTCTCTGAGCAGACAGTCAGAGGAAAATAAACTTCAGGCCCCATGCCGGATCCCCATCCATGTGCTAAATAGCCAGAGGAAACATACTCCAGGCCCTATGCCAACACCAAACCGTCGCCCGGGACGGACCAGAATCTATCCCTACGTCCCGTAGCGGAAAAGACCACTAGGTAAGTACAAAACCATTGAATATATCTATATTGAAAATCATCTTCATAGTATAAAGTCATCCATCATCTATACTATAAAGAGGTGTTCTAAACATGTTCTAAATATTATATCGTCATCCATAAGATATTCTATAAGAACATGGTTTATAGGAAAAATAGTAATAATTCAATCTAGCCTCAGTAAGCATGTTATCTCACAAAACATTTCATAAAACATAATCATTAAATCATGCTTTTCATGTATGCATTTCTACTATTAAAACATGCATTTTTTAGAAGGGATCCACTCACCGTACACCGATGGTGCAAAGCTGCCCAAAAAGGAATAACGAAATCACCGTTAATAATTGCACCTATTCACATAAATGAGTACCTTTAGTCAAACTCTATTCAAACGATTGAATTTGGGAAAACGGACTTCAAAAACGGGTCCAGGGCGTCGAAATTAGTCTAGGAGAGGTTATGGACGAAATCTCAAAAAGTCAATGTTGACCGTTGATCGGTCAAAGTCAACGCTGACCGTTGACCGAGTCAACGGTTAACTGGGTCAAACGGGTCAAAGGTCAGACTGGGCTTGGATTTGGGTTGGGCCGATTGGGTCCTAAGGGTTTTGGGTCTAAAGGGTAAACGGGCCAAATGCCCTGATCCTCACAAGGCCTAAAGGCCTACCTAAAAGGGTTTAGGGGGATTGGGCTCAAGCCCCTTAACAGACAATGGCCCAAAGGGCCCTAATTAAACAAAACCTAAATAGGTTTTGGGTTTGGTCAATGGGCCACAACCCTAAACAAAACGGCCTGAAGGCCTTTTGGGTTATTAAAACAATTAAATAAATAAAAAATAAAAAGAAACTGGGTTAGGGTTTTGGGCTGAGTTCACCACGGGCCTAAGCCCCGAGTGCCTTGGAAACGATCTGAAAGGCCTGGTGCACCGGAGAAGAACGCCGAAGCTTCTATAACTCCGGCCGACTGCAAACATAGCCTTTAGGGTCCGATCTAGGTATCAAAATGAAGCATAAGACGAGAGGAGCGCGTTTATACCTTCCTTTTGCCGTAGAACGGCCGTATGTGACCGGAAAATCCCTCGACTCACACGGGTTCGCCGGAGATGGGTGTGCCTTCACCCGAGTCGATCTCGTTCTGAAACTTCGAAAATAACAAGGTACAACCCATTAAAACACAATCACACTTTAATCTAGGACGAAAAAGAGGGAACGCGAGGCTTACCTAATCGGAGAAACAAGAAAATCTCGCCGGAGTTCGTTTTCTGGGTTTCGTCCTCACAGCCACGGGAAAGAGAGAGAAAGCTGATGAGGGATTGATGATGGTGGTGACTTCTTCAAGCACGCGCGTGCCTCTGCGTGTGAGTGTGTGCGCGATCTAGGTGAAGAGAGTGAGAGAGAGATGAGGGTTTCGAGAGGAAGAGAAAGGAGGGTGAGTGCAGAAACAGAAAAAGAGAAAGGAAAGGGGGTCACGGGGTAAGGGACGGAAAGAGAAAAGTGAGGGGTATTGGGGTACTGCCACGTGGTAGTTTGAGGATGACAAGAATCAGATTTTTAGATCCTGATTGGGTAGTAAAATTAGGACTAAATTGATAGATTTAATAACATTTTGGGGATAATTACATAATTATATTTTTATAAATGGGGGTGGGTGTAACAACTAAATTGCTATTAGTGGGGGGGAGTTATGGAAATGATGCAGCAATAATTGGTTTAAAGGAGCGTTGGGGCAGGAAATAGGGCAGTTTTTACATAATAAAATTTTGGAAAAAGAAAAAAAAGAAAAAAAAAAGGCTGCAGGTTGCAGCGGAAAGGAAGGAAAAAAAGACAAGGTATCAACGTTGGAAATGAAGGAAAGGAATGAGGAAATCTTGGCATTCTCTTATTTCGGTTTTATCTTCTCAAACTCATGTCTTTCTTTTGGTTTTATTTAAGAATTATGTGTAACTAATTTTTAGAAGTTAGGGGCTGTTTTGAAGCCCCGAATATGATTGCAAGTTTGTTATGACATTTCATTTGAATTACTTTTATGAATGGATGAAAATTGGTTCACTACTTGTCTCATTGATGAATTCTTTATGTGTTTTCTACGGATGCATACTTAGTAAGCAT
The DNA here is from genome assembly GCA_035220775.1 of Malus fusca. Lineage (NCBI taxonomy): Eukaryota > Viridiplantae > Streptophyta > Magnoliopsida > Rosales > Rosaceae > Malus > Malus fusca. The sequence continues at coordinate 17,931,832 of CM069073.1, read as the reverse complement.
ATCTAGGATTCTAACGCTATGAATATGTATGTGTCTGCCCTTGTCGAATGAGGACCTACATATGTTTTAAAGTAGTTCTTGTTAATTGCGTTTAACATGTGAACCAATTTCTAGGATAAGTAAGACAACGCTAGTACTTACAATGCCTTGTGATGACTCAAACTCTTTTCGTTCTTAATGATTTCTACCTGTTAAATCTATGAACACGCCATTCTAGATTGTATGCTAGGGACTAAGTTAAGTTGAAAACGTCATTCTCTTAACATACTACATAAGAAAGAGTAATATGTTGAGTTCTAACATTGAGCCAACTTGAGCATCTTCATCCGGAAATAAAAGGAATTTGAATGGAACGTAACATGTTTGCATGATTATTTGGTAGCGGATAGCAATTCCCTCAACTCGTTTTTCTTAATTTGTGAACTATTTAAAATTTGTTTCTGTTCGATTTAATTTAAATAGAAAATCAACTCCAAAAATTCCAAAAATTTGTGTGAGTGTAGCTCTATGTGTCTAGTGTCTTCATATAAAATTTCGTAGACTTTAGATAAGTGTGAGTCGGTCTAATAATTATTTTTCAGTGGCCGGTCAATAGGGACAGCAGCCCAGTTTTTGTGACATTTTAAGTAGTTAGATAAAACAATCTTCTTCAGAAAAAACCCTTATTTTCATATGCTACAATTGACAAATCTTAGTGTTAATAAGAAAAATTAATAGGACATTTGTGTGCTACTTTGTGGTGTGCTTTTAATCCTATAAGTTGTGCAAAATTATGCACGTCATCATGATTGAATAGAGGTCTTCAGTATGCCAAAGTCGTGCAGGCCTTCTAACAATGGCCCATCGAGCTTACAGGATCCCGAACGCTCTATCCACATCCTTCCTGTAAGACTCTTACCTCTGCGAAAATAATTTCTTCTTTGCATTATCGGGATGAGAAAAACTTTTGACAAAGGTAGACCAACTAGGATAAATACCATCAATTAGGTAGTAACCTAGCTCATACCTATTACCATTTACCTTATTCCAAAATTCTTGTGCCCATCCATTGACAACATCATTGAACAGAGGAGAAGATCAAAGAACGTTTATATCGTTGTTTGATCTGGGAGCGCCGAAGAATGTATGCCAAATCCTTATGTCGTAAGACGCCACAACCTCGAGCACAATGGTTGGCTTGTTATGACGGCCCTTGAATTGGCCAGCCCAAGCAATAAGACAATTCTTCCATTCCCAATGCATACAATCTAGATTTCCTATCATGTCAGGGAAGCCTCTTTTGTTTGCCTTGCGTAGAAGCCTTTTCAAGTCTTCACGATTTGGCTTGCGAAGGTATGTGGCTCCATATATGGCTTCAATTGCCTTACAGAAGCGTTTCAAGTTCTTAATAACAGTAGTCTTATCAAGTTGGCAATACTCGTCAGTTGAGTCTGTAGAGCACCCATTAGCTAGCATTCGAAATGCAGATGTGAGCTTCTGATGAGATAATAGACTTTGTCGACCTACGACATCTATCTTCCTTGCAAAGTAGTGGTCATGATTGGCAACTGTGCTCAAAATGCTTTCAAAATCTCTATCCTCATTCGAAACTGCCTCCGAAAATCATGAGCAGGAAATCTCGAACGCTTGATGAAATAATCTTTCATCATTTGCTCATAACACTCTTCTCTATCATGTTGCACAAATGAACGCCCCGTGATAGAACCTCGATAGCTAGATTCAACATGGTGCTCATATTGCATAAGTGAGTTTGCAAATTCAGCTTCTGCGTTGATCATTTATGCATCCTCAATGTCAAGGCTTTCTTGGTATTGTGCCATCTACATTGCCCTGCTACGCCTTCTTTGATGAGATATTGAGGATTTTTAGGAAACAAAATCACTTTGAAAGTTGAAAGGTTGATGAATATAGAGGATGATTGATGATTGAAAGACTGTGTGATCAACTGATATTCAACCTGTGTTTATATAGAGGATGATTGAAGGTTTCAGTTTCATGTGTGTAGGTTTATGTTTCATGCGTTTCATGTGTTTTGTATTTATTTTGTATGTGTTTCGTGTGTGTCATGTGTTTCACATGTGTTCTGTGTGTGTTTCATCTTTATCATGTGTTTTGTATGTATTTTGTATATGTATCGTGTGTGTCATGTGTTTCACATGTGTTTTGTGTGTGCTTCATCTCTATCATATGTTTTGTATGTCCTTCACATGTATATGTGCTTCATGTGTTCTGTGTGTCTTATGTGTTTTATGTATTTTGTGTTTATACATCTTTATCATGATTTTCATATTCTTCCATAATGTTTCATGAGTTTCATGTATCGATTTAGTGATTTTTCAATATTATCGGAATTTAAATATTTTTAGATTAAAATGTTCATAAAATTAACTTAAGATAGTCTACATAATTTTTTTTAAAAGTGAATTTAAGAAAAAAATTAGTCTAAGTTCATTTTTTAATAATCTGGGGCTAAAATTTTAGGCTAGAATAGTTGGAGCAGAAAAACTGTTTCTGGGCTAAAAGCTAAATTTTCCGGGCTAAAAAATTTGGTTTTTAGCCTAAGAATTGGAGATGGTCTGATGGCACCAACAAATGCAAACCAGCTCCTCGTGTCCTATATAACAATCAATTGGGATCGTATTCCAATTCAGAGATGCCATATCAACAGAGGGCCAAAGGCCATGCTGAGTGGCACCAATCAGAATCCACAATTGCCATGTGAAAAGGACATTTGACTTATTCTTGTATTTCTCTAATTAGTCAAACGGCGCAGAAGAAACCTCACTCTCATGATGTTGCACTTACACTCAAGTTATTCCCATAACTTTTCAATAATTCAAGAGGAATAAAAAATGAGCATGCATGTTCTCTTTTATGCTTATAAGAAAATGGGATACAAATATAAATATAAACAAATGAAATGTTATCACAATCCGCTGAGTATAAAATTTTGAGATTTGTTTTGAGTATAACTATATATTTGTAACATTTCTTTCTTCGGTTTTAAAGTTACACCCTTAACGAGCTTTCCTCGCAATCCGACCTTAGTACTTGGCTGTGAAAACTTTCATAGACCATCGATCGTGGCCGAAGTAGCAATCCCAAACACAACTTCAACTCCCTTTTCTGTGAATAATTTTTAAAAGACCTTTTATGTGAATGATTAAACATGGATAAGAAACTATATAGTGATGGAACAAGCGATTAGTACTTCTTGCCACTCTCTGCTATATATATTTTATAAGGAAAACTAAAGAAAATGGCTTGAAAACTTTGAGTTTTAACGATAAGGACAAAATAAAGGGTAAAGTGAATAGTTCCAGGATTGACTTTTTAGTGTAAAAATTTGGTTTTTCGTTAAAATGAACAGTACCTGGAGCTTTTCGTTAAAGTTCCATATTTTATATCCTTTGTGGCTTATCCATCGTCTATGCCAACAAAAAGTGTTTTTAGGAGGATGCCTACATAGGGCATTATATGGGAATTGAATTTGAAGCAGTATTTAAGCTTTAATATGATTTCAATTCGCATAGGTCAGTTGGCCATTACAGTGCGTCCGGCTTATGAACTGAGTTTAATCCCCTTCTCTTAAATTAAAATAATTTAGAATGATCACTCTGTCAAAGACAAAAAAAATGTAATCCAAGTCGAAACATTGTGATTTGGGTAAAACCCCAAAATGATAAAAAGGGCTGGACTGGGAATGCCTGAAGCCTTGAATCATATATATATTCGATTCAAATTTCTTGTCCTGAAAGATAACAATGAATCTGGGCTGGTCTTTTCAACTCAGCCCAGCATACAATATGGACTCGATGCAAATAAACCAAAACCTCTGGCTCAGGATAGAGAAACGTTTGCAACAATGCTTTATGCTGCGTGGTCATATCATGATCATATCCATTTCCAAAAGAAAGAAGAGGATGGAAAACACTAAGAGTTATCGAATTTTATAAAATCCAGTACTGCTTAATTTTTAGGTTTTTTTATGGAAAAATTACACTTAGAGTATACTTCCAATACTTTATATTTTGAAACAACACTTTTTAAACATTTCAAGAAATGACATTTTTAAAGCCCGCGTAAGATGAAGTCATGTCCGGTTTTCCCGTTAGAAACGGAGTTCCCGTATTCTGTTAAATAGCGATCGGTGGTGATTCGAATCATTCAAATTATATTTTCGTTTCTCTGCTATTTTTCTTTCTTCATGAAGTTTATCTGTTCCCATTTATATTTCTTCATCTCCCTCAATTATCTCTCGCCATAGTTTCTATTTGAATCATTCAAGTTTTCTTCGAAGGTAAGTGTTTTTCTCACGTTTATCTCTCTTAATTTTATGTGTTCCGACTTAGATTTTTTAAGTGTTGTGTGTTTTTGAATTTATTTTGGTTTAGATTTTGAAAGAGTCTATGATTTTTCAGTTTTTTATTGGTTGCATTGAGTTTTTATGGATTGTTCTTGTTTTTTGCAGTCACGGTTTTTCAGCTTTGAAGATTTTGATTCGATTTGACCTCATTTGATCAAGTGCTTGGCGAATGTGATTTTTTTTCATTGTGCTACTTTTGTTTTTCATTGAAGTTTTTTTTGTGTTTTTACAGTATAGTTATCATATATATTTGTTAGAATTGGAATGTATTTTGAATTAGTTTAGTATTTAGCGAAGGTTATTAATATTTATGCAGCATCAATTCGTAGAATCGTGGGTGGACCCCCCAATAAACATTTAATAATTTTCAACGTAATACTTGTGTAGCATCAATGTGCAGCATCAGTTTTATATAAACATTAATTTTCAACGTAATACTTGTGCAATATCAGCTCATAGAATCGTGCAAAATCAGTTGGCAAAATCAGTTTTATTGGTTGTTTTATTATTAACAAATTAAATAATATTCATACTTGCATTGGATGTATTCATCAAAAGGAGAATAAAATGTTTAGCCCTTATGTTTTGTCCTCTTTGTTGGCTGCCAAGTTTCGTTCGAATCCGTTTATTAAGGCAAATGATGTTATGAGAGAAATGAAAGAGAATTATGGTCTTGATGTTAATATCATGCAGCTTGGCATGACAAAGAGATTGCATATAATAAGGTTAATGGTGATGATGCTCTCTTTTTTGGATTTTTGCCTTGGTACCTTGATGAATCGTTTTGTGCACTAGAACTTGATAATGATAGTAATCGATTTGAAAGGTTACTAATATCTTTTGGAGCTTGTGTGAAAGGATTCCTATGGTGCAAACCAATGTTGTTCCTTGATAGTATGTTTTTTAAGGGAAGATATATTGGTACTCTTTTTTGTTGTTGTGCTAAAAATGAAAATAATGGTAAATTTTTTTTTTAAGTTTATTAAAGTGCAGCATCAGTTTAATAATGTGCAGCGTTCTGTGTATTAAAGTGCAGAATCAGTTTAATAATGTGCAGAATTTGTTTATTGAAGTGCAGCATCAGTTTAATAATGTGCAGCATTATGTGTATTAAAGTGCATCATTAGTTTAATAATGTGCATCATCTGTTTAATAATATGCAACATTTGTTTATTGCAGTGCATCATTAGTTTAATAATGTGCAACATCAGTTTATTAAAGTGCATCATCAGTTTAATAATGTGCATCATCATTTTAATAATGTGCATCATCAGTTTATTAAAGTTCAGTATCAGTTTAATAATATTCAGCATCAGTAATGTTATGTGCATAACCTGTTTTTTGATATTATTATTTTTTTTATATACAGAGATTTTCCCTGTGTGTTATGGTATTGTTGACATAGAAAATGAAGAGAATTGGACGTGGTTTGTTGAACATTTGGCTCGAATATTAAATTACCAAAGAAGGAATATCACGTTTATTACCGACCAAAATCAATTTTATTAGAAAGTACTTCCCTACTCCTTCTCATGGTTTCTGTATTATATATTTGAGGGAAAATTTAGAGAGGCAATGTGTAGGTAATAAATTTTTGAAGGATCAGTTGTGTGAATATTTCAAGAATTGTGCGTATGCATGTAGTGTTGAAGATTTTGATTAGAATATTGAGAAATTAGAAGTGTTGGCAGAAATATTTCTTATTCATTTTTAGATGATATTCCAAAAGAGTATTATTCTATTATACATTTTCGAGGAAATCGATGGGGCAAAATGAGTATTATTCTATTATGCATGTAATGTTGAAGATTTGGATAAGAATATTGACAAATTAGAAATGTTGGCAGAAATATTTCTGATTCATTTTTAGATGATAATCCAAAAGAGTATTATTCTATTATACATTTTCGAGGAAATCGATGGGGCAAAATGAGTAATGCAACTGCAGAATAATTTAACGCAATGATTTTTTAAGAGCGTCGAATGCCTATTCTTGATTTGATTAAATCAATTAGGGGGAGGTTGATGTTCATGATGTTTGATAGGATGCGTGTTTTAGAAAAGTGGTTTTCTTTGTTATGTCCAAAAAAAAAATGATCTTAGAGGTTTTGTTCAAGAAGGTAGTCATTGGATTGTTAGTAGGTCATCTGATGATGTGTTTGAGGTTCGGGTGGGGGGATAAAAACTTTTTTGTTGTTATGTTGGATCAACACCAGTGTTCATGTGTTCAAGTGAAACATAAAGGATTTCCTTGTGCTCATGTTTTGCAAGTTATTCTGCATGATCATCGTGACATTGAGGATTTTGTAGATGACTATTGGAAAGTTTCTTCTTATAAGTTGAGCTATCAGTTTCCTATTGTCCTAGTTTCTGACTTGAACAAGCCCACTTTTGATCTACTAAATGTTGCTGTTAAGCCTCCTTTTACAAGGAGACAAGGTGGTAGACCACGTATTCATCGTTCCAAGTCTAAAAATGAGACAAGAGATGTAAGATGTAGTCGTTGTCATCAGATTTCACACCATAACAAGTAGACATGTCAAACTTTAATTTGATTTTTATTTTTTGAGTGTTGGATTTTTTTGTGTTATGGAAGTTTGTTATCAGATAAGGTTTTTTGTTATTTTTTGTTCAGAATAAGTTTTTGATTTTATGCAAAATCAGGTTATACGTTTTGTATACAACATCAGTTTTTTGTATTTTGCAATTTTTGGTTCCCCAATTTATGAAGAATCATTTTTTAGCAATTGAGTTCATGTTTGTATGGATAGGAAACAATATTTTTCAAAGTAATACTTGTGCAGCATAAGTTTTATATAATCAACGTAATACTTGTGCAGCATTAGTTTTATATAAACAATATTTTTCAACGTAATACTTGTACGGCATCAGCTCAATCTATGATGTATTATTTGCAGTGTTCTAAAAATCGGCCTAGGCGGCGCCTAGGCGCTGGGCGGTGGCCAACCGCCGGGATTAATGCAAAATCGGGACATGGATTAGGCGGCCGCTGAGGCGGCCTGTGCGGTCCTTGGGCTGCCTAGGCAGGTGACTGGGTTGCTTAGGCGGTCTGAGAATTTCAATTTTTTCTGTGTTCGAACTTGAGAAAGAATGAATGCAAATTTGCTATGTTCTGGTTTTTCTGGGCTTCATGAGCGTCTGCGTGTGTTCTTGCGAAGAGGAAGAAGATGAGAAAAAGTTAATTTCTCTCTCTTCCTTCCACACCCACGTGATCACTTTAAAATTATTTAATTTAATTATTATTTTTTTTTTGGTTTTGTTTCTGTCCAATTGGACATCTAGCTTGACTTTTCTAAAGAAAAAAGGTTGTCACCTATCAATCCATCCCTAGCATCAAGTGCTATTAATTTTTTTTCCATTAAAAAAACATTAGATTGTCAGGCTGTTTCATAGCATAAGTCCTATTCTTTTTCTAGACTTGTTAGATACACATTTTATTATTTTTTTACTATCTTATTCAGGGATTTCATACGAGTATAATATTTTTTATAAATGTCAGTATACATTTATTTACAAGATATACAAGAAATTTATCTAAATCCGCCTAGGCCGCCTAGGCGCCCGCCTAGACCCCGCCTAGCCGCCTAGGCGCTAGGCGCCAACCTGCCGCCCGACTAGCGGCTAGCGTTTTTTAGAACCTTGATTATTTGAGATGCAACATCACGGCGCACATAGTTGACTTCCCGCTTGGTTAAGCACTTTTTCATCTTTTCGCCTTTTGCTATTTTTTAGATGTAGTAGAACACAAATACACCATAATCATCTCTGTAAAATAAGTTTGCATAATTAGCATGCATCATCAGTTATGGAAGAATAGAATTAGCATGCATCATCAATTAAAGCAAACTAAGTATACAACTTGAGTTATGGAAGAATATAGCTTAACTATGCAACATTAGTTATAGTAAACTCATTCAATATGCAAAATTATTATTTTATATGGAATCTAATGATTGGTGTAAAATCTTTTTATCATTGAACATTTATCACTGAGCATCAATTATACTAGAAGTAGTATGCATCATCATTTATACCATAATTAATATGCAGCATCAGTTATACCAGACTTAGAATGAAACATCATTTTACTATCTTATTCATTACAAAAATTAGTTTAACCTTAAATATGTAACCAAGAACAGTAATTCAATTAAAACAATCAAAATACACAATTATACTTACGATCCAAGCTGAATATTACATTGTTTATCTTCAACCGTCTCAAAAGTTGCATTTGTATGGCTCATTCGGATGTAGTCAATTGTTGAACTTTCCCTTTCATTCAATGGCAAATGGAATAATCTATCCCTGTTGTTGTACCATTCTTCAACCATTTTGACCTGTATACAAATTAACGTATGTTTGAAAAATGTACTAGGAAATCACTGAAAATATAAGCAATAATGAATTTACACTTACCACTTTATATGCATTGTCATTGTGGATGTTTGTTTCACCTTCTTAGAGGTTTTTTCTTTTAGAGTTGTAAAAATTGAAATGCCTCTCCTCTGTGTCGAACACAAGCAATGTGTAGTATTCATGATTTAGAAGAGGTATAAAGATTTTTTGCACAACTCTCATTTGCTTGTTTAATTGCTCTTCCAAACTGTGCTTTAATTGTTTCATTTTGGCTTTGTTGTTTTCATAGTTGGTGAAGTTTTTCTATTTATCCAGAACATAATTAGTATATGGATAATCAGTATGCAACATCAGTATGAATCATCAGTGTGGACATGTGTATGAAACATCAATATGCAGTTTCAATGACATTGAATTGATTTGTCTAAATTTAATATTTATAACTTACAAAGAGATTGTACATATATGTATGAATGTCATGACAATAATATCCCAACCATATAGCAGCATTTATCACAATAATGATACTAGGCAATATAAGTGTAACAATGAAGTAAATACGCATTTATGGAAACTATAACTATGTATAGGTATAAAACCAAACTGCCCATTCACCGATACACGGTCGAAACGAAGTCTCCGAGCCTTGCTTGACCCCGTACGTCCTCGGGATACGTTTCCGTCCGGCTCCGCCATAGCACGATATTGTCCGCTTTGGGCCCCAGCCACGCCCTTATGGTTTTGTTTCTAGGAATTCACATGAGAACTTCCTAGTGGGTCACCCACCCTATGAATGATCTCGCTCGAACTCGCTCAACTTCAGAGTTCTGATGGAATCTGAAGCTAGTGAGTTCCCAAACTACCTCGTGCTATAAGAGGTGGGCATGTACATGTAAGGCACATCACCCCCTCTCTGTTGGTCGATGTGGGATGTTACATTCGATTTTCTTGTTTTCTCCATGGCAATGTAATAGAATTCCATATCTTTCTTCTTTTTTCTAGTTTTTTGCTTGATGCGCTTAACCATTGTTCGAGTTTGAGGTTTAACAGGTGTTTGAGATTTTGTTGGTACTTATTCTAGAGTTTGCAGAACCTGTTTTGACTGGATATCTGCCTCTTGATCAAAGGCGATTACGATTTTTCCCCCAATTTTAACAGATTCACCTTTAGTTGCAGAATCAGTAGCATAATCTTGATGAACTGGTTTATCAGTTTTCTCTTCTTTTTTTCTAGTTCAACCTCATTGATGAAACCCAATGTCTTGTTTAGCTCAGAAATTTTTTTCTTGTTGCTTCTTCACCAATTCTTCAAGAGAAATCTTCTCAGCTTTTAGAATTTGAAATTTCTCTCTTATTTTTTTCCTTGTTTAATGCATTAAGTTTAGACTACTTCTTGTAAGACTTTTCTTGTTGCCATTCAAGTTCATTCTTCTCCTTCAGTAGTCCATTGTTCTTTTCTAGCAACTAATTCTTTTCTTCTTCCCATTTTTTTCTTTTGTTGCTCGAAAGCAGTGCTCATCTTCTCGAGTTCACTTTTCTGGTTTTCCAATATTTTCTTCTCTTTTTGCAACTTATTGTTTTCTTTTGCAAGTTCTTATTGTCGTTTTGAAAAGCATCCTTCTCTTCAACTATTTTTGCAATAATAGAATTCTTGAAGTGGCATGTGTTGATAGCATTATTCAACATTTAAAGCTGAAGTTTCGCCATCATTTTCTAGTACTCTGCAACATCTGTTTGGCTTTGAGAAAACTCTTCTTGTGTTAACTCATTTTCTGAGTTTTCACATTCCCATTTTTCTTCATCCATAAGAAGAGCAAAAAGCCATTCATAGAATGTTTGTTGCTTCCTTGTCTTGATTGTTGAATCTTCGGGGAGAACTGGCAGTTGAGGAACATAAGCTGCATTTCCTTCTTGTTCCTTATCTTGAACTGGCAGTGGAGGGACTGAGGTGCTTTGACCCACTATTATCACTGCCTCTTCTTGCACTATAGGAACTGATTCTTGGATTTGCACTGGAGAAATTAATTGTTCAATTGATGTACCTAGGGCCTCTTTTGGTACTACCTCTTCTGGTTGGAATTTAACCACGTCATTGATGACCCTATCAATTTTAGTCTCATCAATGTTTGTGATGTCCACATTTCTTTCTTTATTTTCAACACTTTGATAAATAGAATCATGTGCAATATTTTGGTCATTTTGGACTTGCTCATTTGGAATTTGGGTGCCAAAGATACTCTGACTATCATTCAGTGTGTCAAAGTGATCTTCATTTTCATTTTGTTCTCCACCCTCTTCATCTTGATTGTATTCAAAATCAAGAATTAGATGACAAAGATTTAGTATGCAATATCAGTTATGGATTATAATGATAAAGCTTCAATGGATTATTACTTATACAAAGATTTAGTATGCAACATTAGTTATTGATTATAAAGACAAAGCTTCAGTTTTATAGTAGAATAATTATGCAGCATCAATTATGGATTATAATCACAAAGCTAAAAACTTAGTATGCAGTATCAGTTATACCATATTTAGTATAAGTTTTTAGCATGCATTATTACTTACACACGAATTAGTATGCAGCATCAATTATATCAGAATTAGTATGCAGTATCAATTATATCAGACTAAGTTTTTAGAATGCATTATTACTTATACAAGAATTAGTATGCAACATCAGTTATAACAAAATTAGTATGCAGCATCAGTTATACTAGACTTATATAAGTTTTTAGCATGCATTATTACTTGTACTAGACTTAGTATGCATCATCAGTTATACCATAATCATTCAGTTGATGTCATTTTAATTTTTTTTTATGGCAAACTCATGATTTTATGTAAAATATAAACACAAATTTTAAGCAGAATTAGCTTGTTTTTGGATTTACCATTTTGTCTGCTAAGTCATCGTCTTGACTTTTTAGCTTATCTTGGTTTCGTGTTTTTATCATCCACACAGACAATGTCATTTGAAATTCTTCATCATCTCTTTGATCATTGTCTTTTTCCGGCACATCTAAAACAATTCTTTCATCATCAGCATCATCAGCATCACCTTTTAGAAGTTTAGGTGCCACTATGGTTTCATCCTTATTGGCTACTTGCTCATGTTCCACTACCGTTTCAACTTCTTCAGGATCTTCATGTTGAAACACTAATTTTTTTTACGGTTTAGCTTTCTTAGCTACTTTCTTTTCCATTTTCCTCTTTTTTTTATGCAGGTGGAGCATGACACACCCCGACCCAAGATGTCCACTAGGAATCCGAATCGAGTTGTGATGGCCAACACCTGCAAGGTGACGAGGCCATAAATTGTGATGCTGTGGAAAAATGTGAATAAATTTAAACCTAAGAGTGCCTAAAAACCAGAGTGCGCTGGTGAGCGGGAATGAACACACTTCACACGTGACGTTAGAGTATAAGTAAGTATAGTAGAGTGGATTGAGAATCATACCATCGAAAGAAATCTCCAATACTAAGATTTACCACGAATCCTCGTCGATAAGAAAGCCCAGCTAATAAAACCTGGAGGGTGAAAACAAAATAAGGGTGAGTGGACCTGGAAATAAAATTTTAATAGAAACTTTCTAAAACGTTATAACCCCTCGCTGCAACACCTGTATAGTTTCCAGAAAATCATACCACGTATCAATGTGAAATCAAAAGTATATCAACAGTAAATCCATAAATATACCACGACACATCATCTCATCAGTAATATAAATAATCATGTGCTCAATAATTTATATTAGCACACAAGTCGGAGTCACCTAATGTGATCTGTACGACTGCACCCATATCTCATCAATCAATGATAGCACATAAGTTGGAGTCACCTAGAGTGACCTGTACGACTTCCCCATATCTCATCAGTCAATGCTAGCACATAAGTCGGAGTTGCCTATATAGCTCATTTACCAATTCCTGCACACGGATCGGAACCACTTAATGTGGTCTGTACGATAGGTTGGGTGTAAATAAATACGCTCAACTGCTACGATCACGTGAAGTCTATGCGAAGTATCGCAAGTCACCTACAAGTCGGAACCACCTAATGTAGTATGTACGACAGGCTGGCACCTATCTTGAATCCAAGGTGAGCATGTGGTACGGGAGGTGAACGATCACGTGAAGGCTAGGCCCTGTCCTCGGGCGGAGCACTAACACCAAGGTGCAGGATAATGAGCATTAATTACATAAAAACATAACCATACACATTGAAATCACTGTCATCAATATGTACTCACCTGAAGCTTACCGAGGGATCCACAGCGTCATTTGGCATAACCACTTTAACGTCCCAACATTCTTAATCAGAACTAAACCCAGTGATAGACCAGAATAAAATCATGGTTAACCTCTACTTTGTTAACCATCATAACTTTTTTCCTTAAAGAAACCAAGTACCATGTTAAATTTGGATTGTTTTATGGTTGCATCTCACTGTCTTGTTAGATTGCCTACGTACCCTCAAACAGGATCAAGTCATTCGTAGTTCAACTTAGTACGTCAAAGCATTCACAGTCATTATATGTAGGTAATATGCATATAGATATGCTATAACGCAATCTAACACTCTACCATATCATAGTATCTAGACTATATAAATATATGTATGACATGGCATAAATATGCATAAATCAAATTAAAAGCGTTTGCAGAATTACCAATCATATATATATACGGTAAAAAGAAAAGACCCACTCACTGATACGTAGAAGGGTCGTAGCCCCCGAGTCTCTCTTAACTGCGCTCGTCCTTTGGAAACGTCTCACCTATATGCGAAACAACTATTTTAACATTATTTTAAGCACATACTCAAAACTAGGTAATAACTTCTCATACATTGCTCAATTGGGGTGTTTGCATATACCAACATGATCTACTCAACCCCACGAACATCCCCATATTTTTAGAAAAAATTTTTGATGACCCACGCGCCGGCCAAGGCACGGCCACACGCGCGGCCACGCGCAGGCACGTGTCTGGCATACCAAACAGAATCCTTAACAGTGTTAAGGAATATTCCATTAAATAATAGAATATGCCGTTAAATATACCTGACGTCATTAGCATATTCCGTCAACTTTGACGAAATATTCCTTTCCTTCAACCTCAGCTCGCCGGAGTCGGGCGCTAGTGACCTCTGCAATTGTTGGTTTCTGGAAAAACTTCTAATCGTCATATCTCACACATTTCAACACTAAACTTCACAAAATTTAAACCAAAATGAAGCTTAGGATGAAAGGAACACATCCTTACTACTTTTATGCCCTAAAACTCACAAAATCTCGCCGGAAAAATCTTGATAATCCGGCCACCTCTGCAACTCGCCAAAACTGAGCTTCCCGACGTCCAAAACCTTTCAAAATCATTCCCTAAGCTTCGTGAAGCAATCCTAAGGCTCACTAGAACCTTAAAATTCAATGAAACCTCCGCGATCACGACGGAGTCACTATGCACCACATTGGGGTTTCCTGGTTTCCGAGTTTTCGAAGTCTTCACGTCCAACCAAAGGTATAAATGAGTTCATGGGCTCACAATGAACACGAATATCACTTTCACAACCTCGATCCATGCACGAAATGGTTGGTTCACAAGTTGACCGTACAATTGTACGGAAAATGAAGAAAAACCGAAAGGGAGAAGAGAGAGAGTCAACAGGAGTGGTGTGTGTGTGTGGTCCTAGTTGGTCACCAAACAAAACAAAGCAAAAATAAAACCTAAGTTCTAATTGGGTCTAAGAACTTAGGAAAAATTGAATTGGTCCACAACCGAAATTCATCACACCACACAACGTCCAAGGGTAAGATAGGAATTTCACACTATCGAGGATATATTTCGGGATGGGCTGTCACAGAGCATCGACAAAGTCGTCATCATCATCTTCTGGGCGCTGTTCTATTGACTCCTGAATTTATTTTGCACTGTCCATCTGTGAAAGGTTAAAGAGCTATGTTTTTTTATACTTTGTTTGAAAACAACACACAACAGGTACATGCAGAAAATCTTTTCACACAAAGTACATTTAGAATCATGTTTTACATAAAAGTATATGCAATATCAGTTTTACCTCCAAATCTTCATTTGCTTCTTTATAGATTTTTTCATGTAGATTTGCCAAATCCCACTTCACTGCTGTTGGCGAGCGTTTCTCTTTTCTTTCTATTGGGTTGATGATTGTGGTGTGATCACAAATCCATACTATAGACAAAATAAAAGTTAGAGATTTGTATATTTTTGTAAAATAAGACAAAAACTGATTTTTTTTATTTATTAGTTTTTGTTTGCTTACCCGTAAAAGTAAAACAACACCACTAACGGTTAGTTGTTTGTCTATTTTTCTTTTCTGTGTTATATTGATTGATTCCATCAAGTATCTTACTGTTTCCTTGGCCCAGTTGTACTGATTTATGTTATCGATGGAGTTGCAATTCTTGGCCAAACTCCAAGGGAGTTTCCCCGCTGAACTCCCAAACAGATTTGTGTTTAGTAAATACAGAATTATAAGGCAGGCTGCATCTTGATCCCCTTCTATTGTCTTAGTATCTAATGCAACTTGAATTGCTTGTGCAATTTCTCTTATACCAATTCTTGTCATTTCCGAGAAGTATTTATCAACAAATCTGTTTTCTTTCGACTTTAGGATTGTTGAGTCTCTTGTTAACTGAGGGGCTTCTCTGCCTTGGTTTGGGATCCCAAATATACGTTGGACATCATCAACATTTACTTCGCAATATCCATTTTTGAATTTGAACATTCCCTTTTCAATGTTATACCAATTCACTATATGTATGACATCCCAGTTTGATTTCTTCATTTGTAATTCACCTTTTATGTAAGCTTTCACTAGTCTGCCAAAAGGTGACTTATATATGAATGCCAAGACTTCTGTTTTTTCTTCAAGTTTTGACTTGAGCTATTGTATTAGTTCTGCAAAGGCCAAGAGATTCAGTCTTATTTGAACATAGTTCTCATATTTTGCTCGACGCTTTATTGCATGAGAAGTTGATTTCTTTTTTATTGCAAGATGTTTTATTTTTGTCGTCATCTTCATAAAAAAAATGAAACAATCATGAGTATTATAAATTATCAAATAATAAGAAGTCATATAAATGACAAACTAGATGCAAAGGGTAGATGCTTAGCACACAAGCTAGATGCAGCATCACTAAGCACACAAGTTATATGCAGCATCACTTCGCGCGCAAGCTTTATGCAACATCACTTAGCAAACAAGTAGATGCAGCATCACTTAGCAAACAAGGTAGATGTAGAATTGGTTGTTAACGCACAATGTAGATGCATAATTGTGTGGAACCAATTTATAAACAGAAAGTAGAACCAGAATTAATTTACAAAGTGCAACATCAATACAAAGTGCAGCATCAGTTCAAAGTGCATAATCGAAGCTAGACGGTTAATGTTTTTGCTTCAAAAATTTAGACGCATATTCATTTTCTTTTTCAGATGATTAAGAATCAATTTACAAATAGAACGTAGAACCAGCATTAATTTACAAAGTGTAGCATCAATACAAAGTGCAGCATCAGTTCAAAGTGCAGCATTGAAGATATATAGTTAATATTTTTACTCACAAAATTTAGATGCATATTCATTTTTTTTCCAGATGTTTAAGAATCAATATACATATAAACTAAAATAGTGAAACTGAAATATCTAAAACACTGAAATTGGTTTTTCACGAACTGGAACATTGAATTTTTTGGTAAAATCAAGTGCAAAAAACACTTCATAATGCATGAGTTTTTTACAGTTTTCTTTTGCAAAATCAAGTGCAAAAACATGCATCCAAAAGTTTGATAATGCATTCATTTGTTGCAGAGTTTGAATTATAATCATGCAAAAGGACAATTTTGAGTAGTAGGAAAACCTTTGTAACACTTATCTTTCTGGAAATCCGGCTGAACTGTGAATCACTTACTGAAATTCCGGATTGAAAGTGTCAGAAACTATGAATATTTTAAGGTTTTTTGTCTGGTGAAGTATCTTTTGCGTGAGAGTGAATTTGAAATGATAGGTTTGGGGAAGAGGAATAGTCGGTCCGTTTCTTTTTGGGTTGGGCTTGGTTTTGTGTTATTGGGTTTTTTGTCCCTCTTTGCAATGCTTTAAAAGGTGTGGTGTTGTGTGAAATATGGTATATATTTGTGTCTCTATAAGTAAAGCTCCTTTTTTCTATCTTGTGCTTTTAGTAAGGGTGAAAAAAAATACCGAAAAAATCGAAAGCAACTCGATCCTTATTGAAATCGATTTGAAAACATTTGAATTGGTAATTCCGAAAATTTCAGTAACAGGAACCAAAAAACTCGGTACGGGCATTGGTATCACACTCGTTCGGTAAAACCGAACTGAACCGATTAATATATATATATTTTTAATTTTAAAATATATAATATATACCATTATAAATTATTACAGTTGTCAGTTTGATTGAGATTTAATCTCAACCGTTCAATTAAACTCAACTTTCTCTCTCTCTGCACCTCAGTTCTCTTTTTTGCTTTGTTTCTCACTCACTCTCTTTTTTGCTTTGTCCCTCACTCTCTCTCTCTTTGTCTCTCACTCACTCTCTCTCTCTCTATCTCCTTATTTGGCCGCACCAGACTCACACTACACCACACACCGACCACACCACCAACGCGACACCTTTTCTCTCTCTATCTCCTTCGACAACTCAGATGCAAAGCCTTCTATCTCTTGCGCCTCTGACCGTTGCAGTGCAGAAGGTAAGACTTATCTCTCATCTTCCACCTCCGGCTTACTCCTCCTCTCGACCCTCCACCACCCATTATGTGAAGATCCAAAGCCCCAATGGTAACATCGCCATTTAACTCCGAGAACTCCAATCTAAGTCTTCGTCTACATTGCTGCTACACAGCACCGAGAATCGTTTGAAGGAGCAACCACATCACTGCAGCGTAAAAGGTAAGCCGTCTCACTCATCACTCCTTCACTCGTTCAAGATTTAGGGTTTTTGAATTTAGAATTGGCGGACAAATATAGGATTTTTTATTTCAGAATTGGAAAATGATTTTTGATTCTGGCTGATTTTAATTTTCCAAACCCAAAAAATCCGAAAATTCGGGATTACCAATTTTCGGTAAATCAAACTTTTCAGTTCAGAATTGGTGTTTGTTTCTCTTATTTGATATTTTCCATTCAATTTTCGGAAGCCACTTTTCGGTTTCGTTACTGAACCGAAACCATGCC